>CP141127.1:54732255-57259755 GCA_035236585.1 Warburgia ugandensis | reverse complement strand
ATACCCACAATGATCGGCCATACAATTGCTATTCATAATGGAAAAGAACATTTACCCGTTTATATAATGGATCGTATGGTGGGTCACAAATTGGGAGAATTCGCACCTACTCTGACTTTCCGAGGACACGCGAGAAATGATAATAGATCTCGTCGTTAATTTAATAAAGTTCAAGAAAGAGGTGCTCATCATTCTTTGGTGGAAGGTAACCCTTATGTCAAGGTGGAGAAGGTGGAAGAGGAGCGTTAAGAAGCGTCGGAAGAAGAGGAGCTTCAGTACACAAGAAAAAGCCTTAGGTCAAAATATATGTATGTCTCCTCACAAAGCACGAAGAGTCATTGATCAGATTCGTGGGCGTTCCTATGAGGAAACACTTATGCTACTAGAACCACTTATGCCAACTCGAGCATCTTATCCCATTTTGAAATTGGTTTATTCTGCAGCAGCAAATGCTAGTCACAATAAGAGTTTCAACAAAGCTGATTTAGTCATTAGTAAGGCCGAAGTCAATGGGGGCACTATCGTGAAAAGGCTAAAACCGCGGGCGGGCTCGAGGACGTAGCTATCCGATAAAAAGACCCACCTGTCATATAAATATAGCTTTAAGAGAGAAAACGAAGCTTAAGACCGAGCAGGACTTGGTCTTAGAGAATAGATATGTATTTCGAGATGTTATAATAGAAAGATATATGGAGAAAGAAAGACAGAAAGAAAGAAATAGGAAAAAACGGAAAAAAATTCGTCGAAAAGCCTCCTTCGGTTTCTAAATTGGAATAGAGATAAATAGATATATATATATATAGAAAGAGAGAGATATGGGAAAAAAAAGAAATCCACTTGGTTTCCGACTTGGTGCAAACCAAAGTCATCGTTCCCTTTGGTTCGCACAACCAAAAAGTTATTCCAGAGGTCTCCATGAAGTTGAATAAGAACTCTTTTTCTGGCATATCAGGCACCTCGAGCATGAGTGTGGAGAACTCCTTCACATAGTCACGGATGGAGCCCGTGTGCTTCAACCGCTTTAAATTCTTTCGGGCTCCACATTTTCTGGATAGAACTGCTTCTTGATCTCCTTTTTGAAATCCTCCCAAGTCTTGATGGTGCAAGTGCCTCGTGCCATATCAGCATGCCGCCTACGCCACCACAGCGTAGCAATATCAGTCAAGTACATAGTGGTAGTGCATATTTTGGCCTCCTCATCTTTGAGCTTTGTGGCCTCAAAATAGCGCTCCAGCTGCCACAACCAGTTATCCAGCTCCCTAGCATCCCTTGAACCATTATGGGTCTTGGGTTCAGATGTCCATTCCCTTTCCCCTCTTTTCTCTTGTTGTAGAAGCCATGATCGGAACTTCATTCGCAACTCCATTCCTATGTTGCCGTAAGTACGCGAATCTTTCAATAATCTTCTTTATTGCTCGAGTCGAATCGCAGCCCCAAGCCAAGGGTCAGTCAAAGGACAAACCTGAATTCACCCAGTAGCCTTTCTTCATTCATGGTTCGATATTCTGGAAAATCAAACGTCCAATTCTCTTTTTGTGCTCCCCGTCGATGTCATTGGCGACTGGTGAGAGTATGGTTCGGTCCTTTCCTTATCTTTTCGACGTTCATGTCTAGAAAAGGTGAGCCATAACTGGTTCTCATCCAAGGAGTTGGTCAAGTGCTCTCTTTCCCCTCTCCTGCTTATTGATTAGGGTGAGTGACTCCACTCCTCTCGCTCGAGCTATCCTTCTTCCTCTCCCTTTGGTCGAGCTCCTTTCCTAACCCCCTTACTCCATAGGGCTCTTCCTTGAAACTAGAAAAAAGAGAGTTTCACTTCGAACGAAAGAACGAGGTGACAATCCTGGGTTGGTTGCTTCCTTAGAAGAAGAGCAAGAGCAGCTTTCCTACCCGAGGGTCACTACTAGGCTATTCTTCCCATTTCGAAAGAGGCTAGATACCACTATGAGTAGCCCTTCCCACCGGAAAGAAGGCAAGGTGCCGGCTAAGTCAAGGCAAAAAGCTTAGTCGTTTTCAACTCCGAGGGTGACTTCACGAAGGGATTTCTATTTCATTCAGAGCCTGGTCGGGGACAACTTACTAAGAGAGGAGAGCAGACGAAGACTTGAGGATGTGAGATCAACTCTCAAACTAGTTTATTTTTGATAGCAGGAAAGTCAACTTCTTCCACTTGAGCCATTCTCCTTTGAACAATAGCTGAAACCATTCGTTCAGAGTCGACAAGAGGAATCAAAGCTGAAATCTACCAAGTTTCGTTTTCTCGGTCTTTTTGGTTGCAACCCGAATTCCCTTCATCGAGGGAGAGTTTAGCTATCGGAAAGACAGTCTCAGCATAATCGTTACCTGGGATTTGAGTCTAGCCTTGGGCCACTAGACAAGCTTTCAGTCTCTCAATTGTTCCATCAGGAAAGTACTTAATGGTAAACACCCAGCGACAACCAAAAGCTTTCTTGGTGGATCCTTCACTAATCCTGCTTCATGCTATAGACATGGAATTTGAATCGGATCTAACATGTGCAGCCTAAGCCTATTAGGATTCAATGAAAAAACCCTCTCCCAAGCCCTAGTTTAGAAAGTGCAATCCTTCCCGGCCAGGAGTTCCTTAAAGGGGCTATGCAAAATCGTCTAAAGCACTCTGACTACTATGACTAAAGACTAATAGTCCTTAAGGTGATACAGACTAGGAAGAGTGTCAGTTTATGTCATGTCAGTTCCGTATGCGTCCTCTTCTGGGCATGTCCCTGAGACTAGTGCAATCATTCCCTTCCTCACAAGCCCTTCTATCATTTGTCCTTAAAAGAGCGTTTATCCCGCAATACAAGAGCCCAGCTTTCAGGCAAGTGAAGGGCTCTTTTCCCACGGGCATGAAAGAGCCATTCCTTTTTTACTCCGGAAAGAAGAAAGGTGGAATCCCAAGCCAATTGCTTCTCTCGAGATGGTAGTGCGGCAATGAAGTGAAGATTTTCTTTTGATGTAGTTTCGACATCTTCGATGTCCCTCGGAGAAAGAGTAAGAATTGGTACTAACAGAATAGTATAATGGGATTCATGATGAGCGGGCAAAAGCCCCCCGATCCCCTGCTTTGTGAGCCAGGTCAGGTTCCACCCTTCTTTGTTCTTGGCACGAGATGCCATTACACCATACACGGTAGGCGAAAGACCAAGCACAAATCTCGATGATTAAACCTTTTTTTATTTCGACATGTGATTCACTGCCGAAAGCTCCTTCTGCCACCTTGATTGTGGATCATCCTGTGTCCTGCTTTGTTATTCCCATCTCCAAATGAGGGTTCCTGGAAAATTCTAAGGTGGGTTGTGATAATGAGGTACCATTAAAAGTGTTTCATCAATCTCGGGGTTAGGCATTTCTAGAAAAGGTTGTAATATCTAACCATTAACTTTTTGGATCTCCTTGTCCTTCAAAATTTTGTTGGCCCCATGAGGATAGATTGTGCGCATGATGTAAAGTTTGGTCCATCTAGATTTGAGTTTTCCAGGGAAGAGATGCAGTCTAGAGTTATACAATAAGATCTTTTGTCTAGGTGACAATGATTTTCTTGAGATTTGACTATCATGTTGAACCTTCATCCACTCTTCATGTAGAATCATGTGCATCTTTCCTCAATTCTTCCAACTCATTGAGTTGGAGTTTTTGGTGAGTCTCAACAGAATCTAAGTCAAAATTGAGCTTTTTGATAGCCTAATATGCTTTATGCTCTAGCTCTATTGGTAAGTGACATGTCTTTCTATAGACTAGGTTGTGGGATGGAATTCCTATAGGAGCTTTATATGTTGCATGATAAGACCATAAAGCATCATTAAGTCTCATAGACCAGCCTTTCCTACTTGGATTGACTGTCTTTTCTAAAATGCGCTTGATCTCCTTATTGGATACCTCTACTTGGCTACTAGTCTGAGGGTGGTATGGAGTGGCTATCCTAGGGTTGACACAATACTTTATCATTTAATTCTCAAACACTTTATTACAAAAGTGTTTCCCCCCATCACTTATTATGGCCCTTGGAGTACTAAACCTTTAAGAATTTCACCACAACTTTGTGGTCATTGGTTTTACAGGGTATAGCCTCAACCAACTTAGACATATAGTCAACTCCCACTTCGATGTAAAGATTTCCAAAGTGATTAGAAAAGGTCCCATGAAATCTATGCCTCAAATATTAAATAGTTCTATGACAAGGATTGGGTTTAAGGGCATCATATGTCTCCTTCCTAGACTACCTAATCATTGATACCTCACACATGTTGTGCAATAAGCATGTGCATCCTTAAAAATCGTAGGCTAATAAAAACTAGCCTATAAAATTTTTGCAGCTATCTTTCTTGAGCTAAAATGGACCCCGCTTGCATAATCATGATAGTACTTGAATAATTATGGGTCATCCCATGTAAAATATCTAACCTCAGTCAAGAATCTTTTCTTATCCTATTTTGTCCAATGAATAGGCATTTGTCCTGTAAGAAGATAATTCACAATATCACCATACCAAGGTAACTAGGAAATATGTAATAACTATTCATCCAAGAAGGATTCACTTATAGGCATGTGATTGCTATTATGCTCCACCACCAATATGGATAGTGGTTTGCTATTACATTTTTGAAACCTTTCTTATCCCAAATTTCTATGTCAAACTCTTGTAGCAGTAGTATCCAATAGATTAACTTAGATTTCATATCTTTTCTAGAAAGGAGATACTTTAAGGCCGCGTGATCCAAGTACACTATAACATTAGACCCTAATAAGTAAGATTGAAACTTATCTAGAGCAAACACTATAGCTAACACCTCTTTCTCAGTGGTTGAATTGAGTGGCACATCCTTTAGAGTTTTACTAGCATAGTATATCACATGGGGAAGTTTATCAATGTGCTTCCCCAAAATAGCCCCAATGGCATAATCAGACGCACCACACAAAATCCACAAAAGGTGCATTCCAATCAGGTGGTTGGATAATGGGTGTAGAAGTCAACTTGGCCTTCAGTTGCTAAAATGCTTTCTTATAGTTGTCATCAAAGTCAAAAATGGCCTCCTTTGTAAGTAGATTACATAAGGGATTTAGCAATTTTCCTTAAATCTTTTGTAAAAAAGCCAGTATTTCCTAGAACGGAGCAAATTTCTTTTACCATCCTTGGTGGAGGAAGTTTGGCCATTAAATCCACTTTAGCCTTATCGACTTCCATCCCATTGGGTGATATAATGTGGCCCAACACTATGCCACCTTATACCATAAAATGGCACTTTTCTTAGTTTAACACAAGATTCTTCTCCTAACACCTTGTAAGAACTAATTCTAAGTGGTGCAAGCACTCATCAAAAGATGATCCAAATATTGAGAAGGCATCCATGAACTACTCTAAAAACCTTTATACAATATTTGAAAAGATGCTCAACATACACCTTTGAAATGTAGAAAAAGCATTGCACATCAAAAAAGGCACATGTCGGTAGGTGAAGGTTCCAAAAGGATAGGTGAAGGTAAGCTTCTCTTGATCTTTTAGTGCTATAGGAATTTGGTTGTAGCTATAATATCCATCCAAAAAATAGTAATAGCTGTCTCCACCCAACCTCTCTAGCATTTGGTCGACAGAAAGTAGAGTAAAGTGGTCTTTCCTCTTGACCATGTTCAATTTTTTATAGTAAATGCAAACTCTCGACCCGATGGTCATGTAGTGGGTACTAACTCATTTTTCACATTTTTACTACCATTACTACATATTTCTTGGGTACAACCTGAATAGGGCTGACCCAAGTGCTATCAAGGATGTGGGTATATGGCGCCAACATCTAGACGCTTTAGGACTTCATCACTAACCACACCCTTCATGTGGGGATTCAAACGTCTTTGGGTTTCCCTAAAAGGTTTTGCATTTTCTTCTAAGTGTATCCTATACATGCATATTGCTGGACTAATCCCTTATATGTTTGCTATGGTCCACCCTAGAGTAGCTTTATGCTCCTTAAGAACATTTAAAAGCTTACCCTCCTATTCATTATTTAAATAGGATGTTATTATCATAGGTAAGGTTTTATCTGGGCTTAGGTATGAATATTTGAGATAGTCAAGCAAGGGTTTTAGGTCCAGAGATGTTGATTGCTTCATGGAGGGTATGGGAATAGACTTTGGAGGAGGAATTGGCACTTGGAGGTATCCATGATTGGAGCAGTCTCTGAAAGGTTATTTACCACCTCAATAGGCTTGTTTAGATTAAAATCTCCATAAAATTCATGAGACAAGCCTCTAGTGGGTCAGAGATGGACACTAGTGGATGACTGTCATTAATTAGACTCTCGATCAAATTGACAATACAAGAATCATCGAGGTCTAAATATTGTTGATCGACATTAAAGACATTTAGCTTAACTTTCATGCTGCTGAACCACAATTTTATTACACCATTCCTAAAGTTAATAACTGCTTTTGATGTCACCAAGAATAGATATCCAAAGATGATCAGAATCTGACTGCCAGGATTAGATACAGGTTGGGTGTCGCTATAATGAAATCAACTGGGTAATAAAAGTAGTCCACATGTATCAATACATCTTCAACCAAACCATGGGGTAATAAAAGTGTTCCATCTGTATTAATACATCTTGATAGATCTATCAACCAATTACAGCATGGTAGTGATTGGTTTAACTCATTGAGTCTTAATTGCTCATAGATAGAGTATGGCAACAAGTCAACAATGGCCCCTAGGTTAAGAAGTGCCCTATATATAACATGGTTACTAATAATGCAAAAAATGGTAGGACATCCCGGGTCTCTAAAATTCAGTGGGGTCTTGTGCTAAATCAAAGATCTCACATGCTCAATGAGGAAAGCCTTTTTCTAAACATTTAGCTTTGTTTTTCTAGTATAGAGCTCTTTCAAGAACTTCGCATAGGCAGGGTCATCTTTGATTGCATTGAGTAATGAAATATTGATTTGAATATGTTTAAATGTATCCATTAACTCATTCAAGTTTGTTTCCTTCCTAGCCTTGTTTAGTAGCTAAGGAAATAGAGCTTTGGCCACATAGGGTGCCTCCACTACAAGTTCTATAAGGGTTTAGTATCTTTTCTCTTTCTCCTATGTTTTGTTACCTCCTTTTCCTCTACAGTTTCCTTAGCTTACCCAACTTTGTTATCGATCTGACGACTGCTCCTAAGGGTGGTTATAGACTTAGCATGCTCATAACAGTTCTAATTTTGAGAACTTGACCCTATCTCAAATTGGCTCTTAGGGCTAGGGATGGGTTGACTAGGGAACTAACCCTTTCATTTATTATGTAGTTCAATTGACAATTGGCTAACATGCATCTCTAGTTTAGCTATGTCTTGAGAGTTGACAGTTTTTAATTAGTTCTAAGCCTTGTTAGTTTCTTGATTTTATTTTTTGAGTAGTTGAATATTATCCTCAATTGATGGCTACTTTGTCATAAGTATTTAATTTTGCATAAAAACCACCCAATTAGTTACCCATGTGTTACAACTTATAGGGGCAAATTAGAGCTTTTAGACCAAAATTCATAACACATTCATTTTTTCACCTAATAACCCAAAAGTTTGTAATTTAATCAGTCCAAAAGTGAGTCCAGGGTAAGTATGTGATTAATCACATTTTCTAGGATTTAATTAGGATTTTTGTTTTTTATTTTTAGGAAGTAAGATGTTGATCCAATGGCCGAGATCGATAGGGATGAAATTGAAGATCAAGATCAAAAGATTGAGTCAAAGCTTCAAAATAAACCAAACGCCAAGATCATCTTGTGGACTAGTAATAGATTTGATTAAAGAAGTTAAATATGGCCAAAGTGGACCCATGAAGCAAGCCATTCATTCCCACCACCTTTGCATGGAAGTCACTTAAGCCACCTTAGCCATGTTAATAATTAGATTGTTGGATAGCCTAGTTAATATTAGAAGTAGATTACATGCTTAGGTATCCAAAGTAATTAATGAAATCCACTTCTATCCAATGAATCGTGCAAACCATTCTATGGTTACGTGTATGTTAATTGGGTCGTTTTCCTTTCATTGTTGTTAGTAATTGCTTTCATTGAATTCTCTTGTTTAGTTGTAGTTAGATTCCATTATTTTGCATCTTAGTTAGTTGGAAAGTAATCAAATTTGTCATACTTCTTAAAATAGTTGATTTGGTAGCTTCTCTTAGATTTTCATGATTAGGAAAGTAGTTTGTTAAAGCATGTTTCCATTAAATTAGTTGTTAATTTCATGTCTAGGAAAGTTAGTTTAGGAAAGTTGCTAAATTGCATTTTAGGAAAGTTTAACTTTAGGAAAGTTGTTAATTAGGAAAGTCATAAAATTATAAGCTTTTAGTTTAGGAAAGTTTTAATTTTAGATAGTTGCTAAATTGCTTAGTTTCCAATTTCTTATTTCAATTTTCATTCTTAATTTAGGACAAAAATCACTTGAATTTTGGCTAGGTTAGATAGTTTAAAGTAGGGACCACTAGTGTACTATATTGCAAATGATTCATGTGCTTGTCAGTTTATTTAAAACAATAACATGCTTTTGGCGCTGCTGCTGGGGAGTTGCAACAATTGTGTAGTATTCCATACTTTACATTATTTTCCTCTAGTCTAGGTTTAGGATGCATTAGATTAGGGTTTTTGCATAATTTTTGCATACATTTTGCATTTGCTGCTATTTTCCTCCTATTGACCATATCTCTTTGATTTTTGTGCAGGGGAAATTGGCAAAGGAGTAGCAGCAATCCTATGGACCACGACTTCATCATTTTAGATTAGGTTTTATTGCTTTCCTAGATTAGGAATGAAACTTGTAGTGAGGCCCATTGTAAATTATAAATTTTTTATTATTTAATTTTAAATTGGTTGTAATAATACAAGCCAAGTGTAGGGTATTGTGGCCCACACTTGATCATCATCAGACCCCTCACTGTATCTTTCAATCAATTTTTAGGATAATTTGCATTTAATATAATTTGGATTGGATGTTAGGATAATTCATTTAGATTAGGGTGATTCATTGATAATTGTTGCATCTTTACCTAGGATTGTCACATTAGATAACCTATCTAACCTTGGTTCAATAGCATACATTTGCATTAGTTTGCTTTCATATGGCATTGAATATTTACTGCTTTATGGTGGAATGGAATTAATGTTAGTAAGGGCCACATAGGAACCCTTACAAGATAAGGACTGGATTTCATCATAAGCTCCTTGGCCCACCTAGGAATCAATCAATATCTTTGTATGCCATGATCCCAACCCTTGAATTTAAATTTAAAATCAAATAGGAAGAGACTTAGGGTATCGAGCTCATAGGACCCTTTAAGAAGGACAGGATCTACTGTCACCCCAGTGGCTTCTGAGCACTGTGGTTATAGTGGGTGTCTTAAAATCCAAGTGATTTTCCCACACCTTCCATTAACATTAGTTGAGGTCTAAATACCTCCTAACACAAGGATTGTATTAACTACTTTTGAGCAGAACCTAACTGGTAAGCAATGGTCAAATTTGGATAGGAGGAGGAGTTGTCTAGATAATCAAGACACTGCTCGATTAGTGGATACTAGGATTTGGTTTATCATCACATGATGTTAGAGTCAGCATTTAGATTAGGGCATTTAAGGTAGAATAGTTTATGCAAGGGTGTTGATCTCAGAACCCAAAGCTAACACCTTTCAACCTAGAGATTCAATGCAACCAAAGACAAGGGGAAAGAAACCAAGTTCTTATCCCCATGGTTGAACCACCAGTAGAAGTTGAGTATAAGGCCATTAAAGATTTCTATGCACCACTACAATTCAACACCCCATCTTGCATAGCTTTACCTCCTACAAATGCAAACCACTTTGAACTAAAGACAGGAGTCATACAATTGCTCCCTACATTTTATGGTCTAGACTGAGAAGACCGCTACTTACATATCAAGGAGTTCCTTAATATTTGTGCCACATTTAGGTTCTAAAAATTTTTGGATGATTTTATTAGGCTTAGGCTATTCCTGTTCTTTCTTGATGATAGAGCTAAATCATGGCTTAATTCCTTAGAGGTAGGTTCCATAAATGCATGGGACCAATTCGGGTTGCGTAACTATGATTAGGTAGAAAGCCTCAGTTAGAGTGATTGGGCTATGAAGTTAGCCCATTCGGGTTTACTTGGGTTGAGCAGACAATCATGAGGACTATTTTTTATCTTAAAGATCGTCAGCTCTTGCTCTTTTCTCTTTAGCAGTCAGATAGCGGGCAAGGACAGAGGTTATAATAGATTAGATGTTCTGCTAGGCTATAGGACTAATAGCGGCAGCTGCAACCTATATATCCGATGTGCTTATCTGCTGTAGTTTATGTCCTTCTAAGTACTGGTATTAAAATCAAAGAAAATCTTAAGAAAAGATGCAGAGAAGAACTCCTAGGGCTCTCTTCTGATAGCGTAGCAAGCTCGCGTTCCCATCATATGAGGGGAGCGCGAGAGTAGCGTAGCCACACGAGACTTCTTTTAGGACTTACATGAGCAGCCCTATTAGTAAGTTCTAGAATCTGTTAAAAAAAAAGGGGTAACCCAAGGCTTAGGCTAACTCAGAGCATCGTTCATGCACTATTCATGTCAACTTAGCAGCTGGAAGCTTGTTAAAAAGGTGTTCTTGTCCTTTTTCTTTATTTAGCATTGATTGCTAATCAACTGAGGCCTTACTCAAATAGGGGCGTGAGATTCAGTTTCTTTTGTTCAACTTACTAAGGGAAAGGGGAAGACCTTTGATCATGCGTAGCTAGTAATCATCATTGTCATTGGATTGAAAAAGTAACGTCTTTCAATGCCTTGACAAACCCGATCACTCTAACTGAGGCTTTCTACTTGATCATAGTTACGCAACTACAACGCTAGGCCTTACTCTATTGTCTAGAAAGTTTTAACAAGTTCTTTTCGATTCATAAAACAAATTCCCTGCGTCATGAAATTATTAATTTCCATCAAAGGGATGATGAACATTACTACAAATGTTGGGAACGATGGAATGAACTACTACAGAAATGCCCACATCATGGATTTTAAAAATGGTAGTAAGTTCAATACTTCTATAAGGCATTGATGCCTCAAAATAGACAAATGATAAATGCAATGAGCGGAGGGACCCTCATGCTAAAGGATAAGAGTGAGACTTGGGAGTTCTTTCAAACTCTAGCAAATAATTCTCAGCAATGGGATTATTCAAATAGAAGAGAGAGAAACAATTAGCTCACCAAGAGATGGGATCTCTATGAGATAGGACTGCATACTGATCTATCCCATAAACTCGATTCTATACTAGCAAGATTGGCAAGTCTAATACTAAAGCAGACAAACTTGAAACTATGTTTTAATCCTTTATGGCTGCCTCATTCCTTAAACCTCCACAAAAGGTTTATGCTATATATTCTAGCCCAACCCATATAACCATGTCTTATCCATTAAATAAACTGCTGAATGACTATCTTGTTAATCAAGTGAATGCATATCGCCAACCTTGTAACAACTCAACTCATATTCTGAGATCTACAACCCTAGATGGGCTAAGCATCCCAACTTTTCCTGGTTGAAGAATAACTACCAAGGGGGGATCATCTATGAACCCCCTACGCAAACCTTTTCTCATAAAACTACAGTTCCCCAGTAGCCACTTGGCTTTCAACAACCTCAACAACAAAAGAAATCATCTTTAGAGGAAAACATTCACACCATGCTTGAAAAACTTTTAAAAGATAATGATGACCCTAAAAAGCCCTTACACCAGTTACAAAATGATAGAAGACATTTCTCCCATCTTAGCTCTCAAGCCATAGCCAAGTTGGATATGCATGCAAGACAATTGTCAAGTGAACTACATAATAGAAGAAAGGGTCAGTTCCCTAGTCAACCCATCCCTAACCCAAAAGGACCAATTTGAGATAAGGTCAAGTTCTCAAAACCTTAACCCTCATGAGCATGCCAAGTCTATAATCACCTTTAAGAGGGGTCGTCAGATTGATAAGAAAGTAGGGCAGGATAAAGAAACTGCAGAGGAGGAAGAGGCAACCAAAACACAAGAGAAAGAGAGAAGATAGAAAAACCCTATAAAATCTATAGTAAGGCAACCTATGTGCCTAAAGCCCCTTTTCCTTAGTTACTAAACTAGGCTAGAAAGGGAACAAACTTCAATGAGTTAATGGAGGTATTTAAACATGTCCAAATCAATTTTCCATTACTCAATGCAATTAAAGACATCCCTGCCTATGCCAAGTTCTTAAAAGAGCTCTGCATAAGAAAAAGAAAGATTTCTCACCAACCAAGTAAGCTCTTTAATTCAACACAAGAACCCACTGAAGTTTAAAGACCCAAGGTATCCTACCATTTCCTGTTTTATTGGAGATTATGTCATAGATAGGGCTCGATGAGTTAAAACTAACCACTACCATGCTGCAATTAGTATATAGATCTATCAAAATACCTAATGGTTTGGTTGAAGATGTCTTAATATAGGTGGATACCTAGTTGACTTCATTGTACTGGACACCCAACCTATATCTGATGCCAGTAGTCAGATTCTGGTCATCCTTGGATGTCCATTCTTGGCAACATCCAATGCCATTATTAACTATAGGAATGGTGTAGTCAAATTATCAATGGGCAACATGAAAGTTAAGCTAAATGTCTTTAACGTCAATCAACAACATTTAGATCTTGATGATTAGAGGCTTGTTTCATGCACTTTAATGGAGATTTTTTATATTGACAAGTTTATTCAGGAGGTAAACAACCTTCTAAAGGCTGCTCCAGTCATGGTTACCTCCAAACGGGCTCCTTATGTGGAACCACTCCCACCTTCTAAATATGTCCCAATACTGTTGATAAAGCAACCACCATCTCTAGACCTAAAACCCTTGCCTGACAACTTGAAATATTCATACTTACGCCTAGAGAAAACATTACCTGTAATAATGGCATTAGATTTAGAAATGAATAAGAAGGTAAGCTTTTAGATGTCCTCAAGGAACATAAAACTGCTCTAAGGTGGACAACAACAGACATAAAAAGGATTAGTCTAGCCATCTACATGTATAGGATACACCTAGAAGAAAATGCAAAACCTTCTAGAGAAACTCAAAGACAACTTAATCCCCACATAAAGGACGTGGTTAGAGATGAAGTCCTAAAGCTTTTAGATGTTGGCATTATATTTCCTATCAATGACAATACATGGGTCAACCCTCTTTAGGTTGTACAAGAAATCTGAATCATGGTAGTAAAAAATGAGGATAATGAGTTATTACCCACTCACATTGTCACGACCCAGGTTTTCTCATGCATTTTTAAATGAAAAATCTAAATTCATAAGGTGGGATCCCGATTTGAAAAACAATGGTGCAATGCAGCGAAAAAATCTTTTGTTTTAATCTCATTTTGAAAACCCCGAGTGTCATTTGCTTGTCACAATACTCAAAGTAGTTTTTGAAAACCTTTAGAAATCATAAAATTTTCCTCAGGTCTATCCAGTCACAATCACACGGCCCAACTATAAATAAGTACATGTCCAAAGGGTTGAGAGTTTACTTACATGTATAATTGTCTCCTTTTTAATTCACTTGCTCGTAGCACTAATATCTCCTGAGGCATCTTCTATTTGTGAGTGGAACTGTCCTGAAAAATGTTAAGGATAGGGTGAGTATATACTATACTCAGTAGGAGTCTATTACTACTAGTTTTACAATGCATGCTATATTTAAAATCATATGCTCTTTCAGGACATGTGCATGTTTGAACACTCATGCTTAATATTGACATCAAAAACCATTGTCAAATTGAAATATTAATGAATTAAAGAATCGCACAAACCAAGTTGAAAGTATCATATATATCCTAACATAACGATATGCATAAGATGCTTCATTGAATCCAACTCATGGATATCTATCATGCTATGGTCGACCAACCTCATGTCATGCCACATGCAATGCACATAAATCCTCAAGAGGTTAGCCAGACATAGCTATTATTGTTTTCTATATGGATATTCTAGTTATTATTAGATTCTTATAGCACTAGAGGATAAAGAGAAGACCACCTTCACCTACCCTTTTAGAATCTTCACTTACCAACGTATACCTTTTGGGCTTTGTAATGTTGTAGCTACATTTTAAGGGTGTATGTTGAGCATTTTCTCTGATATGGTACAAAGGTTTCTTAAGGTATTTATGGATGACTTCTCAGTATTTGAGCATCATTTGTTAAGTGCCTACACCAATTAATGTTAGTTCTAGTAAGGTGTAAGGAGAAAAATCTTTTTTTAAACTGGGAAAAGTTCTATTTTATGTTACAAAGTGGACATTTTTAGGCCACATAATATCACCCAATGGGATAGAAGTCAACAAGGAAGTAGTGGATTTTATAGCCAACCTTCCCAAATGAATAGTTATTTCATATTTCCCAATTGCCTTGGTAAGATGATATTGTTAATTATCTTGTTACAGGAGAAATGCCTAATCATTTGACTAAACAAGATAAAAAGATATTTTTTTATCAAGGTTAGATATTTCACTTGGGATGACCCGTACTTAATCAAGTATTGTCATGATCAAGTAATTAGGAGATGCATACCAAATTGTGAATACAATCAAATCATCTCCTTATGTCATGATCATGCATATGGGGGTCATTTTCGCTAGAGAAAGCAATTGCAAAAATTTCGTAGTGTGATTTTTATTGGCCTCCCATATTTAAGGATGCACATACTTACTGCACATCATGTGTAAGGTGTCAAAGATTAGGTAGTCTAGGAAAGAGACATATTATGCTCTTAAACCCAATCCTTATTGTAGAGCCATTAGATATTTGGGGCATGGATTTCATGGGACCTTTTCCTAATTATTTTAGAAATCTTTACAACCTAGTGGGAGTGGACTACATGTCCAAGTAGGTAGAGATTATACCCTGCAAAACGAATGACCACAAATTCATGGTAATGTTCTTAAAATAAAATATCTTTTCAAGGTTTGGTACTCCAAGAGCCATAATAGGTGATTGGGGAAGACACTTTTGTAATAAAGTATTTGATAGTTTAATGAAAAATTATAGTGTTAACCATAGAATAGCTACCTCGTACCACCCTCAAACCAGTGGCCAAGTAGAGGTATCTAATAGGGAGATAAAGTAGATTCTAGAAAAGGTAGTCAATCCAAGTAGGAAAGACTGGTTTATGAGGCCCAACAATGCTTTTCAGGCTTATCGTACATCATAGAAACCCTTATAGGAATGTCACCTTACCACTTGATCTATGGAAAGGCCTACCACTTACCATTAGAGTTAGAGAACAAAGCATATTGGGCTATCAAAAAGCTCAATTTTGACTTAGATTCTGCTGGGACCCGCCAAAAACTCCAACTCAATTAGTTGGAAGAATTGAGAAAAGATGCATATGACTTTGCATGATTTTACAAAGATCGAATGAAGGTTGCACATGATCACCAAATCTTAGGGAAATCCTTCACACCTAGACAAAAGGTCTTATTGTATAGCTTTAGATTGCATCTCTTCCTAGGAAAACACATATCTAGATGGACCGGACCTTATACAGTACGCACTATCTATCCTCATCGTCCATCAGGATTGAGAAGGATGGAGAAATCCAAATAGTCAATGGACAGAGGTTAAAATCTTTCCTAGAGATGCCTAATCCTAAGATTGATGAGATATTATTAAAGGCAGCTTAACATCATGACCCACCTTAGGTTACCACTCCAAGAAACCTGATAGCGTTCCATCATTGCACTCACCATTATGCCTGGCTAAAGATGTGAAACTTAGTGCTCCCTGGGAGGCAACCCAGATGTTTTTAAAATCTCCATATTCTATATCTTTCCATATAGGATCCTATGTTTTTAAACATAGGGGACAATGTTTCATTCAGGTTGGGGATGTAGATGCATATAGGGATTTTGAATTTTATTGTGAACTTGATGTTCAGAATTTAGTAATTCTAATATTTTTACCTCTTAATGGGAGTGCATATGATTAGTTTTTCATATTATTCATGTGTTGAAGATTTTATGAAAGCGAATTATCGAAAACCATTTATACACATCACATAGTCAAGACTAATAGAGAGGTATGACTTAGAGACCCTGAGGAAAATTAGTGGAGACCTATAACCCAATGAGTTTAGAGACTATCTTCCTTTAGAGAGTTATAAGTATTTCCACAGTTTCTTTAGTGAACATAACTTAGTGTGATCTTGTTATCCTTGTTCTGGTTAACTATCAAGAATAAATAGGAGTAATAACCTTATTTCCAAAAACTTTATTATCTAATAGGCTTTAGGAAACCTAGGAAATGATATAGGTCATCCTTGTTCAACCCAGAGACATAAAGCCTACCCAATATATCTACCACTAGTTAGCCCTTTGAGCCTACTATTAAGCCTTTCTTTCTTAACCCCAGTCACTTTAACCCAGAAAAACTAGTAAAATAAATAACCATTACCCATTTTCAAAATGAGTAGAGTTAGTAGAAAATTTCAAAAGACTACAAAAAATCAAAGAAGTGAGAAAATTAACAGTCTTTCTTCCAAAGAAGACAAAGGGAAAATAAAAGTATCAGAAAAAGAAGAGAAAAAGTGAAAGACAAAAATACAAAGGAAATTCACTTCAACAAAACCAAAAAGTGTCCTAACAAATATTCATTGAAGACCTCTACCCAATTTTTAACCTTTGAAATCCTTATACCCTTCTTTTCATAACCCTTACCCAAGCCTACATTTTGTCCTAATTAAAGACCTATCAATCTTATGTAGAACATAGCCTTAAAAGGGAGATAAAAAAAAAAAAGGAATTAAGGTAAAATAGCCTTACTATTCTTGGTGATAATATCCACTCTTAAAGATCACTTTCCTATGTCTCTTTAGTACTTCAAAATTTTATGTGAACCATTAGCTTCATTGAATATGGTCACATAATGAGAGAAATATGTTTAAACCCCTATTTGAGAGCTTCATTTCTAAGAGTATACTTGAGAGGATTTGAGATCAAGACATATTTCCAATGAAATTTAAGCATATCTAGTTAGAAGTTGGAACTTATGTTGTTGTACACACACATGAACTTTGAGAAATAACTAGAATGAAATGTCTTTAGTATGCATGTGATTTATAAATTATCAATTCTCCACATTAAGTTGTGAAAAAACTAGTACAGAGCTAATGAATGAGGATTCTCTTAGATAAATAAAGAACTCAACCGTAGGAAATTTTGTGGGTATATTCATTGCAAACCCTCACGAAGCCTAACTCATCCATTAGGGGCAAACTAGGGGTTTAATGATGTGTTGCATGTTCTAAATGCAATCGTGAGTACTTGTGAAAGTGGCACCATGTATTTGTTTTTTTTTTAAATGATTTTTTGCATGTTTTTCTTAGGACTAGCAACATGCGGGTTGGGGGATTTGATAAGTGTTTAATTTTTCACAAAAACCACCTAATTAGTTACCCATGTGTTACAATTTATAGGGGTAAATTAGAGCTTTTAGACCAAAATTCATAATACAAGCATTTTTTGACCTAATAACCAAAAGTTTGTTATTTGGTAGGTCTAGAAACTAGTCCAAGGTAAGTAAGTAATTAATCATGTTTTTCTAGGATTTCATTAGGATTTTCATTTTTTTGCAGGAAGTAAAATGTTGATCCAATAGCCAAGATCAATCAGGATGAAATTGATGATCAAGATCAAAAGATCTAGTCAAAACTTCAAAATCATCACTTCAACATAAACCAAAGACCAAGATCATCTTACGGACCATTAAAATGTGATTAAAGGAGTTAAAGATGGCTAAAGTAGACCCATGAAGTAAGCCATGCAATCCCACCACCTTTGCATAGAAGCCACTTAAGCCACCTTAGCCATATAAAGCCATGAAAGAAGGTGGCAAGCCTACGGATTCAAGCCACTTTTTCCTTAATTTCCACCTCACCCTTAAGATGCACTATGAACTTCCAAAACTCTATCCTATTCCACCTCTAAGAAACTTCCCAACCAACAAAATTTCTCCACCTAACACCCACCTCTATCCTAACCATTCCCCATCCACTTTCCTAAAAAATAGGGCATCAACGATTTTGGAAGGGGGGGAGATGCCCTTTCTAAAAAGGTGGCGTCTCCCACCTACTCTCTTCTTAAGATAGCCAACTTACTCCCCCTACTTTCCTATTTGATGTCCATCCTTTTCCCCGATCCTAGCCATTCAATTTTAAAAATTTTAATCCCCACCACACCTTAGTATTAGGTTACCCTAGGAAAAATAGGACAAGTCTTATAAAACTAGCCCGAAACTTAAGCAAAACTACACACTTTTCACCATAGGAAAAGATATATCTTCCATATGAAGGAGAGCCCACTTCCTTCTGGCCCATTTTTCTCCTCTTACTTATTGTTTTGTGAATTCTTTAGGTGCTGCTACAAACTTCCAAGGTTTATGCTTTTTCCTCAAGTGTTCAACCTAGGATTTTTGAAGTTTTGATTGATCTTTGAAGGTTGGTTAGCCTTTGCTAGAATTTGCTTCTTTTCATGTTAGTTTCCCTTGTTTTTCCTTTAGCTTTCCCTCATTTTAAACTAATATTCAAGTATGGTTTTCCCTTGGATTAACAGCCAAGGGAAATAATCTTGAATCTAGTTTTGTTCTTTATCTTTCATTGCATCTTTGTTCTCTTTCAGCCCTCTCAATTTTCCAACTTTGGTTATTTAAGTTCCATTGGACTGTCACCTTAGTTTCGCATAAGATTCTCCTTTGATTTCAAGCATACTAGTTCACAAGCAAATTTTGGAACCATTGAAGAAGAATTTGGCTTGTAATTAAGGATTGATTGAGATTAAGTGAACATCACTATAATAGCATTTAAGCTTCAGATTTGGACTACATGTATGGAGTGTTATGTTGATGACTTTTTGAACGTGATTCAATGAAATTAGTTGGAATTTTCAATTCATGTTTGTGTCCAGCAGTAAATTAACTTTTTTCTTAAATGTTTGAATCATTAGAAGTGATTAATTTCATGTTTTACATGTTATACTTATTGAATGTTTCAATTACCTTACTGCTGGAATTTCTTTACATGAATGGTGTATGTTACTTTCTAGCACAATACAATCTTCTTCCCTTAATTTTTCAAGAGCTCAATTAGATTTTTGGATAGCTTAGTTAATGTTAGAAATATATTGCATGCTTAGGTTTCCAAAGTAGTTGATTAAATCCACTTTTATCCAATGGATCATGCATACCATTCTATGGTTACATGTATGTTAATTGGATAGTTTTCCTTTCATTGTTGTTAGTAATTGCTTTCATTGCTTTCTCTTGTTTAGTTGTAGTTAGATTCCATTATTTTGCGTCTTAGTTAGTTGGAAAATAATCAAATTTGTCATACTCATTAAAGTAGTTGATTTGGTATCTTACTTTTCCTAGTTTTGCATGATTAGGAAAGTAGTTTGTTAAAGCATGTTTTCATTAGATTAGATGTTAATTTCATGTTTAAGAAAGTTGCTAAATTTCATTTTAGGAAAGTCATAAAATTACAAGTTTTTAATTTAAGAAATTTTTAATTTTAAAGAGTGCATCTTTTAGGAAAGTTTTCCATTTATATTGTATGTTATTTTCACTTAGTTTCCAATTTCATGCTTCAATTTCCATTCTTAATTTAGGACAAAAATGACTTGAATTTTGGCTAGGTTAGATAGTTTAAAGTAGGGACCACTAGCATCACAATAGTTCACTCCTTATGGGATTAACGTCACTAGTATACTATATTGCAAATTATTTGTGTTCTTGTAAGTTTATTTAAAACAAAAACACTTTGGTTGTTGAGGATGCTAAAAACCAGGTGGCTGCTAAATGACTATAGCTCTAGGAGGAAAGTTTTAGTTGGGGGGTTCACAAATGGTCCCCCTAGTAGTTACTCTTTGACAATAAAAAGTTTGGATGCCTAGCCCATCAAGAATTGTAGGTCTCAGAATATGGGTTGTTGCTAGGTTAACAATATGCATTTAATGCATTCGCTTGGACCACAAGGTAATCGTTAAGCTCTCTATTTGATGGAAAAGACATGGTGATGTGTGCTAGGCTGGAACAGAGAGCACAAACCTCTTGTGGAGGTTTAAGATATGTAAAGTGCAGCCCCAGTGCACGAAGCTCCCACCTATGTGGGGTCTGGGGAAGGGGCGGGCCACAATAGCCTAAAGTAGGCAGCCTTACCTTGCATTTTTGCAAGAGGCTGATTCCACGCCTTGAACCCGTGACCTCAAGGTCACATGACGACAACTTTTACCATTGCGCCAAGGCTCCCCTTCAGGTTTAAGATATGTGGCAGCCATAAAACATTCAAACATAGTTTCAAGCTTGTCCACTCTTCCATTGTATTTGTCCATTCTTTCTAGTATAGAGTTAAGTTTTATGGGATAGATCAATATGCATTCCCCTCTCTTGGTGTAATGCCCTGAGTAATTTACACTATTTAACAAAAATGAATTGGACATTCTATAGGAAATGAAAAGTACCCTTTCTGGAGATAAGGGTATTTTGGTCACTTCACTGTTCACCCTGACTAGACCCAGAAATTTGTTCCTGATAATAGTACCCTTAGGTGCGTCTCAGAAAAAGGAATCCAACAAGACCAAATCACCCAAAACGGAGTTAAAATGAGAAAGATATGGCCCTTTGAAGTTCAAGGGCAAAAGTTTAAATTAATTCAAAAACGGATTTTGCCTGAGAAAATGGGGACCCGTTTTGATACGGGCACCCTATTCTTCCCAAACCTCCTAGAGGGTTCTAGAACAGCAGTGTGCAGGGGAGAAACCACGCCATTCTGGAGGTTTCTCCACCGCCATTCCATGGCAATAAGAACCCCCTCCAGAACCCTCTTCAAGCTCTATAAATAGAGCTCTTAGGCTCCTCCAATGGCAGCCCAAAAGCTTGGGAAAAACCCATCGTGGAGAGGCAGGAAAGAAGAGAAAACATGGGAAAAACCCGGCCACAAACCAGGTATGCCCAAAACCCCTCCAAACCCATCTCCCCCTTACTCTTAGGATGAGTTCCCCCAAGTTTTTGCATGAAAAACCATGCAAAACGGGGCTCTAGGGAGCCACAAAGGACCCAAGGATGGTGGTTAGGGCGTACTGGTTCGACAGGGTTGAACCAGGCTCGTCCGTGGACGCACCCACAAACGAGAAAATGGGCAGAAGGCCCGATGCGTCGATGGAAGCGCCCTGTGGGCCCTCCATGTATTCTGAATACTAAAACACCCATAACTTGAGTTCTAGGACTCCGATTGAGGAGCAGCGAAAGGCATTGTGACTGTATCGATGACGCGGACACACCCAAAACATAAAATACCTAATCAATTTCCTATCTAAGGTGGGAAAGACCCTTAAACTATGATAGTGGCGCAGGGCCACAAAACCTTTGTAAACCTGACGATACCAAGGCCCAGTTAGGACCTTAGGAGACCCATAGGCATGGGAATGAACTCCTAATGCCTAAGTAGTGAGATCAACCATTCTAAAACCTATAGAAATAGGCCAAGCTAACCTTGTTCCCCTAAACTATGAGCAGGAGCATACGAGGACAAGGGGGCTAGTGTGACCAAACCAGGTAGGTGCTCTATCGCTACTAGACTTTTAGAAAGAGCCCATGATTGTTTTGAGAATGCATGTTTTAAGTATAAGTTATATGACTTGTTTAGCATGACTTAATTTTATAAATGAATTCAACATGCATATGACAAATACATTATGCATAGACATGTTTTGTAAACGATTGCATAAATTGCATGATTTGTGAGTATTGAGTTTTGAAAATTTGCATGTCCTTGAGGGTTACCAAAAGACGCTGGAGTGCCCAAAAGATGCTGGGTAGGCAGTTGTGAGGGCGAGGCAGTTGTGAGGGACCCAAAGAGGACAGGTTTTGAAAAAGAGGTTTTTGCTTGATTGATAGTATATGATTTGGGCTAGTAAGCTCGTGGGCGCTATGCCAAGCGGTCTGGGGTGGCCTCCCAACCTCTACCACTATTAGGTGGAAAGGGTACCACGCCAAAAAGGCTTGTCCCTACTTCGACTGCATGTGGTACAGGGGGCTACCATTGGTGTCACGGCACTAGGTCAAAGTGTCATATGCCCCGTGGAGGCTATGACCCTGTGTCCCTAGGTACCTGGGGACCACACGGTGAGGAGGTCATGGGCATAGTGGGCCTTATGTTTTTGAGGATTTACTTGCATTGCATATGGCATGACATGAGGATGGTCTACCATACCATATATCCATGAGTTGGATTCAGTTGAGAATCTTATGCATATCATTATGTTTATGATATATACGATACTTTCGACTTGGATTATGCGATTCTTTAAGTATTTAGTATTCCAATTCGGCAATGGTTTTTAATATCGATATTGAACATGAGTGTTCAAACATGCACATGTTTTAAAGAGCATATGATTTTAAACATAGCATGCATTGTAAAACTAGTAGTGATGGACTCCTACTGAGTATAGTATACTCACCCAATCCTTAACATTTTTCAGGACAGCTCCATTCATGAGTAGAAGACACCTTAGGAAATGTTAGTGCTACGAACAAGAAAAATCAAAAGGAGACAATTATACATGTAAGTAAACACTCGACCCTTTGGACATGTGTTTGTATTTATTTACAGATGCGCTGTGAGTTGTGACTGGATAGACCTGGGAAGACATTTATGATTTCTGAAGTTTTTCAAAAACTACTTTGGTTGTTGTAAAAGCAAATGACACTAGGGGTTTTCAAAATGAGTTTAAAACAAAATATTTTCCACTGCATTGCATTGTTTTCATAAAATGGTTTTCAAATAGGGATGCATCCCACCTTAGGAATTAGATATTGCATTTAAAAATGCATGGGAAAACCCAGGTCGTCATAGTTGGTATCAGAGCCTAGGTTTTATCCTTTCACAACCAGTCCAGCATGTCCAAGGGTCATAGACAATCGAGAAAAATTAAGAAGTAGTAGAAATAGAAATAGTAGAGATGACTAGCATATTAATGCTCAAGGCATTTCACCATAAACAAATAGGTGAAAAAGGAGATGGATCTAGCAAATACTTAGATATTGGATGGCTTAAATCTTATCAATAAGGATTGTTGTATGGTGCAAATATGAAAACTCATATATGGATCATATTATGATGAGAATGATGAAGGAAGATGTTAGTAAATGTGTTAGAAGATAATTCTGACCTGTAATAGATCAATCTCACCAAAGATAAGAACATCGAAGAACCTAGATGGCTATCTTACCATCATAAAGAATATCAGAATATGAGTACACTATCACAAGGATATGATATGAGTTTGATAGGGGATGTAAAATACAGACTTTGAAAAGATTTTGACGATAATCTAAGAGGGATAAGAATGCAAGACGATATTAAGAGATAATTGTGACTCGTACTAGGTCACAAAGGTAGGGATCCTGAAGGACTTAGCTCAATTGTGGATACCTTAATTGGAGTCTTATGAAGAGTGAAGTGCTATCGAATAACAACTACCTGAGTATTATGGAGCAAATTAGAAGATGTGTACAAGTGACATATTGTGTGATTAAGAGGAATATAACACGAATATGATAAGGAATTGTATTCAACAGAGTTAACAAAAGATTTTGACGATAATATTAGGGATGATAGATCTGTGATAATAGATTGATCTTAACATGAACTTATAAGAGAAGTATAGCATGACCAAAAGATCAATGACATTATTAAGACATTGTATGAATTTTCTTGAGGCTATAGGCAATTAAGGATTTCGATGATATTAGAAAACTTCAACATTTCTTGAAAGTATTAAGTTTCTCCTGTCTGACAAGAAGATCGAGTATATGCAACAAAGCACATGAAGACATTGATCTAGGAAGAAAAAAATGAGGATTTTGAAGAAAAGAGAGAAAGAGATAGAGATGTAACTATAAGTACTCAATGAATATTGAATATTCAAAAGAAGAAGATCATGACTTTATGGAGATACATACAATTCTTTCATCTTGAATCCTATAGGAAGGTAGACCAAACAAATGCAAAGGAATAATACTAGTTGAGTTGGTGATCTTATTGTAAAAGAAAGCATATGGGGTTTAAGACTTTGAGTAGAGTATCGAATTTCAGGAGATTATGCTACAAGAAATTTCGAAGAGGAATGGTGACCAACTAGAAATTAAATTCTACAAATAGTTTGATGTCTATATTAATTATTGTAATTAGATTCTTATCGGATCCATTAGCTTATAGGGAACACCAATGGATATAGTCCATAAAAAGGAAAATTCGGTGATATCCTACTTTGCCACTACATGAGTACATAAAGTTCTATTACAAAAAGAAAACAAGACAGGACAGCGACTAGTCCATTTGTTTTTCCGCAACTCGGGTGTGATCAAGGATCAATATGATGTCTTAGAGGAAGAGTGGAAGAGCAAGTATTTTAAGGCCATCAATTAGTCATTTCCTTTGGTGTATTGTTGACTAAATAAAGGTATCCCACCCTAATGAATCAAATATGTTAGTAGTCAAAGTTATATACTCAGAGGGATATTATAAGTATTTAGACATGAGTTTTACCTAAAAGAAGTTACTTGTTAGACTAAGTCATTTGAGGGTATGAGGTCAGTTGATTAGGCCACATCATGGAGGAGCTACGAGTACAATGAATACAATAACAACTGAGACAAGCAAAAATAAGGAGCGATCTCCACTAATGAGACAGGCTTTTCCAAACATGAATAGATACCATGACAAACCATAGAAATCACTATGGGTCTAAAAGATGCTGCTGACTTGGATTGAAAAGAAAGGTAGACAAGCACTGATCGCTTTAGTGAGACCGTTGAGCTTATAACCTATACATCTGGACAGAGAGCAACAGGTAATCGAATAAATTCTCTTTCTATATGTCTACGAAAATGTTCCATGATTACCTAAGTGTTTTTCAAATTTGATGATTTAACAGCTTCAGCATAACTTGATGTAGTAGCTATTGAACGAGAACTGCTATTACAAGCTAAGTATGAGGAGGCACTTGAAAGATAAAATTTGAGGAATTGAGAAAACCACTACTTATGATGATGATACCCCCTGACAATTAAGATAGAATGGTTGACGTTAAAGAATTAATAAAAGATTGAACAACATATTGATATAGGGAATGGAAGGAGAAAAGTTGAGGTGGCCAGCACATTATAAGGTGAGATTCGATGTTACATTGCCTTTAGACAAAAAGTTAGTTGTTATGTGCATATACCAAGTACGAAAAATCAATTGAAGGAATTTCCTAAGGACTAACCCTACTGGATTGAGTATAGAACTTTTGGACTGAAAGATTACAAAGAAAACCATCAAGCAAAGAAAGGACAAAGAGGATAATGACAAAGGATTCAACCATGACCTAGTAAGGGTTCTCGGTTATGAATAAGAGACTTTTTACATAAATGGGAACATTGTTGGAAATCCTAATGACAAATTGATGTGAATAATGAGATAGTCCTTTGGATGAGAACATTTGACCCATGATGATGAATTAACCATAAAACATTTGACATGAGTTTGCATAAACTCTTTAGGATAAAAGGCATTTGATGGCTTCAACATCTATGAAACTTGATGTACAGTTCGGATACCCTAATCGTAATATGAGATAGTATTAGTGATGAAGGATGCTACTTGCATTATTTTGAATATAATATGGGTTGAGGACCCAAGTTATAGTAGAAAAGCAACAGACAGTTGAAATTCGGAGTTAATCAAGGGTTTGGCTGTAGGGCACATGATACCATATCAGCTATTGAAGTATCTTGGGGGAAATTATAAAGTGAAGAAGATAAGAAGAAAAATTAGAAAAAGAATTTAACCTTTTTTGTTGGACTCTTATTAATGACATACAACCAACCATTAGAAGGAGACATTGATGATGAAGAGATTACTAAATGGAAGACAAGAGGAAAAGGGGATTATCCTATGCTATGCAAAATGAAATAGGAGGAATAAGATCATATGATCTCAAAGAAGTATGAAGTAATTTATATACGAGTAGGAGAGTATGGTCATCTAAGGAGACTATCCTATACATGATCAGAGGAATATGAGCATCTAAGGATGGGTAGCTATACGAAATACAGATAGAAACCAGTAATGATATACTGGCACGCATGGGACTATGTATCAGAGTACGCAGCGAAAGCGACCCATATATACTTATAGTAAACAGATAAGATATATTGACGATATATATGTGTGTGTGTGTGTGTGTGTGTGTGTGTGTGTGTGTGTGTGTGTGTGTGTGTGTGTGTGTGTGTGTGTGTGTGTGTGTGTGTGTGTGTGTGTGTGTGTGTGTGTGTGTGTGTGTGTGTGTGTGTGTGTGTGTGTGTGTGTGTGTGTGTGTGTGTGAGGCCTTGCGAAAGGAATTATAACAAGGATAAATTGAGAACGTGCCTAGGATTGGTTACAAGATAGTATGATTAGCATTTTAAGGACAACATTACTCCAAGTATTAACCCAATTAGAGTATTGGATAACGGAATAATGGATTCATTGACAACAGAGGTATCGGAATAAAGCACAGGAATTTTCGTAGTTCGAGTTTCAAGGGAGTCCTCAGAAAGAATATGTCTTATCAAGAAGACAGCTAACTTGAAGGTAAGGATTTGTGGAATTTCAAGGATGAAATTCTTTTAAGGGGGTAATAATGCAATGCCCCGAGCAATTTACGCTATTTAACAAAAATGAATTGGACATTCTATAGCAAATGAAAAGTTTCCTTTTTGGAGATAAGGGTATTTTGGTCATTTCACCGTTCACCCTGACTAGACCTAGAAATTTGGTCCTAAGAATAGTATCCTTAGGTGCGTCTCAAGAAAAGGAATCCAACAAGACCAAAATGAGCAAGATATGGCCCTTTGAAGTTCAAGGGAAAAAGTGTAAATTAATTCAAAAACGGATTTGGCCTGAGAAAACGGGGACCCGTTTTGATACGGGCACCCCTCTTCTTCCCAAACCTACTAGAGGGTTCTAGAATGGCAGTGTACAGGGGAGAAACCACCGCCATTCTGGAGTTTCTCCACCGCCATTTCATGGCAGTAAGAACCCCCTCCAGAACCCTCTTTAAGCTCTATAAATAGAGTTCTTGGGCGCCTCTAATGGCAGCCCAAGAGCTTGGGAAAAACCCATCGTGTAGAGGCAGGCAAGAGGAGAAAACGTGGGAAAAACCCGGCCACGAACCAGGTATGCCCAAAACCCCTCCAAACCCATCTCCCCCTTAGTCTTAGGATGAGTTCCCCTAAGTTTTTGCATGAAAAACCATGCAAAAAGGGGCTCTAGGGAGCCACAAAGGACCCAAGGACGGTGCCTGGGGTGTACTGGTTCGACAGGGTAGAACGGACGCGCCCGCAAATGAGAAAACGGGCAGAAGGCCCGGTGCATCTATGGACGCACCCTGTGGGCCCTCCATGTATTCTGAATACTAAAACACCCATAACTTGAGTTCTAGGACTCCGATTGAGGAGTAGCGAAAGGCATTGTGACTGTATCGATGACGCAAATACACCCAAACCATAAAATACCTGATCAATTTCCTATCTAAGGTGGGCAAGACCCTTAAACTATGATAGTGGCGCGGGGCCACTAAACCTTTGTAAACCTAACGATACCAAGGCCCAGTTAGGATCTTAGGAGACCCATAGGCATGGGACTGAACCCCTAATGCCTAAGTAGTGAGATCAACCATTCTAAAACCTATAGAAATAGGCCAAGCTAACCTTGTTCCTCTAAACTATGAGCAGGAGCATATGAGGACAAGGGGGCTAGCGTGACCAAACCAGGTAGGTGCTCTATCGCTACTAGACTTTTAAAAAGAGCCCATGATTGTTTTGAGAATGCATGTTTTAAGTATAAGTTATATGACTTGTTTAGCATGACTTAATTTTATAAATGAATTCAGCATGCATATGACAAATACATTATGCATAGACATGTTTTGTAAACGATTGCATAAATTGCATGATTTGTGAGTATTGAGTTTTGAAAAATTGCATGTCCTTGAGGGTTACCAAAAGATGCTGGAGTGCCCAAAAGACGTTGGGTAGGCAGTTGTGAGGGCGAGGCAGTTGTGAGGGACCCAAAGAGGACAGGTTTTGAAAAAGAGGTTTTTGCTTGATTGATAGTATATGATTTGGGCTAGTAAGCTTGTGGGCGCTATGCCGAGAGGTCTGGGGTGGCCTCCTAGCCTCTACCACTATTAGGTGGAAAGGGTACCATGCCAAAAAGGCATGTCCCTACTTCTACTGCATGTGGTACAAGGGACTACCACTGGTGTCATAGCACTGCGTCGAAGTGTCATATGCCCTGTGGAGGCTATGACCCTGTGTCCCTAGGTACCCAGGGACCACATGGCAAGGAGGTCGTGGGCATAGTGGGCTCTATGTTTTTGAGGATTTACTTGCATTGCATATGGCATGACATGAGGATGGTCGACCATACCATATATCCATGAGTTGGATTCAGTTGAGCATCTTATGCATTTCATTATGTTTATGATATATATGATACTTTCGACTTGGATTATGTGATTCTTTAAGTGATCAGTATTCCAATTCGACAATGGTTTTTAATATCGATATTGAACATGAGTGTTCAAGCATGCACATGTTTTAAAGAGTGTATGATTTTAAACATAGCATGCATTGTAAAATTAGTAGTGATGGACTCCTACTAAGTATAGTGTATACTCACCCAATCCTTAACATTTTTTAGGACAGCTCCATTCACGAGTAGAAGACGCCTCAGGAAATGTTAGTGCTACGAGCAAGAAAAATCAAAAGGAGACAATTATACATGTAAGTAAACACTCTACACTTTGGACATGTATTTGTATTTATTTACAGATGGGGTGTGAGCTATGACTGGATAGACCTGGGAAGACATTTATGATTTCTGAAGTTTTTCAAAAGCTACTTTGGTTGTTGTAAAAGTAAATGACACACGGGGTTTTCAAAATGAGTTTAAAACAAAAGATTTTCCGCTGCATTGCATTGTTTTCATAAAATGGTTTTCAAATAGGGATGTATCCCGCCTTAAGAATTAGATATTGCATTTTAAAATGCATGGGAAAACCCGGGTCGTCACACTTAGTCAGTAGGTAGTTTCTCTCTTCTATTTGAATAATCCCATTTCTGGGAATTATCTGGTACTATCCGAATGAACTCCCAGGCCTCACTGTCATCTTTCAACTTGAAGGCCCCTCCACTTGCTATATCTACCATTTGTCTATTTTGAGGCGTCAATGCCTCATAGAAGTATTGAACCTACTTTCATTTCTCAAATCCATGATGAGGACATTTTTGTAGTAGTTCATTCCACCGTTCCCAACATTCATAATATTGTTCATCACCCCTTTGTTGAAAATTGATAATTTCATGATGAAGGGCTTTTTTTTTGTCAACAGGGAAAATTAATTCAAGAACTTCTTAAAAAATTTGTCATATGTGTTTATGGATCCTACCTCTAAAGAATTAAGCCATGATTTTGGCTTTATCCTTAAGTGAGAATGGGAAGAACCTAAGCTTAATAGAATCATCCAAAAATTTTCAGAACCAAAATGTACCACAAATATCAATGAACTCCTTGATATGTAGGTAGCGGTCTGCTCAGTCTCAACCATGATAAGTGGAGAGTAACAAGATGACTCCTGGCTTTAACTCAAAGTGGTCTACATTTGTAGGAGGTAAAACTATGCATGATGGGGTGTTGAGTTGTAGTGGCACACAGAAGTCTCTAATAGCCATGCTCTCTACTTCTACTGATGGCTCGGCCATGGGGATAGGAACCTAGTTTCTTTCCCCTTATCTAAGATTATGTTGAATCTCTAGATCAAAAGGTGCTAACTCTAAGTTCTGAGATCGACACCCTTGGGTAAGCTATCCTAATCTAAATGCTAACTCTAACTCCATGTGATGAGAGATCAAATCCTAATATCCACTAATCGAGTAGTGTCTTGATTATCTTTGCTTAGTGCATAGGTGTACCTTCTTAGACCTAGATCTAAACAGCTCCTCCTCCTATCTAGATTTGACTACTACTTATTAGTTAGGGTCTGCTCCAAAGTGGTTAATACAATCCTAATGTTGGAAGGCATTTAGACCTCGACTAACATCAATGAAAGGCATGGAAAAATCACTTGAATTTTAAGACACCCACTATAACCATAGTGCTCAGAAGCCACTCGAGTGACAATAGATCACGTCCTTCTAAAAGGGTCTTGTGAGCTCAATACCCTAAGTCTCTTTATACTTGATTATAAATTAAGCTTTAAGGGTTGAGATAGCAACATACAAGGATGTTGCTTGATTCTTAAGTGGGCCAAGGCACTGGTGATGAAAATCCAATCCTTATCTTATAAGGGTTCCTATGGAGCCATCATTATCCTTAATTTCATTCCACCATAAAGTTATAAATGTGCATTGCAAAATAGAAAGCAAACTACTACCTATCTATATGTTTCTTAATAAGGTTCAGGCACCTTAATAGACGGGGTACTATAACCTTGCAGCTTTTGCTTTGGTTACAACCAAGCTTAGGCTAACCTACATTAAAGAGGTGCACAACTAATGGAACAATTAAAGTGAATGATCCTAATTTTTATGAATTATACTGTCATCCAGATGCAAAATTATACTAAATGCAAATTATCCTAAAAATTAAAATTTGAGAGAGGGGTCCAATGATGATCAAGTGTGAGCCACCATACCCCACACTTGACGTGTATTATTATAACCCATTTAAAACTGAATAATAAAGAAATTGCAAATTACAATGGACCTCACTACAAGTTCCACTCAAAGCCTAATCTAGGAAAGCAATAAAACCCCTAATCTGTGAGGATGAAGCCATGGCCCACAAGATCGCCACCACTCCTTTGCCGATTTTCCTCACACAAAAATTAAAGAAATTGGTCAATATGAGGGAGATAGAAACAAATGTAAAAATATGATGAAAAACCCTAAACTAATGCACCCTAAACCTAGACTAGAGGAAAATAATCTAAAATATGGAACACTACTCAAAATGTTGTGACTCCCCAGCAATGGCGCCAAAGTTAAAAGATGATAAAATTGAAAACATTCTTATTTTTATGACTTTTCTAAACTAAAAATTTTATAAAGTGAAACTTTCTAAAAATCAACTTTCTAAAATCATGACTTCCTAAGCTAAAATTAGAAACAACTATACTAATATGCCCTAATCTTAACATATGGAGAACTAAACTTAACATGAATTAAACAACTAATTTAAACATACAAAACATGGACAACATGTTATGTATGGAACTTGATCTTTATGAATTAATATAATTATGAAAATTGCATGTATGAAGCATGTATGAGGACAATAAACTCATGAATGAACTAAACTATCATGTGCAATATGAAATTACAGCAATGCAACCTTAATCAAACAAGTTATTTCCTAAGGAAACCACGATCAAAACCATGCATGTAATCCAATGGATTGTGTGCATGAATTTTAAAGGTATTTGATGCAAATCAATAGATGAATGCTAGAATTGAATATGAAGTATCTATATTGAGTAGCCATGAACATTAGATTTAATTCAAGTAACATAATGGAAAATTTTCACCATGAACATAGAAGTAATAATTGCATTGATTGAATATTTCAAAATACAATTTGGATGGGCACCCTCGAAGGAATTGTGCCACCGCACAAGATTAGAAACAATCACTTATCCTCCTCTTACAATCTTGATATTCAAGGGAAAAAGTTGGAATTCTATAGAAGCTAAAAGAGAACCAAAAGACAATGCAAGGTAAAGGGAAAAACTAGATTCAAGATGACTGCCCTTGGCTGTCACTTCAAGGAAAAAATGGCCTTAAATCTAAGTCTTTAAGGCAAGGAAAGAACAAAGGAAATCAAGTAAAGGCTAGCATGAATGTCTAAGATCAAACAAGAGAGAATAAGTGAAGAGAACCAACCTTGAAAGGGGATTATACAATTTAAAACCAGATGTGGGCTAACTTGGAGAGATACCTCACATCCTAGGAAGAGAGTAGCAGCACCTAAAGAGTTGAAATCTAAAGCAAAAGAGTGGAAAAGTATAGCTTAGGGAGACGGCATCTCCTTCCAATGAAGGAGACGTCTTTTTCCTAAGTTGAGAGAGGTCCCCAATCTTAGGTTTGTGATGGGTTTTTTTATTTGTTCTCCTATTTTTTCTAGGTTTCCCCAATATTAATGTGTCGTGGGGATGAAAATACCTCAATTTGGATGGCTAGGATAGTGGGAAGACTAAGGCTTTCAAATAGGAAACAAGGGTGAAGGGGTGGCTATGTAATGACTCCATTTTTGTAACCTTGAAATCCCATGTTGGTAATGAAAAGTTCACTTTTTGAGATAAGGGTATTTTGGTCATTTCATTATTTACCCTGACTAGACCCAGAAATTTGGTCCTTAGAATGGTACCCTTAGGTGCGTCTCGGAAAAAGAAATCCAACAAGACTAGAATCACCCAAAATGGAGTTAAAATGAGAAAGTTATGGCCCTTTGAAGTTCAAGGGCAAAATTGTAATTAAATTTAAAACGAATTGGCCTGAGAAAATAGGGGCCCGTTTTGATATAGGCACCCCCTTCTTCCCAAACATACTGCATCACTGACATTCTAGAATGTCGGTGTGCAAGGGGAAACCACTACCATTCTAGTGGTTTCTCCACTGGCATTCCATGGCGGTGGAAACCCCCCTCCAGAACCCTCCTTAAGCTCTATAAATAGAGCTCTTGGGCGCCTCCAATGGCAGCCCAAAACCCTGGGAAAACCCAGTCTTAGAGTTGCAAGCAAGATGAGAAACCGTGAAAATACCCAGCCACGAACTAGGTACGCCTTAAACAACTCCAAACCCATCTCCCCCTCAGTCTTAGGTTGAATGTCCCTAAGTTTTTGCATGAGAAACCATGCAAAACAGGGCTCTAGGGACCCACAACAGACCCAGGGCAGGTGCTTGGGGCGTTCTAGTTCGACAAGGTCGAACCAGGGTATCCCAAGGACGCCCAGGTCCCCATAGAACTAAAACGCACCCAGTGCGTTAAAGGGAAACCGACAGGCGTGTCCGTGGACGCACCCGCAAACGAGGAAAGGGGCGGAGGCCCAGTGCGTCGGCGGAGGCCCAGTGCATTGGCGGACGCGCCCTATGGGGCACGCGCCGCTGACGCGGGACGCATTAGCGTCCCGGGAGCCTGCCTCGTGTGGGCCTGCAACGGTGACGTTATGCGAAACGCGCAGCCTGATGACACCGGGAGTGTGCAATCGCACGTGCGTGCCGATTGCCGCTCGACCGGGACACAAGTACGTCCCGAGAGCAGTGACGCATGGCCCATTTTGAGCCTTCTATGTATTCCTAACATAAAAATACCCATAACTTGAGTTTTAGGACTCCGATTGAGGCGCTGTAAGAGGCATTGTGTCCGTATCGATGGCGTGGACACATCCAAACCATAAAATACCTGATCAAGCCCCTATCTAAGGCTGGCATGACTCTTAAACCATGATAGTGGCGCGGGGCCACTAAACCTTTGCAAACCTGACTATACCAAGGCCCAGTTAGGGACCTTATGAGGCCCTTAGGCATGGGAATGAACCCTTAATGCCTAAGTAGTGAGGTAAAATAGGCCAAGCTAACCTTTTTCCCCTAAACCATGTCCAAGAACGTACGAGGACAAGGGGACTAGCACGATCAAACCAGGTAGGTGTCCTATACCTACTAGACTTTTAAAAAGAACCCATGATGCTTTGAGAATGCATGTTTTGAATCATGGTTGCTTTTCTAATGCATGTTTTAAGTTTTTAAGTTACATGCCTTGTCTTTATGTGTATATTATATAAACTTATGTTACATCCTTATGCACATGACCTGTTTAGCATGAATTGATTTCATAAATGAACTTAGCATGCATATGAAAAATACATTGCGAATATATTGCCAAGACATGTGTTACATGCATAGACATGTTTTGAAAAAAAAAAAAAAAAAAAAGGTTCTTGTCTGCTTGATAGTATATGATTTGGGCTAGTAAGCTTGTGGGCGCTATGCTGGGAGGTTCAGGGTAGCCTCCCAGCCTCTACCACTATAGGTGGAAAGGGTACCAAGCCAAAAAGGCTTGTCCTCACTTCAATTGCTGTGGTAAATGAGGACTACCACTGGAGGTGTCACGGCACCTGTCAAAGTGTCATATGCCCCATGGAGGCTATGACTGAGAATCCCTAAGTACCCGGGGACCACACGACGCTGAGGTCGTGGGCATAGTGTGCCCTATGTTTTTGAGGATTTACTTGCATGCATATGGCATGACATGAGTATGGTCGACCATAGATCCATGAGTTGGATTTAGTTGAGCATCTTATGCATATCATAGTATATGTTTATGATATCTATGTTACTTTTGACTTGGATTATGCGAATCTTTAAGTTGTCAATATTCTATTTTGACAATGGCTTTTAATATCAATATTGAACATGAGTGTCCAAACATGCACATGGTTTAAAGAACATATGATTTAAAACATAGCATGCATTGTAAAACTAGTAGTGATAGACTCCTACTGAGTATAGTGTATACTCACCCAATCCTTAATATTTTTCAGATACAAGTAAACACTTAAGGACAGGATACACCCGTGACAAAGAACATCCAAATTAAGTACAAGTAAGTAAACCCCTACCTTATCTTTTAGTGAATGTTACTTGATTGTAGTTACTCTCTATAGCTGGGACTGTGACTAAAACTTTCTTGGGAATAGAGTTGATTTAAAACTATGCCATGGCTATATGATTTGAAAATGTGTTTTAACACTCGAGGTTTTATACGAAAGATTGCTTTCCAAAACAATAGATTTTCATGCATTTCATATTTCTAAAGCAAGAGATCTCGCCTTTTTATGAAATTTGCATCATATGAAACCTGGGTCATCACAGGCTGCCTTTAGGAAGAGGAGTAGGTGGGAGACACCACATTTTTAGGAAGAGGCATCTCCCCTTTCAAAAATTGTTGAAGGTCCTACTAATTAGGAAGGTGGGTGAGGTGATAGGGTAGGAAAGAAATGGGAAGAAGAAAAGAAGTTGAGGGGAAAGTGAGGTGAGACGGCGGTTTTTAATTAGCTAATTAATTTCATAAGGACTTGGGATTGGTTGGGCATTATGATGGAAGTTTAGGAAGGTAGAAGAGTTATGGAATGGCAGGACTCTTGAATGGAAAGTCAAATTCGTGGTGCTATTTTGTGGTGAGGTGGAAAGTGATAAAACATAAAGTGGGAAAAACATCAAAAAAATGGCAATTTCATAAACAAACAACTTGAAGAGGTGCAAGAGTATTTAGAATAGCTGGCAGAGAGTGCACAAACTTGGGCTGATTCAAAAAAGTAGGTTATCCAAACAAGCTTAAGTCCACCACCACATTCAGTAGGGGAGAAATATATGCTACAACTGAAAAGGATGATATGAAAATAGCATTCCTAGATAAAAAGTTAAGGCCATGGAAATGAAAAAATGTCCCTCTAAGAAAGTCAAACAGGTGTGTGATATTTGTGAAAGTAATACACACCTTACTCAGGAATGTCCCATCGCTCTTGCATTTTAGGATGCGCTTTGTGAACTGACACATTCTTACTAGCAACATTTTTCCCCATCTTCAGAAACATATAATTCCAACTAGAGTAATCATTCTACTATTAGAAATGAATATAATGCTAATGTTTCACAGAAAGCCCAACACCAACCCTATAACCAAAAACAAGGACCACTTGCTCTTGGACCTTACCTTCTTCCACATAAGAGGAAAGTGGAGGATAATTTTCATCAAGTCACGCAATACATGGAGAAGAAAATTTTTCAAATTAAAACCCATTTAAAAGAGAACATAAATTCCATGACTAAATTAAAGGACATGATGTCTCAAATGCTATAGACCATTGACCTAGGGCAATGTCCTATTCCACCAAATGAAAACCCTGATGATACGGATGTTGTAGGTGAGACTAATTCTTCAATTACAGACATGGAACAAACAAAGGCAGCTACCATTATTCATAGTGGTAACATAATTGAGAAATGTGGTCCTAAAAAGGCTGAAATAGTACCGAAACCTGTTAGAAAAAGAGATGAACTTATTCATCAAGAAAATGTCACACCCACAGAGCAATATGACATCCTTGCTCCATTTCCAAAAAGGCTGCATTGAGCTTCGACAATTGTCTCTAGTTATGAGAAGCAGCCTAAAGATAAGTTTTATCTTGCCCTGTGATAAAATAAAAAATTTTTAATTGCAAGATAAATTTGATCATCATTCCTTTTCAAAGGCTTGTCCAGCTCATTTGGTATGGGACCCAGGGATGTTTCGAACTCAGTAATATCTTTCCTCTAAAAATTTTCATCTGTAAAAATTATGTAGCTTAGCTTTTACATTCTTTCTTTTCTTTTTAGATTTTTTTTTTCTACATCTCTCAAATTTTTTTTTTGCATTTCTCAATGCCTTATCATCATCCTACTTTTAAACATTGAGGAGAATGTTTCTGTCAAGTTAAGGGGTGTAACACTATTGTCTTTGTGGAAGAGCTAAAAGTGTTAGGAATGAAGTCTCAAAATTTCCATGCTTTAATGCAACAACTCCTACCTATGGAAATACATTCAATGCTAGTGGACAAAGTTAGAGGATCTAGTAAAAAAATTTGCTACTTCTTCAATGCTTTGTGCAAGAAGATGAAAATTATAAAAAATCTAAGAACATCTAATGACAACTTTACATGAACTTGAGACAATCTTCCCCCATCATTCTTTGACATTATGGTATACTTAATAATGCACTTCATTGATGATGTCAGTCTCTGTTGGCTGGTTCACATGTGATGGACAAAATCACAACTAGCTAGAGGGGAGTATAGTCAAATGTTACATTGCAGACGAAGCGATGGAGTTTTACATGGAGTACTTATGAGGAGTGGATGTTTTTGGGATCTAAGAAAGAAATGATCAATTGGATCTCATGATCCCAAAGTTGATTACCCTCTTTCAAGTGGTCCTATATTGACCATTAACCATAAAGAATTGGGTTAAGTGCACCTTTATATATTACAAAACAATGTTGATGAAGTCTAGCCATACATTGAGTAAGTTGATCATGCATAGCCGACTCTCTCTCTCTCTCTTTTCTTTCATTTTTTTCCTTTGTTTTATATATGTGTAAAAATTAATTAATCATTATATTTTGTTTGATCTCTCCATTAATTCGTATATATAGTGAGGGCATGGAAGTCCTAAATTTGAAGCATCAAAGTTACACAAAGAAACAAAAGTGGTTACAATTTTAGCTTTGTAGCTCTTTCAGTACTTGGCTCCATCGTAAGGTAAAATGAATTAATTCACCTTTTTTATAAATTTCATACTATATACATATATATTATACTTAATTACAACAACCATATCCCACTTAATATATATATATATATATATATATGCCTAGGTTCATGCTCAACAAGACCTTCCAAGCAATGGTATATTTGAATTGTTTGGCTTGATGGCAATGGATCCATGATTAGAAGTCATAAAATATGTTAGATATGCTATCAGTGGTTATCACTTTTACACAAAATACCACAATAACTCAAGAGCATAATGGAATAGTGGGGACAGCTTAGTTGTCAATGCTACATTCTTTTCCAGTTCAAAGGACTAACATGCCAATAATGGTGAATGATGCTTGTTACAAGGTTATAAAAGAGATATGGACCTTGGTTTATACTTACAGAACTATGGTTTTGTTTATGTGCAATTGGGTGGAACATAATAAAGACAACCTCAAAAATGATGCCCTTGGATTAGCATTGGTTGACCTTAATAAGATTGGTTGTAAAAATGATTAATTTATTTTGGCATCTCAAGAAAAACATGTATTTTATGCACAAGATAGACATGATAGAGATGATCAACTATTTTATCAGCCTCCCCAATGGATTTTTATGATGAAAGCAACTAGGCAGTAAAGCAATATATTACCTTTGTAATACCAAAATAATTCCATCAATCAAAGTACTTGTTAAGAATGAGGATTATATACGTGATAATGGTGAGGAGGGTGCATAGGTTATAAACAATATATGAGGGGGCAAATTAAGATGTAAATATTCAAAATATAATTGAAGGAGTTATCCCAAAATTTGCATGCATATATCTATAATTATATATGATGTAGGTACATTAAGAAAGCCCGAAATATTATATATATATATTGTATTCCTGTCGTATGACAACATTTTTGAAGTCAGTTTTTCAAAAATGACTTTAAAAGTCACTTTTAAAATTTATTTTAGAAAACCAATTTTAAAATTGTTGTTGTTCTTTACAATAACCCAACACCATCTCAATTTTTCATGTCTTCACCTTTGACACTCTTTATTTAGCAACAAAATGATAGCCTCCTCCCATTCTTCTATCTCCCTCTATTCTATCTCTATCTTTCCATCTATTTTGAAGATTTTAAATGTTTGTGGCATAAAAAACATTGTAAGAATAGTAAACCCTCTTGTTGTCATCCACACAATTTTCTTAGTACTAGTTCCATGTAGCATATTGTAGATGAAGTGGGTTTTATCAATACAGATGTTGGGCTTAAGATCTTGGTAAATTGTCATGATTTTAACAAAAATCAAAGGACTTTAATGGAAAGAACAACTACTTCTTGATCTAACCCTCATAAGAGAAAGGGACTGACTCATGGTTTGCAATTCCCATACGATATTAGGGTTCAATGAGGAGTAAAATATGTTTTGATGAAAGAGTTGATCAGTTGGGTATAAAAGGCTATACAAACTCCATGAGGCAATGGCTCTTAAAAATAACCTCACATAGTAGGGGATGTCAACATTAAAGCTTTACCATCGCTCTCTCCGTGAGATTGTTTTGTGAGTTGAATACTAAGAGGCCAAATCTTGGTTAGATTGTCATTATTTAGACAAAAATCATATGATTTTAGTGGAAAGAACAATTGCTTCTTGATCTAACCAGCATAAAAGAAAAGGAGTGTTTCATGGTTGCGATTCTCATCCAAAATTGGGTACAAAGACAATACTAAGAGCACAACTTTCATGAAAGATGCCAAAATTTTATGAAATAGTTCAAGATTAGCTCTTTGATCATGTGATAGATTGTATTAGTGACATGGAATACTATGTAACATTTGATGTATGTAATAAAAGGATGACAAATTAATGATGAGTTATCCAAAAAATACTTGTTTTGCTTGTTCTTGTGTTTGTTTATATACATACATATATATATATATATATCTGTATGTGTGTATTTGTTTATAGAATGTATGATTCAATGCCAAATTGTATTAAAAAAATAGCTTTATTCTTAGTAAAAGTTTTCAAAGTTGAAAAAAACTAACTTTTAAAGTCAGTTTTTTAAAAACTAACGTTAAGAGTGTTGTTTTTTGTTATAAAATCTTGACATCACCTCCTTTTTTCTTGTCTTCCCCATTGACATTCTTCATCTAGCATGTCAAAATGACAACTTCCTCCACCAGTTCTTCTATCTCTTTCTATCCTATCACCTCTTGCAATTCGTTGTAAAGATTTTTCAATGTTTGTTGTTGAAAAACTTAGTCAGAATAGTAAACCCTCTTGTTGTCATCAATGCATTTTTCTTGTTACTAATTCCATGTAACATATTGTGGATGAAGTGGGTTTTGTCACAATAGTTGTTGGGGTTAAGATCTTGGTTAGATAGTCAAAACTTTGAAAACTATTGTATGATTGTAAGGAATAAATTCTTCTTAATCTAACCCTCATAAGACAAAAGGAGAGCCTCATGGTTAGCAGTTCTATCCAAAATTAGGGTTTGATGTTGAGAAATATGTTTTGATAAAAGAGTTAATCAGTTGAGCACAAAAGGCTATACAAACTCTAAATCATGAGGCAATGGCTCTTAAAAATAACCTCATCTTGGCAGAGGATGTCAACATTGAAACTTCACCATCACTCTCCCTGTGAGATTGTTCTATGAGTTGAATACTAAGAGGGAAAATCTTGGTTAGATTATCATGATTCAAACAAAATCGTATGATTTTAGTGGAAAGAACAATTGCTTCTCGATCTAACCATCATAAGAAATAGGAAGCACCTCATGGTTTGCAATTCTCCTTAAAAATTATGGTTTGATGATGATACTAAGAGGCCAAATTTTGATGAAATAGTTTTAGATTAGGTCTTTGATCATATGCTAGCTTGTATCAGTGAGATCGAATATTGTGTAACATTTGATATATGCAATAAAAGGTTGATAAATTAATGAACAGTTATCTAAAAAATACTTAATTTTCTTATTACTATGTTTATTTTTATTTATATATAAGAATTCATGATCCAACACTAAATTGTATGAAAAGTTAGCATAATTCTTAGTAAGCATTTTAAAGCAAAAAAACCATCAAATTTAAAAATAGTTTTTAAAGTAAAAATAACTTAAATAGTGTTAAATTCATTTTTTATTTTTTGATAATAAAGTTGTTTTAAGGTAACATGACTTTAAAAATGGGATTTTTAAAGAAAAATTTTAATTTAAAATTACTTGTAAATTAAAAACCATCCTTAGAAATGAGATTTTTAAAGTTAAAAAATGACTTTATAAATCATTTTTATTTTTATTTTTACATTAAAAATCCCAATATCAAAGAAGAAAATTTTCACATCTTGCCATTTCCCCTTCCGACATTGCCTTCTACCAAAGTTCTCTTTGTAAATCTATGCTGTGCCTCCTCACAATCTCTCATGTTTGCTGACTACGAGGTAAATCTCCTCTCTCTCTCTCTCTCTCTCTCTCTCTCTCTCTCTCTCTCTCTCATCAGTTATCACCTAGCCATGCGCACAACCCCCTCCCCCCTCTCTCCCTCTCCTTATTGGTGGCCAGCCAGCAGTGCATATGACTCCCTCCCCCCATCTCTCTTTCTCTGGCATTCACTGGCTGGTCATGCTTGCAGGCCCCTCCCACTACCCCCCCTTTCTTTCCCTTAGTCCCTATTGGTTGAAGCTAATCACTTTAAATAAGATCCATCCAACATGTAAATTTGCGAGATTCCTCATGGGATCCACCTCTCTGGTGTGCAATACCACTTTGATCTATGTGCTTACAAGTAATATTAATGCTATACCAATCTTGAATAATGCCAACATCAGTAGCAATGGTGGTATGATTAAGACTTGAAAATGTGTTACTAATTCACTCAAATCAAGTGAGATTTGGACTTAGAATCATATGACATTCTAGGGTGAGACAAGGGGTTGACTACCTTGTGGACTATGTATATTTGACAAACACCAATACCAAACCATGCAAAGAAACATTAGAACATAGTCTAAGGTTGGAAATCATAAAAACATATCAAGGACATAAGCCCTAAAGAAAAGTAAGTGAATTTCCCTTTGTAGCACCTATAATCTAAAGACTAGTCACTTAATGTTAAACAAGTGACCATTACCACTTAATTGCCTTGAGAAGCCTATGTTAATAATAAAGTGAGGCTAGGGAATGCCTTAAATGACACTATCAATATGTCATGTGAGTGCTACTTGAATTCCAAATGAAAGCCATGGGAATGTTATATCAATGCCATAGTAAAGCTATGGAATGCTATAAGTAATGACATGTAAGTGGCATGCTTATGATACTTGAATGCTATGTAAAGATCATAGAAATGATATGCCTTAGTGATGCCATGGAATTCCATATGTATGCTACTTGAAATGCTATGCAAGGACATTGGACACGCTATGTTAATGCCTTATGAATGCAATGGGATGGTAGGTATAACAACATTTATACATCATGTGAATGATAAAATGCTATGTGAATACAATGTGGATACCATGAGGTGCCATAGAAGATAAAGTGTATGTGACATGATACTTGAAATAGTACTTGTATGCTATGGAAATGTCACAAAAAAGATGTGCTAATGCTATGAATTGCCATGGAAATTGACATGTAAATCAACTATTGAAAAATGTATAAAGTAACATGCAAACAATATGGTAAGCCATGGAAAGTTATGGTAATACTTATGCTATGCATTAGTAACCAAGGAACCTAATGTGAAATACCATAACATTGATTATAGAAGTGGAAATTAAGTTAACATGGTTGTTTTGACAATCACCATGTTGCTTGAACTTGAACTTGAAGGAAGACTTGTTTATGGACTCCCAACATGTTATCTAAAGATGGATATATCAACTATATGAAAACTTATAAAGAACTTTGTTTCCTTGCCCTTGAAAAGCAATAATAGAAGAATATTGAAAAGCAGGTTAGGAAAAGGAAATACATAGAAGAAGTCTTAAAATGAAATGCATAGAAAAAAGTCATCAAAAGAAATGCATTGAAAGCTTTGAAAAGATATGCAGTGAAATGCCATGGAAAAAGGACGCATCTAAGATGCTCCAGTTTTGAATAATTAAAATTATGAAAGGCAATATAGCTTGTATTGATCTCATTTGGCATGTATAGAAGAACACTTTCATCTCAGTGATGGAAAGAGATTTTATAATGGATCTTACATTATTTTGAAGGATATGAAAGTGAGTACTCACGTATAAGGTTTGTTTTGGGTTTTGGATTTCACTTTGTAAGGTAACAATTTATGGGCATGTGAAGCTAATATGAGAAGCCCCAATCCATTACACTGTTTTGATGAGACAAATGTGACGATGTTTTATCAATCAACGACATTAGATCAAACTTACCCTTACTTGGATAGATGGGATCCCTTTATGACATGTAAATCTTCCTTAAATTTCAATTTCTCTCCACCATTGGGTTGAATTGCCTTAGGATCAATGGATTTGATTGTTTAGAGATATCTTCACATATTTCATGTGGACAAGTTTGCTTCAAACCTTGCATGGATAAGGTTTACAATGATTGGTTGATCTTTTTCCTTCAGTTGAGTAGGAGAGAGAAAATAAGTAAAAAACTTGCATGTAGGTCACATTCTTCTTTTTCTTCTCAGAAGCTTTCATTGTATATGATTATATTGTATGTAAATTGAAGTTCTTCCATAAGCTTCTTAAGGTAGTGACACCCAATAATTGTTTTGACTGAGTTGCGCATTAGGGTTTCTAATTGTTTTGACTTTGATAGTGACACCCAATAATTATTTTGAACATTCAAGACTATAATTTTGATATGTGTGAGTCTATAATATAGCATGGAAGGTGAATATGCTATTTGAGGTCAAAATTGGTAATTTTATACATTTTTTTATTTGTAACTTACACTTGTAAAACAATAGAATTAACCCTAATTAGTGATAGTTAAGTGAATTCTGAGGCTAAAACCTTCTAAATGTAGTATGTATGTAATAATATTAACTTCCTCATGACTTAGGTTTTCCTAGTCCTTGAGTAAAACTACGTAAAATTTCACTAATGTTGTTGTCTACATCTAGCATATGCAAAAAGCCTCTAAACCCATAGGTTACCCTTAGTTGACAAGTCATAATCTCATAAGGGGTTCCAAAAATGATACCCATAAACATTTTCCAAAACTCTTCTTAAAGTCCTTCATGTATCCCAAAGAATCTTCTTATGTTCAACTTATATTAAGTCCTAACTTTAACATGCTAATAGAAATGAACAACATTACAAATCCTAACCTTGTGCTAAATATATTCCATTAATTCATCAAGCCTCAAAATATAAGTGTATGATATAGCTACTATATATACAATTTTCGACCCAAGGAATTTATAACTCAAATTACCATCCAAATGTATGCTTTGACTTCAAATCTCACATGATATATTTAACACTCAAAAAGAAGTCACTCATAAAGTGGTAAATCTCTCATTAATATGTGAGTAGAATAGTATTCATCAAGTTCAAAATTCTCACATATTCCATACAGAAGAATGATCACTTAGAAAGAATTTCATATGGTCTCATGGAAAGGATATCAACAATTAGGAATAGTACACTTTACGAATATTCCACACTCATTCATAACCATATCTAAGTCATACTTCTCTTAAAATTAAGTTAGAACTTCTAATACGACAAAACATATGCTTAGCATAGGGTTGTCAAAGAATGGTTATAAGGATAAACAAAAGTTGTTTGGAATATATGTAAAGGTCTTCTATGAGTTTATTCACCATCTTATTTTCTTATAAGAGTGAACATTTTCTTTTTCAATTGTTATCTCTATCTTTCTTTTTCTCCTATGGACTTTATCACATTAACTTTTGGTATAGCCTTTCTTTTGATTTTTTTCTCTTTCTCAGCCCTTTATGGATGTTCAAGTCATGACTTGTATTGCTCATACTCTTCTCAAGAAAATTCTTCATCCATCTATAAATATTTCCAGAACAACATAGTAATGGTTATGTTATAAGCTTTTCAATAATGGTCAATGGGTTCATAGAGAAAAAGGCTTATTATAAAGGTCCAAGGTCTAACTAATGGACAAATAACATAAGAAGGTTAAAGACTCTAGGTTTACCAAAGATGGCCTCTATCATTTCCTAGGTCTCATATGACTTAAACATAACCATAAACTCAAGAGATAATTGGTATAGTCTATTAGATATTTTCCTAATAGTTGACCAAGATGAAGAATAATAAGACCAACTAGGAAATTATGTCAGTTGAAGAAAAATATAGAATTTATATATAACCCTCAAAAAGGAAGAATGGCTCTAAAGTTTATGTAGGTTAATAAGTCTCTGCAAATCTTTTTTAGGATCTCTAAGTTATATATTCTCTTCAATTTTAACTATATATACATGGCTATTTTGCACAATGAATATTTTGAGTTTTCTTTGTAAGTATCGACAATATCCCCATTCATAGGTCCGAGATCCACATACATGAATTGAAAGGTCCAAATGATCAACTCTGCAATCAGTTGTTAGAACTTTTCATGAAATACTTCAAAAAAGGAATAAAAAGATAAACTAATTATATACAAATCAATTAATAAACTAAAGTTCAAAAAAGATAGATAGAATATTTAGAAAATTCAAATTCTCATCCTTGTAAAGAAACTTATCATAAGTTTTTAATAAAAAAAACTTTCAATTTTTTTTCATAAATTCAAAAGAAAAGACTCAAAAATAAATAAGAAAACTATGGACATCAAAATTTGAATACCCTACCCACAGACTTAAATTAAACATTGTCTCAATGTTTTCAAATAAAAGCATGGATAAATGAAATAAACAAGTAAAGAGAAGGGTTAGAATGATATTACTTGCACTCCCAGGATAGTGCATTTACCTATCGATGTAGCCATGAAAAATACAATATTGTCCTATTATAAAAATGACTCCTCTAGTTGGGTAGTCTTAGCCTAGCCTACATGATTATCCACTTGTCTTCCACTCCTAAGGGTTTTGATGGATTTTGGCTTGATTGGAGCTAATCTCATGCTAACCTTTAGGATATGGTATTGGTTAACTAGGAAACTTTTCCTTTTCCCTCTCTTGAAGAGAAGCAGATAACTAACCCAGCTGATACTCCAACTCTACAATAGAGTGTGAGTTGGTTTGCAAGGCTTGTTTTGATTTAGTTTGAAATTATTTTATTTCATTTTAAAAATGTAAAGTTCCTTGCATAAAGGTGTTTAGCATCTCCTCCAAAGAAGTTTTCTTTTGTTGTGGTGGAAACTGTCGCAAAGATCGATGTTGTGGAGGCATGTTGTTCCTAGGAAGAGGTTGTTGAGGGGGATTCCCCAATAATCCCCCTTCATGGTTATTCTTTGACTATGAGAAGTTTGGATGCCTAGCCCATCCAAGGTTGTATGTCTTAGAATAAGGGTTATTATTGCTAAGTTGGTGATACATATTAATAACATTCACCTGCTCTCAAAAGAACTCGATGAAACTAGGGCTAGATGGACAAGATGGTGCCTAGTGATTTGGATTAGAACAGACCAGAAATACCCCAGGTTAAAGTTGAATAGGAGACCTATTCATCATGAAGGCATCTAATTGTTGAGATAGATCATCTATTTTATTTACCTTATAGTTCAACGTGTCAATTTCATTATAAAGATCAAGAGTGACCCCTATTTCATAGATACCACCTTTATTTTGTGGCTGTGAATTTATTTCCATTTAAGTAGAGTAATCCCATTGTTAGGAATTCTCAGCAAGTGTTTCAAAGAAATTCCATGCCTCCACATCTATCACTTTTCAAATCCATGATGGTAACATTCAATAGCAAGTCCTCGCGCCCCCCCCCTCCCTCCCCCTCTCTTTCTCTTTGTTGGAAATTTATAATTTTGTGCCTAAGAGTGTTAGTTTTATGGACCATAAAATACTTGTTTAGGAATTTTTTGGATAGTTGATCCCATGTGGTGATAGACCCTACTTCTAGAGAGTTGAGACATGCCTTATGTTTAACCTTAGGAGAAAATAGGAAGTATCAACTTAATATAATTATCAGAGGAGTTGTGGTGCTTAAAGGTAGAACAGATAACAATGAAATCCTTGATGGTGAGTCCTCCTTGGAGAATAACCTCTCAACTGTTTCACTTTAATACTTCTTCATCCATTTCTATGGCAAGGTTCTCTTGCTCTTCTAAGTCCTTTGGCCTTGCCTCACAGATCTCGCAATCTTTATATATAAAAGTACTAGATGAGGATTAAGTGATTGATGACTGTTAACATACCAATGGATGGTGTAGTGGACTTCCATTACATACAATGAAACTAAGTCATTGTATACAAGGAAAGAAAGAATTTTTTTTCTCTAGTCTACAAGAGACATAAACTAGAATATGCAACCTAAATGCTAAGGCAAGAAAACAAATAAGGAAAACAAATATTCCTAACCCTAAGCAACAATCCAAAAGAATTTTTATCTTAAATTTCTTTATGGGAGAAGCTTTAAGATTATTTATAAACCCATGTAGCTGCTTCTCTCTTTCAGATTAATCCTACTACTTATCAGTTAGATTTTGATCTTAACCAACCACTTCACACCCTCCTAAGTCATCCACAAGTGATCTGAGTCATAGAGTTTGCAATCAAAGATAGTCATTTAAATATCAGTGCAGTCTATTAAATAGAGGCCACAGTAGTGGCTATAGGCTATCTCCTTCCAAGAGGGTCCTATGGGCTTGAAAGGCTGTTAAGGTCTCCTCTATGTGATTTTTGACTAAGAGTTAGAAAGTTGTTTAACCTCAATGAGCCAAAGTGTGGTGATGAAATCCATCCTTGACCTTATGAGGGTTGAGTACCCTTACTAAAATTTTAAACAATCTAATATAGTTTAATCAACATATAAGCACCCTAAAGTAATAAACATGTCTTATTTATGTAAGGAAAGCAGTAAATCTAATGCAAAGCCTAGAATGCAAAAAGTAACTAAATGCTTTCTATATGTTTTTTAACTACCATTCACAATACAACTATAATAATGCAACCTAATCTATGAATTGGAAAGAAGTTAGAATAGCTCATAGTGGGGTCTTAGAAATAGTCTTCTTGTACAAGGGTGGATCCATGTATAGGCCATCTCCTCTTTCAGGTTAGGATGGCCCACCTTGACCATTATTATTACAACCCTTAATTTTAAATGAATGAATTGTGTATAAAAATAAAAATTCCATGCTCACTACAATCCGCCCAAATAAAAATATAATTGGAAACTATCCTAAGGTCTTCCTCCAAAGCTTTATTTACATCCAAATTCCTACATAAAGGAGATAGAAAGTATCAAATTCATAGGAATAAGGAAAGTTTATGCAAATGCAACTACATGCAACCATAATCTATGACTAGTGGTAAAACATTACAACCCAAATTCAATTAATACTCTATTATGTGTCCCTAGAAATGGTGCCAAAAATATATGTCTTAATAATTACCGCAAGTGCATGGATCTATTGGAGTACAGAATTGGCAAATATGGGTTGATACCACGAGGGCTCTTCAATAAATGGATTTAGTTAGAATGTAGGTTGTTGTACTTTAACCTAGCCAAACATTCAAAAGAAGGACTATTTTTAACTAAAACTAAAGACAAGGAAAGTAAAGAATAAAGCAAGACATGAAGCAAGTAAATAAATGAAGGAAACAAGGACTTAACTAAAAAGGAAACAACTAACTAAAGCAACTACAAAGTGAACCTTAAATTAGAAAGCAAACAACTATGGAACTATGAAACTATCTAAATAAGCAAGGAAACAAATTAAGAAACTTTCTAAAACTACCACTAAACAAAGGAACTAAATAATTAATTAATTAATTAAATAAGAAAAGAAAACAAAGAAAGAGCTTCTCATTAATTGATTTGATTACAAGGAATTGTTACATAAGTAGGGTAAAGGAAAAGAAAGTAGCAAAAGACCTTCAAATCTAGGCTTTAATTTTGTTGTAGGCCCTCATGTTATCTCACTTAATAGAAGCTTGTACACTTCTCTTGAACCTAAAATACACTAAATTTACCACCAAGCTATTCTCATCTCCTTAACCCAACATGCCACAAGCCAAAGCAAATCCCATTCAATGATCCTTAAGAATGAAGTATTAGTGCATCCAAGGAAGGAGGAGCCTTAACACCTCTCCTCAACAATCACCACTCCAAGAAAGAAAGAAGAATGATGGAAAAGGAATTAGAAAAAGTTACTACATTTTTCCTAAGCTAGAAACTCTAAAAAGAGGGTAACTTCTAGGAGTTTGGATAAAGATGGGGTTAGAGGTCATTCATCTTTAAAATAGGGCAACCAGAGAAGAGGTTTTGTACTTCAACCATGAAATAGAATAAAAAGAAAACAAAATGGAAACAGCTACCCTTGTAGTAGGAGTCACCAATTCCAGCCTTAGGAGATGAAGTAAGGAATAGGTACATGGAGTAAACCTACCCTTCAACATGAAGCCCTTAGCTAGGAATTTAGGTGGCTTTATGGATGGATTTGTATGTTTCCTCAACTTTACTTAAGAAATTAGAAATTTTCCTTATTTCTAAGAATACTTTTCCTTTTCCTTATTCCAACTCCATTAAAACAAATTAGAGAGAAGAGAAAGAGGAATGATGCATGAACTAACTAACATAGACTATGTATGAAATCTAAAATTAGAATGTGGGTGGGTAGAATATGGAATTAGAAAGTGAATGGATAAGGGAACATGGTAAGAGAGTGTGTATGAGTGAAGGAAAGTGAATGATGTAACCAGCCTAGTGTGATTAAAAATTGAAAATGAGATGCATAGAACTATATGCGACTCTGATGCTTAAAACTATGATGCTATGCATGAATATCTAAATGATGAATTCTTCCTATATTTAGGAAGTTAAGATGGATGAAGTTTCTAAACTAATCCTAGCATGTGTACAAAGGGAAATAACAAGTCAAATTAAGCCAAACATAAGTTTGTAAATTAGGAAAGTACATGCTTTTAGACTAATACGGTGCTAAATCTAAGAATCTCCCTAGCAACTAGTTTCTAAAATGGACCTAGATTAATCCTAAAGTAATCATAAGATGTATGGAATGAAAAATGGAAAGTTTCTGAAACTAAAAAGCAAGGAACCTACGATCTAAATATGGAATCTAAAATTAGAAACTACCCTACTTCTAAATTAAAAAGTACATAAAACATGTAAATTGAAGAAGCTAAATGGAAAACTATACCACAATCTTGATCTACTAAGTGAAACATAACCTAAGGAAACAAGACTTATTCATAGGACTAGCATGAATGCAACCTAAGTAAGCTTGAAAGTGAACCATGCGTGTAATTATGAAAAAGACACATCCATCCAATTTGGTTCAAATATGTGTAAAACTCTACATGTATATGCATGGAAAACTTAATTGAATGGAAAGGAGGAAAGTGGAGTGGAGATGGAAGGGAATAAGATGGAAAGGGAAAAGAAAGAAAAGAGGAAAGGCTCGGGGATGAAGGGCATAAGTGGCGGAAGGAAAGAAAAGGGACCTTAAGGATTAAGGGAAGGAGGTGGAATAAAATAGAAAGTGGTTATTGAAGAAGGTGGTAAGTAGAAAATAAAGGAAAATAACTTGGTGGTAGGGTAAGGAATAAGTGGAAAGAGACAAGAGTAAGAGAAATGGAAAGAAGGTGAAGACGTCAAATGACATTCAAATTTAGAAGTCTTAAAACGGGGGATGCATGTAATTTAGATGGGTATGTGTTTGATTTTAGAAACCTTAATGAGTGTGGACCTTTGGATGAGGATGGATGGTGGAGATCTTCCTTTCCTTAAGATTTAAGTTGAGCTTTCAACATGGCAAGGGTAGCTAGGATTTTGATCTTTCTAATACTTCATTCCTAGCCACTATATCATACTTCCCCTTACTTGGATGGATCGGATCTCTTTATGACATGTAAATCTTCCTTTAACATCAATTTCTTTCCACTGTTGGATCAGATTGCCTTAGGATGAATGGCCTTGATTCTTTAGAGATATCTTCATTTATTTCATGTGGACCAAGTGTATTTCAATACCTTGCATGGATAAGGCTTCCAATCATTGGTTGACCTTTCTTCCTTTGGTTGAGTAGGAGAGAGAATATATGTAAAAAAGTCTTCATGTGGGCCCCATTCTTCTTTTTCTTCTTTGAAGCTTTCATTGTATTAGATTCCATTGTATGTGAATTGAACTTCTTGCATAAGCTTCTTAAGGTGGTGAAATGTATGCAAGTGTACATGATTTGAGAATTTGCTTCCTTTTTGCTCTCATTGAGTAAGAGTTGTGCATAGGATTTCTAAATGTTCTGTCTTTGATAGTGACACCGAATGATTATTCTGAACCTCCAGGACTTTATTTTTTGGCATGCGTGAGTCTACAATGTAGCTTGGAAAGTGAATTTCCTCTTTGAGGGCAAAATTGGTAATTTTGTGTATTTTTATATTTGTACCATGAACTTGCAAAATAATATAATTAACCTTAATTACTAATAATTAAGTAATTTGTTGGGCTTAAAAATTCTAAATGTAGAGGTATGTATTATATATATATATATATATAAAGTAATCCACATCAACATATTTATGCCCCATATCTTGCATGCAAGTACTATCTTTCTAACACTTCTCTCTCCATTTACTTGTTCCATTTGTCCATACTTTTATTTTAAGATATTGGAAACATTGTTTAATTTAAAGTTTGTGGTTGGGTATTTCAAATTTGATGTGTCAAAAGTCTTTTTAGTTATTTTTGGATTCTTTTCTTCATTTAAAAAAAAAAATGATGATGAAATTTTTGAAAAATTTATGATAAGCTCCTTTACAAGGATGCAAATTTGGATTTTTCAAATATTTTGTATATCTTTGAATGTTATCTTATTAATAGATTTGTATACAAATAGTTCATTAACTTATCCTTTTTCTAAAGTTTTTCATGAAAAATTAAACTCAAAATAATCATTACACAAATAGCCATATATATAGTTTAAGTTGAAGAGTAAGTATAACTTAGAGATCCTGAAGAAGAAAAGTAGAGATCTTGAGGGTTATACATAAGTTCTAATTTTTCTTCAGCATGCATAATTTCCCAGTTGGTCTCATTATTCCTGTCTTGGTCAATTATTGAGAAATCATATAAAAGAATATACCATATATCTCTTGAGTTTATAAACATTTTCAAGTTATATGAAACCTAAGAAATGATAGGCTATTCTTTTGATTAACCTAGAGCCTTTAGCTTTCCCCGAGTTATTTCATTTAGTTAGACCCTCGAGCCTTTATATTAAGCTTTTTATTTGATAGTTACTTCACCATTACCTATATTTAACCCCATAATATATCCACTACCCAATTGTTTTGGAAATATGTGGAGATGGTTGAAGCATTATCTTGAGAAAAAGTATGAACAATACATTTCAAGAGATGAGAATCAAAAGGTTGAAAAGAAGTAGAATTCAAAGAGACTATAAATAAAGTTAAGAAAAAAATTTAAAAAATTGAAGAAAAATAGCCAATGAAAAGAAGAATATTCACTCTTATGTGAAAAAAAAAGATTAAGAATGCTTTGTTAGAAGACCTTTACATTTTTTTTTTAAACCATCTTTGTTTACCCTTATATCCATTTCTTTGGTAGCCCTGACCTAAGCCCAAGTTTCATCCTATTAAAATCCTAACTTGATCTTAAGAATTGTATGGCATGGATATGGTTATGAATAAATAGGGATTTTGGTAGAGTGTAATATTCTTTAGTAGTTGATATCCTTTCCATGAGACCATTATCATATTTTTTCTATGTTATCTTTCCTTTGTATGAAATATGTGACAATTTGTCATTAGTGAACATTATTCTACCCAAATATTAATGAGAGACTCACCCATATCTGAGTGACTTTTTCTTGAGTGGCAAGAATATCTTGTGAACTTTGAAGTTAAAGCATACTTTTGGACAGTAATTTAGTTTATAATTTTCTTGTATATTGGCTATAATCACACACTTACACTATGAGGATTTGATGAAATAATGAAACATCTTTAGCATAAGAGTAAGATTTTGATCTGTTGTTCATTTTTACTAGCGTGATAGAGTTAGGAGTTTAATGTAAGTTGAATGGAAGAAAATTCTCTGAGATAAATAAAGGACTTCCATAAAAGTTTTGAAATGTTTATGAGTATCTTTCTTAGAAACCGTTATAAGACTAACTCGTTCACTAGGGCTTTAAAAGCATTCTACACATGCTAAATGCAGACGAGAGTGCTAGCAAAAGCAGTTAGGATTTTTTTATATTTTATATTTTTATATTTTATAGTTTTGCTTGAGCACTAGCAAAGTGTAAAGTTTGGAAGTATTTGATATACTTAGAAACATGACATGAAATATCCCTATATTTTGTAGTTTCCAAATCTAAAAATCACTAGTTAGGGTTTATTTCACATTTTGTAGCATTAGTATATCATCATCATCATCAAGACCTTATCCCAATTAGGTTGACCACATAAATCTTGTTCCTCCATTCCCCTCTATTAAGTATCATGGCTTCATTTAGTCCCAAAATTTTCAATTCTTTTTTCACCACTTCTATCCACATTCTTTTAGGCCTTCCCCTTGTCCTTTTAGACCTCCTACTTGCATTTCCTCACTCCTCCTAACTAGTGCCATTTTGGGTCTCCTTTGGATATGTCTATACCATCTAAGTCTAATCTCCCTCATCTGGTTGCATATTTGTGCTACTCCTAAGTTTCCTCTAATGTTTTCATTCCTAATCCTATCCTTTCTTGCCTTGCCACTCATCCATCTCAACATCCTCATTTCCACAATGCTCATCCTATGAACGTGATGTTCCTTAACTACCCAATGTTCTGACCCATAGAGCATAGCTGGCCTTATAGCCATCCTATAGATTTTTCCTTTTAGTTTGAGTGGCACCTGCCAATCACACAAAACTCCGAACACACATGTCCATTTGTTCCAACCTACTTGGATTCTCAATGTAACCTCCCTCTCAATCTCTCCACTCTCATGGATCATTGATCCTAAGTACCAAAAGTGGTCTCATACGGGGACTTCTTGGTTATCAATCTTAACTGGTGTTTTACTCCTACTTCTCTCCTTTCCACATGGAATGCTTTTATCAATGGAAACTGATTTTTCATCCATTTCTTGCCAACCAAACAGGCCCTTTGGAAGGAGATTATCAAATGTATTGGATAATTGACCTTATCACAGCACATATTAGAGGGATAGCATGAATAAAATGAATCCTCATCCTTCACTCGTTTTCCTACTTCAGCTATTCGCTAACCATGCTAATGTCTTAGCTAGAAGCAGGCTTCCAATCACTTGCATGTACTTGGTCCCGTTTTGCCTGTTGATCTCTTATGATTGTGTCAATATACATGCTTTGGCAATTGAGAGCAACATAACATATCGCTAGTATTCCAAATAAACTACTTTTCGGTTCAAGTCTTAGTTAGATGAACTTCGTCCTTATTACAATCACGTATTCAGTAGGATATCAGACAGGAAATGGAGCCATGTTGCTGTGGTGAATGCACTTAAGCCAATGGCCGAGGCCCTTCATTGAATAGCTAGAGTTAAGTGTACCTAATTATGTGAGCACTTGCCTTCCTTAAAGAGGAAAACAGGAAAGAAAGCTTATTTTGTTCCCACGAAAGAGGTTTGAAATGATCATCTGGCTATAAAATGATGACTACAGACTAACACATGTTGGATATGTATAGAACCTGGTTGGAGTACGCAAGAATTATGTGTATAGTCATCCGAAAACTAGTACGTCTATATGCATTGAAATGAGTCAAATCGATGAGCGCAGGAGCCCGTCCATTGTGTAATCGTAGCAAATCTTTTCTAGTAACCTATTCAAGAAGTCATCATGCACTAGTTCTAGATGTTGTATTGATCTCTGCGTAATTTATAACTTTATACGTATGAACGAGTATAGTCCAGTTACGTGCAGAACTTATCAGATAAACAAGGACAGTAAGATTAGTTCATCTTTTTCTAGGGGCAACCTCTATGACTAATGTTCTATCTCTCAAGAACTCTATTCTTATAGAACTAATAAAATGCCTCCACTTTCCTCAAAGTAGTTAAGAATTATATGAAGACACGCTCAACCTTGTGAGGAACTCGAAAATCAAACCATAAGAGGTGAAAACTCAAAGCTTAGTTCTTCTTCGTATAATCTGTTATGATCCACTGTAGATCACCGTGTCAATGGTGAAAAATGGTGACATGATAGTGGAAACTAGAGAAACAGATAGGGAAAGGAGGAGGGGAAGGGACTCATGGAAAATCAAAACCATTCAGGCGTGGTATTTCGCTAGAAACAGGATGATCCATGTGAGCACTGATGCCGGCATCATCATCAAGGAAAGAATACGATGACAACACTGACAACGAAGGTGAAAAGGATACTAATGATGGATGATTGGCATAATGAGCAAGAGATACTCTTACATTTGCAAGATCTCTCTGGAGCCTGACCATCTTGGATTGCAGGAGAGAAATATCACGGACACAACCATAGATGGGGTCTCTTAGCCTTGCCTCCGCTTCGTATGCCAATGATTTCGCCATATCCTGTCGCTGCCCCATTGGAACCTAACCAAGGAGTTTGCTAGCATTGCTTGCTCCGAAGATCTTGTGTATATTGGCAAACTTTTGTGGATCTTCGGCCACAAAGTAAGGCGCAATGATGCAATCTGGTGTGCATCTCCTCTTCAAGAATCGGCAAGCAGCGCAAGGAGAAGAGGAAGACCTTATCCACTGGCCTTCATCTCATTGACTGAAAATTGTCTTGCCCCCGGCCCTTTCTCCATTTGCATAAAGACCATCTCCAGATGATTATATTTATGAAGCGAAATGCTCAAACCACAAAGATTTTTGGGATGTGTGGAAATGTATGGGTTGTGGTTGTAGGTGTCTCAGTGACGACAGCGAAGTCACGTATTCTATACATATCCTCTAGACAACTCAATGTACACCCTTGCCATACATATCATTGGGACACTCCCTTAGGTGCTTCTGGCTAAGGTCCATTTAGGGCCTTCAACTTAGCATTCCTCGTTTATCAACTGATTGCATCCTAGCTACAAGCCATCAAAGAGACTATGATGTTTTGCAACGATGAGCATGTACGTTGGCAGAATGGTGTATATGATTTAGAAGATGCATCTAAGCGTATGTCTTATAGGGGAGATGATGACACATTAGACATTGTTGACCAACTTTTGTGAATACCCATCCAAATTGACCCACTACAAACATGATTTCATTTCAAGTAATGGATAGGAAATGGGAGATAAGCAAGCAAAGCGGAGATTTGAATGCTTTCTCAACGGTAGGAAACAAAAAGAGAAATAATAATATAAAGTGCATTTGAGGAAGCAAAAGAAGCAGACTGAATTAATGGGGGTCTTTTTCAGCAAGTTTAATTGGATGTTTTGTAATAAAGGTAATCATCAATCCACACAAGATTAATGAGGAACAGTATGCCTTTGGAAATATCTTTTGTAATGAGCTGCAGGTTTAGGTTGACTTTGGAGGAAGGCTTTGCACTGGAATAAATAAGCACAATTTAGTCTCTTATAATCAAAGATGAACTTAGGGACTGTTCATCTGCCAGAATCCATGGAAAGTGCGCTTCTAAAGAAACCTAATTGTATGACTGGACGGTTGATAGCTATTGCTCGGCCTTTTGACTTTTGCCCCTTGATGTCCGTAGAGGTCGCTTATCAGATGGTTATCAGAATGTTTGCAGGGTCGTTACAATGGAATGAATTTAATGTTTGAAGACTGTGCAAGGTGGTGTGTGTCTGCCATTCAAATGAAAAATAAAAAATAAAAGTTATGGTGAGTTCAATAGTCGTCAGTGACTTGAACGCTCATATTTTGTTTACGAGGATTGTTACAAGGACGCTTCTAGCGTCGATTGACCATAATTGAGGACCCACCTTAGGATGATCCCACCTGGTCATTCGATTACGCCAGCTTTGGATGTCTATTACTTCCAAAACGATGCGGATTGGTTGCTTCTACGGTCAAAAAAATTGCGCTTGCTCATAGGAAATGAATATTTTAGAAACGACAAATGATATGGTGCTACAACGGAAACTAGACACCTAGAGTAAGCATTTCCCCACTCCTTAGAGGGGATATATAGCTTTAGCGGCATTTTGTTAGCAGCGAAATTTGTGTGCACTGGTGTAAAGAATCTACTGGCTCGAAATACAAAAGACTGGCTCTCTATAGGTGAAATATTAAGCTAATATAGATTCTACAGCGGAAAAAATTACCCCAACAGATTAATGCTACCAACAAGTTAAGTGTGGCATGTTAAGCCCCACTGTACATCAAAGGCCCTATCATTCGTTGATCAAATCATTTCTACTCATTCCTCTCATGTTGGCCCAAAAAATAATGTCATTAACAATTTTTGGGCTATCATACATCTCATGTGAGAGAAATGAGATGAATGGTTCAGATTAAACACAGTTGGGCCCTTCATGCAAAAGTAAGGCCAACCTACATTGTCTGTTGACTGTTATAGCATTCATTGCATAAAAGAGACTATATATGGTAGTTCTTATATACCATGGTTCCAACTAAAATCTGGTTAGACTTGCAAACATAAGCATATTCTTTTGTTGCAATGACAAGGCACAACTGGATACGCGACCCCTTCAGTTAGTTGGTTAATGCGATTAAGTGAAACAAAATAAAGAGACAAGAAAGTTAACACAGAGATAAATTGGTTTCCTTGATTTCCGTCATGATTTTTATGGAGAGCTTTGCTAAAATAACAAACTAGTACTACCACAAGCTCTATAGGAAGAAAGGCTTTTACAACGTGCATTACCGGAGGAAATCCAAAATCCCCAGTAAAGATTTTTGAAACAGGTGCAGTTGAAAATTAAACCCATGTACTGTTTTTTTTTTTTTTTTTTTAATCTTTTCCAAAGAAATAAAACAAGTGGTTAGGTTATCTAAATGCGATGATTTTTACTTTGAGGATATTAAACAAGATTAATGATTTAGATCTTTCAACATCTGTGATACATATTTAATTTTTCAAAATACCCTTTTAAATGGATACCCACCAATATATCTATGCAGATCATAGATTTAACAAATTAGATTGATTCGATCTATGTTTATCTATTTTACTGGCTCTACTTCTCTTTAATTTCTTTTGAAAAGGAATGAAAATAAAAGGAAAAGTGAGGCACCCATGCCCGTTGAGAGCTCTCCAGAGGTTCCTATATTGAGTTTAAATTGAATTAGAAAATCTTAAGATAGACGAAAAAGTTTTTATCCCATAGAGTCCAAGTTCGAGAAATATGGAAACTTCTTTCCTAAAGGGAATCCTAAACCATTCAAACAAAGAAGTGAGCTATGGGGGGAAGTTTTCTTTTGAATAGTAAGAGGGGGCATTTTATCAAATATACCCCTCAAACAATCAGGTCTTAAGATGCCAGGATTCCTGAAGTTGTTAACTATTATGTTGTTGCTTTGGCTGTCTTCTTTCTCATTTGAAGCAACCATCTAGTTGCTTTACACAAGCCATTAATAGCTATAGCAAGAGCTCCTCAGCGAATTGATACAATTATCAAGAGCAATTTGCAAATTCCAGTGCCTGCTTAAGTTTGCTTATATGCACATCAACCGGGAAAATAATGGAAGCAGCAGTTTGTATGTTTAGAACAAGTTGATAAATAATTATTCCCTTTTTATCTGAACCTCGGATTTTGTAGCTATAACTGCATTCTCCTACAAATGAAAACCACTCAATTATGTGGTGGCTGCTCATCTTCTCCAATACCTATGGTGGTTTTCCTCGTTCTATAATTTCTTAATGTTCCTTCTGATGAGTTGGGAAAGCTCCGGGTATCTAACCCACGCTCACACGTTCACCAGTTGGATTTCTTTGAACGGTTAGGACCAAACTCCAAAGCGTCAAGTTTCACGGGCTAGTTTTTTGTAAGCTTGCTCTGTCCCCACTGTTTCTTGAGGTTTAGGTCATTAACCCATTGTAGTATATGCTGGTTTTCATTTGCTTTAGGCAATTTTATGTATTTGATAATCCACCCTTGGGTATTTAATACTAGCATAATGTTTGATTTTCAGTCTTGTATCATCAACTGGTACAGTGCCAATATCTCAACGTCAGCCAATAGCTGATAGGAGAGAGAGATTTATATCAACAGATAAAACAGACACATATCAGTTTGTATTAATCAAACCATCTTGATTTATCGGCTCATATGTCCTCTAAAGCGTGAGTTAGTATCTCATACTATTGGTTAGGATTTTTCTTTCTAAATAATAGAAACAATTAAAGAGGTCAGTATGCCGACAGAAGAGATGATCAGTATGGCTGGTGGCAGATAGGCAGGCTTTACCTAAGATATACTACGATTTCTATAGAGGAGACGTTGAGGACCAGCATATATTGATAGAATCAGGAGGCATTTTGAAGAATCAGGTACCGTGTTACTGTTGTCTATTCATTTTTCAGCTAATGTCTACAGTTGGGACCTAGCTGAAGTTTTGTTTTTGTGTGGATTCTCAAGTTTCAGCCAAAATTTTTTGTACATCTCACCAGTATGAATTTGTTGACGACTATAATAGGTCTTAAAATTTTGGCAGACATCATGTTTACCCTGATAGCAATGAGTGCATCCTTTAGGTCCAATCCATGGAGTTCTTAGCTTTTGAATTGTATGAGTTTCACTCTTATGCCGAACACAAGCTTTATTTTTCTATCAAGTAAGTTGACAACAGCTAGAGCTGCAGGGGCTTGTACATAATCATGGTATAACATGAAAGGATTCATTATGTAGTATTTTTCTTATTTACGTGTTACTTAACTGTTGGAGTCATTTTTCTTTCAGGTATTGTCGTTCACTTCTACCTGCACAGTTGAGGAGGTTGCTTCCAGCAGCGATGCTATTCGCTTATTTCAGTTATATGTATGCTATTCCTTGATAAATGTCTCCATGAATAGTTTTCCCTTTTAAACACCTTATTTTCCCAATATCTGTTACTAGCTCATGCTCCCTGCTCCTGGATCGATGTTTTCCTTTAGCTTTGTACAAGCTGATAAAGATTTGTAGTATGCATGTTGTCTTTGTTGCAAAGTTAACTTATTGTAACTATAAACTATAATTGAAAAGAAAGATAACAAGCGTGCCCAAGACCTTATTTTTAATATTCAACTAACTTAATAGTTATACTAGTCATCATCATCAACATCATCAAAGCCTTATACCATTAGGGGTTGGCTACATGAATCTTGTTTCTCCATTCTCCTCTATAAAGGGTCATAGCCTCATTGAGCCTAAAAGTTCTTAAATATTGTCTCACCACTTTTATTCATGTGCTTTTGGGACTTCCCCTTGTCCTTTTAGAGCCTTTAACTTACATTGAGTCAGTCCTTCTAACTGGTGCCATTTTTGGTCTCCGTTAGACATGTCCAAACCATCTAAGTCTACCCTCTCTCATCCTGTTACCTATTGGTGCTAATCCTAAGTTTTCTCTAATGTTTGCATTTCTAATTCTATCATTTCTTGTCTTGTCACTCATTTATCTCAACATCCTCATTTCGGCTACACTCATCCTATGTACATATCGTTCCTTAGCTATCCAACACTCTGATCAATAGAGCATGGCCGGCCTTACAATCATCTTACAGAATTTTTATTTCACTTTGAGTGGCACCCACCAATCACATAAAACTCCAAAGGCACATCTCCATTTGTTCCAAGCCACTTGGATTCTCTAGGTAATATGCCTTTCAATCTCTCTGCTCACATGAATTATCTATCTCAAGTATCGAAAATGGTCTTTTGGAGAACTTTTTGGTTATCAATCTTGACTAGTGTTTCAATCCCACTCTTTTCCTTGCTAAAATTGTATTCCATATATTTTGTCTTAGTTCAACTATTTTTAAATCCATTAGACTCTTCAGCATCTCTACACAACTCTAGCTTTCTGTCTACACCCTCCATATCTTATCAATCAAAACTATGTCATCTATAAATAACATGCACTATAGAATCTCCTTGTGTATATGCTTTGTTAACTCACCCTTAACTAACATAAAATGGTACGCGCCCAATATCGATCCCTGATGTAATCCTGTATTGATAGGGAAATCACTAGCATCTCTGCTAGTGATCCTAGCATTTGTAACCACTCCTTCATACATATCCTTAATTATGGTCACGTACTCCCATGAAACCCCTTTCTCAACCAACTCCCACGATATTAAATCTCTAGGGACCCTATCATAAGCTTTTCTAAGCTAATAAAGACCTTATAAAGCTCCCTCATCACTTTGACATCCCAGGTTTTTATAACACTTTTACACAAAATCTTTTACAAATGTGGAGCCTCAAGTTTGGAAAATTATTCGAAAAACAACAGTGAAGAACATTTTTCATGAGAAGACTTCAAAAATCTCGATGTCAATTTTCTTTTCTAAAAATCAGAATTTTCAAAGAAATGAGTGCTACATTTTTACCAAAAATTTAGTAGAGTCTCCTCTGTTTTTCAGACTTATGCATTTTACACATGCGAGTGCGATGTACCTAAAAAACATAGTTTAAATCAAATAGATAATAAAGCAAACTACATCTCCATTCATTCACATAAACACACATGTTTAAAAGGATATATCAAAAAGTCAAGTTCTATTGAACTGTAGAAAAAGTTCAAGACTAGGATCAATCCAGTCACAGCCATAGAACAATGATTTCATCTTACATGTCCACATCTCCATAAACCAATGTCATAATACACCAAATTATTACATCAATTCACAACATCATCAACTATATTGTAAACCTAGTTAATATACCTTTGATATTCTTCTCTCAAGATCCTTAACATGGTCGTGTACTCCCTTTTCTCTTCTTTATTTCTTGAGATGCTTCATATTCATCAAGCTTGCACTTGTGTAGGTAGTTTCACCATCGAATATGAAAGTTTATACAGTTTTAAATCCAAAAGGATTTTATAATCGCATGTTATGTAGTTCTTTAAAATATGAGTTATAATAAGCATCAAAATGTAACATCAAAAGTCTAAAATTTTCTTTGTAAATAAATGTCATGCCAAACCAATTCAATTTATTAGTTTTAATATCCATGCATGTCGTTTCAAGAGAAATAATAACAACCTTCGCATGGTATTTTACAAAATATGAATAGTTATCACAACTCATGTCATGAATCACCTCGAAGGCATACGCATATGAACTGAATAATGAATCATAGTCAAAATCAATAAACGAAAAGCATTTAAATCATGAAATGCTTAAATATAGTCAATGTATCTTGATAAGTATATGTATATATAGATAACACCATCTGAACCTCCTTAAGGTTTTGTGAGTGTAGTGCCACTCAAAATCTGGCTGTTTGCCATTGGTCATGAGTACTTTTTATAGACCTGAAATTTCTAAGGTGCTATGCACCTGTGCTATTGCTCTATATACATATGAATCTCAAAATAATGGACCCTTAGTGCATGGACAAGACCCAAACATGAAAAATATGATATGTAAGGCCATGACCTACCTATGATGTCGTTGACTTGAATTCGGCCTTTTGTTACCATGTATCATATATATAAAGTTTCGAAGGGGAGATGTTCAGTCCTCAATCCTCCTAGCATAGCATCCATCGTACCACCATATGCCCTCTATAAAATAATATTACTAGGCATCATTACATGCCATTATAACATATAAAACCATAGAATTTTATGCACTAGTGAAATCATGCAAATCAATCTCATGATATGATATAACCATGTAAAAGTAATCCTCACAAGGGTTGAGTATGAGGATTCCTCACTCATCATTACTTCATAAATCACAAACTCCATGCAATTTCAAATACATTTTCACGTACAAGTTTTCAATTTAATAAATAAATCAACATGGTATTCCAAAGTGATAAGTTGCATGAAATACAAATATAGTCACTATATAAATAAAAAATCTAAAAAAATCTCTATTTTGACTATTTTCAAATATGATAGAATAGTCATCAATAGTTTTCATGTTTCATGAAAGCGTATCAAAGTTAAATCAACCTATCCCTTTTGACGTGCTCCTTGGTTTAGTTATATCTCGTTCTTCCACTCACTTGTTGATCAACCTTCTTTGTTGATGTTCCAAACTTATTGTTAATGTTGAATCATAGATTAATAAGTACATAAAAGATCCATTTTTAATTAAAGCTAGACGATTTAGATCATCATAAACCATCTAATTTTTTGCTGATCATAGACTACATAGGGGAATATATGATCAATTCACTCCTAGATCCACCATCCATTCACCAATTAGTGGTTCAACGATTTAGATTTGCATTTACAATTCAAACAACCCCATTGATGAATGATTGTTGATTATTTAACCGTAAGTGCACGGGCTATTGTAGTGTAGCTTATGCAAGTACGAGTTGATCCCACGAGGACTTGATTTAAAATGATGGAGTTTTCAATAAAATTCAATTAATAAAAGAATATAAACTAACAATAAACTAAAATCCAACTTTATTCAATTTCTGCAGTTTGCACAGTTATTTATTCAAAAGACAACATAAAATAAAACTAAAAGGTGTCTTGGATAAGCTTGTCCTTGGATTGCATTGTCTCTGGATTGCACTATCCCTAGATAGTCAAAATGTGAATAAAACAAAACAAGAATAACACAGGGACACAGTGGGAATTAAATCAGGGACTCAGTTGGAATTAAATTGGGGACAGACGGAATTAGTCTGGGGACACAGATGGAATTATTGACAAAGGATAGAATTCTAATTTCTAAGATCTGTCAAGGGTAGAACTGTAATTCTTTGGGGTTTTTGGTTTTTAACAAAAAAAACCAGGAAAACAATGAAACCCGGTGAAGGAGGAAGAAGGAAGAAAGGGGAGAAGAAGGAGGGAGAGGAAAGGAATCGGGACGCGGGAGTGGAAACCCGACTTGGGTTTCCTCCCTTGGACTGTCCGATAATGCAGAGAAAGACTGCCAGAGAAGAGAAGTGAGAGGGAGAGATACAGGGAAGGGGAGAAGGGAGAGGTAAGGGGGTTTCCGTTTTTGTGTGATCTGGGCAAGGTGAAGAGAAGTGAGATGGTAGGAGAAGGAGGGATATAGGGGTGCTGGATCTCGGTGGAAAAAAAATGACGCTCCTTCTGGGCATCGTCTAGCAATGGGAAAGATGGGCAGAGAGAGAGAGAGAGAGAGCTAATGCTGGTCGGCTTGGTGTGTCACGCACCTATGGTCAGCCTGGCATTGGGTTTGATTGGAGGTAGAGGTGGGGAGGTAGAGCAAAAGGCTAGGCTTGTGGAAATGATGCTGTGCAGCATGGTGTTTTGTGTGGTCCTGGCTAGGAAGAGGTGTTGTGTCGATGGAGTGATCTAGAAAAGAGAGAGCACAGGAGGAGGAGCAGACAAGGGTAGTGGGGCTAATGGCCAGTGGATGCATGATTGGACAGGAGGTAAGCAGTAGGCAATGAAGTGCTGGAAGAAACGAAGAGGAGGAGAGTGATAGAGAGAGGGGAGCAGAGGCAGTTTATGTGAGATGGGGGTAGATGGGTTGATCGGGGTGAAACAGAACAAAAATGGGAGAGGAAAAAGGTGGGGAGAAAGGAGGAAGGAGGGATTGTGAGAGATGAGGAGGACTTGGGAGAGTTAGCCGGTCCAGCCAGCCCCTCCCATGAGGGGAAAAAACTTCCCTTTGGAGAGAGATGGGAAGGGGTATAAAAAGGAGAATGAGAGAGAGACATGAAAGAGAGAGATTGAAGAGAGATGGGAGAGATTAGATAGGAGAGATAAGAGAGGGGTGAGAGAAGGGAGAGGAGATAGAATGATAGAGATAGGTGGGGTCCACTAGTATCCTGGTCTTGCTAGAACTCTGCAAGTCTTCAAAGTCTTCAATCTCTTTCCATGAAACTTCATCTGATCTCCATCTAATATCCTTGATTCGATCTAGAGCGTCCAAGCCTAAGTCGATTGATCTGCAATGCACAGGACGCAATTAGCGCAATCTAAACTGTTCATTAGCTTTAATAATCATCTAACCACTAAATTTTACAATTCAACGGTTGGATGGCCAATTAAAGCTAAAATGAAATATTTGATGTAAAATCTTAAAATTGATAGCTTAGATGCTTTAATTGAACACTAAATTAGGGGTATTTTGACCAAAATTGAACACTTAACACCCCCCCAACCAGCATTTTGCTATTCCTTAGCAAAAGATGCAAAAAATCAACTCAAAATTTTTTATTTTTCAGGTCATCACCATTTTTTTTTAGAGAATTATCTTAAATAAATCCATCAACTTTAGCAAACTAATAAAGATGATTGACGAATTCAAAACCTTACCCATATGCTAAAAATATTTCACTTAAGCTCAAATCTCAGAGTGATTGTGTGCATATATAGTCTACACATAGAATAATCTTTATCTCTAAGTAGACTTCCAACTTTTGAACTCCATCTGAAATATGTTTTGACCTCAATCCTCACTAATGACATACGCTCAGAAATAAAGTCTCTCAGATAGAGGGTTCAAATCATATCTCTCTTTTAATTATGTGAGAAGAGTCAATGAAAGCAAATTTATCTCACATATACTCATCAAGAACGGGAGTTATTAAGGAATTTACTTGTATTGATCCCTTTAGAATAGATGCCATTACCTTGGAATATTTAGAAATACCACTCTTTTAAATTCTATCCATTCATTTTCTCATCAAGACTATATTCCTCCTAGAATTAATAGGTCTTTAACTGGGACGAAACATAGGCTTAGAACAGGGTACCAAAGAAAGGGTATTCAAAGTTTCTTCAAAAAATAAGTAGAGGTCTTCTACTAAAGTTGACAATTCTTCTTTCCTTTTGCTGAAGTGAATATTTCTTTTTCTATTTCTTGGCATTCTTCAAACTCTCTTCTTCTTTTCTTCTTCTTCTTCTTCTTCTTTTTTTTTTTTTTTTTTTTCAGTACTTTTGACTCACTTTGAAGAATATTTCTTTTCTTCATATCTACTTTTCTTCTTTCATTACAACTAAAAGGTATTCTTTCATTCATCTCTACCTTATTTTTCAAAGAAAAATGGGTAATGGATAATTTATATTGGGTTAATATGGGAAAATGGTAATTTGGGTGACAAAAGAAAAGACTTATATTAAAAGGCTCAACTTGGTTAACTAGTGGTAAAAATACTTTTGGGTAGGCTTTATATCTCTAGGTTAATAACAAAGATGGCCTAAATCATTTTCTAGGTTTCTTATAATGTATCAAATTCAATGAACTTCTAGAATTTTAAAGGTAGTATTCTAATTATTCAGGTAATTAGCCAAATTTAAGAGTTTTGGATCAATTTTCTTTAAGCACGCTGAAGAAAATTTAGAAACATCTATAACCTCTCAAGAAGGATGAATGGCTTTAAAACTCAATTAGGTTATAGGTCTCCACTGAATTTCTTCAGGGTTTTTAAGTTATAGCCACTTATCAATTTAGACTATCTATATGCAACTGCTGTGTACAAATGTGATATGAGACTTTGTTTTCATGGAATACTTTAGAAAATGAGTAAAATGATGAATTAATCATATTCAATTTCATTAATAAGCTAAAGTTATCCAGATTATACTTTAAAAAATTCAATTCTCATCACAGTATGGGAAATGACCTAAAATTTTTAATTTTTTTTTTTTTGAAAAACTAAGGAAAAAAACTAGAATTTGCTAGAATTCTACACCCCCAACCTGAGAGAAACATTGTCCTCAATGTTTAAACAGTATGATGAAGATAATGCATTGAGAAACACACAAAAAATTGAGAGATATAGAAAAAAAATAAGAAAGTAAAAACTATGCTACATACTTTATTTTCAAATGAAAATTTTCAGAGGAAAAACATTACTAAGTTCGAAACTTCCCTTGGTCCCATACGAAATAAGCTGGACGGGGCTCCAAAAAGAAATGATGAATAAATTTATCTTGCAATTTAAATTTTTTATTTTATCACAAGGCAAGATAAATTTATCTTCAAGCTGCTTCACATAATTAGAGACAATTGCAGGAGTTCGATGCAGCCCTTTTGGAAATGGAGCAAGGATGTCATATTGCTCATTGGGCGTGACATTTTCTTGATCAATAAATTCATCTCTTTTTCTGACCAGTTTAGATACTATTTCAGCCTTTTTAGGACCAAATTGCTCAATTATGTTACCATTATGAATAATGGTAGCTGCATTTGTTTGTTCCATGCCTGTAAATGAAGAATTAATCTCATCTCCTACATCCATATCATCAAGATATCCATTTGGTGGAATATGACATTCCTCTTTATCAATGGTCTGTAGCATTTGAGACATCATGTCCTTCAATTCAGTCATGGAATTTGTATTCTCTTTTAATTGGGCTTTAATTTGAGCAATTTTCTTCTCCTGGTATTGCATGACTAGATGAAAATTATCCTCCACTTTCCTCTTATGTGGAGGAAGGTAAGGTCTAGGAACAAGTGGTCCTTGTTTTTGGTAATAAGGTTGGTGTTGGGCCTTCTGCGAAGCACTGTATTCGTTTGTGACAGTAGAATGATTACTCAAGTTGGAACTATATGTCTTGAAAGGGGAAAAATGTTGCTCATAAGAATGTGTCGATTCAACATCAACGGGACATTCCTGAGTGGGGTGTGTATTACTTTCACAAATATCACACACCTATTCAACTTTCTTAGAGGGACATTTTTCCATTTCCATGGCCTCAACTGTTCTATCTAGGGATGCTATTTTTATATCATCTTTTGTAGTTGTAGCATATATTTCTCCCCTAGAGAATGTGGTGGTGGACTTAGGCTTGTTTGAGAAACCTACTTTTTCTGAATTAGCCCAAGTTTGTGCACTATTTGCCAACCATTCCAAATAGTCTTGCACCTCTTTAGGTTGTTTGTTTAAGAAATTACCATTGCACATCATTTCAACAAATTGACGCATATTAGATTTAAGTCCTTCATAAAAGAAGCTAATGATATGCCAAAGTTTGTATCCATGATGTGGACAAGTCAACAATAATTCCTTAAATCTTTCCCAGCATTGATAGAAAGTTTCATTATTCGTCTGGGTAAAATTCGCTATATTTCGACAAACAGCAATTGTCTTATGTCTAGGAAAGAACTTATTCAAGAACTTCCTAGTCATTTCTTCCCATGATTGTATGGAACCTGATGGCAGTGAATGAAACCACATCTTAGCTTTTTCTTTCAAGGAAAAAGAAAATAGTTTGAGTCTTACCATATCTAATTCAATGTTTTGTGTATGTTGAGTCATGCACACTTCATCGAATTCTTTTAAATGCATGTAAGGACTCTCACTATCCAACCCATAGAATTTGGGAAGTAAATGAATTACTCCCACCTTTAAGTCAATCATACCAGCATTTGGAGGTAAAAATATACATGAAAGTGTGCTGGTATAATTTGGCTGCAAATAATCTCTTAGTGTCTTCCCATAAGAATTTTGGTTATTCTCATGTGTTTTATGTTGGTCCTTTCTCCTATTTCCATGTGGTTGAGAATGATTCCTCCATTGATGCATATCATCATGAAATAGAGGTGGAGGATCATCAACATTAAAGAGAGGATTGTTCGTCCATGAGGAAACATCATTATCAAAGATGAAAGGTGATTCATCATCATTAAAGAGTAGATTGTTTCTCCATGGGGAAATATCTTCTCTATTAATGCTAGGGCGTAAATTACCCTTTTGATCAGTGTTTAAATTATTCATTAGGTGTAACTGATCATGTCTTCTCTCTTCTTCTTTTTTTTTTTTAGAAGATTATCCTAAATGATACAACCTAAATGCCTAAAATGATGCATAATTAAGGACACAATCAAGCAATCCCCTAAGGCTAACAAGCATAAATATTTTAATTTTCTTGATTTTTTGTGGGGACAACGCTTTTAATTAGCTTGATCTAACACTCCTAGTCTCTTTAGGAGTTGACTACTGCTTACCAGTTAGGTTCTAACCAAAGCGGTTAATACAACCCTCGTGTAAGGAGGCGTTTACACCTCAACAAACATCGACAGGAGGTGGGGGAAGAGCGAGGCTCTATTAGACAACCCCCAATAACCACAGTGATCAAAAGCAACCGGAGTGACAGTAATTCATGTCCTATTAAGAGAGTCCTACGAGCATGTGATGACCCTATAGGTCTCTTCTAATTGATTTTAATTTAATGTGAATGGAGAGGTTGCACGCTTGAGGTGATTATCCTAGGTGGGCCAAGGGGTGGTGATGAAATCCACCCTTGATCTTGTTGGGGTAGGGTGCTCTTACTAATTAATTTTCACACACCATGGCAATTCGATCAACATATAATTCACCTTAAAGCGTTAGACGTGTCCTAAAATGCAATTGAAAGCAATAAACTAATGCAAAATCCTAAAATGCAACAATTATAACAGATGCTTTCTATATACAATTAGCTACCAAACAATGCAAATTATTCTAAATGCAAACCCTAATCTAGAAAATAAATGAGTGAGAAGACTTACAGTGAGGTTTCTGATGAAGATCAAGTGTGGGCCACCTAGTCCCACACTTGCCCTGTATTATTACAACCCTTTAAAAATTAAAAATGCAAATTACAAAGGGGCCTCACTACAAGATTCATTCAAAAATAAAATTCCTAATCTAGAAAAGCAAGAAAACTCTATCTAATTGATGAAGCTCCACTTGCAATTTCCTAAAAAAGATAAATAATAATTAGTACCGAATTCAGGAAATAAAGTGGTTATGCACTACAAATACCTAAAGATGCACCTAAGAATGCCTAAAATGAAATTCCTAATTTTTTTTATTTTTCTAGATTTTTTGAATTTTTCTAAAATTTGGATTTTTAATTAAATTTTATAAAAATCCATTGCAAGTCCTCGACAATGGCACCAAAAATTTAATTTTTTAATTAAATTTGGATTTAACTGCAAGTGCATGGGCTATTGTAGTGTAGCTTATGCAAGTACGAGTCAATCCCACGAGGACTTGATTTAAAATGATGGAGTTTTCAATAAAATTCAATTAATAAAAGAATATAAACTAACAATAAAATAAAATCCAATTTTATTCAATTTCTGTAGTTTGCACAGTTACTTATTCAAAAGACAACATAAAATAAAACTAAAAGGTGTCTTGGATAAGCTTGTCCTTGGATTGCACTGTCCTTGGATTGCATTGTCTCTGGATTGTACTGTCCCTGAATAGTCAAAATGTGAATAAAACAAAACAAGAATAGCATAGGGACACAGTGGGAATTAAATCAAGGACTCAGTTGGAATTAAACTGGGGACACAGATGGAATTACCGACAAAGGACATAATTGTAATTTCTGAGATTTGCCAAGGGCAAAACTATAATTGTTTGGGGTTTCTGGTTTTTAAAGGAAAAAACCAGGAAAATGATGAAACCCAGTGAAGGAGGAAGAAGGAAGAAGGGAAGAAGAAGGAGGGAGAGGAAAGGAATCGAGACGCGGGAGTGGAAACCCGACTTGGGTTTCCTCCCTTGGACCGTCCGGTGATACAGAGAAAGACCGCTGGAGAAGAGAAGTGAGAGGGAGAGATATTGGGAAGGGGAGAAGGCAGAGGTAAGGGGGTTTCCGTTTTTATGCGATCTGGGCAAGGTGAAGAGAAGTGAGATGGTAGGAGAAGGAGGGACATAGGGGTGCTGGATCTCGGTGGAAAAAAAACGACGCCCCTTCTGGGCATCGTCTGGCAGTGGGAAAGATGGGCAGAGAGAGAGAGAGAGAGCTGATGCTGGCCGGCTTGGTGTGTCACGCACCTATGGTCTGCCTGGCATTGGGTCTGATTGGAGGCAGAGGTGGGGAGGTAGAGCAAAAGGCTAGGCTTGTGGAAATGACGCTGTGCAGCATGGTGTTCTGTGTGGTCCTTGCTAGGAAGAGGTGTTGTGTCGATGGAGTGATCTAGAAAAGAGAGAGCACAGGAGGAGGAGCAGACAAGGGTACTGGGGCTAATGGCCAGTGGATGCGTGATTGGACAGGAGGTAAGCAGTAGGCAATGAAGTGCTGTAAGAAACGAAGAGGAGGAGAGTGATAGAGAGAGGGGAGCAGAGGCAGTTTGCGTGAGATGGGGGTAGATGGGTTGATCGGGGTGAAACAGAACAAAAACGGGAGAGGAAAAAGGTGGGGAGAAAGGAGGAAGGAGGGATCGTGAGAGATGAGGAGGACTTGGGAGAGTTAGCCGGTCCAGCCATCCCCTCCCAAGAGGGGAAAGAACGTCCCTTTGGAGAGAGATGGGAAGGGGTATAAAAAGGAGAATGAGAGAGAGATGGGAGAGAGAGAGATTGAAGAGAGATGGGAGAGATCAGACAGGAGAGATAAGAGAGGAGTGAGAGAAGGGAGAGGAGATAGAATGATAGAGATAGGTGGGGTCCACTAGTATCCTGGTCTTGCTAGAACTCTGCAAGTCTTCAAAGTCTTCAATCTCTTTCCATGAAACTTCATCTGATCTCCATCTAATATCCTTGATTCGATCTGGAGCGTCCACCCCTAAGTCGATTGATCTGCAATGCACAGGACGCAATTAGCGCAATCTAAACTGTTCATTAACTTTAATAATCATCTAACCACTAAATTTTACAATTCAACGGTTGGATGGCCAATTAAAGCTAAAATGAAATATTTGATGTAAAATCTTAAAATTGATGGCTTAGATGCTTTAATTGAACACTAAATTAGGGGTATTTTGACCAAAATTGAACACTTAACAATGATTCAGATCTAAAAGGTTAATCTAATAAGTCACGGTGATCTGACTTAGTATTTCAAGGTTTGATCGTATGTTCTTTGAGTAATTGGATTGGTTATTAAGGCTTAAGCCTCATTAATTAGAACCCTAGAAAGGTTATTAGAGTTTTGATCATTGATTAAACAATGTGTATAGTGGAAAATCAATGGTCCTCATTCAATCCATTAGTTTCCTAATAATCAGTGCCCTAATCGTAAAAATTTCAAAGTATGTTTACTCAATAAAGGTTAGGGTACATAATGGTGGCATCGATCACCAATCAGACATTGCCAAGTCCTCATTCCTATACTATTCGATCAGGCGATTGAGATTATTTAATCAATTTCCATCTAGATTTTTTCAATTTTTGTCATATACTAGTTAATTCAGTATTCCAAAACTCATCTGTGGTATCTAATCATTGATTAAACATCACAAAGTCACTATTTAAGCAGTGACAAATCAAACAACTGAGATTGTCTTATTGGTTTCTAGCCTAGATCGATAATCTCACTCATATCCAAGCTATATCTAGTATGTATTTGCCTATTTCTAAGCTTGGATTAAGGAATGCATGGTTGGATCATCTCAAAAATCTAAATATAGCATTAAATCATACGAATCTAACTAAAGATCTCAAATCAAGGATAGGGTTTTATGGATCTTACCTCTGAGTCATATTTCACTCAACCTTGATTATCGAAAGAAGCAAATTGATCGTTGTTATTTGACGATGATCTCTCTTTTCACCATGCATTAGTCTTTCTTCTGATCAACTCATTAATGCTCCTTGGATCACATCTCTCTTTTGGGTTTTTTGTTCTTCTGGACATGCCGTGGAATATGAACGACTTAGATCAATGATCCGAGCTGTTGTCATCTTCGGCGAGCTCCAACTTCAGCAAATGTCCTAACCCTTATTTTTCCTTCCTTGCTGGCGTGACGGACTTCTCTAGTACACAGTCTCTCTCTCTCTCTTCCTCTCTCCTTATTCCTTTCTTTCTTCTCCTTCCTCCTCTTCATGGGGTTTTCTTTTTCTTATCTATCGGGCTAGCTCAAGAGGAACAGACTGTGCAATTTGTTTCGGTTTACCTAAGTGGGGAGGGGTGCCAATATCAATTTGGCCCTCCCCTCTTTTAGTAATTTTTTTTTTTTATATTAAAATTCCTTTCTCAATCATAAGGTCATAACTTCTCCATCTAATCTCTGATTTTATATTCTTTGTGTTGTTGAAATCATTTTTTCAAGTACAATTCAAATTTTAATGTTTCGGGGTTCAATTAGATGTCTTTCTAAAGGTCAATTTTATGTAACCTAAACATGAAAATTTGCATTTTGCATTTTTCAAAATTAATTCATAATCATTTGAGATGGAATTTAAAAATTAGGGTTATTACATTCTTCTATCCTTATAGAAATTTTGTCCTTGAAATTCTTCTTACCTCATTCCTTAAAAAGTTCATGTTGTGTCCGTCACATCTGCTCAATCCCTCATGTTCCCTCTTCCACCGAATGATGTTGCTAAAGAACCTTAACCAATGGAATAGTTTACTTCTCAGCTGCTATGCCTTATGATCTAAAATTCGTATAGCTCTTTCCTCAAAGGTTAGATCTGGTCGTAGCTTTATAGCCATTTGCTTTAGTACTTGGGAAAGGGTCTGTCATATATTTTCTCAACATTGATATATGAAAACCATCATGGACATCTACCAGTTGCGATGGTAAGGCTAGCTGGTAGGCTACAGGTCCAACCTATTTCAAGATCTCGAATGGTCCAATGAACTGATGACTCAACTTCCCCTTAACTCCAAATCTCATCACACCTTTTGTCACGACCCGGGTTTTTATATGATGCAATTTTGATAAAAAGGCGAGATCTCTTGTTTTATAAATATGAGATGCATGAAAATATTTTTCTTTTGGAAGACAATCTTTCATAAAAACCCCGAGTGTTCAAACACATTCTCAATTTATTTAGCCATGGCAAAGTTTAAATCAATATTATTCCCAAGAAAGTGTTAGTCACAGCCCTAGCTATTAGAGCGTAACTACAATCAAGTAACATTGAAAGATAAGATAGGGGTTTACTTACTTATACTTAGCCTGTGTCTCCTAGTACGAACGTCCCTTGCCCTTAAGTATTTACGTTGTATCTGAAAAATGTTGAGGATTGGGTGAGTATATAATATACTCAGTAGGAGCCTATCACTACTAGTTTTATAAAAGCATGAGATGTTTTAAAATAATATGCTCATTCAAAATATGCGTATGTTTGAATACTCGAGTTCAATATCAGTATAAGAATCCATAATCAAACTGAAATACTCATGACTTAAAAGATCACATAATCCAAAAATTGAAAGTATCATATATACATATATGATGACATCATGATATGCAATAGATGCTTCATGGAGTCCAACTCATGGATCTCTAGTATGGTATGGTCGACCAACCTCATATCATGCTATATGAACTGCACATAACTCATCAAACCATAGGGTCCACTATGCCCACGACCTCCTCGCCATGTGGTCCTCGGGTACCTGAGGACACTCGATCAAGGCTCCATGGGGCCTATGACACGTCGACCCAGTGCCGTGACACCAGTGGTAGCCCCCTGTACCACATGCAGTCGACGTAGGGACTTGCCTCTTTTTGGGCGTGGTACCCATCCACCTATTAGTGGTAGAGGCCGGGTGGCCAACCCAGACCCCTCAGCATAGCACCCACAAGCTTCTTGCCCAAATCACATAAGATTAAAGAAGTCAAAACCTCTTGTTAAAACTTGTCCTCTTTGGGTCCCTCACAACTGCCTGGCCCTCGGCACTCCAGCGTCTTTTGGCAACCCTCAAGGACATGCAATCTTTGCAAGTACTTAAATCATGCAATGTATGCACTTGTTTGCAACCCATATATGTGCATAATGTATATGCAATCATTTCAAAACATGGCTATGTACAAAGCATTTATCATGCATGCTGAATTAAGTCATGTAAATCAAGTCATATATTTAAAACATATGTTCCCAAAATAATAATAGCTCTTTTAAAAGAATCTAATAGTGATAGAGCACCTACCTGGCTAGGTCGCGTTAACCCTCTTGTCCTCGTATGCTCCTGATCATGGTTTGGGGACTCAAGGTTAGTTTAGCCTATCTTTTATAGGTTTAGAGCAGTTGGGTCTTATTACTTAGGAATTAGGGGTCCATCCCTATGCCTATGGATGTCCTAAGGTCCTAATTGGGCCTTGGTATCCTCAGTTTTCCAAAGTTCTACTGGCCACGCGCCACCATCCTATTCTAAGGGTCATGCCCTACTTTGGTTGGGCCTTGATCAGGAATTTTATGGTTTGGATGTGTCCGCGTCATCGACACGGATACAATGCCTTTTGCAGCGCCTCAATTGGAGCTCTAGATCTCAAGTTATAATCGTTTTAGTGTTGTATGTACACAAGTCCCTTAAGACTTAAAATACAGAATGCTAGGGCACTGCGCGTCAGCGTCATGCGCCCTGGCTTCCTTAACAACCAAAAAAATGACGCCTCTGCTAGCGCACTGCCCGTCTGCAGCATGCACCTCAGCGGGTGCATCTACAGACGCGCGCGACTTCTCCGCCCGTCCCTCTCTTTAGCGGGCCCGTCCGTTGACGCACCCGTTTGGTTTTTCAAACGGGAGTCGACACAGGTCGACATGGGACATTCCTATTGGATCATCCTGCCCGTTAGAGACATGGGTCGTCCTCAGGTCACCCTGGTTCAACCCTGTCAAACCAGTGCAGCCCTGGGGATGTCCCAGGGTCCTTGGTGGCTCTCCCAGAGGTCTATTCTCTATGGTTTTTCATGCAAAAACCTAGGGAAACTGAGCCTAGGACTATGGGTGAGATGGGTTTGGGGAGTTTTTGAGCGTACCTGCTTTGTGGCTGGTTTTCTCTCCACGTTTTCCCCTCTTGGTCACTACTCCACGATGGGTTTTCTCCAAGGTTTTGGGCTGCCATTAGAGGGACCCAAGAGCTTTATTTATAGGACTTTTAAAGAGGGTTCTGGAGGGGTTCTAACCGCCTTTGAATGGCGGTGGAGAAACCTCCAGAATGGTGGTGGTTTCTTCTTGAAACACCGCTATTCCAGAAACCTCTAGGAGGTTGAAGATGAAGGGTGTCCGTATCAAAACGGGCACCTGTGTTTTTCAGGTTAAGTCGTTTTTGTAAAATTTACAATTTTGCCCCTGAACTTCAAAGGGCCATATCTTGCTCATTTTAACTCCGTTTTGGGTGATTTTGGTCTCGTTGGATTCATTTTTCCAAGACGCATCTAATGGAACCACTTTTAGGACCAAATTCCTGGGTTTAGTCAAGGCGACTAGTGAAATGACCAAAATGCCCTTTTCTTTAAAAACTGAACTTTTCATTACTAAACTTGGAATTTCAATATTACAAATTTGGAGTCATTATACCTTTCATTGGGAAAATCTTCAAAAAGACATGATCTCCAATTACAAACTCTACATTGCTATGGTCCTTGTCAGCGTAGCTGTCTGGAGGCTATGAGCTGTCAAAAGTCACTTTCGAATTAACTGGACTTTCTCTACACACTGTTCAGCTAGATCAAACTTCAACAATTGTCTCTCGCCCATGTCACTCCAACACAAAGGTGATTAGTATTGTCATCCATAGAGTGTCTCATAAGAAGCCATGCCAATACTCACATGAAAGTTGTTGTTGTACGTGAACTTCACTATTGACAAGTGCTCCTCCCAACTACCCTTCCAAATGATGGCACAAGTCCTTAGCATGTGCTATATAATCTGGATGGTCCTCTTTGATTGACCATCTATCTGTGGATGAATGGCAATGCTGAATCTCAGTGTTGATCCCAATGCAGCCTAAACACTCTGCCAATACTTTGATGTGAATCTATTGTCCATGTCAAAGATAATAGTTAGAGGAATACCATGCAAGCTCACGATCTCCTTAACATACAACTTTGCCAAGCTATCAACAGATTGAGTTTGTCAGATGAGAAGGAAATGAGTGGACTTCATCAACCTATATATCCACAATCACCCATATCATATCATGCCCACTCATTGTCCTAAGAAAACCCACAATGAAATCCATGGTGACATGGTCCCACTTCCATTCAAGAAGCTTTAAGGGTTGCAACATGCTTGTTGGCCTCTGATGCTCAACCTTACTTGCTGACAGGTCAAGCATTGTGGTGCACATTCATTGATGTCCCTCTTCATCCCATTCCACCAAAAATTTCGTCTCAAGTCTTGGTACATCTTTGTACCTCCATGATGAATAGTGAATTGTGACCAATGTGCCTCCTGAAGTAGCTTTTGTCTTAGGCCATCAACTGCTGGCACCACTAATCTACCTAGAAACGTACACCTATATCCTGTCCTCTGGAAAAACCTGCCTTGCCACACAAGGCTTGCATTTTTGCATCCTAGGCCTGTGCTTGTGTAACTCTGTCAATGAGCATCGACTTAACTTATAGGTTGGCAACCACTACCCTCAACTTCCTACTTAAGGCATCAGCCACCGCATTAGCTTTCCTTGGATGGCACCATATCATGAAGTCATAGTCCTTATGATGCTTCATCCACCTTTGCTGTCTTATACTTAAGTCACTATAGGTGAAGAAATATTTAAGGCTCTTATGATTAGAGAAAACCTCAAATCTCTCTATGCAAAGGTATTGCTACCATATCATCAGTGCCAAGACCATTGCTGCAATTCCAAATCATGTGTAGGGTAATTTACCTTATGCATTTTCAACCGTCGTGACACATAGGCAATCACTTTGTCATGTTGCATCAGTACAGATCGAAGTCCCCTACCAGATGCATCACAATACACAATGAAACTACTGGTGTTGAGATAAGTCTCCTCTTGATCTCGTGCAAGCTCATCTCACATGTATCAGTCCATATGAAATCCATGTCCGTACTGGTCAATGCAGTTAAAGGCAGGGCAATTCTCAAGAACCCATCAAAAAACTTGTGGTAGTAGCCTGCAATACCAAGAAAACTACAAATCTCTGTCACTGTTTTGAGCTGATCTCAGTCCATCACTACCTCAACCTTCACCAAGTCAACTGCCACTCCATTCTTTGAGATAACGTGGCTAGGGAAGTTCACCAACTCCAACCAGAACTCACACTTGCTGAACTTTGCAAACAATTGATGAGTCTGCAAGGTACCCAGAACAATGCGAAAGTGCTCCCTATGCTGCTTCCTGCTCACGGAGTATATAAGAATGTTGTCCACGAACACAATCATAAACTTATCCAAGTAAGCTCTGAAGACCCAATTCATGAGATCCATGAAAACTATAGGCGTGTTTGTCAGACCAAATGGCATTAACAAAAATTGATAATGGCCATAAGGCATCTTGAATGCCATCTTAAAGACGTCCTCATCCTAAATTCTCAACTGGTGGTACCTTGACCTCAAATTTATCTTTGAAAAGATCTATGCTGACTAAAGCTGATCAAAGAGGTTGTCAATCTTGGGTAATGGGCATCTATTCTTCACCATCACACTATTCAACATGCAATAATCAAGGCAATGCTGCATCGATCCATCCTTCTTCTTCACGAAGAGGACTGGTGCTCCCTAAGGTGATCCACTAGGTCTAATGAATTTCTTATCAAGTAACTCTTGGAGTTGTGTCTTGAGATCTCTTAGCTCGTTTGGTGCCATTCTATATGGCTAGGAGTTGTGCTTGGAACTAGTTCGATGGTGAAGTCAATCTCTCTCTGAGGTGATAGTCTAAGTAGCTCCTCAAGAAAAACATCCTAGAACTCCCTAACCACCTCTAGCTCATCAATCTGAAGCCCCTTTGCTTCCATTATTGTTACACTAGCCAAAAATGTGACGACCTAAGTTTTTGTTCATCTTAATTCCCTTTGCTTCCAAGTCATTCACTCATCTTAATTAACCATGAATCTCTATCTTTCATTGGATTTCAATTTTGGTGATTTATGAATATTAAGACATAACCACTAATTAAACAATTATATCTACTAATAAAATTTAAATCATAAACTTTAAAGTAGAAATCTAATATAACTTTAACAACATTTTACACTAACATGCTTCATATGTAACTTAACTTAATGAAATGAAACTATACTTAAACTAGCATGCTCCTAAGTTAGAAAATACATAAAATTTTACTACTAATCTCATGGAATCATGCTTAAACTTCAAATGTAAACTGACATGGCCCTAAGATAATTAAATCTATCAACCTAATATAACAATCTAATAACATATAGAACATAGCATGCTAAAATCTAAGAATTACACTATCATGCTTTATAACAAAATTCACATTTACAATACTATTATCAAATAAAAGGTAATGAAACTAATTATATTAAGATTATTAGAAACCTTTACTTATGATCCAACCTTTAGATCTATTCCTTTGTTTATGTCACATTTAATCCATGATCTCAATGGATTCCTTCGTAATATCATTTATTCAATCCATCCGAAGGGTCTGATCATACTTGATCTTATTGATCATGTGGGTCCCTTTGTATTTTAAGGGTTTTTCTACCATATAGGGTAGATCCCTCAATTTATCTTAGACATGTCTAATTAAATCGTGGATAACACTTTATTTTAACATTATATCATCAATAAATTAAATCCCCAAGATCTTATCATCTCAGATCTTGAAGATCATGAAAATTAGAAGCTTATTCTTAGAAACAGAAAGTTTCTTGAATGTTTTTTATCAATATTATGGTTTCAGAGGAAAATAGGCGTTACAAGCTTTCCATAGCTTTTTTTCGATCTCAATTTGGAGTTCAAATGACTCCACAATTGAACTGTGAAGTTCATAGTTGTTCCTATGGTCCATATTTGATGTGGGCCCAGCAGAACAGACGACCCAGATTGATCGGGTTAATTTGGTCGAGCGAAGCGGTCGCCGCACGCCCGTCACTGAGACAAACGTGTAACGTGCTCCCCGGTGACCTGTGTTGTCCCGTCAAGATGACGTCATATGCTCGCAAAGAGGCTCCCACAGGGAGCATCTCCGTATGGTGTTTCGCAAATCATCTTGCAATCTCAACTTGATTTGGGAGATCCAACAATCTATTTTGGACCCTCCAATCAATCTTCTTCAATCAATGGATCAAAACTCTACAAAATCTCATGAAACTTCTATGATAGGAGTTTTGGACCCTTCTGGAGCGATTGGACAGCTCAAATTTTCCATCTGAGCCCTCCATCATCTAGAATTGAAGGGTTCTGCTCCTTACTTTATTTTTATAAATTTTAACCTAAAACTAATTACAAAAAAATAAAAATTACATAAAACAACATGAAATAAGTATAGAAAGTGTTTCCACCTACCTGATTGGAGAAACAACATAGATTTGAAGCCCAATTTGAAATAAATACCCTTTGATGATAAGATAGCCTGGTAGTCCCTTGTTTTGTGATTTCTCGTTGATTGCACCGTTGGATCTTGAAATTGATTTAGGGGTTTTGCAAATAAGTAGTCTAGAATTATATAGACAGTGGGATTTGTGAGATTCAATTTGAAATAGAGTGCCTAATTGAATTTAGGTCTCTTTTTCCAATTAGAGAGAGAAGAGAGAAAGTGCAAGAAGGGAGAATTTTTGAATTTTTGAATTTTGAGAAGGAATCTAGATTTGATTTTTCTAAGAAAGCAAGATGATTTTGCAAGAATTTTAATGAATATTTTTGGAGGATTTTTGGAGGTCTATTTATAGATGTTTTTGAATTTTTCATAATTACTTCTAATAATCATGCTTCAATTCTTTTAAATATTAAATTAACATTGGATCCTCCACTACCACCTCCTTCTCCACTAGCAATTGGTAGTGGTTTGACCACTCGTTACATTTTCTAGCTATTGGATTCATTTGTGGGCCCCTTGTGGGTCCCACGGGGTGTGAAAGGACCATTTTGCCCTTTATGGAGAAAAATCCATTTTATTCTCCCAAACTCGGAATTGAGCGTACTTAGTGGCATTGGATTCATATTTCTGAGTACATTCTAAATATTGATGTCTTATATCTTGGTTATTGGTAAAATTATAATTTTACCCTTTTATTCATAAAAATAAAGAAAATTAGAGATTTTTCATTTTAACTTGGAATTGAACATACTTAGTGTCATTTCGATCGGTTTTTTGAGTACATTCATAATTTATAAGTTTTAAATCATGTTTTAATCTTTATGAAAATAAAATTTCTAATAACCTAATATTCTAGCCTAGAATTTCTAAAAAATTCAAGCTAAATTGTTTTTCTCAATCAATTTACAAAAATTGGGGTTGTTACAATCTTCCCCCCTTATAATAATTTTGTCCTCGAAATTTGCATTTCAATTTACTTATGAATTTTCATTAACTCATTCATAAGTTTGCTCATGTGGCCCTGCCACTTAAGGAAATCTCCATTTCCTTTCATTCATAGTTCATGTTACCTTCTTCTTAAAGGTAAAAATCCTATTTTTTGGGACGTAACACATCTCACTAATAATGCTAATGCATTAATCACTTATCCTGATTCTTTGTTAAACTTTTCAAAAGGATTAATATCTCTTAAACTGAGTTACCCTTTTGTTCATAACTTCCTATTTCGCTTGACTAGTATACTAAATTTCTATTCCTCATTTTCACCAATCTTTCAATACTTCATACTTTTCTATTCTAACTTCTATTGCTCATCCTCATTCCTTTTCAAAATATATAGTTTTGGCATATTTTCCCTAATATGTATAGTCCTTAGACTATCTAACAAAATGACATATTGCTTGATTCTATAATTTCAACTATTGTTCTTTGTAACAATCTTCCAAGGATAGATTTATACAAATTCATAATAAAGAAATTTTTGCATCACTATAAGGCATAAACATAATACCTTCCATCTTTCCTTTGGATGGTTCAACCTGGGCATCGGCAATAGCGAATACCCTTCCTTGAGGCCGAGGGATATTCTCTAGATTCGCCTCCTTAACTGCCAAAGGTTTGTCGCAGTTGTTGGCAATGTGCCCAATTTCCCCTCAATTATAACATCTGATATGGGGCCTTTGCTGTATTGGAGTATGACACATCTTTCCAAGGTGGAACCTTCTACATTTGGGGCATGGCTTTCTTTTTGTATGATTTCTTTGATTTCTTGGATGCCCAAAATTGTTTAAGAGTCTCTTGCCCTTCTGAAAAGACCTTTGATTATAGTTCCCTCCTTCACCAAATTTGGTGATTTGGTTCTTTTGTAATTCTTCTTCAAACTTTGATGACATCTCTACACAATCTGCCAAAGTCGTGGGTTTAGTACACATTACTTTCAACTTTAGCTCTGGGTGCAACCCTTCCATGAACCGATTCACTGTGTGTGTTTCAGTGTTACATACATGAGTCACAAATATCCTTAATTACGTAAATTTATTATAATACTCAACCACTGACATGTTTCCTTGTCTAAGTTCTAAAAACTCAATTAGCTTTCTTACTTGTACATGAGTAGGAAAATATTTATGGTTGAAGACTTCCTTAAATTCCTCCCATGTAGAATTTTCAGAATTTGAGAAGAAGATATTGTTAGCTGATCTCCACCAAAATGTAGCTTCTTATTTTAATAGATAGGTGGCAAATTTAACCTTCAACTTTGGAGGAGTACGTAGTGCATTGAAAGTCCTTTCTATTTCATATATCCATTCCTCAACCTTCATAGCTTCACCCTTTCCATTATACCCTGTATCCATCTTTTGAAACCTTTCCATCATTTTGTCAACCTTTTCTAGGGCTAATGGAGAATTTCTAGCTTCTTCACTTGGTACAAGGGAAGATTGACCTTGTACCAGTGTGGGAGTATTTGGTGTTGATGTATTGTGTCTCGGTTCAGGCTGAGCTTGAGCCTGAGTGCTTGGTACCTCTACAGGAGGTGATGAACTTTGGGGCTATTGAATGTGAGGAAGAGGGTTCCTCAATACTCTTGTTATCATCTCTTCTACATTATCCATTGTTAATCTCTCCATATTATCTTCTGGAGTATTTTGAACTGTCTACCTTGTGATTCTCTTTGGCAGCATCTGCTCATAAACCAAAATTCCTATCAGTATTCCATACAACCATTCTACCATATAAGTAGAATCAATATTTCTAAATTCATCATATTAATATCCATATTCATTTATAGGTCTTCACTTTCCATTCTATCGTCAAAGCAAATTATAGTCCATAATTATTTCCATATTTCTATTCTATTATATAGTTGAATCAATATTCCTCTAAATTTTATCTCCTTATTTATCTTTGTTAAAACTCTTCTCATTTACCAATTTTGAAAATATTTACCTATCTCCTTAAATTCTTCTCAAATAAGATCATCTCTATTTTGATGATTAAATCCTTTAACTAATTGTCATAATACTACATCTATGTAGTAATTGTCACTCTTACATTTAAATTTATTATCATTATTAAATTTTTTTTCAATTTTGTAATAATTCTAAGTTTTTTAACTTTAATATCTATTTCACCTTTCCTATAAAGGTTGGATTTTATCCTTCTTCATCCTTTCCATCCTATTTTTTCAATTTATCATCTCCTTCTCTTAATCTCCATTATTTCTTCTAATAATAGCTATATTAATGTATTTTATTTCTACAAGTATCTTTACTTAAGATTTCAGGCTATACCTGAATATCATATATTACATCTTCCTCTATCCTAAGGTTTTCCTTACTTGTTTCTAAACTTACTATTCCCTATATTGATATCATTAACTTACTAAGTAGAACTCCTAGTTATTTCACTAAATAATATCTACTTATACTCCACCAGTAATTCATGAGTTAATTACATTAACTCCTCACCTAATGAGTCAATCACAAAACTCTTCATATACTCATTCTTAACTAATGAGTTAATCATATAACTCATTCACTACTCATTCTCATCAAATACTATCTTATTTCTTATTCACTCACTATTTCTCATCCTCTAATTAGATTGTCATCTTCATATTAAACATAAGGGTCCTGTACTGTGACTGGATGAATGGCTCTGATACAAACTGTGATGTCCCGGGTTTTTGTAACACATTTTGTAATACATTTTTCAAAGGCAGGGCCCTGAGTAGTAAAAAAATTTCACAAAACAAAGCAGCGGAAATTCTTTTCTTTAAAACTTGTTTTGAAAAACCCAAGTCATCACTTCATACATAACATAAGTAGAATTTTTGTACAAGATAAAATTCCATTGAAGGAATATATTTTTATTAAATTCTAGAATCCATCTAGTGGTTTACAATACAGCCCGATATCAATACAATACTTGTCCAAATTACATAATCCAAATTTCAAACCTCATCATACATTAAAAACTCTCAATACAATACAATGCTCTCAAATAAAAATACATGTCTTCAAGGGATATACCTTGATTGATTATTTTTCCAAATCTTCTTAAGTCTTGAGCTTCTAATTCTCCTTCTCTATATTTGAGATATTGTAAACATTGAAGCATTTACAATATCTCAGCAAGCTATGCTTGGTAGGGGATTCAAGAAGCATAATAATTTGATTGTATAATCCTAATACTTCATAATCCTATTATTCATACTCATGGAGCAATCTCTTTACTCTGTCATATATGTACATCCTTACACATGCATATGGTATACTACGTATAGATATATACATATGGTCAAAACCATGAAAAATAGTTAATTTCTCAAAACATAATCATATCCAGCTTATGCTAAGTTAATAAATCATTTAGACTCTATTGGAAATACTCCCTCATTTGGGTAGTATAGGTAATCCACGATTACTTGGCATCTCATCATGCCATATTATAAGGCATTTCACTATGTCATGCATTATAATGCAAAAATACTCAAAGGACTACTATGCATTCAATAAAAATCCGTACCAGTGTGCCCAGATAACTGCTCAATAATCCACTTATACCATCCTTGGTGGAAATCACAATATCCATGTCTGTATGGGGAGGACCATGGCTGTCACAGTGGCAGCCTTCCCATATTTGCCCCACCCAACTTTTAGCCTCATTTAAGCTTGTTATCCATATAATAACAAGATTCGGAGAGTGGGTGGCCAAACCTTACTAACTCTCCTAGCATAGCATCCCCATGCCTATGCCTGTTTAAAACAAAACCACAAACCTCCATGCTTATATGTAAAGTAATTCTCATACGTATAAGATGATATGTCTATTTACTTAGGGCTGGAATATCTTCTAGTTCCATATTCACTTAGAGTCTATTCCTCAATTCTAACTTAACCATTTCATATGTGTTTTGGTTGGATCATAAGGGTTTTCAATGGATTTAATACAAGATTTTCAGACATAAGATCTTAGTACATGAGAAGTACATGTTGTATCCATGATCTTATGTTCATATAAGTTTAGGGATCACCATTCTATATGAGAAGTACATGTTGTAAATACTTGTATATAAACCCCATTCTATATGAACATAAGATCATGTATACAACATGTACTTCTCATGTAGATGCATTCATAAAATCCTCCTACCTTCAAGTAGTGCTCCATCACTTCAGATTTTCCATGATCCTGACTGATGTATGAAATATGTAAATCCATACATATTGTCAATATATATACAATTTGAATAATCTTATATTTTTTATCCTATTTATATTCTTTGTCTAATCTTGTCTTTTGATATAAAGGATCTAGATCTTGTGTCCTATCATGATCTATCTTCCTCAGATAGTGTCTATTCTATTGATCAATGGATCTGATGGTTAGAATGATCTTCTAATCTTTTAGATCTAAGAATTTTCTATTCTAAGTCTTTGTGTATTCCCTTCTTTGATCTTGATCTTTCATAGATCCTTTGATCAACAATTTATACTTGTTGATAAAAATCAAGAACTTAGATTTTCTATCATCTAGTTCTCCTTTGCTTTAAGTTTAGTTCTTTGATTATCCCTAAGGAGGATGATCTTGGTTCTCTTCCTTGAATTATATTTGATCAGGTGTTCAGATCTTCTATTCTATTTGATCTAAGATGTAAGAAATATATATATATCATCATCGAGAATTATTTATTTCTTTTTATTGTTCTTGATCATTCAAGATCCAATGGATCTTGTTTCATCATCCTTATCTTACTTACAATTTTTATTAGGGTTAGATAATTTACTAACCTTTTATACTCTTATTATTATTATTCAACTAGTTAATATTTTACTAGTTGAAGATAACTTATTTTAGCCTAAGTCTAGACTGCTCCTCTTATTTCCCATTGGTTAAGACTTACTAGTTGAATGGGTGAACACAAAGTGGTTACTTCAATCCTCATGTAAGGAGGCGTTTAGACCTTACAAACACCAACGGAAGGTAGTTAAAGCGAGGCTCTATTAGAAAACTCCCTTAACCACCATGTGAAACATTCGCCAGAGTGACCTTAGCTCAAACTTTCGTAAGGTTCCTATGAGCATGTTAACCCTAAGTACTCTTTCTAATTAATTTTAATTAAGTCCATGAACATTTAAAATGTCATTCATGGGGTTTATTATTCTCCAAGTTTAGGCCTATGATTTGATAATCCTTATATTGTCCTACTAACTATAGCCCTTATTAATATTAAGTCCAAGTCATTCACTCATCTTAATAGTCCATGAATCTTTATCTTTCATTGGATTTCATTTTTGGTGATTTATGATTATTAAGACATAACCACTAATTAAACAATTATATCTGCTAATAAAATTTAAATCATGAATTTTAAAGCAAAAATCTAATATAATTTTAACAAGATTTTACACTAACATGCTTCCTATGTAACTTAACTTAATGAAATGAAACTATACTTAAACTTGCATGCTCCTAAGTTAGAAAATACATAAAATTTTACTACTAATCTCATGGAATCATGCTCAAACTTCAAATGTAAACTGACATGGCCCTAAGATAATTAAATCTATCAACCTAATATAACAATCTAATAACATATAGAACATAGCATGCTAAAATCTAAGAATTACACTATCATGCTTTATAACAAAATTCACATTTACAATACTATTATCAAATAAAAGGCAATGAAACTAATTATATTAAGATTATTAGAAACCTTTACTTATGATAAAACCATTAGATCTTAGATCTTTTCTTTTTAATTAAGGGTTTTAATTAATTTTAGGGCTTTTACTCCATTATGGTCCAAAGATCATATCCCTTTGTTTTTGTCACATTTAATCCATGATCTCAATGGATTCAATCATAATATCATTCATTCAATACATCCCAAGGGTTTCATCATACTTGATCTTATTTATCAAGTAGATCCCTCTGTATTTTTAAGATTTTTCTACCATAAAGGGTAGATCCCTCAATTTATCTTAGATTTGTCTAATTAAATCATGGATAACACTATATTTTAACATTATATCATTAGTAAATCAAATCCCCAAGATTTGATCATCTCAGATATTGAAGATCATGAAAATTAGAAGCTTAATTCTTGACACAGAAAGTTTCTGGAATGTTTTTATCAATATTATGGTTTCAGAGGAAAATAGGCGTTACAAGCTTTCCATAGCTTCTTTTCGATCTCAATTTGGAGTTTAAATGACTCCACAATTGAAATATGAAGTTCATAGTTGTTCCCAGGGTCCAAATTTGATCTGGGCCCAGCAGAACGGATGGCCCAGATTGATCGGGTTGATCTGGTCGGACGGAGCAGCCGCCATGCGCCCTTCACCAGGACACACGCGTAATACGCTCCCTCGTGACCTGCTCTGTCACATGGCCATCCCGTCAAGACGACGTCCCATGCGATGCATGCACGCAAAGATGCTCCCGCAGGGTGCATCTTCGTACAATGTTTCACAGCACGTCCTGCAATCTTGATATGATTTGGGAGATCGAACAGTCTATTATGGACCATCCAATCAATGCTCTTCAATCAAAGCCTCAAAACTCTATAAAATTTCTTGAAACTTCTACCCTAGGGGTTTTGGACCCTTCTTGAGTGATTGGATAGCTCAAATTTTCCATCTGAGCAATCCATCATCTAGAATTGAAGGGTTTTGGTCCTTACTTTATTTTTATAAATTTTAACCTAAAACTAAGTACAGAAAAATAAAAATTACATAAAACGACATGAAATAAGTATGGAAATTGTTTCCACCTACCTGATTGGAGAAACACTACAGATTTGAAGACCAATTTGAAATAAATACCCTTTGATGATAAGATAGCCCGATAGTCCCTTGTTTTGTGATTTATCATTGATTGCACCTTTGGATCTTGAAATTGATTGGGGTTTTGATAGATAAGGTAGCCTAGGATTGTATGGATGGTGGGATTTGTTAGATTTAATTTGAAACAAAGTGCCTAATTAAATTTAGGTCTCTTGTTCCAATTAGCAAGAGGGGAGAGAAAGTGCAATAAGGGAGATTTTTGGGAGTTTTGGAATTTCAGGAAGGAATCTAGATCTGGTTTTTTAAAGTAGCAAGATGATTTTGTGGGAATTTTAAAGAACATTTTTGGAGGTGTATTTATAGATGTTTTTGAATTTTTCATAATTACTTGTAATAATCATGTTTCAATTATTTTAAATATTAAATTAACATTGGATCCTCCACTACCACCTCCTTCTCCACTAGCAGCTAGTAGTGGTTTGATCACTCATTACATGTGTTCTAGCTGTTGGATTCATTTGTGGGCTCCTTGTGGGTCCCGCGAGGGTGTGAAAGGACCATTTTGCCCTTTTATGGAAAAAAAATTCATTTTATTCTCTCGAACTCAGAATTGAGCGTACTTAGTGGCGTTGGATTTGTATTTTTAATTAAATTCTAAATATTGATGTCTTAGATCTCGATTATGGGTAAAATTACCATTTTACCCTTTTATTCATAAAAATAAACAAAATTAGGGATTTTTCATTTTAACTCAGAATTAAACGTACTTAGTGTCATTTCGATCGGTTTTTCAAGTACATTCATAATTTCTAAGTATCAAATCATGTTTTAATCTCTATGAAAAGATAATTTCCAATAACCTAATATTCCTGCCCAAAATTTCTAAAAATTTCAAACTAAATTGATTTTTTCAATCAATTTACAAAAATTGGGGTTGTTACAAGAAATTCCTAACACCCATTCTAGATATGTTTACCTACCTTCAAGGCTGAAATGAAATGTGTTCCCATCGTATCTTGTCTCCCATGAAATGAGACTACATGACACCTTGGTGAGGAGATAGAAATAGTGTTCTTGCGACAATCCACCGTTGCCAATATTTTACCGACCAATCCATCCCTAAGATGACATCAAAATCCACCATGTCAATAAGGATAAGGTCAACATCTATCCTCTCACCCATGATCATGATAGGAACCTCCTAAATAAATTATCATTCTAGAATCAACTCTCCTAATGGAATCATCATGTTCAACCTGAACCGCATAGCGTGCATGCACAATACCACACATGACGCAAACACACATGAAATAAAAAAAATACATAAATCCTATGTCAAATAAGATCTTTGCATGTCTATTCGCCATAAGAAATAGACCTTCAACTACAGCATCTAATGATCTTGACTGATATAAAGTGATAGCATATACACGCCCTTGGCTGCGACAAGTTGCGTCTGTCCTTATCCCATTGTTAATCTGTCCATCCCTTAGCTTCCTGGGACAATCTGTAGATATGTGTCCAATCTCATTGTAGGAATAACATCATAAAGGTGTTCTCTACTACTGATGCTGATGCTGCTATTGTGATGACCCCTATCCTAACCTATGGCAACTCTCACCAAAATGGTGCCTCCTACACCTCTGACAAAATCTTCTAATTAAACTCTTGTCCTATCTAGTGGGCTGCTGTTGTGCATGGGACCTCTATGTCTATGTTAAGGAGAAAGGTCTCTTCCCTTTACTGGGGTATCTAGAACCACTAATATTCTGCTCAGTCTCCTTCTTCTCTACTTTACCCCATGTAACATCCTACTACATAATAGTAGCAATCTCATATGTCTTGGCCACAGTGGTCAGCTACATCAACAGCACTCAATTTCTCAACATTGAACTCAAACCATTAACAAATTGATCTACTATCTGAGAGTCCATCATGCCTGTATTGTGAACAAATCTCTGTAATTGAGTGAACCCCTACCAATATTGTCGAATTGTAAGATTTTCCTATTTCAATTCCATTAATTCCATCTCCTTCACCTTTTACACATGGAGGGGGAAATACTTGTTATTGAATACCTTCTTAAAGTCTCCCCACGAAATTGTATCTCCATATAAACAAGTCCTCTTAGCTATCTACCACCAAACCCCAGCTTTCCCTGTCAGTATATACATCATGACCCGTACATACTTATTTGCAGGCACTTCCATGACCTTAAAGGCCTTTTCTAATACAAAAATCCACCTTTCAGAAACCCCTACTTCACCCTTGCCAAAGAATGATGGCACCATCTGTTGGAACCATTCTAGTAGCTTATTTGCTTACTAAAACCCTCTCCCTGGCCAGCACCCACAATGCTCAGTATTGCTATCATTGGTGCTTGCTTAGATGTCTGAACAAGTGTCTTTGTTGGTGCTACAGTCGGTGTCACTGTCGGTGTCTGGGTCAGTGCTTATGCCACTATCTCGGTGCCTGTTGCTACTTTGATTGTGGTAATAGAACATAAATCACTTGAGTCACGATCTCTACCACATGAATACTCTTTCCTAAGGACTCGATAGATGTAGCAGCAGGTGAAATGGGAGTAGACCTTATCCTCCTCCTCGGGGCCATTTGTTCAAGATTGACCAAATGGAGGCTAGCTTCCTTTCGTCCTCTTGTTAAACTGTACATGATTCTTTGACCTGTTAGACTAGCTATGAAAGGTTAACTGGGCTCTAATACCAACTATGACATCTCGAGTTTTTATAACACTTTTACACAAAATATTTTACAAATGTGGAGCCCCGAGTTTAGAAAACTATTTGGAAAACAATAGCAAAAATTATTTTTCATGAGAAGACTTTTAAAAATCCTAATTGTCATTTGTCTTTTCTAAAAATTAAGACTTTCAAAGAAATGAGTGCTACATTTCTATCAAAAAATCTAGTAGAGTCTCCTTTGTTTTTTGGACTTACACATTTTATGCATGCGAGTGCAATGTACTTGATAAACATAGTTTAAATCAAATAGATAATAAAGGAGACTCTAGCTCCATTCATTCAAGTAAACACACACATCTAAAAGCATATATAAAAAAAGTCAAGTTCTATTGAACTAAAGAAAAGTTCTTGACCAGGATCAATCCAATCACTGCCATACAACCATGATTTCATCTTACATGACCACATGTCCACAAACCAATGTCATATTACACCAAATAATTACATCAGTTCACAAAATCATCAACTATATTGCAAACCTGGTTAATATAAATTTTATATTCTTCTCTTATGATCCTTAACATGGTATTTTGCTCCAATTTCTCTACTTTATTTCCTTAGACCTGAGACATTAAAAACAATTTATATTGTCTCAACAAGCTTGCACTTGTGCAGGTAGTTTCACGATCGAATATGAAAGTTTATATAGTTTTAAATCCAAAAGCATTTTATAATCACATGTTATGCAGTTCTATAAAATATGAGGCATAATCAGAAGTCTAACTTTTTCTTTACAAATCAATGTCATTTCAAATCAATTCAATTCATCAATTTCAATATCCATGCATGTTGTTTCAAGAGCAATAACAATAACATTCTTCACAAGGTGTTTTACAAAATATGAATAGTTATCACAACTTCTGTCATGAATCACCTCGAAGGCATACGCATACAAACTGAATAATGAATCATCATCAAAATCAATAGTAGAAAAGCATTTAAATCATGAAATGCTTAAATATAGTCAATGTATCTTAATAAGTATATGTATATATAGATAACACCATCTGAACCTCCTCAAGGTTTGGCGATTGTAGTACCACTCGAAATTTGACTATTTGTAGTTGGTCATGAGTACTCTTTATAGACCTAAAATTTCTAGGGTGCAATGCATCTGCGCAATCTCACTATATACATATGAATCTTAAAATAATAGACCTGTGTATAGACAAGACCCAATCAAGTCTATAACAATCACGCTAATACCAAGGTGAATAGACTCCTTACACTATGTGCATGGGAGGACATGACCTACCCATGATGTCATCTACCTAAATTCATTCTTTTGTGGTTAGGTATCATATATATAAAGTTTTGAAGGGGCGATGATCAATCCTCAACCCTCCTAGCACAGAGTCCATCAGGCCACCATATGCCCTCCATAACAAATAATACTAGGCATCATTACATGCCACCATAATATATAAAACCATATAATTCCATGCACTAATGGAATCATGCAAATCAATCTGATTATATGACATAATCATGTAAAAGTAACCCTAATGAGGGTTGAGTATGAGGATTCCTTACTCCTCATTACTTCATAAATCACAAACTCCATGCAATTTCAAATACATTTTCATGTACAAGTTTTAAATTTAATAAATAAATCAACATGGCATTCCAAAGTGATAAGTTGCATGAAATACAAATATAGTCACTATATAAATCAGAAATCTAAAAAAATCTCGATTTTAATTATTTTCAAATATGATAGAATAGTCATCAATAGTTTTCATGCATCTTGAAAGCATATTGAAGTTAAAACTACCTACCCCCTTTGAAGGGACCCTTGGTTTAGTTATATCTCTTCTTCCACTCACTTGTCGATCAACCTTCTTTGTTGATGTTCCATAGTTCTTCTCAATGTTGAATCATAGATTAATAAGTACATAAGAGATTTATTTTTAATCAAATCCAGACAATTTAGATCATCATAAACCATCTAATGTTCCACTAATCATAGATTACATGGGAAAGTATATGATCAATTTAGTCCCAAATCTGTCATCCACTCACCAATCAATGGTTTACATTTGCATTTACAATTCAAATAACCCCATTAATGAATGATGGAAATCCAAAAGTTTAATCCAATAAGTCAAGGTGATCTAACTTAGTGTTTCAAGGACTGATCCTATGTTCTTCGAGTGATTGAATTGGTTATCATGGGTTAAGGCTCATTAATTACAATGCTAGAGAGGTTACTATAGTTCCAATCACTAACTGAAAAATGTGTATAGGGGTAAATCAATGATCCTCATTCAATCCATTAGTTTCCTAATAATCAGTGTCATGATCTTAAAATTTTCAGAGTATTTTTACTTAATAAAGGTTAGGGTATGTAATGAAAGCGTCTGATCACCAATTAGACATTTCAAAATCCTTACTCCTTTATTGCCAAATCAGATTGTTCAGATTATTTGATCAATGTCATGTCTAATCATTGATTAGACATCACAAATTCACTATTGCAATAGTGATAGATGGGATGACTGAGATTGTTTGATAAGTTTTTAGCCTAGATCAACAATCTTAATCAAATTTGAGCTATATAAGGTATGTGTTTACCCATTTCTAAGCTTAGATTAAGGAAGGCACTGCTAGATCATCTAAAAAATCAAAATTTAGCATGAAATTGTAGGGATCTAACTAAAGACCTCAAATCAAGGATAGGATTTTATAGATCTTACCTCTGAGTTGTATTTCACTTGACCTTGATTGTCAAAGGAAGCAAATTGATCGTTGTTTTCTGATGATGATCTCCCTTTTCATTGTGCATTGGTCTTTCTTCCAATTGATCTGTTAAAGCTCATCCATTCTTGTTTGTCTTTTGAGGCTTTTATTCTTTTGGACATCCAGTTGAGGATGTCTAGCTTGGATCAATGATTTGAGTTGTCATCGTCTTCGATGAGCTCCAATTTCAACGAACGCCCTAACCCTCATTTTTCCTTCCTCATTGACGTGACGGCTTCGCCAATGCAAAGTCTCTCTCTCTCTCTCTCTCATCCTCTGTCCTTCTTCCTTTCTTTCTTCTCCTTCCACCTCTTTGCCGTTTTTTTTTTTTTTTTTTTTTTTTTTTTTGTCCCTTCTCTGTTAGTTAGGCTTGGGAGGAATAGACCATGCGGTCTATTTCATTTTACGTAGGTGGGGAGGGGTGCATATATTGATTTGGCCCCCCCTCCTTTAGTAATTTTCTTTTTACTAAAATTTCCTTCTCATTTATAAGGTCATAACTTCTCCATCCTAACTCTAATTTCTGCATTCTTGTATCATTGGAATTGTTTTTCTAAGTACAATTCAAATTTTGAGGTTTTGGGGTTCAATTAGGGGTCTTTCTAAAGGTAAATTATGTGTAACGTAAACATGAAAAATTTTCAATTTTCATTTTTCAAAATTAATTCATAATCATTTGAAATTAAATTAAAAAATTAGGGTTATTACATCTTCTCCCTATAATGTTCTATCATTTGTCTAAGTAGAAAAATAACTTCCATTGTAGACCTCCCAAGCATCAAACCAAACTACTTTTTTGACACACTTGTCTCATGTCGTGGTCTCTTTTCAATCACCCATTCCCAAAGTTTCACAATGTGGCTCATAAGTTTCTTCCCATGACAATTAGTGCAACTATGTATGTGTCCTTTATTCTTATTGTGGTGACCCGGGTTTTTGTAACACATTTTGTAATACATTTTTCAAAGGCAAGGGCACCCTTAATAGTAAAAAAAATTCACCAAACAAAGCAATGGAAATTCTTTTCTTTAGAACTTGTTTTGTAAAACCTAAGTCATCACTTCATACATAACATAAGTAGAATTTTATGCAAGATAAAATTCCATTGAAGGAATATACCTTTATTAAATTTTAGAATCCATCCAGTGGTTCACAAGATCTGACCAATTATCAAGACAATACTTGTCCAAATTACATAATCCAAATTCAAGCCTCATCATACATTAAAAACTCTAGATACAATACAATCATCTCAAATAAAAATACATGTCTTCAAGGGATATTTCCTGATTGATTATTCTAATTCTCCTTCTCTATATCTGAGATATTGTAAACATTCAAACATTTACAATATCTCAGCAAGCTATGCCTGGTAGGGGATTTAAGAAGCATAATAACTTGACAGTATAATCCTAATACTTCATAATCTCATTATTCATACTCATGGATCAATCTCTTTACTTTGTCATATATGTACATCCTTACACATACATACTGTATACTTTGTATAGATATATATATATATATATATACAATCAAAACCATGAAAAATAGTTAATATTCAAAACATAATCATATCTAGTTTACACTGAGTTGATAGATCATCCAGACCCTGTTGGACATACTCCCTCATTTGGGCAGTATCGGTAATCCATGATTACTTGGCACGTCATCATGCCATATCATAAGGCATTTCACTATGCCATGAATCATAACGCAAAAATACTCAAAGGACTACTATGCTACAGTCTGATCTGTACCAGCACACTCGGATAACTGCTTTCATACTCCACGGATACCAAGTGTGGAAAATCATCTATGTCATGTCTATATGGGGAGACAGACCGTCATAGTGGTGGCCTTCCTATAATTGCCCCAACTAACATTTTGCCTCTCTTCGGGCACGTTATCATCATATATATCACATTTTAGAGAGCGGATGGCCAAACCCTCACAGCATAGCATCCCCAGGCCTATGCCTATTTAAAATAAAAACCACAAGCCTCCTTGCTTGCATCTAAAGTATTCTTTTACTTATTAGACATCTTGTCTATTTATATCATCATCCTCGTATTTTGGTATTCTTATACCGAGGGTAAGATTTCACTTCAAACTTAGGGATCATCATTTACAATAAATGATACCCATGTTCATATAAGTTAAGAGATCACCATTCTATATGAATGATTCCCATGTATTGATTTTATACTTATTAGACAATTTGTCTGTTTATCTAAGGCTGGAATACCTTCTAATTCCCTATTCACTTAGGGTTTTTCTCAATTCTAACTTAACCATTTCATATGTCTTTTGGTTGGATCATAAGGGTTTTCAATGGATTTAATACAAGTATTTACATTATACTTGTCAACAGTTCCAAACATAAGATCATGAATTCAACATGTACATCCCTTGTACATGTATTCACAAAATCCTCCTACCTTCAAGTAGTGATCCATCTCTTTAGATCTTCCATGATCCTGATGGACATATGAAATTTGTAAATCCATACATACTATCAATATTTATACAATTTGAATAATCCTATATTTTTTATCCTATGTATATGTTTTGTTTAATCTTGTCTTTTGATATAAAGGATCTAGATATTGTGCCCTATCATGATCTATCTTCCTCAGATAGTGTCTATTCTATTGATCAATAGATCTGATGGTTAGAATGATCTTCTAATCTTTCATATCTAAGTATTTTCTATTCTAAGTCTTTGTGTATTTTGTTTTTTGATCTTGATCTTTCATAGATCCTTCGATCAATAATTTATACTTGTTGATAAAGATCAAGGGTTTAGATCTTCTATCATCTAGTTCTTCTTTGATCTAAGTTCAATTGTTTGATCATCCGTAAGGAGGAGGATCTTTGTTCTCTTTCTTGAATCATATTTGATCAAGGGTTTGGATTCTCTATCTAGATTTGTCTACAACATACATACTTAGATACATAATAAAATATGACATTAGGATTCTTATTGTTCTTGATCATTCAAGATCTTATGGATCTTGTTTGATCATCCTTATCTTACTTACAATTTTTATTAGGGTTAGATAATTTACTAACCTTTTATGCTCTTATTATTATTATTATTATTCAACTAGTTAATGTTTTACTGGTTGAAGATAACTTATTTCATCCTAAGTCTAGACAGCTCCTCTTATTTCCAATTGGCTTAGGCTTACAAGTTAAATGGTTGAACACAAACTGGTTACGTCAATCCTCATGTAAGGAGTTGTTTAGACCTCATAAACGTCAACGGAAGGTAGGAGAAGAGCAAGGCTCTATTAGAGAACCCCCTTAACCACCATGTTCAGCATTCACTAGAGTGACCTTAGCTCAACCTTCCATAATGTTCCTCTGAGCATTTTAACCCTAAGTAATCTTTCTAATTGATTTTAATTAAATCCATGAACATTTAAAATGTCATTCATTGGATTTATTATTCTCCTAGTTTGGGCCAAGAATTTGATAATTCTTATATTGTCCTACTACCTATAGTCCTTGCTATGATTATACTTTATTATGTATATGTATTTAGTAAAGTCCATCTACATGTCATCAATTACCTCTTTTAAGGTATTTTTCATATTCTACGATTAAAACAAATTACACCAATAACTCTAAGAAATTCAAAGACAATCATGCTAAAATTGAAAGCATTGACCTGAATTTAAATTTGCTATTTAAAAGAAATTAACTAATAATATTACAACATCTTATTCGAGGAAATTAAAGATAATTACACTAAAATTGAAAATAGACATGGATCATAATTAAATCAAATTTACTTTAAAAGAAAATTAATTAAGCATGTGATCAAGCTATCCTTATGATCCAACCATCCTATTTGTCCAATCTTTGAGATCTAGGGTTGATATTCCATTAAGAATGCAACCATTGATCCTTTATGTTTTTGTTTGATCCAACATCATAATAACATGATCCTAACCTTATATCATTCAATTTATAGGTCCAAACATCCTGATCATTTTCTATCCATCCGATCAAGGAAATCCATTGAGATTTTCCATGATCATTTTCTCATTTAAGGGCCTACTCCTTGATTTATTTCATATCAATTCAATTCAACCATATCCATACCATTTTATCATCATTATATCCTTAGTAGATCTAGATTTTCAATTCTGATCATCCTAGATCTACTTGATCAAGGGTGTAAGTATGAGTATTTTTAATTAACAGAAATGTTTGATGCTTAAAATCTTGTTTTTATATGTTTAGTATGTTCCCCTCATCAAGATCTATTCATATTATCTTACAGATTGAAAATCAAACTTAAATTGAGTGAGTAATTGCATTTTTAAATTTTTAGTCATTTTCAACAGTTGATTTTAGTTTGTACTATTTTTTATCAAATAAACCTATATAGAGGATAAAAAATCTTAGTATAATCATAAATATTAGGGTTTTGACACCTTTTGGATCCATCCATTGGATTAGATTTTCAATTTGACATCATTTTGATCATGATCCATTACTGTTGGAATGGATTTTAGTGATTATCATACATAAATACAATTAAAAACATAAATATAACATCTCCATTAGATTCTACACACCATTAGAAATTCATAGCAACTTTTCAATCTAAAATCAGGGCTAAAATGAGCTCTCAAATGAAGAAACAAGATTTCAACTAAAAAAATCAACGGCCTAGATTTTGATCTGGCCATTAGAACGTGTTTTAGGCATTCTGGAACATGGTAAGATGATATGGAATGTAACTAGACAATCCCAGAATGTGGCTAAATAATCTGAGCAGGGTTAGGCTCAGATCAATGCTTGATCTAGGAGATTGGTTGAGATGGTCCAATCTGGACCATTGGATCAACCCTTCTCCAAATCTCCCAAATGTGAAACATCCAAGGGCTAATATTTCTTACCTTAGGGTTTTGGACCCTTCTAGATCAATTGGATGGCTTAGATTTTCCATTTGAGCCCTCCATCATCCAGAAATGAAGGGTTCTTATCCTTACAAGATTTTTATAATTTTTAGCGTAAAACTAATTTTAGAAAAATAAAAATTACATGAAATAACATGAAATAAGTATGATAAGAGTTTCCACCTACCTGATTGGAGAAAAATGTAGATTTTGCAACCCAATTTAAAGAATTATCCTCTTGATGATAAGATTGCCCGATAACCGCTTGTTTTGTGATTTTTCATTGATTGCACCGTGGGATCTTGTAATTGATTTGGGAGTTTTTTCGATAAGGTATGGGATAATATGAATGGTGAGATTTGGGGGATTTGATTTGGAATAGAGTGCCTAATTGAATTTAGGTCTCTTGTACCAATCTAGAGAGAGGAGAGAGAAAGTGAAAGAAGAGAGATTTTTGGGAGTTTTGGAAATGAATCTAGATCTAGTTTTTGAGGGGAAGCAAGATAATTGTGTGGGAAATTTAATGAAAATTTTTGGAGAATTTTTGGGGGTGTATTTATTGATTTTTTTGAATTTTTTATAATTACTTAAAATAATTATGTTTTAATTCTTTTGAATATTAAATTAACATTGGATCCTCCACTACGACCTCCTTCTCCACTAGCAGCTAGTAGTAGTTTGACTACTCATTACATACTTTTTTGGCCATTGGATTCGTTTGTGGGCCCCATGGGGGTGTGATAGGACCATTTTGCCCTTTTATGGAAAAAAATTGTTTTATTCTCCCGAACTCGGAATTGAGCGTACTTAGTGGCATTGGAATTGTATTTCTAATTACATTATAAATATTGATGTCTTAGATCTTGGTTATGGGTAAAATTACCATTTTACCTTTTATTCATAAAAATAGAGAAAATTAGAGAATTTTCATTTTAACTTGGAATTGAACGTACTTAGTGTCATTTCGATTGGTTTTTTGAGTAAATTCATAATTTATAATTTTTAAATCATGGTTTAATCCCTAAAATAAAATTCCAATAAGGTAATATTCCAGCCCAGAACTTCTAAAAATTCAAACTAAATTGATTTTCTCAATCAATTTACAAAAATTGGAGTTACTACCCTTATAAATTGGTATGATAGAGCTTTTCCTCCATTCATCTAACATTTTCTTTGATTCTAGAATCTTGTTAAACAACTTTGTTAGCCAAACTACAATATATATCATATACTTCCAAACCTCTATTTTTATCCCACCACTTCCTAAGGCCTTTCCTAGTTTAACATGATCTAAATCCTTACTCTTCTATTCTCTTACTTTTGCAAGTTTGAACACATCTTTCTCACATTCTCTTAAACCTAATCTATTATAAAGATCATCATATGCCTTGAGTTTAGCCTTACTCATTACTCTTTTATCAAACTTTTAGCATTCTTATATTGCTCAAAGTTTTTGGTTTTTCTAATTTCTTGTCTTGTTTTAAAACACACCATATTTCTGTAATAACTTTTTTCACTTGCTTACTTTGTTAGTTGCCCTTTACCTTTAGATACTCTTAGAACATCTTCAGTCACTTTCTTAATAAACACGTCTAAAGCAATTTACATGGTGTTTACTTCTTTTTCATTGTTCCACTTTTCTTCTGCCATCAACTTCTATGTGAATGATGTTATCTTCTCTCCTTTTAAGTTCCACCACTTATTTTTTGGACACCTATTAAGTTCATTTTATTTCTTATAACAAGTATTGTGTGGTTAAACTCTCAATGAGTATCACCTTGCAATCCTTACACATTGATCTTTTGATATTCCTAAATAGAAAGAAATTTATTTGGATTTTATATGATCCACTTTTAAAGGTTAGTAAGTATTCACCCCTCTTTTAAAAGTATGTGTTTGCTAGAGCTAGGCTATATGTCAAAGTAAAATCAAGAAAAGTTTTCCACATCTCATTGATTTCATCAATACCATATCCTCCATGCACCCTATCATATCCTTCCTTTTCTTTTCCTACATGACCATTTAATTATTGATCCTATAAATATAGCCTCTGTGTTGGGAAGTTCTTGCATTATTGTAATGACTCAAATTTTTTAATATTATTATATCACTTTTACAACCACGATCAATCATGATATTTGGTTTATTTATTTTGGGAATTAATATACACTTAAATCACCTTAATAGGTGGTTGGATGTTTTATTTTAATTAAAATATGAAACTAAGGAACTTTTGAGAAAAATCAGTATCATTAGATTCTACACTCGAAATGGAATCCAACGCCTCAAAGAACACTGAAAACAGAGTTCGTATGACCAAGTTATGGGCATTTGAAGATGAGGAGCATTTGTGTAGTTTGACTATAAAATGAAAATGACCAAAACACAGGGGGTCATTTTGATAACAAAACCCCTGGTCGTCCCCTACCTCGACCCACCAACCTACATAGCCCAGCCTCTGCAAGGCGGCGCCGAAGAAATGGTAGCACCGCCTTCTACACTATAAATTTCCCCACTCCCTCCTTCCAAGATTGCGTTTTCTCCACTCCAAAATGCTCCGTTTGCAACAAGGGTTGCAAATGCGTATGAGGTCTCCGATCGGGGGGCAAAGAGGGCTTCTAGGTACAATTTTTCTTCCCTCTTCTCTCCTCTCTTCTTCCCCTTCACTTTTCTGCTAGAATCCGGCTGGATTTGGCATTTCTCGGTCGGAGAACAAGTCAGGGAAGACGGGTTCGTTCCAAAACCCTCGAACCCTAGCGTCCCAGGCACGTGGTGGTGATGCTAGCCCAAAATGAGGTCCCTGGCATAGCCTTCTAGTACCCTTCGACCATGCAGGAGCAGTCCTAGTTCAACCTGGATGCACGAGCGCCTCGGGAGCCATGACGCATGTGTGCCCGCATTGAAGACACGTCCACATGACGCAGTCTAGGACGCTATAGCACGTCACTCGGGCTTGCACACGAGTGCGAACATGGTCGTGGTTCAACTGGGACGCACACGCGTCCTGGGAACAGTGACGCGTGGGCCCTACGTGGACAATTCTAGGTCGTTCGTTGATGCGAAACACTAAAAATGCAATTAAGGAGGTTATATAACTCCGATCGACGATCCGAAAGAACTATTGTGTTCGTAATGACGATGCAGACCCAATGTGACTATAAAAATTAGAATTAGAGAACTATTTTATATGACTATGGCCCAAAAACTATAGAAATCTCATAGATCTACCATGATTAGATCTCATGACTTGATCCATTAGAGGTATTCAAGGATTAATAGCTCAGGATTAACCCCAGAGTACATGTATCAGCCCTTGAATGATAGATCTGGCCATTCAAATCAAGTACAGACCTATTCTGAGCATTGGGATAGGCGATCTATGAAATCTATGCAATCTTGATGACATGAAGTTATTTAAGGCAATCTAACTATTAAATATTTAGATCTATAAGTAAGATCTAGCTTGGAAACGCATTAAGGAAGTGTCTATGATCCTAAAAAGCGGATCTAGCCAATAATCTATAAATCTAATTAATGATCCATAAAGGATGGAAATTGATACTTGAATCCTTGTTATCAATTGAAATTCAGGGTTTCACAAAGCTAACTCAGGGATGAGTAATAAAGAACGTGATTCAAGGAACATTGAGGTAGGTAGTCTAATACTACTAAGCTTTTAAACGCATCTTAAACTCTAACTCGCCTTTATTACAGTGTTTAGTATGTTTTTGAGATATGATGTTCTTATATGAGTATGCAGACTTGTCCTCATGATTTTATGGCCTTGAAGCACTTGAATCTATCACCGTACTTAGTATGCTTTTGGGATATGATGTTCTTATACGAGCATGCAGAATTGTTTTCATGATTTATAACCTTGAATACGATTTCTAGCATGAGTAGATTTTATGCATTGCTCGCATGATTGAAATTAAATGCATAAATTGCATGATTTTGATGATTTAGATATGAATTTATGTATATATGCTTTTTGGGCTATTGAGCTTGGTGGGCATTATGCTGAGAGGTTAGTATGTACGAGGTTGGCCTCCTAGCCTCTACCACCAAAAAGGTGGAGGGTATAGTGGCTAAAAAACCTTGTCCCTTCCTCGACTGATATGGTAAACAGGGACGACCACTAGAGGTGTTCACGGTACCTTTTCGAGGACAACCATAGTCTCCATGGAAGCTAGGTGGGTTGGTCTCTAGATACTAGAGACACACGATTCCAGCTGTGTGCTAATCATGAGCATAGTGACCCTATGATTTCAGTGTTATCGATATGCATATAACATTGAGATGGTCGTATACGAGTACTCGTGACCAGTTGGCGTGATGTGTTTGCCAAGAGACTCATGTGCATGATACTTGTAGTGATGCTAGTATCTGTTTTGAAAGATGACTATTTTAAGAGTTTCATGATTATTATATTTGACTCATGATTTGATATGTTTGCCGAGATCTTCTTACATGAATCTATTGATTTCTACTTTATGATTTTTAGTCAAATTTGTATCGTTGAATACTAGATTTTGGTAAAGGATTCCATGATTGAATTTGCATCAATGAGCTTACATTTTATGCACAAAATATGCATGTTTACACAAAAAGGAATTACTGATATTTCACATGAAAAGCTCTTTGAATTATGCATGTTGTCTGCTGTGTTTTCAAAATAGTAGTATCAGGTCACCTACTGAGTATAAGTAATACTCACGCCAAATATATTACTTTTACAGACTAGCTCCAAGAGGATTAGATGAGGCATTGGAAAATGATAATGTGATGCTCAAGAAGATGAAGAGAAGACAAACATAAATGTAAGTATATGATCTACCATTTAGACATGTATTTGTGATCAATACTGTTGGACTGTGTGCTATGATTGGATAGACCTGGGAAATAATTATGATTTTCTTCATTTTCCAAATTTACCTATGCATCTTGAAAGTAAATGACACTCGAGGTTTTCAAAATGAATTTAAAACAAAAGATTTTTTACTGCACTACATTGTTTTTTCTAAAAGTGTTTGCAAATAGGGATCGATCCCGCCTTAGGAATTAGTTTTGCATTTAAAATTGCATGTGAAAACCCAGGTCATCACAATTATTCACCTCGTATCTTCCCAAAAATATCTTTTGATTATATCTTCTAACCTTACTTGTGGGGCCTATGAACTTATAACATTTATTATCTTCCCTCCTAAGACAAGTTTGATTAGTAAAATTCTATCACTAATTCTTCTAACATCTAAACTTTATCCTTTAATATTTTATCCACCATTATCCCTATGTCATTTTCATTATTCTACTTTTCTATGCTCCAGAGCTTGTACCCATCAACTTCTCTAGCTAGTTTTAACCCCTTTCCACTTAGTTTATTAGAAAAATAGCTATATTAACTCTCCTACCTTTCATCATATCTACTAATTGCATACTCTTACTCATGAGTATGCCTATATTTCATGCAGCAATACAAATCTTATTTTCTTGAGCTATTCTCATGCACATTTAGAATGTCCTAGGAACCCCTGTGTACTTTTTGCTACATATGGAGTTCGATGCAACATGTCCCTTATGGGGGAATGCCCTAGTAGCCTTTGCCCATTTTCCACTGCATTTGGGATCTAATGCAACATGTTGCTTATGGAGGAATACCTTAGTAGCCCTTGCCCATTTCCCATTGCACTTGGGCTCCAATGCAGCATGCCACTTATGGGGAATGCCATTAGCAAATCCTTAGCATGAAACTATCTTTTCCAACCAAGTTAAAAGTTTTCTGGTTGTGCTTGTTGCTAGTGAGTTTAAGTAGTGTAAATCTAATGAACAATAGGGTTAATGGCAATGGCATATACATAATTCTACAAACAATAGGGGTTAACTAGAGTTGAAAGGAGTAATGACACTTCCTTAGATTTGATGATAATGGTGCATGGCTCGCTATTTATGTTTCCTAATTAATAATTAACTACTGATTAAAATTCACATTTATGGTCAAATGTTTTCAATAAATAATTCCAGTAATACTTTTGATAAGAGAGTTTTTTATTGGAAATTTTTTGGTGGAAAACATTCCAACTATAGGGCTTTTACTAGTTGAATTTTGGTATCTTTAGTAGCGAAAATATTCTGCCAGAAAAATTCCTTTTTCTAGTAGTAAATGTTGCATGGTCCTAGTACCACTCTTTAGAAATATTGTCTAAAGGTGGTCTTACTTCAACTCCTTAAAAGACACTTTTTAGGATTCTAGAGTTGTTCAATCACCATGGTCTTTTCTATATAAGACAACCAATGCCTCGTTATCAAAAAGCAATTTAAAAATGATAATTAGCAATCAACAGAGTGGAGCATTTGTTTAGCATTCCTCTTTCCTTTTTTTCTTCTTAATTTGGATGCCTATGCAAAGAGACTTCAACTTGCAACCCTCAGTTGTGGAACAAGTGCATCTTGGCCCCACGGCTAAGTGGTTAGGCTCAACAAACGCAATTAGCACTTCTAAGAAAAATCATCCCAAGTTTTATATATGTTGTAACTTTTCCTAAACTTGTAAAATGCAACTGCCTGTCAATTTGATAGAAAGCTTTATTGTTTCTTAGAAATCATGTGTTCAAGTCCTAATCACTACTACTCATCTTAGCCTTCCTAATAGTCACGCAACGATTTTGACGAGATCTTCATCAGGATCAAGATAGACTCAAGAGATTTTCAAGTTAAGTCATTGGGTTGCAAACCTATACGTGTGACACCCCAGGTTCTTAGGACAATTTTTTTGCAATTCTTTTCAAAAGGTGGGGCCCAAAGTTTGAAAACAATTTCAAAATCAAAGTAGTGAAAAATGTTTTTAGTGAAATTCATTTTTAAAACCCCAAGTGTCAACTATCAACTCAATATTTAAATTTTTTTAATTTAGTTTGATATTTAAATTTTTAAAACTCAAATGAATTCTTTATTTTACAAGTAAACTTAAAAAAAAAAAAAAAAAAAAGAAGTTTACTTCTTCAGGACCCATTCAGTTGACTGCCACAGTCCCTATATCATTACAAATCTAGTCTAAATACTAAATGTGTACATATACAGTCCAAGTAGAATTAAAACATACCCTCCATTTTCTTGATGTCTTAATCAGCTACTCATCTAATTTCTCCTCGATCCTCTCTGTCTCTCAATATGTGAGGCATTGTAAAAATAGTATAATGCCTTAGCAAGCTATGCTTCGTAGGGAATGAGATGCACGTGGAAACTAAAATAAAACATTTATTTTTTTACAACATAATATTCATTTTAATACATCAATATGTTTTGCATCAATAATGTACATGGTTAAATTTAAGATAATCTAAAAGTTTAGAATATCAAAGTTCAAAACATTTCATGTAAATATCTTAATTAAATTTAACAGTGAAATATCATATTGAAATCACAATTCAAATCTCAAGTAAACTTCATGAATAGATGTAAACATCATAAATAGATCTAGTGATGCAGAGTTGTATGCAAATCACAATCACAATATTGAATAAAGCATCTGAATATAAATGAAAGTTAAATAACATGAAACTCGTGAAATATAGTATATAATCATAATATTCCAACCACTACTAATCTACATACTCCCGGCCACTACTCGATTTACATATCCACCCAATCAACACTGGGTATACATAATGATCATTAACTTATACCATGCATATCATCATGCCAAAAATCAATTAATTATCACTAATTAGGGTTAATTCTACAATTTTGCGGTTTAGGATACAAATGAAAAAATATGCAAAAATGACTAATTTGCCCTTGAAAAGTGCAATTTTGGAAACCAAGCTACATTATGGACCTAAACATGTCAATCATGAAGTTCAATATTTGAGAATGATCACTGGATATCAAAATAAAAATCAGAATAGTTAGAAACCCTAAATAGAACATAAAGCATTATCCGTTTGAAACAGGGTGTTCATATCAAAAGTAAGGTGACAGAACTTCCCATGCAAGTATCCATGCATATTACCACCTTGGGAAGCATCTAAAGGAAACCCAAATCATATACAATGGGAACTTGTTAAATAAAATAAGTTTGAAGATTGGGGCTCACAAAAGACTTTTTCCTTATTTTCTCTTTCTTGCTCAACCTAAGGGGCCACCTAAAGGGGAGCATGAAATTTCCATGCAAAGATGATTCATCTCTCTTGATTCCACTTCCTAATTTCAGCCAAGTCCCACCTACTCCCTTTTCTAATTTCAAATCCCACTTCTTAATTTCAAACCCCACCTACTTCTCTTTCTAATTTTCAACTAAAACCCTCTAATTTTAAACCTCACCTACTCCTTTTTAATTGCTTTAAGGTGTATATATGATGATTAAAACATAGTAAGGGCATTAAACCCTCATAAGATCAAGGGCAGATTTAATCACCACAACTTGGCCCACCTAGATTAAAATAGCACCTGACACACCCAAACCTTCCTATTTTTAATTAAAAAACACATAGAAGAGACCTTAGTCACCTTACGAGCTCATAGGACCTTCTTGGAAGGAGGTGACTTATTGCCACTCTAGTGGGCCCTACTTGATTGACTACATTAGTATTTAAATGACTAGCTTTGGCAGCACATTCAATGACTCAAATCACCTACAACTAACTGAGGAGGGTGTGAAGTGGTTGATGAAGATAAGGATCTAACTGGTAAGCAATAGAGCAAGTCTAAAAGAGGGGATGAGCTACCTAGGTTAGATGTAACCTAAAAGCCACTCCCACAAAGAATATAAGGAAAAATCAACCTTTCAGCTTGTTTGTTATAGGTTAGATTTATTGTGTGTTTGCATCATTTAGCACATAGGTTGCAGTATCTGATTTAGGCTTCCCATAAACTATGTTGAAAAAAAAAGGAAGAGAGAGAGAGAGAGAGAGAGAGAGAGAGAGAGAGAGAGAGAGAGAGAGAGAGCGAGCTCTTTCATTGTAGACAAATGGCTTGTTTTCATTGTATGGAAAGTTGAGTCAACTTTGGCAAAGGAATTAAGGATCAAGTAGATTTAGACCACCCTTACCATAGATATGGCCAATGAAGCAGTAGAGGCTAAGACCTTAATAGACTATTCAATGCCTAGATAGTTTAACTCCCCATCATGTATAGAGTTACTTGCAACTAATGCAAAGTATTTTGAGTTAAAACTAGGTATTATCCAGCTTCTGATTACTCTATTAGGTTGATGGCCAATAAAACAATGTCAAGGAATTTCTTGACATTTGTGCTATATTTAGATACCGAAGCTTTTCTAATGACTTTATTACGTTGCAGGTATTCCCCTTCTCTTTGAAGGATAAAGTGAAGGCATGGGTGAATTCATTAGAAGTAGGGTCCATCGCTACTTGGGAGCAATTGTCCAAGAAATTCCTGAACAAATTTTTTCCTATCCACAAAACCATTTCCCTCTATAGAGAAATTATAAATGTTCAGCAAAGAAAGGGTGAGCATTTTTATGAATGTTGGGAAAGGTGGAAAGTCTTATTGCTCAAGTGTCCACACCATGGTTTTGAGAAGTGGCAATAAATACAATATTTTTATGAAGGTCTGACCACACAGAACCAACGTATAGTTGATGCCACTAGTGGTGGAGCACTTTGGACCAGAAGTGACATGGAGGCATGTAACTTCTTTGAAACTTTATCTGAGAATTCCCATCAATGGGATTATTCTACTCAAAAAGAAAGATTTCAACAGCCTTAAAGGAAGGGTGATATATATGAGATAGGAGCCACTCCTGACCTATATATGAAAATAGACATATTGACAAAAAGGATGGATAAGGTTGATAGTCTTCTTACTCAATTAGGAGAAGTTGTATTGGTTAGAGAATCCACTAGACAACCTCCACATGAGGTTGGTTCAATTTGTTCAAGCACAACATACCATGCCGCTTCATGCCATGTAAACTCCATATTCCCTAAAACAAATTTAAACAAGTGAATGCATTTTGAAATCCTATAACCAATAATCCATATTCTAAGACAAACAAATTTTCTTGGGCTAGGCATCCAAATTTCTCATGGTCTCAGAAATCAAGGAGGATCATCTCGGATCCACCTTAGTAAACCTTTCCCTAGCACCCTAGCTCCATAGCAGCCAATACCACAACAGAGGAAAGAAACTTTAAAAGAGACCTTGAGTTTGTTTATGTTGAATAATGTTAAATAAACAAAGTAGACCCACTCACAATCTATTGCACAACCAGAGTACCAAATGGCTCAAAATGCTACCACACTTTCTAAGAGGAAATAACGAAAATTTTCCAATCAACCTAACCCGATGTTATGAGATTGATACAACTTTTAGTGAAATGACATTTCATGACTAGACCCAATCCATAACTACCCTAAGGAGTGGAAAGACAATGGATAATCAAGTGGGTTTGACTAAGGAAAATGAGCAAGTTGAGGACAATGAGAGTCCTATAAGGAATAGGAATGTAAAAGAGAAGAAGCGTCCACCTCCTACTTCTTTTGCCGCTAATCATGAACTACATTACATTCCAAAGTCTCCATTTCCTCAGCATCTCCAAATGGCTAAGAAGGATAATAATTTTGATATGCTAATGGATGTGTTCAAACAGGTGCATATAAATATTCCATTACTTAATGCCATCAAAGACATACCTTATGCCAAGTTTCTAAAAAATCTCTACACAGCCAAGAGAAAACATCAAGTGCAAAAGAAAGCATATCTCACAGAGCAAGCTAGCTCAATCCTGCAACCCAACACCCCACAAAAGTATAGAGATCCAGGGTATCCCACTATATCATGTGTGACTAAGGATCACACAGTTGATAGGCATTACTTGATTTGGGTCAAGTGTTAACCTGTTACCTTATTTTGTATATAAGGAATTAGGTTTAGGAGAGATAATAAAGACCATCACCACATTGTAATTGGTAGATAGGTTAGTTAAAGTTCCACGTAGTGTGGTAGAGGATGTACTAGTTCAAGTTGATAAGTTCTTATATCCAGTAGACTTTTTAGCTTAAACACAGCCTGTAGTAGACCCTGGTAGTCAAATTCTAGTCATTTTGGGACGGTCATTCTTAGCCACATCAAATGCAATAATTAATTGCAAGAATAGTACCATGCAATTGTCCTTTGAGAACATGGACATTAGGCTTAATATCTTTAATATAGGACAACTAGGCTCTGAATATTTTTATGAAGCAAATATGATATTGAGTCTACCATTCCTATCATCCTCCAATTCTGATCCTCTAGAAGCTTGCCTAGCCCATTTTGGTTTTGATGATTTTGATATAGATAGCTCTATTGACGAAGTGACTAGTTTACTTGATACTACACCCTTAATGGACACTTCAAAATGGAAAACCCAAGTAGGAACCATTACATCTCTCGAGTTTCCATTTAAGCCTTTCAATGCCAAGACACACATAATTTGAACCTATTACTCGATGAGGCACAATATGAGCATTTAGATTCATTTGAAACCTTAACTATTGGTGCATAATAGGAAGGAGAGTCCAATGATGTTTCTGCTGAACATCAATAGACTCCAGGGTGTACAAAAGATGACCAAGAGAGTTTAAGCCATCCTGCTTCTATGGATCAAGAGGAACATGACAATTCTTTTAGAGGAATGCATAGTGAGCTTAGCCCTAGCATTCAAGAAGATGTAACAGAGGAAGAACATTTTCTGCTTTTTGATGTTAGCATTCCATATACCCAATTTTACCAATCAAGGGCCACGTGTTTTCAAGTTGGTCCAAATAAATTCTCTTTCATTGTAGTCTATCATGCTACATTGTTATCACCATAATACATTTTTGGGTGGAAAATGTATATAGACTAACATGAAATTTTAAAATGGATTAAGTTACTCTAGATACTCCTCCATGTTTAGAGTTAGATTTAGGATTTGTTAGAGTTAGGATTAGAATCATTTGAATAGTTTAAGAATAAAGTAGAGTAAATTAGATTAGTTAGTTGTAAGATAATTCAGTTGTATCTACAATTGCATACTTATACAAATCAATAGATCAATGCATCATTTTTAGAGTGCAAGTAATATCATTCTAACGTTTCTCTTTACTTTAAATTTTCATTTGTCCATGCTTTTATTTAAAAACATTGAGGACAATGTTTAATTTAAGCCAACGGGTAAGGTATTCAAATTTTGATGTGTTCATAAGTTATTAAATTTCTTTTATTTATTTTTTGAGTCTCTTTCTTTTAAGTCTTTTTCTTTTTATTCCTTTAAAAAAATGAAAAAATTTATAAAAAAAAAAACTCATGAATAGTTTTGTTACAAGGATAAGAGTTTGAATTTTTTAACTATTCAGTAAATCTTTTGAACTTTAGCATATTAGTATATATGTATAAAATTAGTTCACTATTCTTTAACTAAAGTTTTTCATGAAACGTTAAACTCGAAATATTCACTGCACAAAATAGCCATGTATATATAGTTAAAGTCAAAGAGTAAATATAACTTGGAGATCTTGAAGAAGATTTGTGGAAACTATTAACCCATGTGAGCCATTCTTTCTTTGAGAGGGTTATACATACTAAAAAATTTCTTCAACAAACAATATTTTCCTTGTCAGTCTCATTATCCTTCATCTTATTGAAAACACATCTGTTAGACTATACCATTTATCTCTTGAGCTTATGGTTACATTTAAGTCACATGAGACCTAGAAAATGATAGAGGTCATCCTTGGTGAACCCAGGGCCTTTAGGCTTCCTATGTTACTTTCCCACTAGTCACACCTTTGAGCCTTTACAATGAGCCATTTCTTTGTGAACCAACTAACCAATATCCTTATAAAACCATTGTAATATATCCATTACCTAGTTGTTTTGGAAATATGTAGGGATGGTTGAAGATTATCTTGAGAAAAATATAAGCAATACAAGTCAAGAGATGAACATCCAAAAGGGATGAAAAAGATAAAAATAGAAAGAAAGGTATACCAAAATACAAAGTGGAGAAAATTGAGAAAAGAAAAAATATATACAGCTAATGAAAAAAAAAAAAGTTCACTCTTGTGAAGAAAATTGGAAAAGTTGTGAATACCCTGATAGAAGACCATTATATATTTTCTAGACAACCTTTGTTTACCTTTATAACCATTCTTTTAATGACCCTATCCCTAAGCCTATGTTTTGTCCTAATAGAAGTCCTAACTTGATCATAGGAGGAATATGACTTGGATGTTGTTATGAATGAGTAGGGATTTGGTAGAGTGTAATATTTCTAATAGTTGATATCCTATCATGAGACTTTTGAAAATGTGTGAAAATATCTAAGTTATCATTCTTTTATGTGAAAATATGTGAGAATTTTGAACTTGATGAACATTATTTTACTCATATATTAAAGAGGGATTTAGGACTTTTCTAAGTGACTTCTTTCTGTGTGTCAAACAATATCCTATGATATTTGAAGTCAAAACATACATTTGGATGGTAATCTAGGTTATAATATCCATGGAGACCTAAAATTGTATATATTGACTATATTCACTCAATCACACTCTGAGGCTTAATGAATTAATGGAATATCTTCAGCATAAGGGTAGAATTTCGAATTGTCGATAATTTTTATGCTAAAGATAAGAGCTTAATATAAACTGAATATAAGAAGATTCTCTAAGATAAATGAAGAACTTTCATAAGGACTTTTGAAAATGTTTATGGATATCATTTTTAGAAACCTTCACTAGACTACAGCTTGTCCGCTAGAGGTAAACTAGCTATTTAAAGGCTTTCTACATGCGCTAAATACATATGAGAGCACTAGGGAAAGTGGTTAGGATATTTTTTAGATTTCTTCTTTTCCATTTTTCTAGTTTTGCTCAAGGATTAGCAAAATCTAAGTCTGTGGGTACTTGATGTATACAAATTTATTACATATATATCTCCACATTTATAAAGTTTTAACCATAAAAATCACTTAATTATCACAATTAGGGTTAATTCCATAATTTTATAGGTTTAGGGTACAAATGAAAAAAACATATGCAAAAATGATTTTTTTACCCCTAAAGAGCAATTTTGGAAACCAAGCTACATTATGGACCCACATATGTCAATCATGAAGTTCAAGAGTTGAGAATGATCGCTGCATACCAAAATCTAAATTGGAGCAGTCAGAAACCCTATATGGAACATAAAGCATTATCCATTTGAAATAGGGTGTCCATATCAAAATTAGGGTGATAGAAATTCCCATGCAAGTATCCATGCATATTACCACCTCGGGAAGCTTCTAAAGGAAACCCAAATAACATGCAATGATATCACATATAATGGAAACTTGTGAAATAAAATAATTTTAAAGATTAGGGCCTATAGAAGACTTTTTCTTTACCTTCTCTCTCCTACTCAACCTAAGGAAGTGTAACATCCCTGATTTTTTTAATCTCAATTTGAGTAAATTTTGGAAAAAGTTAAAGTGGGATGAAAAGAAAATATTGAATTTCTTATTTTTGGAGTTTTATAAATGGAAAACTTGATAGGCATCCAATCAAGTATTGAGACCTCCATAATTGGATTATACTCAAAAAGATGATTCCGACAACACTAATTTTGAGCAAAATAGAGATTGAGACTGAAAAGTCCAAAAGTTTTACTAAATTAGAAGGGTCTAAAATTGATAATGGCACTCCCCCTATTTTTTCTATTGTGGATACAATGGATGAAAATGAGATAAGACAAGCATGACAGGGGACGTAAGAAAAGGGAAAAACCTCAGCGACGTGCAACCCCATTTGTCCTCTCTCCAACAATGTGCACAGGTCCGATCTCCCCATTCCCCACCAGCGATTTTCACTCTTTGATCATTGACACCGCCCTCCCTCTTCTCTCCTCTGTCAGTGTTTCCCTAGCACGGCCAGCCCGACATGCCTACGTGCATCAACCGACTACATGAAACCCTTTTTCCTCCCCCTGTTTTTCTCTCCAATTTCTTCTTCTGCCAGCACAATCAACCGATGCAACATGGGATCTGGTCAGCCACACCACATCCCTTCTCCTTCTCTCCCCTTCATTTTTCCCTTGCTGTGGGTGAGTTACAAGTGATGACCAAACAGCAGCCACTACCTTGAGTTCCCCTCTCCCCTCTCTCCCCTCTGTCTTCTTTTTGTCACCCGCATGGCTAGGCTGTTGGGTGGCTAGCATGTTAAGACTTATCTACCTCCATCTCTCTCCATTTGCCTCTTATGCCACTAGAGCTCGACTGGCAAACAATGCCTGCACAACTGATCATCAATGTTTTCCCTCTCTAATGAGTTAGCCTCTTGAGCTTTGATGCTTTATTCTAGCCAATCCATCCTTTTAACATAAGGAACAATACCCATCTTCACATTCATTGATCGGGGAAGATCTGAATGCTAATTTTGGTTAGACCTTTGATTAGGCATTAGATCATCTAATCTGTGATGATCCAACCTTGTTTTACAATCTAGATAGTCCATTGTGATCCTCATAATGTATAGATTAAGATCCATATGAAATATCTTGGATGTTCCCTATGTACCCATAGTGTGATGACACATCCTGAGGGTTGATTATGCTGCAGGAAACCCCAAAAGGAACAAGTGTGGGGGAGTGGTATGAGTATTCATGACCAGATTTACAAGTGTGTGGTACACTCATGGGACCCTCATATTAGGGTGCGACACATTGATGATGTTCATATTCATTAAAATATTCCTTATGTATCTGATGCATTATATTGATGTGTTTTAACACTCCTAGGACCCGTGTGTGAGGACACCCATGATGACTAGATGCACATTTATAGATAAATTCTTTAAGCTTTTGATGCTCTATATTGACATGGTTTTGGCATGTTTTCATCCATGCAGCTGGTGTGAGTCACATTGATTTGATATTGTCATTTGATGAGCTTACGAGGCTTCGTTTTCTCAGCATGTTGGAACATGCAGTTGGGTTGGATTTATAGCTTTGTTTTCAGCATTATTATGGGCTTTGATGCCTTGGATATTGCCATCGATTTAGTTGGTTTTGATGCTAATGATGATGTACTTCATTACCATTTATTCTCATCTTTGATATCATTCTAGAGCTATTTTCATGAGATTGATATTTATTGCATGACCTAAGATTTGATTCATGACCATATCATATTGCATTATAAATGTTTAATTATTATTATTATTGTCATCACCTACACAAGCATAACTTGCTGAAGCATTGCCATATTTTTATAATGCCTCAGATATGGAGAGAGGCAACAGGTCTAATATACAAACAAAACAGGTAAGAGCATTAGCAGCCTTCAATGATATATAGAGGAGATTACAAAAATGGATATGGTTTGTTCAAAACCTTACCTCGATTATTATTATGGATTGTATATTGGTATAGTTTACATTGTGACTTGGATGTATGGATGTATCTTCATTGGATGTGATGGCTGTACATGGATAGACCCTGGTGAATGTTCTTATATCTTTGATTTTTAATTTACCGCTGAAGTATATGGTTTTATCGAGATTTGTAATTGATCTGGATGGATGGGTATGAAGATTAAGTCTCCCAGGTGTTGTGTTTTGTTTGTTGTATTTATCAAGTATTGTTGTATCACATGGGTCATATGCGATGGTCCAAAATACAAAGGAGATTCTATCGAATTTTGGGTAGAAATAGGAACATCATTTCACCGTTAAATCCGTGAGGTTGTGGTAGTATGACTCCCGGGGTTTTGAAATGAACACTTTTCATTCAAGTTTTCATTTTCATTTGATTTTAAAATCAATGTTTTAAAACAGGGATCCTAACGTTTTTTAAAATTTGGTATTATATGTAATGTAAAATCTAGAGTGTTACAATTTGGTATCAGAGCCCAATCTAATCCATCACAGTCATTCCAACAAATCCAAAAGTCACATACATTCAATAAAAGTGAGACGATTACATAAATATGAGTTATAGGGATAACTCATATGGGGATGTTGATGATTGTAAAATATTTGATGCCATGAAGGTTCGCAGATCTTTCTTAGAGAGTATGAGATTTAAAATCTTTGTATGAGCACAAGGAAGCACACTTTTAAGAAAAGTGCATGATTTTTTTAAAGTAACGAAACATAATAAAGAATATATTTGGTATCTCCAATCAGAGCCATATTATATGATAGAAGATAAATTCATGTGGATTGCTTTTGAGAGCTCAAGTTCTAACTTGGATGGTGTGAATAAACTTTTGAAAAGGCCTAACAACTATTGTAATAACAATAGTATGATAATAATATTGAAGGATAAGAAATGGTTATAATTAATGAGAACTCGAGAAAGTTTAGAGAAGTAATGTATTAATCTAAACTTGAAGTGGATTTATTTGACAAATAAATTGTTGTATGGTGAAAATTGAAAATTTAATGATACAAGATCGTAATGTTTCTATGGGTGAATTATCTGATCTATGAGATGAAATTAATGAGTTCTTGTTCATACAAAATATTGATGGCCATACATCAGTGAGAAGTGAATGCTCATGAATTATTTTGAGGGTTCTAGTTATTATTTGGAGGTGCATAGTGCTTGGTGGATATGACAACTATTTTATGAGAATAGTTATTAAATAGTGATGATAATTTGGCTTCTGATGACTAAGGAAGTATTATGAAAGATCAATTTCATTGGTTGTGAAATTGATAGAGTTGTAAATGATTTTGATTGATATGACTATGAAATAATTCATTAGTTAAAGGAAACACAATGATGGAGGTGAGGACCGTAAAAATGTAATTATGAGAAATATAATGATGGTGGTGTAAGAGGATGTGTTCCTTCATTACTAAGACTTTTATCTAGAAGGCTCTTAAGAAGGCCTGTCATGATTAGTATCCTTGGGGAACTGGTGATACAAAGAGAGTTTACTACTTTAAGGCAAAGGTTTTAGATAGTTCAATAGTATTGAACCTGTTTACACAGTTGAGGAGATTTGTCCTAACTCCTTCACCATAAGTAATGAGGCTACAGATAGATTGTGATATATTGACATTTGGATTGAGAAATTCTCTTAAGACCAGGGCTAATCACGTAGACTTGGACATGGGCAGTTTGAGTTAGACCCATAAGGGCAAGAGATCCTTTTCATTGATACAATTATAGGAGCCATTGAGCCAATGACATTTGAGTAGGCAATGTTGAGATGAGGGCAAGAGAAGGTGCACTAGGTGCAAGGATAAGCACCTAGATAGTTATGTCATGAAATTTGTAGATTGTCACGGTAGCAGTAATACTATCAGCAGCTGCCATTACAACAGCAATCCTTTATATGCTTTGACTGTTGAGAGTTAGGGCATTTCTTTAGAGACTGCTCAGAGGACAATGAGTTACATTGACTGAAACTGGAGATAGGGCAAAGATGGCCCCACATTGGCAATGATGAGTTTCTGCCATTACTTGGAGGCAAGCATAGGCCTCGAACTAGCTGGTGGAAAAATATTTTCCTAATTGCAGGTAAACATGTTAGGGTCCTCTTTGATCTAAGATCTAGTCATTCCTACATTTTATGTGTTGGAACCTTGATGAATATGCCTGCATATATGATAGTCTCTGGGTTGGATGTTATGACACTAATTAGATAGTTATTTAAATTTGTAAGTACTTCCAAGGGGTATTGGTGGAGATAATGAGTGAGAGGATGGCCCCAACTGAGCTAGCAAACCTCTAATTATATGAGCTTTTGATAAGGGATTTAATAGACCTAGTGGGTCTTCATAAAGTGCATTAGTCATCTTCATGGGAAAAGAGACAGATCTTAATTGCTATGCACAAATTATCACTTATTAGATAGCACCATGGTGTAGAACTAATATTCTCTATCATGTATTTATGATCTATTTGATCAACTCTAGATGGTGCATGGTATTTTTGGATATTAATTTGAGGTTTGGATATCAATAGTTGAGGATTGTGGGGTAAGGCATCTTTAAGAAAAATTTTAGAACTTGTTATGATTGCTACAAGTTTTGGATTATGCCAATTGATGAGACCAATGCACTGACAATATTTATGGATATGATGTGTTGAATTTTCAAATGTTACATGGATGAGTCGTGATTATATTAGTGGACAATGTTCTTATATACTCCAAGGCATGGCGAAGCATAAGAAATCCTCATGCATTATTTTGAGTATTTCAAAGACTCATCTCTTGTTGTGAATTTATGTAAGTATGAGTTATGGTAGAAGAAAATCAAATTCCTTGATCATGATACCTTTATTGGTAGAGAGGTAGTTCATTGAGACTACGATGGGCTGGGATTAGCCCAAATTGGTGGTTATTGAGTTCTTCAGGATAGCAGTGATATGGATGTTGTTTTTATATTACATACATAAATTTGATTTCTCACTAAATGAGATGTACGATAGTGATGTATGTTTTGTACAAAATCATTTTCTTATGTGTAACAAAATTTGATTAATGACATATACTTGTGAGTAGCCAATGAGGGTGGGTGTGAGAGGAACTTGTAGGCTTCTAAGTGGTGAGCTTGTAGGTGGCAAGCTTTTAAGTGCTAACAGTATGATCATGATGTGGACTAGATTTGATTGGCATAGATTTCTTGTTGATGAGCTGATATGCTCTAGATTTGATTGGCATAGTTTGTTTGTTGGTGAGCTAATATGCTCTAGTTTTGATTGGTATACATTGTTGATTGGTGAGATAATGTACTTTACAATAGATTTGGCATAGATTTTCTTATATGTAAGCTGAGATGCTTTGATTTTTATTGATATGGTGATTTTACCTGTATTAAGTTATGTACAGATAACTAACTCCTAGATGGGAGTTTGGTTTATGCTAATTGCATTATTTTATTTAAGATGGTTTGACATAAATTGGTTTATATATGAGTTAGTATTTGAGGGGATGAAATGATGTGTAATTGTTTATTGATGTTGACTCTAGAATTATTGGCACAATTAAGGTATCTTGTGAGAAGGGGATGCATTTAAAATTGTCTAAAAGATAATGTGGAAAGAATTTCTAGGATGAAATTCCTATAAGGAGGGAAGAATGTAATATACTTGATTTTTCTAATCTCAATTTCAGTAAATTTTGAAAAATGTTAAATTGGGATGAAAAGAAAATATTGAATTTCTTATTTTTGGAGTTTTATAAGTGGAAAACTTGATAGCCATCCAATCAAGTATTGAGACCTTCATAATTGGATTATACTTGAAAAGACAATTCCAATGACATTAATTTTGCACCAAACAAAGATCAGGACTGAAACATCCAAAAGTTTTACTAAATTAAAGGGGGCTAAGATTGATAATGCACCTCGTGTTCTATCTATTGTTGATATAATGGATGAAAATGAGATAAGATGTGCGGGTTGGGTGACACAAGAAAAGGGAAAACCTTGATGACCCGCAACCCCGTTTGACCTCTCTCCGACGATGTGCTTAAGCCTGATCTCCCTATTCACCATTGATGATTTCCCTTTCTGATCATCAACACCTCCCTCCCTCTTCTCTCCTCTGTACGTGTTTCACCAACACGGCCGACCCAACATGCCTACGTACACCAACCAACCACACAAACCCCTTTTTCCTCCCCTTATTTCTCTCTCCAATTTCTCCTCCCACCAGCGTAGTCAACTGACATGCCATTGGATATGGTCAACCATGCTGGTTCCCTTCTCCTTCTCTCCCCTTCGTTTTCCCCCTATTGTGGGTGAGTTAGAGGAGGCAACCAAATAGCAACCATCGCCCTGAGGTCCCTCTCCCTACTCTATCTTCCTTTTATCATTAACACAGACTGACTATTGGGTGGGTAGCATGCTAAGACTTTTCTCCCACTGTCTCTTTTCACTTCCCCTCTTACGCCACTGGCGCTCAACTACAAATGACACCTATGCACCTAATCATCATTGTTTTCCCTCTCTGGGGAGTTAGGGTTGAGTCAACTCACCTCAGACTCATTTTGGGGTGGGGTAACTGAGTAGACTTAGTGGACCCTATTAACCCCTTCAACTTTGATGCTCTATTGCCAATACAGAAAGTATCTCAGAGATCTAAGATAACCCTCACAATCCTTGCAATGCGAGGAACAATACCTATCTTTATGTTCAATGATTGGGAAAGATCTAACTGTCAATTTTAGTCAGAGTTTTGATCAAGCATTACATCATCTGATTTGTGATGATCTAACCTTATTTTAGGATCTAGATAGTTCATTATGATCTCATGATGTATAGATCAAGATCCATACGAAATAGCTTGGATATAAATTTTTTTTTAGATGATTTACCCAATCTTGATGAACAGCTAAAATCAACCAAAGATTCAAGTATAAAATTGGATCAAATTTGATGATCCATATAGTTCAGTTGATTTATTAGGATTAATTGATTAGAATTATTAATTTATTATTTGATTTGGGACAATTAGGTGGAGAAATACCATCAAATCGGTACAGATATCATTTATCATGCACATTCAAGGCAATCAGTTAACAATCTAGCGACATAAACAATTAGATATCCTTCAGATGTACTTACATGAGGTAGGATTATCCTCCTAACTAGTTGATTTTATTGATCTATCTATAATTAGAAAAGATTGTGCATGAATTGCATGTAATAGTGCCCAATTAGTTAATTAAATGATAAATTACCTGAGATTGACATGATTTGAGCACGATAGCTCTAAAATATGTAATGATATAATTATAAAAGGAATCTAATGGTTATAGGTGGACTCAGATTAGTATAATCTAGATTATCAATTGAATGAGGTGGGCCCCACTTTGAGATATGAAAATATAATGTTGTTTTATAATTAAGAATCCAACTTAGAAAACTTGGATTCTAAGTGTGACTTGGATGTGATGTGTATCCAGGTAGTGAGACTGAGGCAGACTGATTTAGTGTGGAGTTCGACAATGATTTGAGAGGTACAGGCGAGTAATTCTTCATTTGAGGTAATTGATGACAATTAATAATGGGCATGGTTATATTTTTAAATTTCATACATACATACATGGCATTGTATTACTATTATACCATGATTTCATGTTGAGATATTGAGTTACTGCTAGTGATGCACATGCACATGATTTCATGGATTAGTTTTATCCACGTATGAGGTCATTACATAGTGATTATGTCTACTATGGCATATTGAGGCAAATGACTATTTTTTATCACTTATTTATCCGTGGATGCGGTGGTGGATACTTGATTGTTGATCCTTGAGAGGCTAACCCCAGGATGAGGGGTAGTGCCTTGGGATGGCGAGCCACAAGTGATTATTTCACCAAAGGATTTTGTATCCATGTTATTTACATGAGATATGCGATTTTTGTATTTTTACTAATTTATGACGATGTTTTTGCCTGGTGGATGCTATGCTAGGAGGGTTATAGGGTGAGCTACCCACCCTCTGACTTGTGACAATTATGATTAAACACCTATCCCATAAAAGGGTGAACACCATAGGGAGTGGTATCATGGGTAGTCCATGCTATTGTTCCAATCCTCACCCATGCAGGACAAACGCCTAGTCTCATGTTCTGGTGTCAATGTAGAGCTACAGTGGTAAACTCAAGAGTTGTTTACCACTGCAGCATAGTAGTCCATACACTTCTTGATGATTGGTTTTATTTGTAATGCCCCAAGCAATTTACACTATTGAATTGGACATTCTATAGGAAATGAACTGTGTTAAATGTTTTACTCTATTAAAAATATTAAACAAAGGAATTTTTAAGAAAACTTGGTACCATTAGATTCTACTCGAAAAATGGAATCCAACGCCTCAAAGAACGCTGAAAACGGAGTTCGTATGAAGAAGTTACAGCCGTTTAAAGATTAGGGGCATTTCTGTAATTTAAATTAAAAAGGAAAAAGACAGAAAACGTAGGGGGCTGTTTTGATAATGGCACCCCGTCTTCTTCTTCCTCTAGATTTCTCCAGAAACCCAAGTTTCCAGAGGTTTCTGCCACCGCCAATGGCGGCATCGCCATTAGCAGCACCGCCATAGCAAGGCTATAAAAAGCCCTATCTCCCTCCTCTTCGAATCATGATTCTTCTGGCTATTTGAGGTTGGGGTTTTCGGCAAAAAAATTGAAAACCCCCCACAACGGTTTTCCCTACACATTCTGGTCAGGCCCGAGTCAGGCCGGCCATTCCCATCTCTCCACCTCCCCTCTTCTTCCTCTGGCCACATCGGAAGTTGGGGTTTTCCCCTTCTTCATGGGTTCCAGACAATAGGGGTTTCCGGCAAGTGTAGAGGGAAACGCACCACCGGAAGAAGGGCACCGTGTTGGGGCTGCCCAGGTAAGCTTTCTCTCCGTTTTACTTCCCCCAGGCCAGATCCATGCCGGATCTGGTTTTTCTAGTCGGAGAACGTCTCAGCCGGTTTCATCTGGCTCTATGCGAACAAGGCATCCCAGGGACGCCATGCTTCACGTGCGCCTGGGACAGGGTCCTTGGGACGGGTTCTAGGCGTACAACAGTGCATACACTGTCCCTGGTGTGGCCTTCGGGTGCGCGCGCGATGTGGGGCACGGGTCCTGGCTCGACCGAGATGCACGGGGTGCCCTGGGAGCTAAGACGTGCCATGCTACACCAAAGGTGTGTCACTGCGATGCCATCTAGGAGCGCGTCATAGCGCGTCGCTCGGGCATGCATGTGCGCGTGCAAATGCGATCCTTGAAACAGCCTTTGGGCGGGCACGACGTGCAAGCATGGGTCCTGGTTCGACCAGGGCGCGCACACGTCTTGGAAACCATGATGCGCGGACCTAATAAGACTATAAAATTAGGATCATAGGACCATTTATAGAGTCTAACCATTGAAAAGTAGATCCATATCATAGGATCTAGCCCGACAATGAATTAGCCAAGGACCCATAGACCCTAAAAGGCAGATCTAGCGATCTAATTTCTAAATAGATTGAAATTGATAAGGACTTCTTGTTATCCATTCATATCCAAGAGTTTATAAATGAGACCCAGGGTTAGGTTGAGTGATGAAGGACGCGACTCTAGGAGACTTCGAGGTAGGTGTTCTATCGCTACTAGACTTTTAAAAAGAGCCCATGATTGTTTTGAATGCATGTTTTAAGTATAAGTTATATGACTTGTTTAGCATGACTTAATTTTATAAATGAATTCAACATGCTTATGACAAATACATTATGCATAGATATGTTTTGCAAACAATTGCATATATTGCATGATTTGTGATTATTGAGTTTTGAAAAATTACATGTCCTTGAGGGTTATCAAAAGACGCTAGAGTGCCCAAAAGACGTTGGGTAGGCAGTTGTGAGGGACCCAAAGAGGACAGGTTTTGAAAAAGAGGTTTTTGCTTGATTGATCGTATATGATTTGGGCTAGTAAGCTCGTGGGCACTATGCCGAGAGGTCTGGGGTAGCCTCCCTGCCTCTAACACTATTAGGTGGAAAGGATACCACACCAAAAAGGCATGTCCCTGCTTCGACTGCATGTGGTACAGGGGGCTACCACTGGTGTCATGGCACTGGGTCGAAGTGTCATATGCCCCATGGAGGCTATGACCCTGTATCCCTAGGTACCCGAGGACCACACGGCGGTGAGGTTGTGGGCATAATGGGCCCTAAGTTTTGAGGATTTACTTACATTGCTTATGGCATGACATGAGATTGGTCGACCATACCATATATCCATGAGTTGGATTCAGTTGAGTATCTTATGCATGTTATTATGTTTATGATATATATGATACTTTTGACTTGGATTATGTGATTCTTTAAGTCGTCAGTATTCCAATTCGACAATGGTTTTTAATATCGATATTGAACATGAGTGTTCAAACATGCACATGTTTTAAAGAGCATATGATTTTAAACATAGCATGCATTGTAAAACTAGTAGTGATAGACTCCTACTGAGTATAGTATATACTCACCCAATCCTTAACATTTTTCAGACACAAGTAAGCACTGAAGGACAGGATACGCGCGTGACAGAAGACACCCAAATATATCATTTTTCAGGACAACTCCACTCACGAGTAGAAGACGCCTCCGGAAATGTTAGTGCTATGAGCAAGTAAATCAAAAGGAGAAAATTATACATGTAAGTAAACACTCTACCCTTTAGACATGTATTTGTATTTATTTACAGTTGGGCTGTGAGCTGTGACTGGATAGACCTGGGAAAAACATTTATGATTTCTAAAGTTTTTCAAAAACTACTTTGGTTGTTGTAAAAGCAAATGACACTCGGGGTTTTCAAAATGAGTTTAAAACTAAAGATTTTCCGCTGCATTGCATTGTTTTTATAAAAATGGTTTTCAAATAGGGATGCATCCCGCCTTAGGAATTAGATATTGCATTTAAAAATGCATGGGAAAACCCGGGTCGTCACATTATTATACAGCGCAAAGAGTGCACCAGGATGGATGTTCCATGTATACCCACACCATGATGACACGCCCTGAGGGGTGATTGTGTAGCAAACATCCCTGAAAGGAACAAGTGTGCATGAGTCGTATGAATACTCATGATCAGATTTATGAGTGTGTGGTACACTCGTGGGACCCTTATATTAGGGTGCCATACATTGACGACGTTCATATTCATTGAAATATTCCTTGCATATCTGACGCATTGTATTAATGTGTCTTGACACTCTTGGGACCCGTGTGTGAGGGTGCCCATGATGACTATAAGCACCTTTATTGATATATTATTTGAGCTTTTGATGCTCTGTATTGATGTGGTTTTGGCATGTTTTCATGCCCGCGGTTGGCATGAGTCATATTGATTTGATATTGTCATTTGATGAGCTTACGAGGCTTCATTTTCTTAGCATGTTGGAACATGCAAGTGGTTTGGTGTTATTGCTTTGTTTTCAACATTATTATGGGTTTTGATGCCTTGGATATTGCCATCAATTTAGTTGGTTTTGATGCTAATGATCCTGGACTTCATTACCATTTATTCTCATCTTTGACATCATTCTAGAGCTATTTTCATGAGATTGATATTTATCACATGCCATAAGATTTGATTCATGACCATATCATATTGGGATAAAAAAATTTATATTACTATTATTATTTTTATCACCTACATAAGCATAGCATGTTGAGGCAATGAGATGTTTTTGCAATGCCTTAGATATAGAAAGAGGTAGTAGGTTTAACATGCTAATAGAGCGGGTGAGAGCATTGGTGGTCATCAGTGATGTATAAAGGAGATTACAAAAAATGGATTTGGTTTGTACAAAACTTTACCTCCATTATTATTATGGACTATATATTGGTAATGGTTATACATGGACAGACCATTGTCAATGTTGTTATATCTTTGATTTTTAATTTATTGCTGAAGTATATGGTTTTGTAGAGATTTGTAATTGATCTGGATGGATGGGTATGGAGACTAAGTTTCCTAAGTGGTGTGTTTTGTTTATTGTATTTATCAAGTATTTTTCTATCACATGCGTCATATGCGATGGTCCAAAATATAGAGGAGATTCTATCAGATTTTGGTTAGAAATAGGAACATCATTTCACCGTTAAATCCGTGATGTTGTGGTAGTATGACTCCCAGGGTTTTGAAATGAATGCTTTTTATTTGAGTTTTCATTTTTAGTCAATTTTAAAATCTTTTAAAATAGGGATCCCGACTTTTTTTAAAATTTAGTATTATATATTGTGTAAAATCCGAGACTATACAAGAAGGGACCACCTGAGGGGGAGCATGAAATTTCCATGCAAAGATGATTCATCCCTCTTGATTCCACTTCCTAATTTCAACCAAATCCCACCTACTCCCTTTTCTAATTTCAAGCTTCACCTATCCTGCTTTTTAATTGCAAACTATTCCCACTTACTTCCTTTTCTAATTTCAAACCCCACTTCTTAATTTCAAACACCACCTACTCCCTTTCTAATTTTCAACTAAAACCCTTTAATTTCAAACCCCACCTAATCCTCTTTAATTTCAACTAATTTCAAAACATTTGTTCATCTTTTTTGCTTTAGATCCTAACCACGCATCCTTAAGGCTTCCTATCCTAAAAATTTATAAATAGGGGTTAAAGGAGAAGGAAAACCCATCTCTTACCTTTCCCTTGTTTTGAAAGCTAAAATTAGGAGAAACATAGGGAGAGCTTTAGCAAGGGTGATCTCTCTCCCTATGTTTCTCCTAAACCCTTTCTTTCCTTCTTTCCCCATCTTATTCTTCTTCTATTCTTTTTCCTTAATATTTTCATTACACTTTCTATCCATCCTAACCTAATCCTTCTAAGTCTAGTCCCTTTCACCTTCTATTTTCCTTCTTGTTTTTCTTCCTGTGGGATTTGGGAATAAAGGAAAAGGAAGAACACCTTCTAATGGTAGGCAAGGATTTTTCTAATACCTAAAGCATGGTTGAGAGTCACATTGGGTTTGTGGCATGTTGGGTTAATGAGATGAGAAAATCTTGGTTGTAGATTGGTGTATTTTGGGTTAAATGTAAGTGTATAACCACTTGTTGAGTGACACAACAAAAAGACTATACAGTGGAGTTCAAGCCTAGAAAACAAGGATAGGACTCGTAAAGAGCCTTGTTTAGTGACACAACAAAGAACTCCTATAGCGACCACTTCAAGCAAGTTTCCTTTACTTTGTTTATTTGCTTTCCTTTATTCATGTATGTACTTTCATTATAATTAAATTCAATTAAGGAAATAGTTTTTCTTTTCATTCCATAGTTATTTTATTAGTTGCTGTGTTTATTGCTTTCATACCTTAGTTATTTCCCTTACTATGCTTTCTTTCTAATTTAATTACTTAATGAATTTGATTTAAGTTGAAGACCTTTCCCCCCTTCAATTGTTGGCTAGGTCAAATTAAAGCAACTTAAATATTAATTAACTCCTTTTATCAAAGTGTGCTCTAGGACCGACTTATATTTGTCAATTATATACTCCAATAGAGCCATGCACTTGAGATAATATTTAAGGTTGATCTCTCGCTCTCTGTTTTTCCAAGTTCTTACTTTCAATACAAGGGAAAGGTAAGAGATGCGCTTCCTTCTCCTTTAACCCCTATTTATAAAGTTTTAGGGGTGGAAGTCTTAGAAATAAATGATTAGGATCTAAAGAAAAAAGATGAAAGGATGGATGGGATTTGGTTGAAATTAAACAGGAGTAGATGAGGTTTGAAATTAGAGGGTTTTGGTTAAATTAGAAAGAAAAGTAGGTGGGAATGGTTTGAATTTACGAAGTGGAGTAGGTGGAGTTTGAAATTAGAAAAGGGAGTAGGCGGAAATGGTTTGAAATTAAGAAGTGGGGTAGGTGGAGTTTAAAATTAGAAAAGGGAGTAGGTGGGATTTGGTTGAAATTAGGAAGTGGAATCAAGGGGGATGAATCAACTTTGCATCAAAATTTTGTGCTCCCCCTTAGGTCGTCCCTTAGGTTGAGTAGGAGAGAGAAAGTAAGAAAAAAGTCTTCTATGAGCCCCAGTCTTCAAACTTATTTTATTTCAAAAGTTCCCATTGTATTTGATCTCATTGTAAGTGATTTGGGTTTCCTTTAGAAGCTTCTCAAGGTGGTAATATGCATGGATACTTGCATGGGCATTTCTCTCACCTTACTTTTGATCCGAACACCCTATTTCCAATGAATAATGCTCTATGTTCCATCTAGGATTTCTGTAATATCCTCAAATTTTATCCCTAAATTAGTAACAAAATAATATTAATTAAATAAAAAAATTTATGCATGGAATTTTATTTTGAAACCAATAAAACTAGAAAGTACATGTCGATAGGAATTGAGCAGTATAAAGAACGTTGAAAACATGAGTTTGGATGAGCGAGATATGACCATTTTAAGTTGCAAGGATAATTTGGTAAATTGTCAGGGACGTGAATTAGAGGGGACCGTTTTGATAACAACACCCCTTTCCATTCCCATCTAGCTCCAATGGAGGAAGGCAGTGATCTACCTTTCCTTTTGAGAAAATCAAATTTCAACCTACAAAAAACGAGTTTCCTCTTCATTCCCTATGCAAACAACTGTATGATCATGTCATCTCCGCTCCATTCTTCTCCAAGCTTGGACTAAACTTTACATGCACTAGAGGACCCCGATCTCCACTCTCTAGCTCTAATCAGGTAGGCTAAACCCTCTATCTTTCTCTTTTGCTTGTTTTCCAACTTTCCCCTCTCAGATCTAGGCTGAATCTGGGCTAAATGGCCGTTGGATGGCCTAGGAAGTCAAAACGATGGAGCATGGTTAGACCCACATTAAAGACACCTCCAATGAGAGATCTGAGACATTCATTGTGATCTTTGGATCCAAAAATCCTAGGAACAAAGAAAACGGACAAAAAATCAGAGCATCTAGCCCTCTGATAGTGCCAAAAGAAATCGGGCACCTCGGGCTCATCGTCCCGGATGGACGATGCACCCAGGATGTCACGGACTGCAAAAACGCGCCACCCGTCCTAAGTAATGAGCGCTCTGGGACGTCGTTTTACGCCAGTGTAAACCAATATAAACTTCTTTCTGCCAGTGTAAACTGATGTAAATTCTTTTCGCTAGTGTAAACTGGTGTAAACTCCCTTCCACGGGTGCAAACCGATGTAAAATTGATTTTTGATCTGATTTTTTATTTGGAATCATTTTTTATGAGATTTTAAATTCTACAAAAGCCTGATCTTTAATCTGAATGGTCCATTAGCATCATATCAATGATGCAGACATGATTTTAGTATTAGAATCTTAATCTAATCACATCTAGTCAGGTCAAATTTATAAAATAGCACCAAATCACTTAGATCCAGCCAATCAAAGGGTGATCAAGCCCTTGGACATGGACAACTAGATAATATATGGTAATAACTGAGGGTCCTAAGGATCAGGTTAGGTGTAATTACTCTAGTCATTGATCTAGACCATTGATCTAACTTAGATTTTGGGAAATTGTTGATCTAAGGATAATCTAACTGTCAGATCAAGGTGTAAACTGTAGATGTGCACAAAAATGAGCAGATGAACATAAGATAGGACTAATTAATAACAATTAACATTAGGATTAAGGACCAAATTATAAATAGAGATCTTAGAGAGCGATCCAAGGGTTGGATCGCCACAGATTCCACTAAGATGAAATAAATAACACAAAATAGTACTGTAATACTGACAGGTACATCTGAGCATGTGAGCTAAGAGGATTACACACTTGAATTGGGTTATCTCTCATTAAGGTAGGTGATGACATTTAATGTTATGTTTTGATTTCTAAAACTCAGCATTATTATAGCATTCATGGTTAATTGTGATTGATTATCATTTGTCTATTTATTTTGAGATTTTGTGAGATTCAACATTTTATGCTATGATCGATATTAGATTTTGATAGTATATTGAATGGGTTTTCATGATCAATTATTTTATGAGATTGATAGTGCATATCTTATGTATGATTAGTAATTATCTTTCCTTATTGCATCACTGAGATTGATAGGTTTTCATAAAATTGATGGTGGAGGCTTGATGGCTAGTCCTTTGAGAGGCTAACCCTGGGATGAGGGGTGTGCCTTGGGGCTTGTGAGCCACGAGTGCTCTTAGTTTTACGAGATACAAGATTTTCATGCTTTGTGATTTATGACAAGTGCTCTCTCCCAATGATGTCATGCTAGGAGGGAGTAGGGCTGACCACCCATCCTCTGAAATTGTGATGTGATTTATGATGTGATAGACACATACCCACAGATGGCTTTCAGCAGGAGTTTGGTAACATGGATAGTCCACACTATTGGTCTGAGCCTTTCCATTAGGACGAACATTAAGTCTCCCGTTATGGTGTCGACGGGGAGAGGCAGTGGTTGAGACTCTGAAGGGGTTGTCACTGCGGCATGACGATCTATACTCTTGTTATGTATGCTTGCATGATGAGCATGGAGATGTTATTGTATGCCTGGGTGTGACGACACTCACAGGATTAATATGAGTACTCATGATCTATATATATGAGTGAATGGGACACTCATGGGACCCATGTACCTTGGGATGCCCTATTTGTTATTATATGCTCATTGATATTGGATCATATCATGTTTACATCCACGAGATTATCATGTTTTAAATCCATGAGGGACATGTTTTATCGCATATAATGTTTCAAGACTATGTTGGCATTGCTTATGATACTTATATTTTCATGGATAATTGACCTACACATTATATCAACATTGTTATTCGATTTTGTTTCCTTATTATTACATTAAATGTCTATGTACCTACACAAGCAATACCTTGCTGAGGCGTTACTTTGTTTTGCAATGCCTCAAATACAGAGCGTGATAGCAAGAAAGGCAAGGCCGTGGAGGGATAGTGATAGTAGTGAGGACCACCTTGATTTGACTGATAGATAGCTATACGTGAGTGATTAGGTGGACTACAATTTGAACCTATTTTATGGACTGTATATCTTTATTAGATGGATTTGATTATAACCTTATATAGATTATGGACATGTCTTTAAGTATTGGGGAATATTATGATGGATAGACCCTAGGCCACATTATTATGTTTTTCGGATATTATTGTTTTAAAAAAAATAAAGGCGCCGTTGATTTTGACGTTGGATTTGATATTAGTATTGTCTTAAATTATTACTTCGTACTTATATTACCTTATAATTGTGGTCATGATGTTTTTGGAAAAAGAAGATAACACCTAGAGGTTTTTAATTAAATGTTCTAATATAATAATTAATAGAATCTTTTAATTTTGGGATCCTGACTATAATTATTATTATAAAAAAATATTATAAAAACCTGGGGTGTTACAATTTTTGACTGCTCTTATTTTGATTTTGATGTCCATTGATCATTCTCAACTCTTGAACTTCATGTTTGACATGTGTGGGTCCATAATGTAGCTTGGTTTGCAAATTTTCTCTTTTAAGGGTAAAATAGTCATTTTTACACCATTTTTTTTCATTTGTACGCAAACCTGCAAAATTGTAGAATTAACCCTAATTAGTGATAATTAAGTGATTTCTATGGTTAAAACTTTCTAAATGTGGAGATATATATGTAGTAATTTTGTATGCATCACACATCATCACAATCCGCACACATAGGGCAAAATATGCAAAGGACTACTATGCTCCAACATACATTCTCCTCGTCAAGATCCACTACCATGCCCCATTGACACCAAGGTGGAAAAATTCATCATTATTTCTATATGTAGAGACAGATTGTCATAGTGAGGCCTTCCCAAAATTGTCAGCACTCGATATTTGGCCTCATTATGGGCATGGTGTCCATATCATAAATTTCAAAGAGCAGGTGACCAAACCCTCATAACTCTCCTCGCATAGCATCCCCAAGCCTATGCCTGTTGAAAACAAAAATCCATTAGGCATCCATGCCTGTATATAACATAATAATAATATCGAGCTACATGCATGTTTCATATCAAATCTACAAAAGCATTATATTATATGCGTAGTTTATACTCTGTACCAATATTAAGCTCATATGGCTTTTGAAATAAATCATGTGGATGAAAAATATGCAGTACATTCTTAGTCATATATTTTAAATGACTAACATGCACTTTCAAACCACGGAATCATAATAAACAACTTTCATATATACAAGTATCATATTTTTATTTCATAAATCATGTCACAAACTTTGCATGTATAATATTGCATAGTAATCACCCTTTGTTAATAAACCATGCAATTCTAATCTCATGCTGACATCAAAATACTATCATGCTACATCAAAAGATTAAGCTATTTTAGAAAATTTGCTTTAGATTCCACCTACCTCAAATACGGCTATCAAAATCCTCAAAATGGTCAACTGTCTCAATTTGGTATCAATCAGCATATCTGTCAAGTCATATGTACATTTCAAGTCAGTCACTTAGTCACAATTTCTCCTTTATTACTCATCTAGTCATTGATCGTCATTAAATATGACGATCTTGCCCTTACTAACCTCAAATCCTAAGTACATCTCTTTATTTTTGTAATATCCTCAAATCTTGGCTGTTGATTAATGGTCAATGGTTCGAATTATCCAATTATTATCAATGTATATTGATCTCTACCTGACCTATAGTCTATTTCATCTTTCAATGTTTAATTTATTGAACCAATGGTCAGATTAAATTGTGATCAATTAGATTAAAAGTTATAAGTCCTCCTAATATCAAATTTTTGGATCTAAGGACATTAGAACAATTTGACCATCAAATTAATATAATTAATAATACAAATAGCTCAATTGATCGTTCCTAAGTTTTAATCCATTCTAATCTTGTTTATTTTCTAGAATTTCTAGAATTTATCTAGAATAATCAAATTAAATTAATTTAAATTAATTTAAATAAGATTTGATAGTGATCTTACCTCTGACCATTTAAATCCATATATGACATTGTGTCTCATATGGTTTTATAGGGTTTGATCGCCTTTGATCCAAAAATTCAAGAATGAACAACTTAGATCAGGTACTGAATCTATGGTCAAATATAAATAGAAGCTCAAATTAGTGGTTGATCTAGGTGTTAGGCAGTTTATTAAAAGGTTAGATAATCTAAAAGGGATAGATCAATTACAAATCTAGCATTTATTAGCCAATAGATAGTTGGATTGTGATGAAAAGTTGGTCACAGATCTAGGTTCTAGTGATTGATTAATGGTTGGATGATGTGGGGTTTTGCAGATTTGGTCATGGATCTGACATTCGGTGATAGATCATGGGCTTGATGATGATGAATGATCAGATCTATTACAGATCAACTTGATCATGATCATACATCGTTGCCAGCTCCAGGTCACTATCTAATCTTCACCGATGGCCAAATTGATTGAAGGATTTTGTTCCTCATGTTGCAACTATCACGATGAACACCTCGGATCTGCAAGATCCTTCTGGGATTGAACTGGGGAAAAGGTCAAAGTTCAAGGGTATGATGGGGTCCACCTACACCAAACAGCAAGAGGGAAGGGGAGAATGGGGGCAACAACTATTGGTGGTGGCAGCCGGCTGCCGATTCGATTGCTACCCAGGCCTGACCACAAAGAAGGTGTGACGACTCGAGTTTTTTTACTACTTTTTAAATGCAAAAGACATTTACATAGCGAGAGTGATCTCTATTGAAAATTATTTTTGAAAATCAAATAATAGCAAAAGAATCTTTTTCTTTTAAATTCATTCTTAAAAATCTCTAGTGTCAGTTTTCTTTTCTTAAAAAGGATTATCAATAAAATGAGCGCTACATTCCTACCAAAAATCTAATAGAGTTTCCCCTTTTTTTTGAACATAAGACATTTGACGCAAGTCATGCGAAGTACCTGATAAACATTTATTTGAATTTTAAACATAATTGAAAACTTCATGTCCTTTTCAAATCCCATTTGACATGTAATATTCCCAAGACTTATCAGACATAGCCCAATTACAATTCAAATCACATATAAGATTGAAATATTATCTAATAGTCAACATAAATTGAGTTTCTTAATGAAACTCTAAATTTCATTACAATTTACATTCTTTGAATCAACAACTAGTCTTATGACAACCCGGGTTTTTGAACATTTTTTTTTTTATAAAACTTTTTGAAAGCTGGGGCCACAAATTTTGTAAAACCAACAGGGACAACAATTTCAAAACAATTTTCATTTATAGAAAACCCTGAGGTCAACCATCGATTCAAAACTTAAATATATATATATATATATATATTTCGAGTAAACATTTTTAAAATAATTTTACTACTCCAAGACACATGCAGTCAACAACCACATTCCCATAATAGTATAATCAAGTCCAATAAGATAGATATACATACACAGTTTATGTAAAATCAGAACATACCTCTCAATGAGACATCTCGATCACTATTTGTCTAACTCCCCATCTATCCTGTTTTTGTCCCAATATCTGAGGCATTGCGACAATAAAGAAATGCCTCAGCAAGCAATGCTTGGTAGGTACATAGACATTTAATGTAATAGCAATGGAACAAAATTCGAATAATCGTAGTGATACAATGAGTAAAGAAATTTTCTACAAGAATATAATTATTTTAAGCAATACTAATCAAATCTCAAAACATCATATACGATGAAACATGCATCTCATGGATTTAAAAACATGATATGATCTAATATAAATGAACATACAATAACAACAGGGCACCCTAAGGTACGTGGGTCCCACAAGTGTCCCGTATACTCGTATCACAGATCATGAGTACTCATATCAAACCTCTAAGTGTCATCACACCCAGGCATAAATAACATCTTCATGCTCATCATGCAAGCACACAGAATAACAGTATGGATCATTATGCCACATTGGCAACCCTCCAGGGTCTCAACCACTACCGCTCCCCATCGACACCATAACGGGAGACTTAACGTCCATCCTCATAGAAAGGCTCAGACTGGTAGTGTGGACTATCCATGTTACTAAACTCCTATCAAAAGCCATCTATGTGCAGGTGTCTATCATATCATAATCATATCACAATTTTTGGAGGGTGGGTGGTCAGCCCTCTCCCTCCTAGCATGACATCGACCAGGTGAGAGCACTTGTCATAAAACCCAAAAATCACGTATCTCGAAAAACCAAGAACACTTGTGGCTCGCAATCCCCAAGGCACACCCCTCATCCTGGGGTTAGCTTCTCAAAAGACCAGCTACCAGGCCTCCACTTTCTTTTCTCATGAAGACTGATCAATTTAAATGATGCAATGAGGAAAGAAAATTTCTAGTTATGCATAAATACAGAGTATAATTCTCAAGAATCACCGATCATAAATCCATTTAATACATTATTGAAATCTAATATCAATCATAGCATAAAACTCTGAGACTCACAAAAGCACAGACTAATAATAAGTGCAATTAATCCACAATCAATCATGACGCAATGATAATGCAAGGTTTTTAAAATCAAAACATAACATTAAATGTCATCACCTACCTCGACGTGAGATCACCCAACTCAAGCATATAATCTTCTTAGCTTGTACGTTCAGATGTAGCTATTAGTACCACAATATTATTTCTCGTTATTTATATTATTATAATGGAATCTATGGTGATCTAATCATTAGATCATCCTCTAAGATCTCTAATTATGATTTAGTTCTTAATTTAGTCACATCTCATGTCCATCTGTTCATTTTTGTGTGTATCTAATGTTTATACCTTAATCTAACAGTCAAATCATCCTCAAATCAATAGTTTCCCAAGATCTGGTTCAAACCAATGGTCTAGATCAATTTCTAGAGTAGTCACACTAATATTCCCCTTAGAACCCTTATTTCTTATCATAATTTATCTCATTGTTCAAGTCTAGAGGCATGATCACCCTTTGATCAGTCGGTTCTAAGTTATTAATTAATATTCTACAATTTAACTAATCTAAAAGTGGTCAAATACAGGTTTTCAAGTTAAATCTAAGTCTGCGTCGTCAAAACGATCGCAACTAATGTTTCCGATCCTGATTTGGACCTCTATAGCTCTCAAAATCAAGTTTTTTGTAAAAAAAAACATCATAAATTAATATTTGTTAATTTATAGGGGTTGGGCAGCTATTTGCACCATTTTACACTAGCGGGCTGGTTTACACAGTGTTACACTAGCGTGACGCTGGAACCAGTGCTAAGGAAGACGACCCGAGTCCGGTCGTCACTAGTGACCCCACAGGTGTCCAAATTTTGTGATTTTTGCACTATTTTACTCAAAATTTCATGTATTTTTCATTTTTACCACTCCCTTTGACTGATTTCGCCAAAATTTTGGGTTTTACTCTATTTTTCTCATGTTCCAAAAATTCTCCTATGTACTATTCTTCATGATTTTAGGAGTCACCAGCCGTTGGATCTCCCTCAAATTTAAAGGGTCTGTTCTTAGATTCCTTACGCACTAAATGAGCGGTCCAGTCTTTGTTTTACTAGTGTTTTCTCAATGTATTGTTATGCCAACTGTAAGGTACATCGAGTTGTCGAAAAACTATAAACCCATGTTGTTTTTCGGCATTAACGGATGCGAAAATTTCCTCTTATACACTATAAATGGAAGGGGAATAAGGGGGTGAGACTTACCTCGATCAATCGATGACGATTGACACTGCCAGAGGGACTTTCTCAGAGCTCTTTTTGGCATTGCGTTTTCTATTAAGGATCTCTAAAAGCTCAATTTTTGGAGTCAAGAGGCTTGGATGGAGTGATTAGATGGAGGGAGGAGGTTTGTTATATAGTTGATGATCCATTTTCCCTAATCCCCGATCGATTTTTTCAATGAATTAGTTAGATCTGATAGGGAAGGGTGGAAGGGGGTGCCGTTATTAAAAATAGCCCCCTGTATTTCGGGCTTCTTCAAATTACCAAATTGCCCTTCAAATTCAATGGCTTATAACTTCTCTATTTGAGCTCCATTTTCATGTTCTTTATACTGTTCAATTCCTCTCGATGTGTACTTTTTAGTTTTTAGGTCTTCAGATCCAAATTCTATGCATAAAAATTTTAATTTAATTTATTACTAATTTATTATTTATAATTTGAGGATATTACATCCTTCCCACCTTATTAAAATTTTGTCCTTGAAATTTCGATGCATACCTCTACGTAAATAATTATGGGTGGATCCCCCGCATCTCTTTTATTGTCTCCCATGTGGCCCCCAGCTATGAATGACATTCTCTATGGACTTTGCCTAATGAAATAGTTTTAGTCCTCAACTCCTTGACTTTCTTATCCAGTATACACACAAGTCTCTCTTCAATTGTCATGTCAGGCTGTAACTCTCCTAGGATCTGGTCAAGTTTGTGAGACAGATCTGACATGTACTTCCTTTGAACGATTCCAGAGTCATCCTCACATCACAATGTATGATAATCGTGACAATAATTTCACAGTTAACATCAATAAGCAATTTCACAAGATGTCATACCTTCTTATCTCAACCCATCATATAAATCGATGCCTATCAATCCTCTCTTTATATATCAAACACATCATAACCACGTATGCAGCAATTTGCACAACCTAAGCTTCCATCTAGGAGTTGATTACTTATGAACAACTTAGTACTAGTAATCTCACTATATCTACTCGATTCATAGCATCTTTGTTGTAACACCCTCGGGTTCCAACAATCACAATATTGTCCGCTTTGGGGTGTCCATACACCCCTTATGGTTTTGTTCTTCCCAAGTTTCCTAGGAAAAACGTGTTGTGATCATTAGAGTTCCCCAAACTCTTATAAGTAGCCCAGTTTTCTCTCCCCAGGCAATGTGGGACTAACTCTCTGTCCCTCACCCCAGCCTAGAAGCCTACCAACCTTCTCTTGGCCTGTCCTCATCGGCCCAGGGTGTCACAGTTTGGTATCATAGCCCAGGCTTATTCCATCATCACCACTTTAAGGGTCTAATTAGCATGATAGCCAATTAGTTGTTGGCTTAGACTGAGAAATGCGTATACCATGGGTTATGGGTTGTTAAGAGATGGCTCCTCGATGAAGGACCAGGTCTACCCCCGCTCCACCAGTTGCCACCCCTGCCACTACACCAAAGCAAGGGGGGCAGGAGGCAGACATTGCGGCTCGCGTAGTTGAGAGCCTCTTACCACGTCTCACAAAGCATATTACGAGGCAGGTTCAAGAGGAGGTGCAAGCCTTGCACCGTGTCCACCTGGCAGCGACTGCAACAATTCTAGAGGACTCAGCAGCACAGTCGTCCCATGTAGCATCGATGACACCCTGGGTTTTCCAAATCCTTTTCCATATGTATAAGAAAATAATAATAGTTTATTGATAGAAAATAGATGGGATCCCAGAACATAAAACTCATAATTAAAAAAAAAATTCACAGCATCAAGAAAAATACCAACGAAGAAAACCCCGAGGATCATTTCACCTCAAAAACTACAATGAATAAACAGAACCAAAAGTAAACCTTTTGAGCATGCTCAAAAATTAAAACCACGGTGAAATTTTTGCAACTGTAAAGATGCATGATAGTGAAAGTTCCAAAGCTCCAAGGTCTGTCCAAGATCACCACGTCATCCATGTATAAGCATATGCATACTATACAGTGATATGGGTCTAATCTATTAATATATACAACGACTAAGTAGAAGTCCAATTATCCATTACCAGTCCAACACAATGTACACCACTCTGTCTCTGAATATGACAGTATCTGGTCCTCAACCCCCGTCCATCTCCACTCTAGTCCGCATGCTTCCTTTTCAAATTGTCACGCTCTAATTCTAAGGCATTGCTAAACAAAGCAATGCCTTAGCAAGCCATGCTTGTGTAGGTGATATACATCCAAAGTAAACTCAATAAAAACAAATCACATGGTACAAGGCATAAAGATCGTAAGATGGTCAAACATAATATAAAGCCTTAAGTTTCACGATGAAGGACATACCAAGTCCATGAAATAAATAAGATATCATCAATCATGGTATCAGGACATGCACCATCCAAGAAAATCTAGAAACACACGAATGCATGTCAAAAGTATCGAACATCATACACAGTCAAACCCTATGAGTGTCTCAAGTACACTCATGGCAATGTGGGGTCAGCTCTCTGTACCAGCCGCTTTCACCCTTACACCCTCACGGGTACTCAGGCACTCAAGGAAACGACACGTTCCACTTTCGCTTTCACCCTTGCACTCTCACGGCACTCAAGCACTCACGAAAAGTAGCGTTGCATGCCCACTTTCACCCTTTCACCCTCGCAGGCACTCAGCCACTCACGGGGTGAAGAAATGTATCCTACCACAGGAGCAATAGTCTCAACATCAAAATAGAGCGACTCCCACATGTCAAAAATACCAATAATCAGGGAATATCACAAAATATATCAGAAACAGTGCATGCAATAATCACCCAAAAGATAGCATGCACATGAGAAACAACATGCTGAAATTAATCCCATGCATATGGTAAGGCATAAATCATATGCTTCAAAAACTCAAATCTCTAAGTCATCATTTGAGAATCACAAAAAAATTGTGAATGAAATCACCTACCTCGGTATCGCAATACCCCAAACAAACGTGTAAACGATATCAAGGTGTATGCCCTAATGTACCTGTCACACCATAAATCATTATTCATGGTTAGGCCTCTCATTTTCTCCATGATCCCTACATTTTCTATTTCATTTAGTAAACCACAGTTATCTTTGTGATCGCGTGTCGATCTGACGGTCTGATCATTCTAATCTCATTATCATTTCATGTTTAACATATACAACCAAAATCTAAAGCCTAATCATCCATTAATCAGCTTAATCTAAGTCATTGTATAGTGCTTAGTAGTTTGGCTATTAAAAAGCTACTCCAAACTAGATTTTTATCTTAAATCTAAGTCTTCTTTATTGAGACGATCACAACGCCTCTTTCGAATCGTGATTTGGACCTCTGTAGCTCCTAAAATCATGTTTTTTATGCATAAAGGATCAAAAAAACTCAAAAACAAGAAAAAGGACCCTCCACACGTGCAACACACACGTGCGCTACGTGTGTGGTGTGTCCTTTTTCTTGTTTTTGAGTTTTTTTTATCCTTTATGCATAAAAAATATGATTTTAGGAGCTATAGAGGTCCAAATCATGATCCAAAAGAGGCGTTGTGATCATCTCAACAAGGCGGACTTAGATTTAAGATGTGAAGCCCTGGGCCAATGAGGGCAGGCCAAGAGAAGGCTGGTAGGCTTCTAGGCTAGGGTGAGGGACAGGGACTTAGTCCCACATTGCCTAGGGAGAGGAAACTAGGCTGTTTATAAGAGTTTTGGGAACTCTAATGGTCACAACGCGTTTTCCCTAGGAAACTTAGGAAGAACAAAACCGTGAGGGGTGTATGGGAGCCCCAAAGTGGACAATATTGTGATTGTTGAAACCCCAGGGTGTTACAAATGGTATCAAAGCCAGTTCCCCTCGTGGTGTGGTGGCTAACCGCACGCGGGCGCGTTGCCGTGGCCATCACGCAGGGACACGTGTTCCCTAAGGGGGGAAGATGTGAAGCCCTGGGCCGATGAGGGCGGGCCAAGAGAAGGCTGGTAGGCTTCTAGGCTAAGGCGAGGGATAGAGAGTTAGTCCCACATTGCTTGGGGAGAGGAAACTGGGTTGTTTATAAGAGTTTGGGGAACTCTAATGGTCACAATGCATTTTTCCTAGGAAACTTGGGAAGAACAAAACCGTGAGGGGTGTATGGGTGCCCCAAAGCGGACAATATTGTGATTGTTGGAATCCCAGGGTGTTACATTTGTTAACATATAAGAAATCATTTACCAAATCAAAATCGAAGCATATAGTTCACCAATAGGAAATCATATGCTAGTCACAACGACAACATACTAACTCACCAACATGAACTCTATGCCAATGAGAACCAATCTACAACATGATCATACTTATAAGCGCTTATGAGCTTGCCACTTAAAGGTCTACTAGTGTGTCTAGCACCTGCCCTCATTAGTTACTCACCAATATCGATTGTAAATTGAATTTTGATTCATCATATAGGGAATATACTCACATAATATTGTATGTCACTAATATCTTGGTGAAACTCAATTATACAATGCCCGTAGTTTATAAGACTAAGGAACAATGAATGTTAGTTACCAATTTGACTAATCTCAGCCTATCACAGTCTCAATAAATGACTTCTCTATTATGCAAAGTGTTTTGAAAAAGAGAATTCACTTCCTCTGACCATAACTCATGCTATAAATGTTTGCAATAAATGATGAACCCTTAAACATTTTGAATTTATGCACAATGATTCCTTGTGCCCCTCTGTGTTCATGAAGTATTCAACAATACTATCTATTAACCCAATCATGGCTCATCAAAATAACATTTGAAAATTCGACCCATCATATCCATACATTCTGTCAATGTATTAGTTTCACCAACTTGTACCATCCACAACTAGTAACAATCATAACAAGTTCTAAAAATCATCTTAAAGACATCATACTCAAAATCCTAGGCTGGGTATAACCACACCCCAAATCACTCTCTAGAGACACCATGTACCATTAGGAATAAATCAAATAAATCATCAATAGATGATTTAAATTATTAGTTTTCTACTGTAGTATTATCAAATGAATGAAACTCTGTGCATAATGATAAAGATCTAGTTCTCTTCTTATGAAGAAGACTACTGCACTTCACAAAGACCCACTAGGCCTATCAAAACTCTCATCAAAAGCTCATATAGTTGGAACTTTGTCAGCTCAATTAGGAACATCTCACATGGTATTCCGAGTAAGTAATTCCGTACCTAATGCCTAATTAACATCAATATCAATCTCTTGTGGCAAAATCATGAAACTCCTTAGGCAAAACCATAAACTCTTGCACATCATCTTTGTGCTCATTCCATAGTCGTCCATAATACCACATAGTCACACAATTAAGAAATACTGAGTATCCTCTACAAAGTACCGTATTGCCTTCAAGATAGAAATAACACAACTCTTAAAGATGCCTCTTCTTACACAAGTGAGGCCAATAGCTGTCCAGTTACACCAAAAGTAATCTTCTTCTCATAGAAATCACTATCTCCATATTAGCGAATCCATTCTAAGGATAATATTACAATCAATCATATCGAGTGGGAAGAAATCAACATTCATCCTATTGCTCATTATCTCCACCACTTGTCCTTAGACATACTTACAAGTTTCCATAACCCTTTCACCAGTATCCTTACATCTAATTCAAATACTACCATATATTCATGATTATATTCCTCAATGTGCTAATACTAAAGTCAAAAATCACTGGATCCTAATTCAATAAGTATTTGAGCATGTTTACTAGAAATCAAGAAAATATTTTCTATAGCCCAATTTGAGGTCTATACTTGCTTATAAGTAATGAAGAGACTCATCACTACTAATGTGGAGCCATTTCTGCCCCATCTCCAATGTTAGTCAGTTTGACTCATGGACTTATGAAACAGTCTCTATCGATTACTTTGTCTCCTCACAATCAAAACATTTTAAAGGATTGTAGTTGTAATGGCTGTTGTTGTTGCTATTATCATTATTACGATAATCTACTAACTCCAAAACATAGCTATCCAGGTACCTGTTCTTTTACTAATGTACTCTCTCTTGTTCACATCATAATCCTGTCTAATCAATGTTATTGTCTCAGTGGCCCCTATAATTATGTCAATGAAAAAAAATCTCTTACTCCTTTTGGGCTAACTCAACTACTCATGTCCGAGTTTCTATGCTCAACTCGAGTCCCAAGAGAATATCTTTTGATAACATAGAGTCCAATTCTATTGCCTTGGTCACCAATGTAGGATGCACTACCATCACCTGATTTCTCAATCCATGCATCAACATATCACAATCTATTTGTAGCCTCCTTACACCACATAAAGAAGTCAAGAGCATATCAATCAATTATATATTCCAATTCAATATTGTTGAACCATTTAATTTCTCTGCTCTATAGTAACAAACTCTCACCTTGTCACCAAATGCTCATGAGACAAGATACTGATCATCACTAGCCTTTCTAAGAGTCTTTCATATAAAAGTCTCAGAAATGGAGGAATGTGATCTCCCAAACAACCATCATTAGAATCCTCATAATCACATTTTTGGTGTTCTCACTTCCCCTATTTCATTTCCTTCAACTAATCAAAATTTCATGGTCATATTTATCAAATCATTTACAATCATCAACCTCACATCCAATGTGATGGATATTTCATAATGACTTTCTTGGCCATTTTAGACCACATTATAATCAATATTCAACAATTATTCTCATAAAACAGTTATCACATCCTCTAGGGTTATGCACTTCCAATCATAATTAAAACTCCAATACAATTCATAACATTAACTTTTCACTGAGGTCTAGTTATCAGTATCTTTGTGTGCACAAGGATCTATAAATTTCATCTCATAGATCAAGTAATTCATCTATGGAAAATTAAATATTGTTCCATCAATTGTCAATGATTTTCATTAATACTATAATTTATTCCTCAACTAAATCCACTTCAAGTTTAGATTAATACAATACTTCTTTAAAATTCTCGTGTTCTCATTTGTTGTAACCATTCCTGATCTTGCTCAATTGCAGTTATAATAGCCTTTATACTCTTTCAAAATTTATAAACATAGTCCAAGTTATAACTTGAATTCTCAAAAGTAATTTATATACACATATCTTCTATCATATAGTAAAGTTTTCACCTAGAGAACTGATTCACAATCTTTATCCTGAATCTTTACTCGCCATTTACCATTGTACTCTTTAAAGTGTCATACCTACTATTCTCACATGGGATATTATATTCACAGTACGCTTTCTCCATAAGCAATTTAGCAATCAACACGAAAATTCCTAGCTAGAGGCACTAATTCATGCATGTCATGTAGTGATTTCTTACCCTCAAGAGCTTCACTATTCTCATAAGAATTTCCTTTTTCTTTAATTGATCATTTTTCCTTTTCCATGACTATTCATGTCTTCCACTTGAATCATTGTCTATTAATGACAAGATTCAACTATATATATGATTTTCACTCTATCCTTGCACTTTTTAGTTCAACTCCCTACACCATTAAATGGTGTTTATTCTAGTTTCATAATTTACTAAATGATTTACTATAATGACTCAAATTTTTTTGATATTATTATATCACTTTTACAACCATGATCAATCATGATTTTGGGGTTGTTTTGGAAATCAATATACACTTGAATCACCTTAATAGGTGGTTATATTTTTTAATTTAATTAAAATACAAAACAAAGGAATTTGTAAGAAAAATTAGTGTCATTAGATTCTATACTCGAAATGGAATCCAACGCCTTAAAGAACACCAAAAACGGAGTTCATATTACCAAGTTATGGCCTTTTGAAGATAGAGGGTCATTTTTGTAAAATATAATTAAAACAGAATGGCCTGAAAACACAGGGTGCCGTTTTGATAACGACACCCCATCGTCTTCCCCACCGCCTCATCCCTTCCAAGTGTCGCACTACACTGTTCTTGTAGTGGAGCGTCGGAAAACATTGGGGCACCACCATGGGCAGCACCGCCTTCTAGGGCTATAAAAAGCCCTTCCCCCTCTTCACCGATCATCTTCTTCTCCTCTTTCTCTGGCTGCCTTCACCCAAAATCTGGCAGCTAGGGTTTCAGCGTGAAGGAACCACACCTCCGGCAATGGCTACCCTCCTAGACTTCCTAGGTAAGCCCTCACTCCACCTTCTCAGGTTCTTCTTTCCTCCCAGCCCAAATCCTCTCTGGATTTGTGTTTCCAGGACGAAATTGTCGGAAGAAACCTAGCTTTGATGGGTCTACGGACCCATTGAACCAGACACCTCCTAGGTACCCTCCTCCCCTTCCCTTCTCCTTTCCCTTCATTTCTGGCCCATGTCCATGTTGGATCTGGCTTTTTCCCCAGCCAAAAATAGCCGGAGAAGACCCCGGCTTCAATGGATCTGTCTGTCCATTCGTACCAGGTGTCCCAGGGACACAAGCATAACGTGCACCCGAGATGCGCCCCATGGGACAACCCTCAAGCTTGTGACACCGTACGAGGGCGTGCAACCTCATACAGGCACAGTCCCAATTCGACCGGGACGCACGAGCACCCCAAGAGCCGAGACGCATCTCGCCCGCATTGAGGACGTGTCCATGGGACGCCTCCTGGGATGTGTGTTACAGCACGCCGCTTGGACATGCGCACACATGCAATCATAGTCCTAGATCAACCGGGACGCACATGCGTCCTAGGAATTGTGACGTGCATGGCCCTAATTGACACATCTGGGTCATCCATTGATGCGCGACACTAAAACTCCAATTAAGGAGGCTATATAACTCCAATCGACGATCTTAAAGACCCGTTGCGTCCGTATTGATGACGCAGACCTAATGACATAAAAGTTAGTAAAGGTAATCTACCATTCATTATATCATCTCTACATGAGGTCTAGCCTGGTTGTGAGATCTAGCCTAGAGATGCACTAAGCAATGATCAAAAAGGCAGATCTAGCCATTAAGCTATAATTCTAATTAGTGGATAGAAAATGATATTTGAATCCTTGATAGCCATTAATATCCAGGGTTTCACAAAGATGGGTCAAAGTGGAGTAATGAGGAGCACGATTCAAGGAACAACGACGTAGGTAGTTTGATACTGCTATGCTTTTATGCATTTCCAAATATACTTTATTAGTGGGTAGTCTGATACTACTAGGTTTTTAAAGGCATCTTAAACTCTGTCTTGCCTTTATTACCATTTTTAGCATGCTTTTGAGATATAATGTTCTTATAAGAGTATGCGAAAATGTCTTCATGTATTATGGCTTTGAATGTGATACTAGCATGAACTAATTTTATGCATTGCTCGCATGTTTTGAAAATAATTGATTTTGGATTATTAACTATCCTTGAGGGTTGCCAAAAGACGCTAGAGTGCTCAAAAGAAGCTGGTTAGGCAGTTGTGACGACCAAGCAGTGTGAGGGACCTAAAGAGGACATTGAGATTAATTGCATAAATTGCATGATTTGCGATTAATGAGATTTGGATTAATTATATATACTTTTTGGGCTATTGAGGCTGGTGGGCACTATGCTAAGAGATTGTTATGTACGGGGTTGGCCTCCCAGCCTCTACCACCAAAGGGTGGATAGTATCACTGCCAAAAAGGCATTGTCCCTTCCCTGACTACTATGGTAAACAGGGACGACCACTGGAGGTGTTCATGGCACCCTTTCAGGGACATCCATAATCTCCGTGGAGGCTATGGTGGATTCCAACTATATGCTGAGCGTGAGCATAATGACCCTATGATTTTAGTTTTACCGATGTGCATGTAGCATTGAGATGGTCATATACGAGTACTCGTGACCAGTCAGCGTGACGTGTTCACCAAGAGACAGACCATGTGCATGATACTTATAGTGATACCAATATCTGCTTGGAATAATGACTATTTTAAGAGTTTCATGATTATTATATTTGACTCGTTGGTTTGATACATTTTCCAAAATCTTCGTATATGGATCTATTGATTTCTATTTTATGATTTTGATCATATTTATATCATTGAATACTAGATTTCGGTAAAGGATTCCATGATTGAAATTATATTAATAAGCTTATGTTTTATGCATAACTATGCATGCTTACACAAAAGGAATCACTGATGTTTTACATGAAAAGATCTTGGAACCATGCATGTTGCCTACTATGTTTTCAAAATAGTAGTATCAGATCACCTACTGAATATGAGACATACTCACCCTAATATATTATTTTTCAAGATTAGCTCCACACAGAATTAGAAGAAGCATCAAAAGAAGAGAAGACAAGCATGAATGTAAGTAAACACTATATCTTTTCAACATGTATCTGTATTTATTTACAATTGGGCTGTGAGCTGTGACTAGATAGACCTGGGAAGACTTTTATGATTACAGTAATTTTCAAAGGTACTTTGTTTGTTGTGAAAGCAAATGACACTTGAGGTTTTCAAAATGAGTTTAAAATAAAAGATTTTTCTGTTGCATTGCATTGTTTTTCTAAAAATCTTTTCAAATGGGATGCATCCCACCTTAGGAATTAGATATTTCATTTAAAAATGCATGGGAAAAGCCAGGTTGTCACATTTATTTATTTAGCTCCTACCAGTTTTAATTCTCACCTTGGACTGTCATCTTCACATGGACTTTTGGGATTGGCTGTGAGTGGATGAACCTGCTCTGATACCAATTGTGACGACCCAGGTTTTTCAACATTTTTTTTTTTATAAAACTTTTCGAAAGGTAGGGCCCCAAATTTTGTAAAACCAGTAGCGAAAACAATTTCAAAATAATTTTCATTTACAGAAAACCCCGAGGTCAACGATCAATTCAAAACTTAAATATATATATTCCAAGTAAACATTTTGAAAATAATTTTACTACTCCAGGACTCATCCAGTCAACAACCTCATTCCCATAATAGTATAATCAAGTCCAATAAGATAGATATACATACACAGTCCATGTTGAATCAAAACAAACCTCTCAATGAGACATCTTGATCACTATTTGTCTAACTTCCCATCTATCTTGTTTTTCTCCCAATATCTGAGGCATTGCAATGATAACGCAAGGCCTCAGCAAGCAATGCTTGGTAGGTACATAGACATTTAATGTAATAGTAATGGAACAAAATTTGAATAATCGTAGTGATACAATGAGTAAAGCAATTTTCTACAAGAATACAATTATTTTAAGCAGTACTAATAAAATCTCAAAACATCATATACGATAAAACATGCATCTTATGGATTTAAAAACATGATATGCTCTAATGTAAATGAACATACAATAACAATAGGGCACCCTAAGGTACGTGGGTCCCATGAGTGTCCTATACACTTGTACCATAGTTCATGAGTACTCATATCAAACCTCTGAGTGTCATCACTCCCAGGAATAAATAACATCTCCATGCTCATCATGCAAGCACACAGAATAAGAGTATGGATCGTCATGCTGAAATAGCAACCCTCCAGGGTCTCAACCACTGCCGCTCCCCGTTGACACTATAATAGGAGACTAAATGTCTATCCTCATCGAAAGGTGTGGACTGCTAGAGTGGACTATCCATGTCACCAAACCATTACCGAAAGTCATCTGTGGGCAAGTGTCTATCATATCATAATCACATCACAAATTTTGGAGGGTGGGTGGCCTGCCCTCTTGCTCCTAGCATGACATCCACCGGGTGAGAGCACTCATCATAAAACACAAAACATGAAAATCACGTATCTCAAAAAAATAAGAGCACTCGTGCCTAGCAATCTCCAAGGCATACCCCTCATCCCGGGGTTAGCCTCTCAAAGGACCATCCACCAATCCTCCACTTTCTTTTCTCATGAAGACTCATCGATCATAAATCCATTTAATACATTATCGAAATCTAATATCAATCATAGCATCAAACTATGAGCCTCACAAAATCATAGACTAATAATAAGTGCAATTAAATCACAATCAATCATGATGCTACGATAATGGAAGGTTTTTAAAATCAAAACATAACATTAAATGTCATCACCTACCTCGACGTGAGATCACCCAACTTAAGCATATAATCTTCTTAGCTTGTACGTTCAGATGTACCTATCAGTACCACAATACTATTTTGTGTTATTTATTTTATTATAATAGAATCTATGGTGATCCAATCATTAGATCATCCTATAAGATCTCTAATTATGATTTGGTTCTTAATTTAGTCCCATCTCATGTCCATCTATTCTTTTTTTTGTGTATCTAATGTTTATACCTTAATCTGATGGTCAGATCATCCTCAAATCAATAGTTTTTCAAGATTTGGTTCAGACCAATGGTCTACATCAAGTTCTAGAGTAGTCACACTACTATGCCCCTTAGAACCCTTATATATTGTCATACTTTATCTCATTGTTCAAGTCTAGAAGCCTAATCACCCTTTGATCAGTCAGTTCTAAGTTATTAATTAATATTTTATAATTTAACTAATTTAAAAGTGGTCAAATGTAGGTTTTCAAGTTAAATCTAAGTCCGCATCGTCAAGACGATCGCAACGGATGTTTCCGATTGGTATTTGGACCTTTGTAGCTCTCAAAATCAAGTTTTTTGTAAAAATACTTCATAAATTAATATTTATTAATTTATAGGGATTGGTCGGCCATTTGCACCATTTTACACTGGTGGCCTAGTTTACACTGGGTTACATCGGCATGACGTGGGAGGCGATGTCGAGGAAGACAATCGAAGTTCAGTCGTCTCTGGTGACCCCACATCTGCCAAAATTTTGTGATTTTTCCACCGTTTTGTTCGGAATTTCATGTATTTTTCATTTTTACCACTTCCTTTGACTGATTTTGCCAAAATTTTGGGTTTTTACTCGATTTTTCTCATGTGCCAAAAATTCTCCTACATACTGTTCTTTGTGATTTTCGGGATCACTGGCCGTTAGATCTCCCTCAAATTTAAAGGGTCTGTTCTTGGGTTCCTTACGCACTAAATGAACAGTCTGATCTTTGTTTTAACAGGTTTTCTCAATGTATTATTAAGCCAACTATAAGGTATACCAAGTTGCAAAAAAACTATAAACCCATGCTATTTTCTAGCATTAACGGACATGAAAATTTCCTCTTATACACTGTAAATGGAAGGGGAACAAGGGGGTGAGACTTACCTCAGTCAATCGACGGCCGTTGACGCTGCAAGAGGGACTTTTTCAAAGCTCTTTCCAGCATTGCATTTTCTACCAAGGATCTTTAAAAACTCAATTTTTGGTGTCAAGAGGCTTAGATGGAGTGATTAGATCAAGGGAGGAGGTTTGTTTTATAGTTGATGATACGTTTTCCCCAGTCCTTGAGCTCCATTTTCTGCGTTCTTTATATCATTCAATTCCTCTCGATGTGTACTTTTTAATTTTGAAGATATTACAAGCCTTCTTAAAATCTTAATCTTCTTTCTAATTCTCTTTTAACTGACCTATGATAAAAATGGTGGGGTGAGTATACAACATACTTAGTAAGTAATCCAAGCACTACAAAATTGAAATCATGGTATACACATACAATAATTTGAAGAGAGTGTTTTTTTTTTTTAATAAATCACTTGGGCACAAGCCATCACATGAAATGCATTATAAGCACACCTATGCATGTATAAATAAACGTATGTATACCATCCACAAAATCCACATCATACTTAACAAACCAAATAACATACAATTACTTTAACATTCATAGTAGTGATTAGTTAATCTACAAGTCAGCCATTTCAAACCGACAATAACATTATTATTGGGCACATATCTATTATAAGGAACATTATACAGCCATACAATCTTAAGCATATGATGATATTCATGTCATATACATCACAACTCATTTCAAGTAATATACATCACAATTCATTTCAAGTAATCTCATATCATATCATTACATTAGATATCAACTCATAATGAAGGCAGATCTATGTCAATCATCTCAAATTGTCATAGCTCAAAATCTACTTAGAGCATGTTATAAACATATGCAATGTAATTATCATAATAAAAATCCCATCTAGGATTTAATCTATCCATGTACAACATCAGTACATGTAAAATCACAAGATATCCTTATGAAGGGTAACGCATGCAATCAGTATGCACAATTCGATGACAAAACAATAAAACAATTGAATCATTTTCCACTACAATCATAGGCAACTGAATGCCATATCAAATCAGAGCATATCAACTCACCATAAGCAAATCCTTGCCAAATATACCTCTAAGCATATCAGCTTATCATAGGCAAATCCATGCAAAATATACCTATGTGCATATCAGCTTACAACAAGCAAATCTATCCCAAAACCAAATCAAATAATGTATGTGAAAACATTCTTACTACATATAAAATCACAAGATATCCATAGTCTTACAACTCTTACAAGTCATTTCATATTACCTGAATACCAGTCTTCAATTATTACAAGTTGTTTCACATTACCTAATACCAATCTTCAACTATTATGAGTCATTTCACATTACTTGATACCAATCTTCAACTCTTATGAGTTGTTTCACATTACCTGATACCATTCTTCAACTCATACAACCAGTTTCACATTACCTGGTACCAGTCTTCAACTCTTATGAGTCGTTTCACATTACCTAATACTAGTTTTCAATCTTACAAGTAGTTTCACATTATCTGGTACCAGTCTTCAACTCTTACAAGTCATTTCACATTATCTGATACCAATCTTCAACTCTTACAAGTCGTTTCACATTACCTAGTACCAATCTTCAACTCTTAATCTTTACTTTAATACTAGTATACATTAATATTTCATAATTCATACAAAGCCATGTACCTCAAGTGTTTATTTTAGAGCATGGCTCAATAGTCAAATCAATCCGTATTCATATTCATACATCTCAATTTGTATCATAAGACATACATACATTATGCAAAATCATGCATTTTCAAGCATTCCTTTCAAAGTATGGAACTTATACATGTACAATTCACAATCTTTCTCATGTCTCATAAGTAAACATTTGAATACTTTAAATTGAATGATTCATTATTCTTTCAAAATTAGGTATGAAATATGGATTTAAAGTTATATTTCAATTTGCATGAATCATTTATCAGAATGTCAAATATAGGACATATGATAAATCATGGATCTACATGAAAATCATATATGCTAAAATAACACACATGTATCAAATCATTACTAAAATCAAACCATTCAAATTCGACAACAACTCACCAACTAATTCCTCATTTTGAAATTCATTTGAAACTTGGTAGTATCATATTACATACCTCTTACGATGTCTTCAATTCGTAATCATTTCTCAACCTTAGTTTGGATTACAACTTGACTTACATTGCACATAAACCTCTCATTCGTATTTCAACCTAAATTATAGATCAATGCTCAATTCAATATGTCAATTGTAGATCTTATGCAACATGTCTATTCTCAGGTTTTCGCATTACAATCGTTATCAAACATTGTCGGGGTCTTACTTCTTTACTGTTCAATCAGATAGTAGAGATTATTTGCTTAATTTTCCATGTAGATTTTTCAATTTCTTTCATATACTAGTAATTTCAATGTTCTAGAACTCATCTGTAGTTGTCTAATTATCGATCAGACATCATGAAGTCAGAGTTTGAATAGTAATAGATTGGACGATTGAGATTGTTCTATCTATTTCGCCCTTAAATCAACACATTTGATCCATTCTACATGAATTTCAAGTGACTAAACTTACTTATCATCGATCAAATGACATTAAACATCATTTTCACAGTCCTAATCTAATAACTAAGATTGTTCAATCAGTTTCCAGCCTAGATTGACCATCTCAGTCCAATTCGAGTTTTATGAGGCACTTATTTAGCTATTCCAAGGCTTGGATTAAGAAATGAATTGTTAGATCATCCACAAAACCTAGATCTAGAATGAAATCATACAGATTTAACAAAATACCTCAAATCAAGAACTGGGCTTTACAGATCTTACCTTCAAAGATCGTCCTTGTGCTTCCTACACCCTCAAATGAACCGGATTGACACTAATTTCAGGCCAAACCTCACTAATCTCATTGCGCATTAGTTTCCTCTTCAATTGATGACCAAGAATGATGCAAATTATCAACTATTTTTGGGGCCTTAGTTCTTCTCGGCAAGTCGTGGAAGATGATCAACTCGGATCAACGATTTGAGCTATCGTCATCTCTGGTGAGTCCCTACAACTCCAAGAAACCCCTAACTCTTTTTTCTTTTTTTTTCCTTCCTCACTGGGGTGAAGGGATTCTCCAACAAGCCGGGTTTCCTTTCCACCTCACCTTTTCTCTCCCTATCCCTTTTCTTCTTTCTCTTCCCTCTCCCCATTGGGTTTTTCCCCTGTGATGTCGGGTTTGAGAATAGACCATTAGGTCTATTTTTCGATTCACTTAAGTGGGAAGGGTGCCAATATCAAATATGGCCCCTCTATTTTGGCCATTTCTTCTTTTTTCTATCTTATTATTACTAAAATTCCCTTCATATTTAAAGTGTTATAACTTCTTCCTTTGAACTTCAATTTCATTGTTCTTAGTGTCGTTGGAATTGTCTTTTCTAGTACAATCCAAATGTGGAGGTCTCAAAACTTGATTTGATGTTTATAAAAATTTCACTTTCTAAAAATCCAAAATAGGAAATTCAATACTCACTTTTCGTCCCTATTTACAATAAATCCAACATTTTCTTAAATTAAGATTTAAAAATTAGGAATGTTACAGAGGGAGAAGGAATGGGCAAGGCAGATGATGGGTCCAAGGATGCCGACTAGCTGGAAAGCTCAGGCCAGGCCAGAGGATGAGGAACAGGCAGGGTAGGAAAAAAGAGTTTTCTCGGCCAGTCTGCGTGCACCGGCATGTTGGGCCAGCTACTCTAAGGGAAAACCCTAACAGGTAGAGGAAAGAAGGGGAAGAGGGATGCTGTCATGGGAGGAGGAGGAGGAATAGGGAAGAGAGGGAATTGGCCAGGTGCACGCAGTAGTCAGCTTACGAGGAACAGAGGAAGGAGAGAGAGAAATTGGGAGAGGGGTGTCACTCAAAGGCTCCGATAGGTGTGTATAGTAGCTTTTGCAGTGGCCTGCTCGGGTTGTTGAGTAGGCGGTGCTAGTGGGCTGCCATCGACGAGAGAGAGAGAGAGAGAGAGAGAGAGAGAGAGAGAGAGAGAGAGAGAGAGAGAGAGAGAGAGAGAGAGAGAGAGAGAGAGAGAGAGAGAGAGAGAGAGAGAGAGAGAGAGAGAGAGAGAGAGAGAGAGAGAGAGAGAGAAGGGAGGACTGCACGGCTGCTGTGGCACCGGCAAGGATCCTCAGTTGACAAGTTATCTGATGCCTAGCACAGCCTCAGGTCGACGCGCTGACCGGTCAGTGACTTGTCCAAGAGAGAGAGGGAGAAAACCAAGGTGGAGGGAGAATTAATGCAGTTTAATTATTTATTATATATATTTGTGATAATCATTACTAGCTATAAATGCAGGTAATTATTACTATTTAAAACTATCTTTACATTTATGGCTACTATCATTGCATGCCATGTCACATGGGTCCACTTGTAATCAATTTTATCCCTTTAATCACCAATTAATTTAAATTAAATAATTAATTAAAATAATTATGTGATTTTCTTCTGAGCTCTAATTTTGACATACTTATTGTCATTGGATTCATTTTCTCAAGTAGATTACTAATATTGATTTTTCCATTCGTAATTTTGCATCTTTCATTAGTTATCCTTAAAAAATTAATATCTTGGAAATATAATTCCACATTTCTCCTTTTCAATTCAATCCATCTATAGAAAATAAATTAAAAATTAGGGGTGTTACATCCTTCCCCCCTTATTGAAATTTCATCTTCCATATTTTTCACTACATACTTATATAATTATCTCAAGGCATGTCTAACTCCTCTCATTTTCAAATATTTCTAAGTGCATCCTTATATCATCATTAATTGAAGTTATCATAACTCTTTAACACTCATAAGACTGTCAACTACAACTCCAAATACTCACAATACTCAATGTAGTTTTTATATCTTCTTCAAGCAATACAAATCACTTCCACTGAGCATTTTGATAATCTATTTTTACTTGTTAATAAATCATCATTTAGTTTATGCTAATATCCTTCATACCTCCAAATGATTTTCTAACTTTTCTATTAGAATGTTCATCATATAATCTACGCTATAGTACATTTTATCTGGGAATGTTTACTATTCTCATGGTAGCACTCTTACTCAATCAAAGTCAAGTTTCTTTTCTTTTCTTTTTTTCTTTTTATGGTATTGCATATCTCAATCCTCATTATAATTCATAGCTAGATCACTAGCTCTAAACATCATTCCTAAATAAATTCCATACCGTCTTATATTTTATATCAATAATATCTCTAACCCTATGTACAAATGCCCAAAATGTCAAATATTGCCACATATACTTCCTTATCTCAACCCAGCCATATCAAGTATTTGAACCTTTTCATTTCACTTAAATGAAACCAAATAATGCAGCTAATATGTCCATACAAGAGTTTATTAGGAGCTTTTCTTTATAAGAATACTATTTTCCATTTCCTAAGTAATACCTGGACTTCCAAGTCAATACTTGTACATAATCACTATCTATACTTTTCACTAGCTTCACTATAATTGTTCATGCATGTTAACAACTTGATGTATTCAATAAATTTCTCAACTTTGTATGCGTCATCATCGTGAAATTCTCAGGGTGGAACTATTCTCAAATATTATTTCCACTATGAATACTTTGCTTTCTAATTGATTCTAATGATCATTTATAGAATTCTATTTACTCCAACATTTCAAACATTAATCCTTTGAAACCTCAAAATTTATTCTATTTATTAGCTCAAACTCTTTTAACTCAAACATAAGATCTCTAAAACAGGATCCCACTATTTCCTTTCACTACCTTTTATCACTCTTTCAAAACTATCATTTAAGACTTCATAAGAGCACATTACGCTTTCAATCTTGAAAATAATGACCAAATTAAGTCTTCTGATCTCCACTATTGTCTTTATACATTCACATTCTCATCAATAAGTTTAACAAATGATTCATTCTTAATCACAATTGCCCAAAAATCGTTATTCTAGTTCGTTTATGATTCCAGATCAACTTGCTTAGTAAAATTAGACTTAACTCCTAGTCATTAAAGATCACATATCTTATTTTCTATTTTATGCTAAGCATTTATAATGACTCTCATTACACGTCAATCTCATCAGATAATATTTTATTTTAATCCATCTTCTTGTTCAATTTATAGGATGTAATTGATGCCATAACATCACCCACATGCTAAGATCAATTATACTTTATAAATTATACACCTTCATAGAACATAACATAAGATCTTTATATACAATTTGTCACCAAGTCCTTTTTACAAATATTTACTTAATAATTTGTATGTATTCCTGCTTAAATTCTCATTTAATTCTAACTATACATATCATCATAGGTTAAATCCTTCCAAATCAAATACCAATTTTTGGTAAAACCAAATAACAATATGACCCTAGGTCTATCCATGCACAGCCATCACATCCAACATAAATGCATCCATATATCCAATGCACAAATATAAATCATACTAATACATGGTCCATAAATAACAATGACGTAAGGTTCTGAACAAACCTTATCTATTCCTGAAATCTCCTTTATGTGTTGCATGAAGTTCTCCTACACCCTCTACTTCTCTGCCAACATGTAATACCTAATGTCTCTCACTATATCTGAGGCATTGCAAAAACATTGCAATGCCTTAGCAAGCTATGCTCGTGTAGGTGATGACAAAAAATAATAATCATAAACACTAAACCTAGTATGAAAAGATCATACATCAAACCTCAAGGCATGTAATGAAATGTTGATCTCATAAGAACAGTTCAAACATCATCTCCATAAGAAAGTAAATAATAATGCAATACAACATGGCTGGCATTCAAAACCATCTAGATAGTTGGAAATATCTAAACCACCTACATGATCAAAACATGCAGAGTAAACAAAACCTTGAAAACTCATCAACTGACAAAACCAAATCAATGTAACTTATGCCAACCACATGCATGAAAACATGTTAAATCAACTAAGCAAGTAAGGCTGATAAATGTGTCAAAATCATGTCATGATAGAGTGTTAAAAGCTCATAGGATAAATGTGTATATCATGTAATGACCCCAATTTTTGTAATATTAAAAGCCCATGAAAAGTTCAATTTTGAAGATAAGGGCATTTTGGTCATTTCACTAGTCGCCTTGACTGAACCCAGAAACTTGGTCCTAAAAATGGTACCATTAGATGCTTCTCAGAAAAATGAATCCAACAAGACCAAAATCACCCAAAATGGAGTTAAAATGAGCAAGTTATGGCCCTTTGAAGTTCAAGGGCAAAATTGTAATTTTTACAAAAACGGATTTAACTGCAAAAACACAGGGGCCCATTTTGATACGAGTACCCCTTCATCTTCAACCTCTAGAGGGTTCTCGCCATTCTGGAGGTTTCTCCACCGCCATTCAAAGGCGGTGAGAGCCCCCTCCAGAACCCTCTCTTAGCTCTATAAATAGAGCTCTTGGACGCCTCTAATGGCAGCCCAAAACATTGAAGAAAACCTATCATGGAGCAATGACCTAGAGGGGAAAATAAGGAGAAAAACCCAACAACGAGCCAGGTATGCCCAAGATCCCTCAAAACCCATCTCCACCATAGTTCCAAGGTCAATTTCCCTAAGTTTTTGCATGAAAAACCATGCAAAATGGAGCCCTGGAGACTCACCAAGGACCCAGGGACGTCCCCTGGGCCGCACTGGTTGGACAAGGTCGAACCAGGGTGTCTTGAGGATGCCCCGGTTCCCCAACGAGCAGGACGTTCCAGTCGGAACGTCCCACATGGTTCCCGTTTGAAAAACCAAACGGGCGCATCCAGGGACGTGCCTGCAAAAGAGAAAGAGAGGCGGAAAACCAGGCGCGTCTGCAGACGCGCCCACTGAGGCAAATGTCGTAGGTGCATAGCGCGCTAGCAACGCAGTTTTTTTCGTTCCTTAGGGAAGCCGGGGAGCACGACGCAGACGCGCAGCACCCTAGCATTCCGTCTTTTCATTCTTAGGACCCCTATATACATGCGACACTAAAACGTTTATAACTTGAGATCTAGAGCTCCGATTGAGGCGCTGCAAAAGGCATTGTGTCCATGTTGACGACGCGGACACATCTAAACTATAAAATTCCTGATCAAGGCCCAATCAAAGGTGGGCATGACCCTTAGAATAAGATGGTGGTGCATGGCTGCTAGACCTTTGGAAAATTGATAATACCAAGGCCCAATTAGGACCTTAGGACACCCATAGGCTTAGGGATGGACCCCTAATGCCTAAATAATAAGACCAACTACTCTAAAACCCATAAAAGATGGGCTAAACTAACCTTGAGTTCCCAAACCATGTTCAGGAGCGTACGAGAACAAAGGGGTTAGCGCGACCTAGTTAAGGAGGTGCTCTATCACTATTATATTCTTTTAAAAGAACTATTATTGTTTTGGGAACATATGTTTTAAGTATATGACTTGTTTAGCATGACTTAATTCAACATGCATGTGATAAATGCTTTGTACATAGACATGTTTTGTAAATGATTGCATATACATTATGCACATACATGTTTTGCAAACTATTGCATACATTGCACGATTTGTGAGCATTAAGTTCTTGCATAAATTGCACGTCCTTGAGGGTTGCCAAAAGACGCTGGAGTGCCGAGGGCCAAGCAGTTGTGAGGGACCCAAAGAGGACAGGATTTGAAAAGAGGTTTTGGCTTATTTGATCTTATGTGATTTGGGCTAGAAAGCCCGTGGGTGTTATGCCAAGGGGTCTGGGTTGGCCACCCGGCCTCTACCACTATTAGGTGGATGGGTACTATGCCCAAAAAGAGGCAAGTCCCTATGTCGACTGCATGTGGTACAGGGGGCTACCACTGGAGTCACGGCACTGGGTCGACGTGTCATAGGCCCTGTGGAGGCTATGACCGAGTGTCCTCAGGTACCCGGAGACCACACAGCGAGGAGGTCGTGGGCATAGTGGACCCTATGGTTTGATGATTTATGTGCATTATATATGGCATGATATGAGGTTGGTCGACCATACCATACTAGAGATCCATGAGTTGGATTCCATGAAGCATCTTATGTATATCATAATGTTATGATATATATGTATATGATACTTTTGATTTGGATTATATGATCCTTTAAGTCGTTATTATTTCAGTTTAACAATGGATTTTAACATCGATGCTGCACTTGAGTATTCAAACATACACATGTTTTGAATGAGCATATGATTTTAAAACATCTCATGCATTATAAAACTAGTAGTGATAGAATCCTACTGAGTATAGTATATACTCAACCTATCCTTAACATTTTTCAGGATAGTTCCACTCACAAATAGACGACGCCTCAGGAGATGTTAGTGCTACGAGCAAGTGAATTAAAAAGGAGACAGTTATATATGTAAGTAAACTCTCAACCCTTTGGACATGTATCTGTATTTAATTACAGTTGGGCTGTGTGCTGTGACTAGATAGACCTGGGGAAAAACATTTATGATTTCTGAAGTTTTTCAAAAACCACTTTGGTTGTTGTGAAGGCAAATGACACTCGGGGTTTTCAAAATGAGTTTAAAACTAAATGGTTTTTCGCTGCATTGCATGGTTTCTATAAAATGGTTTCCAAATAGGGATGCATCCCGCCTTAGGACACCCTCACATGTGGGTCCCACAAGTGTCAAAATCCCATCAATGCAATGCATTAAACACGAGTGTACCACACACTCGTATCACCGGTCATGAGTACTCATACAAATTTCCCATGCTTGTTCCTTTAAGAGTTGCTCACGATACAATCACCCCTTAGGACGCGTCGTCATACCGTGGGTACATAAGGCAATATCCACAATGGTTAGCTATCTATGCAATATGATGAAATCACACATCAAGAAGTGCATGGACCGGTATGCTGCAATGGCAACCACTTTAGGGTATGAACCACTGTTGCTCACTGCTAACACCAAAACTTGAGACTCCAACACCCATCTGCATGGGTGGGACTAGGACCGTAGCATAGATTACCCATGATACCACTCCCTACGGTGTTTGCCATCTATCAAATAGGTGTCTATCATAATCACCATAAGTCAAAGGGCAAGTGGCCAACCCTACAACCCTCCTAACATAGCATCCACTAGGCAAAAACACCCATCATACATTTGCTAAAATATAGAAATCACGTATCTCATAAAACTAGGAGCATTTGTGGCTCACCATCTGTGACAACCCGGGTTTTTATATGATGCAAATTTGATAAAAAGGCGAGATCTCTTGTTTTATAAATATGACATGCATGAAAATCTTTTTATTTTGGAAAACATTCTTTCGTATAAAACCCCGAGTGTCAAAACACATTTTCAAATTATCTAGCCATGGCATAGTTTTAAATTGACACTATTCCCAAGAAAGTGTTAGTCACAGCCTCAGCTATAGAGAGTAACTACAATCAAGTAACATTGAAAGATAAGGTATGGGTTTACTTACTTGTACTTAATCTGGGTGTCTTCTGTCACAGTCGTACTCTGTCCTTAAGTGTTTACTTTGTGTCTAAAAAATGTTGAGGATTGGGTGAGTATATACTATACTCAGTAGGAGTCTATCACTACTAGTTTTGCAATGCATGCTATGTTTTAAATCATATGCTCTTAAAAACATGTGCATGTTCGAACAATCACGTTCAATATCGATATTAAAAACCACTATCGAATTGAAATACTGACGACTTAAAGAATAGCATAATCCAAGTCGAAAGTATCAGATATCATAAACATAATGATATGCATAAGATGCTCAATTGAATCCAACTCATGGATATCTGATATGGTCGACCAACCTCATGTCATGCCATATGCAATGCAAGTAAATCCCCAAAACCATACGGTCCAATTATGCCCACGACCTCGCCGCTGTGTGGTCCCCGGGTACCTGAGGACCTTGGTCATAGCCTTAACGGGGCATATGACACGTCGACCCAGTGCCGTGACACCAATGGTAGCCCCCTGTACCACATGCAGTCGACGTAGGACGTTGCCGTTTTTTGGGCGTGGTACCCATCCACCTAATAGTGGTAGAGACTGGAGGCCAACCCAAACCTCTCGGCATAGCGCCCACGAGCTTATCAGCCCAAATCATATCAAATCAAACAAGCGAAAACCTCTTTTTCAAAACCTATCCTCTTTGGGTCCCTCACAACTGCCTACCCAGTGTCTTTTGGGCATTCTAGCGTCTTTTGGTAACCCTCAAGGACATGCAATCTTTCAAAAACTCAATGCTCACAAATCATACAATGTATGCAATTGTTTTCAAAACATATCTATGCATAATGTATATGCAATTATTTGGAAAACATATCTATGCATAAAGCATTTATCATATGTACGTCGAATTCCTTTATAAGATTAAGTTATGCTAAAAAAATCATATAGCTTATACTTAAAACATGCATTCAAAACAATCATGGCTCTTTTTTAAAAGTCTAGTAGCGATAGAGCACCTACCTTGCTAGGTCGCGCTAATCCCCTTGTCCTCGTATGCTCCTGAACATGTTTTAGGGAAACAAGGTTAGTTTGGCCTATTTCTATAGGTTTTAGAATGGTTGATCTTACTACTTAGGCATTAAGGGTTCATCCCCATGCCTATGGGTGTCCTAAGGTCCTAATTGGGCCTTGGTATCATCAAGTTTACAAAGATTTAGTGGCCCCGCGCCACTATCATAGTCTAAGGGTCGTGCCTACCTTTGATTTGGCCTTGATCAGATATTTTAAGGTTTGTATGTGTCCGCATCGTCGACACAGACACAACGCCTTTTGCGGCGCCTCAATCGGAGCCCTAGATCTCAAGTTATAGGCTTTTTAATGCCGAGTGTACATGAAAGGGTCAAACGAAACGAGATGGGAGCCTGGGACGCTAACTCGTCCCGTGTCAGCAGCAAGCGCCTCAGCCGGTGCATCTGCAGATGACCTAGATTTCCCGCCCGGCGTTCTCATTTGCAGGCGCGTCCACGGACACGCCCGTCTGGTTTTCTCGACGCACAACGTGCGTTTCGGTTTGACAAGGACCTGGGCGTCCTGGGGACACCCTGGTTCGACCCTGTCAAACCAGTGCGCCCCAGGGATCGTCCCTGGGTCCTTTGTGACTCTTTAGGGCCCGATTTTGCATGATTTTTCAAGTAAAAACTTAGGAAAACTTAGCCTAGGACTAAGGGGAAGACGGATTTGGAGGGATTTTGGGCATACCTGGTTCGTTGCCGGGTTTTTCTCCACGTTTCTCCTCTTGGTTGCTTCTCCAAAATGGGTTTTTCCCAAGCTTTTTGGCTGCCATTAGAGGCGCCCAAGAGCTCTATTTATAGAGCTATAAGAGGGTTCTGGAGGGGGCTCTCACCACCCTTGAATGGCAGTGGAGAAACCTCCAGAATGGTGGTAATTTCTCCTCCAAACACCACCGTTCTAAAACCCTCTAGGAGGTTGAAGAAGAGGGGTGCCCGTATCAAAATGGGCCCGTGTTTCTCAGGCTAAATCCTTTTTTAATAAAAATTACATTTTTGCCCCTAAACTTCAAAGGGCCATAACTTGCTCATTTTAAGTCCGTTTTAGGTGATTTTGGTCTTGTTGGATTCCTTTTTCTGAGACACACCTAATGGTACCATTCTTAGGACCAAATTTATGGGTTCAGTCAGGGTGAATAGTGAAATGACCAAAATACCCTTATTTCCAAAAAGTGAACTTTTCATTGCTAACTTGAGATTTCAATGTTACAAAATTGGAGTCATTACATTCTTACCCCCTTAGGGGAATTTTGCCCCCAAAATTCTACAATATATACAGTCAAAAGATCTCGGGGTACTTTTCTCGCATTTCTGACTCCGGTTCCCAAGTCTCTTCTTCCATGTGCGCATTTCTCCACAAAACTTTGACTAAGTGTATGTCCTTATTCTGCAGCTTCTTACTCTTACGATCCAGGATCTCAACTGGTCTCGTCTCTATCTTGAGATCCTCCGTCAACTCTATGGGTACCTGGTTGATGACATGAGCAGGGTCAGGCACATACCTCCTTAGCATCGATATATGGAATGCGTTATGCACTTCAGATAGCTGAGGGGGTAGTGCTATCCTGTAGGCCACTTTTCCCACTTTCTCTAGGATTTTGAAAGGTCCTATGTAACGAGGACTAAGCTTGCCTTTGATACCGAACTGCATAACTCCTTTAGTGGGAGATATCTTTAAGAAAACGTGCTCTCCTAAGTCGAATTCCAATGGTCTTCTCCTTAAATCAGCATAGCTCTTTTGGTGGCTTTGAGCTGTGAGGAGACGTCTTCTTATGAGTTTGACCTTCTCGGCGCATTGCTCCACCAGCTCAGACTGGAGCACCCTGGACTCTCCAACTTCACTCCAACTGGTGGGTGATCGACAGGGTCTCCCATAGAGCGCCTCGTACGGAGCCATGCCAATGCTCGACTAAAAGCTATTGTTGTATGCAAACTTGACTAGCGATAGGTTTTCATCCCAGCTCTGCTTCCAATCGAGGGCACAGGTTCGCAACATATCTTCGACTATCTGGATTGTGCACTCTGACTGTCCATCGGTCTGTGGATGGAAGGCTGTGCTAAAGTTCAAGGAAGATCCTAAGGATTTTTGGACGGACTTCCAGAGTTGTGAAGTGAAGCGGCTATCCCTATCTAACGTGATACTAAGGGGTATGCCATGTAAACTCACTATCTCTTTGATGTATAGCTGAGATAGGCTATCAATGGATTGGGTATGGCGTATAGGAAGGAAATGGCTGTCTTAGTCAATCTATCAACAATTACCCAGATCATGTCATGACCCTTAGAGGTCCTGGGTAACCCTACGATGAAGTCTATGATAATATGGTCCCATTTCCATTCGGGTAACTCAAGGGGTTGTAACAATCCTGCAGGTCTTTGATGTTCAGCCTTTACTTGTTGACATGTTAGACACTTTGCCACAAATTCCCCTATGTCTCTTTTCATACCATCCTACCAATATTGTCTCTCTAAGTCTTGGTACATCTTAGTTCCTCCCGGGAGTATAGTATACTTAGACCGATGAGCCTCTTTTAAGATTTCTTGTTTTAACTCTTCATTAGTTGGTACCACTACTCTTCCTTGCATGTAGATGCTACCATCTTCCTCTTTAGTAAACCCTGGTTTTCCTATGAAAGCTTGTATATCCGGATCTCCCTTCTGTTCTTGCTTAACCTTTTCATTAACAGTTGACTTTATTGTTAGACCTGCCATAACAATCTTGTGCTTACTTATATCTAGTTTCCATGTGATTACTTCTTGTAATAGCTTCCATCTCTTAGTTAATAAACTTGCACACATCCCTTGGGTTTTTCTACTTAATGAAAGGCTAGCCAGTCCATACCTAGGATGATGTCGAAGTCATTCACATCTAAGTGAATAAGATTGGCATGTAGCAAATGGTCCTTGATCAAAATGGGGACATCCTGGAGATAAGAATAGGTGGGAAGTGCCTGGCCTACAGGAGTCATGACTTCTAGAGTGAAGTCCAGGTCCTGTGGTATAATTTCCAAGAATGATGCAAACTCTCGGGATATGAAAGAATGAGTGGAGCCTGTATCGAATAGAACTTTAGCAGGTGTATCATAGATAGAAAGAATACCTTCAACTACTGCATTTGAAGTCTGGGCTTGATTGGAAGTGAGGGCAAAGACACGTCCTTGGCTTTTTGGAACTTGGTCTCCTTTACACTCCTCAACTTTCTTTTTAGGATAATTACTAGCAAAATGTCCTAATTCTCCACAACTATAGCAAGTGATGTTGAAAGTGGGACATGTTTTGCCTGGATGATTCCTGTTACACCTAGGGCATGTCTTCCAATCTGGCCTTTTTCCTTTGTTTTCAAATGGCTTCTTGAAAGGTGGCCTGGGTCCAGATGACTGAAATGGTCTCTTTCCTTTACTTCTCATGGTGTTGATGTTCTTAGTTTCCTTCATCGCCTGATTCCTTTGATAATCTTTTTCGTATAGGGAGGCCATCTCTATTGCCTTGGCTACAGTGGAAGGTTGGAAACCTAGAACTCTACTCCTGAGTCCTGGGTTGAGCCCATCTACAAATCTTTCTACCGCATCTTCCTCATCAGCACAAGCACGTGGTGCAAATCTTTAGAGGCTGATGAATCTATTTTCATACTGTTGAACAGTCATATTTCCTTGTTCTAAGTCCATAAATTTCTTTTCCTTCTGTTTTCTTATGTGTTTAGGATAATATTTGTCATTAAAGACCTTTTTAAACTCTTCCCATCCTATTGTTTCTCGTTGGTCAAAATAAGTCCTTTCTGCTGTTTCCCACCAAAAGGTAGCCTCTCTTATAAACACAAATGTGACCATGGGTACTTTTCTTTCTTTAGCTATGTTCATGGCTTTAAATATCTTTTCAATATCAATTAACCATTTTTCAGTGTAGATGCTTCATCTTCTCCTGTGAATAAGGGAGCTAATTTCTGAAACCTTTCTAACTGAACCTCAGTCCTATCTATCGCTTTATCAGGGGAAGGATCTCGTGTGGTAGGGGTTTGGCTTTGACTATTCATGTATTGTCCCATATTCTGTAGGAATTGCTGGCACAATTCAGCCATCCCATTGCCCGACCCAGTGGAGTACACTAGTGGGGCTTCAGGTCTTGGAACATTGCTTCCTTTCTTCTTAGGCATCTATAATCACAAGGTAATTTACCGAACCTTAGTATGTGTTATCCTATTACCCCTTACTCTTTCATGGATGAAACTTGATTATAAGTTATTCTCCTCATAACTGGGCTGTGAGTAACATCAAACCGCGCTCTGATACCAACAATGATGACCCGAGTTTTTATATGATGCAAATTTGATAAAAAGGTGAGATCTCTTGTTTTATAAATATGAAATGCATGAAAATCTTTTTGTTTTGGAAAACATTCTTTCGTATAAAACCCGAGTGTCAAAACACATTTTCAAATTATCTAGCCATGGCATAGTTTTAAATTGACTCTATTCCCAAGAAAGTATTAGTCACAGCCTCAGCTATAAAGAGTAACTACAATCAAGTAACATTGAAAGATAAGGTACGAGTTTACTTACTTGTACTTAATCTAGGTGTCTACTGTCACAGGCGTACTCTGTCCTTAAGTGTAATGACCCCGAATTTTTGTAAATTATTAAGGAAAATTAATAAAGTTTGAATTTTTAGAAATTCTAGGCTAGAATATTAGGTTATTGAAAATTCTCTTTTTATAAAGATTATACTATAAATTAAAAAAATTAGAAATTATGGATGTACTTGGAAAACTGATCGAAACAACATTAAGTACGTTCAATTCTGAGTTAAAATGAAAATTCCTTAATTTTTCCATTTGGGGGTAAAATGGTAATTTTACCCATATCCCATATCCAAGAAATAAGACCTCAATATTCATGAAGTACTTAGAAATACGATTCCAACGCCACTAAGTATGCTTGATTTCGAGTTCGGACAAATATTGCCTATTATTCTCCAATTTTGGAGTTAAAAGGGCAAAAAGGTCTTTTCACATAAAAGTGGGCCAACGTTCTAGAAGCACCAATAATTGCTCAGTGCATTATTTTCGATAGTGGAGATTGTAGTGGGAATGGAGAATGCATTAGTAATTAAAAATTCTAAAGTAATAAAATATCTTATCAAAAGAAATGATAAAAAATTCAAATTTGGCTATAAATATGTCCCAAAAATTTCCAAAAATTTTTACAACCTTAACCATGAAATTTCCAAATCTTCCTTGGAATTTCAGCCCCAAATTCCCCTTCATCCCTCCCCAAACTCTCTTTTCCTTATTTCTCTCTCCTCTTCCTAATTGGAACAAGAGACCTAAATTCAATTAGGCACTCCGTTCCAGGAAGAATTTGATCAATGTCACCGTCCATAACATCCTATACTACATTATATACAAAATCCCTAAATCAATTTCAAGATCCAACGGTTCCAACAACAGGAAATCACAAAAAGGTGGATAATTGGGCTATATTATCATCAACCGTTAATTCTCTCAAATTGGGCATCAATTAGATTTTTTTTCTCTAATCAGGTAGGTGGAACTACTTCCCATACATATTTATTATGTTTTAGTGTAATTTTTATTTTTCTGTAATTTAATTTGAATGAAAAATGGAAAAAATAAAGTAAATATCAGACCCTTCAAATTATGGTGATAGAGAGCTTAGATTGAAATTCTAAGCTTTCCAATCAATCCATAAGGGTCAAAAACCCCTAGGGTACAATTTTCAAGAAAATCTAACAAGGTTTGGGCCCTTAATTAAGAGAGATTAATTCTGGTGGGCCCAGATCAAATATGGACACTAAGAATGGCTGAAAACTTCAATTTAAGATTGTGGAGTCATATGAACTCCAAATTGAGATCAAAAAGAAGCTATGGAAAGCTTGTAATGTCTAGTTTCTAATGAATTCATAATATTTCCAAAATTTATTTCTGTATTTTTCTGTATTTTGGAAATAAGTGTCCAATTTCTAAGATCTGAGGAGATCAGATCTTGGAAATTTATTTTAGTGGTGATATAATAATGTAATAAAGTAATATCTATGGTTAATTTGGACATATCTTGGATAAAATAGGGGATCTACCCTTTATGGTAGAAAAACCTTAAAATAAAAATAAAAAAATACAAAGGGACCCACTTGATCAATGAGATCAAGTATGATCAGATCCTTGGGATGGATTAAAGGGATGATATTATGATGGAATCCAGTTACATCATGGATGAAATGTGACAAAATCAAGTGGATATGATTTTTGGATCTTAATGGATTAAAAGCCCTAAAGATAATTAAAACCCTTGATCTAAAGGAAAACACCTAAGATCTAATGGTTGGATCATATTTAAAAGTTTATAATAATCTTAATAAAATTATTTTAATTGTCTTTTATTGGATATAGAAGTGTAAATGTGATTTGTGTTTTAAGTTTTAATTGTCTTTTATTGGATATAGAAGTGTAAATGTGATTTATGTTCTAAGTTAGAAAACATGATAGTGTAATCTTTAAATTTTAGTATGATATGCCCTAAATGAGTAATTTGTTAGTAGATTTGATTATCTTAGGATCATGTTAGTGTAAATTAGGATTTAAACATGATTTCATTATGATAGAAGATGTGTTTCATAACTTAGGATCATGTTAGTTTTATTTCACTAGCTTAAGTTACATTCATAGGAAGAATGTTAGTATATAGTTGTTAAACTTATATTTGATTTATGCTTTCAAGTTGATGATTTACTTATTGTCAAATTGTATTCAATTGTTAAGTAATTATTAAGATATAAGGAGCATAAATCACCAAAAATGTAAACTAATGAAATATAGAAATTCATGGACATCTAAGATGAATGAATGATTTTGACTTAATAAGAGCTATAGTTAGTAGGATAATATAAGGAATGATTTATCATTTCCTTGGCCCAAAGTAGGAAAATAATGAACATCCATGGATGACATTGTGCATATCCATGGAAATTAATTAAAATCAATTAGAGAAGGGACTTAAGGTAAAGAGCTCATAGGAACCTTGTCAAAGGTTGAGCTAGTACCACTCCAGTGGACTCTGAACATTGTGGTTATAGGGGGTATACAAGAGCCAAGTGCTTTTTCCTCACCTCCCATTGACGTAAGAGAGGTCTAAACGCCTCCTTACATGAGGGTTGTATTAACCACTTTTTAAGCAGACTTTAACTGGTAAGTACTGGTCATCCTGAAATAAGGAGTTGATCAGCTTTGTATAGAAATGATTCTTGATTATTTTTACATTTTTAACTGATTTGTCCTTATATAATATGTATGCATAAAGGTGAACACAAATGACAAGGAAATGAGATGTCCTTATAACTAATAGTTATTAATGAATGTGTTTATCATAGAACGAATTATGGGATACTTGAATATTGAGATTATACTGTCAATAACTTATATTCTTATCCCCTACCAAGCATAGCTTGTTGAGATATTGTAAATGTTCGAATGTTTACAATATCTCAGATACAGAGAAGGAGACTTAGGAGCTCAAGACTTGAAGAACAATTGAAGAATAAGTAATCAGGGTGTATCCCTTGAAAAATTGTATTAGAACATGTATTGAATTTTGAACTTTGTAATTTGGATTGTATATTTGGACAAGTATTGTAAGCATACAATGGGCTGTGTACTATGAACCATGAGATGGATCCTGAAGTTTAATAAAAGAATATTCCTTCAAAGGAATTTTATCTTATACAAAATTCTACTTATGTTATGTATGAGGTGGTAACTTAGGTTTTACAAAACAAATTCTAAAGAAAAGAATTTCCGCTGCTTTGGTTTGCGAAAAATTTTTTTACTCTAAGGGCCCTATCTTTACAAAATGTATTATAAAATGTGTTATAAAAACCTGGGTCGCCACATTAAGTGTTTACTTTGTGTCTGAAAAATGTTGAGGATTGGGTGAGTATATACTATACTAAGTAGGAGTCTATCACTACTAGTTTTGCAATGCATGCTATGTTTTAAATCATATGCTCTTAAAAACATGTGCATGTTCGAACAATCACGTTCAATATCGATATTAAAAACCACTGTCGAATTGAAATACTAACGACTTAAGGAATAGCATAATCCAAGTCGAAAGTATCATATACCATAAACATAATGATATGCATAAGATGCTCAACTAAATCCAACTCATGGATATCTGCTATGGTCGACCAATCTCATGTCACGCCATATGCAATGCAAGTAAATCAACGAAACCATAGGGTCCAACTATGCCCACGACCTCGCCGCCGTGTGGTCCCCGGGTACCTGAGGACACTCGGTCATAGCCTCAATGGGGCATATGACACGTCGACCCAGTGCTGTGACACCAGTGGTAGCCCCCTATACCACATGCAGTCGATGTAGGGACGTTGCCCTTTTTGAGCGTGGTACCCATCCACCTAATAGTGGTAGAGGCTGGAGGCCAACCCAAACCTCTTAGCATAGCGCCCACGAGCTTATCAGCCCAAATCATATCAGATCAAATAAGCGAAAACCTCTTTTTCAAAACCTATCCTCTTTGGGTCCCTCACAACTGCCTGGCCCTCACAACTGCCTACCCAGTGTCTTTTGGGCACTCTAGCGTCTTTTGGTAACCCTCAAGGACATGTAATCTTTCAAAAACTCAATGCTCACAAATCATACAATGTATGCAATTGTTTTCAAAACATATCTATGCATAATGTATATGCAATTATTTGGAAAACATATCTATGCATAAAGCATTTATCATATGTACGCTGAATTCGTTTATAAGATTAAGTTATGCTAATCAAATCATATAACTTATACTTAAAACATGTATTCAAAACAATCATGGCTCTTTTTTAAAAGTCTAGTAGCGATAGAGCACCTACCTCGCTAGGTCGTGCTAATCCCCTTGTCCTCGTATGCTCCTAAACATGTTTTAGGGGAACAAGGTTAGGTTGGCCTATTTCTATAGGTTTTAGAGTGGTTGATCTTACTACATAGGCATTAAGGGTTCATCCCCATGCCTATGGGTGTCCTAAGGTCCTAATTGGGCCTTGGTATCATCAAGTTTACAAAGATTTAGTGTCCCCGCGCCACTATCATAATCTAAGGGTAGTGCCCACCTTTGATTTGGCCTTGATCAGATATTTTAAGGTATGTATGTGTCCGCATCGTCGACACAGACACAACGCCTTTCGCGGCTCCTCAATCAGAGCCCTAGATCTCAAATTATAGGCTTTTTAATGCCGAGTGTACATAAAAGGGTCAAACGAAATGAGATGGGAGCCTGGGACGCTAACTCCTCCCGCGTCAGCAGCATGCGCCTTAGCCGGTGCGTCTGCAGACGCGCTAGATTTCCCGCCCGACGTTCTCATTTGCGGGCGCGTCCACGGACGCGTCCGTCCGGTTTTCTTGACGCACAGCGTGCGTTTTGGTTTGACAAGGACCTGGGCATCCTAGGGACACCCTAGTTCGACCCTGTAGAACCAGTGCACCCCAGGGATCGTCCCTGGGTCCTTTGTGACTCTTTAGGGCTCGATTTTGCATGATTTTTTGTGTAAAAACTTAGGGAAACTTAGCCTAGGACTAAGGGGAAGATGGGTTTGGAGGGATTTTGGGCATACCTGGTTCGTTACCGGGTTTTTCTCCACGTTTCTCCTCTTGGTTGCTTCTCGAAAATGGGTTTTCCCCAAGCTTTTCGGCTGCCATTAGAGGCGCCCAAGAGCTCTATTGATAGAGCTATAAGAGGGTTCTGGAGGGGGCTCTCACTGCCCTTGAATGGCGGTGGAGAAACCTCCAAAATGGTGGTGATTTCTCCTCCAAACACCGCTATTCTAGAACCCTCTAGGAGGTTGAAGAAGAGGGGTGCCCGTATCAAAACAAGCCCCTATGTTTCTTAGGCTAAATCCGTTTTTTAATAAAAATTACATTTTTGCCCCTAAACTTCAAAGGGCCATAACTTGCTCATTTTAACTCCGTTTTAGGTGATTTTGGTCTTGTTGGATTCCTTTTTCTGAGATGCACCTAATAGTACCATTCTTAGGACCAAATTTCTGGGTTCAGTTAGGGTGAATAGTGAAATGACCAAAATACCCTTATTTCCAAAAAGTGAACTTTTCATTGCTAACTTGGGATTTCAATGTTACAAAATTGGAGTCATTACACCATCCCAAGGAACTTCTCCTTATCTTGGGGTTAGCCTCTATAGGATCAGTCACTAAGCCTCCACCACCAAATCTACAGATAAATAAGCAATAAAAACAAGGCATACATATGCCTCAATATGTCATAGTAAACAAAATCACTATTTAATGACCCCATAGTCAAAAAAGGGTACAGAAATCATGTGACATCAATATCGCTTATAAAACATAAATAAATCATGATCAATCATGCATTCATGGACAAATATGAATCCATGAAATCATGTAAATATGCGTCACTAGCAATAATCTCAATACCTCAAATGAAATCACGGTAAAATAGAAATACGATGCCATATATGTTTGAAATTTTATAAACAAAAACATGCCTGTTAATCATTGTCATCACCTACCTTAGACGAAGAAACATTCAATTGTACCTCTCAAATCAATTGGACTCTACCTTGAATTAGTCCGCCTCACTTCCACCACTTTGATAAACATCATGTCCAGGTCAAACTTCAAATCCAAATTATATAAATTGGATTCTTAATTATAAAATACGTTATATTTCTATATCTTATTATATAGTATTTCAATACAATCCAATGGTTCATAACCATAGAATCTCAAGGTGGGGCCCACCTTAGTTGGCTAATAATTCAAATTATGATAATTTGGGCCTGCCTATAACCAATCAGGCCGCTTTCATAATTTCATCATGATATGTTCCAGAGCTATCATGCTCCGATCATATCAATCTCATGTAATTTATCCTTTAAATCAACTAATCGAGCATCATTTCATGATATTCATGCATAATGTTATATAATTATAGAAAATCAATAAAAATCAAGGGGTTAGGATGATAATCCTGCATCATCTAAGTCCATCTGAAGGATATCCAGCAGTATGCATCACTAAATCATCAATCGATCACTTCGAATGTGCCTGATCAAAGATGTCATACTGATCCGACGACATTTCTCCACCTGATCATCCCTGATCAAAGAATAAATCAATAGTTTTATTCATATAATCTCAATGATTCATTTAAATAGAATGGATCATTAATCTTGATCCAATTCTACATCTAAATCATCAATCGATCTCAACCATTGATCAAGATCAGCTGGATCATCTCACCAATATCTCATATCTAGTATACCTCACATGGATCCTGATCTACGAGTCATAAGGATCGTGATGAACGCTTTAGATCTTGAAATCACACCTCATAGATCTTTGATCTGACATGCATTCAAAGTGGACAGTCAGATGATCCTTAATCAAAGATCTGACAAGTCACAGGCATTGATCAGCGGTCATCAGAGAAGGTGACCGGTACAATTGCTGCTGGTAGCTCATTTCTCCTCGAATCTCAAATTCGTCAAAAGGGGTTATAGATTAGTGTCTTACCTTCACTCCCCTAAAATTTGGTGGCGATCTAACATCTTTTCATGCCGAAAAATGCAAAAGAAATTGCTTATGGCCAATTTCTACCACTTGCTGGTGTCACCTTCAATGACTTGATTCTCCCTCGTTACTTGCCCAATCGTAGTAATTCTTAAGGCCTTTTGATTGTTAGATCATGAAGAAAAAAAGATTAGTTTGGATCACCCATCTGAGCCATCATTTTTTGGGTGACTGCCTGCAAGTTTGACCCCTAAAATTTTTATTTTTCTCGCTCCTTACCGCTGTTTTCATAGTCACCGGCATTTCACGCCGTCGTCAGTGACTAGTCTCTCTCTATCTCTCTCTTCTCTCTTCTTCCCATGTTGTGTTAGAGGATAGTCATTGACTGTCACCTAACCAAAGGGAAGGGGGGTGCCATTATCAAAATGACACCTCCCTTTTATAAAAAATTTTTATATACTTCATGTTCAAAATTCCATATCTTTTCCATTCAAACTTCAATATTAGTAAAGTATGTGTCATTAGAATTGTCTTTCCAAGTACTATCCAATTATAGAGATTTCAATACTTGATTTAATGTCTATCAAGTTTTTTCACTTATAAAACTCCCAAAATATGCAATTTTACTATTTTCTTTTTATCCTAATTTAGTATTTTTCAAAATTCACTCAAATTATTATTTAAAAATTAGGGATATTATATACCCACTACTACATCGAAGGGTTTATAAGACGGTTAAAATTGGCTATGAAAGATGGTTACAAAACCGTCTTATACCTAGCCATCTTAAAATGAAAACCAATATAAGACAATGTCTAAAACTATCTTATATTAAAGATATTATAAGATGGTTTTGAATAATCGTCTTATACAGCTTAACTTATTTAAGATGGTTTCAAAAAACCCATCTTATAAATATGAAAAAATATAGGATGTTTTTTTCAAAAACAATCCTATAAGTGTGTGTAATATCTGTGAAATATATTATGGTTCCTAAATAACCATCTTACAAATGTGTCTAATATATGATGGTTTTTCAATAATTATCTTATAAATATATATAATAAAGAATGGGTTTTCAAAAATCATCCTATATATTGATCAAAATAGGACACTTTTTCAAAAATCATCCTATATAGATCAATATATAGGATGGTTTTTCAATAATCATCCTATCTTTATTGGTATAAAGGATGATTTATGAAAAACTATCCTATATTGATTAATATATAGGATGGTTTTTGAAAACACATCCTATATTTATCAACATATATAGGATGATTTTTCAATAACCATCCTATCTTTATTAGTATAAAGGATGGTTTTTGACCTATATTTATTAGTATATAGGATGGTTTTGGGAGAACTGTCCTATATTTTTTGAGAAATATAGGACAATTTTTCAAAAACCATCCTATGTTGCTTATTCCTTCTTCACGAATTGTGTGCACCTTTGTTGGTTTACATTTATACATTATTCCTGCAGTTTTTGAAGTTTAACACTTCATTTTTGGAGACTAAAAATCATTTTACAAAATACATTCATGTACATTCAACATTTCCAACATTCCACATCAAACTTTTCCATACACACTTCTTAGTGAAATAAAGAAAACATACACAAACTTAAATTAAAATAAAGGAACACATGCATCCAATTAGTGCAATTGTAAATTAAATTTCTATCATAAAATTGTTTTATGTTCAATAACATCAGATATCTACAAATTAAAAGTCAAATGATATTCAATCCATTCCATTCTAATGTCATCTATATCTAATTAGGAGTAACTCTTGCTATCCAAATAAACCTACAAGAGAACAAATATTACATCAATTGAGACATTATTGTTGAAGTCATTTGAGAGATGCAGAAAACTATAAGAATGATGGTCAGCCAATTAATTGAACCTTTCTCAATTAGGAGATCGTAAATCAGTTGCAAATGAGAGTTCTCCTATATCTGAGAACATAATACCCACACTCCTAATCAGATTATTATCTAGGGCACTACACAATAAGGTCAAGAGATCATAAAGTTCAAATATCATGTGTAATTATGTCTATAGGTTATAGGGTTATACTAAAGAAGTAGTAAACCTTCCCTTGACCCTTTTCCAAGTTAGTTTTGTTAGATGGCTAATATTTTCTATCTCAGCTCATTTATACCATGAACTACACATATGTAAGTAAAAGCATTATATATGAATAAAGAAGATATTTATCAATTATCCAACTATTATAATGAATGAAATAAAAGTTTTTTTACTTACTTATTGATTAATTCCATCAACCTCGAATATGCACTCCACAAGAATAAAAAAACATTGCAATTCCTCCATGTACATCCAAACCTAGAAGCATCTAATGGGACCTATATACATAATCAATCAATTGAAACTTGCCAAACTTAAATATATACATATTAATTTTTATGTGGAATGGTAGCAAGAAATGTAATAACTTACACACTATCGTATGGAATCAGCAAAGCATGCCCCTTGTCACAACCCAAGAACCCAAGCATGATATCTTCTATTTGTTTCTCCTTAGGCAAATGCTCCTTTGGGCCTGAGACAACATCAGGGTCATGGAATTTGCAAACGTCATTGACCTCTAAGCTTTGCAATTTATCATGCAATGACATGCATAAACTTAATGTCAAATACTTATCTTGTCCTATTAATAAGTAATGTCAATTTGATTCTTAAAAAAGTAATCACAAGACATACCCAATATAGACAACGATGTGTGTGTATTCCATCTAAGCCATATTACATATGGCTAAGAGGTCATCTTTCATGATTGGAACCTCAACAGCGTCGTGTACAAGCACACTGGCCTCTATCCTTACAGAGCTGAGTTCGATATCTTCGTTGATTAGTTGTATAGTCCCCCTCAAGAATGGAGGCATGTTGGGTGGAACATGCACCTGATCCCTACACTATAGATGTAATTTTTCAAAAATTAATAAAGAATATATATATAAAGAGTAGAAGAGATTCAATTTTATATTAAAAATATACATAAATACGTAGGATGGGGCAATTAGTACTCCATAATTTGACGCCAAAGAGGAGGTCAACCTCAATGGAACCTTGTACTTCTTCTGGTTAACATTATAATGAAAATAGTATTTAAAAATTTAGCTCAGGAATTAAAGTTATTGTTGAACACGATGTTGTGATACCATATACATACCTTGGAAATCATTGTTCTAATATACCTCTCTAACCAAGCTACATGATATCCAATGGCATCTCCAATAGTATGGATATCATCAGCTTTTATAGGAAATGGTTGGAGGGCAGTAGTAATGCACACATGCTTGGTGTGTGGATGCATTAATCTGCCGTATAGCATGATAGAAAACACCTCATATAATGTAGCCACAATGACGTAGTTTTCAACTGTATGAAACTGCAGCATGCACTCACCCACCTGCAAATCAAAAATCACCCATACATAAGAATAAATGAAGATTACTAAGACATGAAATAGAAAAAGTAAGCATGTTAATAAATAACTCCTTGATTGGGGCATCTCCTTCAAAATGTTGCTAATCCATCTCTTCATTAGATGGAGCAGTGTAGCTATTGTAAGATGGGGGTCGAGAGGGAATGTCTTGAGTTGGACCTTTGAAACCCCAATGGTCCTTAAAGAAATCGTTCCTTACCTTTGTGTATAGCTCATTCAACATATTCTCATTCCATGCTTCTATGTCCTCTATTGGTGGATTTCTTGTTTTATGGAATTATTTGGAAAGAACCACACCGTGCCCTTAGCCCTTACTCGGCCAGGGTGCTCCTCTTTGTTGCCCACATCCATATATAGGATGTCCTCCTTTGAAGCAGTCCTGCTCAGAGTCCATGTAGTGCCACTTTCCTAGGCCAACTCTTCCTGCACATGCAATTAATAGAACATAATGATTTTCATATATATATATATATATATATATATATAACGTAAGAGATGCAAAAAATAGACAAGTAAAACCACCTACAATTTTAAAGTAACTAAAGCAACATTTTCATCAGTAACGGTCTGGGAGTTATGCCCTTTCGAATGTGCCATTTTCCAAAGAAAGGCATGATTGATGGGATCTATGGTCCTAGGCTTCTTTTGCTATCAAGAGAGACATTACTTTAGAGTTAATGAAAAAAAAAAATAGGTATAGTTAGATAGAACTAAACTGTCACATATACTTAGTTCTTGTTCTTCTAACCATGTGTAACCAATCCTAGAGAGGTGGTGTTGCATATGATTAGTCACACGCACCATTTATCCTTTGACAGACTTTACCTATAGGTCAAAGGAACATGTAAAGAAGCACAATGGACTTGAAAATTAGAGAAATCAAGCTTTTGATTACCTTATAATTACCTCAAAATCTAAAGACAAGCAGGTATGTACAAATTCATTCCATGCATCTTGGTCAATGATGCTGGAATACAACTCGAGGAGTGTGTAGAGTGTAGACAAATCATTAGCATTTGAAAGTATGTACTTCTTTACTAGATTACTCCATGACGACCCAGCTTTTTGTAACACATTTTGTAATACATTTTTCGAAGGCAGGGGCTCCCTTAGTAGTAACAAATTTTTGCAAAACAAAGGACTAGAAATTCTTTTCTTCAGAACTTGTTTTGTAAAACCTAAGTCATCACTTCATATATAACATAAGTAGAATTTTGTACAAGATAAAATTCCGTTGAAGGAATATACTTTTATTAAATTCCAAAATCCATTCAGTGGTTCATAGTACAGCCCTGTTATTAGTACAATACTTGTCCAAATTACATAATCTAAATTTCAAACCTCACCATACATTAAAAACTCTCAATATAATACAATGCTCTCAAATAAAAATACATGTCTTCAAAAGATATACCCTGATTGATTATTCTTCCAAGTCTTCTTAAGTCTTGAGCTCCTAATTCTCCTTCTCTATATTTGAGATATTATAAACATTCAAACATTTACAATATCTCAGCAAGCTATGCTTGGTAGGGGATTCAAGAAGCATAATAATTTGATAGTATAATCCTAATACTTCATCATCTCATTATTCATACTCATGGATCAATCTCTTTACTTTGTCATATATGTACATCCTTACACATACATATTGTATATGTCATATAGATATATATACGGTCAAAATCATGAAAAATAGTTAATATCTCAAACATCAATAGTCACACTCATACACACTAAGTTGATCAATCATCCAAACTATGCTAGAAAATACTTCCTCATTTGGGCAGTATCATCACACTCAGCCATACTGAGTTGATAAAACATCCAGACTCTGCTAGGAAAATACTCCCTTATTTGGGCAGTATCGGCATCTAATTATGCCATGCATCATAATGCAAAATACTCAAAGGACTACTATGCTGCAGTCTGAACCGTACCAACGTGTTCAGATAACTGCTTTCATACTCCATGGATACCAAGTGTGGAAAATCATCTATGTCATGTCTATATGGGCAAACACACCGTCACAGTGGTAGCCTTCCCATAATTGCCCCACCCAACATTTTGTCTCTCTTTGGGCATGGTATCATCATATATATCACATTTTAGAGAGCAGGTAGCCAAACCCTCATAACCCTCCTAGCATAGAATCCCCAGGCCTACACTTGTTTAAAACAAAAACCACAAGCCTCCTTGCTTATATATAAAGTATTCTTTTACTTATGAGACATTTTGTTTGTTTATATCATCACCCTTGTATTTTGGTATTCTTACACCGAGAATAGGATTTCACTTCAAACATAGGGATCATCATTTACAATGAATGATACCCCTGTTCATATAAGTTAAGGGATTTCCACTCTATATGAATGATTCCCACGTATTGATTTTATACTTATCAGACAATTTGTCTGTTTATCTAAGGCTGGAATACCTTCTAGTTCCCTATTCATTTAGGGTTTTCCTCAATTCTAACTTAACCTTTTCATATGTGTTTTTGTTGAATCATAAGGGTTTTCAATGGATTTAATATAAGTATTTACATTATACTTGTCAACATTTTCAAACATATGATCATGTATTCAACAAGTATTTCTCATGTAAATGCATTCATAAAATCCTCCTACCTTTAAGTCGTGGTTCATCTTTTCAAATCTTCCATAATCCTAATTGACATATGAAATCTGTAAATCCAAACATATTGTCAATATTTATACAATCTAAATAATCCTATATTTTTTATCCTATCTATATTCTTTGTCTAATCTTGTCCTTTGATATAAAGGATTAGATATTGTGCCCTATCATGATCTATCTTCCTTATATAGTGTTTATCCTATTGATCAATAGATCTGATGGTTAAAATGATCTTCTAATCTTTTAGATCTAAGTATTTTCTATTCTAAGTCTTTGTGTATTTCCTTCTTTAATCTTGATCTTTCATAGATCCTTTGATCAACAATTTATACTTGTTGATAAAGATCAAGGGCTTAGATCTTCTATCATCTAGTTCTTCTTTGATCTAAGTTCAGTTCTTTGATCATCCCTAAGGAGGATGATCTTGGTTCTCTTCCTTGAATCATATTTGATCAAGGGTTTGGATTTTCTATCAAGATTTGTCCACAACATAAATACTTAGATACATAATAAAATATGACATTAGAATTCTTATTGTTCTTAATCATTCAAGATCCTATGGATCTTGTTTGATCATCCTTATCTTACTTTAATTTTTATTAGGGTCAGATAATTTACTAACCTTTTATGCTCTTATTATTATTATTCAACCAGTTAATGTTTTTCTGGTTAAAGATAACTTATTTCATCCTGAGTCTAGACAGCTCCTCTTATTTCTAATTTACTAAGGCTTACTAGCAGAATGGTTGAACACAAAATGGTTACTTCAATCCTCATGTAAGGAGGTATTTAGATCTCACAAACGTCAATGGAAGGTAGGGGAAGAGCGAGGCTCTAGTAGAGAACCCCCTTAACCACCATGTTCAGCATTCACTAGAGTAACCTTAGCTCAACCTTTCATAAGGTTCTTATGAGCATTTTAACTTAAGTACTCTTTCTAATTGTTTTTAATTAAATCCATGAATATTTAAAATGTCATTCATGGGATTTATTATTCTCCTAGTTTGGGCCAAGGATTTGATAATCCTTATATTGTCCTACTAACTATAACCCTTACTATGATTATACTACATGATGTATATGTATTTAGTGAAGTCTATCTATATGTCATCAATTATCTCTTTTAAGGTATTTTTCATTATTCTACAATTAAAAGAAATTACACCAATAATTTTAAGGAATTTAAAGACAATCATGCTAAAATTAAAAGTATTGACCTGAATTTAAATTTGATGTTTAAAACAAATTAACTAATAATATTACAACATCTTATTCTAGGAAATTAAAGAAGGGGAGCCTTAGCACAATGGTAAAAGTTGTTGTCATGTGACCTTGAGGTCACGGGTTCAAGGAGTGGAAACAGCCTCTTGCAAAATGCAAGGTAAGGCTGTGTACTTTAGGCCCTTGTGGTCTGCCCCTTCCTCGGACGTCACATAGGCGAGAGCTTCGTCCACCGGGGCTGCCCTTTTTATTCTAAGAAATTAAATATAATTACACTAAAATTAGAAAATAAACATGAATCAAAATTAAGTCAAATTTACCGTAAAAGACAATTAATTAAGCATATGATCAAGCTATCCTTATGAACCAACCATCCAATTTGTCCACCTTTTAGATCTAGGGTTGATATTCCATTAAGAATGCAACAATTGATCTTTTATGTTTATGTTTGATCCAACATCATAATAACATAATCCTAACCTTAGATCATTCAATTTATAGGTCCAATTGTCCTAATCATTCTTGATCCATCCGATCAAGGAGATCCATTGAGATTTTCCATGATCATTTTCTCATTTAAGGGCCTACACCTTGATTTATTTCATATCAATCCAATCCAACCATCCCCATGCTGTTTTATCATCATAATATCCTTAGTGGATCTAGATTTTCAATTCTAATTATCTTAGATCTACTTGACCAAGGGTGTACGTAAGAGTATTTTTAATTAACAGAAATTTTTGATGCTTAAAATCTCATTTTTATGGGTTCAATATGTTCCCCTCATCAATATCTATTCATATCATCTTACAGATTGAAAATCGGACTTAAATTGAGTGAATAATTGCATTTTTAAATTTTCAACCGTTTTCAATGCTGATTTTAGTTTGTACTATTTTTTATCAAATAAACCTATATAGAGGATTAGAAATCCTATTGTGATCATCAATCTTAAGGTTTTAATACCTTCTAGATCCATCCATCATATTAGATTTTTAATTTGACATCATTTTGATCATGATCCATTACTGTTGGAATGGATTTTAGTGATTATCATACATAAATACAATTAAAAATATAAATCTAACATCTCCATTAGATTCTACACACCATTAGAAATTCATAGCAACTTTCAGATCTAAAATTGGAGCTTAAATGAGCTTCTAATTGAAGAATTAAGATCTCAGTTCAATAGATGGACGGCTGAGATTACTCCAACAGAAAACAACAAAATGGAGAGCGGCCCACCCCCATTACCATATTTTATAGGTGATCTCAGAGGGGTGACCAGCTATGGGCAAGATGGTCCAATCTGGACTGTCATATCACCCTTCCATGGATCACCATCCATCTCTCAACATTAAGGGCTAAGATTACGTCTCCTGAGGTGTTTGAGCCCCAGGACATCATCCAATGGCTCAGAAGTTTCATCTGAGCCGTCCAAGATGGGGATCTTAACCTTGTTTTCGGATCCGTCGGGGGAGATCACTTAGAGGCCAGAGAACCTAAGGGAGGTGCCAAAAATGAAAATAGAGGGTGAGGGTGACTTACCTTGTCGGGTCCGATGAAGAAAGCTTCAGCGAAGAGAGAGATATTTCATCGAAAACATATAAGAAACCCTAGACTCGGGAATTTCACATAGGCGACATTTTCCTCGTTGTCATTATTGGAGAATGTCAAGGATCATGGGGTTTTGTAGATCTCATGTCTCTGAAGAGATCCATCAGTTTAAGATCACTTTTCACTGCCAGATTGGCCAGAATAACTTGAATTAATTGCCAGAGACGGTGACCTTGCCGGAGGTTGTTCTTCGTTTGGAATTTTTTGACAATCCAAGAGGTGGATCATCATAGGACCTTAGGGCTTTTGTAGATTTCCTTAGCCTGAACATATCCAAGGGTGAAGATCTGAAACTGTTGGCTAGAATGCAATGGCTAATTGAATTAGGGTTTTCTGGGCAAAAACCATGGTTCATTGGGGAAGATGCGCCCCTAGACAATCCCGATGCAGACAAGGGGTCGTCTACCTGGGTGCGTTTGGGGACATGCCCATAGAGAAAGAAGAGAAAGAGAGGAAATAAGAGAGAAATGGGGAAGATGGAGGGTGTGTTTTGAGCTGGAATTTTGGGGCATTGTAGGCGACCTTGTGAAGAACATTAGAAAAAAAAAAAAATTGGGAATTTTATGGTCTATTTATAGGGATTTTTGAATTTTTCTATGATTACATGTCATAATTCTGTTTCATTTCTTTTTATTATTAAATTGTCCTTGGATTCCCACTATCACCTCCTTCTCCACCAGCAAATGGTAGTGGTTTGACCAGTCATTACATGTTTTCTAGCCTTTGGATCCATTTGTGGGCCCCACAGAGGTGTGAAAGGACCATTTTGCTCTTTTATGGAGAAAAATCCATTTTATTCTTCCGAACTCGGAATTGAGCGTACTTGGAGGCATGGAATCATATTTCCAAGTACATTCTAAATATTGAAGTCTTATATCTCGATTATGGGTAAAATTACTATTTTTCCCTTTTATTCATAAAAATAGAGAAAATTAGGGATTTTTCATTTTAACTTGGAATTGAACATACTTAGTGTCATTTCGATCGGTTTATCGAGTACATTCATAATTGTTAAGTTTTAAATCATGGTTTAATCTTTAAAAAAAGGAATTTCCAATAACCTAATATTCCAGCTCAAAATTTCTAAAAATTCAAACTAAATTGATTTTTACATTCAATTTACAAAAATTGGGGTTATTACAATCTTCTCCCTTATAATAATTTCATCCTCGAAATTCGCATTTCAACTTACATATGAGTTTTCATTAACTCATTCATAAGTGTGCTTATGTGGCCTTGCCACTTAAGGAAACCTCCATTTCCTGTCATTGATAGTTCATGTTACCTTCTCCTCAAAGTTAAGAAGCATATTTTGAGGTCATAAACACACATCTCACTAATAATGCTAATGCATTAGTCACTTATCCTAATTCTTTGCTAGACTTTCCAAAAGGATTAATAACTCTTAAACTGAGTTATCTTGTTGTTCACAACTTCCTATTTCTCTTGACTAGTATACTAAATTTCTACTCCTTATTTTCACCAATCTTTCAATACGTCATATTTTTCCATTCTAACTTCTATTGCTCATCCTCATTCCTCTTCAACTTATGCAAGTTTTGACATATCTTTTCTAATATGTATAGTCCTTAGACTATCTACCAAAATGAAATATTGGTTGGATTCTATAATTTCAACTATTATTCTTTATAACAATCTTCCAATATTTGGAAGTAATTATCTCTTCTTGATTCTTCCATTATCTGGAAGTACTCATCTCATTTCTGTTCTAGATAATCATACTCCTTTACTATTTCTTTCTATTGAAAATTTATTTTCAAATCCTAATATTAACTAATAGTTTCCTTATAATAACTTCTTCCTCAACTTTCATTACTATTCTTGTACTATGATTTCCTCTTTATTCATAGCACTTGATTTTCTTATTCCTCCTTTTTAAGATTATGTATTTCCTCATGCTTCTTTCAAGCATACCTCAAAACTTTTCCATATCATACTAACCCTTTATTTAAAGTATTCTTGATAATTCCTATTAAAAGAGTCCATATTGACTTTGTAGTCATCCACTCTCAAGCCTTTAAAAACTCCATAATTTACCATATATTCTTCAAATCTTAATAATCTACCATAAACGCTTTATGATTTATGTAATCAATGGCAAGATTATACTAAAAGAATGTCCTTATAGTATGCTATACAATCAATAGGAGATAAATTTCTCTAACTGTCAAAGTTATCTCACAATTCAATTTTATCTCCAATCTTTGTTGGTTCAACTTCCATATCATTCTTAGAATTTATATGACCCTAAACTTTGCTTTCTTCAATCAACATATACACTTACCAGATAGTTGACAAGTTTCGTAAGTGTCTACCATATATTGTATAAGTGCTCTTGATTTTCTTAAATCAATACCATATATCATTACAAATTCATGAATATCATTTATCCAACTCATATAACTCATAATTTGTTTTGATTTCATACTATTAGGTTTTATTCAAATTCCCAATTGATGATAATAAATTTGGGAATTACTCATCCTTATAGAGTAAAAGGTACTTAATATCATTTATGCATAATCTCATTGATCCTTCATTCTTCTTTTTCTAAGGAAACTTGTTGCTCTCCAATGTAAACTTATATAATCACTTCTTGATCTACTAATCCTTAAAATTTGTTCTTTCCACTTATTCAAATCAATTGATGTCATTTTCCTCAACTACTATAGATATTTCCTCATTCAATATTATGTTAAATTGAAAATATCCAAAATATCTTGAAATTTCTAACCACATATTTCTCCAAAATCTAGATTCATACCTATTCATAATCATCTCATTTCTCCAAAATTTACACTTAAGTTTAGTTGCCTATATTTGTTTATAGGTCTTCATTCCTCATGATTATTTCATCATTCCTTCAAAATGTATTTTTCCTCATTATATTCCATAATTCTTTCAATATCACTAAATTTATCATATAAATAGAAACAATATTCCTAAATTCATCATATTAATATCCATATTCATTCATAAGTCTTCACTTTCCATTATATCATCAATGCAAAGTATAGTCCATAATTATTTCATATTTCAATTCTATCATTTAGTTGAATCAATATTCCTCTAAAATTTATCTCCTTATTTATCTTTATTAAAATTCTTTTCATTCACCAATTTTAAAAACATTTACCTACCTCCTTAAATTCTTCTCAAGTAAGATCATCTCTATTTTTGATGATTAAAACCTTTAGCTAATTGTCATAACACTACATTTATGTAGTAATTGTAACTCTTACATTTATATTTATTATTTATTATTATTATTTTCAAATTTTGTAATAATTCTAAGGTTTTATCTTTAGTAACTATTTTATCTTTCCTATAAGGGTTGGATTTTATCCTTCTTCATCCTTTCCATCATATTTTTCCAATTTATCATCTCTTTCTCTTAATCTTCATTATTTCACCTCATAATAGTAATATTAATGTATTTTATTTCTACAAGTATCTTTACTTAAGATTTAAAGTTATACGTGAATGTCATACAGTACATCTTCCTCTATTGTAATGTTTTCCTTACTTATTTCTAGAATTACTTTTCCCTATATTGACTTACTAAGTATTACTCCTAGTTATTTCACTAACTAATATCTACTTATACTCCACTAATACTTCATGAGTTAATTACATTAACTCATCACCTAATGAGTCAATCACATAACTCTTCCTATACTCATTCTTAACTAATGAGTTAATCACATAACTCATTCTCGTCAAATACTATCTTATTTCTTATTCACTCACTATATCTCATCCTCTAATTGGATTGTCATCTACATATTGGACATAAGGGTACTGTACTGTGACTGGATGAATGGCTCTAATACCAACTATGATGACCCGGGTTTTTATAACACATTTTGTAATACATTTTTTGAAGGCAAGACGCCCTGAGTAGTAAAAAAATTTTGCAAAACAAAGCAGCAGAAATTCTTTTCTTTAGAACTTATTTTGTAAAACCCAAGTCATCACTTCATACATAACATAAGTAGAATTTTGTGCAAGATAAAATTCCATTGAAGGAATATACTTTTATTAAATTTCAGAATCCATCTAGTGGTTCATAGTACAGCCTAGATATCAATCCAATACTTGTCCAAATTACATAATCCATATTTGTCACCATACAATAAAAACTCTCAATACAATACAATGCTCACAAATAAAAATACATATCTTCAAGGGATATACCCTGATTGATTATTCTTCCTAGTCTTCATAAGTCTTGAGCTCCTAATTCTCCTTCTCTGTATCTGAGATATTATAAACATTCAAGAAGCATAATAATTTGACAGTATAATCCTATTACTTCATAATCCCATTATTCATACTCATTGATCAATCTCTTTACTTTGTCATATATGCACATCCTTACACATACATACTGCATATGTCTTATAGATATATATACGGTCAAAATCGTGAAAATTAGTTAATATCTCAAACATCAATAGTCACAGTCAAACACACTAAGTTGATCAATCATCCAGACTCTATTGGAAAAAACTCCCTCATATGGGCAGCATCATTACACTCAGCCCTACTGAGTTGATAAAACATCCAGACTCTGCTGGGAAAATACTCCCTTATTTGGGCAGTATCAGCATCTCACTATGCCATGCAGTATAATGCAAAATACTCAAAGGACTACTATGCTAGAGTCTGATCTGTACCAATGCGCTACGATAACTACTTTCATACTCCACGGATGCCAAGTGTGAAAAATCATCTATGTCATGTCTATATGGGGAGACACACCATCACAGTGGTGGCCTTTCCATACTTGCCTCACCCGACTTTTTACCTCTCTTTGAGCATGATATCATTATATATATATATATATATCACATTTTAGAGAGCAGGTGGCCAAACCCTCATAAACCTCCTGGCATAACATCCCCAGGCCTATGCCTGTTTAAAACAAAAACCACAAGCTTCCTTGCTTGTATATAAAGTATTCTTTTACTTATCATACATCTTGTCTGTTTATATCATCATCCTCATATTTTGGTATTCTTATACTGAGGATAGGATTTCACTTCAAACATAGGATCATCATTTACAATGAATGATACCCATGTTCATATAAGTTAAAGCATCACCATTCTATATGAATGATTCCCATGTATTGATTTTATACTTATGAAACAATTTGTTTGTTTATCTAAGGCTAGAATACCTTCTAGTTCCCTATTCACTTAGGGCTTTCCTCAATTCTAACTTAACCATTTCATATGTGTTTGGTTGGATCATAAGGGTTTTCAATGGATTTAATACAAGTATTTACATTAGACTTGTCAACATTTCCAGACATAAAATCATGTATTCAACATGTATTTCTCATGTAGATGCATTCATAAAATCCTCCTACCATCAAGTACTGGTTCATCTCTTCAAATCTTCCATGATCCAGATCGATGTATGAAATCTATAAATCCATGCATACTGTCAATATTTATACAATCTGAATAATCCTATATTTTTTATCCTATCTATAGTCTTTGTCTAATCTTGTCCTTTGATATAAAGGATTAGATCTTATGCCTTATCATGATCTATCTTCCTCATATAGTGTTTATCCTATTGATCAATAGATCTGATGGTTAGAATGATCTTCTAATCTTTCAGATATAAGTATTTTCTATTTTAAGTCTTTGTGTATTCCTTTCTTTGATCTTGATCTTTCATAGATCCTTTGATGAACAATTTATTCTTGTTGATAAAGATCAAGGCCTTAGATCTTCTATCATCTAGTTCTTCTTTGATCTAAGTTTAGTTGTTTGATCATCCCCAAGGAGGATGATCTTGCTTCTCTTCCTTGAATCATATTTGATCAAGGGTTTGGATGCTCTATCAAGATTTGTCTACCACAAAAATACTTAGATACATAATAAAATATGACATTAGGATTCTTATTGTTCTTAATCATTCAAGATCCTATGGATCTTATTTGATCATCCTTATCTTACTTACAATTTTTATTAGGGTTAGATAATTTACTAACCTTTTATGCTCTTATTATTATTATTCTGTCAATTAATGTTTTTTTGGTTAAAGATAACTTATTTCATCCTAAGTCTAGACAGCTCCTCTTATTTCTAATTGGTTAAGGCTTACTAGTTGAATGGTTGAACACAAAGTGGTTACTTTAATCCTCATGTAAGGAGGCGTTTATACCTCATAAACGTCAACGGAAGGTAGGGGAAGAGCGAGACTCTATTAGAGAACCCCTCTAACCACCATGTTCAGCATTCACTAGAGTGACCTTAGCTGAACCTTTCATAAGGTTCTTATGAGCATTTTAACCCTAAGTACTCTTTCTAATTGATTTTAATTAAATCTATGAACATTTAAAATGTCATTCTTAGGATTTATTATTCTGCTAGTTTGGGCCAAGGATTTGATAGTCCTTATATTGTCCTACTAACTATAGCCGCTATTATGATTAAACTTCATGATGTATATCTATTTAGTGAAGTCCATCTATATGTCATCAATTACCTCTTTTAATGTATTTTCCATAATTCTATGATTAAAAGAAATTACACCAATAATTTTAAGGAATTTAAAGACAATCATGCTAAAATTAAAAGTATTGACCTAAATTTAAATTTGCTATTTAAAAGAAATTAACTAATAATATTACAACATCTTATTCTAGAAATTAAAGATAATTACACTAAAATTGGAAAATAGTCATGGATCATAATTAAATCAAATTTACTATAAAATGCAATTAATTAAGCTTGTGATCAAGCTGTGCTTATGATCCAACCATCCAATTTGTCCATCTTTTAGATTTAGGGTTGATATTCTATTAAGAATGCAACCATTGATCCTTTTATGTTTTTGTTTGATCCTACATCATAATAGATCCAAACCTTAGATCATTTAATTTATAGGTCCAATTGTCCTAATCATTCTTGATCCATCCGATCAAGGAGATCCAATGAGATTTTCCATGATCATTTTCTCATTTAAGGGCCTACACCTTGATTTATTTCATTTTAGTCCAATCCAACCATCCCCATGCTGTTTTATCATCATTATATCCTTAGTGGATCTAGATTTTCAATTCTAATCATCCTAGACCTACTTGATCAAGGGGGTAAGTAAGAGTATTTTTAATTAACATAAATGTTTGATGCTTAAAATCTTATTTTTATGGGTTTAGTATGTTCCCCTCATCAAGATCTATTCATATCATTTTACAGATTGAAAATTGGACTTCAATTGAGTGAGTAATTGCATTTTTAATTTTTCAACCATTTTCAACGACTGATTTTAGTTTGTACTATTTTTTTATCAAATAAACTTATATAGAGGATTAGAAATCCTACTTTGATCATCAATCTTAAGGTTTTGACACCTTCTGGATCGATCCATCAGATTAGATTTTTAATTTGACATCATTTTGATCATGATCCATTACTGTTGGAATGGATTTTAGTGATTATCATACATAAATACAATTCAAAACATAAATCTAACATCTCCATTAGATTCTACACACCATTAGAAATTGATAGCAACTATCAGATCTAAAATCATAACTAAAATGAGTTCCTAATTAAAGAATTAAGATCTCAGTTCAATAGATGGATGGTTGAGATCACTCCAATAAAAAATGACAAAACGGAGAGCAACCCATCCCTGTTACCATCATTTATAGGTGATCTGAAAGGGGTGATCGGCTATGGGTGAAAGGGTCCAATCTGGACCTTCAGATCACCCTGCCATGGATCACCATCTATCTCTCAACATTAAGGGCTAAGTTTACATCTCCTGAGGTTTTTGGGCCCCAGGAAATCATCCAATGGCTCAGAAGTTTCATCTGAGCCATCCAAGATGACGATCTCAACCCTATTGCTAGATCGATCATGCTCGACAAATCAACAGCTAAGGAGATCACCTCGAGGTCGAAGAACATAAGGGAGGTGCCGAAAATGAAAATAGAGGGTGAGGGTGACTTACTTGCTCGGGTTCGGTGAAGAAAGCTTCACCAGAGAGAGATATTTCATCGAAAAAATATAAGAAACCCTAGAGGTGGGAATTTCATACAAGCTATGTTTTCCTCGTCGTCATTGCCTGAGAATGTCGGGGATCATGGGGTTTTGTAGATCTCATGTCTCTGAAGAGATCCATCAGTTTAAGATCACTTTTCACCCGTCAGATTGGCAGGAATAAATTGAATTAATCATCGGAGATGATGACCTTGCCAGAGGTTGTTCGTCATTTGGAATTTTCCAACAATCTAGGGGGTGGATCATCATAGGACCTTAGGGCTTTTGTAGATTTCCTTAGCCCGAACAAATCCAAGGGTGAAGATGTGAAGCTGTTGGTTAGAATGCAATGGCTAATTGAATTAGGGTTTCCTAGGTGGAAACCCAAGAAACCCTGATTCATCAGGGAGGATGCATCCTTGGACGCTCCTAATGCAGACACGGGGTCGTTTGCCTGGGTGCGTATGGGGACACGCCCACAGAGAAAGAAGAGAAAGAGAGGAAAGAAGAGGGAAATGGGGAAGATGGAGGGGGATTTTTGAAGTGGAATTTTGAGGCATTGTAGGGGACCTTGTGAAGAAGATTAGGGGAAAATTTTGGGAATTTTATGGGCTATTTATAGGGATTTTTGAATTTTTCTATGATTACATGTCATAATTATATTTCATTTCTTTTTATTATTAAATTGTCATTGGATTCCCACTACCACCTCCTTCTCCACTAGCAGCTAGTAGTGGTTTAACCACTCATTACATGGTTTCTGGCCGTTGGATCCATTTGTGGGCCCCACGGAGGTGTGAAATTACCATTTTGCCTTTTTATGGAGAAAAATCTATTTTATTCTCCCGAACACAAAATTCAGTGTACTTAGTGGCATTGGAATCATATTTTCAAGTAGATTCTAAATATTAAAGTCTTAGATCTCAGTTATGGGTAAAATTACTATTTTACCCTTTATTCATAAAAATAAAGAAAATTAAGGATTTTTCATTTTGACTTGGAATTGAACGTACTTAGTGTCATTTCGATCGATTTTTTGAGTACATTCATAATTTCTAAGTTTTAAACCATGGTTTAATCTCTAAAAAAAAGAATTTTCAATAATTTAATATTCCAGCTCAAAATTTCTGAAAATTCAAACTAAATTGATTTTCTCAATCAATTTACAAAAATTGGGGTTATAACACCATCTCCCTTATTCCCTTTAACTTTATCTTAATAATATGCTTCATTTTTGTTGGCCCTCTACCCTTTTTATTTATGTGTATACTTGTGCTAGACTATTCTTCATGATGCTCACTCTCTTCATGTTCCATTTTTGTCTGCACAAGTGAAAATAATACATTTAGAATATAATAACATATATATTGGTTTGGGAAAAAGTACCATCTAAGTGCATAGATGATCAATTTCAAGCATTTACAAGCATTAAAGAAGCAAAAAATCAGCAACATATACAGCAAAAAATGCATGGTAATCTTACCATTCAAACGTGTATTACAACAAGCATACTTCAAGAAAAGTGGGTCTCTTAAACTCAATAAAAGCTATCTAGAATGATCAATTTCAAGCATTTACAAGTATTAAAGAAGCAAAAAATCAACAATGTATACAGTAAAAAATGCATGGTTCAAATGCATATCAAGCAACATTTTGCATGCCTTCTTGAATGAAACATTAAAATCTAAAACATTGGTCTTCTTAAACTCAATGAGGCTATCTAAAATGATCAATTTCAAGCATTTACAAGCATTAAAGAGCAGAAAATCAGCAACGTATACAATAAAAAATTCATGGTTCAAACACATATTCAAGCAACATTTTGCATACCTTCTTGAATGAAACATCAAAATCTAAATGGGTCTTCTTAAACTCAATGGAGGATATCTAAAATGATAAATTTCAAGCATTTACAAGCACCAAAGAAGCAAAAAATCAACAACATATACAATACAAAATGCATGGTTCAAATGCATATTCAAGTAACATTTTGCATACCTTCTTGAATGTAACATCAAAATCTAAAACATGGGCCTTCTTAAACTACATGGAGGCTATCTACATTGATCAATTTCTAGAATTTACGAGCATTAAAGAAGCAAAATATCAGCAACATATATAGTAAAAAATGCATGGTTCAAACACATATTAAAGCAACATTTTGCATGCCTTCTTGAATGAAACATCAAAATCTAAAACATGGGTCTTCTTAAACTCAATGGAGGCTATCGAAAATGATCAATTTCAAGATTTTACAAGCATTAAAGAAGTAGGAAAAAAGTGACATATATAGTAAAAAATGCATGGTTCAAACACATTCAAGCAATATTTTGCATGCCTTCTTGAATGAAACATCAAAATCTAAAACATGGGTCTTCTTAAACTCAATGGAGGCTATTTAGAATGATCAATTTCAAGCATTTAAAAGCATTAAAAAAAAAAAAATTAGCAACATATACAGTAAAAAATGCATGGTTAAAATGCATATTCAAGTAACATTTTGCATGCCTTCTTAAATGACACATCAAAATCTAAAACATGGGTCTTCTTAGACTCAATGAAGGTTATCTTGAATGATCAATTTCTAGCATTTACAAGCATTAAAGAAGCAAAAAATCAGGAACATATACAATAAAAAATGCATGTTTCAAACACATATTCGAGCAATATTTTTGCATGCCTTCTTGAATGAAACATCAAATTCTAAAACATGGGTCTTCTTAAACTCAATGAGGGCTATCTAGATTGATCAAGTTCAACTATTTACAAGCATTAAAGAAGAAAAAAATCAAGAAATGAGAGAGATCCAACCTAATGAGAGAAAACTAATCCAACCTCCTCTCCTCTTCTTCTTTATTCTTCTTATTCTCCTTAAGTGTTTTAGGTTAGAAAAATTCATGGGGGTAGGGGAGGGGTCGCATGAAATCTCTTCTCACCTCTTCCTCCTCCTCCTCCTCTTCTTCTTCTTCTTCTTCTTCTTCTTCTTCTTCTTCTTCTTCTTCTTCTCTATAATAACCCCAATTTTTGTAAATTGATTGAGAAAATCAATTTAGTTTGAATTTTCAAAAATTCCAGGCTAGAATATTATGTTATTGGAAATTCTCTTTTTATAGAGACTAAAACATGATTTAAAACTTAAAAATTATAAATTTACTCAAAAAAACAATCAAATGACACTAAGTATGTTCAATTCCGAGTTAAAATGAAAAACCCCTAATTTTCTCTATTTTTATCAATAAAAAGGATAAAATGGTGATTTTACCCATAATAGAGATTTAAGACATTAATATTTAGAATGTACTCAGAAATATGATTCCAACGCTACTAAGCACACTCAATTCCAAGTTTGGGAGAATAAAATGAATTTTTTCCATAAAAGGGTAAAATGGTCCTTTCACACCTCAGTGGGGCCCACAAGGGGCCCACAAATGAATCTAACAGCCAGAAAATATGTAATGAGTGGTCAAACCACTGCCAGCTACTAGTGAAGAAGGAGGTGGTAGTGGGAATCCAATGCCAATTTAATAATAAAAAGAATTGAAACATGGTAATTACATGTAATCACAAAAAAATTCAAAAACACCTATAAATACCCCATAAAAATTCCCAAAATTTTTTCTAATGTCCCTCACGAGGTCCCCTACAATGCCCTGATATCTTAGCACCAGAATCCTCCCCCATTTCCTCCTTCTTTCTCTTCTTGGTTTTTTTCTCTGTACGAGCATCTGCAGACACACCCAGCGTTCCAAGCTCATTGGAGATGTCGAGCACGTCAATTGACATATCATCCCCGATGAACCAGGGTTTTCACCTAGGAAACCCTAACTCAACTAGTCATCCACTTCCAGCCATTATTTTTCAATCTCCATCATTGGATTTGGTCGGACAGGGCTGATCTACAAAAGCCCTAAGTTTCCATGATGATCCACCTATTGGATTGTCAGGAAACTCAAAACAAAGACAAACATGGTACTGGGTACCATCTCTAGTGGAATTTTCAACTTATTCCAGCCAATTTGGACCTTACATGGTAATCTTCCACTGTTAAATACCTTCAAAATGGGGTGGTATGTGTTTCCCCCATGGTCCCCCACCTTCTCCGGCAACAGCAATGGCAATGGCGATTTTCTCGACTGTATGCATTTTCTGGTGTTAGGGTTTTCTTTCACCAATAAATCTCTTCTCCAATGAAATTACTTCACTGGACCGGCACAGGTAGGCCACCCACTTCATTCCCCTTTCATTCTGGCATGTCATTCTAGGTTTCCGGCCATCTCTTATCTCCCCAAGCCGTTGATCCATCGGAAATGATGGATCCGTCATGGAGGGTTGAGATCTCATCCTTGGACAGCTCATATCCAACTTTAGAGCCATTGGATGAGTTTCTAGAACCCAACAAACCCAAGAGATGAAATCCTAGGCATAGATCTTGTAAGATGAGGGAGATCAGGAGAGGAGTGATCCAATGGTCCATATCTGGACCATCTCACCTATCACCAGTCACCCATCCCTGGTGACAAGCAATCCCAGGTAACAGGCGATGGCCGCTGGTTATCCCTACACCCGGTATGCTCAGATTAGATCTGGACTATCCAATATTTGTACTAAAATCTTGTTTCTTCAATTAAGAGCACAATTTAGCTCCGATTTTAGACCTGAAAGTTGCTATAGATTCCTTGTTACTTGTATAAGGTACTAAACTCAAAAAGTTTATGTTTTGATGCATGTAAAATTCTATTAATAAAGAAAAGTATTACTAATTCCTATGATCAGTGAAATTTGGAATGATCAGACTTTATAATTCTGATCCACTGATGATCTTATGATTCTTGAAAATGGAATCAATGGTTAGAAATGACTAATCTATGTTTAATTAAGAGATATAGCCTTAAAAGAAAAAAAACATAAAAATGTGCATGGATCTTCATGATCTGATTAATCAAGCATGATTTGACCTTTTGAAATAGTTTATATGATTATCTAAATGTATAATTACAATAATTAAATAGTTAAATGTAATTTATTTTCCAGATCTTAAGATCTTGACCTTAAAAGTAGTAAAATCCATAAAAGTGAATTGTAATCGCCTTGATCAGTTTGATCAAGGATAATTGGAAAGTGTGGATGCATTTGTATGATTATATAAAGTTAAGATCATATGATTGATGGGCTTGATGATGATATTTTGGGATAGATTAAGATCTGTGCCCTTAAATTGGATAAAATGGCTTAAGATCTTCTTGATCAATTGGATCAAGAAGGATCAGATCATTTGATGAGATGCATCAATGATCTAGTGATAAAATCACATTAAGAAAATGTATTAGATTTAAAGGAAAATGAAAGATCAAGATCTACACCCTACATGGGATGAAAAATAAATAGAAATCAAATATGACCGTTGGATCATAATGAACAGTTATGGCATGTTAATTTTCATTTGAATTATTGGATGATATTGTAAATGTATTTTATTTCTTAGTAGATTTAATTGTTAGATTTACTTAGTTGTTTATTTGTTTATGCTTTAATGCTTATATTATGTAAATTTCATTGAAAATGTAATTAAATGAAAAATAGAGTTGAAGAACATTTACATGGAATGAATGACATGAATTTAATGATAGTAAGGCTATAGTTAGTAGGACAATATAAGGATTATCAAATCCTTGGCCCAAACTAGGAGAATAATAAACCCCATGAATGACATTTTAAATGTTCATGGATTTAATTAAAATCAATTAGAAAGAGTACTTAAGGTTAAAATGCTCAAAGGAACCTTATGAAAGGTTGAGCTAAGGTCACTCTAGTGAATGCTAAACATAGTGGTTAAGCGAGTTCTCTAATAGAACCTCGCTCTTCCCCTACCTTCCGTTGACGTTTGTGAGGCCTAAACGTCTCCTTCCATGAGGATTGAAGTAATCACTTTGTGTTCAACCATTCAACTACTAAGCCTTAGCCAATTGGAAAAAGAGGAGCAGTCTAGACTTAGGATGAAATAAGTTATCTTCAACCAGTAAAACATTAACTGGTCAAATAATAATAATGAGAGCATAAAAGGTTAGTAAATTATATAATCCTAATAAAAATTGTACGTAAGATAAGAATGGTCAAACAAGATCCATAGGATCTTGAATGATCAAGAACATTAAGAATCCTAAAGTCATATTTTATTATGTATCTATGTAAGTATGTTGTAGACAAATCTAGATAGAGAATCCAAACCCTTGATCAAATATGATTCAAGGAATAGAACCAAGATCATCCTCCTTAGGGATGATCAAACATCTAAACTTAGATCAAAGAAGAACTAGATGATAGAATATCTAAGCTCTTGATCTTTATCAACATTTATAAATTGTTGATCAAAGGATCTATGAAAGATCAAAATTAAAGAAAGGAATACACAAAGACTTAGAATAGAAAATACTTGGATATAAAAGATTAGATGATCATTCTAGCCATCAGATCTATTGATCAATATGATAAACACTATCTGAGGAAGATAGATCATGATAGGACAAAAGATCTAGATCCTTTATATCAAGGGACAAGATTAAACAAAGAATATAGATAGGATCAAAACTATAGGATTATTTAGATTGTATAAATATTGACAGTATGTATGGATTTACAGATTACATACGTCAGTCAGGATCATAGAAGATCTGAAGAGATGGATCACTACTTAAAGGTAGGAGGATTTTATGAATGCATCTACATGGGATGTACATGTTGAATACATGATCTTATGTCTAGAAATGTTGACAAGTGTAATGTTAATATTTGTATTAAATCCCCTGAAACCCTTATGATCCAACCAAACACATATGAAATGGTTATATGAGATTTGAGGAATAGACTCTAAGTGAATATGGAACTAGAAGATATTCTAGCCCTAAGTAAACAGACAGATTGTCTAATACCTATGAGAAATACTTTACATACAAGCATAGAGGCTTGTGGTTTTGTTTTAAACAAGCATAGGCCTGAGGATGCTATGCTAGGAGACTGCCAGTGTGACAGCCATGGTCACCTCCATATGGACATGGATATTGTGATTTCCACCAAGGATGGTATAGGTGGATTATTGGGCATTTATCTGGGCGTGCTGGTACAAATTATGACTGCATGTATAGTAGTCCTTAGAGTATTTTTGAATTATGGTGCATGGCATAGTGAAATACCTTATGATATGGCATGATGAGATGCCGGGTAATCGTGGATTACTAATACTACCCAAATGAGGGAGTATGTCCAGCAGAGTTTGGATGATCTATCAACTCAGTATAAACTGGGTATGATTATGTTTTGAGATATTAACATTTTTTCACAGTTTTGGCCATATATATATATATATATATATACAAAGTATACAGTATGTATGTGTAAGGATGTACATATATGAAAAAGTAAAGAGATTGATCCATGAGTATGAATAATGGGATTATGAAGTATTAGGATTATACTATCAAATTATTATGCTTCTTGAATAGCATAGCTTTCTGAGATATTGTAAATGTTTCAATGTTTACAATATCTAAGATACACAGAAGGAGAATTAAGAGCTCAAGACTCAAGAAGACTTGGAAGAATAATCAATCAGGGTATATCCCTTGAAGACATGTATTTTATTTGAGAGCACTGAATTGTATTGTATTGTATTGAGAATTTTTATTGTATGGTGAGCTTTGAAATTTGAATTATGTAATTTGGACAAGTATTGTACTGATATCCAGGCTGTACTGCAAACCACTAGATGGATTCTAGAATTTAGTAAAAGTATATTCCTTCAATGGAATTTTATCTTGTACAAAAATTCTACTTATGTTATGTATGAACTGATGACTTGGGTCTTTCAAAACAAGTTCTAAAGAAAAGAATTTCACTCCTTTGTTTTATGAAAACTTTTTAATACTAAGGGCCCTGCCTTTCAAAAATGTATTACAAAATGTGTTATAAAAACCCAAATCATCACATTCTCCTCTCCTCTTCTTCTTCTTCCTTAAGGGTTTTGGGGGTTTTCAAAAATATGTAGGGGGCAGGCGCACATGTTTTCTATCCTCTACTCTCCTACTTCTTCTTCTTCTTCTTCTTCTTCTTCTGAAAGGTTTTGGGGGTTTGGGTTTGAAAACTTCTTAGGGGGCCCACTATCTTGAGTTATTTTGAAGTGAAAGATAGGATGGTTTTTTAAAAATCATCATTTATTTATTTGAATAAAGGATAGTTTTAAAAAACCATCCTATATTTATTTTAATAGAGGACAATTTTTAAAATTTGTCTTATATTTATTTATAAAAAATCATCCTATATTTTGATGAATATAGGACGATTATTTAAAAACCATCCTATATTTGAATAAGTATATAGGATGATTTTTAAAAAAATCATCCCATATTAAAGGTCATTTTCACTCTGATATGTTCCCGTGCCTAAATTTTGGTTTGAATAATAAAAGACAATTTATTAATAACCATCTTATATGAATTAAAGTAGTTTTACCAGTTTTTTGAACCCTTAAAATCTTAAAAACCTATCAAGTGTAGAGGTTACCTAATCATTTATTTCACTAATGTTTAACTAGTGTTTAGTATGACACATGATGTGTAAACTTAAATTGATTAATTAAATTATATTTCATACATCACATGATACAAACATGCACTTTAATTTGTCCCCTCATACACAATCAAATTTCACTCATGCATCCTCCTCACCAGCATCACGCACATAATTCATCTCTCTCCCCGATTAAATCTATTGATGGCATTGTTGTAGTGATTGAAGGGTAATTAATTGCTGTGTCACCTAGGTCATCTTCATCATAAAATTTCCTTAGAGAGGCTAATAAAATGGTTGACCATCTCATATCATGTCCGTCTTATGCATAAAATACCTATTTTGCTTGATATACTAAAATAAACTAGTCATTTTGATAGCCGATCTTATTGAGGTCAACCAATGTCAAGCCAAGGGCATTGGTTCTTATCCTATCTTTGTTGTGTTCTACCCAATCGCACTTAAACACAACCACAGTTCTACATGTATAATCTAACTCCCATATCTTGCGTATAAGCCCATAATAAGTATTGTTATCTACAATTGGGTTATTGTCTTTTGAATTAGAAAAGAAAGTGGCTTTAACAATTAAGCTAACACCACTACCTTGTTGTGCTCTTAACTTTTTTTCACGGTCTTTTGTGTGAAAGCAACAACCATTGACGGCATATCCAGAATGCTTTATTACTTCTGGTCAAGGTCTCATTGCCATTCAACCTAAGCATTCAGAAATACTATGACCTGGAACATTTCGTTGATCTAAAACCTATATGTAACATAATATATTAATTAAAATGATTAATTAATGTATACACGCATATACTATTTATTGTACAAATAAATAAATAAATTCATCAAATAGCACTATTCTAATTAAATACCTTCTGACGAAGCCAAGTAATGACAGAATGACAATGCTCATCTTGCAACCACTTCTCTTTTTGTGCATCTCATGGATACCTCTCTTTTAGGAAGTCTATGTGCATGCTACACAAGGATCAGATATGAAAATTATATAACATGCCTAATGTTATTAATAGTACATTACATATGTACTCGTTGCTATACATATATATATATATATATGTGCCTAAACTTCAGTAACATTAATGATTCAATTAATTAATGTGAAAGAAACGAAAGAGAGAACATTAATTACGTACTCAATGTATGGCTAAACTTCATTAACATTGATATTCTATAAGACATAAAGGTGTGAATGCTCCCATTCCTTACTATCAATAGTCAATACACGACCACTGGATAGAGGCTCACCAACTCTTAGATCAATTAACGCACCTGAATGTTTCTTTCTTAGGATTCCAATAGCATCCACTCCTGATAAATACTCAGTGCATAGCTCGACCACTTCTTCTTCAATGTAACATTTGGCAATACACCCTTTTGGCCTATTATGATTTCATACATACCCTTTTAACACCTTCATGTACCTTTCAAATGGGTACCTCCATCACAAATAAATAGGCCCACACAACATAACCTCATCAATGAGGTGCACAGTTAAGTGTACCATGATAATGAAGAAGGATGGTGGAAAGATTGTCTCAAGCTCGCATAAGGTTGTCACTAAATGCTCCTAGATTTCTTATAATTTAGAAGTATCCACCACCTTCTTGCACAAAGCATTAAAGAAGTAGTGGAATTTAGTAATAGAAACTCTAACTTTATCTGGCAGCACTAAAAGTATTGCTATGGGCAAAAGTTCTTGCATCAATGCATGACAATAATGAGACTTCATTCCCAATATTTCTAACTCCTCCATGGAGACAATGTTTCTAAAGCTTGAAGAGTACCCATCTAGAACTTTGATATTTGATAGGGTTTTACACATTATTCTTCACTCCTATCTACTAAGCATATAATTTGCTTTAGGGAAGTATGCCCCTTGGCCACCCCTATCCTGTGGATGCAACCTTCTCTTCAAACACATTGTCATACGATCCATTCGAGCAACAAGGCTATCCTTTGTTTTTCCCTTCATCTTGAGTAAGGTACTAGTCAAGCTTTCACAGACATTCTTCTTAATGTTGTGTAGGGATTTCTAGTATACTAGTTCAAAGAATATTGACTTCTTCTTCCAACAACTTTAGAGTTGCTTTCATTTGTACATGAAGATGCCTTCTTCCTCTTCCCCCGTGATACATTAAGGTTCTTGACTTGTTCCAATACTTGTCGTCAAGTCAACCTCTTTAGAGGTGTCCTAATCTCCACACTACCATCAAATTTTCTCTTTTTAAAACGATATGGATGGTTTCTACATAACCATCTTCTGTGACAACCCGGGTTTTCACATGCATTTTTAAATGCAAAACTAATTCCTAATGCGGAATCGATCCCTATTTGAAAACACTTTTACAAAATCAATGCAATGTAATGAAAAAATCTTTATTTTGAATTTATTTTGAAAACCCCCAGTGTCATTTGCTTCCAAGATGAACAAGGAAATTTTAAAGATTAAAAACAATCATATATGTATATCCCAAGTCTATCCAATCACAACTCACAGCCCAACTGTAATAATTACATATACATGTCCAAAGGATCGATTATATACTTACTTTCATACTCGTCTTTGTCTTCGTTCACTTGATTGTAGCACTAACATTTTCTTATGCTTCTTCTAATCTTGTTGGAGCTAATCTGTAAAAATAATGTATTTGGGTGAGTATTCCTCATACTCAGTAGGTGATCTGATACCACTATTTTGAAAATATGGCATGCAACATGCATGGTTTCAAAAGAGGCTTTCTATGTAAAACATCGTGCAATTTCCTTTTTGTGTAAACATGCATTTTTATGCATAAATCATAAGCTTGTTTGCACATTTTCAATCATGGAATCTTTTATCGAAATCCAGTAATCAATAATATAAATTATTACAAAAATCATAGAGTAGTGATTACTCAATCCATGTACTAAGATCTCAACAAAAACATCAAACTGATTAGTCAATAAATCATAAACTAATCATAATTATGAAATTCTTAAAATAGCAATTGGTCAAAGCAGATGATAACAACACTATAGATATCATGCACATGGATCTCTCGGCAAACACATCAAGTTGATGGGTTGGAGAACACATCAAGCCAATTGGTCACGAGTACTCGTCTACAACCATCTCAATGCTATATACATATTGATAAAACTGAAATCATAGGGTCAACTATGCTCACGATCAGAACTTATTCTAGAATCGTGTGTCTCCAGTATCTAAAGACCAGCCCACCACAGCCTCCACAACGACTATGGATATGTGCTCGAAAGGGTGTCGTGAACACCTCCAGTGGTCGTCCTTGTTTACCACAGCAGTCCAGGAAGGGACAATGCCATTTTGGCAACGATACCATCCACTTTTTTTGGTAGAGGCCGGAAGGCCAACCTCGTACATAAACAACCTCTCAGCATAGTGCTCACCAGGCTCATTAGCCCGAAAAATATAGATACATGTAATCCAAATCTCAATCATTGTAGATTATGCAATTTATGTAACGAGTTTCAAAACATGCGAGCAATTCATACATAAAATCAGTTCAATGCAAGCCATTGCATTTAAGACCATAAATCATGAAGACAATTTGGTAATAAGAGTTAAATAAATCAATTATATTTGGAAATGCATTTGAAAACTTAGCAGTATCAGACTACCTACCTCGACCAACGTCACTAAACTCGCGTCCCTCTTCAATTCAAGTCCTAGAGTACCTTGGTGAGGTCCTGGATGTTATTTGGACATAAAATCTAAGTATTATTTCTAGATTCACAGATCAACGGTTAGATCTATACGATTTGTGGGTCCTTAGTGGTCGACTTATGTGATTTTTTGTTTGATCTTGAGCTAATGATGTCCTAAGGTATCTAATAGATCAATTAATGAGATCCAATCATAGTTGATCTTGTAGATCCATGAAATCTCTATGGTTTTTAGGCTATAGTTTCCTTAAATAGTCTTATGATCCTAAATTTTATTGTATAAGTAGATCTACCTCGTAATTATGAATGTAAAGGTTGTTTCGGATCGTCGATCGGAGTTATATAGCCTTCTTAATTGCATTTTTAGTGTTGTGAATTCATGGACGAACTAGATTTGACAATACATGGCTCGCACATCACGGTTCCTAGGATGCATGCTTGTCCTGGTCAAACCACAACCGCAATCGCACAACTGCGCACTCTCGAAGGACACCCTAGAATGTGCGTTATGGATAGGCGTCGTGTGTGTGCATCTTCGGCACATGAACAGATCGACTTGGATGGGGCGGTCCGATCTGGATCGTCCAACCATCCCGGCTCCAGATCAACGCCCATGATGCATGGACCGTCCTAGGTTTTCTGGGGTTTTTGGGTCCCACGAACACGTTGGGCGGCTCAGATCTCGCGTCTGAGCTGTCGAGGTGGTGGATCTACAACAGATCCACGGTCACTGGTTTCACCAGCGATCTGTCGTCCAATGAGACCAGATCTAGTCAAGATCTGGGGAAAATGGAGGGGAAAGAAAGAGGAATGGAGAGGGGAGAATGATCGTAATTGGGAGTCCCTAACGACACCCGATTGAAGCTTCAATGTGGCTGAAACCCTTGTTGCCAGAAATGCAGAGAGAAGGGCTTGGAGTGGGGAAAATGCGTTGATGGGAGAGGGGGAGTGGAGGAAATTTATAGGCAAGGAAGGCAATGCTGTCCCATGGTGATGTCGCCATCTTTTCCGGCGCCGCACTACAGAGGCGGTGTAGTGGGCCAGCTGGAAGAGGAAGTCAGTGAAGAAGAAGAAATGGGGGTGTCGTTAGTAAAATGACCCCCTGCGTTTTACGGCCCTTGACCTTTTTGAATTGCATTTACAAAAATGACCTTAATCTTTAAATGCCATAACTTCTTCATACGAACTCCTTTCTTACTGTTCTTTGAAGCGTTGGATTCCATTTTTCGAGTAGAATCTGATTATTAGAATACTTTTAATAAATTAGATCTATAATAATCTTATTTTTAATATTCTCAAATAGGACTTTAAAATTTAGGTTATTACATCTTTTGTGGCCTAGGAATGCTATCTTTCTACCATTTTGAAGTCGTGTGGCACAAGTTTGGTCACTACAAATAGGACAGGCATTGTATCCCTTCACTATGCATCCAGCCACATTACTGTATACAGGAAAGTCATTTATTGTCCATAGTAGTGTAGCCTTAAGGATGAATGTCTCTTTCCTGTATGCATCATAAGCTTCAACCCCTACTTCCCACAATGTCCTAAAGTCATCAATCAACAAAGCCAAGTACATGTCAATGTCATTCCCAGATTTCTTGGGACCTGATATGAACATAGTTAACATCATGAACTTCCTCTTAATGCACAACAGCAGTGAAAGTTTGTAACAAACTATTATAACAGGCCAACAACTATACATGCTACTCATAAAACCTTGAGGATTAATCCCATCTGCAAATATTGCAAATCATACGTTCTTAGGTTCCTCTCCAAAATCGGGCCACATGAAATCTGTAAGATTCCGTATAGGGCTACCTACTAGATGGCATAAATAGTTATCACCCACTCTCTCTTTGGCATGCCATACTAGTTTCTTCACTGTTTCTTTAATACGAAACATTCTTTAGAATCTTAGAATAAGGGGAAAATACCATAGGACCTTTGTAGGGACATCTTTCACTTGCCAATCATTTGAATTCTTACTCATCTTTCATAATGAATGTCCACAAGTTGGACATATAATTTTGTCTTTGTGGTCCTTTCTGTATAAGATGCAGTCATTGGGACAAGCGTGCATCTTTTCATACTTTAAACCTAATGCAGCCAAGGTTCTCGTTAACTTCCATGTCAACCTAATAAATTTGTTCTCCATGGGCAGCATTTTACCAATAACTTTTAACAATTTCGTAAAACCATGATATAAAATACTAAATCTTAACTTCACATTATGAAGTTCTACTACTGTAGACAACTTTGTATAATCTGTACACCTAATGTACAGTGGCTCATTGGCTTCCTCCAATGCAGAGTTAAATTCCACTAGGTCATCTTGGAAATCATTGTATACATCTTAAAATATAAGTGCAGTTGTCCTACTATCTTCACCACTTCCTAGTGTTGCTTCTTTTTCATATACACATTCAGCCTTTGTTGAAGGCCTATGAGGTATTTTCTCTTCAAGCCACATCTAGGGGCAATAGCTTTCATCAACTCCATTAAAGCACAAATGTTCTTTCAACTCACCAGCAGTAACCTTTTTTAGGTTTCCACATCTTGAGCATAGACATCAAATTCGATTACAATCACCATCTACCCTAAGTGCAAACTCAATGAACTCTTCTATTGCCTCCTTATATTTCCTTGATGATCTTTCTACACGCATCCAAGCATATTGTCCATTTTGTTCAAAAGTGCGAAGACTTTCTAGACATGAAACGATTATAATAACAATATGGGTTTAGGCATTTAACCAAATCTGTGGTGTATACATAAAATGTTCATAGTTAACTATATATATAATTTTAATACATATTACAGGACTCAACATTCAAGTCTAGGATTGGAAAAAGTAAGAATAAACATAAACATGGCTAATCCATACACATAAATGTTCACACTAATCCATACATATACATGAATATGTCACACAAATGCAAGAAGAAAAAAGAAAAGGAATTTTATAGCCATAAACATCAAATAAAGTAAACATATGACAAATTACAAGAATGAATACTACCCAATCAATACCAAATGAGAAAATACAAGTTTGGGACAAAGTGCATGTAAATCCAACACAATATTCAAGTTTTCATCGAAGAAGCCGAGAGTCAATTGAACTTCAACTTATAAGACATAAAAAATATAAGACGATTTTTAAGACCCGTCTTATATTGTTAATAATATAGGACAGTTTTCTATAACCATCTTATATAAATTTTATATAAGATGGTTCTAGAAAATCATCTTATATTATTAACATAATATAAGACAGTTCTAGAAAATCATCTTATATTCTTTTACAAATATAGGATGGTTCTTGAAAACCATCTTATATTATGTTAATAATATAAGACAGTTTTAGAAAACTGTCTTATATAAATTTATATAAGATGGTTATGTTGAAAGCATCTTATATTGTTATAATATATAAGGCAGGTTATCATAACCATCTTACATAAATTTTATATAAGATGATTGTGTTAAAACTGTCTTATAGTAATGACCATACTTTGATTTCTTACTTTAAGAACCTTACCATTCTCATAAGAATTACTTTTATTTTATTCAATTATTTTTATTTTTTCCTAATTATTTATCACTTCCAACTAAGTCATTTTTCATTAATGACATGAATCTAATTTAAATATAATATTCATTCTATCCTTGCTAATTCTAGCTTCTTTGTCAACCCCTCTAAGTAGAGTTTATTCAAATTTCAAAAATTTCTAAATGATTTAATTATTTAACTCATACCATCTCTAACTTTCACCTTGGACTATCATTTCAACTTAAACTTTTGGGACTAGCTATGAGTGAATGAACCTACTCTGATACCAACTATGATGACCCGAGTTTTTAGGACAATTTTTTTACAATTCTTTCCAAAAAGTGGGACCCCAAGTTTGAAAATAATTTCAAAACCAAAACAGCAAAAAATGTTTTTAGTTTAATTTATTTTTAAAATCCCGAGTGTGAACCATCAACTCAATATTTTTAATTTATTTTTAATTTATTTTTTTAATATTAAAAACTCAAATGAATTCTTTTTTTTTAAAGTAAACCTTTAAAAAAAACAAAACAAGTTTACTTCTTTAAGACCCATCCAGTTGACAACCACAGTCTCTGCATCATTACAAATCCAATCCAAATAGTAAACATGTAAATATACATGTGACGACCCGCGTTTTCTCATGCATTTTTAAATGCAAGATCTAAATTCCTAAGGCGGGATGCATCCCTATTTGAAAACCATTTTATAAAAACCATGCAATGCAGGGAAAAATCTTTTGTTTTAAACTCATTTTGAAAACCCCGAGTGTCATTTGCTTTCACAACCACCAAAGTATTTTTTGAAAAACTTAAGAAATCATAAATATTTTTCCCCAGATCTATCCAGTCACAACACACAGTCCAACTGTAATTAAATACAAATACATGTCCAAAGGGTAGAGAGTTTACTCACATGTATAGTTGTCTCCTTTGTTTATTTACTTGCTCGTAGCACTAATATCTCCTGAGACGTCTTCTATTTGTAAGTGGAACTATCCTGAAAAATGTTAAGGATAGGGTGAGTATATACTATATTCAGTAGGAGTCTATCACTACTAGTTTTGCAATGCATGCTATATTTAAAATCATGTGCTCTTAAAAACATGTGCATGTTTGAACAATCATGTTTAATATCGACATTAAAAACCACTGTCAAACCGGAATACTGACGACTTAAAGAAATATCATAATCCAAGTCGAAAGTATCATATATCATAAACATAATGGTATGCATAAGATGCTCCACTGAATCCAACTCATGGATATCTGGTATGGTCGACCAACCTCATGTCATGCCATATGCAATGCAAATAAATCCTCAAACCATAGGGTCCAACTATGCCCACGACCTCGCCGCCGTGTGGTCCTCGGGTACCTAAGGACACAGGGTCATATGCCTCCACGGGACATATAACACTTCGACCCAGTACCGTGACACCAGTGGTAGCCCCCTGTGCCACATGCAGTCGAAGCAGGGACGTTGCCCTTTTTTGGGCGTGGTACCCATCCACCTAATAGTGGTAGAGGTTGGAGGCCAACCCAAACCTCTCGGCATAGCGCCCACGAGCTTATTAGCCCAAATCATATCAGATCAAACCAGCGAAAACCTCTTTTTCAAAACATGTCCTCTTTTGGTCCCTCACAACTGCCTACCTAGCGTCTTTTGGTAACCCTCAAGGACATGCAATCTTTCAAAAACTCAATGCTCATAAATCATGCAATATATGCATTTGTTTGCAAAACATATCTATGCATAATGTATATGCAATCATTTGCAAAACATATCTATGCATAATGTATATGCAATCATTTGCAAAACATATCTATGCATAATGTATGTGCAATCATTTGCAAAACATATCTATGCATAATGTATATGCAATTATTTGCAAAACATGTCTATGCATAAAGCATTTATCTTCTGTATGCTGAATTAAGCCATGCTAAACAAGTTATATAATTTATACTTACAACATGCATAAAACAATTATGGCTCTTTTAAAAAGTCTAGTAGCGATAGAGCACCTACCTGGCTAGGTCGCGCTAACCCCTTTGTCCTCGTACGCTCCTGAACATGGTTTGGGGAATCAAGGTTAGTTTGGCCTATCTTTTATGGGTTTTAGACTGGTTGGTCTTATTACTTAGGCATTAAGGATCCATCCCTATGCCTATGGGTGTCCTAAGGTCCTAATTGGGCCTTGGTATCATCAGTTTTCCAAAGGTCTAGCGGCCACGCACCACCATCCTATTCTAAGGATCATGCCCACATTTAATTGGGCCTTGATCAGGGATTTTATAGTTTGGGTGTGTCCGCGTCGTCAATATGGACACAACACCTTTTGCGGCGCCTCAATCGGAGCTCTAGATCTCAAGTTATAAGATTTTTAATGTCACACGTACATAAGAACCTTAAGAGTGAAAAGGCAGAATGCTAGCGTGCTGCGCGTCGGTGGCATGTGCCCATCTTTTCTTAAGAAGCAAAAAATCCCGGATCGCTAGCGCGCTACGCATCTGCGGCATGCGCCTTAGCGGGCACGTCTGCAGACACGCCGGATTTTCCCGCCCGTCTTTCCCTTTTGTGGGCGCGTCCGGTTGACGCGTCTCGTTCCATCTGGAACGTTTCGTTCGTTGGGGGACCGGGGCGTCCTCAGGACACCCTGGTTCGACCGTCGAACCAGTGCGCCCCAGGGATCGTCCCTGGGTCCTTGGTGACTCTCCAGGGCTCTATTTTGCATGATTTTTCATGCATAAACTTAGGGAAACTGAGCCTAGGACTACTGTGAAGACGGGTTTTGAGGGATCTTGAGCATACCTGGCTCGTTGCTAGGTTTTTCTCCTCGTTTCTCCTCTTGGTTGCTTCTCCAAAATGGGTTTTCTTCAAGCTTTTGGGCTGCCATTAGAGGTGCCCAAGAGCTCTATTTATAGAGCTATAAGAGGGTTCTGGAGGGGGCTCTCACCGCCCTTAAATGGCGATGGAGAAACCTCCAGAATGGCGGTGATTTCTCCTCCAATCACCGCCGTTCTAGAACCCTCTAAACGGTTGAAGATGAAGGGTGCCCGTATCAAAACCGGCCCCTGTGTTTTGTAGGCTAAATCCGTTTTTTAGTAAAAATTACATTTTTGCCCCTGAACTTCAAAGGGCCATAACTTGCTCATTTTAACTCCGTTTTTTGTGATTTTGGTCTTGTTGGATTCCTTTTTTCTGAGACGCACCTAATAGTATCATTTTCAAGACCAAATTTCTAGGTTCAATCAAGGTGAATAGTGAAATGACCAAAATGCCCTTATCTCCAAAAAGTGAACTTTTCATTGCTAACTTGGGATTTAAATGTTACAAAATTGGAGTCATTACAATACATTCCAAGTAGAATTAAAACATACCCTCCATTTCTTGATGTCTGGATCAGCTACTCTTCTGATTTCTCTTCGATCCTATCTATCTCTCAATATCTGAGACATTGTAAAAATAACACAATGTCTCAACAAGTTATGCTTGGTAGGGGAATAAGACACATGTGGAAACCGAAATAAAATATTTCTTTTTTTATTACGTAATATTCATTTTAATACATCAAAATATTTTGCATCAATAATGTGCACAGTTAAATTTAAGAAAATCTTAAACTTTAGAATATCAAAGTTACAAAGTTCAAAGCATTTTATCTAAATATCGTGATTAAATCTAATGATGAAATGTCATGTTGAAATCACAATTTGAATCTCAAGTAAACTTCATGAATAGATGTAAACATCATAAATAGATTTAGTGATGCAGAGCTGTATGCAAATCATAATCAAAATATTGAATAAAATATCTAAATAGCAATGAAATTAAAATAACGTTAAACTCATGAAATAATAGTATATAATCATAATCATCCAACCACGGCTGGTCCAAATACTCCCAGCCACTACTGTGTTTATATATCCATCCAATCAAAACTGGGTATACATAATGATCATGAGCTCATATTAGGCATATCATCACAATCCACACACAGTACAAAATATGCAAAAGACTATTATGCTGTAGTGCACATCCCGCACACCGAGATCTACTGTCATGCTCCAATGATACCAAGGTGCCAAAATACATTGTCATGTCTATATGAGGAGACAAACTATAATAGTGGGGCCTTCCCATAATTACCATCACCCAACATTTTGCCTCGCTATGGGTATGGTGTCCATATCATAAGTTTCAGAGAGCAAGTGGTCAAACCCTCATAACTCTCCTAGCATACCATCCCTAGACCTATGTCTGTCGAAACAAAAATCCACCAAGCCTCCATGCCTATATATAACATAATAATAATACTAGGATGCATTCCTGTTTCATATTAAATCCACAAAAACATTATATTGTATGCATAGTTGGTACCCTGTGCCCATATTAAGCCCATCTGGCTTAAAACAAATTATGCTGATGAAAAATATGCAGTACATTCTTAAATCTTGCATTTTAAATGACTGACATGCACTTTCAACCCATGAAATCATAAGATAACAATTTTCTTATATATAAATATCACATTTTTATTTCAGAAATCATGTCATAAACATTGCATGTACAATATTGCATAATAATCACCTTTTATGAATAAACTATGCAATTCAAATCTCATGTTGTCATCAAAATCATATCATGCTACATCAAAAGATCATGCTATTTTAGAAAAATTGCATCTTAGATTCCACCTACCACTAATACAACTATCAAAATCCCCAGAATGTTCAACTATCTCAATTTCATATCAATTGGCATATATGTCAAGTTATACGTACATTTCAGGTTAATCGCTTAGTTACAATTTCTCTTTTATTACTCATCTAGTCATTGATCATCATTAAATATGATGATCTTGCTGTTATTGGCCTCTGAACCTAGCTATATCTCTTTATTTTTGTAATATCCTCAAATTTTGACTGCTAATTAAAGGTCAATGGTTTAGATTATCCAATTATTATCAACTCCTATTGATCTCAGCTTGAACTCAGGGTCAGATTAAATTTTGATCAATTAGATCAATAGTTCCAAGTCCTCATAATATCAAATCTTTGAATTTAAGGTCATCAAATAGCTCAATTGATCTGTCCCAAGATTTAATCCATTCTATTCTTGTTTATTTTCTAGAATTTCTATAATTTATCATAAATAATCAAATAAAATAAAATTTTAATTGATTTAAATAAGATTTGATAGTGATCTTACCTTTGGTCGCTTAAATCCATATATGATGTTGTGTCTAATGTGGCTTAATTGGGTTTGATCGCCTTTGATACAAAAATTTGAGAATGAATGGCTTAGATTAGGTACTAAATCTATGGTCAAATCTAAATATAAGCCCAAATCAGTGGCTAATCTAGTGTTAGGTAGTTGGTTGAAAGGTTAGATCATCTAAAAGGAATAGATCAATCACAAATCTAGGATCTATTAGCCAATCGACGGTTGAATTGTGATGAAAACTCAAGTTGGTAGCATATTTGGGTTCTAGTGATTGATCAATGGTTGGATGATGTGGGGTTTGCTGATTTGGTCATGGATCTGACATTTATTAATAGATCATGGGCTAGATGATGATAAATAATCAAATCGGTTATAGATTAACTTGATAGTGATTATACATCATTGTCGGCTTCACATCACTATTGGATCATCACCAATGGCCAAATTGATTGGTGGATTTTGTTCCTCATGTTCTGAAGATAGAGATGAATGTCTAGGATCAGCAAGATCCTTCGTGTATTGAGCAGGGGACGAGGTCGAAGTTCAAGGGTGCGATGGCGTCCACCCATACCAAATAGCAAGAGAGAAGGGGAGAATGGGGCAGCGACGACCAGTGGTGGCTGGCAGCTGCCGATTCCGTTGCCACCTGAGCCTAACCATAGAGAGGGAGAGGCGATGGACAAGGGAGATGGTGGGTTCAAGGATGCCAGCCAGCTGGAAAGCTCAGGCCGGCCAAAGGAGGAGGAACAGGTGAGGGAGAAAAAAAGAAAAAAGAGTTTTCATAGCTAGTCTGTGAGCACCCGTTTGTCGGGCTGGCTACACTAGGGGAAAACCCTAATAGGGAGAGGAGAGAAGGAGAAGAGGGATGCCGGCACCAGAGGAATAGGGAAGAGAGCAAACTTGCCGGGTGCACACGCCAGTTAGCTTGCCGGGCACAGAGGTAGAAGAGAGAGAGAGAAATTGGGAGAGGGGTTTTGCATAATGGCTCTGATAGGTGCGTAAGGTAACGTCAGTGGCGGCGTGCTGGGGTTGTTGAGTCGGCAGTGCTAGCGGGCTACTACCGTCGACGAGAGAGAGAGAGAGAGAGAGAGAGAGGGCTCCGGTGGGGGTGCGTGCATGTCGAAGAAGGGCGTTGTTAGGTTGCCAAATGAAGAAGGGGAAAGGAGGAAGGGAGGAGACGCAGATGGCCAACTGTCGTGGGCTCCAACAGGGCCTTCGATCATCAATGGTATAACGTGCCAGAGAGAGCAACGGAAAAACGTGATTCCAACAGTGTCGGTAAGAGTAGGTCACTAGAGCTCTACTTGGCCATAAAGGAAGCGCATCGCTGACTATAGCGGCAACATCAGCCAAAAAGGGAAGAGGACGGAAAGAAGGGAGGACTGCCCAGCTGCTGTGGCACTGGTAAGGATCCTTGGCCAGCGGGCTATCCGTTGCTTGGACGGCCTCGGATCATCACGCTGACTGGACACGGCCTGTTCAAGAGAGAGAGGGAGACAACTGACGAGGAGGTGGAGGAGGGGAGAATTAATGCTATTTAGTTATTATTAGATATATTTGTGATAGTCATTACCTGTTCTAAATGCAGGTAATTATTACAGTGTAAACCTGTCTTTTTACATTTATGGCTACTATCATTCCATGCCACATCATGTGAGTCCACTTATAATTATTTTATCATTTTAATTATTAATTAATTTAAATTAAATACTTAATTAAATTATTATTAGATTTTCTTTTGAGCTCTGATTTTGGCATACTTAGTGTTGTTAGATTCGTTTTCTCAAGTAGTTTACTAATATTGATATTTTCATGCTTAAGTTTGTGTCTTTCATTAGCTACCCTTAGAAAATTAATATCTTGAAAATATAATTTCATGTTTTTTTTTTAATTCAATCTATTTACATAAAATAAATTAAAAATTAAGAGTATTACAATACGTCACTATTTCTTCCTTGTGGGTTGTCATGACTGATTGTCTATACTTTCGGATCCTCTCTATTTACATGGATGTCCCCCATCTATTTTTGTCTTTTAAGTGCTTGGTAAAAATCATTAGAAATTTAGCATTTTCATGTAGATCCTAAATTCTAAATAATTTCAAGAACTATCTATATTATTGACTACATCATATTTTTAAATTTTATTGAGTGTCATTCAATAATATTAATATAAGATTTTTTTATCAAAATAAAATATTTAATCCTATGATATCTCAGGTTTCTTTTTGCAATTTTAACTTCCATTTCTAAGTGATGTGAGGCCCAAATCTTAGGTGATTTTGGAATCTACTATATATGAGTGAATGTTAAAAATACAATGTGCATTCGACACTCAATATCCAAAAAAGTAACGTTTTGTTGGGCATATAGTTTGCTTAGTTGGGTTTACTTCTGAGTTATCGGCATCTAATTTATTCGCGGTGATCCAGAAAAGCTGCCACGTTATACATCAACAAGGTCTTTTATCGGAAGATGCTTTCGCCGGTGAGGTGTCGCATTTGTGACTATAAATGCCTTTTGGTCTTACTGAGATTCTTAATCAGAAAATTCCTATATAGCAAACCGTGCGCATTATCATTAGAATTACACATATGACATTACTTCTTTGAACTTTATTTACCCTGTTGTTTGATAGAATTATGCTCTTACTTTCTGTCCTATTAACCCCCTGTTCATTATATTTAACTATATACGCTAACCAGCAACAAGCACAAGTAGAAAACATTTACCTTCCTGGAAAAGTACAATGTATATTTGATATTAATGTTAGAATATACAACATCAGTAATATTGATTTAGAAAAGCTTTAATCCTTACCAGAAAGAAATTAAGAAAATAATATTTTATAATACCTCAAACGGAGATATGTGCCTGAGTTTATTCAGCTCTTGGATGATTTTATCTTCTTCTTCTATGATGCGTTCTTGCTCCATTGTTGCCTCTCTTCGTGCAACTGTAGCAGGCTTTCGTGCTGCAAGATTTAGCGGTTTGAAAATCCTTCCACATCTGGTGACGAGCACTCTCATCATCACTGCTACTATCTGAGATATGAAGGGAAATTTTGGAGGACAGTAACCCAGGTTGTCTGACTATCTTATATAGGTGTCAACAGTCAGAGAAGGGCACCACGTTGATATCAATCTTCTCATGGATTAGTGCGAGATAAGTATCAGTGAGATAAAGTTCGGAATTCGCTTAATGACTTCTTCAAGTGTCATCCTTTGGTTTACTCATTCTTGAACAAAATTTTTCATGTCACAGCACTCCTCTTTTGCGCCCAAATTTGTCATGATACAAGTAGTCTACGAGTTAGTAAATAGGGTGCATATTTTTAGATTACGTCATAGACATTTGTTACAATCTTCCCTTCACCAACCAATTTTTGTTACTGATCCTTCAATGCCCAATACCAGTCAGTATGACGGCCAAAACTCTGTTCATACTTACAAAACTTGTCAACTTGATACTTCTTTGGAAGTTAGACAGGTGGCTAAGATGGCGGTGGCCTGTGAGCCAACTTTACTTTCATCAACTTTCTCAAAGCTAGGTTGGGTGAAATGCCTAGTTCAGTGACTTCTCTCTAGGTTACTTATGCTCTAGTAGTTTAAACCATGGCCACGTAGTCTTAGGCATCTGATCATTCTGACAAGGTGTTAGAAGATGGATTCCAATGTATCTATCAGGTTGATCAATCAATCATCTAATCCACCTTATCAATGTTTTCATGATGCTTTTCATTTTCTAATCTTGTTCCATTAGTGGGGCAAGGTGGAGTATCGGGTTTAGGATTATACAAATAATTTGAGACACACACACACATGCACGAAGGAAAAGTGGACACAATTAGATACTTGGAAGACGCGTGAGACAATTGGAACTACTACAAGCCATCCTCAATTAATCTGGGCAAACGAGCCATCATCTTGATGCGACCATGCACAACGAAGAATGTTTGGTGAAACTCAATAGCAACTATTATCTTTAGCAAATATTTAAACCAACACTAATTATTTGCATATAGAGAGAGAACAATTAACACACTACTGAGATAAAAGTGAGAAATATTAGAATAGATATTTAGTGAACTAGTATTTTTAATACACAAACCTGAACTGCTACCAATTCTTACTTGATCTAGCCCCTTGCCTAGATTAGGAGTTGAAGATTAGTCAAGTCATTGGTGATGTGGTGTGTAGACTAGCAGGTCCCAAGAGACGGTGGAGTGGGAGGAGGGGTGAACTGGACCCAAATCAAGTTTTAAAAATTCTTGCAAACTTTGACATTAAGTGCTCAACTTGTTAAAACAATTTGACAAATGCAAACTTTAATACAGAAGAAGTTAGATACAAAATTTTTATAGTGGTTCAAAAGAAGCTATGGACTACTACTTTGAGTTATGTGAAATTTTTACAAGATTTTACACCACTAGTGGCCACAAAAGAAAAAGAAAGCATTTGCAGCTAGCTCTTCCTTTTCACAAACAATTGGAAAACTCTTCCAAGAACACAAGAGATATGCCTTTCTCAAATACAAATAATAATGATTTTGAAGAAGAAATAATTTTCCTAAGTTTGTACACAACTTAAAGGATAAAGCGAAATTTTCAAAAATAAAAGATTGAAAAAATTTAGATCAAGATGGTGAGGATAGTTAGCTTGTGATGTAGGCCTGATTGCTTCTTTTGATTCTCAAAAAATTCTTCAAATGGTTGTTTGAATTTATAGGCTTCAAGCGATTTAAATTTCTACCTTTTTGAATGCAAAATGATCTTTGGAATAGGTCAAATATACCATTGGTGTAGATTGTCCTCACTGGGATGCCAGCCATTAGTGCTTGACAGCTAATGATAAATTTGAATCTTCAAAGTTGATGGTCGGCCAGGGCACTTGTGCAGCTATTGAGTTCATTTTCCAAAACATGAAACCCATTTTGATTGAATTGTAGCTGACTGCCTGATCTTAGTAGTCAGCTGAACCCTTGAACGTTCAATGATGTATGAAACATTGACAGCCATAAGCACTCAAAGGCGGTCCGCTGACGGACTCCTTTCTCAGAGTTCTCTTGGGAAACAGCAGAACGAAAGCCACCGATTGTGCTGGGAGGCCAGTTGGATTAGAATATCTTCAGTTCTTTAAAAGCTCTGGAAGCCGACTGTCCTTGTTAGAGATATCCAATGGCGTATTTTGCTTTTATTGGTAGTTTCCATATATGTAATATACCTTATTTACCATTTACGGTTGACATGTATACACTATACACATACAAATACATGAAACTATGATCTCTCATATTGAGAGACTCAATTATAATATCCTGGTGGGAGAGCAGCGTGACGGCCCCTAGAGATCTCTTTTTTTTTTTCACTTCTGTTCATTCTGCACGTTAGTTCTTCATCTCTCTATCTTGTTTTCCAAACGTCATTCTCTTTATCGTCCTCATGAACACAGCTTAGTGCCGGCTCCACCCTAGATTCATCCGCAACGGCTTCATCATCATCCACTGTTACCAATATTCTTCTCCAAATGACCCCACCATCAAGCTTAACCCCTACAAACTACACGCTATGGTGCACCTAGGTTGATCCGATCCTCAATTCTCATCGGAGGTCTGGTATAGCTCTTGGCACAGAGATTGCTCCATCTATCTTGATCAAAGATGCCAAAAACAAGGAGATCTCTAATCCGGAACGTGAATAATGCGAGCAATTTTACCAACTTCTGTTAAGTTGGATCATATCCTCATCTAGTGAACACGTCCTTCCCTATCTTTTTGTTTGCATGACTGATAGATCTGCCTGCGTCTCTCTTCAACAAGATTTTGGAGTCATAAATCATGCCAGAATGAATCAGATCATGATGCAACTACTATAGATGTAAAATGGCAATTCATCCGTCTCTCAATACTTGCAACAAGCCAAACTTCTATCTCACAAGTTAAATGCTACTGGCCATCCAGTCTCAACGGGCTAATATGATACCATCATCTATTCTGATCTCGAAAGAGAATTTAGTGACATAATAGTGCTGCTCTCTCCATACCGCCTCATCTCCCGTTTCATGATCTGCATATTGTTTTGCAGACTCACGAGATTAGAATTAAAGAGTCACTTGAAACAATATCATCTCCTGCAGCCAATGTTGCTTATCGAGGAGAAAATAATAGGGTCGTGGACACAGAGGCAAGAACAGGCATAGTCCTTCCTCTCACCCTCCCAATTACTCCAATCAAAATCACGTAAGAGGGCGTGGCCAAGGGAATGCATCTCATCATCCACCCATCCTCAGTGTACTATCTTTTAATGGACACATTATCCCATGCCTGAATGTTATTATCGTGATGATCCTCCATTATCCGTGGGTGGTTTTAGTGCCAATCTTGTAGCTGCCTACTCTCATCCACTGGACTAAGATCAATGGTTCCCAGGTACAGATGTGACACATCCTTCCCACATTTGCAATCATATTTCTCCCATCCTAGCCCACCAAAATACGTCCAGATGGACACCTTGACCATTGCTAATCCTAACAGGTCAAACATTCAGGATACTCTTGCAGGAACTACCATAGGCCTGCAGCATTCATCGTTGTCATTACCGACCAGTCAAGCTCCTCTGGAGACCCAACCGATGCAGCTAAGACACGTGACACACTCAAAGCAAGCTAATCAAGTTGAAAAGTGGGCAGTCGATTTGCAGGTGGAACCCACCAATTTATAAAGGCATTCAACATTGGCCCCTTGCAACATGAAACGTATGACCCTACTCAAGAATTGTACGTGGATCCTTGTTTCCTACGAACCTTGGATGAATGTGATCGATAATAAATGGGTGTTCAAAATTAAACGTGGGCCAAATGGTACGATCGAGCAATTAAAAACTCGACTAGTGGTCAAGGGCAAGTCTCAGCAAGTTGGCATTGATTATGGAAACACTTTTAGTCCGATAATCAAAATCACCACGATATGAATCATTCTTTCATTTGCTGTCTCATATGGATGGTCGATCGAGCAATCAAAATTCTCTAATGCCTTCTTACATGGTGACTTGGAAGAGGTTGTGTACATGACACAACCTCAGGGATTTGTTAATTAATCTCAGGCCAATCATCTATGCATGCTCAAAAGGTCTCTGTATGGATTGAACAAGCCCTTAGAGCCTCGTTCCACAAGCTTAATTATTTACTTCTATAACTTGGATTAGGTCTAAGACGAATGCGTCCTTGCACATTTATCACTAAGGTAATACTGCCATTCGTTTTCTCATTTATGTGGATTCAGTACCGTAGCTCACAATTGGCGGCCCGTGACATGGGTGATCAGCATTATTTTCTCAGGGTCGAGGTGATCAAGCGCTCAAATGGTTTGCTACTATCCCAATAAAAGTATATAAATGATATTCTCAAAAAGGCTGGCATGGACCAATCAAAACCATGCACTTTCCTATGGCGACATCTTCCAAGCTAACCCGATTCGCTGGCACTACACTTGATGATCTAGAACAATATCGTGCAATTGTTGGGGCGTTACAATATGCCACTTTCACCTGGTCTGGCCTAACCTTCTCTGTCCATAAAGTATGTCAGCTTATGCAAAACCCAACAGATGAGCATTGGGCCGCTGTAAAACGTATCCTACGCTTCTACGACACACATATTCACTTGGTTTGGCGATTTCTAAGTGTGAACGACTTCAACTCCATGCATTTAGTGACGCCAATTGAAGAAGATCTTTTGATCATCGATGGTCCACTAGAGTCTTCCTAATTTATCTTGGCAAATATGTAAACTCCTAGTCTGCATGCAAGTAAGATATAGTTGCCCGATCATCTGCAGAATCTGACTATCGAGCCTTGGCAAATTCACCCCTGAATTTGTTACAAGAATTAGGCGTCAAAATAGCGGGCTTACCAATGTTATGGTGCAACAATTTAGGTGCCACTTATTTAACAGCGAATCCCCTTTCATGCTCGCACGAAACAGATACAGGTTGTTTTCATTTCGTGCAAGTTCAGATGTCGCTAAAGCTATTGAACGTCGGATTCCTATCAACCAAGGATCAGACGGCAAACATTTAGACCAAGCAGCTATCAACGGCTAGATTTGAGTTCTTGCGGCACAAGTTGAGGCTTCTATCACGACCTTCCTTAAAGTTGAGGGGGTGTGTTAGAGATAAGATATCAAATCACTTTATTTTCCTTTGATTGGTTGAGTTCCCTACATGTAATTGACCTTATTTACCATTTAAGGTTGACTCGTAAATACATGACACCATGATCTCTCATATTGAGAGACTCAATTACAATTACAATCCTCATCGAGGCAATGGGCTGGAAAATGGTTGTCTAAACTCATCATTCTGGTACGGTCGGACAATCATCTAGTCAACTGTGGATTATGAACTGTCGGCTGGAATTCTTCCTTTTCAGTCTGTTTCAGGTTGAGGCAGTCAGCTATTGAATAAAAATAGCTTACTGGAAATGCAGAAATTTTAGTCATGTTATTGGTTCACAACGCCGCTGGCAACGAGTGAATGAAGCCAACAAGAATTTTAAGGAACTTGGAAAATTTTCTCTCTGAGCTTTCTAGGCAGTCGACTAGTGACCATTTAAGAAGCCTGTCTTGAGCCAATGCGCTTTGTTTTCTGATGATCTTCTGAGTGTCAATCAGCTGTTTGTCTTAGAAATTGATTGAAGGACTTCATTCCCAATATTTTTGAGCTTGAAATGTCTTGAAACTGACAATTCTGACTTGAGTTTTGGATATTATGAATTCTTATGTCAAACTTCAAATCCTAGCACATCTCCATTTTATCTAACCTGTCTCAGATTACACGCACAAGTTAGAACACAATAACAAGGTTTTGTTATCATTAATAGGATATTATCATAATTCCCAATCTAATTCCAATAGTGCAAAACATGCATGGAGCAAATCGGATGATGATGGTTATCTTTTTTTCCTTGTTTTTCAGGAATATGAAATAAAATGAGGCTTTTTTGCCTTATGATGCTTGCAGGGTTGAAGGATTACTTGCTCATGTTTATGTGAGATTCACTTTCCATATGAAAGGTTAAGGTGAAATGAGATGAAAAAGGACGCCTCAGATGCTACTAGAGTTCTCGGAAAAACCCTTCAAGTAACTGAAAATCTAGAATCCCTCGACCCATATTTGTCCATGCGAACGATATGTTCCCTCCATTTTTTTTAACTGTATACGATTTCTATTTTCCTACTCTCTCTAGTACAATTATAAAAACACCCTTGAGAACATATTATAAGGGCTAGTAGGTACTTTATTAGAACTTTGGTTGCTTTCTAGTATATTTGCCTTTGTGTGATGTATGAGCTTGTCCATTCATCCAAACTAATAATTCACGTGAGGTTTCTTTTAAAAGTAAGTAGCATTTCAACTGGAGCTTACTTATTTAGAAATAAGGTGAATGAATGTAGGATTTCAATTGCTATGTGAAAAGATGCTCCTTAATATGTAGTTGTATTATTTAGAAAGACTAATTCCACCGATGCTGGTCCCAAGCTTGGTTGAAAAAGGAGGAGGGTCTTGCGTTAAGTGCCCACTGATAAAGAAATAGTTGAAGATGATTTTGATTTTATTATTTTTTTTCCCTACTTGCAAATGAATCTGCATTGTATATTAGTTTGTAAGTAATAAGAGAAGATAATGAAAATCATTTCAAGCTTCTTTAAAGTATGGCAACCATAACATGACATAAATAAAAACTGATACTCCCTAAAGCTAGGGCATCTCCCATAAGTGACGCACTGCATCGGATTTCAAGTGCAATGAAAAATAGGCAAGGGTTGCTAAGACGTTTCCCCAAAAGCAACACACTATATCGGATCCCGAGTGTAGTGAAAAATGGGCAAAAGGGTGCTAGAGCGTCCCCTCAGAAGCAATGGGTTGTATCAAAATCAAGGTGCAGTGAAAAGTGGGCATGGGTTCATGTTATGTAGGTCGAAAAGTATGTGGGTAAATAGGCTATCTCAGGAGCATAAGATTCATATTGCCAAATGGAATATAGGGACATTGACATATAAGAGTCTAGAGTTAGTAGATACAATAAAATGTAGGAGATTTAACATTGCTTGTATCGAAGAAACCAAGTGGAAAGGGGCTAAAACTAGAGAAATTGATGGCTATAAACTCAAGTACATAGGTAAGGATAATAACAAAAATAGAGCAGGAATAATAGTAGATAAAAAATTTGAAGGATCAAGTTGTGGATGTTAAAAGAATCAATAATAGGATTATAATAATAAAACTCGTTCTAAGAAAGCAAATCATAAATGTTATAATTGCATATGCACCATAAATAGGGTTAGAAGATAAAATTAAGAGACAATTTGGGGTAGATATAGATGGATTCATGCAAGAAATTTCCAAAACTGAGGGGATAAATATAAGAGCAAACTTCAATGACTATGTAAGAAAAGAAGAGAAAAGAAAAGAAAGGATATAATAAGATACATGGAGGGTAGGGGAAACTATCCTCAATTTTTCTTTGGCATATAACTTGGCCATTGCAAATACATTCTTTAAGAACAGGGGTGAACACTTAATAACCCTTAAAAGTGGACTCCATAAAAGCTAAACAAACTTTTTCTTACTTAAGAATATTGAAAGATCAATGTGTAAGGATTGTAAGGCAATACCCGGCAAGTTTAACCTCATAACATAGGTTAATGGTTGTGGATATCTATATTAAAAGATGGAAGAAAGGAAATGAATTTACTAAATATCCAAAAACTAAGTAGTGGAACTTAAAAGGAGAGAAAATAACCTCATTCATATCAAAGAACACAATTGTGAAATATATTTTTTGATCATTTCATTTATTGTTATTCTACAATATATAGAATACATATGAGGTACATTTACAAGGAAAGAACAATCTAAGTAATAGAGAATAATACCTACTAATAATATAGGAAGTAATGAATAGGAAATATCCTAAAATTAAGAGAAAAATAAAGGCAATTGCTGATTAAGAAGGTTGACCATATCAAACCCTTAATTTTAGCACTCCCCCTCAAGTTGGAGCATTGATATGACACATGCCTAACTTGCCTAAAGATTCATCAAAAACATTGCTGGCTATAGCTTTGGTAAGAACATTGGCTAGTTGATCTTCAAACTCCACAAAAGGAAATATAATGATCCCAGCTTTAAGCTTTCTTTAATGAAGTGTCTATCAACTTCTGCATGCTTTGTTCAATCGTGTTGAACTGGATTGTGCGCTATCTTCATAGCTAAATTGTTATCACAATACAACTTCATTGCATCTTGAGAGTCAACACCCAAATCTCTTAGCAAGTTCTTCAACCATAGTAACTCGCACACTCCAAAAGCCATGCCTCTATACTCAACTTCTACACTTAACCTTGCTACTACTGATTGCTTTTTATTCCTCCAAGTTACAAGGTTTCCCCCTACAAAAGTAAAGTATCCTAAAGTAGATCTTCTATTATCAGTTGAACCATCCCAATCTACATCAATGTAACTTTCTACCTTCAAGTGATTATGCTTGGTAAAAAGTAACCCTTACCTGGAGCAAACTTCAAATACCTTAATATACATTTTACAACATCCATGTAAGGTTTATGGGGATCATGCATAAACTGGCTCACTAACACACTACATATGCAATGTTTGGCTTAGTGTGAGACAAATAAATCAGTTTTCCCACAAGCCTCTGGTGCCTTATCTTATCAGTAGAAGTTGCATCCAAACACTAAAACAACTTATGATTTTGTTCAATAGGAGGTATTCACAGGCTTACATCCAAGCTTACATGTTTTAGTTAACAAATCAAGAATGTATTTTTGTCGGGATATATATATATATATATATATATAAAGAGAGAGAGAGAGAGAGAGAGAGAGAGAGAGAGAGAGAGAGAGAGAGAGAGAGAGAGAGAGAGAGAGAGAGAGAGACCATCCTTTGATCGAGCTACCTCATTCCCAAGAAAGTACTTCAAGTCACCAAGTTAATTCATCTCAAATTCCAAGGCCAAGTGTCGCTATAAGCTCTCAATTTCATCTTGATCATTACCTATTACTATCATATCATCAACATAGATGATCAAAGTAGTAATTCTTCCCTTTCGGTGCTTTAAAAACAAAGTGTAATCTCTGTTGCTTTGTTTATAGCCAAAGTTTTTCATAGACTTGGCAAATCTGCAAAACCAACAATGCCTTCTTGAGTTTACATGCCATTGTAACATTTGTGTACTTCTGTATACCTGGAGGAGGATCCATATACACTTCTTATACAAGATATCCATGCAAGAAAGCATTTTTTACTTCAAATTAAAGATGTGGTCAGTCTCTGTTGACTGCTTGATACAAGAGTTCTCTAATTGTATTTAAGCTTGGCAACTGGTGCCAAAGTGTCTTCATAGTCAATCCCATAAGATTGTGTATACCCTTTTGCAACTAATCTACTTTGTACCTTTTAATGGTCCCATCTATCTTATGCTTGACTGCAAACGCCCATCTACATCCCACAGTCTTCTTTCCCTTTGGTAGAGGCACAAGTTCCCAAGTAGCATTCTTTTCTAAGTGTTATTATTTCTTCTGCTATGGCTTGGGTCCATTTAGCATCTACTAAAGCTTCCTTCATTTTACTAAGAATAGAGATAGACGATAACTATAGCACAAAAGACGCATATGACTTGGACAATTTTTGGGAAGACACATGATCACTAATGGGATATCTAGCTTTGGATTTAGGATCAGGCTCATATTTAATGGGTGGTTTACCACGATTAGAATGAGATGGAAGATGATATTGAGACAATTGTGATTCAAAATTAACATCATCAATAATTGTAGATTCAAGGTTAATGGGTACCTCTAAAGGAGTCTTAGGAGCAGATTGGCTTAGTTGTTGTGTTGGATTGCTAAGAGACATTGTACTATTATAGAGAGAATCATCTTCAACATTTGGAGTCGTTTGTTCAGCAATCCTTTCCCCTTCATCCGATCAATCATTGGTAGTAGACATCCAGTCCAATTCATCCATTTTGACCAATAGCATCACTTTTGGTTGACCTAATACTAGAGAAATCCAAATCTCTAGGAAAAAATGCTTGTAGTTCTTTATGATTAATCACTTCTTCTTGATTCTCCCCTAAAGTGATAAATCAATAGTTGGTGGCCTGTAGAAAAGTTCTTTTTCATGAAAAATAAATCCATGGTAACATAAAATCTCTAAGAAGATGGATCATAACACTTGTAGCCCTTTTGATTGATTCCATACCCCACAAAAACACACTTTAGAGCATGAGACTCAAGCTTAGTCCATTGATGTGGATGTAAGTGGACATAGACTGCACACTCAAAAATTCCAAGAGCCAAAAGTACCACCGGCGAAAGAGTTTAGTGATCAGAAAGAATATCCAATGGTCTTCTAAAATTGAGAACAACATATGGTGTATGGTTTATTAGTTAGACTAACGAATTCAAGGCTTCGCCTATAAGTGAGAAGGAACATGACCAACAATCAAGAGAGATCGAATAACTTCCAATAACTTTCTGTTTTTTAGCTCAGCAACACTATTTTGTTGAGGAGAATATGGACATGTTGTTTGGTGAATAATCTCAATTGAGTGAAAGAATTCTGTCAATTCTTGCTTGAAGTATTCTCCCCCATTATTAGAACGAAGGACTTTTATTGAAATTCTAAATTGAGTGGTCACCATTTTAATGAAAAAGGTGAAAAAAATGTGCAAACATCACTATTGTGCTTTAGTTGATAAACCCAAGTCATTCAAGTGCAATCATCAACAAAAGTTACAAACCACCTCATCCCATTGAGAGTAGAAATTAGTGTCAATCCTCAAACATCTGAATATACTAATGAAAAAGGGAGATTTGCTTTATTATCACTCAAATGGAAGACAATATGGTGACTTTTTACCATTGTACAAGTTTCACAAATAAAATCTAAAAAATTACATCCCCTAAACAAAGAGGGAAATAATCTTCTAAGATAGCTAAAGAGGGATGTTCTAGTCTCCTATGCCACAACTAAATTTTCTCCTTTTTCTTATTTACCAAATCATCCGTCACCAATTGAGCTTGCCCTTCTCTATTGGAATGTTGGAACCCATCCTCCAAATAGTATAATCCTCTATGTTGTCTACCACTATCAATCTTCTCCTTAGTATGGATGTTCTAAAAGACACAGTGAGTAGGAAAAAATAGAGCAACACAATTATGAGATTTGGTTAATTGATTAACAGTGATAAGATTACAATTGGTGGGGGATAATGAGATTGTACCGACTCCAATAATTGGAGATGATACCCCACTGGCATTGGTAATGGTATATATATAACATTTAGGAGATAAGTGACTAAACCTATAACGATCACAAGTCATATGGCCCATTGCGCCAGTGTCAATTATCCGATCACTATTTTTAGTAAAAGACGTACCTGACTTAGCAGTAAATCTAGGAGTTGTGGCTATCTTGCCTTTCCGAATATCCATGGAGTCGAAAGCATGTATCCACCGTATGACCAATACCATTATAGTGAGTACATTTTTTATTCTTTGAGGTAGCCGTTTTTCAAGAGGCTATTACAGCCCCTTCTCCAATCTTTCCTCTAAGCATAGTGTCTTGGCGATTAGCTTCCATATAAATCATAGTACAAACAGCTTATATATTTGTAAGAGGTTTGGTAGCAAGTACTTGACCTTGAACCCCATTTAATTGAGGATCAATACCAACTAAAAACATATACACACATTGGGAATTAACCTTTGTGGTATATTTTACAATATCATTAGCACACTCCATTGTATATTCATCAATATCATCAAGTTTCCGCCATATTTTCTATAGTTTGCCAAAATAAGAAATAACAAGACTTCCATTCTAGTAGACAGAAATTACCTCACAGTGTAGTTGCTAAACTTTTGATACATCCTGATAGACCTAATATGTCTATTTAACTGCCTCCCACATTTCCTTTGTTGTAGCCAACTGAAGAAAGAGAGATCTAATGTCTTTTGTCATTGCATTAAGAAGCCATGATTTGACCAAGCAGTTTTCATCCTCCCATGCTTCATATTTTTTTGAATGAACATCTTTTGGCATAGCCTTAGTACCCAAATAAAACCCCAACGTTTCCTCCTACAAATCTTATTTTGAGCATTCACAGACCATTTAATATAATCAGTACCATCAAGGCATTCCAGAGTGATTAGAGAAGAAGTTTCCTGTATATGGAACCCAGCTGATATAATAGTAGATTCATTCTTTGTTAGAAAATTATTACCACTTTCTTTTAAATCAGTCATAGTGGAAAAGATACAAAAAGAATTTTGCAATGGAATGATATGAACAAAAACAAAAATTATGAACACGGGACCAAAATTCAATTCTTAGGATAAAGAAGAGGAGATTGAACCATGCTCTGATACCATGTCAAAGAACACAATTGTGAAATATATTTTTTTATCATTTTATTCATTGTTATTTTACAATATATAGAATACGTATGAGGTACATTTACAAGGAAAAAACAATCTAAGTAATTACAGAATAATACCTACTAATAATATAGGAAATATCCTGTAATTAAAAGATAAATAAAGGTATTTGCTGATTAAGAAGGTTGACTATATCAAATCCTTAATTTTAGCAATTCACACATAAGTTGGTGGTAGAAGGAAACTAGAACTATGAAACAATAGTAACACCATTGGGACTAATATGGTTGAGTCTATTAAGAAAGTGGTAAGAGATGTCTTAAGAGTATTTAAAGGTAAAGGACAATTAGTAAAGGAAACATGGTGATAGAGTGAAACAATGCAAAAAGTTATTAAAGAAAAACTGGTGTGTTTTAAAGCATGGCAGAAGACTAGAAATAATGAAAACTATGAATAGTATAAGAAAGCTAAAAAGGTTACTAAAAGAATAGTAAGTGAGGCCAAACTTAAGGTATATGATGACCTCTATAGTAGACTAGGTTCATGGAAGGTGACAAAGATGTGTTTAAACTTGCAAAAATAAGAGAATAGAAGGGTAAGGACTTAGACCATGTTAAGTGCATTAGAAGTGATGATAAAAAAGTACTAGTTAAAGATGATAAGATTAAACAAAGATATGAAACTTACTTTTAAAATTTGTTAAATGACAATGGCTCTAAGAATATGGGGATTGAAAATACTATAAACCTTAATAACATTGGACATTATAGATATGAGTGTAGGTTTAGAAATCTTGAAATGAAAGAGGCCTTGAAAAAGATAAAATCAGGAAAGGCCATGGGGCACGATGGTATAGCAATAGAGGCTTAGAAGCATATGGGAGATACTTGAGTAGTTTCGTTGACCAAGTTGTTTAACAAGATTATAAAATCAAAGAAAATGTAGGATGAATGGAGAAAAAGCTCTGTTGTACCAATTTATAAGATAAAGGAGACATACAAAGTGGCACTAATTATCGGAGGATCAAACTTATGAGCCACACTATGAAAATTTTTGAAAGAGTATTTGAGAAAAGGCTACAGCATGAGACAAGTATATCGAAGAACTAGTTTAGTTTCATGCCTAGGAGGTCTACCATGGAAGCTATTTTCTTACTAAGACATTTGATAGAGAAATATAGGGAGAGGAGGAAAGACCTTCACATTGTCTTTATTAACTTAGAGAAAGCTTATAATAGAATCCCTAGAGAGTTAATATGGAGGGTGTTGGGCAGGAAAGGGGTTTTGCGGGGGTATATAGACATAATTGAAGATATGCATAAGGAAGCAGTAACAAATGTTAAGACCACTAGTGGCGAGATTGGTGATTTTTTTGTCACTGTAGGATTGCACCAAGGATCGACAATGAGCCCATCCTTTTTCACGCCAGTTATGGATGAGTTAATAAAACATCTACACGAGGAGATCCTATGGTGCATGCTATTGCAGATGATATAGTCTTAATTGATGAGATAGGGGAAGGTATAAACACAAAGCTTGTTGAGAGAAGCATTATAATCTAAAGGATTTAAAATTAGTTGAATTAAGACAGAATATATGCAATGCAACTTTAACAAGGAGAGGAGTAGGAGTGGAACACTAGTTAAGATTGATAACCAAGAAGTTCACGTAAAAGACCACTTTCAATACTTAGGATCAATGATTCATGAGAGTGGAGAGATTGAGAGGGAGGTTACCTAGAGAATCCAAGCGGGTTAGAACAAATGGATATGTGCATTTGGAGTTTTATGTGTTCGACAAGTGCCACTCAAATTAAAAGGAAAATTCGATAGGATGGCTATAAGGCCAACCATACTCTATAGGTCAAAGTGTTGGGTGGTTAAGGAACATCATGTTCATAGGATGAGCATCGTAGAAATGAGGATGTTGAGATGGATGAGTGGCAAGATAAGAAAGGATAAAATTATAAATGAAAATATTATAGGAAACTTAGGGGTAGCACAAATAGGTAACAAGATGATGGAGATTAGACTTAGATAATTTGGACATGTCCAAAGGAGACCCAAAATGTCACCGGTTAGGAGTGGAGCAATGCAAGTATAAGGTTCTAAAAGGGCAAGGGAAAGGCCCAAAAGAACATGGATAGAAGTTGTGAGAAAATATTTAAAAACTTTAGAATTAAATGAAGCCATGGTACTTAGTAAGGGGAATGGAGGAATAAGATTCATGTGCCCGACCCCTAATTGGGATAAGGTCTTGATGTTGATGATGAGTATTTAGATAGACTAATGAGAGCGAGGGAAAGAACTTTATTATTCTTTCACAAACATATACAATCATAAAAAGAAAAGGTTAGAGAAAAATAAGAGAGCTTAACGGCTCTTAAAAGGAATCGCTTATTCAACTAATTGTATAATATTATAATATGATAATTAGAAGGAAAAAGTAAAGTTTATTATCCTAAATACGTTTATTATATTTTAGTCCCTAATGAAATTTTTTGCAAATCAGTCTATAAACTATTCAATAGTCTTGCACAATAAGTCCTTCCATCCTACATTCATTAATAGACCTCAAGATATGGACGGACATTTGATATAGTTTCCCACTAAATTTATTATAATATTGTAGAATAAATATTTATTGGATTCTTTAGGGTCAAAAGTGAAAAAGCAAATAGGGACTAAACAGTTATTCATGCACAAATTTGAATCTCTCTCTCTCTCTCTCTCTCTCTCTGGCCAAGAATTTCAACAATAACTTTTTAAAGAAATTTGAATCCACTTCTCATAAAAAAAAAATTTTTCCAAATCTAAGGGTTTCATATATCAATCAACCAGAACATAGAACTAAAATTTGTTCCCCAAATAATTAAAGAAAAAAAGCGTGAAATCAAGGTTTTCAAGATTGATTGCCATGAAATTCAACAACCTTCTTCTAGTGACACCTCATTTGCATTCCTTATTGAAAATCATCCAAATTTTCAGGGTTTACATATCAGGACCTCTAGATTCTAGATATGAAAACCACTCAAGAAAAAGGACATCATATGGAGATTTTAAATCTTGCTAATGAAAAACTCTATCATTTTCTCCAATGAGATTTGAATCAATTTTTCACTAAAATACCCAAACTTTAAGGGTTCCTAAATTAGGACTTTGAGATTCTAGATCTAAAATCTAATTTTCAAAACTCCAAGAAAGAAATGCATTATATGGGGCTTTTAAATTTTGTCAATGATAGCTCCAATCATTTTATCCGACGAGAAACAAAACTATTTGCAATAACACTTTAGTCCCTAAACTATTGGTAATAATTAGCTATTATTTTTAAATTTTAAAAAAATTTAAAAAAACTAGAAAATATGAGAACACCATACAATATTAAATGTGGGACCCATTCTAGATTTTCACCAATAGATGAAGGAGGAAAGGACTTGTGGCGAAAGATTATTCAATAGTTCAAGGACTGGTCTACAAAAAAAATTCATTAGTGACTAATGTATAACAAGCATATAGTTTAGGGTAGTTAACTTTAATTTTCTCTAAATAGAATTATAAGAGAATAAAAAGGAAAGGTTAGAGAGAAACATTTTAGAGATTGCTGCGATAGAAAGTACTCATCTAGAATTAGTAAGTTGAAAAATGTCATGTGACTGAAAAGGAAATGATGTATAAAGCAAATCCTTTGGGGAGCTCCATTCATCCACCTAATGACATAAGATAAAATAAAATTATTGAAAAATTCATAAATGCTTATGTGGTCAGGAAAAATAACATGAAGTACTTAAATAAAAATATCTTTAGCCAACAAATGTCCAGTGCAAATCTTCAATGTAATATACTTGCTCATAGTTTAAGTCACTGCTTTGCTGTTTGGCTGAGATTCGATTTAGGAGAGAATGTCAGTGGATTTGCTCTATAATTCTTACGCTTGTAACAACAACAAAAATCATTAGCTTAATATAAAATAGATAACATTATATAGTACGATTTCTAAAACACCGTAGACAACATAATAAAAAGGGCTATTAGGCACGTATATGGAGATGATTATAATTCACAATCCCATATCAACATTGCAGATCTTGCATAACATGCTTGGATGAAATCGTGTGAGGATGATTATCATGTTATCTATTATATATTAAGCAAATGACATTTTTTTGTTGTTACAAGCGAAGGAAAAATAATAATCATCCTCATACGATCACAAAAACACCATAGACAAAATAATAAAAAGGCTATCAGGCACGCGTACGGAGATGATTATAATTCGCAATCCGATATCAACAGTGCAAATCTTTGCACAACATGCTTGGATCAAATTGTATAAGGAAGATTATCTTCTGTCCTTGCTTTTTCAGGAGTATAAAATAAATTAAGGCCATTTTTCTTATGATGCTTGCAGGGCTGAAGGATTACCTGTTCATGTTTAAGTGAGATTCATTTACCGCATCAGAGGTCAAACTGCAATGAGATGAAAAAGGACACCTTAGATTTACCAGACTTCTCCAAACACCTGGCACGTCTAAAATGCCGGCACTATTAATTGTCACATAATGCAAGTCTTCCACTCAATGAAAAGTCAATCTCTAAAAAAGATGAACTGCATTTTCTTGTCATTTATTGGAACAAACATAAATACACTTACTCATCGGTTGTTGTCCTAATTTGATACATTACGTCATGTTTTTCGTGCGTATTCTCAGGCCGGCCACAATCAATCTAACTTACACATCAAAGAACAAGGCTTCCCACCAACACCGAAGTCAAGGAAACTGTAAGATTGTCATCAAGCTCTGAACTAATGGGGAGCGACTCTACTATTGCTGAAGCTAGAGACACCAGAAAGAAGCCAGAGACCAGATCCCAACTACTCTCGACAAGTCCAAAGCGGGACAAGTAGTACATATACCTGTAGAATATTATAACAAGCCCACAATATGTCACCTGTAAACTTGGAATAAATGAAATCAAATTTGCAGTAACCAAAAAGCAATTACCCAACGGAAGCTAAAAAACCAGCAGTTCCCATTGCAATGCTACCAGCAAAGGACTTGTTTTGATTGTAAGGAAGCTTTTGGTTTCCAAATCGCCTTCCTACTATATCAGCAAAACCTGGCAGCAATATAGAACGGATGGTAAACACATAAATGATGTGTCAATGAGTGAGCAAGGTCGCAAGTTCCATACTTGTGCCAAAACCCAAGTCTTAATGTGCTAGAAATTTAATTATTGAGTTTTTCAACTTCGTCAGTAAATTAGGAATTGGTCAACCCAAATGATAGGAAGTAAGAAGGGTACCGTCTCCAGCACACAAGTTGCAAATTGCAGCAATTGCAACAGGGGAGGTTCGCCAAAAATATGCAGTAGCCAGAGTTATCGTGCAAGCATAATATAATGGTCCCTTCAGAAGTTCCCTAAGGCATGACAGAAGTTAAAGTCAACGAAATAATAATGAACCCATGCAGGAATAAGCTAGGTACCATCAAGAACAAACTGCAAAGTAACCAAACCACACGGGAAATGACTTGGGCAAGCCCAACGTCTCTGCTACTTGACTACAAATAGAATGACCATGAGCGCCAACCTGTGGTCTCCATATCTGCTCATTGATTTGACGATAGCATCATTTTTCCAAATACCAAGTCCTATTAATAGCATCCTTATTATATTGATCCCAGGAGCCAGGGCTGCCAATAATGATGCCTGACGTCCAGAGCTGCAATTAGAGGTAACTGGCCCATCAGGCAAATAAATCAGATAATTTTAAAAAGACTTCCCGTGCTTCTTCAATAGTATGGCTACCTGAACATAGGCCAGAAAAGCATAAACACCAAACCAACGCTTATATGCACCAGCTTGCGGTTCAGTTTCTGAAGAAATAGCAGAATAAACATCTTTCAGCAATGAAGGTAGCAAATAAATGGACTTACTGCCAGTAAAGCAAAATTTTCCAGGATTCAGATATCCTATCACATTTTGATTCCTAGCAGAAATGATTCAGTTCAGAGCAAACATCCAATCAACTATTCATATCACCTTCAATGTTTAGTTGGCAGCTAAACCCCTCACTGTGACAAAGCCACGAGTTACAGTTGTTTGTTGTGGGATCCAGGTTTGCATAGAGGGACTTGTGTATCAGAAAATCAGTAATCCTAATTTAGCTACAAAATGTTTATTCCATTCTTATCAAACTAAATTTACAAATCTGCAACAGAATTCACTGCAGAAACAGCTAGCATGGTTTTGCTATGCAATGTATCAGCTATACATAGCCATCATATTTGTCGTAATGTAATTGGTTGTTTAACTGCTCAAGTGAAAGAAGTGCATTGAAATATGACGTTTGATCAAGTTCTGAATTGGTAGATGATGCGAAAATGGAGTGATGATTCCATTCTGGAAGTCTCCTAAGATGGGAAAGGCAAGCAGACATTTGCGCATTTTCATTGATCCGAGAACAGCATCCATATAGAAAAACATGTTTCTCCCAAAAGATTTTATCATCTGCAAAGCGTTAAGAGGACAAAAAAGAAAAAAATCCTAATTCAAGCATGTGAGGTCACACAGGAACCAGGATGTCAGGTCGAGGGACTGCTTGTTTCTAAATATGTACCCTTCCCGTTAAAGCTTTAATCATGTGAGATCAAACAGGAACCAGGATTTGTCAGGTAATATCAAATTATCTAACCCTAGCTCCAGAGTTCCTTTTTCTACTTCATTAAACAAAACAGTGGAGCTTAGATAACAGTGAGAGTATGGAACATCTGGAGGTGTAGGTCAACATCCTGAAGAACCCTCCCTTGTCCTTCCAGTTGTCTTTTACAGCAACAAAGGCAAAGAAGAGGAACAGTCCAGGTGATGTCAGCAGCTGGGTCCAATATGAAGTTGACATCTATAGAGGGAGAGTGCTCTCCTCTAGATACCAATTTTGAAAGCTTATTGAGGTTATGACATAGCAGGAAATATCAACAAAGCTAAAATCTGATTTTCCCAGGGGGAAGAAAACCAAAGGTTGAGAGGTATCTAGAAACCAGCAATAACACTCTCTAGCTCAACTCTCAACTATTTTTACAAGAAAAAGTATTAAGGCCTGAATAGGTAAACAAAAAGGAGAAAAGAGAAGAAAAGGATTTCATTCAATATTCCAAAGCAAGTAAACTCTGTTAGCATTAAAGAGTTATGCTCCTAAGTAAACCAAACTGATAAAGATGCCTAGATAGTCCAGATTCACGCCTTATTTTGAGGAAATAAGGACTAGCCTTATATTTAGGAAATAAAGACATCTTTCTCTTCTTTATCCTCCTACTTTTGTAATTCCTCAGAACCTTCACGGAAGGATCAGATACTCCTGCATCTGGTTATCAGATGATGTTTGAGTTGCTATGAGGTGTTTTTAGGGGCTCTCAAGCTAGCATTAAAGGGTTCTGATCTAGACACTTTAATATCATTGAAAACTTCAAATTTTGGTTGCAATCATGGAGCTGCATGGAATCAACTTCTGATTTTAGGTCTCAGACAGCCTTAGTGTCTCTTTGAAGGGAAACTCAGTTGGACACTACAATGGGTAGATCAGGACCTCTAGGACAACCAAAGTGTGGAAGAATGGGAATCAAACATTGGTAGGCAAAAGCCTAGTCGTTAGACACTGTAGCAATTGAGATCAGTAGTGGAACAAACCAAAAGGGAAATGTAAGATACTGGAAATCTCAGAAGGTTAAATCTTTGCTGATATCCAACCGCATCAAGAGAGTGCAAATCATAGATGGGGTGTTATTACTTTTCTGTCATGCATCAAATGACTACAGGAAGAGTTGAACTCCTATGATCCACTTGTGTTTCCACTAAGGACAGTGAATTCTAGAAGAACTGGAGAAGAGCAAAACAAATGTTTAGCAGGATAAGATCTGGAACATAAATGCAAATCCAAATTGACTAAATTCACCGCACCAGTTTCCTATTACATCCTTGTCTTATGTGTTTTAAGAACACCAAGGGCCATGCTGAAGATAGTAGGCCTGTGAGAAAGGTTAGCTTTGGTTTCTACTGGTACAGGTTCTATAAGTCATGATGATAGTAAATGTCCAAAGAAACCTAAGAGGTGCACCCACTACAGAAAGGATATGGGAAATCCAGCAAGCAAAGAATGTATAATCAGTGATAAGACAATCATACAAAAATTTGGACATTTATTGGCCATATTTCTCATCATGAGATAATCATGCTTCTATAATAGCTGGACATCCTTCTTCAGCTATTGATAACTCCATTATTACTGGCTCCATTGCTACTCAAAATAATGTGATTCAACTCCTATGATAGAAGCACTATAACATGATTAAGAGGTTAAAGAAACTTGAAGGAATCATAGCATCTACAGTCTCGTTCAGGTAGAACTAAGCCCATTGATCATGCTTAATCTCCCTAGACAGTTAATTCTGAGGCAGTTGATCACACAAGTGGTAGGCCAACTGTTTTCTTTTTGCTAATGCATAAATATGGATAGACAGTGTTACTTCAGTAGTTTTGTGTTAGGCATGAAGTTTACAAGATTTGAGGAGAACTGCTTGAGACCCTTAACTGTTCTGTTTATTAGCTCTTCAGTGACATTTTACCGGATAGATTTATATGTACATGTGCAACTTAGGGAGTAATTTATACTATGATTTAGCATTCAAAAGAAAAAAATGCTATCTTATATTTTAAGCTATATCTATACAGTGGTTTCAAGTTTCAACTTCAACCATAACATTTATCCATTTTCTTTCACACTTTATGGTAGCCATTAATGCATGTTGGAAAGACTAAAAGTTCCCCTCCTCTCTCTCTGCCTCTAAACTACCCTCTCTGTCTGCCAGCATGTACACATGCATATGCACATATCAGTTACTAGTTTCATATATCCATATACATACTGGTAACTAGCACATGCATAACAATATTAAGTAGGGGACTAGCACGTGTAATTTCTGTTTTGACATTCACTCGACTTATACTAAATTGAAGCTGTGTATTAGTCATTGAGCTAGACATATAAGTTTGAGAAATATCGACATATGCTTAAAGGTACTAATTTTCTTTGGACATAGTACGGATGTCACCCCACCAAAGCTTGAACCTCTAACCTCTCTTTAAAGGGACAATAAATCTTTTGCCTGGCCAAACACTGAAAAGGTGGATAAAGGTATTTTCTTTGAACTACTCTTTTGTATTTTTCCGATTTTTTATGATTGATCAGCTCTGGTGTACAGATTTTAGCTATCTCAGGGAAGTTTTGTGTTTGTTGTACAATCTCTATTTCTTTTACTGCAGGAGCGATTAGCACTTATGCCATTGTTTCAGTGTTTTACCAAGTTTTTATTTTTTATTTGATATTTCCTTAGTCCAGAAAAAACAACAAAGAAAAAATTGTTTCTACAATTTTACTCAAAATAACAAAAGAAAAACTACAACAAACAAGTAAAAAGATAGGATCAATATGTGTGACACTATAATGTACATAGAACATGTTAATATTATCAAATTAGAAGAGTTCATATTTGAAGCAGATGTACCAAAATCATTGTGTAAAAGTAAACCCAAAAAATGGGCTGCAACACTGCCCACTCTATTTCCAGGAACATGAGAATCCATATCACCTGAAATAGTGTTACCAACATAGTTGATACCAGGTGCTTTTACCTTCGGTCAATATGCCCACCAATAGCAACATTTTGAACCTAGATTATAACCAATGGCTATTTGATGAGCTTTTGGGAGCATTGAAGGGTTTCACTATCTTAGCTAGAGGAGTTATAATAAGCAACACAGAATGATGGTATGCTCATTATGCCTTTGTGAAAAGGGCAGCCCAATGAATGAAGCTCCCGCATATGCACGGTGCGGGGAAGAGGTGGATCACATAGGGCCTATAGTAGACAGCCTTACCTTGCATTTTGCAAGAGGCTGTTTTCACATCTCGAACTTGTGACCTCAAGGTCACATGGCAACAACTCAGCCGTTGTGCCAACGGTCCCCTTCATTATGCCTTTGTAGTGTAAAATAATTTATCTACATATGAAAGGAAGTTCACAGGTAGAATTGCCATAGCTTGACGATTGTGTTGCTATAACCATGGTTTTGATCATTATTAATAAAGAAGCATTACTAGTTGGGAAATTCCTTTAATCTAGAATATTGTGATCAAACAGCTGTGTATGACTGCCAGTTTTTATCCGTTTGGTTATGTTGCTGGTATATATATCTTTCTATAGGCATTATCGGTTTAATGAAGAATTTGAATCACAATGCTGACTTAATACATCATTTCTTTCTTACATGAGGATCAGGAAGATGACTTTTGTAGGTTGAGCACAATATCATTCCTTTGTTGTAAGAAATGGCATTATCGGTTTAATAAAGAATTTTAATCACAATGCTAACTTAATATATCATTTCTTTCTTACATGAGGATCGGGAAGATGACTTTTGTAGGTTGGGCACAATAAATTTCTTTTGTTGCAAGAAATGGTTGTTAAGATGATGACTCAAGCAGTAGCTACAAGAAAGGGCAAACCCACGCTTTTCTAATGCTTGCCTAGGTATCGTCGTGACTATTCCAAGATTTAGAAGTTACTGGTTCAGATGCAGAGAAGACTCTGTTAATTAACAAGTTAATTTGAGCTGGTCAGTTTTTGTTGTAGAATTTTGAGTTGAATGTATTATAGGGCAAGGAAAGGTCTAAAGTACGTGAAATATTAGATTAGAAGCCTTTCCTCAAGATATAAGCAAATTTATCACTGCAATGAATCGTGATACATTTCAATTTTTCAGAATTCAAAGGTTTGCCATGAGTTTACCCAACTAGAAACTGTCTATGCAAATGGCTACACATTTAAGCTGAAAATTACTTCCACTTATCCTCTGTGCTATACATACTTTATGATGCACTCTGATAGTCTGGCCTGTAATTTTTATGTGTATATATCCTTTATGTTTGGTCATAAAAGATTGAAAATCTAAACCAAGGCAATGCACCAAAGAAATTGGAGACTACAAATTAGGAGAACACAATGTAAGAGAGGAGTTTTGCCAAACCATCAAGAATATTAGTAGGACCGCAAACAGTGACTCATGGCTGTCTGGATAAACAAAGTGAGATGCTGGAACTATTATGCACATGCAGTCCCATTAAATTAAAATAGTATATAAACTGCTCATTTTTAGACAAAGTCAAAAGAGAAAACAACAAAAATATAAAAAGAGAGAGATGGACAACCAAATGAAAATTCAGTACTATAATTTCAAAATAAAAAAGCATAAATCAACTCCATTAATTTGCATGCATCCTCATTTGGTTTTCCAAGCTTTTATGAGTCTATGCCAAAGACAACTTAAAACATCTTATTGGGTAGTGAAGAATTAATTTCAGTATCTTCAGAAGTTTAGTCCCACATCGGTTGTGGAGTCTAACTTCTCCTATATTATACCCAATAGCTGTTTTACAAACACAAGGATCCAGAGGACTTGCTTGTTTGGAAACTTATGTACCGACCAAGCACCAAGCTGAGCCATGCTGTCCCAAGCTAGGTCAAGTTGATGCCTGGCATAGCAATGCATATGCCATCTTTTAATTCACCTGTTGCTCTTTTCTTTTTCTGGTTATTTAACTACTTTGTGCCCATCTGACTTTCATTATCACTATAGCCTATTGTACCGTTTATAGTTCTAACTATGGTCAAGACTAGTGGAGCACGTGGATAATCCACGTACATAATTTCGTTCTTTACCATTCTTGAATGACAGTCAATTGTGGTAAGCATCAGCAAAGATGGGGTCTCTTCCATTGGGCAAGAGAGAGATGCTACACCCAGAAGTTCTTACAGCTGTGATTCTTCTAGGCTTCTGCTTCATCTTTGTGTTGCATGGGCAGATACCATAGCCGAGTTAATGCCACCAAGATCTCCTGAACCTGATGACTAGGATATACTATAGGTATTAGGTAAACAACCTATGCAACCGTAGAAATGCAGATCATGAGGAAAAGTTAGAGGAAGAAGAAGAAGAAGAGCATATGTTCCATAGCATGTCCCACTCGCAAATTGATTAGTCTTCTATTGCTGCTATCTTTCTCGTAAGATTCCAAAGAGGATCTAAACTGCCAAATTTCACAACAAACCAATTCTGTCATCGACCCAGTTCAGTTATCCAGATTATTAAGCTACTAACAGAAGCTCAGTAAACTGTTGATTCGACCTGTGTAATTCAGAATTACACGGTTCAATTCAACCAAACAAGTCTTGACCAACATTCAATAATCTGTCAAAATCTCAAAATTGAAGAGTGAACTAGGCAAGCAGTGATGACTATGTAATTGGATAGTTTAAACAGAATGATTTTCTGCCGCAGAAGTTCTAAATTTATTAAATGCGCTGTTTGGCTACTGTAATTAGTTCCACACAGCCTAAGGTGTTCATCAGATTAAGTTGCTCTCTGAAACCCACAGAAAAGACCACATTTTGGAAGAAGGGTCTGCCACAGGAATCACAAGCGCGGAAAGAATTAAGCAAAATTCGCAAAAAGAAGCAGTAAACAAGGAAAATTGAAGAAAGATTTAGGATAGCAAAGGACCCGTTCAAATACTCCAGCCTTGGCCATTTCTGCCCAGAACCGAAGCACCGAAAGAGCCACTCCGGAAGCTAAAGCGGAAACGCAGACATCATAGGCAAATTGGTTTTCCGACAACATTGAGGCCATCAGAGACGTCTGACTCCGGCGACCTCCAGCGGCCGGGGAAATTTTACCACGGAAACTGAAACTTCTTGCGGCGGAAACCAAGCTGCCCGAGGACAAGGAGCAAGAGCAACTGTTCCGACACAGGAAATTCGGAAGAAGAAGCGGACGGAAAGAGTAGATGGGAGAGTTGAAAATAGAGAAACGAACAAGGGATGAAAATGCAAAGACGGAGAAAGCCATGAGATAGAGAGTTAGTTTTGTTTCTTGAAAGAGTTATTTTGTTATTTTAAGTCAGAAGTGCCACGGGCTCACGTTAGTAAATATATGGTGGGACACGGACGGTAAAGGGAGCAATTTGCAAATTGCGCTCTGGTTAGCTCCTATGTCATACTCGTCGGAAATAGAAAGGAAATCAAACTGACATACTGACTGTGCAGTTGAAATCTAATTTTCAAGTGAGAAATGAATTCATGACTTGAATTACCAAGAATACCGTTTTACAAGTAATAGGAAAGTGATGTGCCTGGTGGTGCCCAGAAGTGAAAAGTGGAACAGTTGAGAATTGTAGGGGACTGCAAGAACCCAGGGAAAGAGACACCACAAAGAGAACCCATATCATTCTACCAAGTGGGCGGAATTAGATATTTGGAAAGCCAGGAATACGAGTACCGCGCGCATCCCCCAAGCGGGCCGCGCACGACTTTGCCACGCTAGGCTCTTTTGGTTTATCAAACGTACATCTGATTCCTCTTGTTGTGGATTACTACTGACCTTAAAACAGTAGTGCTTGGTTGAACGTCGAAATTGAAAAGTGTACTTTCAGTCATTAAAATTAGACTGTCACAAAACACTAAAAAAATAACGTTCAAGCATAGTTTTTGGTACTAAAAATCAATCAATCTCGGTAATCTTTATCATATGAGATTCTAGAGCTGGAGAAATCAGTTAAACGGGTCTCATCAATAGAAACTGGAGCCCACCATAGAAAACTGGCGGTACAGCATCTTGGGTAATGCACAGAGGACCAAGTATTCCTCTTGGTGCGCTATAACTTCAAAGCACCTAGATTTCGAAATATCCAGTCGAAAACCATCTAATACAATTGGTCGCACGTATAAAACACCTCTTCTCATTATATTTTGTTGTCGGTTTGAGGTGGCACTCTTTTTTTTATTAATTTTAAGTACTTTTAAAAATTAGGAGAATAGGTTCTAGGTAGTCTGCCTCATAGTTCTTTGCTGAAAAAAATTAAAAACATAAAAAAGTCAAAATTTTGGCTAGAGAGTTCTTCTAACATATACCGGAAAAGATGCTACCCATCCCAGCTTTATCATGTTTGCTTGTCCTTATTAGGTTGTGTACCAAAATTTATGTTCATCCGAGGGTTTTAAATATTATATTTTCTGGTTAAAACTTTCAATAGGTATAATTTAAAAACATGAAAAACTTCCAATAAAAATAATGAAGGAATCAGATCATCCAAAGATAGCCTCTGCGTCCTACTCTGCGTTAGACAGAGGCCGTGCCCGGAAAACTTCATAGAATCTAACTCCGAGAATTTAATTTTTTATAAGAATCCGGGTGATTCACATGGGAGGATTCTTCTTCTTTTTTGTAATTTTATTTTTCCGATATCATATCTACTCGTTGGTGATCACATTGTTGACCACAGTTCCATCCTCCCATTCCATCTTTATCAATGCACGCTAAATGGCAATTGGGAGCAAGAGAAAAAGGTCTGATCCCCTCTTTCTCGATTCTCACAAGGGCACGTGCAAGGCGAAGGGGTAGAAAGATAGAAAAAGGAAGAGAGAGTAGTAGGAAATAGTCTTTACCTTTTCGCTAGTTACCAATCGCAGTTATGCCACTAGTTTTCATTTTTTCAGATTACCCTACGCTTTGTTTTGTCCATCCCTATATATATAGGTTAAAGTTCAGTTGACATTTGATGCATCGGAAAAAAGTTTCTAACTGTCATTTTTTTTAGCTTGTTTTGTATTTTATTTTTTTTCAGCTAATCAAATATCCCATGCTCCTTGCACCTACATAAAATAGCTGAAATTAACACACCATATATATATATATATATATAAGTAGTAACTTAATCCTACAAATAAATATAGCTGAGCTTCACTATAATACTTGTCCATACTTTTGTACACTGTAGATTAATAACTAAAAGGAAAAAACGATCAGAATGAAGGAAATCCGAGCCACTTCGCTATCAATTTCCACCTGCAGTTTGTGTTGAATCAAAACTCTTTTCAAATTAAAATCATTGTCTTAGAAACTGGTTTTTTGTGAAAATGCCCCCAAAGAAAGACTGTATTGTGACTTGCTGGCTTTCTTGACGCCTTAGAACACATAACAAGTCTCTGATGCAGGAAATTGACTCAGGGGTGGTCCAGATCAACCTATATTGTTGACCACATGTACCAAGAATATCTTGGAACCAATCAATTACGCATTTCTCGTCTTCCAGCTTTAACAAACCTGGATTCTTTATTTGTTTTTGGGCCAAGAAGCAATAGCGGTGGAGACAATAGATCAAGGCAAAAGCCGTCCCAATGGGGTTAGACAACAGCCACTGGATAAACCGTCAACATATCCAACAGGAGAACCCACTTCTAAAATTTGAACAGATATGGAATTGTGTATTTATCTTAGTGAAGGACGAGAAAAATCCAACTATAAAACTCCCAAGAACGCCGGAGGATATAATAGAAGGAAACCACATCTACCACGCTCTTAGGCTCTTAAAACCGTAGTTTAGAAAATCGAAAGTGCGAAGCCCTGGGCCGATGAGGGCGAGCCAAGAGAAGATTGGCAGACTTCTAGGCTAAGGTGAGGGACAGAAAGTTAGTCCCACATTACTTGGGAAGAGGAAACTGGGCTATTTATAAGAGTTTGAGAAATTCTAACAGTTACAATGTGTTCCGAGGGGTGAAGCCTAAGAGGGGTGAGGCATCTAAGGGAACAAAACCTTGAGGGGTGAAGCCCAAGAGGGTGAGGGACCCAAAGAGGACAATATTGTATCCGTTGCGCACTCTGCCCAGGGAACAATAAAACCGTAAGGGGTGTATGGGCGCCCCAAAGCAGACAATATTGTAACTGTTAGAACCCCGAGGTGTTAAAAAAAGTGAGGGGAGTCTGAGTTAACTCGAAGCCATTCGGTACAGCAATCCCTTCTAGCATGGTCGAGCAAGGATAATCTCTCACCTGGGTAACTAAGGTTGGAGGCTATGCATTGTGGTGCGTGACTATAACTTCCAAAAAATAGACTTAGAAGCTATTCTTGGGTGGTTGGAAAAAACTTAGATAGAACTTTTTCATAATTTTATATTTTGTATATACATTTTTAATTACATGCAAATATGACTTACTGGAATGGTTAGGCTAAGCTAATGCTTTTCCAGAGATCTTGTACTCAAACCTGCCTAGTTAAAAAAAAAAAAAATTCAGCCGGTTGATTCATGAGTAACTTGATTTGTAATTGAATTGAGTAACTTGAACGAGTTTTCCAACTCATATCATGTCTCCATTGCCAATGAGTTGAACAACTTAGGCAAGTTTTCACCTGAGTCCAAGCATCTCGATTTGCTAGTAAGTTGAGTCACTTAGACAAGGTTTCATAGTCAAATCCTGTGAAATGCAAGGTAAGGCTATATACTTTAAGCCTTTGTGGTTCGCCCCTTCTCTGAATTTTATATAGGTACGAGCTTCGTGCACCAGGACTGTTTTTTTTATTTTAGAGCTAGGAAGGCTGTGTTAAAAATACGTATCTAGCTGGCATCCAGACTGCCCAATCATTAAAATCTGGGCTAATATTCGAGCTACCGAGTTGAGTAAGTCAAACAAGTTTGTCTGTGTAGATTGCTAGTTACGGAACTATAATTCAACTAGATCGTCCAACAGAGATGGAGGGTGCCTACGCTCAGCTGACGGCCTCGCGATTCAACTAGATCGTCTAACAGAGATAGAGGGCGCCTACCCTCAGCTGGCGGCCTCGCGTCACAGGAGGCGTCTATTTTCTGTCAACCACTGGACGAAATTATAGGGCTTTTTTAATACTTAATGAACTTGGAAATTACTAGACCGAATCCAAAGCCAATGACAACGACCCCGATCTCTGTTTGGGAAGAATGGGACATCCAGCTCGCATCCGAGCTGCCAGTTCTCATACTATTAATTTAGACAGGCCATGCGTTAGATAGATAGGCTATGCGTTCTTCTTCCTTTTTTTTTCGCTGAGAAACTTCAAACACTACATATACTTTTAGGCAACCATAGGTTGAGATGTGCATTAGGATATTTTGGGATACAGCCCACATAAAAAGAGGTCCAAGAGATGAGCAAATACCATGACTGAAATTTGGCCTTCAATAAGACATAAGAATGGAAAGGTAAAGGCTTACAATTTCCAACAACTGCCTCAATATCGAATATTAAGAATCGTTGACCCATTCTTAAAAAACTTAATAATCCTAGTAAGTGTACACGCTTAAAAGGGGAGAAGGTGTACATGCCCCATTTTCTACGAAAGTTAAATTTTTATTGTAGATCTAAGCCATTCATAATATTAGAAATGGCAAAAATATGCTAGAACTCAAATTTCATACACATTGATTGGTTGTAGCCTATGGTTTTTAAGGTAAAACTACAACCATCAATTTTTATTAATTTATTTAAAAACCAAAACAAATTGTTAAAATCATCAAAATAAATGGATTTCTTATGGATTATATATTTTTGACAATCTAAACAAATTAATAAATTAGATCGACCAAAAAAATTTACCATACATAAAAAATGGACATGTACGCCTGCCTCTTCTCCTGAGGGTGTACGTTTGCTGGACTCAAACTTAAATAGCTTGTGCTGCTCAAAGAGTAACCCCACGTGTACCTCTATCTGGGAAAGCATGCGCAGGGCAAGAGCACAAGGAAGGTCCACATGTTTTAATGGTCCACCGAATCATCTGTATAGCGGGGCAGCTGTGAATGAGAGGTGCTCATAATTCCGTTGAATAAATTGTAGAGAAATAATAAAGTTGAGAGAGAAGTCTAACCGAGGCATGTTTGTTGGACCAATCTATGCCGTTCATTTATTAACAAATAGAGGGAAAAGGCTCTTTAACCGGGGTTCATAGTGAGACGAGGCTTTTTTCCGGGATAACATGTGTCCTATTTTACCCTAGTAAATGATTAGTGCCCGTGACCACTCAAAGAAAGTTAACAAGAGATGGCGTTAAATGAAATATATGACAGGTTAAAAGGGAACCCCACTTTGAAACTTGATCAAGAGCCTCACTGGATCACTTTCCTCCAGGAACCCGTTTCATAACAGGACAAAATGCAATTCCATAGAATTTGGATTGAAAAACGGCTTCATAGAGTGGCTGCAATCCTCCCTGGGAAAATATAAGACTCATCTAGTTGATCGCGTCATGTGAACTCACTGCCGGCACTAAAACTGAGAAGAAGTTAACCCTCTATTTTGGGACGGAAGATGACTTCCTTTCGAGATAGGCTGAAATCTAAATTTCACGATTATTAGATGCTTATTAGTAAGGATTTGATGAATCCCTACCTACTGCTTTCAGTGCCATACAAAGTGGGAATCAAGAAATTGCAACATCTATGCGAGGCCTCTATTTGGACACTCTTCTGGTCCTAATAAACCATTCCTTTTCATATTTATCCATTTCCCGTCCTGAAGTGCGGAAGAAGATTAATAATTTAGATCTCTCAAGAGAAGTCACCCACGTCAAAATGAAGAGTAGACTTCTTCTCACGCTTTGGCCGCGGTCCGAGAAAATGTAGAAGGCACTCTAGGCCCAAAATTCCAGATGAGGCAAATATGAAATCAACACACTTATTTCCATAAAGGCACTCCTTAATTGAACCCCATTTTGATTCCTGATGGTTTTCTAAGATTTGTATAAACGGTTGACAATTAAGGAGTAAGTCCAATTATGGAAGAACATCACTTCTACTTGGACAAATCAAATGACCATTTCTCTGCAATTCAATTGGCCTTCTAATTTCTGAGTTTAAGAACCAAATAAAAGAGAATACAGAAGGAAACAACTGACCGATTCTAATACTCCATGCTTGGCCATTTGTCCCCAGAACTGAAGCGCCAACAGAATTGCACCGGACGACAGGCCGGAGATGCAAACGTCGTAAGCTAATTCATTTTCCGGCAACAACGACGCCATTGGGGAATGTCAGATTCTGGTGATCGCCTATTGTCGTGGGAAACACCCAGATTTTAGCTTTGGGCTAGAGAAGAAAATACGCCGACTGTTTTGGAGTCAAAGATGGCAGACTACCCACTCTCCTAGACTTTATTTATAGCCGCCAATGACGAAGTTTCCTTTCCAAAAAAAAAAAACCTCCAATTAAATTCACAAATTTCATTTGGTGCTTGGCAGAAGACCACCGTACGATTTACACAGGCGGCTCAAGTAAATTCCCATCATATTATTATTCTGATCTTAACCGTTCAAGGCTGCTTCGGTGGGCTTGCCTCGGACCAAGAAAAAAAATAAAATTCAAAGAACCGTACAGGATTCAGCTTCACCCACGAACCTCCTTTCAGGAAAACGTTACGTTGTTTGTCTTCCAAAGCATATATTTGCAAAGCCTGAGTTTGTTTTTCGTGTTATCGATTTCGGACCTTGCAAATTTCCCCCATCATGATTTGTGCTTATATTACAAAATTGGCCAAACGTAACATTTTACCTAGAATTTGATACTCTAAACCATGTACTGGACTTTTTATATGCTTTTGGAGGAATGCTACACCCACGCACGCACTGTCGCAATAACATGGGTCCTTAAAAGTTTCTATTTTAAATTTTCTTTTCTTTTTTTTATTACAAGCAAAAGCAAATCATTCTCACCTACATACGCTTCTAAATCTAAATCTCGACCAAAGAAAAAGTGACAACTTCAACTTATTTCTACCAAGTGCCCCACTTTTATAAAAACGAAACTCAAGTATATAGTATATATGGCCAAAAACACAATAATTGGATAGTTCTAACATGCAAAAGGTGGGGTTTCAGGATTTGAATTTAAACCCTTGTTTATACATAAAATTTGTTACCTATGATAAAGAAAAAAAAACACACACACAATCTTTCATATGCTTGAAGTCCAAAGCCGGAGCAATCTGGTAAATGGTTTGGATCATATAAAAGTTGGGCGTTTATCAGAAGAATATTTCATGTTTTTTTTATGCGTTTAGAATTTGAGCATGTTACATTTGCATCAAAAGGGCATGGGACCTTCCAATGGAAATAATAATAGTAATAATAATAATTGAAAAAATGCATTGGGTCAATGTTTTTTGAGATCCAGACCTTCCACTAATTTCGTACGTAGGTCTGAATAATCTCCTTCATCCATTCATAACCAACCAGTACCATTTATATATCAAAAGGATAGCATAAAAAACTCAAGTATTATTAAGATCGATCTTGACCAAACCGAGACGTACCATGTTCTATTTTGTGATTTTTTTGTGTGCAGATCTGAGAATGAGTTGTTTGGATCACCAGCCATCTGGGCCCGCATGTGCTTTCAGTACATATTTTTATCTTTCACCATTTATCTACGAAATATTTTCTTAGTAGAATAGCCAGTAGGAGAAATCACGATCTAGCTACCAAATATTAGATCAACAAGAACGAGGTGTGGAAACGTGATGCTCATTTAAAATTTAAGAAAAAATTGTACGAAAAGCCTTGTATATAGGTGGTTTTAACAAATATATCTTAGATTTTAGGATTTTTTTGCAAAATTGTCAACCCTTTATGGTAGTTTTGTGAGAAAATTCAATGATTATACCATTTTGTAAATTTGCCATTAAATTTTCAAATACTTTGCAAATTTGTCATTTTCTTAAGTTTGCAAATATCAATATTACCTTTGTCCCTTTCAGTAGCCCTTGTTTTTTAGGGGGTTTATTTAACGGCACATCTTTGGCGTTTTGTTGGCACATCTCCTGCAATATCTCCGATGATATCTTCTGTGATATCTTGTATGATATTTGAGATATGTGACATTTGTTCCGTGATATCTCTGGTGATATCTTTGCTGATATTTTTGATGATATCAAAAATACGTCATGATAAACATATGCTTCAGATATCACAGTTAAATAAGCTGCATTTTTGAAATACGTCATGATATCAGCCAGGGGTTTTATGGTAAAAATACATGACAAACCTAGTTTCTTCAATGATCTGGGCCATTCATTTTAACCATCTTGCTATTGATAAAAATAATTCCTTGCCTTGCCTTTTCTGAAGTGCTATTGCTATTGCCAGGGTAGAACTCAAGAGTAGCTTTTCCACATTATTGAAAAGGGGGGGCCCTTCAATAAAAGTTTGAGTCCTACTAAGACTCCACGCTCAATTTCACATCCCAATTTTTCTACATGGGGAACATTTTTTTCATATCCAAGCTGTTCATGAAAGCATTAGATAGGTTAGATATCAAATTTCATTCTTAGCCTATGATGCTCAGTAACAATTAAGACCCATCCATTTATTCATTTTTTTAGAGACCAAAATTAAAGCGGTTGAGAACAACCAAATGCATTGATATTTTGTGAGTTATGGATTATGGTAAACATAATGAATGGCTTTGATATAAAAGGGTAGCCCCATGCACAAAGCTATTGCATATGGAAGGTCTAGGAAGAGATAAACTACAAAGGCCTATAGTAAGCAGGCTTATCTTGCATTTTGCAAGAGGCTATTTTTACACCACAAACTTGTCATCTCTAAGTCACGTGGCAACAACTCAACCATTGTGGCAAGGCTCCCCTTCTTGATGAAAGGCTTAGATCCATAAGAAAAAGTTCAGGGCTCCCACCAAGATGCCTCATCCACTAACCTACAAAGACAAGTCTCAAATAGGTTGATCGGATCTCACTAATAGACCTATTTTTCATGGGTTTTTGGCAAAAAATGCCATTACACTTTGGCACTTTTGCAAAAGAGTTTAACATTTTTTTAGTTTTGCAACTTTGTCATTAAGTTTTTGTGAGCTTTGCGAAATTGACATTCTTTTAGTTTTCCATCCTCCTTTCATGTTAATTTTTCAAAAATTTAAAATTAAATGGCCCTTTTGAAGGAAAAATAGAAAGAAAGTACGAGCAAAAGGCACTAAAATTTTCTCTACAATGAGAATGATGAAACTAGATATATTGTGGGAATGCCCGTAGTCTTGGTTTCTTGGCTTGCTTTCTAACCTGAACGAGTTACAAATGTCTTCAAACCCAGAACCTTCCAATCGAGGCAGGAGAATTAGTAACTTGCTCCTGACTTCTCCTAAAGCATTAACCAAATTTAGCAATCTATTTTGACAAAAGATTAACCTAAGAACAACGACAAACAACAAAGTCAAAAGACACGTAGCAAAAACTATATCTCATATTTTCTTGCAAGGCAATTGGAGGTGACAAACTTAATTGAAAATAAATAGAACCACCTCAGTTTTTCTTACAGAAGGGGGGAACAAAATAATCTAAGGGCTGCTACAATCACTAACTGAAGCAACTACTACAAAATTGTCTAATAACCTCTCAAAATGATTCCATTGCTTGAGCCTCCCAAGATGAAACTTTTGAAACATAAGTAAAAACCTATAAGCACACTAATTTAACCAACCCAGCCTAATATCGTAACCTTGTTTTATGTTTTGATTTGTTCACATAGACTCTATAAATCAATTTCAATTGATATTGCCAGGCTCTCTTAATAATCCATGCAACCGTTCATTGGCAAAGCTTCCTTCTCATCCTTCGGAAACTCAACAACAACAGCCTCAGTTGTAGTCATCAGTTAGGAAACAGTGCAAGAAAATGAAATGGTAGATGTTAGAATTAAGGTATACTGCTACTTCCCAAGATCAGATTTTTTAGAATTCTGAATGCTTGCATGAGTGCTTGAATGACCTTTTTCAGTGTTTGTGTACATCTATTACACACTTCATCCAATATTCGAGTGGAGAACAATATCACATCTTTAGTTTCAACTCTTAGGAGGTGTTTCAGCATGGATAAAAGAACACATCACTGAGACATCATTAAAGGACAGTGATTATCTCCTACTATTTGCTGCCTAAGGTATATAGACAAAATTATCTAAGAATAAAAGACAAAATTATTTAAGAATAAAAAGTCCAATATTTAGGGCTAGCTTTTTATTCAGGGCTATTCTAACTAGTTTGAACACTTCTATCCAAGGTAAGCTTATGATCAATATCCCTTAATATTTGATATGCAACAGTTCTAATTACCTTGCTGCATCCACCAAGGTAGTTCTTATTACATTCAATGGGTCAATGATCCCTAACTCAACCATGTCAACATATTCACTTGGTTATAAGAATAGGATGAAACAGATTAGCACCCATCCTCAGATTAAACCATCAAACAAGCAAAAATGCCAAGCATTATGGAAAAGGAAATCTACTTTTAGCTGCATCATATCCAAGATCCATGTTATCCTGTTCCAAGAGCTTGCCAACAACCACAGCCCCTTCAACTCCAGCATTGGACGCAATCGTGTGCACCAGTGTTTGCAAATAAAGAGACATAATCTTTATTAAGTTAAAATAAAACTAGAACTAGTAGGGAAGTCCCAAGACCTAAATGAGCAAGTAATGAATGTGGAACCTTGAGAGCGTTATGAATTATTTGGACTCCAATCTTCTGATCGAAGTTAGTAGTTTGAAGCTTATCTAACTCCCTTGACACATAAAGAAGTGCAACACCACCACCTACAAACAGAAAGCACTTTTGTTGAGTTCAGGTTATGACAGCAACCATGATGACCTCGAGAAATATCACAAGGACAGCGAGTTACCTGGTACAGTCCCCTCTTCTACAGCTACCTTGGTTGCCTTCAAAGCATCAGTAACTCTATCTTTCTTCTCTCCAACCTTACTTTGCTGGCTCCTCCAATCTGCAAAATGCAGCCAACTAAGTCTCATAGAATTCACTTTTGGAAACTACAAACATGGTCATGGCATTTTTTTTATATTCTTTTTACAATGTCTTCATAGGACAAAGCAAATTATGCAGGCAAGCACCTCAGGTAACAAGGACTATCAATCTACAAGTTTTGTTGCTTGGTTGACTCAAGAATCAAAAGGAGACCTTATTTATATTTGCTACGAACTAAAAGCAAATTATGTTTCCAAAGTTCAAGACTCCCAGGAAAGCAATTTAGCTTATATTTCCACCTTGTCAAAGATTTTGGGGGAAACAAGAGCCAAACATTGCATATTTCTAACCACATGAAACTAGTTCAAAGAGAGTGCCTTATTGAAGAACAAAATCTTCTTGCTCTAAATCATCTTAACATAGAGAAAATACATCGTCTTCATACTGCAAGCTGATTTCAAGATGATGCCCTTCTAAAACACCAAAAGAGGGATGTTATTTATCAGAAGCTCTTCCCCAATCCATTTGCATTGAATTGTTAAGAGTCCAAATACACCTCAATTGTTACATCAGCATTTCTCTTCCAAGAGGTAATAAAATCTTGAAATATTAAGGATGAGAACACAATAATTATTTTCACACTATTTTGGGAAGCTAATCCCATTTTCATCTTTTTACAAACAATGTACTCCACTGGACCTTCATGCCACTTCGTTGTAACTTCTTCACCATAGAAGAGTCTTAAGAATTCCATATTTATTAATTGTTCCAATCATGGTAATTTATTGATTGATGCCAAAATTGCACACCAGAATACAGTAAGATGAAAGTGTATGAAATCAAGCAATCACTATGACTTCATTGGGTAGAGAACAACATCTGATAGTATCTCTTGCCATTCCACCAGATGCATTGGCATCAAAATTTCCTCTATCAATTACTACATTAAGCTAAGAGATCTTTCTTAAAGTCTTTCTAGGTTTCGTGTCATTTTTGTCTGCCTTCACATCAGAACAGCATCCAAACAACATAGAAAGCATTAATCTCTTCCGCCAATGATGGTCCAGGATCTAACTTTGGCAACCAAGAGGCAAGTTTATGTTGATTACAGTAGCATTGAACAGGAAATCACATCAACATGCATTCAAATTTTATCACTCTAATGCCAGTATGCCATATACTTCTTTTCCATGATGTTCTAGTAAAGGCATATAAAGAACTCCCCATGAAGAAATGACTAGTCTATGAAAATACAGTAGTAGAACACATGTACAACATGCAGTTCAAGAGAGATTTTCCACTTCACCAAATACCTGGAAAGAGAATTTTACAAGGATAAAGGCACCAAAATGACCTGCATGAGCAAAATTATAAGCGTTAATGCTTGACAGCGTTCAAGTTTAAAATATGAAGAACAACTCAATGCATCACATTCTCATTACATAGTTTGGTTCACATTGCCATCCCAAAGTGTAGAACCCCCACTCATCAAATGATCATTGTAATACACATTAATGTTAAGTAGGGGAGGTGGATATGGAATCTTGCTTACAATTTTCTTTTAATATTTATTTTTTAGACTAGTTGTTCATTGATAAATCATTGGTATCTGACTTCTGGGTCAATGGAAATTGGTAATTCTAGGTGGAAACGACTCCAGAGGAGACGTTATACTCCTTGGAAAGAAAGAAAGAAAAAAAAAAAAAAAAACCTTACAGTAGATAAGAAGAAGCTACAACATACAACACTAATTTGTTCATTGTTTCACTTGTCTTGTGGTGGAAGGGTTGAAGAAAAGCTTCCCGCTAGTTTTTTGAAGCCAATGTTGCAGGCACTACCTAGGAGGTAGGGAGAAATGAGGAAAAAACACCAATTCAGCAACAGATAGCATATACTAGAGGAAACATTCAAAGGTAGCTAGGGCATCAAATTGGACTAAACTTATGGAACCAGAAAAACGTCACTACTTTAGGGTTAATCCATATAAATCAACAATACTTATGGGCATTAACAATAGCATTTTCCGTCTTTTAAGAATCCAAAGAAAATAGTAGAATGAACCATTTGCTACATTTGCAAAGAGAAGTAGCGTTACTCAAGCATTATCATCACCTCTTGCTAGGGTTAGAGCATCAAAAGTGCCATGAAAGTTTCAGACCCGAAGAAGTAAAGATATCATGGCTGCCATTTCTGCACCAAGTCAATACTTCGGATTTCTTATTGCCTTTCCTTTTCAAACACAAAGTCCTGCGGCTGATTCATGAGCATTGCGTGGAGAGAGAGGGATTGCTTAAGGAAGAAGAAGTTCAAATAGAGTGTATCTGCAATGGTGGCAAAACAGCTAGACCTCGGTGTCTCTGCAACGGTGAATGAGGAAGAACGAGAGGAAAGGTAAGGTTGAAAGAGAGGGAGACTATGCCTGTTTCTCACTCTAAAAAACAATGGTTTTCATTTGATTTTTCTCTCTCTAAAAACTAACAATTTTTACACTACAAACATAATTTGGCATATATGAACTAACACCAAACATATTAAGAATGACAAAGTTAAATAAACTTGATATCTAACATATACGAAAAATATTGCCTTTAAATAAACCTGATATCTTATATATGCTGAAAATATTACAGTTAAATAAATTTAATATCTCACATATGTCAAATATATCACGGTTAAATAAGCTGCATTTCTGAGATATGTCATAATATCTCAAAAATGCTTAACATATGTTGTTAAATAAACCGCCTTACACATTACAGTTAAATAAATATGATATTTCACATATGTTAAGAATATTGCAGTTAAATAAGTTACATTTCTGAGATATGCCATAATATCTTTAAAATGCTTAACATATGCCGTTAAATAAACTCCCTTATACATTTTTTTTTAACCTTCTATCCCCTGCCAATGCCACCGGCGGAGCTACCAGATCACTTCCGGAGCGGCGCTACCCGAATCGCTCAACAGGTTAGTACGACTTGTGCGACCAAAGAGTGCCGTTCTGAAATTTGAGGGGCGAAAGCCATCTCAGCCCGATGAGTAGAAGTGGGCCCAGAAGGTGAACCGACGGTCAATTGCTTCCTCAGAATCTTGGACGGACCAAATTAGAGGTCGTGGAGTTGTCTGAGGGCCATGGTCCTTTGCCTTGAACTATCAAATAGATGCTAGGCCCCACAGTAAAAAGGCGCCTTTGAAGGTGGTCAGTATTGACATGATGGTTGGCAACTCAAAGTGCAAGGATAACAGAGGCCCTTTTCCACAAATCTTCTGATCTTGATAATCCTAATCTTTGTCGTTTTCTGGGGTAAAATAGCACAACACAGGAGCACAGAATGGGAAGGCTCTGCATCCAAAACTATCATCTTTCGGGAATTGATATTCGGACTGATTTCGAAGCCGCCTTAGGACTGATAGGCCTACTTAAACCCGCAGCTCGGCATAGGGGTTGGCTAGAATCATCTAGGGGAAAGATTTCTCGCGATGCTCTTTCAACTATGGACCAACAAATGATAGGTTGTCTCCCTATATGGTGTTTGCTCGTGTCAACCAGCAGACGATAAAGGTCCACCAAAGGCTCACGTCACGACTTTAGATGGTTGTTAACTGAAACCGTTCATTTTACATTACAGATTGGTGAAGTTAGACCTGTATGATCCTCTTGTTGTCTGCTAAATTGGCTTAGCTAAGATGCTATGCGGAATATCAGCTCTTTGGATCAACCACACTATTGTCAGACTTGTCCTTTTGGCTTTATCCACTCATTTGCATGAGCAATCACAATATATAAATTAGACAAATTGCTTACTCGTTTCGTAAGACTCGTAGTAAGGAACTAAGACGTCTTTCCCACCTCGTGGGCCTACCTTAAAAGTTGTCAATTGAGGGGGTCTAATGTGTCTTTTTCTTTTTGTTGTTCCAAGAAACCCTGACATCTTACATGTCAAAACACGCGTTTATTCTGCAATGTAGCTCCGCAAGAGAGAAAGCCAGCATGGTTTTCAAGCAGTCCAATCAAAGAGTGGGATACTTAGGTTTCTTTAAACACGGAAAGGAATCATAAAACCTCATACAACGACAACTTTAAGTGGTCCACGCACATTAGCAACCAAACCACACCTAGCACAAGGTTTGACACGTGAAATGTCAAGTCGTACAAGAGCTAACGACGTCTTTGTGCTGTCCCAGCTTCAGGATGGATTGTCAATGAGGGTTAAACTGAATATATAAGATATAATTTAAAAATGTAAGATTTAATGAAAATTTCATGTATGATGGTGAGATGACATCCACCACCTCTTGGCTGCAGAAACACATTGTCCAATCTGACAACAATGTCTGCTACAGCAGGTCTTGGAAAACACAGCAGCCCTTTTGGATTACGGTTGGTCGCAATCTTGTAGCTTTGGAGTCACGAATTTCACCCTGAGGGATGATGTTGAAGTAATTTGTTTTGTAATTCTTTGCTTATAAATACCTCCATCATATGATTAATTATGATAGAAGTCATCTAACTTGGTAGGTGACAGAGGACAAGGTGCCTCTACTCATCAAGCTTGGCAGGGTGGTCAAGGTGACATTTTTCATTTTGTGGGAAACATGTCAAAGTAGAAATAGAAATTAAGTGATAGATTGTAGGTAGTTTGTTTCATAATTTCTTCATTGTAACAAAAGCAAAATGATTTTAGGACAAGAACAATGATGTCAGAAAATAATGTTACCTACCTAGGGCCCTCCTTTGGCTGATGGGATGACCTACCCAAGGACTCTTCTTTGGATGACGGGATCCACTCATCATGTTCTTCTTTCCATAGATTGCTAGCTACTGGATTTCATAGTCATTGGATGACTCTAGACATGCCTTTCTTGGCTTGCAAATCCCATTCATTGCAAAAGTTAACTCAAAAAGCTAGTATCTAGAATTCTTCCATGGGCTTGTTTTTTAGGATGGTGTCTAAATAGGTCATGAAGAACATGTTGAACGATTTAGATCACCCAAATCCAAATCCAGGCTGAACAAGGTTTCGTCCTATTGGGGAGAAGAACTCATAACAAAAACAAAAATTATGACATAAGCTAAAATCATTACTTGTGTGATATGATAACAAAGTTGTTTTTGTAATGATCTTGTGTAGGGGTTTTTATAAATAGATTTTATAAATATTTTTTTAAAATTGGTTAGGATTGATCCTTGATTATTATTATTTTACTTTAGATATACTAATAGATTTTAAACTACTTCTTCTTCTAGCTCAAGTACATCAAACAAATCTCTACAATATATTTCAAAATAATAGTTCATATTTTTTAGTTGGCCAGGACCTATTAGTCATAGCCCAAATGCTATTAAGTTAAATCACAATATAAAGTTCAAATGTTATAATTTATTACAAATTAACTAAAGTCTTCAAATAAAGTAAAACTATTCCTAGTTCTTCATACTTTAAAACTCTAAGATTTGTTAATCTCTTGCTCATCAATCCAATGCTATTCCTTCTTCCCTTCACCTGTAGAGTGGTTTGATGAGTAATATGAATTACCTAGTAGAGAATCTAAAATTAGAAAAAAACTATGGAAATCATGCTATACAAGTTTTTTTTTTAAATTTAAAAGTGTATATATGTACTATTAAACATGTCATCGTCAAATTGCGGCATCTCAATTCATATCAAATAGCCATGTAATAGTCAAAATAACATAATATTGGATAGTACAAATAATATTCAAGGCATATAAATATCTAAGTCAAATTCAATCCATATTCATTGAATGATTAATTTATCAATTAGTCCATTCAATGATTAATTTGTAGCTGAATGGCAATTACTGTCTTGCCACAAGCACTGATCAATATTCTAGAGAACGACTCACATGTCAGCCTATGTCCAAACAAAATATAAAGTTGACTATGCACACAGCAAAACCAAAGTCTCAACCTGCACTCGTCAGTGGGTACTATAGTAACTATAACGACTGCATGGGATAGCTGGATCAATCCTATACAAGAGTAGTCCTCTCATGTAACATACCCTCTTCAAATATGCCTATTATAGGCCAGTACCTGTTCAGAACTCCGCGGCCAACTGACTCCCTAACATAGTAACTATGGGATTTTATATGAAATCCCTGAGCCAAGATCAACTCTTAAGAGTATCCTAATTTTTATTCAAGAGTGTGAAATCATACAAAATGCCTACTGATAATAAATGCAGATATACCATTTTTGTTAGTTTCAAGCATAGTACAACCCTTAGAGTCAAATTGAGAAAATTCTGATAAACTAATTAGAAGTGCCAAAAATATTTTCATTCAGATTTAGAAAATAAATGTGTACAATTCTCTTGGTTACTAATTCAAAATTTAGATGAAATTGTTGTCCTAAGTTTCAAAATTTAAACTCCATCCCAGATGTTAGAAATTAAAAATAAAAAATAAAAAAATCTAGATATTAACAAAACTTTTGTTTTTTAGAATATTGAATAATCTTATCTGAATGATCCTTTTTAAAGTATGAATCAATTATTATTATTATTTTTTAAATTTGAAAACCTTATGAGTAGTTTCATATGTCATGATAAAATACAATACATTACAAGTCATTAATATAGTTAGATCAACACATGTCAAACTCGTTGTGCCATTTATATTAGGCGTGACTTTGTATGAGGTATATCACCAACATTATTTGGTACTTTAAAGTTTCATCCCCAACTTAATGAACTCTACCCTATGCTATTTAGTGTTATACATCTAATCACAAAGTGTCATGCGTCTAGTATTATAAGGTTTTATATGCTAATCCATACTCAATGTGTAGTGTGGTTTGTATATCATGTACATCACATGCATGAGTTTTACTTGATGCATATGCGTACAACCATTTCTCCTAAGGAGGCCATGCATCTAAGTAATATTTGTTAGGCAGTGAGCCTAGTCATTTTCTTCAATATCATACACCAGTATTACTATGTTTTAGATATGTGATCTATTTGTAATGCGCATAGCATGGTTCATGGATTGTCATATTAATAATTCTTTGTTATACCAACTATATTATAATATACTTGGTTCAAGTAAAAGGTTCATTATAATAAACTTTACATTTCATTTAGATATATCAACTTTATAAGTTTGATTACTATTTAGATTATATTAAGTTATAAAATTTATATCATTTTGCATGGTTTCGTATTTCTTTGTCTAAATTTGGACACTTATCACTTTGTCTTTGGATCTTACTAAACAAAATAATAATATATTATTGCGTCCCAGCAATACTAGGCTAATTAATGCCTTGCACCGTATTGTTGTTAAGCTTTTCAATGTCTTGCACTTGATCAGAATTATTGTGCATACAACAATAGATTGCAAGATGTGAAATATTATATAACCCCCTTGAATACGTGATACAATTTAAGTCTATAATAGTACATGGTACAGGTTACTAAATGGACATTGCGGTTGCATCATATATGGTGTCCTTATATATGGCTTGATTTACGGTACTAGCATCAAGGTCAAAGCAAGTCGTTAGGTGATTGGTTCCGCTGGTTCGTAACGATACCCATGTCTTTACCGATTTGTGATTATTGATTAGCAAGCCATAAATCTGAATCTAACCGATGAATGGCACAACTGTAAAATCCAAGGTATTAGAGCTACTAGATACCTATAAGCAATTTGGTAGTCAATAGTCTAGTGCGTCAAAGCTTAGTATGATACGTCATGAATTTAAACAAAATTTGGCTCACAATGCATCTAATTCTTATCCAAAATATCATGCATGTCAGCCACATGAGTAATTTGTTGCCGCTGGAATCTAGTATTCCGTGTGTATAAACTTTGCTTGGATGAATGTTATGATTGTTATATCTCCTGTGTCATGTACCTAGCATGGTTTAAAAAACTTATTCACTTCTAATAGTTCTTATAATAGACATTGATTGGTGTATAGTGCAGCTAGCACTATCCTTGTGTTTAAGTGTCATTTACCACTTGGTGAATGGTACCCAAATTAAAGCTTTTATTGTTTAACCCTTTTTTTTTTAATCTTTTTTGTCAAACCATATGATTCATAAGATACCCAAGACAAATTTTATTCAATAGGAACATGAATTCAATACCCAAATTTTTGCATCAACCTCGATATATATATATATATATATATATTTATAGTTAATTGAAATCTTGATCTGGTCATATATTTTGGGTCATGCTTCAATTACACAAATGAAAATCAAAAGGAAAATTTATAATTTTGATCTAGATATAATTATATGAATTATGTATTAATTCTCAAGTTGGAAAATCAAAGAAAAACCTAATCTTAATCTCTACTGAGTCAATGCCCAACTGAAAATTTACTGAAAATACAATTACAATGAGTAATTATATCATGCATCAACACCCAGATGGAAAATCAAAGAACTTAAATTTGAGTATTTATTCATAGGCCATGCAAGAAATCCATATCAATTACTCACATAGCACATAATTATCTTATATCAATCATAAAGCAAAATATGTGTTTGTATCTTAGAATGTTTCAATACATATTTCATCCAAAACGATCAATAAAAACATATATATATATATATATATATATCATATTTTCTATTTTCAAAAGAAAAACCATGGTCTAGTTCAAGATTCCCTACCTCACAATGCTATAATTGCTTCATTGATTTGCTTTTTCTACTTTTCCAATAATTTGATAAACCCATGCTTTTGCTCAATTCTGAAATTTCTCTTTTCCCCTTCTTCTTCTTCTTCTTCTTCTCTCTCTCTCTCTCTCTCTCTCTCTCTCTCTCTCTCTCTCTCTCGTTTATTTCATAACCCTTCGATCACCATCCAATGGTTTACTTAGAATCATGTTATGGTAATATTATCTTTACACTTTTTGTCCATATGAAGCTATCTTTCACCATGTGGATTTCCTTATTTGGCTTGTCCACATGTAAAATTTGAATTAAATTAATTAAATAATTAATTTCTTTCAAAAAAGGTTTGTTAGGAAAGAAACTTGAGGTCTAAACCTCAACCCAACAATTTATGCTTGAAACCACTTAGCTACACTTAACTTAGGTTGTCATATTTTACCAATTTGTAGTTTTATTAACCCCTCATCTAAGCTAACACTCTTGCAACATACAACTAATTTATAAACTACACTTACCCAATTACTCCTAATTCTACTTTTATACCTTAATGTCAAACATATGACTTATTTATATATATTTTTATAAATTATAAAATAATAAATTTTATTTCCTACAAAATGTGGGTTATTACAGGACAAGACGTAATGCACAAAAATAGTCTAAATATTTTATTAGAAAAATGAGAAATCTGCCCCAAGTTGAGGTGCTTGTGGGTGCGAGTCCAAGATTCCAAAAAAAAAGAAAAAGAAAAACAAAGAAAGACACATTGGAATGATCTAGGATCTCCCCAATGGTTTATTTTGTACCATCTTACATTTATTTTCTTAACCTAAATAGGTTTGGTTCATTTAGCAATGCAGACTAGTAGCCAAAGTCCCACACCAGTGAGTACAAGACATTGGTTAAGCTTCTCCCACAGCTCCTTAAAAGTCGTCATAGCAGTGAAGAATTGTCATAAAGTTAAATATCAAAATGGCAAATTAAACATTCGTTTTAGATCATCACCTAATATCATGATTTTGGGAACTTCTTAAGAGTGTGATTTTTGCGTGTGTTCAAACTGTAGTTGCCAATGCCACCCCACTGGTCCTTCTAGTTTAGCTAGTGGAATAAAAAAATTCCCACTATTGGCTCAGTCCAAATCATATAATCAATCTAGCAATAATGGAATTTCTATTATGTTTTGTTTATTAAATCACATGAAATTTTATCCAACTCCATAAACATATGAATAATAGAACAAAGAGAATTTTTTACTCAAATTCAAAATTATGACAAAGAGAAATAGGATGATAAAAAAAATTCCAAACAATACATGATCTCACCACTTCTGGAATAGAATTTTTCCCACTAGTCTAGATAAAATTTGATTGAAAATCATTTTGCTTATTGAAATTCTAGTCAAAACTGAAAAAACAGTTTGGGCAATTGCATTACTTTTGCCATTTCAGAATAGAACATTTGGAGAATTCCATCAGGAATGGGATGAAATTGCAACTATGATTCAAATAGGGCCTAAGTAAATATCTTAAATACAAAAATTTGATTTGAGAAATATTTTAGATTTATAAAACTTTAAATGACTTCAATTTGTGTATACAAACATACATGACCATGCGGTATGGTGTAATGTAGATATGAAATATATATATATATATATATATACAATGAAGTTTATTTTATTAATTTGTAGTGTACCCTTGAAAATGTTAAGTAGAAACTAAAATTAAAACGTCATCACAAATACACACAACACAACAGATTTATGTGGTCATAGGAGTTCAAAGAAAAACTTGATCTTTTCTACATTAACTTGATCTTTATCAGATGATCCTTATTTGATAAGTTTGATAATCCTTATCTAGTAATCCTTATTTGATAATCCCTTATCTAGTAATCCTTATCTGATAATCCTTATCTAGTAGTTTCCTTTGTTTGTATGTTTCTTTAGGTTGGTTTTATCCATATGGGGATGGACTATATCAATTCTCCCCCTCCATCCCAATGCATACTTTGCTAATCTGAGTTCATGCTTGCTATGTTTCTACATAACACCAGTTTCTCATATGTTACCACCTTTGTTAACATATTTGTAGGATTCTCATTAGTGTAAATCCTTTTCAATTTTAGCATTTGTTCTTCTGTCACCTCTCGTATCCAATGATATTGTATGTCGATGAGGTTTGTGTGTGCATGATACATTGAGTTCTTGCTCAAGTCCAGAGTATTTTGATTGTTACAATGTATCTTATATTCTTCTTGCATGAGATCGAGTTCCTGGAGAAACCACTTTATCCACAACATCTCCTTGCTTGCTTTAGCTACAACAATATATTTTGCTTCTGTTATAGATAGAGCCATACACTTTTGCAACTTAGATTGCCAAGATACAGCTCTGCCTGCAAAAGTGAAAAGAAATCTAGATATTAATTTTCTTCCATTAAGATCTCTTGCCATATCAATATCTGTGTATCCTTCCAAGATTGTCTCTACACTTCCAAAACATAAGCACAATTTAGATGTACCCTTCATGTACCTTAATATCCACTTTACAGCTTCCCAATGATCATTACCTGGGTTGGACAAAGACCTGCTCACTACACCAACTGCATGAGTGATATCTAGCCTTGTGCACACTATCGCATACATTAAACTCCCAACTAGTGATGAGTAAGGAATCATTACCATTCTGTTTGCCTCCTATGTTGTTGATGGACACATCCATTTGCTTAATTTGAAATGATTGCCAAGTTGAGTGTTGACTGGCTTAGCGCTCTCCATGTTGAACATCTTAATTACTCTTTCAACATACCTTTTCTGTGATAGCCACAACTTTCTTGCTTTCCTATGACATGTGATCTTCATCCTCAAGACCTACTGAGCTGCTCCTAAGTCCTTCATGTCAAAAGACTTAGATAACTCCCTCTTCAATCTTCTAATCATAGTTGTATTGTGATTAACTATTAGCATATCATCTATATAAAGTAGGAGAATGATGAATTTACCCTCTAGTCTCTGTATGTACACACACTGATCTGCAGCTGTCCTTTTGAAACCTTGACTTGTACCACTGCCTTGGTGCTTGCTTAAGACCATAGAGTTTTTTCTTCAACTTGCACACCAAATGCTTCTTCCCCTCAACTTTGAAACCCTCTAGTTGTTTCATGTATATCTCTTCGTCTAAATCTCCATGTAGAAAAACTATCTTTACATCCATCTTCTCAAGTTCCAGTTTTGTCTCCCCACTAGTCCAAGTATGATCTGGATTGCTATCATCTTCACTACCAGTGAGAAGGTCTTGTCAAAGTCAATTCCTTTCATATACTCAAAGCCTTTAACAGCCAATCCTGCTTTGTACTTGACTAGTTCTTCGTTGCTGCCTCTTTTTAGTTTGAAGACCCACTTGTTCTTTAGTGCTCTTTTCTCCTTGGGAAGTTTCACTAACTCATATGTTTGATTTTTTTTTTTTTAGTGAGTTAATTTCCTCTTGCATTGCTTACACCCATTTGTCCTTGTTTGCATGCATTAGGGCTTGTTGAAAACTCTCTAGCTCCCTCTCATCAGTGAGCATAATGTATTCTAATTCTAGATATTTTTGTGATGGAATCAGAATACATCCTGTTGTTGACATCTTTGACCAAAATTTTGCTTCTAGCAGAGAAGTTGATCCAACATATGATGTTCCTACATCCTTTAGTATAGAGGGCTGATGTCCCCTGCTAAAGTTTCTCTGCCTCTTCTTCAGCGTCTGGCATAGTTTCTGAGTCAACCTGTATAGATGTAGAATCAAGTACTAAATCTGAAGCACTGACATCTTCTTTATTAATCTTTCTTAATTCTTCATGAAACTAATTCTCTTGAAATACTTCATCTCTACTTTGGATGATCCTTCTTGCTTTAGGGTCTCACAATCTGTTTCGAAGTTTTTCATCTTACTATCTAATGAAGATACCATGAGTAGACTTCAAGTCCAGTTTTTGTCTCATCTCCTTGGATACATGTGCAAAAGCTTTACACCCAAATATACTCAAGTGCGAATAGGTCACCTTCTTGCTTGTCCACTTCTGTTCTTAGACTTCAAAATTTAGTGGTGCTAATGGTGATCTATTGATCAAGTAGTAGGCTATTCTCACAAGTTCGCCTCAAAATGGCTTAAGTAGCTTAGCCATACTGAGCATGCATTTTACTCTCTCCATAATGGTCCAATTCATTCTTTCTGCTACTCCATTGTACTATGGGATATGTGGGACCATTTTCTAGTGCTGAATACTGTGCACTGCACAGTATGCCCTGAACTCTTTTGAGGTGTATTCTCCTTCATTATCTATTTAGAGACACTTCATCTTCTTTCCTGTTTGACGTTCCACCAACGTGTAGAATCTCTTGAAATATTCAACTACCTAGTCCTGATTTTTTACCAAGTATACCCATACCCTCCTAGGTGCATCATCTATAAAGGTTACAAAATATTTGTTCCCACCCAATGACTCTACTTTCATGGGACCACATATATCCGAGTACATTAAACTCAAAAGTTCTTTTCTTTTATTACCATATGAAGAGAAAGAAACTCTGTGTTGCTTGCCAAACAAACAATAATTACATAGATTAAGAGCTAAACCTTTGGATATTTTAATGAGTTGCTTCTTCGTAAGTGTGAACACCCCTTTCTCTCCCATGTGACCAAGTCTTTTCTATCAAAGGTTTGGTGATGATTCATCCTCCTCTATGTTAAGGTTGTCTTTGGGTATTCTCGTGTGGGTCTTGTATAGTGTGCTACAGATATGCCCTTTTGCTATGATCATCGCGCCTTTCATCAATTTTCTGGTACTATTATTGAAGTAGTTAGAGTAACCTTACCTGTCAAGAGTTAGGACTGAGATCATGTTCAGCCCGAGTTCTTGTGTGTGTCGCACCTCCTTTAGCACCACTATCTAGCTAATGTTTGTCTTTATCTGCACATCACTAATCCCAATTATTCTTAAAAAACTGTCATTCCCCATCTTTACAGTTCGAAAGTCCACTTCCTTATAGGTGGTGAAGAAGTCCTTGTGTAGAGAACATGATAGGAAGCTGCTGTGTCTGTCACCAACTCTGCTTCACTCTTAGCCACATGCAAACACTATTCCTCCTCAATAGTAAGCACTACTATGTCTTGAGTGATGGTGACTAGGGTTTCACCATTGTCCTCCTTTAGTTTGCCTTGTCCTATCTCCCTCTTGAGTTTTCAATAATCCCTCTTCATAAGGCCTAGAATGCTGCAGTAGAAGCACTTGAATTGCCCTTTGTGTTGACTCTTTGATCTGTCGTGAGTCTATGATCTTCCCTTGTGTCTGCTTCTACTCCTTTTCCTGTGCTTATCTCTCCCATTGTTCTTGTTTCCTATTACTAAGGCATGTGATTGGTCTATGCTTACTTTTTTTCTTCTAACCTCCTCATTCCATGGGGCATCCTTTACAATATCTTCAAATTTTATTTCAATTTTTAATGATAAAGTGAATTTCAATTTTTTATTATTATATAAATTACGTAAATTAAATTAAGGGTTGAAACATCAAGATTTGGATTTTACCTGAAAAATTAAATCCAATGACACTAAGTGTGACGACCTAGGTTTTCTCATGCATTTTTAAATGCACTATTTAATTCCTAAGGCGGGATGCATCCCTATTTGAAAACCATTTTATGAAAACCATGCAATGCAGCAGAAAATCTTTAGTTTTAAACTCATTTTGAAAACCCCGAGTGTCATTTGCTTTCACAACCACCAAAGTAGTTTTTGAAAAACTTCAGAAATCATAAATGTTCTTCCCCAGGTCTATCTAGTCACAGCACACAGCCCAACTGTAAATAAATACAAATACATGTCCAAAGGGTTGAGAGTTTACTTACATGTATAATTGTCTCCTTTTTAATTCACTTGCTCGTAGCACTAATATCTCTTGAGGCCTCTTCTATTTGTTAGTGGAACTATCCTGAAAAATGTTAAGGATAGGGTGAGTATATACTATACTCAGTAGGAGTCTATCACTACTAGTTTTGCAATGATGCATGCTATGTTTAAAAATTATATGCTCTTTAAAACATGTGCATGTTTGAACAACCATGTTCAATATCGATATTAAAAACCATTGTCGAATAGGAATACTGACGACTAAAGAATCGCATAATCCAAGTCTAAAGTATCATATATATATAATAAATATAATGATATGCATAAGATGCTCAACTGAATCCAACTCATGGATATCTGGTATGGTATGGTCGACCAACCTCATGTCATGCCATATGCAATGAAAGTAAATCCACAAAACCATAGGGCCCAAACTATGCCCACGACCTCACCGCCGTGTGGTCCCCGGGTACCTGAGGACACAGCATCATATTCTCCACGGGGCATATGACACATCGACCCAGTGTCGCGATACCAGTGGTAGCCCCCTATACCACATGTAGTCGACGTAGGGACGTTGCCCTTTTTAGGTGTGGTACCCATCCACCTAATAGTGGTAGAGGCTGGAGGCCAACCCAAACCTCTCGGCATAGCGCCCATGAGCTTATTAGCCCAAATCATATTAGATCAAACAAGCGAAAACCTCTTTTTCAAAACCTGTCCTCTTTGGGTCCCTCACAATTGCCTGGCCCTCACAACTGCCTACCCAGCGTCTTTTGGGCACTCCAGCGTCTTTTGGTAACCCTTAAGGACATGCAATCTTTCAAAAACTCAATGCTCACAAAGCATACAATATATGTAATTGTTTGCAAAACATATCTATGCATAATGTATATGCAATTATTTGTAAAACATGTCTATGCATAAAGCATTTATCATATGTACACTGAATTAAGTCATGCTAAACAAGTCATATACTTATACTTAAAACATGCATTCTCAAAACAATCATGGCTCTTTTAAAAAGTCTAGTAGCGATAGAGCACCTACCTCAAAGTCTCCTGAAGTCGCGTCCTTTATCACTCAACCCGTCCCTGGGTCTTATTTATAAACTCCTTGGTATGAATGGATACAAGGAGTCCTTATTAATTTCAATCCATTTAGACATTAGATTGCTAGATCTGCCTTTTAAGGTCCATGGGTCATTGCCTAATTTATTGTCAGGCTAGATCCTATGATGTGGATCTACTATTCAACTGCCAAATTCATTGTCAAACTAGATCCTATGATCTGGATCTACTATTCAGTAGTTAAACTCTGTAATTTGTCCTTTGTTCTAAACTTTAAAGTCTCATTAGGTCCGCGTATCCCAGTTCCCAGGACACCCGTGCATCCTGGTTGAACCGCGATCGCCTCATGTGTGTGCGGGCCCAAAGGCCATGCCAGGGACTGCGTTTTGCACGTGCACATGCATGCTCAATGTCACGCTATGACGCGCATCCTGAATGGCATCGCACAGACGCACCTTTGGTGTAGCATGGCGCGTCTTAGCTCCCAGGGCACCCTGTGCATCTTGGTCGAGCCAGGACCCATGCCCCATGTTGCGCGCACACCCTAAGGAGCACTGTCGTATGCTCGGAACCCACCCCAGGGACCCAGTCCTAGGTGCAGGTGGAGCATGGCATCCTTAGGATGCTTGGTTCGTGTAAGGCCGGCTGAATCGGCTTCGTCTTCTCCGGCTAAAAAAAAACCGGCTGGGGAAGGACCAGATCCGGTGTGGATCTAGCCTAGGGAAAGCAAAACGGAGAGGAACAAGGTAAGGAGGGGCTTACTTGTAGCCTGTGGACGCCATTTTCCTGATGGGTGTGCCTGCTCACTGGAATTTTGTGTTGTCCGGAATCCATGAAGAAGGGGAAAACCCCAACGTCAAGTAAGATCGTAAAAGGGAAGAGAGGGGAAATTGGGGAGAATGGCCGGCCTGAGTCAGGCCTGGCCATTGCCGGAAAACACAGAAATACTGGGTTGAGACGGGTTTCCAATTTTTGCAGGAAACCCCAGTCTCAAAATGGCCGGAAAACTCGTGTTTTTGAGAGGGGGAGATGGGGCTTTTTATAGCCCTGCTATGGCGATGCTTCCAATGGCGGTGCCGCCCTTGGCGGTGGCAGATCTCTCTAGAAAAATTGTGAAAGAGGGTTTCTAGAGAGATCTGGAGGTGGAAGACGATAGTTTAAATTACAAAACTGTCCCTGATCTTTAAACGACCGTAACTTCTTCATACGAACTCTGTTTTCGACTTTCTTTGAGGTGTTGGATTCTATTTTTCAAGTAGAATCTAATTGTACCATGTTTCCTCACAAATTCCTAGATTTACTATTTTAAATAAAGTGAAACATTTAACACAGTTCATGTCCTATAAGATGTCCAATTTTTGTTAAAATAGAGTAAATTGCTCGGGTATTACATTATTACCCCCTTAAAAGAATTTCGTCCTCGAAATTCCATAAATTATCATCTTCAAGGTATTTTGTCTCTTAGATAACTTCTTGGTGAATGCATCCTCCCCTTAGAAATCACATCTAGGCTCAATTCTCAATTTATCATTTTTATTGTTCCTTCTACAAGGCCTTACCTATAAGGGCCACTTTTGCTGCGTACTCTGACACATACTTCTATACATGCCAGTTTAACAATACCAGTTTCTAGTTGTAATTCATCTATCTCAAAATCCTTAGATGCCTATACTTTTCTAATCATGTATAGGATAGTCTCCTCGTAGGATCATGCTTCTTTATTCATGTATAAATTACTCCATACTTCTTTGAGATCATATGATCTTATTTCTCCTATTTTAAATATCATAGGATAATCCCTTTCATCTAGTGATCTCTTCATCATCCATATCTCCTTCTAATGGTTGGTTATATGTCATTAGTAAGAGTCCAAAAATTACCTTCTTTCTATTGTGTCTAACTTTGCTTCTTATCTTTTATATTTGTCCCCAAGATACTTCAATAACTGACATGGTATCATGTGCTCTACAGCCAAACCCTTGATTAACTTCGAATTTCAACTATCTGTTGTTTTCCATATATGACTTTATCAAAATGAAAGCCAATTAGTAGCAACTTCCATCGAAGACCTTATGCACTAAAAGTAAAATGTCTTAACTCTATATCCAGTTTCATAATTCATGAATTCATTAAATGCGTTAATGGTCGATTTATCATCATGGGTCAAATGTTCTTGTCTAGAGGCCTATCTCACTATTCACATCAATTTGCCATTAGGATTTTCAATAATGTTCCCATTTACGCAAAGCAAAAAGTCTCTTATTCATAATCGAGTACCCTTACTAGGTCATGGTTGAATGCTTTGTCATCATCCTCTTTGTCCTTTCTTTGCTTGATGGTTTTCTTCGTAACCTTTCAGTCCAAAAGTTCTATACTCAATCCGGTAGGGTTAGTCCTTAGGAAATTCCTTCAATTGATTTTTCGTACTTGGTATATCCTCATAACAACTAACTATTTGTCTAAAGGAAATGTAACATTAAATCTTCACCTTATAGTGTGCTAGCCATCTCACCTTTTCTCCTTCCATCCCCTATGTCAATATATTGTGCAATCCTTTATCAAGTCTTTATTGTCAATCATGCAGTCTGTATTGTCAGGAGGTATCCTCATAAGTAGTGATTTTCTCAATTCCTCAAAGTTTATCCTTCAAGTACCTCCTCATACTTAGCTTATAATAGCAGTTCTCGTTCAATAACTACTACATCAAGTTATGCTGAAGCTATTAAATCATCAAATTTGAAAATCACTCAGATAAGCATGGAACATTTTCGTAGACATATAGAAGGACTTTATTTGATTACCTATTGATCTCTTTCCAGATATATCTTTGTCATAAGTTCAGGGGTCTCCAAATTGATTAGTACTTATCTACCTTTCTTTTCAATCCAAGTCAGCATCATCTTTCAGACCCACAGTGATTTCTATGATTTGTCATGGTATCTATTCAAGTTTGGAAACTCTTTCACATTGGTTTAGATCACTTCTTATTTTTGCTCCTATCTCAGTTGCAACTGTCCTCATCAACTAACCTCATACCCTCAATTGACTTAGTTTAACAAGTACTTCTTTCAAGGAAAACTTAAGTCTAAAGACTTATAACATCCCTCTAAGTATATAACTTTGTCTACTAACTCATAGATACTAACATACTTGACTAATTAGGGTGGGATACCTTTATTTAGTCAACAGTACTCTAAAGATAATGACTAAATAATGGTCTTTAAGATTTTTTTTGGTCTTCCAATCTATAATAGTAAGACCTCCATTTTGATCCTTGATGGTACCCTACTTGCTGAAGAAAGACAAATGGACAAGTCACTATCTTGGCTTAATTCCTTTTTCAATATACTTTATTTACTCAGGTAGTGGCAAGGTAAGATATCACCAAAATTTCCTTTTTATGGACTATATCTATTAGTGTTCCTTATAAGCTAATGGATACGATAAGAATCTAATTGTAATAATTGATATCAAACCATTTGTAGAATCTAATTTCTAGTTGGTCACCATTCCTCTTCGAAAATTTCTTGTCGCATAATCTCCTGAAATTCGATACTCTACTCAAAGTCTTAAACCCCATATGCTTTCTCTCTTTTATACTCTTTTAGAATAAGATCACCAACTCATCTAGTATTATTCCTTTGCATTTGTTTGATCTACCTTCCTATGGGATTCAAGATGATAGAATTCTATGCATCTCCATAAAGTCATGATCTTCTTCTTTTGAATATTCAATATTTCATTGAATACTTATAGTTACATCTCTATCTCTTTATTTCTTTTCTTCAAAATCCTTATTTTTTGTCTACCCTGATTCAATGTATCCTCATTTTTGTCTACCTAGATCAATGTCTTCATGTGCTTTGTTGCATATAATCAATACTGCATCTACTCCTTTTCTTAACAGATATGATAAACTGAATGCTTCTAAGAAATTCTAAACTGTCTTAAGATCATTGAAATCCTCAATTGCCAATAAAATTCATACAATGTCTTAATAATGGCATTGACGTTTTGATCATGCTATACTTTTCTTACAAGTTCAGGTTAGGATCAATCTATTATCACAGATCTATCATCCCCAATATTATCGTCAAAAATCTTTTGATATCTCGGTCGAATTCATTTCCCTATCATATTCGTGTTATGTTTCTCTTAATCACATAATATGTCACTTGTATACCTCTTTTGATTTGCTCCATGATACTTAGGTAATTATTATTCAATAGCACTTCACTCTTCATAAGACTCCAATTAAGGTATCCAAAATTGAGCTAAGTCCTTTAGGATCCATACCTTTGTGACTTAGTAGTTATCTCCTAATATCATCTTGCATTCTCATCCCTCTTAAATTATCATCAAAATCTTCTCAAAGTCTGTCTTTTACATCGCCTATTATACTCATATCATATCCCTTATGATAGTGTGCTCATATTATGATATTCTTTATGATGGTAAGATAGTCATCTAGGTTTCTCGATGTTCTCATCTTTAGTGAGATTAATCTATTATAGGTCAGAACTATCTACTAACAAGTTCACTAACATCTTCATTCATCATTCTCATCATAATCATCATAATATGATCCATATATGAGTTTTCACATTTGCACCACACAACAATCCTTAATCCTTAAGTCATCTTAGACTAGATTTTGGATAAGGGTTGCACTATCCTCTGCCTAATTATTTGTTAAACCAAGCTGGGTTTCACCTATTTATTCATGGTGAACTGCCTTGTGCATTAATATTGTAATCCTCAAATAGAAGTAGTCATCTCTACTACTCCTATTTATACTACTTCTTGGTGATTTTCTCTATTGTCTATGACCCTTGGACATGTTGGACTGGCTGTGAAAGGATAAAACCTGGGCTCTGATACCAACTGTGATGACTCGGGTTTTCTCATGCATTTTTAAATGCAATATCTAATTCCTAAGGTGGGATGCATCCCTATTTGAAAACCATTTTATGAAAACCATGCAATGCAGCGGAAAATCTTTAGTTTTAAACTCATTTTGAAAACCTCGAGTGTCATTTGCTTTCACAACCACCAAAGTAATTTTTGAAAAACTTTAGAAATCATAAATGTTCTTCCCTAGGTCTATCCAGTCACAGCACACAGCCCAACTGTAAATAAATACAAATACATGTCCAAAGGGTTGAGAGTTTACTTACATGTATAATTGTCTCCTTTTTAATTCACTTGCTCGTAGCACTAATATCTCTTGAGGCGTCTTCTATTTGTGAGTGGAACTATCCTGAAAAATGTTAAGGATAGGGTGAGTATATACTATACTCAGTAGGAGTCTATCACTACTAGTTTTGCAATGATGCATGCTATGTTTAAAAATCATATGCTCTTTAAAACATGTGCATGTTTGAACAACCATGTTCAATATCGATATTAAAAACCATTGTCGAATAGGAATACTGACGATTAAAGAATCACATAATCCAAGTCGAAAGTATCATATATATATATATATATATCATAAACATAATGATATGCATAAGATGCTCAACTGAATCCAACTCATAGATATCTGGTATGGTATGGTCGACCAACCTCATGTCATGCCATATGCAATGCAAGTAAATCCACGAAACCATAGGGCCCAAACTATGCCCACGACCTCGCCGCCGTATGGTCCCCGGGTACCTGAGGACATAGCGTCATAGCCTCCACGGGGCATATGACACATCGACCCAGTGCCGTGACACCAGTGGTAGCCCCTATACCACATGCAGTCGACGTAGGGACGTTGCCCTTTTTGGGCGTGGTACCCATCCACCTAATAGTGGTAGAGGCTGGAGGCCAACCCAAACCTCTCGGCATAGCGCCCATGAGCTTATTAGCCCAAATCATATCAGATCAAACAAGCGAAAACCTCTTTTTCAAAACCTGTCCTCTTTGGGTCCCTCACAATTGCCTACCCAACGTCTTTTGGGCACTCCAGCGTCTTTTGGTAACCCTCAAGGACATGCAATCTTTCAGAACCTCAATGCTCACAAATCATACAATATATGCAATTATTTGCAAAACATATATATGCATAATGTATATGCAATTATTTGTAAAACATGTCTATGCATAAAGCATTTATCATATGTACGCTGAATTAAGTCATGCTAAACAAGTCATATACTTATACTTAAAACATGCATTCTTAAAACAATCATGGCTCTTTTAAAAAGTCTAGTAGCGATAGAGCACCTACCTCAAAGTCTCCTGGAGTCGCGTCCTTTATCACTCAACCCGTCCCTGAGTCTTATTTATAAACTCCTAGGTATGAATGGATACAAGGAGTCCTTATTAATTTCAATCCATTTAGACATTAGATCGCTAGATCTGCCTTTGAGGGTCCATGGGTCCTTGCCTAATTTATTCTCAGGCTAGATCCTATGATCTGGATCTACTATTCAGTAGCTAAGCTTTGTAATTTGTCCTTTGTTCTAAACTTTAAAGTCTCATTAGGTATGCGTATCCCAGTTCCCAGGACACCCGTGCATCCTGGTTGAACCGCGACCGCCTCACGTGCGTGCGTGCCCAAAGGCCGTGCCAGGGACTGCATTTTGCACGCGCACATGCATGCTCAAGTGTCGCGCTATGACGCGCATCCTGTATGGCATCGCACGGTCGCACCTTTGGTGTAGCATGGCGCGTCTTAGCTCCCAGGGCACCCTGTGCATCCTGGTTGAGCCAAGACCCGTGCCCCACGTCGCGCGCGCACCCGAAGGCCGCACCAGGGACAGTGTACGCACTGTCGTATGCTCGGAACCCACCCTAGGGACCCAGTCCTAGGCGCAGGTGGAGCATGGCGTCCTTGGGATGCCTGGTTCGTGCAAGGCCAGTTGAACCAGCGTCATCTTTTCCGGCTGGAAAAAAACCGGCTGGGGAAGGACCAGATCCGGCGTGGATCTGGCCTGGGGAAAGTAAAACGGAGAGGAACAAGGTAAGGAAGGGCTTACCTGTAGCCTGGGGATGCCCTTTTCCCGATGGGTGCACCTGCTCACCAGAATTTTGTGTTGTCCGGAATCTATGAAGAAGGGGAAAACCCCAACGTTGAGCAAGATCGTAAAAGGGAAGAGAGGGGAAATGGGGAGAATGGCCGGCCTGAGTCGGGCCTGGCCATTGCCGAAAAACACAGAAATACTGGGTTGAGACGAGTTTCCGATTTTTGGCAGAAACCTCAGTCTCAAAATGGCCAGAAAACTCGTGTTTTTAAGAGGGGGAGATGGGGCTTTTTATAGCCCTGCTATGGCGGTGGCAGATCTCTCTGGAAAAATTGTGAAAGAGGGTTTCTAGAGAGATCTGGAGGTGGAAGACGATAGGGGGTGCCGTTATCAAAACGGCCCCTGCGTTTTTTCCTTCTTTTTTTTTTTTTTTCGTTTTTCTGTTTAAATTACAGAACTACCCCTGATCTTTAAATGGCCGTAACTTCTTCATACGAACTCCGTTTTTGGCGTTCTTTGAGGCGTTGGATTCCATTTTTTGAGTAGAATCTAATGGTACCAAGTTTCCTTACAAATTCCTTCATTTACTATTTTAAATAAAGTGAAACATTTAACACAGTTCATGTCCTATAAGATGTCCAATTTTTGTTAAAATAGAGTAAATTGCTATGGTATTACACTAAGAATTCTGAAATCAGAGTTTGGGAAAAATTTGACCAATTATTTTACTAAAGGCCAAAATTGTCATTTGACATACAGGACCCACAGCGCACTAACGCAGGTCATGGAATTTAGATAGTCAAAAGTAGATTTGAAATACAATAATTGCATGAGTAATCGTAACGTCTTCCACTAGTAACTGAATTATGGTAAAAATGACCCCTCCCGCTTCTTAGACACTATTCATCTTCTCCTCTAATTCTCCCCCTTCTCCATGATTAGCTATGATTAGATCTGTCTATGTTCAACACCATAAATCAATCTTACCTTCTTCCATGGCATTGCAGCAAAAGATCCCCTGAAGATCATAGCAATTGTGTCTTTCCTTTCACGTCTCCATCTTAGGTAAACATACCAAGATCAGATTTTCCACCTATCTGAAGGTAAGATCTAGTTTCTTTCTTATTTTTCCCTTCCATTATCTTCCTTTCATTGTCTTTTATCATTCCCAGCACTTAGATTGGAAACTTTCATGTGAGTAGGTTTTAATCTGGGAAAAACCATGACACAATAGAAACCCTGCCTCAAGGACAGCTCAGATGGATGATCTAAGTCATCCATTTGATTTATGGACCCTCAAAACCTTAGGAACAATGAAAACAAAATAAAAATTGAACCATTTGAGATGTACATCGACAAAAACAGATTGGACGGCCTGGACGCATAGTCATCGATGGACGTCGCTCCCTGAACGCATCCACGGGATGCTCAAATGGAATAAGCAACATAGACAACTGCACACGTGCTCAGCGCATGTGCACGTATGGAAGCTGCAGGCATGCTGCCACAGAGCAGAAGGGATGCCCGGGCATCTTAGTAACCAGGACGCACCAAGAGCGTCTTGGCATCCGAGACGCATGCAGCATGTTCTCGATGCGTGTGCCAGACGCTGTGCATCCTTGGTATCATCATTTTAAATAATTTTTTGCTTAGATTTTGATCCAGACCATTCAAAAATGAGCTTAAATATTTATTTTGCAATTGTGGGGGTTATATAAGCCCAATTTTTTTTATTTGAAACGTCCATCGGAATCACTTCAATGACATTGACATGAATTTAACATCAGAATCTTAATCTGATCACATCTAGTTAGATCAAATCCATGAAATGTTATCCAATTACTTAGATCGGGCCGATCAGGAGATGATCAAGCCCTAAAACTTGGACAATTATATGATTCAAGGGATGAATTGATAGATCTAATGAACAGATTATGTAATTCACCCTAGAATTTGATCTACACCACTAATCTAAGGATTTTAGAATTGGTCAATCGGAGAGTGATCGAACTATCAGATCAAGATGAAATCATAGATATAACTTGGATTGATGGATAAATGTGGGAATTGAAGTAATTGTGATATTAGGACTTGAATAAGAGTAAAAATTAAATGATCTAGATGGTTGATGTAGATCAAAAGCTAGATCAGAAGATCATTATACAAATTGACTTATAAATTGACACAAGTAAAGATAGAATTTTATAATGGAGTACATAGAAGGAAATGAATAACATGAAAAAGTATTGTGGTACTGTCAAGTACATTTGAGCACACAGTTTGAGACGATTACACACCTGATTTGGTGATTTCCCCTCATTGACGTAGGTGACGACATTTAATATTGCATATTATTTTTCTAAAATCTTGCACTATCATAACATCTTGATTGATTGGAATGGCTGTATCATGGTTTCTTTTATATGTGCACTTGTGATTATGTATTTATTTGGCTATCATTGACATGAGATTTTGATAACACGTTGAATGGACTTTATGATTGATATGTCTTTTTGGGTTTTGATACCTACGGGTCTCATATACTTGTTATTGATGGATTGTAAACATCTTTCTTTATTACATCACAGAGGTTAGATGATTTCTATGGTATTTGGGTTTTATAACGAGTGCTTTCACCCTGTGGATGTCATGCTAAGAGGGGTTTAGGGTCAGCCACCCACCCTCTGAAATTATGGGATGATAGACGCTTGCCCGTAGATGGCGAACATAGTGGGGATTGGTATCATCGGTAGTCCACCTTACTGTTCTGGTCCCACCCATGCAAATGGAGATTGAGTCTCCCATTCTGGTATTGGAGGGGAGCGGCAGTTGGTAGACCTAGGAGTATGGTTAGTGTTGCAGCATGACGATCCATACTCATTATTCTGTGTTTATGCATGATGAGCATTAAGATATTATTTTAAGCCTAGGTGTGATGACACTTAGAAGATTGGTACGAGTACTCATGACCTATTGTACAAGTGTATAGGACACTCATGGGACCCACATATTGTGGGTGCCTCGCTTGTTGACATTATGATCATTTGAGATTTTATTAGATCATGCTTTACATCGATGTGATCCATGTTTTATTGAACATGTTATTTTGTTCCTCATATTAACATGATTTATGGCATTTGTATTTTTTTTGGATATTATGATTTACGCTCATATCAGTTCTTACTATTCGGTTATATTTTTATACCATAATATCATTACATTAAATGTCTGTGTACCTACACAAGCAATAGCTTATTGAGGCATTGCTTTGTTTTGCAATGCTCCAGATACTAAGTACTACAGTAGAAAAGGCAAAAGCGTGAAAGGACAGTGATAGTAGTGGGGACCATCTTTATCTTTTTCTGATAGATAGTTTTATGTGAGTGATAGAATAGACTTCATTTTAGATTCATATATATGGGTTGTACGTATACATGATTAAGTTGTTTATGATACTTATATATTATGGACATGTTACTGAGTATGGTGGAATATTATGATGGATAGACCATGGGGCCATATTATTATGTTTTCTTAGTATTACTTGTTTACAATGAAGGCACCTTTGATTTTGACTTTGGATTTGATATTGGATTTGGTTTAAATGTCCTGCAAAATATGTATATTACTTTTGCAATTATTTTGGTTATGTTTTTTGGAATGATATAACACCCGAGGGTTTCCAAAAGAATGTCTTTGATATAATGAGTAAATAAAACCTTTTTGAAGATCAGGTATCCCGACTGTATTTCTTATTTTTATGTTTATTAGTATATAAAATGTATATAAAAAAAACTTATGGTATTACAAGTTGGTATCAGAGCCTGGTCTATTCCATCATAATCATTTCAAGGGTCCACATATGTGTGTGTGTGTGATAGCCCATGAATCGTTGTTGAAGCGGAACTAAGAGGAAGGAACTTACACTTACTAATACTTTAATTTCTAACAGATGGCTCCTTAAAGAAGGACAAGGTCCACCCCTGCCCCACTAGTTGGCCCTCATGTTGAGTCTGTTGATTATTTAACCGCAAGTGCACGGGCTATTGTAGTGTAGCTTATGCAAGTACGGGTCGATCCCACGAGGACTTGATTTAAAATGATGGGATTTTCAATAAAATTCAATTAATAAAAGAATGAAAATAAAGACTATACTAGAAATAAACTAAGAATAAATTAAAATCCAGATTTATTCAATTGTTGCAATGTACACAATTATTTATTCAAAAGAAAATAGAAAATTGCAACTACATAAGCTATCCTAGATAAGCCTGTCCATGGATAATCAGAATGTGGATAAGTTAAAATCAGAATAGCACAGGGACAGAGATGGAATTAAATCAAGGACTCAGATGGAATTTCTCATATCTGCAGGGGTAGACTTGTAATTTTTTGGGGTTTCTACTTTTTAACGAAAAGCTAGGTGAAAACGTGGGGAAGAAGAGGAGAAAATAAAGGGGAAGAAGGGAGAAGGGAAGAGGAAGGAGGAAGGAGGAGAGGAAGGAGAGAAGAGGAAGAAGAACGCAGGAGGAAACCCGTCTTGGGTTTTCTTCCCTAGGATCGTCCGATGGTCGTGGGCCGTCCAATGATGGATCTAACCGAGGTGGAGATGGCGTTCTACGAAAAGAGAGAGGTGATGCTAGAATTTGGGGGTTGAAAGGGAGAAGAAGAAGAGAAAGGAGGAGTGGAAGGGGAAGAAGGAGGAACGCAAGGGTGCTGGATCTCGGTGAAAAAAAACGACGCCCCTTCTAGGCGTCGTCTGAACTGGGCAGACGGTGAACTGGGAGATTGGCATTTTTCGGCATCTGAACCAGAACCCAACGAAGAAGAAATAGCCTGAAGAAGAGGAGATGGAGAATCCGAAGATGGTGTCACACGGTCAAGTTCGAATCGCCTGGGCTTGCTCCTGGCTGGTGGAAGCTGAGGGAGAGGAAACAAGAGAGGGTTCTAGGTGGTGTTGGAGAAAGCTAGCTGGCAGAGGCTGAGGGAGACCGGAGAGAAGGGTATTGAGGGAGAAGTCAAGAATGGTTGCCGGCTAGGTTGTGGTGTGTCACGCACCTATGGCTGGCTAGCCTAACCGAAGGGGAAGAGGGAAAAAAAAAAGAAGAGTAGAGAGGAGAGAGTGGTAAGAAGAAGGGACGAGAGAGTGAGGGAAAAAGAGGAAGGGGAGAGTGAAATGGAGAAGGGAGCACGGTGAGAGAGAGAGGGGGGGGGGGGGGGCCAGCCAGCCTCTTAAGAGGGAAAACCGTCCTGTTTGGGGAGAATAGAAATGCAATTATAAGAAGAGGGAGATAAGAGAGAAAGAAAAAGAGATAGAAGAGAAAGAGAAAAGAGAGGAGAGAGGAGAGAGAAAAGAGAAAAGAGAGATAAGAAAGAGAGAAAAGAGGGATAAGAGAGTATGTGGGGTCCACTAGAAGTCTAGACTTGCTAGATCTCTAAAAGTCTTCAAATTTGTTCAGTCCTAGGACTCTTCAAATTCCATCTGATTTCCATGAAACTTCATCCTCTTCATCTGATACCTTTGATTTGATCTGGAGCGTTCACGCCTAAGTCGATTAATCTGCAATGCACATGACCCAATTAGCATCATCTAAACCATTCATTATTCATTTAATTAGCTTTGATTATCATCTGACTGTTAATTTTGCAATTCCACAGTTGGATGGCCAATTAAAGCTAAAATAAAATATTTTAAGTAAAATCTTGAAATTAATGACCTAGATGCTCTAATTGGACACTAAATTAGGGGTATTTTAACCAAAATTGAACACTTAACACACCCCTCAACTAGCATTTTGCTAGTCCCTAGCAAAAGATGCGAAAAAAATCAACTCAAAAATGTTTATTTTTCAGGTCATCTCCATTTTTCTTCTCAGAGAATTATTTTAAATAAATCCATCAATTTTAACAAACTAATAAAGATGACTGAAGAATTCAAAATCCTACCCATATGCTAAAAACATTCCACTAGAGCTCAGATCTCAGAGTGAGTGTGTGCGTATACAGTCTACACATAGAATAATCTTTATCTCTAAGTAGACTTCTAACTTTTGAACTCCATCTGAAATATGTTTTGACCTCAATCCTTACTAATGGCATATGCTTAGAAATAAAATCTCTCAAATAGAGGGTTCAAATCATATCTCTCTTTTAATTATATGAGAAGAGTCAATAAAAGCAAATTTAGCTCACATATACTCATGAAGAACGGGAGTTACTAAGGAATTTAATTATTTTGATCCCTTTGGAATAGATACCATTACCTTGGAATATTTAGAAATACCACTCTTTTACTCCTATCAATTCATCTTCTCATCAAGATTATATTCATCTTAGAATCAATAGGTCTTTAACTGGGACGAACCATAGGCTTAGGACATGGTACCAAAGAAAGGGTATAAGGGTATTCAAAGTTTCTTTAAAAAATAAGTAGAGGTCTTCTACTAAAGTTGACAATTCTTTCTTTTCTTTGCTGAAGTGAATATTTCTTTTTCTATTTCTTTGCATTCTTCAAAAAAAAATTTTCACAGTTTTGAATCATTTTGAAGAATATTTCTTTTCTTGATATCCACTTTTCTAGTTTCACTGCAATTAAAATGTATTTCTTCATTCTTCTCTAACTTATTTTTCAAAGAAATATTGGTTTAATATGGGTAAAGGGTAATTTGGGTGACAAAAGAAAAGGCATATATTCAAGGCTCAACTTGGTTAACTAGTGGTAAAAATACTTCTGGGTAGGCTTTATGTCTCTAGGTTAATAACAAAGATGCCCTAAATCATTTTCTAGGTTTCCTATAATCTATCAAATTCAATGAACTTCCAGAATTTTAAAGGTAGTATTCTAATTATTCAGGTAATTAGCCAAATTTAAAAGTTTGGCATCAATTTTATTTGAAGTACGCTAAAGAAAATTAAGAACATTTATAACCTCTCAAAATGAATGAATGGCTCTAAAACTCACTTAGGCTATAGGTCTCCACTGAATTTCTTCAGAATTTCTAAGTTACCGCCACTTATCAATCTAGACTATCTATATGCAACTGCGTGTACAGATGTAATATGAGACTTTGCTTTCATAGAATATTTTAGAAAATGAGTAAAATGATGAATTAATCATATTCAATTCCATTCATAAGCTAAACTTATCCAAATTATACTTTAGAAAATCCAATTCTCATCATAGTATAGGAAATAACCTAAAATTTTTCATTTTTTCAAAATTTTTTTTTAAAACTAAGAAAAGCACCTAAAAATCGAAAAAAAAAAACTAGAATTTGTTAGAATTCTACACCCCCCAACCTGAGAGAAACATTGTCCTCAATGTTTAAAAAGTAGGACCTAAAATGAATATGGGTGATGCAAAAAACAACAAAAATGAAAAACTCTGGGTTGCCTCCCAGTGAGCGCTAAGTTTAACGTCTTTAGCTAGACATATCCTCATTTATCTTTGAGTTTTCCTGATACAATAATGAAATGGCAAGATTTCTCACGCCACTTCAAAATCTCACGATAGTCTATATATTTCATCCACCCTGAAATTCTTCGTGATGGTAGAATTGTAACATAGTAGACTACCATGAATGTAAATTGAGTGGAACCACTCTGATGATCTCCTATCTTCAAAATTTCACGGTAATCAATATAATTCCTCCACTTTGAAAAATTGGGTGGTGGAATCTCTATAACAATTAGAACTATCGTTAAGTTGAATTCTGTTGGACCATATAGATGTGGATGGTCCTCTTTTTCCCATACATTTTCTTGAAATTGAGGTATAAGCTCACTATGCCCTTCATTAAAAGCATGGGTATAAGCTCACCCATGCTGGTTCTTCCTGATATGGTTGATAATCCTGAGACCATGATTGTTCCTGACACCTAGCCCATCCACTATATTCTTGGTAATTTTTCTCAGGATAGTAATTATTACTAGGTTCAGTGAATGCATGAGGTGCATCCATTGGCTCCTGATAATAATCATTATATGTAGAGCCATATGGCCAAGTAGAATTGGGATATTGTGGTTTGGGATAAGCATAGTAATTGCTATACTGAGGTTGTGAATATGACTCAGTATCTTGCCTTGAGGTAAATAACATATTTCTTGTACGAGTCATCATTTATCTATCCCATTCTTAATAAGCCATTGTAATCAATCTCTCTCTCTCTCGCTTGCTCTCTCTTTTTGGAAGACTATCCTAAATGATGCAACTTAAATGCCTAGAATGATGCACAATCAATGACACAATCAAGCAATCCCCTAAGGCTAACAAGCATAGATATTTTGATTTTTGTGATTGTTTGTAGGAACAATGCTTTTAATTAGCCTAATCTAACGCTCCTACTCTCTTTAGGAGTTGACTACTGCTTACCAGTTAGGTTCTAACCAAAGCAGTTAATACAACCCTTGTGTAAGGAGGCGTTTAGACCTCACAAACGTCAATAGGAGGTGGGAGAAGAGCGATGCTCTATTAGACAACCCCCAATAACCACAATGATCAAAAGCAACCAGAGTGACAGTAATTCGTGTCATATTAAGAGGGTCCTATGAGCATATGATGACCCTATAAGTCTCTTCTAATTGATTTTAATTTAAACTGAATGGTGGGGTTGCACGCTTGAGGTGATAATCCTATGTGAGCTAAGGAATGGTGATAAAATCCACTCTTGATCTTGTGGGGTCGGGTGCCCTTACTAATTAAATTTCACACACCATGGCAATTCGATCAAATATAATCCACCTTAAAGCGTTAGACGTGTCCTAAAATGCAATTGAAAGCAATAAACTAATGCAAGATCCTAAAATGTAACAATTATAACAGATGCTTTCTATATGCAATTAACTACCAAACAATGCAAATTATTCTAAATGCAAACCCTAATCTAGAAATTAAATGAGTGAGGAGACTTACAATGAGGTTTCTGATGAAGATCAAGTGTGGGCCACCTTATCCCACACTTGCCTTGTATTATTACAATCTTTTAAGATTGAAATTGAAAATGCAAATTACAAAGGGGCCTCACTATAGGATTCACTCAAAAGTAAAAAATTCCTAATCTAGGAAAGCAAGAAAAATCTATCTAAGTGATGATGCTCCACTCCAATTTCCTGAAAAAGAAAAATAATAATTAGTATCAAATTTAGGAAATAAAGTGGTTATGCACTAAAAAAATTTAAAGATGCACCTAAGAATGCCTAAAATGCAATTCCTAATTTTTTTTTATTTTTCTGGATTTTTAATTAAATGTTATAAAAACTCCATTGCAAGTCCCCGACAATGGCTCCAGAAACTTGTTGATTGTTTAACCGCAAGTGCACGGGCTATTGTAGTGTAGCTTATGCAAGTACGGGTCTATCCCACGAGGACTTGATTTAAAATGATGGAGTTTTCAATAAATTTTAATTAATAAAGGAATAAAAATAAAGACTATAGTAGAAATAAACTAAGAATAAACTAAAATCCAGATTTATTCAATTGTTGCAATGTACACAATTATTTATTCAAAAGAAAATAGAAAATTGCAACTACATAAGCTATCCTAGATAAGCCTATCCATGGATAATCAGAATGTGGATAAGTTAAAATCAGAATAGCACAGGGACATAGATGAAATTAAATCAGGGACTCAGATGGAATTTCTCATATCTGTAGGGGCAGACTTGTAATTTTTTGGGGTTTTTGCTTTTTAATGAAAAACCTGGTGAAAACGTGGGGAAGAAGAGGAGAAAAGAAAGTGGAAGAAGGGAGAAGGGAATAGGAAGGAAGAGAGGAAGGAGAGAAGAGGAAGAAGAACGCAGGAGGAAACCCGTCTTGGGTTTTCTTCCCCAGGATCGTTCGATGGTCGTGGGCCGTCCAATGATGGATCTAACTGAGGTGGAGATGGCGTTCTAGGAAAAGAGAGAGGTGATGCTGGAATCTAGGGATTGAAAGGGAGAAGAAGAAGAGAAAGGAGGAGAGGAAGGGGAAGGAGGAACGCAGGGGTACTGGATCTCGGTGAAAAAAAAAAACTGATGCCCCTTCTAGTCGTCGTTTGAACTGGGCAGACGGTGAATTGGGAGATTAGCGGTTTTCAGCATCTGAACCAGAACCCAACGAAGAAGAAATAGCCTGAAGAAGAGGAGATGGAGAATCTGAAGATGGTGTCACACGGTCAGGCTAGAATCGCCTGGGCTTGCTCCTGGCTGGTGGAAGCTGAGGGAGAGGAAACAAGAGAGGGTTCCAGGCGGTGCTGGAGAAAGCCAGCTGGCAGAGGCTGAGGGAGACCAGAGAGAAGGGTATTGAGGGAGAAGTCAAGCATGGTTGCCGGCCAGGTTGTGGTGTGTCACGCACCTATGGCTGGCTAGCCTAATTGAAGAGGAAGAGGGAAAAAAAAGAAGAGTAGAGAGGAGAGAGTGGAAAGAAGAAGGGACGAGAGAGTGAGGGAAAAAGAGGAAGGGGAGAGTGAAATGGAGAAGGGAGCACAGTGAGAGAGAGAAAGAGAGGGGGGGGGGGGTGCAGCTAACCTCCTAATAGGGAAAACCGTCCTGTTTGGGGAGAATAGAAATGCAATTATAAGAAGAGGGAGATAAGAGAGAAAGAAAAAGAGATAGAAGAGAAAGAGAAAAGAGAGGAGAGAAGAGAGAGAAAAGAGAAAAGAGAAAAGAGAAAAGAGAGAAGAAAGAGAGAAAAGAGGGATAAGAGAGTGTGTGGGGTCCACTAAAAGTCTTCAAATTTGTTCGGTCTTAGGACTCTTCAAATTCCATCTGATTTCCATGAAACTTCATCCTCTTCATCTGATACCCTTGATTTGATTTGGAGCGTTCACACCTGAGTTGATTAATCTGCAATGCACAGTACCCAATTAGTATCATCTAAACCATTCATTATTCATTTAATTAGCTTTGATGATCATCTGACTGTTAATTTTACAATTCCATGATTGGATGGCCAATTAAAGCTAAAATATAATATTTTAAGTAAAATCTTAAAATTAATGGCCTAGATGCTCTAATTGAACACTAAATTAGGGGTATTTTGACCAAAATTGAACACTTAACAGAGTCCCTTGAGCAAGGGGAACATGAGGTTGACTTGGAAAATAGAGTGGTGCAAGGGTTGATACCACTTATACATCAGCAGAGTAGGGCTATAGGGCAAGTTTAGAACACAACACCCATGGTGACGCCTCCAATGGCTCCAATAGGTTCATCTATCCAGTCGACTCATTAGGTGTAGGCACCACCAGCACCTAAGACTACTGAGGGTGATGCCTCATGGAGTTATAGCAAGGCAAATAAATTGTTAGAGCAATTTCAGAAGATGATACCACATTTTCATGGAGACAGTAACACTAAGGAGGCAGAAAGATGGTATTTTAATGTAGAGAGAACATTTGATGCTATGAAGGTTCCCACTAAGGATCAAGTCCGAGTAGCTGCCTACCTACTAAAGGGTGAGATAGATTTTTGGTGGCAAACTTTCCAGCATACATATTCACCTTTTACGGAGACTATTACCTGGGAGGCCTTTAAGCAAGCCTTTAATGACCAGTGTTTTTTGCCATACGTGTTATAGTCATTGAAGAAGGAGTTTACCACCTTGGAGTAGTGGGATATGATGGTTCAGCAGTATTTGAATCGATTCACCATACTGTGGAGATTCATTCTCGACACTCTTGTCTTGGATAAATAGGCCACATATAAATTTATAGATGGGTTGACACCCTAGTTGAGGACTCAAGTGATTCCTTCACAACCTATGACTATACGAGATGCTGATGATATGGTCTCCATGCTTAAGAAGTATTCTCTTCAGACTAGAGGAAGCTCCTATTAGTCGGGTAAAGGTAAGAGACCTTTTGGTGCTATGCAGTCACAAAGAGCTCCAGTTCATTAACAGTAGACTAAGCCTAGGAGAGATGTGGATAGGACGAGATGCGACAAATGCAAGAGTTGGCACCCTAGGAAAATATGTATCAGACCTAACATATAGTAACAATAGCAACCGCCCCAGTAACAACCACATTTTCAGAGATAGCCATTCAGACATTATGGCTATGGGTAGATAGGGCATTTTCTTAAAGAGTGTCTTGAGCGGAATGAAAAATAGGTTGAGGCTGGTACAGAGATGGGGACTACACCACATAGTTAGGGGAGAGTTTTTTCCTTCACATTAGAGTAGGCACATGCCTCGAATCAGGTTATTGAAGGTACTCTTCTAGTCTATGACAAACATGCGAGGGCCCTTTTTGACACGGGGTCCACTCATTCTTTCATTTCATGTGCTTTTGCATCTTACCTTGATGTGTGCGTGCATAAATTAGCATTTGGGTTAGATATTTTGACACTAGTGGGAGAGACTGTAATGGCTATTAAGTATCATCAAGGGATACTAGTGGAGATATCAGGTGTGAGGATGGACTTAGACTTCATTCTATTGGATATGGTCAATTATGATGTTATATCAGGGATGGATTGCTTAGCTACATATTGGGCTACTATGGCTACCGTAAAAAGCAGATTGTTTCTTATGTACCTGGGCAACCAGTGATTATGTTTTAGAGCAGAAAGAGCATTTCTAGTGCATGTATTATCTCTGTTATGAGGACGGCACGATGTTATGCATAAGGATACAAAGCCTTCCTCGCTTATGTGATCGTAGAGGACAACAAGTAGTCTAAGATTGAGGATATTGATGTCGTGTGAGAGTTCACACATGTTTTTCCTGAGGAGTTACTAGGATTGCTGCCAAGTAGAGAGATTAACTTACCATTGATTTAGTGCTAAGTACATCGCCCATCTCTAAGGCACCCTACAAAATGGCTCTAGCTGAGCTAAGAGAACTCAAGATCCAACTATAGGAGTTGCTTGACAAGGTTTTCATCAGGCCTACTAGATCTCCCTGGGGAGCACCTATTCTTTTTGTAAAGAAGAAAGACGGGTCATTGAGATCGTGTATTGATTATCAGCTACTAAATAACATTACAGTGAAAAACCAATATCCATTGCATCGTATCGATGGTTTATTTGACCGGCTCCAATTAGGGCAAGTGTTCTTGAAGATAGATTTGAGATATCATTATCACTAGTTGAGAATTAGATAGGAGGACTCTAAGACTACCTTTAGGACTTGTTATGGTCATTATGAGTTCCTAGTGATGCCTTTTAGATTGACTAATTCACAAACAATGTTTATGGACCTAATAAATTATGCCTTTCAGCTTACCTAGATAAGTTCATTATTATTTTTGTGCATGAAATCCTAGTCTCCTCTCCTAGCTGTGAGGTACACTAGGAACACCTTCATATAGTGCTGGATACCCTTCGTTACCATTGCTTGTTTGTTAAGTTCATCAAATGTGATTTTTGGCCAAAATAGGTGCATTTCATAGGCCACGTGGTATCAAAGGATGGAGTGACTTTAGACCCGACCAAGGTGGAGGCAGTGTTACACTAGGAGAGGCCTATGATAGTGACAAAGATACGTAGCTTTCGAGGGTTGGCAGGGTATTATCGTTGGTTCATTGAAGGATTCTCGAGGATTGCATTACCTTTGACTACCCTGACTAGGAAAGATAACAAGTTTGTTTGGACTGGTGCATGTGAGGAGAGCTTCTAGGAGCTCAAGAGGAGGCTTACTACCACACCAGTGTTGGCCTTACCCTTAGGTTCTGGTGGTTATGTAGTTTATTGTGATGCTTCGGGTAAGGGCCTAGGAGTGGTATTGATGCAGCATGGGAAGGTGATTGCATATATGTCTAGGTAGCTAAAGACACATGAGGTGAATTACTGAACTCATGATTTGGAGTTAGCAGTGGTGGTATTTGCATTAAGTCTTAGAGACATTATTTATATGGCAAGAAGTTGGAGGTGTTCACTGACCACAAGAGCCTCAAGCACTTCTTTACTCGAAGCTATTTGAACATGAGGTAGAGTAGATGGATGGAATATCTTAATGACTTTGATTTTACTATTCAATATCACCTTAGGAAAGAAAATGTGGTTGTAGATGTTTTGAGCAGGAAGTTGAGAGTTGTGATTGCTAACTTGTCAGTCAAATTAAAGTTCATTGATATGATTTTGTAGGCACAGGCTGTGGATGTAGAGACATAATCCCTAGTAGATAAGGCTGGTTTCACTAGAGGACTGGATGGTGGCATTCGATTCCAGGATAGACTAGTGGTCCCTGCAACTGATGACTTGAGGCATGAGCTAGTATAGGAGGCTCACCAGGCTATCCATCCTGGAGGTACGAAGATGTACTAAGACCTGAGATGACATTTCTTGAGGGATGGGATGAAGAGAGATGTTAAGGAGTGTGTGGTACAGTGTCTGACCCATCAATAGGTCAAGGTTGAGCATCAGAGACCTTCAGGGTTACTCCAGACCTTAAACATACTAGAGTGGAAATGGGATCATATCACCATGAATTTCACAATGGGCCTACAATGGGCCTTCTAAGGATAGCGAGTGGACATGATATGATATGGGTCATTGTGGACAGGCTAACGAAATCTGCGCATTTCCTCCCCATTAGATAGGGTCAAATGACTGACAGTTTGGTGAGATTGTACATTAAGCAAATTGTAAGCCTACATGGGATTCACTTGACCATTGTTTAGGACAGGGATACTAAACTCACCTTCAGGTATTAGCAAAGTGTTCAGGAAGCTTTGGGTTCGTATTTAAAGTTTAGCACAGCCTTTCACCTCCAGACAATTGGTTAGACAGAGAGGACCCACATAGTTGAGTAGACCCCTAAAGAGTTGAGATCTAATTTGACATTTGAGGAGAGACCAATACGAATTCTAGATAGGAAAGTCCAAGAATTGAGGACTAAGACCTAGTATAGGTCCTATGGTAGCATCACTCTACATAGGAGGCCACGTGGGAGACAGAGAATGAAATGTGAAGTATATACCCAGAGTTGTTTGTGTGACTGTATGCAAATTTCGAGGACGAAATTTTTATAAGGTGGGAAGAATGTAATATCCTCAAATTTTATTTTAATTTTTAATGTAAAGTGAATTCAAAAAAATTATAAAATTTATATATTGAATTGAGGGTTGAAACATCAAGATTTGGATTGTACTGGAAAAATGGAATTCAACAACACTAAGAACGTCCAAATCAGAGTTTCGAGGGAAAATTTGCCCAATTATTTTACAAAAGGGCAAAATTATCATTTGACATATGGAGCCTACAGTGCACTGAAGCGGGTCATAGAATTTAGATAGTCAAAATTGGATTTGAAACACAATAATTACATGGGTAATCACAACGTCTTCCACCAGTAACTGAATTAAGGCAAAAACACCGCCCTTCCTAGGCAGTATTCATCTTCTCCTCCAATTCTCCCCCTTCTCCATGATCAGCTGTGATTGGATTTGGCTATGTTCAATACCACAAACCGATCTTACCTTCTTCCATGGTGTTGCAGTGATAGATCACCTAAAGATCATTACTATTACGTCTTTCCTTTCACCTCTCCATCTCGGGTAAACACATCAAGATCAGATGTTTCACTTATTTGAGAGGTAAGATTCAACTTCTTTCTTACTTTTCCTTTCTATTATCTTCCTTTCATTGTCTTTTATCGTTCCCAGCACCTACATTGGAAACTTTTATGTAGGTAGGGTTTAATCTAGGAAAAATCATAATACAGTAGAAACCCCACCTCAAGGACAGCTCAGATGGATGATTTGAGCCGTGCATTAGATTCACGGATCCTCAAGACCTTAGGAATGATGAATGTAGAAAAAAATCAGATCATTAAGACATGGATCCAACAAAAATAGATTGGATAGCCTGGGAGTATCATCCTTGATGGACGTCGCGCCCAAGACGCGTCCACAAGACGCTTAAATGAAACACACAACGTAGATGACCGCCACGTGCAGTCAGCACGAGCATGCATATGGAAGCTGCAGTAGCTATCGCAGAGTGGAAGGGAAGCTTGGGCGTCTTGGTAAGTAGGACGCGTGCAGGAGGATCCTAGTGACTGGGACGCATGCGGCGCTTTCTTGACGTGTCCCGAAAGCCATGTATCCTGGTGACTACCATTTTAAATAGTTTTTGGCCTTGATTTTGATCCAGACTGTTCAAAAATGAACTGAAATGTTCATTTTGCAATTGTGGAGTTTGTATGAGCCTAATTTTTTATCTGAAATATCTGTTAGAATCGTCCAAATGACACGGACATGAATTTAGCATCAAAATCTTGATTTGATCACATTCAATTAGATCAACTCCATGAAATGTTATCCAATTATTTAGATCAGGCCGATTAGGGGATGATCAAGCCCTAAAACTTGGACAAGTATATGATTAAGGGGGATGAATTGACAGATCTAATGACCAAATTATGTATATCCACCCTAAAATTTGATCTACACCACTGATCTAACTAAGGATTTTAGAATTGGTCGATCAAAGAGCGATCGAACTGTCAGATCAAGATGAAATTATAGATATACACTTAAATTGATGGACAAACATGAGAATTGAAATAATTGTGATATTATGACTTGAATAAGAGTAAAAATTAGATGCTCTAGAATGTTGATCTAGATCAAAAGCTAGATTAGTGGATCATTATACAAATTGACTTATAAATTGACACAAGTAAAGAGAATGCAATTTGAGAGGATTACATGCTTGAGTTAGTGATTTCTCTTCATTGAGGTAGTTGACGATATTTAATGTTATATATTATTTTTCTAAAATCTGGCACTATCATAGCATCTTGATTGATTGGAATGGTTGTAGCATGGTTTCTTTTATATGTGCACTTGTGATTGTTGATTTATTTGGCCATCATTGACATGAGATTTTGATAGCGCGTTGAATGGTTTTATTATTGATCTGTCTTTTTGGGTTTTGATACTTGTGGGTCTTATATACTTGTTCTTGATGTATTGTAAACATCTTTCTTTATTATATCACTGGATTGGATGATTTTCGTGGTATTTGGGTTTTATGATGGGTGTTTTCACCCAGTGGAGGTCATGCTATGAGGAGTTTAGGGCAGGCCACCCACCCTCTGAGATGATAGACACCTGCTCATCGATGGTGAGCACAATAAGGATTGGTATCATGGGTAGTCCACCTTACCGTTCCAGTCCCACCCATGTAGACTAACATTGAGTTTCTCGTTCTAATGTGGCGGGGAGCGGCAGACGATAGACCCCGGAGTATGGTTACCACTGCAGTGTGACAATCCATACTCTTATCTTGTGTGTATGCACGATGAGTATTGAGATGTTATTTTGCGCCTGGGTGTGATGACACTTAGAGGATTGGTATGAGTGCTCATGACCTGTTGCATGAGTGTATGGGACACTCGTGGGACCCACATATTTTGGGTGCCCCACCTGTTGGCATTATTCTCATTTGAGATTTTACTAGATCATGCTTTACATCCATGAGATCCATGTTTTATTGCACATGTTATTTTGTTCCTCATATTAACATGATTTATGGCATTTGTATTTTTTTGGATATTGTGATTTACGCTCATATCAGTTCTTGCTATTCAGTTATTCTTTTTTATGCCATAATATCATTACATTAAATGTCTATGTACCTACATAAGCAATAGCTTGCTGAGTCATTGCTTTGTTTTGCAATGCCTCAGATACTGAGTGCGACAGTAGGAAAGGCAAAAGCGTAGAAGGACGGTGATAACAGTGGGGACCATCCTTATCTTTTTCTGACAGATAGTTTTATGTGAGTGATAGAATAGACTTCATTTCATATTCATATATATGGGTTGTGCATATACATGATTAAGTTGTTTATGATACTTATATACTGTGGATATGTTACTGAGTATGGTGGAATATTGTGATGGATAGACCATGGGGCTGTATTCTTATGTTTTCTTGACATTAGTTGTTTACAATGAAGGCGCATTTGATTTTGACTTTGGATTTGGTTTAAATGTATTGCAATGTATATTACTTTTACAATTGTTTTGGTGATGTTTTTGGGAATGGTATAACACTCGGGGGAAAAGACTGTTTTTGATATAATTAGTAAATAAAACCTTTTTGAGATTAGGGATCCTGACTATATTTCTTATTTCTATATTTATTAGTATATAAAATGGCATAAATGGGAGCCCTTGTAATTTTGTGGGATATTAATTTAAGCCATCAAGGTATATCACTATCAACAGTGGTCTAGTTTATTTCTGGCCTTAGGAGGGGTAACCTTATCAAACTAAGACTAGCATTTTTGAACCCTAGTATAAAAGTATAAGGATGAAACCTTAACTTATTGGTTTCCCTTTTCTCCTTCACGCAACAGCCCTTCAAATGACCCTCTTAGCTGTTGAGAATGTCAATTTCCAATGCCCCTTTGTTTCTTTCTTTTCTAAGTCAAATTGTGAAAAATGGAGTGTATAGTTGAGTCCAAAACTGTCAAAAACCTTAGGAAGGGTGTTTTTGACAATTTTGAGGGGTGCCCGGGGGGGGGGGGGGTGGTGAGAGAGGCGGCAATTAGGCATAAATGGTTGCCCTTGTAATTTTATGGGATATTAATTTAAGCCATCAAGGGATGTCACTATCAACAGTGGTCTAGTTTATTTCTAGAATGAAAGGCAAGTAATTGAATATTAAGTCTTTAAAAGAAATTGCACATATCCCCATACATATATAATGTAGCTTTATTAATTTGTGGTGTACCCTTGAACACACTTGTTTCCTATATTTTGTATTGAAAGCGCAATTAAGGCACATGTAATTTAGGAGTAATGTCGTTTAAGGAACCACTAATAGGGGAAACGACCAAGAAGGGGTTCGAATAAAGGTGAGAGATCATATTTTTAATTAGGGGTAGTGATACATGCACCCCCTTGTTTTCCATCAATAGCCCCTCACTAAATCACATGAATGACTATTAACTCTGGGTGAACCTGTATTTTGAAGATCCAAACCATTCACAATATTGCTCTTGACTTAGATGGGTCATGCTTTGAAATTCTCATCCTTCGAATAATCTTAGCCACTGTTTTCAAGAGTTGTAAAAATGAACAATCAAATTTTTTACAATCCATTTCACTACTAAAAGAATCAGCTGCTAAGATCATTCAATGGATGCAAATTTCAAACGCCCATCTAAGGCAATAGCAAGACTGAGCAATTTGGATCCTCAAAAATCTAAATTTACTTTTAAGTTAATTGCCATTAATGCCATTTAGTGGGGGGCTCATGATAACTTCAGCTTCAAGAGATTCTTTTTAGCTGAATGGACCTACGAAATCCAGAAGTGTTTTGCTCTTTTCATCTTATAATGATGCCACCAATTCTAGCTTTAATCATTTTACCATTTGATCAAACATAAGCTGTCAAAATTTTAACTTTGATCCAACAAGTATCATGTGCAACATCTTTCTTATTCTTATTTTGATCAAGTAGAGCCAGAGAAGCCATGATCTTAATCTCTTGTGAAGGATCGCCTTTGAAGTTTATATCAGCAGGTGCCCATGTTGCCACTTATAGGTTCATACCTAAATATGACAATTGATGCTGCCTGAACGACTCTGAATTTCTCGAGATTATGAGATTTTTGAGCTCTAGTTTTGGACACCAGACAACTCGGAATATCAAGTCCAAGTTTTGGATATCCAGAAAAAATTAAGACCCACTTTTGGACATAATTTCTTGAGGGAATCTACTCAATTAAGATCAACTCCTATAAATAGGAGCTAGAGAAACAAGTGTTGATCATCTGAAATGTAAATCCTCTTGTTCATTAACATTGTACTAAAGATAATTTTCCCCTTCTTCCGTGGACCTAGACCGAACTTGGTCGAACCACAGAAACTCTTCTTCCTATGTTTTAGATCCGATCTTCAATCCACTGCCACTCAAACAACTAGTATCTGAGCAGGTTGATCGAACACCTTCCCACGAAGAAGATCTATAGCAGATCCAATCTTATCAAGCGACATATCTAGCTAATTCACAACCCCAAATCGGTGCACTCATCTGTCTCTTAAGTGGTTGACGCCAAGGAGCTTGGACGACGATCCTCCGTCTCGTCACACAGATCCACTACGTCTGTCACTGAACTAGAGATTTGACCAAGAGAAAGTTGTTCGATTCTAATTTCCGGTGAAATCAGGTGAGGAAACTGGAAAAGTTACAAGGGGAAAAGGGGGAGAGACGCCAACACCTGGGAGATCGGCGGGCTATGGCGGCAGAGTAGCTGCCAATCATAGAGGAACGGTAAGTTATAGGGAGATCGGCAGGCTGCGGTGGCGAATGAGCAGCCGCCGATCATCAACGAGGAAAACTGAGAAGAGGAGATCAGAAGAGGAGATTGATGAGCTGCTACACCAATCATACGAAAGCAGCAGCCGCCAACCTCGTTAAATCGCCTAGTTGGAGAGAGAGACAGCCAGAGAAACCGCGTCCATGAGAGCCCTGTTTTGCAGGTAGTTTTCCCAGACGGTGGCTATTAATAAAGAGAAGATCGGCAGAGGAGCAGCCACGTATCATAGTGAAAAAAAAAAAGAAGAGAAGAAAAAGTACGGACGGACGAAGCGGAGACGCTGGACCGGGGGGTGAAGTAGTGAAGTGATCACCAGAATCAAAAGAGGGTAGGGAGATCTATTGGTGGAGCGGAAAGAAATCCGCTGATCGTGCGATCCATTGATCGTTAGTGAAGAGATGCTGGAGAACTCGCACGGCCAGCCGAGGGAGAAGAGATCCCTGGGGGCAGCGGGAGTGGTAACCCTGTAAGGGTATTATTTTATCTCCTCTTATACATAAAGCTTTAATTAGCACATCTTTAAAATGATAACGACACCCTACCAGGATAAAATTAGCCACCCTCTAAATTGATAACTGCAACCCGTGACGGTCTTAATTACCATATCTTAAATTTTCATGGATACTACCTGAACGGAAAATTAGTATGCTTCAAATTGATAAGGATGCCTCCTTATATGAAAAATTATTGCACCCTTCAAAATTGATAAAAGCACCCCTCTTAAGGTTTTTGACCATCTCGAATGCACATGTGCACTTCATTCTTCATGAATTGACTTCGAGAAGACAAAAAAGGCACTTGAAGCCAATAGAGGATTCTACTTTAGGAGTAATGATAACAAGAGTTGTGATAAGGCTCATTGCCACGAATTACACCCTATGAAGACCTAAAATGGAATTTTTTTTGTACCATAAAGACTTGTATGACCTACTAAAAGATGAGGGAGCAAAGCTTAAGGGAACTTTAGAAAAAAACTGGGTTAAAATGAATAAGAAAATTATATATCAAATCGGATAGTGAATTGACCATAGTATCTTTTACCATGCAACACAAGAAGATAATACACATGTTCTTTGTAAAAAGCTAAAGAACATATGATATGTGTATGAATATTACATATATACCTTTATATTTAGTAGATTTTAGACCAAAACTTTTCATAAATAGCATAATTAGGGTTAATTATGTCTTTTGCAAGTCCAGGCTACAAATAAGAATAAATGCACAAATTTGACAACTTTGACCTTGAAAGACCAAGTTTAGAATATGAGCAAAGTTATGAGCCTACCTATCAAATTTATGAAATTTGAAGGTTTAGAATGCTAAGAGGGTATTTGTATCATTTTTAACATAGTCAAAAACCCTAGAAGCATCATCAAACCTTATCTGTACAAAAGATATTGTAAATATCAAGACATAAGGTGGTAGAAATTTCATGCATGCATGCATTTTAATACTTTTAAGAGTTCTAAGCGAATCTTTAAAGCCACACACGTCAAATGAAGCACGCATATTAAGTACACTCAAGTTGGGTCCCCTAGGAGACTTAAATCCTTGACTCTCTCTCTTTACACTTCATATAACGACCCTCAATTTTGAGTTCTTTTTTGTATATTATATTATATTATATTTTAATTGGAATGAAAAATCAAGAATTGAATTCAGTAAAATTGAGTTATATGAAAGTGACTCCTTTAAAAATGAAAATTTGGACTCGAAATTATCAAAATGGAAAGTACACATCAATGCGATTCCAACAACACAAAGAACACTGAAATAGGAGTTCGGATGGAGGAGATATGATGATTTAAAATATGGTGAGCATTTTTGAAAAAAAATAAAACACATTACTGAAGGAGGGGGCCAAATTGATATCAACACTCCCTCTCTTGTTAAGTAAAAGAAATAGACCGAATGGTCTGTTCCTGAACCCGACACATACAGAGGAAATCCTGGCTCTAGAGGAAAAAGGAGAAAGGAGAGGGGAAGGAGAAGAGGAAGAAGGAGCGAGAGGAGAAGAGAGAGGAAGGAGAAACCAGCTCGCTAGAGAAGTCTGTCATGTTGGCAAGCAGGAAAAAAAGGGATTTATAGGTGTCAGGGATGTAGTCGTCATCGGAGAAGACAACGGCTCGGATTAACAATCCTAGCTAATCATTTCACTCAGCGCAAGGAGACGATCGAAACCCTAAGGTTATTGGGGAATCTGAGATGATCTTAACTATCTATTAGAGAGGTGAATGGTGAGCAGCATGATCGAAGAATTTCATCACAAAACGGTGATCAATCTACACATCCAAGAGAGGAAAAGGCACGAAAATACATCCAAGAGATATATGAAACCCAACTTATGAATTCAATTTTTTTTGCTAAATCCATATGATTTCATCATAGATCTAGATTTTTGCAATAATCTAGCCATTCATTTCTTAATCCATGGTTTGAAATACCTAGATATAAGGTTGGACTAGGTTAGATTAAAATTGTTGATCTAAACCTGGCGTTGATTAGATGATCCTAGTTGTCCAATTGGTCACCATTAGATTTTAGGCCAAAAACTAGATCAACAATAAGATGTTCCTAGTGAGTTCCCTATCCCTCAATTGATAGAAAACTCAAAATTTTCCAAAAAATCCAAAAGTGAACAGATTAGACAATCTTAGTCGTCCGATCTATCACTATTCAAACAGTGACTTTATAATGCCTAATCGATGATCAGACACCACATATGAATTCTAAAACCCTGAATTGACTAAGGTATGACTGAAATTGTGAAATTGGATGAAGATTTATTGAAAAATCCTAGCCATCCAATGGGATAGTGATGGAAGAGGAACTTGGCGACATCTGATCAATGGTCAGATGCCACCATCGTGTTTCCTAGACCTCAAATTAGAAAAGATACTTTGAAAATTATGGTTAGAATATAGACCATCAGAATGGATCAATAAACCAATGGCTTTGATTGGGAATAAGTAGATTTCCTTGAAACTGTAAATATATGTATTGACATTGACAATGAATGTGAAATATTGACTTGATTAGCTAATCCATAAGTGAGTTGGAGAAGGAATATAACCAAATAGTGAAGCACAACAAGGGAGGTAGGTAGTTTTAATTCGATATGCTTTTATGAAACATAAAAGCTACTAATGACTATTCTATCATGTTAGAAAATAGTTAAAATTGAGAAATTTGGAGATTTTTTATTTATATAGTTAGTATATTTGTATTTCATGCCACATATCACTTTGGAATACCATGTTGATTTATTTATTAAATTGAAAACTTATACATGAAAATGTATTTGAAATTGCATGGAGTTTGTGATTTATGAAATGATAAGGTGTGAGGAATTCTCATACTCAACCCTTGTGAGTGTTTCTTTTACATAGTTATATCATATCATGAGATTGATTTGCACGATTTCACTAGTGCATGGAATTTTATGGTTTTATATGTTATGATAGCACGTAATAATGCCTAGTATTATTATGTTATGGAGGGCATATCGTGGCCGATGGACGCTGTGCTAGGAGGGTTAAGAATTGATCATCCCTCCTCTGAAACTTTATGTATATGGTACCTGGCCACAAAATGCCGAATGGAGGTTGTTGACATCATGGGTAGGTCATAGCTTTGCTTACCGTGTTTACTATGCACACGGTGCAAGGATTCTATCTGTCTTGATATCGGTGTGATAGCTACGGACTTAATTAGGTCTTGTCCATGCATAGAGGGTCCGTTATTTTGAGATTTATATGTATATAGGGAGATAGTGCAAGTGTGTGGCACCCTAGGAATTTCAGGTCTATAATAAGTACTCATGACCAAGGGCAAATGGCCAGATTATGAGTGTTTCTACACTTGCGAGACCTCAAGGAGGTTCAAATGGTATTATCCATATATATATATATTGAGATACATTAATTGTATTTAAGTATTTCATGGTTTAAATGCTTTTTATCTATTGATTTTTTATGATAATTCACTATCCAATTTGGATGAGTATATTTATGATATGATGCATGACATTAGTTGTGGCGATCTTTTATATCTTGTAAAGTACTTCGCAAAGTTTACTATTGTCTTTAAAACAATATGCATGGATATTTAAATTGACAATTTGAATTAGTTTGGCTTGGCATTGATTTGTAAAGCATGATTGAGATTTCAGAGTTTTATTATACTACTCATTATGCATCATATATTTATTGAGCTGCATAACATGTGATCATGTTTCCTTTTTCTATTTGAAACTGCATAAACTTTGTATTTCGATGATGAAACTACTTACACAAGTGTAAGCTTGCTAAGCCATTGTAAATTGCTTACAATGTCTTAGGTTTGAAGAAATGAGACACAAGGCAGAAGATTGTGATAGAGATCTCAAGAGAAGGACATGAAATGTATATCAAACATATTTTCAATTTAGTTAATGATCTTGTGAACTAATGTAATGTTTGACTTAATATGACTTTGCTTTATTTACATGTGGGCATGTAAATTGAAGTTATGATGATGTGACTGTGATTAGAGTGGTCTTGGGGATGTTGGTTAAATTCCTAGCGTTTGGCCACTACAGAATGTTTCTTTTTATTTAAATGTGAACAAACATGTGTGTGTGAATTTATTTTGGAGGGAGACAGAGTCTCCTTTGTTATTTCATATATACTTTGTTTATGCAGTTGTCGTATCGCATGCGTGAAATACTATAACATCCCTAATTTCTGTATCTCAATTTTAGTGAATTTTGGAAAATATTAAATTGGAATAAAAAGAACATATTAAATTCATATTTTTGAAGTTTTATAAGTAAAAGATTGGATAGACATCTAATCTAGCATTGAGACTCCCATAATTGGATAGTACTTGAAAAGCAATTGATACTAAGTTTGCAGAAATAGGAGTTTGGATGGAGGAGATATGAGTATTTGAATATGAGGGGCAAAGGGAATGTAAGGTTTCGAGTGCTGGATTTCACAGGCATCGCCGGAGAAGATGACGGCTTGCATCGTCGATCCGAGTCGACCGATCTTCTTAACGCATGAGCACAAACTAAAGCCCCAAGGTTTTGAAATGATCTATGCCCTATTGAACGTCGGATTGAAAAGGAGTTCAACTCACGGTACGGTTGGAGGGTTTCTAGACAAATCAAAGCCAATCTAGCCCATTTTAGGGAAGGAAAAAACATGAAAATGCATTTAAACCGTAAGATCTATAAAACCCAACTTTTGATTTGTTGAATTTTGTTAAATCCGTGCAATTTTATGTTAGATTTAAGTTTAAAGATGATCTAACAGTCCATTTCTTAATCCAAACCTAGGAATAGGTAAATAAGTGCTTGATAAAGCCCGAATTTGATTGAGATCATCAATCTAGGCTAGAAACCGATCAGACAATCTCAGCCGCCTGATCCAGTACTATTCACACAGTAACTTCATGATGTTTGATCGATTGGATGATCTATAATTATATGGATTTGAAGTGAAATAGATTGGATGATCTAGGTTGTTTGATCTGTCACTATTCAAACAGACACCTTATGATGTCACATCAATGATCAAAGGTGACAGATGGATTCCTAAACCTTGAATTAGCTTATATATGATATAAAGTATAGAATTTGGACAAACTTATATAAAAAATTAGGTGATATGAACTGTTCAAGATGCTCATTATATCAGTTTGATTTAGGAATAAAATTATAGGTTGTATTGAGGACTGTATTATGGATATAATATCTAGCTCCAAGCCAATATTTGATCAGGTTACGGATCAAGAATTTAAGGTTAATGAACGGTGAAAGTAACTTGTAGTCACTTAAGAAGAGTGGTGAATAGCCAATCTAAGACCAATGGTGTGAATTGGCAATCTAGTAACCACAGGTCATTCAATTAGCTATCAACCAATAGCTAATGAAACACCCTTAGCATAGAAATAAGCACCGTTACTTCGCCTTGTGCCGACTAGTGCTAGGGACTAACTTAGAGGGAGCTTTCATACTGAAGAAGCTAAGAGAAGTCCTGGATTTGTATATCTGAATGTGTTTTTGTATTTTACAAAGACGTGACTGATTGGGAGCGCATACGCAAATTGAATAAAGTATTCACGTCGGTGAACTAGAAGACCACTATTTGAGGTAGGTGGAATTAAGATTGCTAAGATTTTTGCTATATATGTATTTGTATATGAATTTCAAGCATTGAAATAAGTCTTTTCAGTTTATAAAAAAATAAGATAAATGTGCATGCTAAAATTGATTCATATTTAAATTGCTCATGGATAAGCACATATTTTATATTATGATGCTTCAATCCATTTGTTTGTTCATGACAAGACATGTTATAGACTCATGATTATGGGTAGCCCATCTCCTGATTAGAACAGATCCTTGAGGCGTGACTGTGGGTAGCCCATCTTCCTCCATATGAAACAAATCCTTGACTAGTGATTGTGGGCAGCCCATCTCCTAGGAAGAGGATAATATCATGATTATAGCCAGTGACTATGGGTAGCCCATCTCCTAGCAAAAACATAATCCATGACCGGTGACTGTGGGTAGCCCATCTCCCAGATGGCTGATAGTATTTTGACATGTTCTGAGGAGATCGACTGTGGGTAGCCCATCTCCCTCCATATGATACAAAGCCATGACCAGTGACTGTGGGTAGCCCATCTCTTAGAAAATGGACAATAATGGCATGTATTTACATACTTTGTGATTTAAGGAAAAGTTATTTTGGTATGCTGCATTGAGAGTTCTTTCTTATTAGTAGTATGCTAAAATTATGTCTCAAATGGATTTTTGTTATGTGGAATGTATTATGAATTCATTACTGTGGTAAATCTTGACATATTTTTGACTACATTGTAAATGATTATAGTTTTGCATGATGTAGTATGAACAATTGATCTATATGGTAAATTAAGATTTTTGTTATGTATAATTGCATCTTATTCCTCCTACACAAGTGATTGCTTGCTGAGGCATTGCTTTGGTTTGCAATGCCTCAGATACAGAGAAGAGTAACAGGTTTGGCATGTTGACAATATGTTAGAGTAGAGGATTCGCAACCAATAGGAGCTACTTACTGACCAGAGTGCGCCAATGGAAGCTTTCGACAAGGAAAGGTAAGAAATGATTTGTGTTAGAAATTATGGTGTCAGATATGAGAAGGAGATTGCGTTGTATGTAATTTTGGGAGTTTGGATAAGTTATGTGATTGGGTTGTGCTATGGATGTTCTGAGTGTGTTTTGTTTGATGTAATTTATTTTATTTTGTTAAATGTATGAAAAGGAGACAGAGTCTCCATTTATGTTTTAAAATTGTCAATGAATGTTTATTAGGTACTTTGTAATGACATGCGTTATATGTCATATGTCCGAAAAATAGAGAAAACTTTGTTGGATTTTCAGTAGAAATGAGCGCTCATTTTACCAAGAATCCTTGTTTTGAGAAAAGAAAATGACATTCGGGGTTTTTCAAAGTGAATTTAAAAGAAAAAGATACTTTTGCTGATGTTTAGTCTTTCAAAATGATTTTTATTAGAGATTGATCTTGTTATGTCAATGCCTTTTGTATAAAAAAAATCTTACAAAAACTGGGTCATCACAAATACACCGGGTCTAAAATACAAGGGAGATTCCATCGAATTTTCAATAGAAATGTAGAGCTCATTTCTTTGAAAATCCTTATTTTTTAAAAGAAAAATGACATTAGTGACTTTTTTAAGGTCATCTCATGAGATATGGTTTTCGCTATTTGTTTTCTAAATAAATTTTCAATCTTGAGGCCCCACAAATGTAAAGATTTTGTGAAAAAGTTGTGGAAAAATGCAGGATGTCACAGTTGGTATCAGAGCTAGTTCCCCTTATGATGGTAGGCTAGTTGCTCGTGGTCCGAGAGGACATGGTTCCTTGAGTGGGGAAGAGGAGGCCCATTGGTGCCAGGCCTTAGCAGTTCCGTTTTAAAATAGACCGATGTTTGGGGTAACTCTGAGAGTTAGTCCCACATTGCCTAAGGAGTGGGACCTACACTAGTTATAAGAATTCTGAGGAACTCCCTCAGAGCTTAGTCACTCCTTTCATAACCAGTCCAACATGTTCAAAAGTCATATAAAGTTAATCAGTGAATGTCGGTTGTTAAGGTATAAGTTACAGAGATAACTCATGTAAGCAATGTTGATGTATGTGAAAAGTGATGCCACTTACGAGAGTTGGCAAGGTCTAAGAAAACAATAGATTTTTTAGTCCTGGTATGAGTAAGAGAAGTACTCTTACACAATTAGTATAGTCCTTAGAGGAATGGAAAAAAGGGGTTTATTTAGACATTATACTATATGAGAATATTTGACATTTGTTGTCTAATTGTCTTTAGATCAAAAAGTACCTATTATATGCATGTATTAGGTAAAAGGATCCGAACAAGAACACAGTGAATGAACTACTATATGGAGAAGAAAATTTCAACGTTGGTATGAACAAGTTGGTAATCCTAATGGGAAACTAATGAAAGCATGCATACTAGAAGATTCTAATGCTAGTCTAGATGAGAATATTTGATTTATGATGATAATTTGATCATAAATTTTAGACATAATTATGAACAAATTCTTAAAGTAGAGAATTATTTGATAAGTTTTAGAATCCATAGAACATGATATATTGTTATGAGTCTTTATAAGTATCAAATACCCTACCGTATGGCTCCTATTATTGAGAGAAGATGCTACTTGGTCCTTTTAAGAATTTTAGCTCAAATCTCAACGTGAATCTCATTTGAGGATACTGAAAATGTAATTATAAGGATTCTAGTGATGGTCGATTAAGAGGGTGCATTCCCCCATTAATGAGACTTTTATCTAGAAGGCCCTTAAGAAGGCCTATGATGATCATTATCTTTACCTTGTGAGCAATTGGTGACACAGAGAGCAATGTCTTTACCTTGTGAGCAACTAGTGATACAGAGAGCAGTGTCTTTACCTTGTGAGCAACTGGTGATACGATGAGAGTTGACTACTTTAGAGCAGAGAGATGAAATAGTTCAACAATATTCGAACCAATTTATAGGCAAAGGAGGTTTGCTCCTATCGTTATTACCAAAGATTAGGAGGTGGTAGATAGATTTGTTGATGAGTTGACACTTGGATTGAGGAATTAAGTGATTTTTGCTCATTTTACATTGAGGGCAGAGGCTATAGAGATGACCTCTATGTTTGAGAGGGATTCTCTTAGGACCAAGGTTGATTGTATAGACTAGGACATGGGTAGTTTGAGTCAACCTAGTGAAGACAAGAGATCTTCTTCTTCTTCTTTTTTCTTTTTTCTTTTTCCACTGACATGGTTACAGAGGCCTTAGAATAGGGATGCAAACAAGTGGCATGTTACTTGTAAGGACAAGCACTTAGATAGTTATATCCTAGAGTTGGTAGACAACCGTAGTAGTGGCGTAGTGGCAATAATATCAACAGCCACTATTATAGCAGCAATCCTTTAGATGCTTTGACTGTGGAGAGTCAGGGTATTTCTTTAGAGACTGTCCTAGGGGATAGCAAGTCAGACAGACTGACATTGGAGGCAAGGCAGAGCTGGCCCCATATAAGCAGTGATGTGTTTCTACCATTACTTCGAGGCAGTTACAGGCCTTGAGCCAGGTAGTGGAAAGTATTTTCCCGATTGTTGGTACGCATGTTAGGATCCTCTTTGATCTAGGATCTAGTCATTCATTCATTTTATATGTTGTCATCTTGCTTGAACATGCATGCATATGTGTTGTCCTTTCGGTTGGATATTATGACGCTTGTGGGAGAGTTATTTGAGGCTAATGAGTACCTTCTGGGGACATTAGTGGACATAGCAAGTGAGATGATGAAAGATGATGTCATCCTACTTGATATGGTTGATTATGAAGTCATCCTTTGGATGGATTGGCTGGCTACTTATTGGGTGACAGTTGATTGCTGTGAAAAGAAGGTTGCTTTTAGTACAACTCTATAATTAGTGACCTCGTTCCTGTGTAGGAAAGGGCATCTACGAGGTTTGTGTCATTTCTACCTTGAAGGTAGTGTGGTACTTTTTCAGAGGGTGTCGAGTCTCCCTTGTTTGTGTGACAATGGAGGATAGCGAGTAGCCACAGATTGAGCACATAGATGGTGTGTGAGAGTTTGAAGACATCTTTCTTGAGGAGCTTTTAGGATTTCCACCGCAAGAGATTGATTTTGATATTGATTTGGCATCAGTTATAGCGTTATTTCCCAATGTGCCATACAAGATGGCCCCAATTGAGCCGGAAGAGTTTCAGTTGCAGGAGTTACTTGATGAGTGTTTAGCAAACCTAGTGGGTCTTCATAGAGTACTCTAGTCCTCTTCTTGAGGAAGAAGGATAGATCTTTATAGCTATGCACAGATTATCTCTAGTTAGATAGCACTACGGTGAAGAACCGATATCTCCTATCGTGCATTGATGATCTATTTTATTAGCTATGAATAGTGCAGGTGGTTTACAAGATTGATATGATATTTGGTTATTACCAATTGAGGATTGTGGAGTAAGATGTCTTTAAGATGATTTTTAGGACTCAGTATGATTGCTACGAGTTCTAGGTGGTACCAATTGGTGGGACCAATGCACTAATAGTATTCATGGATACGATGGATTGAGTTTTCAAATGTTACTTAGATGAGTCATGATTGTGTTAATGGATGATGTTCTTATACAACCCCTGAGAATCAAGGAGCACCATAAATCCATGTGCATTGTTCGAGTATCTTACCAACTCATCACTTGTTTGCAAATATATGTCAATGTGGGTTATGGTTGAAGGAGATGAATTTCTCTAACCACGATACCTTGATTGACAGAGAGGTAGTTTATTAAGACTATGATGGGCTGAGATTAGCCAAATTGTTGGCTGAGATTCATAGTTTCCTCAATCTTGTGAACTACTATTGTTGATTTATTGAGTTCTCCAAGATAGCAGTGGTATAGATCTATGATAATTGCTATTTTTATATTAAATATGTAAACTTAATTTCTCATTAGATGAGAGCTATGACGGTAATGTGTGTTTTGTTATGAGAATGTTTTCTTATGTGTAAATAGGATTTGACTTACAATCTATACTTGTGAATAGCCAAAGAGGGTGGATGATGAGGGCGGGTGTGATAGGCATTGGCAGGCTTCTAAATGGCAGGCTTCTAGGTGCTTACAGTATGATCGTGTTGTGGATTGATTTTGTTTGACATATATTTTCTAGTTGGTGAGCTTATATGCTTAGGTTTTGATTGGCATATGATTTTCTGTTAGTGAGCTGATATGCTTTGGTTATGATTGGCATATGATTGCCTATTAGTGAGTTGATATGCTCTGGTTTTGATTGTCATATAATTTCTTGTTGGTGAGCTGATATGCTCTAGTTTTGATTGGCATAAATTGCCTATAGGTGAGCTGATGTGCTCTATAATAGATTTGGCATATATTTGTCTATTGGTGAGTTGAGATACTCTAATTTTCATTGATATGGTGATTTTACCTATACTAATGTTATAAATGATGTGTTCTAAGTATATTACAAATTGTTGATTCAAGATGATTTGACGTGTATATGTTTATATGATGAGTTAATATCTAATGAGATGACATGATAAAATTGCCTATTTTGATGATACTAACTTTTGAATTATTGGTACGATTATCGTAATTTTGAAATGAGAATGCTTTTATAATCATATAAAGATAACGTGGAAAGAATTTCAAGGATGAAATTTCTATAAGGGGGAGAATGTAACAACCCTTAATTTTGAGTTCTTTTTTCATACATTATGTTATATTTTAATTAAGATGAAAAATCAGGAAGTAAATTTAGTAAAATTGAGTTCTATGAAAGTGACCCCTTTGAAAATTGAAAATTTGGACTCAGAACTATAAAAAATGAGAAGTACACATCAATATGATTCCAACAACATAAAGAACATTGAAATTGGAGTTCAAATGGAGGAGCTCTGATAATTTAAAATATGGAGGGAATTTTGAAAAAAAAAAAAATTACTAAATTAGGGGGCCAACTGATATCAGCACCCCCTCCCCACTTAAGTAAAAGAAATAGATCGAATGATTTGTTCCCAAACCCAGCACATACACAAAGGAAACTTGATAGGAGAGGAAGAAGGAGAAAGAAGAGGGGAAGGAGAAGAGGAAAAAGGAGGGAGAGGAGAAGAGGGAGAAAGGAGAGAGAGGAATGAGAAACCAGCTTGCTAGAGAAGTCTGTCACACTGGCTGGCAAGAAAAACAATGATTTATGGGTGCTGGGGATGCAATTGTCGCCAAAAATGATGATGGCTCGAATCATCGATCTGAGCCAATCATTTCACTCAGTGCAAGGAGATGATCGGAACCCCTAGTGTTATTGGGAAATCTGAGATGATCTTGATTATCAATCAAAGAAGTGAAAGGTACACAGTGTGATAAGAGGATTTCACCGCAAAATGGTGATCAATCTGCACATCCAAGAGAGGAAAAAGCATTAAAATACATCCAAGAGGTAGCATATATGAAACCTAAATTGTGAATTCCATTTTTTTGCCAAAGTCGTATGATTTCATCCTAGATCTAGGTTTTTTTGAGAATTTAGTTGTTCATTTCTTAATCCATAGTTTGAAATACATAGATATAAGGTTGGACTAGCTTAGATTTGACCCAAAATCATTGATCCAGACTTGAGGTTGATCAGAGGATCCTAGCCGTCCAATCAATCGCTGTTAGATTTTTGGCCTAAAACATCAGATCAACAATAAGATGTTCCCAGTGAGTTTCCCATCCCTTAATTGATAGAAAACTCAAAATTTTCAATAAAATTCAAAAGTGAGCAGATTAGACAATCTAGGTTGTTTGATCTATCACTATTCAAACAATGACTTTATGATGCCTAATAGATTATCATACACTACAGATGAATTCTAGAACCCTGAATTGATTAGGGTATGATTGAAATTTGAAAATGGATAAAGATTAATCGAACAACCCTAATCATCCGATTGGATAGTGATGGAAGAGGAACTTGGCGACATCTGATCGATGGTCAGATGCCACCATCATGTTTCTTAGACCTTAAATTAGTAAAGATACTTTGAAATATATGGTTAGAGGGTAGACCATTATAATGGATTTATAAACCGACTGCTTTGATTGAGAATAAGTAGATTTCCTTGAAATTGTTAATGTATGTATTGACATTGATAATGAATTTGAAATATTGACTTAATTAGGTGGTCGATAAGTGAGTTGGAGAAGGAATATAACCCAATCGTGAAGCACGATAAAGAAGGTCGGTAGTTTTAACTTCGATATGCTTTTATGAAACATAAAAACTATTAATGACTATCTTATCATGTTTGAAAATAGTTAAAATCTAGATTTTTGGATATTTTTTATTTCATGCAACTTGTCAGTTTGGAAAATCATGTTGATTTATTTATTAAAATGAAAATTTGTGCATGAAAATGTTTTAAAAATTGCATGGAGTTTGTGATTTATGAAATGATGAGGAGTGAGGAATCCTCATATTTAACCCTTGTAAGGGCTGCTTGTATATGGTTATATCATATCATGAGATTGATTTGCATGATTTCACTAATGCTTAGAATTCTATGGTTTTATATGTTATGATAGCATGTAATGATGCCTAATATTATTGTGTTATTGAGGCATATGGTGGCCTGATAGACGCTGTGCTAAGAGGGTTGAGGGCTGATCATCCCCCTACGAAACTTTATGCATATGATACCTGGCTACAAAAGGCCGAATTTAGGTCGATAACATCATGGGTAGGTCATGGCCTTGTGTACCATGTTTCCCATGTGTACGGTGCAAAGAGTCTATACGTCTTAGTATCGACGAGATAGCTATGGACTTGATTAGGTCTTGTCCACGCACAGAGGGTCCATTATTTTGAGATTCATACTTATATAGCAGGTGAGTGGCACCCTGGGAATTTCAGGCCTATAATGAGTACTCGTGACCAAGGGTAAATGGCCAGATTACAAGTGTTTCTATACTCGTGAGACCTTGAGGAGGTTCAGATGGTATTATCCATATATATATATACATACTTATTGAGATACATTAATAGCATTTAAGTTTTCATGGTTTAAATGCTTTTTATCTATTAATTTTTTTACTCTGATTCACTATCTAGTTTGGATGAGTATATTTATGAGATAATGCATAACATTAGTTGTGGTGATCTTTCATATCTTGTAAAATACCTCACAAAGGTTACTATTGTCATTAAAATAGTATGCATGGATATTGAAATTGATAATTTGAATTAGTTTGGTATGATGTTGATTTGTAAAGCATGATTGAGATTTCAAAGTTTTATTATACTACTCATTATGCATCATATTTTACTGAACTGCGTAACATGTGATTATGTATCCTTTTTATATTTGAAATTGCATAAACTTCATATTTTGATGATGAAACTACATACACAAGCATAAGCTTGCTGAGACATTGTAAATGATTTACAATGGCTTAGGTTTGAAGATTGAAACATATGAGCAGAAGATTGTGATAGAATCTCAAGAGAAAGACATGAAAGGTATATCAAACAAGTTTGTAATGTAGTTGATGATCTTTTGAACTAATCTAATGTTTGACTTAAAATGACTTTTATTTATATGTGGGCATGTAAATTGGAGTTATGGTGATGTTGTTGTGACTGAAGTGGTCCTATGTATGTTGTTTAAATTCTTAGCCTTTTGGCATTATAAAATATTTCTTTTTATTAAATGTGAACAAATATGTGTGTGGATGTATTTTGGAGGGAGATAGAGTCTCCTTTATTATTTCATATATATTGTATTTATCAAGTTGTCGCATCGCATGCATGAAATGCACTGGGTCCAAAAGACAGGGGATACTCTATTAGATTTTTGGTAAAAAGGTAGATCTCATTTATTTGAAAATCCCTATTTTTAAAAAGAAAAATGACACTCAAGATTTTTTAAAGGTCTTCTTATGAAACATGTTTTCTGTCGTTTGTTTTCTAAATAGTTTTCTAAATTCAGTGCCCCACAATTGTACAAAATTTTTGTAAAAAAGTGTTGAAAAAATGCAGGATGTCACACTTTATAATGGGGACAATCTACATGTGTAATATATATTTTTCATACAAAGGTGGTATATCCCATTTAATTTCATATGAAATATATGTATGAATTAATATGACTGTTGGAGAAAAATAAGGAGATGAGGATGGAGATGAAAAAGGAAAATCTACTATCAGTTTTCATCCAATAAGTTCAAGGAGTGGATGAGATCATTCTGCATCAAAAATCATCCTAAAACAATCAATGATAAACCATTTGAGTTAGGATTGACTAATAGGAAGCAGCCATGTGTGAGAGAGAAGACTAAGCCATAATTGGTGGAGAAAATTTCAGTGGGCTGGCTACCATTTTTCAAGGAGAAGAAAACATGTTCTCCTTAGATGAAAATATATTTTTCACTTAAATGTGATTGGCCACAGATAATAATGGTGGACTGATGAAGAAATAAAGGATGAAAATCAATTTGAATAAGAAAATATCAATAGAATCCTAGTAATTCACCTTAGGGCATGCTTATCCAATGGATGAGAAGGAATGGCGCACAGAACAATGCCTTTTGGACAGGAGCCTTTAGGAAAATATCAACCATCCATCCTAGGGTTGAAGTAGGATCTAAGGAAAGGGAATGAAGGGGGAAAATCATGAAAACCCCAGCCACCACTTCATCTCATATCACCATACAATCCAATCATAGCACTTGATCTAACCATTGAATTAAGAGTGAATCTCAACATATTCTACAAGTGTTCCACGATTTTTCCAAGGGGAGCTAGGGTGAAAAGATAAGGGATAGAAGAAAGAAAAGATGAAGATCAGAATGGAAGGGATTTTTCAATAGGAAACTTCCACTTCCTATCCTTCTCTATGTGAAAACACAAAAGGGGAAGGCCACGTAAATTTTCATTCTTGATACTCTCTATTCTCAACTTCATTGTTCTTCACGTAGAAGAGATGAAAAACTAGAGGATAACCAAGAGGAGTTTTCAACCATAGAGGACCACATGAAGTGATCAAACACAAGGGGAGAACATCCTAAAAGTAGCAAAATCAATGGAGAAGAGAAGAGGTAAGTAAGGCTTAGTATTTTTCTACCATCATGCTTCAGTATTTTCATCTTTTTGTTTCATTATTTTTAGGCTTCATATCAGCCTCAAAATTATGGCCCCAGCCTTCCATTCCATCTTCTTTCAATCACAAAATGATCAACCTAAAATTCATTGCCCAAACCTTTCATTCATTTATCTCTTTCATTACTCTATTTTTAGTCTTTTCTACTCGATTTTTTGACCTTTTCTCACCATTTTATTTTTAATTTTTTTCTAATTATATTTTTATATAAAATTAATTTATTAGGCTCTTCACCCCATAAGAGACCTTTTAGTAAAATTCTATAAAATAATCCATCACTAAACCCTTTTCCCATTGACCCCTTTTTACACTAAATTTCAATTTCATTATATACCTTAATCTTTTTCCACATTGTTTTACTTTTATAAAATTTTCTCTTCATCTTTTAGATTTAAAAGTCATGTTCCTATGCTTCCATCCTATCCTCTACCATTCCATCCATTCAACTCTCCAATATATTTTCATTTGTAAGACTTGTCATTCTCTCTCTTGGTATTACATAGGTAAGACATGTGTTTTTGGGTGTTAAATCTCTCTTGTGGCTTGTGGCAATTGGAAAACACCCTAGCCTCTTATTGAATTACACAACAAGAGTAAGTTGGTGTTTGGATGATGCAACATTTGTGGCAATGCAAATGGGAAGGTTGTAAGGCAACTTTTGATAAGTGACACGGTGAAAATGGGTGAATTTTTTCCTTTTTTAGGAACTAGTTATTATTTTCTTCTTTTAGTTGTAATAATTGTAACTTTTATTTAAGTTAATGAGAATATAGTTTTTATTTGTGTCAATCATTTTATCATTTAGTTGAATTTTTTGTTAGTATATAGAATTTTGTAGATTTATGCATTTTTATTAATTATGTGTTATTTGCTTGTTTTCATTAATTATTAGATTTAATTTATTTGTTTATGATTATGTTCATTAGTTTCCCTAGGCATGGGAATCAAAAGTATGCTAGAACACTACTACACATGAGGCTTTTAAAAGTCAATATAAAGAAGTTGTTATTTCCACTACCAACTTTATAAATATTTTACAAATCATTTAGAAAAAATGACTTTAAAAGTCTACCCTTGAGAAATTGTTTAATAGAAAAATGACTTCTTTAGTTTAACGAGAAGAGAAAATTTTACATAGGATAGGAATTTAATGTCATTTGAATCAAACGACTTCAAAAGTGAAGACTTCTAATATCATTTTTTTTTCTATAAGACTTTAAAAGTCTAAAAATTTTAAAGTCATTTGGTTCAAATGAACTTAAAAGTCTTAATTTTTGAAGTTGTATAGAACAAAATGACTTTAGATGTTTTAGAATTTTAAAGTTTTTTGAATCAAATGACTTTAAAAGTCTTCACTTTTGAAGTCGTTTAGAACAAAACGACTTTAAAAGTTTTAGACTTTTATAGTTGTTTGAACCAAACAACTTTAAAAGTCCTTTACAGCTTAAAATTTTCTCTTCGCGTCATATAAAAGAAGTCATTTTTCTATTAAACGACTTTAAAATTTATAAAAGTAATACTTTGTTTTAATAATTTTCATCGACTTTTGGTTTGTTTTTTCAACTTTCTCATTTATACTCAAACTAAAGCTCATATATATAGGTTGATTTTTGTTGTGGATGGACCAAATCCTAATTGTGACTTGGAATTATATTTATATATTCTCAATCAATATTGATTTTTTAGTTTTGGTTACTATCTCTTTTGTTGTCTTATATATATGTATGTATCTTTGAAGAATTTTCGCATGGTACCTAGGCCTTTTGTATATTCTTGTATTTGTTATGTATAGAATGAGTGGTTCAACATTGATTTATGAAAAACATTATTTGTTGTTGTGTTAATTAGTAAATTTAAATTCATGAAAAGAATGAGTTTAAGAAGGACTTTTAAAGCCGTTTTCCAAGAAACAACTTCAAAAGTTTCAAATTTTAAAGTTGTTTTCTAAAAACATCTTTAAAAGTCCTTCGTCTATAAAAGGCCTATGCCATCTCATTTTTTCTTGTATCCACTATTTATGTTCTTCATCTCACAGGGTAATGATGGCCCCCTCATGTGGTCCTTGTATCTCTCTATGTCCTGTTTCCCTTTTTGTTTTATATTTTGGATATTTTAATTGTTTGGGACATGAAAAACACTATAAGTAAACCAAACACCCCCTTTTGTTATTTTTATCAAGCATGACTTTCTTGTTACCAACTTCTTTGTTTGTGATTTGTAGATCAAGTGGGTTTTGTCACTATAGTGATGTGTTTAAGAAGTGTATTAGATCATTGTGATTTCGACAAAAATCCTATGATTTAATTGCAAACAAAAACTGTTTCTCTTTATAACCCTCAATATTGGATAAAGGGAAAACATTAGGATTTGTGGCTCTCATCCAAAATTAGGGTTTGATGAAGAGAAATGGTACCATCGAGTTGGTTGAGGAAGTTGCGGCTTAAAGCTTTACCCTCTCCGCCCTAGAGTGTGTGAAGAATGCATGAATAAATGGTGACTATCATAAAAAAATTAGTTTCATTGTGTATTTATGTAAGATATTGTATAGTACTAATATAAAATATATATTTGAAGTGAAAGTTACAATAGTTTTTAAAGTCATTTGAAAAAAAATGACTTTAAATACTGTGACTTTTAAAGTCATTTACAAAAAATTGACTTTCAAAGTCATTTACACTAAACGACTTTAAAACTTATATTCTAAATTGTGCTATCCTCAACCAAATCCCAACTGTGAATTGGAACTATATTCACATATTCATGGTTGATATCGAGTTCTGAGTGTTGATTAGTATCTCCTTGTTTGTCTCATATATACATATATATATATATATATATATATGCATGCTTCAAATGGTATCAAAGCCATGTTAGGCTAAATTTATGAGCCAGTAGTATAGACTAGTTGCATGGATTAGGAGCCGATCTTCAGTTCGCTCAAGGATGGCCTTGTCTTGGACTTGGTTGTCACTGCTCTAGCCGTAATGACATCCCTTTGGGGTATCAGTCCACCTTAGAACCAAGATCTTGTTTGTTTAAAGTATTACTTAGATTGTTTCATGCTTAATCTATTTGGTTATGCTAAGATTTAATTGTTGCGGCTGTTCGTATCATACTATGTGTTATTTTGTTAAATTTTTTGCTACGTCGCCTGGCCATTTTTCCTCATTTGCTGAAATTGTTGCGTTAGGGGTCTTTGTGGCTGTGGTTGATAGGCAATTTTGTTTAGTAGTAGTAGCATGTGGTAGGATCTTGCTGTAATTTGTGAATGATTATATTTTGGTATAATCTCTGTTGATTAGCATGAACCATGTCTAAATTTTTACTTTATACTTACCCTGTTTTATTGTTATTTGGTCTATACTACTCGCTCATCTCTCTGCCTCAATCTTATGGCAAATAATTCTGATTTTCATGTTAAAAAATCTAGTCTGGTTGAATATCCTACAGACTTTGAATCTTTATATAATTGGACTTTCCCTTCGGTAAAACCGAAAGAAGTTTATAATATTGGGAAATTTGATTTTTCTTCAAACAAAATAATAAAAACATGGAACAAACCATCAGTCTCGATAACACCGAAAAGATAATAAATCTGTTTTCTGAAAATGATTTAAAACATTATATGAACTTGGGAAAATATAAGTTCATTCATGTTGGTTTAATACAAATCGGCTTTAAACCGTTAACTCTTAATTGCCTGAATGCTTCTATCCTTGCTGTTCGTAGCGACGCAAGATGCCTTGATTGGGCTCCTTCCCTAATGGGAGTAATTCAAACTAGTCTTTGCCATGGGTCGGTTCATATTAATGTTTTTCCTGACTTTACTTTGTCTTTAACAGATCCATATATCTTTGATACTTTAAGTCTTTACATTAAGACTCATGGTTATAATTTCAAACCAGGATCCGAGACAATAGCTCTCACTTACAGACTCCAATTTAAGTTTTGCCTACCATGGATACTAAAGCCAAGCACAAATCTCCCAAAGATAAAACGGTTTTAATCAAAACCAATGTGCTATCTTCCGACATAGCAGTCAACAGAACTCTCAAATGGGAAGAAATAGATTTCCCTCAATCCTGGCAGCTCTCAGAAGTTGTTCCTCCTAGAAGATTAACTGATCAACGGCTTGATCAAATTATCCAAACTGATGACGGAGATGTTGAAATCCGTTTTGACAACAGGCGCTCATTCCACCTTCCTAGAATTACTTCTTGCTCATCTAGTTCATCTCGATTCTTTGTGGATAATAGACAAGACATAGAAAATAAACCTGAATCAAGTTCTGTTAAAGAATTAAAATTTTTGGATAATAATATTGTCCATCCAATTTACAAAAATACTCCTACTCCATCCGAGATGGCTTTTCATTTGTAACTTGCATGGATTTTTCTCCTGAGAGTTTACTGAGAAAAGCAATTAGTGATGAATTTCAACTTCCCAGAAATCAGAATTTCTGGGAATGGTATTTTAAAATATTTAATAAAAACAACATTCAATCATTTAAAGATCAGTTTTATGCAGATCTGTCTAATGGTTCGAACCATGGTTTATAAAAACCTATATCCAAACCCAAATTAACGTTATAAAAAATTGGGAAACTACTAAAGGTGAGACATTAACAGGAGAATATCCTCCTACATATCCTCTTAAATTCTGCACTGAAGGTGGTGGTGAACTTTATACAATTGGTTACCTTGATACAAAAATAGTGCTTAATGATCTTAATACTCTTGCAAAACAAAATAATTATACAAATTTGTATGTTCAAACTTTAGGAGAAAAAATTGATACAATTCAACAAGGAGTACAACAAATTGTCACTTACATTAATAATATCAAAGCCAAAAAACAGGGAGTTTCTAACTCTCAAAAAATCGAACCATCAATTAAATCTCCCCCAGATATTGTTGGCTTTAAAATGGGAAGCAAGAGTGAACAAAATCTTGAACTCTTAAAAGAAAAAATGAATATTGAAACCCTTTCAATTGCTGCATCAGATGTTGAAACAGATCCAGTTGAGGATTTATCTTCTGTCAATAATTTTGATGAAATAGGTGAATCTGAAATATTACAGATTCAAAATCAATTTACACAAATTAATAAAATTGAAAAAAAACATAGAAACCTCAGTAGATTCTATTATAAGCGACCAACCCCTACAGATGTTTTAATTGAAGAAAATGATATTTATTTGCAGAATGAATATCAGGCAAATTCTATCTATGAATGGAACATAGATGGTATGACAGATAATCAAATCTATCAAACAGTTCATCGATTCCTCATGTATTCTACTGTCTGCAAAGCTCGAGGTAATACTGATAAGCAAATTGCTCAAATGATTACTGCTGGTTTTACTGGTAATCTTAAAGGATAGTGGGACAATGTCCTATCCACTACACAAAAAGAAGAAATCTTCAATACTGTTAAACTTGAACCTAATACTAGCAAAGGAGTTGAAGATGCAGTCTATACTCTTGTCTACACTATAATACAACACTTTACTGAGAGTATTGAATCTCAGTTTGAAAATTCTAAGGCACTTCTGTAGAACCTTAGGTGTCCCTCTCTTACTCATTTTCGCTGGTATAAGGATGTTTTCCTTGCCAAAGTCCTCCACCTTAGTGATGTAGACAAGCTTACTGGAAGCAAAAGTTCATTGAAGGGCTTCCATATCTTTTTGCTACTAGGGTTAAGAACCTTCTCAAAACTCAACATATTGGAGAAATCCCCTATGAAGAATTATCATACAGACAATTAATACATTCCTGTACTAAAAAAGGAATTTCTTTGTGTAATGAAATTAAATTACGTAATCAACTTAAGAAAGAAAGGCTTATAGAGAAAAATCAGTTAAGAGAATTTTGTCAACAATTTACAATTGACATGCCAAAGGTTAAAACACCTAGCAAAGAAAAGAAACAATATATCCCAAAGAGGAAGAAACGATTTTCCAAAAAACATAATGAAAAGTTCAAAGAAATTAAAAATCAAAGAACTGGAAAAACTTCTTATAAAAAAGATAAGTCCAAAATAAAATGTTTTAAGTGTGGCAAAGTTGGACATACAGCTAATAGATGTTGGACTCAAAAGAAAATTTCAGAGCTTCAAATTGATGAAGAAACCAAAGAAAAATTATTTAAAATAATATTAAACTCTTCTGAGTCTGAATCAGTTGAGTTTGCTTCTTCCAGCTCAAGTTCTGAAAGTGAACCATGTTGTACTCAGTGTAATACACTCACTTAAGATGTAGAATACTGAAAATCTATTGTAGACATGAATAACCTGTCTCTTAATGTTTTAACTCAGTCTCAATATGATCTCTTTGATATTATCACAAAGATTGAAGATAAAGAGCTCATAACTTTGCTTCTTGAAAAGTTAATAACTCTTTGCAATAAAGAAGACAAAGAACCCTCTGAGAAAATAATAGACACTAATAATGTTTATAGAATGTCTGAAGTTACTAAATGACTAGGTAAGAAATCTGTGTTTAGTACAAATATTTCAACACAAGAATTAAAACACGAGATTAATAATCTTAAAACAGAAATCACTCTATTAAAAAATGAAAATCAATCTATAACTAAGAGAATAACTCAGTTAGAAAGCTCAAAATCAGTAATAGATCAAACATCAAATAGTGTTGATGCATTTGATCCAGAACCCCAATATCTTGACCTAATTAGGCAAGTCACTTCACAAAAGTGGTACATTAATGTTACCATATATGCTGCAGGTGAATGGTACCTATCTTATTTAATTGCACTCGTAGATAGTGGTGCAGATATTAGTTGTATTTAGGAAGGCCTTGTTCCTACAAAATATTTTGAGAAGACTTCTCAAAACCTCACTTCGGCAAGTAATAACAAGCTGAAAATAAACTTCAAGCTTAATAATGATGTGGTTTGCAATAATGATATTTGCATTCCAACCCCTTTCCTGCTTGTTAAAGACTTACATCATCATATGATCTTAGGAACTCCTTTCCTTCATAATATTATGCCTATCGACAAAATAGATTCAACAAGCATTTATTTCTCTAAAGAAAATTGCCAATTTTGTTTTAAATTTATCACTAACCCTAAAACCCATGTGCTCAATGAAGCTCGAAGAATCCTGTTAAAAGAACAACAGATTAATTTTATTAAAGAAGAAATTGCTTATCAAGATGTCCAGAATACTATTCAGGATAAAATGTTTCAACAAAAGGTTAGAAACCTTCTCCATACTTTTCTTGAAAACCTTTGTAATGATCTTCCAATTGCTTTCTAGAAAAGAAAAATACACTATGTCTCCCTTCCTTATATTGAAGAATTTTTTGAAAACAATATCCCTACTAAAGCTAGACTAGCTCAAATGAACTCTCAATATATAGAGTTATGTAAATTTGAGATCTATGATCATGTTGAGAAAAGATTAATTCGTAGTTCATCCTCGCCCTGGAGTTGCACTGCTTTCTATGTTAATAATGCAGCAGAAAAAGAAAGAGGAAAACCTAGATTGGTAATTAACTATAAACCTCTTAATAAAGTTTTAAAATGGATAAGATATCCTATTCCTAATAAACGTGATCTTCTTAATCGATTACAAGGTTCAATTATATTTTCTAAATTTGACTTGAAATCAGGATTTTTGGCAGATTCAAATTCATGAATCAGATAGATACAAAACTGCTTTCACTATCCCTTTTGGACAATACGAGTGGAATGTCATGCCTTTCGGTTTGAAGAAAGCCCCTTCTGAATTTTAGAGGATTATGAATGATATTTTTAATCAATATAGTCAATTTATCATTTCTTATATCGATGATGTTTTAATATTCTCTAATTCTCTGACTCAGCACTTTAAACATCTTTAAGTTTTTAGATGGCTTATTCAGAAAAATGGCCTTGTTTTATCTACTTCAAAAATGAAACTTTTTCAACTTGAGGTCAAAGTCCTTGGCCATAATATTTTTCAAGGAAGAATTGTTCTAATACACAGAAGTATCAAATTTGCTTCCAAATTTCTTGATGAAATTACTAATAATAAACAATTGCAGAGATTTTTAAGATCTTTAAATTATATCTCTGATTATTATCAAAACCTTGCTGAAGATACTGCCATTTTGTTTAATAGGCTTCGAAAAAATGCAAAGCCTTGGTCTGAAGAACATACCAAAATGGTTCAGAAAATTAAGTCTATAGTTAAGAGTCTTCCTTGTTTAAACCTTGCCAATTTTGCATGGTTTAAAGTTGTTGAGACCGACACCTCTGATCTCGGTTTTGGGGGTATCCTAAAGCAAGTAAATCCTTCTTCTCATAAAGAAGAACTTGTTCGATTTACTTCTGGAAAATGGAATGATACACAGAAAAAATATTCTACAATTAAAAAGGAAATGCTTTCAATCGTAAAATGCATTTCAAAATTTCAGGATGACTTGTTAAATCAAAAATTTTTACTTAGAATTGACTGCAGTGCTGCAAAACAAATAATTGAGAAAGCTGTCAAAAACATTGTTTCAAAACAAATTTTTGCCGGATGGCAAGCACAATTATCGGTCTTTGATTTTGAAATAGACTATATTAAAGGAGAGTATAATTCTCTCCTTAATTTTTTAACTCGTGAATTCTTGCAGGGATCATGAGTGATCCAGAAGAATGGCATACCCTAGGTAATACCCATAGGGGTCGTGGACGTGGTAATAGCCAAGGCCGTAAAGGCAAGCAAGGTCAATGGCCTATGCTTCAGGCTTCAGCCTCTAAACCAAAACTAATTACTCTGGGTAATACCCCTTAATCAAGGAATCTTGCCATTGATGACGAAATTCCTCGTTAACAATTTACCCCACAGAAATCTGCAAGGGGAGTTCTTATTATGAGTGCGGAGCAATATTTACTCCGTAAATATCAAGACATCCTACTCCATCTTGATAATCCTACTCTTAGGGGGATTGATCCTCAAGACCCTTGGGACATTGCCTATAAGCATTGGCAAAATCATAATTATCTGCCACATGTTGGGCGCAGTCAATTACTCATGGAGAAATTTCTTCAAGAAATAAAGGTTGCAGAAATAAACCATTTCTACAATCATGACAAATCTGTCATTAATTTCAGTAAAATCTTTATTCATAAGGTCCTGAGTCCCTAGGAATGGGATATCAATCCAGGCCAATTCAAGTGGATTGAATCTAAAGGCACACGATATTCATACAATTGGTGGGATTATATTGACTCAATGAGTTATGTCTTATATCTCGAGAATAACTTGAAAAAATATTCATGGTTCATTATAATTAATCCCGAAATAATAAAGGAAAATATCTTGCCATGGTTTTACCACTGGTGGACAAAATTTGATTCTGAGGGCAAGGCCCGTGAAATTGAAAATATTATTCAGCATAATAAAACTGCGTGGGGATAATAAACCCAATCAACAGTCTTCAGCCTCCATCGACGAAATAAAAAGGATGCTGCAACAAAAATATCCAACTGACAATGAAGGATAAATCCTTATGAAATGTATGGATTTCATGAAAGATCAAGTCATGCAATCTTTCAATATTTCTCTGGCAGAATCCTCATCTGCCAAAGCAATGTCTGAAGACAATGTTCTCCAAGATAGTCAAGATCCTAATGAAGAAGACAATTTTGACGATTATTGGAATGCCTTTATGACAGTTCTCTCCCAATTCCTGGAAGCCAAGAATCAAGCCAAGAATGAATGAGCTAATCCTCCAAAGGAAGTTATTCCTCCTGATGTCCAGTTCAAGAATATTGTTGATGCCTATAATGAGAAAATGAAAGGCAAATTGAAAGCCCTTCAGGACGACGAAGATGAAGACCTTCAATAATTACCATCTATCCCAGCAATAGTGTTTGCTGACCCCACCAATCATTCCATCCGACACAACGGGCCCACTTGAGAATCACTTTTTGTAAAGTTCCTCAAATTATTGAGGAATCTCTTTTTGCTTTTTCTTTATGTCAAGTCTTCTTTTCTTTTATCAAATCTTCTTTTGCTTTTGTCTTTTCATGTCTTTCGAATTATTAGTCTAGATTCCAAACCATGTTAAGTCCGGAATCTAAGTGTCTATAAATTTTGAGTCTGTCTCAGTCCGAAGGCATCGCTTGCTTGGTTGCTTCTTTTGCGCCTTGTTTGCTGCCTTCCTCTCTCTGTAATCTTCCTAGTTCTTTGTAATAAAATCCCTTCGGGGTCCTTTCTGTAATATTGGGTTTCACTAATTGTCCTAGATGAGCGTCGTTCTGTAAGTTTTCTCACGCTTTAATTATATATATATGTGTGCATGTTTGAAGAATTTTTCATGAAACATAGTTCAATAGAGAAGAAAAGTTGCAAACCCATGTAGTGTAGGTAGATTGATTGAATGGAAACACTCCCATTTATCATGGTCTCTGGATTTCTCGCTCCAGCTTCTCTTCTAGAGGCCTTGGTTCATATTTTCAATGAAGTGGCATCCATGGAAAAGCCCCCCTTGCAAGAAATAGTGTTTCGGTTGTAAGACAAATCAGGCTCGTCTTCACTGTTTCAAGAGGTTTAGGACACGGATAGTCCGCTTCCTCCTTCCTCGATTCTCCGTACAGTGAAACTTCTGATCCAGGAGCTTAAGGCCAGCAGCACCCTGTGGAACCTTGTACAAGTGGAATTCGTTATAAGACAATTTAACATGTTGGTGAAAGAGATGAGCAGGGACGTGGATGTCCTTCCATTGAGCTTGCATGAATTAAGTGCAGATGTTCTAGAGCAGGTGGAGCTTCTCCACAAGCAAGCCAAGAGAGCAGACGTATTTATCGGCCCTCAGGATTGTCGACGAAGAGAAGAACTCTTCCAAGTAATGGCCAAAAACAACAACGACAGGCTTGCCTTGGATTGTTAGAAAGTTGAAGAGATCATGTGGAGACTGGGATTCAGAAGCCCGGCCGATTACCAAGAAGAGATTTGGAGAATGAAGGGAAATAAGGAAGCAGGCTGGTACAAGGCCTGATTGTGGCCTCCAACATCAACAGTCTCATCTCCCTCGTTACCTACTCCAAATCCATGATAGTCAGACAAGATGGTGGCAAGAAAACAAATATAGACATTGAACAACATTCACTCAGTCCTTCCTGATGAGTTCCAGTGCCCAATCTCTCTTGATTTGATGAGAGATCCGGCGGCCGTAGCATCTGGTCACACTTATGATCGCAATTCAATAGCTCAATGGATCAACTCAGGACACCATATATGGTCAAAGAGCGGGCAAAAACTCATTCACATGGCCCTCGTACCCAATTATGCACTGAAGAGCTTAATATATCAATGGTGCCACGACAACAATGTCTCACCATGTGATTCATCTTTATCCTCTGCCCTTTGGCTGGAGAGTAAAAGAAACACGGGCTGACAAAGCCGTAGATCATGTTCCAGCTGCAAAATCAGCTGTGGAAGTTGTTAAGATGACAGCGGACTTGCTAGTGGCCAAACAGGCGACTAAGTCGACAGCAATACAAAGGCAAGCAGCTTTCAAGCTTCGCCTGCTTGGAAAAACCAGCATGGATAATCACCTAAATTGCAGAGGCAGGAGAGATTCCATGTTTGGTTATATTATTAAGACCTCAAGATCCTAGGCAAGAAAATGCAGTAACTGCCTTGCACAACTTCTCTATCTTTGACTAGAATAAGGTGAGTAATAATGGAAGATGACGCAATCATCAGAATAAATGAGGTTCTGCAGACAGGGAGGAGCATGGGGCAAGAGAGGAGATGACTGCAAGGTGATTATTGGGGCCCAGCCCAGAGCAATTCCAGTACTAGTTGTGCTCCTTGGAAAGGGCAGCACTGTAGGAGAAAGGGATGCTGCAACTGCCTCAGCATCGTGTTAGCAGGTGCAGCGCCTTTGCTCATCAACCAATTGATGGACGATAAGGCTGTAATCACAGACTGCCTGGCAGTACTGGCTATTTTGTCAAGGTGTTGAGAAGGTTTCAAAGAGATAAGGGAGTACAAGATGGTAGTCCCGCTTCTTGTTGATTTGATAAGGTTTGGTTCTCCCAAGGGAAAGGAGAACTTTGTGACTATGCTCTTAGGAATGGGCAGAAATGGAGACCAGACGCTTAATGATGAACCCACGCAGCATTCCTTCGCTACAGAACATGGCTTCAGATGGTTCTCCCAAGGCTAGAAGGAAGGCTGATGCGCTTCTAAGATTGTTCAACAGGCATTGCTCCCAATCTCACCACCCTTCCGAATGGAAGAAAAAGCAGACACAAACTGTTCTCTTCTCGTCTCTGTCAATTTGTGTAAAACTTACTATTTTTAGATGGATTATTCACATGTGCCATGCCATGGGAACGTTTATTATCATCACCCAACACAATGGGCCAAAAATAACAGAAAAGGGAATCGTTTCCTAATAATATTTTTGCTTCGGCAATCGGCCGCGAGTCTTCTTAAGCTCTAATGCTCCGCTAATAAAACACTAATTGCTAGCCAAAGAAGAAATCCAACTTAGACACAATGAACGCCATACAATTGGCCATTGAGATGCAAGTTTGGGGTGCCCTATTGTTATGAATCCAACCAAAACACTCAAAAAATGGTTCAAGACAGGAGGCTAATGTCCTGCTGGAGATCTTCAGAGAGCAAGAAAGCGCTAACTTTCATTTTTCATTCAAACGAGATATCCGACTTCTACATGTAGATTACATGATACCAGGATGGAACATTGCGGATTTTGTATAGCTACAGATTGAACGTTTTATTACATAACATATATGTTAGAGGTTGAACTTTCATTCAACCAAACAATGATGAATGGGTTGCAGTGGTAATCAGCGTAAATCTGAGAACTCAGTAGTTGGTTAGGTCAGGGTTCTCTTGACTTACTGCTAAAATTCAACCATTTCCAACTGAATATGCGTGCCCTTTAGCCTGTACTTCCAAAACCAACTTCCATTATCCATCATCTCCCTTCTTATTGGATCCAACTTAGTTAATAAACCTGAATTTGAATGGGCATCAAGAACACAAACAAATCAGCCAACTCAGACAGGAAAAAATTGTTGAATTTGGCCATCTTGAATGAGGCACACGAACACAAACAGATTAGCCAATATAATCATAATCAAATGTTAAATTTGAGTATCTCATATGAAAAACACAAATGTCGAAGAGGCAAATATTCAACTGAACACCGCATTAGCTCTTCAAAAAGAATTAACAGAACATCAATTATGCTCCGCATAGGAACACAACGCAGCAATTTATATGATAACTTTGGATTGATGTTTCCAACAGTATTGTGTAATGAGCAATCACCCAAGGGAAGGCAGGATAAATCAAGCATGGTCAAGCCAGACCGGGGCAGAGGGCTCGTAGTACTCCCTTTTCTTGATCCAGCCTTTTCTTCGCTTCTGTAGTTAATCACCATGAGTTGTACAAACCATCTACCAATGATTTGTCTGACACTTCTTTTTCCCTCTCATATCCGTGTCAGACACTCATTGACACCGCCCCGTGTCAACATTTGTGTGGACAATTCCAAACATGCTAACAAGCATCCAACTCAAAAACAGCCTTTCATGTGTGAGTTTGGACTTTCATTATAACTTTCAATGGAACTGCTGCATTTTAACTTGGCTTCTTCTCTAGATTTTATTAATATAGCTTTTTTTGCAATATTTATTCATTTATTTGCTGTGTCCCCCTGTCTGGTTTTTAAGGAGCTCCTGTGTCAGACACCTGTATCTCTGTTCTGTCCAGACATCTTCGTCAGTGTCCATAAACCATAGCCACCAAAAATGAATTCTTTCTAAGTCGACAAAGAATACCATGATCACCAACAGAGACAAGATGTTACTGTGACTGGAGAGAAAAAGGGTTGGAAAAGCACAAAGTGTTGAAGAGTGAAAGAGGTACAAAATCGAATCAGAACTGCACAGTAGATTGATGGTCATATAAAAAGAAAATCAGATTAGATGGTCTGCTAATATTTGGTTACTAATGACTTGTTGCATAACTTCCATCACAAGAACTATAGTGCAACTATGTGCATCAAAGTTGACAGAAATATGGCCTTTGATAATGTAAACAAAAGCTCTTTAATTGCTTTCATGAAGAATACTTGGCTCTCTTGGATGAGTGAATGGATTAATATAGCCACTTTATCTTAGTAAATGGCACTTCTCAGGGTTATTTTCAGATCATCAATGGGATAAGGCAAGGGGATCCTATTTTATGGAAATTCTAAGAGTCACTTTGGATGATGTAGTTACAGCTGAAAAAACCTCCCTCTCAGTTCAAGAGAGAAAATATCACTACAAGGCATCTTTTTGCAGAAGATCTCATGCTCTTTTGTCACAGCCAATAGACTTAATGCACAAGGGGTAGTACAGTGCTCGATGGAATTCTATACATACACAGAGATTGAGGTAAGTATTATCAAAAAGTGAGATTTGTTTCTCAAATATTCAGGAAGATACTTGAGAGAGAATTCTATCCATTATAAAGATGCAGCCATGCCAACTACGTATCGGGTACCTCAGACTCCCTCCTCTTCCAGACTTACTCAAAGTGAATGCATGCCACTCATTGAAAAGATTCACAAAAGAAAATCTCAATAGAAAATCTGTATCTCTCATATGGAGAAAAACTGAAAGAAACAGAAGAATTTCTTGGGAATTGTACAAGATAAATTCGTTGTTTTTTCTTTGATAGATAGTCAGAACTTCATCCGGGTTCGAATCCTACTAAGAGAATTTGATTTCGTTAGACAATGTGTGATTGGTAAACAAGGAAATCGTAGCACTTCTGAATAACCTTCAGATATATTGGACTCCGGTGTTTCAACTACCTCAAGCCACCACTATTGAAAAATCAATCCTGTCACTTTCTTTTGGCAGGCTGAAATCTTAAAAGGAAACATCATGCTGTTAACTGGGATATGGTTGATGAACCCAGGGGATGAGGGATACGCAAGGTGGATGACATAAACAAGGCAGCAATTATGAGAAATGTCAAACCCTTTGGAACACTTGGGGTGCATGAGAAATACATAAAAGAAAAGAGGATTTGGTACCTGAAAATTCCAAATGAGTGCTCTACATATTCTCTATGCTAGAGAGATATCAAAACAGTCAATTTTGATGGTTATTAGGGATGGGAGTAGAAATCATTTTTGGAAAGACCTGTGACCCGTCAATGGGAGCTTACAAGACATCAATTGTTGATTTAGTTGGCACATACCAAGGCATTCTTTTATAGCTTGGCAAGCTGATCAAGGTAAGCATTCTACAGCTGACAGTTGTGAAAAGGAGGAAGGAATCTGAAACTCGTTGACTAGTTATCTGTGGACGCTCTCACATGGCACAGATATGGTAATTCTGTTTTATGGCAATTTGGAACTAGGAGAAAGCTTTCAAATCCTCTCTTAGGGAGACCTTACACATTTCTTCGCACCGAAAAGGTAACCATCATGTTACTACAGCCATGAAATTGCAGCCTTGCATGTCATTCTCCATGATGTGACACTAAAGAGAAGTTACCTTGACTTCAAGGAGGTAGAGAATGAGAGGAACATGAAGATATTGTGCTTCCTGGAAATTAAAAATAATCCCCAATCTAGGCAGATAAGAACTTGCTCCAGGAAAAAGCTGGAACAAGATATCGTAAAGCTTAATTTGGATGGTTCTCGAACTGATAATGATGAGTTATTGGTGCGTAGGTTAGAGACTTGAAAGGCAAATTCATTGAATCTTACTCATGTAATGTTCCAAAAAATGCTTTTCGAACTTCATGCCATGCTGATCAGAATCACAGAAGTCTTACTAAAATGGAAACATGACATATTGAAAGGCTTGCTTCAACTCATCTACTAGATAGTGACCCATATATGAGAAAACCAAATGAACCTTGAACCCTAACCCTGAACCCTAACCAGATTATCTTTCAGAGCCCACTTTCCCTGCAAAAGCCTTTCTATACACCAAGTCCTTTCATTCCACCAGATTTACAATGCAAATCTTGGATGACTGGACTTGCGAGGAATATGTATGCCAGTAATACTTTGATCTTTACTATAAAAAATGGTTAGGAATGTTGCCGAAAAACCCCACTCACAGACCAAAGAAAAAGTTAGCAAACACATGGTATTCGTGCAACTTCTGGGACCATATTCTCCTCAACTATCTGATATATATATATATATAAAAGCACTGCAAAAAAAGAGTACAAGATTTTACAAGGCTTTATGATTCCTGTGACAAATTTGTTTATCGGGTGAAAATCAGTAAAATGGTAATGGCAAGCTTTGCAGAGCAGATAAACTGGAAAGAAGCAGATATTTAGAGAAGTCGAGAATGACTAAAATGAACCATGAACAAAAAAAGAATTGAAAAAAATGACTATAATAGAGTGTAGATGTCTTTGTTAGGCATACAGAAAACGTGTCACTTGCAAAAGCACCTTACTTGACCCAATTATTGCTCATCTTGCATCATATGCATGTTAAATACAGTTTCCCACAATTTGATGAGCACGTTCCTTTCTTTCTGAAAGGCAACAAAGGTTTCAATTTGTTAGGCATACAGAAAACGTGTCACTTGCAAAAGCACCTTACTTGACCCAATTATTGCTCACCCTGCATCATATGCATGTTAACGAGCACATTCCTTTCTTTCTGAAAGGTAAAAAGGGTTTCAATTTGATGTGGATTATCCATTCTTTATGAAAGGTAACAAAGGTTTCAATTTGATGTAGATCTTATTCAATGAAGGATGGCTCTTACTAGAAGCAAATAGTATTAGCAATGTGATTCAAACAAATGTTAAAATGCTACATGATATGGATACTTTCTGGATATAACAATCATATGAAAGGGAGGCTAATAGAAGCAAGACATACACTAAATCTATAAAGTTCACAGATGAAACAACACATGCTCTGAATGATTAAAGCATTTCTGGCTATACAAACCTGAATCTCCAGTAGTAATATGTAGCCTGTAACCACTTGGAACTTCATATACATGATTTCCCTGAACAATGAAAATAGAAGAGGTTTCAGGACTCTCCCAAGAGTAATCAGAGGTATTAAATACTGTCTCCAAATCATTTTGACCTGTAAAGTCACATCTGTTGCCTCAAATTCAGCATTTCCATGCAGTATGATTTTCAATGCCTCAAATCGCTTTATGTCATTCTTCCAGTAAACATTATCAGCAAACTTCCAATCAATCCCTTCATTCAAAACCTTGACATTCTTTAACTTACATCTTCCACACCTTTCATAAATGCAAAGCAACAGATCAGTTTCAAATACTACTAGAATGCATTTTAGACTTAAAGAAGGCCAATACATACCTGTTACCGTACTGTAGTATTGGTTCATTTTCATGAAATAGAGTCGAGCCTATAATGTTCTCAGCAACAACAATCAGGCTTCCATCGAGCTGAAGAGAAACAAAAATTAGTCAGCATTAAAAGCAAAAAGTTAGTATCACAACTTGATAGAATATCTTACAGTGATGACTACCTGAACATTCCTCCAGGAAAACTCTGCCAGCTCTATCTGTAGCTCAGAGCTTTCAGTGATGGAACCCCCATGGAACTACAAGCAAAGGGTTCAATATTTTAATTGAAAGTCACTAGTCGCTAGTCATTTATTAACTTATATTTTCAAAAGAACTTCAATATATATTCAATATGTTCAATCATATCATAGAAATTTGAATATTGGATGGATATCTCATGCCTCACAGATGACTGTGTTAAGTGTTCAATTTTGGTCAAAATACTCCTAATTTAGCGTTCAATTAGATCATCTAACAGTTCAAATTTGCAAAATTTAGCTTGATTTTAAATTTAGCTCCAATTGACCATCCAAACCTTAATTTGTCAAAATCAATGGTCAAATGATCATTAGAACACATTAGATAATTAATGTACGGTTCAAATGATTCTAATTTGGTCTTTTATTTTGCAGATCAACCAAAAGACGTGTGGATGGCTACAATTAAAAGTTAACGGTGTAGATCATCTTAAAGCGCATTGGATGGGATAGTTTTCTAGAAGATAATTGAGCTTAATTGGGAATCATGGAAAAAGGGAAATAACATGGAGAAGGCAACTTGCAATTATAGAGGAGTTTCCAAAGTCAAAGGAGGAGGCCCAAATCAGCAAGGAAAAACGAATAAAAGACAGAGGCATGCAACTGTAGTCACCCCCCTACTCTCTTTCTTTCCCCCACTTCTCCTTCCTATTCTTCCTTCTTTCCCTACTTCTCTCTTTCCTTTCCCACTCCCTCACGTCCTACTTCCTCTTCTTCTCCTCTCGCCATTCTCTCCTCTCTTCTCCTATCTCTCACCAGCCCTCTCTCCCACGTTCTACCTCTCCTCACGTCCCTCCTCTCTTACCACCCTTCTCCTCTTTCCCATATCTATCTCTCTCTCCAGTCACGCTCGGTTCCAGACAGCGTAACCACCCCCTTCTCCTTCACCGCTCTGTTGGGTTTCACCAACGAGCAGGCTAGCTTTTCACTGCCCCTCTATTCCTCCTCTTTATCTCCTACCTAACTACGTACACTCTCTCATCTCTCTCTCTCGTTCTTCTCTTTACCTCTTCTCCTCTCTCCCTTATCTCTCACTCTCACACGCTCTATTGCTCCCACTCCCATCTCTGTTTCTCTCTCTCTCATGATCTCCCCATTACCGACAAACCCCTCTGCTCTCTCCCATCTCCAATTCCCCCTCACCTCCATCTACAACCCAGAGATACCAGCAGGGCTCCAATCCTCTGGCCCAACACTGCCTTGCCCAGAGCACCAAGCACCGGTCTGCAACTTTTCCTCCTTTTATTCTTTTTCCCTCTTCCTCCTCTTCCTCATCTGGCAGCCCAGTCATCATCGAACAGCCCAGAACCTCTGATCTTCCCTCTTCTCTCTCTTTCTACTTCATCAGATCGTACCCCCTCTTCTTCCTATAGCACCGCATCAGACAGGCTCCTTCCCAGACGACACCTCCATCTCTGCTCTCTTCTCCTCTCTGTTTGCCTACAGAATTACACCGAACAATCGCCACTGACCAGGCATCGTCTGCTTCTCCCCGGAAAAAAAATTTCCACCGGCGCCTCTGCGTCGTCGGCCAACTAGGAGGAAGAAAACCGAAATCGGGTTTTCCTCCCTTTCCTTTCCCCCCCTCCTCTTCTCCCTTCTTCTTTCTCCTCCTCCTCCTCCGATGATGGCTTTCTTCTTCGTCGGGTTTTTCCTGGTTTTTCTTAAAAACCAGATTCTTTCTAAAATTCCAGTTATGCCCTTAGGTTTTTAAATAAAATCTCATTTCTGTCATTCCTTTTATTTACATCTTTCCCTGTTTTATTTACATCTATGTCTCTGTTCTATTCAAGTTTTATCTTATCCATATTTTGACAGTGTTCTCCACAGACAGTGTAATTCAGGGATGTTTAATTACTTTTATTTTATGTTTTTTGGACTTGAAATTTATGGAAATTGCATCATTTGAATAAAGCTAAACATTTATTTTACTGTTAGTTTAATTCTGTTATTTTCTTTAAGTTTTAAATAATTAAGTTTTGTTTAAAATCCTTATTTTTAAAGCGAGTCCCTATGGGATCAATCTGTATTTGCATAGCTATACTACAATAGCCCGTGCACTTGCGGTTAAACATCAACAAGTTTTCATAAAATTTAATTTAAAAAATTCAAAAAATCAGAAAAATTAAAAAAAAAATTAGGAATTGCATTTTTTAACATTTTAGGCATTTTTAGGTGCATCTTTAATTTTTTTAGTGCATACTCACTTTATTTTCTGAATTTGGTGAATCTTGTAGTGAGGCCTCTTTGTAATTTGCACTTTCAATTTCAATTTTAAAGGGTTGTATAATATAGGGCAAGTATGGGATAAGGTGGCCCGCATTTGATCTTCATCAGAAACCCCACTATAAGTTTTCTTACTCATTTATTTTCTAGATTAGGGTTTGCATTTAGAGTAATTTTGTATTGGTTGGTAGTTTAATTGCATATAGAAAGAATACTTTATATTTGTTGCATTTTAGGATTTTGCATTAGTTTATTGCTTTTAATTGCAGCTTAGGATACATCTACTGCTTTAAGGTGAATTATATGTTGATCAAATTGCCATGGTGTATGGAAATTAATTAGTAAGGGCACCTGACCCAACAAGATCAAGGGTGGATTTCATCACCACTCTTTGGCCCACTTAGGATAATTACCTCAAGCGCACAACCCTACCATTCACATTACGTTAAAATCAATTAGAAAAGATCTATAGGGTCATCACATGCTCGTAGGACCCTCTTAATAGGACACGATTTACTGTCACTCCAGTGGCTTTTGATCACTGTGGTTATTGGGGGTTATCTAATAGAGCCTCGCTCTTCCCCCACCTCCTGTTGACGTTTGTCGAGGTCTAAACGCCTCCTTACATGAGGGTTGTATTAACCACCTTGGGCAGAACCTAATTGGTAAGCAGTAAACTCCTAATGAGAGGAGCGTTAGATTAGGCTAATTAAAAGCATCATCAAGAAAATCAAAATATTTGTGCTTGTTAGTCCTAAGGGATTGCTTGATCGTATCCTTGATTGTACATCATTCTAGGAAGTTAGGTTCATTTAGGTTACTTTAAAAAAAAAAAAAAAAAAAAAAAAAAAAATAAAAATAACATAACATAACATAACATAACATAACAAAACAAAAAAGAAAAGAGAAAGATATGATCAGTTGCACCTAATGAATAATTTAAACATTGATAAAAAGGGTAATTTACACTCCATCATTAATAAAGAAGATATTTTCCCATGGAGAAACAATCCACTCTATAATGATGATGAACCACCTTTCATCTCGGATAATGATGATGTTTCCTCATAGACGAGCAATCCTCTCTTTGATGCCGATGATCCTCTATCTCTATTTAATGATGATATACATCAATGGAGGAATCATTCTTAACCACATGGAAATAGGAGAAAGGCCCAACATAAAACACATGAGGATAATTGGCATAACCAAAATCCTTGTGGGAAGACACTAAGAGACTATTTAAAGCCTAATTATACCAGCACACTTTCATGTATGCTTTTACCTCCAAATACTAGTATGATTGAAATAAAGGTGAGAGTAATTTAATTGCTTCTAAATTTTATGGGTTGGATAGTGAGTCCTTACATATATTTAAAAGAATTCGATGAAGTGTACATGACCCAACATACACAAAACATCGAATTAGATATGGTAAGACTCAAACTATTTTCTTTTTACTTAAAAGAAAAAGCTAAGATGTGGTTTTATTCACTGCCATCAGGTTCCATACAATCATGGGAAGAAATGACTATGAAGTTCTTGAATAAGTTCTTTCCTATACATAAGACAAATGCTCTCCGTCGAAATATAATGAATTTTACCCAGATGAATAATGAAACTTTCTATCAATGCTGGGAAAGATTTAAGGAATTATTGTTAACTTGTCTACATCATGGATACGAACTTTGGCATATCATTAGCTTCTTTTATGAAGGACTTAAATATGATATGTGTCGGTTTGTTGAAATGATGTGCAATGGTAATTTCTTAAACAAACAACCTGAAGAGGCACAAGAGTATTTGGAATGGTTGGCAAAGAGTGCACAAATTTGGGCTAATTAAAAAAATGTAGGTTTCCCAAACAAGCTTAAGTCCACCACCACATCCTCTAGGGAAGAAATATATGCTACGACTGAAAAAGATTATATGAAAATAGCATCCCTAGATAGAACAGTTGAGGCCATGGAAATCGAAAAATGTCCCTCTAAGAAAGTCGAACAGGTATGTGATATTTGTGAAAGTAATACACACCCTACTCAGGAATGTCCTATAGCTCCTGTATTTCAGGATGCACTTCATGAATCGACACATTCTTATGAGCAACATTTTTCCCCATTTTTAGAAACATATAATTCTAACTAGAGTAATCATTCTACTGTCACAAATGAATACAATGTTAATGTTTCATAGAAGGCCCAACACCAACCTTATTACCAAAAACAAGGACCACTTACTCCTAAACCTTACCTTCCTCCACGTAAGAGGAAAGTGGAGGATAATTTCCATCAAGTCATGCAATACCAAGAGAAGAAAATTGCTCAAATTAAAGCCCAATTAAAAGAGAACACAAATTCCATTAATGAATTGAAGGACATGATGTCTAAAATGCTACAGACCATTAATAAAGAGGAATGCCATGTCCCACCAAATGAATATCTTGATGATATGGATGTAGGAAACAAGATTAATTCTTCATTTACGGACATGGAACAAACAAAGTTAGCTACCATTATTCATAGTTGTAACATAATTGAGCAATCTGGTCCAAAAAAGGCTGAAATAGTATCGAAACTGTTAAGTGTTCAATTTTGGTCAAAATACCCCTAATTTAGTGTTCGATTAGAGCATATAGGCCATCAATTTCAAGATTTTACATAAAATATTTCATTTTAGCTTTAATTGGCCATCTAAGTGTTGAATTGCAAAATTTAACAGTCAGATGATCATCGAAGCTACTTAGAAGAGTAATGAATGGTTCAAATGATTCTAATTGAGTTCTGTGCATTGCAGATCAAACAACACAGCTTAGATGATCCAGATGATCTAGATCAAATCAAGATGAGGATGATAAAGCTTCCTGGAAAGAGAAGAATTTGAAGACTCCTAGGACAGAAGAACTTTGAAGTATTGTAGAGTTCTAGCAAGACTGGGATGTTGGTGGACCCCACCCCTCTTTATCTCTCTTACCTCATCTCTCATACTCTCACATGTTTCTCTCCTATCTCTCTTCAATCTCTCCCTCGCACACGTCTCTCTCTCTCCCACGATTCTCTCGCTCTCTCTCTCTCTCGCGCCTCTCACACTCTCTTATCATTCCATCTATCTCACATCTCTCTCTCTCTCTCTCTCTCTCTCTCTCTCTCTCTCTCTCTCTCTCTCTCTCTCTCACGACTCTTTCTCTCTCTATCTCGGTTTCTCTTTTATACTCTCCTCTCCATGGTCTCCCCTCTTCTTAAACCCCCAAGCAGGATCGGGTTGGACTGGCCGACCACCCTCCCATCTCTCCATTCTCTTCCCTCTCTTCATTCCCTCTATCTCTTGTTGCCTCCCTTCTTTGGCCAGCATGGGTGAGTGACACACCTCCACTGGCCAAAGTCCCCGTCGGTCAACCATTGGTGCGTGACACACCATACAGGTTGACCACCTCTCCTCTGTCTCTCTTCTCTTTTCCTCTCCCTCTGTTCACCAGCCATTGCATGGCTTCATCTCTCTACCCATCTCTCCCACTGGCCAGCCATAGGTGCGTGACACACCTAGCAGGCCTGGCATCAGATCTCATCTCTGCTCTATCACTCCCGCACCCTCTATCTACTCCTCCCTCTTCTTTTTCTCTCTGCTTCATCAGATCGTACCCCCTCTTCTTCCGACAACACCACACCAGTCACCAGCCGGATCGCGCACTAATCCCTTCATCTCTAGCATTTTTCTCTTCATCGGACGTCCAGGAGAATGGGTTTCCATTCTTTTCTTCCCTTCCCCTTTCCTTCCTCCTCTCTTCCCTTTCCTTCTCTTCTCCCTCCTTCGGCTTCCCTCTTCTTCGTCGGGTTTGGTCTGGTTTTTCTTAAAAACCAGAATTTTCCAGTTAATTCTGATTTTGCCCTTTTGCTTTTACCTTTAATTACATGTCTGTCCTTTTTCAGTAATTCCATCTGTGTCCCTGACTACACCGGTTCTGGTTTATCCTTATTCTGCTTATTCAGGAACAAATTAATCAAGATAGATCAATTAACATCTAACCCAATCAACAAGTTAGCCTTAACCAATCAAAATCTTCAATTCCTCATCTGTTTCTCTTCTGAATTCAAATTAATTTTACATATTCATTTTGAGGACATCCACTGTCATGATTAATGTCTCTGATCTTTAATCTGAATCCCAGAAAATGATCTAAACCGTCCAATGCCCAAAATTCTTACTTAGGCCAGATCTCTTAGAATTTATGAAATCTGCCTAATCCATCTGATGGATCATCAATCAGGAGTACCAGAAAGATTTTGATGGGGTTTGATTGAAGTTTATACGCTCAGATCTGAAGAAATTGACAATAATCAGTCTAGGGAAGTGAAATTTTCCTGTTTCTTTAGTTAATTTCATTTATTCTTGTGTTGAACTTCTGTATTTCTCATTGATAAATTATATCTGAAGTCTAAATTTTTTCTGTTAAATTTTCTCAATTGGATTGAATTTTAAATAATTAAATTTTATTAAAAACTCCAAAATTCTAAAGCGAGTCCCTGTGGGATCGACCCGTATTTGCATAGCTATACTACAATAGCCTGTGCACTTGCGAAAAATATAAATAGAAACCTGTTAGAAAAAGAGATGAATTTATTGATCAGGAAAATGTCACACCCACTGAGCAATATGACATCCTTGCTCCATTTCCAAAAAGGCTGCATTGAACTCCCACAATTGTCTCTAATTATGAGAAGCAGCTTGAAGATAAATTTATCTTGCCCTGTGATAAAATGAAATTTTTTAAATTGCAGGATAAATTTATTCATCATTCCTTTTCAGAAGCCTATCCAACTCATTACGTATGGAACCCAGGGAAGTTTTGAGCTCAGTAACATTTTTCCTCTAAAAATTTTCATCTGAAAAGAAGTATGTAGCTTAGTTTTTACTTTCTTTTTCTTTTTTAGATTTTTTCTCTCTCAATTTTTTTTTGCATTTCTCAATGTATTATCATCATCCTACTTTAAACATTGAGGACAATGTTTCTCTCAGGTTGGTGGGTGTAGAATTCTAGCAAATTCTAATTTTTTTTAGGTTTTTTGGTGATTTTCTTGATTTAAAAAAAAAAATTGGGTAGAAAATTTTTTAGGTTAATTCCCACATTATGATGAGAATTGGACTTTCTGAAATATAATCTGGATAACTTTAGCTTATCAATGGAATTGAATATGATTAATTCATCTTTTTACTCATTTTTTAAAGTATTCTATGAAAGCAAAGTCTCAGATCACATCTGTACACGCGCATATAGATAGGCTAGATTGATAAGTGGCTATAACTTAGAGATTTTGAAGAAATTTAGTGGAGACCTATAACCTTAGTGAGTTTTAGGGCCATTAATCCTTTTTGAGAGGTTATATATAAATATTCCTAATTTTCTTCAACGTGCTTCAAAAAAATTGATCCCACCAATTCTTAAATTTGGCTAATTACCTGAATAATTAGAATACTAACTTTAAAATTCTGAAAGTTCATTGAATTTGATAGATTATTGGAAACCTAAAAAATGATGTAGGACATCCTTGTTGTAAACCTAGAGACATAAAAACTACCCAGAAGTATTTTACCATTAGTCAGCCAACTTAAGCCTTTCAATATAAGTCTTTTCTTTTGTTACCCAAATTACCCTTTAACCCTAGTAAACCAGTATAAAATAACCATTACCCTTTTTTTTTTGAAAAATAAGTTAGAGAGGAATAAAGAAATACCTTTTTGTTGCAATAAAAATAGAAAAGTGTATATCAAGAAAAGAAATATTCTTTAAAGTGATTCAAAAGTACTGAAATATAAAGGAAAGAGTCTGAAAAAAAGAAAAGAAAAAAAGAAGTTTGAAGAATATAAAGAAAAGTGGAAAAAGAAATATTCACTTCAGCAAAGGAAAGAAAGAATTATCAATTTAGAAGACCTCTACGTACTTTTTTGAAGAAACTTACATTGTCCCTTTCTTTGGTACCCATATACCCTTTCTTTAGTACCTTGTCTTAAGCTTACATTTCGTCCCAGTCAAAGACCTATTGATTCTAGGATGAATAAAGTCTTGATGAGGAAATAAATGGATAGGATCTAAAAGAGTGGTATTTCTAAATATTTAAAGGTAATGGCATCTATTCTAAAGGGATCAAAACAATTAAATTCCTTAGTAACTCTCGTTTTTCATGAATATATGTGAGGCAAATTTGCTTTTATTAACTCTTCTCACATAATTAAAAGAGAGAGATGATTTAACCCCTCTATCTGACAGATGTTGTTTCTGAGCATATGTCATTAGTGAGGATTGAGGTCAAAACATATTTCAGATGGAGCTCAAAAGTTAGACGTCTACTTAAGATCAAGATCATTCTATATGTAGACTGTACACACGCAAACACACTCTGAGATCTAAGCTTAAGTGAAATGACTTTGGCACATGGGTAGGGTTTTGAATTCTTCAGTCACTTTTATTAGTATGCTAAAGTTGATGTGATTTATTGAAGATAACTCTCTAAGAAAGAAAAAAAAAAGAGTTAGACTTAAAAATAAATTTTGAAATCTTGAAATTTGGTTTTTCGCATGTTTTGCTCGGGACTAGCAAAATGCTAGTTGGGGGGTGTGTTAAGTGTTCAATTTTGGTCAAAATATCCCTAATTTAGCGTTCAATTAGATCATCTAACGGTTCAAATTTGCAAAATTTAGCTCCAATTGACCATCCAAACCTTAATTTGTCAAAATCAATGGTCAGATGATCATTAGAACTCATTAGATGATTAATGTACGGTTCAGATGATTCTAATTTGGTCTTTTATTTTGCAAATCAACCAAAAGATGCATGGATGGCTATAATAAAAAGTTAACGGTGTAGATCATCTTAAAGAGCATTGGATGGGTCAGATCACTCACAAAGATGGATGGGATAGTTTCCTAGAAGATAATTGAGCCTAATTGGGAATCATGGAAAAAGGGAAATAACATGGAGAAGGCAACTTGCAATTATAGAGGAGTTTCCAAAGTCAAAGGAGGAGGCCCAAATTAGCAAGGATAAAAGAATAAAAGACAAAGGCATGCAATCGTAGTCACCCCCCTACTCTCTTTCTTTCCCCCACTTCTCCTTCCTATTCTTCCTTCTTTCCCTACTTCTCTCTTTCCTTTCCCACTCCCTCACGTCCTACTTCCTCTTCTTCTCATTCTCTCTACTCTTCTTCTCCTCTCTCCATTCTCTCCTCTCTTCTCCTATCTCTCACCAGCCCTCTCTCCCACGTTCTGCCTCTCCTCATGCCCCTTCTCTCTTACCACCCTTCTCCTCTTTCCCATATCTCTCTCTCTCCAGTCACACTAGGTTCCAGACGGCGTAACCACCCCATTCTCCTTCACTGCTCTATTGGGTTTCACCAACGAGCAGCCTAGCTTTTCATTGCCCCTCTATTCCTCCTCTTTATCTCCTACTTCACTACATGCACTCACTCATCTCTCTTTCTCGTTCTTCTCTTTCCCTCTTCCCCTCTCTCCCTTCTCTCTCACTCTCGCACACTCTATCTCTCCCACTCCCATCTCCGTTTCTCTCTCTCTCTCTCTCTCTCTCTCTCTCTCTCTCTCTCTCTCTCTCTCTCTCTCTCTCTCTCTCTCTCTCCATTACCGGCAAACCCCTCTGCTCTCTCCCATCTCCAATTCTCCCTCACCTCCGTCTACAACCCAGAGATACTGGCCAGGCTCCAATCCTTTGGCCTAGCACCGCCTTGCCCAGAGCACCAAGCACTGGTCTGCAACTTTCCCTCTTCCTCATCTGGAGGCACAGTCGTTGTCGACCGGCCCAGAACCTCTGCTCTTCCCTCTTCTCTCTCTTTCTGCTTCATTGGATCGTACCCCCTCTTCTTCCTATAGCACCGCATCAGACGGGCTCCTTCCTAGACGACACCTCCATCTCTACTCTCTTCTCCTCTCTGTTCACCGACAGAATCACACTAAACACTTGCCACTGACCAGGCATCGTCTGCTTCTCCCTGAAAAAAAAATTCCATAGGCGTCCCTGCATCATCGACAGGCTAGGAGGAAGAAAACCGAAATCGAGTTTTCCTCCCTTTCCTTTCCCCCTCTTCTCCCTTCTTCTTCTTTCTCCTCCTCCGGCAGCTTTATTCTTCGTCAAGTTTTTCTGTGTTTTTCTTAAAAACCAGATTCTTTCTAAAATTCCAGTTATGCCTTTAGGTTTTAAATAAAATTTCATTTCTGTCCTTTCCTTTATTTACATCTGTGTCCCCATTCTATTCAAGTTTTATCTTATCCATATTCTGGCAGTGTTATCCAGGGATAGTGCTCTCCAAAGATAGTATAATTCAGGGATGTTTAATTAGTTTTATTTTATATTTTCTGGACTTGAAATTTATGTAAATTGCATCATTTAAATAACGCTGAATATTTACTTTACTATTAGCTTAATTCTGTTGTTTTCTTTAAGTTTTAGATAATTAAATTTTGTTTAAACTCCTTATTTTTAAAGCGAGTCCCCGTGGGATTGACCTGTATTTGAATAGCTATACTACAATAGCCCGTGCACTTGCAGTTAAACATCAACACTATGTTGGCAACTAATTAAATGGTAAAGAACTGGACTTCAATTTAACAAATAGAAATGTAAACTGAATTCCATTTTCCAACTTTGACATGATTGGATTCCAGCTAAGTGTTGCTACCGGGTATCCACAGCACTAGCCAAGATTTTGAGAAACGTAAAGGAAGTAGCATACATAATCTCTACAGAAAAGAGGGGTTTGTTTAGTATGCTGGAGATTGGGTGAGCAAGCGTCTAGGATATGATATGCTTACAGATTAAAGAACTAGAAGATAAAACTAGGTTATGATACAATTACGGATGACATGTCTCTAGAAAACCTATACAGAAGTATGGCATCCATGAAGAAGAGTTGCATAAGAGTTTCAAGTAAATTCTTCTTCAGTAATTAATACACGCAGTTCAAGTGCTTTGTACGTTGTCAGAATCCATAACAGCCTTTTACCCATGCAACAATCTCAAACAATTCCCTCAAATAAATGTGGTCTCTCACATTTTCAGCTAGTCTGATACATACTAGGACCAATCCGGTGAAAGCACTTTGGTGAGAACATCAGCTACTTGCTCTCAACAAGCAATGCAGCATGCACAGATTCACCATGTTCACCTTCTCAAAAATTGCGTACCAGTATGTTTCAGCAAGCTTTCCTCACATCAAAAACAAGGGATTCAGCCAACTGTTCAAGTACAAGATGCATGTCAAACAATATATTAAGACACATAAATTAAAGTGAAGAAGTCAAACAGAGGAAAAAACTATTGAGAATTAGAGAACATGTTGAAGTGTTGGAGAAAATACACCCGAAAGCAAATTCGGATTTGATAAAAATGTTGATACTGCTTGCAATGCTTTTGTAGTTTAACACATCAAGGAACATGACTATTGAAATATAAACCAATGGCTTACGACCTTGTCAGCTTTTAGCATGCAATGCGGAAAAATATGAAAATTGAGAAATAAGGCAGTGAAAGCATGGAAAGAAAACACAAAGGTAATCAAGACGTTGAAGAAGAGCAACTTCAAATCGCGAGAACCAAGTTCATGTATTTGCTTATTTACTGATATATCATAATTCATAATACACTTATTTTTCATTTCTTTGTTCTGCAGCTGTTAGTGGAATAACTTGGATCACTGATCTCAGCTCCACATCCTTGAGGACATCAACTAGGAATCTTATCTTCGTGTTCTATTCCAGCCATTTACTGTAAATCCCAAAATCTGACATCTCATCAGCCAAACCAAGATGTACCAGTGCACTTGCCTACCGTAACTAAGGTTTACTACAGGGTCATTTGCAATTCATATTTAGACATTCAATGGTTTGAAACATTATGGTAGGCCTTTCTCAAAGACAGAAACAAACATGCACCAAAAGAAAAAGAAAAAGAAGTGTTAGATCATTTTGACACTTACTTTACTGGAAGATTCTTGACTGATTGGTTGAAGAAAGATATGCATAATCTTAAATACAAGGTATGCCTTAGATCAATCAATATATGGGTGACAAAAGATTTTTTTGTGAAGTAATCAAAGAAACATGTATTAGCAAGCATACCTTTTGTCTAGTAACCTCCCAAAGAGGGCCCAGAGCAGGATGGAGAAGAATGAGAAATGGTGGTCCAGTATGGATGTATTTGCTATTATTTTCAATCTAGCAAAAGAACGAAGAAAACAGCATCAAGTTGCAGAATTATTAATCAAATCTCTTACTAAAGAACATCTCATGAATGACATATCATGATAAAATCTACTTCTCTTTACTAACCCAAGGTACTAAGAATTTACAGATTCACAGTATTGAAGAATGAAAGATAAGCGTTTCATATGTCTAGCACTACAATTTATAGTGTATACAATCACCCTTTGTAACTCAAAAACGTTGGTTTCAGCAGAAGTTATAGCCGGATTAGAAGGTCTCATACATTACCAAATATTTTGAACAAAGAAAACTATTCATTACTTTTGACAATTCCCGTATCAGGTATTTGTAGTTCACGTACTTGTATCTAGCAAAAGAAGAAAAAACACTATAGTATGAAAATTTGAATTCAATGAGAAGAGAAGTCCAGACAGACACGCTATAAAGTTGCTTTCTCTTCACAATTTAGAGTATCTTTTGCTTTCACTTCAAGCTCCAACAGGCAACTTTTTCACATGATTCTATTAGCTTCTAATTCGTAAAACATCCTTTCCATTCTTAGAAACTTCTCAATTAATCTCTTATTCTTAGAGTATCTTCACTATTGGTACTGTCACATTTACGAACATCTCTACTAGTACCTCTCTATTAATGAAAATGCCTACGCCTCAGACCATTTATGAAAGTGGTGCAAGTAATAACCTTGCTATCCATAATAAAGGCCCAGAAAAGTCCTCTTCCATCACTTTAGGTATACATGCATTAACTAGATATGGACAGTATTTTGGTTCTTTTACCACTTGCAATTTATATTTATAAAATATTAAGTAATAAGATACACCATATTGCAAGTTATCACCCGTTCTATGCAGTAAGTAGGCAGATTTTTTGTACTTGCATAACTAGGGGCCTGCCTGTAGTAAATTGGCATTGACATAGTTCATTTCTCATGTTATCAGGTAGTAATGCTTGAATCTCAACCACCATACCACAATTACTTTAAAGAGGTCTTCATTTTTAGATTAAGAAATTTCACAGATGTTTACTAACTTCCAGAATTCACTTATCACAAACCAGGGCACAACCACTAATGATAAGTCTAATCTTGCTAAAGCCATTCAAAGATAAGGTTAACTACAAAATAAGGCGGGAGCTTCGTGCACCGGGGCTGCCCTTTTTTAGATCATTCATGTAGATGGAGCTCAAGAGGGCCCATGGCTCCTTCAAATGGCAAAGCTGAAATTCAAATAGATGGCTTTAACTATAATACATAAAAACAAAAAATGAATTGACTAATATACCCTTATAATAATCACGTAACTTCTCTGTCAACAGTCAAGAAGTTTGCTTCAGAGAAACCCCCGGTACATCAAAATATCATCTCCCTCATTTCTGTATTCATGTTAACCAGAATATGCAACAGTGTTGTACACTATCCTCACAAGTATGATCTGAGAAGACCTTTCCTTGTCGAAATATTAGCTTCCCTTGGGGAGATTGAAATTTAATGATTCAGTTATAAGAGCAATAACTTAGAAATTAATCAAAGAAGACAAACTTGGGATTAACTAAAATTCAGATTTCTCTGCTTCATACAAAACAAAAATCAGAAAGAAATTTTCCACAAGTATCACCGGACAGAATTAGGTATATGTTTGGATTTGGATTTTTTAATCTATGGCTTTAACTTTAACTTATTATAGTTGATCTGTGGGTCACAACCAATCATATTGTTTACAGTTTCAACTACCGAGTCAATTATTTCTCTGAAAGATGGTACTGGTGTATCCTTGTGATCAAGAACAGCCAACATGCACAGCTTGGCTCTGACTGACCCATAAGTCAGGACAATGACTCTCGTTTGCCATATAAGGAATGCACTTATCAATTGCTTACAAGACCCCTTTAGTTGGTGCTTCTAGAAGATTTAGCTAATATGTTTGGCTACTAGCATGTTATCACTCAAGTGCACATATAGGTGAAGGAGTCATGACCCTGACCTAGCAGGTATTTGGATATAAAACAAGTAGGAGTATGAGGTGTCAAAGGAAGTTTCAGAGTAGGATTTCTGAAAAAGGATGCTTGGTTAATTAGATGACACCAAATCCCTCATGGTAATTAGTGTACACTACTTAGAGACCCTATGAAATAGCTAAAAGAATTTTAGCCACAGGTTAAACACAAACGCTTTGTAATTGCTGAATACTCACAACAGAGAAAGCATGGGCATCTTCTACAAAGTCAGAAATGCAAATGAGTTACAGAACCAAGATTAAACTTAATGCATTTACTCAAACATCAGAATCGTAACAAACAACTTGAGCTTAGGACTTCACGAACCCCAGCAAAGAGACATACCTCTGGAATTTTTATTTCACATTGTGATAGTAAATCAGCCGCATTGCGTATAATATCCAGTAACGAGCCATCTGGGGTCTGTACATCAAGTCAAAACTCAAAACGATAACACATGACTGGTAATCATGTTCAGTAACATGTTTATGCAACAGAATATAATTGTAAGAATTTCAGATATACATGGTACAAAAGAAGCATTGGCTTGAATTTTACATTGCTCTTGCAAGTTCCAACTGGGTTTCAATATGCACCTGAAACGAGTGACTGAAATAAACCCTAAGCCTATAGAGCCTTGTATATACTGTGAACCTATCAGTCATGTAATGGATGCCCAGGGATCTCTAACATATGAAATATATATTTTCCGTCACACTTCCTGTAACATCGCTTATATTTTCCGAGGGGACGCTCTAGCAGCCCTTGCCCATTTTTCACTACACCCGGGATCCGATGTAGAGCGTCGCTTCTGGGAGAACGCCCTAGCAACCCTTGCCTATTTTTCACCACATCCGGGAAAAATACACACTTTAAGAAGAGGGATGAACACTTAATAACCTTCAAAAGTGGATTTCATAAAAGCCAAATAGAATTTTTTTCTACTTAGGAATAATGAACGATTTATATGCAAGGATTGTAAGGTGATACCCGGTGAGAGTTTAACCTCACAACATAGGTTAATGGTTATGGATATTCATATTAAAAGATGGAGTAAAAGAACTGAACTTAATATACATCCAAAAACTAAGTGGTGGAACTTAAAAGGAGAGAAAATAACCTTATTCAAAAATAAGTTGATGGTAGAAGGAAATTGGAACTATGAAATAGAAGTAAATACCATGTGGACTAATATGGCTGAGTCCATTAAGAAAGTAGCAAAAGATGTCTTAGGAGTATCTAAAGGTAAAAGGCTATTAACAAAGGAAACATGGTGGTGGAATGAAACAGTGCAAAAAGCTATTAAAGAAAAACGAATGCATTTTAAAGCATGGCAGAAGATTAGAAATAATGAAAACTATGAACAATATAAGAATGCTAAAAACGTTGCTAAGAGAATAGTAAGTGAGGCTAAACTTAAAGCATATGATGAGCTCTATAATGGATTAGGAATAAGAGAAGGTGAGAAAGATGTGTTTAAACTTGCAAAAGTAAGAGAACAGAAGGGTAAGGACTTGGAGCATGTTAGGTGCATTAGAAGCTATGATCAAAGGGTATTAGTCAAAGATGATGAGATCAAACAAAGGTGGGAAATATACTTTCAAAAATTGTTAAATGACAATGGCCCTGAGAATATAGGGATTGAAAATACTACAAATCTAAATAACACTGGATATTATAGATATGAACTTAGGATTAGATGGCTTGAAGTAAAAGAGGCCTTGAGAAAGATGAAATCAGGAAAGGCCATGGGGCTTGATGGTGTACCAATAGAGGTTTGGAAGCATATGGGAGATATTGGGGTAGTTTGGTTGGCCAAGTTGTTTAACAAGATTATAAAATCAAAGAAAATGCCTGATGAGTGGAGGAAAAGCTCTATTGTACCAATCTATAAGAATAAAGGAGACATTCAGAGCTGCACTAATTATCGAGGGATCAAACTCATGAGCCACACCATGAAACTTTTTGAAAGAGTGATTGAGAAAAGGCTACGACATGAAACAAGTGTATCAGAGAATCAGTTTGGTTTCATGCGTGGGAGGTCTACCATGGAAGCTATTTTCTTACTAATACAATTAGTAGAGAAATATAGGGAGAGGAGAAAAGACCTACACATGGTCTTTATTGACTTAGAGAAAGCTTATGATAGAGTCCCTAGAGAGTTAATATGGAGGGTGTTGGGTGTTAAAGGGGTTTCTCAGGGGTATATAGACATAATTAAAGATATGTATGAGGGAGCAGTAACAAATGTTAAGACCACTAGTGGCGTGACTGGTGATTTTCCTGTCACTGTCGGATTGCACCAAGGATCGGCATTGAGTCCATACCTTTTCACATTAGTTATGGATGAGTTAACAAAACATCTGCATGAGGAGATTCCCTGGTTCATGCTATTTGCAAACGATATAGTCCTACTTGATGAGACAAGGGAGGGTGTAAACATAAAGCTAGAGTTATGGAGAGAAGCATTAGAATCGGAAGGATTTAAAATTAGTCGAACTAAGACAGAATATATGGAATGTAATTTTAGCAAGGAGAGTAGGAGTGGAGCACAAGTCAAGATTGATAACCAAGAGGTCCCCATGAGAGACCACTTCCGATACTTAGGATCATTGATCTATGAGAGTGGAGAGATTGAGAGGGAGGTTACCCAGAGAATCCAAGCGGGTTGGAACAAATGGAGATGTGCATCGGGTGTTTTATGTGATTGGCAGGTGCCACTCAAACTAAAGGGAAAATTCTATAGGATGGCTATAAGGCCGGCCATGCTCTATGGATCAAAGTGTTGGGCAGTTAAGGAACATCATACTCATAGGCTGAGTGTCGCAGAAATGATGATGTTGAGATGGATGAGTGGTAAGACAAGAAAGGATAGAATTAGAAATGAAAATATTAGAGGAAATTTAGGGATAGCACCAATAGGTAACAAGATGAGGGAGATTAGACTTAGATGGTTTGGACATGTTCAAAGGAGGCCAACAACGGCACCAGTTAGAAGGAGTGAGGCAATACAAGTTGAAGGTTCTAAAAGGGCAAGGGGAAGGCCCAAAAGAACGTGGATAGAAGTGGCGAGGAAAGATTTAAAAACTTTGGGACTAAATGAAGCCATGGTATTTAATAGAGTGGAATGGAGGAATATGATTCATGTGGCCGACCCCTAATTGGGATAAGGTCTTCATGATGATGATGATGATGATGATGATGACTTTCTGTAACACCCCGGGGTTCCAACAGTCACAATATTGTCCGCTTTGGGGCTCCCATACACCCCTCACGGTTTTGTTCTTCCTAAGTTTCCTAGGAAAAAAGCGTTGTGACCATTAGAATTCCCCAAACTCTTATAAACAGTCTAGTTTCCTCTCCTCAGGCAATGTGGGACTAACTCTCTGTCCCTCACCCCAGCCTAGCCTGCCAGCCTTCTCTTGGCCTGCCCTCACCAGCCCAGGGCTTCACATCTTCCCTCTTAGGGAACACGCGTCCCCGCGTGATAGCCATGACCAGGTGCCCGCATGTGGCTAGCCACCTCACCACGAGGGGAACTGGCTCTGACACCATTTGTAACACCCCAGGGTTCCAATAGTCACAATATTGTCCGCTTTGGGGCGCCCATACACCCCTCACGGTTTGTGCTCATTGTCAAAATTAAAACTTGGATCCTCTGAAGGTCACCCCATGTGAATAGATCTATCTTTGATAAAGTTTTCATTCAGATATACGAGTTTAGTACTCTTATACTATTGTTCCTTACTCTACTAATTATACTAATTTCGCAAGAGTGCTCCTCTTACTCATGCTAAGACTAAACATCTATTGTCTCCTTAGAACATGCCAACCCTCATGGGTTGCATCTATTGTTGCTACTGCACCAGCTGACTAGGGTTTTTGCATCATGTTGGCCATGAAGTCCGTCATTTGACTCCCCTGGTCACATGGCTCAGCAGAGGAGTTTGTTGTCCTCTGACTCGTCCCCTTAGGTGACATTCCCTTCATCACAAGGTTCCTTTTATGAGTTACTCTCAAACTCATTAGTCGCAACATCTTGCTTTAGAGACTGCTTAAGAGTTACTTAATGTGACTGGCTGTGAGTGGACTGAATTTGGGCTTTGATACCAACTTGTAACAGCCCAAGAGCCCACACCTTGAAATGATATTGTCTGTGTCAATAGACTGGGGCCCATATCACCCAGCCCACCCACGGTTTTGTTCTTCCCTCCGTGGGGGAAAAGGCCTCGTTCCGTGTATCAGAGTGCACAGCGAATACGATATTGTCCTCTTTGGGTCCCTCGCCACTCTGGGCTTCACCCTTCAAGGTTTTGTTCCCTTGGGTCCCTCACCCCTCTTGGGCTTCACCCCTCTGGGAGGCCTCGTTGCAAGGGAATCCTCAGCACTCTTATCAATAGCGCAGTAACTTTCCCCCTAGCGATGTGGGACTAACTCTCAGTCCCTCACCTTGCCTAGAAGCCTGCCAGCCCTCTTGGCCCGCCCTCATTGGCCAAGGCTTCACACTTCCCAATGTAAGAATATCCCTTCATACTCATAAGGAAATGAAACTCCACCGATGCCGGTCCTAAGCCCGGATAAAATAGGAGGGTTTTGCATCAGGTGCCAGCTATGTAGTTAGAGGTGTGCCTAGGAACTAGGTACACGTATTGAACCTGAATTTTATAAAGTCGCAGGGGTTTCAGGCACCAGCACCTAGAGCCAGTGTTCAGGTGCACCTCCAATGCCTAGGTGCAGGTGACGAGTTGTTAAAACCCCGAAGTTAATTTTTTTCATTTTTTCATCTTCCAACCATATTCTCTTCTCTTGAGAGCTTCTATTGTGGAAGCAACCATTCCTCTTCAAGCTTTTATAGATCTAAGCAAAGAAAAGATATGGATTCATGAATCTTTCACCTAAAATCCTATTTTTCTGTAAAAAAACATAAAAATCAGTACCATTTTTTGTAATTTTTTCATTTTTGGCTTAATTTTTTTTTATAAATCTTGATGGTTTCTCATTCTATAGGTAGAAATAAACATTTCATTTGATTTTCTTGTTTGTTTGCTATAGATTTAACTTCTTTTTAGGTTTTTTTCAATTTTTTTGAAAAAACAAGTATAGAATTTTGAAATAACTTTCATTTTTTACATTTATTTCTTGAAACTGAATTTCATTCACATATGTAGCTTTCATTCATAGAAATTAGCATGTTTGAGTAATATTTCATAATAGAATTATGTTTCTATATTTTTCTTACTTTTTTGAGATTTTTTGAATTTTTATAATTCTTGATATTTATTTTTGCAGCCTTGTGATTCAGGCATGCGCCTAAGCTCTCCTAGGCCCTCTAGGCGCACCTCTTGAGTTGCGCCTATAACTACATAGGGTGTCAGCTGGCAAGTAAAACTTTTTTACAGAAGTTGAAGATGAATTCATTATTTTCTTTTCTTACTTACAAATGAATATGCATATGTATACTAGTTTTGTAAGTAAGAAGAGAAAATAATGAAAATTATCTTCAACTTCTTCAAAGTATGGCAACCATAACATGACATCAATCGAACACTGACATTCCCTTAAGCTAGGGTGTCCCCCATAAGCAACATGCTGCATCGGATTCCGGGTGCAATTGAAAATGGGCAAGGGTTGCTAGGGCGTTTTCCCCAGAAGCGACACGTTACATTGGATTCCGAGAGTCATGGAAAATGGTCAAGGGCTAGTAGAGCGTCCACTAGGAAGCAACGCGCTGCATCAAAACCTAGGTGTAGTGGAAAGTAGGCATGGGTTCATGTCATGGGGGTTGAGAAGTGCGAACTCAAGAGCATAAGATTCATATTGCCACATGGAATATAGAGACATTGATAGGTAAGAGTTCGGAGTTAGTAGATATGATGAAACGTAGGAGAGTCAACATTGCTTACATCCAAGAAACCAAGTGGAAAAGAGCTAAAACTAGAGATTAATAGTTATAAGCTCAAGTACGTAAGAAAGGATAATAACAAAAATGGTATAGGGATAGTGGTGGATAAAGAATTAAAGGATAAGGTTGTAGACGTTAAAAGAACTAGTGATAGAATTACCATAATAAAACTTGTTCTAGGAGAGAAAATAGGAAATATTATAAGTGCATACGCACCACAAGTAGGATTAGAAGATATAATCAAGAGAGTTTTAGGAAGATATGGAGGGAGTCATGCAATATATTCCCAACATTGAGGGGATATTTATAAGAGCAGACTTAAATGGCCACGTAGGCAAAGAAAAAGAAGGATACAATAGGATACATAGAGGGTATGGTATCGGAGAACGAAATGAGATGGGGGAAACTATCCTCAATTTTTCTTTGGCATATAACTTGGCACTGGCAAACACATTCTTTAAAAAGAGGAATGAACACTTAAAAACCTTTGAAAGGGGACTTCATAAAAGCCAAATAGACTATTTTTATTTTTTTTACTTAAGAACACCAAAAGATTAATGTATAAGGATTGTAAGGTGATACCCAGTGAGAGTTTAACCTCGCATAGGTAAATGGTCATGGATGTCAAAATGAAAGGATGGAAGAAAGGAAATGAACTTAACAGGGATCCAAAAACCATGTGGTGGAACATAAAGGGGAAAAAATAACCTCACTCACAAATAAGTTGATGGTAGAAGGAAACTAGAATAATGAAACAGAAGTAAACACCATGTGGTTAATATGGTCAAGTCCATTAAAAAAGTGGCAAAAGATGTCTTAGGAGTATCTAAAGGTGAAAGGCAATTAGTAAAGGAAACTTGATGGTGGAGTGAAACATTGAAAAAAATTATTAAAGAAAAATGGATGTATTTTAAAGCATAGTAGAAGACTAGAAATACTGAAAACTATGAACAGTATAAGAATGTTAAAAAGATTGCTAAGAGAATAGTAAGTGAAGCTAAAGTCAAGGCATATGATGATCTTTATAATAGACGAGGATCAAGAGAAGGTGACAAAGATGTATTTAAATTTGCAAAAATAAGATAACAAAAGGGTAAAGACATAGACCACGTTAAGTGCATTAAAAGTAATGATCAAAGGGTAATAGTCAAAGATAACGAGAACAAACAAATGTGGGAAAGTTACTTTCAAAAATTGCTAAATGACAATTCCCCTAAGAATATAAGGATTGAAAGTACTGTAAACCTAAATAACATTAGACATTATAAACACAACCAAAGGATTAGAATACCTAAAGTGAAAGAGGCCTTGAAAAAGATAAAATCAAGAAAGGCCCTAAGGCCCGATGGTATACTAATAGAGGTTTGGAAGCATATGGGAGATATTAGAGTAGTTTGGTTAACAAAGTTATTTAACAAAATTATAAAATCAAAGAAAATGCCAGATGAATGGAGGAGAGTTCCATTGTACCAATTTATAAGAATAAAGGAGATGTACAAAGTTACACTAATTATTAAGGGATCAAACTTATGAGCCACATTATAAAACTTCTTAAAAGGGTGATTGAGAAGAGACTACGGCAGGAGATAAGCATTTCGGAGAACCATTTTGGTTTCATGCATGGGAGGTCTACCATGGAAGTTATTTTCTTACTAAACAATTGATAGAAAAATATAGGGAGAGGAGGAAGGACCTCCACATGCTCTTTATTGACTTAGAGAAAGCTTATGATAGGATTCCTAGAGAGTTAATATGGAGAGTGTTGTGCAATAAAGGGGTTTCACAGGGGTATATAGACATAACTAAAGCTATGTATGAGGGAGCAATAACAAATGTTAAGATCACTAGTGGAGAGATCGGTGATTTTCCTATCACTGTAGGATTGCACCAAGGATCGGCATTGAGCTCATACCTTTTCACTTTGGTTATAGATGAGTTAACAAAACATCTACACGAGGAGATTCCATGGTAGATGCTAACTGTAGATAATATAGTTTTAATTGATGAGACAAGGGAGGGCGTAAACACAAAGCTAGAGTTATAGAGAGAAGCATTAGAACTTGAAGGATTTAAAATCAGTCGAACTAAGACAAAGTATATGGAATATAATTTTAGCAAGGAAAGGAGCGAGAGTGGAGCCCTAGAGTTATGGAGAGAAGCATTTGAACTTGAAGGATTTAAAATTAGCTGAACTAAGACAGAGTATATGAAATATAATTTTAGTAAGGAAATGAGCAAGAGTGGAGCACCAATCAAGATTGATAATTAAGAAGTCCGCATAAAAGACCACTTTCAATACATAGGATCGATGATTCATAAGTAGAAAGATTGAAAGAGAGGTTACCCAGAGAATCCAAGCATGTTGGAAAAATGGAGACGTACATCTGGAGCTTTGTGTGATCAACGGGAGTTACTCAAACTAAAAGGAAAATTCTATAGGATGGGTATAAAGCCAACTATGCTCTATGGATCAGGGTGTTGGGCAGTTATGGAACATTATGTTCATAGGATGAGCATAACGGAAATGGGGATGTTGAGATGGATGAGTGGCAAAACAAGAAAGGATAGAATTAGGAATGAAAACATTAAAGGAAACTTAAGAATACAACCAATAGGTAACAAGATGAGGGAGATTAGACTTAGATGATTTGGACATGTCCAACATAAACTAAAAACAGCACCAGTTAGAAGGAGTGAGGCAATGGAAGCCAAAAGTTCTAAAAAGGGCAAGGGGAAGTCCAAAATAATGGGGATAGAAATGGTAAGAAAAGATTTAAAAATTTTAGGACTAAATAAAGCCATGATACTTAATAGAGGGGAATGGAGGAACAAGATTTATGTAGCCGACCCCTAATCAGGATAAGGTATTGATGATGATGACTTATAAAGAAAGGACGTGCTCAATGTAAATAACTACCACACATCAAGAAAGGACTGCATGTTAAAGCACCTACTGCTCAAGAACGATCAATATTGATGATATGAAATGTAATCTTTCAATAAGAGAAGGGGAAAGAATGTGAAAGAAGAGAGAGATACAAGATTGTAATAATTTCTAGTACATCGAAGATTGAGATGGATGAGTGTGGCGCAGTGGTGCAAGAGTGGGTCTCAATCATGACACTCACAAGTTTGAGATTCCTTAAAGGTGTGTAATAATGTGTGTATCCACCGTTCAAAAAAAGGGGAAAAAAAGTGTGCAAACAAACATTTGAAAATTCAATTCATAAAATCAGCAAATATGTAGAATGTAAACTGTCAATAGATGTCATCCAATAAAAGTTGTTTCTCAATACAGAAATAAAATGATAAAAGTTAATTTTCGATACACAAGTGGGGTGTGTGAGTGCTGTATAGAGGCGCAACAATGAGCCTTAATCATGACCATCACAAGTTCAAGACTGCTCCAGAGAGAGAGAGAGAGGGAGAGAATGTGTGTGTGTGTGTGTGTGTGTGTGTGTGTGAGCGTATGCTTGCGTGCGTGTGTCCACCATTTAAAGAAATGCACAAATAAAATGATGATGGAAAGACTCAAGACCATCCAAAAGTACAAATGCTTCTATTGGCTTAACCCTTAATGCCAACTAGCAAGAGAGGTTCCACCAAAAATCCAAAAGATGATTGTGAGATACCCATTCTCAGTGGTGTCCATATATGCAGTGTTTTTGTCTCCACGTAGTAACTTTGAATCTTGAGGACTTGTAGTAGAAAATAGGCATTAACGAGTACTTGGCTAGTGGAATCAATGACTACAGGTATTTTTCCTTTTTCAATAAATAGCAATGAATCTTTAGCACCTACAAAATAAAATGCCGCACACAGTAATAAAAAGGTATAGAATGGCAGCAACTTCAGCGAATTAAGATAAATGAATGTTTTTTTAGTTTAAATACATGTAAAGGACTTGTCCAGTGTAGAAAGATTATTCATGTTCTTTATATTGAGCATACTAGCGCCGCTTGAATATTTTTCCTTAGGGAAATGACAAATCTTCCCTGCTGGTGGAAAATTCAGGAGGAAAGTATTTTCAAGTCACTTTTGGGTCGAACGAAGGCAGTAGATTGGTTTTAAATAAAACTCAAGAACAATCGTCTGGAGATTTCGTATATTTCCAGGCTTGTTCCTGTAAAACAGGATGGGTTGAAGGCTGGCTTCTTCAGAGTTATGAACAACGATTTTCCAACTTTAGCAAGAAACAAAATGCTGCTGGCAGCCACTGGAGTTCATTGTGGAATAGGTTAGTGCTTCAATTGTGCTAAAGCAGACAATGGTGGCTTATCAGAAATCTCAGTCATCATGAAGACAAATGGCAACCCACCATTTAAGATTGTTTCAAACTTGTTTTGGGAAACGAGGATTTCGGGGTTGACATATCCTGTATCCAGGAACACTCCACTTGCCGCTGATCTGTTCATTTTCAGGCAAACTCTGCCAGAGCGTCAGCAGAAGGGGACAGGGGGTGGAACTGTCTACAGAAGCCAGTTTTCATCAGGGAGATTTGGAATTCAATCACAAGGTTGCAGGAAGCCAATCATTGCATGAATTTCCCATCCTTCACTGATGAGATCACAAAGAGAAAACAAAACAACACGAGGCACAGATGAACAGGATGTCAATTCGACAAACAGGACCGGTCCTTTCTTGTTATCTCAAGCAGATACAAAAGCCCTTTTGTCCTTTCCACAGACAACTTCTGGGACATGTGATTCTTTTGGCTCTCCGGTATCCCACTCCGTTCTGCACACATGACAGAATTTTTTTTTTTGAGCAGCAGAAATGAGATTTTATAGAGTAGGGGAGCCTTGGCACAACCATTGATTTGTCTTCATATGACCTTGAGGTCATGGGTTCGAGGCATGGAAACAGCCTCTTGTAGAAATGCAATGTAAGGCTGCCTACTATAGGCCCTTTGTGGTCTGCCCCTTCCCCGGACCCTGCATATGCAAGAATTTCGTGCACCGGGCTGCCCTTTAAATGAGATATTATACATAGTTCTCTCATCAAATCGTAGGAATGGAGTTTTATGGAAGAACTTACAACCAACTATACAACTCTCACCTCAATGGTTGTCTTTTCCAATTCTGTTGCAGAAGAATGTTGACTCGCAGAAGGGAGCCCATGCTCGAAGAGAATCAAACATGGACGAGGAATGGAACTCAGAGTAAGACTCAATTGAGTCTGTCACGATCCCAAACGATAATTAAGAGGAGCTCTCTCAATGTAACCAGGGAATTGATATGAAGGTTGTCAGATAATCCATAAGGTAATTCTTTGCATCTGCTAGATGAGGGGTCTGGCTTGGATCTTGATCCTAGTGGAGACAACAACCTTGATCACACTGGGACTTCTATTCCTCACAAGCAATCTGAAGATAGGAGTGATGGCCTAAACCAAAGTGAAGATTCGAAGCTCACTGATTCACAGGTATTGGGCCCTATGTCTCCAAAGATCAAGGAGGTGGCTAATCTTGCACGAATCTCCGCCCAAGGATTTGAACAGGAAGCTCGTAACTTGTTTTCAAATTTGGAATCTGGAGATTTCACACATCATTTAAGTGGAAACAGGGAAGAATGAAATCAAAGAACCCTAAACAGAGATTTCCAGACTCCAAAACAAGCCTGAGATTTGTGTCAAGATTTAGCCGAGCTTTCTCATGGGTGGCAGGGAGAAATCTTTTTCATTTGGTTGACAGATGAAGTTCCTTTCTTGGAACACTCAGGGCATGGGGCTCACTGAGAAAAAGGCTTTGATCAAATCGACAATCCAGGATCAGAAGGCAGCAATTGTTTGTTCATGGGAAACTAAATTAGCAGAAATTGACACTTCAGATGTTTGTGCTCTCAACATTCCAAGAAACTATGAAAGGGTTCACAAAGAAGCTCCGGCATCATCTGGAGCAATCCTTGTTTCATGGAACTCAAACCTGTTCCTTTGATTTCAGAATTGGATATTTCACAATGACTGTGAAGATGAAAATTTTGGTGGACAACTTTGAGTTGTGCTTTGTCATGGTCCATGGACCAACATCAGAATCTTTGAAAGCTAATTTTTTGGAGAAATAGAAGAACACTGTTGAAGGTTTGGAAATTCCTGGGTATTTCAACGAGATGCAATTTTTAGCAGAAACAAACAGAACATCAGTGTTTTCATCCCATATGTTGAAGCTTAGTTCTTTTTTCAATCAAGCTAGAATGGTCGACCTACAATTAACGAGGGAGTTCACCAACTCCAGTTTACAGGATATTCCTATTCTCTGGAGATGGATCACTTTCTTGTTTGTAGTCATTGGTTGTTTTTCTTCCTGAACACCTTCCAAAGATTGCTGACTGCCCACACTTCTGATCATCGACCAATCTTCTAGGATATGAGATATGAAGTCTTAGGACCCATCTCCTTTCCGATTTGAGGACAGATGGCCCATTGATGACAAGCTGGTTCCAAAAGTTCAGGAGTGGTGGGAGGAAGCTCCTCACGTTCCCAAACCAGACACAAGATTCTTGGCCAAATTTGTTCATCAAGGGCACATTAAAACAGTGACAAAGGAAAAACAGCAAATGCAAGTGAACAAATCGTCTTAAATATATGATTGACCGAATTGTTGCTGATGGAAGAATTAGGCCTATATCAACAGAACAAAGGCTTCACAAGCGAGAACAGCATAACAAACTTAGAAATATTTCCATCATTGAGGAAATGAAATAAAAACAAAGGCAAAGGTCAGATGGCATTCCTATGGTGATAAACACCAAGTGGCTTTGAAAAGAAGAGAATCCACTATATCTCATCCATAGAGTTGAAATTGAAATCGTTTGATCAAAAGGATCAAGTATGGAGAGACATTGTGAACTACTTCCAAGATATGTTTGCAGCTGAAGATTACACTAAGACCAGAAAATCTTAGCTTCCAGCAACTTCCTATCCAGTTTAAAGAGAAGATTAAGCAACTGTTTTCAGAGGATGAGGTTTTCATAGTGATTTTTAAAGGTAAATGGACACTTTGCCTGGTCCCAATGCTTCAAGGAACTTCTACAAAAGCTAATGGAAGTTGATTAAGAAGGACCTTAAGGAAGTGTTCGAAGCATTTTCCAATGGATTGAGCTTTGAAAGAGGGAACTGTAGCTACTCCTATGGTCTTAATTCCAAAAATCTGTGGGCATCCAACATTGCTGATTTTCACCCCATTGCTCTTGTTTCTAGTTTGTACCAAATCATCTCCAAGGTTTTGGTAAACAGGACCAGAACAGCCATGACCCATGTGATTTGCCACTCACAAATGGCTTTTGCTGAAGGTTGTCAGATTGTGGACGGTGTGGTTATTGCAAATGAGCTCATTCAATGTCTAGGTCCATGGAAAGCGGAGTTCTGCAGAAATCGGATATGAGAAAGGCTTACAACCAGGTTTATTGGAGACTTCTGGATTAGCGTTTGCAAAAAATGGATTTGCTTTTGCTGGAGACTGGGATAATTAAATGTGTGTCAGTGGCATGGTATTCAATTATGATCAATGGAGGACTTCAAGAATTCTTTGAGGAACAAGAGAGTTGAAACAGAGGACCCCTCTCCCTTCAGAATGGTCTCTGATTTTGCACTGGCACCTCAAGGTAATCTCAGTGATTCAATACGCCAGTGACACAGCTTATCTTAGCCCCTTCTAAGGTAGAGGGCTCACACCTTAAAGCTTTCATCTATTGTTATGAAGCTTTCTCGGGCCAGCAATTTAACTTCACAAAGTCCACTCTACTAGGAGTAGGTGTGGGATCTCCATTAATCTCAGAAATCGCAGCTGGTTCAATTTGCTCCTTTGACATGTATGGGGCTGCCATTTTGTATTGGTAGAACCCTGTTTCTCTTGAGGATTCAGTTATTGATTGATTATTAAGTGAGTTATCAGGGTGAAAGAAAAACTACTTGTCTTTTGCCGGAAGGGTTAAATTGATTCAGTAAATGCTTAATTTCCTGCTACCTACTTTTAGCTCTTTCACTGTCCACAATCAGTCATCTCTACTATGAACAGGCTGCAGCGAGCTTACTTTTGGAAATATATGAGAGATACTAGAGTAGTTTGGTTCCATATACCAACCTATAAGAATAAAGAAAAATATAGAGTTGCACTAATTATCATGGGATCAAACTTATTAACTATACCATGAAACTTTCACAAAGAGTGACCGAGAAGAGGCTACGACATGAGAAGAGTGTATCAGAAAATAGTTTGGGTTCATGCCTGAGAGGCCTACCATAGAAGCAATTTTCCTTCCTATACAATTGATAAAGAAATATAGGGAGAGGAGAAAGGACCTCCACATGGTCTTTATTGATTGAGTAAAAACTTATAATAGGGTCCTTGGAGAGTTAGCATGATGGGTGTCAGGCAAGAAAGGGGTTTCATGGTAATATATAGACATAGATAAGGGTACGTATGAGGGAGCAGTAATGAATGTCAAAATCACCAAAGGAGAGACTGATGATTTCCCTCTCACCATATGATTGCACCAAGGATTGGGATTGAACCCATAACTTTTCACATTGGTTATGGATGAGTTAATGAAACATCTGTACAAGATGATTCCAGGGTGCATGTTATTTGTAGATAACATAGTTTTGATTGATAAGATGAGGACATGAACACAAAGCTAAAGTTGTGAAGAGATGTTATAGAGTCTAAAGGATTTAAAATTGGCCAAACTAAGACAGAGTCTATGGAATGTAAGTTTAGTAAGGAAAGGAGTGGCAGGGAAGCACCAATAAAGTTTGCTAACCAAGGAGTACCCCGAAAAGACCACTTTCGATGCTTGGGATTGATAGTTTATGAGAGAATAGAGATTGAGAGGGATGCCACCCAGAGAATCCAAGTGGAACAAATGGAAATGTACTTCTGGAGTTTAATGTGATCTGCGAGTGCTACTCAAACTAAAAGTAAAATTCTTTAGGACAATTGTAAGGCCAGCTCTGCTCTATGAGCCAAAGCACTAGGCAATTAAGGAATAACATATACATAGGAGCATAGCCGAAATGAGGATGTTGCGATGGATGAGTAGCAAGATAAGAAAGGATAATATTTAAAATCAAAACATTAAAGGAAACTTAGGAGTAACACCAAGAAGTAACAAGATGAGAGAGGCTAGATTTAGATGGTTTGGACATGTCCAGCGAAGAGCAAAGAAGGCACTGGTTAGAAGGAGTGATTCGATCCAAGTGAAAGGTTCTAAAGGGGCAAGAGGAAGGCCCAAAAGGATGTGGATAGAAGTAGTGAGAAGTGATCTAAAAACTATTGGACTTAATGAAATAATGACAACTGATAGAGGTCAATGGAGAAACAAGAATCGTGTAGCCGACCCCTCAGGATAAAGCTTTGATGATGATGATGACTTTCCCAAATTAGACATCTCTACTATGACCAGGCTGCAGCAAGCTTACTTTGAGCAAGGAACAAAGAGAAAATCCATTCCTTCAGTTAGATGGGACAGTTCTCGCAAACCAAAAAATATAGGGGCCTGGAATTAAGGAATTGGCTGTTTTCAACACAGCAATGCTTCGTAAATGACATTAAAGATTTGTAACTAAACAGAAGTATCCCAACAGACAATTAGTGGCAGCCAAATATGGTGAATCTTAGGGCCAATGGTGCATTTTGGACAGAAGATCCTATGGTAGCTCTTTCTATTGGAAAGGAGTGGTAAGGAGCTTAGTTTCTTCAAAGATGGAATTTGGTTTCACCAAGACAGGGAGAAAGAGTTCAATTCTAGAAAAATTTATAGTCTAAAGATCGTCTCCTTAAGGATGAATCAAGAAGATTCTATGACATTGCAATACATGAAGGTGCAACAATTGCAAAGTTGGGAGCAACAACCAACGGAGAGGCCAGTTGGTCCATGCAAACTAGAAGACTTTTGAGGCAGTGTGAAGAGGAATGACGGGAGGAACAAATTCTAAAATCAGTAACATGGTGACTTAAGCACGAAAAAGATTTTTCTTGACTCCTTTCACGGCTCCCTTTGGGCACAACCATATTTAGGCTATTATTTATAGTAGTCACTTCATAAACAGAGTTTTTTTTTTTTTTTTGTCAAAAAAAAAAGGCATGGTCCTGCTTCATTGCTATGCATTTGGTTTTTACACATGATTCAAAGAGTGTGAGATCTAACTTGGAGAAAAGAAGCATTGTCATTTATACATGCAGACTTGGAGATTAACCGAGATAATCTCAAATGCGGCTCCTTTCTCAAGCAGGTACGTCAACACAATGGGCAGTGCAAGTTCACGTGAGAAGTCCATGAACCTTAAGTGTAACAACCTGGGTCTGGGCTCCTCAGTATAGATATTGTCCCAGTTACATTGGGTTTTGTTCTCACCCACGACGGGGTAAAACACGTCTTTACTGGTAAAGCCCACCCAGACCCTTATTAATAGCCCAGGAACCTTTTCCCTAGTCGATGTGGGACTAACTCTCAAGCCTTACCTTGCCTAGAAGCCTGCCAACCCTCCAGGCCCGCCCTCATCGGCCAAGGCTAGCCCTCTCCCCTCCTTAGGGGCCACGCGACCTCGATGGGATTAGCCTGCCACCCTCGGTGTCAAGGTCCCGCTCTGATACCACTGTAACAACCTGGGTCTGGGCTCCTCAGTAAAGATATTGTCCCAGTTACACTGGGTTTTGTTCTCACCCACGACAGGGTAAAACGCGTCCTTACTGGTAAAGCCCACCCAGACCCTTATTAATAGCCCAGGAACCTTTTCCCTAGTCGATGTGGGACTAACTCTTAAGCCTCACCTTGCCTAGAAGCCTGCCAGCCCTCCAGGCCCGGGCTGGCAGGCTTCTAGGCAAGGTGAGGGACTGAGAGTTAGTCCCACATCGCTAGGGGGAAAGTTACTGGGCTGTTGATAAGAGTGCTGAGGACTTCCCTTGCAACGAGGCCTTTTCCCCTACGGAGGGAAGAATAAAACCGTGGGTGAGCTGGGCGATATGGGCCCCAGTCTGCTGACACGGACAATATCATTGCAAGGTGTGGGCCCTAGGGCTATTACAAGTGGTATTAGAGCCAGACCCCGACCCGGTGTGGGTGGCTAGCCGCACATGGGCGCTCGCGTGTGGTAAGACAAGTGGGGACGCATGTCCCCTAAGGGGGAGAGGTTGTGAAGCCTTGGCCGATGAGGGCGGGCCAAGAGGGCTGGTAGGCTTCTAGGCAAGGTGAGAGACTGAGAGTTAGTCTCACATCGCTAGGGGGAAAGTTACTGGGCTCTTGATAAGAGTAATGAGAACTTCCCTTGCAATGAGGCCTTTTTCCTGGGCAATTGGGGAAGAACAAAACCGTACGGGGTGTATGGGCACTCCGGCACGGACAATATCGTTGTAGGGTGTGGGCCCTCGAGCTGTTACATTAAGTGCCACTAAGCAGCCACTCCCGAGCCATAGACCCAGGAACTCAAGCCCACATCCGATCAAGAAAAGCAACAACCGCACATAAAAGCAAAGCTATGCAGGAACATATTTCTAGAGCGCCTACCGATTCATCCAATCCACAACTAACCATTGAGAAACTGAACCTACATAACCTCAATTGAGCTCAATACATGAAGTTAATTATGAGAGGAAGAGAAAAGATAGGATATCTAGATGGAAGCATAAAGAGGCCAACTGATCCTGCAGCTGCCAGAAAATGGGATGCAGAGAATTATATAGTTATGTCTTGGCTGATTTGGTTATATGCAGGCCGATATTCGAAGGATGTGCCTTTTCTTGGAGATTGCTCAGGAAATCTAAGAAGCCGTGAAGAAGGCATACTCTAAGGGATAATGACCTAATGTTTGAACTTCGAAAAGCCATTTGAAATACAAAGGAGGGAGATACGGATATCACTATATGCTTCAGCAAATTGACAAACGTTGTGGCTCGAGCTGAATCATTATCAAACTCTAGCCTGAAATTCTAGAAAAATATTGTGCAAAGAGATAGGATTTTCAAGTTTCTTGCAGGTATGAGTCCAAAATATGACCATACATGTTCTTTAGTGTTTGGAATAAGTGTTCTACCACCCCTAAATGAAGTGCTTTGCATAGTGCAAAGTGATGAAACTAGGAGGGCAGCAATGACGAGAGACAAGTCACAGGGCTTGGCTATAGTAAGCTATAAGGAACAAAAGCCAAACAATTGAAAAAAGAAAAACCCTAAAGATGATATCTGATGTATGAAGAGCAAAAAATGGCATGAAACCTTTGACACTTGTTGGAAAATTCATGAGAGACGGGGACAAGATAAAAACAGAGGCAGGATTGGTAAAGCTCATGTGACTAAGGCACGTAGACGAGGAACTGGAGTAGGCACTATGTTTAGTGCTGAGCAGATCACAGAACTCAAACACCTACTATTTTATAGACTTTTAGAGGCACATGAAGTCAAAACTGGTAACTACTTAGCATATGACAAGTGATTCAACACTATTTATCACATATGTACTAGTTTTTGGATCTTAGAGAGTAAGCATTTCAAATGAGACAAAATCATCAGCAACTGGGAAAGGCACCATCAAAGTTTCATCTGGCCTTACTTTAAATCTTGTATCAAATGTTCATAAACTATTTGTTAATTTGATCTCAGTAAGCCAAATAGTGAAAAATCTAAATACTTTAGTGTGTTTTTCAGCATTTGGATGTTTCTTTCAAGATCAAGCTTTAATGAAGAGAATTGAGGTCACTGACAAAAGAGGTGGGTTGTATTACATCAGACGAGGGAAAGAAACACTAGCCAACTATCACAGTGGCCGAGTAAGAGACAAACATATCTGGTTATGGCATCGTCGGTTGGGTTATCCTTCACTTCCAGCTCTTAAAAAATGTTTCCTAATCTTTGTATGGTCTAGATGAGTCCAATTTAAATTGTGATGTATGTGAGATCTAGATATTTCTTTCAAGTTCAAGCTTTAATGAAGAGAATTGGGCTCACTGACAAAAGAGGTGGCCTGTACTACATCAAACAAGACAAAGAAACACCAGTTAGCTATCACAGTGCCTAAATAGGAGAAAAACATATCTAGTTGTGGCATCGTCGGTTGGGTTATCCTGCACTTCCTGTTCTTAAAAAATGTTTCCTAATCTTTGTACGGTCTAGACGAGTCTAATTTAAATTGCAATGTCCATGAGATGGCTAAGCACCATCGCCTCACATAACCAATCAATATGAATAAAGCGTCTACTCCTTTGCAATAATTCATTTTGATGTTTGGGGTCTGTTGAATATAGCATAGTATTGTATAGCTTTACTTAACCTTAGTCTTAGTTTTGTTTTATTTTTAGTCCAACATTGTACAGTTAGGAGCATGTAACTATCCTTGTTTAGTATACATATGTGTTAGGTGTGAGGTCTCTCTACCTCTCTCTCTTGGCTCCACTTTAACATGGTATCAGAGCTATAAGAGAAACCCTAATTATTTACCTCCTCCTTCTTTTCCCTTTTGGTTTGGCTGTGTATCCATTCTGACAATTCCTTTGGCAACCGTACTTCTTTACCAGTCACCCCTCTATCATCTCTGGCGTTCCCAGATCACCGCCACTGCCACCAAATTGTTGTTGCCACCGATCTTCGCCACAGATCACCGAGATAAGTAATCATGGCTTTTAAAAATGGCATTTTCACTTTTGTAATTTCTGAATCTCCTATTATTACGTAGGAGAAATTAATTGGTAGTGAAAATTATCTGTCTTGGTCTGCCTCTGTGGAATTATGGTTTATGGGTCAAAGTTATGAAGACCATTTGGTCAAGAAAGGGGAAGATATTTCTGTTGCAAACAAAGTGCAAAGGAAAAAGATTGATGCACAATTATGCAGCCTATTATGGGAATCCGGGGATCCCAAAGTTTTACATCATCTTCGCGCCTATAAAACATGTTTCAAATTTTGGACCCAGGCCAAGGGCTTATACACAAATGATATTCAATGTTGTTACAAAGTTGTTTCTGCCATTGTTCATGTTAGACAATAGGATATGGATCTTTCAACTTACATAGGAAAGATAGAATTCCTCAAGGAGGAGTTCTTGTCTCTGATGCCTCCTATTGATAGTGTAGAAGCCCAACAAACACAAACCAATAAGTTTTTCATGGTGTTGACTCTCATTGGGCTCCACCCTGACCTTGAATCCATCAGAGATCAAATTCTAGCTAGCCCTTCGGTGCTCTCATTGGATGAAGTATTTGCCCGCTTGTTGCGTATCTCCTCTACTCAAACAGTTACTTTTGATGGCCCTTCAGATTCCTCAGTTTTGGCTTCTCAGGCAAACACTAAAGACAGCCGTGGTGGTGGTCGTAATTGAGGACAACGTCATCAGTGCACATACTATAATAAGATTGGACACACTTGGAATCGGTGTTACCAATTACACGAGCGACCTCCTCGCACCGCTTACATCACCCAATCATCTGACACCCAGTTACTTGACTCATCTGAGGGCTCCACATCTCAGAATATTATCCTGACTGGTAGTGACTATGATATGTACCTCCAGAATCAAGCAGCCAAGTCATCTTCCATTGCTTCCATCACTCAGACTGGTAATCCCAGTGTTTGCTTTACTCAGTCTTCTTCTATTGGTCCGTGGATTTTAGACTCTGGAGCTTCTAATCACATATCTGGTGACAAACACCTTTTCTCCTCTCTTACTTGTTCTTCTACTTTACCTACTGTCATTCTAGCCAACGGTTCCAAAACTGTAGCTAAAGGAATTGGTTTGGCTCATCCCCTTCCTACTCTTCCTCTCACCTCTATACTTTATGTACCTGAGTGCCCGTTTAATCTTATTTCCACCAGTAAAATGACCTGCACTCTTAATTGCTCTCTCACTTTTCTGATAAATCTGTAATCTTGCAGGACCGAGGTACGGGAAAGACGATTGGTACACGGCACGAGTCTCAAGGCCTTTACCATCTCACATCACCTCATAGATTAGTAAAAGGGCTCCTCCCCACTGATGAAGAGATGTCCACCAAGGGAGAAGATGCCTTTCACAGGATGATTCCAGCCCCCCTGGAATATTCTTTTCTCCCTGCCACTTGCATCTCCACTAATTCTCATGCTCTTATTTATAATTGTTTGGGCCATCCTAGTCTCTCGAACTTCAACAGATGGTCCCTCATTTTCGTACTTTGACGTCTCTTGAGTGTGAGTCTTGTCAGCTTGGAAAACATACTCCTGTTTCGTTTCCAAAGCATCTCAATAATCGGGCTACATCCCCCTTTGAACTTGTCCACACTGATGTTTGGGGTCCTAGTCGTACTATTTCTAGTTTGCATTTTCAGTGCTTTGTAACTTTTATTGACGATTATTCTCGATGTACTTGATTATTCCTCATGAAGAATCGATCTGAATTATTCTCAATTTTTAAGAAATTTTGTGCTGAAATTCAAACTCAATTTAATGTTGCTATCCGTGTTTTATGTAGTGACAATATACGAGAATATTTTTCTGCACCTTTTTCTTCTTTTATGTCTCAATAATGACTTCTTCACCAGTCATCCTATGCCCACACTCCTCAATAAAATGGAGTAGCTGAACACAAAAATCGTCATCTCATAGAGATAGCTTGCACTTTACTTCTTCACAGTCATGTTCCTTTTCGTTTCTAGGGGATGTTGATCTCACTACTTGCTACTTAATTAATCGTATGCTTCTTCTGTGTTGCACAATCAGATTCCCCATTCCATTCTCTTCCCCACACAACCTCTTTATCTTCTTCCTCCTAGTGTTTTTGGATGTACTTGTTTTGTACACAACCTTGCACCTAGGCAAGATAAGCTTTCCGTGAAGGCCACAAAATGCATCTTTTTGGGGTATTCCAAGCTTCAGAAGGGGTATCGTTGTTCTTCTCCTGACATTAATCGATATCATCTCTCAGCAGATGTAACTTTCTTTGAGCAGTCACCATTCTTCTCATCCACTGTTGAGCCACTCTCCATTTCTGAAATTTTACCTCTTCCCTATATTTCCATGCCTGCAAATGATGTCTCTCGTCCTCTTTAAGGTTATCACCGTCGACCTCCTCTTGAAGCTGTTGTAGGTTCCACTGAAGTCCCTGATGACAATCTCCCTGTCCCACTGGCTTTGCCTACTTCGGCCCCGCATTCAGTTGACAGCTTGCCTATTGCTCGTCGAAAAGGTGATCGATCTACTCGTAATCCTCATCCTCTCTATAATTTTTTGAGTTACCATCGATTATCTTCACCCTATTATGCATTTGTTTCCTCCTTGTTCTCTATTTCTGCTCCTAAAAGCACCAGTGAGGCTCTATCACATCTTGGGTGGAGACAAGCCATGGTAGTTGAAATGATTGCTTCGCATACGAATGGTACTTGGGACTTGGTTCCTTTTCCACCTGGTAAAAATATAGTGGATTGCCGTTGAATATATACTGTTAAGATGGGTCTTGATGGACAAGTTGATTTGACTTAAAGCCCGCCTAGCTACTAAGAGCTATACTCAGATTTATGGTCTTGACTATGGTGACTCCTTTTCCCCAGTTGAGAAGGTTGCCTCTGTTCGATTATTCCTCTCCATGGCTGCTATGCGGCATTAGCCTCTTTACTAGTTGGATATTAAAAATGCTTTCCTTCATAGTGATCTAGTAGAGGAAGTTTATATGGAGCAACTGCCTGGCTTTGTTGCTCAGGGGGAGTCTTGTTTAGTGTGGAAATTACACCGTTCTCTATATGGTTTAAAACAATATCCTCGAGCATGGTTTGGACGATTTAGCTCTATTATTCAGGATTTTGGAATGCTTCAGAGTGAAGCAGATTATTCTGTTTTCTATCAGCACAACTCTTTGAGTCAGTGTATCTATCTAATGGTTTATGTGGATGACATTGTCATCACAAATAGTGATCAAGATGACATTTAGAAACTTAAACAACATCTCTTCCATCACTTTCAGACTAAAGACCAGGAAAAACTGAAGTATTTTCTGGGAATTGAGGTAGCTCAGTCTAGTACAAGTATTGCCATTTCACAAAGAAAATATGCTTTAGACATCTTGGAAGAGACTAGTATGTTAGATTGTAAGCCCGTGGACACACCCATGGACCCCAATGTTAAGCTTGTACCAGGACAGAGGGAGCCTCTAGCAGACTTTGGAAGATATCGGAGACTTGTGGGTAAACTGAATTATCTCACCATTACTCAACCAGATATCTCTTTTGCTGTAAGTGTAGTCAGTCAATTCCTACAGTCACCGTGTGATAGTCATTGGGATGCTGTGGTTCACATTCTTCGATATATTACAAGAGAACCAGGTCAAGGTGTGTAATATGAAGATAAAGGCCACACTCAAATTGTAGGGTACACAGATGCTGAGTGGGCTGGTTCTCCTTTAGACAGGCATTCTACCTTAGGATATTGTGTTTTTGTTGGAGGTAACTTAGTATCTTAGAAAAGCAAGAAACAAAATGTAGTTGCCAGATCAAGTGCAGAAGCTGAGTACCGAGCCATGGCTCTGGCAACATGTGAACTTATTTGGCTGAAACAACTACTCCAGGAGATGAAATTAGGAGAGGATGGAAGTATGAAGCTAATATGTGATAATCAAGCAGCCTTACATATTGCATCTAATCCCGTTTTTCATGAAAGGACCAACCACATAGAAGTGGATTGTCATTTTATTAGAGAAATGATCTTGTCAGGATGTTGGCCGACCCCTAATTGGGATAAGGTCTTGATGATGATGATGATGATCTTGTCAGGATGTATTGCTACTAGCTTCGTCAATTCAAATGATCAACTAGCAGACATCTTCACGAAATCTCTCAGAGGACCTCGAATTAAATACATTTGTAACAAGCTTGGAGCATATGACTTACATGCCCCAGCTTTAGGGGGAGTGTTGAATATAGCATAGTATTGTATAGCTTTACTTAGCCTTAGTCTTAGTTTTCTTTTATTTTTAGTCCCACATTGTACAGTTAGGAGCATGTAACTATCCTTGTTTAGTATATATATGCGTTAAGTGTGAGGTGCAAAATCACCAACACACATTCACCCATTCTAAGGGTTTCTCTCTATCTCTATCTCTCTCAGATCCACTTTAACAAGGTCCTTCTCGTATAGCAAAAGTCATTAGCCATAAATGGTACATCACCTTTACTGATGAATACTCCCGTTTAGCTTGGGTCTATTTGACGAAAGAGAAATCTGAAGTCACTTGTTTATCAACTTTCCTTCTATGAACTTTATGCAGTTCAATGTGCAAATTAAAAGAGTGCACAGTGACCATGGGAGTGAATACCTAACAAGTTCACTAATACAATTCTTTGCAAAAAAAAGGTGTTCGCCACATGAGATCATATATAGATACTCCTACACAAAATGGGCTTGCAGAAAGGAAGAATCGCATCTCTTACAAATTGCTAGAAGTATTTTGTTCACCAGAAATGTACCTAAATCCTTTTGGGGTGATGCAATTCTTACAGCCACTAAGCTAATGAATAGAATTGCATCTCAGGTCTTGGCTTACAAATCACCAATTCAAGTTTCCCAATAGTCGTGTACCACTTACCGTCAAACAAATAAGCTTTGTCTTCATGTTCTTGGTTGTGTCTCCTATATCCATCTTGAGGGAGTCGGGAAACTAGAACCTCTAGCCATGAAATGCCTCTTCCTAGATTACTCTATGATCAAAGGTCACCAAGTGTTGTTTTCCCTCCATTCCTAGTTTATATGTCAATCATGATGTCACATTCCACGGAGATACTCCCTAGTACTCTACCTATGGTAGGCAGGTGAATTATGATTACCTAAGCCAGATGTAGAGCAGTTTCCTCTAGATAATCCCTGCTCCAAGACCCAGTAATAGAAACTTGTGAAACTCATGAGGAATCACGAGCTTAAGATGATTCTAATGTTCAAGAGTTTCATTCCAGCAACTTGAAAAAGAGACAAAGCTTTTACAAGTATATGAGAGGTGAAGGCCAGTTGAGACACAACAAAATGAATATAATACATCCACTTTTGACTCTCCAGTCCAATCTGAAGTATTGAAAGTGCGATCACCTAAAAGTCCACATTCAAGTAATGAATTCATTACTAAATCTATTTTAGATAGTGATCTGCCTATTGCACTAAGAAAAGGAGTGAGAACATCTATTAAGTATGTCAATGAGGAATTATACGTCAATATATCGGTTGAATCATGATTTCAGAGCATTTATTGTGCATGTCTCGAGTAAATATTATAAAAAATGTTCAAGAAGCCATGTAACATGAGGATTGTACAAAAGCTACTCACAAAGAACTACAAGCCCTACATAAAAATCATAAATGGACCACAGATGTTTTACCAAGAGGAAAGAAACCAATAGGATGCAAATGGGTATTTATGGTAAAATATAAAGCAACTGGCACAGTGGATGGGTATAAGGCAAGATTGGTTGCAAAAGGATATACACAAAGTCTTGGAGTAGACTACTCAAAAACATTTGCTCCTGTGGCAAAGAAGAACACTATCAAGGTACTGCTATCTATTGCTGCTAACCAGAAATGGAAAACATATCAGTATGATGCTATGTAGTTGGGAAGCGACTTGTGCCCAGAGGGACTAGGCGCGACCAACTAGGTGTCAAATGAGTGAAATGGAATTCTTAAGTAATAAATCAACATGTCGATAACAACAACTTAAGATTAAATCAAACGATCATACACAAAGAAGTAAGTTTAGAAACATAGAAATACAATGATAGTCATAATACTAGTCTCCCTAGTCTCTGCTACTCCCTCAATCCGTTGTGGCCTCTTCATCATCTTCCTATAAGTCCAGGAACAATAAACAATCAAACAACGGTTACACAAATGAAGTAAAGTAAATGTTAGAGTTAACTACTAATACTTAAGAGTCATCTTCCTGTACCTTTTCCTCTTCAAGAAGGTCAAGATCGTTATCAGAATCATCTCCCTGAGAAATGTAGACATCCTCAGTCTCATCATCATCCTGCTCTTCTCCAACATCCTCATCTGGCTCTTGTTCTTGATGAGCTTGAGACTAAGAAATGTGACTAAGCATCTACCTCCTCCCCTGCCTCTGGTATTGCCTAATAGATGAAGCATCACGTTCACTTGATCCTTCAGCAAGCTCAACATCTAACCAGATGAGGTCATCGCCTGATGCACCAGATCATCTCCAGCATCTTCTTGAATAATCCACTCATCACTTTTGTTGACATCTCGCAATAGAATATGATCTATATACATATGCATTTTCAAACGATCCTCATGTCAACAATGAAGGCGCTGAATGTATTGAACGTCTACTAGATTGTTTATTGTCTTAGCATGCAGCCTATTCCTCTTCTTAGTGTGGATCTAAAAAGAAAATATATTTATAAATTTAAAATATAATAAACGTATAGTATACTAAATAACTAATAAGTACTAAATCTTAATATCTAAGCAGCTTACATTCTCAAAGACACTCCAGTTACGATTCTAAGGAGATGCATTGCATATCTGAGAGAGACCTTAATGGCAAATGTTTGAAAACGTGGGGCTTTAGCCCCAAAGTTAATCCACCACTCACCTACAAAAGTTGAAGAAAATTAAAGTTAGAAAAATAAACAAAATCAAAATATTATAAAATAAAATTTAAGAGTTAAAACTTAAAACATAGAACATTACAAGGGGCTAGGGTTTTTCCCTTGCATATTTCCAAGTCATTGCTAAACAAACCTCTAGCATATCTATAGGTGAATATCTTATCTACCACCATGTCAACCTCCTTTCCATCATATAGCCTACTGATGATATGCATTAGACCATTCTTGATGTCACTGTTGCACTCAATTTCAATCTCATGGTCGTAGTAGAAGGATGGGTTGAGGTAATATCTAACTGCATACAAAGGCTGGTGAAGTTGAGACTCCACCTACTGTTTATGATCCCCCAAATATGAGCAGTTTGACGTTCATCTCTTGCTAGATTAGCTTGAATCTTTTCTTTACCCTGGCTATAGCCTCAAAGATGTATCTCATTGCCAATTTCTCTTCACTATCCACCACCCTCAAGATCTACACAAGTGGAGCAATAATCTTTAAACAAAAGAGGACATGGTTCCAGAAGCTAGTACACAACACAATTCTTTAATCTCTGTTACCTTCAGGCCTTTCCAGCCATTTACTATTCATCCACTCCGAACAGTGGAACATTGCCCTCCAATTTGTCTTCAAGTTGTGAATGGTTTCTAAGCTCAAGAAGTTGGTGGGGAAGCACATTACTGTAGGTCTAACTGAATCTTTTTTCTTTGTAAATTTTCTTATAAGATGAACAACATGTGTGTGGCTATATATTAAAACTATCCTTGTCCTAGCTTCTGCCAGAGTTTTCTTTACAATTGACAATTTGCCTATGTCCTTTAACATCAGATCTATGCAGTGAGCTACACAAGGGGTTTAATATAAATGTGGCCTCCTCACCATCACCTCCCTTCCTGTAGCCACGTAGTTGAAGGCATTATCAGTTATTACCTAAAATAGAAAAAAGTGTAAAATTATATAGGGTAAACTTGCATCATAAACTAGCTAAAATACTTACAGATAATAGATATAAAACTAAACAATTACCTGAACTACATTGTTCTCTACAACTTCATCAATCACCTTCTCCAACATGTCAAGTATTAAGTTTGCGTTCTTGACATGTGCAAACCCATCAATAGATTTCAAAAAAAACTGTCCCATTGGACAGTTCACCAGAAAGTAGACAAGGGTGCCCCTTACTGACATGATGGAGCACCCACACCCATAAAAGCATAAGGGAGCACTCTTGCTGTCAATGTCACCTTGAGACTCGAAAGGAATATATAATAATACAAGGGTGCAAAAAAGAACACTAAACGCATACCTAATCCAATTAGTTTTACGTTGATCTATGTACTCTTTTGTCTTCTATACTTGTTTCTACAAAAGATACCCTCAATTTGTGATACGAGTGCTTTGAAACCTTGGTCACATAAGATTATAGGATGTAAGATTAGGTAAAAGGCTAAAACAAGTGTTAAACTATTAATTATTAAAAATATAAGATATATACCTGGACCATGTTACGCAATTGCCTCTAACATGGTCTAGAAGGAACGACATTAAACGCAATGCTACGTTCATAGAACCAAGAGGCGATGTAATTGCATGCTCTTGTCCTAAACTCCTTATATGCTCTATTCATTGTCGTCTGTTGCATAGGTGCTTTCCCCTTTCCCTGGGCCTCAGGGTTGGAAGCAAAGAGATAGTCAATAAGCCCCTTTGTTTGTTGGCAGGCATCTTACGCCTCTTGCCCCCAATGGAAATACCAGTAGCCTTAGTAATTTCAGTCTTCTGCACCTCAGCCTCATCATCATCATCTTCATCATGCAAACCAAACAAATTTTTTGGCCGTTCCATCTCCTTTGTTATTCTCTCTCTATTCTCTTCTTCTTCTTTGCTTCGTTCATATAATCTAAAATTTTCTTAGATATCTCAAGAGTGACTAGAACTCAATTTTTGGCATTCCTATCCCCACGCGTCAAATGTTGCTTAAATCTAAATATTCCTCCACTACACCTATTTCCACAAAGCTTACACCATACCAAATTTTTGTCATTTAGATCCCTTGCCTCTCCATATTCCCACTCTAGATCCATTAATCTAGAAGAAGCATTGGCAAAGCCCCTTGATGATGACATATTATAATATCAATGTATAGGAATAGCAAAATAGGAATAAAGGAACCTAATACTCATAGAGTGGAAAGGAAACAAATCAGGCAATCAGAAGAGAAACCCTGCAAACAAAAAGAACAAAAAAATTAAATAAATAACAATACAAAAGTAAGAAGGTTATGGAAACAAAACTTAAGAAAAGTGAAAAGAAGCATGCAACATGCGAAAACAACGTTATGGATCGGTTGTTTTTAGCATTATAATGGTCCCATTTACACATTTATTACAAAAACAAATAAATTGCTGTTTTAAAATATTTTTAGTGAAAATAACAAAAAAAGGGAGAAAAACATATCAAAGGAGTCCATGAATAAGTTGTTTTTAGCATTATAATGGTGACATTTACATATTTGCTACAAAAACAAATTACTAAATTAAAAAATTACTGTTTTTAGTGAAAAAAACTAAAAATAGGAAGAATAAACATCAAAAGATTCCATTGATAAGTTGTTTTTAGCATTCTTATGGTGACATTTACACAATTTCTACAAAAAACAAAAAAAAATATAAAACCGTACTGTTTTTCACTGTTTTTAGTGAAAAATGCACAAAAAAGAAAAGATAGTAAAAAAACCGTTGATGGCTTTCATGGGTCAATCACTTTTAGTATTATAATGTTTAGAATATGGATATTTTCTTTTTAAAAAAATCAAAAATACAAATTACTAATATATTTTACATTTTCAATAAAAAAACCACAAAAATAGTGCATAACACACTAAATCAATGAAAATAAATGGAAAGAATGAAATGGAGTTTTTGTTTTTAGCTTTAGAGTGTACATATGTTGAAATTTCAAAGATCTTACCTCAATCACTTGAAATGGGCTTCAATCAATGATGGAAGATCGCTCATTCAGTACTCTTGCAAGAATGAAGCAGTGGAATGGTGAGGAAAAAGAAGAATCGAGGGTGCATTAGGCGCAACCAATTGCAGTGCAACAACATAAGTTGCACTGCTCCTACTACATAGGTATGATGTGAAAAATGCATTTCTCAATGGGCAATTGGAGGAAATTTACACGGAGATTCCTCAAGGCCAAAATGTGAATGATTGCCTGGGGTTATAGAAATCATTGTATGAGCTAAAACAATCCCCAAGAGCATGGTTTGGTAGAATTCATCAGGTTGATGATCCAAAGTAGCTACAAACAAAGCCAAGGAGACCACACCATATTCATCAAACACATGCGAGGTGTAAACTATCATCACTAATTGTTTACATTGATGATATTATTGTGACAGGTAATAATGAAATAGAGATGAAGAGTCTCAAGCAAAAGATAGCTCAAGAATTTTAGAAACTCGAGGTACTTTCTTCGCATAGAGATAGCTTGTTCTAAGCAAAGGATCTTCATTTCTCAAAGAAACTACATTATGAATCTCCTAAAGGAGACAGGACTTCTTGGTTGTGAATGAGCTGCAACCCCCATTGATGTGAATACTGTACTCCAGACTACAAAGGGAAGTTACAATGGACAAGCCAAAGCTCAATAGCAACAGCTTGTGGACCGATTGATATATCTGTCACTTGCTCAATTTAATATAGCTTATGTAGTAAGCTTGGTGAGTAAATTTATGCATGATCTAGGAGAGGAGCACATGGAAACTACACTCAAAATTACACTAAATTTGTGCATATATATTACCCTTCCATTTGTGAATAGAATTACAGAAAATTAGTTCATTTCAACTATGTCAACAATGCGTTTCTACATGGTGACCTAGAAGATGAGATGTACAAGGAGCAACCCCGGGATTAAATAATACTTCTAAGCCCAATCATGTGTGTTTATTAAAGAAATCACTATATAGGCTTAAACAAGCTCCAATAGCATGGTTTCACAAACTAAGCAGCTTCTTGACTAATTATGGGTTTAAAGGATCCCACACAGATTCATCACTCTTTATTTACAAGAAAAATGGTGCAAACTTATTTACTTAGGGAATTCTTGACAGCTCACAAAGGATTTCAACTGCTCATTTTTCTACCAAAGATTTAACCCAACTAAGTTAATTTTTGGGCATTGAGGTACTTCCTACAGAAGTTGGCTTAATCCTGTGCCAACATAAGTATGTCAGCGATCTCCTTAGCAGCGCTAACATGGATGGGGCAAAACCCAGTGACCTACAATATCTGAACACGTCTTAATATTTCCTTAAATATGACCAAGCTATCTCAATACATGTATTGTCTACAGTTCATTGGGCTGTTGTTAAAAGACTGCTTGCTATTTGAAGAGCACCACAAGTATGAATTACATATCAAGTGCAGCTCGTCTTCTGTTTTTACATGCATACACAGATGTAATTGGGCAAGTAAACGGGATGATTGGATGTCTACTAGTGCTTTTGTTGTTTTCTTTGCTCCAAATGCCGTATCATAGAATTCTAGAAGCAAAAGACCGTGCTCGATCTTCTACTGAAGCAAAGTATCGGGCCTTAGCAATAACAACTTTGGAACTCATCTGGCTCGAAGGACTTCTCGAAGAATATGCTGTTAAACACACTACTGTAATCAACAATTCTTGTGACAATGTAGGCACAACATATCTAAGTGCAAATCTGGTTTTTGTCTTCACATGAAGCAGATGGAAATAGATTTTTGTTTTGTTAGAGAGCATGTAGCCATGGCTCTCCAACTTCGCCATGTTTGTACAATGAATCAAATTGCTGATGCATAGTTCATCCAAACTTAAGTCTTTGTATATGGAACTGGAATAAAAGCAAAACAAGGAACCTGAATGAGGTTACCAGCTAGTTCTAGGAGAAGAATTGATTGGGCTTTCAAAGGAACTCTTAACCAGATTTTCCTTAATGCTAATCATATCCCCAAAACTTGTTTATAACCAATAGTAAAGTCACTGTTTATAAAGGAAGAAACAATGACGACAGATGGGTACCTGTATCAGGAATCAACCACTGATTTCTTGTAGAAATCTGGCCTATACAGCCTAGACTTTGAGACAAACCACTCTAGAAAGATATACCCAAATAAGGCCTTAGACCAAGCAAGAAGAAAACAAGAAAGAAAGAAAATAGAAGAGAAAAACTTCAATCCTTCATTCATCAATGTGTAAAAATGTGACTGACCATCTCAGTCATTGTAAGTTTCTACTCTGTCCTTCTCTTCTCTTATGCTGTCCCTTCTTACTGTTTGACCATCTCAGTCATTGTAAGTTTTCTTCACTCTAAGAAACTCTCAATCATTCAAGGATAAAAAATAAGATACAGAATGACAGGAATCATCAGCAAACTAGCATACACAATGTTATTATAATTAAGTAACAGAAATGACTTGTCTAGCATAGAAAGATTACTCATGTCGTTAACATTAGGCATAATAGAGATATGTCATAAGATATATTGTGTATAAAGAGGTAATTACACAATTCTATTTGATAGTTTCAGGTTAAGTCTGCACTTCCCAAAAGAAAGGTAAATGATAGTTCAAACAACCATTAAGTATAAAAATAACAAGGACTCCAAAAACCTGGTAGAGAGATTTGTCCATATGTTTTCTTTTCCTTTTAGCCGATGAAGTAACTTTTTTCCTCTCATTAAATACAATGAAGGAGTCCATACAATCTGTAGAAATATGAGCCACCATGAATGCATTCACTATTATAAATAAAAAACAAAAGGAAAACACATACACAGCGTAATGCAAATTTGCCAGAAGAAGAGAAGTTAAATAATTACCTTCTACACCCACATAGTACCTAGATGAGTATGTATTTACGAAGTGATCTCCAATATTTTGCATGGTACACTCCAACCTTCCACCAAGGTCACTACCACATGGAAAATAATAGGTTACAAGAGCTAAAACTTGGTCCTATCATTTTCATACTAACGCATTTATAAAATTGCAGCGAGAGAAGAAATGCCAATACAGAATAAGCAAATATTTTACTATCACTTAATCATATCAAACATCGAAAAGACACTGGATTCTAAGTAGAACCAGAGTGTTCTACCAAGGGGAACGGCCCCAATTTAATCCACAAGAAAAAATAAAATCTTAGTCATTTCTACTAATTCGAGTGATTCCAGTTATAAATAAAGCTTTCAACTATGTAACATAATAATTATTAGTTGATCAACCAGATGAACTTCAAGCCTGACAGAACACTTTCCAGTCCAATTGACAGATGCATAATATATTGCTTAGATATTAAATGATCCAGGCAGATTAGTTTTCTGCAGAAGGATGACAATCCGTTCATCATTCCAAATTAACATGTCCAGAAGTCACACAAGTACCCCCATGTACAAATTAGAATGGCTGTTGAAGAAACACTGATGAACTTCATTAAGAGTCCTACCAATATCACTGGGGAAAAATCAATATTTTATATGCTCATGAGCACTAATCGAACAGTTCCCCATAAAGAGAAATGACCTTGAGAGAAGAAACTTTTTCTTTCAAGAAAACTGGGATTGTTAAGGGGCATACTTGCAGCTATGATTTCCTAACTGTTACTCCATAATCAGTCTTTGCTGTATTCATTTCAAGTTTTCAATCCTATTACATTGGTAGGGGTATCATGATAAATAGTGACATTCTTCTTGGAAGAGATAAGGATGAAGTTTGAAGAATGTGTCACCCTAAAGCTTCAAGTTAACTCTCCACTCTATCAATGAAAATACTTCCAGCAGTTGACATGGTAGAATAGCAAAGTCTCAGGAAACCTGGACCTGCCCTTTCCTTCATCCAACTAATAATCTACAAGAAACTCTTCAAAGCAACACCTATTGTTCACGGGAGCTATGAGCGCCTCAATAGCAGCCTAATCACCAGCCTCCTTAGCTTCTACAATAATGATACTATCACAATATTCTAAAATTGCAGGCAATAATTGGCATTATCTTGTGTTTTTGCTGGTCCTTGATTGGAAATTTGTCGACCTAAATCCGTCTAGAGAACGAGATTATATCCATTTTTGCCAAGTTGGTATAGATCTCCAATTGAGAATAGTTTGACTTTGAGGTTTATGCCATTCTCCTAGTTTGAAGATTAGAACTCAATAGAATTTTAAATAATGACTTTATGGTGATCAATCTTCCAGGATGTATGCTAGCACCTTAAATTTTGACTTTTTCTATGTTTCATTTATTTTTCTATACCAAATGCAAATGGCCTGAATGTGGATTGGAGTTTAAAGAACAGCATGAGATACTCAGGGCTTTTTACTCCTATCACCTATACAAAGAAACACCAGTCAGATGTATCTTACCTACTCTGAAAATTGACAAGTAGGCAAAAGTAATCAGTAAGAAACTCGCCATAGTCAACAAAAATGTCCTGTATCATATTATAATACATGTCACTTCAAAGGGTTTCTATTTGAGGTATATATATAAAACACGTTCCACTCAAAAGAATTTCTAATTTGAGGTACATATAAAACAAAGTAACAATTATACCAAATACAATAGACAGCTCAACTAATTTGGCTCTCCCACAAGTTCTCTCCTTTTCTTCTTTCTTCTCACTCCCTTTGTTGAGTAATTTATATAAGCATTTTTTGTTTTTTTTTGCACCTACATCACCTTGCTCACCAAGAATTTAAAGTCTGTTCAATTTCCTTCAAGGATTTCTTGACCTTCTCTAGAATTGCTTTGACACAAGACTTGCATAAGGAAAAAGAGACCAACTACTACATAATTTCCACGGCAGGAAGCGGAAGCAAAACAAGCACTCTTTTTCTTTATGGGGAACAAGCAGTCTCTTGGGGGGGTCAGATGCGGGAAGTGCTAACTCTTCTCTTTCGTTTTTCTTGAATTTTTTGGGGAAAAGGGGGGTGCCATTACCAAGTGAGAAAGGTGATCTCAAGAGTAACAAAGGAGGTGCCTTCATAGGGAAAAAAACAGAAAATTTTAAAGTAAAATAAGGGTACCATAAGTTAGATACCCTAAACTTATAATCTTAAAGTGGTAATTCTGAGACGTGTTTGCCCTTTCTTAAAAAAAAATTCTCATCATTGAAGGGCAACGAGGAGGAAGTACGTGGAAGCATGATTCACCATCCTGAGGAAGCAGCATTTCGAACCCTGCATCTAGAGCACACTTCTGTAAATTGAGGAGGAAGAACATGGAGAAGCATGATTCACCATCTTGGGGAAGCATTACATCCCCACTTCTGGAGCACACTCTGCAAAGTGCTTTCCCCGATTATCAAATGCTCCTAGGTAATATGCACTACATTATCTAAAATCTTCACAAAACTTTTCGCTTTTCCTATTACAAAGGATCTTCAAAAACCATGAACTCATCCAGCATTTATAAACAAAAAAAAAGGGCAGCCTGGTGCACAAAGCTCCCACGTATGCAGGGTCTGAGGGAAGGGAGGACCACTAAGGGTTTATAGTGCACAGCCTTGCATTGCATTTTTACAAGAGGCTATTTCCATGCCTTGAACTCATGACCTCCAGGTCACATGGAGACAACTCTATCGTTGCGCCACATGTTGTCCTGCTATCATTTTGTGTGACATTGAACTCCTAGAGTTGTCGCCATGTGACCTGGAGGTCATGAGTTCAAGGCATGGAAATAGCCTCTTGTAAAAATTCAAGGTGAGGCTGTGCACTATAAACCCTTAATGGTCCTCCCCTCCCTCAGACCCTACATACGTGGGAGCTTCGTGCACCAGGCTGGCCTTCTTTTCTTTTTTTTGTTTATAAATGGAATAAATGCAAATAAAGACAAAGAATAAAGGAAAACAAAGAAAAAGACATGCAAAGAAACTAACCAAGTAGTCATATCTCGATATGTAAAATACCGCAGTAATCCCAAGTCCCATAAGATATAATCACACATTAGAATCCTAATAGAGCTATCTTCTTCATATAAGCTAGAAGTGTCATTGTGTCATTATGATTGGAATGCACAACATTAGACCTTTTTAACAGGACAAAAAGGATTATAGTTATTTTGACATTTTCCTTGGTGGAAATCCACAATCAGCTAGAACCCACTTTATATTTCAAAAAGGGATTAATATAAGTATAAAATTCAAAAAAAAAGATGGAAACATCATATGCAAAAGAATGTACCTATGCTGAATTCCAAGATCGTCCACATATGTAACAGGCTTCTTCAAGTTTAGAACCATTCCAGGTAAGCAGGTGACATCCTTAGAGGATCCAATTTTCTCAGCAGAAGCTAAATCAACATATAATATGTTTGTATTTGCAGGGAACTGCTCCTGCAAGCTTAAACATAATGAACAAGGTTGCAAGGGGGTTAATTCTACAATTTCTTGCTATAAGAAATAAAACTGAAAAAGATGTCCATAGGAAATATGTGGATGGACAAGTTATTATACAAGGAGATAAAAAGAAGATGGACATGCATAAAGAAAATATTATGTGCTAATGCAGACCATTTAGCTCTGCAAACTAATAACTTACACCAAAGTGTAACTAGTATTTTTCATAATTAAGCAGTGAGCAGTGTGAAGATAGACGCATTACTAAAACCAATCAATAAGTAGCACATGATACTAGATCAAGAATACAAAACCAGGCCCAAAAGTTACTGTAAGTATTGGAAGTGGCTAATACGTTATATAACAATTCTAAAGGATCTATTACACATGAACATCCTGTACTGTATATGCTCAAAAGAGTATCATATCCAAAGTGTGAATCAGTTATACAAGGCTAATATGGCAGCTACAACAGTAACCGGTCCAACCAATATGGTACCAATATTTATGCTGTCAATATCAAGATTAAATGAAATATGAGCACCCCTTTCTTCAAATTTATCCATCTTATAGCTTCGTCTTTTACTAATCTTTGTTGATATTCCATATGAACAATGAGTTGATATTGGGATGTTCTCTTCTTTATGAAATTCAAGTAACTTTCTTTTTTCCTGGTTTTGCTTGGATACAGATCTTAAGAAACATGTATGCTTAATTGAAATGCATGCCTTGGTTCAATAAAAAAGGGGACAGCCCTGGTGCACAAAGCTCCCATGTATGCCGCATCCAAGGAAGGGGTAGCCCATAACGGTCTATAGTACGCGGCCTTACCCTGCATTTTTGCAAGAGGCTGTTTCCACACCTTGAATCCATGACCTCAAGGTCACATGACGACAACTTTACCATTGCACCAAGGCTCCCTTTCTGCCTTGGTTCAATACTCTTCAATATTTTTGTGATTTGAGAACATTTGGTTTTCTTTTCGCTATTCCTAAATTCTACATCAGTTAGTTTTGTTTTCTTATATTTTGTCTCTAACTTCTGTATTTTTCTTTGTTCTTAGATACTACTGTAACTTTTTAGACAGATCCATGTTTTTATTCATCTATTTTCTACTTCCAACTTGCATTTAATTGTTTTATTATTTTAAACATTGTCAAATCTATTTTGCACCCTCTCTTTAATTGTGTGCAGGAGTCAAATTTAATATTTGAAATGAGTTAAGGCCTTATAGCACAGTGACGCAAGAAGGTCACAGTTTCCAGGCTGCTCGTGGAATATGTATGTATCTCTGCTTGCGTGCATGCGTGCATGTGTGTGTGTGTTGCCCTCACTAGACTGCAAAGCAGGTTGGCCAACTTAGAAAGTTTTAAGTATCTCTAAAGAGAGGGCAGCCCGTGCATGAAGCTCCTACATATGCAAGGCCCGGGGAAGGGGTGGACCACAAAGGTTCTATAATATTACAATTACTAATATAACTTCATTTCTATCAATCTTTGAACTCCATCTTTTATGAAGCTTCAGATAACTTGATCAACATGCAGAAAGACAGTCAACTAATTAAAGGGGATTCCCACTTTAGGCAATTAAAATAATTCTTCCTTTTAATACTTACGATTAGGTAGAAATCATATGAAAATGCAGACTTTATTGAAGTACATGTCGTGGTCCGTTACTGTGACATACTAGTGGTTTAAGAACATTATCTCATTTTATGTCATTCCTAACTTTTGTGTCATTTGATTTTGTTCCCTAATATCTTATTCTAAGCTTGCATGCCAGTTTCACATGACAAAGTGGAGTGGCACAAGATCTGCCTCTTGGCTCATGTCGAGATATTGATTACTCCACACAACAATTTGCTTCTCGTATCGACGAATCAGAAGAGATGTCCACCGGCAACCATATCTGGAAGCAACGATTAGTGGATATTGGTATTTTCACTACACGGCAAGCAAAGGGTTGGGGATTTGCCACAACTTTTTGAGGCTGCATGTGTGAAATCATTCATCTATTTTGCTATTGAATTGTGTTTAGTCAAATGATATTCCTATGCCATTCTAAAATTCTTGCCACATCCTCATTTAGGATTTCATAGTAAAAGTCAAGTGGTCTCACCTTTCTAAAGACCCGAACCATTTTAGAACTGAAAATAGCTCAGAAAATACAAGGGTGGGATCATCCAAAGTATGTGATCTTTTTGGGATAGAACCAGTCTATAGAAAGATTGTTAAGATCTATGTAGTTAAAGACGCGCCTAGGTGCTAGTCGACATGTAAGCGGCTGGGAGGGGGCCAGGCGCAGAGGAAATGAGGCGCGGTCACCTAGGCAAGCGCCTGGGTGCCCCTTTCAGGCGCACCCCCACTCCAGGCGCAGACCACTTAACCTGGTACGATATAAACCTTGTTTTTTTTTTCGTTTTTCACCTTCCAACCCTAATTTCAATCTTCCAACCTCCTGAGAAGGTGAAAACGACCATTCCTCTTCAATCTTTCACAGATCTAAGTAGAAAAAGGTATGGATTTATGAATTTTAGCATGTGTATACAGTTTCTGTAAAAAACATAAAAATCAGTACCATTTTTTCAAATTTTTTGTTTTTTGTTAACTATTTTCCATAGATCTTGATGGGTTTTAGTTCTATATGTATAAGAAAACATTTCATTTGTGTTTTATACTTATTTTCTCTAGATTTGAGTTTGTTTTTAGGTTTTTTACTGTTTTTCCAAAAAATTCAGTTACAGAAATAAAAAAAAGTCGTCGTTTTTTTGTATTTCTTCATTGAAACATATTTCTATCCACATATATAGCTTTCCCATGCTTGTGTCTTCATGTGTAATAATTTTTTCATCTTTTTTTTGTAATTTAGGGTTATTTTTTTAATTTTTCCGAAAAAAAAAAGTTACAAAAATTAGGAAAAAATTGTTCTTTTTTATATTTATTAGTTAATACCTATTCTTATCCACATATATAGCTTACTCATGCTTGTATCTTCATGATGATGTACTTTTCATGCTTTTTTTGTATTGTAGTGTTATTTTGTTCAATTTTTCCAAAAATAAAACTTACGAAAATTAGAAAAAAATTTGTTTTATTTATATTTATTAGTTAATACCTATTCTTATATACATATATAGCTTTCCCATGCTTGTGTCTTCATGTATGCTGTATTTTTCATGCTTTTTTTGTATTTTAGTGTTTTTTTTCAATTTTTCTGAAAATAACAATTACAGAAATTGGAAAAAAAAATATTATTTTTATATTTATTAATTAAAACGTATTCCTATTTACATATATAGCTTTTCCATGCTTGTGTCTTCATGTGTGATGTATTTTTCATGCTGATTTCTATTTTGGAGTTATTTTTTTTCAAATTTTACAAAATAACAATACTCACTCTTTTATGCTTTTTATATTTTAGGCCTAAAATTTAAAGATGTCATCATCAAGGGGTTCAACTTCAGATACTTCAGCTATTTCTAGATCTACAGACCCAGGGTGGAAGTATGGAGACTAGAGAATTCCAGGTGATAAGAATACAGTTTGGTGCAAATTGTGCGGAAACAAATACAGTGGTGGAATTTATAGGCTAAAACAACATTTAGTTGGAGGGCATAGGAATGCTAAAAACTGCAGCAAGGTGACTCCTAATATATCAAAAAAAAAAAGTGATTATATGAATGAGTCAAAAAAGAAGAAGGATGAAAGGGAGAGAATCATTATGGAGCAAACACGACCAGAAAAATTTTTGGGATTCATGATGATCTTGAAGTTGTTGAGGGAGATGTGGATGATAGAGGGAGACAAGCTAGTAGTAGTAGTGGCCCAGGCTCTAGTAGATTTGGCATAGGGAGCAACAAGAGGTCTAGGAATGGAATAAAGGGACCTCTTGATATTCATTTTGCCCTTGATCCTGAGAAGGCTCCTTTGCATCAAACAACAATAAATAATGCATATAAAAGGGAGCCTAGAACCAGAGCATGTGATTACATTGCAAGCTGGTTTTATGAGAATGGCATTGCCTTCAATGCCGCTCCGTGTCAGTCTTTTTAGTCCATGTTTGAAGCGGCTGCACAACATGGACCAGGTAAATAGTTTTCTTTTGTTTTTCTTTATATCCTAGTACTTTTTATGCATATTTTTAAGTTAAAGAGTATTTAACTTATGTTTTCTTTCTTTCTAATGTTTCAAGGCACCCTCTTATCATGAGTTGAGGGTGCCTCTTCTCAAAAAACAAGTTGAAAGGACGAATGAATTTCTACAAGGATTCAGAAAAGATTGGGCACGATATGGATGCTCCATAATGTTAGATTGGTGGACCGATGGCAAGGGTCAAACCTTAATCAATTTTTTGGTAAACTGTCCAATTGGGACAGTTTTTCTCAAATCAATTGATGGATCTGAGCATGTAAAGAGCTCAGATTTAATTGTTAAAATGTTGGATGTCGTCATAGATGACGTTGGAGAGGAAAACATTGTCCAAGTAATCCCCACTCTTAATTTTAGTTAAGTTTTTTATCAAAAAATTTAATATTTAAAAGTTTTAATATTTACTTATGAATTTGATTGCCTATTATAGATCATCATGGACAATGCGCCAAATTATATAGCTGCAGGAAGACACTTGCAAATAAGAAGAAAGCATCTATTTTGGTCACCCTATGCAGCTCATTGTGTTGACTTGATATTGGAAGATATTGACAAATTGCCAAAAGTGGAGCATGTTATGAAACAAGCGAAGACAATGACCGTTTTCATATACAGTCACACTCATGTCCTTCATTTGATGAGGACGATAACTAAGCAAAGAGAATTAGTCAGGCCTGTAGTCACTCATTTCGCCACAAACTTTTTGAGTTTAGAGAGTATCTACAATGTTAGGGCGGAATTGAGGGAGATGTTCCGCTGTCAAGCATGGAGTAATAGCAAATGGAGCAATACCCTAGTTGGAAAAAGAGTACAGAATATTGTTAATCGCAGCTCCTTTTGGAATAATATTTTATTTTGCTTGAAGATAATGGCACCACTTATGGAGGTGTTGAGGCTTGTGGATACTGAAGAGAAGCCTGCAATGAATTATATATACGAGGCCATCACAAGAGCCAAGGAAAAGATTATGGCAAATCTTAAAGATAATGAGCGACAGGCCGCCCATATTTGTGGCATTGTTGATAGTAGATGGACGAATCAACTTTGTCAACCTTTGCATGCAACTGGTTATTATCTTAACCTTGCATTTTATTATGATAGGCAAGAAGATATTGAAGCCGATAGATTTATCAAGCGAGGCCTATTTGACACTATCAATACCTTATCTACAAATCAAGATGATGCAAGCAAGGTGATTGACGAGCTAGGCGATTATAAACGTGTGGCAGGCCTGTTTGCAAATGACTTGGCTAAATTGAAAAGGAAGACAATGGCTCCTTGTAAGTCTTACAATTTTAAATCTTATTTGTCTTAAATTTTTTTAATTTATGTTTTTAATTTAATGTTATTTAACTCTTGTAGGTGAGTGGTGGGTTACTTTTGGGGCTGAATGCCCAATTCTCCAAAAACTTGCTATCAAAGTCCTCTCTCAAACCTGTAGCGCATCTCCTTGTGAGCGAAACTTGAGTGCTTTTGAGAGTGTAAGTATTACTTCACTAATTTATAGATCATTCAACAATATAATTTAAATTTACAATCAACCTTATAAAATTTGATATTTTATTGCAGCTTCACACAAAGAATATAAATAGATTGTATGCAAAAACATTGAACGATCTGGTATTCGTTCAATATAATCAACGTCTCCGCCATCAACATGAAGATCGTTTGAGATCTCAGACATACACAGATCCCATTGTATTGAGAGAGGTTGATGAGAGTGACGAGTGGATAATTGAAGCAAATGCTGAGGATGACCTCATCCATCCAGATGATAGCCTCACATGGGGTGATGTTGAGCGTGCTATGGGATCTTGTTCACGTGTTGCTCCTCCCACTAGGCAATACCATAAGCAAAGGAGGCAGAGAAACATGTCTCAGGTACTTGCAGAACCAGAGGAGGAAACTAGTTCTGAGGAGGACATTGAGGAGTTGCAAGGTCGGGGTAGTGGTCTTCCTGGATATGTCGAGAATTATGATAGCTCTGATGATAATTTAAACCTTGAGCCTGAAGATCTCTCTAGAGATGACTGAAGTGAGTAGTCTTGATTCTTAAACTCTTAAAAGTTATTTTATTTGATTGATTATGCTTATATTATTTTGTTCATAAAAAATTACATGTTTAAATAATATTTCATATTAGAATTATGTTTTTATGTTTTAACGCTTTTTAAGAATTTATTAATGATTTTTAGCATTTTTAGCTAATTTTTAATTATGAAAAATAAAATTTTGTGCCCCAGGCTCCAGGCACACCCCTTTGCGCCTCAGTGCGCCTCACGCCTTTAACTACATAGGTTAAGATGAATGGTTCAGATTATAAAAAGGTAGCAATCAGGTAAAAGTAGCACAAAACCCAAGCCTGAGGAGCATGGATTATCACCAGTGTTTATTACTTTACTATTCAAACATTTTTCATGCTCATTTTGCATTCTCATTTTATGTAGAGTCCTGGTAGGAGTCCATGCTTAAAAAGTGTGGAAGGAGTCTACGTTACTAGTTGGGCCCTATGCCTTAACTTTTTGATATACCCAACTTGTTCATCAGATTCACATCCCTGCAAGATGGGCCAGCACCAAAAATCTTGAATATGCATCTATTGCATGAGATTTTTGGTATCCACCCATCTTGGCAGCTGCAAATCCAATGAATGGGTTGGATCACTCAAAAAATCAAGGAGTGGAGCCCAACAGGCAGTGTTGGCTCCTTCCACTCCTTTTGAGCACTCCTTCCGAGACTCTTTGGTGTATGTTGAATCATAGTTTTATACTATCTAGAGCTACATGTATTTGGAAATACTTCATGTCTGTGAGTGCACATGCCTATTGCTGTTGCTTTCCTGTGAAAAAATTAATATGACTTCTGTCATGCTTGATATAAGACATTCTTTTTAACCTTGAGTTAATTTAGTAGAGATATGGTTTTTTGTTTTTGTTTTTTTTTCTCTTTCTCACAGCTTCCTCATCTTACTCGTCTCTTTTTGCATTTGCTTCAAGTCATTGTTACTCTCAGTAATAAATACATTTCTTCCTTCTCTACCAAATTTTATAGGAAGACGATACTAGTGCCACAATATTTTCAACAATGCCTATTTGAGACTACTCACAGTTATTTTCACTTATGCTTAGTTACTTTTTGTATCACCAAGTTGACATATTTTTCTCACGCTCCCTCTTTGTCAGCTTTTTGTGTTCTGCTACCTTTTGTATATCACATAGATACTGAGTCATTAGAGGTGACATTTAGTTCTCTCCACTCCAAGCCCCTCAATTTTTCTAGCATATCCCTTCCTCTGCCCTTCTTGAACTGCATCTCTTTCTTTTCTTCTCTTCTATCTTCTTCTTAACTTCTTTGTATCTTCTTCTTCACATTCTATTCAACATGGCAGCAGACCATCAACAAGGCTAGGTTTTTTTATTTTTGTACAGAAATATATAAGGTTCTGTTGGGACCTAGGTACATGCTGGTGATGCTTTTATCTTTTCCTGATAAAATGAAAGTGGCAGATGGGATTGAAGAGATCGGCAAGACATTTGGAGCTACAGAAATGAGGAAGGTGGTGCACATAGAGATTTGAACATGAATGGAAAGTATTGCTCTCGTTCTCCTTGTGTGGAACAGGCAGTGCTTCCATATTTGTGTGATTACTTGCTGTCATATTCATTTCTGACTATTCATTAAGTTTAAACAGGGTCATTCATTAAGTTTAAACAGGGTCACTTTTCAGTTTTCGCGTCAAAACATGTGATTTTTCCTTCATGCATCTGTTACCTTTTATGAATCACCATGGTGGAAGTAATTGGAATTCTTCCTGTGTGAGTCAATAGGTAGCAAAGGCCATGGTATCAAAGAGTCATTCAAATAATCAGAACTCACATAAATATGGGATAGAGTTCAAGCTTAGACCATAAAACAAAACATGACATGAACTGATGATATACAACCCAGTAAAAATTTACCAACAATCAGCAATATAGCCTGGTCCGTAGACCTCACAACGTCTTCCTTCTCATCCTAATCAATTTTGCTTTCATGACTTGACCTACTAGTGTATGGTTCATGAAAAGGCTTTTTCAAGAGTTCTATCCATCTTTTCTCCAGGATGGTCCATTTCCCCTTTCTACTCACTGAGCAATATGCAGCATGTTGGCCAAATCTAGTAGGATGAGGCTCAGTGTTAAGGCTTTAAGTGGAGAGAGAACCGTGAGTCTGGGATTATTCACTTGTAGTTTCCTGTTGCCACTGACTCAGAACTGGAGCTCAAAATTATATCCAAAGGTACTGTGAGGCAATAATGGGGAGAGGTAACATCACCAAATTCTCCAATGTAGCATGGAGATTTAGTTGTTTCATGAGATCAGAAGTATTCTTGGATGTTATGTTATCACTCTTTATTATATAACTCCTATGTTTTTTTTGTTTTTTTTTCTGCTGTCTATTTTCATGTTTCTGGAGTTACAAAGATATACTTCATATCAACCCCTTAATCTTTCTCTGAATGCTGTCCAATCATTCAACGACAATGTCATGGTATTGAAACAGGGATGTGAACCACATAAGCAAGTTCAATAACAGTATCTACTTAAAAAGTAATTACTCCTGAATGAAAGCATTCTTTCTTCTAATCTGAGAGTTTTTCATTCGAACCTTCCAGCCATGGTTCCCAGAGCGCTTTATGTGGACATCATCAAAGCCTTAACCCAATTTGGTGTTGGCTACATGAATCTTGATAAGGCTTTGATAATGGTGGTATGCACTTAAAGTGCTTTGGGACCCATGGCTGAAATGTTTGAATGAAAAACTCTCAAATCAGAAGAAACGAATGCTTTCATTCACGAAGAATTACTTTTCATGTAGATACTATTATTGAACTTGCTTATCTGCTTCACATCCCTATTTCAGCACCATGTTATTGTTATTGAATGATCAAAAAGCATTCAGAGAAAGATTACCGGGTTGATATGAAGTATATCTTCGTAATTCTAGAAACATGAAAAGAGAACGCAGAAAAGTCATGGAGGTTTGGGGAGCAAAAAAATCACCTATATCATGGTAGCGAATGAGTATGGGGTAGCTGGGTTGCCAGTTTTCTGCTGGAAGCTTTTTGAGTTCATCATCATTATCATTAAAACCTTATCCCAATTAGGGGTCAGATAGACTAATCTTGTTAATTCATTCCCCTCTATCAAGTATCATGGCTTCATTTAGTCCAAAAGTTTTAAAAATCTTTTCTCACCACTTCTATCCACATCCTTTGGGGCCCTCCCCTTGCCCTTTTAGAACCTTCAACTTGGATCAACTCACTCCTAAACAGAGCCGTTTTCAGTGTCAGTTGGACATTCCAAACCATCTAAGCCTACCTCCCTCATCTTGTTACCTATTAGTGCTACTCCTAAGTTTCGTTTAATGTTTTCATTTATAATTCTATCCTTTCTAGTCTTTCCACTCATCCATCTCAGTATCCTCATTTAAACTCATCCTTTGTACATGTTGCTCCTTAAATGTCCAACACTCTGAACCATAGAGCATGGCCACACTTACAGCCATCCTGTAAAATTTTCCTTTCAGTTTGAGTGGCATGCACTGCTTTTTGAGTTGCATGGTCAAAGTTTTTAAGCCTAATAATTAACAAAAGCCTTCAGCTAGATGTCAAATACACATCAGGAATAGAGGATGGTACAAAGCTTTGATCAACTATACAATGCATTGATATTCCCTCAAGAGTCTTTTTCAGATGATAAACAGGGTATGTTTGACGGAAGATGCAAGGATGTTGGACCCTTATACGACATGTAGCGGCAGCCTATTGTGGTCTGAGTGGTTCAATCAGTTCAAAGGGTACTTTGAAATGAAAGCTGCCTCTCTGGGATTTGATGCTACTTACATGAGTTGCAGTGCCAGTGAGAGGCATATATGGAAGTGATCTCTCTTAGACACTTCTATAGGTTATTTGCTGTGCTCTAGGTAATGTCTGCTTTGACAAAGTACCTTTCTAGTATCTGGGATTTCGCACCATGGTCACTAAAAGATACCATGCTGCTTTAAAAAGTTACAAACAGAGATGCTTTAAGGGGTTGGTCAGATCTACCTACCACATAAATACTTTGACAGTCAATAGGTTGCATCCTCTAAAATCTCAGTGGGATATTGGTGTATAAGTTGTGCAGATCCTAGAATGTTTACTACCATTTCTTGGTAATTATTTATCTCCTGCTCTAAGCCGGGTCCACTACAACAGATAGCCCATTGGAGTTTAGTTTCAAGGCTCTACTTGACCACAGTTCCAGCTGGAATTGGTTAATCTGTTTTCAAATTAACATGCAACATAATGTGGGTCAATTTTGGCCTTGTTAGCGTTCCTGGATCTGATAAAGCTGTGTGCTTTCTAAGCATTGGGATTAGAAGACAATGGACCTATCCTTCTGCATGCTAATTGTTCCAGAGCCCTGCTTTCTCAATGATGTTTGATGATGAAATACATAAAGGACGTTCCACTATTCAGAAAGTTCTTGACTGCTTTGGAAACAACGTTGTCCATTACCATCACGCATATCATTTGCAAAATAAAGCAGATTAGATTGTGACCAGTAAAAGGGCTTTTAGAAGTTCCATCCTTGTTTGAAATTGTTTTCTTCTAAGAAGAGATAGAAAGTGTTCATTAGTTTATTTTAATCCTGAACGGTTCAGTTGTCGGCTTGCTTATATTGTTATGTGCTGTTTTTCTTTTAGTGAAAATTCTCAATACCACAACAATCTTCAAATGCTCTGCCACCTAATGTGCCACACTGGTGCACAGGTGCAAACTGTTTTCAAAGAAACAAAAATGAAACCACAGATTATGTCAATGATTTTCCACTAGCGACTGCTGTTCTCAATTTCAGTAAAAAGATATGTCCACTCAGACGCAACAACAAAATAACATACCTGTCTGTGATGCCAAACTTTCCAAATTCTGTATATTCAATACATGTTAGACCATACACCCACTGACCAGTGAGATCATTTTTCTCAATAAGAACATTAATTCCCTCTGAAGCTCCAATTTCCCGCTTGCAGGATGCAAACCCTAATTTCTGTAAAATGTCAATCATATTAGATAAGAATAGCAAGAAGCACATAAGAAACAGTATTCAATAACCATGATAGACATCCAGATGGATGCATACAGCGAAGTTCTTGAAAAAGTGCTCCTTGAATACATTGCATCACACAATTCTCCAAAGATGCAGTACTGACTCTAGTTGCAGAGGCCACTTTATAATGGGTGGCGATATGACCACCACATTGCAGGGCACACTACAACATCATGTGCAAGAACATATTTACTCTTGACTAAGAAATCCAAATTAGAAAGAAGGCAGTGACCTATAGTTAGACGTAAATAAGATTGTCAACTTAGTTTCCTATTTATATTTCCTATTTTAAGTATGTTTTCTTATTAGGCGTCTTATACTAATGGATGAGAATTTGTAGTATTCTGAACTTTATTCAATGAGTAAAGAGAATGAATGTAGGTAATACAAGCCCCAAAAATTGTCTTAGGAGATTGGTTCTTCACGAATTGAACCAAAAAGGTCATCATTTCTCCTAGAGTTGAACCAATATAAGAGGATCATACCAATTTTAGTATCAAAGCCATGCAATGTTGGCAAGGTATAACAAGCGATTTGAGAAGTTGGAGGCACATGTGGAGGTCTAATGTGGTCGCCATTCAATTGATCAAAAAGGAAGCTAAAGCAAACACATTAGCACTCAAGTCAATCAATTTAAGTTTGAAAAACTTCCGAATCTTCAGTTGCAATACGATTCAAACAGAGGAGATGACTCTTGTGGCTTCAAGTGGTGGTTTATGCAAAGAATTAATGCAGGGAGAAGCATAGGTGCATACTAAGTCTGATCAGGTTAAATCTACAATCTCAGTAAGGAATGCTCTGGAGTCATTTGTTTGTTGCATATAAAAAAACCAACAAACTCTTGTATTCTTCATTGCGGCATCACCCATTTTACATTAAAGAAGAATCAGATAATAGACACGAACATTTGCAGAAATATCACTATGTTCCAATTCTTCCTCTTCCACAACTAAGGATGCACCTGCTGGCTGTCAGTCTAATTATTATGGGGAAGAGCTGCTAGCTGAATATCTGGTGAAAAAGGAAGGTTGGTATTTTCTTAATCCAGGAGACCAAAGTACAAGTCCAGATCAATGCCCAGTTGTTCATCGATATTGGCAAGTAGAGAAGTGCAGATTAATATGTTCTTGGTTTCTCGATTCGACGACCAAGAACTCCTCCCCCGAAGCCACCAAATAGGAACCTGGAGGACAAAGTTCTTTCAAGGGGGGTCCAATGATATGAACACCAATCATCAGGTGTGAGTACATAATTAAAAGACTTCTTGACTAAGTAATCCAAATTAAAAAGAAGCATGCAACCAACAGTTAGGTGGGAATCAGGTTACTTAATACAGTAGTTTACTAATTGTGTTAGTTTCATATTTGATTGTCAAATTAGTTTGTTATTTCTATTTGCTATTTTAAGTATGTCTTCTCTTAGGAGTCCAATATTTAGTGAGCAATTTGTAATATTACGAACCCTATTTAGAGAGTAAATAGGGTTAATGAATCAAGGTTTACAACCCTCAAAAATCTGTGTTCTGGGAGATTGGTTCTTCTCGAGTTGAACCAAATAGGTCGTTCTCCTCGATTTGAACCAAAATAATAGGACCATACCAGGTGGCCATATAATGCAAACTATGAACAGACAGGAGTCGCATGCTTGTATCACAAGGATTGAAGAATTTAGCAGTATGCCCTTTACAGTGGCAGTTAAGAATGAAGAATTATTAAAGCCTTCTTCATTTTTAACACTTTTTGACAAATCATTGCAGAGACATATGAAATTATGCACAGTCAACTCCCAAGCAAACACTACTTCTACATCATTTTCTGAAGCATATGGAACGTCAATACTCCAAGCACATAACTAATATATTTTGTCCGAAGTAATCCAGTGTACATGCTCCACAAGGCATAAAAATGGCACTGTCATACTCACAAACGCAGGATTCCATCAGCTGGATTGACTAAGAATGGGATAGACCACTTAACCAGGCTACTATGCTTTTATACCTCAAATCAATCCTCTAGGAGACCTATTTTCTAGTAGATCAATACATGGACCCATAAGACTTTTCTTCCTACTAGTTGTTCATTGATATGATAATGAAGATTTACAAATTTCTTTCGGACAGTAAATATTTTGATAGGAATTGTCATAAGTTCTCAGTGTAAACAAGTAGTGATGCAGGAGCACCTCAACTCCTTAATATCCAACAGATCTATATGAAGAAGAAAAGGAAACAAAAGAAGATGTCCAAAGTGTATGAAGAAAGAAGAGAAAAAAAGAGGCAAATGAAAGGAAGAAAGTTGGTGTTCCAAACGACGTTTTGAAGAAAAAAAAAAGGATATAAGAACAAAATACATGTTTTCCTATAGGAAACATGTGATTGGATGGTTTTTTATTATTGGAAACTTGTTGGTTTAGGTATTACTAAGTCCTTCAGCCACTTAGAGAGTCTTTGAGTTTTTATCTTTATGGAATCTTAGTTTAGAATGTTTCCAATTGGATAGTTTAGAAAGTTTCCTAATTTGAGTAGGAGTAGGAATAGTCTAGTAGCTTCTTGCAAACCAAGTCTTTTAGAATCCTTAGGAAATAGTAAGTGAAATCCGTAGAAAGGATAATATATGGACATTTTTACTCATTGACTAACAGACTGACTGAAATGCTCTCTAATTTCTCTATTCACTTCTTCTACATCTTCTTCTCTTATTACTGCCCAAGAGTTTGGAAGATTTTCATTCTTGTTCGTGAAAGCTTTTGAGTTACTTGGATAAACAAATTCTAGTATTCAATTGGTCCAAGGCAGATTTCTGGTTAATAACCTCCTAGAAACCCCAGTCATTTTTCCCCAAAATCCTAGTTGGCTTATCCCCATTGAACCAAGCCCCAGATTTACTTATTATCCTATTATTCTGCTGCACTAAAATTGGTGTCAAATCTATGACTCTTGAAAGGGCCTGCAGTTTTCCTTCCCGAGAAGAATTTAGCAACTCTATCTTCAACTATCTGCGAGAGGTAACCCAACAACAAAGAGGACAAAGGAAGAATAGGCACAAAAATACAGAGAAGCTGGGAATGAATTGGAAGTTTTTAAGAAGACCCCCCATAACCTCTAGTAAGGGGAAGAAAGAGTTGGACATAACAAATTGAGGAAAGAGCAGCAATTGAAGAAAGCATAGGAAGAACACCTACAATGTGACTATTGCAAAAGAAGGAACTGTTGATCAAGGAAGCAAACCAGTCCTTGCCAAGAAGTTGATGATGGACAAATATGTGAGTACTGTTGCTGGATATTAAATATAAAAAGGAATTTGCTAGTGGAACAAAGGTTTCTGAATAAGTCTTTCCTCTGAACTGTCAAACTCAAGGTCGATTTCTTCTCAAGAAAGGGGATTATAATGCAGAAGCATCTAACCACTTAACTTCCAGCTGATCTACGTGAAGAAGAAAAGGAAACACATGAAGATGTTTAAAGTGTATGAAAGAACAGAAAGAAGAGACTATTTGAAGAAGAAAGTTATGTTTTTAAGTTTTAACAATTATGAAGAAAAGAAACAAGAACAAAAGACATGGCTTCCTATAGGAAACATGTGATTGGACAGTTTTCTAGTGTTAGAAACTCGTTAGCTTAGGTATTACTAACTCTTTTAGTCAATTAGAAAGCCTTTGAGTTTTATTTTTAGGGAATCTTAGTTTAGAATGTTTCCTACTGGATAGCTTAGAAAGTTCCCTAAATTGAGTATGAAGAGTGGTAGTTTCTTGCAAGCTGTTTTTTAGTGTGTTTAGGAAAGAGAGAGAAATCTACAAAAAGGGATCATGCATGGACGTGTTTACTCATTCATTAATAGATTGAATGGCATGCTCCCTCTTTTATCTATTCTCTTCTTCTAGTTCATCTTAATATTCTCTTATAACTGCCCAAGAGTTTGGACGATTTTCTTTCTTGCTGGTTGAAGCTTTTGAGTTAGTTTGATAAAATTTCTAAGATTCAATTGGCCCTATGCAGATTTGTGGTTAAGAATGTCTTAGAAACCCAAAACAGGTTTTCCCCACAATCTAGTTGGCTTTGTCCCCTTTAAACCAAAGCCAACATTTGCTTCTATCCTAATATTCCACTGCACCAAAGAGGCTATGAGGCAATATTTCTTAACTGTTTCACTAAAAAAAATATTTAATATATTTAAGCATATTTAAGAACTATTTCAAGAAGTTGTTACTTCGAGCAAGCAGCCACAAAATGGTCTATCCAATAATGAGATTAATATTCCAATTTGCAATAAGCTTGGACAATGAGAAATGTAAGGTTCCAACCCAAGGTCATTCTGTCGAGTCACCATCTTGGTTCTTACAGTTTCATTGTGTGAGCATACATAAGGAAACATCACCCTCCTAAGTAATATATTTCCACATACTTTATGATATGTTTCCTACCATTATCTTTCTATACATTAAAATATTTCCATTTTTTATGTTTCTTTGGTCCTCAAGTTAAGGAATCATGTGATTGTATTCTACATAATGGGAAATCATCTGCTGCAATCACTATGTTGTGAATTGCCAAAACCATTGTTTCCTCTAAATTTCACAAACATGTCATATTTACATCAGTAGTGTTACTGATACATTACTTCTGTTGATGCAATTCTGCTCAAAAACTTCAAACCATATGAAGAAACAAAAATGTAAATAAAATTTCTAAAGTGAAAAACTCACTTGCAATTGCAGCTAAATCCCAAAAAGGGGTTCGTACATTACAGTATAACCACTAAAATATGACAACAACCAAGATCAAAATAAAAATAAAAATACTGATTTCCAATTTTCAAGCGGTTGATATCACTGATCAGGAGAAAACAAGATTGATCAAATGGTTGATGCACATTGACTTCACAAAGCTATTTTCTAGTTACAAACTCCTAATACTTGCATGAAGGAAATGCTGTTGATGAAACATCGGCAATGTTGCAGAAAAGATATATAAACTACAGTATGTTTGTACATTTGGTTGTCGTCATGTGACCTTGAGGTCACGGGTTCAAGGCGTGGAATCAGCCTCTTGCAAAAATGCAAGGTAAGGCTGCCTACTTTAGGCCATTGTGGCCCGCCCCTTCCCCAGACCCCGCATAGGCGGGAGCTTCGTGCACTGGGGCTGCCCTTTTTATGTTTGTACATTTGCTTGTTTATTCATTAATATTTGAAAGGAAGACATGCAGGAGATGAAGTAAAAAGAACTAGAAATTGGGAGCAAAGCTTTTATAACTGGTTTGGCATATTGTTAGTAAATCATTGTTTATTTTCGGATCCGAAGAGTTCCAAGAAAGAGCAAATGGTGTATTTTCTCTTAGCTCTTCTATTGGAAGTGTCCTCCTTGCAAGCTGCAGTTCGCATCAGTGAAGGTAATTGATGGAGCTACGGTAGAAATTTTTGTGGAACAGCTTAAGAAATGAGAAATGGAACTCAATTTATTGATGAAGTGGATGAATTACAGGGAACCTTACAATCACTCAAGCAAAACGAAGACTACTGGAACTAGTAGGAAGTAGGAACCTCAGTTCCTCCTCTGCACTTCCCACTCCCTTTTTCTTTTTTTTTCTTCCCCTCCTTCTTCACCTCCTTTTATCTTTTCTTTTTCCTTCCATTCCCGTCCCCTTCAGAATGTAGATCGGATATCTGTATATCCTAACTTTGTATGCATCGGATATCTGTATATCCTAACTGACTTCCTGACTTGGTTGTTAACTGACTATATCACAACTAATTATATCCTAACCAACTGCTGCCCTGGATCTTCTTCTGGAGAATTCTTTTGCCAACCAGTGTATTTCTGTTTCCTTGCAATTATATCTTCTTTCTGGAATACGTGTGGTGTATGGGAGGTCTAACATTACCCCCCCCAAGTAGGTTCACCTTGTCCTCAAGGTGAAAGGAGGGAAATTGAGTGTCCAAATCCCCATAGAGCTCCCATGTGCTATCACATTCAGGTAGGTTTTTCCATTTCACCAAAACTTCGGTGCATCCATTTGGCAATGACCTGATTTCCTGGACGGAGTCAGGATATAGGACAAGTTCCATTTCCTCAGTGAGTCCAGGAGGTAGGGGTTGAGATTGGGCTGAATTGGACAGGGCAGCCTTGAGTTGGGAGACGTGGAAAACAGGATGGATCCGGGTGGTGGAAGGTAAATCAAGGCGGTAGGCTACTGCGCCAATGCGCTCCAAAATAGTGAAGGGGCCGTAAAACCGGGGGCTAAGTTTTTCATTGGGTCGTTTAGCCAGTTTCTTGAACTTAAAGGGCTGGAGTTTCAAAAAAACTCTGTCCCCTACCTGGAACTGGATGTCCCTGCGACCTTTATCTGCTTGGGATTTCATTCGGACTTGGGCTTTTACAAGATTACTTTTCAGTTCTTGTAAAATTGTATTCCTATCGTGAAGTTGCCTGTTGACTTCCTCCACAACTGACCCTTCATTCGAGAGCCGTAACACAGTAGGAGGATCACGCCCATAAAGTGCTTTAAAAGGGGTCATGCCAGCAGCACCTTGGAATGTAGTATTATACCAGAATTCAGCCCAAGGAATCCACTTGGGCCAGAGCTTAGGATGGTGGTAGGTGAAGCAGCGCAAATAGGTTTCGAGACAGCGGTTGACAACTTCTGTTTGGCCATCCGTTTGAGGATGGTAAGCAGTACTCATCTTTAACTCAGTCCCTGCCATTTTGAATAGTTCAGTCCAAAATTGGCTAATAAAGAGACGGTCCCTGTCGGATACAATGGATCGCGGGTAACCGTGTAACCGTACTATGTCCTTGATAAAAAGAGCAGCCACCTCTTGAGCAGAAAACGGATGGCCCAAGGGAAGGAAATGGCAGTATTTGGAAAGACGGTCTACTACCACCAGAATAGTATCCAGCCCCTTAGATTTGGGTAAGCCGCCAATAAAGTCCATAGAAATGTCATCCCAGACTTGTTCGGGAATGGGTAAAGGCTGAAGAAGACCTCCAGGTTTAAGAGCTTGGTATTTATTCCTCTGGCATACCTCACAAGAAGCCACAAATTTCTGCACATCCTTTCGCATTCCCTTCCAAGAGACCACATTAGAAAGCCTTTTGAATGTCCTAAAGGTCCCTGAATGTCCACCTGCTGGAGTGGAGTGAAATTCCCTGAGTAGGATGGGAATTCGAACAGAAGTTTTAGGGATAGCGAGTCTATCATAGAAGAGCAAGTGGCCATGGCGCAGAGAAAATCCTTTGTGATGGTTGAGGCCAGCCAATAAGTCCTGGAGGATGGGGCCTAAAGTCTCATCGAGTCTGATCTCCTCTTGTAAAGCTTGTAAGGCTGAATGCTGGACTACTGAAAGAGCCATGAAAGGAGAAGGGTGTATCAGGTCTGATGCATGCTCAGGGGCAGAAGTGTTGTGTGCATCAGTGAAGCCTTTGTTATCTATTCTGGAGAGGGCATCAGCTGCCCGATTATGCTTGCCTGGTTTGTAGTGAATGTCAAAGTTGAAACCCAGTAATTTGATTAGCCACTTCTGCTGCTCACTGCTAAGGACGTTCTGGTGCAGGAGGAATTGGAGGCTCTTTTGATCTGTTAAGATAGTGAACTTCTGGCCTAACAAGTAATGGCGCCACTTCTGAACAGAGAGAACAACTGCCATAAGTTCCCTTTCATACACCGATTTGGACTGAGCACGGGGAGAGAGTGATTGGCTGAAGAAGGCAATTGGCCTTCCCTCTTGCATGAGAACTGCTCCAATGCCTTTACCCGACGCATCCGTCTCCAAAATGAATGGCTTGTTAAAGTTGGGAATAGCTAATACGGGCACCGTCGTCATGGCGTGCTTTAAGTTGTTGAAGGCTTGTTGTGCCTCCATCGACCAATTGAAGCTATCTTTCTTGAGAAGATTGGTCAGGGGTGCAGCAATAATGCCATAGTTTTGTACAAATTTGCGATAGTACCCGGTGAGGCCCAAAAAGCCCCTTAATGCTGTAATATCTTGTGGAGTAGGCCAGTGGAGCATACAGTCTATCTTTGAGTTATCAGCGGCGACTCCATCTGCTGAGATTATATGGCCTAAATATTCCAATTGAGGTTGTGCAAAGCAGCACTTCTTTTTGTTAACAACTAAGTTATGAGAGGCCAACAATTTCAGTACCATTTCCAGATGCTGTAAATGTAGTTGAATATCAGGACTGTAAACGAGTATATCATCAAAGAAAACCAGGACGAACTTACGGAGATAGTGGCGGAAGATGTCGTTCATAAGAGCCTGAAAAGTGGAGGGTGCATTGGTCAGTCCGAAGGGCATGACCAAAAACTCGTAGTGGCCCTCATGCGTCCTAAACGCCGTCTTGGGAACATCCTCTTTTTTTATGCGAATTTGATAGTAGCCGGATTGAAGATCCAGTTTAGAGAAAACAGTAGCTCCACCTAGTTCGTCCAATAATTCATCAATTGTTGGGATGGGAAATTTATCTGGAATGGTGATCTTGTTAAGGGCGCGGTAATCTACGCAAAAACGCCACCCTCCATCTTTTTTCTTAACTAAGAGTACTGGGCTGGAATAGGGACTAGTGCTGGCCTGAATGATGCCCGCCTCCCATAATTGTTTGATGATCCGCTCAATCTCGTTCTTTTGCCAGTGTGGATAACGGTATGGCCTGATATTAGGTGGTGTTGTATGGTCTGGGACCCTGATGGCATGATCTTGTGGTCGGTTAATAGGCAATTTCAATGGCTGATCAAAGAGATGGGCATACTTGTCTAGTAGAAGTTTTAGACAGGGTTGGTCCGAAGGTGGTGGTTGCGTGTCCATTTCTAGCTGAAGGCCTTGATACTCAACCATGTAGCTTGCACCGGAGTAGGGGATGGCACGTTGTAGTGCTTTGAAAGATAAGAGTGATCTGGACAGGGATGGGTCGCCCTTAAGAGTAACCCTCTGGCCCTGCACGATGAACTCCATGGTGAGCTCGAGGTAGTTGGCCGAAACGTTGCCAAGAGTACTCAGCCATGCCATGCCAAGAACCATGTCTGTTCCACTCAGTTCGAAGGGATGGAAATGGTGTTTGATGACCAACCCAGGAAGGTGCAGGACCAGGTTGCGGCATACCCCAGAACCACGGATGCAAAATCCATCTCCCACCTGTACTCCGAACGACCGAGTGTTGGTGATCGGAAGGTGCAGGTCGTCAACCAATCTCCGGGATATAAAATTATGGGAAGCCCCCGTGTCGACAAGGACCACCACTTCCCTGTGTTCCAGAAGCCCACGCAATTTCATAACGTTGGCGACCGACATCCCGACTAGAGCTTGCATGGATAGCTCAAGTCGGGTCGTTTCCTCCCCGCACTGGCCTTCATCGTCGGGGTTCTGGGTGTCCCGATCTTCCCCCTGGTCGCCATCCTCGCCTAAAAGAAGGACCTGCAACTGGCGATTCTTGCATCGATGCCCCGGAGAAAACTTTTCGTCGCATCGAAAGCAAAGCCCCATAGCTCGTTTCTGCTGAAGCTCTTTCTCTGTAAGTCGCCGGAAAGTGTCCTGGCCGGGGAAGGTTCTCCCATGCGGGATGGCCGTTCTCCCCGAAACCCTAGCTCCTTCGTCGTCTCCGGAGAGCGGGCGTAGGTTTGAGTGGGAAAATTACGAAAGTGCCCTTGTGGGCTAGTTTCAACGGCAGGGCTCTTTTGGGAAGGCCCATGACCCCACGATGTTCTTGGACTATTGTTCCCTTGGGCTCGTACCTGTTCAAGGGCTTCATTTTTTTCCTCGATCTTCTGGGCCAGGTCCATAAGCCCAGATAGCGAAGCGGGCCGGAACATCTTCACCTCGGCCTTTAACTCCTCCCTTAGCCCATTTAGAAAAGCCCCTTTTAGGACCGCTTCGGGCAGATCCACCAAGGGCCCTGATAGTAGCTCGAAGTCCTGCCTGAAGTCGGCAACGGAGGCGACCTGCCTGATCGACAGCAAGGCCTCACAGTCATCGTCGGATTGTGAGGGCCGGAACCGTTGAAGGAGGGCCGTCCGGAAAGTGGTCCATGACTGGAACGGCGATCTCGCATCTGACCACAGGAACCAATGGAGGGCTTCTCCCTCCAAGCACACAGATGCGGCGGTCACCTTCTCCGTCTCCGACAAGTGGTTCAGCCGGAAGTAGCGCTCCGCCCGGCATAGCCACCCCAGTGGGTCCCGTCCGTCAAATGTGGGAAGATCCAGCCGGCGATGTTCCAGTCTAGGGTTTTCTGACCCACGCAGCGAACCGCGGAGATCTCCGCCCGATGCTTCTCCTTCTTCGGATACCCTGGTTCTACCTCGGTCTCGGCTTGATTTGGTAAGGGTTCATTACTTTCGGGCCTTTGTCTCATCCAAACCCTGATCTCAGCCATAAATTCTCCGATCGCAGCTACATTTGTTTGCAGCCTCCCAATATCTTCCTTCATGCTCCCTACCTCTGCTCTCACGTTCTCCATCTCTTTCTCCATGTCTTCTGTAGTCTCGACCTAGTTCTTACCATACCCCAAAATTGGATCGAGCTCTGATACCATTGATGGAGCTACGGTAGAAATTTTTGTGGAACAGCTTAAGAAATGAGAAATGGAACTCAATTTATTGATGAAGTGGATGAATTACATGGGACCTTACAATCACTCAAGCAAAACGAAGACTACTGGAACTAGTAGGAAGTAGGTACCTCAGTTCCTCCTCTGCACTTCCCACTCCCTTTTTCTTTTTTTTTCTTCCCCTCCTTCTTCACCTCCTTTTATCTTTTCTTTTTCCTTCCATTCCCGTCCCCTTCTGTAACAGACTGGATATCTGTATATCCTAACTTTGTAACAGACTGGATATCTGTATATCCTAACTGACTTCCTGACTTGGTTGTTAACTGACTATATCACAACTAATTATATCCTAACCAACTGCTGCCCTGGATCTTCTTCTGGAGAATTCTTTTGCCAACCAGTGTATTTCTGTTTCCTTGCAATTATATCTTCTTTCTGGAATACGTGTGGTGTATGGGAGGTCTAACAGTAATGTTTCTAATAAGCTCCATGTCATGGGCCTTCTAACATAATCGAGCATAACCTTGAAACTCAAAAGCACCTGAACTTGTTAGAGTTGGTAAAGACTAAAACATATATTCTGAAACCAATAATTATTTGCTGCACCTTGTCATGATGGAGACCTATCCCTGACAATGCCAAAAGGGTCAAATCTGTAGCAGCCACTACATTGCTGCAATCACAACATCAAGAAAATTTATTTTAGTCCATGAATTTTTTTTCAGCCACAAAAAGTCCAATTATATTCAAAAATCGTAAATCTAACCTGATTTGGCGTACTGTCGCTGCCTTCCGCCCATGACCATAAAACCACTGGAAGATGCCTTTGTCATTTGCAAGTTTCCATATAACACCATGACCCCCAGGTTTGCAAACTGGTTTCAGTGATTTGTTAATCAACCATCGACCATCTTCTGCAGCAATAGCTGGAACAAGAGGCTAACAAGGCATAAAAAAACAGAATTATTAACAGCAGTAGAATTCAGTACAGCAGGAATTCCTACTTCAGACATGAATAGAAGAAAGAGCAGACAACTCTCCATATGAAACCTGCTCAAAAATTTGAAAGCGCAATCGGCCTCTTCCAAACCATCCAAGTCTTTCACAGAGTGCCATGATACGTTCGTGATTGTTCTTTGCGGAACTTGTCATAATTGCAACAGGAGTAATGCATTGCTTTCCATACAGCTTATAATACAGGAATTCTCTAGCCTGGAAATTTTTGATATCCATAAGTACCATTCTAGAAATACAGTTCACTTCCATATGCAGTGAGTATGTGTCCATCAATTCTCAAGCAGCACCAAGCTAAATGGTGTTTGACAATCATTCAGAAATATGAATGTCTTAACAGTACTAGTCGCAGCATACTAACATAGTGAACCACAAAGGAGATCTGCAAATCCCTATTCTGCTTCTTGTTCTGTGTTCTGAAGTTTCAGTATCATCTGGTGTTTAGTTCATCTATGATTCTTCTAGGCATTAGTTAGTTCTATGGCCAATACTACTTATATAGTCAATGCAATTTGCTATAAATAAAAAGAAATTACCGGTTGACAAAAATTGATGTCATGAGAGGTTTCTAACACTTTAACTTCCCAAATATCACCATCTTAACAGGTAAGCAGAACCATGTACATGACTCAAACCTAAAATGCATTATTTTGCCAACATAAGTACTTTACTATTCAGTTTCAGAAGCACAGCATAGAGGTCAAAACATTCACACTAAATTGGTTTCCTCATCTAATTGTACAATTTGATGAACAGAAAAACAGAGATTATAACGACCCAAAAAACACGCTCAAGTGTTTTACCCCAGGGAACTGTTGTGCTTTGAGTCCCTTTAAGATATCCATAAATTTTAAGCTTTTACATAATAAACGTTCCATGCTCCCTAAAATATGTAAGTCGTTTTTACATGTCAGTCCTCCTAAAAAAGGGCAGCCCGGAGCATGAAGTTCCTGCATATGCAGGGTCCGAGGAAGAGGCGGACCACAAAGGGTCTGTAGTACACAGCCTTACCTAGCAATTTTGCAGGCTGTTTCCATGCCTTGAACTCGTGACCTCCAGGTCACATGTCATTCCTCCTAAAATACTGAAACTATGATGCAATCGCTGGCTAAATTTGAATTACATGGTAATCACTACTCTATCAAATCCATTTCAATTTAGTTCCTCCTATGCATAAGCTAATAAGAAAGTAACTTATTTCATGATATGTCCTTTCTTTATGAGATGCCACTTTATCAGAGTTAACTTGAACTCCCATGTTTACATAGTACAGCCCACTGGTGGTTGATTCAAACCCCACATTGGATATATAATAGCCCAAAAATCACTGAAGTAAGCTAGCATCTAACAAAATGTATTATAGCTATTGGACATGGAAAATCAAATCAATGATCCAAGTACACCGATCATAACTTGAGTTCCACTTGTATTTTTGGAGGTCAATATAATACTCTACAACGAGCCAAGGGATTGGTCCTTTTAGATCAGAAAATCAGGTGGCCCATTTTATGAAAGCTGATTTGGGCTCGTTTATCTACAATGAAATGTGAGTTCATAGACCTGCAAAAATACAAGTGAAACCCTAATTGTGATTGATTTATTTGGTTATTGGATGCGAATACTATGTGACTTTCTAATGCCCAATAACCAAATTACATATCATTATATTCTAACTTGCCTAATTGATGTGAGTTTTGGGCTATTATAAATGCAATGAGAGGTTTGGATCAACCACAAATGGGGCCTATCATGTAGATGTGGGTACCCCACATTAACTATGGCACAGTGACATACCATAAAGAAAGAACATTTCACAGAATTAACTACATTCTCATGGGCTTAGCATGGTAGGGACTAAATTGAAATGAATTTAATAAAGTAGTGACTACCATGTAATTCAATTTTAACCATGATTGCAATGTAGTTTATGAACTTTTGAAGGACTGATGCATAAAAACCCAATTTGTATGGTACAGCTCTATGGTGAGAAGCAGGAGGAGAGGAACCAATATGTTCCCAAACATTGAAATCATACACGGTTGAGTAGCTGAGGATCCTAATCATCTCAACAAGATGAGCTTGAGTAATTTTTCAAACAATGAAGTATCTGCTGGTACGTTGGAAGAGCGAAGAATTAAATTGGTTAATTTAGCTGATCACAGAGTGAAGAAAAAGGGAAAGGGATAGAGTCTAAGGGATACTAATGGGGACCATCATCCCATGTTTTTTTTATGTTATGTTATAGTTTAGTTTTGAAGGGAAGCCTTGGCGCAACGGTAAAAGTTGTTGTCATGTGACCTTGAGGTCACGGGTTCAAGGCGTGGAATCAGCCTCTTGCAAAATGCAAGGTAAGGCTGCCTACTATAGGCCCTTGTGGTCCGCTCCTTCCCTAGACCACACATAGGCGGGAGCTTCGTGCACCGGGGCTGCCCTTTAATTTATAGTTTAGTTTTGCTTTGAATATTTACCACTATGGGTATTAGGTTTCTTAGTGTGTTGTGACTTAAGTAGGAGCAATTTTGTCTTTTTTCTATATTAGGGTTGGATGTCCCCCACTTAAGATCTTTTCTCTTATGTGTAAGGGTTTTTTTTATGAATAATGAATGAAGATTTCGTTAGACTTGGTGGATTCCTCGTTCTAGCTTCCTTCCTGTGGGCGTGAAGCCACATTCAGTGCAAGGCCAAATTACTAGCGTTTTATCCTGTTATGTAAGTAAGTAATTTTTCTACTTTTATCTTTTAACAGAGGATCTTTGTGCTATGTGTGGTTACATGAACTGCATTGGTAATAATCTATGATTGTTATTTTGCATTAAATTCCTAAACCTCATATCTGAAGCTTAATCGAGACCGTTCATAAATTTGAGAGATGATCCGGATTAAATTTTCGACATAACCTTAATTGGAGATCTGAGCAGATTTGCAGATCCCGTAATTCGTTGTAGGCCATTCATGCTTATTTAGGCTGTTCTGAATATCAAAAATGCTAGTGGCAATTTAATTTATGTTTTTCATATTTAAATTAATTCTGATATGATCTCAGCATATAGATTAGGCCATTTTGCATGTTGTCCTACATCAAATTTGGTATCAGAGCATAAGGTTACTTAGGATCCGCATCAGTTTGCATTCACAACCCCCACCCACAGATTTGCATTAGATTTTTCCTTGTTTCACAGTATCATAGAACATGATTTTTGTTAACCTTTCAAGGGCTCCACCCCCTGTACCCTCAGCGAGCTAACCACGTAGCTTGACCCGCAAAAACTCTGTGAAGCACAATATAAGTCGTTGTGTTTAGTTGCACTTTAGATGTAACATCCCAAATTTTTAAAGGCCAATTTGATTGAATTCTAGAAAAATGTGAAGTTAGGATCAAAAGAATATATTAAATTTCATATTTTTGGAGTTTTATAAGTAAGAAACTTGATAGATATCAAATCATGTATTGAGACCTCTATAATTGAATAGTACTCGAAAAGACGATTGAAATGACACCAAGTTTATAGAAATCGGAGTTTGGATGGAAGAGATATGAGGAATTAAAGATTAAGGGTATTTTTGGGGGAAAAAAATGAACGAAAAAGGGCTTAAACAGATGGGGTCGTATTTGATACGGGCACCCCCTCCCTTAAGTGAACCCAACAGGCATCAGGTATGATCTTCCCAAACCCGACATATCAAGAAAAGAAAGAAAGAAACTCAACGACGAGGGAGACCGGCAAGGGAGAAGAAGAGGAGAGAAGAGAAGAGAAAAGGAGAGGAGAGGATAGAATATGGGAAGCCAGGCTGCCAAAGGAGTTCAGCACACCGGCGAGCCAAAAAAAAACAGAGTTAGGGTTACCGAAAATTTCAGAGTCGCTGGAGACGATGCCGGCTCGAATCATTGATCCGAGCCAATCATCCTGCCCAGCTCTAAGAGGTGACCAAAACCCCCAAGTTTGAGGGTAAATCCAAGACTAGTTGAATGCCGGATTGAAGGGGAGATCATCGCATGCCTAGGTCAGAGGGTTTTTCTGACAGATGGGAGCCAATCCAACCCATTCTAGAGAGGGAAAAGCACAGAAATACATCTAGAAGGTGAGATCTACAAAACCAACTTTGATTTGATGAATTTTATTAAATCCATGCGTTTTTATGCTAGATCTAGGTTTAGGGACGATCTAACCGTCCATTTCTTAATCCAAACCTAGGATTAGGTAAGTACTTGATAAAGCCTAAAATCAACCAAGATCATCGATCTAGGGTGAAACAGATTGGACAATCTCAACCGTCCGATCAAGTATTGTTCATAGAGTAACTTTCCGATGCCTAATTGACGACCAGACACCACAAATGAGTTCCCCGTCCTTAAAAAAGATATGATGACTAGAATTATATGAATTTAAAGTGAAACAGATCAGATGATCTAGGCTGTTCGATCTATCGCTATTAAAACAGAGACCTTGTGATGTCGGATCAATAATCAGATGCCAAGGATGGACTCCTAAACCTTGAATTGGCTTAGATATAATATAAATTGTGGAATTTGGATAAACATATATCAAAATTTGGGTGATATGAAATCTTCATGATGCTCATTATATCAATCTAATTTAGGAATACAATTATGGGTTGTATTGAGGACTTTAATATGGAAAATAACATCCAGCTCCAATTTAAGAGTTGATCTGGATAGGAATCAAGGGTTAAGACCACTGAACAGTGAAAGTGACTTACAGTCACTTAAGAAGAGTAGTGGATAGCCAATCCAAGGCCAATGGCGGGGATTGGAAATCCAATAACTACTTGTCATTAAATTAGCTATCAACCAATAGCTAATGAAACACCTTTTGCACAGTAATAAACATTGTCACTTCGCCTCGTGCCAAATAGTGCTAAGGAAACTAGAAGGAGTCCTAGAATTGTATAACTGAATATGTGTTTGTATTGTTACAGAGGTGTGATTGATCGGGAGTCCGTACACGAACTAAATGAAGTATTTGCGTTGGTGAACTAAAAGACCTCCATTTGAGGTACGTGGAATTAAGATCGTTAAGATTTTCGTTATATATGCAATTGTAGATAACTCCGCCAATGTTGGTCCCAAGCCCGGATAAAAAAGGAGGAGGGTCGTCTAGCATCAGGTGCCAGCCGGCAAGGGGAAAGTTGAAGATGATTCTATTATTTCTTTCTTACAAATGAATATGCATTTGTATATTAGTTTGTGAGGAAGAAATGAAAATCATCTCTAGCTTCTTAAAAGATGGCAACCCTTGTGTCAGGTAGCCAGCCGGCAATGGGGAAGTTGAAGATGATTCTATTATTTCTTTCTTACAAATAAATATGCATTTGTATATTAGTTTGTGAGGAAGAAATGAATATCATCTTCAGCTTCTTAAAATATGGCCACCCTTGCGTCAGGTAGCCAGCCGGCAAGGGTGAAACTGAAGATGATTTTAATGATTTTAATGAAAATCATCTTCAGCTTTTTAAAAACTATGGCAACCCCAACATGACATGAATCGAAAACTGAAATTCGCCCAAGCTAGGGCGTTCCCCATAAGCGACGCACTGCATCGGATCCCAGATGCAGTGAAAAATAGGCAAGGGTTGCTAGGGTGTTCTCCCAGAAGCGACATACTATATCGGATCCCGGGTGTAGTGAAAAATGGGCAAGGGCTGATAGAGCGTCCCCTCAGAAGCGACGCGCTGCATCAGAACCCAGGTGCAATGAAAAGTGGACATGGGTTCATACCATGGAGGTCGAGAAAGGCGATAGTAAATAGGGTATCTCCAAAACATAAGATTCGCATCGCTACATGAAATATAGGGACACTGACAGGTAAGAGTCTGGAGTTAGTAGACATGATGAAACGTAGGAGAGTCAACATCGCTTGTATCCAAGAAACCAAGTGGAAAGGGGCTAAAGCTAAAGAAATAGATGGGTATAAATTATGGTACGTAGGAAAGGAAAATAATAGAAATGGCGTAGGAATAATAGTGGATAAGGAATTAAAGGATAAAGTTGTGGACGTTAAAAGAATCAATGATAGAATTATAATAATAAAAATGATTCTAGGAGAGCAGATTATAAATATTATAAGTGCATATGCACCACAAGTAGGGTTACAGGATATAATTAAGAGACAATTTTGGGAAGATATGGAGTGAGTCATGCAAGAAATTTCCAACACTGAGGGGATCTTTATAGGAGCAAACTTAAATGGCCATGTAGGAAAAGATAAGGAAGGATATGATAGAATACACGGAGGGTATGGTATAGGTGAACGAAACGAGATGGGGGAGAATATCCTCGATTTTGCTTTGTCATATAACCTATCCATTGCAAATACACTCTTTAAGAAGAGGGATGAACACTTAATAACCTTTAAAAGTGGACTTCATAAAAGCCAAATAGACTTTTTTCTACTTAGGAATAATGAACGATCTATATGTAAGGATTGTAAGGTGATACCCAGTGAGAGTTTAACCTCACAACATAGGTTAATGGTTATGGATATTCATATCAAAAGATGGAGTAAAAGAACTGAATTTAATATACATCCAAAAACTAAGTGGTGGAACTTAAAAGGAGAGAAAATAACCTCATTCAAAAATAAGTTGATGGTAGAAGGAAATTGGAACTATGAAACAGAAGTAAATACCATGTGGACTAATATGGCTAAGTCCATTAAGAAAGTGGCAAAAGATATCTTAGGAGTATCTGAAGGTAAAAGGCTATTAACAAAGGAAACATGGTGGTGGAATGAAACAGTGCAAAAAGCTATTAAAGAAAAACGAATGCATTTTAAAGCATGGCAGAAGATTAGAAATAATGAAAACTATGAACAATATAAGAATGCTAAAAACGTTGATAAGAGAATAGTAAGTGAGGCTAAACTTAAAGCATATGATGAGCTATATAATAGACTAGGAACAAGAGAAGGTGAGAAAGATGTATTTAAACTTGCAAAAGTAAGAGAATAGAAGGGTAAGGACTTAGAGCATGTTAGGTGCATTAGAAGCGATAATCAAAGGGTATTAGTCAAAGATGATGAGATCAAACAAAGGTAGGAAATATACTTTCAAAAATTGTTAAATGACAATGGCCCTAAGAATATAGGGATTGAAAATACTATAAATCTAAATAACACTGGATATTATAGATATGAATGTAGGATTAGAATGCTTGAAGTAAAAGAGGCCTTGAGAAAGATGAAATCAGGAAAGGCCATGGGGCCTGATGGTATACCAATAGAGGTTTGAAAGCATATGGGAGATATTGGGGTAGTTTGGTTGACCAAGTTGTTTAACAAGATTATAAAATCAAAGAAAATGTCTGATGAGTGGAGGAAAAGCTCTATTGTACCAATCTATAAGAATAAAGGAGACATTCAGAGTTGCACTAATTATCGAGGGATCAAACTTATGAGCCACACCATGAAACTTTTTGAAAGAGTGATTGAGAAGAGGCTACGACATGAAACAAGTGTTTCGGAGAATCAGTTTGATTTCATGCCTGAGAGGTCTACCATGGAAGCTATTTTCTTACTAAGACAATTAGTAGAGAAATATAGGGAGAGGAGAAAAGACCTACACATGGTCTTTATTGACTTAGAGAAAGCTTATGATAGAGTCCCTAGAGAGTTAATATGGAGGGTGTTAGGTGTTAAAGGGATTTCTCAGGGGTATATAGACATAATTAAAGATATGTATGAGGGAGCAGTAACAAATGTTAAGACCACTAGTGGCGTGACTGGTGATTTTCCCCGTCACCGTCTCGGATTGCATCAAGGATCGGCATTGAGTCCATACCTTTTCACATTAATTATGGATGAGTTAACAAAACATCTGCATGAGGAGATTCCCTGGTGCATGCTATTTGCAAACGATATAGTCCTACTTGATGAGACAAGGGAGGGTGTAAACATAAAGCTAGAGTTATGGAGAGAAGCATTAGAATCGAAAGGATTTAAAATTAGCCGAACTAAGACAGAATATATGGAATGTAATTTTAGCAAGGAGAGTAGGAGTGGAACACCAGTCAAGATTGATAACCAAGAGGTCCCCATGAGAGACCACTTCCGATACTTAGGATCATTGATCCATGAGAGTAGAGAGATTGAGAGGGAGGTTACCCAGAGAATCCAAACGGGTTGGAACAAATGGAGATGTGCATCTGGTGTTTTATGTGATTAGCAGGTGCCACTCAAACTAAAGGAAAAATTCTATAGGATGGCTATAAGGCTGGCCATGCTCTATGGATCAGAGTGTTGGGCAGTTAAGGAACATCATACTCATAGGCTTAGTGTCGCAGAAATGAGGATGTTGAGATGGATGAGTAGTAAGACAAGAAAGGATAGAATTAGAAATGAAAATATTAGAGGAAATTTAGGGATAGCACCAATAGGTAACAAGATGAGGGAGATTAGACTTAGATGGTTTGGACATGTTCAAAGGAGGCCAACAACGGCACCAGTTAGAAGGAGTGAGGCAATACAAGTTGAAGGTTCTAAAAGGGCAAGGGGAAGGCCAAAAGAACGTGGATAGAAGTGGTGAGGAAAGATTTAAAAACTTTGGGACTAAATGAAGCCATGGTATTTAATAGAGTGGAATGGAGGAATAAGATTCATGTGGCCGTCCCAATTACCCCTAATTGGGATAAGGCCTTAATGATGATGATGATGATGCAATTGTAGATGAGTTTCAAGCATTGAAGCATGTCTTTTTAGTTTACGTGAAAGCTAAGATAAATGTGCATGCTAACATTGAATCATGATTAAATTGCTCATGTGTAAGCACATTTCAATTCATTTGTTTGTTCATAACACAACGCGTCCCAAGTGAGGTGGGTACCGAATGAGGTGACCTTGCAGAGGAAAATAAAACCTTGAGGGTTAACCCAAGTGAGGTGGGTACCGAATGAGGTGACCCTGCGGAGGGGCCCAAAGAGGAAAATAATGTTTGGTGTACACCTTGAAACACATAAGGATGCATCCCGAGTGAGGTGGGTATTGAATGAGGTGACCTTGCGGAGGGAAATAAAATATTGAGGGTTAGCCCAAGTGAGGTGGGTACCGAATGAGGTGACCTTGCGGCGGGGCCCGAAGAGGATAATATTGTTTGTTGTACACTCTGATACATATAATAACGTGTTATATTTGGTAATGTGAAATGGCTCGTAAGAGCTAAGGCTGGCATTAGGAAATGAAAATGATGTGTGAGTTTGACATGTGACTGCATATTTTACATTTCAAACGATGTGTTTTAGTACTGATGCATTGATATTTTCTTCCAATTTGGCATGGATTCATGATTTTGACGAATGTTGAATGATTTCAAGTTAAATGATAATTGAATTGTTGTTTGCATGATTTAGCATGGGCAAATTGACTTATATAGAAATATTATGATTTTGTTTATATAAAATTACATCTTATTCCACCTACACAAGTGCAAGCTTGCTGAGAAATAGGAGCGGCATATTGACAGGAGTGCGCCAACAGAAGCTTTTGACGAAGACAAGTAAGAATAGGTCTTTGAATTGAAGTTATCGTGTTAAAAATGAGAAAGAGACTGTAATGATTTGTGAGTTTGTGGAGTTTTAATAACTTACGTAACTGGATTGTGACATAGAGGTCCTGGGTATGTTTTAGTTGATGTCATTTGTTTTTATTTCATTAGATGTATGAAAAGGAGACAGAGTCTCCAATTCTATTAGAAAAAAAAAAAAAAAAAAAAAAAAAAAAGTTTTAATGTTTATCAGATACTTCGCAATGACATGCGTTAAATGTCAGATATCCGAAAAACAGAGGAAACTCTGCCGAATTTTCGGTAGAAATGAGTACTCATTTCACCGAGAATCCTTGTTTTAAGAAAAGAAAATTGACACTAGGGGTTTTTCAAAGTGAATTTTAAAAGAAAAGTCTTTTTGCTACATTGCATTGTTTTTACAAAAATGATTCTAAATTGGATCGATCCTGCATTACCCTTTCAAAAATGATTTTTATTAGAGATCGATCTCGTTATGTCAATGTCTTTTGCATTTAAAAAGTGTTACAAAAACCCAGGTCATCACATTAGAGGTCTTGTGTACTCATTCCATTTAGATTGAGAGCATTGCAAATACGTTTAAGACACTTACCATAGAGTCGTAGGTATTCAATCATAAGCTGTCAAGACATCATAGTGTATGCCCACCCATAGTAGTTAGTCTTATAAGCCAATGGATTCACAACTCAGCAAAATCCTTCAGAAAATTCAGGCACAATTGGCTGAGTTGAATGATCATGTATTTAGCCAGCATTCTAAAATGATAACATGATTAGATGATCAAGGTTCCTACATAGAAGCTTTACGGTCACTACCCGAACCTCTCATAGGTAATGCAGATGCTAAACTGGCAATGCAAGAGCAAGGTAACCATAAAGAAGGTGGTAATCACCATTATCACGATTATGAGCCACATATCGCTGAAAATTGAGCCCTGAAATCTATTAAGCTTGAGGCCCCTACCTATGATGGTGAACTGAATCCGAAGCAATTTCTTAACTGGCTTTCAATCATGGACAATTACTTAGACTGGTAAAAAAAGTCTGAAGAGCAACGAGTCCAGTTTGTCAAGATTAAACTAATCAGTCAAGCAAGGCTCTATTGGACCAATTTAGAGAGTCAGCGAGCTGCAGCCATGTGTCCACCCATTTCCACTTGGAAGAACATGAAGGAAAGGTTGATAGAGAAATTTCTTCCCTTGTCCTACCATTCTAGGATAATAGATTAGTGGTAGAACCTACGTCAGGGAGGTTTGTCTATCACTGAATACATTGCTCGGATCGATGAGGTGCAATATAAGGGATGATCCCTCTATGACCTTGTCTAGGTTTAGGATAGGCCTCGCCCTGAGCTCCAGAAAGAACTTATTCCCCATGATATATATTCTTTAGATCCTGCCTATTGGATAGTAGAAAAATTAGAGCGGTATGTCAAACCACAACCCACTAAGCCGTATGAATCTGGGGATAAATCCACATCTAGGAGTCAACAACCTAAAAAAGAAGCGACTGCTGCGTTCAATGTTGATAAAGGAAAGGTTGTGTCATGAAAGAGTTCTAGGGTAAACAACAACACTAGGTGTTATCGATGTCAAAGGTATGAACATGTTGCTACACAATGCCCTTCTAAAGCCCCCTCTATATCCCAATTTATAGAGGGCAAAGATGTCAACAATGAGCATGAAGGACGGCCAAAGGAGGTTTATGAGTCTTTTGGCCAGGCCAGCGATGATGAGGCCCTTGAGGCGAACAGTCAGAGAGTTTCCATAGTGCGAGAGACTTGTAGGCCTCATGGGGAGGGTAACCCCATTTGTGACGGTAGTCAGGTGTGCTCCCATGCAATCAAAGGGTAGTAATGATTGGATAGAATGAACATTTTTCATATAAATGTCAAGAGTAGCAAAAAGAATTGTAAAGTTGTCATCAATAGTGGGAGTTGGACGAATATAATTTTCACTCATGCTATCTCCCGCTTAGAACTTTTGCCCCTTCCCCACCCTAGATCTTACAAGGTTGAGTGAGTTAATGCTTCTTCATCACTCCCAATTATTTAGAGGTGTCAGGTTCCCATTGAATTTCTAATATATAGATGTGATGTGGTACCTATGGATGCATGTCATATTACTTAGTCAAGCCATGGCTTTATGATATGGACGTTACTATTTATGGTCAACCTAATTCATGCTCTTTCCTGCATGAAGGCAAGAGGATCTGGCTCAATCCTCTACCGCTCAAAGGGCCACCTAAGCAAAAAGAAAACAGCAGTAAAGTAGTCATGAATGGCAAAGCAAAAGCTAAAGGCCTCCACATTGTTAACGCTGCCGCATTTGCGAGGGACATTAGAGATGAGCCTTTCTTCTACTTTCTAGTGGCAAGAGAGACCCCATCGCTACTGACTCCTGCATACCCTAGCAAGGCAGCACCCGTTCTATATGAGTATCATGTCCTGACGATGTACCAGATGAGCTAACTCCCATAGTGTTTGACAGGAATGTCAAGTTTGCCAACTACTTTTGGAAGACACTATGGCGCATAATTGGCACTAGGCTTCAATTCTCCTCTGCTTACCATCCACAGACGGATGGTTAGATAAAAGTTGTGAATTGAAGCCCAAGAAATTTGTTAAGATGCTTAGTGGGAGAGCATATTAGGAGTTGGGAAACCGTTTTACCAGTTGCTGAGTTCGCATACAATAATTCTGTTAATAGGACAACTGGTATGAGTCCCTTTAGGGTCATTCACAGATACAAGCCTAGGATGCCTGTAGATCTCATACCCATGTCTGCATCACATAGGCCATTTGAGTTAACCCAATCCTTTGCACAATGTATACATGATTTGCATTCCGAAATCAAACAAAGGATTAGTTTAAGTAACGAGAAATATAAATTTGATGCTGACTTGAGCAGACGATATAAGGAGCTTCAGCAAGGTGATCATGTCATGGTCCACATAAGACTTGAAGGACTTCCATAAGAAGTCTGTCAAAAATTACAAGCTCACAATGTCGATCCCTTTCGAGTACTGAGTAGGGTAAGGGAGAATGCTTATATCTTAGATCTTCGTCTTGATTGAGCAATTAATCCAACATTTAATGTGTAGGATCTAGTTCCTTTTTGTCACCCCACTAGTTCACCCATTGATCCTAGTCATGACCCTAATCCTAAACCTGACCCAAGCACTGATCCCAACCAACCCATCCAAAGCCCGGAGGATCTAGTTCCTTTTTGTCACCCCACTAGTTCACCCATTGATCCTAGTCATGACCCTAATCCTAAACCTGACCCAAGCACTAATCCCAGCCAACCCATCCAAAGCCCGTGGGCCCATGCCCCACCCATGCAGCCATTACCTTCATAGCCATAAGTTCATCCCTCAAAAGAGCAAGTAGAGGATGTACTTGACAATCAGATAGTATCCACTAAACAAGGGGGTTATCAAACTTTCCTTGTCAAGTGGAAGGACAAGTCCGGGTTTGATTGAACCTGGATAACAAAGTAAGAGCTTTAGGGCCTAGATCCAAACCTTTTGGATTCCTATTGACAATTTACTACAATAGGAGTCCCGCATTCAACACAAGGCAACCATAATGATAATCACCACCCTTGATGTCACTTTAGGACATATCATAAGCAATGGGGAAGAGCCCCTATTTCATTGAGTCCTTAAGAGCGAAAGACCTCTTGAAGACCTGTGTAAGAGATGATTGAAGACTCGTGTATGTAAGCACTATTTGAAAACCCCACATTAGAAAGCTACATACATAGAGGATTTTTCCTGATGAACCAAATGTATATGCATTTGAAGACCCCAGATTGGGCACACATAACTTGGGAGCTTCGATGTTCCTAATTCGACAAGGTCGAAGTCTTTTCAGCTGGGGAGATTGATGGGGACCATCATCCCACTTTTTTTCTTTTTTTTTTATGTTATGTTATAGTTTAGTTTTACTTTGGATGTTTACCACTAAGGATATTAGGTTCTTTACTGTGTTGTAACTTAAGCAGGGGCAATTTTGTCTTTTTTCTATATTAGGTTGGATGTCCCCTACTTAAGATCTTTTACTCTTTTATGTAAGGGTTCCTTTGATGAATAATGAATGAAGATTTCATTAGACTTGGTGGATTCCTCATTTTAACTTCCTTTCCGTGGGCATGAAGCCGCATTCTATACAAGGCTGAATTACTATCATTTCATCCTGTTTTGTAAGTCAATAATTTTTCTACTTTATCTTTTAAAGGAAGATCTTTGTGCTACATTTGGTTACATGATTTGCGTCTATAATAATCTATGATTGTTATTTTGCATTAAATTCATGAAATCCCATATTCGAAGCTTAATCAAGACCATTCATCAATCTAAGGAACGATACGAATTAAATCTTCAACCTTACCCTAATCGGTAGATATCTAAGACGATCTACAGATCCTGTAATTTGTTGTAGGTCATTCATGATTATTTAAGATGTTTTCTATATATCAAAAATGCTAGTGGTAGTTTAATTTATGTTTTTCATATTTATATTAACTTTGATCGAATCTCAACATATAGATTAGGCCATTTTGCATATTGTCCTACATCGAATCCATATGTGCAATTCACCATTAAGACTAAAGAAGTGAGAACATTACAAAAGAAATTAATAGTTCACATTATCGACATGTAGAAGGGGAGCCTTGGCGCGACAGTAGAGTTGTGGTCATGTGACCTTGAGGTCACGAGTTCAAGGCGTGAAAACAACCTCTTGCAAAATGCAAGGTAAGGCCACGAGAGTTTCGTGCACCTGGGCTGCCCCTTTCTTTATTATCGACATATAATGGTAGTTCTTAGGTCTTTTGAATTATGATTTACAATATCAATTGGGCTCATAAGGGCCCAATTACATGCCATCTACAAGTGGTCAATTATTTACTTAGTAAAGGTCTAAAATCATAGTTTATTCGTTACATTAGGTTGTTGCATTGTTTTTCTAAGTAATTACCCAATAATTTTGTTTTCCATTCTTCCCTAGTTTTTGTTCATCTCATGCGCAACACAACACCTGAACAAGCCAAATTATGTAAGGCTCAATCCAACAAAAGATGAACAACCTCTGGAATGGACTTCATGATTATGCAAAACTTTAGTTGAAAAACAACAAGAAGTGCTACCAAGAAAACATGCACAAACACCTAAGGATAATGATGGAACTACACAACAATTTCAAGAGTAAAACATGGATAAACCAAACTTCACTTATCAATTACTTCATTAGCACTATCAAAGATTAAGTTCATAAAAGTAGAAGATTACAAAGACTTATAACTTACCTGGAGATCTCTAATAAGACCTTCGAGTAATGTTCTTCCACAATAAGGAAGCATTGCAGTAGGAAGACATTCACCCGTATCTTTGTCAACTAAACCAAGCCTATCTCCAGAGCCTCCCAAAGGATAAATTTCACCGAGTTCCTCCAAACCCTGCAAACCGAAAAACCTTTATTAGGTTTCAGCATGGTTTCTGATAGACCGTGATTGATGAAATTAATTTCATGGCTTTTTTAAATTTGCTTTAATTATTAACTCCCAGCTCTATGAAAGATAATTGAAAGAACCTCAATTCCCCACAAGGCTGCTTGAGATGCATATTCAGTATCCTTAGAAAGATCAAGCCCCCTAGGAGCATGAATTTCTTTAAACTGGCATTTCATTGACTCATCCAGGTCAAGAGATGAATCTCTGGCCAGCCCCTGTAATTTTGAAGCCGAGAGGAGCTCTAGTACCACTATCTGATAACTGCATCAAATATCTCCAGGTTAGCCAAATATATCCGGACATAAAGCATCTGCAACCGTAGAAGTCAAACAATTCAAAGGAAGGTTCAATTGTTTCCAAAAAACTATGAAACATCCCCATTTTTGAAACATCTTCCAAAAGCTTGGAGAAAAGTATTTTGATGTACCCACATAATTTCTGACTCTTCATTTATGGCATGAAATTCACTCTGTTGAAACCTAGATTTCATGATGTGCCAAGTGGTTGGAAGACTCGTCAAGAGCTTCATCAATACCACAAATAAAATTACGTGGGATAGAACAATAAGAAACAAAGATATGTTATATTTATTGGAGAATTATCAAAAGCATTCTGAATATAGTCATGTCAATCATGATAATTGCACTTTCAATCAATGACAATGATGACAAAGTAAGCAGTTGCTGAGGTTGTTCTGAGATACATTTTGAGTCCCAAACTTGATGTGATGGAAGCAGTAAAGATACTCATCATGTCTACTGCAGGAATGCATTTTGCATGTCAGTTGCATCACTGTTTGTTTTTGCCTACAAAGAAAAGCTACATGATAAATGCTTGATGAGTATGCGTACAATATGATCTAGCTTTGTACATTACTCATGTCCAAATATTTAGTGTGAAAACTATACATATGTAATCACTACCTAGTTATCTTAAATATTTTATGTAAATTCATAATATATGTCCATTTTGAAGCAACCAAATAACAATATTAAGTCAATTCATCCTGACACTGTTATAGGCGCCAATGCTAGTTTCAGTTATTACTAGGATAATATTAATAAAGCATTCAAATTCATTTAAGTAAAGTATGGGAAGTAGTTATATATTGTAAGCATACTTACAAAAATTTTGAAAAATTGATTTTTTTTATGAAAAAGCTGGATTTTTCAACAGTTCTCACATTGCTCTGAATATAGAAATAAACCCCAATTTAATTCTGAATAATTCAACAATTCTCACATTGTTCAAATTCAATGAGAATTTACTACATTAAACACAATTATTTAATAAAACAAAGCATTCAAGAATCAGTAGTCAAAAAATTTGTAAATATAGTTCTTAATTCATTAAACAATAAATTCTCATATTAATTATGCTTTTTTCTCCGAACTTTTCCCTGAATTCCTACCAAATGCTTTTGCCGAATTTGCCTGATATTGCCTTGCTGATTTATTCCCAAATGAAATTTCGTAGCTATAGTTGTTAGATATATGTGAAAGTTTTTGGTTCAAAGCATAAAAATATGTATGTTTTAAGATAAACTAAGAGCACATAAGCAAAACTCGAACTAAATAAACCTAACTGAAAAGGAAAAGAATGGCTCTCTCATATTGAGAAATTCTTTCTAGTGGCATTCGATCGTAGAAGCCCTTGACAGCTGCATAAATCACTAGAATTTGTTTTTCAATTTGAAGTGGTTCATATTGTGGTTGTTTGGGCACTTCTGTACAATGCTATATTTAAGGCATAAAAAGAAGAACGAGGGGAATTCCTAATGAGAGCTCACCCGATAATACCACCAATGCAGTAGTAAAACTTTTCGACCTCTCCAAGTATCTTAAGAAACTTCTTCAGTTCCACGACATCAACACTATGTTCACCAAGTTTGTGTGAACTCTCTGCCCCATGGCTATCACTGGCATCCCACCTCTCGATCATATTCAGCAAAACAGAGAAAGCTTGCTTCAAGGAGCTCTTTTCTGACTCGAATTTCGGACTCACCGAATCGACTTCACGAAACTGAAGTACATGGCTTTGCCCGGCGGCAACAAGGCATTTGAGGAGGAAAATATCGAAGGTGTCAAGACGGAGGGAATTCAAAATCGGGAGAAACGTGTGGTCGCGATGAGTGTGGAAGAATTCGATTACTCTGGAATCTCTGTCTAGAACACGGATTTTGTCTTCCAAGGTTAGGGAATTGGAGATGCGCGCCCGTAGGAGCAAGAGACGCGCGATTTCCTTGTCGAAGTCAGAGTTGGGAGCCGGCGCGTATTCGACAGGTGCTGTGGAAACGCGCGGGATATGGTAACAAGGAGAAGAAAGTGAGAGAGAGAAAGAGAGTGGCCGTTTTTGGAGTTTTAACTTCAGTTGTGAGGTTTGGAAGGAAAAGAGAGGAAGAACGTTGGAAGAGGAGGAAGCTGAGAAGAGCTTGGGAGGTGGAATTGGGATTGAGTGCGCCATGCCATATGCTGATCAGCGCGAGAAAGAGTGTATGCGTGCGTCTGTAATGGATGGAACGATGAGGCATAACAACAGACGGAGGAGGGAGACTTCATTTGAGAGACGTCTCAAAGAGAGCAGTACAGGAGAGCAGCATCTAGACCGCATATGCGGTCTTACGCCGCGACACAACTGACCGGATAAGTGTTGCTTCCATAGTGCAAGTAAGGCCCACCATTAGAGTTGAGATGAACTGAGCTGTTCATATGGATTCTCGTATAGGGCCCGCAAAATAGATCAAAATTAGTAGCTATCTGTTTCTCCATTTAAATTTTGCAAATACTTATCAAATAAATTTGATCATCATCATCATGACCTTATCCCAATTAGGGGTTGGCCACATAAATCTTATTCCTTCTTTCCTCTCAATTAAGTATTATAGTTTCATTTAGTCTCAAAGTTTTTAAATATTTTCTCACTATTTCTATCAACATTCTTTTGGGCCTTCTCTTGCCCTTTTAGAACCTTCTACTCGCATTGCCTCACTCTTTCTAACCGGTGACACTTCGGTCTCCTTTAAGCATGTCCAAACCATCTAAGTCTAATTTTTCTCATCTTGTTACCTATTGGTATTACCCCTAAGTTTCTTCTAATGTTTTCATTCCTAATTCTATCATTTCTATCTTGCCACTCATTTCTCTCAACATCCTCATTTCTGCAACACTCATCTTATGAATACGATGTTCATTAACTGCCCAACACTCTGATCCATAGAGTATAGCCGGCCTTATGGCCATTCTATAAAAAAATTCTTTCAATTTTAGTGGCACATACTGATCACACAAAACTCCAGTTGCACATCTCCATTTGTTCCAACCTACTTAGATTCTTTAGGTAACCTTCATCTCAATCTCTCCACTCTCATGAATCATTGATCCTAATTACCAAAAGTGGTCTTTTACAAGGACTTCTTGGTTATCAATCTTAATTGGTGTTTCACTTCTACTCCTCTCCTTACTAAAATTGCATTTCATATATTGTGTCTTAATTTGGCTTATTTTAAATCCTTTAAATTCTAATGCTTCTCTCATAACTGTAGCTTTATGTTTACACCCTCCATTGTCTCATCAAGTAAGATTATATTATCTACAAATAGCATGCACCATGGAATCTTCTCATATAGATGTTTTAGTAACTCATTCACAACCAATGTGAAAAGGTATGGGTTCAACGCCAATCTTTAGTACAATCCTATAATGACAAGAAAATCACTAGTCTAGCCACTAGTGGTCTTAACATTTGTTACCGCTCCCTCATATATATCTTTAATTATGTATATATACCATTGTGAAACCCCTTTTTAGACCAACACCCTTCATATTAACTCTATAGGGACTCTATCATAAGATTTCTTTAAGTTAATAAAGACCATGTGGAGGTTTTTCCTCCTTGGTGTATTTCTCTATCAATTGTCCTAATAAGAAAATAGCTTCCATGGTAGACCTCCCAGGCATGAAACCAAACTGGTTCTTTGATACACTTGTTTCATGTCGTAGCTTCTTCTCAATCACTCTTTCAAAAAGTTTCATAGCATGGCTCATAAGTTTGATCCCCCGATAATTAGTACAGCTCTGTATATCTCCTTTATTCTTATAAATTGGTATAATAAAGCTTTTCCTCCATTCATCCAGCATTTTTTTATTTTATAATCATGTTAAACAACTTGGTTAACCAAACTAGTCTAGTATCTCCAATATGCTTCCAAAACTCTATTGGTATACCATCAAGCCCCATGGGAGATTGTCGCACGCCTAGTTTTGGGGGGTTTCATGATGGATCTGAGTCGATCCAGCTCATTCTAGAAGAGAAAAAGCACAATAGCACTCCCAGAAGGTAAGACTTGAAAAACCCAGCTGTTGATTTAATGTATTTTCCTAAATTTGTACAGTTTCATGCTAGATCTAGGTTTAAGGATGATCTATTTCTTAATTTGAACCTAGGAATAGGTAAATAAGTGCTTGATAAAGCCTCAATTTGACCAAGATCATTGATCTAGGTTAGAAACCAATCAAACAATCTCAACCGTCCGATCGAGTACTATTTGCACAGTAACTTTGTCATGTTTGATTGACGATCAGACACCATAGATGAGTTCTAGAGCATTGAAATTGCTAGGATATAGCACAAATTAAAGAATTTAAATTGAAATTGATTGAAAAAACCTAAACTGTTTGATTGGACAATAGAGTAATAAGGAATTGGCCATTTCTGATTGGTGATCAAACGCCACCATTGTGTACCTTGACCTTTATTAAGTTAAGATGATCGAAAAATTTAAGATAAGGCCACTAATCAATGAAAGCAACTTGCAGTCACTTAAGATGAATGGTGGATAGTCAATTCAGGGCCAATGACGTGGATTGTAAATCTAATAAACATTGGTCATTCAATAAGCTATCAACCAATAGCTAATGAAATACCTTTAGCCCATTAATAAGCATTGTCACTTTGCCTTGTGACGAATAGTGCCAAGAGCTAACTTAGAGAAAACTTCCATGCTAAGGAAGCTAAGAGAAGTCCTAGAGTTGTAAATTTGAATATGTGTTTGTATTATTACAAAGGTGTGACTGATGGGGAGCATGTACACGAACTAAATAGATTATTGCATCAGTGAACCTAAAGATCTCCATTTGAGGTAGGTGGCACTAAGATTGCTAAGATTTTCGCTATATATGCATTTTTATATGAATTTCAAGCATTAAAATAAGTCTTTTCAATTTATACAAAAGATAAAATGAATGTGCATGCTGAAATTGAATCATGATTAAATTGTTCATGCATAAGCTATGAATTATTGTGAACCATGTGAGAAAATATAAGACTAACACCAAGAAATTGTGAAATGGCTTGTAAGAGCAAATGGAGTCGTCATGATGTGGGCAGACCACGGGATCATGATAATGTGAGCAAGCTTTCAGGTTGGACAAGCTACTGACTCCTAAGAGCTTAGTCCCACATCATTTGGGGAGTTTAAGCTAGGCTAGTTATAAGAGTTCAGGGAAATCTTATGGCCACAAAGCATTCTGATGGGTCATCATTGTAACAACCCCAATTTTTGTCAATTGATTGAGAAAATCAATTTAGTTTGAATTTTTTAGAAATTATGAGTTGGAATATTAGATTATTGGAAATTCTCTTTTCAAATATATTAAAACATGATTTAAAACTTAGAAATTATGAATGTACTAAAAAAACAATCAAAATGACACTAAGTACGTTCAATTCCGAGTTAAAATGAAAAATCCCTAATTTTCTTTATTTTTATGAATAAAAGGGTAAAAAGTAATTTTACCCATAATTGAGATCTAAGACATTAATATTTTGAATATACTTAGAAATATAAATCCAACGACACTAAGTACGCTTAATTCCGAGTTTGAGAGAATAAAATATATTTTTCTCCATAAAAGGGAAAAATGGTCCTCTCACACCCCTGTGGGACCCACACGGTGCCCACAAACGAATGCAATGGCCAGAAAATATGTAATGAGTAGTCAAACTACTACCAACTGCTAGTGGAGAAGGAGGTGGTAGTGAAGGATCCAATGTTAATTTAATATTTAAAAGAATTGAAACATGATTATTACAAGTAATTATGAAAAATTCAAAAACATCTATAAATACACCTCCAAAAATGTTCATTAAAATTCCCATAAAATCATCTTGCTTAATCTGGAAAACCAAATCTAGATTCCATCCCAAAATTCCAAAACTCCCAAAAATCTCCCTTCTTGCACTTTCTCTCTCCTCTCTCTAATTAAAACAAGAGATCTAAATTCAATTAGGCACCCTGTTCCAAATTGAATTTCACAAATCTCACCATCCATACAATCCTAAACTACCTTATCTACAAAACCCAAAAATCAATTTCAAGATCCAATGGTGCAATCAACTAAAAATCACAAAATAAGGGACTATTAGGCTATCTTATCATCAAAAGGTATTTATTTCAAATTGGACTTCAAATCTACGTTGTTTCTCCAATTAGTAGGTGGAAACACTTCCTATACTTATTTCATGTCATTTTATGTAATTTTTATTTTTCTATATTTAGTTTTAGGTTAAAATTTATAAAAATAAAGTAAGAACTAGAACTTTGGATGATGGAGGCTCAGATGGAAAATCTGAGCCATCCAATTGCTCCAAAAGGATCCAAAACCGCTAGGGTAGAAGTTTCAAGAAAATTTATAGAGTTTTGAGCCTTTTGATTGAAGAGGATTGATTGGACGGTCCAAAACAGATTGTCCCATCTCCCAAATCAAATCGGGATTATGGACGCGCTGCGAAACACAGTCCAAAGACGTGCCCTACGAGAGCATCTCCGCGCTGCGAGGCATGTGATGTTGTCCCAATGGGATGACTGTACGACAGCGCAGGTCACAGGGGAGCGCATTATGCGTGCGTCCTGGTGATGGGCGAGCGGTGACTGCTCCACCCTATCAATCCAGGCCATCCATTTTGCTAGGCCCAAATCAAATATGGACCCTAGGAACGACTGTGAACTTCACAGTTCAATTGTGGAGTCATTTGAACTCCAAATTGAAGGGATCTGGTCACAGTACAAAAACCCGAGTCGTCACTGTTGGTATTAGAGGCATTCATCCAGTCACAGTACAAGACCCTTATATCCAATATGAAGATGACAATCCAATTAGATGATGAGAAATAGCGAGTGAATAAGAAATAAGATAGTATTTGATAAGAATGAGTAGTGAATGAGTTATGTGATTAACTCATTTGTTAAGAATGAGTATAGGAAAAGTTATGTGATTAACTCATTAGGTGAGGAGTTAATGTAATTAACTCATGAAGTATAAGTAGATATTATTTAGTGAAACAACTAGGAGTACTACTTAGTAAGTTAATGATATCAATATAGGGAATAGTAAGTTTAGAAACAAGTAAGGAAAACCTTAGAATAGAGGAAGATGTAATGTATTATATTTAGGTATAACTTGAAATCTTAAGTAAAGATACTTGTAGCAATAAAATACATTAATATAGCTTTTATTAGAAGAAATAATGGGGATTAAGAGAATGAGATGATAAATTGGAAAAATAGGATAGAAAGGATGAAGAAGGATAAAATCCAACCTTTATAGGAAAGGTAAAATAGATACTAAAGTTAAAAACCTTAGAATTATTACAAAATTAGAAATAAAATAATAAATAATAATAAATATAAATGTAAGAGTTACAATTACTACATAGATGTAGTATTATGACAATTAGTTAAAGAATTTAATCATCAAGACAAAGATGGTTTTATTTGAGAAGAATTTAAGGAGATAGGTAAATATTTTCAAAATTGGTGAATGAGAAGAGTTTTAACAAAGATAAAAAAAGGAGATAAAATTTAGAGGAATATTGATTCAACTATATGATAGAATTGAAATATAGAAATAATTATATACTATAATTTGCATTGATGATAGAATGGAAAGTGAAGACCTATAAATGAATATGGGTATTAATATGATAAATTTAGGAATATTGATTCTACTTATATGATAGAAATGGTTATATGGAATACTGATAAGAATTTTGGTTTATGAGTAGATGTCACCAAAGAGAATCACAAGGCAGACAGCTCAAAATACTCCAGAAGATAATATGGAGAGATTAACAATGGATAATGTGGAAGAGATGGTAACAAGAGTATTGAGGAACCTTCTTCCTCACATTCAATAGCCCTAAAGTTCATCACCTCTAGTAGAGGTACCAAGCACTTAGGCTCAAGCTTAGCTTGAAGTGAGACACAATACACCAACACCAACACAAATACTCCCACACTGGTACAAGGTCAATCTTCCCTTGTACCAAGTGAAGAAGCTAGAAATTCTCCATTAGCCCCATAAAAGGTTGACAAAATGATGGAAAGGTTTCAAAAGATGGCTACAGGGTATAATGGAAAGGATGAAGCTGTGAAGGCTGAGGAATGGATATATGAAATAGAAATGACTTTTAGTGCACTATGTACTCCTCCAAAGTTGAAGGCTAAATTTGCCACCTATCTATTAAAACAAGAAGTTGCATTTTGATGGAGATCAGTTAACAATACCTTCTTCTCAAATTCTAAAGATACTACATGGGAGGAATTTAAGAAAGTCTTCAACCATAAATATTTTCCTAGTCATGTACAAGCAAGAAAGCTGATTGAATTTCTAAAACTTAGACAAGGAAGCATGTCAGTGGTTGAGTATGATAATAAATTTACACAGTTAAGGAGATCTGCGACTCATGTGTGTAACACTAAAACACATATAGTGAATCAGTTCATGGAAGGGTTGCACCCAAAGCTGAAGGTGAAAGTAATGTGTACTAAACCCATGACTTTGGTAGACTGTGTGGAGATGGCATAAAAGTTTGAAGAAGAATTATAAAAGAACCAAATCACTAAATTTGGTGAAGGAGGGAACTATAATCAAAGGTCTTTTTAGAAGGGCAAGAGTCCCTTAAACAATTTTGGACATCAAAGAAATCATATAAGAAGAAGGCCATGTCCCAAATGTAGAAGGTTCCACCCTGGAAATAATACTCCAATACAACAAAGGCCCCCTATCATATGTTATAATTGCGGGGAAATTGGGCACATTGCCAACAACTGCAACAAACCTTTGGCAGTTAAGGAGGCAAATTCAGAGAATATCCCTTGGCATCAAGGAAGGGTTCGCTATCACTGATGGCCAGGCTGAACCATCCAAAGGAAAGATGGGAGGTACTATGTTTATGTCTTATAGTGATGCAAAAATTTCTTTATTATGAATATGCATAAATCTATCCTTGGAAGATTGTTACAAAGAACAATAGTTGAAATTATAGAATAAAGCAATATGTCATTTTGGTATATAGTCTAAGGACTACACATATTAGGAAAAATATGCCAAAACTATATATGTTGAAAAGGAATGAGGATGAGCAATAGAAGTTAGAATAGAAAAGTATGAAGTATTGAAAGATTGGGGAAAATGAGGGATAGAAATTTAGTATACTAGTCAAGAGAAATAGGAGGTTGTGAACAAAAGGGAAACTCAGTTTAAGAGTTATTAATCCTTTTGAAAAGTCTAGAAAAGAGTCAGGATAAGTGATTACTGCATTAGCATTATTAGTGAGATGTGTGTTATGTCCCAAAAATAGGATTTTTACCTTTAAGAAGAAGGTAACATGAACTATGAATGAAAGGAAATGGAGGTTTCCTTAAGTGGCAGGGCCACATGAGCAAACTCATGAATGAGTTAATGAAAACTCATAAGTAAGTTGAAATGGGAATTTCAAGGACGAAATTATTATAAGGGGGGAATATTGTAACAACCCAAATTTTTGTAAATTGATTGAGAAAATCAATTTAGTTTAAATTTTTCAAAAAATTTCGGATGGAATATTAGGTTATTGGAAATTCTCTTTTCATAGAGATTAAAACATGATTTAAAACTTATAACTTATGAATGTACTCGAAAACAGGTCGAAATGACACTAAGTACGTTCAATTCCGAGTTAAAATGAAAATTTTCTAATTTTCTTTATGTTTATGAATAAAAGGGTAAAATGGAAATTTTATCCATAACAAAGATATAAGACATTAATATTTAGAATGTACTCAGAAATACGAATCCAATGCCACTAAGTACACTCAATTCCGAGTTCAGGAGAATAAAATGGATTTTTCTCCATAAAAGGGCAAAATGGTCCTTTCACATCCCTGTGGGACTCACAAGGGGCCCACAAACAAATCCAACAACGAAAAAACATATAATGAGTGGTCAACCTACTACCATCTACTAGTGGAGGATCCAATGTTAATTTAATATTTAAAAGAATTAAAACATGATTATTACAAGTAATTATGAAAAATTCAAAAACATCTATAAATACACCTCCAAAAATGTTCATTAAAATTCCTACAAAATCATCTTACTTAATGTAAAAAACTAGATCTAGATTCCATCTCAAAATTCCAAAACTCCCAAAAATCTCCCTTCTTGCACTTTCTCTCTCCTCTCTCTAATTGGAACAAGAGACCTAAATTCAATTAGGCACTCTGTTCTAAATTGAATTTCACAAATCCTACCATCCATACAATCTTAGACTACCTGATCTACAAAACCCAAAAATCAATTTCAAGATCCAATAGTGCAATCAACGACAAATCACAAAACAAGGGACTATTGGGCTATCTTATCATCAAAGGGCATTTATTTCAAATTGGGCTTCAAATCTACATTGTTTCTCCAATTAGGTATGTGGAAACACTTCCTATGCTTATTTCATGTTGTCTTATATAATTTTTATTTTTCTGTAATTAGTTTTAGGCTAAAATTAATACAAATAAAGTAAGGACTAGAGCCCTTCAATTCTGGATGATGGAGGGCTCAAATGGAAAATCTGAGCCATCCAATTTCTCCAGAAGGATCCAAAAATCCTAGGGTAGAAGTTTCAAGAAATTTTATAAAGTTTTGAGCCTTTTGATTGAAGAGGGTTGATTAGACGGTCTAAAACCGACTGTCTGATCTCCCAAATCAAATCAGGATTGCGGGACGCGCTGTGAAATGCTGTACAGAGATGCGCCCTGTGGGAGCATCTCCATGCGTGTGCACTGCATGTGACATCATCCCAACAGGACGACCACACTATAGCGTAGGTCACAGGGGAGATTTACACGTGTGTCCCTGTGACGGGAGCGCGACGACCACTTCTCTTGATCAATCCGGGCCGTCCATTCCATTGGGCCCAGATCAAATCTGGACCTTAAGAATGACTATGAACTTCACAGTTTAATTGCAGAGTCATCTGAACTCCAAATTGAGATTGGAAAGAAGCTATGGAAAACTTATAACGTCTATTTTCTTCTGAAACCATAATATTGATAAAAATATTTTAGAAACTTTCTGTTTTCAAGAATTAAGTTTCTAATTTTTATGATCTTCATGATCTATGGGGATCTAATTTACTGATGATATAATGTTGAAATTAAGTGATATCCATGATTGATTTGGATAGATCTAAGATAAATTGAGAGATCTACCCTTTATGATAGAAAAACCCTAAATATAGAAAGGGACCCACTTGATTAATGAGATTAAGTATGATCAGACCCTTGGGATGGATTGAATGAAGGATATTATGATGCAATCCATTGAGATCATGGATTGAATATGACCAAAAACAAAGGGACATGATCTTGGACCTTAATGGAGTAAAAGCCCTAAAATAAATTAAAACCCTTGATTAAAAGGAAAAGACCTAAGATCTAATGGTTGGATCATAAGTAAAAGCTCTAATAATGAGAAATGAGTTAGCTTGAGTTATGCATTGATTTTATTTGATTTATTTCATGAATATAGGATCCATGATAGATTATTTTAGTATAACTTCATTTCAAATGTCCATAAAATTATTCATGAATGATGAATTGTAACTTATGACCATATTGGTATGATTTCATGCAATTATAACTTAGGACCATACTAGGATTTCATGTTAGATTAGACTATGGTATGAGATGGTATCTTAGGTCCATGATAGTTTAATTTGAGTTTTTTAGATAAAGTACATTAGTTAGAAATCATGCTAGTGTAATCTTAAGTACCTTGTACCATTATCATTAGGTTGTTCAATTATGTAGTTTTATGCTTTAAAGTTATAATTCATTTATGGTTAAATTTTATTAGTAGATTTAATTATTAAAGTAGTTATGAGATAAAGAGCATAAAACACCAAAAATGGAATCTAATGAGAAAGTAGAGCTTCATGGCACAAATAAGAGTGAATTATTTGACTTGGACTTAATTAGTAAAGGCTATAGTTAGTAGGACAACATAAGGATTATCAAATCCTTGGCCCAAACTAGGATAATAATAAACCCCATGAATGACATTTTAAATGTTCATGGACTTAATTAAAATCAATTAGAAAGAGTACTTAGGTTAACATGCTCATAGGAACCTTGTAAAAGGTTGAGCTAAGGTCACTATAGTGAATGTTGAACATGGTGGTTCAGGGGGTTTTCTAATAGAGCTTCACTCTTCCCCTACCTTCCGTTGACATTTGTGAGTTCTAAACGCCTCCTTACATGAGAATTGAAGTAACCACTTTGTGTTCACTCATTCAGTTAGTAAGCCTTAGCCAATTGGAAATAAGAGGAGCAGTCTAGACTTAGGCTGAAATAAGTTATCTTCAACTAGTAAAACATTAACTGATTGAATAATAATAAGAGCATAAAAGGTTATTAAATTATCTAACCCTAATAAAAATTGTAAGTAAGATAAGGATGGTCAAACAAGATTCATTGGATCTTGAATGATCAAGAAAAATAAAAAGAAATAAATACTTCTTGATGATATATATGTATATATATATATTGCTTGCAACTTAGATCAAATAGAATAGAAGATCTTAGATCAAATAGAAGATCTGAACCCTTGATCAATTATGATTCAAGGAAGAGAACCAAGATCCTCCTCCTTATGGATGACCAAACAACTAAACTTAGATCAAAGAAGAATTAGATGATAGAATATCTAAGCCCTTGATCTTTATCAACAAGTATAAATTGTTGATCATATGATCTATAGAAAATACTTAGATCTGAAAGATTAGAAGATCATTCTAACCATCAGATCTATTGATCAATAGGATAAACACTATCTGAGGAAGATAGATCATGATAGGACACAAGATCTAGATCCTTTATATCAAAGGACAAGATTAGACAAAGAATATAGAGATGATAAAAAATATAGAATTATTTAGATTGTATATATATTGACAGTATGTATGGATTTACATATTACATACACCAGTCAGGATCATGGAAGATCTGAAGAGATGGATCACTACTTGAAGGTAGGAGGATTTTATGAATGCATCTACATGAGAAGTACATGTTGTATACATGATTTTATGTCTAGAAATGTTGACAGGTATAATGTAAATACTTGTATAAAACCCATTGAAAACCCTTATGATCCAACCAAAACACATATGAATTGGTTAAGTTAGAATTGAGGAATAGACTCTAAGTGAATATGGATCTAGAAGATATTTCAGCCCTAAGTAAATAGACAGATCGTCTGATACGTATGAGAATTACTTTACATATAAGCATGGAGGCTTGTGGTTTTGTTTTAAATAGGCATATGCCTGGGGATGCTCTGCTAGGAGTGTTAGTAGGGTTTGGCCACCCGCTCTCTGAATCTTATTATTATATGGATACCAAGACTAAATGAGGCTAAAAGTTGAGTGGGGCAATTATGGGAAGGCTACCACTGTGACAACGATGGTCCTCCCCATACGGACATGGATATTGTGATTTCCAATGAGGATGGTATAGGTGGATTATTGAGTAGTTATTTGGGGGCGCTGGTATGGATTTTGACTGCATGCATAGTAGTCCTTTGAGTATTTTTGCATTATGATGCATGGTATAGTGAAATGCCTTATGATACAGTGTGATGAGATGTCGGGTAATCGTGGATTACCGATACTACCCAAATGAGGGAGTGTTTCCAGTAGAGGCTGGATGATTTATCAACTCAGCATAAGCTGGATATAATCATGTTTTGAGAAATTAACTATTTTTCATGGTTTTGACCATATGTATGTGTAAGGATGTACATATATGACAAAGTAAAGAGATTGCTCCATATATATGAATAATGGGATTATGAAGTATTAGGATTATACTGTCAAATTATTATGCTTCTTGAATCCCTTACCAAGCATAGCTTGCCGAGATATTATAAATGTTTCAATGTTTACAATATCTCAGATACAGAGAAGGAGAATTAGAAGCTCAAGACTTATGAAGATTTGGAAGAATAATCAATAAGGGTATATCCCTTGAAGACATGTATTTTTATTTGAGTGCATTGTATTGTATTGATAGTTTTTAATGTATGGTGAGGTTTGAAATTGGATTATGTAATTTGGACAAGTATTGTACTGATACCAGGCTATACTGTGAACTACTGGATGGATTCTAGAATTTAATAAAAATAACTTCTTTCAATGGAATTTTATCTTGTACAAAAAAATTCTACTTATGTTATGTATGAAGTGATGACTTGGGTTTTTCAAAATAAATTTTAAAGAAAAGAATTTCTGCTGCTTTGTTTTGCGAATTTTTTTTACTACTAAGGGCCTTGCCTTTGAAAAATGTATTACAAAATGTGTTACAAAAACTCAGGTCGTCACAGTCATAATGTGGGCAGGCCAAGATAGCTAGACAAGCTACTAGTCTCTCAGGAACAAAAACCTTGAGGTGTGACTTGGGGTTTGACCCACTACACCAAAGAGGACAATATTGATTACTGTGCACTCTGATACACACAACAACACGCTGGTATTAGGTAATGTGAAATGGCTCATAAGAGCGAAGACTAGTATTAGGACATGAAAATGACTTGCGAGTTTAACATGTGATTTCATACTTTGCATTTTAAAAAATGTGTTTTAGTACTGATGCATAGGTATTCTTCAATTGTGGCATGAATTCATGATTTTGATAAATGTTGAACTATTTCAAGTTAAATGATAACTGAATGGTAGTGGTATGATTCAGTATGGACAAATTGATCTATATAGAATTATCATGATTTTGTTTATAAAAAATTACATCTTATTCCACCTACACAAGTGCAAGCTTGCTAAGATATTGTACTTGTTTACAATATTTTAGAGCAGAGGATTTCTAAGAAATAGGATTGTTTACTGATAGTAGTGCGCCAACATAAGCTTTTGACGAGGTCAGGTAAGAATTGGTTTTTGAATTGAAGTTATTGTATCATAAATGAGAAAGAGATTGCATTGTATGTACTTATGGGAGTTTGGAAGACTTATGTGACTAGGTTGTGATGTGGAGGTTATGGGAGTATTTTGTTTTTATTTTGTCAAATGTGTAAAAAGGGGACTGAGTCTCCAATTATGTTTTAGAAATGTGAATGTATGTTTATCAGGTACTTCGCAATGACATGCGTTAAATGTCATATGTTTGTAAAATAGAGGAAACTTTGCCAAATTTTCAGTAGAAATGAGTGCTCATTTCACTAAGAATCATTGTTTTGAGAAAGAAAAAATGACACTTAAGGTTTTTCAAAGTGAACTTAAAAGAAAAGATGTTTCGCTACATTGCATTGTTTTTACTAAAATGATTTAAAATTGGATCGATCCAACATTAAGAATTAGTTTTTTTGTTAAAAATATATATTAAAACTGGGTCGTCACAGTTGGTATCAGAGCTCAGGTTCAGTCCACTCATAGCCAGTCACATTGAGTAAAGTCTTAAGTAGTCTTAAAAGTAAGATGTTGTGATTAATGAGTTTGAGAGTAACTCATAAAAGGATCTTGTGATGAAAGGAAAGATGCCATTTAAGACAACAAGTTAGAGGACAACAAATCTCTCTACCCAAGCATCTGACTAGGGGAGTCAGATGATGAACTTCATGGCCAACATGATGCAAAACCTCAGTCAACTTATGCAGCAGCAACAATAGATGCAACCCATAAGGGTTGGCATGTTCTAAGAAGACAATAGATTTTTAGTCCTAGCATGAGTAAGAGGAGTACTCTTATGAAATTAGTTTAGTTCTTAGAGTAAGGAACAATAGTATAAGAATACAAAATTAGTGTATTTGAATGAAAACTTTATCAGAGATAGATCTATTCACATGGGGTGGCCTTTAGAGGATCCAAGTTTTATTTTTGATGATGCGTATAAACATTTGAGGATTATGATGACTATTGCACAATAATATTTTGATTATAATGAAAAGAGGGTAGAGAATAATCACAATGGAAGAGAACTCAGGAAAAAATTAAGATAATTACAATATTAGTTTGTATATATTGTGGATATATTTGATAGATACATTGTCGTATTAGGAAAATCAGTGGCAGTTGATCTACTTATGTAAATGAATTATTGATCAAAGGAATGAAAATGAGTTATTCCTAATATGTATAGAAATACTAACAGCTAGTCATCTCTGAGAAGTAAATGTCTATTTAAATGATTCTTGAGAGTTCTAGTTATGAATTGGAGGTGTATACTAATTAGAGGAAAGTTCTAATTATGAATTAAAGCATGAATACAGAAACTTAGTGAATAAGTTCTAACTTGGACAGTGTGTATAAACTTTTGAAAAAGGCCTAACAACTATGGTAATAACAATAGTATGAGCATAACGATGAAGGATCAAGAATGATTACAATTAATGAGAACTCGAGAGAGTTAGAGAAGTATTGTATTAACCTAAACTTAAAAGTGGATTTATGTGACAAATAAATTGTAATATGGTGAAAATTATTGAAAATTTGATGAAATAAGATCCTATTGTTCTTATAAATGAATTTTCTGAGCTATGAGATGAAAATTAACGAATTCTTATGCATACAAAAAAAAAAAAAAATACTGATGGCCAAAATTAGTGAGAAGAGAATGTTTATGAATTATTGTGAGGGTTTTAATTATGATTTAAAATGCATGTCACCTAGAAGATGACAGTTATTTAATAAGAATAATTATTAAATAGTGATGATTACATAATGAATCAACTACAGAGAAAGATGAAGTAAATGGGGCAAGATGAAATTGATTTACATTCAACACAAAGTGATGATATTGTGGTTTCTAATAACGAAGGTTATTATGAAAGATCAGTTTCATTGGATGTGAGATTGACATAGTTGCAATTGATTTTGATTGGTATGACTAAGAAATAATTCATTAGTTAGAAGAAATGAGATAGTGAAAATGAAGACACTGAAACTGTAACCATGAGGATTCTAATGATGGTCATTTAAGAGGACGTGCTCCTTTATTTCTAAGACTTTTATCTAGAAGGCTCTTGGGAAGGCTGGTTTTGATCAGTATCTTTGCCTGAGGAGTAACTAGTGATGCAAAGAGAAAGTTGGCTACTTTAAAGTAGAGAGAGAAGGCAGCTCAATAGTATTTGAACAGGTTTACAGGCTGAAGAGGTGTGTTACTTGTAAGGGCAAGTACCTGAATAGTTATGTCTTAGAGTTAGTAGACGCCATAGTTACAACAATAGTATTAGTAGCCACCATTACAGCAAAAATCTTTTAGACGCTTAATTGTGGTGATTCAGTGCATTTCTTTAGAGACTGTCCCAGAGGATAGAGAGTTAGACAGATTGATATTGGGATCAAGGCAGAGATAACCCCACATTAGCAGTGATGACTTGCTACTATTACCTCAAGGAAAGCACAAGCTTCAAACTAGATGGTGGAGAGTATTTTCTTGATTGTTGGTAAGCATCTTATGGTCCTTCTTGATCTAGAACCCTGTCATTCTTTCGTTTTATGTGTTGACATCCTACTTAGACATGCCTAGATGTGTTATCCTTTCGGTTGGATATTATGACTTTGTAGGAAAGTTATTGGATGCTAATGAGTATTTTCAAGAGGTACCTATGAACCTAGTAAGAGAGAGATGATGAACAATGATCTCATCCTACTCGATATGGTGGATTATGATGTCACCGTTGGGGTGGATTGCTTGATCCTACCTTGAAGGTAGTGCAATATTTTTCAGAGTGTGCCAAGTTTTATTCTTGTTTGTGTGACAATGGAGGACCTTTAGCGACCATAGACTAAGCACAAAGATGATGTGCAAGAGTTCACAATCTTGCCTGAGGAGTTTCATGATATTGTAGCAAGAGAATGATGTCAAAGTGGATTTGGCATTAGGAATAGTATTATTGCCCAGAATGTCATATGCAATGTCCCTATTGAGCTGGCAAAGCTCTAGCTATGTGAGCTTTTAATAAGGATTTTAACAGGCCTAGTGGGTCTTCATAAAGTGTACTAGTCTCCATCATGAGAAGAGAGACAGATCTTTATTGTTATGCATGTATTGTTGTTTGTTTGATAGTACTGAGTAGAGAACCGTTATTCTCAATCGTATATTGATGATCTATTTGATCAGCTTAGGATGGTGCATGGTGTTTTTGGAGATTGATTTGAGGTGTGGTTATAACCAGCCTAGGATTTTGAGTATGACGTCTTTTAGATAATTTTTAGAACTTGTTATGATTGTTTTGAGTTTTGGATGATACCAATTGGTGGAACCAATACACCAATAGAATGGATGGATGTGATGGGTTTAATCTTCAAATGTTATTTGGATGAGCCATGATTGTGTTAATAGATAGTATTGTAGTATACTTCACGAACAGAGAGGAGCACAAGGAATCCTTGTGCATTAATTCAAAATGTCTAAGGATTCATCATTTGTTGCAAACTTCTGTAGCATGAGTTATGGTCATAGGAAGTGAATTTCCTTTATGACAATACCTTGAATGATAGAGAGGTAGTTTATTAAGACTGTGATGGGCTGAGATTAGCCAAACTGGTGAATAAGGTTCATAGTTCCTTAGTCTTATGAATTGCTAGCATCGAGTAATTGAGTTTCACCAGGATAACAGTGATGTATAATATTATATGAGATTATTCTCTTATGGGTATTCATAATTCAATTTAAGATCGATACTTGTGAGTAGCCAATGAGGGCAGCTGATGAGGGCGGGTGCGAGAGGCACTGACATGCTTCTAAGTGGAGAGCTTTTAGGGGGGTAGGCTTTTAGGTGCTTGTAGTATGATCGTGTTGCAGATTGATTTTTATTGGCATAGAGTGTCTGTTGGTGACTTAATATGCTCTGGTTTTGACTAGCATATGATTGCCTATTAGTGAACTATATGCACTAGTTTTGATTTGATAAATGATTGACTATGGGTGAGCTTATGTGCTCTATAATAGATTTGGAATAAATTTTCCTACTGGTGAGCTGAGATGCTTCAATTTTATTGATATGGTGATTTTACCTATACTAAAGTTGTACACAAATAATTAACTACTAGATGAGAGTTTGCTTTATGGTAATCACACTATATGTGGTTATGATGCATTCTAATTAAATTCAGAGTTGTTTAATCTAAAATGGTTTTCTATTTATCAATTTATATGTGAATTGGTATATGAGGAGATGACATGATGTGAAATTGTTTGTTTATCGATGTTGATGCTAGTATTGTTAACACGATTAGTTATCTTATGATATGGGAATACTTTTAGAAGTGTCTAAAGAATAACATGGAAAGAATTTCGAGGACAAAATTCATATAAGGGGGGAAGAATGTAACATCTCGAAAATTTTAAATGTCAATTTGAGTGAATCTTGGAAAATCTTAAATTGGGATGAAAAGAACATATTAAATTTCATATTTTTGGAGTTTTATAAGTGAAAGACTGGATAGACATCTAATTTAGAATTGAGATCTCCATAATTGGATAGTAAGCAAAAATACAATTCAAATGACACCAAGTTTGTAGAAATCAGAGTTCGGATGGAGGAGATATGAATATTGAATATGAGGGGATTTTTAGTAAAAAAAGACAAAAAAAAGGATGACATGCTTGAATGAAGGGGGTCGTATTTTATTCTAGCACCCCCCTCACTTAAGGGAACCTGACACAATGTCTGGTTTGTTTCTTACAAACCTAACAGACAAACAAAGAGAGAAAAAAAAAAAAGAAGTTGAAGAAGAGGGAGAACCGACAGGGAAGAAAGAGGAGGAGAGAAGAAGACGGATAAGAAGAGGAGATGGGAGAAGGAGAAGGAAAGGAGAAGAGGAGGTTGAGCTGCTAGAGTTGATGGGCACATTGACGAAATGTGAGAAAACTCAGTGAAGGTTTTTTTTTATAAAAATTTACAGGAGTCATCGGAGACAGCTTGGATCAACGATCCGAGCCTATCATTCTATTAAGCTCAGAGAGGCGACCAAAACCCTATGCTTAAAGAGAAATCCAAGATGATTTGGATGACAGATTGAAGGGGAGATCATTGCTTGCCTAGTTTTGGGGTGTTTCACGATGGATCTAAGTCGATTTAGCTCATTCTAGAAGAGAAAAAGCATGGTAGCACTCTTAGAAGGTAAGATCCTAAAATCCTAAATGTTGATTTGATGTATTTTCTTAAATCCTTACAGTTTCATGCTATTTCTAGGTTTAGGGATGACCTAACTATCCATTTCTTAATTTGAACCTAGGAATAAGTAAATAAGTGCTTGATAAAGCTTGAATTCAACCGAGATTGCCAATCAAACCTCGAAATTGATCAAACAATCTTAGCTGTTCGATCTAGTACTATTTGCACAGTAACTTCGTGATGTTTAATCGATGATCAGACACCACAAATAAGTTCTAGAGTATTCAAATTGCTAGGATAGTACACAAATTGAAGAATCTAGATTGAAATTGATCGAAAAAACCTAAATCATCCAATCGGACAGTAGAGAAATAAGGACTTGGTCATTTCTGATTGGTGATTAGCTGCCACCATTATGTACCCTGACCTTTATTAAGTTAAGATACTTGGAAAATTTAAGATAAGGCCACTGAACAATGAAAGCAATTTGCAGTCACTTAAGATGAATGGTGGATAACCAATTCAGGGCTAATGGCATGGATTGTAAATCCAGTAACCATTTGTCATTCAATTAGCTATCAACTAATATCTAATGAAATGCCTTTAGCACGATAATAAGCACTGTCACTTTGCCCTATGCCAAATAGTGCTAGGAACTAACTTAGAAGAAACTTCCATGCTAGGGAAGCTAAGAGAAGTCCTAGAATCGTATATTTGAATGTGTGTTTGTATTGTTATAGAGGTATGGCTGATCGGGAGCGCGAACACGAACTAAATAGATTATTGCATTAGTGAACCTGAAGATCTCGATTTGATGTAAGTGGAATTAAGATTGCTAAGATTTTCGCTATATATGTATTTGTATATGAATTTCAAGCATTGAAACAAGTCTTTTTAGTTTATATGAAAGATAAGATGAATGTGCATGTTGAAATTGAATCATGATTAAATTGTTCATGCATAAGCTATGTATTATTGTGAACCATGTGAGAAAATATAAGATTGATACTAGAAAATTATGAAATGGCTCATAAGTGTGAAGGTAGTCGTCATGATATGGGTAGGCCATAGGATCGTCATAATGTGGGAGGGCCACAAGATAGTCATAATGTGGGCGAACCTTCAGGCTGGACAAGCTATTGATTCTTGGTTGGACAAGCTACCAGCACTTGAGAGCTTAGTCCCACATCATCCGGGGAGTTTGAGCTGGGCTAGTTATAAGAGTTCAGGGAATTCTTACAGTCACAATGTGTTCTGAGGGTTCATCATAATTTGGGCATGCCAAGATGGCTGGACAAGCTACCAATCTCTCAGGAACAAAAATCTTGAGCTGTGACATTGGGTTTGACCCACTACTCCAAAGAGGACAATATTGTTTGTTGTGCACTCTGATACCCACAACAACATGTTGGTATTAGGTAATGTGAAATGGCTCGTAAGATCGAAGACTGGTATGATGAAATGAAAATGATTTGTGAGTTTGACATGTAATTTCATACTTTGCATTTCAAAGAATGTGTTTTAGTATTGATGCATCAGTATTTCTTCAATTGTGGCATGAATTCGTGATTTTAATAAATGTTGAACTATTTCAAGTTAAATGATAATTGAATGGTAGTTGCATGATTCATTATGGACAAATTGATCTATATAGAATTATCATGATTTTGTTTATATAAAATTGCATCTTATTCCACATACACAAGTGCAAGCTTGCTGAGATATTGCACTTGTTTACAATATCTCATAGCAGGGGATTCCCAAGCAATATGAGCTATTGTGACACCCTGGGTTTTAACAAACTGTTTCCCATATTTATACGAAAATAGTAATAAAATTTATTGATAGAAAATAGATGGGATCCTAGAACTTAAAACTCATAATTTAAAACTTTTCGCAGTGTCAAGAAAAATACCATTTAAGAAAATCCTGAGAGTCATTTCACCTCAAAGCCACACTAAAGAAACATAACGAAAAGTAAACATTTTGAGCATGCTCACAAATTAAAACCACGGTGAAATTTTTACAACTGCAAAGATCCGTAATAGTGAAAGTTCCAAAGCTCCAGGGTCTGTCCAAGATCACCACGTCATCCATGTATAAACATATAACCACTATATAGTGATATGGGTCTAATCTATCAATATATACAACGACTAAGGAGAATGCCAAAAAGCCAATACTAGTCTAACAAAAGTACACCACTCTATCTCTGTATCTGACAGTATCTGTCCTCAAGCCCTCGTCCAGCTCCACTCTAGTCCACCGTCTTCCTTTTTTGACTGTCGTGCTCTGATTTTGAGGCATTGCAAAACAAAGCAATGCCTCAGCAAGCCATGCTTGTGTAGGTGATATACATTCAAAGTAACCTCAATAAAAACAAAGCACATGGTGCAAGGCATAAAGATCATAAAATGATGAAACATAATCTAGAGCCTTAAATCACACGATGAAGGACATACCAAGTCCATGAAATAAAGAAGATATCATCAACCATGATATCAGGACATGCACAATCTGAGAAAATCTAGAAACACATGAATGCATGTTAAAAGTATCAAATATCATACACAATTAAGCCCTATGAGTGTCTGAAGTACACTCATGGCAATGTGGGGTCAGCTCTATGTACCATCCGCTTTCACCCTTTCACCCTTACAGCCTCACGGGCACTCAGGCGCTCAGGCACTCATGGGAACGATGCGTACCACTTTCGCTTTCACCCTTTCACCCTCACATGTACTCATGCACTTACGAAAAGTCATGTCCCGCTTTTACCCTTTCACCTTCACGGGCACTCAGGCACTCACGGGGTGAAAAATCGCATCCTACCACAGGATCAATAGTCTCAAATATCAAGTCAGAGCGACTCTCACATGTCAAGAAGACAAAAAATCAAGTGAATATCATGAAAGATATCGAGAACAGTGCATGCAACAACCACTAGAAAGATAGCACGCACATGAGAAGCTACATGCTGAAATCAATCTCATGCATATGGTAAGGCATAAATCACATGCCTAAAAAACTCAAATCACCAAATCACGACTTGAGAATCATGGAAAAATTGTGAATGAAATCACCTACCTCGGTATTGCACTATCCCAACAAACGTGTAAACGATATCAAGGTGTATGCCCTGATGTACCTTTCATGCCATAAATCATGTCATGGTTAATGCATACAACCAAATCTAAAGCCTGATCATCTATTGATCAACTATATCTAAATCATCTAATAGCATTTAGTAGTTTTACTATTAAAGAGTCACTCCAAACTACATTTTTGTCTTAAATCTAGGTTCGCCTTGTTGAGACGATCACAACGCCTCTTTCAGATCGTGATTTGGACCTCTGTAGCTCCTAAAATCACATTTTAAAGGAATAAAGGGTCAAAACCCTCAAAACCAAGAAAACGGGCCAGCCATACGGTGTGTGCCATTCGCACACACGTGGCGGGTGCGTCTGGAACTTGTGTGGGTGGTGCGAGCGTCTGTGGACGTGCTCTGCTCGTGGGGTTGAAACAGCGCGCGTGGCGAGCGTTTGCAGCGTTGCGCATCTCGCGCATGGTGCGTTCTAGCCACACAGCGTGGCACGCGCTCGTTGCACCATGTGGCACTCCCTCGTCCCTGCATTTCCTTCCCGTTCTTGTCGCCGTTGCCAAAGACGACGACCGGACTGGTTTGTCGTCATTGACGACCCCAGGTGCTCCATTTTTTTTTTTGTGATTTTTACACCTCTAAGTCTAGTTTTTCATGTACATTCCATGTTGACCATCCATTTCCACAAATCCCACCTAAATCTACCATTTTTTCACGATTTTTGTCTCATTTTCAAAAACTCCCATAATACAGTTTTTTGGGTTTTCGGTGTCCCTAGCCGTCCGATCGTCACAAAATTTCATGGGTCCTTTCCTCTCCTCATCATACTCAATATGAACGGTCCAGATCTTAATATGACACTGTCTCATCTAATTTTTTAGTGAAAAATAGTAAAGCATGAATTTTTTACAAAAACTACATGTTCATGCCATTTTTTCGCCGTTTACAAGTGAATAAACCTTAAAATTTAACGCAAAGAGGAGCATGGAGTGATCCTACCTCATTCCCGGCTGTTCAAAGCTGGAGAAATCCATGGTCGGGGTGCGTGACTATTCACGTGAAAGAGGGTGAGCATGAAGAGGGAGGAGAGTGCGTTTTGAGCACTCTCTCTCTCTCTCTCTCTCTTCCTTACCTTATATGTATTTATTTTATTTTATTTTTTCTTTATTTTGAAAAATCAAAATTTCCTATTCTATTAATTAGTAAATGTTACATCCTACCCACCTTATAGAAAATTTCATCCTCGAAATTTAAAATATGCATACCTCACGAGAAGAGCTTGGGATGGGTACGGCTCATCTCATCCTTCAACTCCCAAGTAGCCTCCTGTGCCGAGTGATGTTGCTAGAGGACTTTGACCAGGGGAATGGTCTTAATCCTCAACTCCTGGATCTTGCTATCCAAGATCTATATGGGGCACTCCTTGAATGTCAAGTTAGGCCATACCTCCTATGGTATCTGCTCTAGCACGTGGCATAGGTTCGGTATGTACTTCCTCAGCATAGAGATATGAAAAATGTCATGTACTCTAGCTAGCTGTGGGGGTAGGGCTAATTGGCATGCAACTGGTCTGACTCTGCACAAGATCTCAAAAGGACCAATGTATCTAGGACTGAGTTTCCCCTTTACACCAAACCTCATCACACCCTTCATAGGGGAAACTCTCAAAAATACATGCTCTCCGACCTTGAACTCCAAGTCCTTTTGTCTCCTATCCGCATAGCTCTTTTGGCGACTATGGGCTGCAAGTAATCATTTTTGAATGAGTCAGATTTTTTCTGCACACTGCTCAATCAACTCTGACTTCACGATCCGTCTCTCTCCTACGTCACTCTAGCACAAGGGAGACCTACATGGTCTGCCATACAGTGCCTCATAAGGTGCCATACCAATGCTCGTATGATAGCTATTATTATATGCAAACTCCACGAGTGGCAAATGCTCATCCCAACTAGCTCTCCAATTCATGACACAAGCCCTCAACATATCCTCCATGGTTTGGATGGTCCTCTCAGTCTGGCCATCAGAATGGGGGTGGAAAGCCGTACTGAATCTCAACCTCGACCCCAGAGCCTCCTATACACTCTGCCAGTACTTTGAGGTAAATCGTGTGTCTCAATCTAAGATAATCGTCAAAGGTACTCCATGAAGGCTCACAATATCCCTAACGTACAGCTTTGCCAAGCTATCCATGGTCTGAGTTTGTCTAATAGGGAGGAAATGGGTTGACTTTGTCAATCTGTCAGCTATGACCCATATCATGTCATGCCCACTGGTCGTCCTTGGCAAGCCCACTATAAAATCCATAGTGAGGTGGTCCCACTTCTACTCTGGAAGATCTAAAGTCTGCAATAACCCAGCTGGTCACTGATGCTCTGCCTTGACTTGCTGATAGGTCAAGCATCATGCTAAGCACCCACCAATATCCCTCTTCATCCCATTCCACCAAAAGTGTTGTCTAAGGTCTTGGTACATCTTCGTACCTCCGGGTTGAATAGAATATGGGGACTGGTGCGCCTCCTATAGCAAGTCATGTCTCAACTGATCATTTGTAGGTACTACCAATCTGCCCCTATACCTGACACCTCCATCGAGCCCTATAGAAAAATCGGCCTTCTCGACCATGTTCTGCGTCTCAGCATTGCTCACCTGTGCCTGAAGGATCCTATCAAGAAACCTGGATCGAGTCCAGAGGTTAGCAAGCATCACTCTCGACTTCCTACTCAGGGCATCAACTACGACGTTAGCTTTCCCAGGGTGGTACTGTATCGCAAAGTCGAAGTCCTTAAGGTACTCCATCCATCTCCTCTGCCTCATGTTCAGATCACTCTAAGTGAAGAAATACTTCAGGTTCTTGTGGTCAGTGTATACCTCAAAATTCTCACCATATAAATAGTGTCTCCAGGACTTCAATGCAAATACCACTGCGGCTAACTAAGATCATGTGTTGGATAATTCACCTCGTGCGTCTTCAACTATCTCGACGCATAAGCAATGACCTTCCCATGCTGCATCAGCACCGCTCCTAGACCTCTGCTTGAGGCATCACAAAACACTAAGTAACCACCTGATCCTGAAGGTAGGGTAAGTACTGGTGCATAAGTCAACCTCCGCTTGAGCTCTTAGAAGCTCTCCTCACAAGCATCAGTCCAAACAAACCTGGTGTCCTTCCTAGTCAAAGTGGTCATGGGCAAGGCAATCTTCGAGAACCTCTCAATGAATCACCAATAGTAACCAGCTAAAATGAGGAAACTACGAACCTTTGTCACCGTCGTAGGCCTCTCCCAACGCAAAACTGCCTCCACCTTAGCTGGATCTACGGCCACACCACCTTGGACACCACGTGCCCCAAAAACTCCACATGTCCTAACCAAAATAAACACTTACTGAGCTTCGCATACAAGCGATGACAGCGAAGTGTGTCCAACACAATGATAAGATGCTCCATGTGGGCCCTACGGTTAGGAGAATAGATCAGGATATCATCCACAAAGATAATCACGAACTTATCCAAATAAGCTCGGAATACCCTGTTCATCATATCCATGAACACTGTTAGTGCATTAGTTAACCCAAAGGGCATTACCAAAAACTCATAATGGCCATACAGACTCCTGAATGTAGTCTTAGGGATACCCTCCTCCCTAATCCTCAACTGGTGATAGCCTGAGCGCAGGTCGATCTTAGAGAACACCTGTGTTGACTGTAACTGATCAAACAAGTAGTCAATACATGGTAGAGGGTACCAATTCTTCATAGTAACACTGTTCAGTAACCGGTAGTCTATGCACAACCTGAATGACCCATCCTTCTTCTTAACGAAGAGGACTGGTGCTCCCCAAGGAGACCCACTCGGCCTGATAAAACCATTATCCAAAAGTTCCTGCAACTGCACCTAGAGCTCTCTCAACTTTGCAGGGGCCATCCTATAAGGCGCCTTAGATATAGGTGGTGTACCTGGCACCAAGTCTATGGTAAATTCAATCTCCCTGGGTGGAGGTAGTCCTGACAGCTCGTCTGGAAATACATTAGCAAAATCTCGTACTATGTCAATCTCCTCAATCTGTGGCTGCTCCCTGTCAGGCGTCGTGACGCAAGCTAAAAACACTCGACAACCTCGAGCATAACATCAAGCTGCTCTCATGGTGAAAATCATACAAGGGCCACTATCACTCCTCCTGCCCTGGACTACAACCACTGGTTGACCCAGTACACTACACATAATCTACTTCTTGTGGCAATCTATAGTAACTTAAAACATCGCTAGCCAATCCATCCCCAAGATGACATCAAAATCCATCATGTATAATAAAATGAGGTGGGCATCCATCCTCATACCTGATATCTCCACTGATACCCTCTCAAGGTACTCAGTAGCCTCCACTGTCTCTCCTTATGGCATCGACACATCTAACCCGAATGCTAGCTTGCTCGTAGGCAAGTCAAGGCATGATGCAAATGTACATGCAATAAATGAGTGGGTAGACCCCGAATAAAAAAGAACTCTGGCATGTCTATCAGCTACTAGAAAATGACCTTCCACTACTTGGTTTGAGGCCTGTGCCTGCCCTAAAGTGATGGCGAAGACACGGCCCTGACTGCATGGCGCTGCCTCCACGGTGGCATCAGTCCTCAGTGGTCTGTCTCCCAAACCTCTTGAGCACTGTCTAATCATGTGCCCCATCTCGCCATAGCCATAACACCTAAATGGCTCGCTCAGCCGAAAAGGCTACTGTTGTTGTTGCTGCTGATATTGATGGGGCTGCTGTGGGCCCTGATGCTGACGACCCTGTCCTGGGCCCAATTGCCCCACATGTCGGCCCTTACAACGAGGGTACACTCTTTGACCCTAATCTCTGCTCTGTCTAGGAGGGTACTGCAAATCATGTCCCCCTTGAGATGGTGTGGATGCGAAGGGCCTCTTGCCCTTGAAGGGCTGACTCACCTCTCCTCTACTTCGTCTCGAATCCCTCTTAAGCATCGTAGCCCTATCTACCGCCTGTGTCATAGTAGTCGGGTATGCTATCAGTACGTCGTGCCTCAACTGTGGCACCAACCCGTCGATGAATCTATCTGCTGCCTCCTGCTGTGAGGGAAAAGGGGTAGCTGCAAATCTGCGCAACCTAGTAAATTGGGTCAAGTATTGCTGAACCGTAAGGCTCCCCTGTGTCAATGGGGAGAACTCCCTCTTCATGGCGTGCAGAGCATGAGGAGGGAAATATTGCGCGTCAAATATCCTCCGAAAATCCTGCGAGGAGAAAGGCGCTGAAGATGGGGGACATATCTGCTTCTTTGACCAAAACGGGGCTTCTTCGACCAATGAGTATGAAGCCAAACTAACCTCATCATCAGGTGCAATCTCCATCCCCGTAAAGGCCTTCTCTACCTCAAACAACCATCTCTCTGCTGCTGCTGGGTCTCCTTCCCCATGGAAGCTAGGAACCATCCTCCGAAACCTCTCGAGCTGCTTAGCTGGTGGAACACGCATGCTCGAGGATCCTCCCTCTGCAACTACCTGTGTGAGCGTCAATGGTGCTACATGGGACAACTGTGCTGCTGAGTCCTTTAGGACTGCTGCAGTCGCCACTGGGTGGATAGGGTGTAAGGCCTGCACCTCCGCCCCAACCTGCCTCGAAATATGCTCTGTGAGATGTGATAAGAAGCTCTCAACTATGCGAGCTGCAATGTCTGCCTCCTGCCCCCCTTGCTCTGGTGTAGTGGCAGGGGTGATAAGGGTGACAACTGGTGGAGCGGGGGTAGACCAGGTCCTTCGTTGAGGAGCCATCTGTTAACAACACATAACCCATGGTATAAGCATTTCTCCTGTTTCAGTCTAAGCCAACAACTAATTGGCTATCATGCTAATTAGACCCTTAAAGTGGTGATGATGAAATACACCTGAGCTCTGATACCAAATTGTGACACCTTGGGTTTTAACAAACTGTTTCCCATATTTGTACGAAAATAGTAATAAAATTTATTGATAGAAAATAGATGGGATCATAGAACTTAAAACTCATAATTTAAAACTTTTCACAGCGTCAAGAAAAATACCATTTAAGAAAACCCCGAGAGTCATTTCACCTCAAAACCACACTGAAGAAATAGAACGAAAAGTAAACATTTTGAGCATGCTCACAAATTAAAACCAAGGTGAAATTTTTGCAACTGCAAAGATCCATAATAGTGAAAGTTCCAAAGCTCCAGGGTCTATCCAAGATCACCACGTCATCCATGTATAAACATATAACCACTATGCAGTGATATGGGTCTAATCTATCAATATATACAACGACTAAGGAGAATGCCAAAAAGCCAATAACAATCTAACAAAAGTACACCACTCTGTCTGTGTATTTGACAGTATCTGTCCTCAAGCCCCCGTCCAGCTCCACTCTAGTCCACTATCTTCCCTTTTTGACTGTCGCGCTTTGATTCTGAGGCATTGCAAAATGAAGCAATGCCTCAGTAAGCCATGCTTGTGCAGGTGATATACATTCAAAGTAACCTCAATAGAAACAAAACACACGGTGCAAGGCATAAAGATCATAAAATGATCAAACATAATATAAAGCCTTAAATCACACGATGAAGAACCTACCAAGTCCATGAAATAAATAAGATATCATCAACCATGATATCAGGACATGCACAATCCGAGAAAATCTAGAAACACATGAATGCATGTCAAAAGTATCAAACATCATACACAGTCAAGCCCTATGAGTGTCTCAGGCACTCAGGCACTCACGGGAACGACGCATACCACTTTTGCTTTCACCTTTTCACCCTCACAGGCACTTAGGCACTCACAAAAAGTCGCGTTGCACACCCGCTTTCACCCTTTCACCTTCACGGGCACTCAGGCACTCACGGGGTGAAAAATTGCATCCTACCACAGGATTAATAGTCTCAAATATCAAGTTAGAGTGACTCTCACATGTCAAGAAGACCAAAAATCAAGTGAATATCATGAAAGATATCGAGAACAGTGCATGCAATAACCACCAGAAAGATAGCATGCACATGAGAAGCTACATGCTGAAATCAATCTCATGCATATGGTATGGCATAAATCACATGCCTCAAAAAATCAAATAACCAAATCACCATTTGAGAATCATGAAAAAATTGTGAATGAAATCACCTACCTCGGTATCTCACTATCCCAGCAAACGTGTAAACGATATCAAGGTGTATGCCCTGATGTACCTGTCATGCCATAAATCATGTCATGGTTAATGCATATAACCAAAATCTAAAGGTTTATCATCTATTGATTAGCTTGATCTGAAACATCTAATAGTATTTAGTAGTTTTTCTATTAAAAAGTCACTTCAAACTAGATTTTTGTCTTAAATCTAGGTCCGCCTTGTTGAGACGATCACAACGCCTCTTTCGGATCGTGATTTGGACCTCCGTAGCTCCTAAAATCACATTTTAAAGGATTATAGGGTCAAAACCCTCAAAACCAAGAAAACGGGCCCGCCATATAGTGCGTGCCGTTTGCACACACATGGCGGGCGCTTCTGTGGATGTATTGTGTGTCAGGAACCCGTGTGGAGACGCGCTCTGCGCATGGGGCTGAAACAGTGCATGTGGTGCGCGTTGGAACTGCCGTGCGTTCTAGCCGCACCACGTGGCATGCGCTTGTTGCTCTGCGTGGCACTCCCTCTGTAATGAATCCATTTTTGGTAACCTTGAAATCCCATGTTGGTAATGACCAGTTCACTTTTTGAGATAAGGGTATTTTGGTCATTTCACTGTTCATCCTAATTAGACCCAGAAATTTGGTCCTTAGAATGGTACCCTTAGGTGCGTCTTGAAAAAAGGAATCCAATAAGACCAGAATCACCAAAAATAGAGTTTAAATGAGCAAGTTATGGCCCTTTAAAGTTCAAGGGCAAAATTGTAATTAAAATTAAAAAGAATTGGTCTGAGAAAACAGGGACCTGTTTTGATATGGGCACCCCCTTCTTCCCAAACGTACTGCATCACCGAAATTCTAGAATGTTGGTGTGTAGGGGAGAAACCACCGCCATTCTGGAGGTTTCTCCACCGCCATTCCATGGCAATAGAAACCCCCCTCAAGAACCCTCTGTAAGCTCTATAAATAGAGCTCTTGGGCACCTCCAATGGCAGCCCAAAATCCTGGGAAAAACCAATCTGGGAGCTGTGTGCAAGAGGAGAAAACGTGAAAAATACCCGACCATGAATCAGGTACGCCTTAAACAACTCCAAACCCATCTCCTGCTCAGTCTTAGGATGAATATCCCTAAGTTTTTGCATGAGAAACCATGCAAAATGGGGCTTTAGGGAGCCAGAACAGACCCAGGGTAGGTGCCTAGGGCGTACTGGTTCGACATGGTCGAACCAGGGCGTGCCGAGGATGCCCAGGTCATCACAGAACCAAAACGCACCCGTGTGGACGTGCCCACAAACAAGAAAATGGGCGGAGGGTTCGGTGCGTCGGCGGACACTCCTTGTGGGGCGCGCGCCGCTGACATGGGACGCGTTAGCATCCCGGGCGCCCACCTCGTGTGGGTCTGCGACGGTGACGCTGCACATTTTGCTTAAGTGAAACGCGCAGCCTGAGGACGCCCAGGAGCGTGGGACCGCATGTGCGGGCCGGTCGCTGTTCGACTGGGACGCAGGTGCGTCCCAGGAGCGGTGATACGAGACCCATTTTGGGCCTTTTATGTATTCTTAACACGAAAATACCCATAAAATACCTAATCAAGCCCCTATCTAAGGCCATCATGACCCTTAAACCATGATAGTGGCGCGGGGCCACTAAACCTTTGCAAACTTGACTATACCAAGGCCCAGTTAGGGACCTTAGGAGGCCTTTAGGCATGAGAATGAACCCTTAATGCCTAAGTAGTGAGGTAAACTATTCTAGAACCTATAAAAATAGGCCAAGCTAACCTTTTTCTCTTAAACCATGTCCAGGAACGTACAAGGACAAGGGGACTAGCGTGGTCAAACTAGGTAGCTGTTCTATCGCTACTAGACTTTTAAAAAGAACCCATGATGCTTTGAGAATGCATGTTTGCTTTTCTAATGCATGTTTTAAAGTTACATGTCCTGTCTTTATGCGTATATCATATAAACTGATGTTACATCCTTATACACATGACCTGTTTAGCATGAGCGAATTTTATGCATCGCATGCATGATTTGCAACCGATTGCATAAATTGCAGGAATTAAAACGACTACATTCCCTATCCTCGAGGGTTGCCAAAAGACACTGGAGTACCCAAAAGACGCTGGTTAGGCAGTTGTGAGGGCCAGGTAGTGTGAGGGACCCAAAGAGGACATTGAGAATGATTGCATAAATTTTCATGATTTGCGATGATTGAGCTTTAGCTTTATTTATAAATGCTTTTGGGCTAGTAAGCTCATGGGTGCTATGCCGAGAGGTTCGGGGTGGCCTCCCAGCCTTTACCACTATAGGTGGAAAGGGTACCACGCCAAAAAGGCTTGTCCTCACTTCGATTGTTGTGGTACACGAGGACTACCACGGGAGGTGTCACGGCACCTGTTGAAGTGTCATATGCCCCATGGAGGCTATGACCGAGTGTCCCTAGGTACCCGGGGACCACACGGCACTGAGGTCATGGGCATAGCGTGCCCTATGTTTTTGATGATTTACTTGCATTGCATATGGCATGACATGAGTATGGTCGACCATAGATCCATGAGTTGGATTCAGTTGAGCATCTTATGCGTATCATAGTATATGTTTATGATATCTATGTTACTTTTGACTTGGATTATGTGATTCTTTAAGTCGTCAGTATTCTATTTTGACAATGGCTTTTAATATTGATATTGAACATGAGTGTTCAAACAGGCACATGTTTTAAAGAACATATGGTTTAAAACATAGCATGCATTGTAAAACTAATAGTGATAGACTCCTACTGAGTATGGTGATACTCACCCAATCCTTAATATTTTTCAGATACAAGTAAACACTTAAGGATAGGATATACCTGCGACAAACCTGCGACAGAGAACATCCGAATTAAGTACAAGTAAGTAAACCCCTACCTTATCTTTTAGTGAATGTTACTTGATTGTAGTTACTCTCTATAGCTGGGGCTGTGACTAGCACTTTCTTGGGAATAGAGTTGATTTAAAACTATGCCATGGCTATATGATTTGAAAATGTATTTTGACACTCGGGGTTTTATACGAAAGATTGCTTTCCAAAACAAAAGATTTTCTTGCATTTCATATTTCTAAAGCAAGAGAGCTCGCCTTTTTATGAAATTGCATCATATAAAACCTGGGTCATTGCACCCTCGTCCCTGCATTTCCTTCCCGTTCCTGGCACCGTTGCCGGAGACGACGACCAGACTGGTTCACCGTCGCTGGCGACCCCAAGTGCTCTTTTTTTTGTGATTTTTGCACCTCTGAGTCCAGTTTTTCATGTACATTCCATTTTCACCCTCCATTTCCACAAATCCCACCTAAATCTATCACTTTTTCACTTTTTTGTCTCGTTTTCAAAAACTCTCGTAATACGGTTTTTTTGGGTTTTTCGGCGTCCTTAGCTGTCCGATCATCATGAAATTTCATGGGTCCTTTCCTCTCCTCATCATACTCAATATGAATGGTCCAGATCTTAATATGACAATATCTCATCTAGTTTTTTAGTGAAAAATAGTAAAGCATTATTTTTTTTTATACAAAAAGTACATGTTCACACTATTTTTTTGCCATTTACAAGTGAATAAACCTTAAAATTTAACGCAAAGAGGAGGGTGGAGTGATCCTACCTCTTTCCCAGCTGTTCAAAGGTGGAGAAATCCATCGCCAAGGTACATGACTGTTCTCGTAAAAGAGGGCGAGCATGACGAGGGAGGAGAGTGCGTTTTGAGCACTCTCTCTCTCTCTCTCTCTCTTCCTTACCTTATATGTATTTATTTTATTTTATTTTTTCTTTATTTCAAAAAATCAAAATTTCCTAATCTATTAATTAGTAAATGTTATAGCTATTTACTAACAAGAGTGGACCAATAGAAGCTTTTGACAAGGACAAGTAAGAATTGGTTTTTGAATTGAAGTTATTGTATCAGAAATAAGAAAGAGACTGCATTGTATGTAATTATGGGAGTTTGGAAGACTTACGTGATTGGGTTGTGATGTCGAGGTTATGGGAATATTTTGTTTGAGTAATTTGTTTTTATTTTGTCAAATGTCTAAAAAGGAGACTGAGTCTCCAGTTATGTTTTCAGAACTGTGAATGTATGCTAATGAGGTACTTTGCAATGACATGTGTTAAATGTTAGATATTTGAAAAACAGAGGAAACTCTACTAGATTTTCGGTAGAAATTAGCGCTCATTTCATCTAGAATCATTGTTTTGAGAACAAAAAAATGACACTCGGGGTTTTTCAAAGTGAACTTAAAAGAAAAGATTTTTGTTGCATTGCACTATCTTACTAAAATGATTTCAAATTGGATCAATCCACCTTTAGGAATTCATTTTCAGTTAAAAATACATATGAAAACCTGGGTGGTCATAAGAGGTCGTCATATGCCTTAAGTTTAGCCTCACTTACTATTCGCTTAGCAACCTTTTTAGCATTCTTACACTGTTCATAGTTTTCATTATTTCTAGTCCTGTGCCATGCTTTAAAACACACCCATTTTTCTTTAATAACTTTTTGCACTGTTTGAATCCACCACCATGTTTGCTTTACTAATTTCCTTTTACCTTTAGATACTCTTATGACATCTTTTGTACTTTCTTAATAGAGTTGGCCATATTAGTCCACACGGTATTTACTTTTGTTTCATAGTTCTAGTTTTCTTCTGCCATCAACTTATTTGTGAATGAGGTTATTTTCTATCCTTTTAAGTTCCACCACTTAATTTTTGAATGCCTATTAAGTGCATTTCCTTTCTTTTATCTTTTAATATAGATATTCATAACCATTAAACTATGTTGTGAGGTTAAACTCTAATCGCGTATCAGCTTACAGTCCTTACACATTAATTTTTCAATAATCCTAAGTAGAAAAAAGCCTATTTAGCTTTTATGAAGTCCACTTCGAAAGTTTATTAAGTGTTCATGTCTCTTCTTAAAGAATGTATATGCAATGGCCAGGTTACATGATAAAGCAAAATCAAGGATAGCTTCTTCCATCCCATTTCGTTCTCCTATAGCATATCTTTCATATATCCTATCCTATCATATCCTTCCTTTTCTTTTCCTACATGGGCATTTAAGTTTGCTCCTATAAATATCCCTTTAGTGTTGGGAATTTCTTGATGACTCCCTCCATATCTTCTCAAAATTGTCTCTTGATTATATCTTCTCAAAACTGTCCCTTGATTATATCTTCTAACCCTACTTGTGGTGAGTATGCACTTATAAAATTTATGATATGCTCTCCTAGAACAAGTTTATTATTATAATTCCATAAGTGATGCTTTTAATGTCTATAAATTTTTCCTTTAATTTTTTATCTACTATTATTCCTGTGTCATTTTTTTATTATTATCCTTTCCTATGTACCATAGTTTATACCCATCAATTTCTCTAGTTTTAGCCCCTTTCCACTTGGTTTCTTGAATACAAGCGATGTTGACTCTCCTACGTTTCATTGTATCTACTAACTCCAAACTCTTCCCTATTAATGTCCCTATATTCCATGTGGCGATACGAATCTTATGCTCTTGAGATATCCTATTTACCTACACCCTTCTTGACCTCCATGGCATGAACCCAAGCCCATTTTTCACTACACCTGGGTTTTGATGCCGTGTGTCACTTCTGAGGGACACTCTAGCAACCCTTGCCCATTTTCTACTACACCTATGATCCGATGTAGCATGTCGCTTTTGGGGGAATGCCCTAGAAACCCTTGCCCATTTTTTGCCCCATCTAGGATCCGATGCAGTGCATCACTTATAGGAGGCACTTTAGCTTGAGGGAATGTCAGTTTTTGATTCGTGTCATGTCAGGGTTGCCATACTTTCATGAAGCTGGACATGATTTTCATTTCTTATGTACAAACTAATATGCAAATGCATATTCATTTGCAATTAGGAAATAAATAATAAAATCATCTTCAACTTCTTCCTTACCGACTGGCATCTGACGTAAGACCCTCCTCCATTTTCATCCGGGCTTGGATTGGCATCGGCAGAGTTTATCAAATAAATTTGATCCATAAATAAAAATGGATTGAATTACAATCAGCACGTGTGTGTAGATATAAGTTTAAAAGGGTTGTTTAGAAAATGACACATCATGGATGCTCATTTCTTTTGAAAGATTGAAATTGTTTACCTGGCATCTGCAAAATAGGTGACCCACAAAAAATCATTGCATTTAGATGATCTTAACCACTTGTTTACTCTCCAAAAAACTAAAATAATAAGTAACTCTCATTTTCAATGTCTATAACTCAAGCATTAAGAATATACTGCTCTTGAAATTTGAAACATAGTCTATCTAATGCATTCTGAATAAGATTAATATTTTAAATCTTTCAAAAAAAGTCAACATCTACAATTTTATATGACTTGTACAGGATGGATAGTAAATATGTAAATCTTTTATGTGCACCCAAATCTGATATGAAGTGGGGCTTTTTATACAAAATCCTTTTAAATCAAAAGCCCTGGTAAGTATCTGATTTGTATCTACGTGGATTGGGCCGGATTCAATCCACTTTGTCAGCACTGGGTTGTACTTCTCTCTACACTCTTTTGAATGTATTGCTTTTGAGCTAAGAAAATATGCCTTTGTGTGATCACAAAGTCAACCAAGCGAATGGCACATTTTCAAGCGATGCTAAAATCCTCTCTTGATTTTTTATCGACAAGATCAAAATATCAGAGAAATCATGAAGGGCTTGGATCATCTAAAGGCGTGATTTTTCAATCTAGAACAAGAGTGCATAGTTTGGCATTTGTTTTGCTTTTGCTTTTGTTTATGTCTCGTAGGATGGAGCATGTCACAGTCTCATATCTCAGTCATGTTTTCGATTGGCTGGGGCTGCTCTCTCTGTTTGTTATTAGACAAGCAAAATGATTGTTTTATCCAGAAATATACATTGAGGGTGTCTCTTTGCCAAGCTGTAACTCCAAGTCCCCCACATTTTATAAGATCCTCATCCTTGGTAGTATTGGGTGTGAATTAGATTGGTCCTGCATGAGGATGTCATCATAGAATGATCTAAGAATATGCTACTTTAGTGTTTTATAACTCAAGAAGCTACTATAAAACATCTACTTTTACATACTGAGCTACATTTTCTTAATCATGCTCATTCATGACTGCTATGATTTTGGAGCCTAAAGATGAGGCTAATTGATTAATTCCTTCATGCCAAAATTATTAAATAAAATTGTGTTTTTGGCTGTTGAATGTTGGTTGTAGGTTTCATAATATGGACAGCATATCCGGGGTCTCATGTTGTGTGAATCCCCAAAAATGATATTGATCTTTTATTTTCCTCTTTTTGGAGTAAGCAAAGAGTTATACTAATAAGAGAACACTATTACATACTTAAATATATCTGAATTCCTCCACACCAAAGCTATCATGTCCAAGAGTTGAAAGGGCAAAAGTTGGAGAAATGTCAAACCACATATGTGACTTCTTAAACACTCGAGAACATTTAGAAAACATATATGCTACACCATTCAATTCTTTATATATTTGCACACAAATAGAAACCTAATGAACCTTAGCTTAGAGATGCACTAATAGCAACTTCTTAAAGATAGTTAAAGTCTCTTAATAAGTATAAGGAGATGTGACAACTCTATCTCTAGTCATCCAGGATAGAATCAATCTATACCTCGGCTGATTTGCACAATCAAAATTGGTCCATACTTTAATCTCGAAGATGAATGCCATAAAAATCAAGTATTCAAAATCTCTCTTTACATCAATAATAACTCAGAGAAGAACTGCAAAGGTCTAGAACTATCGAACAAAGTAATATCAAAGTGTGCAAAGTTTTGAAGTAGATATTTTTACAAGTAGAAGAACATTTGCATAAATAGAGAACAAGTAGAAGTTCACAAGTTTAGAACCTGAGACTAGAGTGAGCCAACACGGGTAAGATTTAGAACTAGATATCTTTACAAGTCGAAGAACACTTCAAGAGTTATGCTTTCTCATAAACTCTTTAATAAATCAAATTAGAGTGATGCACAAAATTGGCAAACTCTAAAAAGGAGAGTTGAAATATATTGATGCTTTCAAGCAAACTCTAAGAGAAGAGGATAGTATAAAAATGTCTCAATTGGTTACACTGTATAAAGCTTTAAGAGAGAGAGAGAGAGAGAGAGAGAGAGAGAGAGAGAGAGAGAGAGAGAGAGAGAGAGAGAGAGAGAGAGAGAGAGAGAGAGAGAGAGAGAGAGAGAGAGAGAGAGAGAGAGAGAGAGGAGCAGTGGTGCTGGGCCAGTGAAGGTTCTCCTATAGAGGGAGAACTACAGGGTAGGGAAACCAGTGGTGGAGCTGAGTTTTTGAGAGAAAAGAGAAGGACATAGAGGGGTTGATTAGGTAGAAGAGGTGGTTGATGGATGAGTAGAGAGAGAAGAGGGATGAGTAGGAGAGACGGCGTGGAACAAAGGTTTGGAATGATGTAGATGATGGGAGTAGCGGAGAAGAAAAAGAGGGATCGAGCGTGGTGGAGAGAAGAAGGGAATGTGAAGGGTGGTTTGCCCCCTCCTACCGTGATCCAACCTAAGGAGAGAGGGGTGAAGGAGATAAAGAGAGTTGGATGAGAAAGGAGGATAGGAGGAAAGAAGAGAAATAGGGAAGAGGGAAGGGGCAATTGTGTGTGAGAGAGAGGGGTATGAAGAGAAAAGAGGGGTGGTTGAGAGGAAGGCAAGAGAGAAAGGTGGTTCAGAGAAATCTGCTACGGTTGCCCTTTACCTCTTTTAACTTTGTCCATTCTAATTTGGTTCCCCCCCTTTATTTTGGAAACTTCTCCACAAGTGCAAGTTATCTTCTCCATGTTATTTCTCTTTTGTCCATGATTCCCAATTGAGTTCAATTAGCTTTTCAGAAACTATCCTATCCATCTTTGTGAGTGATCTGGCCCATCCAATCCTCTTTGAGATAATCTACATTATTAATTTTTTTTTTTATCTTATCTATCCATGCCTCTTTTGGTTAATTTGCAAAATAAATGACCAAATTAGAATCATCTGAACCGTACATTAATTATTTAATAAGCTCTAATGATCATTTGACCATTAATTTTGACAAATTAATGATTAGATGGTCAATTGGAGCGAAATTCAAAATCAAGCTAAACTTTGCAAATTTGAACAATTAGATGATCTAATTGAATGATAAATTAGGGGTATTTTGACCAAAATTGAACACTTAACACACCCTGCAGCCAACATTTTACTAGTCTCAAGCAAAACATTCGAAAAACCAAAATTTAAAATTTCAAAAATTATTTTTAAGTCAACTCTTCTTTTTTCCTCAGAGAATTATCTCCTAAAAATCATTAACTTTAGCATACTAATAAAAATGACTGAAGAATTCAAAACCTTACCCATATGCTCAAATCATTCCACTTAAGCTCAAATCTCAAAGTGAGTGTGTGCGTGTACATTTTACATATAGTATAATCTTTATCTCTAAGTAGACTTCTAACTTTTGAACTCCATCTAAAATATGTTTTGACCTCAGTTCTCACTAATGACATACACTCACAAACAAAATCCCTCAGATAGAGGGTTCAAATCATATCTCTCTTTTAATTATGTGAGTTGAGTTAATAAAAACAAATTTATCTCACATATATTCATGAAGAATAGGAGCTACTAAGGAATTTAATTTTGATCCCTTTAGAATGGATGCCATTACCTTTGAATATTTAAAAATACTGCTCTTTTAGATCCTATCCATTCATATCCTTATCAAGACTATATTTCTCCTAGAATCAATAAGTCTTTAATTGGGACGAAACATAGGCTTAAGAAAAGGTACCAAAGAAAGGGTATAAGAATATGCAAAGTTTCTTCAAAAATAAGTAAAGGTCTTCTAAAGTTGATAATTCTTTCTTTCCTTTACTGAAGTTAATATTTCTTTTCCCACTTTTCTTTGCATTCTTCAAACATTTTTTTTTCCAACCTTTTGAATCACTTTGAAGAATATTTATTTTCTTGATATTCACTTTTCTAATTTCATTGCAACTAACAAGTATTTCTTCATTCATCTCTAACTTATTTTTCATAGAAAATAGGTAATGGATAATTTATGCTGGGTTAATATGGGTGAGAAAAGGAAAAGGCTTATATAAAAGGCTCAAGTTGGCTAACTAGTGGTAAAAATGTTTTTATGAGGTGGGCTTTATGTCTCTAGGTTACAATAAGGATGACCTAAATCATTTTCTAGGTTTCCTATAATTTCTCAGATTTAATGAACTTTTAGAATATTAAAGGCAATACTCTAATTATTTAATTAATTATCCAAATTTAAGAGTTGATGGGATCAATTTTCTTTAAGCACGCTGAAGAAACTTAGGAACATTTATAACCTCTCAAAATGAATGAATGGCTCTACAACTCACTCAGGTTATAAGTCTCTACTGAATTTCTTCAGGATCTCTAAATTATAGCTACTTATCAATCTAGACTATCTATATGCAACTGCGTGTACAGGTGTAATCTGAGACTTTACTTTCATGGAATACTTTAGAAAATGAGTAAAATGATGAATTAATCATGTTCAATTCTATTAATAAGCTAATTAGAAAATCCAATTCTCATCATAGTGTAGGAATTGACCTAAACTTTTTTTTTCAAAATTTCTCTCTCTCTCTCTCTCTCTCTCTCTCTCTCTCTCTCTCTCTCTCTCTCTCTCTCTCTCTCTCTCTCTCTCTCTCTCTCTCTCTCTCTCTCTCTCTCTCTCTCTCTCTCTCTCTCTCTCTTGCTCTCTTTAAACAAGAAAATCACCTAAAAACCTAAAAAAAGACTAGAATTTTCTAGAATTCTACACCCCCAACCTCATAGAAACATTGTCCTCAATGTTTAAAAAGTAGGACCGAAAACGAATATGGTTGATGTAGAAAATAAAAAAAATACAAATGATGATACAGAGGGATCAGATCCACTCAATCCTGATAAACAGGATGCTCCAGAGTTGTGGACTCAACTTCTGGATTCTCATATTCTAGGAAAGGTTTTAAACATTGACTATTCACTTTGAAAGAATGATCAGTCATAGTATTTTTAATCTCGATGGTCCCATATGAAAAAACTTCTTTTACTATATATGGACCGGTCCATCGAGATCTAAGCTTACCTAGAAATAGGTGGAGCTTAGAATTGTAAAGTAGAACCTTCTAGTTTGGAGTAAAGGATTTTCTCATTATGTTCTTGTCATGAAAAACTTTCATCTTTTCTTTATATATCCTATTACGCTCATAAGCTTCTTGCCTGATCTCTTCCAACTCATTAAGTTGGAATTTTCTATGTGAGCTTGCTTTATCCATATTGAAATTAAATATCTTTATTTCCAATTAGGTTCTATGTTCCAATTCCATAGGCAAATGACAAGCCTTACCATAGACAATACGATAGGGTGACATACTAATCAGGGTGCGATGTGCAATCCTGTAAGCCCAGAGCACATCTATCAGTCTAAGAGACCAATCTTTATGATATGGATTAACAATCTTGTGAAGAATTTGTTTTATAGCCCAATTAGATACTTCTACTTGTCCACTCATTTATTGGTGATACTGTGTTGCAACTTTGTGTAATATTATATATTTTCATTAGTGCTTCAAATGGTTTGTTGCAAAAGTGTGTACCATTATCACTTATAATGGCTCGAGGGGTCCCAAATCTAGAAAAAATGTTTTCTTTTAAGAATTTAAGAACTATTTTGTGATCATTATGCCTACATGGGATATCCTCAATCCATTTTGAAACATAGTCTACGGCCAATAAGATATAAATGAAGCCAAAAGAAGGTGGGAATGGACCCATGAAATCTATACTCCAACAATAAAAAACTTCTATGATAAGGATAGGGTTTAGAGACATCATATTCCTACGATTTATTCCTCTTAACTTTTGACATTGCTCACATGATTTACAAAACACGCGTGTCTGTGAACAACAATAGCCAATAGAAACCACACTACAAAATCTTTGCAGCTATTTTTTGAGCTGGAAAATGTCCACCACATGCTTCTAAGTGACAAAAGGAGATGACACTATGTTGTTCTAATTCAGGGACACATCTCCTAATGATTTGATCTGGGCAGTACTTAACAGGTATGGATCATCCCAGAAATAGTGCTTAACATTGGAGAAGAATTTTTTTATTTTCTTGTTTAGTCCAATGTCTAGGAATCTTCCCTGTGACTAAATAATTTACAATATCAGCAAACTAGGGAGGATGGGAAACATGAAAAAATTGCTCATCAGGGAAAGTGTCTTTAATTGGCAACTCATCTAAAGGCTCTGTTATGACTAAGTGAGACAAATGACCAGCTACAACATTCTCTACTCCCTTTTTATCTTTTATTTCAATGTCAAACTCTTAGAGTAAGAGAATCCATCTAATCAGTCTAGGCTTAGCATCTTTCTTAGAAAGAAGATACTTGAGGGCTAAATGGTCAGTCAATATGACTATTTTAGATCCAACCAAGTAAGACCTGAATTTATCGAACGTGAAGATAACTGCTAAGAGTTCTTTCTCTGTAGTAGAATAGTTCATTTGGGTGCTATTTAGGGTCCTATTGGCATATTAGATGATGTATGGCTTCTTCTCTTTTCTCTGCCCTAATACAGCTCCTATAGCATAGTCACTAGCATCACATATGATTTCGAAGGATAGACTCCAGTTAGGTGGCTGCATGATAGGTTCAGTGGTCAACTTGTCTTTCAGCTTTATAAAAGCTTAATGACAATTCTCAGTCCACTCAAAAGAAGTATCCTTTACGAGGAGGTGGTATAATGGTCTAGATATTGCACTAAAATCTTTAATGAACCTATTATAGAATCCTGCATGACCTAGGAGGGAGCGAATGTCCTTAACAGATTTTGGAATGGGTAGATTGGTAATTATGTCAACTTTGACTCTATCTACCTCTATACCTTTGGATAACGCAATGTGACCTAGGACAATTCCCTTAGGAACCATGAAATGACATTTTTCCCAATTAAGCTCTATAGGTTCTTTTCTTTATAATGAGTTAAGACTTTTTTGAGATTTTTAGGACATGTTTCAAATGAATTACCAAAAACAGAAAAGTCATCCACGAAAACCTATAAAATTTTCTCTACCATATCACTGAAAATGCTTAACATGCAGCGTTGAAATGTGGCAGGAGTGTTACATAATCCAAATGGCATTCTTTTGTAAACAAAAGTGCCAAAAGGACATATAAATGTGGTATTTTCCTGATCCTCGAGTGCAATTTCTATTTGGTTATACCCTGAATAACCACTTTGAAAATGACAGTACTAATGTCCTGCAACGCTTTTTAACATTTGATCAACAAAGGGCAAAGGAAAATGGTCTTTCCTTGAAACAACATTTAACTTTCTATAGTCGATAGACATATGCCAACCAGTGGCAACTCTAGTGAGGATCAATTCATTATTGGTGTTAGTTATTACTGTCACTCCAGATTTCTTTGGAACTATCTGAATAGGACTTACCCATTTTCTATCACTTATGAGATAGATGATTCCCACATCAAGCAACTTTAAGACTTCTGCTCTAACCACATCTTTCATATTAGGATTTAACCTTCTTTGCATTTAACAACATTGTTTAGCTTCATCCTCTAGATATATACTATGGGTGCAGATTAAAGAGTTAATGCCCTTTATATCAGTTATGGTCCATCATATAGCACCTTTGTATTCTTTTAAAGTGTTTATTAACTTTTCCTCCTAAGATGTTTCTAATTGGGAGGAAATTATTATAGAAAAGTCTCTTTTTCTCCTAAATAGGCATATTTTAAATATAATGGCAGAGATTTCAATTCAAGTTTAGGAGAGGTTTTATGGATGATGGAAGGGGAGTGGATTCCCTCGGTGGACGGTCCTCGTAATGAGGTTTCTATTTTTCTGTATCCACAATAGAAAAGACTCAAGGAGGGCATTGACTTCCCCTATTAATGCATCCTCATTAAACTCATTAAAATGGGCCAAATAGGCCTTGAGTGGGTCTGACAAGGAAGATGACTGAAATTGATCTTGCATAACTTAATTGACCATGTTGACACTGTGCAAGTCATCAGTGGTTTCACCATGTTGCTTACAAATGTTAAAGATGTTTAGCTCTAATGTCATATTGCTAAAGGACAGTTTCATGACACTTTCTACAGTTGATGTGGACGTAGCCAAAAATTGTCATCCCAGGATGATTGGTATTTCATTCTTATCATTCACCACCGGTTGTGTATCCAGAACTAGAGAATCTACAAGGAAGCAAAATTGTTCTACCTAGATTAACACATCCTCTATTACCCCTCTTGGTATTTTCACAGAACAATTAGCTAGTTGGAGTGTAGTAGATGTAGGTTTTAGTTCACCCAAACCTAACTATTCTTATACCAAGTATGGTAGTAGGTTCACACTAGATCCTAAATCAAGCCAATAGTGCAAGTAAGAGTGGGGCAGCTAGGATCTTTGTACTTTGGTGGTGTATGATATTGAAGAATAGAACTAACCTTTTCAGTCAAAAATGCCTTCTTTTGGACATTTATTTTTCTTTTTATGGTGCATAAGTCTTTTAAGAATTTGGGATTTGTTTTATTGTGTCTAAGATTGGTACGCTGATCTTGACTTATTTAAAAATCTCTAAAATCTCATCATTAGGGGCAAACTTTGGAGCTTGATGCAACCTATGGGAAAATGGAGCAGGTATAGGACATGGATCAATAGGTGAAGCAGGTTCCTTCTATTTAGAGTTTTCTTTAACTTTCGTGGATTTTTCTACCTTTTACGTCTTTTGGGGCTCATCTTTCTCAATTCTTTTACCACTCCTAAGAATGGTGACAACCTTAGTCTGTTCCATGGTTGCGCTCGATGATTCATCAGATGCATTAATGCTAATCGCATGCACTCCCTTAGGGTTTGCTTGTGGTTGAGCTAGGAACTTTTCTTTTTCCATACTTTGCATCTATTGACTCATCATGTTCTTTATTTCATTCATAGACTGTTTCATTTGTTTCAATTGGGCTTCTAATTGAGAAATTCTCCTCTCCTGGTTTTGAACATGTTGATTGTTATTATCCTATACATGTCTTTTAAGTGGGGGCAAGTAAAGTCTAGAAGAAGAGGGTTGATGAGTTTGGTATGTTAGGGTAAGAAGTCCTTAGTTTTGTTGATGAGGTTGATATGGTCCTAGTTGTGGAACATTGGTAGTAGGTCCATTTTTCCAACTGAAGTTTGGATGGTTTCTCGAATTGGGGTTGTAAGTCTTTGAATATTGGGAGAAAAGTCTTTTATACATGTTAAGTGAATTAGCCTTATCATGAAGTACCTCTTGGAATGCTGGAATGATAGAACATTCCCGAGTAAGATGGGTGGTACTCTCATAGATGCTACACACTTGTTCTTCTTTAATTGAGTTTTTCTTTCCCATTTCTATGGCTTCTACTTTCTCACTAAGGATGCTACTCTGGAATTGATATAATCTTTTTCAAACATAGCATACATGCCTCCCTTAGCATGGGTGGTATAGGGCTTAGGTCTATCTATATGTTCGATCCTTTCTGAGTTAGCCTAGGTCTGTGTACTTTCAGCTAGCCATTTCAAATACTCCTCTGCCTCATCTGGTTATTTGTTCAGAAAGTGCACATCATTTCTATGAACTAGCCCATGTCAGAATTAAGTCCTTCATAAAAGTAGCTAATGATGCGCCATGGTTCATAGCCATGATGTGGGCAAGTAAGTAGTAGATCTTTGAACTAGCATTGATAGAATGACTCTTTATCCTTTTGGGTAAAGGTCATTATCTTACTACAAAGTGTATTTGTTTTATGAGTAGGGAAAAACTTCTTCAAGAATTCCCTGGTCATTTCATTTCAAGTTCTTGTGGAACTTCCTAACAGTGCATTAAACATTTTTACCTTTTCCTTTAAAGAGAAAAGAAAAAGTTCAAACCTAACAATATCAAGACCTATATTTTGTATTCTTTGGGTACTGCATACCTCATCAAATTCTTTAAGATGCAAGTAAGGACTCTCACTATCTAAACCATGGAATTAGGGAAGTAATTGGATTACTCCCATTTTTAATTCTAACGCACCATCGTTTTGAGGAAGAATGACATAGGATGGTGTACTGGTTCGTGTAGGTTGAAGGTATCTTTTAAAGTTCTTCCATGAAAGTTTTGATAACCCTCATTATTATTATCCCCACTCTATTGGTCTCAGTCCCTATTGTTATTTCTTCTCCAATCTTGATTTGATTGATGATTATTCCTCCTTGGTGGAGGTTGATATTCATTATCCATTAGGGGTGGTGGGTCCTCATTCATGATGAGTGGAGGCCCTTGACTACCATGGGGTGAATTACCCCTTGAGCATTAATCAGTCATTGATGTGGCCTAATCTTGTTGTATGTCTTTTTGGTCGTACTTGACTAACCTTTTGATTTTGTCGCATCTCCAAAAGTGCATACAATGGAAGCTTTTTCTTTTTTCTTTTTGTTTGGAAAAACTAACCTAAATGATGCAACCTAACTTCTAGAATGATGCACAAACAAAGGACACACTCAAATAATCCTAAGGCTAATAAGCAACAATATTTTAACTCTCTTGAATTTGTGTGGGGATGATGCTTTTTGATTCGCCTAGTTGAGCACTTCTCTTCTCTTTCAGATTTGACTACTGTTTACCAGTTGGGTTCTGTGCTAAGGTGGTTAATACAATCTTTGTATAAGGAGGTGTTTAGACCTCAACAAACATTAATGGAAGGCGTGGGAAAATCACTTGGACTTTAAAACACCCACTATAACCACAGTGCTCAAAAGCCATTGGAGTGACAATAGATCTCGTCCTATTAAGAGGGTCCTATGAGCATGTGATGGCTACAAGGTCTCTTGAAAGTAGCATTGCACGCTTGAAGTGATTATTCTAAGTGGACCAAGAGGTGGTGATGAAATCCATCCTTGATCTTATGGGGTCAAGTGCCCTTACTAATTAATTTTCACTTATTAGGACAGTTCGATTAGCATATAAATCACCTCAGAGCATTAAACGTGCCCTACGAATGCAATTAAAGCAATAGACTAATGCAAAACCCTAAAAATGCAACAACTATAAAAGATGCTTTCCTACCAAACAATGTAAATGCAAACCCTAATCTAGAAAATAAATGAGTGAGAAAAGCTTATAGTGGGTTTTTTGATGAAGATCAAGTGCGGGCCACCTTATCCCACACTTGCCCTGTATCATACAACCCTTTTAAAATAAAAATAAAATTGCAAATTACAAAGATCCTCACTACAAGATTCACTTAAAATAAAAAAGAAAGTCCTATTTTAGGAAAGCAAGGAAATTTCTATTTTGATGAAGATCCACTTGCTAATTTCCTCCACTTTCCAAATTCCTGAAAGAGAGATAGAAATAAGTACCAAATTTAGGAAATAAGGTGATTATGCACTAAAAAAGTTAAAAAATGCTAAAAAATACAATTCCTAATATATATATATATTATATTTTTTGGATTTTTAATTGATTTTTTTTAATCAAAACTCCTTTCTAGGTTCTCGACAATGATGCCAAAAGCTTGTTGATTGTTTTACCACAAGTGCATGGACTATTGTAGGATAGCTAATACAAGTACAGGTCGATCCCATAGGGATTGAGCTTAAAAAGTGGGAGTTTAGATAAAATTTAATTGATAAAAATTAAAAATAAATAACAAATTCTTCAAATTTGATCTTTTGAGAGTTGATCAGCCTTCATAAACATCTTCAGCATATCCTTGATTAGAGATCTACTGGTTGGATTAGTCAGATTTCTCAAAATTCTAAGGATTTGGACTAAATTGTGATTCGGGGATTTGGACAGTCTAGATCACTTTTTGGATTTTAGATTAAGAAATAGATAAGTTAATTAAGTCTAGGGATGTCTTAAGAATGAAATTGTAACGTTAATTGAAAAACAGATAGGAAACAATGGAGAAACATGGAATTCTTGGTTGATTAAGGCTAACCCATTGATTGGGTTAAGCCTTAATTGATCTGGTTGGATTGTACAGTTCCTGGATAAGAAAAATAAAAATAAACTAAAACTAGAATAGAATGGGACACAGATGTAATTAAAAAGATGAAGATTTTAGGAAATTAAGAAAAGTTGCATGGGTAAAAACAGAATTAATAGAAAAATAAGATTTTTAACGAAACTGGAATGGAAACTCGACAAAGAAGCCGGAGGAGGAGGAAAGGAGGAGGAGAAGAGGGGGAGAGAAGAAAGGAGCAAGAAAACCCGATTTGGGTCCTTTCCTCTGGGTCATTCGGTATCGTTGTGCGAAGAAAATCTGGGCAGAAGACGTGCTAGAGTAGAGAAGGAGAAACCGAGGCGCCTGGGTGTGCTAAAGAGGACATCCTGGGCTAGTGCTGGAAGCAGGGAAGTGGTCTTGCCAGCTAGGTTCTGTTTGGCTCTGGAAAACCCAACGATGACGCCATGGCAGATGGGATGATCTGGCACAATGGAGGTCGTCTGGCTGAGGTGACATGGAGCTAGGGAAAGAGAGCGCTTGGCTGGAGGAGCTGGTGATTGATGCCGGTGGACTGGCGCAGTGTTGTAGGAAGAATAGGGGGTACAATTTGAAGAAGCATAGAGAGAGAGAGAGAGAGAGAGAGAGAGAGAGAGAGAGAGAGAGAGAGAGAGAGAGAGAGAGAGAGAGAGAGAGAGAGAGAGAGAGAGAGAGAGAGAGAGAGAGAGAGAGAGAGAGGAGCAGAGGTGCTGGGCTAGTGAAGGTTCTCCTATAGAGGGAGAAATGAAGGGTAGGGAAACAGGTGGTGGAGTTGAGTTTCAAGGAAAAGAGAGAGGGAGATAGAGGGGTTGATCAGGTAGAAGAGGTGGTTAACAGGTGAGTAGAGAGAGAAGAGGGATGAGTAGAAGAGAGAGAGAGAGTGTGCAATAGAGGTCTAGAATGATGAGGATGATGGGAGTAGCTAGGGCGTAGCAGAGAAGAAAAAGAGGGATCGAGAGTGGTGGAGAGAAAAAGGGAATGTGAAGGGTGGTTTGCCTCCTCCTACCATGATCCAGCCTAAGGAGAGAGGGGTGAAGGAGATTAGGAGAGTTGAATGAGAAGAGTGGATAGGAGAGGAAAGAAGAGAGAGAGAAGAGGGAAGGGGAAGTTGTGCGTGAGAGAGAAGGGTATGAAGAGAAAAGAGGGGTGGCTGAGAGGAAGGCAAGAGAGAAAGGTGGTTGAGAGAAATCTGCTACGATTGCCTTTTACCTCTTGTAACTTTGTCCATTCTAATTTGGTTAGCCCCCTTTATTTTGGAAACTTCTCCACAAGTACAAGTTGCCTTCTCCATGTTATTTCTCTTTGTCCATGATTCCCAATTGAGCTCAATTATCTTTTAGAAAACTATTCTATCCATCTTTGTGAGTGATTTGCCCATCTAATGCTCTTTGAGATAATCTACACTATTAATTTTTTAATCTTAGCCATCCATGCCTCTTTTGGTTAATCTGCAAAATAAAAGACCAAATTTGAGTCATCTAAACCGTACATTAATTTCTAATAAGCTCTAATGATCATCTGACCGTTAATTTTGGCAAATCAATGATCATCTCAATTGAGTTAAATTCAAAATCAAGCTAAATTTTGCAAATTTGAATAGTTAGATGATCTAATTGAACACCAAATTAGGGGTGTTTTGACCAAAATTGAACACTTAATAGCAATGCAAATGTGTAAAGTACAAAGTGCAAAGTGCTCACTGATAAATGCAAGTGCACTTATGCCCTAACGAATATGCACAACTCAGTGCCCTGCATTGAGGTACACCATTTCAAGAGTGCATTCTTGAAAACAATGTGCGTAAATGAAAGTATTTGTAAGGAGTGGATCCAACTTCCAATTTGGGACTACACATTTTCTTAGGACTAAAGAATTTGGGACCAATGTAGAACGTCTATTAGTGTAACAATTAAGTTGGTATAATTTTTATATAGTGGGGAAATATTGCCAACAAGATTTGTGGCTAGAAAGAAGTCATTACCAAGAGGAATGCCACCAATAGAATAATTTGGAATCTTACCCCGCTTTGCATCATGAGCCCCACCATTTGTTGATCCAAGCTTTTCAACTCATTTCTCTCAAATTGAATGTCCAATGGCCCAAACAACACACCATTTATGATTTTAGATCTTCATATATCCAACATGGGAGAAATGAAGATGAAAGGCTCAGATCAACCATAGTTCTGGCCCTTCATGTAGAAGTGGGGTACAACATGCCAACTTACATAGTCTATTTTAGCATTCCTTTTTAACATTAAGAAACAATCAGCTAGACAAGTCTCAACAACCAATTTGCAAAATTCAGAGCAAAATCTTTAAGATGGTGTTGACAACATGTTTGAAAAGCTTTAAAGTCGGCTATCATAAGAGAGGACCTAAATGACAATTGGATGTTTTTACTTGTAAAAACTCATTATGAAACATCTATTTTTTTTTTTTAAAGTTGTAAAAACTCATTGACCACAAGAGATGACATAAATGACACTTTATAATAGTTAAGAGATGATCTATACACACATATCTGCATACGTCATCTTGCAATTACCAGCTTGCATATATATATATATTTAAGTGTGTGTGTGGGGTGCACTTTAGGACTTTGTCATCCAGGAATGCCTCTTTTTCTCTTCTGCAGGTTCACTCACATAGAAATTTTCAACAGACTACTATAATAGAGAACAACAAGAATTATTTATTAACTCGGTCTCTCTCTCTCTCTATCTTGATAGTTCCTAACTTTTTTTTCACTGCAAACTATTTATATTAAGAAGTGAAGCACAAAGTACAACTGTGGAGACCCCCATTTCATTATTACAATAGGTGTCTAAGCACAATTGTGCCGCTTAACCATAATGTACATATGAAAAACTACAGAGGATCTCTCAGATGATTCTTGAGACCCCAAGACCTTCTTTACTTCCTTGTAGATGTGCTAGATCTGTTAGAATGATTACCGATAATCATGAAAGTCTGTTGAGTCTATTAAAGATTACAGAGAGATTACAAGGACAACTCGTGTATAATTTGTGTATATAAACACCATATACAATGATGTTAATTATTCTTGGACTAATACATATTTGTTCATTCTTACAAGATCTTTCACTGGCTTATTTGCCCCAATTTCTTTGGACTCATTTGGAGAAGATTATGGACCTTACATGCATTTGAATTTTGGTGCTGCAAAGCGTCGACGATAAGTTTGGAATTCCCTACCAAGTGCACATTATTGAATCCCATGTTAACGAGCATATCCAGACTTTTGTTTAGTGCCATCCACTCAGCTTCGTTTGTTGGTTTTCATGTGTAAGAATGTACTAAAACTAGCAATGAATTGTCCATTATGATCCTTGATGAAACTACCATGACCTGCTAGGCTAGGAGTTCCTAGGGAGGAACCACCAAAACTCATTTGGGTAGTGCCTTCTATTGGTGGATACTTAGTTCCTACCCTTTTGTTTTTAAACCCCACTTATCTTGACCTAGAAACCCAGTTAAAATGTCCATTACCTATCTTTCAAAAAAGGGTAGAGATGGTAGAAAATTTTTGAAGAAGACAAAAGTAAAAGAAGTGAAAAATATCAAAGTGCTTACCAAGAAAAAGCCTTTCCTCAAGAGAAAAAAAATAAAAAAAAATAAAAAGAAGAGTAAGAAAAATAAAATAGCAAGAAAAAGTAAAATGAAGAGGAAGGAAAAGTAGAAAAGATATTCACTACAGTACAAAACAAAAGTAAAGTTGACCAACATTCAATTGAAGACCTCTACTCAGATTTGAAACTTTGAATCCTTATACCCTTCCTTTTGGAACCTGTCCCAAGCCTATGTTTCACCCTATCTAAAGACCTATTGATCTTATGGTGGATGATAGGCTTATTGAGGATAAACATGAAAAGGAATTAAGGTGAAAATACCCCTAATGATCTTGGTAATGGCATCCATTCCTAGAGATCATAATCCTTTGTCTTATTAGTACCTGCAACATTTATGTAAACCATCAGCCTTGTTGAATCCGGTTACATAAAGAGAGAATGTTGTTTGACCATTTTCCATGAGAGCTTCATTTTTTAGTGTATACTAGTTAGAATTTGATGTCAAGACATCTTTTGAATGGAGTATAAGCATATCTATTTAGAAGTCTAGATTTCTGTAGTCTGTACACTCTAATATATAACTGGAATAAAATGGCTTTCGTATATGGGTAACTTGAAGAATTTCTTATTCATTTTTATTAAATTGTTAAAGGCAGTAGAGTACTAATGAAAAAGAATTCTTTGAGATAAATTAAGGAACTTATCTTTATTGAATTTTATGGGTATATTCACCACAAACCCTCATGAGGCTTAACTCGTCTATAGCGTTAACATAGGGGTTTAAGGGTTTATTACATATGCTAAATGCATTCATGAGTACCTAGAAAAATGGAAACAATTTGTGTTTTCATGATTTATCGCATGTTTTGCTTAGGACTAGAAAACTGCTAGTTGGGCATGTGACAAGTGTTGATTTTGTATCAAAAGTACCCAATTAATAGTTCATGTGCCAAGGGACTTAGCCACTCAAGCCATCAAAGTGAGTCATTCAAGCCATATTAGCAACACCACATAGAGCCACATGATTGTAGGATTATTTTAAGCAATTATCCTAGCTTAAAAATGTGATTTCCATGTGATAATTGGGAAGTTTTGAGGGAAATTTGTAATTGGTAAGATGATGATGCATAGGTAGATCAATCAAGAGAGAAAACCCACATTCTAAATCCATTTTCCATTCTTTTTCATCACTCCAGTTAGGGTTTTTCACTTAAGGAGGGAGGCACCTCCTAAAAAAGTGGCGCCTCCCCCCCTTGCTTGGTTGTTACCTTAGTTGGCATCTTATGTTAGAAACTCCTAAATTTGTTCACACTCAATTCATCTCAAATCCCTAACTAATTTCGATTTCTCTATCTTTCCTAACCACCTAATACCATGTAATTAGAAGGCGAGGAAAGCCACACCAATTTCATAAAAAGGTGACGCCTTCCCCCTTCTAAATCCAACCATTCCACCTCCTTTCCTAATTTCACTCAACCACCTCACTTTCCACCCTCATTCCTCTTTCCTACCTTATTTCCTTTTCCTTTCATACCTTTCTCCTCACCCAACTAGGTTTCCACAATTTTAAACAAGGGGGAGATGCACAACCCTAAAAAAGTGGCACCTCCCAACTTGCCACCTTGTTGTCTCCTTTCTTAAAGTCCTCCACTTTCCACTTTCTTATCCCCAATCTCCACCTAACTTAGCTAAATTTAAGTCCTAGATCTAATTTCCTATTACCTTCCTAGTATAAGTTCCCATCAAGTTGGAAACCTAGAACTCTATAAATCTCCTTAGGGTTTCCACATGAAAAGGAAGTAGAGGTTTTGGTGAAAGACCTTGAAAGAAGCACACTACTTTGGGTAATCTTTGGAACTTTGGACTTTGGTTTTATAGTGGCTATTATTCTTTACATTCTTCATGTATTTTTTCTTTCATTTTGTGCTTTATTTCTAGGTTAGGATCTTGCTTTCATTACATACTTTCATTTCTTAGTTTTCTCTTGTTTTGTTCTTCAATTTCATATGCATGTATCTTCTTTGTTTTTCCCTTGAGTCTTTGTTTCCATCTCTCTAGTTTTTCTTGCTTATTCATTAAAGATTCAAGTTATTTCTTCTCCAGTAGTGACATCCAAGAGCAAAATTATCTTGATTCTCCTTGTTCCTCTTCTAATTGTCCTCATTTTTCACTTGATTTAAGAGCTAGATTTAGGCATATTTTTCTTTGCTTCATTCCCATCCTTCAACTCTCTTTTATCTTGGATTCTTGTTAATTTTCACTTGCATGTTATCTATTTTTAGTTTAAGGTTGTTGGAGTGGGGTTCATATTTGTTTTGAATCAAGTTACAAGCATTGGAAGTGTGCGCACTTTTCAAGTCCTCATTATGTAAAATGGGCACTGTTATTTGATGTATTGTGCCATTCAATTAATAAAGTTGTTCGAAGATTATTGTTCATGTTTGATTCTAGTAGTTAAACTACTTTAAATCTTGAGTGTTATCTTCCATAAAAAAGTGCTTGCTAGGTTTCAATTCATGCCTTGTCTAATTTGTGTTTCATGCACACTATATTTTTGGAAATTTTCCACTGAATGTTCATGCATAGTTTCCAGCAGTCCATACACCTTATTTGCTTGATTCCTTAAGTTACCCATTTATCTTTGTAGGTTGTTTTGTTAGTGATTTGATTAGATATCATGTTATTAGGAATTTATTTCATGTATTCTAGCCATCAAATCACCCCATGAACGACATGCACCACTCTAAGTTTCATGCACATTGTGCTTAGGTCAATTATCTTTAAGTTTTGCTTATTTGATTGGTTAGTCTTAGTTTAGCATTAGTTAGTTGTTAGCATCATAGTTTATTTTAGAAAGCTTCCTTGTTTAGTTTTAGAAAGTGTTATTTTTAATAAGTTTCTAATTTTAGTTTTAGTAAAGTGTTAATTTTGGAAAGTTTAATTTTTAGCAAGTTTCCTCGGAATAATTTTGCTAGATTCATTCATTCTAGTTTTGCATTTATTTATTTTGCTGAATACTTATTGGTTAGGAAAGGTTCTCATTCCATTGAATATCTTTATTGTAGAAAGTTTCCTTTAGTTGTAGTTTCTTATGTTAAGCATTGTTCCCATTCCATGTTGTTTAGTTTCCAAGTTTAATCAAAACCCATCTCTCTTTGAATAAGCTAAGTAATCTAAATAAAATTCAATCAATACCAACTATGGAATTCCTCATGGATTCGACCTCTCTCACATGCAAATTACTACATTGGTTTGTGCGCTTATGAGTAATTTTAAACCTTCATTGGTTTGAGCATAACATTTTAGGCAAAACCATATGCATTATGACTATAATAATCTTGTCAATTTTGCTAGAAAAAGATCTTCTATGGAAACGTTTCTAATGGTGACTTGCCTTTCAAGATAGATTCTATACAAATTTTGTTGAATTTCATGATTATACCATGCATGTGATAATGATTTATTATTTCTATGATTTTCATTTGTAAATTCCGTTGATCTAAAGAGAGGTAAGCTAGATCTAGAGAGTAAGTTTGGTTGATCGACGGATTGCATGATCTTCACCATTAAAATACCCTCAAATTGCTATATCCAAACTTCAAACCAATATTAATCTTTAGATCATTAATAAATGCTCTAATAAATCATAGATCTAATTGTCCAAACCTATATCAAGATGTTGATCGATGATCAAAACTACTTATCCATGAAGATAACAACTTGTGATCATGTGGATCAAAAAACAATTAACGATGTTGATCTATGTTTCAATAACCATTGGAGTTTTGATTGATGATCCACAGCTGGGAAAGATCGATCAATAGATGGAAAAGTCATGATTGCACTCATCTATGCTAATTAGTGATGGAAAAGTGGTCTATAGTTGATCTTGACCTATGGATGATCACAAAAGATCTTGACTGCAAACTATGAAGAATTATAATAGAAGTATGTGTATATTTCATAGATTTGCTATTGATCAAGGATAAAAGCTCTTATCAATAAATCTAAATTGATGATCAGTAGGTGGATTGGATAGTTATAAAGTTGACAAATGGGATTGGTCAGAAGTTGGTGGAATTTAAGATAGCTATATTTTGTAAAATGTTTTCATGTAAATGATAGAATATTTGAGAAATGTGATTACTTGTAAAATGTTGTGAAAGCTAAATTTCACTCCTTGAGTTCTAAATATTTATGAAATCTGTATTCTATGTATGATTTGTTTTGCATTTGGAAATATGGTTTTAATGTTCCATGTTCAATTGAAATGCGATCATGTTTTGAGATTGGATATTGTTTTAAATGCTCAAGCTATTTACAATATGTAAACATGATTTGCAAATTATGTATTATTTTGATTTAGAGTGGCCAATGAGGGTAGGTGTTGAGAGCACTAGCAGGCTTCTAGGTACATGTGTTTTTATTTTATGAGGTTACAAATGTACTTATATTTTACTTATGACCAAGGATTATTCTTGTGTGATGGTCATATTTTCCTATTGGTCGCTATGCTAGAAGGCGTAGATTTTCCACTCTCCTCTAAATTGGATACCATGCCTTAAGTAGCTTGCGATAGCGGTGGGCGCCTTCTATGAAGGCACTTCACTAAGTGATCCGTGTCCCTCATGAGGAGCGGTGTGATCCATGCTCTATCGTTGGTTGATCATAGATTGGGTGATGGCTCATGACATTCATAGTGTACCCTTAGTGATGGCATGTTATTACATGTTGGTTATCTCTGCGAAGATTAGACCGCACTAGCTTTTATGGTAAGAAGCAAGACACTACCAGACTACTTAGCTATGTGGTATTATAGGATTTGATATGTTACATGATATGATCATCCTTAGTACTTAGCTATATATTATTATTTAAAAAATCATTGGTATTTTCAGTGGTTGTGAAAGAAATGTGATTGGAGCATCTCAGATGTGATTGAAATTGCTCATGAATTTAGATATTTGATATCGACTTCTAAACATATGAAAATTTGGAAAACTTCTGTATTTTCATATATGATTTGTGATTGTACTAGAAATTAGAAGTTTGATTTGATTTATGATCATATGGCCTGTCTTGTTAAAAATTCATTTGAGATTTGTATCAAGACGTATGACATTCAATTGCATTCCTTAATGGACATATGATTTTGTGAACTGCATTATTTTGACAGAAATGCATTTCAGTTTTATATCATGATCATATATGATATCATTTCATTCTTACTAGATGTATGATTTGTGAACTCATGATTTTGATAAAAGCCTCTTGTTTTGTAATAGCATGCTTTTTATTATATGTAAATATATGTTGGAAAGATCTGATTTTTGTAAATCATGAATTATACTTCACAAATGCATGTTATTCCACTTACACAAGCACAAGCTTGTTGAGATATTGTAAATTATTTACAATATTTCATATATGAAGGATCAACGCTAAAGGGAGAATAGTTCAAGTTAGAAGACAAAGTATAGATGTTAAGTTAATAATTGAAGGAATTGGGATTTCCTAATTTTAGAATTTGAGCTTTAGTAAGATTAAAAACTTTTCAATTCATTTGGTTCAGAGATGTACTACATGGTTGTGGACATGTATGTATTCATGATTGTATGAGATTTAATTTATGGTTGAGACTAAAAGTCGTGCAAATGATTTAAAGTCAATGAAATGATTTAAACATGTATTGAAAGATTTAAAGTCAATGAAAGATTAAAATTTTTTAAATGTATGATATTTTATTTTTTTAATTTATTAGGTGTTTTGCATATCATGCATCAAATGTGTATTTTCAAAAAAATAGATAAACTCACCTAGATTTTTGGGTAGAAATGAGAAGATCATTTCCCCATTTAATCCTTGTTTTGTAAAAGAAAATGATGCTCACGTTTTGAAAAAATTATTTCAAAGAAATATTTTCATTGTTTGTTTTCAAAATAAGTTTTCAAACTAGGTGCCACACATTTTGAAAATGTTTTTAAGAAGTTATTATAAAAACCTGAATTATTACACACTCACGCACAGAGAGAGAGAGAGAGAGAGAGAGAGAGAGAGAGAGAGGCTGCAATAGAGTTCACAGACATTGCATTTTGGGAAAAGAAGAACGCAGAAAAATGCTATTCATTGATGTGTCTTAATAATAAATTACTGCAAGTGCATGGGCTTTATAGAATTGACAAATAAGGATTGATCCCAAGAAGACTCTTTGATAAACATAGTTAGTTAGAATTTAAGTCATCTAACTTTAACCTAGCTAAACATTCAAAAGAAGGATAATTTTGATCTAAAACTAAAGGTAAAGAAAGTAAAAGGAAAGTAAAAACATGAAGCAAGTAAATAAAACAAGGAGACTAGGAACTTACTAAAAAGGAAAACATCTAAATAAGGAGAAAAAGACTAAACAACTAGAAAGAAAATCCTAAATTTGACACAAGTAAAGAAACTAGGAAACTATGTAAATAAGCAAGTAAATAAACTGGGAAACTTTCTAAAACTACAACTAACTAAAAATTAAAGTAACTTCCTAAAACTACAATGAACTAGAAATTAAAAAAACTTTTTAAAATTACCACTAACTAGAAAAGGAAACTTTCTAAAATTACAACTAAGGAAACTATCTAAAATTACAACCAACTATGAATTAAGAAGACTATCTAAACTACAACTAACTATAAATTAAAGTAAGAAATAAAGTAACTAAGAAAGAGAAAAGAAAAGAAAAGATCGCTCTTTCAATAATAAGAAATGAAAAAATTATAAGGATTTGTTAAATAATAATGGAAATAAAGCAAGTAGAGAAAGCAAACAAATTTCCTTCAAATTTGGGCTTGAATTCCACTATAGGGCCTACATGTTGTGTTACATCTTTTCAACCCAAAATACAATAAAGTTAACACCAAGTTGTTCTCATTTCCTTAACTTGAGATGAGTCTTAACACTTTTTCCTAAATAATTACCACCCAAAAAAGACAAAAGAATGATGAAAAAGTAAGTAGAAAAGGTTGTTGCATTTTTCCCAATCCGAAAACTCCTAATAGAAAGAGCGAAACTGAGGAGTTTAGATAAAGACAATGTTAGAGGTCATTCATCTTTAAGGAAGTTTGAACCATAGTGGAGGCTTCCTACCTTAAACATGAAATATAAGAAAATGAAAACAAAGTGGAGATACTGGCTATTGTTTTAGGACTCAACCATTCCTAACCTTACAAGATGAGAGAGAAATAGGTACACGGTGTATCCCTACCCTCCAACACGAAGTCCTTAGCTAGAGACCTAGATCACTTATGGATGGATTTGCATGTTTCCTCAATCTTTAATTAAGAAATTAGAAATTTTATTTATTAATAAGAATCCTTTCCTTTTCCTTAGTCCAACTTGATAAAAAGAAATTAGAAAGAGAGAAAGAAGAATGATGCATGAATCCTTACTCGTGTACCTTTAAAATTACTTGGAAGCACATCAATCCATGTAGTATTTTCACACAAGCGAGGTCAATCCCATGAGCAATCTCATGGATTAGAGTTTATTTAGATCAATTAATTTCACCCAAAGAGCTAGAGATGTGATTAAACTTGGGAATTAAAACAAACTAAGAAGGAAACATGCAAGGAATTATAAACTAGAATTAAAAGAAAATTTGTAAAAATTAAAGCTAAGCAATTAAAATGGAAACTTACCTAACTAACATCCAAGGAACTAAAGGAAACTAATGCTAATTTAGAATAAATTGAACTAAGCAACTTAACTTAAGGAAACTATTAAAAAGGAAACTTCCTTAGATTAGAATTAGAAAATTTCTAAAAATAAAGCTTTCTAATACTAAACTAACATGCAAAAATAAGTAACCAATGAGTTCTAATTAGATTTAAGAAGAAACTAGAAAGATGCATGCGAATGGAAACTACAATTAAAGAGACTTTTTAAATTTAACAGTTTCTAAATCCTAAAACTTGCTAAAGGTGAAACTTTCAAAAAATAAAAAAAGGAAAGATGTATTGACCTCAAATTCTCACTGGTATACACTCAGAATTAAAGTTCTAAGAGAAAATGGGTCAAACAAATTCACTCACTAAGTGACCAAGTCCAATAATCTAATGGTTCACATAATCCTTTTAAGCACTGATGAGATAGAATATGATCCCTTAGAATAAATGCAATTACTAAGACCATTAGAAATAGTTTACCTTAATGCCTTAATATTTATATCCTCATTAATACTATGGTCTTCCTAAGAGCAATAGGTCCTTAGATATGATGAAAAATAGGCTTTGGGTAGAATTCTGAAAAGAAGGGTATAAGGATTCAAATTTTCAAATCTGAGTAAAGGTCTTTAATGAATATTTGTTTGGATAACTTTTCTTTTGGTTGTACTTGAATTGAATTTCTATTAATTTTTACTTTCTCTTTATTTTCATAATATTTTATTTTATTTTTATACTTTTTTCACTTTTCCTTATATTTCTGAGAAGGAACACTTTTCTCTATTCTTCATTGAAGAAAGCTTTTTGTTTCTATGTAAACACTTCGATATTTTTCACTTCTTAGACTTTTGTCCTTTTTTTTTCTTCTAATTTTTCTACCACCTCTACTCATTTTTGAAAAATAGGTAATGGATATTCTTACTGGGGTTTCTTTGAGCTTTAGTAAATAAGGTTTTTTAAAAAGTGAAAGCTTTTCAAAGAGGCTCAAAGGGTCTAACTAGTGGTATAACATACTAGGCAAGCTTTATGTTTCTGGGTTACAACATGGATGTCCTATATCATTTCCTAGGTTTCTTAAAACTTATGTGAGTAAATAAAAATTAGAGAACAAAGTTAGTACTTCTTATAGGTCTTGGTATTTTAACGAATATAAGGAATATTGGTATCTTTCAAAGCAAATATACACTAAAGAAAATAGTGAATTATGTATAACCCTCTGAAAAAACTGATTGTCTCTAAAATTCACTTGGGTTTATAGGTTTCCACTAATTTTTCTTAAGGTCTCTAAGTCATTACCATCTATTAGTCTAGACTTACGCACTATGTGTAAGAGTGTTATGATATTTAACTTTCATAAAACACTTCAAGACATGAATAAAATGCAGAATTAACCATATGCATTTATATTAAGAAGTTAAACTAGTGGAAATACTAAACTTCAGATAGTCCAATTCTCATCACAGTAAAAGAACTTTGACCTAAAAAGTTTAGAAAAATTTAAATTATTTTTAACAAAAACATGAATAAAAACTCAAAAATCTCATGCATGTCTACACCCATCAACTTGAAGCAAATATTGTCCCCAATGTTTTGAAATATAGGGCACTTATATGATAAATGAGCGATATAGAACAATGAGACTCTCTAAAAACCTTGGGTTGCCTTTGAGTGAGCACTAAGTTTAATGTCTTCAGCAAGTTTAGAATAACTAATCTACTCTAAACCTAGCTGATTGAAGTTATCTTAACTCTAATAATGGAGGAATTTCTCACTCCATGTCAAAATTTCACGGTAGTCAATATACATCCTCCACCTAGACATTTTTGGCAGTGGTGACAATATGATATAGTAGACTACCACGATTTTAAATTTTGTAGGACCATAGTGAAATTAAAGATCCCTCATTTTCAAATTTTCATGGTAGTTAATAAATATCCCCCACCTTGAAATATGAGTTGGTGGTAACTTGATAGCATATAGACCATTGTGAATTTTGTTGGACCATATTGAAATTAATGGTCCCCTTTCCCATAACAATCAATACATGTTTTCCCTCCTCATTTACATTTTCTTGAAATTAGGGTATAACCTAAATCTGCACTTCCCTAAAAGGTTGTTCTTGATCTAATGAAGGCAGGGTGAGGCTTAGTGTCTTCTAATGCATACCCTAGAGTTGTATGATGTAAGGTCAACAAATTAATGGACTCTTCTTCTTGCTATTCTTTAGACATAGGTAAGGTTTTAGGTCATCTTGTATTGCTAGCTAGAGTTTGACCAAATAAGGTCTGCAGGTCCCAATTGTGTATGTCTTCTACATTGCCTAACTCAATTTGTATTTTTGGTTCTATAAGGGATTCTAGTCGGTCTTGCCATTAAGAAGTGTCTACTAAAGGCTCAGTGTCTAAATATTCGTTGTCTTCTTCAATGGATGTCTCATCATTATAAAAATGACGAGGACATGACTTAACTAGATATGAATTAGAGGTTTGCAAGGATGGTTGTGGACTTTGTGACTTAGAATGATTATAAGAAATTTCCATCCTCGCATCAGTAATAAATGGCTATTCATTATCCCCAATTGAATCAAATTACTCATTCCTTTTCATAAATGTAGCAATGTTTTCTTTGGTATATTGCCTTATTAGTCTCATTTTCTATTCCCACTACTCTCACATTTCATTTAGTCATTTTCCTTTTATCTCACAAATTTGTTGCATATTCTCTTTTAGTGGTGATTCTTCATGCTGTAGAGGAAATGACTTGTAGGGTTGGTATTTGATGTGGCACTGACGTATTGAAAAAGGGTTGAGTAGGTTGAACCCATGATAGTTGTCCCTGATATTCTGGATAATTCTAATGTGGTTGAGTAGGGTGGAACCATGATGATTCTTCTTGATAATTTTGAGACCATGGTTGGTCATGCTTCCTAGCCCATTCATTATAGTTAGTCTCAGGATAATAGTTGCTAGGGTGTGTCAATGTAATGGGGGCATCCACAGGCTCCTAATAATATCCATCGTAATTGGAGCTAGACAGCCATGAAGGAGTGGGATATTGCTATTTAGAATAGGTGTAGGAATTGTTGTACTGAGGCTGTGGATTTGTCATGGTACCTTAAAGCAACTAATTGATTCATTTGACTCATTGTCCTATCCATCCTATCTTCGAATATATTAATTTTATTGGACAGATCAAGAGTATACCTTGGCTTTGTCTCATACCTATCCCTATAAGGTACTGGCATAGGGGTGAAATAGTAGGACAATGGTGGTTTTCCCATCCTTTGTTTGATAGGTCATTGTACTCAACTTAATATACAACAAAACAAATCCTTGTATACAACTAACGAGTACTTAAAAAAAAAAAAATTGAAAACCCTAGCTATATGATGCAACCTAACTAAATGTGACTCCTAATTTTAAATGATGCATAATCAATCCCTAATATTTCACTAATAAGTTGAAATATTAATCTTTGGTAATGTGTAGGGTGGTAGCTTTTAGATCTAAATCTGGATAGCTCCTCCTTTTGTTCGGTCTTAATTGTTGCTTACCAGTTTGGTTTGCTTTGAAGTGGTTAATACAATTCTTATGGAAGGAGTAGTTTAGACCTCAACAACAGTCAATGAAAGGCATGGAAAAATCACGTGGATTTTGGATACCCACTATAACCATGATGCATAGAAGCCACTGGAGTGATAATAGATCTCCTACTTTAAAACGGGTCCTATGAGCTCAAAACCCTTGGTCTTTTGCTAATTGATTTTAAATTAAGATTAATGGCTGGGATGTGAAGCATACAAGGACTTGATTTGATTTCCTCAGTGGGCCAAGGATTTGGTGATGAAATCCAGTCCTTATCTTATGAGGGTTCCTGTGGGGCCCTTACTAACATTAAGTTCTTTACACCATTAAGCAATAAACATGCAATACAATACAAGAAAACAAACTAATGCAACCTATATGTTATCCAACCAAAGTTTATTTAGGTGCTCTCTAATGCAATAACCCTAATTAAGATGTAACAAATAGGATGAATGATCTTAAGCTATATGAATTATTCTACTAACCAAATGCAAATTATGGTAAATGCAATCTAAACTAGGAAAAGTAAATCAAAGTGAGGGATACTTATAGTGGGGATTTTTTATGAAGATCAAGTGTGGGCTTCCATACCACACATGCACTTTATTTTAATAAAACCCATTTAAAATTGAAATTAAATTGAAATTGTAAGTCACAATGGGCCTCACTACAAGTTTCGCTAAAAAAAAAGAAAAAAGAAAAAGTCCTATCTATGTAAGCCAGGAAATCCTATCTAGTTGATGAAGCTCCACTTGGTAATTTCCCCTAGCACAAAATAAGAAACATATGTCACTTTATGAGGAATTAGCAAGATATGCAAATGCAATGCAAAAATCCTAATCTAACGCAACCTATGACTATGACTAAAGATAAACAATCCAAATAAGAATCCAACCACAAATTCATTGTGATTCCCCGCCCCCCCCCCCCAACGGTGCAAAAAACTTGGTGTAGGTTCAAAATTACTTGCAAGCGCACGAATCAATGTAGTATTTTCATGCAAGCGAGGTTGATCCCATTAGAAATCTCACATATTTGCAATGGATTGGATTCTATTTAGATCAATTAACTTTGTTCAAAGAGCTAGAGATGTGACTAAACTAGGAAATTAAAAAAATTAAGAAGGAACCATGCATGGAATTATATATTAGAATTAAAAGAAACTTTCTAAAAACTAAGGCTAAGCAATTAAAATAGAAACTTACCTAACTAACATGCTAACAACTAAAGGAAACTAATGCTAATTTAGAATGAATCAAACTTAGCAACTTAAGAAAACTATTCAAAAGGAAACTTTCTTAAATTAACACTTTCCTAAACTAGAATTAGAAATTTCTAAAACCAAACTAAGAAAATTTCTAATACTAAATTAACATGCAAAGAAAGTAACTAGTGAGATCTAACTAGATTTAACAATAAACTAGAAACTTGCATATGAGTGAAACAATTAAAGAGGCTTTTTAAATTTAAAGCTTTCTAAATCCTAAAACTGCATAAAGGTGGAACTTATCAAAAATAAAAAAGGAAACTTTATAAACCTAAACTAAGATGCAAACAATGAATTAATTACCAAAGCAACTAAACTAAGAAAAAATAAAAAAGGAAAGTGACCTAGTATCATGCCCATGATCCATGCATACAATGCATGGTTCACAGGTGTAAAATTGACCAGAATTGACGAATCTAAAGTGAACTATCATGCAAACTAATTAATGGATCTAATAAATAACTTTAAAAGCTAAATGGTTCCTAAGGATTTAACCAAATGAGGTTTTTAGATGGCTGGAAACAAAGCACAAAGTCAAGGGGAGAAAAATTCTAGATTTCAACTACTTAAGAACATTCAACAAATCTTACATTAGAAAACTATTGAAACCATAGCTTTCATGCAAGGTAACAACCCATATCTCATATACTTTGATAAAAGAAGCATTCCATGACAAGAATTCCCTCAAAACTTTATTGAATCATCTCCAAATTACACAAAAAACTAGATGCATAGAACATATATTTTTACTGGAAATTGCGTCTAATCTTAATCATGAAATCCTATCTAAATAACACCAACCATGAAATCTAATGCTCAAAAAATAAAGTATGGTGACATAAAAAGAAAACCCAAAAAGGAATTCAAGATGGGTGAACTAATTAAGGAAAATGGACTTAAACCTAAAGAAAAAAGAGGTAGAAAGCATGGAATTTAAGTGGGAAATTAAGGATTTATGCTAGCTATTCTCTTGGCTGTCACTACCAAAGAATAAATAACTTGAATCATGATTGAATAGCAGAGAAACTATAGAACTTAAGCAAAAAAGGAAAGTCTTGAGGGTTCAAAAGATAGCATGGACTTCAAGGAACAAAACAATGAAATTAAAGCAAAACAACTAAGTTACTAATCTGAATTGGAGACCATACAACCAAGATAATAACTAGAAATCCAAAGGAAGAAAAGCATCTAGGAAATTCCAAAGTCTAGCAACAAATAACACCAAAGGGGAGCTTGATTTCAAGGAGTCTTATCTACCTCCACTTCGAAAATTCTTATGGAACATGGGCCTATATATAGATGAGTGGTTTCCTAACATAGAAAGGGGTGAAAATATGAGAAAAGTAGCCTTGGGGAAGGGTATTGAATGGGGAAAGTTAGGTTAAAGATGAATTAGCAAGATGATGTAAGAAAGAGAGGTGGGAAGATGATATATGAGAGATGTGATGGTTGGTTTCTAAATTTGAACAATGGGTAGGTGTCTTTTTCATGGAAAGAGAGTGAAGCTTTTTCCTTTCAAATTTTGTTATGTTTGGTTGATGGAAAGTTGGGGAATAGGTAAGGATGAGGTTTAAGAAAGATGTGGAAAGATCTATGATTTTAAATTTGATTGGATTGAAGTAGATTTAGGGTTTTCTATTTAGGAAACCCTTGATCACCAAACAGGAAAGTGGCATGCATCTTTTTCATAATGAGGTGCCTCCCTCTTTTAACTTGTAATCCTAAGAAAATGAGTGGAAAGGCTATAAGTTACAATACATGGGCAACTAATTGGGTGCTTTTTACACAAAATTGAATATTTATCACTTACTAACATGGATTATGCATGAAATCTAAAATTAAAAATTGGGTATGTGAAACATGGAACTAGAAGGTCTATGGAATTAGAAAGTGGAAAGATAAGGAAACCTGAAAAGAGTGTATGAGTGAAAGCAAGTGAGAATGAAAGATGATAGAATATGAGATGAATGCAAATCTAGCATGGAAGGATCCACGCATGCAATTAGAAAGAGCATGTGAATCTAAATGGAAAGTGGAATGCTTACACTACATGCAACTCTAATGCATAACTCTACAATGGTATGCATGGCTTTCTAAACTAAGAATGCTTTCTAACTCTAAGAATCTAATAAACATGATGGTTCTAAACTAATCCTAGGAAAGTGCTACTTCTAAATTAGAAAGTCATTAATCTAAAAATCTACCATGCAACTACTTTAAAAAATGGTTCTAAACTAATCCTAGAACATTTCTAAGATGAATGAAAAGATAATTAGAAAGATTCTTTCTAAAGGTAAGGAAATTATGGAATCCAAAATTAGAAACTATCCTACATATAAAATAGGATAGTGCTTAAAAACATGAAAACTAAACATACTAAATGGAAAACTATACTGCAAAATAGATCTACAAAGAAAAACCTAACCTAAAGAAACAATATTAACTCACCAATATACAATGAAAATAACCTAAACAAAAAAAATCTATCATGCATGTGAAATTGAAAAAGACAGTTCCACCAAATTTTGGTTGAATGCATTGAAAATCCTACACCTATATGTATCTTAATGAAGTGGAAGGGAAACATGATATGCATCTAACTATTCTATGATAAAAGGAATTACTATACTAAACATGAACATCAAGCAAGAAAAAGAAGAGAAAGTGAGATGAAAAACTACAAACTATCATGCATGTAATTACATAGGGGAAAAGGAGAGAAAGTGAGATGAAAAACTATGGGAAAACTACAAACTATCATGCATGTAATTTATGAGATGATCCTAACATGGAATGCAAAGATAATCAAGAACAATGAATGATTTAACATGCATGCATGCAATAGAAGGGAGATGGAAGAGAAAGAAAAAGAAAATAAGAAAGAAAAAGTTGGAACTGATGTTGAGACCATACCTTTATCTTCAAAGGATTTGAAAATGGAAGCTTGAAGGGAGCTTGGGTGAAGGTGATCTTCCTCCCTCTATTTCTCCTAGCTTTGACCTTGAGCTCTAGGGAAAGTTGAAATATCCTTAATATATTCAAAATACCTCTATTTATGGATTTCTAGCATTGGGGTTAAGGGGATTCAATAGTTGAGATCAAGTCACTTAATTTGATTTAGAACCAATGGCTAGACAAGGGGGCATGGAATCCAATTACGAAAGTGGAAGATGAGAATGGAAGAAATAAGATAGGAATGTAAGGAGAAAAGAAAGATGAAAGGTGAAAGAATGAAGGGAATGAACAGGGTAAGGAAAGAATTAGAGAGGAAGATTAAAGGGAATGAATGGAGTAAGGAAAGAATTAGAGAGGAAGATTAACGGGAATGAATGGAGTAAGGAAAGAATTAGAGAGGAAGACTAAGGAGATAGCTTAGAGTGAAGGGAGGAAGTGAATTCAATTAAGAAAGTGGTTGTTGGGGGGGGTTGTTTGGATGGTGTGATTTTCATTATAGGAAGTGGGGTGAAAATGTAACATCCCTAAATTTTTAATATATTTTATATAATTAATTGAATTAAAATGAAAAAGAAGAATTAAAATTTTGTGAATTTAATTTTATAAGAATAAATAATGAAAAACATATAATCAACCTTCAAAATATTAATATTAATAATTTATATGAAAAAATGAGTCTAACAACACTAAGTATGTTGAAATTAGGGTTTGGACAAAAAATTCATAATTATTTGAATTATGGTATTTAGTTTTAAAATGTAATAACTAGTAAAAAGGTAAAATTACTTTAAGTGAGCCCTAACTAATAAAGTCCCAGGTTTCATGTTCTAAAAACCACGCGGACAGGGGCTCCATCAAGCCCCAAATAGTGGACATCAACTGAAGGCTTTAGTCCTTGCACCTTGTCATAGTCTCAGTTGTTGTTGCCCCACAAGGTGCTCTGGCCGATGACAGAAAATCAAGGCAAACTGAGAAGAAGAAGAGGGGGAAGGAAGAAGAAGAAAAAGAAAGAATAAAGGGAAGGAAGGGAAGAAGGAGAAAGAGAAAGAGAAAGAAAGAGGAGAGATAAAGATAAGAGAAGGAAAGTGGAGAAACTCTTGCCAATGAGAAGCTCTCAGGTGAACATGCATACAGAGAATGATGGGAATGGGAATAATAATAGCTCAGGTAGATGATCTAAACTATTGCTCTCATTCATCATGCAAAATCAACTAACCCTGCAAAAAATCGCTACGATCAGAGTTGTTTTGGTCTGTCAGATAGAGCATATAACAGTAGCACTCCTCCTACGACCTTCAATGTTTTTCATCAATTTCTAGCATTAAATAGTGGTGAAATCTCACTAAACCTCATATGAGTAAAATTTCACTTGTGATCTACAAAACCCATAAATAGTTTTGAAAATCTTTTACTTTTTTAAGATTGTTAACAATTGTTGCCAACGATCATTTTTCTGTTGTCATCTCGGGTGATAGTGACTAGATTTCGACAATGGTGATTGAATTCTGGAGATTATAAAAATAGTTCAATGTGTTTATCATGCCCGAATTAGTAAAACTACTAAGCTTATTTATAGTTTGGAGAAAGATAGATTAATGATCCACAATAGTAGTGCACACATGGATGAGTCCAAGGTAGATCAAGGCGATATGTCTGCAATCAATCATACAAAACAATGATTTGAGCCTAGAACTACAAGTAAAGAGGAAATATCTAAATATTTGATCATGGATTTCACTAGTTTTATTTGGTTTGATATGATGCATGTAAAATCTAAGAGGATTAATAGATCTAAACCCTAGATCCACAATCAATTGTATGAGTACTTAATTTAGGCTATAAATTTACGTGGATCAAACCATAGATCTACAAATTTGACACCTTATATTAGGGTTGGGAGATGATCCATAACCAGAAAGATAGATCAAAGTTACTTTGATTTCTTCGACTAGATCCCTTCATTCAAAACCTAATTGGTGACACCTATGATTAGAAAACTTGATCTAACTATTAATTTGTGAAATTTGACAACTTTACCTCATTGAATTGCATGAACTATAATCATATTGATAGATTGAAGATATCTTGATTTGATTTATAGGGATAAATGTTGATTGATGAAAGTAAATGACTCAATTTCTCAATTCTATATGACCTATAGTCTGGATGGTGGATTAGGAGTCACTTGGCCATCAATATTTTCATTTGTAGTAATTGATCTTGATTCATGGATGAACTTGGAAGAACCAATTCATGATTATAAGATGAAGATTTAGTAATATGCTATATTATGTTTTAGATTACAAGTTTAGTATCTATTGGTATGTGAAGATTGATGTTCTGTCATTTGGCTATTATGTGGGGGATGATATGAGGTAGGTAAATTTAAGATTAGCTATGCTGGAAATTTTAAATTTACTATGTTGGAAACTTAAGATTTGTTATGCTTTGGTAAAACTCATTTCAAACAGATGATGGAATACTTGAGAAATGTCTTTAATTATAAAAATGTTGGGAGTACTGGTGTTTTACTTACAAATCAAAATGCTTATAAAAGCAGTGTTTCTTTTATGATTTGATTTGATATGATTATAATGTATTACATTCATTTGAATTTGCTTTGAAATGCTCAAATTGATATTTATTAAGCAAACTTGATACTTTTGGATGATTATAAAATCATTTTAATTAATTTGATGGATGATTTTGATTACATGTGTACTTATAATTCTCTTGATTTTAATTATTTTCTAATAAATATGTAGCAATGCTTTTCCTGATTTTAATTTGATTTTTTCAAAATATTATGCATATGTGTATGTAATTTTGCATGAAAATACTTTTGGCATCATCAATTGATTTACCGAGATTTTGTGAATTGTACTTAACAAGTATGTAACTTTCTTACACTTAAATTTTGTTTAAACCATAATATTAGTTTAATTTATTTTATGTTATTAAGAATTAGCTTTTATGTGCTTAAAATTAAATGTAATAAGAAGGTCATACTAATTATATTACCATGTCTTTTATATAAGAAATTATTTATACAGGATATAACTTTCATTCATGAATACTAAAGCATTTTTTTAGAGGATAGTATTTCTAATGGATATAGTTTTCATGAACTAATACTAAACTATTTTTTATATAGAAAAGAAATTATAAAGGATATAGTTTTTATGACTAAATACTAAAGTATGTTTAAAATTTATTATTAGGGGATTTTGATTTCCATTAGTATGTAATAATGAGAACAAATATGTATCTCTTGTACATATATTTCAGCTATAAAATAATATTCATGTTATATTAATTTTGATAGTTAAAACTATAAAATTTTGAGAAATTGAAAATAAAAGTTAGATAAGTGAAATGTTTTATAGGTACCAGTTAGAAAAAGAAGAAAAGAAAAGAAAGCATTGGATTAAGGAATTGATTTGAAAACTAGCATGTATCCGTTATTTTTACATAGTGATTCCCTAAAAGAACCTAAATTCTACTAAATGTGTATTGGAAAAGATAGATTCTCAACACTTATGATTAATTTTGAAAATATTTCATATGAAATTTTTTGATCAATGGTTTTATTAAGACTTTAATTACATGCAAGAAGGCATGTTTAAATCGGTTGGATGACCAATTAGGCATCCATATAGTACTAAATTTTGACTCAAATTGTCCATTAGGCCCTCAAGATTTGTTTTACACTGGATGAGTGGTGGATTAGACACTCATGCTAGCTGTGTATGACATAGGACCATATTGGCCCCTAGTTCCTTTATGATATTAGATAGTAGTATATAATTTAAGGACGAAGGACATGGGATAGACTACTCCATTCTATTCTCATCTGTTCCTTTCCATAGAGGCGGCGTAGTGGTCGAGGTGTCCGAGCACGCTTCTAATGTATAACAGAGCCACAACTTGCCAGTGGGCGATATATTTTGATTTTCATATGATATATGTGTGACATGTTGTACATGTCAGGTTATCCTCGAGGGTTAATGACCAATTTTGATTCTAACTGCTTTAGCATATTTGAATTATGATGCTCAAATATTTTATTTACAGATTTGATCGGTATGATTTGATATGATATTCCATACATCTCCACTTTTGATTTGTATTGTTGGAGTTATTTTTGATCACATAGATTTGATTGTTGACAGATATGATATGATATGGATCAATCTGACATTTGAGTTGATTTATATGATTTGAATTTAGTTCATATTGAATATATGATTTGCTTACTAAACTGTTTTGACTTATGATTTTATTTTATTTTATTGGAATATATGATTTGTGAATTTATAATTTTAACACAAGTATTGTAGCTTGCAATAATAGGACCTTATTTAGATAAGAATAATTATTAAAAGTATTGATTTTGGTATTACATGAATTGTATGCCAAAATAGCATATTATTTTGCCTGCACAAGCGCAAGTTTGCTGAGATATTGTAAATTGTTTACAACGTCTTAGATTTGAAGAATTAGAAATGAAGAAAGAACAAGACAAGTTATTGAAGAGAAAAAGGCCGAGGAGATTGTAACTAAAGAAGATTAAGGCTATTGGTATGTTGAAGGTAAGTTTCTGTAATATCCTCAAATTTAGGTATAAATTATTAATTTATTAAATAAATTAAATTAAAATTTTATAGATGGAATTTGACTTGAAAACTTAAAAATTAGAAAGTACATGTCGATGGATTTCAACACCATAAAGAACGCAAAAAATGGAGCTCAAACGAAGAAGTTATGAGTTGTTGAAGTTATAGGGGTATTTTGGTAATTTGGCAAAGCCATATAACATAGGGCCTGAATTGATAATGACACCCCCTTCTTCTACACATCTCTATCAGATCTGGCAAATTTTCTGAAGAAATTGCTGGAGGAGAGGCGTAAAATGGGAAGAGCCTCATTCCCCCTCCTCATAGGCAAACTCCTTTCCCTAGTTGCTACTTAATCTCCCTTCTATACTCTTCAACGCATCCCTGTTTTACCCTAAACCCTAGCCTCTGCAGATCTGTGTTTTTCCAGCAAGTAGGGCTCTGGCAACATCCACCAACGCCTAGCAAACGAGGTAAGCCTTAATCTCTTGCATTTTTTTATATTAAAAATGTATATTTGTAAATTAGAAATACATGAAAAATCAGGAAAAATGGGAACCTTGTTTATGCTACTGTTAGAGCGTAAATTCGTTCATGAAACCATGTTTGATTGTAAATCGAATTGTTCATCTAGTGCATAAGAGATCCAAGATCAAACCCATTAAATTTGGGAGAGATCCAACGGCTGGTTTTGCCGAAAAACGTGAAGAATAGTACCTAGGGAAGTTTTAGGAACATGAAAAAAAATCACATAAAAAACATAGTTTTTAGAAAAATCAATGCAAAAGGATGATAGAAATGGAAAGTAGACGAAGTTTTAAACAAAATGGCTAAAAAACCAAGTGATTTGGACACTTGTAGGGTCACCGGAGATGACAAGAAGCCGGTCGTCTTCTCCGGCTCCAGTTTCCCCATCGCCGGTATAACTCGGTGTAAACCGGGCCCACCGATGTAACCCGGTGTAAACTGGGCTCCGGTGTAAATCGGGGCCGCCTGTGTAACTTAGTGTAAACTGGGTGCCTGTATAAACCGGTATAAATTGCATCGCTGGTGCAAAAGAGCTTATGGTGGTCGGTCAGCCCTAAAAGAGGCATAATTCCACTTTAAACTTGATTTTTGAGAGCTACAGAAGTCCAAATTGCTATCCGAAAGAGGCGTTGTGACTGTATTGACGATGCGGACTTAGATTTAACCTAAAAACTTATAAATAACCACTTTTACTTAGAAAATTTTTAAAATAATGATGTGACATTGATAGGTGCATCTGAACATATATATTAAAGGGATTTTACGAGCGAACTGAGTGATCTCATGTCGAGGTAGGTGACGACAATTAATATTTTATTTTCAAACTCTACATGATCATAGCATTATAGTTGATTGTGAATTTAAATTTCACTTAATAGCAATTGTGATTTTTGCGAGATTTAGAATTTAATACGATGATCGTTACTTGATTTTCAAGCACGTATTAAGTGGATTTATTACAAATGATTTCATCAGAATGATATTATATATTATGAATAATTAGAAATTTCTTTTCTTTATTACATAACTGAAATTGATAGAATTGCATGAGAATGAAAAGTGGAGACTTGGTGGCTGGTCCTTTTATAGGTTAACCCCGGGATGAGGGGCGTGCCTTAGAGATTGCGAGCTACGAGCACTCTTGAGTTTTGGCATATATATGATTTTAGTGTTTTTATGTTTTATGACGGGTGCTCTCACTCGGTGGTGTCATGCTAGGAGGGAGAGGGCCGGCCACCCACCCTCTGAGATTTGTGATGTGATGAGATTGTGATATGATAGACACTTGCCTGTAGATGGCATTTGGTAGGGGTTTGGTAACATGGATAGTCCACACTACCGGTCTGGGCTTTTCCATGGAGACGGATGCTAAGTCTCCCGTTATGGTGTCGACGGTGAGCAGCGGTGGTTGAGACCCATGGAGGGTTGCCACTATAACATGACGATCCATACTCTTATTATATGTGTTTGCATGATGAGCATGGTGATGGGATGGTATACCTGGGTGTGACGACACTCAGAGGTTGGATATGAGTACTCATGATCGGAGATGCAGTGTATACGACTCTTGTGGAACCCATTACCTTAGGGTGCCCTTATTATTATTATTATTATTATTGTATGCTCAATTACATCGATCATATCATGTTTTAAATTCGTGGAATGCATGTTTAGGCATACTTGATAAATGGATATTATGTCAGCATGAGTTATAATGATTTTATCATCATAAATGATAGATATTTTATTTTGTCATTACTGTTATTTCATTTATTTCATTAATTGTCTATATACTTGCACAAGAAATAGCTTGCTGAGGCATTGCTTTGTTTTGCAATGCCTTAGATCTTGAGCGCGACATCAGGAAAGGCAAGACCGTGGAGAAACCGTGACAGCAGTGGGAGATTTCCTTACTTGAGTTATAGATATTGATGTGAGTTAATAAACAGGACTACAATTCGACTTTCTATATAGATTGTATACTTTTATTCTATGGATTTGATTGAGAAAGTTAAACATATGATGAACATTTAATGGGATGTTATGATGGATAGACCCTGGGCCATACTATTATCGTGTTTTGGATATTTATTGGTTTGAAAATAAAGGCGCCGATGCATTTTGATGTTGATTGACATGTTTATTATTTCAATTCTATTATCACGAAATTATACTTATGTTGTGAATTAAAGTGCGATGTTTTGGAAAAAGAAAATAAGACTCGGAGGTTTTCAAGAAATGTTTTAGTAAACAAATGAATAAAAAAATTTCTCATGGGAACCCAAATGCTATTATTATAAATAAAAAAAGTGTCATAAAATCCTGGGGTGTTATAGTTTCATAATTTAAGATTTGTTTAATAAACTACTTGAGAATGCAAGTGTATGTAATATTTGAAGTAGTGGACTCATATATAATTAATGGAATGTTACATGATGTAGTTGTGACTTGAAGTCATGGGAAATGGTAAAGTTAGGTTTGTGTTATTTGTTTTCTAAAAACTAAAAAATTTATTTAAAAGCATAAGGAAGTTTTGTTGGATTTTTGGTAGAAATGAAAAAATCATTTCACCTTAAATCCTTGTGTTTGTTAAAGAAATGTCACTTGGGGTCTTTTAAAAATGCTTTTCAAAGACTTTTCATTGTTTTGTTTTCCAAAAGAAATTTCACTTAAGGGATATCACAAATTCTAAAAAAGTATTATAAAAACTCGAGTCATCATAGGGAAGATGTGAGGAAAAAGAATGAAAATGGTAAGGAATAAGTAGGAAAGGAAATTGGTGGAGAGAAAAGTAAAAGTAATTGAAAGTTGGTGGGGGAATCTAGGGTTTTTCATAATTAGAAAGTCCTAAGGAGGGAGGGCATGGAATGCACGTAGAGGAAAGTGGAGTGGTTTTGCAAATCCTAAGATGTATGGGCCGTTGAATGAGAATATGTGGTTGAGATCTTCCTTTCTTTAGGGTTTTGGTTTGATTTTTCAACATAGAAAAGGTGACTAGATTTTCCTTCTTTGCTTTACTTTAATCCTAGCCCTTAGGTCATACTTACCTTTGCTTGGATGGACAAGATCCCTTTATGTGCATGTACATTTTCTTTAAACTTCCTCTTCTCTCCACCATTGGATGGGATTGCCCTAGAATGAATGGCCTTGACTCTTGTAGATTTTCATATGCCTATGTGGACCAATTATGTTCCAGTATCTTGTATGGATAAGAGATCTACTCATTGGTTGATTCTTCATCCTTTTGAATGAGTATGAGAGAGAAAATAACTCAAAAATCTTCATGTGGTCCCATTCTTCTTTTATTATTGAGAAACTTTCATTGTATATGAATTGAGCTTCTTCCATGATCTTTTAAACGTGGTGACGTGTATGAGACTGTGCTTGAATTGAGATTTTGCCACCTTTGCACCCTCATTTGAGTAGAAGATAAGATTTCTGGCCATTTTAGCATCGATAATGACATTGAATGATAATTTTGAACCTTGAGGACTTCATTTATTGCATGCTTGATCTACAATGTAGCTCAGAATGTGAATTTACTCTTTTAGGGGTAAGATTAGTAATTTTTGATATTTTTCCATTTGTGTCATGGACCTAAAAAATAGTTGAATTAATTATAATTAGTGATAATTAACTGATTTTGAGGGCTAGAACTTTCTAAATATGGCTGTATGTATGTAATATTTCTATACACATCATTCCTCAATGAGATAGGGGGATAGAAATCTTCCTTTACAAGTTTAATTTTCAAAACATGAACTCATGCTTGATTTCAATCCATGACTCCTGGGATTTAAATGTCTATCTATTGCTGTCTTTGCACATAAGATTGTTTGAATTTTGTGCTTGTTCTGGGTTGATCCTTTATAGCCTTTCTATGAAGTGCATGCTCATGATTCTTGCAGAAATTATAGATGATCCAAAGTATTTGGAAAGGGGTGCATTTCATCATTTGTCGTTTTCAAATAAGTGAGATAATTGAGTGAGTTGCGGGTGGTTTCCTATGACATTGGAACCATGATATTTAAATGCGTTCTAGTTGGAAGAGACTATGCAATCGAACGGTTTTCCATAACTTCAAAAGTTCATGATCAAGTTCATAAGTTGTACGCGCATAACTCTCATATGATATTACTTTGGACCATTCACGATTAAGTGAATTAGATACTCATCAATTAACACATGACCAGCAATTAAGATGCATATCTTACTTACGTATGCATGGAATGCATGCATTAGGATGTACTGCTTTATTTGTTGGCTGTTTAAAGCATGCTCATGTAAATAAATTTTAAAACATTGATGATTTCAGGTACACATTACGTTTCTATTTTAATGAAAATACTTTCTCATATAGGCACATGAATTAGACGCCTTGAATGGATCAATCCCATCGATTAATGCTGGGAATTCATTTGGGGAGGTTCCATGAATTGCTATCCAATTTCCTACTCCATCTTAGTTTTTGATCCATATTTGAATGGCCCATGATAAATAACATTACGCATGGTTCTAGTTGTTGCACGTAGGGCTGAGCACAGTGCGCATGACGCATTGGGAAGAGGGGCTTAACGTTGCGTAGTGCACTGCCTTGGATGCTTGAAGCACATAGTGAGGACGCGTACGGCACTGGGCAGCATCCAGCATAGCCTTGTGAGCATCGCACAGGCACATCAGCACAGTCTATGCGCACCGCATGGGCATGCACATCAGCTGTCTAGCGCACACCGCAAATGCTTGTATACAGGCATAGGGCGGTGCGCACTGCAATGGTTAGCACATAGGCATAGACCTGTGCGCACTACACTGTGCAGCACACGGGCGTGGGCTAGTGGCATGGCACTGGGCAGCACGTAGGTGCAGACAAGTGCACATAGCACTGGGCATGCGCACACTGCATAGGCAATGTGCATATAGACTAGGCATTGCGCATAGACAAACGATAGTGCACACAACAGTGTACATGTATACATAGTTTTGATGGTTTTGATATCATATGATTTTTGAAAATTTTGACCCATGGATATACATATATGTGAATTGACAGTCAACATGACCATGAACTAGGACTAAAATATGTTTGTTGTTGATTATGCCATTTGAAATAAAGCATACATAGTGCAATTGTAGTTTTATAAATGATTCCGCATGGTGTATGGTGTGGTGCAACCCTATGGCTTTATGTGAATTTCTGTGAGCAATAAGAAATGATTTACTAAAAATGGTATTTCTGAATATGAGAATCAAAGAAATGATTATAGAATTATAGTGCATAAATGCACACATGACTATAGAAAATGTATTTAAATGCTTTTGCATTACAGAATAATTTTGACATTTGATGGTGCACTATGGGTACAACAGTATAGATTTGGATGTTTTGATACCTCAATAATAGTGCAAATGTATTGATCAATTATAGATGACTCTTGTAGTCAGTATAGATGGACAACTCTTTTAGTCATATAAATAGAAAACTCTTGATAATTGAAGTGTAGGTTATAGTACCTCAATGTATGACTCTTGATAGCCAAGTGTTAGTTATAATACCTCGATATACTAATCTTGATAGTCATAGAATGGGTTTTAATACCCCAATATACAACTCTTGATAATCGTAGTGTGGGTTATAATACCTCAATGTATGACTCTTGATAGTTGAAGAGTGGGCTATAATACCTTGAATATGACTCTTGATGGTTGGAGTGTAGGCTATAATACTCTAACGTACAACTCATGATAGTGGGACTATTGGTTATAATACCTGCATGCACAACTCTTTGATAGTTGGAGTGTTTGACTATTGCACATGTAGTATGACACTGCCACTCAGTGATGATACGTCACAATACGATATGATAGAATTTCATATGTCATTACACAGCTATTTATAAGATTTTTAAATTGAATTGGAAATTGTGGGATACTGATAATAAGTATTTAATCAACTACATTGCTTATCTCATGCATACATCGCTACCATAATTTTTTATTGACTAGATTAGGCATTTTCCTACTAAGTGGTTGCACTCAACCCTACCAACAATTTCAGGTGAAGCTTCTATGAAATTGATATAATTGGGCGAGGAGGATTAAGAAGACCTACCTGTGAAAGTACGATAATGAATAATGTAGTTTCTAATGTTTGTTTTAGTTTCCATTGAGCTATGTTGACTTTCATGTAATAAGACACGAAAGTTTTATTGTATGAGTTATGGTTGATTTTAATCATTTGGGCTATGACCAGCACTTCATGATGGTTCTTATTTTTTCATATTATTATTATTATTATTATTATTATTATTATTATTATTATTATTATTATTATTATTATTATTATTATTATTATTCTATATGTGAAGTTTCAAGGGATGTAGTTTCCAAATATTAATATATGATATATCTTTCTAAATGTTAAGAAAAATCCTCATGGAATCTCATTTCAAAAAAATTGGGTTGCCATAGTTGGCATCATAGCCCAGTTTATATTACTCAGAGTAAAAAAAACTAGGAAACCGTGAGAAATAATTCCTAGGTGCACTATACAACATATGAATAGAAACTTATTGCCAAAGATATGTAGAGTTGTTACCGCATTGTCCACAGCCAAATCTTTCTCCACTAGGGCATAGGAGAGTACCAAAGTTTAGAATGATGTGGTTGAGGATGTTATAGAGCTCCTCCTTCAAAGGATGAAGTAATGATTATAGGCTCCTCATCAGGTGGGGGAGCCATTGGAGGGAGCTGGAGTGGAAGGAACGAAAGTAAGAGGGGATACTTTATTAGAACAATTCAAGATGATTGCTCCTAAGTTTACCATTAAGGAAGGGCCAAGGCTGTCAAAACATGGCTATATGAGATAGAAAAGATATTCAAGGCAATGAAAGTGCTTGAAGGTAGATAGGTGGCTGTAGCTACCTTCGTGCTAATGGGAGAGGCCTCACACTAGTGGCCTACAGCCGAAAAGGCCTACTTCAATGATGTAGAGGAGATCCAATGGGCTGATTTCATGATCATGTTCATTGATAAGTACTTTTCTTCGCATGTACAAGGATAGAACAAAACAAGAATATTTGAGTCTGGTACAAGGTTATATGACAATGGAATAGTTTGAAACAAAATTTGTTAAGTTCAGGCACTTTCCCTTGAGGTTGAATTTTAGTTCAAAAAAGCAAGATTTTGACCACCCTATTCTCCTCACTATCAAAAATAGTGGAGTTAACTTCCATTGTAAAGATAAAATACAGAGAATCGGCTAGGAATAGTGAGAAGGCTGGCAAGCAAAAGCTAGTTTGGAAGGAGAGGAAACATACCACACCATCAAGGTTCATGAGGTCACAGAGACTAGCATGTGAGGCCACAGAGACCAGCACCTAACAACTTCAGGAAGAAGGAGAATGATAGTACACAATTCCCAACCTACCATAGATTCGACCCAGGGAGACCTTGCTACGTGTAGTAGAGATGATGCTTCATTTATAGTGAGAAGGGTCACTTCTTTTGAGATTGCCCAAAGAAAAGGAAGGATAAATAGCTGCAATAAGAACATGTCTAGAGGATCCAGGGAAGAGTCTTAGTGCTAAAAACTGTCTCTTAAGGCTAAAAACTAAACAAACGCTCACATCAAATTCTGTTGTTGAAAGTACTCTCCAAATTTTTGATAGACTTACTCAAGTATTAGTTGATCCTAGTTCCACACACTTGTCATATGATTTTGTATCGTGTGTGGACTATGTCAAACATGAACTAGGTGTCTATTTGGAGATTAGTACCTTAGTAGGAGAACCATTATTGGCACACAAGTTTCTATAAGGCATGGCTATTTGTGTGTCAAACCAAGAACACAGCTAATCTAATCCACCTAAGTATGATGAATTTTGATGTCAAATTTGGCCTGGATTGGTTAACATATCATGGGGCATTAGTTGACTATGTAAAGAAGAGAGTCACGCTTTGTAGCATAGGAAGGGAAACTCTTAGAGGAGGCTAGGCACTTTAAGGATGAGTATTATTTAAACGATACAAGCAACAATATTCATGCTGAAAGATGTTAGCCAAATTTGGCTAGTGTGGTGACTTAGAAGTTTTGAGGCCTAAGATTGAGGAGATTGATGTGGTGCAGGAATTCCAAGGTGTATTTCTAAAGGCCTTGCCATGATTATTACTAAAATGAGGGTTTGACTAAGCAATTGAGCTGATACCAGGGATAGCTCCCATCTTTAAGGCACCTTATTGCATGGTTCCATCTGAGCTAAAGGATCTAAAGGTGCAACTATGGATTTGTTGGATAAAGGGTTCATATGACCATGTGTTTCACTATAGGGAGCCTCAGTGTTGCTTGTTAAGAAACATGAGATATCAATGAGGTTGTGTATTGGCCATTAGTTGCTGAATGGGATTACTATCAAGCATAAGCACTCATTGTCATGCATTGATGACCTCTTTCATCAATTGCAGTCTGCCAAGTGTCAAGGACTGTTTTTACACAGTCCATGAGCAAAGCCTACAAATTATAAAAGAGGCCCATTTTGGTTCATGGACTCCAGAGGACTTAGGTCCATTATTGAAGGTCTATGGAGGAAAGCCCATTTCTAGAAGGTCCGAATCCTAGAATTGTCCTTAGAAATATTTAAGATCTAGAAATATTTTGTGAGAATGTTCCAGAGAATAATTTGGACCATACACATGTAACAATGTCCACCATTCATTGAGGAGGTGGAAAGGGAGTGAGCACCTATAAATAGAGGAGCTCCCTCATTTGTAAGGCATCAACAAGAAATCAAGGAATCAGGGTGTAAGCTAGTGGCAATGATATATAAAGAGTCCTTTTTTGGTCTCTAACTCTCTTTCTATATTTTCTTGTAAGCTTCTGCAATTTAGGCTGAACTTAGCCTTGGTTCCTTGAGTGCATTGCAAGACTAAGTGTCGCACAAGAGTCTGAGAAGCTAAGCCTGTGACATTTGGTACCAGAGCAAGGTTTAACGAGGGTTTACAAAGATGGAGGCAGTCTTGTGTGACATCTCTGCTCGGTTAGAGGAAGAACACCCAAGCTTAGGGTCCCTTGAAGCTATTTCGAAAGAGGTTAAGGGTGAGGGGGAGGATGGATTGTACTCCATGAGGAAGGTAAGCCTTTGTGAAACCCCTAAGGTTAGCATTTTGAATCCAAAGATCCATGGTTAGAGATGGAAGGTTACTACCCCATCAAGGCCATGCTACTTTTGTTATGGACCACACCTCATGCATGATTATCCAATGAGGAAGGTCCTAAATGACATGACATTACACAAGGAGGAAGAAGAGGAGGATGAACTAGAGGATCTAGCATAATCAGGTACACCACTAAATTGTATTACAAAAGTCATACCTGATAAGATTGTAGACAATGTAAGTGTTGTTGCACAATAGAGCTCGAAAGGTGAAATGACCTGTCCACATTAGAAAGTGACTGGTTAGAGGATCTGGAGCTAGCAATGGAATCCATAGTGAGTGTAGAGATTGCATAGCTAGGCTTATCATGCCTAAGTGTTATGAGGTTGCTTAGGTATGAAGAGTACCAATAGAAACCCGTGATCCACAAGGATGTTGACACAATTGTTGGTACAAAGGAGAGTGTGCCACAATGGGAGGACTCCAAGATGGATAAAACCAAGTGCTGACCTATAGAGAGCATAGTGGTTGGTAGTTGCCACATTGATGTGCATGAGACACAATAGCGAAGGGCAACAAAGCAAGAGCTCAGGAGGTGTGATAACCTACAGGTGTGTAATGGAGCACAAGTGTGTAGGGATGAAGTGCAAGGAAAGGACCACAAGACAAAGGGGGAGGTGCATGCCTTACAAATACAATGCATGCGACACAATGAATTTCCTGACACCAAGAAGGATGTGTCGACGACAGCTTCGACGTTATTAGGTGGGGGAGAATGTCACAGACTATTGTTATGCAGTTCGTGACCAAAGCATACGAATTCTAAAAGAGGCCCATTTTAGTTCGTGGACTTGGACTGTGGGACTTAGGTCCATTATTGAATGTCTGTAGAGGAAAGCCCCAATTCTAGAGGCCTGAATTCTAGAATTGTCCTTAGAAATATCTAAGATCTAGAATGTAGTAGACTTAAGACATTTTGTAGGAATGTTCCAGAGAATAATATGGATCATACACATGTACTAATGTCCACCATTCATTAAGGAGGTGAAAAGGGAGTGAGCACTTATAAATAGAGGGGCTCCCTCATTTGTAAGGTATCATCAACAAATCAAGGAATCAAGTTGTAAGCTAATGGCAGTGATATATCAAGAGTTCTTTTCTAGTCTATAGCTCTCTTCCCATCTCTTCTTGTAAGCTTTTGCCATTTAGGTGGAACCTAACCCTGGTTCCTCAAGTGCATTGAAACACTAAGTGCCACTCGGGAGTCTGAGAAGCTAAGTGTAACATCCTTGATTTTTTATCTTAATCTAAGTAATTTTTGGAGTTATAGAAAATGAAAATTTATGGACATTAAATCAAGGATTGAGGCCTCCATATTTGGATTGTGCTAGAAAAGACGATTTCGATGAGACTAAGTTTACTGAAATCAGAGTTCAAACAAATAAGTTGTGATTTTTCTCATAAAGGGCAATTTTGTAATTTTACAAGTGGTGCCCACTTGTAGAAATTTGGGTCCAACAGTCAAGATACGTTGGAAAATCATTGTTGGTGGTATGCACACTATTTGACTGGAATTATGGCATTTGGAATAATGACAATATCATAATTAAATGTTTTAAATAAATAAAAAGGAATATTTAAAATATTTAAAGGAGGGGCCAAAATTGATATTGGCACCCCTCCCCATTTAAATGAAATTGAAAAAAAAAATAGATTGTCTGTTTGTTACCCGAACCTGACAAGGAGAGAGAACCGATGAAGGGGAAAGAGGAGAAAAGGAGAAGAAGGAGAGGAGAAAGGGAAAGAGAGACCTAAGGAGGGAAGCGATCGCGGTGAGAACTTCTTCAGTGACTTCCTAACCTCAACCGCCGGTCTCTATGGTGATGTGATGACCCGGGTTTTCCAATGCATTTTTAAATGCAATATCTAATTCTTAAGGCAGGATGCATCCCTATTTGAAAATCATTTTATGAAAACCATGCAATGTAGCGGAAAACCTTTAGTTTTAAACTCATTTTGAAAACCCCGAGTGTCATTTGCTAACCAAAGTAGTTTTTGAAAAACTTTAGAAATCATAAGTGTTTTTCCCCAGATCTATCTAGTCACAACACATAGGCCAACTGTAAATAAATACATGTCCAAAGGGTTAAGAGTTTACTTGCATGTATAATTGTCTCCTTTTTAATTCACTTGCTTGTAGCACTAATATCTCCTGAGGTGTCATCTATTTGTGAGTGGAACTATCCTGAAAAATGTTAAGGATAGGGTGAGTATGTATTATACTCAGTAGGAGTCTATCACTAATAGTTTTGCAATGCATGCTATGTTTAAAATCATATGTTCTTAAAACATGTGCATGTTCGAACAATCATGGTCAATATCGATATTAAAAACCATTGTATGCATATGATGCTCCACTAAATCCAACTCATGGATATATGGTATGGTCGACCAATCTCATGTCATGCCATATGCAATGCAAGTAAATCCATGAAACCATAGGGCCCAAACTATGCCCACGACCTCGCCGCCGTGTGGTCTTTGAGTACCTGAGGACACTCGGTCATAGCCTCAACGGGGCCTATGACACTTATTCGTCATAAATCATGCAATTTATGCAATCGGTTGCAAAACATGCATACAATGCATAAAATCTGCTCATGCTAGTATTGCATTCAAAGTCATAACCCTGCCTAGAAGCCTGACAGCCTAGAAGCTAGCCAGCCTAGAAGCCTTGTCAGCTCTCTCTAGCCCACCCTCATCGTCTCGCCCTCGTTGGCCCACCCTCATCAGCTCGCCCTCATTGGTCAAGGCTACACTTATCATGCAATCTATGCATGTAGCACACGTCTTGGCAATATATGCGCAATGTATTTTTCAAAACTTGTCCTCTTTGGGTCCCTCACAACTACCTGGCCCTCACAACTGCCTACCCAGTGTCTTTTGGGCACTCCAGTGTCTTTTGGTAACCCTCAAGGACATGCAATTTTTGCAAGAACTCAATGCTCACAAGCCATGCAATATATGCAATTGTTTGCAAAACATGTCTATGCATAATGTATTTAATCATATGCATGCTGAGTTCATTTATATGCTAAACAAGCCATAAAATAAGTCATGCTAAACAAGTCATATAATTTATACTTAAAACATGCATTCAAAACAATCATGGCTCTTTTTAAAATTCTAGTAGCGATAGAGCACCTACCTGGCTAGGTCGCGTTAATCCCTTTGTCCTCGTATGCTCCTGAACATGGTTTGGGGAATCAAGGTTAGTTTGGCCTATCTTTTATAGGTTTTAGAGTAGTTGGTCTTATTACTTAGGCATTAAGGGTTCATCCCCATGCCTATGGTTGTCATAAGGTCCTAATTGGGCCTTGGTATCATCAATTTTCCAAAGGTCTAGTGGCCACACGCCACCATCCTATTCTAAGGGTTGTGCTCACCTTTGATTGGGCCTTGATAAGGGATTTTATAGTTTGAATGTGTCCGCATCATCGACACGAACACAATGCCTTTTGCGGCGCCTCAATCGGAGCTCTAGATCTCAAGTTATAACTTTTTAGTATCACATGTACATAAGGCCCTTAAGAGTGAAAATACAGAATGCTAGCGTGCTGCGCATCAGCGGCATGCGCCCCAGCGGACTTTAAGAAGCAGAAATCCTAGAACGCTAGCACACTACACATCAGTGGCATGTGCCCCAGCGGGCACGTTTGCAGACGCACTGGATTTCCCGCCCGTCTGTTCCTTTTGCGGGCGCGTCCACGGATGCGCCCGTTTGGTTCTCTCAGACGCGGTCGACGCGTCTCGTTCCGTCTGGAACGTCTCATTCATTGGGGGACCGAGGCATCCTCAGGACGCCCTAGTTCGACCCTGTCGAACCAGTGCGGCCCAGGGATCGTCCCTGGATCCTTGGTGACTCTTCAGGGCTCTATTTTGCATGATTTTTCATGCAAAAACTTAGGGAAACTGAGCTTAGGACTACTATGAAGACGGGTTTTGAGGGATCTTGAGCATACCTGGCTTGTTGCTAGGTTTTTCTCCTTGTTTCTCCTCTTGGTTGCTTCTCCACAACGGGGTTTCTTCAAGCTTTTGGGCTACCATTAGAGGCGCCCAATAGCTCTATTTATAGAGCTATAAGAGGGTTCTTGAGGGGGCTCTCACCGCCCTTGAATGGTGGTGGAGAAATCTCCAGAATGGCGGTGATTTCTCCTCCAATCACCTCCATTCTAGAACCCTCTAGGGGGTTGAAGATGAAGGGTGCCCGTATCAAAACGGGCCCCTGTGTTTGGCAGGCTAAATCCCTCTTTTAGTAAAAATTATATTTTTGCCCTTGAACTTCAAAGGGCCATAACTTCTCCTTTTAACTCCGTTTTGGGTGATTTTGGTCTTGTTGGATTCCTTTTTCTGAGACGCACCTAATAGTGTTATTTTTAGGACCAAATTTCTGGGTTCAGTCAAGATGAATAGTGAAATGACCAAAATGCCCTTATCTTCAAAAACTGAACTTTTCATTGTTAACTTGGGATTTTAAATGTTACAAAATTGGAGTCATTACAGGTTAAGGTGATGAAAATGACATTGAAGACACAAAAAACGACAAAGGTTGCTAGTGGTTGGATTTGCAGGCCAATGCAGGAGGTGACGATGAGTTAGATCAGAGATCTGAGCTCATTATTCTCTTTAGCACAGTGGCATGATCAAAATCCTAAAAATCATTGAGATTAGACAATAAATGAAGAAAAATCGAGGCAAAGAAGATGACGTGGGTGATTGCTGAAAAATTCACCAACCGACACTCAAATTTGACATTTTTTAGTATCAAACGACATTGGATCTTCATCAAACTTTAGAAGACAATAGGTGAGATCTTGATCTACATTTTCCATGTTTTTAATTTGAGATCCATTGATAAATGGGTCACAAGCAACGACCATGCTAGTCATCTTCTTTAGCAACGGTTGGTTATCATCGGGGACTTAGTATTTTTGGAGGAAAATCACGCCCTAGGAGTAATTTGGCCTGGTCTACACATTGAAAAAGTCAAATCTTAGATCAAGATCATCTAACCATCCAAATTAGATGGAATCCTGATATGAGGTTCACAATTCGAGATCTATAAGATCTAACCGCTAACTGGTTCCCCTCATCATTAGGAACAAAAGCCCTTCGATGGAGGTATGGATACAACAATAACACAAATAGGTGATGATCAACTTTGATCTAACCATTAGTTATTTGATCCATGCTAAATATAACCTAGGGCGAGCCTATATAAGTATGAGATTAAGTTTTAATCATCTGATTGACCGACAAATTAGATATGATCATTGGATCTAGATCTGAAATATGTATTAATGTCTTAGAATGTTATGCTACTATTTTACCAAATGGGATAAGATCACATATGGAAGTGTAGAGAAATCTAACAGCTTGATGATTTGGGATGATCAGCCGTTTCATAATTAAGTCCAAATATCTATGTGTATGTGATTGTATTAAAAACAAAACTTTTATGCGTTGTATAGATTGAAGCACATGTAATCGATCATGAAAAGAGGGTGATTAAACCTAGTGGAATTGATGAACTCATCACACGAGTAGCTTGTTTTGGCATCTCTAATTTATTCGTATATTCGGATCTTGATTAGGTTAATGGTCTAGTTAAATAGACATGTATCGAAGCAAATACATGTTATGGATAGATTTTGATTAATGGAACAATAACATGGGTACACATTAGAAATGTCTTACTCCCGATGAATGTAATGAATGATGTATATCTTGATGATGATATAGACAATTACTTTAGTATGTGAATATGATAGAGATATGAATTATCCTTTACATGAATGCGATTCTATTACACTAGTCGTGTCATACGTTACTATGATTGCTTTGATTTGACTTGGTATAGACTTTGCCAACCTAGTGATCTAATATATTATTGGTGGAATTAAGATTTTTGTGTTTTTCAATATATATATATATATATATGGATCTCAATTGTGATGACAAGTTCTTCAAGTGGGTAGGGCCTGCAAACCCAAAGAGGACAATATCAATCCTTTTGGGGCAGAGCGTCAACTCTGGTAAGCCACTCAAGTAGGCAGGGCCTAAAAATCCAAAGAGGAGAAATGATATATGATACGACTTGTAATAGTTGAAGATTGTCGTACTCAGGTGATGTGATACAACTCATAAGAGTTGAAGACTATAGTACCCAGGTGATGTGATACAACTCGTAAGAGTTGATGACTATAGTACCCAGGTGATCTGATATGACTTGTAAGAGTTGATGATTGTGGTACCCAGGTGATATGATACGAATCGTAAGAGTTTATGGCTATGGTACTCAGGTGATATGATATGACTAGCAAGAGTTGATGACTGTGGTACCCAGGTGATATGATAGGACTTGTAAAGAGTTGATGACAGTGGTACTTAGGTGACATGATACGACTCATAAGAGTTGATGACTGTGGTACCTAGGTGATATGATATGACTTGTAAGAGTTGATGACTGTGGTACTTAGGTGATATGATATGACTCATAAGAGTTGATGATGACTGTGGCACTCAGGTGATATGATATGACTAATAAGAGTTGATGACTATGGTACTCAGGTGATATGATACAACTAATAAGAGTTGATGACTGTGGCACTCAGGTGATATGCTAAGACTCGTAAGAGTTGATGACTGTGGTACTCAGGTGTATGAAACAACTTATAAGAGTTGTAAGATTATGAATTGTGAGGTTGTTTTTACATATATGTCTTGAATAGAGTTTTTGATTTTTGGCATGGATAGGGAGTTGATATGCTCAAAAGTATATTTGACATAGATTTTCCGTTGGTGAGCTGATATGTTCTGCATTGATGTAGTATGGAATTGCCTGATATTGAATAAAAAATCTACTAAATTGTTTTATCATTTTATTTCTAGATTATGTATACTGACAGCATGTGTCATCTTTCATATGGATATCTTGTGATTTTACATGTATTGGTGTTGTATATGGATGTGTCAAATCCTAGATGAAAATTTTGCTATTCCAATTGCATTGTATATGTTTATGGCATGCTCTAAGTAGATTATGACCTGTTAGAGTTGAGATGACTTGTCATAGATCTATTTACATCATGTGTTGATATCTAATGAAATAATATGATATGAAGTTGAAATGATTGGAAATGTATGTGATATGAATATTATTGTATGGTTTAGGCTATTTTATCGTGTGTCGTACCTTAGAACAAATTTAGAAATGGTATGTAATTCCATTGTGTTCGGCTTTACATGTATTGCAAAGTAGATGCTCAACCACCTACCAATCACAGGCTTGTTGAGACATTGTAAATTTGTTTACAATGTCTCAGGTTTTGAAGGAAGCGATTGAAGAATAAATAACTAAAGATTGATGAACCCATGGATGAGGACAACACTAGTATGCAACCGTGCTTCCAATGTTAGTATATGACTTGTATTTTATCTTTTTGGACATGTGTGTATATATACATATATACAGTTGGACTGTGAGTTGTGGTTGGTTAAATCTAGGATATTTTTGTTTCAGTTAAAAATCTCTAGTTATCTTGTTTTCTTTGAAGTAAATGATACTTAGGGTTTTCAAAATGAATTTAAAGGAATCTTCTGCTACATTGCATTATTTTTACAAGCTGGTTTTCAAATAAGGATTGATCCCACATTAGGAATTAGTTTGCATTTAAAATTGCATATGAAAACCCAGGTTGTTACAATTGGTATTAAAGCTCAGTTAATCCTCTCACAGTTAGTCCAACCTGTCCAAAAGTCATATACAACTAACAACTAAGAGTTGATTAAGTAATTATGAGTGATAGAGATGAATCATGAGGAGCATATTATGGAAATTGAATCGTAAATTGTTCGAGAGGATAGACTTAGATCTATCAACCCTTTTGTTGGGAGCTCATGAAGAGCTTACATATTTGGAAACCATTTGAGTTTTGAATAAATAAAGACTGGGATGACATGAGGATAATGAGAAAGGAAACATGTTTTAGATACGTGGGAGAATAATACTTTGAAGGATGATATTTCGGTGACATTGTGTAATCTACTTGAGTAAAACAACCAAGCAAATGAACTTAAGGAAAGAGGACAGTTATCCCTAAGAAGAAGAATAAAGTTTCTTTACCCAACAAGATGGCCAAGTTGTAAGGAACACTAGGAAAAAGGATGGTAACAGAGAAGGTAGGACATGTAAATCTATGAAACAAAGAGTATATGAATGGAAGCAATCAAGGTGCTCAAGTGGGGTACCTAAGGGAAAACAGAATAGAGGTAGGGATGTGGATGATGAAATTCTTTCAAGGACCAGTTCCCCACATAATGAAATAGTTCCTAAAATGTTATTAGGCGGGCCATCAGAAACTCTTGCAGTTCCTCCAAAAAGAGACAATAATTGAGTTGAATCAATGGTAAATTGGAAATGCTCGAAATTATTCAAGGTTTGGAGCTACATATCATATGCCACGAGCAAATGTGCATGATGAAGATTTAGATGATATTATAAGAAACGACTGCTTAAATGAGGAAGAGCTGTTCCTAATTGGCATTCGTAGATAATTAACTAGTGATGATTTTGGTGGTAGATTCATATCCCTATATAGGAAGAATGGTCTCTAGGGTATGTAAAAGATAACAATGTTGACTAATGAGAACAGGCACTACCTATGAAGGTTGGTATACTTTAAGGAAACAAGTGATTTGGATTTGTGCTTTATTTTGAGAAAGATTCTCGAATTATCTATTTCGAAATATCAGTTTTGATATTTGAATATTATTCGAATTTAAGACATATTCCATCGGTTATTTGATTTGTTGGACTTGTAGTTTATTTGACTAGCAATTGATTAACGCTACGAATTGGACTCTTTTGATGAAGTGCATTTTTTTATACCTTGCGGTTAGGTGATATGACCCTCATCTGATCAATGGGGTAATGTACTTGTTAGACTGTACATCAACGATATCACTTATGAACTAGATCTTCAGATCTTCTGACTAACAATTGATCAACGTTGGATTCTGATATTTGGAACCCTTGGATAGGAGTATTTGTGTAGCTACTGCAATTTGGTATTCTGAACCATATCTAATAAATGACATGGGTGAACTCGTTAGGATCGTATGTTAGTGGGGATCGTTCCAACTATTTGTTCTTGTATGTACTGATGGAAACATTTTAGTATCAGTATTGAAAGCAAGATGGTACTATATCGGTATTTGGAAACACAGATGGTGTTATTTAGGTATTTGAATGTGATTGCATTGCTGGTGCAATTTCAATTGTTTATTTAATGTTATTAGTTTCATACTCGGATTTGAGAAACACTGAATGTGTTATTTTTGTGTTTGAATCTGAATACACCAAAGGGGGTAAGTTTAGTTTTTAGTTTCCGATTCATATAAATGTTATCTTCAATATTTGTATTTGAATGTTTTCATCTAGACTTAAGTCAAAGAGTATCATTTCTGACTACATGAATTTAAGACCATACATATTATTTCAATAAATTGGAATTTGGGAACGTAAGGTGTTCTTTGATTTAAATATAACCTTTTTGTTTTGGATTCGTATGTGAATTTGGATGAATGAATTTGAAAATTTTGTTCTTGAATACAATTGAAATTTTATGATATGAATTGACATCTTATATTAAGTGATTGCTTGAAGAGATGAAAAAGTTATTTGTTCTAAACATATGTGAAAGTTATTTGTGAAAGATTATGATTTTAGAACTAAGATAAGATTCATTATAGTAATTCTATTTTTGATTTGTTGTTGGAAATGTGAACTTTCATATATCTAAATCAATGCAATTTAGGAAAGATTTATGGCAAAAGGCTATGGGATGATATGAAGATTTTTCATTATATATGGTTGTGTTAGTGATGCTTGTGTGATTAAACATTTATCAACTAATGATTTTGTAACATGTTTTCATTGCACTATTGAAGGATCTATATGTTATGCTTGAAGTTGTGGAGGTGGGTAAGTAATTCTCACTGCATTGAAATTTGTTATATCATGGTAATGTGTAGGTTGAATAATTACTTCCACAATAATGAATATTGGGAATGTGATGAGACAGAGTCTTTGAAATCTTTCTTATTATGTGAATAAATGGTTTATTAGGTGAACCACAATCGCATGTGTTAAATACAAAAGTTTGAAAAACAGAGGAGACTATGTTGATTTTTTTTTAGAAATGTTGATGCTTGGATTTTAAAAATGGTTCTCTTAAGGAATTATGAGAACTTGAATTCACAATGAAATGAGGATGTTCTTAGAATCATTTGAAAGATATTATGAAAAGAATTTCGAGGACAAAATTCCTCTAGGGGAGAATGTGTCATCTCTGAATTTTTTATCTTAATGTAAATAAAATTTGGAGTTCTAGAAAATGAAACTTTTATGGACATTCATTGAAGGATTAAGACCTCCATATTTGGATTGGGCTCCAAAAGACGATTTTGATGATACCAAATCTGTTGAAATTGGAGTTGGACGAATAAGTTGTGATTTCTCTTATAAAGGGCAATTTTGTAATTTTATAAGTGGACCTCACTTGCAAAAATTTGGGTCCAACAGTCAAGATATATTGGAAATTCATTGTTGGTGGTATGCACTCTATTTGATTGGAATTATGGCGTCCAAAATAATGGAAATATCATATTTAAACATTTTAAATAAATAAAAAAGAAATATTTAAAATATTTAAAGGTGGTGCCAAAATTGATGTTGGCATCCCCTCCCCACTTAAATGAAATAAAAAAAAGAAAAAAAAATGTTTATCTATTACCCGAACTAGAGAGAGAGAGAGAGACTTGACGAAGGGGAAAGAGGAGAAAGGAGAAGAAGGAGAGGAGAAAGGGAAAGATAGACTGCGGGAGGGAAGTGGTTGCCATGAGAACTTCTCCAATGACCTACTAACCTCAATAGCCAGTTGCTACAGTGAAGGTGACAAAGACCGTGACGAAGACATAGAAAATGATGAGGGTTGCTAGTGGTCAGATTAGTAGGCCAACGCTAGAGACGATGACGGCTTAGATTAGTGATCTGAGCCGATCATTCTCTTCAGCATGGTGGTATGATCCAAAGCCCTCAAAAATCTTTTAGATCAGACAAAAATGAAGAAGAATCGAGGCAAAGAAGATAAGGCCAATGAGTGTTGAAAAATCTGGCAACCAACACTCAAATTTGACATTTTCTGGCATCAAACGATGTCAGATCTTCATCAAACATCAGTGGATCACAGGTGAGACCTTAATATATATTTCCTCTATTTTTAATTTGAGATCCATTGAGAAATGGGTCATGGATGGCAACCGTGCTGGTCATCTTCTCTAGTGAAGGTTGATCACCATCGGCGACTTGGTATTTTTGGAAGAAAATCATGTCCTAGGAGTAATTTGGTTTTATCTACACTGGAAAAGTTGGATCTTAGATTCAAGATCATCTAACTGTACAAATTAGGTGAGATCCTACTCTAAGATTTGCAATTTGAGATCTATAAGATCTAACTGTTTATTTGGTTTCCCTCGTCGTCATGAACAAAAGCCCTTTGCTGATTTCATCATTAGAGTTAATTTGATGGAGATATGAATGCAACAATAATGTATGGCCACGATCGCATCAATCTATGATGATTGAAGATGATCTAACCATCAGTTATTTGATCCATGCTTAAGAATACATGAATATAACCTAGGGTGAACTTATATATATATAAGAGATTAAGTTTTAATGGTCTGATTGACTGAGAAATTAGATCTGATCATTGGATCTCGATCAAAAATATGTATTAGAAGGTTATGCTACTATTTTACCAAATGGGATTAGATTCACATATAGAAGTGTAAAGAAATCTAACGATTTGATGATTTTGGATGATCAGACCATTAGATTATAATTAAATCTAAATATATATATGTGCATTGTATAAATTGAAGCATGCGTGGTCAATTGTGAAAAGAGGACGATTAAAGCTAGGAGAATTGATAAAATCGTCATACAAGGTAAGTTGTTTTGACATCTCTAGTTTATTTGTATATTCGGATTTTGATTAGGTTAATAGTCTAGTTAAATAGACATGTATCGGAGCAAAATCATGTTATGGATAGATTTTGATTAATAAAACAATGACATGGGTACACATTAGAAATGTCTTACTCCCTATGAATGTAATGAATGATGTACATCTTGATGATGATATAGACAATTACTTTAGTATGTGAATATGATAGAGATATGAATTATCCTTTACATGGATGAGATTCTATTACACTAGCTGTGACATACGTCATTATGATTGTTTTGATTTGACTTGAAATAGACTTTGCCTACCTAATGATCTAATATATTATTGGTGGAATTAATATTTATGTGTTTTTCAACATATATATATACATATATATGGATCTCGATTGTGATGATAAGTTCTTCAGGTTATGTTATGAATGAAGTAAATATGTATGCAGTATTTAAACTATGAAACAAATCCATTTGGGGCCAAGCATTGACTCAGGTAAGCTGCCCAAGTGGGTAGGGCTTAGAAGGCCCTATAGACCCAAAGAGGATAATATCAATCCTTTTAGGGTAGAGTGTCAACTCGGGTAAGTCGCCCAAGTGGGTAGGGCCTACAGACTCAAAGAGGACAAATGATATATGATACGACTCATAAGAGTTGAAGACTGTAGTAAACAGGTGATGTGATACAACTTGTAAGAGTTGAAGACTATAGTACCCAGGTGATGTTATACGACTCGTTAGAGTTGATGACTGTAGTACTTAGGTGATATGATATGACTCGTAAGAGTTGATGAATGTGGTACTCAGGTTGTATGATGCGACTTGTAAGAGTTGATGAATGTGGTATTCAAGGGATATGATACAACTAGTAAGAGTTGATGACTGTGGTACTCAGGTGATATGAAACAACTTATAAGAGTTATAAGTTTATGAATTATGAGGTTGTTTTTACATATATGTCTTGAATAGAGATTCTGGTTTTTGGCACGCATTTGCCGATAGTGAGATCATAAGCTTAAAAGTGTATTTGGCATAGATTTGACACTAGTGAGTTTTGATATGTTTTGAATTGATGTAGTATGGAATTGCCTGTTCTTGAATAGAAAATTGACTCAATTGTTTTATCATTTTATCACTAGATTATGCATATTGATAGCGTGTGTTATTTTTATATGGATATCTTTTGATTTTACACGTGTTGGTGTTGTACATGGATGGGTCAAATCCTGATGAGAATTCTGTTATTCCAATTGCATTGTTTATGTCTATGACATGCTCTAATTTGATTATAAGCTGTTAGAGTTGAGATGACTTGACATAGATATGTTTGCATCATGTGTTGATATCTGATGAAATGATATGATATGAAGTTACATGAAATGAATGAAAATGTATGTGATATGAATATTATTATATCATTTAGAATGTATTACCATGTGTCCTACCTTTGAATAGATTTAGAAATGGTATGGGATTCCATTGTGTTTGACTTTACATATATTGCAAAGTAGATGCTCAAACACCTACTAAGCACAGGCTTACTGAAACATTGTAAATTTGTTTACAATGTCTCAAGTTTCGAAGGAGAGGAAGTGATTGAAGAATAAACAACTAAAGATAGATGAAACCATGGACGAGGACAACAATAGCATGCAACCATGTTGCCAATGTGAGTATATGCCATGTATTTTATCTTTTTGGACATGTTTGTATATATACATTTATATAATTGGACTATGAGCTATGATTGGTTAGATCTAGGATGGATGGATTTTTTTTAATTTTTTTTTCCAGTTAAAAATCTCTAGTTATCTTGTTTTGTTTGAAGTAAATGATACTTGAGGTTTTCAAAATGAATTTAAAGGAATCTTCTATTGTATTACGTTGTTTTTAAAAATTAGTTTTCAAATAGGGATGGATCCCATATTAGGAATTAGTTTTGCATTTAAAAACACATTTGAAAACCCAGTTCGTCACGCTAAGCTCGTGACACAAGGCATTCTCAAAGATTGATATGAGATCAGGATACCACTAATTGAGGATACAAGGCAAGGATATTCCATATACATTATTTAAAAGCCATTATGGTCACTATGAATTCTAGTCATGCCATTCAGACTAATGGATGCACCTATTGCTTTTATGTACCTTATGAACCAAGTGTTTAGAGAATATATTGACAAATTTGTCATTGCATTTGCTGATGATATTTTGATATAACTCCAACATCTAAGGAGAACATCAAGAACACCAATAGATTGTACTGGACACTCTCTTAGCTTATTGTTTATACACAAAATTCTCTAAATGTGAGTTCTAGCTTGACCAAGTCAAATTCCACCTTGTGAACAAAGTGTTTAGAGAATATATTGACAATTTTGTCATTGCGTTTATTGACGATATTTTGATATAAAACTAGTGTTGGTATATAACAATGCCCACCTCAATAAGATACCACTTGGAGTACCACAGTGGTATGACCAACTTAGTGTTGATGAGGTTATTAGGGACTGCAATGGTTACAAGAAGGCATAATGGGGGCTCGGGGTTTGCTCCCCTGAGTAGCAGGGCCCTGGTGGGGGTCCAAGGGGGTAAAGCCCTTTGGCAACAAGGTTCAGGGCCTGTCGGTAGAGCTTGGCCCGATAGTATGCATCGTCTATCAATGGAAGGTTGACTATCAACATGAAAAATCATTTGCAGCCACTCCCTACTTAATGCATTAAATGATCAGTAGCTACTCCTAATGCTATTCTACAGCTACCATGTTAGAGGTCTGATGAAAGGTCAAATCGATGAGTTGATTGGTGGAGAAGGCTATAAATTGACATGCCACAAGCCTCCCAAAGAGCATTGAAGATTTTTGTTGCTTTGTAGATTTTCTTTCTTGGTGTTCTTCTTGTATGTCCAGAAGCCATTGAAGCTCTGCTAGAGAGCACACGGTGGGACAATCCATTATTGTATTATGTTCTTATTAAACTTAAATATCAGTAGTGTTGAGTAGTGTTGTCTTTCTCCTAATTGTTGTTTAGACATTCCTGCTGCATACTCGTATATTTACATTCAACAGCCAAGAAGAACATAAAGAACACCTATAGAATGTAACGAACACTCTCTCAGCTTATTGTTTATATACAAAATTCTCTAAATGTGAGTTCTAGCTTGACCAAGTCTAATTCCTTGGTCATGTTATTTTAGTGGATGATTATGTTGTTAATTCAAAGAAGGAAGAAGCAATCACTAACTGGGAGAGACCTAAGACTGTGATGGAGATTCATAGTTTTCTTGGATTAGTAGGGTATCATAGGAGATTTATAGAGGGATTTTCTCACATTAGCTAGCTTATGACCTGGATGATAAGAAATGAGAAGAATTTTGAGTGGACGGACGAGTGTGAATTGAGTTTTCAAGAGATGAAGATAATACTTATCACATTGCTTATTTTTGTTTTTCTTGTGGGTAGTGGAGGATTCATAGTATATAGTGACACCTCTGACAAAGGAATTAGATGTGTACTAATGTATGATGGTAAGGTGATTGCTTATGCATCCGGGCAATTGAAGACTCATGAGGTGAACCATGCCACCCTTGATTTGGATCTAGCTGCTTCATTTTTGCTTTGAAGATCAGAATATATTACTTGTATGGTGAAAATTTTGAAGTCTTTATAGATAATAAGAGTCCCAAGTACATTTTCTCCTAGAGTAATCTTAATGTGAGGCCACTGTGTTAGATGGAGTACATGAAACATTATAATTTCACCATCTAATACCACTTTGGTAATGCAAATGTCGTGGCAAATGCACTAAGCAAAAAGATGAAGGAGGTGATAGCAAATGTGTTAGTACGATCAGCCTTTGGGGAATGAATTATGTAAGCTTAGGAGTGTGAAGAGACTTAGTTGATGAGTAGGAAGACTGGCTTCTCTATAGGCTCTAATGGAGGTGTAAGTTTTTAAGGTGGACTCGCAGAGCCAACAGCTACAGGGTTGAGACCTGATTTATTACAAGAAGTACATAGTTCAAAGTGCAAAATACATCTTAGAGGCACAAAAATGTATTAAGACTTGAAGAGGAACTTCTAGTGGTAGGACATGAAACGAGATATCGGGGATTGTGTGGCATAGTGCCTAAGTTGTCAGAAGGTAAAGGCAGAGCATTAGAGGCCCACATAGTTATTGTAGACCCTGGAGCTTTCTAAGTGGAAGTGGAACTACATCACCATGGATTTTACTGCAGAATCCCACCAAACATCTAGTGGAGACTGATATGATCTAGGTAATTGTGGATTGATTGACTAAGTTAGCATAATAATTTTGGGTTTGGCAAAAGCAGTCACTTGAAAGTCTACTAAAGTTGTACGTCAAGGAGATAGCGAGTTTGCAAGGGACCATAGACTATCATTTCATATAGAGATAGCATATTCACCTTACAATTTTGGGAGAGTGTAAAGAAAGGTTTGGACACTGCTAGGAGGATTGGTACTGAATTCCATCTAAAGATAGATGAACAATTGGAGAGGACCATACAAACTCAAAGACATAGTAAAAGTGTACATGCTTGGATGGAAAGGTAATTTGGATGAGTAACTTCCACTGATAAAGTATGCTTACAACAATACTTACCACTCTAGGATCGACATGACACCTAATATGCTTTAAAAATAACTGCAAGTGCACGACTCTATTGTAATCTAGAATGTGCAAGTATGGGTCAATCTATAGAGACTTTATTAACAAATAGATTCTAATTTAACACTATTTTAAATATTTTGACCTAGTCAAGTAACTTATTTAATTACATTAATTACCTAATCACATAAAATGCTAGAAATTAAACCTAAACCTAGGATTCAGAACTCAAATACATTAGAAATCAATACTTTTAAGAACTAAGCTCTTTAGGTAACCTAGAATGGATGGTGAGATCAAGTGTGATGCATGGCTTGGATGGTGAGATGAGATGGTATGGCAGGTAGGATTTTTATGTTTTCCATTTTTCATTCTCTACCATTGAATCATGCTTCAACTATAGAATGGATGGTAGGGATTTTCGTGAAGTCTCTTATCTAAAAAGGCATTGTTTTATGGCTCATTCTTTCTTATCCATCAGATCAGCATGCCCTAAGGTGAACACCTAGGATTCCATTGAGATTTTCTTATCCAAATTAATTCATCTCATCTATTTTCTCCTCAGCCCACCATTTTTTATCTCTATCCAATCACAAGTAAGAAAACATTTTCTTCTGAGGAGAATGTGTTTTCTGCTCCTTGATTTTCGGTGGTTTTCATGGGTAACCCATCGAAAATATCTCCACCAATTATGCTTCTGTCTTCTTTCTCATATTACTTCTTTCAATTAGTTAATCCTAGCATAAATTGATTCTCAGTGGTTACTTTAGGATGGTCTTTGATGTAAAATAATCTCAGCCACTCTTTCTTGAAATTCCTAGATGAAAACTAACGTTAGATTTTTTATTTTTTTTATCTCTCTCCCCATCTCCTTATTTTTTATCTCAATTATCTTCTTTATTTTTGCATGGATTTCATGTGGGAAAGAGTGGAGTGTCCTTTAATGCATGAGAAATTCATATCACAAATGTTGGTGGTCCCATTCTAAAGTGATGAGAGAGAAAGTTATGGCTTTAAGTCTCCTGCGTCTGTAGCTTTAGTGTACTTCACATTTGTGCTTCCTTTGGCGTGTGTGAGATCTTGGAGAGGAATTTATAGGTAGCATATAAACTCACATTACACCATAGTTATCGAAGGTTCACAATGTGTTTTATGTGCCGATACTAAGCAAGCATGTTCCCAATCCTAGCCATGTGCTTGAATAGGTGCTAACTCGATTTGACTTTTGAGGCTAAGCCAATCCAAATTTTGCATCAGAAAGGAAAGATTCTAGGGAACAAGACATTTTTATAAGGAGGGAAGAATGTAATAACTTAAATTTTTTATAGTCTAAGTATTTATTTTTGCAATGATATATCCATAAAACCAAGTCAGCTCAACTGGTCCTAGAGTGAACTTGTGTGCCTTTGGTTTAGAATTCAAGTCTCTATGATAGCTAATAGATTATCCTTTTGGAATAGAATTTTTATCCAAAAATCAGATGATGTCCACGTTTCTGAGAATCAGAAAACTCAACCCAGAATGGAATAAGATTAGGATATGAAAGTAGGATAACGATATTTGTCAAAGAGGTAGGGGGCGTAGGAGTCTTCCTAAACTAGTTTAGTTTTCAAAACATAAATTCTCACTTGATGTCGATCTGTGACTCCCAGTATTTAAATGTCCATCTATACTGTTTGTGCGACTATAATTGTTTGATTTTTGAACATGTTTTTGGATCAAATTTTTATCGCCTTGCTATTAAGTGTATTATGTATTTGGAAGTGGGGGCAGGTCATCATTCGTCGTTTCAAATAAATGAGATGAACATGTGAGTTTTGGGTTGTTTCCTTTGACGTTGAAAACGTCGTACCTAAATGGGTTCTAGTTGGTTGAAAGTATGCAATCAAACGGTTTGTCATGCATTCAAAAGTCCGTGATCAAGTTCAGAAGTTGTATGTGCATGACTCTCATATGATATTACTTCAGACCATTCATGATTAAGTGAATTAGATCACTTATCACTTAAACACATGACCATCAGTTAAGATGCATATTCTACTTATGTATGCATGGGAGCAAGAATTAGAATGGAATGCTTTGTTTACCGGGAGTTTAAAGTATGCACATGTTAATCGTTTTAAAAACATTGATGATTTCAAATACATATTATGATCTCATCTCAATGAAAATATTGACTCATATAGGTGCATGGATTAATCCTGTTGATTAATCCTAGTAATTCATTTGGGTAGGTTCCATGAATTGCTACCCAGTTTCCAAATCCATCTCAATCATTGATCCATATTTGAATGGCCCATGATAAATTATCGTGCCCATGGCGCTAGTTGTTGCCCATGGCACTATGTACAATGCACATGATGCACTTAGAAAGGAGCTCAATGCTGGACAGTGCACGGGCTTGGGTGCTTGCAGCACCAGCCAGGATGCGCACCGCATTGAGTTGTACATGGGCACAGGCCAGTGCACACCGCATGGACGTGCATATCGACATAGGCCATTGCGCATTGCACAGGCATGCGCAGAGGCACATGTTAGTCCGCATCGCGTGGAATATCACAGGCACAGGCCCATGCACTAGGCAGCACACATTCATAGGCCTGTGCACACCGCATTGGGCAGTGCACAGGCATAGGCCAACACAAACCGCACTGAGCAGCAAACAAGCACATATTAGTCCACATATGTGACGAACCAGGTTTTCTCATGCATTTTTAAATGCAATATCTAATTCCTAAGGCGGGCATCCCTATTTGAAAACCATTTTATAAAAACCATGCAATGCAGCAGAAAATCTTTAGTTTTAAACTCATTTTGAAAACCCCGAGTGTCATTTACTTTCACAATAATCAAAGTAGTGTTTTTGAAAAACTTCAAAAATCATAAATATTTTTCCCCAGGTCTATCCAGTTACAACACACAGCCCAATTGTAAATAAATACATGTCCAAAGGGTTGAGAGTTTACTTACATGTATAATTGTCTCCTTTTTAATTCACTTGCTCGTAGCACTAATATCTCCTGAGGTGTCTTCTATTTCTGAGTGAAACTATCCTGAAAAATGTTAAGGATAGGGTGAGTATATACTATACTCAGTAGGAGTCTATCACTACTAGTTTTGCAATGCATGCTATGTTTAAAATCATATGCTCTTAAAAACATGTGCATGTTCGAACAACCACGTTCAATGTTGATATTAAATACCACTGTCGAATTGAAATACTGACGACTTAAAGAATAGCATAATCTAAGTCGAAAGTATCATATATCATAAATATAATGATATGCATAAGATGCTCAACTGAACCCAACTCATGGATATATGGTATGGTCGACCAACCTCATGTCATGCCATATGCAATGCAAGTAAATCCACGAAACCATAGGGTCCAAACTATGCCCACGACCTCGTCGCCGTGTGGTCCCTGGGTACCTGAGGACACTCGGTCATAGCCTCACCGGGGCATATGACACGTCGACCCAGTGCCGTGACAACAGTGGTAGCCCCCTGTACCACATACAGTCGACGTAGGGATGTTGCCCTTTTTGGGCGTGGTACCCATCCACCTAATAGTGGTAGAGGCTAGAGGCCAACCCAAACCTCTCGGCATAGCGCCCACGAGCTTATCAGCCCAAATCATATCAGATCAAACAAGCGAAAACCTCTTTTTCAAAACCTATCCTCTTTGGGTCCCTCACAACTGCCTGGCCCTCACAACTGCCTACCCAACGTCTTTTGGGCACTCCAACATCTTTTGGTAACCCTCAAGGACATGCAATCTATCAAAAACTCAATGCTCACAAATCATGCAATATATGCATTTGTTTGCAAAACATATCTATGCATATGGCATATGCAATTATTTGTAAAACATATCTATGCATAATGTATATGCAATTATTTGCAAAACATATCTATGCATAAAGAATTTATCATATGTATGCTGAATTAAGTCATGCTAAACAAGTTATATAACTTATTATTAAAACATGCATAAAACAATCATGGCTCTTTTAAAAAGTCTAGTAGCGATAGAGCACCTACCTCAAAGTCTCCTGGAGTGGCGTCCTTTATCACTTCAACCCATCCCTAGGTCTCATTTATAATCTCCTGGGTATGAATGGATACAAGGAGTCCTTATTAATTTCAATCCATCTAGTCATTAGATCGCTAGCTCTGCCTATTGGGTCTAAGGTCCTTGCCTAATTTATTTGTCAGGCTAGATCCTATGGTGTGGATTTACTTTCCAATAGTTAGACTCTGTAATTTATCCTCTAATCCTAACTTTAAAGTCTCAGTAGGTCTGCGTGCCCCAGTTCTCAGGATACTCATGTATCTTGGTTGAACCGCGACCGCCTTACGTGCATGCGTGCTCAAAGGCTGTGCCAGGGACCGCGTTTTGCAAGCACATATGCATGCTCAAGTGACGCGCTATGACGTGCATCATCGCACGGACGCACCTTGTAGCATGGCGTATCTCAGCTCCCAGGGCACCTCGTGCACCCTGGTCAAGCCAGGACTAGTGCCCCATGTCGCGCGTGCACCTGAAGGCCACACCTGGGACAGTGTACACATGAATCATCAATCCTAAGAATTGAAAGTGATCTTTTAGGGGGACTTCTTGGTTATCAATCTTTACTAGTGCTCTACTCCCACTCCAATCTTTGCTAAAATTGTATTCCATAAACTTTTTCTTAGTTTGACCTATTTTAAATCCTTTAGATTCTAATGCTTCTCTCAATAACTCTAGCTTTATGTTTATGCCCTACCTTGTCTCATCAATTAAAACTATATTATTTCCAAATAACATGAACCATGGAATCTCCTCGTGCAGATGGTTTGTTGACTCATCCATAACCAATGTAAAAGGGTACAGGTAGGCTCCATGTAAATCCTTGGTACAATCATACAATGATTGGAAAATCACTTGTCTCTCTGCTAGTGGTCCTAACATTTGTCACTGCTCCCTCATACATATATTTAATTATGTCTACATATCCTCGTAAAAATGCTTTCTCACCCAACACCCATCATATTAACTCTTTAAGGGACCCCATTATAAGCTTTTTCTAAGTCAATAAAGAAGGTCCTTTTACCTCTTCCTATATTTCACTACCAATTGCCTAAGTAGGAAAATAGCTTCCATGGTAGACCTCCCAGGCATGAAACCAAGGTGGCTCTCTGATACGTTCTCTCATGTCATAGCCTCTTCTCAATCACTCTTTCAAAAAGTTTCATAGTGTGGCTCATAAGTTTGTTCTCTAAATAATTAGTGTAGCTCTGTATGTCTCCTTTATTCTTAGTAATTGTTACAATAGAGCTTTTCCTTTATTCATCTGACATTTTCTTTGATTTTACAATCTTGTTAAACAATTTTGTCAACCAAACTACTCCAGTATCTCCCATATGCTTCTAAACTTCTATTGGTATACCAACATGCCCTAGTTCCTTTCTTGATTTCATCTATTTCAAGGCTTCTTTCATTTTAGGTATTCTAATTATGTATAATGTCCAATGTTATTTTTGTTTATCATACTTTCAATCCCTATATTCTCAGGACAATTGTCGTTTAGTAATTTTTGAAAGTAACTTTCTCTCCTTTGCTTGATCTCCTAATCTTTGAATAGTACCCTTTGGTCATTACTTCTAATGCACGTAAGGTGGTTCTTACCCTTCTTTTCTCTTATTTTTGCAATTTTAAATATATATCTCACCTTTTCTTAATTTAATATATTATAGAGATCATCATGTGCCTTGAGTTTAGCGTCACTTACTAATCTCTTAGTAATCATTTTAGCGTTCTTATATTGCTCAAAGTTTTCATTATTTTTAGTCCTTTTCCATGCTTTAAAACACATAAAAATTTTCACTTTTTGACTCTACAACCAAGTTTTCTTTATTGATTTCCTTTTACCATTAGATACTCCTAGGACATCTTTTTCCACTTTCTTAATGAACCTGACCATATTAATTGACATGGCGTTTACTTATGTTTCATTTGTCTAGTTACCTTCTACCATCAATTTGTTGGTGAGTCATGTTATTCTCTCCCCTTTTAAGTTCCACCACTTAGTTTTTAGGTGCATATTAAGTTCATTTCCTTTCTTCCATCTTTTAATGTAGATATCCATAACTATTAACCTATGTTGTGAGGCTAAACTTTCACCAAGTATCACCTTGCAATCCTTACACACTGATCTTTGGGTATTCCAATGTACAAAAAAGTCTTTTTGGCTTTTATTGAGTCTATTTTTAAAGATTATTAATGTTCATCTCTCATTTTAAAGAATATGTTTACTGGGCTAGGTTATATGCCAAAGCAAATTTGAGGATAGCTTCCCCCATCTCATTTAATTCTTCGATACCATACCCTTGATGTCTTCTATCATATCCTTCCTTTTGTTTTCCTACATGGCCATTTGAATATGCTCTTATAAATATTCCCTCTATGTTGGGAATTTCTTGCATAACTCGCCCTGCTTGCGATGTATATGCAATTATAACATTTATGATCTTCTCTCTTAGAACAAGTATTATTATTATAATTTATTAGTAGTTCTTCTAATGTCTACAACTTTATCCTTTAGTTAATTTATCCACCACTATCCCTATGCCATTTTTATTATTGTCCTTTCCTACATACAAGAGCTTATACTCATAGATTTCTCTAGTTTTAGCTCCTTTTCACTTGGTTTCTTTGATACAAGAGACGTTGACTCTCCTACCTTTCATCATATATACTAACTCCAAACTCCTACCTGTCAATGTCCAATATTCCATATGGCAATATGAATTTTATTCTCCTGAGCTAGCCTATTTACTCACACACTTCTCGGCCTTGATGACATGAACCCTTGCCTAGTTTCTAATACACTTGGATTTTGATGCAGTGCATCGCTTTCGAGGGAACGCTTTAGCAGCACTTGCCCACTTTTCATTGCGCTTGGGATCTACTATAGTGAGTTGCTTCCAGGGAATGCCCTATCATCTCTTACCCATTTTCCACTCTACCCAAGATCAGATGTAGTGTGTTGCTTACGGAGGACACCCTAGATTGAGGGAATGTCAATGATCGATTCATATCATGTAGGTTTGCCATAAGTAAAGAAGTTGAAGATGACTTTCATTATTTTCTCTTCTTACTTACAAAGGAAGATACCTATGTATATTCATTTGTAAGTAAGAAGAGAAAATAATGAAATCATCTTCAACTTCTTCAAAAAAATTTACTTGCCAGCTAGGACCTAAAGGAAAACCCTCCTTTTTATTCGGACTTGGGACTAGCAGCAGCAGAGTTCATAAATCACATGAAATAGAATTAGAAATTATGGTTATTACAATATAAGCTATTCATCATCAAGCCCAATGTAAGAAGAATTAGGTAACACACAACAAATCAATGTATTAGAGTGGTCCTAACCACATATTTTGGGTCTTTGAAAAAAATGGACAAAAATTGATAGCAGTGATTTTCAATTCAAAGAAGCATAGGTTAAATGCATCTAATGGGCATGAATTTGGTACTTAGCCTATTTAAGCCATTTCCAACATTGTGAATGCCTTAAATGTATACAAAGAGGGAAAAACAACCAATAGAATGCAAAAAAGTGGGTACCAATTGATCTACCCTACTCCTGGGATTCAATCATATGAGATTGGAAAATGAAATTCAAGACATTGGAAGGAGAAACTAAAAGGCCCCTAGGAAACCTCTTCCCATAGGTTGGTATAAGATTAAGTTTGAAGGATCATATTACTTCAATCTAGGTCCTTGGGGGAGTTGGTGGTCCTTATTTCAACCATATCAGTCAAATTTTTTTCAAAATTTGTTATCCTCTTGGTTTTTGTGAAAATTAGAAGTAGAGTGTGGCTACTTGGGCTTTTGCCATTCAAATCTAGGCCCATTTGAAGCTCCAACCAGTCATTATTGAAGGAGACTTCCTTAACATTATAAAATGGCTCAAGAATAAGAATAAGAGACAACGAAGGTTCTAAGACTACTTTGATAGAACTGAAAACACAATTGAGGGAATCTAATTTGCAATTTCACATATTCTTCACTCAACAAATGCGACAGCGGATGAGCTTGCTAGAGGAGTATGACAAGAAAATTAGAGTATTGTAGATCTTCTCCTCCTAGGTGAGCTACTTGAGTAACCAAAGGCAATCCAGTCAATAATTTTAGTACAGTGCAGTTTCCAAGTGCTTGTAGGTGGCAATATGTAGATATCTTCTATTTTGCCATTGATCTTCTTATACTTCTAATATCAGTGTCGAGTGTACACAATCTCTTTTTGTCTTTTGTTTGTACATCTAAGGGGAGGGTTGTTGTCCCCTACTACTAAAAGTTATCCTTTTTCTAAAGGGAAAAATTAGGCATTGATTTCTCTCTCTCTCTCTCTCTCTCTCTCTCTCTCTCTCTCTCTCTCTCTCTCTCTCTCTCTCTCTCTCTCTCTTTGTGTGTGTGTGTGTGTGTGTGCTTGCTTGCTTTTTAGAAATGGTTGTTTTATGAAGAGAGGAATACTTGCAAATAAAGACAAAGGCAATCATATCATGGAAACCCTTATAGCCATTTTGATAAGAGAAACTAAAGTCAAACAAGACCTTCCATAGGCTAGAAAGTGAAAAACATTAGTAGTGAAATAGAGAATCTCTCATAAGAAAGGAACTCATCCTAGGGAGTACTCATAGTTTCCTATACATGCAGCTGTTGGCAATGCTGTCAATGATCATTGAATGCTTGACGTGTGAGAAAGTCGCTCATGTGTTATCTCGATCTTCTGAGTTTAAAAGGAATTTATCATGGAACTCCCACATGGATCTTTCTTGCCTTGAAGCTAATTGAAGACACTTTCAAAGTCACCTTTGATGACTATCAGTTAGAAGTTGAGTTGTGTCTAGAGGTGGATAATGGTGATGACTACATAAACTTTTGCTTAAGTTGAACTTGGAAAGTGCTAGGCCTCGAAAAAGATCTCATTGAGTTGCCCAAGTGATCCTTGATTAGGCTTCTCACTCCTGGTAGCCTAGGATTACACAATGAATATACATCAAAATTGAGTTTTAATGCTCTAGGAGAAGATGACAACCTTTCTTGAAGAGATGCTTGTTTGTTAGCATTTCCAACACTTCTTAAGCTCTGTAGTTGAGATACATTTGAAGTCTTTGAGGTTGAAAATCCAGTGGTATATCTGATTAAATGCTTGTTCTCAGAACCTGTCTTTCGTGAGGGGTTTATTCTAAAAGACCTCCTATTCTTTTCAAGCCAAAGGGCCTAAAGGATGCCTAGTAAGGACATATCCCACATGCTTTCTATATTTGGAAGTTGCCTTTTGGATGCTCTACATTAAGAGCCATTGCTTAACATGATTAGGAGCTATCTTACAAGTAGTACAAAATAGTTCAAAGACTTGCCCCTAGAGATAGTTGGTAATGGTGCAATGGATGAAATGGTGATTAAGTACATGGATCTCATCCGCCTCTTCATTTTCTCTAAGTTGATTTTGGGTTTTGGGCTTATCAGAATTATTTCTCTAGTGATCTTCACTAGTGAACCAGTATCGGTGATCATGCCTTGATTCACCATCTTGGACCCCTCAGATAAAAATTTTGAGCCATTGGATGGATTCCTGGGGCCCCAAAACCCCAAGAGATGAAATCTGGGCAGTTGGATGTAAAGGATGGAGGAGATCTGGCGATGGGTGATCTGACAGTCCAGAATTGGACCGTCTCGCCTAAAGCCGGTCAGCTCCTCCCGACTACCTAGAATAGGCAGTAACGGGCACTGGCTGCTGGTCATCCCCGCACTCGTAAGCCAAATTTTATCTAGGTCGTCTAATCTTGAACTGAACCCTTATTTTGTCAATTAAGAGCTCAATTTAGCTCTAATTTTAAATCAGGAAATTTCTATAGATTCCATATCACTTGTATAAGTTACTAAACTTGTAAGATTTATGTTTTTAATTGAAATTGTTTGTAAAAATTACTAAAATCTGTTCCAACAATGTTGGATCATGGTCAAGATGATCTCAAAATAGAGATCTGAGATGGATGGGTTCAAGAGGTCCCAAAACCTTAAGGACCATGATCACTATAAAATTTTTGGGTTTTTAAATCAAGTAAATAACTAAAAATAGTAAGATCAAAATTTAGTTCTTAAAATGGGCTAAAATCTTAAGATCCCAATTTAACTTCAAATTGAGATAAAAAAGTTGGGTTGGACTCCTTTTGATGAGTAGAACTTACTGAACTTAGAAAATTTATGTTTTGATGCATGTAAAATTCTATTAATAAAGAAAAGTGTTACTAATGCTTATGATTAGTGAAATTTGGAATGTTCAAATTATATTATTTTGATCCATTGATGATCTTGTGATTTTGAGACATGGAATCAATGGTTATAAGTAAATGATCCATGTTTAATTAAGAGATCTAGCCTTAAAAGTAGTAAGATCCATAAAAATGAATGGTAATCTCCTTGATCAAGGATGATTGGACAGCATGGATGTGTTTTGATGAAGATATGAAGTTAATATCATATGGATTTATGGACTGGATGATAATGATTGGGATAGATTAAGATCTATGCCCTTAAATTGGATAAAATGACTTAAGATCTTCTTGATAGGTTGGATCAAGAAAGATCAAATCATTTGATGAGATGCATCAATGATCTAATAATGAAATTACATTAAGAAGATGTTGATATCTAAAGGAAAATGAAAAGATCAAGATCTAAACCCTAAAAGAGATGAAAAATGAATAATGACCATTGGATCATGATGAGTGGTTATGGCATCTTAGATTTTCATTTGAAGCATTGAATGTTATTATAATTGTCATTTATTACTTAGTAGAGTTAATTGTAGATTTTTTTATTTATGCTTTAATGCTTATGTGATGAAAATTACATTGAAAATGTAATTAAATGAAATTAGAGTTGAAGGACATTTACAGGGAATGAATGACATGGACTTAATGATAGTAAGGGTCATAGTTAATAGGATAATATAAGGAATATAAATTCCTTGGCCCAAAATAGGAGAATAATGAAACTCCATGAATGACATTTTAAATATTCATGGATTCAATTAAAATTAAGTAGAAAGAGTACTTAGGGTTAAAATGCTCATAGGAACCTTATAAAAGGTTTAGTTAAGGTTACCCTAGTGGATGATGAACATGGTGGATAAGGGGGTTCTCTAATAGAGCCTCGCTCTTCCCCACCTTCCGTTGATGTTTGTGAGGTCTAAATGCCTCCTTACATGAGGATTGAAGTAACCACTTTGTGTTCAACCATTTAGTTAGTAAGCCTTAGCCAATTTGACAAAAGAGGAGCTGTCTAGGCTTAGGATGAAATAAGCCATCCTCAACCAATAAAACATTAACTGGTTGAGTAATAATAATAAGAGCATAAAAGGTTAGTAAATTATCTAACCCTAATAAAAATTGTATGTAAGATAAGGATGATCAAACAAGATCTAGAGGATCTTGAATGATAAAAAACAATAAGAATACTAATGTCGTATTTTATTCTATATGTATGTGTAAAAAAATATAGATAGAGAACCCAAACCCTTGATCAAACATGATTTAAGGAAAATTAGGGCATCTCTTATAGGAATACATGTAGAAAGAATATTTGCATAGGAGAATAACTTTATACATATGGTTTGATAGATGTATGAATCACGACCATGATGGGCAATGTGGAGTGAATACCACTTGAGGTGTATGAATCAAGATCATGATACCACTTTGAGGTAGGTAGATGTACAAGAATGTATTAAGGATTCATGTGTATACATACATGATCTTCTGTCTAGAATTATAGACCTTCTGATATAAGTATATTTGGTACCTTAGCATGATAATGATCTAACCACATGATCCAACTAAGTGAACCAACCCCATGATCTAATTCAACTGATCCAATCTAATGATCTAATCAAATGAGGTGAAAGTAATGAGATGTGTAGACTAAGGAAACTCTAAGAATAGAGCATAGAAGCCTTAGTTAAACAGACACATCGTCTGATATGTACAATGTATTTTACATATAAGCATGGTGACTTGTGATTTTCTTTTACACAGTACTAGGACTGGGGATGCTATGCTAGGGAAGTTATAAGGGGTTTGGCCACCCGCTTCCTAAAATTTATTTGATGGATACCATGCCCAAAGAGAGGCCAAATGTCAGGCCGGGCATTCATGGGAAGGTCGCCACTGTGACAGCCATGGTCCCCCTCATGCGGACATGGATTTGTTATTTTCATAGTTGGTATCAATGGATTATCATTCAGTTATTCGGGCACACTGTATGGATTGAGACTGCGACATAGTGGTCCTAAAGTATTTTGCATTATGATGCACATACGATAGGCATAGTGTAATGCCATGGCATGGTGAGATGCCACTACTTGAGTTCTTGGAAAGAAAATCCCCGTATGGGAATTGGCTAAATATTGATTTCCTAAGTGGAAGTATAGCCATGGGAAGGAACAAGTTTTGAGCAATTATCACTAGTTTAACAGATTTATCCTTTACTACATAAATAATGTATATATTCTATATTGAGATAACTTATGAGTAGATAATCGTAATGAAATAATGACTAAGGTATGCATTCTTATATTAGTGAAGTAGTATATTTTTGTATCCCCTACCAAGCATAGCTTGCTGAGATATTATAAATGTTTGAATGTTTACAATATCTCAAAAATAGAGAAGGAGAATTAGGAGCTCAAGATGTAATGCCCGAGTGATTTATGCTATTTTTAACAAAAATGAATTGGACATTCTATAGGAAATGAAAAGTTCTCTTTTTGGAGATAAGGGTATTTTAGTCATTTCACCGTTTACCCTGACTAGACCTAGAAATTTGGTCCTGAGAATAGTACCCTTAGGTGCATCTCGAAAAAAGGAATCCAACAAGACCAAAATCACCCAAAACAGAGTTAAAATGAGCAAGATATGGCCTTTTGAAGTTTAAGGGCAAAAGTGTAAATTAATTCAAAAACGAGTTTGGCCTGAGAAAATGGGGACTCGTTTTGATACAGGCACCCCTCTTCTTCCCAAACCTCCTGGACAGTTTTAGAATGGCGGTGTGCAGGGAAGAAACCACTGCCATTCCATGGCTGTAAGAACCCCTTCCAGACCCCTCTTCAAGCTCTATAAATAGAGCTCTTGGGCGCCTTCAATGGTGTAATGACCCCAAATTTTTGTAACTTATTAAGGAAAATTAATAAAGTTTGAATTTTTAGAAATTCTGGATTGAAATATTACATTATTGAAAATTCTCTTTTTATAGAGATTATATTATGAATTAAAACATAGAAATTATGGATGTACTTGGAAAACTGATCGAAACAACATTAAGTACGTTCAATTCTGAGTTGAAATGAAAATTCCTTAATTTTTCCATTTGGGGGTAAAATGGTAATTTTACCCATATTCCATATCCAAGAAATAAGACCTCAATATTCATGAAGTACTTAGAAATACGATTCTAATGCCACTAAGTACGCTTGATTCCGAGTTCGGATAAATATTGCCTATTATTCTCCAATTTTAGAGTTCAAAGGGCAAAAACGTCTTTTCACATAAAAGTGGGCCCCACAAAGTGGGCCAACATTCTAGAAGCAACAATAATTGCTCAGTGCATTATTGATGGTAGTGGAGATTGTAGTGGAGAATGGAGAATGCACTTGTAATAAAAAATTGTAAAGTAATAAAATATCTTATTAAAAGAAATGATAAAAAATTCAAATTTGGCTATAAATATGTCCCAAAAATTTCCAAAATTTTTCACAACCTTAACCATGATATTTCCAAATCTTCCCTGGAGTTTCAGCTCCAAATTCTCATTCATCCCTCCCCAATCTCTATTTTTCTTATTTGTCTCTCCTCTTTCTAAGTGGAATAAGAGACCTAAATTCAATTAGGCACTACGTTCCAGGTATAATCTGATAAATTCCACCGTCCATAACCTCCTATACTAAAGTATATACAAAATCCCCAAATTAATTTCAAGATCCAATGGTTCCAACAACAGAAAATCACAAAAAGGTGGACAATCGGGCTATATTATCATCAACCGGTAATTCTCTCAAATTGGGCGTCAATTATATTGTTTTTCTCCAATCATGTCGGTGGAACTACTTTCCACACATATTTATTACGGTTTAGTGTAATTTTTATTTTTCTGTAATTTAATTTGAATAAAAAATGGTAAAAATAAAGTAAAAACCAGAGCCTTCAATTCATGGTGATAGAGAGCTCAGATGAAAATGCTGAGCTTTCCAATCGATCTAGAAGGGTCAAAAATCCATAGGATATAATTTTCAAGAAAATCTAACAAGGTTTGGACCCTCAATTGAGAGAGATTAATTCTGTTGGGCCTAGATCAAATCTGGACCCTAGGAACGGCTGTAAAATTCAATTTAAGATCGTGGAGTCATATGAACTCCAAATTGAGATCGGAAAGAAGCTATGGAAAGCTTGTAATGTCTAGTTTCTAATGAAATCATAATATTTCTAAAAATTATTTCTGTATTTTTCTTTATTTTGGAAATAAGTGTCCAATTTCTAAGATCTTCAAGATCTGAGGTGATCAGATCTTAGAAATTTATTTTAATGATGATATAATACTGTAATAAAGTAATATCTATGGTTAATTTGGATAGATCTAGGATAAATTAGGGGATCTACCCTTTATGGTAGAAAAACCCTAAAATAAAAATAAAAAAATACAAAGGGACCCACCTGATCAATGACATCAAGTATGATCAGATCCTTGGGATGGATTAAATGGATGATATTATGATAAAATTAAGTTAGATCATGGATGAAATGTGACAAAATCAAGTGGATATGATTTTTGGATCTTAATGGATTAAAACCCTTAAAGGTAATTAAAACCCTTGATCTAAAGGAAAACACCAAAGATCTAATGGTTGGATCATATTTAAAGGCTTATAATAATCTTAATATAATTACTTTAATTGTCTTTTATTGGATATAGAAGTGTAAATGTGATTTATGTTCTAAGTTTTAATTGTCTTTTATTGAACATAAAGGTGTAAATGTAATTTATGTTCTAAGTTAGAAAGCATGATAGTGTAATCTTTAAATTTTAGTATGATATGCCCTAAATGAGTAATTTGTTAGTAGATTTGATTATCTTAGGATCATGTTAGTGTAGATTAGATATTTAAACATGATTCCATTAAGATAGAAGTACAATTTTATGTATTTCATAACTTAGGATCATGTTAGTTTTATTTAACTAGCTTAAGTTACATTCATAGGAAGAATGTTAGTATATAGTTGCTAAACATATATTTGATTTATGCTTTCAAGTTTATGATTTACTTATTGTCAAATTTTATTCAATTGTTAAGTAGTTGTTAAGATATAAGGAGCATAAATCACCAAAAATGTAAACTAATGAAATATAGAGATTCATGGACAACTAAGATGAATGAATGATTTTGACTTAATAAGGGATATAGTTAGTAGGACAATATAAGGAATGATTTATCATTTCCTTGGCCCAAAGTAGGAAAATAATGAACATCCATGGATGACATTATGCATATCCATGGAAATTAATTAAAATCAATTAGAGAAGGGACTTAAGGTAAGGAGCTCATAGGAACCTTGTCAAAGGTTGAGCTAGTACCACTCCAGTGGGTTTTGAACATTGTGGTTATAGGGGGTATACAAGAGCCAAGCGCTTTTCCCTCACCTCCTGTTGACGTAAGAGAGGTTTAAACGCCTCCTTACATGAGGGTTGTATTAACCACTTTTTGAGCAGACTTTAACTGGTAAGTACTAGTCATCCTGAAATAAGGAGGAGGTGTCTAGTAATAGGAAGAAATAAATTATCTTCAACCAAGTAAGACACTAATTGGTTGAATAATAATAAGAACATAAAAAGATAGCAAATTATCTAACCCTAATAAAAATAGTAAGTGAGATAAGGATGATCAAACAAGATGAGATCTTGTATGATAAAAAATAATAAGGAAAAAGAAACATCAATGTAAATTAGATTGTTATGTATGATATAGATAGTATTTGTATAGATGATATTAAACCCATTGATATATGATATTCAAGGAAGAAAGATTCAGATCATCCTACATAAGGATGATCAAAAGACCATGTAGTATGTACCCTTGATTAGAAAAATGACATTATACATATGATTTGACAGATATATGTTGATCGAGATTATGGAAAATTTCAAGGAGTAAGAATACCTTATTGACGTAGGTGGATTATTAAGAATGCCTTTACATGAAGATACATGTCTAATACATGATCTTATGTTTTGAAGTATTGACATCTATGATACCAATATATTAAGGTAAATACCTCAAATTGAAATATGATCCAACCAAATGATGAGGAAAATACGTATTAAATGGTTAAGTTGAGAATTGAGAATAACCCTAAGTGAATAGGAAAGTAGAAAATATTCCAGCCCTAGATAAACAGACAGATAGTCTGATATGTATAAGTATTATTTTACATACAAGCTTGGAGGCTTGTGGTTTTGTTTTAAATAGGCATAGGCCTGGGGATGCTATGCTAGGAGAGTTAAGAGGGTTTGGCCACCCACTCTCTGAAACTTGATGATATTGAATACCAAGCCTAAGAAAGGCTAAAAGTTGGGTGGGGAAATTATGGGAAGGCCACCATTGTGACAGCCATGGTCCTCCCATATGGACATGGATATTGTAATTTCCACTGAGAATGGTATAAGTGGATTATTGAACAGTTATCCGGGCGCTCAGACGGATCAATCGCAAGCATAGTAGTCCTTGATTATTTTGCATTATGATGCATATGAAATTGGCATAGTGAAATGCCTTAAGGGATGACATGATGAAATGCCAAGTAATTGTATATTACTAATATTTTTCCCAAGAAGGGAAAATCCCAGTATAGTAACTGGCTGAAATACAAATCTCCTATAATGAAAGGAGTTGATCAGTTTTGTATGGAAGTGATTATTGATTATTTTTACAATTTTAACGGATTTGTTCTTATATATTATGTATGTATAAAGGTGAACACAAATGATAAGGAAATGAGATGTTCATATAAATAATAGTGGTCTGTGAATGTGTTTATGACAGAATAAATTATGGGATAGTTGAATATTGAGATTTTACTATCAATAACTTACATTCTTATCCCATACCAAGCATAGCTTGCTGAGATATTGTAAATGTTCAAATGTTTACAATATCTCAGACACAGAGAAGGATATTTAGGAGCTCAAGACTTGAAGAACTAGTGAAGAATAAGTAATAAGGGTATATCCCTTGAAACATTGTATAGAGAGCATGTATTGTATTTAGAACTTTGTAATTTGAATTGTGTATTTGGACAAGTATTGTAAGGATACAATGGGTTGTGTACTGTGAACCACTGGATGGATCCTGAAAGTTTAATTAAATCATATTCCTTCAATGGAATTTTATTTTGTACACAAATTGTACTTATGTTATGTATGAAGTGGAGACTTGGGTTTTCAAAACAAGTTTTAAAATAAAAGAATTTCCGCTGCTTTGTTTTATGAATTTTTTTTACTGAGGGGATGCCCTTACCTTTGAAAAATATATATTATAAAATGTGTTTCAAAAACCCAGGTCATCACAAATGGTAGCCCAAAAGCCTGGGAAAAACCCATCGTGGAGAAGCAAACAAGAGGAGAAAATGTGGGAAAAACCCGGCCACGAACCAGGTATGCCCAAAACCCCTCCAAACCTATCTCCCCCTTAGTCTTAGGATGAGTTCCCCCAAGTTTTTGTATGAAAAACTATGCAAAACGGGGCTCTAGGGAGCCACAAAGGACCCAGGGACGGTGCCTGGGGTGCATTGGTTCAACAAGGTCAAACCAGGCACGTCCGTGGACGTGCCTGCAAACGAGAAAACGGGCAGAAGGCCCGATGCGTCTGTGGACGCGCCCTGTAGGCCTTTCATGTATTCTGAATACTAAAATGCCCATAACTTGAGTTCTAGGACTCCGATTGAGGCGTCGAGAAAGGCGTTGTGTCTGTATCGACAATGCGGACACACCTAGAATAAAATACCTGATCAAGGCCCTATCTAAGGTGGGAATAACCCTTAAACTATGATAGTGGTGCGGAGCCACTAAATCTTTGTAAACCTGATGATACCAAGGCCCAGTTAGGACCTTAGGAGACCCATAGGCATGGGAATAAACCCTTAATGCCCAAGTAGTGAGAACCATTCTAAAACCTATAAAAATAGGCCAAGCTAACCTTGTTCCCTTAAACTATGAGCAGGAGCGTACGAGGACAAGGGGGCTAGTGTGACCAAACCAGGTAGGTGCTCTATCGCTATTAGACTTTTTAAAAGAACCCATGATATTTTGATATAGGTGCTCTATCGCTACTAGACTTTTTAAAAGGACCATGATGTTTTGATGTAGGTGCTACTAGAATTTTTAAAAGTACCATGATGTTTTGATGTAGGTTCTCTATTGCTACTAGACTTTTTAAAAGAACCCATGATGTTTTGATGTAGGTGCTCTATTGCTACTAGACTTTTTAAAAGAACCCATGATATTTTGATGTAGGTGCTCTATCGTTACTAGAATTTTTTTAAAAGAACCCATGATGTTTTGATGTAGGTTCTCTATCGCTACTAGACTTTTAAAAAGAGCCCATGATTGTTTTGAATGCATGTTTTAAGTATAAGTTATGTGACTTGTTTAGCATGACTTAATTTTATAAATGAATTCAGCATGCATATGACAAATACATTATGCATAGATGTGTTTTGCAAATGATTGCATATATTGCATGATTTGTGGTTATTGAGTTTTGAAAAAATTGCATGTCCTTGAGGGTTACCAAAAGACGCTGGGTAGGCAGTTGTGAGGGACCCAAAGAGGACAAGTTTTGAAAAAGAGGTTTTTGCAAGTAAGCTCATGGGCGCTATGCCGAGAGGTCTGGGGTGGCCTCCCAGCCTCTACCACTATTAGGTGGAAAGGGTACCACGCCAAAAAGGCATGTCCCTGCTTTGACTGCATGTGGTACAGGGGGCTACCACTGGTGTCACGACACTGGGTCGAAGTGTCATATGCCCCGTGGAGGCTATGACCCTGTGTCCCTAGGTACCCAGGGACCACACAGTGGTGAGGTCGTGGTCATAGTGGGCCCTATGTTTTGAGGATTTACTTGCATTGCATATGGCATGACATGAGGTTGGTCGACCATACCATATATCCATGAGTTGGATTCAGTTGAGCATCTTATGCATATCATTATGTTTATGATATATATATATATATGATACTTTCGACTTGGATTATGCGATTCTTTAAGTCATCAGTATTCCAATTCGACAATGGTTTTTAATATCGATATTGAACATGAGTGTTCAAACATGCATATGTTTTAAAGAGTATATGATTTTAAACATAACATGCATTGTAAAACTAGTAGTGATAGACTCCTACTGAGTATAGTGTATACTCACCCAATCCTTAACATTTTTCAGGACAGCTTCATTCACGAGTAGAAGACGCCTCAGGAAATGTTAGTGCTACGAGCAAGAAAAATCAAAAGGAGACAATTATACATGTAAGTAAATACTCTACCCTTTGGACATGTATTTGTATTTACTTACAGTTGGGCTGTGAGCTATGACTGGATAGACTTGGGAAGACATTTATGATTTCTGAAATTTTCAAAAACTACTTTGGTTGTTGTGAAAACAAATGACACTCGGGGTCTTCAAAATGAGTTTAAATGAAAAGACTTTCCGCTGCATTGCATTGTTTTCATAAAATGGTTTTCAAATAGGGATGCATCTCGCGTTAGGAATTAGATATTGCATTTAAAAATGCATGGGAAAACCTGGGTCATCACACAAGACGGTAGAAGACTTGAAGAGAATAATCAATCAGGGTATGTCCCTTGAAGACATGTATTTTTATGTGAGAGCATTGTATTGTATTGAGAGTTTTTAATGTAAGGTGAGGTTTGAAATTTGGATTATGTAATTTGGACAATGGTTTGTAATTATAATACAGGGGCTATGTAAGAGTGAACTACTGGATGATTCCTGGTATTCAATAAAATTTTATGTTATACAAAATGTCAATGTGTATTATGTACCTTGAGGTGAGACTTGGGTTTTGTTACAAATGAATTTAAAAGAGAAGAATTTCCACTGTATTGCTTGCTAATTTTTTATTTTTTATTTTACCATTAAGGGCCTTGCCTTTGAAAAATGTATTATAAAATATGTTACAAAAACCCTGGTCGTCCCAATTTGAATGTACTGTTGTTGTGCATGCTCTCATTGATATGTATTACAATTATGGAAATATATGAGATATTGGAAATGCAGGTCAATTCCACTTCTATAATGGTCACTATTGTTAATCACCTTATTCTTGCTATGAATGAGCCATTCCCCAACTATTCCCTCATTGAAAGTTTCATTGAACGCAATTAATTTTGCATCATCATGGTCATTGGAATATAAGTTAGCTGAAATCTTTGTGATCATTGATTGTACACAATTCACCTTCATTAAAAAAGGAAAATCATAGACAAGTCACTTGTGGCTAATGAAGCTATCATTGTGATCTATAAGAATGGAGGCACCATCATCATATGCAAGCTTGATTTCCCAAGGCATATGATAGAGTTGATTGTGACTTTTTATGATACATGATGAAAAAATTGAGTCTCAATGAAAGATTCATGTCATGGGTTATGAATTGTTTTGATAATTTCATGATTTTCATAATTTAAATTATGACAGCCCATCCCTTTGGAGGGCCCTTTGCCAAACATGTACATATATATCAGCCATCTGAATCATCTACATGTTAACAACCCTCACATGCATCACATTAATAAAGTCAATTCACACAAAAATAATCCAAGCATTCATTTAAACGAACCCATTCCATTACTAATCAAGCTAAAGTCATGTCCAAGATAAGTAAAACAAATAGGAAGTTACATGTCTATCAATCACAAATGAAAGTCAATGGTTAATTAAAGATCTATCAAATTACATTAAATTCTGAATCTCTCATGTGACATGAATGATATGAAAGAAACTACTTAGGACACAAAGACCTACATTGCACTCTAGTCTATGCTAGGTTGTATTGCTCTGCTATGGTGATGAACAAAATGACTCATGCCACCTAAACACAAGGTTTAGTGGTATGGTGAGATACAAGCACAATGAGAAATACTTGGGCAAAATAGTATTAGAATTTATAAACAATTTAGAGATAAACACCAACAACTATATTAGTCTATTGGAGTATAGACCCACAAGGACTCAATTTGAAAATTGGAATTATTAATCACAATTTAACTTAACTTATCTTAACTTAGCTAAGAAATGAGAAAAAATATATATAGATCTAATTAACAATCAATTACACAAGAAAAGAATAAATCCTCCTAATTATGAATATAGAATTTTGGGATACACCACATTATTAATTATAAGTATTCATTTGCGAGTGTTATTGATTTAATACTACAATGTTAATAGTGTGTTAAAAGTCCAAATTCTTATATTTTTTCCAATTCATATGATTTGCCCATCTTAATTAGTATGTATTCAAAGCATAGCTTGCCTTTTCTTCAATCACAAACCATATAAGAATTATATTAATTATCATTCAAATATTAAACATAAATCAGTCCCTAAACTATGAAAGATGCATCATAATTCCCATGAATGGAGCACTAATTATGCATATTAAATTATATAGCATATCATGAGAATTGATAATAAAAATCCCTAAATCTAATAATCAATTATAGATGAACAAAGTTACTGATTTAATGTGGTTTCATCCTCACCCTACATGGATGATTTAGCTACTCATACTTATCATGAAAAACACATCAAATGTAGTCTAAGACTGTAATGCCCCGAATTTTTGTAACTTATTAAGGAAAATTAATAAAGTTTGAATTTTTAGAAATTCTGGGCTGGAATATTAGGTTATTGAAAATTCTCAATTTATGGAGATTATATCATGAATTAAAATATAGAAATTATTGATGTACTTGGAAAACTGATCGAAACAACATTAAGTACGTTCAATTCTGAGTTAAAATGAAAATTCCTTAATTTTTCCATTTGGGGGTAAAATGGTAATTTTACCCATATTCCATATCCAAGAAATAAGACCTCAATATTCATGAAGTACTTAGAAATACGATTCTAATGCCACTAAGTATGCTTGATTCCGAGTTCAGACAAATATTGCCTATTATTCTCCAATTTTGGAGTTCAAAGGGCAAAAACGTCTTTTCACATAAAAGGGGGGCCCACAAAGTGGGCCAACATTCTAGAAGCAACAATAATTTCTCAGTGCATTATTTATGGTAGTGGAGATTGTAGTGGAGAATGGGATGGGAATGGAGAATACATTTGTAATTAAAAATTCTAAAGTAATAAAATATCTTATTAAAAGAAATAATAATAAAAATTCAAATTTGGCTATAAATATGTCCCAAAAATTTCCAAAATTTTTCACAACCTTAACCACAAAATTTACAAATCTTCCCTGGAGTTTCAGCCCCAAATTCTCATTCATCCCTCCCCATTCTCTATTTTTCTTATTTCTCTCTCCTCTTTCTAAGTGGAACAAGAGACCTAAATTCAATTAGGCACTCCGTTCCAGGTATAATCTAATAAATTACACCATACATAACATCCTATACTATAGTATATACAAAAACCCCAAATCAATTTCAAGATCCAACAGTTCTAACAGCAGAAAATCACAAAAACGGGGACAATTGGGCTACAGTATCATCAAGCGGTAATTCTCTTAAATTGGGAATCAAATATACAATTTTTCTCCAATCAGGTAGCTATAACTACTTCCTATGCATAGTTATTATGGTTTAGTGTAATTTTTATTTTTCTGTAATTTAATTTGAATGAAAAATTGTAAAAATAATGTAAATACCAGAGCCTTCAATTCATGATGATAGAGAGCTCAGATGGAAATTCTGATCTTTCCAATCGATCCAGAAGGGTCCAAAAACCCTAAGGTACAATTTTTAAGAAAATCTAAGAAGGTTTGGACCCTCAATTGAGAGAGATTAGTTCTGTTGGGCTTAGATCAAATCTGGACCCTAGGAACGGCTGTAAACTTCAAATTTAAATTGTAGAGTCATATGAACTCCAAATTGAGATCGGAAAGAAGCTATGGAAAGCTTGTAATGTCTAGTTTCTAATGAAAGCATAATATGTCTAAAAATCATGCATGAATTATTCTGTATTTTAGAAATAAGTGTCCAATTTCTAAGATCTTCAAGATCTGAGGTGATCAGATCTTGAAAATTTATTTTAAAGATGATATAATACTGTAATAAAGTAATATCTATGGTTAATTTATATAGATTTGGGATAAATTAGGGGATCTATCCTTTATGGTAGAAAAACCCTAAAAATACAAAGGGACCCACTTGATCAATGAGATCAAGTATGATTAGATCCTTGGGATGGATTAAATGGATGATATTATGATGGAATCCAGTTAGATCATGGATGAAATGTGACAAAATCAAGTGGATATGATTTTTAGATCTTAATGGATTAAAAGCCCTAAAGGTAATTAAAACCCTTGATCTAAAGGAAAATACCTAAGATATAATGGTTGGATCATATTTAAAGGTCTATAATAATCTTAATATAATTAGCTTAATTGTCTTGTATTGAATAATAGAAGTGTATATGTGATTTATGTTATAAGTTAGAAAGCATGATGGTGTAATCTTTAAATGTTAGCATGTTATGCCCTAAATGATTAGTTTTTTAGTAGATTTGATTATCTTAGGGCATTGGTAGTGTAAATTAGAGATTTAAACATGATTCCATTCAGATAGAAGTACAATTTTATGTATTTCATAACTTAGGATCATGTTAGTTTATGTATAGTTTTATTTCACTAGGTTAAGTTACATTCATAGGAAGAATGTTAGTATATGGTTATTAGATTTATATTTGATTTATGCTTTCAAGTTTATGATTTACTTATTGTCAAATTTTATTCAATTGTTAAATAGTTGTTAAGATATAATGAGCATAAATCACCAAGAATATAAACTAATGAAATATAGAGATTCATGGACAACTAAGATGAATGAATGATTTTGACTTAATAAGGGCTATAGTTAGTAGGACAATATAAGGAATGATTTATCATTTCCTTGGCCCAAAGTAGGAAAATAATGAACATCCATGGATGACATTGTGCATATCCATGGAAATTAATTAATATCAATTAGAGAAGGGACTTAAGGTAAAGTGCTCATAGGAACCTTGTCAAAGGTTGAGCTAGTACCACTCCAGTGGGCTCTGAACATTGTGGTTATAGGGGGTATACAAGAGCCAAGTGCTTTTCCCTCGCCTCCCATTGACGTAAGAGAGGTCTAAACGCCTCCTTACATGAGGGTTGTATTAACTACTTTTTGAGTAGGCTTTAATTGGTAAGTACTAGTCATCCTAAAATAAGGAGGAGCTGTCTAGTAATAGGAAGAAATAAATCATCTTCAACCAAGTAAGACACTAACTGGTTGAATAATAATAAGAACATAAAAAGATAGCAAATTATCTAACCCTAATAAAAATAGTAAGTAAGATAAGGATGATCAAACAAGATGAGATCTTGTATGATAAAAAACAATAAGAAAAAATGAGACACCAATGTAGATTAGATTGTTTATATATGATATAGATAGCACTTGTCTAGATAATACTAAACCCTTGGATATATGTTATTCAAGGAAGAAAGATTCAGATCATCCTACATAAGGATGATCAAAAGACCATATAGTATGTACCCTTGATTAGAAAAATGACATTATACATATGATTTGACAGATATATATTGATCGAGACTATGGCAGATTTCAAGGAGTAAGAATACCTTATTGAGGTAGGTGAATTATTAAGAATGCCTTTACATGAAGATATATGTCTAATACATGATCTTACGTTTTGAAGTGTTGACATGTATAATACTAATATATTAAGGTAAATACCTCAAATTGAAATATGATCCAACCAAATGATGAGGAAAATAAGTATTAAATGGTTAAGTTGAGAATTGAGAACAACCCTAAGTGAATAGGAAAGTAGAAAATATTTCAGCCCTAAATACACAGACAGATAGTCTGATATGTATAAGTATTATTTTACATACAAGCTTGGAGGCTTGTGGTTTTGTTTTAAACAGGCATAAGCCTGGGGGTGCTATGCTAGGAGAGTTAAGAGGGTTTGGCCACCCACTCTCTAAAACTTGATGATATTGAATACTAAGCCTAAGAAAGGTTAAAAGTCAGGTGGGGCAATTATGGGAAGGCCACCACTGTGACAGCCATGATCCTGCCATATGGACATGGATATTGTAATTTCCACTGAGAATGGTATAAGTGGATTATTGAACAGTTATCTGGGCGCACTGTACAGATTAGACTGCAAGCATAGTAGTCCTTGATTATTTTGCATTAAGATGCATATGAAATTGGCATAGTGAAATGCATTAAGGGATGGCATGATGAAATGCCAGGTAATTGTAAATTACCAATATTTTTTCCAAGAAGGGAAAATCCCAGTATAGTAATTGGCTGAGATACAAATCTCCTATAATGAAAGGCGTTGATCAGTTTTGTATGGAAATGATTATTGATTATTTTTACAATTTTAACGGATTTGTTCTTATATAATATGTATGTATAAAGGTGAAACATTGTATTGAGAGCATGTATTGTATTTAGAACTTTGTAATTTGAATTGTGTATTTGGACGTGTATTGTAAGGATACAATGGGTTGTGTACTGTGAACCACTAGATGGATCCTGGAAGTTTAATAAAATCATATTCCTGCAATGGAATTTTATTTTGTACACAAATTGTACTTATGTTATGTATGAAGTGGTGACTTGGGTTTTCAAAACAAGTTTTAAAATAAAAGAATTTTCGCTGCTTTGTTTTGAGAAATTGTTTTACTGAGGGGATGCCCTTGCCTTTGAAAAATATATTATAAAATGTGTTTCAAAAACTTGGGTCGTCACAAAAACTATCATCAAATAAGTTGGAAAATAACTCCTAAATTATACTACAATAAAAGACATAAATTAGAATTAAAACTTTAGATCAATTACTAAGCTAAACTATAACAAAAAGCATAAAAATTTATTGAATTTAAAATTTAAATATTATGAGGAAGTGAAAAAATTATAAAGAAAGCAATGAAAAAACAAAAATTTCCTAGGATTGAATCAATTTGCTAGGATCTCCCTTGATGTATCACTCATCATGTTGTAGAACTTCAGGAACTACTCACCAAGCCAAGATAAGCACTTTTGCTACTTAGACATATGATATGAAATATCCCTATATTAGCAGTTTTTAACCCTAGCGTTAAACTTAAAGATTAGTAATTAGGGTTTATTACACATTTTGCAGGATAACTTTGCCAATGCTGGTCCCAAGCGCGGATGAAAATGGAGGAGGGTCTTACATTAGGTGCTAGCTGGTAAGGGAGAAGTTGAAGATGATTTTTTTTATTTCTTTCTTACAAATGAATATACATTTGTATATTATTTTGTGAGGAAGAAATGGAAATCATCTCTAGCTTCTTAAAATATGGAAACCATTGCGTCAGGTGCCAGCCGACAAGGGTGAAGCTGAAGATGATTTTATTTCTTTTCTGCTTGCAAACGAATATGCATTTGTATATTAGTTTATAAGGAAGAAATAAAAATCATCTTCAGCTTCTTAAAACTATGACAACCCTAACATGACATGAATAAAAAACTGACATTCCCTCAAGCTAGGGCGTTCCCCATAAGCGATGCGCTGCATCGAATCCTGGGTGCTATGAAAAAAATGCAAGGGTTGCTAGGGTATTCTCCTAGAAGCGACGCACTACATCAGATCTCGAGTGTAGTGAAAAATGGGTAAGGGCTGCTAGAGCATGCCCTTAGAAGTGAGGCACTACATCAAAACCCAAGTGCAGTGAAAAGTGGACATGGGGTCATGCCGTGAAGGTTAAGAAAGGCGATAGTAAATAGGATACCTCCAGAGCATAAGAGTTGTATTGGCACATGGAATATAGGGACATTGACAAGTAAGAGTTCGGAGTTTGTAGATGCGATGAAATGTAGGATAGTCAATATTGCTTGTATCTAAGAAACCAAGTGGAAAGGGGCTAAAGCGAAAGAAATAATTGGGTATAAATTATGATATGTAGGAAAGGATAATAACAGAAATGGCATAGGAATAATAGTGGATAAGGATTTAAAGGATAAAGTTGTGAATATTAAAAGAATCAATGATAGAATTATAATAATAAAACTTGTTCTAGGAGAGCAAATTATAATTGTTATAAGTGCATACACAACACAAGTAGGGTTACAAGATATGATCGAGGGATAGTTTTGGGAAGATATGGAGGGAGTCATGCAAGAAATTCCCAACACTAAGAGGATATTTATAGGAGCAGACTTAAAAGGCCATGTAGGTAAAGAAAAGAAAGGATATGATAGAATACACGGAGGGTATGGTATAGGTGAAAAAAATGAGATGGGGAGAATATCCTTGATTTTGCTTTGTCATATAACTTGGCCATTACAAATACACTCTTTAAGAAGAGGAACAATCACTTAATAACCTTTAAAAGTGGGCTTCATAAAAGCCAAATAGACTTTTTTCTACTTAGGAATAATGAATGATCTATGTGTAAGGATTGTAAGGTGATACCCAATGAGAGTTTAACCTCACAACATGGGTTAATGGTTATGGATATCCATATCAAAAGATAGAAGAAAGGGAATGAACTTAATAGGTATCCAAAAATTAAGTGTTGGAACTTAAAAGGAGAGAAAATAACCTCATTCACAAATAATTTGATGGTAGAAAGAAATTGGAACTATGAAACAGAAGTCAATACCATGTGGATTAATATTGCTAAGTCCATTAAGAAAGTGGCAAAAGATGTCTTAGGAGTATCTAAAGGTAAAAGGCAATTAGTAAAGGAAACATGGTGGTAGAGTGAAACAGTGAAAAAAGTTATTAAAGAAAAGCAGATGTGTTTTAAAGCATGGTAGAAAACTAGAAATAATAAAAACTATGAACAATATAAGAATGCTAAAAAGGTTGTTAAGAGAATACTAAGTGAGGCTAAACTTAAAGCATATGATGAGCTCTATAATAGACTAGGAACAAGAGAATGTGAGAAAGATATGTTTAAACTTGCAAAAGTAAGAGAACAGAAGGGTAAGGACTTAGATCATGTTAGGTGCATTAGAAGCGATGATCAAAGGGTATTAGTCAAAGATGATGAGATCAAACAAAGGTCGAAACACACTTTCAAAATTTGTTAAATTACAATGGCTCTGAGAATATAGGGATTGAAAATACTATAAATCTAAATAACATTGGATATTATAGATATAAACGTAGGATTAGAATACCTGAAGTGAAAGAGACCTTGAAAAAGATGAAATCAGGAAAGGCCATGGGGCCCAATGGTATACCAACAGAGGTTTGGAAGCATATGGTAGATATTGGGGTAGTTTGGTTGACCAAGTTGTTTAACAAGATTATAAAATCAAAGAAAATGCCTGATGAGTGGAGGAAAACCTCTATTGTACCAATTTATAAGAATAAAGGAGACATACAGAGTTGCACCAATTATCAAGGGATCAAACTTATGAGCCACACTATGAAACTTTTTGAAAGAGTGATTGAGAAGAGGCTACGACATGAAACAAGTGTATTAGAGAATCAGTTTGGTTTCATGCATGGGAGGTCTACCATGGAAGCTATTTTCTTATAATGACAATTAGTAGAGAAATATAGGGAGAGGAGGAAAGACTTCCACATGGTCTTTATCGACTTAGAGAAAGCTTATGAAAGAGTCCCTAGAGAGTTAATATGGAGGGTGTTGGGCAATGAATGGGTTTCGCAAGGGTATATAGACATAATTAAAGATATGTATGAGGGAGCAGTAACAAATGTTAAGACCACTAGTGGTGAGACTGCTGATTTTCTATTGTAGGATTGCACCAAGGATTGGCATTGAGCCCATACCTTTTCACATTGGTTATGGATGAGTTAATAAAATATTTGTACAAGGAGATTCCCCAGTGCATGCTATTTGTAGATGATATAGTCTGACTTGATGAGACAATGGAGGGTATAAACATAAAGCCAGAGTTATGGAGAGAAGCATTAGAATCTAAAGGATTTAAAATTGGCCAGACTATGACAGAATATATGGAATGCAATTTTAGCAAGGAGAGGAGTAGGAGTGGAACACCAGTCAGGATTGATAATGAAGAAGTCCCCGTAAAAGACCACTTTTGCTACTTAGGATCAATGATTTATGAGAGAGGAGAGATTGAGAGGGAGCTTACCTAGAGAATCTAAGTGGGTTCGAACAAATAGAGATGTGCATCTGGAGTTTTGTGTGATCAGTATGTGCCACTCAAACTAAAAGAAAAATTCTATAGGATGGCCATAAGGCCGGCCATGCTCTATGGATTAGAATGTTGGCCAGTTAAGGAACATCATGCTCATAGGATGAGGGTCTTAGAAATAAGGATGATGAGATGGATGAGTAGTAAGACAAGAAAGGATAGAAATGAAAATATTAGAGGAAATTTAGGGGTAGCACCAATAGGTAACAAGATGAGGGAGATTAGACTTAGATGGTTTGGACATGTTCAAAGGAGACCAACTATAACACCGGTTAGAAGGAGTGAGGCAATACAAGTAGAAGCTTCTAAAAGGGCAAGGGGAAGGCCTGAAAGAATGTGGATAGAAGTGGTACGGAAAGATTTAAAAACTTTGGGACTAAATGAAGCCATGGTACTTAATAGAGAGGAATGGAGGAATAAGATTCATGTGGCCAACCCCTAATTGGGATAAGGTCTTGATGATGATGACGACACATGTTGCAGGATTTGGCTATAATTGAGAAAAATGCATATTTTTTGCACTTGTAATCCTGAAAGAGAGCAACACCACTATCCAAGCAATGTCATGAGCCCACAAGCCAAATATTAAGTTTGGAAGTTCAAAATGCAATATGAGTGTCATTTCATATTCAACAATGTTAGAAACCCTAGAGCATTATCAAACCTTATCCACACAAAAGAGGTTGTCATTACAAAAAAAAGAAAAAGAAAAAAAGAAAGATAAGGTGACAAAACTTACCACGCATGCAAGTGAAGCTTCTATGCCACACATGTAAGGTTGGTATGCATGTGAAGAACTTAAAGTCTGAGGTCTATAAGTGGGCGCTTTGGCTCACTTTCTCTCTCACTACATTTCAAAAGGGGACCACCTAAGAACCCACCTAAGAATCCACACAAATTTTCTATGCAAGGTGTTGTGTCTCACTCCATTTCATGTCATTTTGTGAGAAAATAAAGGTGAAAAGAAGTGAAAAAATGTGGTGAAGAAAGAAAAGAATAAATAAGAAATCTACAGCCAGTGTTGATCTAGAGTTTTGAGGAAAGAGTGGCCTAGATCTATTCTATCTCAAGGATTTCCTATAACATCCAATGAGATGTCACTTAAGCTAGGGCAAACCAATGGAAAGTAGCAATGCAATGGGATAAGTAATTGAATTCTATTGGGTTAAGAATATTTTGGTGGGCTGCCCATCAAAATAAAAGGAGCCAAAACATGTTTCTCTTGAACCAAAATGTATTCCACTACTAAAATTCTACTGGTTGAAGATATTTTTGGTGGGCCTGAGAGAGAATCAAGGAGGAGACTTATAGTGGATAAGAAAATCTAAATGAAATCTAAACCATCCACTCTAGGGAATGCTAATCTAACAGATGAGAGAAAATAAGCTACAAAATGGATCCTTTCGGATAAGGGAATTTCAAAGAGATCACATCCACTTAATCCTAATTGAAGCTTGATCCTCTAAACATGAAATAAAGAGGGAATGGAAAGCAAAACCTATCATCCAACGTGTTTTACATGTTGACATATTATGGATATTGTTTTCAACATGCTGTGCTAAGAAAAATGAAAAGAAAGTGAGAAAACTAAGAAGGCTTGGACATGATCTTAAGGAGAAAATAAAAAGAAGCATGCTACAAAGGAAGCCTTGGAAGAAGAGGAAGGTTTTCATGCTTCACATATTCACATCCAAACATGAAGAACATTCCAAAACTTCTCATCCAATGACACATGTATTTTTGACTTCCTTCCCACCACCACTCTCTTACTTTCTTAGACAAAATGTAATCTCTTAATTCACAAGCACCTCCACGCCTCCTCCCTTATCTCTTCCAATTCCCTTCATCCCTTCCTAGATTTTCTCCATTCCTTTCCCTTATCATCTCTTTTCTTTCCCTCATCCTCACTCAAAGCTATCCCACACCTCCCACATTCTTCTTCACTCCGCTACACATCCCATACTCCTTCCTCTATAGAACACCACGTCCCCCATCTTCACTATCCATCCTTCACTTATCCTAAGGTAACTAATTCAAACCCTTCACCTCCTAGGGCTTCCACTCTAGAAATCTATAAATAAAGCTGACAAGAAGCGAAGGAGGACCATCTCTTACTTTCCCTAGAGCTCAGAGCTAAACATAGGAGAAACACCAGGAGAGATATCATTCTCACCATCTCTCCCATAGAACCACATGACCACACTACCCGGAGAAGAGGTATGAGTCTGTAATGCCCAAGCAATTTACACTATTTTTAACGAAAATTGGACATTCTACAGGAAATAAACTGAGTTAAATGTTTAACTTTATTTAAAATAGTAAATGAAGGAATTTGTGAGGAAACTTGGTACCATTAGATTCTACTCAAAAAGTGGAATCCAATGCCTCAAAAATCACCCAAAACGGAGTTCGTATGAAGAAGTTATGGCCGTTTAAAGATCAAGGGTATTTTTGTAAATTAAACAAAAAACGAAAAAGGCCGAAAAACGCAGGGGGCCATTTTGATAACGGCACCCCCTATCGTCTTCAACCTCTAGACCCCTCCAGAAACCTTGTTTCTAGAGGTTTCTGCCACTGCCAATGGCGGCACCGCCATTGGTAGCACTGCCATAGCAGGGCTATAAAAAGCCCCATCTCCCCCTCTCTAAAAAATGTGATTTTTTGGTTGTTTTGAGACTGGGGTTTCCGACAAAATCGGAAACTCGTCTCAAAACCCATCATCTGCATTTTTCGGCAATGGCCAGGCCCAAGTTTGGCCGGCCATTCCTTTACCCATCTCCCCACCTCCCCTCTTGTCACTCTGGCATCATCGGAAGTAGGGTCTTCCCCCCCTTGTTCGAGTTTTTCGTGGAGCAGGCACACCACCGGGGAAAAAGACATTTCCAGGCTACAGGTAAGCCGTTCTTACCCTTTCCTCTCCATTTTTCTTCCCCAGGGCCAGATCCATGACCGGATCTAGTCTTTTCCAGTCGTTTTCTAGCCAGGTTCCTAGCCGAAAAATGTTCCAAGCCGGCTTGGGCCGGCCCTGCACGAACCAGGCGTCCCAGGGACGTCATGCTCCACGTGCACTTGGGACTGAGTCCCTGGGACGGGTTCCAGGTGTACGACAGTGCGTACACTATCCCAGGTGCGCCCTTTAGGTGCGCACGCGACATGGGGCACAGGTCCTAGCTCGACCAGGGTGCACGAGGTGCCCTGGGAGCTGAGACGCGCCATGCTACAAGGTGCGTTCGTGCGATGATGCGCATCATAGCACGTCACTTGAGCATGCATGTGCGCGTGCAAAACGCAGTCCCTGGCACAACCTTTGGGTGCGTACGCACGTAAGGCGGTCGCTGTTCAACCAGGATACACGGGTATCCTGGGAACTGGGGCACGCGGATCTAATGAGACTTTAAAATTAGGACGAGAGGATAAATTACAGAGTTTAACTATTGGAAAGTAGATCCACACCATAAGATCTAGCCTGACGAATGAATTACGCAAGGACCATGGACCCAATAGGTAGATCTAGCGATCTAATGTCTAAATAGAATGAAATTAATAAGGACTCCTTATATCCATTCATACCTAGGAGTTTATAAATGAGACCCAGGGACTGGTTAAAGTGATAAAGGACGCGACTCCAGGAGACTTTCAGGTAGGTGCTCTATCGCTACTAGACTTTTTAAAAGAGCCATGATTGTTTTGAGAATGCACGTTTTAAGTATAAGTATATGACTTGTTTAGCATGACTTATTTTATGACTTGTTTAGCATATAAATGAATTCAGCATGTATATGATAAATACATTATGCATAGACATGTTTTGCAAATAATTGCATATATTGCATGATTTGTGAGCATTGCGTTCTTGCAAAAAATTGCATGTCCTTGAGGGTTAGCAAAAGACGCTGGAGTGCCCAAAAGACGCTGGGTAGGCAGTTGTGAGGGCCAGGCAGTTGTGAGGGACACAAAGAGGACAGGTTTTGAAAAAGAGTTTTTCGCTTGGTTGATCTGATATAATTTGGGCTGATAAGCTCGTGGGCACTATGCCTAGAGGTTTGGGTTGGCCTCCAGCCTCTACCACTATTAGGTGGATGGGTACCACACCCAAAAAGGGCATGTCCCTACGTCGACTGCATGTGGTATAGGGGGCTACCACTGGTGTCATGGCACTGGGTCGATGTGTCATATGCCCGGTGGAGGCTATGACGTTATGTCCCTAGGTACCTGGGGACCACACGACGGCGAGGTCGTGGGCATAGTTGGACCCTATGGTTTGAGGATTTATTTGCATTGCATATAGCATGACATGAGGTTGGTCGACCATACCAGATATCCATGAGTTGGATTCAGTTGAGCATCTTATGCATATCATGATGTTTATGATATATGATACTTTCGACTTGGATTATGCTATTCTTTAAGTCGTCAATATTTCAATTCGACAGTGGTTTTTAATATTGATATTAAACATGATTATTCGAACATGCACATGTTTTTAAGAGCATATGATTTTAAACATAGCATGCATTGCAAAACTAGTAGTGATAGACTCCTACTGAGTATAGTATATACTCACCCTATCCTTAACATTTTTCAGGATAGTTCCACTCACAAATAGAAGACGTCTCAGGAGATATTAGTGCTACGAGCAAGTGAATAAACAAAGGAGACAACAATACATGTGAGTAAACTCTCTACCCTTTGGACATGTATTTGTATTTATTTATAGTTGGGCTGTGAGCTGTGACTGGATAGACCTGGGAAAACATTTATGATTTTTGAAGTTTTTTAATAACTACTTTAGTTATTGTCAAAAGAAAATTACACTCGGGGTTTTCAAAATGAGTTTGAAAACTAAAGATTTTCAGCTACATTGCATGGTTTTATAAAATGGTTTTCAAATAGGGATGCATCCCGCCTTAGGAAATTAGATATTGCATTTAAAAATGCATGAGAAAACTCAGGTCGTCATAGTTGGTATTAGAGCCCAGGTTTTATCCTTTCACAGCCAGTCCAGCATGTCCAAGGTCATGGGCAATAGAGAAAATCAAGAATAAGTAATATAAATAGGAGTAGTAAAGATGACTACTTCTATTTGAGGATTACAATATTAATGCTCAAGGCATTTCACCATAAATAAATAGGTGAAACACAGCTTGGTTTAACAAATAATTAGGCAGAGGATAGTGCAACCCTTATCCAAGATCTAGTCTAAGACAACTTAAGGATTAAGGATTGTTGTGTGGTGCAAATATGAAAACTCATATATGGATTATATTATGATAAGAGTGATGAAGGAAGATGTTAGTGGACTTGTTGGTAGATAGTTCTGACCTATAAGAGATCAATCTCACCTAAGATGAGAACATCGAAGAACCTAGATGACTATCTTACCATCATAAAGAATATCAGAATATGAGCACACTATCACAAGGGATGTGATATGAGTGTGATAAGGGATGTAAAAGACAGACTTTGAGAAGATCTTGATGATAATCTAAGAGGGATGAGAGTGCAAGATAATATTAGGAAATGACTGTGACTCGAACTAGGTCACAAAGGTATGGATCTTGAAGGACTTAGCTCAATTTTGGATACTATTCAGGAGAGTAAAGTGCTATTGAATAATAATTACCTAAGAATTATGGAGCAAATCAGAAGAGGTATACAAGTGACATATTATGTGAATAAGAGAAACATAACACGAATATGATAAGGAAATGAATTCGATCGAGTTATCAAAAGATTTTGATGATAATATTAAGGATGATAATAGATTGATCCTAACATAGCATGATCAAAATGTCAATGTCATTATTAAGACATTGTATGAATTTTATTGAGGCTACAAGCAACTGAAGATTTCAATGATCTTAAGACAGTTTAGAATTTTTGAGAAGCATTCAGTTTATCATATATGTTACGTAAAGGAATAGATGAAGTATCAATTATATGCAAAAAAGCATATAGAGACATAGATCCAGGTAGACCAAATAAGAATTTTGAAGAAAAGAGAGAAAGAGATAGAGATAGAGATGTAACTATAAGTATTCGATGAATATTGAATATTCAAAAGAAAAAGGTCATGACTTTATTGAGGAAAGAAGATACACACAAATCTTTCATCTTGAATCCTATAGGAAGGTAAACCGAACAAATGCAAAGGAATAATACTAGTTGAGTTGGTGATCTTATTGTAAAAGAGTATAAAAGAGAGAAAGCATATGGGGTTTAAGACTTTGAGTAGAGTATCGAATTTCAGGAGATTATGCAACAAGCAATTTTCGAAGAGGAATGGTGATCCACAACAAATTAAAGTCTATAAATGGTTTGATATCAATTATTACAATTAGATTCTTATCAGATCCATTAGCTTATAGGGAACACCAATGGATATAATCCATAAAAAGGAAAAATTTGGAGATATCTCACCTTGCCAATAAAATATATTGAAAAAGGAATTAAGCTGGGATAGTAACTCGTCCATTCAGCAAGCAGGGTACCATCAAAGATCAAATTGAGGTCTTACTATCATAGATTGGAAGAGCAAATATCTTAAAACCATTATTTAGTCATTACCTTTAGAGTACTGTTGACTAAAATAAGGGTATCCATATTTAATCAAGTATGTTAGTATCCATGAGTTAGTAGTCGAAGTTATATACTCAGAGGGATATTATAAGTATTTGGACATGAGTTGTACCAAAAAGAAGAGTACTTGATTGGACTAAGTCATTTGAGGGTATGAGGTCAGTTGATTAGGCCACATCATGGTGTTGATTAGGCCACATCATGGAGGAGCTACAAGTACAATAAATACAGTAACAACTGAGACAGAAGCAAAAATAAGGAGCGATCTCCACCAGTGAGACAGATTTTTTCAAACCTTAATGGCTACCATGACAAGGTGAAGAAATTACTTTGAGTCTGAAAAATACTACTGAATTGGATTGAAAAGAAAGGTAGATAAGTACCAATCACTTTAGAGACCCTTGAGCTTATGACAAAGATATATCTGGAAAGAGATCAATAGGTAATCAAATAAAGTCTTTCTATATGTCTACAAAAATGTTCTATGCTTACCTGAGTGTTTTTCAAATTTGATGATTTAATAGCTTCAACATAACTTGATGAAGTAGTTATTGAATGAGAACTACTATTATAAGTTAAGTATGAGGAGGCACTTGAAGGATAAAATTTGAGGAATTGAGAAAATCACTACTTATGAGGATACCTCCTGACAATACAGACTGCATGGTTGACGATAGAGCCTTGATAAAAGATTAAACAATATATTGACATAGGGGATGGAAGGAGAAAGTTGAGGTGGCCAGCACATTATAAGGTGAGATTTAATGTTACGTTGCCTTTAGACAAAAAGTTAGTTGTTATGTGCATATACCAAGTACGAAAAAATCAATTGAAGGAACTTCCTAAGGACTAACCCTACTGGATTAAGTATAGAACTTTTGGACTGAAAGGTTACGAAGAAAACCATCAAGCAAAGAAAGGACAAAGAGGATGATGACAAAGGATTCAATCATGACCTAGTAAGGGTACTCGGTTATGAATAAGAGACTTTTTGCTTCACATGAATAGGAACATTAGTGAAAATCCTAATGACAAATTGATGTGAATAGTGAGATAGGCCTCTGGACGACAACATTTGACCCATGATGATGAATCGACTTGAGTTTGGATAAAATCTTCATAGAGGAAAGTGTTTAATGAATTCAATAATTATGAAATGGAATATAGAGTTAGGACATTTTACTTCCAGTATATGATAAGGTCCTTGATGGAAGATACTACTAATTGGCTTTCATGATTTTATTTTGAATGTAACTTTGATCGAGGAATAAAATCACATATGGAAAATTATAGACAGTTGAAATTTGAAGTTAATCAAGGGTTTAGTTGAAGAGCACATGATACCACGTCAGTTATTGAAGTATCTTGGGGACAAATATAAAAGATAAGAACCAAAGTTAGACACAAAAGAAAGAAGGTAATTTTTGGACATGTGGATGATGAAAGAGATCACTAGATGAAAGGGATTATCCTATGATAATCAAAATAGGAGAAATAAGATCATATGATCTCAAAGAAGTATGGAGTAATTTATACATGAATAAAGAAGCATGATCTTATGAGGAGACTATCCTATACATGATGAGATAGGTATAGGAATCTAAGGATTTTGAGATAGATGAATTACTGCTAGAAACCGGTACTGTTAAAACTGGTACGTACGGGAGTATGCATCAGAGTACACAGCGAAAGTGGCCCTTATAAGTAAGGCCTTGTAAAAGGAACAATAAAAATGATAAATTGAGGATGAGCCTAAATTAGATTCCTAAGAGGAGAATGCATTCACCAAGAAGTTATCTAAGAGACAAATAACTGGAAGATGATAATTTATGGAATCTCGAGGACGAAATTCTTTTAAGGGGGTAATAATGTAATGCCCAAGCAATTTACACTATTTTTAACGAAAATTGGACATTCTATAGGAAATAAATTGAGTTAAATGTTTCACTTTATTTAAAATACTAAACGAAGCAATTTTTGAGAAAACTTGGTACCATTAGATTCTACTCAAAAAATGGAATCCAATCACCCAAAACGGAGTTCGTATGAAGAAGCTATGGCCGTTTAAAGATCAGGGGTATTTCTGTAAATTAAATAGAAAAACGAAAAAATGAAAAAGGACAAAAAACGCAGGGGGCCATTTTGATAACGGCACCCCCTATCGTCTTCAACCTCTAGACCCCTCCAGAAACCCTGTTTCTAGAGGTTTCTGCCACTGCCAATGGCGGCACCGCCATTGGTAGCACTGCCATAGCAGGGCTATAAAAAGCCCCATCTCCCCCTCTCTAAAAAATGTGATTTTTTGGTTGTTTTGAGACTGGGGTTTCCGGAAAAATCAGAAACTTGTCTCAAAACCCATCCTCTGCATTTTTTGGCAATGGCCAGGCCCAAGTCTGGCCGGCCATTCCTTTACCCATCTCCCCACTTCCCCTCTTGTCACTCTGGCATCATCGGAAGCAGGGTCTTCCCCCCCTTGTTTGAGTTTTCCACCGAGCAGGCACACCACCGGGGAAAAAGACGTTTCCAGGCTACAGGTAAGCCATTCTTACCCTTTCCTCTCCGTTTTGCTTCCCCAGGGCCAGATCCATGAATGGATTTGGTCTTTTCCAGTTGTTTTCCAGCCGGGTTCCTGGCCGGAAAACGTTCCAAGCCAGCTTGGGCCGGCCCTGCACGAACCAGGCATCCCAGGGACACCATGCTGCACGTGCACCTGGGACTGAGTCCCTGGGATGGGTTCCAGGTGTACGATAGTGTGTACACTGTCCCAGGTGCAGCCTTTAGGTGCGTGGACGACATGGGACACGAGTCCTGGCTCGACCAGGGTGCACGGGGTGCCCTGGGAGCTGAGACGTGCCATGCTACAAGGTGCGTTTGTGCGATGATGCGCATCATAGCACATCACTTGAGCATGCATGTGCGTGTGCAAAACGTAGTCCCTGGCATGGCCTTTGGGTGCGTACGCACATAAGGCAGTCGCGGTGCAACCAGGATACACGGGTATCCTGGGAACTGGGGCACGCGGACCTAATGAGAATTTAAAGTTAGGATTAGAGGATAAATTATAGAGTTTAACTATTGGAAAGTAGATCCACACCATAGGATCTAGCCTGACGAATGAATTAGGCAAGGACCATGGACCCAATAGGCAGATCTAGCGTTCTAATGTCTAAATAGAATGAAATTAATAAGAACTCCTTATATCCATTCATACTTAGGAGTTTATAAATGAGACCCAGGGATGGGTTAAAGTGATAAAGGACGCGACTCCAGGAGACTTTCAGGTAGGTGCTCTATCGCTACTAGACTTTTTAAAAGGGCCATGATTGTTTTGAGAATGCACGTTTTAAGTATAAGTATATGACTTGTTTAGCATGACTTATTTTATGACTTGTTTAGCATATAAATGAATTCAGCATGTATATGATAAATACATTATGCATAGACATGTTTTGCAAATAATTGCATATATTGCATGATTTGTGAGCATTGCGTTCTTGCAAAAAATTGCATGTCCTTGAGGGTTAGCAAAAGACGCTGGAGTGCCCAAAAGACGTTGGGTAGGCAGTTGTGAGGGCCAGGCAGTTGTGAGGGACACAAAGAAGACAAGTTTTGAAAAAGAGTTTTTCGCTTGGTTGATCTGATATAATTTGGGCTGATAAGCTCGTGGGCACTATGCCCAGAGGTTTGGGTTGGCCTTCAGCCTCTACCACTATTAGGTGGATGGGTACCACACCCAAAAAGGGCATGTCCCTACGTCAACTGCATGTGGTATAGGGGCTACCACTGGTGTCACGACACTGGGTTGATGTGTCATATGCCTGGTGGAGGCTATGATGTTATGTCCCTAGGTACCTGGGGACCACACGACGGCGAGGTCGTGGGCATAGTTGGACCCTATGGTTTGAGGATTTATTTGCATTGCATATAGCATGACATGAGGTTGGTCGACCATACCAGATATCCATGAGTTGGATTCAGTTGAGCATCTTATGCATATCATGATGTTTATGATATATGATACTTTCGACTTAGATTATGCTATTCTTTAAGTCGTCAGTATTTCAATTCGACAGTGGTTTTTAATATCGATATTGAACGTGCTTGTTCGAACATGCACATGTTTTTAAGAGCATATGATTTTAAACATAGCATGCATTGCAAAACTAGTAGTGATAGACTCCTACTGAGTATAGTATATACTCACCCTATCCTTAACATTTTCAGGATAGTTCCACTCACAAATAGAAGACGTCTCAGGAGATATTAGTGCTACGAGCAAGTGAATAAACAAAGGAGACAACTATATATGTGAGTAAACTCTCTACCCTTTGGACATGTATTTGTATTTATTTATAGTTGGGTTATGAGCTATGATTGGATAGACCAGGGAAAACATTTATGATTTCTGAAGTTTTTCAAAAACTGCTTTAGTTATTGTGAAAGCATGTGACACTCGGGGTTTTCAAAATGAGTTTGAAAACTAAAGATTTTTCGCTGCATTGCATGGTTTTTATAAAATGGTTTTCAAATAGGGATGCATCCCGCCTTGGGAAATTAGATATTGCATTTAAAAATGCATGAGAAAACCCGGGTCGTCATAGAGTCAGACCCTAATCCATAAAACATCCTTCACTCTTGCTTGGGTGAGTTGTGTGAGGGCTAAGGAGGAGCCACACCCTTCATCGGTGTACACCAACTCCATTTCATCTATTCCTTAATGAAGAGTGTGGCATACCTATCTCTAGGTGCAATAGTCTCCATTTCTTTTCTTTTCTGGGGAGCCCAACTCAAGTGGTTGCATTCTACTTTAGCTCACTTATTTCTCCATCATTTGCATTCTCCTAAGAGTTATTCTCTTCCTAGAGTTCTAGCTAAAGGAGAAGCATAAACTCTCTTTACTCTTTTCTATTGCATGCATTCTCCTATAGCTACTTCTCGTCCCAAAGTGTTAGAATAGGAACAAATGTATATTTATTTATCATTCACTTCTTAGGGATGGTAACTTTTAGGAAAAGTGTTAGGCATCTCCTTTGATGGTAGCCACAGCACTTCAATCTTAAGGGTTTTTGGATTTGAGTTGAAGAGTATATTGGAAAGTGGCATGTTGCGAGTTTCCTGCTTTGCTTGTTTGTTACAAATACGGTGGGTAAACAAGTTGAAGGAATCAACTTGATGATGAAAGCGTGTATAGACCATTTCTTAGTGACTTAGCATGGGAGTTCTACAATAGACCCGTGCAATTATGGAAGTAATATTTAAAACACAACAAGTTCTTGGTACCATTGCCATGGATTGGCAATAGAATTTTAGTTAGAACCTAGGTTAAGTTGCTTTACCACTAGTCATAGTTCTTAGGATTTCATACATTGTTGTCGCATTAGTTTCCATAATTTCCTTAATTCTTGTGATTTTTTTGGTGCCCACTACAATCTCATTCTAACTCTTTCCATTTCCTAGATCAGAGTTGCATATGTAATTTAATATGCACCATGGATGGTAGTGTAATTCATATAGCTTGCATTCATTTATTTGGCTATTGCATATTACTTAGGATTTTTGCATTAGTCGACACTTGCTTAATAAAGATAGCCTAAGCTCAACTATAACCCATAAACATGAGCTATTAAGGTTTTAATGTACAATCCATTGAGCCACTGATCCTTTGCTAAGTAGCATATAGGTAACTGCATTAATTTACTGCCTTTCTTACATACTTAGGACACATTTATTACCATGGGAATATGAAAATAATAAGGGAAATCACCCCTTCAAGATCAAGGGTGGATTTCATCACCATCCATTAGACCATCTAGGTTAATCATCAATTGATGAACCCTAGCCTTTCAAATTAAATTAAAATCACTTAGAAGAGACCTATGGGGATCGACGAGCTCATAGAAATCTCTTAGAAGGAGGTAGATTAATGTCACTCTTTGTGCCCCTACTTGCTCAGTTGCATTGGTAGTAGTTAAATGATTAGCTCTGCCAATACACTCAATGACTTAGACTACCTATGCTAACTGAGAAGGGTGTGAGACAATTGATCAAGATAGGATCTAACTAGTAAGCAGTAAGATAAGTCTGAAAGAGAGGAGGAGCTACCTAGAATAGTACTAATTTAAGAGCCTCTCACATAAAAAAATTCAAGAAAAGTAAACCTTTTAGCTTGTTTGCCATAGGGTTATGATTATCGTGTGTCCTTTGCATAAACCCTCAAATATTTAGACTTCATTATGTAATTATTAATAAGAACTTAAATAGAATGCAGAATTAGAATTTCTATAATTGATTCTTGTAGGAATAAACTTATGAAACACATAGAATCAACACTCAAAACACCAATATTCATAATCTACTATGAATAAGTTTCCAACAACACTAAGAACATCAAAATCAGAGTTTGGATGAATATTTTGTAATCATTTTAATTAAGGTGTTAAAATTTTAAATTTAATAAAGGGCAAGGGGGTAAAATCAATTTAAGTGGGCCCTACTTAATGAATTCCATGTTTTAAATTCTAAAACATGTCAATTGAAAGCCATAATTAATTTTATTGTTTTAAATTAATTATAATTGATTATAACATTTTAAATTAAAATAATTAATAAATTAAAAATATGCATTTCTCTATCTTCATCTTATGATCCACTATAGATAACCATGTGAACCAAGGCTGCATCAAGCTTTGGACCATGCACGATGATTGAAACCCTCTAGTTCCCTCTCTAGCTATTTCCCAACTTTGGTCATCTTGTTCTGACTTTGATGATTGCCCTCCCATTCCAATCACCGTCCCCTCATTTGGGTTGCTTTCTTCTCACTCCTGGTTGTTTTTTTCCCTTTTTGGTTGTTGTTCTTATGATTTGGCCGATTAACAAACAACTTGAAGCATACTGAGAGAGGATAAGAAGAAAGAAGAAAATGGAGAAAAAGAATAAGAGAAGAGAAAATTGAGATTAGGCCTAATAGAAGAAAAGGTAGAGAAGCTGCCATTAATGCTAGTGTGAAGGTCACCATGTGTGAAAGTAGCCATCGATGAGACAATGTTAGACAAAGAGAACAATGACTCAAATCAACGATCCAAGCCAATCATCTTCTCCAAATTGACAAAACGACTACTAAACCTTAAGCTAACCTAAAATCCAATTGTTCATCGCTGAAAAGTTGGCAGACTATAACATGCCAAAGATCTAGAGTTCTCTAAGGAAAACAATAGCCCAGATCAATTATCTAAGCTTGTCATCTTCTTCACCATGTCGAGAGGAGCAAAAAGCCTCTACTTGTTTAGTGATCCAAACAACATTGAGAGAGATCTGGCATCGATTAAAACGCACGACAAGGATTGAAATTGATCATTGTAATTTGATGATTCACCAAATTTCCTAGTCTAAGATACATAAAGGGATGCAATCAAATGACTTGTATGCCTGGTATGCCACTGCTAGTGCACACACGCGTGTTGTATTCTTACAACTACATTTGAAACAAATGCATCCTAGTGATAGTCTGATCCATTCAATAGACCTATGATCCTATTATTAGAACTAATTCATTTTGTAGACCCATGATCCCCTATTAGACCCGTAAATTTAGAAATCAAGTCTCTTTGATCTGAACCATTAAAAATGAGATGAAACCTTAACTTATGAATCGAACAAGCAATATAGACCTGATTTTTTATTTGAGACATCCTTTGAAATTTTCTCAACAACATGAATGATATTCCTCAAGAAAATTATGGAATTGAGCTTATGGATAGTGAAATGTGTCCTAGATCAGTCAAACCAAAGATGATCAAATCGCAATCAAACACACCAACCACCATCACATAATTGGATTTAAGTGATCAGATGTATGATCGCTAATCAATGTCATTTGAATTGATTAAATTTCATTTTATTTTGTTATGCATAGTAAATTATTGAAAACATAGAAAATCATGTATGACTGGGATGAATTGATTCTTAAAATTCTTCTTAAAATTCCCATTAGGGGCAATTTGACATAATAGATCAACTGATCTAATGGATAGATCATCTTGATAGTTATAAATTACAAATTTAAACTCTAAGATAATTGTAAACCACTAATTTGACCAATCAGAATCAGATTTGATAGTCAGATCAATAGGTTGATCATTGAAATGTAAAGTAAAAAATCCATAAGTCATAGATTAGTGAGATTAGAAAACAATAAGATTATCCGAACTAGTGATCTTCAATCAATGGCCAGATCTAATGAGTTGGCATAATTAAAGAAGTAAATTTATGATCAGTGTTCTGTAAAAGTAAGATTATCTTATTTGATGATGATCAAGGAGTAAGTCATAAATGAAAAATAAAAAATTATTATACTGTATGCATGCCTTGATAGATATGCTAGTAGATACATGCTGAGTATTAAAGCATATTCTAATGGGTGTAATACCTCATATATGAGGTAGATGATTTAAGATTGCATTTATTTTCAGAATTTTGAGATACTATGTTTCTAATTATCATTGTTGTTTGACAAATCATGACATGGTTTGATACATTATGAGATATAGATTCCATAAATTTTTTTAAAATACTAAATGCATTTGTTGTTATTTTTCATGCATGTAGTATTTATGACTTGATTCATGGAATAGAAAAACCATTATTTTGTAAATAGATACATATGAGAAAAATGAGAAATAGTTTATAATGCGAGTATCATTCCATGGTTTGGAAATTCATGCAAATATGTTTATAAGCATGATTTGAGTTTTTAATTCTAAATACATGTTTAGTCCATGATATTTAGTGAAAATGAATTTGTATGCTAAAAAGAACTTTATTTAGGTACATGGGTACAAATTAAGTATGCCTTACAATAGTTCCGATGATTTTCATTTGACAGGCAAGTAGTCGATTGATTTAATTATATATAGGCATGGGTGTCTGATGGGTTTGTTTTAGACAGGCGTGGGTACGGTGGATAACATGCTAGGAGAGTAGTAGGGTTTGGCCATCCCCTCTCTAACATTTTTCCATAACGAGGAAAAATTTGGGTGGTAGCAATTATGGGAAGGCCCTACTATGATAACCTATCTCCCCATATAAGCATAATTATGTATTATTCTACAATTTGTTTTAGTGGAGCATGGCAGTGCATCCTGACGGGAATGTGCATTGCAGCATAGCAATTAGCATGTGGGCATGTAGATTTTGATGAAATGGCATGACGATAGCCTAGTATGAGTATTCATGATTGTTATGTGGGCGTATATATGTTTGTGGATGACCTACTAATGAATTTATTCACTACTTTTATGGGTTTAAAGTTATTTTAACTCTTATTGTTATTTAGCATGGTTATTTAGATATTATGCACTTGATATGTATATGAATTGTGAAAATATGACGTTTGCATTATTGGGTTATTGAAATAAATTGTGTTCTAAGAAATTAATTATGAAAATTATTATTTAAGATTAAATGCATCTTTCTCCACATACATAAGCATAGCTTGCTGAAATATTATAAATGTTCTAAATATTTGCAATATCTTAGATTCAGAGACATAGGAGTAGATAAGATTGTACAAGGAGCATGTTAGTGATTCAATCACATTTTAAGGGTATGTTTGTAGTTGAATTATTGGACATTATTACAATAATCGTATTTGGATTGTATTTGTATATCCAGTATTAATATATATATATATATATATTACATAAATATCCCAACATTTAGAAGGTTGTACCCTTAGAAATCACTTAATTATCTTTAATTAGGTTAATTTTATTATTTTGCAAGTACAAGTATAAATGAAAAAATCAAAGAATTACCAATTTTACCCTTAAAAAAGAGAAATTTCACCTTCCAAGCTACATAACGGGTCACACATTCCAAAAATGAAGTCCTAGAAGTTTAAAATGATCATTGGGTGTCACTGTCAAAGTCATAATGGTAAAAAATCTAATGCACAACTCCTACTCAAATGAAGGTGACAAATTCTCAATTCACGCATACATTTCACCATCTTAAGAAGCTTATAAGAGAAGTTTAATTCACAAACATTAGAATCATATACAATGAAAGCTTCTTAGAAATAAAAGAAGACTATGACCCACATGAAGAATTTTTTATTTAATTTCTCTCTCTTAGTCAGCCAAAAGAAGAAGATCAACCAATGATTGAACATCTTATCAATGCAAAGAAGGTAAAGTACACTTGGTCCACAGGAAATACATGAAGATATATGTAAGGAATCAAGACCAATCATTCTAGGGCAATACAATCCAACGGTCGAGAGAAAATGAAGATCTACATGTCATAATGGATCTCAACCATTTAAGATAGGGTAAACATGATCTAAGGGCTGCAAATGAAGCATTGGAAAGATTGAAATCCTACTCACCTTTCCCATGTTGAAAAGTCAACCTAAAACCCTAAGAAAGGAAGATCTCAACCACCCACACTCATTCAAGGGTTCATCATATAGGGTTTTGAAAACATCACTTATACACCCATTTGAATTTCAAGCCCCTGCTTAGGAATTTCTAAATTTGAAAAACACTAGATTACCTCACCTCCTTTCCTTTTCTTTGACTTTCATCTCCATCTATTTCCTTTCCTAATTATTCCTTATCTTTCCCTTCTTCTTTTTTTCTCTTTCCATTTTCCACTCCACCTTCCTTCCTTCCCTCATACACTACCTCTTTATTTCTCCCTTCTATTTATTTTCTTTCCCACATATTCTCTTCCTCCTTTAGCCTTTCATCTTCCAATTTCTTTCCTTTCCCATTTTCTTCACTTCCATCTTCCATCCCACATTTCCTCATGTGGATGGATGATCCTAAACTATATGAACTATAGTAGCTAAACTTATGCAATTATAATAAATGCAATTACAATAAGAGAAGTAAGAGAGATTGAGAGAAACTTATAGTGGGATTTTTTATGAAGATCAAATGTGGGCTTACATACCCCACACTTGTCATGTATTAATATAGCCCATTTAAAATTGGATAAAGAATTTGCAAGTAACAGTGGTGCTTTCACTACAAGTTCACTCAAAAACCTAATATAAGAAAGCAAGAAATCCTATCTAGTTGATAAAGATCCTCTTACCAATTTTCCCTTGCACAGAAACAAGAAACTATATCAATTTATGAGGAATTAGCAAGATATGCAAATACAATGCAAAAATCCTAATCTAATGTAACTTAAGACTACCAGTAAAAATAAACAATTTAAATAAAGATCCAACCACTAATCCCTTGTGAGTCCCTGACAATGGTACCAACAAATGGAAGTAGTATTGCATGTGAGAGAGGTCAAACCCACAAGGAATCTCACAAATTTGTATGTTGGATGGATCTTATTTAAAGTGCTTAACTTCAGTCAAAGATGGAGATTGATGTAGTTGTAGGACATTAAAGTTCACAAAAGAAAGACATGCATTAAATTAACAACTAGAATTAAAGGAAACATACAAAAACTAAAACTAAGGAATGAAATTAGAAACTGACCTAACTAATATGAATTTAACAAAAGAAACTAATGCAAACAAGCATGAATTAAAGTAAGCAACTAACTTAAGGAAACTACTAAATTGGAAACTTTCTTAAATTAACACTTTCTTAAACTAGAATTAGAAACATTTTAAAAATAGAACTTCTCCAAATGAGGAAACTTTCGACCACTAAAATAACATCCCAAAACAAGTAACCATGTGATCTAACTAACTTTAATAAGGAATTTGAAACATATATGTGAACGAAAACTAAAACTTTCTGAAGATGGAACTTTAAAAAAATAAAAAGGAAACTTTATAAACCTAAACTAAGATGTAAAAAATTATTTAACTACTACTAAAACTAAATTAAGCGAGTGAACAAAAGAAGAATCAAAAGTGAATCACCATATGTACCATGAGCATGATCCATGGACTATGCACATGGCTCATAGGTGATAAGTGACCAGTTTTGACTATTTGAATGCAATTAAATATGAAACCTAAGATATGAACTTAATAAATAACCTATAAAGATAAATGGGTTCAAGAGGATTCAAGCAAATAAAGTATTTTGATGGCTGGAAACAAAGCACAAAGTTAAGGAGAAAACTATCCAGATTTCAAGCACTTAAGAACATTAACCAAATCATGAATAAAAAGCAATTGAAAGAACAACTTTTTTGTGAGATAACAACATAGATCCAAATTAATTTGATAATGGAAGCATTCAAGAATAGGAAACCTCAATAATATTTATTGTATTCATGCCAAATACATCAAGATAAGTGCTCATAAAACATTCAAATCTAGAAATTGGGCCTTATACATGGACAATAAACTTGATCCAAACCACATGTACAAATCATTCTAATGACATTCAAACTAAGATAAGATATGTGCAAAGGAAATAAAAAATGGAATTCAAGAGAAAATATGGCTAAGATGTGGAGAATAAGGCAGGAAAGTTAGGTGGGAAGTGAGGTAAGCAAGATGATGTAAGAGAGAGATGGGCTGGCTGGTTGGTTTCCTAATCTAAAAAGGGGAGGTGTCTTTTTCCTTGGATGGTAAGTGAATCTCCCTCCCTTCTAATTGTATGGTGATTGGCTGGTGGAAAAATAGGAATTTTTTTTTTTAAATATAAGAAAGGATGGAAAAACATGTAGGATTTTATGTGCTTTGAATAGACTTAGATCTAGGGGTTTCTCAATTAGGAAACCACTTGAATTTTGCTAATGAAGCAAGGGGGGGTTCCCTCCTTGAGTAAAAAACATGGAACCCTGGGGTGAATGGTGGATTAGGGATGGAAAATGGGTTAGGAAAGTCGATTTTTCTCTCTTGATGGGTCCCCTAATGCATGCTCATCTTACCTTTTACATTAATCTTTTGAAATCCCTTTGAAATCACACTTTTAACATAGGAAAGTTGCATGAATTGATGCTCCAATCATATGGATCTATGTGGCACTCCTCCTTGATTTGATGTCTCCTTCCTTGGTAGCTTTAGTTGCTTCAATGGTAGGATTGAAGGCTTGAGTAGCTCATATGGCTCATCACCTTTTTTCATGGATTTAATGGCTTAATTACTTGAATGGCCCCTGTGTAAAGGTGTTGGAAATGCATGGCTTGGGCTTGGGTACATTTCTAGTGACCTTTTGATTCTCCATTGTCTTTTAACTTACCCTAGGATAGTCTTGAACCTTCATCACACCTTTGATTGATGACATTTAGACTTTGGGTTGCTTAGGTTTTCTAATTAGACTAAGAAGCTTTATGAATGGCTTCAATTCTTATCTTGATCATGCTTGGCCTTTGGATCACATTCTCAACACCTAAAAAAGATGAAAAACCTAATCTAAATCCTAGCAAATTATGTTAATTTGCATACTTACTCTGATTTGAACCATTAGTTCAAAAATGCATGTGTTACAAAATTATGAAAAAGTCTTAGAATTAATACTATATTTTATTACTCATGGGATCCTAATTGAGTACTTTTTTATACAAAATTAAACACTTCTCACACCCCCCTAACTGGAATTTTGCTGGTCCCAAGAAAAATGTGCAAAAAATCATGAAAACAAAAGTGGTTACAGTTTCTATAGGTACTCATGATTGCATTTAGCATATGCAACAAGCCCTTAAACCCCTAGGTTACCCCTTATGGACTGGGTTGGTCTTGTAAAGATTTGCAGTGAATATTCCCACAAAATTTTATAAGATTAAGTTTTTTATTTTATCTTAGGCAATTCTCGTCCATCGGCACTCTACTTGCTTTAATACTTAATAAAGATGAAGGAGAATTTTATGAATTACCCACATACCAAAGCCATTTTATTCCAGTTTAATCTAGGAGTGCGAGTGTATGTACAGGCTACTTAAATAAGGATTTCTAAATAGATATACTCATTACTACATTGGAAAGACATCTTGACCTCAAATTTTCACTAGCATACACTTGTACATAAAGCTCTCTTAGAAATGGGGTCAAACAAAATTCTCTCGCTATGTTCATCAAGGCTATGTTCCACCTAAGATTAATAGGTCTTCAGACAGGATGAAACATATGCTTGGGTGAGGTTCTAAAAAGAAGGGTATAAGGATTCAAAGTTTCATAATTGAGTAGAGGTCTTCAATTGATGTAGGATAATTTTTCAACCTTGACTATATTGAAGTGGATATATTTTATATTTTTCCTTTCTCTTTTCTTCATAAATTTTATTTTATTTTATTGATAATTCCTTTTCTTTTTAACTTGTCTTTCTGAGAAGGAACACGTTTCTTTGCACTTTTGATATTTTTCACTTCTTTTGTACTTTTTCTAAACTTTGCTATCATCCTTAATTTTTGAAAGGTAGGTAATGGATATTTTTACTGAGGTTTCTTTAAGTTAAGGTAAATTGGGTTTAAGAAAGAAAAGACTTACCAAGAGACTCAAAGAGTCTAACTAGTGGTACGATCTACTAGGTGGGCTTTATGTCCCTGAGTAATAACAAGGATGTCCTATATCATTTCTTAGGTTTCTTAAAGCCTATCTGAGTCAATAAATATTCATTAACCATAGTTAGTACTCCTAGTTGATTTTTGGTAATTGATCAGAATAAAAATAATGGGATCTTCAAAGTAATGTCCACTAAAGAAAGTATAGAATTACATATAACCCTCAGAATGATGATAGTCTCTAATACTCACTTGGGTATATAGGACTCCATTGATTTCTTTAGGGTCTATAAGTCATAACCATCTATTTGCCTAACTATGCACTGTGTAATAGTGTTTTTCAAATTTACTTTTCATAAAATACTTCAAGACAAGAATAAAATGCAGAGTTAACCATATTCATTTCTATTAAGAAGTTAAAGTAGTGGAAATATTAAACTTCAAACAATCCAATTCTCATCATAGTAAAGGAACTTTGACTTTAAAAACTTTAAAAAACTCAGAAAATTTTGAATTTTTTTGAAACTATGATCATGAAGAAAAACTTAGGAATCTCATGCATGTCAACACCCCCCAACCTAAACTAAACATTATCCCAAAGCTTTTAAACATAGGACACCTATATGATAAATGGATTATTTGGAATAATGAGACTCTAAAATCCTGGTCTGCCTCATAGTGAGCGTTAAGATTAACATCTTCAACCAACGTTACAAATTGCAATTGCGATGTGTAAGATTGGTCTCCAGTGTATCAAAGTTTGATAATGATGGTAAAACTTCTAGAGTTAGATCTTCAATTATGTTGCAAGAGTCTTTAGGATCTAATTGTTGATTGTTGGCATGGAAAACATTAAGCTCAACTTTCATATTGCTAAAGGATAATATAAATATACCATTTCTAGAACTTATGATTGCATTGGAGGTTGATAAAAATGGACGTCTAAGAATAACTGGGATTTGATTACCATAGTTTGACGTAGGTTGGGTATCTAGTATAATGAAATCTATAGGAAAATAGAACTGGTGTGCATGTATTATCATATCCTCAACTATACCATGTGAAAGTTTAACTGATCTATTTGCAAACTACAATGTAGTGTTGGTTGGCATAACGTCACCATGCCTTAGTTGCTCATAGACAACATAAGGCAGCAAATTTACACTAGCCCTTAGGTCAAGTAGTGCCCTATCTATGACATGATTTTTAATGACACAAAAATGGTAGGATACCCTGGGTCTCTAAACTTAGGTGGGGTCTGGTGTTGTATTAGAGAGCTCACCTGCTTGGTGAGAAAGCATTTCTTTTGCACATTGAGCTTTTGCTTTGTTGTGTAAAGCATTTTTAGAAACTTTGCATGAGCAAGAATATCCTTAATATCATTGAGTAATGGGATATTAATTTGCACATGTTTAAACACTTTCATTATCTCATTAAAATTTGTTCCTTTCTTAGCCGTGTTGATTAACAGGGGAATGGGGCTTTATGCACATTAGGTGCCTCCATTACAGGCTTAGATGGAGTAGGAGATTTCTATCTTGTCCATTTTTCCTGAATTTTAACTGGTTCATTCTCCTCTATAGTTTCCTCTATAATGATAGAGTTTGCTTCTCATGGGGTCTTTGTAAATTTGACAATGACCCTAATTCAAATTAGCCCTTAGGTTTTGAATTTGGTTGACTAGTAAACTATCCCTTTCCTCTATCAACAAAGGCACCTGACAATTGGCCAATTTGCATTTCTAATTTGGAAATGGCTTGAGAATTGACATTTGATCTCTGTTTACTATCTATGATGGCCTGTTGAGTTTCATCTTGCTATTTTAAAGTTTTATTTATAAATGATAGCATAGTTTCCTCCAAGGTTGGTTTCTTTGGTTGCTAAGGGAATTGAAAACCACGTGGCTATAGGGGAACTGAAGATTTAGGGAAGTTCTAAGCAGGGGTTTCATAGATGGACCTCCTTGGTAATTATTCTTGGACCATGATAAGTTAGGATGCTTAGCCCATCCTGGATTATAGGTCTCTGAGTGGGGGTTATTGTTATGGTTGCAATATTCATTAAGAGCATTCGCTTGTTCCCAAGGATTTTCCATGTATACACTATAAGATGGACAAGTTGAGGTTAAATGTGTCGAGCTGGAACAAACAGAACCAAAATCTTGTTCAAGTTTTGTGGGTGTATTTGCAGTCGTGAAGGCTTGGAACATATGTTCAAGCTTGTCAAATTTTCTAAGTAAGGATTCATGCTTACCCATTCTTTTAGTCAAGGAATTGAGCTTATATGACATATTTGAGGTCACTTCTATTTCATACAAGCCTCCTTTCCTTTGAGGCTGGGTATTTCTATCTCTCCTATTGGAATAGTCCCATTGTTAGGAATTTTCAGCTAAAGTTTGGAAAAATTCCTAGGCGTCTGTTTCATTTTTTATCATGAGGGCCCCTCTATTAGTTGTATCTACCATTTATCTATTTTGAAGTGTTAATGCCTCATAGAAGTCTTGAACCTGATCCATGGTGAGGGAACTTCTACAAAAGTTCATTCCACCTTTATTAGCATTCATAATATTTCTCTTCATCTATTTGTTGAAAGTTAATGATCTCCCTTCAAAGGGTATTAGTCTTATGGACAAGAAAGAATTTGTTTAGAAACTTCCTAGATAATCATATAGATTTTATTAAACCATATGCAATGGCTCAAATTCTTAGTCAATCCTATTTTCGATAGGAGTAGCTGACAATTGACTCCAAATTCTCCATTATTTTTGTATCTGTAATAGTGCAAAAAGAAGGCCTAGCTCTAAGTTGTTTAGTAATAGTGGAATTGAGTTTCTCAACCCTTTGCCTTAAGATTAGTACATCAATCCCATGAGCCTCTTATCCACTCTCATTCAATCATGGAGAGGGAGCAAGTCAATATAGAAAAACTCACATTGGGTTTAGGGATAAAGAATTCAGCCATGATTTGGCCTTATGTATTAATGAAAAGGGAAACAACATTAATCTAGTAGAATCATCCGAAACATTTTAGAATTTGAATGTGGCACAAATATCAAGGAACTCCTTGACATGTAGGTATGGATCCTCTCTATCATGACCATAGAATGTTGGGAGTAATTAAATAATTCCAGGTTTAAGTTCAAAATGGTCTACAGTGATGGGTGGTAAAGTGATGCATGATGAAGTGTTTAATTGAAGTGGCCTATAGAAATCTCCAATAGCCTTATACTTGACGTCAACTGGTGGGTCTGCCATCGTGTTAGGAATTTGATTTCTTAACCCTTGCCTATGAGTACATTCAATCTCAGGATCTAGTGGTACTAATTTGGTATTTTGAGATCAATGTCCTTGCATGCACTATAATGATATCCTAACTAAATGATCCAATCTAATTCTAAAGAACACCTAAGTTTATATGCTACACAAGCAAACAATTCCTAATGCTAATGAGATGTCTTGTTGATCATTGTTAATGTGATGACTTGGGTTTTCTCATGCATTTTTTTAAATGCAATATCTAATTCCTAAGGAGGGATGCATCCCTATTTGAAAACCATTTTACAAAAACCCATGCAATGCAGCGGAAAATCTTTAGTTTTAAACTCATTTTGAAAACCCCGAGTGTCATTTGCTTTCACAACAACCAAAGTAGTTTTTGAAAAATTTCAAAAATCGTAAGTGTTTTTCCCCAGGTCTATCCAGTCACAGCTCATAGCCCAACTGTAAATAAATACAAATACATGTCCAAAAGGGTAGAGTGTTTACTTACATGTATGATTGTCTCCTTTTGATTTACTTGTTCGTAGCACTAACATAGGCGTCCTCTACTCATGAATGGAGCTATCCTGAAAAATGTTAAGGATAGGGTGAGTATATACTATACTCAATAGGAGTCTATCACTACTAGTTTTACAATGCATGCTATGTTTAAAATCATATGCTCTTTAAAACATGTGCATGTTCGAATAATCATGGTCAATATCGATATTAAAAACCACTGTCAAATTGGAATACTGACGACTTAAAGAAATAGCATAATCCAAGTCGAAAGTATCATATATATATATATATATCATAAACATAATGATATGCTTAGATGCTCAACTGAATCCAACTCATGGATATATGGTATGGTCGACCAAACTCATGTCATGCCATATGCAATGCAAGTAAATCCTCAAACCATAAGGCCGAACTATGCCCATGACCTCGACGTCGTGTGGTCCCCGGGTACCTGAGGACACTCGGTCATAGCCTCCACAGGGCATATGACACATCGACCCAGTGCCGTGACACCAGTGGTAGCCCCCTGTACCACATGTAGTCGACGTAGGGACATTGCCCATTTTGGGCATGGTACCCATTCCACCTAATAGTGGTGGAGGCTGGAGGCCAACCTAGACCTCTCGGCATAGCGCCCACGAGCTTATCAGCCCAAATCATATAAGATAAAACAAGGGAAAACCTCTTTTTCAAAACCTGTCCTCTCTGGGTCTCTCACAACGGCCTACCTAACGTCTTTTGGGCACTCCAGCGTCTTTTGGTACCCCTCAAGGACATGCAATTTTTCAAGAACTCAATGCTCACAAATCATGCAATATATGCAATTGTTTGCAAAACATGTCTATGCATAATGTATTTGTCATATGCATGCTGAATTCGTTTATAAGATTAAGTCATGCTAAACAAGTCATATAACTTAAACTTAAAACATGTAGTCTCAAAACAATCATGGCTCTTTTTAAAAGTCTAGTAGCGATAGAGCACCTACCTGGCTAGATCGCGCTAATCCCCTTGTCCTCATATGCTCCTGAACACGGTTTAGGAGAACAAGGTTAGGTTGGCCTATTTCTATAGGTTTTAGAGTGGTTGATCTCACTACTTAGGCATTAAGGGTTCATCCCCATGCCTATGGGTGTCCTAAGGTCCTAACTGGGCCTTGGTATTATCAGGTTTACAAAGGTTTAGTGGCCCCATGCCACTATCATAGTCTAAAGGTTATTCCCACCTTAGATTGTGCCTTGATCAAGTATTTTATGGTTTGGGTGTGTCCACGTCGTTGACACGGACACAACGCCTTTCGCGGTGCCTCAATCGGAGCCCTAGATCTCAAGTTATAGGCTTTTTAGTATCACATGTACATAAAAGGCCCTTAAGAGGTGGAAGCCCAGAACGCTAATGTGTTTCGCGCCAACGGCATGTGCCCCAGCGGGAGCGTCTGCAGACGCACCCGGGCTTTTGCCCGACTTTTTCATTTGCGGGCACGTCAACAAACGCGCCCGTTGGGTTTTCTCAATGCACAGCGTGTGTTTCGATTTGACAAGGACCTGGGCATCCTAGGGACACCCTGGTTTGACCTTGTCGAACTAGTGCGCCCCAGGGACCGTCCCTAGGTCCTTTGTGGCTCTCTAGAGCTTCGTTTTGCATGATTTTTCATGCAAAAACTTAGGGAAACTTAGCCTAGGACTAAGGGGGAGACGGGTTTGGAGGGGTTTTGGGCATACTTGGTTCGTGGCTGGGTTTTTCTCCATGTTTTCTCCTATTGTTTACTTCTCCACAAAGGGTTTTTCCCAAGCTTTTGGGCTGCCATTAGAGGCGCCCAAGAGCTCTATTTATAGAGCTATAAGAGGGTTCTGGAGGGGGCTCTTACCGCCATTCAATGGTGGTGGTTTCTCCTCTAAACACTGCCGTTCTAGAACCCTCTAGGAAGTTGAAGAAGAGGGGTGCCCGTATCAAAACGAGCCCCTATGTTTCTCAGGCTAAATCCGTTTTTTAATATAAATTACATTTTTGCCCCTGAACTTCAAAGGGCCATAACTTGCTCATTTTAACTCCATTTTGGGTGATTTTGGTCTTGTTGGATTCGTTTTTCCAAGACGCACCTAATGGTACCATTCTCAGGACCAAATTTTTGGGTCCAGTAAGGGTAAATAGTGAAATGACCAAAATACCCTTATCTTCAAAAATTGAACTTTTCATTTCCTATAGAATGTCCAATTCATTTTTGTTAAATAGCGTAAATTGGTCAAGGCATTACAGTTAATCTGTGAGGTTGTAGCTTTTAACCTAAAGCAAGACTGCTATCCAGACTTGACTACTCCTTACTAGTTAGGTCTTGCCCAAGGTAGTTAGTACAATTCTCATGGAAGGAGGCATTTAGGTCTCAACAACAGCCAACAAAAGGCATGAAAAAATCACTTGGATTTTGGATACCCACTATAACCACAAAGTTCAAGAGCCACTGGAATGACAATAAATCGCCTCTTTCAAAAAGGGTCCTATGAGATCAAAACCCTATGTCTCTTACTACTTGATTTTAAATTAAGATTAATGGATGGAATTGCAAGCATACAAGGAATTGATTTGATTTCCTAGGAGGGCCAAGGATTTGGTGATGAAATCTAGTCCTTATCTTGTGAGGGTTCCTGTGAGGCCCTTACTATCAATGTGTACATCCACCATAAAGCAGTAAACATGAAATGCAATACATGGAAAAGAAACTAATGCAGCATGTGTACTATCCTCCCAAGGGTTAGATAGGTGCAATATAATGCAACAACACTAAATAAGGTACAACAAATAAGATAAATGATCCTATACTATATGAACTACACTACCAATAATTATGCAATTATAATAAATGCAATTATAATAAGAAAAGTACAAGAGAGTGAGGGAAACTTATAGTGAGGTTTTTGATGAAGATCAAGTATGGGCCTCCATACCCAACACTTGCCATGTATTAATATAACTCATTTAAAATTAAATAAAAAATTTGTAAGTAACAATGGTCCATCACTACAAGTTCACTCAAAAACCTAATCTAAGAAAGCAAGGAAATCATATCTAGTTGGTGAAGCTCCAATTTCCCCTTGCACAAAAAATAAGAAAGATATGCCAATTTATGAAGAATTACCAAGATATGAAAATGCAATGCAAAAACCTTAATCTAATGCAGCCTAAGAATACAATTAAAGATAAACAATTTAAATAAAGATCCAACCACAAATCCTTTGTGATTCCCTGACAATGGTTCCAAAAGCTTGATGTAGCTCTAAAATTACTTACAAGCACATGAACCAAAGTAGTATTGCATGTGAGATAGGTCAAACCCATGAGGAATTTTGCAAATTTGTATGTTGGATGGATCTTACTTAAATTGCTTAACTTTAGCCGTAGAGAGAGATTGATTTGGTTGAATTATGAAATTAAAGTGCATAAAAGAGAGTCACACATTAAATTAACAACTAGAATTAAAGGAAACATACCAAAATTAAAACCAATGAATGAAATTAGAAAATAAACTTATTAACATACATTTAACAAAATAAACTGATGCAAAACAAGCATGAATTAAACTAAGTAACTAACTTAAGGAAACTACTAAAATGGAAACTTTCCAAAATTAACACTTTCTTAAACTAGAATTAGAAACTTTCTGAAAATAGAATTTTCTAAACCCAAATTAGTAAAATTTTTAATTCCAAACTAAATACAAAAACAAATAACTAATGAGATCTAACTAACTTTAACAAGAAAATAGAAACATGTATGTGAATGGAAACTACAATTAAGGAGACTTTCTAATCCTAAATTTTTTTAAAGAAGGAACTTTACAAAAATAAAAATTGAAACTTTCTAAACCTAAAATAAGATAAAAAAATGAATTAAATACTTCTAAAACTAAATTAAGCAAGTGAATGAAGCAAGAATCAAAGGTGAATCACCATATGTACCATGAGCATGCTCCACGGACTATGCAGATGGTTCATAGGTGCAATAGTGACTAATTTTGACTATCTAAATGCAAAAAAATGTACAATATAAGCTATGAATTTAAAAAATAACCAAAAAAATATAAATGGACTCCTAAGGATTCAAGCAAATAAAGTATTTAGATGCCTAGAAACAAAGAACAAAATTAAGGAGAAAAATTTCCAGATTTCAAGCACTTAAGAACATTAACCAAATCAAGCATAAGAAAGAAATTGAAATGAAACTTTTTATGCAAGATAACAACCCAGATCCAATGCACTTTGATAATGGAAGATTCAAGAAAAATAAACCTCAATGATCTTTCTTGTATTCATGCCAAATACATTAAGAAAAGTGCTCATAAAATATATGTTCAAATCTGGAAATTGCACCTAATTCATGGACATAAAAATTGACCCAAACCACAAGTACAAGTCAACATAATAATCTCAAAATAAGGTAGGATAACAAGAAAAGTAAACCCAAAAAGGAATTCAAGAGATAATATGGTTAAAATGATGAATTAAAACAAGGAAAATGGATCTGCAGCTAGGTTGAAAAAACACAGTAGAAAAGGTGGAATTTGTAAGATAGAAATTAAGGCCCCAAGCTATTTATTCCCTTGTCTGTAACTTCCAGAGAAGAACTAAATTAGATCTTGATTGAATGGCAAAGAAAAAATAGTGGAATAGAGTGAAGGAGAGAGAGCAATAGGGATGGAAAAAGTTGTATGGAAATAAAGAGCAAATAATACAAGAAAAACACAATGAAATCAAAGCAAGGAAATTAAATCACTAATCTTGAATCATAGAATAAATAAAAAATGGTATAAAAAGAAATCCAAAAGAAGAAAAGCACCAAAAACAATGCCCAATTCCAGCAGCAAAGATTACCAAAGGAAGGTAATGTTCTAAGGTGTCTCACCCACCTCTACTTTGAAAAAAGATGTTGGAAGCCTTGTGGTATTTATAGATGATTTAGTTTCCAACTTGATGAATACATAATCTAGAAAAGAGGAGGAGATCTAGATATAGGGAAGAGGTGGAGAATAAGGGAGGAAAGTTAGGTGGAAAGTGAGGTAAGCAAGATGGTGTAAAAGAGAGATGAGCTAGCTGGTTGGTTTCCTAATCTGAAAGGGTGAGGTGCCTTTTTCCTTGGACTCCCTTATAATTGGATATTGATTTACTGATAAAAAAATAGGAATAAAAAAGAACAACTAATATCAGAAAGGATGGAGAAAAACCTAGGGTTTTATGTGCTTTGAATGGACTTAGCTGTAGGGGTTTCTTAATTAGGAAACCATTTGAATTTTGCCAACTAAGAAAAGGGGGGCTCCCTCCTTGAGTTCAAAACATGGAACCCTAATGTTAATGGTGGATTAGGGAGTGAAAATGGGTTAGGAAAGCAGAATTTTATTTCTTGATGGGTCTCTTAATGCATGATCATCGTACATTTTACATTAATCTCTCAAAATCCCTTAAAAATCACACTTTTAACATAGGAAAGTTGCATGGATTGATGCTCCAATCATGTGGTTCCATGTGACATTCCTCCTTAGCTTGATGGCTCATTCCTTGGTGGCTTAAGTGGCTTCAATGGTTGGCTTCAAGGCTTGTGTAGCTCATATGGCTTATCACCTTTTTTTATGTCTTTAATGGCTAAGTGGCTTGAATGGCTCCCATGCAAAGGTGGTGGGAATGCATGACTTGGGCTTGGGTCCATTTCTACTCCCTTTTTGTTTCTCCAATTTCCTTCTTGCTTAACCTAGGATAGTCTTGAACCTTCATCACACATTTGATTGATAACATTTAGGCTTTAGCTTGCTTAACTTTCTTAGTTAGATTAGGAAACCTCATGAATGCCTTCAATTCTTATCTTGACCAAGCTCGACCTTTGGATTACCTTCTAAAGACATAAAAAAGATTAAAAACCTTAACTAAGTCCTAGAAAACTATAAGCAGTTGCATGCTTATTCTAAATTAGCTCCTAAACATGCAAAATATCAGACTTTTGCACTATTAGGTTAGAAATGCATGTGTTACAAAATTCTAGAAAAACCCTAGAATTAATACTATATTTTATAACACATGGGCTACTAATTTGGTACTTTTTATACAAAATTGAATATTTATCAAGAAGATCAAAGTTTAACCCTTTGGAGAAGAGGTAAGGAAGCTCTTCCATCCCCACTTTCCTTTCATTTTTTATTTCTTTCTTTCTTCTATTGTCTTCCTCGTTCCCCTTCTTTCTTTTCTTGTCTTTTCTTTCATGCATAGAATCAATTGGAATTACATGCACCATTGTAGATCTTGCATTTAATATCATCATTACATGTCTAGTATGCATTTTCCTTTAGGTCTTGCATTCATTCTTTCTTCTTTCCTCTTTAGGAAACATGAATATCATCCAGCTTTATCATTTTTTATTTGCATGCATACATTCCATCCTTTCTTACATGTCTACCTTGCATCGTTCTTCACTTTCACATGCACACACCATTTCGTTATTGTCTTCCAATCCTAGCCCCTTGTACTTCTATTTTCCATCTTTCTTTTCTCTCTTTGGGTAGTGAAGGACTCTTCTAATTCATAAGCATGGTTGAGTATTCCATTTGGTTTGTGGCATGTTGGGTTAGGGAGATGAGAAAATCTTCGTGGTAGATTAGTGTACTTTGGTTGAATGTAAGCGTATTGGCCTTTGTTGAGTAACACAATAAGAAGGCAATTGAGTGGTGTAATGCCTGAGCAATTTACATTATTTTTAACAAAAATGAATTAGACATTCTATAGGAAATGTTCCCTTTTTGGAGATAAGGGTATTTTGGTCATTTCACCGTTCACCCTGACTAGACCCAGAAATTTGGTCCTAAGAATAGTACCCTTAGGTGCATCTCAGAAAAAGGAATCCAACAAGACCAAAATCACCCAAAACAGAGTTAAAATGAGGAAGATATGGCCCTTTGAAGTTCAAGGGCAAAAGTGTAAATTAATTCAAAAACGGATTTGGCCTGAGAAAACAGGGACCCGTTTTGATACGGGAACCCCTCTTCTTCCCAAACCTCTTGGAGGGTTGTAGAACGGCGGTGTGCAGGGGAGAAACCACCGCCATTATGGAGGTTTCTCCACCGCTATTCCATGGCGGTAAGAACCCCTTCCAGAGCCCTCTTCAAGCTCTATAAATAGAGCTCTTGGGCGCCTCCAATGGCAGCCCAAAAGCCTGGGAAAAATCCATCATGGAGAAGCAAACAAGAGGAGAAAACATGGGAAAAACCCGGCCACGAACCAGGTATGCCCAAAACCCCTCCAAACCCATCTCCCCCTTAGTCTTAGGATGAGTTCCCCTAAGTTTTTGCATGAAAAACCATGCAAAACGGGGCTCTAGGGAGCCACAAAGGACCCAGGGACGGTGCCTAGGCATACTGGTTCGACAAGGTTGAACCAAGCGTGTCCATGGATGCACCCGCAAACGAGAAAATAGGTAGAAGGCCCGGTGCATCTGTGGACGCGCCCTGTGGGCCTTCCATGTATTATGAATACTAAAACGCCCATAACTTGAGTTCTAGGACTCCGATTGAGGCGTTGCGAAAGGCGTTGTGTCCGTATCAACGATGCGGACAACCCAAACTATAAAATACCTGATCAAGGACATATATAAGGTGGGCATGACCCTTAAACAATGATAGTGGCGTGGGGCCACTAAACCTTTGTAAACCTGACGATACCAAGGCCTAGTTAAGACCTTAGGAGACCCATAGGCATGGGAATGAACCCTTAATGCCTAAGTAGTGAGATTAACCATTCTAAAACCTATAGAAATAGGCCAAGCTAACCTTGTTCCCCTAAACTATGACCAGGAGCGTACGAGGACAAAGGGGCTAGTGTGACCAAACCAAGTAGGTGCTCTATCGCTACTAAACTTTTTAAAAGAACCCATGATATTTTGATATAGGTGCTCTATCGCTACTAGACTTTTTAAAAGGACCATGATGTTTTGATGTAGGTTCTCTATCGCTATTAGACTTTTTAAAAGGACCATGATGTTTTGATGTAGGTGCTCTATCGCTATTAGACTTTTTAAAAGGACCATGATGTTTTGATGTAGGTGCTCTATCGCTACTAGACTTTTTAAAAGAACCCATGATGTTTTGATGTAGGTGCTCTATCGCTACTAGAATTTTTTTAAAAGAACCCATGATGTTTTGATGTAGGTTCTCTATTGCTACTAGACTTTTAAAAAGAGCCCATGATTGTTTTGAATGCATGTTTTGAGTATAAGTTATGTGACTTGTTTATCATGACTTAATTTTATAAATGAATTCAACATGCATATGACAAATACATTATGCATAGATATGTTTTGCAAACGATTGCATATATTGCCAAGACATGTGCTACATGCATAGATTGCATTATAAGTGTAGCCTTGGCCAATGAGGGCGGGCCGACGAGGGCGGGCTGATGAGGGCGAGCCGATGAGGGTGAGCTAGAGAGAGCTGGCAGGCTTCTAGGTAGGGTTATGACTTTGAATGCGAGACTAGCATGAGCAGATTTTATGCATTGCATGCATGTTTTGCAACTGATTGCATAAATTGCATGATTTACGACGAATAAGTGTCATATGCCCCGTGGAGGTTATGACCTTGTGTCCCCAGGTACTCGGGGACCACACAGCGAGGAGGTCATGGGCATTGTGGGCCCCATGTTTTGAGGATTTGCTTGCATTACATATGGAATGACATGAGGTTGGTCAACCATACCATATATCCATGAGTTGGATTCTGTTGAGCATCTTATGCCTATCATTATGTTTATGATATATATGATACTTTCGACTTGGATTATGCGATTCTTTAGGTCGTCAGTATTCTAATTCGGTAATGGTTTTTAATATCGATATTGAACATGAGAGTTCAAATATGCACATGTTTTAAAAAGCATATGATTTTAAACATGGCATGCATTGTAAAACTAGTAGTGATAGACTCCTACTGAGTATAGTATATACTCACCCAATCCTTAACATTTTTCAGACACAAGTAAGCACTTAAGGACAGGATATGCCCGTGACAGAAGACACCCAAATATATCATTTTTTAGGATAGCTCCATTCAAGAGTAGAAGATGCCTCAGGAGATGTTAGTGCTATGAGCAAGTAAATAAAAAAGAGACAATTATACATGTAAGTAAACACTCTACCCTTTGGACATGTATTTGTATTTATTTACAATTGGGCTGTGAGCTATGACTGGATAGACCTGGGAAAACATTTATGATTTCTGAAGTTTTTTTCAAAAACTACTTTGGTTGTTGTGAAAGCAAATGACACTCGGGGTTTTCAAAATGAGTTTAAAACTAAAGATTTTCCACTACATTGCATTGTTCTTATAAAAATGGTTTTCAAATAGGGATGCATCCGCCTTAGGAATTGGATATTGCATTTAAAAATGCATGGGAAAACCTGGGTCGTCACAAGTGGAGTTCAAGCCTGAAAAAGAAGAAGAGGATGTGGAAAGAACCTTGTTGAGTGAGACAATAAAGGACTTCTATAACAGCCACCTCAAGGAAGTATCTTACATTTCTTTGTTTACTTTTCCTTCCCTTTAATTATTTATTATACTCTTTGTAATTCAAATTTAATGAAATAAATGTTTTTTTTTTCATAGTTAGTTTATTTTATTTCCTTGCTTTTTTAGTTGCCTTGATTAGTTGGTTAGTTTAAAGTTCTCCCTTTCTTTTCTTGTTGGCTAGGTTAGAGTAAAGAAACTTAAGTTTTATTTAACTCTTGTTTATAAAAAATTCCTCATAGGATCAACCCACATTTTCCTATTTTATACTCTAACAAAATCGTGCACCTGCGATAATCTCCAAAGTGACACCAAGTTTTTGGCACTGTTATTGAGTACTTGTAATGGAGTTTGATTGAAATCTAAGTTTTTTTTTACTTTACCAGTAGTCATAGTGTTAGGATTACATATAGAATAGTTGTTTAATTTTTGCATAATTTCCTTATTTCTAAATAATTTGATACTTTCCTTTTTATTAGTGCTGAAATTTGGAGAAAGAATATGGATTTGATGGAATAAGAAAAGTAGATTGTAGTGAGGATGTGCGTATAAATTTTTGTGCACCCTAGTTCATTTAAATTTAAAATAAAGGGTTGTAATAATACGGGTCAAGGGTGGGCCATCCTAACTTAGAAGAGGAGGTGACATGTAAATAGACCCACTCCTGTACAAGAAGACTAAATCTAGGTCCCCACACTGACCAATCCTAACTTCCTCCCAATTCTTAGATTATGTTGCATAATTAATTTAGTTGCAAATAGAGCATATAGAGGCATTCACTTATACTCATTACATTCTAGGGTTTGCATTAGATTTACTACTTTCCTTACATATTAGGCCGTGCTTACAAGCTTTAAGGTGAATATACACTGATCGGACTATGTGGGAGTGCTTAAATAAATTAGTAAGGGCACTTACCCCTACAAGATTAAGGTTGGATTTCATCACCATCCCTTGTACCACCAAGGTAAATCATCACCTTACATGCAAATCCAGCCTCAACAATTTAATTAAAATCATGCCAGAAGAGACCTTAGAAGCTTACGAGCTCGTAGGACCTTCTTGGAAGGAGGCAACCTATTGCCACTCCAGTGCCCCCTACTTGATGAGCTATGTTGGTATTTAAACAACTTGCTCTATCAACACATTAATAGCTCAAATCACCTAAAGATAACTAAGGAGGATGTGAAGTGGTTGATCATGGTAGGATCTAACTAGTAAGCAATAGCACAAGTCTAAAAGAGACAAGACACTACCGAGGTTAGACATAACCTAAAAGCCACTCCCTTAAAGAAAACAAAGAAAAATCAACCTTTTAGCTTGTTTGCCGTAGGGTTAGGATAAATTTTTGCCTTTTTATTAGCATCTTATAGCATGTAGGTTGCATTTCTAATTTAGGCTTCTTTAGACTGGGTAGAGAAAAAAACAAGAAGAACTCTTTCATTGTATATAAAAAATATCTTTCATTGTGTACAAAATTGAGTAATCTTGGTCAAGGACTTAGGAGTCAAGAAGATTTAGAAACCCTTACCAAAAACATGGCCAATGAAGCTAAGCCTTTAAGAGATTATTTCATACTATTACAACTTAACTCCCCAACATATATAGAGTTACCTGCAACTAATGCAGAACACTTTGAGTTAAAACTAGGTGTCATTGAACTTGTACCAAAATTTTATGGTCTAGCTAATGAGGATCTCTACCACCATCTCAAGGAATTCCTCGATATAGGTGCTATATTTAGATACTTAATTTTTTTTAATGACTCTATTAGGTTGTGGATATTCACATTCTCTTTAATTGATAAAGCAAAGGCATGTCTAAATTCATTAAAAGTAGGGTCAATTACTACATGGGAGCAATTAGCTAGAAAATTCCTAAATAAATTCTTTCCAACCTACAAAACCAATGCCTTCCATAGAGAAATTATAAACTTTCAACAAAAAGAGGGTGAATATTTTTTATGAATGCTAGGAAAGGTGGAATGACCTCTTTATTAAGTGTCCAAACCATGGTTTTAAGAAATGGAAGTTAATACAATATTTTTATGAAGGTTCGATCTCATAGGATCAATGTAAAATTGATGCCACTAGTGGTGTGGCAATCTAGACCAACAGTAATGTTGAGGCTTGAAATTTCTTTAAAAATCTATTTGAGAATTCTCAACAATGGGATTATTCTATTAAAATAGATAGATTTTTAGAGCCTCTAAGGAAAGGCAGTACATATGAGATACTGGCCACTCCTGACCTTTATAACAAAATAGACTTATTAATAAACAGGATGAATAAGATTAATAGTCTTCTTACAAAAATAGGAGAAGTTGTGTTAGCTAGAGAATCCATTATGCAACCTCCACCTGAGGTTTGTTCAATTTGTTTTAGTACAACACACCCTACCACTTCATGCCACTCTAGCTATACATTCCCTAATAAAATTTTGGAGCAAGTGAATGCATTACATGCATTCAAAAATCCTAGCAACGATAATCCCTATTTTGTGACATACAATCCTAAAAGGGTTAAGCATCCCAAATTTTCATGGTCTTAGAATAACAATAAGGAAGCACCATCTGAGATCCCTCCTAATCATAATTTTCTTAGAGGCCTAGTTCCATAGCATCCAATACCACAATAGTCAAGGAAACAATCTTTAGAAGAGACTATGAGTTTGTTTATGCAAAGTATAGAAGATTACAACAATGATGTTAAACAAAAATGTTGACCCACTTGCAATCAATTGCGCAGTTGGAGTACTAAATGGGTCCACTAGCTCCTACATTTTTTGATAAGGAACCAGGACAATTTTCTTGTCAACCTATGCCCAAGCCTATGGACCAATACGAGATTGACACCACCTCTAGTGAGAAGACATTTCAAGAACAGACCCAGTTCATAAGTACCCTTAGAGTGGGATGACAATGGATAATCATGTAGGATTTATAAGGGAAACTGAGAAAGTTTGTGAAAATGAGAGTCCTATAAAGAGTATGACGGGAAAAGAGAAGAACAACCATGTCCTACTTCTCCTTACCCTGATCCTAAACCACTTTGCATTCCAAAGGCTCCATTCCTCAATAAATTAAAAATGGCTAAGAAGGAGAATAAATTTGATAAGTTAATGGTTGTATTCAAATAGGTGAATATCAACATTGCATTATTTAATGCAATCAAACCGACCCCTTCTTATGCCAAATTTTTAAAAAATCTCTGCACACACAAGAGAAAACATCAGTTGCAGAAGAAAACATATCTTGCCGAGCAAGCTAGCTCAATATTGCAAAGCAACACTCCACCAAAATATAAAGATTCAGGATACCCCACTATATCATGAATGATTGGGGAACACGCAATTGATAGGACTTTACTTGATTTGAGGTCAAGTATTTAACTCATTACCTTATTCTGTATATAAGAAATTAGGTTTAGGAAAGATGAAAAGGACTACTATCACACTACAATGAGTAGATAAGTAGTTAAAGTTCCTCATTATATGGTAGATGATGCACTAGTTTAGGTTGATAAGTTCTTATTTTTAGTAGATTTTTTAGTCTTAGATACACAGCCTGTACAAGAGCTTGGTAATCAAATTCCAATCATTTTGTGACAGGCTGTTCTTGCCCACTTCAAATGCAATAATTAATTGTGGGAATAGAACCATGCATTTATCTTTTGAAAACATGGACATCAAGCTTAATATCTTTAATATAGGACAACCAAACTCTGAAGCTCCTTTTGAAGTGTAATATAGAGTCTACCATCCCTATCATCCTTCATCATTGATTCTCTCGAGGCATGTGTAGCTCATTTTAGTTTTAATAATTTTGATGTAGATATCTCCATTGATTAACTGATTAGTTTACTTGATCCTGTGCCATTAATGGACACTTCTAAATGGAAAGCCTGAGTAGGACTCATCACAATTCTTGAGTTTCCATTTGAGATTTTCATTGCCCAAGACACACCCAATTTGAACTTATAACCTTTACCCAATGATAGCCAATACAAGAGCTTAAGTTCATTTGAAACCTTACCTGTGACTGTATAACATGAAGGAGAGTCCATTGATGTTTCTGCAGAATATCATCCAACTCTACAGTGTGCAGTGATGATGAACAATGTGTAAGCCCCACTATTTTTTTGCATTAAGAGAAACATGACGATTCTTTTAGAGAAATGCAAGGTGAGCTTATCCCTAATATTCAAGAAGATGTAAGAGAGGAGGAACATCTTTTGACATTCCATATACCCAATTTGACCAATCAAGGTCAACATCTTCTTGAGTTGGTCCAAAAAAATTCTCTTTCGCAATAGTCCATCATGCTATATTGTTATCACCACTCTACAACTCTGAGTGGCAAAAGTACAATGACTACCATGAGATTCTAAAGTTAAGTGAGTTTTCTAAGAACTTCATAGTTAGTTAGGTTTATGGTTTCATAGGTTATTTAGTCATAGAGTTTCATTTTGCATCATTTCATTATTGACCATGTCAACAGATCAATGCATTGTCCCAAGAGTGCAAGTATTATCTTTCTAACCCTTCCTTTAGGTGTATTAATTTCATTCGTCCATGGTTCAAAACATTTGGGACAATGTTTAATTTATATCTAGGGGATTTGAGTCTTGATGTGTCAAAAGCTTTTCTTATTTATTTTTGAGTCATTTTATTTAAATTTATTCTTGAAAAAACTTAAAAAAATTTTTGAAAAACTTTGATAAAAAATTTATGTAAAGTTCCTTTATAAGGATGATAATTTGGATTTTTTGACCATTCAAGCTATCTCTTGAACTTTATCTTATTAATAGATTTGAATACAATTAGTTTACTACTTTATTCTTTTTTAAAGCTTTTCATGAATAGTTAAACTTAAAAAATTCATTCCACAAAATGGCTATTTATATAATTTAAGTTGAAGAAAAATTTAACTTATAGATCTTGAAGAAGATAAGTGGAGACTATTAACCCATGTGAGCTTAAGCTTTCTAAGAGTTATACATAAATTCCAATTTTTTCAGTAGCGAACATGATTCCTAGTTGGTCTCATTATTCTTATTTTGGTCAACTATAAGAAAACATGTGATGGATTGTACTAATAATATCTTGAGTTTACAGTCATTTTAAGTCATATGAAACCTAGGAAATGATAGAGGCCATCCTTGACAAACCAAAGCCTTGAGCCTTCTCTATGTTATTTTTTTACTAGTTAACCCCTTGAACCTTTATATTAATTATATTAAGCCTTTTCTTTGTTAACCCATTGACCATTACCCATATTAAAACCTACATTATATCCATTACTAAGTGTTTTTGGAAATATAGAGAGATGATTGAAGAATATCTTGAAGAAATATTATGAACAATACAAGTCAAGAGATGAACCTCAGAAAAGGAATAAAAAAGAGAAAAATTCAAAGAAAGGCCATATATCAAAGGTGGAAAAATGAAGACAAATGAGAAAAGAAAAATGATAGGCGGTGAAAGCAAATGTTCAATCTTATGGGTAGAAAAGAAAGTTGTGACTACACTAGTAGAATACATTTATATATCTTCCAAACAATATTTGTGTACCCTTACACCGTTCTTTTGATAACCCTGTCTTAAGCCTATGTTTCATCCTATTAGAAGTCCTAACTTGATCTTAGGAGGAATATGATTTAGATATGGTTATCAATGTGTTGTGAATATTGGTAGAGTCTAACATTCCTTAATAGTTGAAATTCTTTCATGAAACCATTATCATTCTTTAAAAGTTATCATTTTTTTGTATGAAATATGTGAGAATTTTGAACTTGATGAACATTATTCTACTCACATATTAATAAAGATTTAGCCATTTTGAGTGACGTCCTTTTGAGTGTCAAGTATATCTATGAGATTTGAAGTCGAAGCATACATTTGAATGATATGTAACAATTTCCTCAAAGATCGGTAATGGTAGATGTAGTAGCTATATCACACACTCACATTCTAAGGCTTGATGAATTAATAGGATATCTTTAGCATATGGGGAAGATTTTGAATTGTTCATCATTTCTATTTGCATGCTAAAGTTAAGAATTTAATATAATCTGAATATTATAATATTTTCTAAGATACATGAAGGACTTTCATAACATTTTTGAAAATATTTATGAGTATAATTTCTGAAACCTTTACGAGACTACAAGTTGTCCACTATGGATAACCTAGGGGTTCAAAGGCTTTTTGTATATGCTAAATGTAGACTACAACACTACTGAAAGTGATTATGACTTATTTTTAGAGTTCTCCTTTTCTATTTTTATAGTTTTTCCTGAGGACCAACAAAATCTAAGTCTAGGGGTATCTAATATATATATATATAGAAATATTACATATATATCCCCAAAATTAGAAGGCTTTATCACCAGAAATCACTTACCACTAATTGAGATTAATTCTACTATTTTGCAAGTCTAGGATACAAATGAAAAAATACACAAATTGCCAATTTTACGACTAAAAGAGAAATTTTAGCTTCCAAGCTATATCATGGGTTACATATGCCATAAATGAAGTTCTAGAGGTTTAAAATGATTATTGGGTGTCAATGTCAAAGTCAGAGTATTTAGAAATTGCATGCACCCAACTCCTTCTCAAATGAGGGTGAAAAGGTGGTGAATTCTCAATTCATGCATACATGCATACATTTAACTACCTTAAGAAGCTTATAAGAGAAGATCAATTCACATACAATGGAATGATATACAACAAAACCTTCTTAGAAATAAAAGAAGCCTAGGACCCACATGAAGACTTTTTGCTTATTTTCTCTCTCCTACTCAACCAAAGAAGAAGATCAACCAATGATTGGACATCTTATTCATGTAAAGATGGTCGAGTACACAGTCCACATGAAATACATGAAAATATCTCTAAGTCATAATGGATCTCACCATTATGACTTAGATCTAGGGCAATCTAATGCAACGATGGAGAAAAAATGAAAATCTACAAGTCATAATGGATCTAACCATTCAAGATAGGGTAAGCATGATCTAAAGCCTAGGAATGAAGCATTAGAAATATCAAAACCCTCAGTCACTTTTCTCATGTTGAAAATTCAACCCAAAACCCTAAGGAAAGGAAGATCTTAGCCATCCATTCTCATCCAAGGGTTCATCTTATGGTTTCTAAAAACATCACTTATACATCTATTTAGATTCCAAACCCCCTCCCCTCCTTAGGGCTTTTTAAATTTGAAAAATGCTAGATTCATTCACCCCCTTTTTCTTTTCTTTCCTTTCCCTTTATTTCTTTCCCTTGTTTTTCCTTTCTCTTTCCATCTTATTTCTATCCATTTTCCACTCCACTTTCCTCCATTATTAGGACTTGCACTTCTTAAAATCTATACAAAAGAGGTGAAAAATAAGAAAAGCTTTATCTCTTACCTCTCCCTTGTACTTGAAAATGCTAAATCTATGAGAAATATAGGATGAGAGATCACCTTTACCAAAGCTCCCAGAAGATAAAAGTTCAATCCTTTCAAGAATACATGAGAAAGCTCTTCTATCCCCACTACCCTTTCTTTCTTTCTTTCTTTCCTTCCTTCTTTCTTTCTTTCTTCCATCTTCTTCCTCATTCCCCTTCTTTATTTTTCTTTTCTTTCATGCATGGCATCAACAGAAATTATGACACCATTGTAGATCTTGCATGTCGCTTCACCATTATATGCCTAATATGTGTTCTCCTTTAGGTATTGGATTTATTCTTTCTTCCTTCATATTTTACGCTTTGCTTATTACACCAGAATTAGTTCCTTGCATTCTTCCTTACTTGCATCCTTTGCAAACATGCATAGCACCCACCTTTATCACTTTTGATTTGCATGTGTAACCCCCATCATTTCTTGCACACCTCCCCTTCATCCTTCCTCACTTTAACACACACACACACACACACACCATCTTTCTTTTCTTTCTTTGGGATTTGGGAATAAAGGAAAAGGAAGAACACATTCTAATGGTAGTGAAGGACTCTTCTAATTCTTAAGCATGGATAAGGATTTCATTAGGTTTGTAACATGTTGGGTAAGGAGATGAGAAAAGCTTGGTGGTAGATTAGTGTACTTTGGGTTAAATGTAAGTGTTTAGGACCTTATTGATAACATAACAAGAAGATCATAAAGCAAATGATAAGTGCTCAATTTTGTAAAAAAATACCCAATTAGTAGACCATGTGTTATAACTTATAGTGTTAAATTAGGGTTTTTGGCCAAAATTTTGTAACACCTGCATTTCTAACCCAGTCGTTCAAAAGATTGATATTTTATAGGTTTAGAAGCTTATCCATAGTAAATATGTCAATTATCATAATTTTCTAGGATTTATTTATTTTCTTTTACTTTTGTAGGAAGTGAGAAGATGATCCCATAGCCTATATTGCACTTAGTAGAGGTTTTTGTTGGTTGAGCTACACAGTTAGCTCACTAGGTGTTGTAGGGGGAGGTGTGCCCTTACTCTGTGTTGTGGGGTGGAGCCTATAGAAGAAATTGGAAGAAATCAAAGATGATTAAAATGATCCATACAAAAAAAATAAAAATCATGCATTTAAATAATTTGCATGAGAATTGGAGCCATACGTGAGGTTTCCTAGTCCAATTGAAAAACCTAAGGAACACAAGCTACTCAAGCCTTGAAGCTAAGCATGGAAGCCACTTAAACCATCACGGAATGAGCCATCAAAGTGATCCATCAAGCCATGGAGGAGTGCCACATGGATCCACACAATTGGAGCATCAATTCATGCAACTTTCCTATGTTAAAAGTGTGATTTTTAATTGATTTTGAGAGATAATTGTAAAAGGTAAGATGATCATGCATTAAGGGACCCATCAAGAGAGAAAAATCCAATTTCCTAACCCATTTCCTATACCTAATCTACCATTCATCCTAGGTTTTCATGTTTTTAAGTCAAGGAAGGAGCCACCATCCAAGAGGAGTACATCCCTCTTGCTTGGTTGGCAAAAATCAAGTGCTTTCCTAATTATGAAACCCTAGATCTAAGTCTATGTAAATATGTAAAAATCCTCGGTTTTCTTCTAAATTTTCCTCTTTAATTTTTCTCACTCTTCCCACCAAACCAATCACCAATCAATTAGGAGGGAGGAGAGCCACTTTCCTTCCATGGAAAATGATGCCTTCCCCTTACAAAATTAGTAACCAGCTAGCCCTTACTTACTCCACCCTTTTATGTCATTTTTTTAATATTATTCCTACCTAAATTTCCACTTCCAAAACTCTTCCTAACCTTTCTCATTCAATACCCCAACCCTAGAGCCACTTTCTTATGGATTCACCCTTTCCTATGTTAGGAATCCACTCATATATAGCATACAATTCATATGAATTTTTCAAGTAGAAGTTGTGCGAGACAACTTTCAAATCAAAATTTTCCTTCGTTAAGTGTTTTATTTTGGCCAAAACACCCCTAGTTTAGCATTTAATTAGACCAGATACTCATTAATTTTGTAAATTTTGGATAAAATATAAAATATAGCTTAAATTGACCATTGAATCGTAAATTGTCAAAATTAACTGTCAGATGATCAATTGAGCTAAGTGGATGCTTAATGTACGATTTAGATGACTCTAATCTAGTCTTTGGCCTGACAGATCAACTAAAGGAGGGTTGGATGACTTAGATGTAATTTCAATGGTGCAGATCAGTTTGAAGATCAATAAGACAAGGGATGAAGGGTTCTTAAAAGAAGAAGGTTTCTTAATAGAAGAGGAGTCTTGATTTGGAAGAAGAGGAAGTTTCCTAATAGGAAACTAACTCTTAAAGGAAAGAGGTGGAGGAAAATTAGGAAGGGGAAAAGTTATAAAGAGGGAATCGTGGGGGAAAAGTTTGGGAGTTTGGAGTTTTGGTTTGTCTTTGTTTAGTGTCCTTGCCATTCCTTTCTTTGCTTTTACCGTATTCTCCTTCACTTTCTCCACTTGCTTTCATGTTCACGGCCACAATCTCCCTCTAGTTTCTGTTCTTTGTTTACTGCTTCACAACCAATTACCATCTCTTCTTCATCAACTATACAAGTCCAGAATCCTTACATGCTCCAGTCAACCCATCTTAAACTTCTCCTATATTTCTCTCTCCCGCATAGCACCTTTCCTTCCTACTATCTTCCTACTCTTGTTTCTATTTGTTTTTCTTTCCCTTTCCCTTTCCCTTTACCACACCAGACCCATTCCCCATCTCCACCGGTCAGCCATTTCACCACCCCATCTCCCTATCATCTCTTCCCCCCTCACTCGTATTTATCTCTCACTGATTTTCCTCCTCTGTCGATCCATTCCACCTAGCATCATTCTACCCAATTTCCCTTGTCCAAAACCAACTCCACATTGCCCCTGGTGATCACCTTCTCTACTTCTCTTCATCTCCAATCGCACAATCCAAGCTTCTCTGCATCTAATCCTTACTGCACCACACCAATTTCTTCATCATCACCCTTCTTCACTCCAACCTAAGGCAACCCAGACCCAGCAACCAATCTCCCTATCTTTCACCATTTCTCCCTCTGTTTGCCCAATCATCAGCACCACCCACTCCATTGCCCCGATTGGGATCACCCTGTTTCACTGCTCCACTAGCCAAGAGCTCCCTCATCACTGTCCACACCAGATGCATCGTCACCCACACTGGACGGCATCCCTGGTTGCACCTCTTCACTGCCGACGTCTACCTAGATTGTCCGACTCTGCTCCTCCACCACTAAACGATAGTAAAAGTTTGCCCAAATCAGAATAGGATGACGCCCAGCCAAGACTGCACCACCAGGCATCAGTCCACTACCTAGGCGTTTGCACATCTCCATTATTTTCGAGGATCTTCTCCAACAAAGTCTTCTCCGAGAGTTTTAAGGAAGTTTCAGGAAAATTTCCATTTTTGCTGTTAGTAGAATATTTCAAATTACATGTTCTGTCCTATTACTATTCATATTTTATGTTGTTTTCATTTTGGTTATTCTCGTTCTATGTTATTCTGTGTTAATCTAGGAACTATCTTATCTGTTCCTGTTTAACCAAATCAAGGGTTCTGGTTAAATCATGGGAAAACTCTTTTTTCTTGTCTGTTTTAATTCATAATTTCAATTAATTTTTAAAACTTGATTTTAGGATAGTTTCCTGTTTAAATGTTATTTCTTATCTTCAATTTGGGTTCTGAAAATAGATATAAGGCATTAATTCTTAAATTCCTTAATTAGATTAGATATCTTAAAATTTGAAGAATCTGACAAATCCATCCATCAAATCATTAACCCAGGACATTTTGAATGTATTAAGGGAGTCTGATCAAAGTTTGGGATACTAGAATTGAACAATTGGACATTACTTGAGCTAGGGAAGTAGATTTTTCTTCAGTTTTCTAGTTTAAGTTTTAATTAAGGTTTTGTTGTTTCTTTTTCTATTCTTTCTAGAATTAGACCTCTGAAATTCCGTTGTTAAACTAAAGATGAAGAATGATTTTTTTTTTGTTAATTTTTTTCAATTAATTTGAATTTTAAATAATTAAAATTTATTAGAAACTTCAAATTCTTAAAGCGCTTCCCTATGGGATTGACTCGTACTTGCATTAGCTATACTACAATAGCCCGTGCACTTGCGAAATGCATCAATAAGTTTTTGGTACTATTGTCGAGGACCCACAAAGGAGTTTTTATATATAATTTAATTAAAAATCCAAAAAATATAAAATTTTTAAAAAATCCAAAAATATAAAAAATCCAAAAAATTGTAGGAATTACAGAGTTTCATCATTTTACCCAATTTTAGGTGCATTTTTCAATGCATAACCACCTAATTTCCTAAAATTGGTACTTATTTCTAATTTTATTTTTAAGGGAAACAAGAAAGTGGAGGAAATTGGCAAGGAAATCTTCATCAAAATGGAAATTTCCATGCTTTCTTAGAATGGGACTTTTTTTTTTCTTTTTTTCTTTTGAGTGAATCTTGTAGTGAGGATGCTTATAAAATGCAATTTCCGTTTTAATTTTAATGGGTTGTATAATACAGGGCAAGTGTGGGGTAAGGTGGCCCATACTTAATCTTCATCAAAAACCCCACTGTATGTTTCTTCACTCATTTATTTTCTAGATTAAGGTTTGCATTTAGAGTAAATTTGCATTATTTAGTAGTGTAACTCATATAGAAAGCATCTTTTATAATTGTTGCATTTTTAGGGTTTTGCATTAGTTTATTGCTTTTAATTGCATCCTAGGACATGATTAATGCTTTAAGCTGATATATATGCTAACCAAACTACCATGAAGCGTGGAATTTAATTAGTAAGGGCACCCTATCCTTATAAGATCAAGGGTGCATTTCATCACCACTCCTTGGCCCACCTAGGATAATCATCTCAAGCGTGCTACCATACCCTTCAAATCAAATTAAAATCAATTAGAAGAGCCCTATAGGGCCATCACATGCTCATAGGATCCTCTTGCTAAGATAGGATTTTGAGCACTGTGGTTATTGGGGGTTGTCTAATAGAGCCTCGCTCTTCCCTCACCTCCTATTGATGTTTGTGAGATCTAAATGCCTCCTTACATGAGGTTTGTATTAACCACCTTGTGGAAAACCTAACTAGTAAGCAATAGTCAAATCTAAAGGAGAGGAGGAATGCTAGATTAGGCTAATTAAAAGCATTGTCCCCACACAAATTCAAGAAAATCAATATATTGGTTATTAGCTTAAGGTGTTTGATTGTGCCTTTTGCTTACATCACTTAGAGTTAGAGTTAGCATTTAGAGTAGTACATTTTAGATTAGGAATAGTTCATGCAAGGGCATTGATCTCAGACCCAGAGCTACTACCTTTAAACCCAGATATTTAATGCATCCAACACCAAGGGGAAAGAAACATAGTTCCTATCCCTATGGTTGAACCACTAGTAGAGATTGAGCGTAAGACAATTAGAGATTTTTATGTGCTACTCCAACTCAATACCCCATCCTGTATAGCTTTACCTCCCGCTAATGCCGACCACTTTGAGTTAAAGTCAGGAATAATTCAATTACTCCCTACTTTTTATTGTCGAGACTGAGAAGACCCATACCTACATAGTAAGGAGTTCTTTGATATTTGTGCCACATTTAGGTTTCAAAATTTTTTGGATGATTCAATTAGGCTTAGGTTATTCTCATTCTCACTTAAGGACAAAGCCAAGTCATGGCTTAATTCCTTGGAGGTAGGTTCCATACATACATGGGACCAATTGTCTAATAAGTTTCTGAACAAGTTCTTCCCTGTTCACAAAACAAATGCCCTGTGGCATGAAATTATAAATTTCCTACAAAGGGATGATGAGCAATATTACAAATGTTGGGAATGGTGGAATGAATTGTTACAAAATTGCCCTCATCATGGATTTGAGAAATGACAGCAAGTTCAATACTTCTATGAGGCATTGACGCCTCAAAATAGACAAATGATAGATCTAGCGAGTGGAGGAACCCTCATGTTAAAAGATGAAGGTGAAGCATGGGAATTCTTTCAAACTGTAGCCAATAATTCTCAGCAATGGGATTATTCAAATAGAAGAGAAAGAACTAACAGCCCACTAAGAAAGGAAGTATCTATGAGATAGGAGTGCATACTGATCTATCTTATAAGCTCGACTCTATCACTGAAAAATTAGGTGGAAGAATGGACAAGCTTAAAACTATGTTTCAATCTTTTAAGACTGCTACCTTATCCTAAGAACCTCCATAAGAGGTATGCGCTACTTGTTCTAGTCCAGCCCATTTAACCTTATCTTGTCCATCTAATAAAGTATTCTCTGAATATCTTGTAGACCAAGTGAATGCATTGAATGCATATCACCAACCTAGTGACAACCCATATTCTGAGACCTACAAACCTGGATGGGCTAGGCATCCCAATTTGTCTTGGTCAAAGAATAACCACTAAGGGGGACCATCTGTAAATCCCTCTGTCCAAAACTTTTCTCTTAGAACTACAGTTCCCCATCAGCCACCTGGCTTTCAACAACCTCAACAACAAAAGAAACCATATTCAGAGGAAAACATTCATACCATGCTGGAACTAATTCTAAGAGGGAATGATTACATTAAAAAGGCCTTACACCAGTTGCAAAATGAGACTAGATAGTCAGCCAATGTCAACTGTCAAGCCATAGCCAAGTTAGAGATGCAGGTAAGCCAATTTTTAGTTGAACTACATAATAGAGGAAAGGGTCAGTTTCTAGTCAACCCATCCCTAACCCTAAGGGTCAATTTGAGATACGGTTAAGTTCTCAAAACCTTAACTGTCATGAACATGCCAAGTCCATAACCACCCTTAGGAGCAATCGTTAGATCGATAACAAAGAAGAGCAGGCTAAAGAAATTGAAGAGGAAAAAGAGGCAATAAAAATACAAGAAAAAGAGAAAAGACAGAACAATCTTGTAGAACCTATAGTGGACGCATCCTATGTGCCTAAAGCCCCTTTCCCCAATTACAGAATAAATCTAGGAAGGGATAAAACTTCAATGAGTTAATAGAGGTATTTAAACATGTACAAATCAATATACCATTGCTCAATGCAATTAAAGACATCCTTGCCAATGCCAAATTCTTAAAAGAGCTCTGCATAGTAGAGCGAAAGCTTAATGTGCAAAAGAAAGCCTTCCTCACCAAACAGGTGAGCTCTTTGATTCTATATAAGAACCCACCAAAGTTTAGAGACCTAGGATGTCCTACAATCACTTGCATTATTGGAGATTATGTCATAGATAGGGCACTCCTTGACTCAGGGGCTAGAGTTAACTTGTTGCCATATTCTGTCTATGAGAAACTAAAACTCGGTGAGTTAAAACCAAACACTACCACATTACAATTAGCTGATAGATTTGTCAAGATACCTCATAGTTTGGTTGAAGATGTCTTGATACAGGTGGACAAGTTTTATTACACTATTGATTTCATTGTGCTAGACACCCAACCTATATTCAATCCTGGTAGTCAAATCACAGTCATCCTTGGATGACCATCCTTGGATAACTATAAGAATGGTGTAATGAAACTCTCATATGGCTACATGAAGGCTAAGCTTATGTTTTTAATGCTGATCGACAACATTTAGACCTCGATGATCCTTGTGATGTCAACTTGATAGAGAGTCTAATTAATGAGATTCATTCACCATTGTCCATCTCATACCAACTAGAGGCTTGTCTGGTGCACTTCAATGGAGAATTTGATATAAACAAGTTTATTGAGGAGGTAAACAATCTTTTAGATGTTGCACTAATCATGGATACCTCTAAGTGGGGTCCTTATGTGGAACCACTCCCACTGTCTAAATCTATCCCCATACCTTCAATAGAGCAACCACTATCTTTGAACCTAAAACCCTTGCCTGATAACTTGAAATATTCATACCTAGGCCCAAATGAAACCTTACCTACAATAATAGCATTAGAATTAGATAAAGAACAAGAGGGTAAGCTTTTAGATGTTCTTAAGGAACATAAAATGCTTTAGGGTGGACTATAGCAAACATATAAGGGATAAGTCCAACCATATGAATGCATAGGATAAATCTAGAAGAAAATGCAAAACCTTCTAGGGAAACTCAAAGGCAACTAAACGCCCACCAAAAGGACATTGTTAGAGATGAAGTCCTAAAGCTCTTAGATGTTGGCATCATATACCCTATCTCTGATGGTACTTGGGTTCGCCCCATTTAGGTTATACCTAAGAAATCTGGGGTCACGGTTGTAAAAAATAAGGATAAGGAGCTAGTCCCCACCCGCATGACCACTGGGTGGAGATTTTGTATTGACTATCGAAAGTTGAATGCAGTCACGAGGAAAGATCATTTTCCTCTACTTTTCATTGACCAAATGCTAGAGAGGTTAGTTGGACATTGCTATTACTGTTTTCTGGATGGATATTCCAGTTACACCCTAATTTCTATAACACCAGAGGATCAGAAGAAGACCACCTTCACCTGTCCTTTTGGAACCTTCGCCTACAGATGCATGCCTTTTGGGCTTTGTAACACTCCAGCTACATTTCAAAGGTGTATGTTGAACATTTTCGTAGACATGGTAGAAAGATTCCTTGAGGTGTTTATGGATGACTTCTCAGTATTTGGGTCATCATTTGATGAGTGCCTGCACCACTTGAAGCTAGTCCTTGCAAGGTGTCAGGAGAAGAATCTTGTCTTAAATTGAGAAAAGTTCCATTTTATGGTATGGAGTGGGATAGTATTAGGCCACATAATATCACCCAATGGGATAGAAGTCAATAAGGAAAAAGTGAATTTAATACCCAACCTCCCTCCACCAAGGATGGTAAAAGAAATTTGCTCCTTTTTAGGACATGCTGGCTTTTACAGACGATCCATCAAAGATTTTAGCAAAATTGCCAAGCCCCTATGTAATTTACTTACAAAGGAGGCCACTTTTGACTTTGGTGAAGACTATAAGAAAGCATTTGAGTGACTTAAAGGCTGAATTGACTTCTACACCTATTATCCGACCATCAGATTGGAACATACCATTTGAGATAATGTGTGACACGTCGGATTATGCCATTGGAACTATTTTGGGGTAGCGCATTGATAAAATTTCCCATGTGATATATTACGCTAGTAAAACACTAAATGATGCACACACTCAACTATTCCACTACTGAGAAAGAGTTGTTAGTTATAGTGGCTTTGGATAAGTTTAGATCTTACCGGTTATAGTCTAAAGTTATAGTATACTTGGATCACGCGCCCTTAAAGTACCTCCTTTCTAAAAAGGATTAAAAACCTAGGTTGATCTGTTGGATACTACTGCTACAAGAGTTTAACTTAGAAATTAGAGACAAGAAAGGTTTAGAGAATGTAATAGTAGACCACTTATCCAGATTAGTGGTCAAACACACCAGCGATCAAGGGCCTCTAATTGAGTCATTCCCAAATGAACAGTTATTGCATGTTTCCTAGTTACCTTGGTATGGAGATATTGTTAATTATCTTATTACAAGGCAAATGCCTGATCATTGGACCATACAAGATAAAAAGATATTTTTAACTGTGGTTAGATATTTTACTTAAGATGACCCATACTTATTCAAGTACTATCCTGACCAAGTAATTAGGAGATGCATACCAGATAGTGAACATAATCAAATCATCTCCTTTTGTCATGATCATGCATGTGGGAGCCATTTTAGCTTTAGAAAAGATAGCTGTAAAAATTTTGCAATGTGGATTTTAATGGCCAACCATATTTAAGGATGCACATGCTTACTGTAAAGCATGTGTAAGGTGTCAAAGGTTAGGAAGGAGACATATGACACCCTTAAACCATCCTTGTCATAGAACCTTTTGATGTTTGGGGCATAGATTTTATGGGACCTTTTCCTAATTCTTTTGGAAATCTGTACATCCTAGTGGGAGTGGACTACATGTCCAAGTGGGTGGAGGCTATACCTTACAAAATCAATGACCATAAGGTTGTGGTAAAATTTTTAAAAGAAAATATTTTTGCATGGTTTGGTACTCTAAGAGTCATAATAAGTGATGGGGGAAAACACTTTTGTAATAAAGTGTTTGATAACTTAATGAAAAAGTATGATGTCAACCATAGGATAGCTACCCCATACCACCCTCAGACCAGTGGTCAAGTAGAGGTATCCAATGGGGAAATAAAGTGAATTCTAGAAAACCCCTATAGGAATGTCACCCTATTGTGTGGTCTATGGAAAGACCTGCCACTTACCAATAGAGTTAGAGCACAAGGCATATTGGGCTATCAAAAAGCTAAATTTTGACTTAGATTCTGTTGGAACCCACAAAAAACTCCAACTCAAAGAGTTGGAAGAATTGAGGAAAGATGCATATGAATCTACACTATTATATAAAGACCTAATTAAGGCTATACATGATAGACATATTTTAAGAAATTCCTTCACACCAGGTCAAAAGGTTTTTCTGTATAATTCTAGATTGCATCTATTCCTAGGAAAACTTAGATCTAAATGGACTGGACCTTATATAGTATGCACAATCTATCCTCATGGAGCCATCGAGATTGAAAAGTATGGAGAAATCCAAAAGGTCAATGGTCGAAGGTTAAAACCTTTCCTGGAATTGCCTGACCTTGAAATTGACGAGACACTTTTAGAAACACCTGAGTATCATGATCCATGTTAGATTGCCACTCCAGGAGCCTTGTAGCATATCATCATTGCACTCATCATTATGTCTAGCTAAAGACGTTAAACTTAGTGCATACTGGGAGGCAACCCAAGGGTTTAGAGTCTACATCACTCAATTTCCACATAGAATCCTCTATTTTCAAACATTAGGGACAATGTTTCATTTAGGTTGGGGGGTGTAGATGCACATAGAGATTTTAAATTATCTTGAGTTTTCTTTATACAAAAGAAAGTTGAAAAAAAAAAAGTTTTAAGGTAGAGTTCCCTTGCTGTGATGAGAACTGAATGTTCAGAATTTAGTAAATATACTATTTTCACCTCTTAATGGGAATGCATATGATTACTTTTGCATATCATTCATGTGTTGAAGCATTTTATGAAAGTTAATTCTCAAAAACCATTTACACACAGCACATAATCAAGACTAATATAGAGGTATGACTTAGAGACCCTGAGGAAAATCAGTGGAGACCTATAACCTAGTGAGAGTTTGAGACTATCTTCTTTTAAAGAGTTATAAGTAATTCCATAAATTCTTCGGTGTACATACATTAGTGTGATCTTGTTATCATTGTTTTGGTTAAACATCAAGAATAGATAGGAGTAATAGCTTTAATTCTAAAAAATTTATTGAATCTGATAGGCTTTAGAAAACCTAGGAAATGATATAGGCCATTCTTGCCTAGCCCATAGACATAAAGCCTACCCAGTATAGTACTAGTTAGCCTTTTGAGCCTGTTATTAAGCCTTTTCTTTCTTAACCCCATTCACCTTAACCCAGAATAACCTAGTAAAATAAATAACCACTACCCATCTTCAAAATGAGTAGAGTAGAAAAGGTTCAAAAATAGGACAAAAAGTCAAAGAAGTGAGAAAAATTACCTGCCTTTCTTCCAAAGAAGAAGAAAGAAAAAAAAAAGACCAAAATTTGAAAGAGAAATTCACTTCAAGTACAAACCCCCTCCCCCCCTCAAAAAAAAAAGTTGTCCTAGCAGATATTCATTGAAGACATCTACTTAATTTTGAACCTTTGAAATCTTTATACCCTACTTTTCTAAACCAGTCATAAGCTTACATTTTGTCCTAGTTAAAGACCTATTGATCCTAGGTGGACATAGTCTTAAAGAGGAGATAAAAGGAAGGAATAAAGGTAAAAGAACCCTAATATTCTTGGTGATAACATCCACTCTTATGGATCACTTTTATTTGTCTCATGAGCATTCAAAAGATTTATGTGAACCATTAGCTTGTTGGAATTGATCACATAATGAGAGAAATATGTTTAAACCCCTTATCTGATAGTTTTATTTCTGAGCATATACCTGTGAGCATTTGAGATCAAGGCATATTTCCAATGGAATGTAAGCATATCTAGTTGAAGTCAAGATTTATGTGGCTGTACACACACATATGCACTCCAAAAAATAGTTCAAATAAAATGTCTTTAATATGTGTATGGTGTGTAAAATTGTCAAATCCTCTTCATTAAGTTGTGAAAAAATAGTAAATCACTAATGAATGAGGATTCTCTGAGATAAAATAGGAGACTCAACCTTATTGAATTTTGTGGGTAAATTCACTACAAACCCTCATGAGGCCTAACTAGTCTACTTGGGGTAACCTAGGGGTTCAAGGGCTTGTTGCATGTGTTAAATGCAGTCGTGAGTACCTATGAAAGGGGCACATTGTACTAGTTTTTGTAAAATAATTTTCTACAAGTTTTACTCGGGACTAGCAAAATGTTGTCTGGGGGTGTGTTAAGTGTTTAATTTTGGCCGAAAGACCCCTAGTTTAGTATTTAATTAGACCATCTAACTCATTAATTTGGTAAAATTTGGATAAAATATAAATTTTAGCTCAAATTGACCATCCAACCATAAATTGTCAAAATTAACGGTCAAATGATCAATTGAGCTAAGTGGATGCTTAATGTACTATTTAGATTACTCTAGTCTAGTCTTTGGCCTTGCAGATAAACTAAAGGATGGTTGGATGACTTAGATGTAACTTTAATGGTGTAGATAAGTTTGAAGATCAATAAGGCAATGGATGAAGGGTTCTTAAAAGAAGAAGGTTTCTTAATAGAAGAGGAGTCCTAATTTGGAAGAAGAGGAAGTTTCCTAATAGGAAACTACCTCTTAAAGGAAAGAGGTAGAGGAAAATTAGGAAGGGGAAAAGTTATAAAGAGGGAATTGTGGGGGGAAGTTTGGGAGTTTGGAGTTTTGGTTTGTCTTTGTTTAGTGTCCTTGCCATTCCTTTCTTTGCTTTTACTCTATTCTCCTTCACTTTCTCCTCTCTCTTTCACGTTCACCGCCACGATCTCCCTCTAGTTTCTGTTCTTTATTTACCGCTTCATAACTAATTACCATCTCTTCTTCATCAACTGCATAAGTCCAGAATCCTTACACACTCTAGTGAACCCATCTGAAACTTCTCCCAAGTTTCTCTCTTTTGCATAGCACCTTCCCTTCCTAGTATCTTCCTACTTTTGTTTCTATTTGTTTTTCTTTCCTTTTACTGCACTAGACCATTCCCCATCTCCACCGGTCGGCTATTTCACCACCCCATCTCCCTATCATCTCTTCCCCCCTCACTCGTATTTATCTCTCACTGATTTTCCTCCTTTGTCAATCCATTCCACCCAGCATCATTCTACCCAATTTCCCTTGTCCAAACCTGGCACAGCACTGCCTTTGGCGATCACCTTCTCTTCATCTCCAATAGCATAACCTAGGTTTCTCTATGTCTAATCCTTACTGCACCACACCAATTTCTTCATCATCGCCCTTCTTCACTCCAACCTAAGACAACCCAGACCCAGCAACTGATCTCTCTATCTTTCACCATTTCTCCCTCTATTTGCCCAGTCATCTGCATTGGCCACTCCATTGCCCCGATTGGGATCACCCTGTTTCACTACTCCACTAGCCAAGATCTCCCTCATCACTGTCCACACCAGACGCATCATCACCCGCACCAGATGGCATCCCTGGCCACACCTCTTCACCGGCGACATCTACCCAGATCATCCGACTCTGCTCCTCCACCACTGCACTATTGTAAAAGTTTTCCCATATCAGAATAGGACGATGCCCAGCCAAGACTGCACCACCAAGCACCAGTCCATCACCCAGGCATTTGTACATCTCCATCATTTGCGGGGATCTTCTCCAGCAAAGTCTTCTCTGGGAGTTTTAAGGAAGTTTTGAGAAAAATTCCATTTTTGCCCTCAGTAGAATATTTCAAATTACATCTTCTATCCTATTACTATTCATGTTTTATGTTATTTCCATTTTGGTTATTTGCATTCTGTGTTATTCCGTAGTTAATCCAAGAACTATCTTATCTGTTCCTATTTAACCAAATCAAGGGTTCTGGTTTAACCACGGGAAAACTCTTATTTCTTGTCTGTTTTAATTCAGAATTTCAATTAATTTTTAGAACTTGTTTTTAGGATAGTTTCCTATTTAAATGTTATTTCTAGTCTTCAATTTGGGTTCTGAAAATAGATCTAATCCATTAATTCTTAAATTCCTTAATTAGATTAGATCTTTGAAAATTTGAAGAATCTAACAAATTCGTCCATCAAATTATTAATCCACGACATGTTGAATATATTGATGGAGTCTGATTAAAGTTTGGGATACCAAAATTGAATAATTGATAGTACTTGAGCTGAGGAAGTATATTTTTCTTAATTTTTCTAGTTTAAGTTTTAGTTAAGATTTTGTCTTTTCTTTTTCTATTCTTTCTAGAATTCTACTTTTTCTGTTCTATTCACTGTTAAACTGAAGATGAAGCTTGATTTTTTTTGTTACTTTTTGTCAATTAATTTGAATTTTAAATAATTAAAATTTATTAAAAACTCCAAATTCTTAAAGCGTGTCCCTGTGGGATCGACCCGTACTTGCATTAGCTATACCACAATAGCTTGTGCACTTGCAGAAAACATCAACACCTTTGGTGCTTAGTTTCTATTGGACTTTGGAACTTATTTTGTTCTTTTGGTTTTCTGGTTATTGTCTTGGTTAATCTCTCTTCAATTCAGGATAGTAGTTTACTTGTTTTGATTTAGTTTCATTGCTCTAAGTTTTTCTTGTTTTGTTCCTTAGATTACATGCAACTTTCCAACCTTCAATCCCCCTCCTTTCTTGCTTTAATTCATTTTTTTTTTTCTTCGTTAGTCAACCAAGATTTAATTTGGTTATTCTCTAGTAGTGACAACTAAGAGAATAGTTATCTTAGAACTTGGAAATCTCCTCTTCAATTCCACATTTTCCCCCCTTGTTAACCACTTTAGTTTATTTCCATTTTTCCTTAGCTAGTTCACCCATTAAGCCTTCTTTTCTCTCAAATTCCTTTTTATATTTTCATTTCATATCATTATAATTTATATTGGGATCTTTATATTGAATTTTTTTGTAGTCTAGATATAGTTTTGCAAGCTTGAATAGTGTGCAATTTTCAAAATTTGTAGACACTTTTATGCGCATAATTTTGGTGCAATTTGGAAGTGAATCAATAAAGTTTTGTGGGAATTCTTGTTATGGAATATTTTCTTACATGAAATTACTTTATGTGAGGGTTTTTTCTTTGCACAAAAGTTGTGGTTTCAATTGCTTTGTTATGCTTGATTTTTTTTTATGTTCTTAAGTAGTTGAAATCTAGAATTTTTCTCCCCTTAACTTTGTGCTTTGTTTTCAGACATCTAAACAACTTATTTGCTTGAATCCTTAGGAATTTATTTAGTATTTCATGTTGTTTATTAGATTCATTAATTATTTTTCTTGATAGTTCACTTTAGATTCATCAATTCTTGTCACTTATGCCCAATAGAACCATGCGTGCAATCCATGGATCATAAGCATGGTACTATGTCTCTTTCCTTTTTGGTTTTTATTTAGTTTAGTTGCATAATCTTATTTTGGAAGTATTTAGTTCATTGCTTGAATCTTAGTTTAGGATAAGAATGTTTCCTTTTTGATTTTTTAGAAAGTTCCTCCTTCAGGAAGTTTTAGGAATTAGAAAGTGTTAAATTTAGGATGTCTTTTTAATTGTAGTTTCCATTTACGTCTATGTTTCAAATTTTTTTATTAAATATAGTTAGGTCTCATTTGTTACTTGCTTTTGCAGATTAGTTTAGTGTTAGAAAGTTTCAACTTCTAGTGGAAAGTGTTAATTTAGGAAAGTTTCCTTTTTAGTAGTGCCCTTAATTTAAGTTGCTTAATTTGATTCATTCTAATTTAGTATTAGTTTCCTTTAGTTTCTTGCATATTAGGTAGTTAAGTTTCCATTCTAATTGCTTAGATTTAATTTTTGAAAGTTTCCTTTTATTCAATTTTCTAGTTGCATGCATGTTTCCTTCTTAGTTTGTTTTATTTTTCTAGTTTAATCACATCTCTATCTCTTGGGCTGAAGTAAATTGATCTAAATAAAATCCAATCCATTGCAAATCTATGAGATTTCTCGTGGGATCGACCTAGTTTGAATGAAAATACTACAATTGATTTGTGTCCTTGTGAGTAATTATAAAGCTATACCAACTGAGTTCAAGCTTGGAAAAGAAGAAGAGGACATGTAAAGAGCCTTGTTGAGTGACACGACAAACTCCTATAGCGGCCACTTCAAGGAAGTTTCTTACATTGCTTTGTTCACTCTTTTTTTCCTTTCTTTTTTTATCGTACTCTTTGTAATTCAATCTTCATTAATGAAATAATTATTTTTCTATTTATAGTTAGTTTATTTTATTTCCTTTCTTTATCTCTTAGTTGGTTTCCTTACTTTAGTTTATTTCCTTTGAATTAATTGTTTAGATTAGTTGGTTAGTTTAAAGTTCTCCCTTTCTTTCCTTCTTAGCTAGGTTAGGGTAAAGCACCTTAAGTTTCATTAACTCTCATTTATCAAAGACACCTTGCAGGATCGACTTGTATTTGTTGATATACTAGACATCAAGTATATTTGTACAATGCTTGTAATAATATTGAGACTATGGCTATTAACTGGATGTATTTGGGGTAAGTAAACTTATTTTAAAAAATGGTTTACTTGAAAATAAAATTATTTATGAGTTTTTAATTTATAACTAAATTAGTTTAGAAAATAAAAGATTGAAATGACACTTGGGATTTTTAAATGAATTTTAATGAAAATTCATATTGTTGTTTGATTTCTAAGTCTTTTTCCAAACTTGGGGCCCCATCTATCAATAAGAATTATGAAAAAGTATTATAAAAATCCAAGTCATCGCAATTGGTATCGAAGCAATGTTTATTCAATGATAGTCAAAGATTGAAATGCAATTTCTAAGGGTTAAGAATCGTAGAGTGAACATTTGTAAATTTGAAAGATGAATTATTTTTATTCAAAAGGTTAGAGATTCAAAATCATAATCTTTATTTGAACATTGTATTGAGAACAAGATAGAGGAATAGAGACGATTTTGAGATTGGCAGTGATAGTAAAGTGAGACTAAATGAAAGCCATGTATTATAGAAAATTGCTACAACTAAACCTGAAAGTGTCTTCCAATGAGGATCTAATCTCTGAAACAAGCTCCATTTCAAATACTCCTTGTCTAGTAAAATTCAAGGAACTTGTGAAAAACTATTTGATAAATATGGGACCCATAAAACTTAATGTGTTATCATGAGTCTTCATGCACAGAAATACCCAACTTGTCTCTGATAGATATGCTAAAGTTTTGTTTGATTGAGGATCTATATATTCCTTTATTTCATATATGTTTGCATCTTATATGGAGTTTCTAGTGTAGAAATTGGGGTTTAACTTAGACGTGATGGTGACCCAAGGTTAGTGATTGAGTTGTAGGATAGGAATTTATTCAAGAAGTACTCATTGAAGTTATGGAATAGAGGATGGATGTTAATCTCATCCTACTTGACATGACAGATTTTGACTTCATTTTGGAGATAGATTGATTAGCTAAGTATTGGGTAGTCATGGATTGTCATAAAAAGAAAACCACTTTTTGCATACCTAAAGGGAAAGTGACTGTATTGCATGGGAGACAAGATACCATAAGGACTACCCCAACTGAGTGTGTCTCCTCTCTTTGTCTTTGTTTTGCATGATTGCCAACCAAGCCCAATTAATTGTGCCTCCTCTCTCTCTCTTCCTTCCATCTCTGCCCTTTGTGGTCTCCAGTTGACCTCGAGTGATCATTTTTCATCACTCTCTCCCCCTCTCTCTACCCTACGCAATTGCTGGCCACCCATGACCTACTAAGCATCCTCTCTCTCTCTCTCTCTCTCTCTCTGCCCTGCAAGATTGTCCGTTGACACTGAGTGGCCATTTCCACTATAAATATAAGAAATTAGAAAATATTTATATTGGAAGTATTATACAGTAACATCCAAAAAATGTTTATATTGTAGGCATATCAATTCAATGATTATTGAGAGGGTATTGGAGCAATTAAATCTTTTTTTGATGCAAATCTAGCCCTCAATGCACATCTAAGTACCAAAAGCATTTTATATTAATTTATCTTCATTTCCTTCGATAGGTTTTAGCAAACCTATTTTCCTTGAGGATTACTATATATTTATACAATATTCAAAACTAATAGAGGTTAAGAGCTTACAATCATTTCCATTGCAATGTGTCTTTGCTGTAACCTAATTTTGTTTGGATGCTTTCCACATTGAGCCTTGTGTTTCCTTCAAATTCTTCATCATTAGGTTGGGACTATTTCCATTTAGTCAACAATTGACACTTTTGTCTTAGAAAATGTATTTCATTCTGTTCATGATCTACTGTGATCTTGTAATAGATAATGCATCATGAATTAGTCTAGTTTCTAAATTTTACAGGTGTGACAAATATGTAATCTAGCTTGTAAGTTCTATGGTAACATAATGATATTTATGTGAATGACCTAAATGAACTCTTTAACCAATACTAATTTCATAGCTTAGGTCTCTTTTCCTTCAAATTAACTTTGCAACTATTACAAGAATGTAAATAATCTGGAAATCATGCCCCATTTGTTTTTTTTGTTTCTTTTTTATGTTCTTCACCTTCCACTCTTTACCAAAATTATTCTACCCATCAGTGCAATCATTAACATTTGATACAGGAGGGTGAATTAAAATTTAAGGCTTTTAGGTATGTTCCTTCAAATGCTTTCTAGTCTACCCTAAAACTTAGGATGGAAACTTCCTATTATTTCATCCAGTGCACTTAAAATGAAACTGATATATGGATTTTGAATTATTGTTCATCATTTGATGACTTTTGCATAGCTTATGTCTAATCTCACTTTGTTGTGTCAAAGGGGATTCAAATATGCCCCTTAACTAGTTCCCTTAATCACATGGCTAAACTTTTTTCCTTATTTATTATTATCTAAGACTTATTGTTTAGCTATACCTTTTCTTTCTTTCTTTTGACTTCACTATACAAATATGCCTTTATAGTTGACTTCATCATGACACTTATTTCCTAACATTATTACTCAATTTGGAATGTACAAATCAAATGCACATGGCTTGTAAGGAAACAACCTATTCTCTCTTTTACCCAAACTTCATTAGCAAGTTGAAATTTTAGAATTATTAGGAGTACTAAGCATAGCTATCATTGCATTCTTTATAAGAAAATGATAATTAACTTTAGTAAGGTTTTTTCTTTAATGGAAAATGGATTGCAAATGATATGAATAGTAGCTTGAACCTTAAAATAGAGGCTCACTAGATCCATAATTTGAAACCAACTTTAACTACCATCTTTAACCATACTAACTCACATGAGATTTTAGTACATGACATTATTTTGTATTCAATTCAGCACTTGAGGGGCACTATTCTTGGAATTTTACTTCTTTATGGCATAATGTTATTCCCAACAAGGTTATTAAGTATTCATTTTATAGGTTTCCTACCTAGGATTGGATGAACCTATTGTGCACCCATCCAGCCAACCACACCAAGGTCCCCAAACCTCTTAACTAATAAACCATGACCAGAGCTACTCCTCTTAGTTACTTCACTATTCCAAGAGTAGATTCTAATAAATTGGGACTTTTGCAAAAACTAAGTCCCACACATATACCAGAGCGTATATGAGGTCTAGTTACTGTCACTTGATGTTTATGATCTGGCAGAATACCATGCAGGTTGTAATAAGTGATTGCATTAAGCATTGGAATCAGAATAGGGGTTTTAGAAACTAACTAGTAGATGGGATTCTTAAATAGTTTAAAGGCATAATTGCATGGCATTTAACATACTAATTCATATGCTTATTGGAATTAGAAATTTTCCTTAATACCTTATTGTTGGTGAGTTTTACAATTACATTCTGTTGTATTATTTATTTTGTACTCAAAAGAGCATGTTTCTTATGGACTATTTGATTTCATTCTTTTTATTTCATTATGCTCTTGTTTACAATAAAGATAGAACCTAAACAACATCAAAATGAAGAATATAAATAATATCAAGAGCAAGAACAAGAACAAGAACAAGAGGTCAACCTGAGCAGCACTCAAAAGAGAAAGGGTAAAGGGTGGACGACGATGGAAAATATTACTAAGAGAAAGTCAAAGGGAATTAAAAAAGATGTACAGTACAATAGTAGGTGGCAGGAGATAGGTGAGAGTGTAGCATCTTATTGCTATTTTCTCTGCTCCATGGTAAGAAGCATGGTGCCAATCGCATTTGATGATTGGAGACATGTGCCACAATTAGTAAAAGATTTAATATGGGAGATGGTAAATGTATGTAAAAATATCATGCATTGTATAATTTATAACATACTTTATATTCTTATTTTCAAATATACTAACGTGCTTTGTACTTTGTAGATTTCTTTTGGGTACCTTAGCATAAGAAGATGTGTTCTTTATAAGGAGCTAGTGAGCAATTTAGAAAAAGGAAGAACTACCTTGTTCACAATTACATAGCTCCATATGTCAATGATACATCAAGGCTATATACAGTGTTTGCCATTTATTCTAATGTTATTGACCAAGAATTGTGGAATGCATTTGTAAAGGACCGAAGGTCCTTTGAATTTGAGGTATGTGCTAAAACAATGTTTTCATTTAACTAATTATATGTAACATCCAATTATTGTACTTGATTATGTATGTACAAATGTGCTAGTAAAGAGCATGAGAGGAAGAGAGGTGCATGAAACTAATTTGCAGCACCACCTCTCTAGGTTGGCTTAGTCCCATTTAAAAGAGCGCGGCTTATTCCTTTTAAAGTGTACTGTAGTTATATACATTTCATTACTTAACTATAGTGTCTTGCTTGACATCAAAAGAAAGTTAGGACTATAGATCCCATTGATTGCCCCATCCTTTGGAAGATGGCACATTTGATGGGATGTAATACCCAAACATTTATATATGAAGCTATTGCACAAGTTGCTTCTCTCATTATAAGTGGTTCCGCTTGCTACACTTGATTACCTTCAATTTTACACAAGTGAATAAATGAATTGATCGTGTCCTTCTAATTAAAATTTGCAAGACATTCTTACCTAAGAAAGCTCAAGTATAGGAACTCTAAGTAGCATTGTTGTGATCGATGACATCCTATATAGGGCGATGGGTAAGAAGGACTACCCTAGTCGAGTTAGGGGCAGAGGGTGTGGTATTGTTCTTCCAAATTCTTTCATAAAAGAATACCTACAGAGGAAGATTCAGAGGCCTCCAATGACTTGTGGGAGAGGATAAAAATGAATATACTTAACTAGTTGCTTGATGAGAGTTTAGTGATAGTTCCTACATCCCTTCTACCAAATCTTTGTACCACCCTTGTACCTCCATCATATGCTAGCTATAATTCTCCTACCAAAGAAGATCATGAAGGACAACCTGTGCCCTTCAAGACAAAAAATCTAGTCAAGGAGGTATTCACTACACTAGAACATTTTTATTGTCCTTCTGCAATTCTCCTATCTCAACCTCTTCATTGTATGATGTATTTATGATTTGCAAATGGGTCAATGCTTATTGTCCTTGGATATGTGTCAAAACATTGTTGCTACCGGATCATGCTGTGAGCATGAATCTAATGTTTTTCATGGGATTAGTATGCCTCCACATACTAAGCATGTGTCATTAACATGGCTTTGATTGTGACTTACCTTCCATTTCCTTTAGAAAATGAAAAATATTGTAATTATTGGGTAGGTAGTTACATATCATGTTGCTTGGTCGGAGGAATTCATCATTCCCATAGAGTTCATGGTGTATATCTTTTCACACTACCTTACTCAACAATAATTTTTAGCTAGAGACCTTAGTTTAATCATTTGTTAACTATATCTAAGAGTAATTAGTAGTTGAAAGCACCATTGAGGCAGCCCATTGTTGCACCCTTAGTTATCATTAGATTAATTGAACTAGTACTAGTATTTATGTTTATTTTCCATCATAAATTTGAATGTCTTCATTAATAAATATTAATTGACTCTGCAACTTTTATAGTAGCTATCTCAAGATTACATTGAAGTTGCACCTAAAAGGTCTCAATCCCTAAGGTTACTCTTTGGATTCATCAATGAAGATAAGGCAATCAACCTTGCACAATCAAGGAGGGAGTGCTTGCTGATGCCATTGTTGAGATGCCACTTATGGGAGAGGACCTATTATGAGTTTGCCATCACCCTCACATTGTCTCCTACATGAGGTATATAAAAATATCTACTTCTATAGTACTTGACATTACATGTTATTTCTTCATAATAGGAAATAATTATTTCTTTTATGTAGCTTCCAGAATGATGTAATGAGCCTTTTTGACGTTGATGATGTGATGTACTAATTCCTTAATGCTGACATCATTTGTAAAGTAGTGAAGCAATTGGGCCAATGAAGAGGCATGTAGATGATATGTTACTAGGGTTCTTCCGATGCTCCAAGGGGTAAGTGTGACAACCTGGGTTTTTGTAACATATTTTGTAATACATTTTTCAAAGGCAGGGTCCTTAGTAGTAAAAGTTTTTAGCAAAACAAAGCAAAAAAAATTCTTTTCTTTAGAACTTGTTTTGAAAAACCCAAGTAATCACTCATACATGACATAAGTAGAATTTTTGTACAAGATAAAATTCCATTGAAGGAATATACTTTTATTAAATTCTAGAATCCATCCAGTGGTTCACAGTATAGCCCAAATCCATTACAATACTTGTCCAAATTACATAATCTAAAACTCAAAGCTCATCATATAATAAAACTCTCATTTCAATACAATACCCTCAAACAAAACATAATACATGTCTTCAAGGGGTATACCCTGATGATTATTCTCCCATATCTTCTTCAGTCTTGAGTTCCTAACCCTCCTTCTCTGTATCTGAGATATTGAAAACATTCAAACATTTACAATATCTCAGCAAGTTATGCTTGATAGGGGATTCAAGAAGCATAATAATTTGACAGTATAATCCTAATACTTCATAATCATATTATTCATACTCATGGATCAATCACTTTACATTGCCATATATGTACATCCTTATACATACATACTGTATATATCATCTAGATATATATATATATATATATAAGGTTAAAATCGTGAAAATAGTTAATATCTCAAAACATAATCATACCCAACTTATACTGAGTTGATAAATCATTCAGACTATGCTGAAAATACTCCCTCATTTGGGCAATATCGGTAATCCACGATTACCTGGCATCTCATCATGCCATATTATAAGGCATTTCACTATGCCATGCATCATAATGCAAAAATACTCAAAGGACTACTATGCATGCAGTCAAAATCCCTACAAGCGTGCTTGGATAACTACTCAATAATCCACCTATACCATCCTTGGTGGAAATCACAATATCCATGTCCGTATGGGGGGGACCATGGCTGTCATAGTGGTAGCCTTCCCATAATTTCCGCACTTGACTTTTAGCCTCACTTAGGCTTGGTATCCATATCATAACGAATTTTGAAGAGCAGGTGGCCAAACCCTACTAACTCTCCTGGCATAGCATCCCAAGGCATACACCTACTTAAAACAAAACCACAAGCCTCCATGCTTGTATGTAAAGTAATTCTCATACATACCAGACAATGTCTGTTTACTTAGGGCTAGAATACCTTCTAGTTCCCTATTCACTTAGGGTTTTCCTCAATTCTAACTTAACCATTTCATATGTGTTTTGGTTGGATCATAAGGGTTTTCAAGGGATTTTACACAAGTATTTACATTGCACTTGTCAACATTTTTAGACATAAGATCATGTATTCAACATGTATATCTCATATAGATGCATTCATAAAATCCTCCTACCTTCAAGTAGTGATCTATCTCTTCAGATCTTCCATGATCCTTACCGATGTATGTAATCTGTAAATCCATACATATTGTCAATATTTATACAATCTAAATAATCTTATATTTTTTTATCCTATCTATATTCTTTGTTTAATCTTGTCCTTTAATATAAAGCATCTAAATCTTTTGTCATATCATGATCTATCTCCCTTAGATAGTGTCTATCCTATTGATCAATAAATCTGATGGTCAGAATGATCTTTTAATCTTTCAAATCTAACTATTTTTTATTGAAAGTCTTTGTGTATTCCTTTTCTTCTATCTAGATCTTTCATAGATCCTTTGATCAACAATTTATACTTGTTGATAAAGATCAAGGGCTTGGATCTTCCATCATCTAGTTCTTCATTGATCTAAGTTCAGCTGTTTGATCATCCCTAAGGAGGATGATCTTGGTTCTTTTCCTTGAATCATATTTGATCAAGGGTTCAGATTTTCTATTTTATTTTATCTAAATTGCAAGCAATGTATATATCATCATTAAGAAGTATTTATTTCTTTTATTGTTCTTGATCATTCAAGATCCCATGGATCTTATTTGATCATCACTATCTTACTTACAATTTTTATTAGGGTTAGATCATTTACTAACCTTTTATGCTCTTATTATCATTATTATTGAACCAGTTAATATTTTACTGGTTGAAGATAACTTCTTTCATCCTATGTCTAGACAACTCCTCTTATTTTAAATTGACTAAGGCTTACAAGTTGAATGGCTGAGCATAAAGTGGCTACTTCAATCCGCATGTAAGGAGATGTTTAGACCTCACAAATGTCAATGGAAGTTAGGGGAAGAGTGAGGCTCTATTAAAGAACCCTCTTAACCACCATGTTCAGCATTCACTAGAGTGACCTTAGCTCAACCTTTCATAACGTTCCTATGAACATTTTAACCCTAAGTACTCTTTCTAATTAATTTTAATTAAATCTATGAACATTGAAAATATCATTGATGCGGTTTATTATTCTCTTAGTTTGGGCCAAGGATTTGATGATTCTTATATTATCCTACTAACTATAGCTCTTACTAATATTAAGTCAAATTCATTTACTCATCTTTATTGTCCATGAATCTCTATATTCCATTAGTTTACAATTTTGGTGATTTATGCTCATTATATCTCAATAACTACTTAACATTTGAATCTACTAATAAAATTTTACAACAATTAAATCATAAATTCTAAAGCATAAATCCAATATAAATTTAACGACCATTTATACTAACATGCTTCCTATGAATGGAACCTAACCTAATGGAATAAAACTATACTTAAACTAGCATGATCCAAAGTTATGAAATACATGAAATTTTACTAGTAATTTAATGGAATCATGCTTAAATCTTAAATTCAAACTAACATGGCCCTAAGATAATTAAATTTACAAACCTATTATAACAATTTAAGAACATTTAGAGCATAGCATACTAAAATTGAAGAATTACACTATAATGCTTCCTAATTTGTAACATAAATCACATTTGCAATTCTATTATCAAATAAGAGACAAGTAAACTAATTAGATTAATATTATTAGAAATTTTTACTTATGATGCAACCATTAGATTTTAGATCTTTTCCTTTAGATCAAGGGTTTTAATTACATTTAGGGCTTTTACTTCATTAAGGTCCAAAGATCATATACACTTGTTTTTTTCACATTTAATCCATGATCTCATTGGATTCCATCATAAGCCCATTCATTCAATCCATCCAAAGGTCTGATCATGGTTGATCTCATTGATCAAGTAGGTCTCTTTGTATTTTTAGGATTTTTCTACCATAAAGGGTAGATTTCCCTAATTTATCTTAGATATGTAAAAATAAATCATATATCTCACTTTATTTCAACATTATTTCATCCTTAAATCAAATCCCCAAGATCTGATTATCTCAGATCTTGAAGATCATGAACATTGGAAGTTTATTTCTTCAAAACAGAAAGTTTGTCGAAGATTTTTATCAATTTTATCATTTTAGAAGAAAATAGACACTACAAGCTTTCCATAACTTCTTTTCGATCTTGATTTGGAGCTTAGATGACTCCACAATTGAAGATTGAAGTTCACACTTGTTCCGAGGGTCCAAATTTGATCTGGGCCCATTGGAACTGATGACTCGAATTATTTAGGTGGAGCGGTCGCCATGCTTCCATCACTGAGAAGCATGCGGTAACGTGCTTCTTGGCACTTGCATTATCACGTGGTCGTTCCATCAAAATGGTATCGCATATGGAGGGCGTACGTGAAGATGCTCCCGTAGGGCGCGTTTCCATGTGGCATCCCACAGAGGCATCCCGGGAGCCCGATCTTATTAAGAAGATCAGATAGTCTGTTTTGGGCCATCCAATCAATTCCTCTTCAATCAAAAGCTCAAAACTTGATTAAATTTCCTGCAAATTCTACCCTAGGGGTTTTGGACCCTTTGAAATCAATTAGACAACTCAGATTTTCTATCTGAGCCCTCCATCATACAGAAATGAAGGGTTCATATCCTTACTTGATTTTTATAATTTTTAACCTAAAACTAATTTAAAAAAATAAAAATTACATAACCTAACATGAAATAAGTATGCGAAGAGTTTCCACCTACCTGATTGGAGAAAACTTAGGTTTTGAAGCCCAATTTTAAAGAAATATCTTGTTAATGATAAGAGAGCCCGATAACTGCTTGTTTTGTGATTTTTCATTGATTGCACCATTGGATCTTGAAATTTCTTTGGGGGTTTTTTAGATAAGATAGTCTAGGATCCTATGGATGGTGGGATTGGTGTGATTTGATTTGGAACATTGTGCCTAATTGAATTTGGGTCTCTTGTTCCAATCTAGAGAGAAAGTGAAAGAAGAGAGATTTTTGGAAATTTGGGAATGAATCTAGATCTGGTTTTTTAGGAAAGCAAGATAATTTTATGGTAATTTTTTATGAACATTTTTGGAGGATTTTTGGGGGTGTATTTATATATGTTTTTGAATTTTTCATAATTACTTATAATAATTATGTTTCAATTCTTTTGAATATTAAATTAACAATGGATCCTCCACTACTGCCTCCTTCTCCACTATTAGCTAGTAGTGTTTTGACCACTCATTACATGTTTTCTAGCCATTGGATTCATTTGTGGTCCCCATGGAGGTGTGGAATGACCATTTTTTCCTTTTATGGAGAAAATTCTGTTTTATTCTCCCTAACTTGGAATTGAGCGTACTTAGTGGCATTGGAATCGTATTTTTTATTACATTCTAAATATTGAAGTCTTAGATCCGGTTATGGGTAAAATTACCATTTTACCCTTTTATTCATAAAATGGAGAAAATTAGGGATTTTTCATTTTAACACAAAATTGAACGTACTTATTGTCATTTCAATTGGTTTTTCAAGTACAATCATAATTTGTAAGGTTTTAATCTCTATAAAAAGAGAATTTCCAACGACCTGATATTCCAGCACAAAATTTCTAAAAATTTCTAACTAAATTGATTTTCTTAATCAATTTACAAAACTTGGGGTTATTACAATCTTCCCCCCCTTAAATTAATTTCATCCTCGAAATTCGCATTTCAACTTATAAGTTTTCATTAACTCACTCATAAGTTTGTCATGTGGCCTTACCACTCAGGGAAACCTCCATTTCCTTTCATTCATAGTTCATATTACCTTCTCTTGAAAGGTAAAAATCATATTTTGGGGTCATTTACTAACATAAGCACACATCTCACTAATAATGCTAATGCATTAATCACTTATCCTAATTCTTTGCTACACTTTCCAAAAGGATTAATAACTCTTAAATTGAGTTATCTTGTTGTTCACAACTTCCTATTTCTCTTGACTAGTATACTAAATTTCTACTCCTCATTTTCACCAATCTTTCAATACTTCATATTTTTCCATTCTAACTTCTATTACTCATCCTCATTCCTCTTTAGCTTATATGTTTTGACATATCTTTTCTAATATATATAGTCCTTAGACTCTCTACCCAAATGACATATTGATTGGATTCTATAATTTCAACTATTATTCTTTATAACAATCTTCCAATATTTGGAAGTAATTATCTCTTCTTAGATCTCCCATTATTTGGAAGTACTTATCTCATTTCTGTTCTAGATAATCATACTCCTTTACTATTTCTTTCCATTGAAAATTTCTTTTCAGATCCATATTAACTGATAGTTTCCTTCTAATAACTTCTTCATCAACTTTCATTACTATTCTTGTACTATGACTTCCTCTTTATTCATAGCACTTGATTTTCTTATTCCTCCTTTTTAAGATTATGTATTTCCTCATGCTTCTTTCAAGCATACCTCATAACTTTGCCATATCATACTAACCTTTTATTTGAAACATTCTTGATAATTCCTATTAAAAGAGTCTATATTGACTTTGTAGTCATCCACTCTCAAGCCTTTAAAAACTCCATAATTTACCACATATTCTTCAAGTCTCTGGCAAGCTTATATTAAAAGAATGTCCTTATAATATGCTATACAATCAATAAGAGATAAATTTCTTTAACTGTCAAAGTTATCTCACAATTTAGTTTCATCTCCAATCTTTGTTGGTTCAACTTCCATATCATTCTTAGAATTTATATGACCTTAAACTTTGCTTTCTTCAATCAACATGTACACTTACTAGGTAGTTGACAAGTTTTGTAAGTGTCTATCATATATTCTATAAATGCTCTTGATTTTCTTAAATCAACTCCATATATCATTACCAATTCATCTAATATATTTCATTCTCCTCAAATTCATGAATATCATTTATCCAACTCATATAACTTCTTTTTTTTTTATTTCATACTATTATGTTTCATTTCAGATTCCCAATTGATGATAATAAATTTGGGAATTACTCATCCTTATAGAATAAAAGGGTACTTAATTTCCTCAATAATATCATTTATGTTCAAGGCATCCTCACATTGACCTTCCTTTTTCTTTTCTCAAGAAAATTGTTAATTCCCAATGTATACTTATTACTATAATCACTCCTTTGTCTGCTAATCCTTGAAATTTGTCCTTTCCACTTATTCAGATTAGTTGATGTCATTGTCCTCAACTACTATAGATATTTCCTCATTCAATCTTATGTTAGATAGAAAATCTCCAAAATATCTTAAAATTTCTAACCACTTATTTCTCTAAAATCTGTATTCATTCATCATTTATAATCATCTCATTTGTCCAAAATTTAAGCTTAAGTTTAGCTACCTATATTTATTTATAGGTCTTCATTTCTCATGATTATTTTACCATTCCTAGAAAATGTATTTTTTCTCACTACATTCCATAATTCTTTCAATATCACTAAATCTATCATATAAGTAGAATCAATATTCCCTAAATTCATCATATTAATATCCATATTCATTTATAGGTCTTCACTTTCCAGTTTATCATCAATGCAAAATATACTTCTCTTTACTATAGTCCATAATCATTTCCATATTTCTATTCTATCATATAGTTGAATCAATGTTCCTCTAAATTTTATCTCCTTATTTGTCTTTATTAAAACTCTTTTCTCATTCACCAATTTTATAAATATTTAACTATCTCCTTAAGTTCTTCTCAAGTAAGATCATCTCTATTTTGATGATTAAATCCTTTAACTAGTTGTCCTAAAACTATATATATATATATGTAGCAATTGTAACTCCTACATTTATATTTATTATTATTGATTTCGAGTTTTGTAATTATTCTAAGGGTTTATCTTTAATATCTATTTCTCATAAATTCCTATTCCACCTTTCCTATAAAGGTTGGATTTTACCCTTCTTCATTCTTTCCATCATGTTTTTTCAATTTATCATCTCTTTCTCTTTATCTCCATTATTTCACATAACAATAGTTATATTAATGTATTTTATTTCTACAAGTATCTTTACTTAAGATTTCAAGTTATACCTAAATATCTTACATTGCATCTTCCTCTATTGTAATGTTTTCCTTACTTGTTTCTATAACTTACTATTTCCTATATTGATATCATTAACTTACTAAGTAATACTTCTAGTTATTTCACTAAGTAATATCTACTTATACTCCACTAGTACTTCATGAGTTAATTACATTAACTCCTCACCTACTAAGTTAATCACATAACTCTTCCTATACTCATTCTCAACTAATGAGTTCATCACATAACTCACTCTCTACTCATTCTCATCAAAAACTATCTTATTTCTTATTCACTCACTATTTATCTTACTCTAATTGGATTGTCATCTTTATATTGGACATAAGGGTACTGTACTGTGATTGGATAAATGGCTTTGATACCAACTGAGATGACTCGGGTTTTTGTAACACATTTTGTAATACATTTTTCAAAGGCAGACCCTTAGTAGTAAAAAAATTTTGCAAAACAAAGTAGCAAAAATTCTTTTTTTTAGAACTTGTTTTAAAAAACCCAAGTGATCACTTATACATAACATAACTAGAATTTTTGTACAAGATAAAATTCTATTGAAGGAATATACTTTTATTAAATTCTAGAATCCATCCAGTGGTTCACAATATAGCCAAAATCCATTACAATACTTGTCCAAATTACATAATCCAAAACTCAAAGCTCATCATACAATAAAACACTCATTTCAATACAATACTCTCAAACAAAAAAAAAAAAACATGTCTTCAAGGGGTATACCCTGATGATTATTCTCCCAAATCTTCTTTAGTCTTGAGTTCCTAACTCTCCTTCTCTGTGTCTAAGATATTGAAAACATTCAAACATGTACAATATCTCAGCAAGTCATGCTTGGTAGGGGATTCAAGAAGCATAATAATTTGACAGTATAATCCTAATACTTCATAATCCCATTATTCATACTCATGGATCAATCACTTTACTTTGCCATATATATATATATATACATCCTTATACATACATACTGTATATATTGTCTAGATATATATATACGGTTAAAATCGTGAAAATAGTTAATATCTCAAAACATAATCATACCCAACTTATACTGAGTTGATAAATCATTCAGACTATGCTGAAAATACTCCCTCATTTGGGCAATATCGGTAATCCATGATTACCTGGCATCTCATCGTGCCATATTATAAGGCATTTCACTATGCCATGCATCACAATGCAAAAATACTCGAAGGACTACTATGCATGCAATCAGAATCCTTACCAATGTGCCCGAATAAATGCTCAATAATCCACATATACCATCCTTGGTGGAAATCACAATATCCATGTTCGTATGGGGGGACCCATGGCTGTCACAGTCGTAGCCTTCCCATAATTGCCGCACCAAACTTTTAGCCTCACTTAGGCTTAGTATCCATATCATAACAAGTTTCAGAGAATGGGTGGCCAAACCCTACTAACTCTCCTAGCATAGCATCCCAAGGCATAGGCCTATTTAAAATAAAACCACAAGCCTCCATGCTTGTATGTAAAGTAATTCTCATACATACTAGACAATTTGTCTGCCTACTTAGGGTTGGAATACCTTCTAGTTCCCTATTCACTTAGGGTTTTCCTCAATTCTAACTTAACCATTTCATATGTGTTTTGGTTGGAACATAAGGGTTTTCAAGGGATTTTATACAAGTATTTACATTACACTTGTCAATATTTCTAGACATAAGATCATGTATTCAACATGTTTATCTCATGTAGATGCATTCATAAAATCCACCTACCTTCAAGTAGTGATCCATCTCTTTAGAACTTCCATGATCCTTACTGACGTATGTAATCTTTAAATCCATACATACTGTCAATATATATACAATCTAAATAATCCTATTTTTTTTTATCCTATCTATATTCTTTGTTTAATCTTGTCCTTTGATATAAAAGATCTAGATGTTTTGTCATATCATGATCTATCTCCTTCAGATAGTGTCTATCCTATTGATCAATAGATATGATGGTTAGAATGATCTTCTAATCTTTTAGATCTAACTATTTTCTATTCTAAGTCTTTGTGTATTCCTTTTCTTTGATCTCAATCTTTCATAGATCCTTTGATCAACAATTTATACTTGATGATAAAGATCAAGGGCTTAGATCTTCTTTCATCTAGTTCTTCTTTTATCCAAGTTTAGTAGTTTGATCATCCCTAAGGGTTCTAATTTTCTATTCTATTTGATCTAAATTGCAAGCAATATATATATATATATATATCATCATCATCGAGAAGTATTTATTTCTTTTATTGTTCTTGATCATTCAAGATCCCAAGGATCTTATTTGATCATCCTTATCTTACTTACGATTTTTATTAGGGTTAGATCATTTACTAATCTTTTATGCTCTTATTATTATTATTATTATTATTATTCAACCAGTTAATGTTTTACTAGTTGAAGATAACTTATTTCATCCTAAGTCTAGATAGCTCCTCTTATTTCAAATTAACTAAGGCTTACTAGTTGAATGGTTGAGCACAAAGTGGCTACTTCAATCCACATGTAAGGAGGTGTTTAGACCTCACAGACGTCAACAGAAGTTAGGGGAAGAGCGAGGCTCTATTAGAGAACCCCCTTAACCACCATGTTCAGTATTCATGAGAGTGACCTTAGCTCAACCTTTCATAAGGTTCCTATTAGCATTTTAACCCTAAGTACTCTTTCTAATTGAATTTAATTAAATCCATAAACATTTAAAATGTCATTCATGGGGTTTAATATTCTCCAAGTTTGGGCCAAGGATTTGATAATCCTTATATTGTCCTACTAACTGTAGCCCTTACTAATATTAAGTCAAAGTCATTTACTCTTCTTTATTGTACATGAATCTCTATATTCCATCAGTTTACATTTTTGGTGATTTATGCTCATTATATCTCAACAACTACTTAACATTTGAATCTACTAATAAAATTTTACAACAATTAAATAATAAACTTTAAAGCATAAATTCAATATAAATTTAACAACCATTTATACTAACATGCTTCCTATGAATGTAACTTAACCTGATGGAATTAAAATATACTTAAAGTAGCATGATCCTAAGTTATGAAATACATGAAATTTTACTAGTAATCTAATGGAATTGTATTTAAATCTTAAATTGAAACTAACATGGCCCTAAGATAATTAAATTTACAAACCTATTATGACAATCTAAGAACATTTAGAGCATATCATACTAAAATCTAAGAATTACACTATAATGCTTCCTAATTTGTGTCATAAATCACATTTACAATTTTATTATCAAATAAGAGACAAGTAAACTAATTAGATTAAGATTATTAGAAATTTTTACTTATGATGCAACCATTAGATTTTAGATCTTTTCCTTTAGATCAAGGGTTTTAATTACATTTAGGGCTTTTACTTCATTAAGGTCCAAAGATCATATCCACTTGTTTTTTTCACATTTAGTCCATGATCTCATTGGATTCCATCATAATCCCATTCATTCAATCCATCCAAAGGTCTGATCATGGTTAATCTCATTGATCAAGTAGGTCCCTTTGTATTTTTAGGATTTTTCTACCATAGAGGGTAGATTTCCTCAATTTATCTTAGATCTGCAAAAATAAATCATATATCTCACTTTATTTTGAAGTTATTTCATCCTTAAATCAGATCCCCAAGGTCTGATCATCTTAGATCTTGAAGATCATGAACATTGGAAGCTTATTTCTTCAAAAGAAAAAGTTTCTTGAAGATTTTTATCAATTTTATAATTTTAGAAGAAAATAGACATGACAAGCTTTCTATAGCATCTTTCCAATCTTGATTTGGAGTTTAGATGACTCAACAATTGAAGATTAGAGTTCATAGTAGTTCTGAGGGTCCAGATTTGATCTGGGCCCATTGGAATGGATGGCTCTGATTGTTTAGATGGAGAGGTCGCCGTGCTCCCGTCACCGGGATGCATGCAATAACACGATTCTCAGGACCTGCACTATTGCTCAGTAGTTCAGTCAGGACGGTGTTGCACACGGAGGTACATGCGTAGACGCTCTTGGAGGTTGCGTTTTCGTGCGGCGTCCCGCAGAGGTGTCCTGGGAGCTCGATCTTATTAGGAATATTGGATAGTTTATTTTGGACCATCCAATCAATTCCTCTTCAATCAAAAGCTCAAAACTTGATTAAATTTCCTAAAAATTCTAACCTAGGGGTTTTGGGCCCTTCAAAATCAATTGGATAGATCAAGATTTTCCTTTTAAGCCCTCCATCATACAGAAATGAAGGGTTCATATCCTTACTTGATTTTTATAATTTTTAAACTAAAAATAATTTCAAAAAAATAAAAATTACATAAACTAACATGAAATAAGTATGGGAAGAGTTTGCACCTACCTGATTGGAGAAAACTTAGGTTTTGAAGCCCAATTTTAAAGAAATATCCTATTGGTGATAAGATTGCCTGATTGGCGTTTGTTTTGTGATTTTCTATTGATTGCACCATTGGATCTTGAAATTTCTTTAGGCATTTTGTAGATAAGATAGTCTAGGATCGTATGAATGGTGCGATTGGTGTGATTTGATTTGGAACATAGTGCCTAATTGAATTTAGGTCTCTTGTTCCAATCTAGAGAGAGAGGATAGAGAAAGTGAAAGAAGAGAGGCTTTTGGGAAATTTGGAAATGAATCTAGTTCTAGTTTTTTAGGGAAAGTAAGATAATTTTGTGGTATTTTTTTATGAACATTTTTGGAGGATTTTTGGGTTGTATTTATAGATGTTTTTGAATTTTTCATAATTACTTGTAATAATTATGTTTTAATTCTTTTAAATATTAAATTAACATTAGATGCTCCACTACCCCCTCCTTCTCCACTATCAGTTGGTAGTGGTTTGACCACTCATTACATGTTTTCTAGCTGTCGGATTCAATTGTAGGCCCCACGGAGGTGTGAAAGGACCTTTTTGCCCTTTTATGGAGAAAAATCTGTTTTATTCTCCCGAACTAGGAATTGAGAGTACTTAGTGGCATTGGAATTGTATTTCTGAGTACATTCTAAATATTGAAGTCTTAGATCTTGGTTATGGGTAAAATTACCATTTTATCCTTTTATTAATAAAATTAGAGAAATTTAAGGATTTTTCATTTTAACTTGGAATTGAACGTATTTAGTGTCATTTAGATCGGTTTTTCATGTACATTCATAATTTGTAAGTTTTAAATCATACATTAATCTCTATAAAAAAAAATAGAATTTCAATAACCTAATATTCTAGCCTGAAATTTCTAAAAATTCCAACTAAATTGATTTTCTCAATCAATTTACAAAAATTGGGGTTATCACAGTAAGGGTTAATGATTCCTTACAATAATAGGTATGTTTTCTTTCTTTCTTTTTCTTGACAACTTGCTCCACACATAAGGATTGTAAATTTTAGTTGCAATTCATATTATTGTGTATATAGGGCTCTTTGGATGCTTTTATTTTTTTTAATGTGCATGACGGGCAAGCATTTTATTTTTTTTCTTGTGCATCACATGCTCATCCAACCCTAGTAGAAATTATAAATAAGTGAGCTTTTAATATTTTTGTGTATTATGTATAGATAACTATTTTTTCATTTGTTTTTAATGCATTTGAAATTAAATTTATAGAGCATGGTTAGCATGGGCTAATGTCACTAAGATTGTGCAACCACCAAAACTCATTTCTTAGAATGTGAAAGTATGAAAAATAGTTAATTACTTTAATTTATAAACTAAACAATATCACACATGAAATTTATTGATCCTTTTTATTTTTCTTCTTACATAGTGTGGCAACCCAGGTTTTTGAAATATATTTTTGTTATTTATTTTCAAATGGTGGTTAACCAATTTTGCAAAATTTTTGAAAACTTAAGGAGCGAAAATATTTTCTTTGAAATTCTTTTCAAAAAACCTGAATTCCACATTTCACTCACATATACATACATTATTTTGTATACAACATATGTTTCCAAAGAAACTTATTTTATTAAAATTGCAGGATCGATCCAATGGTTTACATACACTGCCCCTTTATTACATCTTATGTCCAAAATACACAAATCAAAATACAATCCAATCCTTTCCACAATAGTACATAGCCTTGATCAACAGTATACTTTTCATTTTCCCATGTCGTATCCCTCCATTCTTTTCTTTATGTATCTGAGATATTGTAAATCTTTTAACATTTACAGTATCTCAGCAAGCTATGCTTGGTGGAGGATTCAAGAACATATGGAATTGTATAATTCAAAAGTATAGTATTCTTAGTCATCATATTCCATATGAATCACTTAATTCAATTTCTATGAACAATACCATATATGATCCTTCTATCATATAATTTATCATGTAACATCTACTATGATAATTCCAAACTACTCACCACTATATTATATATATATACAATTAAAAATCGTGAAAAATAGTCAATATCTCAAACATCAATAATCATACTCAGATATACTGAGTTGATAAATCATCCAGACTTTTGTTGGGAAAGTACTCCCTCATTAGGGCAGTATTAGAATCTCACTATGCCATGCATCATAATGCAAAATGCTCAAGGACTATGATGCTGCAGTCTGATCCATACTAGCACGCTCATATAACTGCCCTGTTCACTACTAATACCACAGTGGAAAATATTGTGTGACTGCCTGTATGGGGAGATAGGACTTTCATAGTGGGGCCTTCCCATAATGCCCCTCCCGACTTTTAGCCTCTCTTTGGCCAACGTATCATAATATCATCAAATTTTGGGAAGCAGGTGACCAAACTCTCATAACTTTCATAGCATAGCATCCCTAGTCTTATGCCTATTTAAAATAAAACCACAAGCCTCCATGCTTGTATGTAAAATACTTCTTGTACATCTCAAATGATCTGTCAGATATATTATCATCCTTGTATTCAATATCCTCATACTAAGGATATAATCTCATTTCTAGATTTAGGGATCCTCATTTATGATGAATGATACCCATGTTCATATAAGTTTAGGGATTAATCATTTATTGTAAATGATCCCCATTTCCTTTAATTTGGTATTCATATGCCAAATGCTATTAAGTGTAAGGATACTCATTTGATACAAATGATATCCATTATTATTATGTTCTTATCAAAGTTTAGGGGTAATCATAAATGATACCCAAGTATTTATTATGTATTCAATCTAATTTCAAAAGTTATTTCTATCTCATATACAGGAATTATGATTCAAATGTGACTAAGCATATTATCATCCTTAAGGATTATAATGTATACATATAACAACAATTCCACATACCATAGGTCTTGTATTCTTAAAGTTCCACCTTCCTTCATGCAGTGATCCATCCCTTCAGATCTTCCATGATTGTCATATGTAATTTATAAATACATATGTACTGTCATTATCTAGATAACTTAGATAATCTCCTATTTATATTCCTTATCTAATCTTGTCCTTTGATATAAAGGATCTAGATCTGTCTTATGTTCCATTCATCCATACAATCTATCTTCCTCAGATAGTATTTTATCCTATTGATCAATAGATCTAACAGTTAGAATGATCTTCAAATCTTTCAGATCTAAGTATTTTCTACCTCTAAGTCTTTGTGTGTCCATCTCCTTGATCTTGAACTTTCACAGATCCTATGATTAGCAATATATACTTGTTGATAAAGATTAAGGGCCTACATCTTCTATCATCTAGTTCTCTTTTGATCTAAGTTCAGTTATTTGATCATCCTTAAGGAGGATGATCCTGGTTCTCTTCCTTGAATCATATTTGATCAAGGGTTTGGATTATCTAATCTAATGATCTAGATTTGTCTACAACATACATACATGGATACATAATAAAATACAACATTAGGATTCTTATTGTTCTTGATCATTCAAGATCTTATGGATCTTGTTTGATCATCCTTATCTTACTTACAATTTTTTATTAGGATTAGATAATTTACTAACCTTTTATACTCTTCTTATTATTATTTAACCAATTAATGTTTTATTGGTGGAAGATAGCTTATTTCATCCTAAGTCTAGATAGCTCCTCTTATTTTCAATTGACTAAGGCTTACTAGTTGAATGACTGAACCTAAAGTGGTTGCTTCAATCCTCATGGAAGGAGGTGTTTAGACCTTACAAACGTCAACGGAAGGTAGGGGAAGAAACGACACTTTATTAAAAAATTCTCTTAACCACCATGTTCAACATTCACTAGAGTGACCTTAGCTCAACCTTTCATAAGGTTCCTATGAGCATTTTAACCCTAAGTGTTCTTTCTAATTGATATTAATTAAATTCATGAACATTTAAAATGTCATTCATGGGGTTTATTATTCTCTTAGTTTGGGCCAAGGATTTGATAATCCTTATATTTTCCTACTAACTATAGCCTTACTATCATTAAGTCCATGTCATTCATTCCATATAAATGTCCTTGAACTCTAATTTTCATTTAATTACATTTTCACAATAACTTACATAACATAAACATTAAAGCATAAATAAATAAATAAATAAGTAAGTAAATCAAACAATTAAATCTACTAAGCAATAAAAGACATTTACAATAACATTAATAACTCAAATAAACACATTTAACATATCATCATGATCCAATGGTCATCTTTCATCCTATTTAGGGTTTTAGATCTTGATCTTTTATTTTTATCAAATCTACTCATATTCTCAAAATGATCTCATCACTAGATCATTGATATCATCTTATCACATGAACTGATCCTTCTTCATCTAACCGATCAAGAAGATCTTAAGCCATTTTATCTAATTTAAGGGCATAGATCTTAATCTATCCCAAATTATCATCATCAAGCCCATCAATCCATATGATCTTAACTTCACATCATCATTAAAATACATCCACACTATCCAATCATCCTTGATCAAATTGATCAAGGAGATTACCATTCTCTTTTATGGATTTTACTCCTTTTAAGGGTTAAGATCTTAAGATCTAGAAAATAAATTACATTCAACCATTTTATTATTATAATTATACATTTAGATCATCATATAAATGATTTTAAAAGGTCTGATCAAGCTTGATTAATCAGATCATGAAGATACATGCTTATTTTTAAGATTTTTATTTTTATTTTAAGGCTAGGTTTCTTAATTAAACATAGATTAGTCACTTCTAATCATTGATTCCCTGCTCTAGAATCACAAGATCATCAATGGATCAGAATTATAAAGTCTAATCATTCCAAATTTCACTGATCATAGGAATTTGTAATACTTTTCTTTATTAATAGAATTTTACAATAATCAAAATATAAATTTTCTTAGTTCCGTACCTTATACAAGTAACAAGGAATATATAGCAACTTTTAGATATAAAATTGGAGCTAAATTGAGCTCTCAATTGAAAAAACAAGATTTCAGTTCAAAAATTGGATGACTAAGATCATTCACAGGTGATCTAAGAGGGGTCACCAGCTATGGGCGAGACAGTCCAATCTGGACTATCGGATCACCTAGCCTTGGATCACCCTCCAATCCTTACAATTAAGAGCTGAGATTTCACCTCCTGGGGTTTTTGGGCCCCATAATTCCATCCAACTACTTAGAATTTACTTTTGAGCTATCGAAGATGGAGATCTCACCATCCGTTGCTGGATCCATCATTTTTTATGGATCAATGGCCAGAGGAGATAAGGGATGACCAGAAATCACATAGGGGATGCCAGAAATGAAAGGGGGTTAAGTGGTGGCCTACCTTTGCCATTTCGGTGAAGGGAAATTTACCGAAGGAGAAAAATACAGATGAAAGAAAACCCAGTCACTAGTGAAGTATACAGAGATAGATTCCTTCTTCGCTGTTGTTGAAGATGGAGTGAGACCTTGGGGCTTAAAATTTGGAATGTACTAAAAAAACTGATTGAAATGACACTAAGTATGCACAATTCCGAGTTCATAGGAATAAACCCTATTTTTCTCCATTTTTGCAATTAAAAGGGCAAATCGATCTTTTCACAACTATGTGGGACCTACAAGGTGGGCCAATTGTCTGGAAGACCACCATCATGAGTCAAACCACTACCACCTACTAGTGGAGAAGGACGTGGTAGTGGGAATCCAATGCCAATTTAATAATAAAAAGAATTGAAACATGATAATTACATGTAATCATAAAAGAATTGAAAATCACCTATAAATACCCCATAAAAATTCCCAAAAAAATTTCTTATCTTCTTCATGAGATCCCCTACAATGCCTCAAAATCCTAGCTCAAAACTCCTCCTCCATCTTCCTCAATTCCTCTCCTTTCTCCCTCTTTCTCTCTTTCTTTGTGGGCGTGTCCCCAAACGCACCCAGGCAGATGACCCCATGTTTGCATCAGGAGCGTCTAAGGATGTAATAACTCCAATTTTTGTAATTGATTGAGAAAATCAATAAAGTTTGAGTTTCAGAAATTTTGGGCTGAAATATTAGGGTTATTTAGAATATACTTCTTATAAAAGTATAATCAAAGAATAATACATGTACAATTGAAATTAAACTTAACAAACCCTTCAGAATGACTGTAAGCACGATAAATTCTGAATTCGGATGAAAAAACCTTAATTTTCTTCATTTCTTGGACTAAAGGGTAAAATAGTAATTTTACCCAAAAATCAAAATATGAGACATCATAATTTAGAATGTACTGAGAAATACGAATCCAACGCCACTAAGTACACTCAAATCCGAGATCGTGGGAATAAAATCCTAATTTTTATACATAAAGGGCAAAATGGTCTTTCTACACCATGTAGGGCCCACAAGGGATCCAAAAACGAATCCTTTGGGCAGCCCATGTGAAGTCATGGGTCAAACAATACCAGCTGGTCTTGGGAAAGAAAAATGGAGCATGGGAGACTTCCATGCCAATTTAATAATAGAAAATTAAATATCATTATTACATTTCATCATTAAAGAAGACCCAAAATGCTTATAAATACAACCCTAAAAATCCTCCAAAAATGCTCATAAAATTTTCACGAAATTGTCTTCACTTTTTCTAAAATTTTAGACCTAGATCCATCCCCAAAAACCTAAAACTCCCAAGAAATCTCTCTCTTTTCATTTTCTTTTTAGATTGGAACAGGAGACCTAAAATCAATTAGGCACTCTGTTCCAGATCTAATATCACAAATTTCACCATCCAAAACTTTCCACCATACCTTAGCTACAAAACCCCCAAAGAAATTTTGAGATCCAATGGTTCAAACAACAACAATTGCAAGAAAGGTGGATCTTGGGCCATATCTTCATCAAAAGGGTATTCTTTTAAATTGGACATATAACCAATGTTTTTTCTCCAATCAGGTAGTTGGAAATGCTTCTTGGACATGTTTACTAATGTTTTATGAAATTTTTATTTTTCTGTAAATTCATTTTGGTAATAAAATTGTAAAAATAAAGTAAACAACAGAACCTTTAATTTAGGATGATTGAGTTCTCCGATGAAAATTCTGACCCTACCAATCGATCCAGAAGGGTCGAAAACCTCTAGGGTAGAATTTTCACAAAGATCGGATAAGTTTTGGGCCCTCAATTGATAGGGGATTGATTGGATAATCTAGAATGGACTGTCCGATCTCCTGATCAGACGGAGCCCAGGACGTTGCACGCGACGCACTACGGAAATGACGCAGTGCTTCTGTAAAAACAATGAACGGACGCGCCCGCCTTGCATCCCGGTTACAGGATCGGGGCGACAAGCGTTATGCTCATCTCGCACGCATTCTTATCACCTCCGCGACGGACGTGCCTGATGAACCGAGCGTTCCGCCCGAAAAATCTGGGTCATCCATTCTGTTGGGCCTAGATCAAATCTAGGCCCTAGGAATGACTATGAACTTCCAGATCTGATTCTAGAGTCATATGAACTCCAAATCGAGATCAGAAAGAGGCTATGGAAAGCTTACAACCTCTATTTTCTATGAAATGATAAAATGGAGAAAATATGTAATACAAATTTCTATATTTAGGAATCAAGTTTTCAATTGTCAAGAACTTCAAGATATGAGATCTTGGAGATATGTTTTAATAATGATATAATATTGAAATGAAGTTATCTAAATGGTTTATTTGGACAAATCTAAGAGATATTTAGGGATTTACCCACTATGGAAGGAAAAACCCTAAAAATTTCAAAGGGACCCACTTGATCAATAAGATTAAGTGTGATTAGATCCTTGAGATGGATGTAATGGATGTTGATATGATGAAATCCAAGGAAATCATGGATGGATTATGACAAAAATGGATCAATATGATCTTTGGACCTTAATAAAGAAAACCCCCTAAATATAACTAAACCCCTTAACCAAAGGAAAAGATCTAAGATCTAATGGTTGGATCATAAGTGAAGGTTTCTAAAAATGTTAATGTAATTAGTTTCATTTTATATTAATTACAAATAGCATTTTAGATATGATTTGTGTTATAAAGCATGATAGTGTAACTTTTAGACTTTAGCATGACATGTGATTAGATTGTTATCATAGGTTGCTAGATTTAATTATCTTAGGGGCATGATAGTGTGATTTTATGCAAGTGTAACTGAGGACCAAGTTAGTATGATTTCATGCCATTGTAACTTAAGATCATGCTAGTTTAAGTATAGTTTTATTCCATTAGGTTAAGTTACATTCATAAGGAGCATGTTAGTATAAATGTTTGTTAAATTTATATTGGAACCATGATTTAAAGTTTATGATTTAATTGTGGTCAAATTTTGTTAGTAGATTCAAATGTAAGTAGTTGTTGAGATATAATGAGCATAAATCACCAAAATGTAATCTAATTGGAAATTAGAGTTTCATGACACAAATAAGAATGGAGTACTTTGGACTTAATTAGTAAGGGCTATAGTTAGTAGGACAATATAAGGATTATCAAATCCTTGGCCCAAACTAGGAGAATAATAAACCCCATGAATGACATTGTAAATATTCATGGACTTAATTAAAATTTCTTAGAAAGAGTACTTAGGGTCAACATGCTTATAGGAACCTTATGAAAGGTTGAGCTATGGTCATTCTAGTGAATGTTTAATATAGTAGTTAAGGGAGTTATCAAATAGAGCCTCGCTCTTCCCCTACCATTTGTTGACGTTTGTGAGCTCTAAATGCCTCCTTACATGAGGATTGAAGTAACCACTTTGTGTTCACCCATTCAGCTAGTAAGCCTTAGCCAATTGGAAATAAGAGTAGTCTAGACTTAGGCTTAAATAAGTTACCTTCAACCAACAAAACATTAACTGGTTGAATAATAATAGTAAGAGCATAAAAGGTTAGTAAATTACCTAACCCTAATAAAAACTATAAGTAAGATAAGGATGATCAAACAAGATCCATTAGATCTTGGATGATTAAGAACAGTAAGAATAAGAATATTATATTGTACTTAGTATGCATGTTCTAGTTCATTAGATTAGATAATCCAAACCCTTGATCAAAGATGATTCAAGGAAGAAAACCAAGATCATCCTCCTTAAGGATGATCCAATAACTGAACTTAGATCAAAGAATAACTAGATGATAAAAGATCTAGGACCTTGATCTTTATCAACAAGTGTATTAATGGATCTATGAAAGATCAAGATCAAGGAGATGGACACACAAAGACTTAGAGATAGAAAAATACTTAGATATGAATGATGTAAAGATCATTCTAAACATTAGATCTAGTGATCAATAGGATTGTTCAAATTTATATATTGACAGTATGTATGGATGTACAGATTACATACATCAGTCGGGATCATGGAAGATTTGAGGAAAGACATCACTCCTTGAAGGTAGGAGGATTTGATGAATGCATTTACATGGGATATACATGATTGAACTCATGACCTTATGTTGACAAAAGTAATGTTAATAGTTGTATTAAATCCCTTGAAAACCTTATGATCCAACCAAACACATATAAGATGGTTAATGACTAGACTATAAGTGAATAGGGAACTAGAAAATATTTCAGCCCTAAGTAAATAAACAAATGCTCTGATATATATGAAATCTATTTTACATACAAGCTTGGAGGCTTCTAAGTTTTTTTTAATAGGCATAAGCCTAGGGGGATGCTATGCTAGAGGAGTTATAAGGAATTGGCCACCCACTCCTTGAAATTTGATGATTTGATGATACCTTGCCCTAGGAGAGGCTAAAAGTCAGGTGCGGGCAATTATGGGAAGGCCACCACTGTGAAAGTCCTGTCCCCCCATATGGGTAGTGACATAATATTTTCCACTGTTGTATCAGTGGTGAACAGAGCAGTTATCCAAGCGTGCTAGTATGGATCAGACTGCAGCATGGTAGCCCTTTTGATTATTTTGCACTATGATGCGTATGAGAATATGCATAGTGAAATGCCTTATGTTTTAGCATAATGAAATGCTAGGTAATTGTATATTACCAATATTTCCTAAGAAGGGAAATTCTCAGTGCAAAATTAGCTGAAATACTGAATTCTCATAATAGAGAGAATTGATCAGCTTAGTTGGGAATGATATTTGACTACTTTCATAAATTTAACTGGTTTACCCATGTAGAGTATCTATGTATATAAATATACATAACTTACAAAGTAAAGAGTATGTTTAGGGATAATGAGATTATGAAGTATTGGAATTACCTTGTCAATTATTATGCTTCTTGCATCCCCTACTAAGCATTGCTTGTTGAGATATTGTAATTGTTGCAATATCTCAGATACATGGAAGGAGAGTTAGGAGCTGAAGACGATAGAAGACTTGAAGAGAATAATCTTCAAGGTATACCCTTGAAGACATGTATTTCTCTTTGTTGAGAGTTTTATTGTATGGTGAGCTTGAGTTTTGGATTATGTAATTTGGACAAGTATTGTAATAGATTTGGCTGTACTGTGAACCACTGAATGGATTCTGGAATTTACTAAAAGTATATTCCTTCAATGGAATTTTATCTTGTACAAAACTTCTACTTATGTTATATATGAAATGATGACTTGGGTTTTACAAAACAAGTTCTAAAGAAAAGAATTTTCGCTGCTTTATTTTGTGAAATTTTTTTACACTCTTAAGGGCCCTGCCTTTCAAAATACATTACAAAACGTGTTATAGAAACCCGGGTCGTCACAAGGGACACGTCGTCCCCACTACACCTAGGGTTTCATCTAAAAAGCTTCAATGAATTAGCCAGCCAATTCCAGCCATTAATTTTCAATCTCCACCATTGGATCTAATCGAATAGGATTGATCTACAAAAGCCCTAAGTTTCCATGATGATCCACTTCCAAGATTGTTGGGAAACTATAAAAAAAAGACAAACATGGTACTAGGTATCGTCTCCGTCAGATTTTGTAGTTTAATCCGGCCAATCTAGTTTAATCCAGGTTGAGAGTTGACATGGGCTAAGTGTTGACTATGATTTTATAATTAGCATAGAGCCTTGTTAGTGTCTTCAGTTTGCTTTAAAGATCTTTCAATTAGGGGCTAAATTTTTTCCTGAAAGGATAGTTTCTTTGGTTGTTGAGGATCTGTAGCTTTGGGAAATTTTTTGTTAGGGGGATTCACAAATTGTCCCCCTTAGTAGTTATTCTTCAACCAAGAAAATTTTGGGTGCCTAGCCCATCTAGGATTATAGGTCTCATAATACAGGTTGTTGCTAGGATTGTGATATGCATTAATGCATTCACTTGTTCAACAAGATAATCATTAAGTGCTCTATTTGATGGACAAGATATGGTCATATGGGTTAAGCTAGAACAAAGAGCATAGACATCTGGTGTAGGTTTAATAGATGTGGCAGCCATGAGGGACTAAAACATAGTTTCAAGAGTGTCAACTCTCTCATCGTACTTATCCATTCTTTCCAATAGAGAGTTGAGCTTATGGGCTATATCTGTATGCATTCCAATTTCATATAGACCTGCTTTCTTTGTAGGCTAGTTGTTTCTTTCTCTTCTATTTGAATAATCCTATTGCTAGGAATTATCTGCCAATGTCTAAAAGAACTCCTAGGCCTCTCTTTCATCTTTTAGCATTAGGGCATCTACCATTTGTCTATCATGAGGTCTTGATGCCTCATAGAAATATTGCACCTATTGCCATTTCTCAAATCCATGATGTAGACATTTTTGCATAAATTCATTCAACCATTCCTAACGTTCGTAATACTATTTATCATCCCTTTGTTGGAAATTTATAATATCTAGACGAAGGCCATTTGTTTTGTGAATGGGCATTTGTTTTAGAGTGGTGCATAAACATCTGTAATAGATTTGCTCTTAACTTTTGCTGGTGGTGCGGCCATGGGAATAGGAACTTGGTTTCTTTCTACTTGCCTAAGGTTGCATTCAATCTCTAGTTCAAAAGGTGCTAACTCTAAGTTCTAAGATCAACGCCCTCGCATAAAGTATCCTAATTCCTAACTAAATTTCTTAACTATATGCTAACTCTAACTCTAAGTGATGTGCAATCAAATCGTAGTATTCACTAATCGAGCAGCGTCTTAATTATCTTTTCTTATTGCATATGTGGTATCTTCTTAGACCCAGATGTAGATAGCTCCTACTTTTATTTTGATTTGACTACTGCTTACCAGTTGGGTTCTGCTCTAATGTGGTTAATACAATGCACTTGTCAGGAGGCATTTAGAGCTCAACTGACGTCATCAGAAGGCGTGAAAAAATCACATGGATTTCAAGACACTGGCTATAACCACAGTGCTTAGAAGCCACTAAGGTGACAATAGATCACTTCCTTCTAAAAGGGTCCTACGAGATTGATACCATAAGTCTCTTTCCACTTGATTTTAAATTAATGTTCAAGGGTTGGGATCATGACATACAAGGATGTTGATTGATTCCTAGGTGAGCCAAGGAGCTGGTGATGAAATCCAGTCCTTATCTTATAAGGGTTCTTGTGGGACCCTTACTAGCATTAAGTTTCATTCCACCATAAAACTGTAAACATGAAATGCAAAACAAAAAAATCAAACTAATGCTTACCTATATGCTATTTAACAAAGTTTTATGCTCCTTAATAGACAGGATGCTATAATCATGTAGCCTATACTTTAGTTATAACCAGGCTTAGGTTAGCCTTTCTTAGATGGTGCTTGAACTAATGCATTAGTCCTAAGTATTATGCAACATGTATCAATGCATGACCCTAATTTATATGAGTTTCTACCATCCACATATGCAAAATTATACTAAATGCACTTTAATAGTGTGGGCTGTAGAATCATCGTCGTTCCTTTATTGATTTCCCTCATACAAAAATCAAACAATAATAGTCAATATTAGGAAAATAGAAAAAATAATGTAAAACCCTATATAATGCACCCTAAGCCTAAACTAGAGGTATATAATTTAAGGTATGGTCTACTATACAAACTGTTGAAATTCCTAGCCAACGGTGCCACAAGAAATTGAACGAATGTGATATTAGTGGTCCTTACGTAAATTATCTAACCTAGCCAAATTAAGGAGATCTTTTTCCAAAACTAAAAGTGAATGATTAATAGATGAAAGATGCTAAAACTAAAACATGCTAAACTTAACAACTTTCCCAAAAACACACTTTGTAAATATAAAACTTTCCTACATTAAAAGATTTCCTAAATTGATAACTTCCTAAAAATGAAATTTAGTAACTTTTTTAAATCAAACTTTCTAAACATGGAATTTAGCACATATTGTAAGGAAGAAAATAAATTACTTTCTAAAATTCAAATTAGAAATTAAATTAAGACACAAACTAGTAAACAATGGAATCTAAGACAAACTACAACTAAACAAGAAAACTAGAGGAAAATAATCACTAATCAAGCAATCAAAGGAGAACTACCCAAGTATCAAGTGTTTGACCATGGAATGGTATGCATAATTCTTGGGGTAGGAATGAGTCTAATTAACTAATTTAAAAACTTAGAATATGCAATCTAACTCAAGCATTGACTAAGTAATCTAACACTCCAATTGGGTACTTAAGAAATTTAAGCAAACATGAAGTAGAGGGTGCAAGAAATTAAACATAAACAATTCATCCAAAAATATTCTAGTAGCATGCTATTTGATCATTCAATTAATGTGACATGGAAAACATTTAATTAACCAATTCTTGATGTGTTATTTTAAAATTACTCGCAAGCTCATGAATCAGTGTAGTATTTTCATACAAGTGAGGTCAATTATTTGAGGAATCTCATATATTTGCAACATATTGGATTTTAGTCAAATTGACTAACTTCAGCTAAAGAAGGAGAGTTGTGATTAAACTAGGAATCTAAAGTAACATGGAATTCGAAACATGCAGAAAATTAGAAACTAAATGTAAAAGAAACTTCTTAAATTGAAACTAAATAATTAGAATGGAAACTTACCTAACTAACATGCAATTAATTAAAGGAAACTTTGAAAATTTAGAAAGATTCAAACTAAAGAATGAAACTTAAGAAAACTACTAAGAAACTTTCCTAAATTAAGCTTACCTAATTTTAGGATTACTAAAAAGGAAAATTTCTAAAATGCAACAAGGAAAGTTTTTAAATCTAAAACAATATGCAAACATCTAATTAACAACTTTTAAAACAAGATCAAACAACTGAATTAACCAATAATCTGAAAGGAATAGGATTTAGAACCATGTGCATGGTTCTTAGACTGTGTGCATGACTCTAGAGCCCTAAATATGGTGAAATTTAATACACCTATAGTGAGTTACTATTCAAACTAACTATAGATCTAATAAACAAAATGAAAATCTAAATGGGTACCTAAGGATTTAGGAAATAAGACGCATTGATTGCTAGAATTAAATCAAAAAATTATGGAAAACCAATTTTTAGATTTTGGTACTTAAGAATAGTCAATAAATATTGCATTAGAAAGATATTGAAACCATAACTTTTATGCAAGGAAACAACCTAGATCTCATGCACTTTGATTAAATAAACAAGCCATGGTAAGAATTTCAAAGAACTATATTGAATCACATCCAATTTACATAAAATTTATATACATTAAACTATTTATAATTTTTGAAATTTGTGCACTTTTCTAAATTTTGAAATCCTATCTAGACAACAATAAAATTCTAATAAAAAATCTATACTCTAAATTATAATGACATGCAAAGAAAACTCATGATGGAATTTGAGAGAAACAAAGGCGAAGGTAAAATAGCCTAAAACTAAGGGGGGAAATCATTATAATAAAAAAAACCTTAAATTTCAAGAGAAAAAATCAAGAAGTTAGCTTTTCTTTTGGTTGTCACTACCAGAGAATAACTAACTTGAATCTTGATTGAATAACAATAAAAAACTGATGGAATGGAGTGAAGAAGAGAGAGCAAGAAAGATGGAAAAAATGGGTGAAAAGAGAGCAAAACCAAAATTAAACTAAAGCAAGGAAACTAGTGGATATCAAACAATTTAGTAACCTGAATTGGAGAGCAAACAATAACAAGAATAGTTAGAAATGTAAAGGAGGAAAAGTATAAAAGAACTTCCAAAGTCTAGCAGCAACTACGCACCAATGGAAGCTACATGTTTCAAGGTGTTTGACCCGCCTGTACTTGGAAAACTCGTGTGGAACATGGGGCTCTATATAGATGAGTGGTTTCCTAAATTAGGAAGGGGTGAAAACATGAGACAAGTCACCCTAGGGCTAGGGTATGAATGGGGTAGGTGAGGTGGAGATGATGTAAGCTAGATGATATAAGAAATAGAGGTGGGAATATGGGAATGTGAGATAAGAGGGCTGGTTTCTAATTTTGAACAAGGGGGTAGGCGTCATTTTTCTTGGATGGAAAGTGGAGTTTTGTTTCCCCTGTAATTTTGTGATGTTTGGTTAATGGAAAGTTAGGAAATAGGTAAGGAATAAGGTATAGAAAAGATGTAGAAAGATTAAGGGTTTTAAAGTTAATTGAATTGAAATAGATCTAAAGTTGCCTATTTGATCACCAATTAGGAAAGGGAGGGGGGATGTCTTTTTCCATGGAAGTGCCTCCCTCCTTTGGATTGTAACCCTAGGTCAATTTGAATGGAAAAACAGTGGGAGATGGAATTAGAAAGTGGGGATGGGTCCATCAATTCACAGGCATCTTACCTTTTACATAATTCTCTCAAATCTTCTAGATAAGTCTTAAAAATCCAAATTTAGAAAGTTGATCATTGCTTGAATTCTCCTCCAATTGTATGACTCCATGTGGCATTTGGATTAATTGGCTCGTGTGACTCACTTTGAGGGCTCATTTGGGTTGGCTTCATGGTTCACACCCGTAGCTTTAATTGCATGAATTGCTTGGCTTGAATTCCTTAGCTTGTTACCTTCTCTCATGGTTTATATGGTTATGGTGGCTTGAATGACTCCCATGCAAAGGTGGTAGAAATGTATGGCTTGCTTTATGGGCCCATTTTATTTACCTTTAGCTCTTCAAATTGCTTCCATTGATGCGTCATCTTACATTCATATGATCTGGGACCTTGATCTAAGTTGAAATATTGAAATTTAGGCCTCGACTCAATCTTTTGATCTTGATCTTCAATTGTCATGTTGATCAATCTCGGGTGTTAGATCTTCATTTCAACACCTACAAAAGGTTAAAAACCTTGATTAAATCCTAAAAATATGATCATTCATATACTTACTTCAAATTAGCCTCTGAACCTACAAAATATTATATTTTTAAATTATTAGGTTTGAAATGAATGTGTTATGAAATTCTGAAAAAACCTTAGAAATAACTCTATATTTTATAACACATGAAACTCTAATTGGGTATTTTTCATACAAAATTGAACACTTGTCACACCCCCAACCAGCATTTCACTAGTCTCAAGAAAAATATGTATAAAATCATGAAAATAAAAGTTGTTGCCATTTCCATTGGTACTCATGATTGCATTTGGCATATGCAATAAGCCCATAAACCCCTAGGTTAACCCTAGAGGACAACTTTAAGCCTCATGATGGTTTGAAGTGAATATATCCACAAAATTCAATAAGGCTAATTCCTTGATTTATCTCAGAGAATTCTCATCCATTAATAATATACTTGTTTTAACAATTTAATAAGGATGTATGAAAACTTCCACAAGTTACCCACATACCAAAGCCATTTTATTCCAATTTTATCTCAGACTACATGTGTGCATATAGCTACATAAGTCAGGATCTCTAAATGGCTATGCTTATTGCTCCATTAGAGATATGCCTTGACCTCAAGCTCTCATTGATATACACTCAAAAATAAAGCTCTTAGAGAAGGGGTCAAACAAATTTCTCTCTTTATGTGACTAGTTCCAACAAGACTAATGGTTCACACACTATTGTAACCACTGATGAGACAAAGAAATGTTCCCTTAGAATGGAAGCCATTACCAAGGCCAGTAGGGTAGTTCACCTTGATCCCTTCCTATTTATCTCCTCAATAAGGCTATGTTCCACCTAAGATCAACAGGTCTTCAGACATGAAAAAATGTAGGCTTAGGATGGGTTTCTTAAAATAAAGGTATAAGGATTCAAAGTTTTAAATTTGAGTAGAGGCCTTCAACTATGTGTAGGACAACTTTTCTTTGGTTGTATAGGGTGAATATTTCTCTATTTTCATTTCAAATTTTCCTTCTTCTTCTTTTTTTCTTTTCACTTTTTCTTGTATTTCTAAGAAGGAAAACTTTTCTTTGTACTTTTGATGTTTCTCACTTCTATGGCTATTGTTCTTTTCCTAAACTTTTGCTATCATCCCTACTCATGTTTGAAAGGTAGATAATGGATGATTTTTTTTACTGGGTATATGGGTTAAGGTAAATTGGGTGTAAGAAAGAAAAGATTTTTCATAAGGCTCAAAGGTTTAAGTAGTGGTAAAATATACTGGGCGGGCTTTATGTCTCTGGATTCGACAAGGATGGACTATATCATACTCTAAGCTTCTTTAAAACCTATCTCAATCAATAAATATTCAGGAAAGAAAGTTAATACTCCTATTTGGTTCTCAAATATCTAACCAAAATAAAGAATATAGGAATATCTCAAAGTAATATAAGCTAAAGAAAATAAGGAATTATGTATAACCTTCACAAGAATGATAGTCACTATTACTCACAGAGTGTAATTGATTTCCTTAGGTCTCTAATTCATAACCATCTATTAATCTAGACTTATGTACTATGTGTAAGTGTATTTTGAGATTTAACTTTCCTAAAACACTTTAAGACATGTATAAAATGCAGAATGAACCGTATGCATTTCTAATAAGAAGCCAAAGTAGTGGAAATACTAATCTTCAGACAATCCAATTCTCATCACAGTAAAGGAAAATTGACCTTAAAAAAATTTCTCTCTCTCTCTCTCTCTCTCTCTCTCTCTCTCAACAAAAAAATATGAAGAAATATAGACATCTCATGCATGTCTACAGCCCCCAACTTGAACTAAACTTGTCCCCAATGTTTTGAAATATAGGACATCTATATGATAAATGAATGATGTAGAACAATGAGACTCTAAAACCTTGGGTTGCCTCCTAGAGAGTGCTAAGTTTAACATCTTTAGTCTGACGTACTATGCCATAATGATATGATGAATGCAGCTCATCTGATGGATGTAGCTATCATGAAACATGCTAAGGTGGGTCCTCATAAACTTGTTCCTCAAGTAATGTTTCTTCCACCTCAAGGTTTATCAATTCTAGGAATGGCTTCAACCTTTGTCCATTAACTTTGAAAATCACTCCATCCTTCTCTATCTCGATGGCCCCATGAGGATATACAGTTCATACTATGCAGTGTTCAGTCTATCTAGATCTAAGTTTTCCTAGAAAGAGATGCAATTTGGAATTATACAATAGAACCTTTTGTCTAAGTGTAAAGGACTTCTTTAATATGTGCCTATTATGTGTACTTTTCATTTGATCTTTGTATCTTTTTGCTAACTCATATGCATCTTTCCTAATCTCTTCCAACTCATTGAGTTGGAGCTTCCTGTGGGTTCCAGCAGAATCTAAGTTAAAATTGAGCTTTTTGATTGCCTAATAGGCTCTATACTCAAGTTCTACAGGGAAGTGGCAGGCTTTTCCCTAAACTAGTTGGTAGGGTGACATGCCCATAAGTGTCTTAAATGTAGTATGATAGGCTCATAAAGCATCACTAAGTCTCAACGACTAGTCTTTCCTATTTGGAATTGCTGTCTTTTCTAAAATTATTTTATCTTCCTATTAGACACCTCTACTTGTCGACTAGTTTGAGGATGATAAGAGGTAGAAATTCTATGAGTAACTCCATATTTATTCATTAAAATCTAAATATACCCTATTACTAAAATGTTTACCTCCATTACTAATGATGGCCCTAGGTGTATCAAACCTAGTAAATATGTTTTCTTTGAAGAACTTGACCACCACTTTGTGGTCATTGATTTTACATGAAATGGGCTCTACCCATTGGACTCATAATCAAGCCCCACTAGTATGTAAAGATATCTTAAAGAGTTAGGAAGAGGTCCCATAAAAATCTATGCCCTAAACATCAAATGATTCATCTATAAACATGTGGACTGAAGGGAATCATATTCCTTTTTCCTATGCTTCCTAGTTGTTGACACCTTGCACATGCTAAGCAATAAGCTTGTGAGTAGAAAAAAATGGTGGGCCAATAAAAAACCCACTGCAAGATCTTTGTAGCCATCTTTTCAGAATTGTAATGGCTACCACAAGCTTGGTCATGACAAAAGGAGATGATCTTATTTTTATTCACGGTCAAGCATACATCTCCTAATTACCTGATCATAACAATACTTAAAAAAGTATGGGTCATCCAAGTTAAAGTGTTTAACCTTAGTAATAAATTTTCTTATCTTGCTTGGACTAGTGACTAGGCATTTGATCAGTAATAAGATAGTTGACTTTATTTGCATAATAAAGCAATTGGTAAATGTGCAGTTCATCTGGAAATGTCTCTCTAATGGCACATTCTCACTAGTAGACTCCACAATCAGCCTAGATAAGTGGTCAGCTAGAACATTTTTGTAGCCTTTCGTGTCTTGAATTTCAAGATCAAATTTCTATAGCAATAGTATCCATCGAATCAGCCTAGTTTTTGCATCTTTCTATGAAAAAAGATATTTAAGTGCTACATGATTAGAGTATAATATGACCTTAGATCCTACCAACTATGACCTTAGATCCTAGCAAGTAAGATTTAAATTTCTCTGGTGCAAGAACAACTACCAACAACTCTTTTTTTTATTGTTGAATAGTTGAGTTGGGCATCATTGAGTGTCTTATTAGCATAATATATCACATGGGGAAGTTTATCAATACACTACCCCAAAATAACCCAATTGTGTAGTCTGAAGCATCGCACATCATTTCGAATGGTGCACTCTAATCAGCCGGTCAAATAATAGGTGTAGAAGCCAATTTAGCCTTTAGGCACTCAAATGCTCTCATGAAGTCATCATCAAAGTCAAAAGTGGCCTCTATAGTAATATTACATAGTGGCTTAGCAATTTTACTAAAGTTTTTGATGAATCTTTGATAAAAACCAGCATGGCCTAAAAATGAGCTAACTTCCTTCACCGTCCATTGAGGAGAAAGGTTAGAGATTAAATCCACTTTAGCCTTTTGAACTTTTATACCATTATGTGATATAATGTGTCCTAAAACAATGCCATTATGATCCACAAAATGACATTTTTCCCAATTTAGTACCAAATCTTTTCCTAACACCTAGCAAGGATACTATTAAATGGTGTAGGCATTCATCAAAAGTAGACCCAAATACGGAAAAATCTTCCATAAATACATCTAGGAATCTCTCTACCACATCAAAGAATATGCTCAACATAGACCTTTGAAAAGTAGCTAAAGCATTGCAAAGTATAAAAGGCATACGAAGGCAAAGGTTCCAAAAGGATAGGTAAAGGTAGTCTCCTCCTGGTCCTCAGGTGCTATAAGAATTTGGTTATAGCTAGAACAACCATCCTAAAAGCAATAAAAACTATGTCTGGCTGACCTCTCTAGCATTTGGTCTATAAAGGGTAGAGGAAAGTGGTCTTTCCTTGTGACCAAGTTCACTTTTTAGTAATCAACACATACTCTCCACTCGATGGTCATTCAAGTGGGAATTAACTCATTATCCTCATTCTTAATTACCATGACTCCTTATATGGCTAAGATAGCTTGAGTGGCTCCCATGCAAAGGGAGTAGAAATGCATGGCTTGCATCATGGGCCCATTTTATTCACCTTTAGCTCTTCCAATTGCTTCTATTGATCCATGATTTTGCCTTGATTTGATCTTGGACCTTGATCTACTTTGAAATGTTGAAATTTAGGCCATGAATCAATCTTTTGATCTCAATATTCTATTCTTGTATCGATCAATCTCGGTTATTGGATCTTCATTTCAACACTTACAAAAGGTGAAAACCCATAATTAAAGCCTAAAAATATGATCATTCATATACTTAGTTTGGATTAGCCTCTAAAAATGCAAATTTTCACATTTTTGAAGTATTAGGTTAGAAATGTATGTGTTATGAAATTCCAGAAAACCCTAGAAATAACTCTATATTTTATAATGCATGAAATAATAATTGGGTACTTTTAATGGAGAACTAAAGGACAATGGCTTGGAATCTTGCATGGAACACTAGGAGAAGATGGAAGCCACCAAGGAGAAGAACATGGAATGCTAAAAGGTAAGGGATGGGGGAAGAAAAAATGACACCTTCTCTCTCTGGACTAGGCATTCTTTTTCTTTTTTCTCCAAAAGGTGTTATCTTTGACTTCTTTTTAGGGCCTCCTTTATACTTTGTGTCCTAATTTTTCTAGAGTGGCTCGAAGTAAATTCGGATGGGGATGAAAAACAAAGGGAATTGGATATCTAAGATTAGATATAGGAGTGACTTGCTAGGGTTTGTCAAAGAAGGAAACAAGTGAGCCACTTTGGAGGGAGTTAAGGTTAGAGACACAATTTTCTTAGGCGAGGGAGTCTCCCCCTTGTAAAAATCATTGAAGGACTATGGGATTAGAAAGGTGGGAGGATATGGCTGTGGTAAGAGAGAGAGAGAGAGAGAGAGAGAGAGAGAGAGAGAGAGAGAGAGAGAGAGAGAGAGAGAGAGAGAGAGAGAGAGAGAGAGAGAGAGAGAGAGAGAGAGATGGTGAGGTGGAGTGTAGTAGCATGGTGATTGGTTAGGTTGGAGAGAGTTAGGATGTTGGTGGAGTGGATGAGGCAAGGAGGGGATAGAAGCTCCTACTATGAAGAAGTGTCATGTGGAACTCATCCTTTGAATGTGTTTCACATAGAATTCCATGGGAATGGATGGTGGGGATGAAAGAGATGGATAGGAAAAAGATAAGAAAGGGAGGTGAAGTGGAAAGAGATGATTGGCTAGGTAGTGTCTTAGGAAGTGGAAATTGGTTGGATGGTTTGAATAAAATTTTAGGAAGGTGGGAAAGTCTTAGAAAGATAGGACTCCTGAATGGAATTTAAATTCGTAGAGCCATTTAGTGGTGCAGTGGAAAGTGAGAAAAAATGGAAAAATAGAAAAAATGGAGAGATATCTTCCTATTGGTCCACATGCTACCTTATCTTAGTGGATTTTCCCTTAATTATCTTTAAAATACCCCCATAAATCCCAAGGATAATTCTTTGAATTCTCCTCCAATCATGGCCTTCCATGTAACTTGGCTCATGTGGCTTGATGGTTAACTTTGAGAGCTCCATTGGCTTGGCTTAATGGCTGGCTTAGATGAACTTCTTAGCTTAATTTGATGTCTCAATTCCTTAGATTTGGTGGCTGGCTTGGATCCTTAGCACGTCAGCTTGTTCATGGCTCGAATATGGCTAAGTGGCTCAAGTAAAAGTCCTGTAAAGGTGGTGGACTTTGCAGGGCTTGTGCACGGGCCCACTTTGGCCACCTTTGACTCCTTCCATTCCATCTTCAAGTGATCTTAAGATGATCTGAACCCTTTCTCTCATGTTGATATAATGACTTTGAGGCTTCAACCCAATATTTTGATCTTGATCTTAAATTTTCATCTCGATCAATCCTAGCCATTAGATCCTCATCTTACTACCCATAAAAAGTGAAAAAGCTCTAATTGAATCCCAAAAAATATGATTAATCACATACTTACCTTGGATTAGCCTCTGAACATATAAAAATTTCAAATTTTGGTCTTTTAGGTCAGAAACACATGTGTTATGAATTATGGCCAAAAACCCTAATTTATCCCTATCAGTTATAACACATGGGTAACTAATATTGGCGACCTGAGTTTTTGAAATACATTTTTGTTAATCCTTTTCAAATGGTGGTCAACCAATTTTGGAAACATTTTGAAAACTTAAGCAGAGAAATTTTTTTTCTTTGAAATTCTTTTTAGAAAACCCGAATGCCACATTTAACTCACACATACATACATAGTTTTGTGTACAACATATGTTTCCAAAGAAACTCATTTTATTAAAATTGCAGGATCAATCTAGTGATTCACATACACAGCCCCTTTATTACATCTTATGTCCAAAATACACAAATCAAAATACAATCCATTCCTTTCACAAATATACATAGTCTTGATCAACAGTATGGTCTTCGTCTTCCCATGTCGTATCCCTCCATTTCTTTATTTTTGTATTTGAGATATTGTAAACATTCAAACATTTACAATATCTCAACAAGCTATGCTTGGTAGGGATTCAAGAACATATGGAATTGTATAATTCAAATGTACAATATTCATAATCATCATATTCCATGTTAATCACATAATTCAATTTCCATGAACCATACCATATATGATCATGCAATCATTAAATTTATCATGTAACATCCATTATGATAATTCCAAATCACTCACCACTATATCGTATGTATATATATATATATATACAGTCAAAAACAATGAAAAATAGTCAATATCTCAAACATCAATATCCATACTCAGATATACTAAGTTGATAAATCATCTAGACTTTTGCTGGGAAAATACTCCCTCATTAGGGTAGTATTGGCATCTCACTATGCCATGCATCATATGCAAAATATTCAAGGACTACCATGTTGCAATCTGATCCATACTAGCGTGCTCGGATAACTGCCTTGTTCATCACTGATACCACGGTGGAAAATATTGTGTCACTGTCCGTTTGGGGAGATAGGACTTTCATAGTGAGGCCTTCCCATAATTGCCCACCCGACTTTTAGCCTCTCTTTGGTAAGGTATCATAACATCATCAAATTTGGGGAAGCAAGTGGCCAAACCCTCATAACTTCCCTAGCATAGCATCCCCAAGCTTATGCCTATTTAAAACAAAACCACAAGTCTCCATGCTTGTATCTAAAATACTTCTTGTACATCTTAGACGATATGTCTGTTTATATTATCATTCTTGTATTCAATATCCTCAAACTAAGGATATGATTTTATTTATAGATTTAGGGATCCTCATTTTACAATGAATGATACCCATTTTCTTATAAGTTTAGGGATTAATCATTTATTGTAAATGATCCCCATTTCCTTTAATTTGGTATTCATATACCAAATGTTATTATGTGTAAGGATACTCATTTGATACAAATGATATCCATTATTATTATGTCCTTATCTAAGGTTAGGGGTAATCATAAACGATACCCATGTATTTATTATGTGTTCATCTAATTTCAACAGTTATCTCTATCTCATATGCATGAATTATGATTCAAATGTAATTAAAGATATTGTCAACCTTAAGCATTATAATGTCTATGAATAACAACAATTCCATAGACCATAGGTCTTGTATTCTTAAAGTTCCACCTACTTTCATGTAGTGATCCATCCCTTCAGATCCTCCATGATTGACGTATGTAATCTGTCAATACATACATACTGTCATTATTTGTACATTTTTGGATAATCTCCTAGCTATATTCCTTATCTAATCTTGCCCTTTGATATAAAGGATCTAGATCTGTCTTGTGTTCCTATTATCCATATAATCTATCTTCCTCAGATAGTATTTTATCATATTGATCAATAGATCTGATGGTTAGAATGATCTTCTAACCTTTCAAATCTAATTATTTTCTATCTTTAAGTCTTTGTGTATCCATCTCTTTAATCTTAATCTTTCATAGATCCTTTGATCAACAATCTATTCTTGTTGATAAAGATCAAGGGCCTAGATCTTCTATCATCTAGTTCTTCTTTGATCTAAGTTTGGTTATTTGATCATCCCTAAGGAGGATGATCCTAGTTCTTTTCCTTGAATCATATTTGATCAAGGGTTTGGATTATCTAATCTAATGATCTAGATTTGATCTATAGCATACATACTAATAAACATGTATACTAAGTACAATACAATGTTATTATTCTTATTGTTCTTGATCATTCAAGATCCTATGTATCTTGTTTGATCTTGATTATCTTACTTACCATTTTTATTAAGATTAGATATTTTACTAACCTTTTATGCTCTTATTATTATTATTATTATTATTATTATTATTATTATTCAACTAGTTAATGTTTAACTGGTTGAAGATAGCTTATTTCATCCTAAGTCTAAACTGCTTCTCTTATTTCCAATTGACTAAGGTTTACTAGTTGAATAGCTAAACACAAAGTGGTTACTTCAATCCTCATGTAAGGAGGCGTTTAGACCTCATAAACATCAATAAAAGGTAGGGGAAGACCGATGCCCTATTAGAAAACTCCCTTAACCACCATGTTTACTAGTCACTAGTGTGTCCTTAACTCAACCTTTCATAAGGTTCCTATGAGCATTTTAACCTTAAGTACTCTTTCTAATTGATTTTAATTAAGTCCATAAACATTTAAAATGTCATTCATGGAGTTTCATTATTCTCCTAATTTGGGCCAAGGAAATGATATTCCTTATATTATCCTACTAACTATAGCCCTTACTATCATTAAGTCCATGTCATTCATTCCATGTAAATGTCCTTCAACTCTATTTTTCATTTAATTACATTTTCAATGTAATTTTCATAAGCATAAATAAATAAATTTATAATTAAATACACTATGCAATAAAAGATAATTATAATAACATTCAATAATTCAACTGAAAATCTAACATGTCATAACTATTCATCATGATCCAACGGGCATAGTTGATTTCTATCCCTTTTAGGGTTTAGATCTTGATCCTTTCATTTTCCCTTAGATCTAATACATCTTCTTAATGTGATTTGATCACTAGATCATTGATGCATCTCATCCAATGATATGATCTTTCTTGATCCAACCAATCAAGAAGATCTTAAGCCATTTTATCCAATTTAAGGTCATAGATCTAAATCTATCCCAAATCATCATCATCAAGTCCATCAATCCATATGATATTAACTTTATATCTTCATCCAAATACATCCACACTATCCAATCATCCTTGATCAAGGATATTACCATTGATTTCCATGGATTTACTACTTTTTAAGGCTAGATCTCTTAATTAAACATAGATTAGTCACTTCTAACCATTGATTCCATGTTTCAAAATCACAAGATCATCAATGGATCAGAATTATAGAGTTTGATCATTCCAAATTTCACTAATCATAAGAATTAGCACTACTTTTCTCTATTAATAGAATTTTACATGCATCAAAACATAAATTTTCTAAGTTTAGTAGGTTCTACTCATCAATAGGAATCAACCCAACTTTTCAATCTCAATTCGGAGTTAAATTGAGATCAGAATTGGGATTTTAAGATTTCAGCCCGTTCTAAGGGCTGATATTTGATCATACTATTTTTGTTAATTTTCTTGATCTAGAAACCCAAAAAATTTTATTGTGATCATGGTTCTTAAGGTTTTGTAACCTCTTGAACCCATCCATTGGTTCATATCTCAATTTTGAGATCATCTTGATCACAATCCAATATTGTTACTACGGATTTTCATGATTATCACCAATAAATACAATCTAAAACATATATGTCATAAGTTCAGTAACTTATACAAGTGACAAGGAAGCTATAGAAACTTTCAGATCTAAAATTAGATCTATATTGAGCTCTTAATTGAAGAATTAAGATTCTAGTTTCAAAATTGGACGGCTGAGATCAACTCCATAAAAAAGGACAAACAGAGGTCAGCCCATGCATGTTACTTGGTATTACCCATCACCAGGGATGCGTGACTGGTGATAGGAGAGATGGTCCAGATCTGGTGTGACGACCCAGGTTTTTGAAACTCATATTTGTAATACAATTTTTCAAAGGCAAGGGTGTCCCCTTAATAAAACAAATTTGCATAACAAAACAGCGAAAATTCTTTTCTTTTAAAACTTATTTTAAAAACCCAAGTCACCACTTCATACATAACATAAGTACAATTTTTGTACAAAATAAAATTCCATTGAAGGAATATAATTTTATTAAATGTCCAAAATCCATTAAGGGGTTCACAGTACAGCCCAGTATCAATACAATACCTATCCAAATTACATAATCCAAGATTTGCAAACCTCACCATACATTAAAAACTCTCAATACAATACAATTTTCTCAAATAAAATACATGTCTTCAAGAGGATGTATCTTGATTGATTATTCATCTACATCTTCTTAAGTCTTCTACAATCTTTAGCTTCTAACCCTCCTTCTATGTATCTGAGGTATTCTAAACATAGAAACATTTATAGTACCTCAGCAAGCTATGCTTGGTAGGGGATACAAAAACATACTACTTCATCAATATAAGAATACATACCTAAGTACTTATTTCATCATGGTTATCAATTCATGAGTATTCCCCATATAGAGTATATACATTATTTATGTAGTACGTGACAAATTAGTTTATATAGTGAAGATTGCTCAAAACTTGTTCCTTTCCCTGGCTATACTTCTACTTAGGAAATCAGTATCTATCCAATCTTTATACGAGGATTTCCAAGAACTCATGTATTGGAATCTTATCATGCCATGGAATTACATTATGCTTATCATATGTGCATCATACTGCAAAATACATTAGGACTACTATGTGTCAGTCTCAATCCGTACAGCATGCTCGGATGACTGCAATCCTCCACTGATACCAACTGTGGAATATCAACTCCATGTCCTCATGGGGTGGACCATGGTTGTCATAATCGGGCCTTCCCATTATTGTCCCTCTTGACGTTTAGCCTCTCTTTGGGCATGGTATCTATCATATAAGTTTCATGAAGCGAGTGGCCAAACTCTCATAACTTCCCTAGCATAGCATCCCCATTCTCTATCTCTATGTAAAACAAAATCACAAGCCTCCATACTTGTATGGAAAATACATTGTACATATCAGACGATGTGTTTGTTTAACTAAGGTTGGAATATTTTACATACCCTATTCTTAAGGTTTCCTTAGTTTCCATATCTTATTACTTTCACCTCATTAGACTTGATCATCAGATTAGATCAATTGGCTTAGATTATGAGGTTGGATCAATCATTTGGACCACGTGTTGGATCATATGTTTTTGGATCACTTGTTTGGATCATGATTATGCTAAGGTACTAAGCATAATTATATCATGAAGGTCTATAATCCTAGACAAAAAATCATGTATGTATACACACGAGTCTCTAATACATCTTTGTATATCCACCTACCTCAAAATAGTATCTTGATTCACACTTCTCAAGTGTATTCTTCCACAATGTCCATCATGGTATGGATTCATCCATCTGTCAAACTATACGTATAAGGTTATTTCTCTATTCAAGTATGTATTCCTATAAGGGATACCCTAATCTTTCCTTGAATCATGTTTGATCAAGGGTTTGGATTCTCTATCTATGTTCTTCTACATACCCATACATAATTTCTACATATACATACGTAATACAATACTACATTAATATTCTTATTGTTTTTGATCATTCAAGATCCTATGGATCTTGTTTGATCATCCTTATCTTGATTACAATTTTTTATTAGGATTAGATGATTTACTACATTTTATGCTCTTATTTTTATTACTCAACCAATTAATGTTTTATTGGTTGAGGGTAGCTTATTTCATCCTAAGTCTAGAAGCTCCTCTTATGTCAAATTGGCTAAGGCTTACTAGTTGAATGGTTGAACACAAAATGGTTACTTCAATCCTCATGTAAGGAGACATTTAGACCTCACAAACGTCAATGGAAGGTGGGGGGAGAGCAAGGTTCTATTAGAGAACCCCCTTAACCATTATGTCCATCATCCACTAGATTGACCCTAGCTCAACCTTTCATAAGGTTCCTATGAGCATTTAATCCTAAATACACTTTCTAATTGATTTTAATTAAATCCATGAACTAAAATGTCATTCATGGGGTTTTATTATTCTCCTAATTTGGACCAAGGAATTTATTCCTTATATTATCCTACTAACTATGGTCCTTACCATCACTAAGTCCTTTTCATACATTCCACGTAAATGTCCTTCCATTCTAATTTCATTTAATTACAATTTCAATGAAATTTTCATTACTTAAGTATTAAAGCATAAACATAAAGCATAAAAAGCATAAATAAACAATTCTATAATTAACTCTACTAAGCAAGCAAAATTAATGCAAATCTGACAAGGTATAAACACTTATCATGATCCAATGGTCTTAATTGATCCTTATTCATTTTTCCTCTTTTTAGGGTTTAGATCTTGATCCTTCATTTTATTTTAGATCCAACATTTCTTATTGATATAATTTCATTGTTAAATCATTGATGTATCTCATCCTTTGATTTGATCTTCCTTGATCTACCCGATCAAGGAGATCTTAAGTTACTTTATCCCGTTTAAGAGCATAGATTTTGATCTAACCCAAATCCTCATCATCCATTCCATAAATTCACATAATATTAACTCAATATCATCATCAACACATATCCATATAGCCCAATCATCCTTGATCAACTTGATCAAGGAGATTTCCATCCCTTTTTATGGTTTTTATTACTTTTAAGGCTATATCTCTTAAGATCTGCCTATAAAATTATATATAACTTACTGATTTAAGTTATTACATTATTATATCATCATCCAACTAGTTTTGATTGATCTAATCATCCTAGATCTTGTAGATCAAGGATGTTAATATAATTATCCACTTAATTACAGAAAATTTAATGAATTAAAATTACAATTTTATTAGTTCAGTATATTATAATTATCACAAGGAATCTATTAAACTTTCTGATCTCAATTTGAATTTCAATTGAGATCACAATTGAAGTTTAAAGCTTTCAACCCGTTTTAAGAGTTAAATTTCACTCTTACTGTTTTTCTTTATTTGATTAATCTATAAACACAAAATTTATACTGTGATCATATTTCTTAGGTTTTTGGGACCTTCTGAACACATCCATAGGTTCATCTGGGCCATGATCCAAGATAAATAGCATGGATTTTACTAAATATATCATTTAAATACAATTTAAAACATAGATATAATAATTTCAGTGAATTCTACAATAGACAAGGAATCCATAGCATATTTCAGATCTAAAATCATAGCTATATTGAGCTCTGAATTACAAAAAGAAAGTTTCAGTTCAAAACTAGACAGCCCAGATTAGATTTGGGTTATGGGTGCAGAGATGATCACCGGCCCGCGTCTGTTACCGTCTATTTCAGGTTATCGGGCAGAGGTGACTGGCTATGAGCGAGATGTCCAGATTTGGACCATCGAATCATCCATGGTTGGATGTCCTCCATCCGTTAAAATTAAATGCCGAGATTTCATATCCTGGGGTTTTTGGGCCTCAGGAATCCATCCAATGACTCAGAAGTTATATTTGAGCTATGGATGGATGGGATCTCAACCATCCAAGTCGGATCCATCGTCTCTGATGGATCAATGGCAAGGAGATCCCATGCATGCTAGAAAACCTAAAATACTAGCCAGAATTGAAAGAGGGGAGTGATAGTGGCCTACCTGAGTCAGTCTGGGGAGCAGGAGTTCACTAGAGAAAGGGGAAAACCCGTTGGAGAAGAATAAGAACACCTGGAATAACCCTAGCCTTTGGGTAATCCTACAGTCATGAAATCACCATTTTTGTTGCCGGAGAAGATGGAAAACCCCTAGGGTTTTGAATCTTACAACTTTCTAAAGATATCCAATGGTTCAAGATCAAGATTCACCAGTTAGATTGGCCAGAATAACCTAAAGAACATGCTAGAGATGGTAATGGTTCAAGATCAAGATTCACCGGTCAGATTGGCCAGAATAACCTAAAGAACATGCTAGATATGGTAATGGTTCAAGATCAAGATTCACCGGTCAGATTGGCTAGAGTAACCTAAAGAACATGCTAGAGATGGTAATAGTACCATGCTTGGATTTCTTTTTGATTTTTCTGGAGATTTAGGATATGGATCATCATGGAGCTAAAGGGCTTTTGTAGATCACCCTTGTTTGGCAAGATCCAAAGGTGAAGATAAAGTTTCATCTGTTCAAAAGTGATGGCTAATTCAAATAGGGTTTCTAAGTAGAAACCCAGTCCCATCAGGGACAACATGTCCGTGGATGCACCAGACGGCTCCACTAAGTCTGGACAGCTGGGTGCGTCTGTGGACACACCCACAAGGCTTAAGAGAGAAGGAGAGAAAGAAAAGAAAATTGGGGAAGATGAGGGATGTTTCTAGAGCTCGGATTTTGGAACATGTGTCAAGGGACCTCGTGAGGAACATTAGAGAAATTTTTGGGATTTTTATGAGCTATTTATAGAGGTGTTTTTGAATTTTCCTTGATTACTTGAAATCATCACTTTGATTTCTTTTGAATATTTAAATGTCTGAGGATTCCCACAACCACCTCCTTCTCCACTAGTAGGTGGTAGTGGTTTGACTAATGATGGACTATTTTCTAGACGTTGAATCCCTTTGTGGGTCCCTTGTGAGTCCCACGGATGTGTGGAAAGACCAAATTGCCCTTTTATGAAGAAAAATCCGTTTCATTCTCCCGAGCTCAGAATTGAGCGTACTTAGTGGTGTTGGATTCATATTTCTAAGTACATTCCAGATTTTGATGTCTCAGGTCTTGGTTATTTACCAATTTTTCCTTTTATTCATAAAAATGAAGAAAAATACGGATTTTTCATCTGTATTCAGAAATTGTCTTGCTTACAATCATTTGAAGGGTTCGTTGAATATGTTTTCAATTCTACATGTCTGATACCATGATTACACTTCCATGAGAAGTGCATTTTTCATTCCCCTTATATTCGAGCTTGATTTTCATTGAAATTCTTAATTTCAATATTTATTTAATTTCCTTACCAAAAATTAGTGGTTTTACATCTGGATTGTCAGATCGCCTATCATCGGATCTCCTCCATCCTACAAGATCAAGAGCCCATATTTCATCTCCTGGGATTTTTGGGCCCCACGAATCTATCCAACTACCTAGATTTTCAATTTGAGCTGTCCATGGTAGGTATCTCTACCCTGTTGCCTGATCTATCTTTCTCGACGGATCAACAGCTGGGGAGATCACTTGGAGGCCAGAGATCACCTAGGGGATGTCGAAATTGAAAGGGAAGTGAAGTGAAGTGAAGGATCCACCTACCTATGTTGGTTTGGTGAAGAGAAGATCATCGGAGAAGAAGAAATCACATCAAAAAAAGAGATAAGAAACCCTAGACGCTGGCAGTACCTTCAGTCCTTGATTTCTCCAGTTTCATTGCTAGATAAAGGAGGAAAAACATGGGGCTTTGGTAGATCACCATGCATTGAAGACATTTAAGGTGCAAGATCACCGTTTAATGGCCAAATTAGCCAGAATAACTTGAAAAACATGCCAAAGATGGTAACCAATATCGAAGTTGTTCTTCATTTTGAATTTCCTGACGATCTAGGAGGTGGACCATCATGAAACCAAAGGGCTTTTGTAGATCTCCGTAGTTTGAACACATCTGACAGTGAAGATCTGGTTCCAACGGTTGGAATGTGATGGCTAATTGGATTAGGGTTTCCTAGGTTGAAACCCTTGTTCATCGGACATGACCCGTCCCTAGACGCTCTAGATGCAGACATAGGGGTCGTCTGCCTGGGTGCGTCTGGGGACATGCCCATAGAGAAAGAGAGAGAAGGAGAGAAAGAAAAGAGAATTGGGGGAGATCAGGGAGCATTTTAGAGCTGGTATATTGAAGCATTCTAGGGGACCTCTTGAAGAACATTAGGAGAATTTTTGGGAATTTTATGAGCTATTTATAAGGAGTTTTGAATTTTCCATGATTACTTGTAATTATCATGTTTGATTTCTTTTTATTATTAAATTGTCTTCGGATTCCCACTGCCACCTCCTTCTCCACTAGTAGTTGATAGTGATTTGACTCATGATGACATGTTTTTTGGCCATTGGATCCCTTTGTGGACCCCACGGAGGTGTGGAAAGACCATTTTTCCCTTTTATGAAGAAAATCTATTTTATTCTGTTGGACTCAAAATTGAGTGTACTTAGTGGCGTTGGATTTGTATTTTCAAGTACATTCCAAATTTTGATGTCTTAGGTCTTTATTATTAGTAAAATTACCATTTTACCCTTTATTCTTAAAAATGGAGAAAAATAAGGATTTTTCATCTGAAATCAGAATTTGACGTACTTATAGTCATTCTAATCAATTTTTCATGTACATTACAAATATCCGAGTTTTAAGTCTGAATTTTATTTTTATAAAAAATAAATTTTTCTAGAACTCAAGTTCTAGTTCCACTTTTAAAATTTTAACTTTTAAATTTTTAATAATTCAATTATATTCATAAAAATTGGGATTGTTCTAAAGCCAAATGAAGTGAATGTATATGAAGTAAATATGGTGTAAATGCAATGAATGTGGATATTGTAGTGTGTGTGGTGTGGTTTCTTTAATTATCAAGTCATTTTAAGATAGATGTGGATGAATGAAGAATTTGGATGTTTTATACACAATGTGGAAGTGAATGTATATTTATTTTTCATTCATTTAAAGATTGGAAGAATAATTTAGTAGATGGCACATTGAATGTATGTAAAAATGCAGGTAGATTGCAATGTAAGAAAAGAAAAAAAAAAAAGCACTTTTAAAGTCGTTCTAAAAAAATGACTTAAAAAATAGCATCTTTTGAAGTCGTTTTGAAGTAATGACTTCAAAAGAGTTTGTCTTTGATGTCGTTTGGGAAAAATGACTTTAAAATTGTGTGTTTTTTAAGGCATTTTTTTCAGAACGACTTCAAATGTTTTAAAAGCCTCCCATGTAGTAGTAATTAAGTGTTTTCTGGGGCTAAAATCTTATAAATATAGAGGTATGGATGCAATATTTCTATATATATGTATATCAATAATGGATAGATTAACTAAGTTAGGACATTTGCTTCCAGTCAAGCAGAATCAGTCAGTTGATAGCTTAGTTGAGTTGTATGTGAAGGAGATTGTAAGTCTTCCTAGAGTGCAATTATCCATGATTTTTGACAGAGATGGTAGATTTTATTCTAGGTGTTAGGAGAGTGTGCTGGAAGCATTAGGTACATGTTTGAAAGGAACTTTCAGACTATGGAGGATATGTTGTGGGCTTGTGTATTAGATTGGAAATGGAATTGGGATGAGTATCTCCTGTTGATTGAATTCCATTACAACAACATTTTACATGTAAGCATTGGCATGGCACCATATGAGGCATTTTTTGAATGACCTTGCCTATCATCGACTTTTTTGAGTGTTGTAAGAGAAAGAAGATTGCTGAAGTCAAAGTATGTTGAATAATGTACAGAGAAAGTTAGACTAATTAAGAAGAGAATGTTAACTACTCACATCCCTTAGAAGAGTTAAGCTTATAAAAGAAGCTGAGATTTGGAGCTCAATGTGGGAGATCCTAGTTTTTTGAAGATCTCACCAACTATGGGTATTTTGATATTTAGAGAGAAAGGGAAGCTCAGCCTTAGGTTTATCGACCCATTTGAGATCTTATAAAAGATTGGATCAGTTGATTACAGGTTAGCTTTACCACCACAACTAACTGAAGTACACAACATCTATCATGTCTCCATGTTACGAAAGTACATGTTAGATCCTAACCACGTGCTTGAAAAGGTATACTGCTACATAGGAGGCTTTCAAAATCAATATAAAGAAGTTGTTATTTTACTATGAACTTTGTAAATATTTTGCAAGTCATTTAGAAAAAAAAAGGCTTTAAAAATCAAACTTAAAAAGTCATTTAATAGAGAAATGACTTCTTTAGTCTATCAAAAAGAGGAATTTTTACGTGGGAAAGCACTTTTAAAGTTGTTTGAATAAAATGACTTCAAAACCCTACACTTTTAAAGTTATTTTTTTCTAAACGACCTTAAAAGTTTAAAATTTTAAAGTCATTTTGTTTCCAAACGACTTAATAGCTCAAAATTTTAAAGTCATTTGAATCAAACTTTTAAAAGTCTAGACTCTTGAAGTTGCTTAGAAAAAATGACTTTAAAAGTTCAAACTTTTTAAGTTGTTTGAATCAAACAAATTTAAAACTCTATTCTTCCAAAGTCATTTTTAGTCAAATGACTTTAAAAGCCTCTTGTGTAATAGTGGTACCTATTGAGATAAGAGCATATTTTACCTTTGAAAAAAAGACAATACAAATTCTAGACATGAAAGAGCACTGAAAAGTGTTCAATTTTATATAAAAAAAGTACCCAATTGGTAGTCCATGTCTTACAAATTAGACTATAAAAGTCTAGTATCTTTGCCATAATTCATAACACATTCATTTCTTACCTAATAATTCCAAATTTTGATATTTTGTAGATTAAGAGGCTGAACTAGAGTAAGTATGTTAATTATCACAATTTTTTAGGATTTATAGAAAGTGAAAAGGTGATCCAACTACATATATTGTGCTTTGTAGTGTTTTTGTGGGTCAAGCTGCTGCTAGCTCACTGGGGTGCAAGGGCCAGTGCTGCCCTATTGGGGGCTTAGGCGCAAAGCCCTCAAAAAGTCGACAAAAATGATGTTCTATTATGTTGCAGTAGTCCTAAAATTTATCATAAAAGCAAGGTGAGTAAATGAAGTCCAAGGAAGGAATTGGAAGCATCAAAGGTGGCTAAAAGGGTCATGAAAAAGCCATACATTGCCATCAACTTTGCATGAGAATTAAAGACATACATGAGGTTTCCTAGTCTAACTAGGAAACCTAAGCAAGCCAAGTCATTCAAGTTTTGAAGCCAAAGGACTTAGCCATTCAAGCCACCAAGGAATGAGCCATCAAGTTACATGGAGTGATACTATTGGACAACTATTTCAAGCAATTATCCTATGTAAAAAGTGTTGTTTTTAAGGGACAATTGGAAGGTTTTGAGAGATATTTGTAAAAGGTAAGATAATCATGCACAAGTGGATCAATCAAGAGAGAATGCCCACTTTCAATATCCATTTCCTCCATTTGACCTAGGGTTCCACATTTTTTACTTAAGGAGAATTCCTAAAAAAGTGCAATCTCCCTTGCTGAGTTGTCAATGTAGGTGGTTTCCTAAGTTAGAAACCCCTTGATCTCCTTCAAATCATTGCACACAAAAACCCTAGATCTTTTTCCCATCTTTCCCATGTAGGGGATAGTCTACCACCAATGTCATACTACTTAATTCCTAAGCCATTTTCATTATAAGCATATGTATGAGACAAAGATAAGGGATACTCTTAGTATGTCTGATATAGTTGGTAGAATGGCCGCTATAATGGAGAGCGTGTAAATTCTGATGACTAGGTTCAATGCTTTTAGACAAGATATTATGTTATATCAATATCCTGAGTATGATAATTCGTACACCTATTCTAACCCACAATATCCCACTACTTCATGGCCATTAAGCTCCACCTACAATGGATATTATCAGGAATTAGTGGATGCACCCATGTCATTCACACATCCTAGCAATTATTATCTTGAGATAGACTATAATGGATGGGCTAGGCAGTATAAGCAACCATGGTCACGAAATTATCAAGAATAACCATCATGGCCCCACCTTGCTCAACCCTATCATGATTTTTAAGAATGTCGGGGACAACCATCATGGTTCCAACTTGATCAATCCTTTCCCAATGCCACAATAGTATGAGCTATACGAATTGAAACAATCAATAGCAAAGACCCAAATTATAGAAAAAAATGGAGTTGATATCATTTAAAATGGATCAAACACATGCTAGAATGGGGAGAGGAAATGAAACAAATTAGGGAAGAGAGTGAGAAAACCCGTGAAAGAACTACTAGGTTTTCTTCTAAGCTACAAGATTTTCACCCATCCTGAGAATCCTCCAATGCATATCTACTCAAGTCATGTCCTACTCCTTTTTCTGATTACAATGAAGAGACATCCATTGATGAAGAAAATGAGTTTTTAGACATCAAGCCTTTAGTAGATACTCCTCAATGGTAAAACCAAGTAGACATCCCTAAAATTCTTGAAATTCAAATTGAGCCTTATAGTGTAGAAGACATACCCAATTGAGATCCACAGACTTTATTTGATCAAACACTAGATAGTAAAGTATGACGAACTAAAATCTTACTTGTGTTTGTAGAATGGGAAGAAGAAGAGTCAATTGATATTCTGAACCAACATCAACCAAATCTAGGGTGCACATTAGAAAATACTAAGGATTTAAGCCCCACCATTACTCTACCACCAAAAAACAAGAACAGTGTTCTAAGAATATACAGAGTCAGCTTAATCTCCAATTTCAAGAAAATATAAGGGAGAAGGACGAAAAGTATGTACTAATTGTAATGGTCTTTATAATCCCTAAATTTGGTAAAAAGATGGGGCCATTCTTATTGAATTATTCCTAAGAAATTTTAATTCATGGTGGTCTTTCTTGCTATATTGTTAGCACCACCAAAAATGTCTTGGTGGAGGTTGTATATTGACTATCGTAAAATTCTTACATGGAGTGAAAAATTCCTCCATTGTTAGAGTTAGGATTAGGTTAATTAGTTATATTTAGAGTATATTAATTAGTCTATTTTTTCTGAAGACATTAAACTGAGTGCTCACTTGGAGGCAACCTAGGGTTTTAGGAAATCTCATTGTTCTGCATCACTCATTTTCATAAAGGTGTCCTATATTTCAAAACATTAGGGACAATGTTAAGAATGTGTGGTGTAGATATATATGAGATTTATTAGTTCTTCAAGTATTTTGGAAAAAAATTCAAATTTTATGAGATTTTGAAAGGTTTTAAGGTCAAAGTTTCTTCATTGTGATGAGAATTGGATTGTCAGAAGCTTAGGATTTCTTCTTCTTTAACTTCTTAATAGAAATGCATACATGCTTTAATTCTACATTTTATTCATATCTTGAAGAGTTTTATGAAAGTTAAATCTTAGAATATACTTACACAAAGTATGTAAGCATAGATTGATAGATGGTTATGACTTAGAAACCCTAAGGAAATCAGTGGAGACCTTTATACTCAAGTGAGTATTAGAAACTATTATTTTTCTAAGGATTATATATAATTCCCTATTCTCTTTAGCGTATATTACATTGAAAGATCCTAGTGTCTTTGATTTGGTCAATAGTTAAGAACTAAAAGAAGTACTAACTTAGTTTCCTAAATATTTATTGAATATGATGGAGTGTAAGAAACTTAGAAAATGATATAGGCCATCGTTGTTTAAGCCTAGAGACATAAAACCTACCTAGTATATTATACCACTAATTAGACCATTTGATCCTCTTAATAAGCCTTTTCATTCTTAAAATTACATTTACTTTAACCAAAAAAACTCCAATAAATATAAATTATCCATTACCTATCTTTCAAAAATGAATAGAGAAGATAGAAAAAGTTCGAAAAGGACAAAAGTCATGAAACTGAAAAATATCAAAAGTACAAAGAAAATTGTTTCTTCTCTAAAATACAAGAAAAAGTGAAAAAAATATCTAAAAAATAAAAGGGAAGAAGAGTTGAGAAAAGAAAAAAGAAAAATTAGAGATGATATTCACTTCAAGTGTAACAAAATAAAAATGAAAAATGTCCAAATATACCTTGAAGACCTCTAGTCAAATTTAAAACTTTGAATCCTTATACCCTTCTTTTCAGAACCTAACCCAAGCCTACATTTCATTCTACCTAAAGGCCTATTGATATTAAGGTGGAAGATAGCTTTAATGAGGATATAAATAGGAAGAAATTACTGTGAACTATCCCTACAAGTCTTGGTAATGACATCTATTTTGAGGGATTATAATTCTGTCTTATTTCTACTTAAAATTATGTGAATCATCAGTCTTACTGGATCTAGTCACATAAAGAAAGAATGTTGTTTGACCCTTCTAACTAAGAGCTTTATTTCTAAGTGTATAAGAGTGAGAATTGGGGTGAAGACATCTTTCTAATGAAGTAATAAGCATTACTATTTAGAAGTCTTGACTTATATAGGCTGTATACACACACATGTACTTTGAGATATAACTGGAATGAAATGGCTTTGGTATATGGATCTTGGAGAATTTTTTTTTTCTTTATTAAGTTATTAAAATAATTAGAGTGCTAATGGACAATAATTATTTGAGATAAATAAAAGGAATTAGTCTTATCAAATTTTGTGGGTATATTCACTGCAAACCTTCATGAGGCTTAACTCATCCACTAGAGGTAACCTAGGGGTTTAAGAGCTTGTTGCATATGCTAAATGCAATCATGAGTACCTACAAAAATGGAAACCATTTTTGTTTTCATAATTTTCTACATGTTTTACTTGAGACTAGCAAAATGTTGGTTGGGTTGTGATAAGTATTGAATTTTGTATAAAATATACCCAATTAGTAGCCCATGTGTTATAAATTAGAGTACAAAAGTCTTAGTTTTCTTCCAAAATTCATAGCACATGCATTTCTCACCTAATAATTTCAAAGTTTGATATTTTACAAGTTAAGATGCTAATCCAAAGTATGTGAATTATCATAATTTTTAAGGATTCTATTAGAGTTTTTACTTTTTTATAGGAAGTGAGAAGATGATCCAGTGGCATTGTTGATTGTTTAGCTGCAAGTGCACGGGCTATTGTAGTGTAGCTTATGCAAGTACGGGTCGATCCCACGAGGACTTGATTTAAAAAGTATGAATTTCAATAAAATCTAATTATTTAAAATTAAAAATAAATCACTCAAAATTACTGGAATTATTGAAATGAGAATCAATGTTCAGATCTAATCAACTTCTCAAAAATACAGAATTTCCAGTTCCTAAAGAAACAAACAAAATCAAATAATGAGAAAAAACTACTTCCCTAGATCAAACACTATCAAAAGCTTCACTTTTAGTCTTCTAAAAACTAATCTACCTTTTACAGATATCTTCAACACGTTCTTGATTAGTGATCCACTAGTCGGATTTGACAAATTCTTCAAAATGGTCAAGATCTGGGCTAAATTGTGATTTCACGATTTGGACAGCTCAGATAGCTTTCTAGATTCCATACCGAAGATTAGAAACATCACTTACATCTAGGGATGTCCTAAGAATGATTCCACAAAATTAATTTGAAATCCATTGAAAAAAAAAGGAGAAATTGAAGATTTTGTTTTGATTAAGGCTAACCTGTTGATTGGGTTATGCCTTAATTGATCTGTCTGGAATTTGTCTATTCCTGGATAAGCAAAATGCAGATAAAACAAAACCAGAATAACTGGGACACAGATGGAATTAACGGAAAATAACAGAAATGCAATTTCTTTTAAAGAGAAAGGGCAAAACCAGAATTTCGTGAAAAATCTGGTTTTTTAGGAAAAACTAGGAAACCCGATGGAGAAGGGAAGCCGGAGGTGAATGGAGCGAAATCTGGTCGGTGATGGTGCGATGGGTTTGTTCGGCCCTTTGAAGGGTGGAGACGTCGACTGGTAGAAGACTGGGAAGATGAGGTAGTACTGGCCGGGTTTGGAGGAGGGTGCTGCTGTGATCGGAGAAACTGGGTCGATGGAGAAGGAGCAAGGGAGAGAGTTCGAGTAAGAGAAAGGGAAAGAAAAGAAGTGCGAGAGGCCAGAGAGAGAGAGAGAGAGAGAGAGAGAGAGAGAAGAGGGGGTACGGTGGAGTGATGAAGAAGATGGTGATAAGAGGAAGATGGTGAGAAGAAGAAGAAAAAGTAGAAGAGAATGGGAAGAGGAGAAGAAAAAGTTGGGTAACTAGTGGTAAAAATACTTCTAGGTAGGCTTTATGTCTCTAGGTTAACAACAAGGATGGCCTAAATCATTTTCTAGGTTTCTTATAATCTATCAAATTCAATGACCTTCTCGAATTTTAAAGATAATATTCTAATTATGCAGGTAATTAGCCAAATTTAAGAGTTTGGGATCAATTTTCTTTAAGCACGTTGTAGAAAATTAAGAATATTTATAACCTCTCAAAATGAATGAATGGCTCTAAAACTCACTTAGGTTATAGGTCTCCACTGAATTTCTTCAAAATTTCTAAGTTATAGCCACTTATCAATCTAGACTATCTATATGCAACTGCATGTACAGATATGATCTGAGACTTTACTTTCATAGAATACTTTAGAAAATGAGTAAAATGATGAATTAATCTTATTCAATTCCATTAATAAGCTAAAGTTATCTAGACTATACTTCAGAAAATCCAATTCTCATCATAGTATAGGAATTAACCTTAAATTTTTCATTTTTTTCAATTTTTTTTTTGAAAAATCAAAGAAAATCCCTAAAATTTGAAAAAAACTAGAATTTGCTAGAATTCTACACCGCCCAACCTGAGAGAAACATTGTCCTCAATGTTTTAAAAAGTAGGACCTAAATGAATGTGGGTGATGCAGAAAAGAAGAAAAAAATGAAAAACTCTAGGTTGCCTCCCAGTGAGCGCTAAGTTTAACGTCTTCAGCTAGACATATCCTCATTTATCTTTGAGTTTTCCTGATTCCAATAATGAAATGGCAAGATTTCTCACGCCACTTCAAAATCTCACGATAGTCTATATATTTCATCCACCCTGAAATTTTTGGTGATGGTAGAATTATAACATAGTAGACTACCATGAATGTAAATTGAATGAGACGACTTTGATGATCTCCTATCTTCAAAATTTCACGGTAATCAATATAACTCCTCCACCTTGAAAATTTAGGTGGTGGAATCTTTATGACAATGTGAACTACCGTGAATTTAAATTCTTTTGAACCATATAGATGTGAATGGTCCTCCTTTTCCCTTATATTTTCCTGAAATTGATGTATAAGCTGACTCTACCCTTCCTTAAAAGATTATTCTTGTGTTAATAGAGGAGGGAGGATGGTTTTGCTTACATCCTTATTATCGTCTAATGTGTACCTTAAAGTTGGTTGATGTATGGACAGTATATCAATAAACTCTTTCTTTTCCTGTTTTATTGACACATGCAACAAATCAGGTGGGCCTAATTTCTTATCTAATGATTGTTCAAATGAAGGTTGTAGGTCCCAATCAGGTACATATTCTACATTAAAAGGCTTATTTGGAATTTCAGGCTCTATAAGTGGTTCTACTAATGATGGGAGGGGAGTAATCTCACTTAATGGAAGCTCCTCAAAATGAGGTTTCCATTTTCTTGTATTCATGATAGGTACAGAATCAAGGAGGGCATTAACTTTCTTTATCAATGCATCCTCATTAAACTCATTAAAATGGGCCAAACAGGCCTCTAGTGGGTCCAACAAGGAAGATGACTGAAACTGATCTTGCACAACTGAATTGATCATGTTAATACTGTGCAAATCATCAGTAGTTTCACTAGGTTGGTTACAAATGTTAAAGATGTTTAGCTCTAATGTCATATTGCCAAAGGACAGTTTCATGACACCATTTCTACAGTGGATTAAGGCATTGGACGTAGCCAAAAATGGTTGTCCTAAGATGACTGGTATTTCATTCTTCTCATTCACCACCAGTTGTGTATATAGAACTAGAAAATGTACAGGGAAGCAAAATTGTTCTATCTGGACTAACACATCCTCTATTATCCCTCTTGGTATTTTTATAGAACGATCAGCTAGCTGGAGCGTAGTAGATGTAGGTTTCAATTCACCCAGACCTAACTGTTCATATACCGAGTATGGTAATAAGTTTACACTAGATCATAAATCAAGAAGAGCTTGGTTAATCTTGTAACTGCCAATAATGCAAGTAAGAGTGGGGCAACCAGGATCTTTGTACTTTGGTGGTGTATGGTGTTGAAGAATAGAACTAACCTGTTCAGTCAAAACTGCCTTCTTCTGGACTTTCAATTTTCTCTTTATGGTGCATAAGTCTTTTAAGAATTTGGCATGTGATGGGATTTATTTTATAGCATCTAAGATTGGTATGTTGATCTTGACTTGCTTGAAAATCTCTAAAATCTCATCATTAGAAGCAGACTTTGGGGCTTGACGCAACCTTTGAGGAAATGGAGCAGGTATAGGACATGGATCAACAAGTGAAATAGAGTCCTTTTGTTTAGAGTTTTCTTTAACTTTCATGGATTTTTCTACCTTTTCAGTCTTTTGAGGCTCATCTTTCTCAATTCTTTTACCACTCCTAAGAATGGTAATAGCCTTAGTCTGTTCCATGGTAGAGCTAGATGTTTCATCAGATGCACTAGTGCTAACCGCATGCACTCCCTTAGGGTTTGCTTGTGGTTGAGCTAGGAACTTTTCTTTTTCCATACTTTGCATCATTTGACTCATCATGTTTTTTAATTCATTCATGGACTGGTTGGTTTGTTTTATTTGACTTTCTAATTGAGAAATTTTCCTTTCTTGGTTTTGAACATTTTGATTATCCTCATCATGCCTTTTAGGTGGGGGCAAGTAAGGTCTAGAAGGAGAAGGTTGATGAGTTTGATAAGGTAAGGTAAGAAGTCCTTGGTTTTGTTGATGAGGTTGATATTGTCCTGGTTGTGGAACATTAACAGTAGGTCCATTTTTCCAACTAAAGTTTGGATGGTTTCCCCAGTTGGGATTATAAGTGTTTGAATATGGGGAGAAAGGTCTTTTATATGTGTTAAGTGCATTAGCCTGATCATGGAGTACATCTTGAAAAGCAGGGATTGTAGGACATTCCTGAGTAAGATGTGACGTACTTTCACAAATGCTACAAACTTGTTCATCATTAATTGAGGTTTTCTTCCCCATTTCCATAGCTTCTACTTTTCTAGCTAGGGTTCCACTTTGGCACTGATTTCATCTGTTTCAGACATGGCATACATGCCTCCCCTAGCATGGGGTGTTATTGGGCTTAGGTCTATATGTATGTTCTATTCTTTCTGAGTCAGCCCAGGTTTTTGCACTTTCAGCTAGCCATTCCTAATACTCCTCCGCCTCATCTGGTTGTTTGTTGAGAAAGTTACCATTACACATCATCTCTACAAACTGGCGCATGTCAGAATTTAGTCCTTCATAAAAGAAGCTGATGATGCGCCATGGTTCATGGCCATGATGTGGGCAAGTTAGTTGTAGTTCTTTGAACCTTTCCCAGCATTGATAGAATGGTTCTTTATCCTTTTGGGTAAATTTCATTATCTTATGGCGAAGCGTATTTGTTTTATGGGCAGGGAAAAACTTCTTTAAGAATTCCCTAGTCATTTCATTCCAGGTTCTTATGGAACCTGATGGCAATGCACTAAACCACATTTTTTCTTTTTCCTTTAAAGAGAAAGGAAAAAGTTTAAGCCTAACAATATCTAGACCTATATTTTGAGTTCTCTAGGTACTACATACCTCATCAAATTCTTTAAGGTGCAAGTAAGGACTCTTACTATCTAAACCGTGGAATTTGGGAAGTAATTGGATTACTCCCGTCTTTAATTCTAATGCACCAGTATTCTAAGGTAGAATTACACAGGATGGTGCGCTGGTGCGTGTAGGCTGAAGGTAGTCTTTTAAAGTTCTACCATGAAAGTTTTGATAACCCTCAATATTATCATCCCCATGTTCACTCTGTTGGTCTCACTCCCTATTGTTTCTTCTCCAATCTCTATTTGGTTGATGATTATTCCTCCTTGGTGGAGGTTGATATTCATCATCCATCAGGGGTGGTGGGTCCTCATTCATGATGAGTGGAGGCCCTTGACTTCCATGGGGTGAATTACCCCTGGAGCATTGATCAGTCATAGATATGGCCTGATCTTGTTGTATGTCTTTTTTGTCGTACTTGACTAACCTTCCGGTTTTGTCACGTCTCCAAAAGTGCATACAAGGGAAGCTTCTTTTTCTTTTTCTTTTTTCTTTTTTCTTTTTTTCTTTTTTTGTCTTTGAGAAAACTAACCTAAATGATGCAACCTAACTTCTAGAATGATGCGCAAACAAAAGGGCATACTCAAATAATCCTAAGGCTAATAAGCAACAATATATTTAACTCTCTTGGATTTGTGTGGGGACGACATTTTTTATTAGCCTAGACTAGCGCTCCTGCTCTTTAAGAGTTGATTCCTACTTACCAATTAGGTTCTAACCAAAGTGGTTTTATACAACCCTCGTGTAAGGAGGCGTTTAGACCTCAACAAACGTCAATAGAAGGTGGGGGAAGAGTGAGGCTCTATTAAGTAACCCCCAATAACCACAATGATCAAAAGCCATTGGACTAGCAATAAATCGTGTCCTATTAAGAGGGTCCTATGAGCAAGTGATGGCCCTATGGGTCTCTTCTGATTGATTTTAAATTAATGTAAAATAAAGGTTTGCTCGCTTGAGGTGATTATCCTAAGTGGGCCAAGAGGTGGTGATGAAATCCACCCTTGATCTTATGGGGGTAGGGTGCCCTTACAAATTAATTTTCACACACCATGGCAATTCAATCAACATATAAATCACCTTAAAACATTAAACATGCTCTAAGAATACAATTAAAAGTAGTAAACTAATGCAAAATCCTAAAATGCAACAATTATAAAAGATGCTTTCTATATGAGTTACACTACCAAACAATGCAAATTATTCTAAATGCAAATCCTAATCTAGAAAATAAATGAGTGAGGAAACTTACAGTGGGGTTTCTAATGAAGATCAAGTGTGGGTTACCTTATCCCACACTTGCCCTGTATTATACAACCCTTTAAATTTTAAAATGGAAATTGCAATTTACAAGGATCCTCACTACAAGATTCACTCAAAAGAAAAAAGAAAGTCCTATTCTAGGAAAGCAGGGAAGTTTCCATTTTAGTGAAGATCCACTTGCCAAATTCCTTCAATTTCCAATTTCCTGAAAAATAAAATTAGAAATTAGTACCAAATTCAAGAAACAAGGTGATTATGCCCTAAAAACAATTGAAAAATGCACCTAAAATTTTCCTAAAATGCTAAAAATTGCAATTCCTATTTTTTTTTTTTGGATTTTTAATTAAATTTTATGAAAACTCCTTTGCAAGTCCCCAACAACGGCGCCAAAAACTTCTTGATTGTTTAACTGCAAGTGCACAGGCTATTGTAGTGTAGCTTATGCAAGTACGGGTCGATCCCACGAGGACTTGATTTAAAAAGTAGGAATTTCAATAAAATCTAATTTTTTAAAATTAAAAAAAATCACTCAAAAATACTAGAATTATTGAAATGAGAATCAATGTTCAGATCTAATTAACTTCTCAAAAATACAAAATTTCCAGTTCCTAAACAAAACAAACAAAATCAAATAATGAGAAAAAACTACTTCCCTAGATCAAATACTATCAAAATCTTCACTTCTGATCTTCTGAAAACTGATCTGCCTTTATAGATATCTTCAACACATTCTTAATTAGTGATCCACCAGTCGGATTTGACAGATTCTTCAAAATGGTCAAGATCTGGGCTAAATTATGATTTCAAGATTTGGACGGCTCAGATAGCTTTTTGGATTCCATATCGAAGATCAGAAACGTCACTTAGATCTAGTGATGTCCTAAGAATGATTCTGCAAAATTATTTTGAAATCCTTTGAGAAAAAAAAGGAGAACTTGAAGATTCTGTTTTGATTAAGGCTAACCTGTTGATTGGGTTAGGCCTTAATTGAACTGTCTGGAATTTGTCTGTTCCTGATAAGAAAAACACAGATAAAAACAAAATCAGAATAACTGGGACACAGATGTAAATAAACTGGGGACACAGATGGAATTAACGAAAAAGAACAGAAATGCAATTTCTTTTCAAGAGAAGGGGCAAAATCAGAATTTCGTGAAAAATCTGGTTTTTTAGGTAAAACCAGGAAACCCGATGGAGAAGGGAAGCCGGAGGAGAAGGGAAAAAGGGAGAAGAGAGAAGAGAGGAGGAAGGACAGGAGGAGGAAGAGATGGGGAAGAAGATTGGGTTTTCTCTCCCAGGACCATCCGATGAAGAGGTACCCGATGTGGACTTGGGTAGACTTGGCTGGTGCGGTGCGACTAGTAGAGGGGCGAATTGGGTGACGATGGAAAATGGTACCCTAGTCTAGAAGCAGAGGGGGACAGTGAGAAGGAATGGGAGAAGAGGGGAAGAGAAGAGAGAAGGGCCAGTCGGAGGTGAATGGAGCGAAATCTGGTCGGTGATGGTGCAATGGGTTTGTCTAGTCCTTTGAGGGTGGAGATGTCGACTGGCAGAAGACTAGGAAGATGAGGTAGTACTGGCCGGGTTTGGAGCAGGGTGCTACCGTGATTGAAGAAACTTGGTCAATGGAGAAGGAGTAAGGAGAGAGTTTGAGCTTAAGAAAGCGAAAGAAAAGAAGTGCGAGAGGCCAATGATAAGGAAGAGGCAGAGGGAGAGAGAGAGAGAGAGAGAGAGAGAGAGAGAGAGAGAGAGAGAGAGAGAGAGAGAGAGAGAGAGAGAGAGAGAGAGAGAGAGAGAGAGAAGAGTGGGTACGGTGGAGTGATGAAGAAGATGGTGATAAGAGGAAGATAGTGAGAAGAAGAAGAAGAAGAAGAAGTAGAAGAGAATGGGAAGAGGAGAGTTAGGAGAAGGACGTGGGAAAGATAGGAAGGAAAGTGGGTACGTTGAGAAGGAAGGGAAAAAGAGAGATTAAGAGATTGGAGAGAAGAAGGTGGGAAAGAGAGGAAGTAATAGGACATGAGGGAGTGGGAAAGGAAAGAGAGAATGAAGGAAAGAAAAAGAGAAGAATAAGGAAGGAAAAATAAAAGGAAATAAAGAAGGAAAGAAGGAAAAAGAAAAAGGAAGGAAAAAAGAAAAAGAAAAGGAAGGAGAAAGAAAAAAAGAAAAGAGAGGAAAGAAGGAAAAAGAAAAGAAAGGAAAAGTGGGGAAGGGGTTTTCTTTTTGTCCATGATTCCAAATTTAGCTCCATTGTCTTTTAGGAAACTATCACATCCATCTTCATGGGTGATCTGGCCCATCCATTGCCCTTTAAGATGATCTGCACTGTTAACTTTTGATCGTAGCCATCCATGCGTCTTTTGGTTGATCTGCAAATGAAAAGACTAAATTAGAATCATCTGAACTGTACATTAGTCATCTAATGAGCTCTAATGATCATCTGACCATTGATTTTGACAAATTATGGTTTGGATGGCTAATCGGATTTAAATTCAAAATCAAGCTGAATTTTGCAAAATTAAATGGTTAGATGATCTAATTGAATGCTAAATTAGGGGTATTTTGACCAAAATTGAACACTTGACAGGCACAAATTGCACTTTACAATGTTTTTCATGGGACAAGCTCCACGTTTAGCTTGCCATTCATTTCCATTGACTTTGTATGAGAATTAGAGCCATGAATTAAGTTTCTTAATAGGAAACCTAAAGAAGCCAAGCCATTCAAGCTTTGAAGCCAAAGCAAGCCATTCAAGCCACTAAGGCATGAGCCCTCAAGCCACATGGAGTGAAACCATTGGAGGAATATTTCAAGCACTTATTCTATGTTAAAAAGTGTTATTTTCAAGGGATAATTGGAAGGTTTTGAGAGGTAGTTGTAAAAGGTAAGATGATCATGCATAGGTGGATCAATCAAGAGAGAATTCCCACTTTACAAATCCATTTCCTCCACCTAACCTTGGGTTCCACATTTTTGGCTTAAGGAAGGAGGCACCTTCTTAAAAAGTGGTGCCTCACCCTTTCACAGTTGCCAATTTTGGTGGTTTCCTACATTGCAAACCCCTAGATCAACTTCAAACCAAAGCACATTCAAACCTTGGATCTTTTTCCCATCTTTCTTGCCATTCTTATTTCTCTTCTCTTTCTATTTTCCATCAACCAATCACCACCTAATTAGAAGGGGTGGAACTCCATGTCACATTCCCAAGAAGGTAATGCATCCTCCCTTCTAATGATAGTAACCACCCATGATGAAATCATTGCTTACCTCATTCCTCCACCTCATCTCTCCGCCTAACTTTTCTTATTGAAATCCTAGATCTATATCTACTTTCCTCTCTTAGATTAAGCTTCATTCAATGGGAAACCCAGTCATCTATAGATACTCCATTTATTCCACATTTTTTCTGAAGTAGGGGGTTGGTTTCCAACCCCTTGAAAAGTGGAGTTTCATTCAAGGGAGATCTAGGACTCTTTTACTACTTTCCTTTGGGAGTATTCCATGAAAATTTTCCATCTTCCTTTCCTTATTTCTTACACTTCTATTCTAGGTTAGTTGCTTTTTTTAACTTCATGCTTTGTTAATTTGTTTCCTTACTTTGTTTCTCTGACTTCTTAATTTACTTTTCAACACATAGAACTAGCTTACCTTTCATTGAATCTTGCCTTCACTCCTCTTATTTGTCTAGCTTAATTATTCAATATCCTAGTTAATTTTTCTCTTATAGTGATAGAAAAGAGAAATATGCTTGAATCTATTGTTTCCCTCTCATAGTTGTCTTGTCCCTTGCTTTGATCACCTCTTTTTCCCCTTGTTTCTTTGCCTTGTTCCATATTTTTCTTTGTTTTTCTCTCTTGTATTTGCATGCATGATATCTGAGTTTAGATTGTCATCATTGGAGTTTGTTTAACTCTTGCTTTGAATCAAGTTCTAGGCCTTAGAGAAATCCACAATTTCCAGCCTTGTTATCTATGTACATGTGCACTAGTGTTGGGTGTAATTTCAAGTCAATGAATGATTTTGTTTCAAGAGCATTGTTCCTGTTTAATTCTAGTAGGGAAGTATTTCTAATTTTGAGTGTTATATTCTATAAAAAGTGCTTGTTAAGTTTATTTTAGTGTCTTACTGGAATTGAGTTTTATATAGATCATGTTGCTGGAATTTTTCATCTTATGTTTCATGTTTCATGTGCAGCAGTCCATGCACCTTCTTTACTTGAAATCTTAGAAACCCATTTAGATTTTTAGTTAGTTTAGTGAGTTAATTGGTTATTTTTCATGTCAGTTAGCTTTTAATTTATAATTCTGGCCATGTCTTAGTCATGAATCATTTGTGTGACTCCATCAATCATGTACATGGTAATTGGGTGAATTTCCTTTAAGAGGATTGTTGTTGTTGTTTTTTTTTCCCCATTTTAGGTTAGCATTACTTATTTAGTTATTTGCATCATATTTTTTGTTTTAGAAAGTTTCCTATTTAGGTTTAGAAATTTCCATTTTTGGGAACTTTTAGAATTAGGAAAATGATAGTTTAGGAAGTTTCCTTTTTAGTAAGTTACCTTAATATTGGTTCTTAGTTTAATTCATGCTAGTTTTGTATTAATTTCTTTTATTGAATTCATGTTAATTTGGTAAATTTTAAATTTGCACAACTTTATTTTTGGAAAGTTCCCTTTAGGTTTAGTTTCTAGTTTCATGCATATTTTGTTTCTTTTGTCATTCACTTTTCTAGTTTAAATTCAAATCCAATTCAATCTCTCTCTTTGGATGAAGTCTAGCACTTTGGATTAGATTCATCAACACATACAAATTTGTGAGATTCCTCATGGAATCGAGCTCTCTCACATGCAATACTACTTTGATTCATATGCTTGATAGTAATATTAAAGGTACACCAAGAAGAAGTTGAGGACAAAGATCATTCCATTGGCCAAGGTATTGTGGCAACATTGGTCCATCAAAGAAGCTACTTGGGATATTGAGGATGAAATGAGGAGAATGCATCTAGAGTTATTTGTTTAGGTATGTAATAACAACTTTTTAAGGACAAAATTCTTTAATGGGGGAAGAATGTTATACCCCAAAATTTTAGAATTTACTTTATTTAATTATTTATGGAAACTAAAATGAAATCTAGAATAAAAATTTCAAGAATTGAGTCTTGTTGGAATAAACTTATGAAAAACATAGAATCAACCCCCAAAACATCAATATTTGGAATCTACATTCAATGCTTTCCAATGATACTGAGAATGCCAACATCAAGTTTGAATGAATAATTTATAATTATTTTAATTAAGTTATTAAATTTTACAATTTAATATAGGGCAAAGGGTAAAATTACTTTAAGTGGGCCCTACCTAATGAATTCCACATTTTACATTCTAAAACACGTTAATTAAAAGCAATAATTAAAATATAACTATTATTTTTAAAAATAATTACAAGTAATTATAACATTTAAATATTTTAAATAAAAATTAATTAATAAAAACCAATAAATAAATTTAAAATATATACCTCTCTTTCTCCATCTCGTGATCCTATATTGACAACCACACAGACCGAGGCTGTGTTGAGCTCAGGACCATGCACAATGATCGAAACCCTCTAGTCCTCACACTAGTTGTCTTCTAACTTTGGTCATAGTCTTCTGACCTCATTTGTTGTCCTCCCACTCCAGTCATTGTTTCTCACTTTGGGTCACTATTTTCTCACTCCAAGTTATTATTGTTTCCTTTTTGGTAGCCACTGCATCGCCTTGGTGCTTTGGCTGGTTAACAAACAACCCAATGCAAACTGAGAGAGGAGAAGAGAAAGAGGAGGAGAAGAAATATAAAAATAGAGAAGAAGAAGAGAAGAGAAAAATTCAACCAGGGCCACTAAAAGAAAAGTACAAGAATATGCCATTAATGGCAATGTGAAGGTCAGTGTGTGTGAAGGTGACCATCATCGGAGATAATGCTAGATTGATAGAATGATGACTAAGATCAACAATCCGAGCTGATCATCTTCTGCATATTGACAAAATGACTAGGAACCTTCAAGTTGACTTAAAACCCTATTGTTCATCATTGGAAAGTCAACAAACTATAACATGCCAGAGATCTTGAGTTTAACAGAGAATGCAATGGCCAATATCAATGATTTGATTTGGTCATCTTCTTCACCACGAATAGTATTAGCATATTCTAATAGATGTGGTACCTCATATTCAAGGTAAGTGGGTTGAGATTGCATTTATATTTTAGGATTTTAGGATGCAATATTTCTAATTATAATAGTTATTTGATGAAACATGACATGGTTTGATACTAGCATGAGACTTAAATTGCACAAATTGTTTTAAAATGCTAAATGTATTTGTTTTTATTTTCATGCATGTAGTATTTTTAACTTGATTCATGAAATGAAAATGTCATTATTTTGTACATAGATATATATGAGAAATTGTTTATATTTTGAGAATCATTCCATGGTTTAGAAATTCATGCAAATCTATTTATAAGGATGATTTGAGTTGTTTATACTCAAATACATGTTTAGGGCATGATATTTAGTGAAAATGAATTTTTAAACTAAAAATAACTGTATTTAGGTACATGGGCACCAATTATGTATACCTTATGTTAATTCTAGTGGATTTCCATTTCACAAGTGGCTTGGTGATTTTATTAAAGATAGGCATGAGTGCCTGATAAGTGCCCTATTTTGTATAAATAATACCCAATTAGTTGCCCATGTGTTACAACTTATGGTGTTATTTGAGTTCTTTTGTCTAAAATTTATAACACATGAATTTGTGACCTAATAATTCAAAAATGTAATATTTTATAGGTTTAGAAGATACGCAAGAGCAAGTATATGAATGACCATATTTTTATAGAATTTAATTTGGGTTTTTCACCTTTTGTAGGTATTGGAGAGATGATTCAAAGGTTGAGATTGATTAGGATGAGAATTGAAGATCAAGAGTAAAGGATCAAGCGAAAGCCTAATTGACATCATTCAAGGCTTAATCAAAGATCAAGGCTATCCTAGGGCAAGTAAAGAAGCAAGTGAAAGGAGCCAAAGGTGACTAAAATGGACCCATGCCAAGCCATGCATTTTGACCACCTTTGCATAGGAGCCATTCAAGCCACTTAGCCATTGAGCCATTAAAAAGGGTGATAAGCCACATGAGTGTAACATCCACCCACTGGAGATGATTCTCTGGCAACGGATTTCTCCACCTTGGAACAGCTGGGAATGAGGTAAGATCACTCCACCCTCCTCTGTGTTAAATTTCAACGTTTATTTACTTGTAAATGCCGAAAAACAGAATGAAAATGTAGGTTTTTGCAAAAATCCATGCTTACTGATTTGCATAAAAAATTTGGATGAGACGGTGTCAAATTTATATCTGGACTGTTTACATTGTGTATGATGAGGAGAGGAAAGGACCCACAAAATTTTGTGACAATCGGACGACTAGGGACGCCATAAAACACAAAAAACCGTAGTATGGAGTTTTTGAAAACGTGTTAAAAATCATGAAAAAATGAAAGATTTAGGTGGGATTTAGGAAAATGGAACATAGAAATAGAATGTACGTGAAAAACCGGACTCAGAGGTGTAAAAATCACAAAAAACGAAGCACCAGGGTCGCCGACGACGGCGAACTAGTCCAGTCGTCGTCTCTGGCAACGGCGATCGAAACAGGGGGGCAAATGCAGGGACCATGGCGTGCCGTGGTGTGACAAGGGCGCGCCACACGCAAGGCACGTGGTGCGACCCGTGCATGCCACGCGTTGAGCCTAGAACACGCCACGCGCATTATTCTGTCCCCCACGCGCAGAGCACGTCCACAGAAGCGCCCACTACCCTGGAGTGGGTTCTGACGCGAGGCACTTCCACAGAAGCGCCAGGCACGTACAGTGCGTGTGCGTGTGGCAGGCCCCATTTCAGGATTTTGGTCTTTTTTTACCCTTTAAACCTTTAAACTTTGATTCTAGGAGCTACAGAGGTTTAAATCACGATCCGAAAGAGGCGTTGTGATCGTCTCAAATAAGGCGGACCTAGATTTAAGACAAAAATCTAGTTTGGAGTAACTTTTTAATAGCAAAACTACTAAATATTATTAGATAATTTAGATCAAGATGATCCATAGATGATCAGGCTTTAGATTTTGATTATGTGCGTTAACCATGACATGATTTATGGCATGACAGGTACATCAGGGCATACCCCTTGATATTGGTTACGCGTTTGTTTGGGGATATTGCGATACCGAGGTAGGTGATTTCATTCATAATTTTTCCATGATTCTTAAAGGACGATTTGGTGCTTTGAGTTGTTGAGGCATGTGATTTATGCCTGACCATATGCATGAGGTTGACTATTTTTGATAATTTTTGTTATATTCACTTGATTGTGGTCTTCTTGACATGTGGGAGTTGCTCTGACTTGATATTTGAGACTATTGATCCTATGGTAAGATGTGATTTTTCACCCCGTGAGTGCCTGAGTGCTCGTAAGGGTGAAAGCGGGTGTGCAACGCAACTTTTCGTAAGTGCCTGTGAGGGTGAAAGGGTGAAAGCGAAAGTGGTGCACGAAGTTCCTGTGAGTGCCTGAGTACTGTGAGGGTTAAAGGGTGAAAGCGGATCGTACAGAGAGCTGACTCCACATTGTCGTGAGTGTATGTGAGACACTCATAGGGCTTGACTGTGTATGATGTTGATACTTTTGGCATGCATTCATGTGTTTCTAGATTTTCTCAAATTGTGCATGTCTTGATATCGTGGTAGTTGATATCTTATTTATTGCATGGACATGGTATGTCCTTTATCGTGTGATTTGCGGCTTTATATTATGTTTGATCATTTTATGATCTTTATGCCTTCTGCTCTATGATTTTGTTTTTATTGAGTTTAATTTGAATGTATATCACCTACACAAGCATAGCTTGCTAAGGCATTACTTTGATTTGCAATGCCTCAGATACAGAGAGCAACAACAGGTTGACATGCTGACAGAGCAGGTAAAAGTGATGGCAGCTTTCTAGTGAAGCACAGACGATATTCAGAGATGACCAGGTTTGTTCAAGACCTCACTTTGGGTTTTGAGTATGGGTTGTACTTTAGTTAAAAATGTAATGTGGCCTGGATGTCAGAATGTAGATTATGTTGGATGTGATGGCTGTATGGAGGGACCCTGGGTATTTGGTAGTGGATATATTTTCTTATCCTTTGTTGGAGTATATTTTATTGAAAACAACATTTGGTTGTGGATGGGTATGGAGACTAAGTCTCCCTTATGATATGTATTATGTATTGTTTATCAAGTTATTTTGTATTGCACTGGTCATGTGCAATGGTCCATATTATAGAGGAAACTCTGTCGGATTTTTGGTGGAAATGGTATTTCATTCCACTGTTAAATCCGTACTTTTGTAGTTGTATGACTCCCTAGACTTTGAAAGAAATGCTTTCGCTTAAGTTTTTAGTTTTGGTCACTTTAGAAATGTTTTTTTTATAAAACAGGGATCTCAACTACTATTTTTGGATATTATTATTTTAGTGTGTATAAAAACCCAGGGTGTTACAGTTGGTATCAAAGCCCAGGTCTACTCCATCACAGCCACTCCAACAAATTCAAAGGTCACGTACAATCCATGAGGTGAGGCAGTTTCCTAAACATGATTTAGAGAGATAAGTCATGTGAACGATGTTGATGATCGTGAAATAGATAATGCTATGGAGATTGGCAAACTTTCTTAAGGAAATTGCAACCTTAAGTACTTGTATGAGCACAAGGAAGTGCATTTTTCAGGGAAATACATTATTCTTATAATCATGAATCAAAATAAAGATTTTAAGGTAGTTCTCTTAGTGAGAACTTTAATATATGATAGAAGATATACTCAATTACATTGCTTTTGATAGCCAAGTTTCTAACTTGGATTGTGCGTGTAACTGTTGGAAAAAGATTGACAATTTTTGTAATGATAATAGTATGATGAAAATGGTGAAGGATTAGAAATGGTTACAACTACCAAGAACATGAAGAAAAAAGAAAAAGAAAAAGTTGAGAGTAGTGTAGTGTCAGTTTAAACTTGAAGCGGATTTATTGATGAATAAATTGGAATATTGGGAAAATCATTGGAAATTGATGAAATAGGATCTTAGTGCCTATAGATGAAATATCGAATTTGGAGATGAAAACTGGTGAGTTTAGTGTATAAATAGGTGGTGGAAGCTGATCGTTAATGAAAAGTAGATGCTTATAAATTGTTTTGAGGGTTTTCAATTATGATAGGAGACATAACATTTGAAGGAGATAACAACACCTTTTGATAAGAGTTAGTAGCAATGATGTGAATCAAGTGGGGAGAGATATTTATTGAAGTTGATGTGAAGAATGGATATTGCTGTGAGAATAAGGTGAAAAAGAAAAAGAAAAAGAAAAAAAGAGAGTTTTAGGTATGATTTGGAAGGCATAATAACTTATTTATGGGAGTGATTCTTGAATAGACATGATTTTGTACTGAGTCAACTAGAAAGAGAAACATACGAAGTGAATGAGGCGAGATGAAATTAATCATGATTGATTTACATCCAACACCAACAGAGACGATAGTGTGGTTTCTGATGGCTAAGAAAGTATTATAAAGGTAAATTTCTTTGGGTGTGAAATAAATTGAGTTATAAATGATTTCGATTGATGTGCCCATGAAATAATTCATTAGCTCAAGAAAGTGAAATAGCGAAAGTGATGATACTGAAAATGTAATTACAAAGATTTTAAGGATGATTAGTCGAGAAGATGTGTTCCTCCATTATTGAGATCTTTATATAGAAGGCTCTTAGAAAGGCCTATGATAATATATATACCTTTGCCTTGTGAACAACTGATGATATTATGAGGGTTGTTGTTGCAGAGTAGAGAAATTAAATAATTGAACAGTATTGAACCAGTATACTCAGTGGAAGAGACTTGCTCTAACTCCTTCACCATGAAGAAGGAGACCGTGGATAGATTGTCATATGTTGACAACTGTATTGAGAAATCAGATGATTGTTTCGCATTTTATACCGGTTGCAAGATTGCAGACATAACCTCTATATATATATGAGGGATTCTTTTAGGTTAAGACTGATTGCAGAAACTCAGATGTGGGTAGTTCGAGCCAGCTTAGTAAGGGCAAGAGACTTTCATCAACATGATAGCAGAGGCTATTGAGCCAGCGACATTTGATTAAACTGTGTTGGGATGCGGAAGAGAGACATAATGTGTACTAGTAGTGGAGATTCTGATATTCTTTTTACAGATTGTCCCGGTGGACAATGAGTTAGACTGACAGACATTTAAGACAGGGCAGAGATGGCCTCACGTTAGTAATGATGATCCATCATGATACCTTTACATGTACATACATGTCACGCTTTTGACCGTCATTACTATTACTTGTAGTAGGCACCCTGATGAATGTGCCTTTATATGTATTTACAGATCCTTAGGTTGGAAGTTAGGACACTAATTGGAAAGTTATTGAAACTTATAAGTACCTCTAATGAGTACTGGTGAAAAATGATGAAAAGTGAGAGGATAGATACTGACTTTATTGTCCTCGATTTGAGAGATTATGATATCATCCCTGTGGATGAATTCCATCGTTGGAGGATAATTGATTGTAGTCAGAAGAAAGGTACTTTTGATAAATCATTGAGATTAGCGTTAACCTTGCCTTGAAGGAAAAATAGTGCTCATTTGATGTACCAAGTTTGGGTTTTGTGATTGTGGATGATAGAAAATTACTACATATATAGCGCACAGAGGGTGTGTAGATTTATGATCTTCCTGAGGAGGTTGCAGGATTTTACGTTATGAGAGATTGATGTTTATATTGATTTGGCATCAGATATAGTGTCATTGTCTAAAGTGCCATACAGGATGGCCCTGGCTGAGTGGGAAGGTTTCAACTAAGGTAGTTGTTCAACCAGAGACTAATAGACTTAGTGGTTCTTCATGGGATGCACTAACCCTCCTTGTAAGGAGAATGATAGATTCTTATTGCTAAGTGCGAATTGTTGATTATTGATAGCTCCACAATGGAGAATTGATATTCTTTATCCTATATTGATGATCTGTATGATCAGTCTTGGATTATGCACTGTATTGGTGGATATTGATTTGAGGTCTGGTTATCAGTAGCTGATGATTACGACTGAAATACCCTTGAGACAATTATTAGAACTCGTATGATTGGTACAAGCTTTGGATCATATGAATCGATGAATTTAGTACACTGATAGTACGTATGGGTATAATGGGCTGAATTTCTAAAGTTTGTTGAGATGAGTTATGATTATGTAGTGAATGATGTTTTCTATATATCAAGAGCTTACTGAGCACAAGCAGTTCTTGTGCAATATTCTAAGTACATAAACACAAGAAGTCTTGTGTAATATTCTAAGTATCTAAAGGACTCATCTTTTGTTCTAAATGTATGTGAGTAGGAGAGATGGTCAAAGAAGATAGATTCTATTGACCAAGGTACATCGATTGATTGAGATACAATTTATAGGGACTGATAATTTGGGACTAGTTAAACTAATGTCTAAGGTTGATAGCCTTCTTAGCCTGGTGAATAGTTATTATTGGAAGATTGAGTTCTCCAGGATAGCAATGACATGGATACTATTTTATAGATACACATGAGCCTGATCTCTCATGTGTGAGAGGTGTGACAATAAAGTATGTTGAGTATGAGAGCATTTCATTGGTGTAATCAGCTTAAAATTTTAGCTTATACTTGTGAGTAGCCAATGAGGGCGGGTGTGTGAGGCACCGATAGGCTTCTAAGTGGCGAGCTTCTAGGTGGCAGGCTTCTAGGTACTCACAATATGACTGTGCTATATGATTATTATTATTGGCATGTGATTACCTGTTACTGAGCTAGTATGCTCTAATTTTGATTGGCATGTGGTTGCTTGTTGCTGAGCTAGTATGCTCTGATTTTGATTGGCAAGTGGTTGCCTGTTACTGAGCTGGTATGCTCTAATTTGATTGGCATGTGATTGCTTGCTACTAAGCTGATACACTAATTTTGATTGGCACATAGTGGCCTACTGTTGACTTGGTATGCATTGATTTCGACTGGTATATGCTTGCTTGTTGCTGAGCTAGTAAGCTCCGATTTGGTTGGCATGGATTGCTTGTTGATGACTATATATGATTCAGTTTTGATTGGCATGTGACTGCCTGTTACTGAGCTGGTATGCTCTGATTTTGATTGGCACATGATTGCCTATTATTAAGCTAGTATACACTAATTTTGATTCGCATATGATTGCTTGCTGATGCATAGAGATGCATTGATTATGATTGGCACATGTTGCTTGTTCAGGGGTTGATGTGATATGGTTTGATAGATATACACTACCTAATTATGAGGTAGTATGTGCTGGAATGGATTTGACATGGAATTGACTATATGTGAGTCGTGACACATCAATTTGGTTGACATGGTGATTTAATAATACGAAAGATGTAAACAAATGATTAACTCTTGGATGAGAGTATAATTGGTGCAAATGACATTATATGTGTGGTTATTACGTGTTTTAACCACAATATAAGTAGTGGATTCGGAATGGCTTGAAACATACATTGGTTTATATGTATGAGCTGTTATCTAAGGAGAACTTGATATGAAACTATTTATCGACATTGGTTATAAAAGGATGATATTATATGTGGGTTTTATGATACCATACGATGATATCATGTGGGGATGTTATTAGAATTATTAAGGAATGACATGAAAAGAATTTCGAGGACAAAATTTTCTATAAGGTGGGTAGGATGTAATATCCACCTACTGGCGACGATTCTTCGACGACGGATTTCTCCACTTTGGAATAGCTGGGAACGAGGTAAGATCACTCCACCCTCCTCTTTGTGTTAAATTTCAACATTTATTTACCTGTAAACGCTGAAAAATGGCATGAAAATGTAGGTTTTTGCAAAAATTCGTGCTTACTGATTTGCATAAAAAATTTGGATGAGACGATGTTAGATTTAGATCTGGACCGTTCACATTGTGTATGATGAGGAGAGGAAAGGACCCACAAAATTTTGTGACAATCGGACGGCTAGGGATGCCGAAAAACACAAAGAACTGTAGTATGGACTTTTTGAAAACGTGTTAAAAATCGTGACAAAACAATAGATTTAGGTGGGATTTGGGAAAATGGAAGGTTGAAATGGAATGTATGTAGAAAACTAGACTTGGAGGTGTAAAAATCACAAAAAATGGAGCACCTGGGGTCGCCGGTGACGGTGAACCAGTTCAGTCGCTGTCTCTGGCAACGACGACCGGAACAGGGGGGGCAAATGCAGGGACCATGGCCTGCCACGTGGCGTGACAAGGGCACACCACACGCAGGGCACGTGGTGCGACCCGTGCCTAGAATGCGCCATGCGCGCTGTTCTGTCCCCCACGCGCAGAGCGCATCCACAGAAGCGCCCGCTACCCTGGAGCAGGTTTTGACGCAAGGCGCTTCCACAGAAGCGCGCTCGAGCGGCGGGCCCCATTTTGGGATTTTGGTCTTTTTTGACCCTTTAAACCTTTAAACTTTGATTCTAGGAGCTACAGAGGTCCAAATCACAATCCGAAAGAGGTGTTGTGATCGTCTCAACAGCCTAGTTTGGAGTAACTTTTTAATAGCAAAACTACTAAATATTATTAGATGATTCAGATCGAGCTGATCCGTAGATGATCAGGCTTTAGATTTTGATTATGTGCGTTAACCATGACATGATTTATGGCATGATAGGTACATTAGGGCATACCCCTTGATATTAGTTACACCTTTGTTTGGGGATATTGCGATACCGAGGTAGGTGATTTCATTCATAATTTTTCCATGATTCTTAAAGGACGATTTGGTGCTTTGAGTTATTGAGGCATGTGATTTATGCCTGACCATATGCATGAGGTTGACTGTTTTTTTATTTTTTTCATTATATTCACTTGATTGTGGTCTTCTTGACATGTGGGAGTCACTCTGACTTGATATTTGAGACTATTGATCCTGTGGTAGGATGCGATTTTTTACCCCGTGAGTGCCTGAGTGCCCGTGAGGGTGAAAGGGTGAAAGCGGGTGTGCAACGCAACTTTTCGTGAGTGCCTGTGAGGGTGAAAGGGTGAAAACGAAAGTGGTGCACGTAGTTCCCGTGCGTGCCTGAGTACCGTGAGGGTGCAAGGGTGAAAGCAGATGGTACAGAGAGCTGACTCCACATTGTCGTGAGTGTATGTGAGACACTCATAGGGCTTGACTATGTATGATGTTGATACTTTTGACATGCATTCATGTGTTTCTAGATTTTCTCGGATTGTGCATGTCTTGATATCGTGGTAGATGATATCTTATTTATTGCATGGACATGGTATGTCCTTTATCGTGTGATTTGCGGCTTTATTTTATGCTTGATTATTTTATGATCTTTATGCCTTGTGCTATGTGATTTTGTTTTTATTGAGTTTAATTTGAATGTATATCACCTACACAAGCATAGCTTGCTAAGGCATTGCTTTGATTTGCAATGCCTCAGATACAGAGAGCGACAACAGGTTAACATGTTGACAGAGCAGGTAAAAGTGATGGCAGCTTTCCAGCGAAGCACAGACGATGTTCAGAGATGATCAGGTTTGTTCAAGATCTCACTTTGGGTTTTGAGTATGGGCTGTACTTTAGTTAAAAATGTAATGTGGCCTGGATGTCAGAATGTGGATTATGTTGGATGTGATGGGTGTATGGAGGGACCCTGGGTATTTGGTACTGGATATATTTTCTTATCCTTTGTTGGAGTATATTTTATTGAAAACAACATTTGGTTGTGGATGGGTATGGAGACTAAGTCTCCCTTATGATATGTATTATACATTACTTATCAGGTGATTTTGTATTGCACTGGTCATGTGCAATGGTCCAAATTATAGAGGAAAATTTGTTGGATTTTTGGTGGAAATGGTATTTCATTTCACTGTTAAATCCGTAGTTTTGTAGTTGTATGACTCCCCGTAATTTGAAAGAAATGCTTTCGCTTAAGTTTTTATTTTTGATCACTTTAGAAATGTCTTTTTTATAAAACAAGGATCCTGACTACTATTTTTGGATATTATTATTTTAGTGTGTATAAAAACCCGGGGTGTCACAATGAGCTACTGAAGCCTTGAAGCCACTTAAGCCATCACGGAGTGAACCATCAGGCCATGAAGGAGTGTCACATGATTGAAGCATCAAACTTAGCAACTACCCTATGTTAAAGTGTGATTTTTAAAGAATTTTGAGAGATTAATGTAAAAGGTAAGATGATCATGCATTGAGCACCCACCAAGAGAGAAAACCCCATATTCCTAATCCATTCCCTAACCATAATCCACCCATCCATGATTTTTGACTTAAGGATGGAGGTATCTCCTCAAAAAGTGGTGCCTCCCCTTTATGAAAATGCTTACACTATGTGGTTTCCTAAGATGGAAACACTAAGTTCAATGCTCATGCATACATGAAAAAGCTTAGGATTTCTTTCAAAAATTTCATCACTTTTTCCTCTCCACTCCTCACTCTCTTACTACATTCAAAATACACCTAAGTAGGGGGGGGGGGGGGGGACTCGATGCTACCTCCTAAAAATTAGGAAACCAACTAGCTAGCCCATCTCTTTCTTACCTCACCATGCTTACCACACTCTTCACCTAACCTTATTTATTCAAAACCCTAGATCTAGAACTACTATCCTCCATGATTGAGCCCTTGCCTATGATAGAAACTAAAATATCTATAAATATCCCATGGTTCCAACAAAATTTTCAAGTAGAAGTTGTGTGGGACAACTTTGAAATCAAGCTCTCCTATGGGGCTTAGTTGTTGCTAGTCTTGGAGGACTTCTTTAATGCTTTTCTTCCTTTGGATATCTAGTTATTATTTTTGTTATTTTCTCTCCAATTCATGTTAGTACTTTGATTTCATTATTTTAGTTTTCTTGCCTTAGTTTTCCTTTTTTTTTCTTTCTTGTTTGCACTCTTCTTTCCACCTAGCTTTCCCTTTCATCTTTACCTCAATTCTACTAGTTTTTCTTTGTTATTCACTCAAGATTTATGTTAACTCTTCTCTGCTAGTGACATCCAAGAGAAGAGCTAGCTTAGAACCTTGAATTCCCCCCTTGAAATTCATGTTGTTTTTCTTATGTTTGTCCTTAGTTTTAGCTCCACTTTGTATAGTTAATTCACCCACTTAGCCTTATTTATCTTAAATTCTTTTCTAGATTTTCTTTGCATGTCATCATACTTTAGTTTTTGAGAATTATATTAGAATTTTTTTATAGCTTAGGTTAGGTTTTATGCATTGGAATTCTGCCCAAATTCTAGATTGTGAACATGTATTATGCGCACAGTTTTCTGGGTAAGTTGATGTTGACTTAATAAATCTCTTTGAAGTTTCTTATTATGAAATGTTTCTTTCATCCAAGTACTTTAGATCTAGTTTTTTACTTGCATAAAATTAGTGGTTTCAATTGCATTCTTATGCTTTAACTATTTGATGTTCTTAAGTAGTTGAAATATGGAATTTTCTCTTGTTAACTTTGTGCTTTGTTTCCAGCCATCTAAACATTGTTTTTTATTCAATACCTAGGAAAAATTTTATATTTTCATGTTGTTTATTAGATCCATTGATTATTTTGTGCCATAATTTACTTTAGATCCATCAATTCTAGCCATTTGTTGGGACCTTAGAACCATGCACACAGTCAATGGATCATGTGCATAGTACTAGGTAGGATTACCTTTTGATTCTTGTTTAATGTAGTTGTATATTATTTTTTAGTAATTATTAATTCAATCATTTGAATACCATTTTAGATTTATGAAGTTTCCTTTTTGTATTTTAGTAAGTTTTGGGTTAGGTAAGTGTTAATTTAGGAATGTTTCTTATTTGAGTAGTCTCCTTAGGATTAGTTACCTAATTTTATTCATTCTGATAGCATTAGTTTCTTTTAGTTGCTTACATGTTAGTTAGGTAAGTTTCATTCTAATTTCTTAGCTTTAATTTTAGAAAGTTTCTTTTAATTGTAATATCTAATTCATGTTTCCTTCATATTTTGTTTAATTTTCCTAGTTTAATCACATCTTTATCTCTTTGGATGAAGTTAATCAATTTAAATAAGATCCAAACTATTGAAAATCTATGATATTTTGCATGGGATCAACCTTGCTTGCATACATCCACTACAATTGATTCATGCACTTGTGAGTAAATTTAAAGGTACATCAAGTTCTTCACATCGTTGGCTGGAAATTGCAATGGTATTGTGGTTAGATCTTTATTTAAATTGTTTATATTTAGTTGTAGTTATCAGCTGTATTAGATTAGGATTTTTGCATTGCATTTGCATATCTTGCTAATTCCTCATAAATTGACATATCTTTATTTTTTTTTGTGCAAGGGGAAATTGGCCAGAGCATCTTCATCAACTAGATAGGATTCCATCCTTTCTTAGATTAGGGTTTTGAGTGAACTTGCAATGAGGCCCCATTGTAACTTGCATTTTTTTATTTTTATTTTAAAAGGGTTGTAGTAATACATGGTAAGTGTGGGATAGCATCACCCATACTTGATCTTCATCAGAAATCCCACTGTAAGTTTCCTTCATTTCATTTTACTTCTTTAGTGTGGTTGCATGTAGTGTAGTTTGCTTCTTGATTGGTAGAATAATTCATATAGTTTAGTGTTATTCATTTTATGTTTTGTATCTTATTTAGGGGTTTTGCATTAGAATGCACATATCTAACTCTTGGTTAGATAGGATATAGGTTGCATTAGTTTGCTTTCATGTATTTGCATAGCACATTTACTACTTTATGCTGGATGTACACATTGATTGTAAGGGTCCCACAAGAACCCTCATAAGATAAGAACTAGATTTAATCACTAGATTGTTGGCCCACCTAGAAAATCAAATAAATTCCTTGTATGCTTGCAATCCCTACCATTAATCTTAATTTAAAATCAAGTAGCAAGAGGCCTAGAGTTTTGAGCTCTACGACCCTTATTGAAAAGGCTATATATTATCATTCTAGTGGCTCTTGAACTTTGTGGTTATAATGGTTATCCAATATCCCAGTGATTTTCTCATGCCTTTCAATGGTGGTTGTTGAGGTCTAAATGCCTCCTACCATAAGAATTGTATTATCAACCATGGGCGAGACCTAACTCGTAAGAACTAGCCAAGTATGGATTAAAGGAAGTGTTGTTTACCTTTAGGTTAAAGACTTCAACATCACAGAATAACAAAGATCAATAAGACATCTTGTTAGCATTAGGAATTGTTTGCTTTCATAGCATATAAAGTTAGGTGTCCTTTAGAATTAGGTTACATCATTTAGTTAGGTTTCATTATAGTGCATGCAAGGACATCGATCTCAGAATATTGAATTTGTACCATTAGATTTTGAGATTGAATGTACTCATAAGCAAGGGTTAAAAAATCAAAGTCCTAACCCCATGGCAGACCCACTAGTTGAAGTCGAGCATAAGCCTATTAGAGATTTCTATGTATCAATTCAATTAAACACTCCATCACGCATCACTTTACTACTCACCAATGCAGATCATTTGGAACTTAAACCTAGTGTCATTCAATTACTCTCAACATTCTATGGTCGTGATAGAGAGGATCCATACCTATGTATCACAGAGCCCCTTGATATTTGTGCCATGTTCAAATTCTAAAATGTTTTAGATGATTCTATTAGACTTAGGTTGTTTCCTTTTCATTAAAAGTTAAGGCCAAATAATGGATGAATTCTTTAGAGGTTAGTTCCATTGCCACATGGGCCTACTTGTCTAGGAAGTTTCTTAACAAACTCTTTCCTATCCATAAGATTAATGCCCTTTGAAGGGAGATCATTAATTTCAAGCCAAAAGATGATGAGAAATATTATGAATGTTGGGAAAGGTGGAATGAGTTACTACATAAGTGCCCTCACCATGGATTTAAAAAATAGCATTAAGTTCAATACTTTTATGAGGCATTAACACCTCAAAATAGACAAATGGTAGATGCAGCTAGTGGAGGGGCACTCATGGTAAAAGAATGAAACAAGGGCTTGGGAATTTTTCCAAACTTTAACTAAAAGTTCCTAACAATGGGACTATTCTAATAAAAGATTGAGAAATACCCAGCTTCAAAGGAAAGGAGGCTTGTATGAAATAGGAGTGACCTCAAATATGTCATACAAGCTCAGTTCCTTGGCTGAAAGCATGGGTAAGCTTGAATCCTTGCTTGGAAGATTTGACGAGCCTGAACATATGTTTTAAGTCTTCATATCTACGAATACACCCACACAACATCAATAAGAGGCCTGTGCTATTTGTTCTAGCCCATCACATTTAACTATAGTTTGCCCACAAAACAAGTGTACCCTGAATATCTTTTAGAACAAAGGAATGCTCTTAGTGCATATTGCAATCCTAGCAACAATAATCCATACTACGAGACCTACAATCTAGGATGAGCTAGGCATCCCAATTTGTCATGGTCTAAGAATAATTACTAAGGAGGTACATCTATCAACCCCCTATTTAGAACTTTCCTAGAATTTTAGATTTCTAGCAGCCACCTGGTTTTCAATTTTCTCGACAACCAAAGCAACTGTCAAATGAGGATAGTGTCCAGTTTCTCATGAAATAAAATGAGGAGACTAATAAGGCTTTGCATCAACTCCAAAATGAGAGTTGACAAAATATGGCCAAGATAGAGATGCAATAAGCCAATTGTGTACTCTTCAAATGAGAGAGAGAGAAAGCAAAGTTTCCCAATTACTCTATTCCAAACCCTAATGGTCAAATAGAAATAGGGTCTAGTTCAAATAACCAAAGACCCCATGAGCAAGCAAAGTCTATCACAACTCTTAGGAGTGGTCGTCAGGTTGATAACAAAGGAGGGCAAATTGAGGACAACGTAGAGGAAAATGAACTGGCTAAAACTCAAGAGAAAGAGAATAAAGCCCTATTTTAGGTGTTAATGTAATGACTCCAATTTTGTAATATTGAAATTCAAAGTTTAGCAATGAAAAGTTCAGTTTTAAAGATAAGGGCATTTTGGTCATTTCACTAGTTTCCTTGACTAAACCTAGGAATTTGATCCTAAAAGTGGTTTCATTAGATGCGTAACAGAAAAAGGAATCCAACGAGACCAAAATCACCCAAAACGGAGTTAAAATGAGCAAGATATGGCCCTTTGAAGTTCAGGGGCAAAACTGTAAATTTTACAAAGACGACTTAACCTGAAAAACACAGGTGCTTGTTTTGATACGGACACCCCGTCGTCTTCAACCTCTAGAGGGTTCTAGAACGGCGGTGATTTGAGGAGAAATCACCGCCATTCTGGAGGTTTCTCCACCGCCATTCAAAGGCGGTGAGAGCCCCCTCCAGAACCCTCTCTTAGCTCTATAAATAGAGCTTTGGGTGCCTCTAATGGCAGCCCAAAACCTTGGAGAAAACTAGTTGTGAAGTAGTGACCTAGAGGGGAAAATGAGGAGAAAAACCCAGCAACGAGCCAGGTACGTCCGAGATCGCTCAAAACCCATCTCCCCCATAGTTCGAAGGTCAATTCCCCTAAGTTTTTGCATGAAAAACCATGCAAAAACGGAGCCTGGGAGAGCCACCAAGAACCCTGGGACGTCCCCAAGGTCAAACTAGGGTGACCTGAGGATGACCCAGGTCTCTAACGAGCGGGACGATCCAATAGGAACGTCCCACGTCGACCTGCATCGACCTCTGTTTGAAAAACCAAACGGGCGCGTCCAGGGACGCGCCCGCTAAAGAGACAGACGGGCGGAGCGTACCGCGCATCTGCAGACGCGCCAGCTGAGGTGCACGCCGTAGACGCGCAGCTCGCTAGCGTGCGTCGACTTTTGGTTTGTTAAGGAAGCCTGGGTGCATGACGCTCACGCGCAGCGCCCTAGCATTCCGTATTTTAATTCTTAAGGGTCTTGTGTACATACAACACTAAAATGCTTATAACTTGAGATCTAAAGCTCCGTTTGAGGTGCCGTTAAAGGTGTTGTGTCCGTATCGACGACGTGGACGCATAAAAATCATAAAATCCCTGATCAAGGCCCAATAAAAGGAGGGTATGACCCTTAGAATAGAATGGTAGTGCGTGGCCACTAGAACTTTGGAAAACTGAGGATACCAAGGCCCAATTAGGACCTTAGGACACCCATAGGCATAGGGATGGACCCCTAATGCCTAAGTAATAAGACCCAACTACTCTAAACCCATAAAAGATAGGCTAAACTAACCTTGAGTCCCCAAACCATGTTCAGGAGCGTACGAGGACAAAAGGGTTAACGCGACCTAGCTAGGTAGGTGCTCTATCACTATTAGATTCTTTTAAAAGAACTATTATTATTTTGAGAACATATGTTTTAAATATATGACTTGATTTGCATGACTTAATTCAGCATGCATGATAAATGCTTTGTACATAGCCATGTTTTGAAATGATTGCATATACATTATGCACATATATGTGTTGCAAACAAGTGCATACATTGCATGATTTAAGTACTTGCAAAGATTGCATGTCCTTGAGGGTTGCCAAAAGATGCTGGAGTGCCGAGGGCCAGGCAGTTGTGAGGGACCCAAAGAGGACAAGTTTTAACAAGAGGTTTTGGCTTCTTTAATCTTATGTGATTTGGGCAAGTAAGCCCGTAGGTGCTATGCCGAGGGGTCTTGGTTGGCCACCCCGCCTCTACCACTAATAGGTGGATGGGTACCACGCCCAAAAAGAGGCAAGTCCCTACGTCGACTGCATGTGGTACAGGGGGCTACCACTGGTGTCATGACACTGGGTCGACGTGTCATAGGCCCCGTGGAGGCTATGACCGAGTGTCCTCAGGTACTCGGGGACCACACGGCGAGGAGGTCGTGGGCATAGTGGACCCTATGGTTTGATGAGTTATGTGCATTTCATATAGCATGATATGAGGTTGGTCGACCATACCATACTAGAGATCCATAAGTTGGACCCATGAAGCATCTATTGCGTATCATGATGTCATCATATATATATGTGATACTTTCAATTTTGGATTATGTGATCTTTTAAGTCATGAGTATTTCAATTTGATTATGGATTCTTATACTGATATTGAACTCGAGTATTCAAACATACGCATATTTTGAATGAGCATATGATTTTAAAACATCTCATGCATTTATAAAACTAGTAGTGATAGGCTCCTACTGAGCATATTATATACTCACCCAATCCTCAACATTTTTCAGATACAAAGTAAATACTTAAGGGCAAGGAACGTTTGTACTAGGAGACACAGACTAAGTACAAGTAAGTAAACCCCTATCTTATCTTTCAATGTTACTTGATTGTAGTTACTCTCTAATAGTGAAATTTGTGACTAACACTTTCTTAGGAATAATATTGATTTAAACTTTGCCATGGCTAAATAAATTGAGAATGTGTTTGGACACTCGGGGTTTTTATGAAAGGTTGTTTTCCAAATGAGAAAGATTTTCATGCATTTCATATTTATAAAATAAGAGATCTCGCCTTTTTATCAAAATTGCATCATATAAAAACCCGGGTCTTAACAGTTGGTACCAGAGCAAGGTTTAACGTTACTCACAGCCCAGTTATGAGGAGAATAACTTATAATCAAGTTTCATCCATGAAAGAGTAAGGGGTAATAGGATAACACAAAAATTGAGATTTGGTGAATTGCCTTGTGATTACAGATGCCTAGGAAGAAGGGAAGCAATGCTCCAAGACCTGAAGCCCCACCAGTTGGCTCCACTGGGTCGGGCAATGGGATGGCTGAGTTATTTCAGCAATTCTTACAGAACATGGGACAATACATGAATAGTCATAGCCAAACTCCTACCCCCCGAGATCCTTCCCCTGATAAAACAATAGATAGGACTGAGGTTCAGTTAGAAAGGTTTCAGAAACTAGCTCCCTCATTCACAGGAGAAGATGAAGCTTCTATAGCTTGAAAAGATATTTAAGGCCATGAACATAGCTGAAGAAAGAAAAGTACCCATGGCCACATTTGTGCTTAGGGGAGAGGCTACCTTTTGGTGGGAAACAGCGGAAAGAACTTATTTTGATCAGCAAGAAACAATAGGATGGGAAGAGTTTAAAAAGGTCTTTAATGACAAATATTATCCTAAACATATAAGGAAACAGAAGGAAAAGGAATTTATGGACTTAGAACAAGGAAATATGACCGTCCAACAGTATGAAAGTAGATTCATCAGCCTACGAAGATTTGCACCCCATGCTTGTGCTGATGAAGAAGATGCAGCTGAAAGATTTGTAGATAGACTCAACCCAGGACTCAGGAACAGAGTTCTAGGTTTCCAACCTTCCACAGTAGCCAAAGCAGTAGAGATGGCCTCCCTATATGAAAATATTATCAAAGAAACCAGGCAATAAGAGAAACTAAGAACATCAACACCATGAAGAACAAAGGAAAGAGACCCTTTCAGTCATCTGGACCTAGGCCACCTTTAAAGAAGCCGTTTGAAAACAAAGGAAGAAGACTAGACTGGAAGGCATGCCCTAGGTGTAACAGAAATCATCCAGGCAAACCATGTCCCACTTTCAACATCACTTGCTATAGTTGTGGAGAATTAGGACATTTTTCTAACAACTGTCCAAAAAGGAAAGTACAAGAGCGTAAAGAAGATCAAGTTCCAAAAAGCCAAGGACGTGTCTTTGCCCTGACTTCCAGTCAAGCCCAAGCATCAAATGCAGTCGTTGAAGGTATTCTTTCTATCTATGATACACCTGCAAAAGTTCTATTTGATATAGGCTCCACTCATTCTTTCATATCCCGGGAATTTGCATCATCCTTGGACATTATACCACAGGACCTAGACTTCACTCTAGAAGTCATGACTCCTGTAGGCTAGGCACTCCCCACTTATTCTTATCTCCAAGATGTCCCCATTATGATTAAGGACCATTTGTTACATGCCAACCTTATCCACTTAGATATGAATGACTTTGACATCATCCTAGGTATGGACTGGCTAGCCTTTCATCGAGCCTTGGTTGATTGTCGTCAGAAGCATGTCACTTTTACCCTACCTAATAGAGACACTTTCACCCTCCAAGGAAGAAAGGATTATTCTGGAGCATGTGTTATCTCTGCCATGAAAGCAGTTAAACACATTGCTCAAGGATGCCCCTTCTTCTTAGCCAAGATTGAATCTGTCGAGAGTCCCCAACCAAAGCTAAAGGATGTCGAGGTTGTCCGAGAATTTCCTGACGTGTTCCCTGAGGACTTACCAGGTCTACCTCCACCAAGGGAAATTGAGTTCATCATTGAACTTATACCCGGTACTTCCCCCATTTCCAAAGCTCCTTACCGAATGGCTCCTGCAGAACTAAGAGAACTGAAGACCCAGTTACAGGAACTACTTGACAAAGGGTTCATACGACCTAGCGTGTCTCCGTGGGGAGCTCCAGTCCTTTTCGTTAAGAAAAAGGATGGCTCCATGAGATTGTGGGTAGACTATCGGATGCTGAATAGGGTCACCATTAAAAATAAGTACCCTCTTCCCCGAATTGATGATCTTTTTGATCAACTTCAGTCAGCTAGAGTCTTCTCTAAGATTGATCTACGATCAGGGTACCATCAACTTCGAGTTAGAGAAGAAGATATCCCCAAGACAGCCTTCAGGACTCGATATGACCATTATGAATTCAGAGTGGTGTCCTTTAGTTTGACTAACGCTCCAGCCGCGTTTATGGACCTCATGAATAGGGTATTCAAGGAGTACTTAGATAAAATCATCATAGTGTTTGTGGATGATATCTTAATATATTCTGAAACTCATGAAGACCATATGGAACATCTAAGGATAACATTAAGCACCCTACGAGCACACAAGTTATATGCAAAATTCAGTAAGTGTGCATTTTGGTTGGAAAAGGTTAATTTCTTAGGACACATTATTTCTCAAGATGGCATAGCAGTTGATCCTACTAAGGTCGAATCAGTACAGAACTGGGAAAGACCTAAGACAGTCATAGAAATAAGAAGCTTCTTAGGACTTGCCGGATATTATAGGAGATTCATCGAAGGTTTTTCACAAATGGCTTTACCTCTAACTAAGCTAACCAGGAAAGACACAAGATTTGAATGGACTGATAAATGTGAGGAAAGCTTCAAAGAACTAAAAAGAAGGTTGACTACCGCACCTGTCCTTACCTTACCTTCAAGAAGTGGCGGATTTGAGATATACAGCGATGCCTCGCAACAAGGGCTAGGCTGCGTACTTATGCAACATGGGAAGGTAATCGCTTATGCTTCTCAACAACTCAAGAAGCATGAAGTCAATTACCCAACCCATGACTTGGAATTAGCATCCATAGTCTTTGCCTTGCGAATATGGAGACATTATTTATATGGGGAAAAGTTTGAAGTTTTTACGGATCACAAGTCTTAAATATATCTTTTCCCAACAAGACTTAAACATGCGACAAAGAAGATGGATGGAATACTTAAAAGACTATGACTTCTCCATTCATTATCACCCTGGAAAAGCTAATGTGGTAGCTGATGCATTAAGCAGAAAAACCCAAGGGATGTGTGCAAGTTTATTAACCAAGAGATGGAAGCTACTACAAGAAGTAATCACATGGAAACCAGACATAAGTAAGCACAAGATCATTATGGCAGGTCTAACAATAAAATCGGCTGTTAATGAAAAAGTTAAGCAAGAACAGAAAGGAGATCCAGATATACAAGCTTTCATAGGAAAACCAGGATTTACAAAAAGGGAAGATGGTAGCATTTACATGCAAGGAAGATTAGTGGTACCAGCTAATGAAGAGTTAAGACAAGAAATCTTAAAAGAGGCTCATCGGTCCAAGTATACAATACACCCAGGAGGGACTAAGATGTATCAAGACTTAAAGAAACAATATTGTTGGGATGGTATGAAAAGAGATATAGGGGAATTTGTGGCAAAGTGTTTAACATGTCAACAAGTAAAGGCTGAACATCAAAGACCTGCGGGATTGTTACAACCCCTTGAGTTACCCGAATGGAAATGGGACCATATCACAATGGGCTTCATCGTAGGGCTACCCAAGACCTCTAAGGGTCATGACATGATTTGGGTAATTGTTGATAGATTAACTAAGACAGCCCATTTCCTTCCTATACGTCATACCCAATGCACTGATCTCAGCTATACATCAAAGAGATAGTAAGTCTACATGGTATACCCCTTAGTATCGCTTTAGTTAGGGATAGCCGCTTCACTTCGCAACTCTGGAAGTCTGTCCAAAAATCCTTAGGATCTTCCTTGAACTATAGCACAGCCTTCCATCCACAGACCGATGGACAGTCAGAGCGCACGATTCAGATAGTCGAAGATATGTTGCGAACTTGTGCCCTTGATTGGAAGCAGAGTTGGGATGAAAACCTACCACTAGTCGAGTTTGCATACAACAATAGCTTTCAGTCAAGCATTGGCATGGCTCCATATGAGGCGCTCTATGGGAGACCCTGTCGATCACCCACCAGTTGGAGTGAAGTTGGAGAATCTAGGGTGCTCCAATCTGAGCTGGTAGAGCAATGTGCCGAGAAGGTCAGACTCATAAGAAGCCGCCTCCTCACAGCTCAAAGCCGCCAAAAGAGCTATGCTGATCGAAGGAGGAGACCATTGGAATTCGACATAGGAGAGCACGTTTTCCTGAAGATATCTCCCACTAAAGGAGTTATGAGGTTCGGTATCAAAGGCAAGCTTAGTCCGCGTTACATAGGACCTTTCGAAATCCTGGAGAAAGTGGGAAAAGTGGCCTACAGGATCACGCTACCCCCTCAGTTATCCGAAGTGCATAACGTATTCCATGTGTTTATGCTAAGGAGGTACGTGCTTGACCCCGCTCATGTCATCGACCAGGTACCCATAGAGATGATGGAGGATCTCAGACTAGAGACAAGACAAAAGTGGGAAAAGTGGCCTACAGGATCGCGCTACCCCCTCAGCCATCCGAAGTGCATAACGTATTCCATGTGTCTATGCTAAGGAGGTACGTGCCTGACCCCGCTCATGTCATCGACCAGGAACCCATAGAGATGATGGAGGATCTCAGACTAGAGACAAGACCAATTGAGATTCGGGATCGTAAGAATAAGAAGCTGCGGAACAAGGACATACCCTTAGTCAAAGTTTTGTGGAGAAATGCGCACATGGAAGAAGAAACTTGGGAACCGGAGTCAGAAATGAGAGAAAAGTACCCCGAGATCTTTTGACTGTATATTGTAGAATTTTGGGGGCAAAATTCCCCTAAGGGGGTAAGAATGTCATGACTCCAATTTTGTAATATTGAAATTCCAAGTTTAGCAATGAAAAGTTCAGTTTTAAAGATAAGGGCATTTTGGTCATTTCACTAGTTTCCTTGACAAAACCTAGGAATTTGATCCTAAAAGTGGTTCCATTAGATGCATCTCAGAAAAAGGAATCCAATGAGACAAAAATCACCCAAAACGGAGTTAAAATGAGCAAGATATGGCCCTTTGAAGTTCAGGGGTAAAACTGTAAATTTTACAAAAACGACTTAACCTGAAAAACACAAGTACGCGTTTTGATACGGGCACCCCGTCGTCTTCAACCTCTAGAGGGTTCTAGAACGGCGGTGATTTGAGGAGAAATCACCGCCATTCTGGAGGTTTCTCCACCGCCATTCAAAGGCGATGAGAGCCCCCTCCAGAACCCTCTCTTAGCTCTATAAATAGAGCTCTTGGGTGCCTCTAATGGCAGCCTAAAACCTTGGAGAAAACCAGTCGTGAAGCAGTGACCTAGAGGGGAAAACGAGGAGAAAAACCCGGCAACGAGCCAGGTACGTCCGAGATCGCTCAAAACCCATCTCCCCCATAGTTCCAAGGTCAATTCTCCTAAGCTTTTGCATGGAAAACCATGCAAAACGGAGCCTCAGAGAGCCACCAAGGACCCTGGGATGTCCCCAGGGCCGCATTGGTTCAACAGGGTCAAACCAGGGTGACCTGAGGACGACCCAGGTCTTTAACGAGCGGGACAATCCAATAGGGACGTCCCACATCGACCTGCGTCGACCTCTGTTTGAAAAACCAAACGGACCCGCCTGCTAAAGAGACAGACGGGCGGAGCATACCGCGCGTCTACAGACGCGCCCGCTGAGGCGCACGCCACAGATGCGCAGCATGCTAGCGTGCATCGACTTTTGGTTTGTTAAGGAAGCCTGGGCGCATGACGCTAACGCGCAGCGCCCTAGCATTCCGTATTTTAATTCTTAAGGGTCTTGTGTACATACAACACTAAAACGCTTATAACTTGAGATCTAGAGCTCCGATTGAGGCGCCGTAAAAGGCTGTGTCCATGTTGATGACGCGGACACATCCAAACCATAAAATCCCTGATCAAGGCCCAATCAAAGGAGGGCATGACCCTTAGAATAGAATGGTGGTGCGTGGCCACTAGAACTTTGGAAAACTGAGGATACCAAGGCCCAATTAGGACCTTAGGACACCCATAGGCATAGGGATGGACCCCTAATGCCTAAGTAATAAGACCCAACTACTCTAAACCCATAAAAGATAGGCTAAACAAACCTTGAGTCTCCAAACCATGTTCAGGAGCGTACGAGGACAAAAGGGTTAACGCGACCTAGCCAGGTAGGTGCTCTATCACTATTAGATTCTTTCAAAAGAACTATTATTATTTTGAGAACATATGTTTTAAATATATGACTTGATTTGCATGACTTAATTCAGCATGCATGATAAATGCTTTGTACATAGCCATGTTTTGAAATGATTGCATATACATTATGCACATATATGTGTTGCAAACAAGTGCATACATTGCATGATTTAAGGACTTGCAAAGATTGCATGTCCTTGAGGGTTGCCAAAAGACGCTGGAGTGCCGAGGGCCAGGCAGTTGTGGGGGACCCAAAGAGGATAAGTTTTAACAAGAAGTTTTGGCTTCTTTAATCTTATGTGATTTGGGCAAGTAAGCCCGTGGGTGCTATGCTGAGGGGTATGGGTTGGCCACCTGGCCTCTACCACTAATAGGTGGATGGGTACCACTCCCAAAAAGAGGCAAGTCCCTACGTCAACTGCATGTGGTACAGGGGGCTACCACTGGTGTCACGGCACTGGGTCGACGTGTCATAGGCCCTGTGGAGGCTATGACCGAGTGTCCTTAGGTACCCAGGGACCACACAGCGAGGAGGTCGTGGGCATAGTGGACCCTATGGTTTGATGAGTTATGTGCATTTCATATAGCATGCTATGAGGTTGGTCGACCATACCATACTAGAGATCCATAAGTTGGACCCCATGAAGCATCTATTGCATATCATGATGTCATCATATATATATATGATACTTTCAATTTTGGATTATGTGATCTTTTAAGTCATGAGTATTTCAGTTTGATTATGGATTCTTATACTAATATTGAACTCGAGTATTGAAACATACGCATATTTTGAATGAGCATATGATTTTAAAACATCTCATGCATTTATAAAACTAGTAGTGATAGGCTCCTACTGAGCATATTATATACTCACCCAATCCTCAACATTTTTCAGATACAAAGTAAATACTTAAGGGCAAGGAATGTTTGTACTAGGAGACACAGACTAAGTACAAGTAAGTAAACCCCTATCTTATCTTTCAATGTTACTTGATTGTAGTTACTCTCTAATAGCTGGGGCTGTGACTAACACTTTCTTGGGAATAATATTGATTTAAACTTTGCCATGGCTAAATAAATTGAGAATGTGTTTGGACACTCAGGGTTTTTATGAAAAGTTGTTTTCCAAATGAGAAAGATTTTCATGCATTTCATATTTATAAAACAAGAGATCTCGCCTTTTTATCAAAATTGCATCATATAAAAACCCGGGTCTTGACAGTTAATGAGGCTATAGTGGAGGCACCTTATGTGCCTAAAGCCCTATTCCTTCAATTACTCAATGAGGCTATGAAAAGAATAAATTTCAATGTGATAACAGAAGTATTTAAATATGTGCAAATTAACATCCCATTGCTCAATGCTATTAAGGATATTCCTACTTATGCAAAGTTTCTTAAAGAGCTTTGCACAGCAAAGTTAAGGCTTAATGTCCAAAAGAAAGCCTTTCTCACCAAGAAAGTGAGCTCTTTAATACAACACCAAACCCCTCCTAAGTTTAAAGACCTAGGGTTTTTAATCATTTCGTATGTCATTGGAAATCATGTCATTGATAGGGCACTACTTGATTTAGGGGCTAGTGTAAATTTGTTGCCATATTCTGTCTATGAGTAACTAGGGTTTGATGACATTAAACCAACCAATACCACTTTGTAATTAGCAGATAGATCAATTAAGATTCTAAGTGGCATGGTTGAAGATGTTCTAATATAGGTGGGTTAGTTTTACTTGTAAATTTTATTGTCCGAGATGCCCAGCCTGCTTTAAACTCCAGTAGTCAGATCCTAGTTATTCTTGGATGTTCATTTTTGGTAACATTCAATGCAATCATAAATTATAGAAAGGGTATATTACGATTATCCTTTAGCAATATGAAAGTTGAGCTCAATGTTTTCAATGCCAACAATCAACAATTGCATCTTGATGACTCTTACAACATGATTGAAGATCTAAATCTAGAAGTTCTTTTCCACTATTGTCTACCTTCGATGTACTAGAGGTCTGTCTTAGACATTGTAATTGCAACTTTTAATGTCTGATTGAAGATGTTAAAATTAGCAACGTGATGGGAGGCAACCCATGTTTTTAGAGTCTTGTTATTCTACATTAACCATTTATCATCTACATGTCCTATATTGTAAAGCATTGGGGACAATGTTTAGTTCATGTTGGGGGGTGTAGGCATGCTAGTTTTCTTCATATTAAAAAAAAGAAAAAAATTTAAAATGTTTTGAGTTTTTAGGTCAATGTTCTTTTACTGTGATGATAAATTGAATTGTCAGAATCTTAGTATTTTCACTACTTTAAATTCTTAATAGAAATTCATATGGTTAATTTTGCATCTTATTCATGATCTAAAGTGTTTTATGAAGTTAAGTCTTAAAATAAACTTACACATGATGCATACATCTAGATAAGTAGATGATTATGACTTAGAGTTCTTGAGGAAAATTAGTAAAGACCTATACACCTAGTGAGTATTATAAACTATCATTTTTTTAGTGTTATAAGTAGTTACTTATTTTCTTTAAAGAACATTACTTTGAAAGATACCAGTGTTTTTTATCTTAGTCAAAGTGCCAAGAACCATCTAAGAATATTAGCTTTGTTTCCTAAATATTTATTAACTTATATAGAGTTTAAGAAGCCTAGGAAATGATATAAGCCATCCTTGTTATAGCCCCGAGGCATAAGGCCTACCTAGTACATGCTACCACTAGTTAGACCCTTAAGCTTTTTGAAAAGCCTTTTCTTTCTTAGATTGTATTTACTTTGACCCAAAGAAACCCTAGTAAGAATATTTATTACCTACCTTTCAAATTTGAGTGTTCCTTATTAGAAATCCAAGGAAAAGAATATATATATATATATATATAAGTTATAAAGAAAAGAGAAAGGAAAAATAAATAAATATTCACTTCACTACAATCAAAAGGAAAAGTTGTCCAACCAATTATTGAAGATCTCTACTCACATTTGAAACTTTGAATCCTTATACCCTTCTTTTAGAACCTATCTTAAGCATCTCATTTTGTTTTATTTGAAGACCTATTGATCTTTGGTGGAACATAGCCTTGATGAGGATATAAATAGGAAGGAATAAAGGTGACTAATTTCTATTTGGTCTTGGTAATGACATCTATTCTAAGGGATCATTTTTCGTTGTCTCATATGCGCTTAAAAATTATTTGAACCATGCAATTGTTGGACTTGGTCACATAGAGAGAGAAATTTTGTTTGGCCCTTTTCTCTTAGAGCTTTATTTTTTGAGTGTATACCATGGGGAATTTGAGGCCAAGACATCTTTACAATGGAGCAATGAGCATATATATTTAAAAATCCTTACTGACGTAGCCTGTATACACACTACACTATGAGATTAAACTGGAATAAAGTGGTTTTGGTATGTGGGTGCTGCAGCTCTAATATTACTCCCAAGCACACAAATAAAAGTAATATTAACATGCAAGAGAGGTCCATCACACAAGGAATCTCACAAATTTGTATGTTGGATGGATCTTATTTAATGTAAAGAGATTAATTTGCTTTGAATTTAAACTAGGAAAGTAGATGCACAAAATTAGTAGCTATAATTAAAGGTAACTTGTTAAAATTAAAACTAAGCAATGAAATTATAAAGTCACCTAGCTAACATGCAATTAACAAAAGAAACTAATGTAATTAATACAAGCATGAATTAAAGTAAGCAACTAACTTAAGGAAACTATTAAAAGGGAAACGTTCTAAAACTCAATTAGGAAAATTTCTAAGACTAAATTAACATGTGAAAACAATTAACAAATGAAATATAACTAGATTTAACAAGAAATAAGAAACATGCATGTGAATGGAAACTACAATTAAGGAGATTTTCTAAATTTAACTCTTTCTAAAGATGGAACTTTCCAAAAGCAAAAGGAAAACTTTTTAAAATTAAACCAACATGTAACTAAATAATTTAAAACTTCTAGAACAATAACAAAAAACTAAAATAATCACAAATAAAAAGGCAAAGTGACCTAGCACCATGCTCATGATCCATGGATTGTGCGCATGGTTCATGGGTATAAAAAGGGCCAGAATTAATTCTTTTAATACAAACAAACATGCAACCTAAGCTATAAACATAATAAAAATATAAAAATATAAATGAATTCCTAAGGATTCAAGTAAATAAAATGATTTGATGGCTAGAAACAAAGCATAAAGATTAAAGGTAGAAATTTCTAGATTTCAAATATTTAAGAACATTAACAAAATCATGAATAATAAAGCAATTGAAACAACAACTTTTATGGAAGATAACAACCAAAATCTAAGGAAATTTGATAGTGGAAATATTCATGAATAATAAACCTCAATGATCTTTATTGTATTCATGAAAACTACATTAAGAAAAGTGCACATAAAACAAATATTCAAATTATGAAATTATGCCTAATTCATGGATAGAAAACTTGATCCAAACCGCAAATGCAAATCAATCCAATGATCTCAAACTAAGGTAAGATACCATGTAAAGGAAACACAAAGAGGAATTCAAGAGAAAAGGTGGCTAAGATGATGAATTAAAGCAAGGATATGGACCTAAAGCTAGGCTGAAAAACAAGGTAGAAAAGGTGGAATTTCTAAGGGGGAAATCAAGGCTCTAAGCTATCTCTTCTCTTGGTTGTCACAACAAGAGAAGAATTAACTTAGATTTTGATTGAATGAAAATTAAAAACTAGTGGAATGAAATAAAGAAGAAAGAGTAAGAGGGATGGGAAAATATTTATGGAAATAAAGAACAAATGACACAAGGAAAACACAATGAAATCAAAGCAAGGGAATTAAATCACTAATCGTGAATTGGAGAGATAATAATAAGATAATTACATGAAATCCAAAGTAATAAAATAACTAAAATAATGTCCAAGTCCAATAGCAAAGATCACCAAAGGAAGGTAACATTTCATGGTGTCTCACCCACGTCTACTTAGAAAAAAATGTTGGAAGCCTTGGGGGTATTTATAGATGATTTAGCTACCAATTTGATGAATGTTTAATCTAGGAAAGAGGAGGAGATTTAGATCTTGCGATGAGGTGGAGAATAAGGAAGGAAAGTTAGGTGGGAAATTAAGTAAGCAAGATCATGCAAGAGAGAGAGAGAGAGAGAGAGAGAGAGAGAGAGAGAGAGAGAGAGAGAGAGAGAGAGAGAGAGAGAGAGAGAGAGAGAGAGAGAGAGAGAGAGAGAGAGAGATGGGTAGGCTGGTTGGTTTCCTAATTTGGAAGGGGGGGGGGGGGCATCTTTTTCCATGGATGTTAAGTTAATCTCCCTCCCTTCTAATTGGATGGTAATTGGCCGGTGGATATATATGTGACCAAGTCCAAAAATTTGATGGTTCACATAACTTTTTAAACACAATATGATCCCTTAGTATGGATTCCATTATCAAGATCGATTGGAAATAGTGCACCTTAGTTCCTTCTAATTTATAACCTCATCAAGGCTATGTTCCAACTAAGATCAATAGGTCTTCAGATAGGACAAAATGTAGGCTTAGGATAGGTTTTGAGAAGAAGGATATAAGGATTCAAAATTTCAAATTTGAGTATATGTCTTCAATAATTGGTTGGACAACTTTTCTTTTTGATTGTATTGAAGTGAATATCTCTATTGTATTTTCCTTTCTCTTTTCTTGATAACCTTTTCTTTTCCTTTTTTGATAATACTCATTTTCTTTGTATTTCTTTTTCCTTGAGGGAAAGGCTTTTTCTTTCTTTGTAAACACTTTGAGTTTTTTCACTTCTTCAACTTTTGTCCTTTTTCTAATTATTCTACCATCTCTACTCATTTTTGTAAGATAGATAATGGATATTCTTACTGGGGTTTCTTTAGGTGAAGGTAAATGGGGTTTAAGAAAGAAAGGGCTTATCAAGAGAATCAAAGGATCTAATTAGTGATATAATATACTTGGTAAGCTTTATGTCTGTAGGCTAAAATAAGGATGGCCTATATCATTTCCTAAATTTCTTATAATCTATCTAATTCAATAAATATTGTGGAAACTAAGTTAGTACACCTATTGCCTCTTTGAATTTTGACCAAAACAAAGATACTAGAATCTTCAAAGTAATGTTCGATGAAGAAAATATGGAATAATTTATAACCCTAAGAAAAGATGATAGTTTCTAATACTCTCTCTATATATAGGTCTCTACTGATTTTCTCAGGGTCTCTAAGTCATAATCATCTATTATTCTTGTGACAACCAGGGTTTTTGTAACATGTTTTATAAGGTATTTTGAAAGGCACAGCCCTTAATAGTGTAAAAAAATTTCTCAAAACAAAGTAGCGGAAATTCTTTTCTTTAAAACTTGTTTTGTAAAACCCAAGTCATCACTTCATACATAACATAAGTAGAATTTTGTACAAGATAAAATTCCACTAAAGGAATATACTTTTATTAAATTCCAGAATCCATCTAGTGGTTCACAGTATAGCCAAATCTATTACAATACTTGTCCAAATTACATAATCCAAAACTCAAGCTCACCATACAATAAAACTCTCAACAAAGCAAAATACATGTCTTCAAGGGTATACCTTGAAGATTATTCTCTTCAAGTCTTCTATCGTCGTTAGCTCCTAACTCTCCTTCCCTGTATCTGAGATATTGCAACATTTACAATATCTCAGTAAGCAATGCTTGGTAGGGGATTCAAGAAACATAATAATTGACAATGTAATTCCAATACTTCATAATCCCATTATCCCTAAACATATTCATGTCTCTACTCTTTACTTTGTAAGTTATGTACATCTATATACGTAGTAAATCATTTAAATTTATGAAAGTAGTCAAATATCATTCCCAATTAAGCTGATCAATTCTCTCCATTATGAGAATTCAATATTTCAGCTAATCTTACACTGGGAATTTCCCTTCTTGGGAAATATTGGTAATATACAATTACCTAGCATTTCATTATGCTAAAACATAAGGCATTTCACTATGCCTATTTTCATATGCATCATAGTGCAAAATAATCAAAAGGGCTACCATGCTGCAGTCTGATCCGTACTAGTGCACTCGGATAACTGCCCTGTTCACCACTAATACCACGATGGGAAATATTATGTCACTACCCATATGGGGGGCCAGGACTTTCATAGTGGTGGTCTTCCTATAATTGCTCCACCCGACTTTTTGCCTCTCATAGGGCAAGGTATCATCAAATCATCAAATTTCAAGGAGTGGGTGGCCAAACCCTTATAACTCCTCTAGCATAGCATCCCCCTAGGCTTATGCCTATTAAAATAAACTCACAAGCCTTTAAGCTTGTATGTAAAATAGATTTCATATATATCAGACCATCTGTCTGTTTACTTAGGGCTGAAATATTTTCTAGTTCCCTATTCACTTATAGTCTAGTCCTTAACCATCTTATATGTCTTTGGTTGGATCATAAGGTTTCCAAGGGATTTAATACAATTATTAACATTACTCTTGTCAACATAAGGTCATGAGTCCAACCAAGTATATCCCATGTAAATGCATTCATAAATCCTCCTACCTTCAAGGAGTGATCCCTTTTCCTAAATCTTCCATGTTCCTGACTGATGTATGTCATCTATACATCCATACATATTGTCAATACATATATTATGAACAATCCTATTGATCACTAGATCTGATATTTTCATTGATCTTTAGATCATTCATATCTAAGTATTTTTTTATCTCTAAGTCTTTGTGTGTCCATCTCCTTGATCTTAATCTTTCATAGATCCATTGATTGACAATCTACACATGTTGATAAAGATCAAGCTCCTAGATCTTTTATCATCTAGTTCTTATTTGATCTAAGTTAAGTTATTGGATCATCCCTAAGGAGGATGATCTTGGTTTTCTTCCTTGAATCATCTTTGATCAAGGGTTTGGATTATCTAATCTATTGAACTAAAACATGTATGCTAATAAACATGCATACTAAGTACAATATAATATTCTTATTCTTATTGTTCTTGATCATCCAAGATCCAATGGATCTTGTTTGAACATCCTTATCTTTCTTACAGTTTTTCTTAAGGTTAGGTAAATTACTAACCTTTTATGCCCTTACTATTATTATTCAACCAGTTAATTTTTTGCTGGTTGAAGGTAACTTATTTAAGCTTAAGTTTAGACTACTCCTCTTATTTCCAATTGGCTAAGGCTTACTAGCTGAATGTGTGAACACAAAGTAGTTACTTCAATCCTCATGTAAGGAGGCGTTTACACCTCACAAATGTCAACGGAAGGTAAGGGAAGAGCGAGGCTCTATTAGATAACCTCCTTAACTACTATGTTCAACATTCGCTAGAGTGACCATAGCTCAACCTTTCATAAGGTTCCTATAAGCATGTTGACCCTAAATACTCTTTCTAATAGATTTTAATTAAGTCCATGAATATTTACAATGTCATTCATGGGGTTTATTATTCTCCTAGTTTGGGCCAAGGATTTGATAATCCTTATATTGCCCTACTAACTATAGCCCTTAGTAATTAAGTCCAAAGTACTTCATTCTTATTTGTGTCATGAAACTCTACTTTATCATTAGATCCCAATTTTGGTGTTTTATGCTCTTTATCTCATAACAAGTATATTTACTAATAAAATTTCACCATAAATGAATTATAAATTCAAAGCATAAAACTACATAATTGAACACTTAATGATAATGAGGCAAGGTACTTAAAATTACACTAGCATGATTTCTAACTAATATACCTTAATAACTCAATTTAAACTAACATGGACCTAAGGTATAATCTCATACAATAGTATAATCTTATATGAAATTCTAGCATGATCCTATGTTACAATGGCATGAAATCATACTAAGGTGTCCCTAAGATAATTAAATCTAGCATCCTATGATAACAATATAATCACATATCATGCTAAAGTCTAAAAGTTACACTAGCATGCTTTATAACATAAATCATATTTAAGATGCTATTGTCAATTAATAGAAAATGAAAATGATTATATTAATATTTTTAGAAACCTTCACTTATGATCCAACCATTAGATCTTAGATCTTTTCCTTTTTATTAAGGGTTTTAATTATATTTAGGGGGTTTTCTTTATTAAGGTCCAAAGGTTGTATTGTTTTGTTTTTATCATAATCCATGGATGATCTCCTTGGATTTCATCATATCAACATCCATCGCATCCATCTCAAGGATCTGATCACACTTGATCTTATTGATCAAGTGGGTCCCTTTGAAATTTTTAGGATTTTTTCTTCCATAGTGGGTAAATCCCTAAATATCTCTTAGATCTGTCCAAATAAACCATTTAGATAACTTCATTTCAATATTATATCATTATTAAAGCATATCTCCAAGATCTGATCATCTCAGATCTTGAAGATCTTGGCAATTGGAAACTTGATTCCTAAATATAGAAATTTGTATTATATATATTCTCCATTTTATCATTTCATAAGAAAATATAGGTTTTGAGATTTCCATAGCTTCTTTCCGATCTCAATTTGGAGTTCATATGACTCCAGAATTAGATCTGGAAGTTTACAGTCCATTCCTAGGGCCTAGATTTGATTTGGGCCCATTGGAATGGATGGCCCAGATTAGTCGAGCGAAAATGAGCCAAACAGAATGCTCAATTCGTCAGGTAAGTTCGTTGCGGTGGTGATACGGACGCTCCTGCTCGGGAATTCCACGGACGCGCGCGGGATGAGCGGAACGCTTATTGTCGCTCGCTCGTAACCGCGATGCGAGACGGGCACATCCGCTTAGGAGAGATGTCGAAGCGCGGTCGTCCTGCTTGGGATGACATCACATGCGTAGCGCGCGAAAACGCTTCCACGTGCGGCATTTCCATGCTGCGTCGCGCATGGTGTCTTGGGCGTCGTTCGATTAGGAGATCGAACAATCCATTCTAGACCGTCCAATCAATCCCCTATCAATTGAGGGCTCAAAACTTATCCGATATTTGTGAAAATTCTACCCTAGGGGTTTTACACACTTCTAGATTGATTGGAAGGGTCAGAATTTTCATCTGAGCCCTCAATAGTGTTGAATTAAAGGTTTTATTTTTTTACTTTATTTTTACCTTTTTATTACCAAAATAAAATTACAGTAAAATAAAATTTTCATAAAACATTAGTAAACATGTACAGAAAGTATTCCCACCTACCTGATTGGAGAAAAAACATTGGTTATATGACCAATTTAAAAGAATACCCTCTTGATGAAGTTATGGCCCAAGATCCACCTTTCTTGCGATTTCTGTTGTTTGAACCGTCGGATCTCAAAATTTCTTTGGGGGTTTTGTAGCTGAGGTATGGTGGAAAGTTTTGGACTGTGGAATTGGCGATATTAGATCTGGAACAGAGTGCCTAATTGATTTTAGGTCTCTTGTTCCAATCTAGAAAGAAAATGAAAATGAAAAGAGAGAGATCTCTTGGGAGTTTTGGGTTTTTGGGGATGGATCTAGGTCTAAAATTTTAGGGAAAGTGAAGACAATTTTGTGGGAATTTTATGAGCATTTTTAAAGGATTTTTGGGGTTGTATGTATAGGCATTTTGGTCTTCTTTTATGATGAAGTGTAATAATGATGGTTCATTTTTTTATTATTAATTTAGCATTGGATTCTCCCATGCTCCATTTTTCTTCCCCAAGACCGACTGGTGTGGTTTGACCCATGATTTCACTTGGGCTGGCCATAGGATTTGTTTTTGCATCCCTTACGGGGCCCATGTGGGCCCCACATGGTGTCAAAAGACCATTTTGCCCTTTATGCATAAAAATTAGGGTTTTATTCCCATGATCTTGGATTTGAGTGTACTTAGTGGCGTTGGATTCGTATTTCTCAGTACATTCTAAATTTTGATGTCTCAGATTTTGATTTTTAGGTAAAGTTACTATTTTACCCTTTTGTCCAAAAAATAAAGGATTTTTCATTTGAATTCAGCATTTGTCGTGCTTACAGTCATTCTGAAGGGTTTGTTAAGTTTAATTTCAATTGTACATGTATTATTCCTTGATTTTATTTTTATAAGAAGTATATGCTAAATAACCCTAATATTTCAGCCCAAAATTTCTGAAACTCAAACTTTATTGATTTTTCAATCAATTACAAAAATTGGGGTTATTACAATCTTCCCCCTTACAATAATTTCGTCCTCGAAATTTGTAATACAACTCACTTAGGAGTTTTCACTATTCTTTCATAGTGTTACACATGTGCCCTTTCCACTTATGGAAATCCTATTTTCTTTCATTCCCTTCTCATGCTACCTTCTTCTCAAAGGTTAAAATGCTCATTCATGACTAACCTTACTAATGCACTATATACTAAAGCTGGTTCTTGCTAGAATTTCCCAAAAAGGGTTAATAACTCTTATTGAGTTATCCCTTTTGTTTCAAAACCTTCCATTTCACTTGACTGGTAATTTTCACCAATCTTTCCATACTTCACAATTTTCCATTATACCTTCTATTGCTCATCCTCTTTCTTTTTCAACATATAAAGTTTTGACATACCTTTCTTACTATGTATAGTCCTTAGACTACCTGCAATAACATATTGATTAGATTTTATAACTTCAACTATTGTTCTTTGTAACAACCTTCCAATCTTTGGAAGTAATTTTCTCTTTCCTTATTCTTCCATTATTTTTTGTAACACTCTTTGAGTGCCATTTTATTCATAATACTTGACTTTCTACATTTTTCCTTCCAAGATAGTGTCATTTAAATCTACATATATATTCCTGATCCTCTTTTGTTATCTCTTTCTCATATTCAGAACATTCTTACAATCTATGATAATATTTATCTCTTTTCCTTTATATGTCATAGGCTTCAAAATTTCTAGATTTTGCATTTCCTCATACTTCTTTCAAGCATACCTCATAGCCTTTACCATATCATACTAATCCTTTATCTGCAATATTCTTGATAATTCCAATTAAAAGAGTCTATATTGACTTTGTAATCATCCCTTCTCAAGTCTTTACAAACTCCATAATTTATCATCTATTCTTCAATTCTCAACACTCTATTATCAACTCTTTTAGGATTTATGTAACCAATGGCAAGATTTCACTAAAAGAACATCCTTATGTTATAAAATCAGTAAGAGATATATTTCTCTAATTGTCATTGTCATTTCATATTTTGATCTCATATTCCACCTTTGTTGGGGTCAAATTCCATGCTATCCTTAAAATTTATACAACCTAAACTTTGCTTTCTTCAATCACATGTACACTTACAAGACAAGTTTTGTACGTGTCTAACATATATCCCATGAATGCTCTTGATTTCTTGAAATCTATTTCCATATATCATTACCACTTCATTCAATATATTTCATTCTCTACAACGTCATGAACATCTATTATTTAACTCATAGAACTTTAAAATTTGTTTTGATTTTATACTTTGATGTTGCATTTCCAATTCCCAATTAATAATAAATTTGAAAATGCTCATCCTTATAGAGGAAAAGGGTACTTAATTTCCTCAACATTATTTATGTTTAATGCATCCTTATATTGATTCTTCCTTTTTCTTTTCCTAAAGGAAATTTGTTACTTTCATAATGTAAATTGCTATAATCACTCCATATCCTTAAAATTTGTTCTTTCAACTCATTCAAATAATTTGATGTTCTTTTCCTTAACTATTATAGATATTTTCTCATTCAATCTCATGTAAGATTGAAAATCTTCAAACTATCTTAAAATTTCTAACCACTTATTTCTCCAACAATTTGGATTCATAATTCATTCACAATCATTTTTAAACTTAAATTTAACAACCAATATTTGTTTTCATTTCTCATGTTTTATTTCACCTTTCCTCCAAAAATATATCTCCCCTTACTATATTTCTTAAATCTTTAAATATCACCAACTCCATCATGTAAGTGGAATTAATATCTCTATTCATATTTAGCTCTTCATTTGCCTTGAATAATAAGATGTACTCCTCTTCATGATAATCAATGACTATATTTTCCTAATCAATATTTCTCTTTGTTTTCTTGTTCCATGACCATTTCACCATCCAATACCAAATGTAGTTCTCTTTACGACAGTCCCAAAATTATTTTCAATAGCACCAAAGTTATCATGTCTCTAATCCTTGAAAATCCTCTAGTGCTAATTTCCACAATGATTCATCATACCTTTATAATTTCTAACTTGGTGATTTCATAATTGTTGTACTATATATAGGGCTATAATTTCTTTGTTAACCATATATTCTCATGGTTTAATTGTCTTTCTTAATAAGTTTGGGATCATATTTTTGTCCCATTGACATATCTAACTCTCTTTTTCCTTTTCATTTTATTCTAATGTCAAAGATCATCTCTTCATGTTCTAAAATTTTATCATTTCTCCACTAAATCCTTTGCCTCACTAATTTTGGAGAAAAATACTTTCTTAACTCACTCATATTTATTTCAAACTATTTTCATTTACAAATTTTTGAAATTTCTCACCTATCTCCTTAAATTTCTTTCAAGCCATATCCTCACTATTTTGATGATTACTTCCTTTTGACTAATTTTCATAATACTATATATGTGGCAATTATAACTCTTACACTTATATTTATGTATATATTTATTATAAATTTTGATTTTTTTTTTCATATTTTCTAATTTATCACTTCTTTCTCTTTATCTCCATTCCTTTACTTAGTAATGGTTATATACATACTTCACTTAATAATGGTTATATACATACTAGTATTAGTGTACTTTGATTATACATATGTATGTTTACTCAGAACTTCAGGTTTGACTTGAACATCATACCTTACATCTATTGTAATTTTTCCTTATTGATTTCTATATCTTACTATTCCCTCTATTGGAATTCTTACTTACTGAGTAGTATTTATAGTCCTTTCACTAAGTAATACCTTCAATCACCGCATTGGATGGTCCAGCTTGGCTGTCAGTGATGGCAAAGACCCTTCCTTGGTGTCGAGGGGTAATTTCTAGTTTTGCCTCCTTGATCGTCAATGGTTTGGTACCATAGGTGGAGATATGTCCATACTCCCCACAATTATGGCACTTGATTGGAAACCATTGTGGTTGTTGTTGCATAGGTCGAGGGCAGATATTGCCTTGGTGGAATTTTCTGCATCTTGGACATGGTTGTTTATTTTGCCTTGGTGCATTGTTCCTTTGATTTCCTTGGGGCTTAAAATTGTTCCAAGGCCTTTTATTCTTCTAGAAAGGCCTTGGGTTATTGTTTCCTCCTCCACTAAACTTGGTAGTTTGACCCTTTTTGTATTCTTCTTCAAACTTGGAGGCCATTTCCACACAGTCTGCCAAGGTGGTGGGTTTAGTACCTAGCACCTTTATTTTCAACCCTGGGTGCAGCCCTTCAATGAATTAATTCACGGTGTGTGTTTTTGTGTTACACACATGAGTTGCGAATCTCCTTAATTGTGTGAACTTGTTATCATAGTCCACGACTGATATATTCCCTTGCCTTAGGTCCAAAAACTCTATCAACTTCCTTTCTTATACATGAGAAGGGAAATATTTGTGGTTAAATACTTCCTTAAATTCCTCCCATGTAATATATTCAGAATTTGAGAAGAAGGTGTTGTTAGCTGATCTCCACCAAAATGTAGCTTCTTGTTTGAATAAGTATGTGGAAAATTTTACCTTCAACTTTGAAGGAGTACGTAGTGCACTGAAAGTCTTTTCTACTTCATATATCCATTCCTCAGCCTTCTTAGCTTCACCCTTGCCATTATACACTGTAGTCATTTTTTAAAATCTCTCCATCATTTTGTCAACTTTTTCTGGTGCTAATGGGGATTTTCCTACTTCTTCACTTGGTACAAGGGAAGATTGCCCTTGTGCTAGTGTGGGAGTAGCTGATGTTGGTGTTGGTGTAGTATGTCTCACTTCAGGCTGAGCCTGAGCCTGCGTACTTGGTATTTCTACAAGAGGTGATGAACCTTGGGTTTGTTGTAGGTGAGGAAGAAGGTTCCTCAACACCCTTGTCATCGTCTCTTCCACATTGCTCATTGTTACTCTCTCCATATTGTCTTCTGGAGTATTTTGAGCTGCCTACCTTGTGACTCTCTTTGGTGGCATCTGCTCATAAACCAAAATTTCTATCAATCCTCTATACAACTACTTCTATCTTAATCTAGACTTGGATTATAATCTCCCTTTTGGACATATTTGCACTGTATTGTGACTGGATGAATGGCTCTGATACCAACTGTGACGACCCAGGTTTTTGTAACACGTTTTGTAATGTATTTTGAAAGGTAGGGCCCTTAATAGTGTAAAAAAATTTCGCAAAACAAAGCAGCAAAAATTCTTTTCTTTAAAACTTGTTTTGTAAAACCCAAGTCATCACTTCATACATAACATAAGTAGAATTTTGTACAAGATAAAATTCCACTGAAGGAATATACTTTTATTAAATTATAGAATCCATCCAGTGGTTCACAATACAGCCAAATCTATTACAATACTTGTCCAAATTACATAATCCAAAACTGAAGCTCACCATGCAATAAAACTCTCAACAAAGCAAAATACATGTCTTCAAGGGTATACCTTGAAGATTATTCTCTTCAAGTCTTCTATCGTCTTCAGCTCCTAACTCTTCTTCCCTGTATCTGAGATATTACAACATTTACAATATCTCAACAAACAATGCTTGGTAGGGGATTCAAGAAACATAATAATTGACAATGTAATTCTAATACTTCATAATCCCATTATCCCTAAACATATTCATGTCTCTACTCTTTACTTTGTAAGTTATGTACATCCATATATGTACATACTATACATGGGAAAATCAATTAAATTTATGAAAGTAGTCAAATATCATTCCCAACTAAGCTGATCAATTCTCTCCATTATGAGAATTCAATATTTAAGCTAATCTTACACTGGGAATTTCCCTTCTTAGGAAATATTGGTAATATACAATTACCTAGCATTTCATTATGCTAAAACATAAGGCATTTCACTATGCCTATTTTCATATGCATCATAGTGCAAAATAATCAAAAGGGCTACCATGTTGCAGTCTAATCCGTACTAGTGCACTCGGATAGCTGCCCTATTCACCACTGATACCACGGTGGGAAATATTATGTCACTGCCCATATGGGGGGCCTGGACTTTCACAGTGGTGGCCTTCCCATAATTGCCCCACTCGACTTTTAGCCTCTCATAGGGCAAGGTATCATCAAAGCATCAAATTTCAAGGAGCGGGTGGCCAAACCCTTATAACTCCTCTAGCATAACATCCCCCTAGGCGTATGCCTATTAAAACAAACTCAGAAGCCTCCAAGCTTGTATGTGAAATAGATTTCATATATATCAGACCATCTATCTGTTTACTTAGGGCTAAAATATTTTCTAGTTCCCTATTCACTTATAGTCTAGTCCTTAACCATCTTATATGTGTTTGATTGGATCATAAGGTTTCCAAGGGATTTAATACAAGTATTAACATTACTCTTGTCAACATAAGGTCATGAGTTCAATTGTATATATCCCATGTAAATGCATTCATAAATCCTCCTACCTTCAAGGAGTGATCCCTTTTCCTAAATCTTCCATGATCCTGACTGATGTATGTAATCTGTACATCCATACATATTGTCAATACATAGATTATGAACAATCCTATTGATCACTAGATCTGATATTTAGAATGATCTTTAGATCATTTATATCTAAGTATTTTTCTATCTCTAAGTCTTTGTGTGTCCATCTCCTTGATCTTGATCTTTCGTAGATCCATTGATTGACAATCTACACATGTTGATAAAGATCAAGGTCCTAGATCTTTTATCATCTAGTTCTTATTTGATCTAAGTTAGGTTAATAGATCATCCTTAAGGAGGAGGATCTTGGTTTTCCTCCTTGAATCATCTTTGATCAAGGGTTTGGATTATCTAATCTAATGAACTAGAACATGCATACTAATAAACATGCATACTAAGTACAATATAATATTCTTATTCTTATTGTTCTTGATCATCCAAGATCTAATAGATCTTGTTTGATCATCCTTATCTTTCTTACAGTTTTTATTAGGGTTAGGTAATTTACTAACCTTTTATGCTCTTACTATTATTATTCAACCAGTTAATGTTTTGCTGGTTGAAGGTAACTTGTTTAAGCCTAAGTCTGGACTGCTCCTCTTATTTCCAATTGGCTAAGGCTTACTAGCTCAATGGGTGAACACAAAGTGGTTACTTCAATCCTCATGTAAGGAGGCGTTTAGACCACACAAACGTCAACGAAACATTGGAGAAGAGGGAGGCTCTATTAGATAACCCCCTTAACCACTATGTTCAACATTCACTAGAGTGACCATAGCTCAACCTTTCATAAGGTTCCTATAAGCATGTTGACCCTAAATACTCTTTCTAATAGATTTTAATTAAGTCCATGAATATTTACAATGTCATTCATGGGGTTTATTATTCTCCTAGTTTGGGCCAAGGATTTGATAATCCTTATATTGTCCTACTAATTATAGCCCTTACTAATTAAGTCCAAAGTACTCCATTCTTATTTGTGTCATGAAACTCTACTTTCTCATTAGATCCCATTTTTGGTGTTTTATGCTCTTTATCTCATAACAAGTATATCTACTAATAAAATTTAACCATAAATGAATTATAAATTCAAAGCATAAAACTACATAATTGAACACTTAATGATAATGAGGCAAGGTAATTAAAATTACACTAGCATGATTTCTAACTAATATACCTTAACAACTCAATTTAAACTGACATGGACCTAAGTTATAATCTCATACTATAGTATAATCTTATATGAAATTCTAGCATGGTCCTAAGTTACAATGGCATGAAATCATACTTAAGTGCCCCTAAGATAATTAAATCTAGAACCCGATGATAACAATATAATCACATATCATGCTAAAGTCTAAAAGTTACATTAGCATGCTTTATAACATAAATCATATTTAAGATGCTATTATCAATTAATAGAAAATAAAAATGATTATAGTGATATTTTTAGAAACCTTCACTTATGATCTAACCATTAGATCTTAGATCTCCTTTTTATTAAAGGTTTTAATTATATTTAGGGGGTTTTGTTTATTAAGGTCCAAAGGTCGTATTGTTTTGTTTTTTTCATAATCCATCCCTGATCTCCTTGGATTTCATCATATCAACATCCATCCCATCCATCTCAAGGATCTGATCACACTTGATCTTATTGATCAAGTGGGTCCCTTTGAAATTTTTAGGATTTTTCCTTCCATAGTGGGTAAATCCCTAAATATCTCTTAGATCTGTCCAAATAAACCATTTAGATAACTTCATTTCAATATTATATCGTTATTAAAACATATCTCCAAGATCTGATCTCAGATCTTGAAGATCTTGGCAATTGGAAACTTGATTCCTAAATATAGAAATTTGTATTGCATATATTCTCCATTTTATCATTTCATAAGAAAATATAGGTTTTAAGATTTCCATAGCTTCTTTCGGATCTCAATTTGGAGTTCATATGACTCCAGAATTAGATCTGGAAGTTTATAGTCCATTCCTAGGGCCTAGATTTGATCTGGGCCCATTGGAATGGACAGCCCAGATTAGTCGGGCAGAAATGAGCCTGGCGGAATGCTCGGTTCGTCGGGCACGTTTATCGCAGAGGCGATACGGACGCTCCTGCTAAGGAATTCCACAGATGCGCGCTGGACGAGTGGAACGTTCATCGTCGCGCGCCCGTAACAGCGATGCGAGACGGGCACATCCACTCAAGAGAGATGTCGACGCGCGGTCGTCCTACTTGGAATGATGTCACACGCGTAGCACACGTAGAAATGCTTCCGTGTGCGGCATTTCCGTGCTGTGTCGCGCATGGCATCTTGGGCGCCATTCGATCAGGAGATCGGATAGTCCATTCTGGATCGTCCAATCAATCCCCTATCAATTGAGGACCCAAAACTTATCGTATATTTGTGAAAATTCTACCCTAGAGGTTTTGGACACTTCTGGATCGTTTGGAAGGGTCAAAATTTTCATCTGAGCCCTCAATAGTTCTGAATTAAAGGTTTTGTTGTTTACTTTATTTTTACCTTTTTATTACCAAAATAAAATTACAGTAAAATAAAATTTTCATAAAACATTAGTAAACATGTACAGAAAGTATTCCCACCTACCTGATTGGAGAAAAAACATTGGTTATATGACCAATTTAAAAGAATACCCTTTTGATGAAGATATGGCCAAAGATCCACCTTTCTTGCGATTTTCGTTGTTTAAACCATTGGATCTCAAAATTTCTTTGGGGGTTTTGTAGCTGAGGTATGGTGGAAAGTTTTGGACTGTGGAATTGGCGATATTAGATCTGGAACAGAGTGCCTAATGGATTTTAGGTCTCTTGTTCCAATCTAGAAAGAAAAAGAGAATGAAAAGAGAGAGATCTCTTGGGAGTTTTTGGGTTTTTAGGGATGAATCTAAGTCTAAAATTTCAAGAAAAGTGAAGAAAATTTCATGGGAATTTTATGAGAATTTTTGGGGAATTTTTGGGGTTGTATTTATAGGCATTTTGGTCTTCTTTCATGATGAAGTGTAATAATGATGGTTCATTTTTTTATTATTAATTTAGCATTGGATTCTCCCATGCTCTATTTTTCTTCCCCAAGACCAGCTGGTGTGGTTTGACCCATGATTTCATGTGGGCTGGCCGTAGGATTCGTTTTTGCATCCCTTGTGGGCCCCACATGGTGTAAAAAGACCATTTTGCCCTTTATGTATAAAAATTAGTGTTTTATTCTCATGATTTCGGATTTGAGTGTACTTAGTGGCGTTGGATTCATATTTTTCAGTACATTCTAAATTTTGATGTCTCATATTTTGATTTTTGGGTAAAATTACAATTTTACCCTTTTGTCCAAAAAATGAAGGAAATTAAGGATTTTTCATCCGAATTCAAAATTTGTCGTGCTTACAGTCATTCTGAAGGGTTTGTAAGTTTAATTTCAATTGTACATATATTATTCCTTGATTTTACTTTTATAAGAAGTATATTCTAAATTACCCTAATATTTTAGCCTAAAATTTCTGAAACTCAAACTTTATTGATTTTTCAATCAATTACAAAAATTGGGGTTATTACAATTCTAAACTTATGCACTGTGTACGTATTTTTTGAGATTTAACTTTCATAAAATAATTCAAGACATGAATAAAATGCAGAATTACCATATGCATTATATTAAGAAGTTAAAGTTGGATAAGTACTAAACTTCTAACAATCCAAGTTACATCATAATAAAAGAACTTTGACCTAAAAAATAAAAAAAATTCAAAATATTTTTAAAAATATTAGAAACTAAAAAAAGGTTTTAAAAAAAAAAACTCATAAATCTCATGCATACCTACATCCCCAACCTGAACCAAACATTGTCTCTAATGTTTTGAAATATAGGAATCCTATATGATGAATCAGTAAAGCAAAACACTAAGACTTTAAAAATCCTGGGTTGCCTTGTAATGAGCGCTAAGTTTAATGTCTTTAGCTAGACATATCCTATAACTAACCTAATGTATCCTAGCCTAAACCTTACTAGTTTAACCTAAATTTTCCTAATCTGAACCCTAACAATGAAATGAAAATCTTTTTCATACCACCACAAAATCTCACGGTAATACGTATACATTTTTTGCCTTAAAATGTTTTGTTGTGACAACATTAGGACATAATAGACCACCATGATTTTAAATTTTGAGGGACCACCTTGGTGATCCCCCATTTTCAAAATTTTACTACAGTTAATATAATTCCTCCACCTTGAAAGTTTTGGTGGTGGTAACATTACAACATGAAAGACCACCATGCATTTAAATTTCTTAGGTCCAATTTGAGATAAATTGTCCCATTGATGACCAAATTTAGGGATAAAGGGAACATTGAACTCAATTCATCTTTTTTTCTTCCTCCCTTACATTTTCCTAAAATTGGGGATTAAGGTGACTCTATATTTCCCTAAGAGGTTGTTCTTGTTTTTCTGGAGGTAGAGTAATGATGGGGCTTAAATCCTTATCAATTTCTAATGTGTACTATAGAGTTGGTTGATGTTGAGCTAGAACATCAATTGGCTCTTCTTGTTATTGTTATTTAGATACATTTATGATTTTAGGTGAACCCATATTGTTATATGGTGTTTGATCAACTGAAGTATGTAAGTCCCAATTGGGTACGTCTACATTTGAAGGGTCAATTTGATTTTTCGAATATGTAGAGGTTTCAACTTGGTCTTGCCATTGAGAAGTGTTCACTATAGATTAGTGTCTAAAAATTCATTCTCTTCACCAATCTATGTCTCATCATTGTAATCATAAAAAAGGAACAATACATGACTCAAGTGGATATGAGTTCGAGGATTCTAAGGATGGTTGAAAATCTTGTAGCTCATATGGTATTCTCATCTTTGTAATTCTATCAAGGGTTTTCTCACTATTCTCTCTTGTTGGTTTCATTTTCTCATTCCATTGTATGATGTCAACATGCATTTGATCCATTTTCAATGATACTAGCTCTGTACTTTCTCTAAATTGGGTCTCTTTTAATGATTCTTTAGACTTACATGGCTCATAGTGCTGTGGCATTGGGGTATTGAGAAAGTTTTAAGCAGGATTAAACTATATTTTTCTCCATGATATTCTTGATAATCATAATAGGGTCGAGCAGGTTGAGACCATGATGTTTCTTTCTAATTCTTGATAATTCTGATACCATGGTTATTCATGATGCCTAGCCTGTCCATTATAATTTGTATTGGGATAATAATTGTTAGGGTGTTCGAATACATTGGGTACCTCCACTTACTCTTGATAATATCCATTATATTTGGAGCTTGATGGCTATGAAGTAGTGGGATATTGTGGGTTAGATTAGGTACAGGAATTGTTGTACTGAGACTATGGATATGGCAGATATGACTCATTAACTTTCCTAGAAGCAATTATCCTATTCATTAGACTTTCCATACTATCCAATCGGCTATCAATTGCATTTGACAGATTAGAAGTATACCTTATCACTATCTCAGACATATCAAGTAATGACTTAGGAGTGAAATAATATGAAAGTGGTGGTTTTCCATCCCTTGTTTAGTAGGCCAGTGCACTCAACTTTACAAACAATGAAATAAATCATTGTATACAATGAATGAGTACTATTCTTTTGATGTGAAACTAATGAGAAGCCCTAACTATATAATGCAACCTAACTAAATGTGACTCCTAACTCTAAATGATGCATAATCAATCCCTAATGCTACTGAGCTTGATTTGATGATATTTGTTAATATGTGAGGTTGTAGCTTTTAACCTAAAGCTAAACAGCTCCTCCTTTAATCTAGACTTGACTATTTCTTACTAGTTAGGTCCTGCCCTAGGTGGTTAATACAATTATTATGGATAGAGGAGTTTAGACCTCAACAACTGTTAATAAAAGGTATGGGAAATCACTTGGATTTTAAATACCCACCATAACCACAAAGTTCAAGAGCTGATGGAGTGATAATAGATAGCCTCTTTCAAAAAGGGTCCTACGAGTTCAAAACCCTAAGTCTCTTGCTAGTTGATTTTAAATTAAAATTCAAGGGTTGTGATCATTAATATATGAGAAATTGATTTGATTACCTAGGTGGCCTAAGGATTTGGAGTCCCTATTTTATGAGGTTTCCTATGAGCTCTTACTAAAAATATGTTCCATCCACCATCAAGCAATAAATGTGCAATGCAATACAAGAAAGCAAACTAATGAAAGATAGGCATTATACAACCAAGAGTTAGATAGATACAAGCTAATGCAGCAACCTAAATAAATATGCATCAATTAAGATTAATGCCCTAATCTATATAAATTATTCTACCTACCAAATGAAACTTATACTAAATGCAACCTAACTAGAAAAGTAAATCAAAGTGAGGATTACTTACAATGAGGTTTTTTATTAAGATCAAGTGTGGGCCTCCACGCAACACATTTTCCTTGTTTTAATATAACCTATTTAAAATTGACATGAAGAAATTGCAAGTTACAATGGAGCCTCACTACAAGTTCACTCAAAAAGAAAAACCTAATATAATAAAGCAATCAAATTTGATGAAGCTTTTACCCGCAGGATAGTTGCCTCTCCATTGCCAAATTCTCATTGCACAAAATAAGTAAGATGGATCAATTTATGAGGAATTAGTCAAATATGTGAATGGATTGTAAAAATCCTAATCTAATGCAACCTAACATTATGACTAAAGATAAACAATCCAAATAAGAATCCAACCACAAATCTATTGCGATTTACCAGCAACAATGCTAAAAACTTGGTATAGCTTTAATATTACTTGCAAGTGCACGAATCAAAATAGTATTAGCATGTGAGAGAGGTCAATCCCATAAATAATCTCACAAATTTGCATGTTCAATGGATCTAATTTAAAGTTCTTAAGTTCAACCAAAGAGAGAGATTGATTTGATTTGAATTTAAACTAGGAAAGTAAATGCATGAAATTAGAAACTGCAATTAAAGGAAACTTGCTAAAATTAAAATTAAGCAATGGAATTAGAAACTTACCTAACTAACATGCAAATAACAAAAGAAACTAATGCAAGATAAGTATGAATTAAAGTAAGCAACTAACTAAAGGGAGCTGCTAAAAAGGAAACTTTCCTAATTTAACACTTCCTAAACAAGAAACTTAAAAAAAATATAGCTTTGTAAAACTAAATTAGGAAACTTTTTAATACTAAACAATGAGATCTAACTAGATTTGACAAGAAATAAAAAATATGCATGTGAATGGAAACTATGAGTAAAGAGACTTTCAAAATTTAACACTTTTGAAAGATGGAACTTCCCAAAAATAAATATTAAACAACTAAACTAACCACAAATTGAAGAGGAAAGTGACCTAACACCATGTGCATGATTCATGGATTGTGCACATGGTTCAAGGGTCCAAAAATAGCTAGAATTGATGCTTTTAATGCAAACAAACCTGCAACCTAAGCTTTGAACTTAATAAAAAATCTAAAAATTTAAATGGGTTCCTAAGGATTTGAGCAAATAAAGTGTTTTGATTTCTAGACACAAAGCATAAAGATTGAAGGGAGAAATTTCCAAATTTCAAGCACTTAAGAACATTAACCAAATCAAGCATAATAAAGTAATTGAAACAGCAACTTCTATACAAGATAACAACCTAGATATAAAGTATTTCATAATGGAAATAGTCAAGAATAATAAACCTCAATGATATTTTTTGTATTGATGCAAATACATTAAGAAAAGTGCACATCAAACATACATTCAAAGCTAGAAATTGCGCCTAATTCATTGACAAACTTGATCCAAACCACAAACACAACTCAATCCAATGATCCCAAACTAAGGTAAGATAACATGCAAAGGAACCCAAACAGTAATTCAAGAGAAAAGATGGCTGAGATGATGAACTAAAGCAAGGAAAATGGACCTAAAGCTAGGTTGAAAAATAAAGTAGAAAAGGTGGAATTCCTAAGGGGGAAATCAAGGCTCTAAGCTATCTCCTCTTGGTTGTCACCACTAGAAAAAAATTAACTTAAAACTTGATCGAATGACAAAGAAAAACTAGTGAAATGGAATGAAGAAGAGAGAGCAAGAGGGATGCTGTATGGAAATAAAGGGCAAACAATATAAGCAAAACGCAATGAAATCAATGCAAGGAAATAAAATCACTAACCTAAAATTGGAGAGTAAATAACAAGGGAATGACAAGAAATCCAAAGGAATAAAATCACTAAAATAATGTCCAAGTCCAGCAACAAAGATCACCAAAGGAAGGTAATGTTTCAAGGTGTATCACCCACCTCTACTTCGAAAAAATGTTGGAAGCCTTGGGGTATTTTTAGATGATTTAGCTTCCAATTCAATGAATGTTAAGGGCTGAGGTGGAGAATAAGGGAGGAAAGTTAGGTGGGAAGTGAGGTAAGCAAGATGATGTGTGTGTGTGTGTGTGTGTGTGTGTGTGTGAGAGAGAGAGAGAGAGAGAGAGAGAGAGAGAGAGAGAGAGAGAGAGAGAGAGAGAGAGAGAGAGAGAGAGAGAGAGAGAGAGAGATGGGCTGGCTGGCTGGTTTCTTGATTTGGAAGGGGGAGGCATCTTTTCCTTTAGATGGTAAGTGAATCTCCCTCCCTTCTAATTTTATGGTCATTGGGTAGCGGAAAAAGTGGGAAAAAAAGAAGAAAAAATATAGAAAGGATGGAGAAAAACCTAGGTTTTATATGCTTCGAATGGACTTAGATTTAGGGGTATCCTAATTAGGAAACCACTTGATATTGCCAACTAAGCAAGGGGAGGGGTGCATCCTATTCTAGGAAGGTGACTCACTCCCCAAGTAGAAAATGTGGAATCCTAGGGTAAATGGTGGACTAGGGATAGGAACTGGGTTAGGAAAGTGGATTTTTCTCTCTTTATGGGTCCCATAGTGCATAATCATCTTACCCTTTACATCAATCTCTCAAAATCTCTTAAAAATCACACTTTTAACATAGGAAAGTTGCTTCAATTGATGCCCCATTTGTATGGCTCAATGTGGCATTCCTCCTTGTCTTGATGACTTATTACTTGGTGGCTTAAGTGGCTTCAATGCTTGACTTCAAGGCTTGAGTATCTCATATGACTCATCACTCTTTTTCATTGCTTTAATGGCTAAGTGGCTTGAATGACTTCCATGCAAAGGTGGTGGAAATGCATGAATTTTTGCATGGGTCATTTAGATCACAATTACTTTCTTCCAATTTCTTCAAAGGTAGTAGAGTATTAATGCATGAAAATTCTCTAAGATAAAATAAAAGACCTAGCGATATAGAATTTTGTGTGTACATTTACTGGAAACCCTAACGAGGCTTAACTCATCTACTAGGGGTAACCTAGGATAAAAACCTTTAGTTTTTTGGGCTTTGAATAGAATTAGATCTGGTGGTATCTGAATTAGGAAACCACTTGAAATTGCCAACTAAGCATGGCAGGCATCCTCTTCTAGGAAGGTGGCTCCCTCCCTAAGTAAAAAATGTGGAACCCTAGGGTGAATGGCAGATTAAGGATGTGAAATGAGTTAAGAAAGCATATTTTTCTATCTTAATGGGTTCCGTAATGAATGATCATCTTACGTTTTACATTAATCTCTCAAAATCCCTTAAAAATCACACTTTAATATAGGAAAGTTACTTGAATTGAAGCTCCAATCATGTGGCTCCATGTGGCATTCCTCCTTGGCTTGATGACTCATTCCTTGGTTAAAGTGGCTTCAATGCTTGAATTCAAGGCTTGAGTAGCTCATATGTCTCATCACCTATTTTCATGGCTTTAATGGCTAAGTGACTTGAAAGTAAAGGTGGTGAAAATGCATGAATTTTTGCATGGATTATTTTAATCATCTTTTCTTTCTTCCAATTTCTTCTAGGGGTTTTGTCCTCACCCTTGGGTAGGGGCACACCAACCCTGCACCCTTGGCAAGCTAACTATGTAGCCCGACCCAAGAAAAACTCTAAGAAGTGTAGTATAGGCTGTTAGATCATCTTCTCACTTTCTATAGGATTAAAAAATAAAAAATAATTAAATCCTAGAAAATCGTCATGATTCACATACTTGCTCTTAATTAGCTTCTAAACCTGCAAAATATCAAAATTTTGAATCATTAGGTTAGAAATGCATGTATTAGAAAATTTTGAAAAGACCCTAGAAATAACACTATATTTTATAACACAATGGATACTAATTGGGTAATTTTTATGAAAAATTGAACATTAACTAGTGGGTAATTTGTGGAATTTCCCATTCATCTTTATTAAGTTGTTAAAGGCAGTGGAGGATTAATGGATGAGAATTCTCTGAGATAAAATAAAATACTTAACCTTATGAAATTTTGTGTGTACATTCACTGCAAACCCTCACGAGGCTTAACTCATCCACTAGGGCTAACCTAGGGATTTAAAAGCCTATTCAATGTTCTAAATGAACAATGAGTACGTACGAAAATTATAACCTTTTTTTGTGTTCATGATCTTTACATATTTTTCTTGGGACTAGAAAAATGCTAGTTAAAGGGTGTGATAAGTACTCAATATTGTATACATAATACCCAATTAGTTTCCCATGTGTTAGAAACTTCTAATGTCATTTTGGGTTCTTTTTTTTGCTAAAATTTATAACGCATGCATTTCTAACCTAATAATTAAAAAATGTGATATTTTGTAAGCTCAGAAGCTAAGCCAAAGTAAGTATATGAATGATTACATTTTATATGATTTAATTAGGATTTTTCACCTTTCATAAGTATTGGAGAGATGACCCAAAGATTGAGATTGATTGGTATGAGAATTGAAGATCAAGAGTAAAAGATCAAGCTACAGCCCAATTGACATCATCCAAATCTTAATCAAGGATCAAAACTATCCTAGGGCAAGTAAAGAAACAAGTGATAGGAGCCAAAGGTGACTAAAATGGACCCAAAGCCATGCATTTCCACTACCTTTGCATAGGAGCCATTCACGCCACTTAGCCATTAAAGCCATGAAAAATGGTGATAAGCCACATGAGCTACTCAAGCATTGAAGCCACTTAAGTCAAACATCAAAGTATGCCATCAAGCCACGAAGGAGTGTTGCATGTAGGCACGCTATTGGACATCAAACTTAATAACTACCTTATGTTAAAGTGTCTCTTTTAAGGATTTCTAAGATATTAATGTAAAAGGTAAGATGATTATGCATTGAGGATGGTGTAGCTTTAAAATTACTCACAAGTGTATGAATCAATGTAGTATACTCATACAAGTGAGGTTGAATCCATGAGGAATCTTATAGATTTGCAATGGATTGAATTCTATTTAGATCAATGAACTTCAGTCAAAGAGATAGAGATGTGATTAAACTAGGAATTTAAAGTAACATAGAATGGTAACATGCATGGAATTAGAAATTAGACCTAAAAGAAATTTTCTAAAAATAAAGCTAATTAGTTATAATGGAAACTTACCTAACTAACATGCAAGAAACTAAAGGAAACTAATGCTAAATTAGAATTAATCAAATCATACATCTAATCTTAAGGAAACTACTCAATTAGAAACTTTTCTAAATTAACACTTTCCTAACCTAAAACTTACTAAAAATGAAACACACTAAAATTCATAAAGAAAATATTCTAAATCTAAACAAAGATGTAGAAAACTAATTTACAACTTCCAAAATAAGATTATGCATCTAAAGTAAGCAAAAATCAAAGATGAATGTGACCTAGTATGATGCATATGATCCATGGACTCTGTACATAGTTCTAGGTCCCAAAATGGCCAGAATTGATGGATCTAAAGTAAACTATAATGAAAAATAATCAATGTATCTAATAGAAAATATGAAAATAGAAATGAATTCTTGAGGATTCAACAATAAAACCCTGTTTAGATGGCAAGAAACAAAGCACAATGTTAAGTAGAAAAATTATAGATTTCAAATGTTTGAGAACATCAAACAATTCAAGCATAAGGAAGCAATTGAAACCACAAATTTTATGCAATGAAATAACATAGATCTAAATTATATTGATGAAAGAAACAGTCCATAACAATAAACCTTAAAGAACTTTATTAAATTAGCATCATATTATACCCAAAATTGGGCACATAATATATGTTATATTTATGAAAATTGCACATAATTCAATTATTGAAATCCTATCTGAACAATACCAAAAATGTAATCTAATGCTCCTAATTTAAAGTATGATGACATGCAAAGAAAAACCAAGAAGGAATTCAAGAGAAAAGATGGCTAAGTTGGTGAATTAACTACATAAATCTTAAAATTAAGGTGGGAATCAAGTGAAAAATGTGATTTTTTGAGGAAACTTAAGGTTGCAAGTTATTTATTCTCTTGGAAGTCACTAATAGAGAAGAAATAACTTGAATCTTGAGGGAATAAGTAATTAAAAAACTACATTAAAGTAAGCAAACTACTAACTTAGCAAGCAAATAACAACAAGAATAACAACAAAATCAAAGGAAGAAAAGAGTAAAAAAAAATTCAAAGTCCAACAAGAACTAAGCACCAAAGGAGAGCTTGATTTCAAATTTGTTTCACACAACTTCTACTTAGAAAATAAACGTGGAATTCAATAAGGTATATATAGATGTTTTGGCTTTCAAATTTGATGAATGTTCAATCTAGGAAAGAGGAGGAGATATAGATTTAGGGCTTAGGTGGAGTTTGAAGGAGGAAAGTTTGGTGGAGATGATGAGAGAGAGAGAGAGAGAGAGAGAGAGAGAGAGAGAGAGAGAGAGAGAGAGAGAGAGAGAGAGAGAGAGAGAGAGAGAGAGAGAGAGAGAGAGTTATGGGCTGGCTGGTTTCCTAATTAGGAAGGGGCAAAGGGGTCATTTTCCTTAGGAGGAAAGTGGATCTCCTTCCCTTCTAATTTGGATGGTGATTCACTGGTAGGAAGATTGAGGGAATAAGAAAGAAAGTAAATTTATAAAATTTGAAAAAAAAAAAAAAAAAAAACTAGGGTTTGATGTGCTTTGAATGGACTTAGATCTAGGGTTTCCTAATCAGGAAACCACTTGAATTTTACCAACTAAGCAAGGGGGCGTCCTCTTCTAGAATGGTGGCCCCCTTCTTGAGTTCAAAATGTAAACCCTAGGATGGATGGTAGATTAAGGTTAGGAAATAGATTAGGAGAGTGGATTTTTCTCTCTTAATGGATCCCTTAATGTGCGATCTTCTTACCTTTTACATTAATCTCTCAAAATCCCCTAAAAATCACACTTTTAACATAGCAAAGTTGTGTGAATTGATGCTCCAATCATGTGGATCCATGTGGCACTCCTCCTTAGCTTGATGGCCCATTCCTGGTTTTTTAAGTTGCTTCAATGGTTAACTTCAAGGCTTGAGTAGCTCATATGGCTTATCACCCTTTTTCATAACTTTAATGGCTATGGTGACTTGAATGACTCCCATGCAAAGGTGGTGGAAATGCATGGGTTGGGTTTGACACCATTTCTAGTCACCTTTTTCATCTCCAATTGCTTTGTTACCTACCCTAGGATAGTCTTGAACTTTTATTACACCTTGAGTTGATGACATTTAGGCTTTCCCTTGCCTAGGTTTCTTAGTTAGACTAAGAAATCTCATGAGTGGCTTCAATTCTTATCTCGATCAAGCTCAATCTTTGGATTACCTTCTCAACCCCTACAAAAGAAGAAAAACCCTAATTAAATCCTAAAAAATTATGAAATTTTAATACTTACTATGGATTAGCTTTTGAACTTGCAAAACATCACATTTTTGAATTATTAGGTTAGTAATGGATGTGTTATAATTTTTGTCCAAAAAAATCCTAAAATAACACTATAAGTTATAACACATGGGTAGCTAATTGGGTATTATTTATACAAAATTGAATACTTATACACCCCCAATGATCATTTTGCTAGTCTCGAGAAAAATATGTAAAAGACCATGAGAACAAAAAGGGTTTCCATTTTCATAGGTACTCATGATTGCATTTAGCACATGCAACATGATCTTAAACCCCTAGGTTACCCCTAGTGCAAGAGGTGGGCCTCATGATGGTTTGTAATGAATACACCCACAAAATTTCATAAGGCTAAGTTCCTTAATTTTATCTTAGAGAATTATCATATATTATCACTCTACTTGCTTTAACACCTTAATAAAGATGAATGAGAAATTCCACAAGTTATCCACATATCAAAGCCATTTTATTCAAATTATATCTCAAAGTGCATCTGTATGTACAAGCTAGATAAGTCAAGACTTCTAAATAGATATGGTTATTACTCCATTGAAAAGATGTCTTGACCTCAAATCCTCATTGGTATACACTTAGAAATAAAGATCTCAAAGAAATGATGTCAAACAATTTTCTCTCTCTATGTGATTGGAACCAAAGATACTAATGGTTCACATAAGTTCTTTAAGCATAAATGAAACAAAGGAATGATCCCTAAGAATGGATGCCATTTCGAAGGCCATAAAGAATAAGTCCCTCTTATTCCTTTTGGTTTATGTCCTCATTAAGGTTATGTTCCACCTTAAGATCAATAGGTCTTTAGATAGGATGAAACGAAGGCATAGGACAAGTTCCAAAAGAAAGGGTGAAATGATTCAAAGTTTCAAATCTAAGTAGGGGTCTTCAATGTATATTTGTTTGGACAACTTTTCTTTTAAGTACATTTGAAGTGAATATCTTCTCTATTTTTCCTTTCTCTTCAACTTTTCTTTTTCTTCAAACTTTTACTTTTGTTTTTTACTTCCCTTTTAGAGAAAGAAACTTTTCTTTGTACTTTTAATATTTTTTACTTCTTTGGATTTTCCCCTTTCTTTGAACTCTTGCTATCATCCCTACTCATTTTTTGAAAGGTCGGTCATGGTCCTTTTTTTATTGAGTTTTTGGGTTAGGGTAAATGGGGTCTAATAAAGAAAAGGCTTTTTAAAAAGACTTAAATGGTCTAACTAATGGTATATAGTAGACTGGGTAGGCTCTGTATCTCTAGGCTAAATGAAGTATGGCCTATATCATTTCATAAGTTTCTTAAAACCTATCTAATTCAATAAATATTCAAAAAACAAAGTTAGTAATCCTTTTAGTTCTTGGCATTTTGACCAAAATAAAGAATAGTGAGATCTTTCAATGTAATGTTCACTGAAGAAATAAGGAGCTACTTATAACCCTCAGAAAAAATGATAGCCTCTAATACTCACTTGAGTATACAGGTCTCCCCATTTTCCTCAAGGTATCTAAGTCACAACACTCTATTAGTCAAGAATATGCACAGTGTGTAAGTGTTTTCCTATATTTAACTTTCCTAAAACACTTCAAGACATGAATAAAATGCAGAATTAACCATATGCATTTCTATTAAAAAGCGAAAGTAGTAGAAAGACTAAACTTCAAACAATCAAATTCTCATTACATAAAGGAACTTGACTTTAAAACTAAAAAAGATTTGATTTTTCCTTTTGAAAAATGTATAAAATAAATAAATATAAAAATCTCATATATATCCACTGTAATGCCCAAGCAATTTACACTATTTTTAACAAAAATTGGACATTCTATGGGAAATGGACTGTGTTGAATGTTTGATTTTATTTAAAATAGTAAACAAAGTAATTTGTAAGGAAACTTGGTACCATTAGATTCTACTCAAAAAATGGAATCCAACGCCCAAAAATCACCCAAAACGGAGTTCGTATGAAGAAGTTACGGCCATTTAAAGATAGGGGTATTTCTGGAAATTAAACAGAAAAACGAAAAAGGACGAAAAACGCAGGGGGCATTTTGATAATGGCACCCCCTGTCGTCTTCAACCTCTAGACCCTCCCAGAAACCCGTTTTTCCCGATTTCTCTAGAATACACCAGGGGAAAAGGTTGGCACCGCCATTGAGGGGTACCGCCTTCTCCCCTCTATAAAAACCCCATCTCCCCTCTCCAAAAAACCATGTTTTCCGGCGTTTTTCCAGTCATTTGAGACTGAGGTTTCCGAAAAAAACTGGAAACCTGTCCCTCTATGTTTCCGGCAATGGCCAGGCCAACTCTGGCCAGCCATTCCTTTACCCATCTCCCTATTCCCCTTTTCCCCATCTGGCTGCAACGGAACAACAGTTTTCCCCCTTCTTCGAGCTTCCCGACGAGCAGGCACACCCACCAGAAAAAGGGCATCCCCAGGCTGCCCAGGTAAGCCATTTCTCTTCCCTTACTCTCCGTTTGCTTCCCCCAGGCCAGATCCATGCCGGATCTGGTCCTTCCTTGTCATTTTCCAGCCTGGTTCTTAGCCAGAAAAACACTCCAAGCCGGCCTGGGCCGGCCTTGCATGAACCAAGCATCCCAAGGACGCCAAGCACCACGTGCACCTAGGACTGGGTCCTTGGGACAGGTTCCAGGTGTACAATAGAGCGTACACTGCCCCAGGTACGGCCTTCAGGTGTACGCGCGACATGGGGCATGGGACCTGGCTCGACCAGGGTGCACAGGGTGCCCTAGGAGTTGAGATGCGCCATGCTACAAGGTGCGTCCGTGCGATGATGTGCATCATAGCGCGTCACTTGAACATGCATGTGCGCGTGCAAAATGCGATCCCTGGCATGGCCTTTAGGCACGCACGCACATGAGGTGATCGCGGTCTAACCAGGATGCACGAGTGTCCTGGGAACTGGGACACACAGACCCAATGAGACTTGAAAAATTAGGATTAAAGGATAAATTACAAGTTTAACTATTGGAAAGTAGATCCATATCATAGGATCTAGCCTGGCAATGAATTAGGCAAGGACCTTGGACCCAATAGGTAGAGCTAGCGATCTAATGACTAAATGGATTGGAATTAATAAGGACACCTTGTATCCATTCATACCCACGAGTTTATAAATGAGACCCAGGGACAGGTTGAGTGATAAAGGACGCGACACCAGGAGACTTTGTGGTAGGTGCTCTATCACTACTAGACTTTTTAAAAAGAGCCATCATTTTTTTATGCATGTTTTAAGTATAAGTTATATAACTTGTTTAGCATGACTTAATTCAGCATACATATGATAAATGCTTTATGCATAGATATGTTTTGCAAATAATTGCATATACATTATGCATAGATATGTTTTGCAAATAATTGCATATACATTATGCATAGATATGTTTTGCAAACAAATGCATATATTGCATGATTTGTGAGCATTGAGTTTTTGAAAGATTGCATGTCCTTGAAGGTTACCAAAAGACGCTGGGTAGGCAGTTGTGGGGCTGAAAGAGGATAGGTTTTGAAAAAGAGGTTTTCGCTTATTTGATCTGATATGATTTGGGCTGATAAGCTCGTGGGCGCTATGCTGAGAGGTTTGGGTTGGCCTCCTGCCTCTACCACTATTAGGTGGATGGGTACCACGCCCAAAAAGGTCAACGTCCTTGCTTTGACTGCATGTGGTACAGGGGGCTACCACTGGTGTCACAGCACTGGGTCGAAGTGTCATATGTCCCGTGGAGGCATATGACCCTGTGTCCCTAGGTACCCGGGGACCACACGGCGACGAGGCCGTGGGCATAGTTGGACCCTATGGTTTGAAGATTTATTTGCATTGCATATGGCATGACATGAGGTTGGTCGACCATACCATATATCCATGAGTTGGATTTAGTGGAGCATCTTATGCATATCATTATGTTTATGATATATGATACTTTCGACTTGGATTATGCTATTCTTGAAGTCGTCAGTATTCCAATTTGACAGTGGTTTTTAGTATCGACATTGACCATGATTGTTCGAACATGCACATGTTTTAAAGAGCACATGATTTTAAACATAGCATGCATTGCAAAACTAGTAGTGATAGACTCCTACTGAGTATAGTATATACTTACCCTATCCTTAACATTTTTCAGGATAGTTCCACTCACAAATAGAAGACGTCTTAGGAGATATTAGTGCTACGAGCAAGTGAATAAACAAAGGAGACAATCATACACGTAAGTAAACTCTCTACCCTTTGGACATGTATTTGTATTTAATTACAGTTGGGCTGTGTGCTGTGACTGGATAGACCTGGGGAAAAACATTTATGATTTCTGAAGTTTTTCAAAAACAACTTTGGTTGTTATGAAAGCAAATGACACTCAGGGTTTTCAAAACGAGTTTAAAACTAAAGATTTTTCACTGCATTGCATGGTTTTCATAAAATGGTTTTCAAATAGGGATGCATCCCGCCTTAGGAATTAGATATTGCATTTAAAAATGCATGAGAAAACCCGGGTCATCACATCCACACCCTCAAACTTGAACAAAACATTGTTCCTAATGTGTTGAAATATAGGACACCTATATGATGAATGGGTAATGTATAACTTTGGGACTTAAAAATCCTGAGTTGCCTCCTAATGAGCACTAAGTTTAACATCTTCAGCTAGACATGCAATGCGATGATTATGATTAATGCAAGTCTAATTATGGATGCAGGTGTCATGGGACATGTTGATGTGGGTCCTGGTAGACTAGTTCCTCGAGTTATGTTTCTTCCACAACAAGTGTCATCAGCTCTAGGAAGCGCTTCAACCTTTGTCCATTAACTTTGGAGATCTCTCCATACTTTTCTATCTCGACAACCTTAGAAGGATATAAAGTCCGATCCATCGAGATCTAAGTTTTTCAAAAAATAGATGCCATCCAAAATAGTACAAAAGGACCTTCTATCCTGGGGTAAAGGATTTTCTTAAGATAAGCCTATCATGAGTGCTTTTCATGCAATCTTTATATAGCTTTGTAGATGCATATGCATCTTTCCTTAATTCATCCAAATAATTAAGTTGGAGTTTTCTATGGGTTCTAGTAGTACCTAAGTCAAAGTTGAACTTTTTGATGGCCCAATATGCTTTATGCTCTAAATCCACAGACCAGGTTGTAGGGTGACATGCTAATAGGAGTTTTAAATACTATATGATAGGCTCATAAAGCATCACTAAGTCACAAAGATTGGTCTTTCCTATTTGGATTGATGATTTTTTCTAAAATATTCTTTATTTCTCTATTAGATACTTCTACTTGTCGACTAGGTTGAGGATGATAAGGGGTAGCTATTCTATGGGTAACACTATATTTCTTCATTAAATTGTAAACACTCTATTACAAAAATGTTTGCCCCCATCACTAAGAATGGCCATAGGTAAGAGCTAAACTTATCCAGGGTAAAAACCATGGCCAACAACTCTTTTTCTGTAGTTGAATACTTTAGTTGGGCATCATTGAGTGTCTTGCTAGCATTACATATTACATGGGGAATTTTGTTAATATGCTGCCCTAACACATCCCCGATCACATAGTCTAAAGTGTCACACATTATTTCAAATGGTGCATTCCATTCTGCCAGTCCAATAATAGGCACAGAAGTGAGATAAGCCTTTAGGTACTCAAATGCTTTCATGTAGTTATCATCAAAGTCAAAGGTGGCCTCCTTCATATATAAGTTACATAGGGGCTTAGCAATTTTACTGAAGTCCTTGATAAATCTTCTATAAAAATCAGCATGGCCTAAAAATGAACAAACTTCTTCCACCATCCTTAGAAGAGGAAAGTTAGAGGTTAATTCCACTTTGGCTTTATCCACTTCTATACCATTGTGTGAAATAATGTGACCTAAAACAATGCCCCTTGAACCATGAAATGACAATTTTTCTTGTTTAACACTATGTTCTTTTCCTGACACCTAGCAAGAACAAGTTTTAAATGGTGCATTCATTCATCAAAATAAGATCCAAACACTAAGAAATCATCTATAAATACCTCTAAAAATATCTCCACCATATTTGAAAATATGCTCAACAACCACCTTAGAAAAGTATCCTCGGCATTAAAAGTCCAAAAGGCAAATGATGGTAGGCAAAGGTTCCAAAAGGATAGGTGAAGGTAATCTTCTCCTAATCCTCAGGTGCTATGGGAATTTGGTTATAATTTGAGCATCCATCAAGAAAGAAGTATTACTTATGAAGCTTTCTAGCACTTGGTCTATGAAGGGAAGAGGAAAGTGGTCTTTTCTCATAGCTGAGTTTAGTTTTTGGTAATCAAGACAAACTCTCCACCTGGTGGTTATTCAAGTGGGTACTAACTCATTATTTTCATTCTTAATTACCATGACTCCCAACTTCTTAGGGACAACCTAAACTTGGCTAAGCCATGTAGTATCATATATGGGTTAGATAAAACCAACATCTAAGAGTTTAAGTACTTCATCTCTTACTACCTCCTATATATTATGGTTGAGTCTCCTCTATGTTTACCTAGGCCATTTGGAATTTTCCTCTATATGGATTCTATGCATGCACACAACAAGACTAATTCCCTTATTATTTGCTATGGTCCACCTAAGAGCTGTCTTATGTTCTCTAAGAAAATCAAGAAGCTTACCCTCATGTTCTTTATCTAGACCCAAGGCAATTATGATAGGCAAGGTTTCATAGGGTTCTAAGTAGGAGTGCTTTAGATTTTCAAGCAAAGGCTTTAGGACCAATGTGGGTGATTTTTCTTTGAAGGCATTAGGATAGATTTTGATGGAGGAAGTGGTTCCATACGAAGGCCCCATTTAGAGGTATCTATTATAGGAGTAACATCTAAAAGATTATTAACCTATTCAATGGAGTTGTCTATATCAAAGTCATAGTTGAAATGTGCTAGACAAGCCTCAAGTGGATCTAAGATAGACAATGCTGAATCATGCAATAGACCCTCAATTAAATTAACTACACAGAAATCATCTAGGTCTAGATGCTAATGATCAACATTAAAAACATTAAGCTTGACTTTCATATAGATGAAACATAGTTTCATCACACCATTTTTATAGTTGACGATGGCATTGGATGTGTTCAAGAATGGATATCCAAGAATCACCGGGATCTGACTATTGGTGTTTGATATAGGATTGGTATCCAAGATAATAAAATCTATAGGAAAGTAACACTGGTCCACATATATTTGAACATCATCAACCATACGATGTGGAATCTTAACTGATCTATCAACTAACTACAAAGTGATAATGGTTGGTTTAAGTTCACCTACTAGTTACTTATAGAAAAAATAAGGCAACAAATTAACACTAGCCCTTAAATCAAGTAAAGCCCTTTCAATGACATGGTTGTGAATGATACAAGAGATAATAGGACAACTTGGATATGTAAACTTAGGTGGGGTTTGGTGCTAGATCTAAAATCTCACTTGCTCTGTGGGAAAGGCTTTCTTTTATATATTAAATTTTTGCTTTGTAGTGCAGAGCTCTTTAAGAAACTTGGCATAAGCAAGAATATCCTTAATAGCATTGAGTAATGGGATATTAATTTGCACATGTTTAAACACATCCATTATCTCATTGAAATTTTTTCCTTTCTTAGCCTTGTTGAGTAATTATGGGAATGGGGCTTTAAGCACATAAGGTGCCTTTACTATAGGCTCAGATGGAGTATGAGATTTCTGTCTTTTTTCTTTCTCGTAAGTTTTAGCTAGTTCATTCTCCTCTACATTGTCCTCAATCTACCCTACTTTGGTATCAACCCAGCATCCACTCCTAAGGGTTGTTATAGACTTTGCTTGCTCATGGGGTCTTTGGTTATTTGAACTAGACCCTATTTCGAACTGACCCTTTGGGTTTGGAATAGGTTAAATGAGAAACTTTCCTTTCTCTATCTCTCTAAAGGAGGTAGGAAATTGGATTATTAGCATCTCTATCCTTGCCATGTGATAATTGTCTAATTTTATAAAAATTACCTAATTAGTTACCCATGTGTTACAACTTATAGGGGTAAATTAGGATTTTTAGACCAAAATTCATGACACATATTTTTGACCTAATAACCAAAAGTTTGACATTTTGTAGGGTCAGAGGATAATCCAAAGTATGTTAATGATCATAATTTACTAGGATTTAATTAGGGTTTTTCTTCTTTTGTAGGTGTTGACAAGGTAATCCAAAGGTTGAGATTGATCAAGATGGAAATTGAAGCCATTCATGGGGTGTCCAAGTCTAACTAGGAAACCTAAGCAAGCCAAAGCCTAAATTTCATCAATCAAAGGTGTAATGAAGGTTCAAGATCATCCTAGGGCAAGGAAGAAGGCAATTGAAGAAGCTAAAGGTAACTCAAATGGGACCATGAAGCAAGCCATGCATTTCCGCCACCTTTGCATATGAGCCATTCAAGTCACCTAAGCTATTAGAGCCATTAAAAAGGGTGAGATACTCATGCCTTGATGCTAAGAAATTAAGCCACTTAAGCTACTAAGGAATGAGCCATCAAGGCAAGGAGGAGTGCCACATAGAGTCACACAATTGGAGCATCAATTCAAGCAACATTCCTATGTTAAACGTTTGATTTTTAAGGGATTTTGTGAGATTAATGTAAGAGGTAGATGATCATGCATTAAGGGAACAATAAAGAGAGAACAACCCATTTTCTAATCCATTTCCTAACCCTAATTCACCCATGCTACTATTTCATGTTTTTAAGTGAAGGAGGGAGCAACCATCAAAACCACAGATCTTTCCACATCATTCCTAAACCTTATTTCTTATATAATTCCTTGACTTTCCACTATTTAGATTACATCCAATTAGGATGGTGAAGAGCCACTTTCCTTCTATGGAAAAGGATGCCTTCCTCACTTTTTAATTTAAAATTCTCTCTCTTAAGTCATCTTTAATGACATCATTCCTACCTAAATTTCTTCCTCCTAACCTTCCTCATTCAATACCCTAATCATAGGCCTACTTTCCTCATGTTTTCACCCCTTTCTAAGTTAGGAAAACACTCATATATATATATATATATTTATAGCCCCATAGTCCATAGGAATTTTCTAAGTAGAGGTGGGGGACACACCTTGAAATCAAGCTTTTCTTTGCTGTTATTTGCTATTGGACTTTGGGATTTATTAGATGCTTTTCTCCCTTTGGATTTCTAGTTATCATCTTGGTTATTTTCTCTCCAATTTAGGTTAGTAGTTTGCTTGATTTGGTTTAGCTTTCTTGGCTTAGTTTCCATTGTTTTGGTTTCTAGTTTTGCACCTTTCTTTCCATCTAGCTTTCTCCTTTATTATTTACCTCAATTCTACTTGTTTTCTTTGTTATTTGCTCAATATTTAACTTAAATCATCTATGGTAGCAACAACCTAAAGAAGAGCTAGCTTAAATCCTTGATTTCCCCCACTTGAATTTCATGTTTTCTATCACCTTTTTCCTTTAGTTTTGGGTAGTTTTTCCTTAGTTAGTTCACTGACTTAGCTTTCTTTTCTCTTCAATTCCTTTCTTTTTCTTTACATGTTATTGTAGTTTATTTTGTGTTCTTTAGATTACACTTTTGAACATGTATTATGTGCTGGATTCGGGTTGTAAGTTGTGGGTGATTCAATAAAGTTCATTGAGCTTTCTTATTATGAAACGTTTCTTTTATCAATGTACTTTAGATTTGGGTTATTTTCTTGTATAAAATTTATGGTTTCAATAGCTTCCTAACACAAGATTCATTGACTGTTCTAAAGTACCAAATCTGGAAATTGGTTTTTCCTCAAATTTGTGCTTCAATTCCTGCCATCAAAACATCTTACTTTCTTGGATCCTTTAGTACCCATTTAGATTTTCATGTTTTTTTATCATATCCCATGGTTAGTTTCATTTTTTGGTTTTAGTTTCTAATTCCATGCATATTTCTAATTTGAGTACTTTAATCTCCTAATTCAATCCAAACCCTTCTCTTTTTGTTGAATCTAAATAATTTGGATAAGATCCAATCCATTGCAAAATTTGTGAGATTCCATGTGGGATTAACCTTGCTTGCTTAAAAATACTACATTGATTCATGCACTTGTGAGTTTAACTTAAAAATCAAACAATTTTTTTCCATTGTTGTGGGGGAATAGCTACGAATTTGCCTTTAGTCTTAATTTTAGGTTGCATTCGATTAGGGTTTTGCATCATAGTTTCTTATTTTGTTAATTCCTCATAAAATTAATCCATTTTACTTCTTTTGTGTAATTAAAATTTAGCGAAGGAGCTGCTTCATCAACTTAGGTTTTACTTGCTTTCTTAGATTATGGTTTTTCTTTTCTTTGAGTGAAACTTGTAGTGAGGCCCATTGTAACTTGCAATTGAATTTTAATTTTAAACTGGTTGTATTAAAATAGGGCAAGTGTGTCGTATGGAAGCCCACACTCGGTCTTCATTAGAAACCCCACTGTATGTATCCCTCACTTCCTTTTTATTTTCCTAGTTTAGGTTACATTTAGTGTAATTTGGATTTGGTTAGTAGTGTAATTCATATAGATTAGGATAATTAATTTAAATGCATCTTTATTTAAGGTTGTTGCATTACAGAGCACCTATCAAACCTTGGTTGGATAACACATAGGTTGCTTTAGTTTGCTTTTGTTTTGCATTGCATATTTAATTGTATTATGGTGGGATGGAATTAATACTAGTAAGGGTCCCCCAGGAACCCTTATGAGATAAGGACTAGATTTTATTACCAACTCCTTGGCCTACCTAAGAATCAATCAACATTCTTGTATGCCATGATCCCAACCCACCCTTGAACATTAATTTAAAATCAAGTAGAAAGAGACTTGGGGTATTGAGCTCAAAGGACCCTTTTAAAAGGATGTGATCTATTGTCACTCTAGTGGGGAGTTTTTGAACAAATTCTTCCCCATTCCCAAAACAAATGCCCTTCATTGTGAAATTATCAATTTCAAGTAAAGGGATGATGGACAATATTATGAATGTTGGGACCAATGGAATGAACTACGAAAAAAATGCCCTCCTCATGGATTTGAGAAATGGCAGTAAGTTCAATACTTCTATGAGGCATTGATGCCTCATAATAAACAAATGGTAGATGCAGCAAGTGGAGGGCCCTCATGTTAAAAGATGAGAGAGAGGCCTGGGAGTTCTTTCAGACACTAGCAGATAATTCTCAGTAATGGGATTATTCAAATAGAAGAGAGAGAAACAACCAACCTCCTCAGAAAGGTGGTCTATATGAGACAGGAGTACATATAGATCTATCCTATAAGCTTGACTCTGTAGTTGAAAAATTAGACAAATTAGGGCCTTTAGGTGGAAGAATGGACAAACTTAAAACTATGTTTGAAATTTTCATGGCTGCCACTTTATCTCATAAACCTCCACAAGTGGTATGTGCTACTTATTCTAGTCCAGCCCATCTAACTTCAGCTTGTCCATCAAATAAAGTGTACCCCAAGTACCTTTTAGATAAGCAAATGCACTTGGTTCATATCACAATCTTGGCAGCAACAACCCATGTTCTGAGACCTATAATCCAAGATGGGCTAGACATCCCAATTTGTCATGGTCTAAGAATACTTACCAAGGAGGTATGTCTACGAACCTCCCCATTCAAAACTTTCCTAGGATCTCTACTTCACAACAACCACTAGGTCTTCAACTACCCCAACAAACATAGATATACTAAAGCCCTTCATCAAACTTGATGAAAATACTAAAGCCCTACATCAAACCCAGAATAAGATTGGAAAAAATATTGCCAGGTTAGAGAGGGAAATGGGTCAGTTGCATGCATCTTTTAGTTAAAGGGAAAAAGGAAAGTTTCCCTATCATCCTATCCTTAACCCTAAGGGCCAATTAAAAATAGGGTCTAGTTCACAAAGACCCCGTGAGCAAGCCAATTTTATCACAACTCTTAGAAGTGGTCTTCAGGTTGATAACAAAGTTGGGAAAATTGAGGAAAAGGAAGAGGGGAATGAAAAGTCCAAACACAGGAGAAAGAGATTAGACAGAAACATCCTACTCCAACTGAAATAGTGGAGGCACCCTATGTGCCCAAAGTCCCATTTCCTTAATTACTCAACAAGGCTAAGAAAGGAACAAAATTTCAATGATATAATGGAAGCGTATAAACATGTACAAATAAATATTCCATTACTCAATGCTATAAAGGATATTCCTGCTTATGCTAAGTTTCTTAAAGAGATCTGCACTACGAAGAAAATTCTTAATGTGTAAAAGAAAGCCTTCCTCACCAATCAGGTGAGGTCTTTAATTCAACGCAAGACTCCATCAAAATTTAGAGATCATGGAAGTCCTACAATTTCATGCATTATAGAAAAACATGTCATAAATAGGGCATTACTTGACTTAGGGGCTAGTGTTAATTTGTTTCCATACTCTATCCATGTGCAACTAAGGCTTGGTGAGTTTAAGTCAACAAACACCACACTATAGTTAGTTGATAGATCAATTAAGATTTCTCATGGTATGGTTGAGGATGTATTAATATAGGTGGACTAGTTTTATTTCCCTATCGATTTCATTGTCTTGGATACCCAGCCTGTATCAAATCTTGGTAATTCTTGGATGTCCATTCTTAATGACATCTAATTCAATCATAAATTGTAGAAATGGTGTGTTACAATTATCCTTTAGCAATATGAAAGTTGAGCTCAATATTTTCAATGCCAACCATCAATAATTAGATTTTGATGACTCTTGCAACCTTATTGAAGATTTAATTCTAGAATTCCTACCACCATTGTCTACCTTTGATCCACTAGAGGCATGTCTTACATAGTCTAATTTCAATTATTAATGTCTGCTAAAGACGTTAAACTTAGCACTTACTAGGAGTTAACCTAGGGTTTTAGAGTCTCATCGTTCTATACCACTCATTTATCATATAGATGTCCTATATTTCAAAACATTGCAGACAATGTTTTATTTAGGTTGGGGGGTGTAGACATGTATGAGATATCTAGTTTTTTTTATTTTTCCTCTTATTAAAAAAAAAATTTCTTAGAAGTTTTTGGTAGAGTTCCCTTACTATGATGAGTAATGGATGTTCAAAATTTTGGCAATCCTACTGTTTTCACCTCTTAATGGGAGTCTATATGGCTAATTTTGCATATTATTCATATATTGAAGCATTTTATGATGGTTAATTCTCGAAAAATATTTACCCACAGCACATAGTCAAGACTAATAGAGAGGTATGACTTAGAGACCCTGAGAAAAATCAATGGAGACTTATAACCCAATGAGTTTAGAGATTATCTTCTTTCTAGAGAGTTATAAGTAATTCTATAGTTTGTTCAGCATACATAATTTAGTGTGATCATGTTATCCTTATTTTGGTTACCTATCAAGAATAAATAGGAGTAATAGCTTTCCTTTCAAAAAATTTATTGAATCTGATAGGCTTTAAGAAACCTAGGGAATGATAGAGGCCATCCTTGTTCAACTCAGAGACATAAAACCTGCCCTTAGCCCTTTGAGCCTATCGCTATTAAGCCTTTTCTTCTTAACCCATTTACATCAAAATAAGCCAAAAAAGTAAATAACCATATTACCCATTTTCAAATTGAGTAAAATTAGTAGACAAGTTCGAAAAAACACAAAAAGTTAATGAAGTGAGAAAAATTAGTAGTCTTTCTTTCAAAGAAACCAAAAGAAAAAGAAAAGTGAAAAGAAAGAAGTATTAGAAAACAAGAAAAGAAAAATTGAAAGACAGTAATACAAAGGAAATTCACTTAACAAAGTCAAAGAAGAAATGCTAGACAATAAAAAAGAAGACCTCTACTTGATTTTGAACATTTGAAATCCTTATACACTTCTTTTCTAAACCTATCCCAAGCCTACGCTTCATCCTATTTAAAGACCTATTGATCTTAGGTGGAACATAGCCTTAAAGAGGAAATAAAAAGAAGGAATGTAGGTAAAATACCCCTACTATTCTTAGCAAAGACATCCACTCTTAAGGATCACTTTCCTTTGTCTTTTTAGCACTTAAAAGTCTATGTGAAACATTAGCCTTGTTGAATTCGATCACATAATGAGATATATATATATATATATATATATATTCAAACCTTTATCTGAGTGCTTCATTTCTAAGAGGATTTGAGGTCAAAACATATTTCCAATGGAATTTAAGCATATCCAGTTAGAAGTCAAGACTTATATGGTTATGCATGCACATGTACTCCTAGAAATAACTAGAATAAAATGTCTTTAGTATATGTATGATTTGTAAAATCAACACTTCTCTATTAAGTTTTTAAAAATTAGTAGATTGCTAATAAATGAGGATTCTCTGAGATAAAATAGGGGACTCAACCTTAGGAAATTTTATGGGTTCAAGGACTTGTTGCATGCACTAAATGCAATTGTGAATACCTACGAAAGTGGCACCTTGTATTTGTTTTTGTAGAATGATTTTTTCTCATGTTTTGCTTAGGACTAGTAAAATGCTTGTTGAGGGTGTGATAAGTGTCTAATTTTGCATAAAATCACCCAATTTGTTACCCATGTGTTACAAATTATAGGGGTAAGGGTTTTTAGACAAAAATTCATAACACATGCATATTTTACCTAATAACACAAAAGTTTATTATTTTTTAGGTTCAGAGGCTAATATAGAGTAACTATATGAATGATCATAATTTTTTAGGATTTGATTAGGATTTTACTTCTTTTGTAGGTGTTTAAAAGGTAATCCAAATGTTGAGACTGATCGAGATGAAAACTAAAGCCATTCATGAGGTTTTCTAGTCTAACTAAAAAACCTAAGCAAGCCAAAGCCTATAAAGGTGTAATGAAGGTTCAAGATCATCCTAAGGCAAGTGAGAAGGAAATTGAAGAAGCAAAAGGTGATTAAAATGGTACCATGAAGTAAGCCATGTATTTCCACCATCTTTGCATGGGAGCCATTCAAGCCACTTAAGCCATTAAAGCCATGAAAAAGGGTGATAAGCCATATGAGCTACTCAAGCCTTGAAACCACTTAAGCCACCAAGGAATGAGCCATCAAAGTGATCCATCAAGCCAAGGAGGAGTGCCACATGTTGTTACACAATTGGAGCATCAATTCAAGCAAGTTTCCTATTTTAAAAGTGTGATTTTTTAAGGAATTTTATGAGATTAATATAAAAGGTAGGATGATCATGCATTAAGGGACCCATAAAGAGAGAAAAACTTATATTATAATTAATTTCATAACCCTAATCCACACATCCTACTAGGGTTCTATGTTTTTAAGTGAATAAGGGAGCAACCATTTGAAAGGATGAAGCACACCCCCCCCCGCCCAATTAGTGATCAAGGGTTTCCTAAATAAGAAACCTTAGATCTACTTCAATTCAATTAATTTCAAAACCTTAAATATTTTCATATCTTTCCTAAACATTATTCCTTACCTAATTCCTTAACTTTCTACAATTCAAATTCCATCCAATTAAAAGGGTGGAGAGCCACTTTCCTTCTATGGAAAAGGATGCCTTCTCCACTTTCTAATTTAGAAACCAACAAGCTCATATTTATTTCTCTCTTATGTCATCTTTAAAGACATCATTCCTACTTAAATTTTCTCCTCAGCCTTGGTCACTTTTCTCATGTTTTCACCCCTTCGTAACTTAGGAAACCACTCATTTATATAAAGCCTCATAGTTCATACGAATTTTTTAAGTAGTGTTAGGGAACACACCTTGAAATCAAGATTTTGTTTGGTGCTATTTGCTTTGGACTTTGGGATTTCTTAGGTAATTTTTTATTTTTAGATTTCTAGTTATTTTCTTGGTTATTTGCTCTCCGATTCAGGTTAGGAGTTTGCTTGATTTGGTTTAGAAAATTATGACATTTCACATACTTACTCTGAATTAGCTTTTGAATTTGCAAAACATCATATTTTTTAATTATTCGGTTAGAAATGCATGTGTTATATTTTTTGGCCAAAAGAAACCTAAAATGACACTATAAGTTATAACACATGGGAAACTAATTGGGTATTATTTATACAAAATTGAACACTTATCAAAGGACCCATCAAGAGAGAAAATCCCACATTCCTAATCCATTCCATAACTTTAATGCATTCATCTTATTAGGCTTCCATGATTTTTTAATTAAGGAGGGAGGTAACACCTCAAAAATTGGTGCCTCCCCCTTATGAAAATGCTTACATTATCTGGTTTCCTAAGAAGGAAACCCTAAGTTCAATGCTCATGCACACATACAAAAACCCTAGGATTTCTTTCAGAATTTCCATCACTTTTTCCTCTCCATTTCCCACTCTCTTACTACATTCAAAATGCACATAAATAGGGGGGGTGGAACTCCATGCCAGCTCTTGAAAAAGTGGTGTCCCCCTCTTGCCCTTCCAAATTAGGAAACCAACCAGCCAGCCCATCTCTTTCTTACCTCACTCTTCACCTAACCTTCCTTATTCAAAACCCTAGATCTAGATATACTTTCCTCCTTGATTCAACCCTTGTCTAAGTTAGAAATCAAAACATCTAAAATCTCCCATGGTTCCAACGAATTTTTCAAGTAGAAGTTGTGTGAGACAACTTTGAAATCAAGCTCTCTTTTGGTGCTTAGTTGCTACTAGACTTTGAGGACTTCTTTAATACTTTTCTTCCTTTAGATTTCTAGTTATTCTTATTGTTGTTTTCTCTCCAATTCAAGTTAGTATTTTGATTCATTTTTTTACTTTCCTTGCCTTAGTTTTCCATTTTTTTTCTTTCTAGTCTACATTGTTCTTTCCACATAGCTTTCCCTTTCCTATTTACCTCAATTCCACTAGTTTTTATTTCTTATTCATTGAATGTTTAAGTTAACTCTTCTCTAGTAGGGACAGCCAAGAGAAGAGCTAGCTTAGAACCTTAAATTCCTTGAAATTCATGTTTTTTTCTTCTTCTTATGTTTGCCCTTAGTTTTAAGTCCACTTTCCATAGTTAATTTCACCCACTAAGTCGTTTTTTCACTTGAATTCCAATAAGTGTCTAATTTTTCATAAAAACTACCCAATTGCTTACCCATGTGTTATAATTTATAGGGGTAAAATAGAGTTTTTGACCAAAAATAGTAGCACATGCATTTTTGACCTAGTGACTCGTATATTTTATATTTTGAAGCTCTAGAGGCTAATCTGATGTAAGTATGTGATTAATCATATTTTTTTAGGATTTAATTAGAAATTTTCACTTTTGATAGGAAGCGAGATGGTGATCCGACAACTAAGATCAATGGGGATGAAAATGAAAGATCAAGATTAAAAGATTGAGTCAAAGCCTAAAAGTCATCAATCCAAAGTGGGCCCATGCACAAGCCATGAAAAGTCCACTACCTTTGCATAGGATTTACTTAAGCCACTTAGCCATATTCAAGCAATGAACAAGGTGACAAGTTAAGGAGCAAAGCTAACCACTAAAGCCTAGGAATTGAGCCATCAAGCTAAGCCTAGCCATGAAACCAAGCCAATGGAGCCCTCAAAGTTAGCCATTAAAGCCACATGAGCTAAGTTAAATGGAGGGCCATGATCAGATGAGAATTCAAAGAATTATGCTTGGGATTTATGGGATATTTTGAAGATAATTAAGGGAAATTTCAATAGGATAATGTGCCATGTGGACCAATAGGAAGAGACCCTTCTATTTTTCATGTTTTTCTCACTTTTCACCTCACCACTAAGATGCACCACGAATTTAGCTTTCCATTCAAGAGTCTTACCTTTCTAAGACTTCTCCACCTTCCTTAACTTTGATCTAAACCATCCAACCAATCCCCACTTCCCAGAAAACCACCTAGCCAATCAATTTTTCCCACCTCACCACTCTTTCCTATCCTTTCCTACCCATCTCTTTCCTCACACCTTTTCTCTCTCTTACCTCATCCCCAATCAACCCACTTTCCATATTTCAAGGGATTCCATGATTTTTGAAGGGGGGAGATGCCCCTTCCTAAAAAAGTGGTATCTTGACCCTTAAAGCATTCAAAGGGCAGCCACTTTGATTCCTCTTAAAAAAAAAACCCTAGGCAACCCCTCAAAAGCCGCTTGGCTTCTTAGAAAGAGGGTGCAACTCAAATTTGCATCTTTGTGCTCGCTAACCCTTTACTTCAAGGGATGGTGCATCCGACACATGATTAGTTAGTGACAATTCTTTCACTAATTATAAGTTAAGAAACTTTGAATCAGTTGAGACCATTTTCATTCATCTCCAATTACTAATCTTTTGAATGATTGTTTCACCACTGCATCATTACAAGGGGAGCTCACTCGATTCTCAGATTGGTCTGACTTGCAATTTACTTTTGACCTCGTGTTCGATGGCCCAACCAGAGTGATGTTAATTGTGGCACTTGGAAGGGTAAGCCTTTGCTTTTTGGATCTTTTTCTACCTAATGTGGTACCCTCCTATCTTTTGGTTCCCATCCCATTAGGTTTACTTCATTCATAGATTGACCCCATGTTAGTCGAAAGTTTGGGAATCAATCAAAACATTCAAAAGTACCATACTAAGAAAGGATTTTATAGGGCTTATTGCCTTATTGCTTTTGAATGTCTAGATTGATTATTCCATCATTCACCCCATCATATCCAATCCCCAACTCCTACTAAGATCCTTTGATGGGTGGGCTAGCCCAATTAGTAAGGGGGAATGTCTCAAGGTCCAACTTAGCTACATTTACATTCTAGTAGATGCTTCCACTATTAGTAAGGGCCCTGCTGTATAAATCATCCAACCAAAAAAAATAATAAAGTGATTATGGTCTTCGCTGATGTAGGAAGCAGGGATGGAGGACAAGAGACTATCCATCCATTCAACCAGCCTTTTCGATCACTAGTAGAGACGGACCCCAAGAAATAGTTGGGGGAACCAGACAAATAAATATAGCTGTTGAGGGCTGGCCATGGAAGAAAAGATAGATAGTTGTTTATTTGATCCCCTCGGCCAAGACAGGAATTCAAGACTCCTCATGACTAAACAACATGCCAAAGGTGGTAACATGTCGGAGTCGTTATCTACCACATACTTGTAAATAAGAAAAAGGAAAGAAATTTCTTTATTTCAATAAGGAAAGAAAGGTTTGTACACAAACAATCTTTCCTTATCCGAATAAAGTGCATGCCTCCAACTTAGGTCACCCTAGAGAATATAGGAGATAAATTATAAAAGAACATCAAAAACCTAGGATTAAAGGCATCTCTCCTTGGAAGAAAAAGATGCCTCCTTCACTTTGAGGAGGGCATCCTTTTTCTTCCCCAATTATTTTACCTTTTTCCTTGAACTTTCTTCTCTTTTGGGTGTTGATTTCCTTTCTAGGTAGGCTGTATCTTCTCCAAGTCTTCCAGGTTTAGGATTGATGTTGTGGTTCTTCGTTAAAAGGTTGGTTTACTCCTTTGGACCTTTATCTCTTTTGAATTGTCTTTAACTTTTGATGTTGCTAGTTGTTTCTTTCGTTGCCTTAGTTATTTTTAGTTGAAGTTACCTTTCCCTTGAAATGACAGCCAGCAAAAATTTCACTTTGAATCTAATGTCATCCTTGCTTAGATCTTTTGTTAGTGATTCCACTCGCATGTGTCTTTTTCCAATAGTTGTTTTCAATGGTTCACATGCAACTTTCTAGAGACTTGGATATTGATTAAGGTGTATTGAGGGATCATATTTTGATAACATCTTTGTAAAGCATGATGCTCCTATTTCATGAATAGAATGCACCATCTTTTGCAGAGTTCCTTCTTTTCAATACTTGTTGATGTTGAACAAAATCTCTTTTAGTTGACAGATGAGAATGAGTTCTTCTTATTTACTTGTTGCATATTGATGTCATAGTATGATAATTAATTATATGATTTGTTTAATTTTCTAGCCATTCAACCAAAAACATATGGAAACCATGTGTACTACTCAAAAGTGTGAACACATGATTTTTTAAGGTTTTTAGGCTGAAGATAGGATATGTTGGAACTCTCCTTGGTTGCCTTTAGATAGTTTAATTTCTCATTTTAACAAACATGAAGAACACTTACTAAACCATGTTGATACCATGCATGCTATCCGTAATTGGTGCATATGTTTTTGAATGATTTGGTGGCATTAAATACCAAGCTAGTTGATTCCATTCATGTTAGTGAAAGTTAGTTTAATTAGTTTTTTATTATTAATCTTGATTAGATTGTTAGCATGTTGTTTGATTAGTTTATAAGTTATTAAAGTTTTCATTCTCATAATTTATATTGAATTCTTATGGATTTCCATGGATAAGAAAGTAGTGGATTAATTGCATGTTTGGAAAGTTATAAATTTAAAAAGTTTTCATTTAGGAAATTTTTACTTTTAGGAAGTGTGTGTTTTAAGAAAGTGTTGAATTTGAAATGTTTTAAGTTTTAGAATAATTTTCATTTTGAATTTAGCTTGATTAGCTAATTTAAAGTAGGAACCACTAGTATCACATCTATTTGATTCCTTATAGGATTGACCTCCTCGCATGAATTACTACAACTGATTCGTGTGGTTGTGAGTTTTAACTTAAAATCACAATTTTTTGACACTGTTGTGAAGGAGTAGCAACATTTTTTACACTGTTGTAAACCACACCTTAGATTATTTACCTCTAGTCTTGGTTTAGGCTACATTAGTTTAGGATTTTGCATTTATTTGCTATTTTCCTCATCTACATAGATTAGGTTTTCTTTTCTTTCCTAAATTAGGATTTGAGTGAAATTGTAGTAAGGCCCATTATAATTTTAATTTCAATTTTTAATGGGTTGTAATAATAATGGCCAAGTGTGGGGTATGGTGGCCCACATTTGATCATCATCAAACTCTCACTGTGAGCAATCCTCACCCAAATTTTAATTTTTAGGATAAAGTGCATTTAGTGTAATTTTGCATTTGTGATGGTAGTATAAATCATATTTATTAGGATCATACATTGATAATGGTTGCATAATACTTAGGATTGCTACCTTAGTTCAAGCATCTATTTAACAAAGGTTTGCTTGAGCTTAGCTATAACCAAAGCATAGGCTGCATGGTTACAGTATCCCATCTGTTAAGTTGCTTGAAACTTTGTTAAGTAGCATATAGGTAGGTATTAGTTTGATTTTTGTTCTACATTGCATCTTTATAGCTTTATGATGGAATATAATTTAATGCTAGCAAGGGTCCCACAGAACCCTTATAAGGTAAGGACTGTATTTCATCACCAACTCCTTGTCCCACCTAGGAATCAATCAACATCCTTGTATGTCACGATCCCAATCCTTGAGAGTTAATTTAAAATCAAGTAGAAAGAGACTTAAGATATCAAGTTCATAGGACTCTTTTAGAAGGACACGATCTATTGTCACTCCAGTTGCTTCTAAGAACTATGGTTATAATGGGTGTCTTAAGATCCAAGTGATTTTCCACACCTTTTGTTCACATTAGTTGAAGTCTAAACTCCTCTTGACACAAGGATTGTATCAACCACTTTCAAGAAGAACCTAATTGATAAGCAGTGGTCAAATCTAGATAAAAGGAGGAGTTGTCTGGATCTAAGTCTAAGAAGTTACAACCTATGCGGTAAGAAAAAATAATCAAGATATTGCTCGATTATTGAATACTAGGATTTGATTGTGCATCACTTAAGGAGTTAGCATATAGTTAGAACATTTAGATTGCAATAGCTTATGAAAGGGCATTGATCTTAGAACCTAGAGTTAGCACCTTTTGAAAAAAAGATTCAACGCAAACTTGGATAAGGAGAATAAAACCAAGTTCCTAAACCCCTTGCTCAAACCACTAGTAGAAGTCAAGTATAAAGCTATTAGTGATTTTTATGCACCACTCCAGCTCAACACCCCATCTTGCATAGCTCTACCCCTAACAAATACGTACCATTTTGAGTTAAAGGCGAGAGTCATACAATTACTCCCCACTTTTTATGGTCGATATCAAGAAGAACCCTACCTACATATTAAGGAATTCCTTGATATTTGCTCCACATTTAGGTTTTGAAAATTTTCAAGCAATGCTATTAAGCTTAGGTTATTCCCTTTTTCACTCAAGGACAAAGCCAACTCATGGCTCAACTCCTTGGAAGTAATTTCCATTAATATATAGGACCAATTTTCTAGGAAGTTTTTGAACAAATTCTTCCCTGTTCACAAAACAAATGCCCTTCGTCATGAAATTATCAATTTTAATCAAAGGGATGATGATTATGAATGTTGCGAATGGTGGAATGAACTACTGCAGAAATACCCTCATCATGGATTTGAGAAATGGTTGTAGGTCTAATGCTTTTGTGAGGCATTATGCCTCAGAATAGACAAATGGTAGATGCAACAAGTGGAGAGGCCCTCATGCTCAAAGATGAGAGAGAGGTCGTAGAGTTCTTTTAGACATTGGAATATAATTCCCAGTAATGGGATTACTCCAATAGAAGAGATAGAAACAACTAACCTCCAAAGAAAGGGGGGTCCATATGAGATTATAGTGCATACAAATCTATCCCATAAGCTTGATTCTGTACTTTAAGGAACGGATAAGTATGATGGGAAAGTGAACAGACTTAAAATTATGTTTCAATCCCTCATGACCACCACATCTATTAAACCTTCATAAGAGGTCTAACCACCACATCTACTGGATGTATTTAAACATGTCCAAATTAATATTCCATTATTCAACATAATAAAAGATGTCCCTATCTATGCCAAGTTCCAAAAAGGGTTATGCACTAGAAAAAAAAGATAAATGTAGTGAAAAAGGCTTTCCTCATCAAGCAAGTGAACTCTTTGATACAACACATGAGCCCGTTAAAGTTTAGAAACCCAGGGTGTCCTACAATTTCTTGTATTATTAGAGACGATGTCATAGATGGGGCACCGCTTGACCTAGGGGCAAGTGTTAACTTGTGGCCTTACTCTATCTATATACAACTGAGGCTTGGTTAGCTAAAACTAACCAATACTACATTATAATTAGCAGATCGATTAATAAAAATATGTCGTGGTTCGGTTGAAGATGTGTTGTACATGTGGAATAGCTTTATTACCCAGTTGATTTTAGTGACTGGACGCCTAGCCTATATTCGAACTTGGTAGTTAAATTTTGGTTATACTTGGATATCCATTCCTGGCAACGTCCAATGCCATTATTAACTATAAGAATGGTGTAATGAAAATTTCATTTGGCAACATAAAAGTTAAGATTAATGTCTTTAATGCCGACTTACAATATTTTGACCTTGATGATTCTTGTGAAGTGAATTTAATTGAGAGTCTAATTCACAACATTGATTCACCATCTTCAATCTCTGACCCACTAGAGGATTATCTCATGCATTTTAATGGAGATTTTGATTTAGACAAGTCTATCAAGGAGGTAAACAACCTTTTAAAGGATGCTCCAATCATGGTTACCTCCAAGGGGAAGCCTTATGTGTAGCCACTCCCTCCTTTAGAGTCTATTCCCATGCCCTCTATAGAGAAACCATCTTCTCTGCCACTAAAATCCTTGCTTGACAATCTCAAATATTCATACCTAGGACCAGATGAAACCTTACCTATTATAATAGCATCAAAATTAGATAATGAATGAGAGGGTAAGCTTTTAGATGTTTTTGAGGAACATAAGACTGCTATAGGGTGGACCATAGCAAGCATAAAAGGAATTAGTCTAGCCTTGTGCATGCATATGAGACACCTTACACCTAAAAGAAAATGCTAAACCTTCCAAGGAAACTTAAAGACAACTAAATTCCCATATGAAAGACGTGGTCAGAGATGAAGTCCCTAAGCTTTTAGATGTTGGTGTCATATACCCCATCTCTGATAGCACTTAGGTCAGCCCTATTCAAGTTGTACCCAAGAAATCAGGGGTTAAGGTATAAAAAATGAGGAGAATGAGTTAGTACCCACCTGCATGACATCTGGGTGTAGAGTGTACATTGATTACCAAAAATTGAAGGTGATCATGAATAAAGACCACTTTTCTCTACCTTTTATTGAGCAAATGCTTGAGAGGTTGGCTAAACATAGTTGTTATTGTGTTCTAGATCGTTATTCTAGCTACAACTAGATTTATAGCACCTGAGGATTAGGAAAGGCCAACTTCACCTGCCTTTGGGAACCTTTGCTTACTGACGTACGCCTTTTGGGCTTTGTAATGCTCCTGCCACTTTTCAATGGTGTATTTTGAGTATTATATATATATATATATGTAGAAAGGTTTTTAGAGGTGTTCATGGATGACTTCTTGATATTTGGGTCATCTTTTGAGGAGTGCCTGCACTATTTGAAGTTAGCTCTTGTAAGGTGGCAGGAGAAGAATTTAGTATTTAACTGGGAAAAGTACCAATTTATGCAACAAAGTGGGATAGTGCTAGACCACATAACATCACGCAAGGGTATAGGGATAGCTAAGGTTAAAGTGGATTTAATAGTCAACCTTCCTTCACCAAGGATAGTGAAAGAAATTCACTCCTTTTTAGGGCATGCTAACTTCTATAAAAGATTCATTAATGATTTCAGAAAATTTCCAGACCTTTGTGTAATTTACTCATAAAGGAGGCCCCTGCACCCATTATTCAACCACCTGATTGGAGAGCACCATTTGAGATAATGTGTGATGTGTCAAATTATGCTATTAGAGCTATTTTGGGGCATCTTTGCGAAACTTCTCCATGTGATATACTACACTAATAAAACACTTAATGACAAGTAACTCAACTATTCGACCACAGAAAAAGAGTTGTTAGTTATAGTGTTTGCTTTAGATAAGTTTGGATCTTACTTATTAGGGTTTAAAGTAATAGTGTACTAAGATCATGTGGCTTTAAAGTACCTCCTTTCTAAAAAGGATATAAAACCTAGATTTATTTGTTGGATACTACTGCTATAAGAATTTGACTTAGAAATTTAGGATAAGAAAGGTTCTTAGAATGTCATAACAGACCACTTATCTAGATTCGTGGTGGAACACACTAGTGATAATGTGCTTTTAACTAAATCCTTTACAGATAAATAGTTACTGCACATTTTCTAGTTACCTTTGTATGGTGATATAGTAAATTATCTTATTACAGGACAAATGCCCAATCATTGGACAAAACAAGATAAGAAGAGATTTTTAACCAAAGTTAAATACTTTACTGGAGACGATCCATACTTATTCAAGTACTATCCTGATAAGGTAACAAGGAGATGCGTACTAGATAGTGAGCATAGTAAGATCATCTCCTTCTATCATGATCATGCCTATGGGGGCTATTTTAGCTCTAAAAAGATAGTTGCAAAAATTTTACAATGAGATTTTTATTGGCCCACCATTTCTAAAGATTCACATGCATACTACATAGCATGTGTGAGGTGTCAAAGGTTAGGAATTCTAAGCAGGAGATACATGATGTCCTTAAACCCCATGTTTGTTGTAAAGCCATTTGATGTTTGGGGCATAGATTTTATGAAATCCTTTCCCAATTCTTTTGAAAATTTATACATCGTGGTGGGAGTGGACTACATGTCCAAGTGGGTGGAGGCTATATCTTGCAAAACCAATGACCACAAGGTAGTGGAAAGATTTTAAAGGAGAATATCTTTGCACGATTTAGCACTCCACATGCCATTATTAGTGACAGGGGGAAACACTTTTCTAATAAAGTGTTTGAAAATCTAATGAAAAAGTATAGTGTCAACCATAGGATAGTGATCCATACCACACTCAGACTAGTGGCTAAGTAGAGGTCTCAAATAGGAAAATTAAGCATATCTTAGAGAAGATAGTCAATTAATGTATGAAAGACCATAAAACTCCAATAGGGATGTCACCCTACCGCCTGGTCTATGGAAAGGCCTGCCACTTACCAATAGAGCTAGAATACATTGCATATTGGGCTATCAAAAAGCTTAGTTTTGAACTAGATACTGTTTGAAACCACCAAAAACTCCAACTCAATGAGCTAGAGGAATTGAGAAAGGATGCATGTGATTTTGCACAACTATACAAAGACCGGATGAAGGTTAACCATGATCACCAAATATTAAGGAAATCCTTCACACTTGGGCAAAAGGTCTTGTTGTATAATTCAATATTGCATCTCTTTCTAGGCAAACTCTAATCTTGATGAACTAGACCTTACATCATACACATAGTATACCCACATTGGGCATTGAGATTGAGAAGGATGGTGAGATCCAAAAAGTCAAATGTTAAAACCATTCTTAGACATGCCTAACCCTGAGATTGAAGAGACAATTTTAGAGGCATCACATTATCATGAACCACCTTAAACTAGTCTAGGAACCATGTAGATCATTGTCCTTGCACTCATCATTATGTCTGGCTAAAGATGTAAAACTTAGGGCTTCCTAGGAGGCAACCCAAATGTTTTTCAAATCTTAGTCACCTACATATTTCCATTTCATATAGGGTCCTATGTTTTCAAACATTGGGGACAATGTTTGATTTAGGTTGGGGGTGTAGATGTACATAGAGATTTTGGATATTTTGTGTAAAAACAAAAAAAAGAGCTTTTTGAGGTAGAGTTCCCATACTATGATGAGAACTGGATTTTTAGAACTTAGTAATTCTACTATTTTCACCTCTTAATGGAAGTGTAAATGGCTAGTTTTGCATATTATTCATGTGTTGAGGCATTCTATGCAGGCTAATTTTTGAAAAAATATTTACACACAGCACATTGTCAAGACTAGTAAAGAGATATGTCTTAGAGACCTTAAGGAAAATCAGTGGAGACCTATAACCTAGTGAGCTTTAGAGACTATCTTTTTTCAATAGAGTAATAAGTAATTCCACAATTTCCTTAGCTTACATAGTTTAATGTGATCCTATTATCCTTGTTGTGGTTAACTATTAAGAATAAATAGGAGTAATAGCTTTCTTTTCAGAAAATTTATTGAATTTGATAGGCTTTAGGAAACCTAGTGAATGATATAGGTCATCTTTGTTTAGCTTGGAGACATAAAACCTACCCAATATAGTGTATCACTAGTTTACCCTTTGAGCCTATTATTAAAGCTTTTCTTTCTTAACCCCATTTACCTTAACTAAGAAAAACCTAAGAAGAAATAAACATCCATTATCAATTTTCAAAATGAGTAGAAAAGTTCAAAAGAGGACAAAAAGTTAAAGAAGTGAAAACACCAAGTCTTTCTTTCAAAGAGTCAAAAGAGAAAGAAAAGTGAAAAGAAAAAGAATATTACAAATAGAAGAGAAACACAAGAATAGAAAGGAAATTCACTTCAGTATTGTCAAGGATCAATTCTCAAATAATAAAAAAGAAGATATCTCCTCAATTTTGAACCATTGAAATCCTTATACCCTTCTTTTCTGAAGCTATCCCAAGCCTATGTTTTGTCCTATTTAAAGACCTGTGGATCTAAGGTGGAACTTAGCCTTAAAGAGGATATAAAAAGAAGGAACTAAGGTAAACTACCCCTACTATTCTTGGTAATACCATTTACTCTTACGGATCAATTTCTTTGTCTCATCAGCACTTAAAAATGTATGTGAACTATTAGCTTGTTGGATCCAATCAATAAAGAGAAAAATATGTTCAACGCCTTACCTGAGAGCTTTAATTTTGAGAGTATCCCCATAAAGTTTGAGGTCAAAACATATTTTCACTAGAATTTAAGCATATCCAAATAAAAATCATGACTTATGTTGCTGTACACACACATGGACTCAAAGAAATAACTAGAATAAAATGTCTTTAGAATGTACATAATTTGTATATTTGTTAGTCATCCCCATTATGTTACAAAAAACTAGTAGAGTGATAATGAATGGAGATTCTCTAAGATAAAATAAGCAACTCAACCTTAGAAAATTTTGTGGGTACATTCACTACAGACCTTCACAAGGCATAACTCGTCCACTGGGGTAACCTAGGGGTTTAAGGACTTGTTGTATGGGATAAATGCAATTATGAGTACCTACAAAAGTGGAAATTTGTATCCTATTTTATAAAATAATTTTTCACATGTTTGGCATAGAACTAGCAAAATGGGGGTTGGAAGATTAAGATGAAAAGATCTTATCCAAGCCTAAAATTCATCAATCCAACATGAGATCAAGCTTAATATCATCTTTAGGACAAGCAAGGGATGCAACTAAAGGAGCCGAAGATGGACAAAGTAGGCCCATGCACAAGCCATGCAAAGTCTACCACCTTTGCGTGTGTTTTATTTAAGCCACTTAGCCATATTCAAGCCATGAATAAGGTGACACGTTAAGGAGCCAACCCAACCACTAAAGCCAAGGAATTGAGCCATCAAGCTAAGTTAAGAGAGCCATTTAAGCTAGCCATGAAGTCAAGTCAATGGAGCCCTCAAAGTTAGCCATCAAAGCACCACGAGCTAAGCTAAATGGAAGGCCATGATTAGAGAAGAATTCAAAGAATTATGCTTGGGACCATGAGGATACTTTGAACATAATAAGAAAATCCGCTTGGATAAGGTGGCATGTGCACTAATAGAAAGAGACCCTTTCGTTTTTCATGTTTTACCCATTTTTTCTCACTTTCCACCTCACCACTAAGATGCATCATGAATTTCACTTTCTATTTAAGAATCCTACCTTTGTAAGTCTTCTCCACCTTTTGGAACTCTGATACCAACCATCCAACCAATCCCCACTTCTTAGGAAACCACCTGGCCAATCAATTTTTCCCACCTCACCTCTCTTTCCTATCATTTCCTCCCACCTTCTTTTCACTCTCTTACCTCATCCCCAATTGTAATGACTCCAATTTTGTAATATTGAAATTCCAAGTTAAGCAATGAAAAGATCAGTTTTTGAAGATAAGGGCATTTTAATCATTTCACTATTCACCTAGACTAAACCCAGGAATTTGGTCCTAAAAATTGTTCCATTAGATGCGTCTCAGAAAAAGGAATCCAACGAGACCAAAATCACCCAAAACGGAGTTAAAATGAGCAAGTTATGGCCCTTTGAAGTTTAGGGGCAAAAATGTAATTTTGTTAAAAACGAATTTACCCTGCAAAAACACAGGGGCCCGTTTTGATACAAGCACCCCTTCATCTTCAACCTCTAGAGGGTTCTAGAATGACGGTGATTGGAGGAGAAATCATTGCCATTCTAGAGGTTTCTCCACCGCCATTCAAAGGCGGTGAGAGCCCCCTCCAGAACCCTCTCTTAGCTCCATAAATAGAGCTCTTGGGCGCCTCTAATGGCAGCCCAAAACATTGAAGAAAACCCGTCGTGGAGCAGTGACCTAGAGGAGAAAACAAGGAGAAAAACCTAGCAACGAGCCAGGTACGCCCAAGATCCCTCAAAACCCATCTCCACCATAGTTCCAAGGTCAATTTCCCTAGGTTTTTGCGTGAAAAACCATGCAAAATGGAGCCCTGGAGACTCACCAAGGACCCAGGGACGTCCCCTGGGCTGCACTCGTTCAACACGATCAAACCAAGGTGTCCTGAGGATGCCCCAGTTCCCCAACGAGCAAGATCCCTCAAAACGCGATTTGAAAAAACCAAACGGGCAAATCCAGGGACGCGCCTGCAAAAGAGAAAGTCGGGCGGAAAACCCGGCGCGTCTGCAGACATGCCCGCTGCAGATGCGCATTTGGCTAGTGCTGCGGGTTTCTCATTCCTTAAGGAAGCCAGGGCACACGTCGCAGACGTGCAGCGCCCTCGCATTCCGTCTTTTTATTTTTAAGACTCTTATGTATGTACGACACTAAAACGCTTATAACTTGAGATCTAGAGCTCCGATTGAGGCGCCGCAAAAGGTGTTGTGTCCATGTCGACAATACGGACACATCCAAACTATAAAATCCCTAATAAAGGCCCAATAAAATGTGGGCATGACCCTTAGAATAGGATGGTGGCACGTGGCCACTAGAACTTTGGAAAATTGAGGATACCAAGGCCCAATTAGGACCTTAGGACACCCATAGGCATAGGGATGGACCCCTAATGCCTATGTAATAAGACCAATTACTCTAAAACCTATAAAAGATAGGTCAAGCTAACCTTGATTCCCCAAACCATGTTCAGGAGCATACGAGGACAAAAGGGTTAACGCGACCTAGCCAGATAGGTGCTCTATCACTACTAGATCCTTTTAAAAAGAACTATTATTGTTTTGAGAACACATGTTTTAAGTACATGACTTGTTTAGCATGACTTAAGTCAGCATGCATATGATAAATGCTTTGTACATAGACATGTTTTGTAAATGATTGCATATATATTATGCACATATATGTTTTGCAAAGAAGTGCATACATTGCATGATTTAAGTACTTGCAAAGATTGCATGTCCTTGAGGGTTGCCAAAAGACGCTGGAGTGCCGAGGGCCAAGCAATTGTGAGGGACCCCAAGAGGACAGGTTTTGAAAAGAGGTTTTGGCTTATTTGATCTTATGTGATTTGGGCTAGTAAGCCCGTGGGTGCTATGCTGAGGGGTCTGGGTTGGCCACCCGGCCTCTACCACTATTAGGTGGATGGGTACCACGCCCAAAAAGAGGTAAGTCCCTACGTCGACTGCATGTGGTATAGGGGGCTACCACTGGTGTCACATGGAGGCTATGACCAAGTGTCCTCAGGTACCCAGGGACCACACGGCGAGGAGGTCGTGGGCATAGTGGACCCTATGGTTTAATGATTTATGTGCATTGCATATGGCATGATATAAGGTTGGTCGACCATACCATACCAGAGATCCATGAGTTGGATTCCATGAGGCATCTTATCCATATCATGATGTTATGATATATATGTATATGATACTTTTGATTTTGGATTATGTGATCCTTTAAATCATTAGTATTTTAGTTTAACAATGGATTCTTATATCAATGTTGCACTTAAGTATTCAAACATACACATGTTTTGAATGAGCATATGATTTTAAAACATCTCATGCATTATAAAACTAGTAGTGATAGGCTCCTACTGAGTATAGTATATACTCACCCAATCCTCAACATTTTTCAGACACCAAGTAAATACTTAAGGACAAGGAATGCTTGTGCTAGGATGACACCCAGACTAAGTGTAAGTAAGTAAACCCATATCTTATCTTTCAATGTTACTTGATTATAGTTACTCTCTAATAGCTGGGGCTGTGACTAACACTTTCTTGGGAATAATATTGATTTAAACTTTGCCATGGCTAAATAAATTGAGAATGACACTCGGGGTTTTTATGAAAGGTTGTTTTCCAAATGAAAAAGATTTTCATGCATTTCATATTTATCAAACAAGAGATCTCACCTGTTTATCAAAATTGCATCATATAAAAACCCGGGTCATGAAAGTTGGTATCAGAGCATGGTTTAACGTTACTCACAGCCCAGTTATGAGGAGAATAACTTATAATCAAGTTTCATCCATGAAAGAGTAAGGGGTAATAGGATAACACAAACTGAGATTTGGTGAATTACCTTGTGATTACAAATGCCTAGGAAGAAAGGAAGCAATGCTCCAAGACCTGAAGCCCCACCAATGGACTCCATTGGTCGGGCAACGGGATGGCTGAGTTATTCCAACAATTCTTACAAAACATGGGACAATACATAAATAGTCAAATCCAAACTCCTACCCCCCAAGATCCTTCCCCTGACAAAGCAATAGATAGGCTAAGGTTCAGTTAGAAAGGTTTCAGAAACTAGCTCCCTCATTCACAAGAGAAGATGAAGCATCTACAGCTGAAAATTTGCTAATTGACATTGAAAAGATATTTAAAGCCATGATCATAGCTGAAGAAAGAAAAGTACCCATGGCCACATTTGTGTTTAGAGGAGAGGCTACCTTTTGGTGGGAAACAGCGGAAAGAACTTATTTTGATCAGCAAGAAACAATAGGATGGGAAGAGTTTAAAAAGGTCTTTAATGACAAATATTATCCTAAACATATAAGGAAACAAAAGGAAAAGGAATTTATGGACTTAGAACAAGGAAATATGACCGTCCAACAGTATGAAAGTAGATTCATCAGCCTCCAAAGATTTGCACCGCGTGCTTGTGCTGATGAGGAAGATGCAGCCAAAAGATTTGTAAATGGACTCAACCCAGGACTTAGGAACAGAGTTCTAGGTTTCCAACCTTCCACAGTAGCCAAAGTCGTAGAGATGGCCTCCCTATATGAAAAATATTATCAAAGAAACCAGGCAATAAGAGAAACTAAGAACATCAACACCATGAGAAACAAAGGAAAGAGACCATTTCAGTCATCTGGACCTAGGCCACCTTTCAAGAAGCCGTTTGAAAACAAAGGAAGAAGACCAGACTGGAAGGCATGCCCTAGGTGTAACAGAAATCATCCAGGCAAACCATGTCCCACTTTCAACATCACTTGCTATAGTTGTGGAGAATTAGGACATTTTTCTAGTAACTGTCCAAAAAGGAAAGTACAAGAGCGTAAAGAAGATCAAGTTCCAAAAAGCCAAAGATGTGTCTTTGCCCTCACTTCCAGTCAAGCCCAAGCTTCAAATGCAGTCGTTGAAGGTATTCTTTCTATCTATGATACACCTGCTAAAGTTCTATTTGATACAGGCTCCACTCATTCTTTCATATCCCGGGAATTTGCATCATCCTTGGACATTATACCACAGGACCTAGACTTCACTCTAGAAGTCATGACTCCTGTAGGCCAGGCACTTCCCACCTATTCTTATCTCCAGGATGTCCCCATTTTGATTAAGGACCATTTGTTACATGCCAACCTTATCCACTTAGATATGAATGACTTCGACATCATCCTAGGTATGGACTGGCTAGCCTTTCATCAAGCCTTTGTCGATTGCCGTCAGAAACGTGTCACCTTTACCCTACCTAATAAAGACACTTTCACCCTCCAAGGAAGAAAGGACTATTTTGGAGCATGTGTTATTTCTACCATGAAAGCAGTTAAACACATTGCTCAAGGATGCCCCTTCTTCTTGGCCAAGATCGAATCTGTCGAGAGTCCCCAACCAAAGCTAAAGGATGTTGAGGTAGTCCGAGAATTTCCAGACGTATTCCCCGAGGACTTACCAGGTCTACCTCCACCAAGGGAAATTGAGTTCATCATTGACCTTATACCTGGTACTTCCCCCATTTCCAAAGCTCCTTACCGAATGGCTCCTGTAGAACTAAGAGAACTGAAGACCCAGTTACAGGAACTACTTGACAAAGGGTTCATATGACCTAGCGTATCACCGTGGGGAGCTCCAGTCCTTTTTATTAAGAAAAAGGATGGCTCCATGAGATTGTGCGTAGACTATCGGATGCTGAATAGGGTCACCATTAAAAATAAGTACCCTCTTCCCCAAATTGATGATCGTTTCGATCAACTTCAGTCAGCCAGAGTCTTCTCTAAGATTGATCTACGATCCGGGTACCATCAACTTCGAGTTAGAGAAGAAGATATCCCCAAGACAGCCTTCAGGACTCGATACAGCCATTATGAATTCAGAGTGATGTCCTTTAGTTTGACTAATGCTCCAGCCGCGTTTATGGACCTCATGAATAGAGTGTTTAAGGAGTACTTAGATAAATTCATCATAGTGTTTGTGGATGATATCTTAATATATTCTGAAACTCTTGAAGACCATATGGAACATCTAAGGATAACATTAAGCACCCTACAAGCACACAAGTTATATGCAAAATTCAGTAAGTGTGAGTTTTGGCTAGAAAAGGTTAATTTCTTAGGACACATTATTTCTCAAGATGGCATAGCAGTTGACCCCACTAAGGTTGAATCAGTACAGAACTGGGAAAGACCTAAGACAGTCACAGAAATAAGAAGCTTCTTAGGACTTGCCGGATATTACAGGAGATTCATCAAAGGTTTTTCACAAATGGCTTTACCTCTAACTAAGTTGACCAGGAAAGACACAAGATTTGAATGGACTAATAAATGTGAGGAAAGCTTCCAAGAACTAAAAAGAAGGTTGACTACAACACCTATCCTTACCTTACCTTCAGGGAGTGGCGGATTTGAGATATACAGCGATGCCTCGCAACAAGGGCTAGGCTGCGTACTTATGCAACATGGGAAGGTAATCGCTTATGCTTCTCGACAACTCAAGAAGCATGAAGTCAATTACCCGACCCATGACTTGGAATTAGCAGCCATAGTCTTTGCTTTGCGAATCTGGAGACATTATTTATATGGGGAAAAGTTTGAAGTGTTTACAGATCATAAGAGTCTTAAATATATCTTTTCCCAACAAGACTTAAACATGCGACAAAGAAGATGGATGGAATACTTAAAAGACTATGAATTCTCCATTCATTATCACCCTGGAAAAGCTAATGTAGTAGCTGATGCATTAAGCAGAAAAACCCAAGGGATGTGTGCAAGTTTATTAACTAAGAGATGGAAGCTACTACAAGAAGTAATCACATGGAAACCAGACATAAGTAAGCACAAGATCATTATGGCAGATCTAACCATAAAGTCAACTATTAATGAAAAGGTTAAACAAGAATAGAAAGGAGATCTGGATATACAAGCTTTCATAGGGAAACCAGGGTTTACAAAAGAGAAGATGGTAGCGTTTACATGCAAGAAAGATTAGTGGTACCGGCTAATGAAGAGTTAAGACAAGAAATCTTAAAAGAGGCTCATCGGTCTAAGTATACTATACACCCAGGAGGGACTAAGATGTATCAAGACTTAAAGAAACAATATTGGTGGGATGGTATGAAAAGAGACATAGGGGAATTTGTGGCAAAGTGTTTAACATGTCAACAAGTAAAGGATGAACATCAAAGACCTGCGGGATTGTTACAACCCCTTGAGTTACCCGAATGGAAATGGGACCATATTACAATGGACTTCATCGTAGGGCTACCCAAGACCTCTAAGGGTCATGACATGATCTGGGTAATTGTTGATAGATTAACTAAGACAGCCCATTTCCTTCCTATACGTTATACCCAATCCACTGACAGCCTAGCTCAGTTGTACATCAAAGAGATAGTAAGTCTACATGGTATACCCCTTAGTATCACTTCAGATAGGGATAGCCGCTTCACTTCGCAACTCTGGAAGTCTGTCCAAAAATCCTTAGGATCTTCCTTGAACTATAGCACAGCCTTCCATCCACAGACCGATGGACAGTCAGAGCGCACAATCCAAATAGTCAAAGATATGTTGCGAACTTGTGCCCTTGATTGGAAGCAAAGCTAGGATGAAAACCTACCGCTAGTCGAGTTTGCATACAACAATAGCTTTCAGTCAAGCATTGGCATGGCTCCATACGAGGCGCTCTATGGGAGACCTTGTCGATCACCCACCAGTTGGAGTGAAGTTGGAGAGTCCAGGGTGCTCTAGTCCAAGCTGGTAGAGCAATGTGCTGAGAAGGTCAAACTCATAAGAAGACGCCTCCTCACAGCTCAAAGCCGCCAAAAGACCTATGCGGATCGAAGGAGGAGACCATTGGAATTCGACATAGGAGAGCATGTTTTCCTGAAGATATCTCCCACTAAAGGAGTTATGAGGTTCGGTATCAAAGGCAAGCTTAGTCCGTGTTACATAGGACCTTTCGAAATCCTGGAGAAAGTGGGAAAAGTGGCCTACAGGATCGCACTACCCCCTCAGCTATCTGAAGTGCATAACGTATTCCATGTATCTATGCTAAGGAGGTACGTGCCTGACCCCGCTCATTTCATCAACCAGGTACCCATAGAGTTGATGGAGGATCTCAAGCTAGTGACAAGACAAGTTGAGATCCGGGATCGTAAGAATAAGAAGCTGCGGAACAAGGACATACCCTTAGTCAAAGTTTTGTGGAGAAATGCGCACATGGAAGAAGAGACTTGGGAACTAGAGTTAGAAATAGGAGAAAAGTACCCCGAGACCTTTTGAATGTATATATAGTAGAATTTTGGGGGCAAAATTCCCCTAAGGGGGTAAGAATGTAATGACTCCAATTTTGTAATATTGAAATTCCACGTTAAGCAATGAAAAGATCAGTTTTTGAAGATAAGGGCATTTTAATCATTTCACTATTCACCTAGACTAAACCTAGGAATTTGGTCCTAAAAATGGTACCATTAGATGTGTCTTAGAAAAAGGAATCCAATGAGACCAAAATCACCCAAAACGGAGTTAAAATGAGGAAGTTATGGCCCTTTGAAGTTTAGGGGCAAAAATGTAATTTTGTTAAAAAACGAATTTACCCTGCAAAAACGCAGGGGCCCGTTTTGATACGGGCACCCCTTCATCTTCAACCTCTAGAGTGTTCTAGAACGGCGGTGATTGGAGGAGAAATCACCGCCATTCTGGAGGTTTCTCCACCGCCATTCAAAGGCGATGAGAGCCCCCTCAAGAACCCTCTCTTAGCTCTATAAATAGAGCTCTTGGGCGTCTCTAATGGCAGCCCAAAACGTTGAAGAAAACCCGTCGTGGAGTAGTGACCTAAAGGGAAAAACAAGGAGAAAAACCTAGCAACAAGCCAGGTACGCCCAAGATCCCTCAAAACCCATCTCCACCATAGTTCCAAGGTCAATTTCCTTAGGTTTTTGCATGAAAAACCATGCAAAATGGAGCCCTAGAGACTCACCAAGGACCCAGGGACGTCCCCTGGGCCACACTAGTTCGACAGGGTCGAACCAAGGTGTCCTGAGGATGCCCCAGTTCTCCAACGAGCAGGACGTTCCAGTTGAAACATCCCACGTCGACGCGATTTGAAAAAACCAAACGGGCATGTCCAGGGACGCGCCCGCAAAAGAGAAAGTCGGGCGGAAAACCCGGCACGTCTGCAGACATGCCCACCGCAGATGCGCAGTTGGCTAGTGCTGCGGGTTTTTCGTTCCTTAAGGAAGCCAGGGCACACGTCGCAGACATGCAGCGCCCTCGCATTCCGTCTTTTTATTTTTAAGACTCCTATGTACGTACGACACTAAAACGCTTATAACTTGAGATCTAGAGCTCTGATTGAGGTGCCGCAAAAGGAGTTGTGTCTGTGTCGACGACGTAAAAAATCCAAACTATAAAATCCCTAATAAAGGCCTAATAAAAGGTGGGATTGACCCTTAGAATAGGATGGTGGCGCGTGGCCACTAGAACTTTAGAAAACTGAGGATACCAAGGCCCAATTAGGACCTTAAGACACCCATAGGCATAGGGATGGACCCCTAATGCCTAAGTAATAAGACCAATTACTCTAAAACCCATAAAAGATAGGTCAAACTAACCTTGATTCCCCATACCATGTTCAGGAGCATACGAGGACAAAAGGGTTAACGCGACCTAGCCAGATAGGTGCTCTATCACTACTAGATCCTTTTAAAAAGAACTATTATTATTTTGAGAACACATGTTTTAAGTACATGACTTGTTTAGCATGACTTAAGTCAACATGCATATGATAAATGCTTTGTACATAGACATGTTTTGTAAATGATTGCATATACATTATGCACATATATGTTTTGCAAAGAAGTGCATACATTGCATGATTTAAGTACTTGCAAAGATTGCATGTCCTTGAGGGTTGCCAAAAGACGCTAGATTGTAGGGGGCCAGGCAGTTGTGAGGGACCCAAAGAGGATAGGTTTTGAAAAGAGCTTTTGGCTTATTTGATCTTATGTGATTTGGGCTAGTAAGCCCGTGGGTGCTATGCCGAGGGGTCTGGGTTGGCCACCCGGCCTCTACCACTATTAGGTGGATGGGTACCACGGCCAAAAAGAGACAAGTCCCTACGTCGGCTGCATGTGGTACAAGGGGCTACCACTGGTGTCATAGCACTGGGTTAACGTGTCATAGGCCCCGTGGAGGCTATGACCGAGTGTCCTCAGGTACCCATGGACCACACGGCGAGGTGGTCGTGGGCATAGTGGACCCTATGGTTTGATGATTTATGTGCATTGCATATGGCATGATATGAGGTTGGTCGACCATACCATACCAGAGATCCATGAGTTGGATTCCATGAGGCATGTTATGCATATCACGATGTTATGATATATATGTATATGATACTTTCGATTTTGGATTATGTGATCCTTTAAATCGTTAGTATTTCAGTTTAACAATGGATTCTTATATCAATGTTGCACTTGAGTATTCAAACATACACATGTTTTGAATGAGCATATGATTTTAAAACATCTCAGGCATTATAAAACTAGTAGTGATAGGCTCCTACTGAGTATAGTATATACTCACCCAATCCTCAACATTTTTCAGACACCAAGTAAATACTTAAGGACAAGGAACGCTTGTGCTAGGAAGACACCCAGACTAAGTGTAAGTAAGTAAACCCCTACCTTATCTTTCAATGTTACTTGATTGTAGTTACTCTCTAATAGCTGGGGCTGTGACTAACACTTTCGTGGGAATAATATTGATTTAAACTTTGCCATGGCTAAATAAATTGAGAATGTGCTTTGACACTCGGGGTTTTTATGAAAGGTTGTTTTCCAAATGAAAAAGATTTTCATGCATTTCATATTTATAAAACAAGAGATCTTGCCTGTTTATCAAAATTGCATCATAAAAAAACCCGGGTCATGACACCAACCAACCCACTTTCCATATTTCAAGGGATTCCATGATTTTTTGAAGGGGGGAGATGTCCCTTCCTAAAAAAGTGGCATCTCCACCCTTAAAGCACCAAAAGGCAGCCACTTTGATTCCTCTTAAGAAAAACACTAGGCTGCCCTTCAAAACATCATCTTAGCCATCCAAATTCTTTTGTTTTAATACCTACTATACCTAAAATTTATTATAAAAGTTGTAAAAGAACATAAAAACCTAGGATTATAGGCATCTTTCCCTCGAAGAAAAAGATGCCTCCTTCACTTTGAGGAGGGCGTCCTTTTTCTTCCCCCATTATTTCACCTGTTTGCCTTAAACTTTCTTCTCTTTTGCGTGCTAATTTCCTTTCCAAGGTAGGACTACCTCTTCTCCAACTATTCCACATTTGGGCTTGAGATTGTGGTTCTTCTTTAGAAGTTGGTTTACTCCTTTTGACCTTTATCTCTTTTGAATTCTCTTCAACTTTTGTTGTTGCTAGTTGTTTCTTTCATTGCCTAAGTTCTTTTTAGTTGTGATTCAAGATTCAAAGTTATTTCTCCTTGAAGTGAAAGCCAAGGGAAAGTCACTTTGAATCTAATCTCATCCTTACTTAAATATTTTGTTAATGATTCCACTCTCATGCTTCTTTTCCAATAGTTGTTTTCAATGGTTCACATGAAACTTTCTAGAGATTTGGATATTGATTAAGGTGTACTGGGGGATTATATTTGGATTACATATTTGTAATGCATGGTGCACCTATTTCATGAATAGAACACATCATCTTTTGTAGTGTTCCTTCTTTTCAATACTTGTTGATGTTGAATGAAATCTCTTTTAGTTGATGGATGATAACAAGTTCTTCTTATTTACTTGTTGCATGTTGATGTCATGGTATGATAATTAATTGTATGATTTGTTTTAATTTTCCAACCATTCGACCAAAATCCTACGAAAACCATGCATACAACTCAAAAGAGTGATTCTTGAAGGTTTTTAGGTTGAAGATAGGAAATTTTGGAACTCTCCTCCGTTGCTTGTAGATCATTATTTTAATTACTATTTCAACAAGCATGAGAAACACTTACCAAATCATGTTGATACCATGTGTACGATCCATAATTGGTGCATATGGTTTTGAATGATTTGGTGGGGTTAAATATCAAGCCTGTTGATTCCATTCATGTTAGTGAAAGTTAGTTTAATTAGTATTTTATTGTTAATCTTGACTAGATTGTTAGCATATTGTTTGATTAGTTTGCTAGTTGTTAAAGTTTTCATTCTTATAATTTCCATTTCATTCTTTAGGATTTGCATGATTAGGAAAGTAGTTGATTAGTTGCATGTTTCCTTAGATTATTTTTTAAATTTTCATGTTTAGAAAAGTTGATTTAAGAAAGTTGTTAAAACTGTATTTTTAGAAAGTTTTAATTTAGGAAACTCTTTAATTTAAGAAATTCATAATTTTGGAAAATTTACATTTAGGAAAGTTTTATTTTTTGAAAGTGTGTGATTTAGGAAAGTGTTAAATTTTCATGTTATAAGTTTTAGAATAATTTCCATCTATACATTTTAATTTCTATTTTTAGTTTAGGAAATGATCTTTTGAATTTGGTCAAATTAGATAATTTAAAGTAGGCACCACTAGTGTCACATCTGTTTGATTTCTGGTGGGATCGACCTCCTCGCATGAATTACGACAACCAGTTCATGTGCTTACAAGATTTAACTTAATCATAGTAAATTCCTTTCTAGGTTTTGTTTGCATGTCATCATACTTTTTTTATGCTTGAATTGTTTGAGGTTCTTAAGTAGTTGAAATTTGGAATTTTTCTCTTTTTAACTTTGTGCTTTGTTTCTAGCAATCTAAACATTGTTTTTTATTGAATCCTTAGGAAACCATTTAGTTTTTCATGTTGTTTATTTGATCAATTGATTAATTTGCATGATAGTTTGCTTTAGATCCATCAATTCTGGCCATTTTTGGGACCCTAGAACCATGCGCACAGTCCATGGATCATGTGTGTGGTGCTTGCTAGGATTACTGTTTGATTCTTGTTTAATGTACTTGCATAATATTATTTAGTAATTTGATCTAGTCATTTGCATACTATTTTAGATTTACAAAGTTTTCTTTTTGAATTTTAGGAAGTTCTACTTTTTGTAAGTTTTAGGTTAGGTAAGTGTTAAATTAGGAAAGTTTTTAATTTAAGTAGTTTCCTTAAGATTTGTTGTGTAATTTGATTCGTTCTAATTTAGCACTAGTTTTTTTAGTTGCTTACATGTTCGTTAGGCAAGTTTCCATTCTACTTGCTTAGCTTTATTTTTAGAAAGTTTCTTTTAATTCTAGTTTGTAATTCCATGCATGTTTCCTTCTTAATTTATTTTAATTTCCTAGTTTAATTACATCTCTATGTCTTTGGCTAAAGTTAATCAATTTTAATAAGATCCAAACTATTAAAAATGTGTGAGATTCCTTATGGGATTGACCTGACTTACTTGAATTTACTACAATTGATTCGTGCGCTTGTGAGTAATGTTAAAGCTACACCCTACTAATAGCGAAGCAAAAAGTCAGGTGGTAGCAATTATGGGAAGGCCCCACCGCGACAACTTGTCTCCCCATATAGACATGACTATGTATTATTCCACAGTTGGTGTTAGTAGAGCATGGCAGTGGATCCCAACGGGGATGTTTAGTGATCCATGTTTCTTTAGTACATGCGCATGTAGATTTTGATGAGATAGCATGATGAGATGCTTAGTATGAGTACTCAAGGTCATTATCTGGGAGTATGTATGTTTGTAGATGAGACATTGATGACTTTATTCACTTTTTTTAAAATTTTGAAGTTATTTTTGTAATATCAATGATTATGTTAAATCATTTCCAACATATATATATATATAATCTAAAAAGGTTGGGGGATTTTTCTTTTCAATTTTACAGACACACTCTCTCTTTCCAACTAACTAAATTCATTTTATACTCTTAATTATAATAAGGGATCTTGGAAATAGTGAACTGTAACTAAGGAAAGAGACTTAAGGGATTAATTAAGTAGAAGATAATTCTTAGGAAAATAATTAAGTTCTAAGAGATAGGAAGAGGTAGAATGAGATAGGGTATGATTGCATAAAATGTAGAGTGAAAGGTTTAATTGAAGAACTTAAACACTTGGAAGGAGCAAACTGGAGTTTGCACAGGGGGGGTTTGTCTTGTGCATGCATGCAAACTAGTCCAAATAGTAGAATAATGGTGGTTGTCTTGGTTGCATGCATGGCAAGAAACTAGCCATACATGTGGAGGAAAATGCTTTAGAAATAAACCTCTTCTCCCTCCTCCATCCCATGAACAAATGCTAATAACCCTAGAAATTGGTGGAGAACCTTGAAGAAAAACCTATAAAATAGAGGAGAAAATAGTTGGCAAAGAGTGGCAAATTTGGGCAAGAAGTGGAGCTACACGCATGCTCTTGCAGTGAACCATTTTTTATTAGAGCTGCAAATCAGGAAGGAAAAACTAAGTAAAATAGTTAGGTTTCCAACTTGGCAAAGGAAAGTGTAAGGGAGAGTTGAGGTGGAAGCTAGAAGGAGAGTTGAAGCAAGGCTACTTCTTGGTGCATCCCTAACATCAGCTAGAGACTACACCAATTGGAATAGGAAAGCACACACATCTTACTTGGAATCAAGGATTTCTCTAAGAGGTAGCAGAAATTGGGAATTGCGTTAATGTTTTCCATGTTTTTGCCTAAAAAATAGTAGGTGATTAGTGAAATTTCTTTAAGAAAAACTATGGGATTGAATATGTAATGCATAGCTTGTAAGGATGCAATTAGAATAGAGTGATTCAGTGCATCTATTTTCCCTTAAATATTTATATAGATCTTCATGTCTACTTCAGTTTTAGTTATTAAATTAAGTGAGCATTGTGTTCTTGTTTCACTTTTGAATTGTATAAGAAGAGTAGGTTACATGTTAAGCCTTCGGGACTTCTTATTTAGGTAGAGACACATGGACAAATTCATATTGGAAATGCCCATGCATTTCCACCTTGATGAGCAATGATTTCCTCATAGAATGGTATGACAGATTGCTGGCCATGAATGGTTGAAGATTTGTATCTATTTTGAATTTGAACGAGGGCATTTGACAAGGGAGCTTGAATGGGAAACTAGGCATAATTTGTTGCACAGTTGAGTAGGTAATTGACTCTTGATTTCATCCCTACATATGCCATCTATATTCAATGATTTTTTAAGTATAACGTAAAAAAATTTGGATGTAATTGCAAGGATAATGTTGGACTAATGTGGGGCTAAAATTCATTACAATTAACAAGGGAGATTAAGTAAGCAATAAAATGTAATTTTCTACACTATTGAGCAAGAAATTGACACCCTATTCCACCATGTTTTTGGGCACTTAATTATCTCGTTAATAATGGGATAAAAGGGATAAATGATAACATGAAATGTGAGAATGATTGTGATCAAATTTAAGGTGAAAAATTTTGCAAGACTTTATAACAAAATGGGATTGGAAATTGTTTGTAAAAGGACACCAACCCTGCAAAAACAGTAGGGAATGCTTTGATCATACTTGAATTATATAATGAAATTTTAGTTGTATTTGAACATCACTTGTTTGATATGGTAGCTAATGATTATATCTAAATGATTCTCTAAATTGGACTAGGAATTTCACTTAATTAAAAAGTGATTCAATTTAGATAAAGGCAATAGTAAAAACATGCTCCCTGCTGGAATGCGTGTGATAGATCTAATGGAGTGACAACTCAAACCCTTAGCAAAACTTAGAGAAACCTCCGTAGATGTCCATGCTAGGTGTACAATGTTAGTGACCCCATATATTAAGAGAAAGTCAAGTGAATTGGGTTGTCTTTTGTGGTTGAATGTAGTAGATGTAGATGATATTTATGTTTAAGTGCCTCATTCTACAAAACTATTTATGAAATGAGAAAACCATGTGAAAAGTGAGGTTTTTGGTATTTGTATAGGAATGACGAACTACACTATGTTTTGATCCTGTATTGGTGATTTTGCTCTGTATCAGCTTATACATATAGTGGATGAGTTGTTAGACTAGTGGATCAACATTTTGGCTAGTATGGATGAATGCAATGCCCTATTTTGTGAGCACAATACAGGCCAACATACTATACATGGACATTCTGACCTTGCTCAACATGTTATATCATGCATACATTCGTGATTGAAACATAAACCATGAGCAATAAAATTTTACTCCACCCATAAATCAAGTGAATGGTTTTTCTGATTGGAGCATTGATGCATTACTATTCAATACCTATTGAAAAGGAAATGATATCTAGAGAACCATTGAGCATAGGAATAGATGTAAGTTTGTCCAGGGAATAACTTCCCATCATTGTTCTCAAACTATTATAAACCAATTTCTTTTTATGAGGGTGGAAATTTAGCATATGTAGCTAGTCTCAGTTTTAAGTACTCCATGAACTCTCTAGTTAAAATATGATATAGTTAAATTTAAGGGCTAAAATGTAGCATGGGTTTTTTCATAATAAGGAGATATTTAAAATATGATATATTTGTTTTGCTCATCAAAATAACTAAGGACCTACCTAATGTAATACGCAAAGTATAAGAAAATTTCTTCTTTTAGTTGGGTATGTGGAATTACACTATAAAATTTGTATGTGATACATTTTATATGGTTTAGTCTTGATTTAAAATTTTGGGATTTTGGAAAGAAATATCCCAAGGTTACACAGGTACACTTGAACCAGTCAAATCAAGATCTAGTTTTTCTTGGATCTTACCTATAAGTTAGGCTCTTTGTACTGAATGAGATTATCAGCTCGAATATCTAATCTGAGTAGTCATCTTCTTCATCGATGGCCTACCAACGCTGGCACTAAAACCCTTCTTCTTCTCCTCACTGGTGTGATGCGGCTTCTTTGGCGAGTAAGTTACTCTTCTATAAGAATAGTTGCTCCTCACTTGTCTCTTTCCTCCCTCTTCTCCTTCCCCTTCACCTTCTTCTTCTTCCTATTTGTGACAACCCAAGTTTTTGTAACACATTTTGTAATACATTTTTCAAAGGCAGGGCACCATTAGTAGTGAAAAATTTTCACAAAACAAAGCAGTGAAAATTCTTTTCTTTAGAACTTGTTTTGTAAAACCAAGTCATCACTTTATACATATCATAAGTAGAATTTTGTACAAGATAAAATTCCATTAAAGGAATATGCTTTTATTAAATTCCAGAATCCATCCAATGATTCATAGTACAGCTCGGGTATCAGTACAATACTTGTCCAAATTATATAATCCAAATTTCAAACCTCACCATACATTAAAAACTTTCAATACAATTCAATGTACTCAAATAAAAATACATGTCTTCAAGGGATATACCAATTGATTATTCTTCCAAATCTTCTTAGGTCTTGAGCTCCCAATTCTCCTTCTCTGTATTTGAGATATTGTAAATATTCAAATATTTACAATATCTCATCAAGCTATGCTTGGTAGGGGATTCAAGAAGTGTAATAATTTGATAGTATAATCCTAATATTTCATAATTCCATTATTCATACTCATAGATCAATCTCTTTACTTTGTCACATATGTACATCCTTACACATACATACTATATATGTTGTGTGTGTGTATATATATATATATATGGTCAAAACCGTGAAAATAGTTAATATCTCAAACATTGATAGTCACACTCAGACACACTGAGTTGATCAATCATCTAGACTCTACTGGAAAATATTCCCTCATATGGGCACTATCATCACACTCAACCATACTGAGTTGATAAAACATCCAGACTCTGCTAGAGAAAATCTCCCTTATTTGGGTAGTATCGTCATCTCATTATGCCATGCATCATAATGCACAAAACGTAAAGGACTACTATGCTGCAGTATAATCTGTACCAGAACACTCGAATAACTACTTTCATACTCCATGGATACCAAATGTGTAAAATCATCTATGTTATGTTTATATGGGGAGATAAACTGTCACAGTGGTGGCCTTCCCATACTTTCCCCACCTGACATTTTGCCTCTCTTTGGGCACGGTATCATCATATATATCACATTTTAGAGAGTGGGAGGCCAAACCCTTGTAACCCTCCTAGCATAGCATCCTCAAGCATGTGCCTGTTTAAAACAAAAGCCACAAGCCTCCTTGCTTGTATATAAAATATTCTTTTACTTATCAGATGTCTTGTCTGTTTATATCATCATCCTTGTATTTTGGTATTCTTATATCGAGGATAGGATTTCATTTAAAAGTTAGGAATCATCATTTACAATGACTATAAGTTTAGGGATCACCATTCTATATGAATGATTCCCATGTATTGATTATTATACTTATCAGACAATTTGTCTATTTATCTTGGGCTGGAATACCTTTTAGTTCCCTATTCACTTAGGGTTTTCCTCAATTCTAACTTAACCATTTCACACATGTTTTGGTTGGATCATAAGGGTTTTCAATGGATTTAATACAAGTATTTACATTATACTTGTCAACATTTCCGGACATAAGATCATGTATTCAACATGTATTCCTCATGTAGATGCATTCATAAAATCCTCCTACCTTTAAGTAGTGATCCATCTCTTCAAATCTTCCATGATCCTGACTAACGTATGTAATCTATAAATCCACACATACTGTCAATATTTATACAATTTGAATAATCCTATATTTTTTATCCTATCTATATTCTTTGTCTAATCTTGTCCTTTGATATAAAGGATCTAAATCTTTTGTCCTATCATGATCTGGCTTCCTCAGATAGTGTTTATCCTATTGATCAATGGATTTGATGGTTAGAATGATCTTCTAGTCTTTCAAATCTAAGTATTTTCTATTCTAAGTCTTTGTGTATTCCTTTCTTTGATCTTGATCTTTCATAGATCCTTTGATCAACAATTTCTACTTGTTGATAAAGATCAAGAGCTTAGATCTTCTATCATCTAGTTCTTCTTTGATCTAGGTTTAGTTGTTTGATCATCCCTAAGGGGAATAATCTTAGTTCTCTTCCTTTAATCGTATTTGATCAAGGGTTTGGATTCACTATCTAGATTTGTCTACAACATACATACATGGATAGATAATAAAATACAACATTAGGATTCTTATTGTTCTTGATCATTCAAGATCTTATAGATCTTGTTTGATCATCCTTATAGTACCTAAATTTTTTATTAGGATTAGATAATTTACTAACCTTTTATGCTCTTATTATTATTATTATTCAACCAGTTAATGTTTTACTAGTTGAAGATACCTTATTATATCCTAAGTGTAGACAACTCTTATTTCCAATTGACTAAGGCTTACTAGTTGAATGGCTAAACACAAAGTGGTTACTTCAATCCTCATGTAAGGAAGCATTTATACCTCACAAACGTCAATGGATGGTAGGGGAAGAGTGAGGCTCTATTAGAAAACCCCTTAACCAGCATGTTCAACATTCACTAGAGTGGCCTTAGCTCAACCTTTCATAAGGTTCCTATGAGCATTTTAACCATAAGTACTCTTTCTAATTGATTTTAATTAAATCCATGAACATTTAAAATGTCATTCATGGGGTTTATTATTGTCCTAGTTCTGGCCAAGGATTTGATAATCCTTATATTTTCCTACTAACTATAGCCCTTACTAATATTAAGTCAAAGCCATACACTCATCTTAATTGTCCATGAATCTCTATATTCCATTAGTTTACATTTTTGGTGATTAATGCTCATCATATCTTAGCAACTACTTGAAAATTGAATCTACTAATAAAATTTGACAACAATTAAATCATAAACTTTGAATCATAAATCCAATATAAGTTTAACAACCATTTACACTAACATACTTCCTATTAATGTAACTTAACCTAATGGAATAAAACTATACTAAATCTAGCATGATCCTAAGTTATGAAATGCATGAAATTTTACTACTAATCTAATGGAACCATGCTAAAATCTCAAATTTAAACTAACATGGCCCTAAGATAATTAAATCTACCAACCTAATAATAAACTAATAACATTTAGAGCATAGCATGCTAAAATTTAAGAATTGCACTATCATGCTTCCTATTTTATAACACAAATCACATTTACAATTCTATTATGAAATAAAAGACAATTAAACTAATTAGATTAAGATTATTAGAAACTTTTACTTACGATCCAACCATTAGATTTTAGATCTTTTTCTTTAGATCAAGGGTTTTAATTACATTTAGGGCTTTGGCTCCATTATGATCCAAAGATCATAACCACTTGTTTTGTCACATTTAATCCATTATCTAACTAAATTTCAACATAATCCCATTCATACAAGCCATCCAAAGGGTCTGATCATGCTTGATCTTATTGATCAAGCGGATCCCTTTGTATTTTTAGGGTTCTTCTACCATAAATGGTAGATTCCTCATTTTATGTTACGTCTATCAAAATTAAATCATGGATATTACTTGATTTCAACATTATGTCATCATTGCATTAGATCCCCAAGATCTGATCATCTCAGACCTTGAAGATCATGAAAATTAGAAGCTTAATTCCTAAAAATAGAAAGTTTCTTGAATATTTTTTATTATCAATTTTATGATTTCAAAAGAAAATATACATTCTAAGCTTTCCATATCTTCTTTCCAATCTTAATTTGGAGTTAAGATGACTCAACAATTGAAGATTGAAGTTCATAGTCATTCTGAGGGTCTAGATTTGATCTAGGCCCAGTAGAACTGACAGCCCAAATTGTTTGGGTGGAGCAGGTCCAGTCGTGCCGAGTGGTCGACTCGCTCCCGTTACCGGGATGCAAGTCGAATGCACTCCCATAGGACTACTGCTATCGCGCGGACATTTTGTCAGAACATTGTCACATGCAAGGCGTGCAGGCAGAGATGCTCCCATAGGGTACATTTCCGTGCGGCATTCTGCTGCTGCATCCTAGGAGCCGATCTTATTAGGAAGATCGTATAGTCCTTTTGGACCGTCCAATCAATTCCTCTTCAATCAAAGGCTCAAAACTTGATTAAATTTCATGAAAATTCTACCCTAAGGTTTTGGGTCCTTGTGGATTGATTGGACGGGTCAGATTTTCCATCTAAGTCCTCCATCATATAGAAATGAAGGGTTTTTGTCCTTACTTGATTTTTATTATTTTTAACTTAAAATTAATTTTAGAAAAATAAAATTTATATAAACTAACATGAAATAAGTATGGGAAGAGTGTTGGAGAAAAACATACATTTTGTGGTCCAATTTAAAAGAAATATCCACTTGATGATAAGATCGCACGATAACTACTTGTTTTGTGATTTTCTGTTGATTGAACCATTGGATCTTGAATTTTATTTTGGGGTTTTGTTGATAAGGTAGTTAAGGACAATCTAAATGGTGGGATTGATTTGGAGCAAAGTGCCTAATTGAATTTAGGTCTCTTGTTCCAATTTAGAGAGAGGAGAGAGAAAGTGAAAGAAGAGAGATTTTTGGAAGTTTTGGAAATTTGGGAATGAATCTAGATCTGGTTTTACAGGGAAAACAAGATAATTTCATGAAAATTTTAATGAACATTTTTGAAAGATTTTTGGGGGTGTATTTGTAGATGTTTTTGAAATTTTCATAATTACTTGTAATAATTATGTTTTAATTCTTTTAAATATTAAATTAACATTGGATCCTCCACTACCACCTCCTTCTCTACTATCAGTCAACCACTTATTACATGTTTTCTAGCCGTTGGATCCATTTGGGGGCCCCTTGTGGACCTCACTAAGGTGTGAAAAGACCATTGTGTCCTTTTATGGAAAAAAATATGTTTTATTCTCCCAAACTCGGAATTGAGCATACTTAGTGGTGTTGGAATTGTATTTCTAAGAAAATTCTAAATATTGATGTCTTAGATCTCAGTTATAGGTAAAATTACCATTTTACCCTTTTATTCATAAAAATGAAGAAAATTAGGGATTTTTTATTTTAACTCAGAATTGAACGTACTTAGTGCCATTTCGATTGATTTTTGGAGTACATTCATAATTTCTATATTTTAAATTGTGTTTTAATCTTTATAAAATATAATTTCTAATAACCTAATATTCCAGCTCAAAATTTTTAAAAATTCAAACTAAATGATTTTCTCAATTAATTTACAAAAATTGGGGTTATTACACTATTCTTCTCTATTTTTTCTAGTCAGGTTTCCTCTCTTCATGTGTGTATGGCTCAAGAAGATGATCACTTAAATAGGAGCATGTGACTTTTAAAGTCGTTTACAACAAACAACTTTAAAAGAATGTGACTTTCGTTTATTGTAAATGACTTTAAAAGACACTACTTTTAAAGTCCTTTACAACAAATGACTTTAAAAACTAATATATTTTCAATTCAAATATATATATATATATATTAGATTTTAGTACTTTACAATATCTTAGATAAATACACAATGAAACTGATATTTTATGATACTTGACTTTGATTCTTGCATTCTTTACACACACATATAAATAAACACATGAATAAGAAAATCAAAGTATTTTTTTTATTGGATCCAATGTCACATATATCAAATGTTACATATTATTATATCTTATTAATACAATATCATGATCAAAGAGCTAATTTAAGGGGAAAAGGATAGAGATAGACACAAGGACTAGATGAGGAGGCCATCATGCCACTCGTGAGAAGAAGAACATGAACATGGGATATAGGAAAAAATGACATGACTTCGGAATTTTATAGATGAACAAGGATTTTTATAGTCATTTAGTCATAAATGACTTTAAAAGTATAAGCTTTTGAAGTCTTTTGAGTCAAACAACTTCAAACGCACACACTTATTTTGGTGCTAAGACAAATTTTACAAGCCAAAGGAGTTTTAAAGTCATTTAGATGTAAAGGACTTCAAAAGTCTATAAATGACTTTAAAAGTCATTTAGTCCTAAATGAAATTAAAACTCCTTTCCCGTTTAAAATTCCTCTTTGAGCCAAAATAATTCTATATTTTTGAAGTCATTTGACTCAAACGACTTCAAAAGTTTATACCTTTAAAGTCATTTATGATTAAACAACTTCAAATGTAAATCACTTTTAAAGTCATTTATATGTAAATGACATTAAAAATATAAACTTTTAAAGTTGTTTGAGTTGAAAGACTTTAAAAGTCCTTTTCGATGAAAAAATTTCTCTTCATGCGAGACTATAGAAGTTGTTTCTGATTAAACGACTTCTTAAGTCTTTACTTTTAAAGTTGTTTTTTCTAAATGACTTGTAAAATATTTACGAAGTCTATAGATAAAATAACAACTTCTTTATACTGACTTTAATATCCTCCTATGTAGCAATGCTAGTGCTTAAAATTTATAACTTTCTTTAATTGTTATCTAGGTTAATTTAGGTTTTAACTAAATTCTTGTTTATTAAGAGTCTCTATGAATCCACCTATATTTGTTAAGTTTATGATACAATTGACCTGTGCACTTGCCAAAGTAATATTTAAAATGAAATTACTTCCTTTTTCCTAGGTGTGTCACTCACCATGGAAGAGAAAATATCCAAGAGGGAGAAAGCCTAGTAAAAAATATTGATAATTCTCTAAAGAAGGAGAGAGATCAGGCCTAGCCTTGAGCCTCTAATAAGAAATGGTCAAAGATAGTAGTGTATAAGCCCTAGAGAAAACATTTAATGCAGCTCCTAAGAAAGAGGCCTCTCCAACTAGGAGCCAAGCACCTCTCTTCTCAACCTTCAATAAGACGTCCAAGACTCTCTTCCTTTTATAATAATCAAGTTTCCTAAACTATTTATAGAAAACTAGTAGCCAAAACCAACACCCATATATTCTCTTTCAAAGTCTTTTCCCACCTACTAAATTCTTAAATACCAACAGGTTTTATTTTAATGCAGCAAATTTCACCTTGCTCCCCAAGTAAAAAGCTATGCCCCACTTTCTTTAAGAAACTTCAAAGTAGCCACATTTCCACCCTTGTCTAAATTCAATGCCTTTCCCAAGTTATTAGAAAAACTTGCTCCAATAGTAGCCAAGGATTTCAACGTGTTTTCATACAAACTAGAAATTAGATAACCTTTCCAACCTTCTTCCCAACTTGTTCTATAATAAGACAAGTCCCACTTTCTAAAAACATCTTTCTATTACCTTCCACTTTCCAAAACATCTACTAGCTCCAATCCAAGGTTTCCTAAGTTTTTGGAAGCTTCCCCTCATGTAAATGCGCCTCCACTCCTTCCTAGTTGCCTACCTTCCTTTAGAAAATAATTCCACCACCTGCTAATCAGGGAAGCTTGTTCCAAAGTAGCTCAAGGTAGGACAAATCCTAGCCCTTTATAAATACATCCAAAAGTCCCCACTTTCCAATTAAAGATCCTTCCTATCTTCCAAACAAAACATTACACATCTCATGAACCTTTCCACTTTCTTTCTTTAGGAAACAACTTCCTGACCAAAACACGTCTAAGCACTTTTGAAAAAATAGCTGTACATTCCCTTTTTATAAAGCATGTCTTCTTCACTTTGTTTCCTTTCCAAATAAGACATGTTATTATTCCTACATGTGTGATTGCTCCACCTTCTAAATATGGAAATGCCATCTTTGACCCATTGACCAAGTCAATCATGTAAGAAGTGCTTTCGACTTGCTATGTCTATAAACCTTTGACTAATCTTTTGTTAGTCATTGAGGCATATATTTGAAATGTTCAAGTCATCCTCTCACGGAATTGTTTTGATTCAATCCAAGATGTCTAACAAAGGTTAAAGCATGTCTTTCATTCTTGGCTCCAAAATGATGATTTCAATGATCCAAACCAATGAAAATGTCCATCTTGATGTTATCTTCTCATTCATGATCAATCATACTTAAAATTCCATGTTACAAGAGATTTTTAAATAGGTCTTGATTGTTCTAGACTAGAATGCTATTGATTTTTGTCAATCTGCTACTAATCTTAAAAACTTTAAATTCTTATGCTCTTGGCTTTTGAAATGTATATCCAAGGAATCTTTCCTTGGATGATGGACTAACTTCTTTTTAGATTTTCAAAACACCAAAAACAAAAATAGTAGTTGTTCCATGTAACCTAATCCTACAAAATACAAAATAAAACATACTAAATGATAAAATAAGTAATTCTATAATTCAAAAATGCATGTTATAGGGATATTATATGCAATAATTATGTGTATATCAAATACCCCCCAGACTTACAAAAAGTGAAAATAGAAACAGAAAATCCTAACTAATTACTTTCACAAGTTCTATCTTTTACATTAAGCATATGCCAAAAGCCTTTAAACCCATAGTTGCAGTGACCCTAATTTTTAAATTTTATTCTATTCAATTTTTATTAAATTGCAATTGAAATGAAATGTCGATTTGAAATTATATGTTTAGAGTTTCAAGGAAATGAACTTTTGAAAGATATAAAAATTGACCATCGAAACCTTAGTAAGTGGAATGTACTTCAGAAGAGCTTTCTAATGGCACTAAGAATATTGAACTAGGATATCAGACGAGCACACCCAAATATTTCAAATAAAGGTATAAAATTGATAAAACACCCAAGCACATTTTGGTAATCTTGGCAATAGGCCCCATAAAGTGGCCCCACCTAAAAAAGTTGATCAAACTTCATCCACTGAATCATTACATGACATCATGATGCTTCTAACTAAATTCTTTTGAATGAAAAGCAAAAAACATAATAATGAATATTTATTATTAAAATAAATTATATAAAAATAAAGTAATTGAGAAGAGGGCCCAAAGTTGATATCAGCAGTCCCTACTCCTGGCACATAAGAGATGCAAGAGATAATTGAAAGATTTGTAGGCTACTCTCCTCTTCTTTCTTTTCTATTTCTAATTGAATGCTAGGATTTCACTAAAGAATTTGAACGACATGGCTCATTTGCCACTTCCCTCTTCTCCCTTGTTGTGCATTGACCGAAACAAGGATTTTTTGGTTACCTAGAAATGAACTTTGACAAAAATTGATGAGATTTTCCATGAATTTGTCCAAAAAGTTAGGGAAATAAAGTTTCAATGATAGATTGAGGAAAATCCATTTCAAATCTACTCTTTATGATGAAGATTAATGCAATTTGGAGAAGATTTGGATGGAAAATGGAAATTTCATTGACTGCACCATTTTTTTACTATTGCAATAGTTTTTCATTATTTTCATTGCAAAATGGTGACAGAATGTTTCCAATATCATTGGGAGTGAAGGCAAAGTTCAAATATACAATTATCTTAAGTTTTTTCTACATTTTAGTTTTTTTTTATAAATGTTTATAGTCGCCGATGATAATTGTTTTTTGGTCACCCTCTCTAGCTACAGTGACCATTTTTGGGAAACTTTCTAATAAAATTTTTGATACTTTTGGTTCCACTTTATTTCTTTAGGAAACCACCTTCCAATCAAAACACGTCAACGCACTTTTGAAAAACCACCCGCACACTCCCTTTTTATACAACACTTCTTCTTCACTTTGTTTAGCTTTCCAAATAAGACATGTTGTTATTCCTTCAAGTGTGAGATCTCCACCTTCTAAATATGAAAATGTCATCATTGGCCCATTGATCAAATCAATCTTCTAAGGGTTTTTTTTTACTTGCTATGTTTAGAAACCTTTGACTAATGTTTCCTTAATCACAAGGTATATATTTGAAGCATCAAAGCCATCCTCTCATGGAATTATTTTGATTCAATCCAAGACATCCAATAAAGTCTATGTGTATTTTGATATTGGCCTAAAAACAATGATTTTCAATGACCCAAACCAATGACATGTCCATCTTGATGTTATCTTCTCATCCATGAGTAGTGGTGCTAAAAATGCCTCGTTCCAAGAGATTTTTAGAGAGATCTTGACCATTTTGCTGAGATAGCCGTTGATTTTTGTCAATTTGCCACTAATTTCAAAAACTTTAAATTCTTTTGCTCTTGGCTTTTAAAATGTATATCCAAGGAATCTTTGCTTGGATGATGGACTAGCTTCTTTTTATGGTTTCAAAACACCAAAAAGTACAATACTTGCTCCATGTATTCCTAATCTTGCAAAATGCAAAACAAATGCTATTTAATGATAAATTAAGTGATTCTAGGACTCAAAAATGCATGTTCTAGGGATATTAAATGTAACAATTATGTGTATATCAAAAAACATAGTTACATGTCCAACAATCATAAAATGAAAGTTAATAGTTGATTAAAGATACATACAAAAGAAAATAATTTAATTCCAAATCTCCTATGTGACATGAACAACTTGAAGGAAACTACTGAGGATACAAAAACCTATGTAGCACTCTAGTTTGGGCTAGGCTATAATGCTCTCATGTAGTAAGGAACAAAATTATTCATACCACCCTAACATAAGGTATAGTGGTGGGGCGAGATACAAGCTCAATGAGAAATACATGAGCAAAATAATTTTAGAATTTATAAACAATTTAGAGATAACACCAACCTAATAACTCCTTTAGGGATGCTGGTAGCCCAGCCCAGGCTTGTGTTTTTTAGTTGTACACAATCTCATAAGAGAGAGAGAGAGAGAGAGAGAGAGAGAGAGAGAGAGAGAGAGAGAGAGAGAGAGAGAGAGAGAGAGAGAGAGAGAGAGAGAGAGAGTTCCATTTTCAATTTTCTAGAATGCATGCATGATTCTATGATTTATGTAGCTTCAGTCAGGTAGTTCCCCTTCTTAGTATTGCCCTTAAATGTCTACAACTGTATATCCATGCAAAAACAACACTACAATTCCATTAACAAATTTCAACAAATATGCATATTCAATTACATCATAACTGCAATCAAGTTTCCTTCCAAGTAACATACAATGTTTAATAGCATTTTCTAACAAGTTCAACATCATAAAATGGAATAATTCTACAATCACATTTCAGTACATACATACATACACACATACATATACGTATTTACTCATAATATATCCCAACTCCATTTCATCTGTTTATAGTATCTCATAGTACCCTACTAAGCCATGTCACTGACATAGGGGTCAATAGAGTAATTGAATCTAGTCAAACTCTAGTGTGTCCTCAGTTAAGTATCATATTTTGACCACTAATACCCTACCGTGTCTAACACCTACCAGTGGGTTTGCTGAGCAATCTAATTGGGCAACTCCTAACAAATTGTGAGATACTATACCCAATGAGATAAAAAGTATGCCTAGGGATCTACCAAGCAATCCAACTAAGACAAGTGTCAGCTGGTTCCCAAATAGTATAATCACATCCAACCCATATGCACCCCCACATAATCACATTCTGTGGCGACTCGGGTTTTTGTAACACGTTTTGTAAGGTATTTTGAAAGGCAGGGCCATTGAACTTGGTAATTTGACCCTTTTTATACTCTTCTTCAAACTTGGAGGCTATTTCCACACAGTTTGCTAAGGTAGTGGGTTTAGTACCCAGCACCTTTATTTTCAGCCCTGGGTGTAGCCCTTCAATGAATCGATCCACGGTGTGTGTTTCTATGTTACACACATGAGTCGCGAATCTCCTTAGTTGTGTGAACTTGTTATCATAGTCCACCATCGACATATTCCCTTGCTTTAGGTCCAAAAATTCTATCAACTTCCTTTGTTGTACATGAGAAGGAAAATATTTATGGTTGAATGCTTCCTCAAATTCTTCCCATGTAATATCTTCAGAATTCGAGAAGAAGGTGTTGTTAACTGATCTCCACCAAAATGCAGCTTCTTGTTTGAATAAGTACATGACAAATGTCACCTTCAACTCTGAAGGAGTACGTAGTGCACTAAAAGTCTTTTCAACTTCATATATCCATTCCTCAACCTTTTCAGCTTCACCCTTGCCATTATACACTGTACTCATCTTTTGAAGTCTCTCCATCATTTTGTCAACTTTTTCTAGTGCTAATGGGGATTTTTCAACTTCTTCACTTGGTACAAGGGAAGATTGCCCATGTCCTAGTGTGGGAGTAGCTGGTGGTGGTGTTGGTGTAGTATGTCTCACCTCAAGCTGAGCCTGCGTACTTGGTATTTCTACAGGAGGTGATGAACCTTGGGGTTGTAGTAGGTGAGGAAGGAGGTTCCTTAACATCCTTGTCATCATCTCTTCCATATTACTCATGGTTACCTTATGACTCTCTTTGGTGGCATCTGCTCATAAACCAAAATTCTATCAGTCCTCCATACAACTACTTCTATCTTAATCTAGACTTGGATTATAATCTCTCCTTTGAACATATTTGTACTATACTGTGACCGGATGAATCGCTTTGATACCAATTGTGGCGACCCGAGTTTTTGTAACACATTTTGTAATGTATTTTGAAAGGCAGGGCCCTTAAAAGTGTAAAAAAATTTCACAAAACAAAGCAGCGAAAATTCTTTTCTTTAGAACTTGTTTTGAAAACCCAAGTCACCACTTCATACATAACATAAATACAATTTGTGTACAAAATAAAATTCCATTAAAGGAATATACTTTTATTAAACTCCAGGATCCATCCAGTGGTTCATAGTACAACCAAATATATTACAATACTTGTCCAAATTACATAATCCAAAACTTAAGCTCACCATACAATAAAACTCTCAACAAAGAAAAATACATTTCTTCAAGGGTTTACCTTGAAGATTATTCTCTTCAAGTCTTCTATCGTCTTCGACTCCTAACTCTCCTTCCCTGTATCTGAGATATTGCAACATTTACAATATCTCAGCAAGCAATGCTTGGTAGGGAATTCAAGAAGCATAATAATTGACAATGTAATTCCAATACTTCATAATCCCATTATCCCTAAACATACGCTTTACATTGTAAATTATGTATATCTATATACATATATACCCTTCATGGGTAAACCAGTTAAATTTATGGAAGTAATCAAATATCATTCCCAACTAAGCTGATCAATTCTCTTCATTTTGAGAATTTAGTATTACAGCTAATCTTACACTGGGAATTTCCCTTCTTAGGAAATGTTGGTGGAAAATATTGGTAATATACAATTACCTAGCATTTCATTATGCTAAAACATAAGGCATTTCACTATGCCTATTCCCATATGCATCATAGTGCAAAATAATCAAAAGGGTTGCCATGCGGCAGTCTGATTCGTACTAGCGTGCTTGGATAACTGCTCTGTTCACCACTGATACCACGATGGAAAATATTATGTCACTGCCCGTATGGGGGGGCAAGACTTTCATAGTGGTGGCCTTCCCATAATTGTCACCACCCGACTTTTAGCCTCTCTTTGGGCAAGGTATCATCATATCATCAAATTTCAAGGAGTGGGTGGCCAAACCCTCATAACTCCTCTAGCAATAGCATTCCCCTAGGCTTATGCCTATTAAAACAAACTCACAAGCCTCCAAGCTTGTATGTAAAATAGATTTCATATATATCAGACCATATGTCTATTTACTTAGGGCTGAAATATTTTCTAATTCCCTATTCACTTATAGTTTCGTCCTTAACCATCTTATATGTGTTTGGTTGGATCATAAGGTTTTCAAGAGATTTAATACAAGTATTAACACTACTCTTGCCAACATAAGATCATGAGTACAATCATGTATATCTCATGTAAATGCATTCATCAAATCCTCCTACCTTTAAGGATTGATCTCTTTTCCCCAATCTTTCATGATCCTGACTGATGTATGAAATCTGTACATCCATACATATTGTCAATATATAAATTATGAACAATCCTATTGATCACTAGATCTGATGTTTAGAATGATCTTTAGATCATTCATATCTAAGTATTTTTTTTATCTCTAAGTCTTTGTATGTCCATCTCCTTGATCTTGATCTTTCATTGATCCATTGATTGACAATCTACACATGATGATAAAGATCAAGGCCCTAGATCTTCTATCATCTAGTTCTTCTTTGATCTAAGTTCAGTTATTAGATCATCCCTATAGAGGATGATCTTGGTTTTCTTCCTTGAATCATCTTTGATCAAGGGTTTGGATTATCTAATCCAATGAACTATAACAAGCATACTAATAAACATGCATTCTAAGTACAATATAATATTCTTATTCTTATTGTTCTTGATCAACCAAGATCTAATGGATCTTGTTTGATCATCCTTATCTTACTTACTGTTTTTATTAGGGTTAGGTAATTTACTAACCTTTTATGCTCTTATTATTATTATTCAACCGGTTAATGTGCTGGTTGAAGGTAACTTATTCAAGCCTAAATCCAGACTGCTCCTCTAATTTCCAATTGGCTAAGGCTTACTAGCTGAATGGGTGAATACAAAGTGGTTACTTCAATCCTCATGTAAGGAGGCGTTTAGACCTCACAAACGTCAATGGAAGGTAGGGGAAGAGGAGGCTCTATTAGATAATCCCCTTAACCACTATGTTCATCATTCACTAGAATGACCATAGCTCAACCTTTCATAAGATTCCTATAAGCATGTTTACCCTAAGCACTCTTTCTAATCGATTTTAATTAAGTCCATGAATATTTATAATGTCATTCATGGGGTTTATTATTCTTTCCCAAATTTGGGCCAAGGATTTGATAATCCTTATATTGTCTTACTAACTATAGCCCTTACTAATTAAGTCCAAAGTACTCCATTCATATTTGCGTCATGAAACTCTACTCTCTCATTAGATTTCATTTTTGATGTTTTATGCTCTTTATTTCATAACAAGTAGATCTACTAATAACATTTAACCATAAATGGATTATAAATTCAAAGCATAAAAATACATAATTTAACACTTAATGATAATGAGGCAAGGTACTTAAAATTACTCTAACATCATTTCCAACTAATATACCTTAATAACTCAATTTAAACTAACATGGACTTAAGGTATAATCTCATACTATAGTATAAACTTATATGAAATTCTAGCATGGTCCTAAGTTAGAATGGCATGAAATCATACTAAAGTGCCCCTAAGATAATTGAATCTAGCACCTTGTGATAACAATGAAATCACATATTATGCTAAAGTCTAAATGTTATACTAGCATGCTTTATAACATAATCATATTTAAAATGCTATTATATAAAATGAAACAAATTACATTAACATTTTTAGAAACCTTTACTTATTATCCAACCATTTGATCTTAGATCTTTTCCTTTCATTAAGGGTATTAGTTATATTTAGGGGATTTTCTTTATTAAGGTCCAAAGATCATATTGTTCTATTTTTGTCATAATCCATGCATGATTTCCTTGGATTTCATCATATCAACATTCATTCTACCATCCCAAGGATCTGACCTCACTTGATCTCATTGATCAAGTGGGTCCCTTTGTATTTTTAGGGTTTTTCTACCATAATGGGTAGATCCCTTAATATATCTTGGATATGTCCAAATAAACCATAGATATTACTTTATTTCAATAGTATATCATTAGTAAAACATATTTCCAAGATCTGATCATCTCAGATCTTGAAGATCTTTGTAATTGGAAACTTGTTTCTTTAATACAGAAAGTTGTATTGCATAATTTCTAGATTTTATCATTTCATTAGAAAATAGAGTTTTCAAGCTTTCCATAGCTTCTTTCCTATCTCAATTTGGAGTTCAGATGGCTCCGAAATTAGATCTGGAAGTTCACAGTCCTTCCTAGGGCCTGGATTTGATCTGGGCCCACCAAAATGGAAGGCCCAGATCTTTTGGGAGGAACAAGAAAGCCGGCGGAACGCTTCCGCTCATCAAGTGTGTCCGTCGTGACGAGATGCAGAAGCACCCGAACGGGACGTCCACTGACGAGCGCGAGATGACTTCGCACGCGCTTACGCCGATGCGTGTGCAGTGTCTCACGCGTCGTCCCATCAATCCCTTCTCAACTGAGGGACTAAAGCTTCATGAATTTTAGTAAAATTTGTACCCTAGGGGTTTTGGCCCCTTCTGGCACCCTTTAAAGTACATGAGTGTTGTCTTGGAGGTATTTCCTTAGCATAGACACATGAAAGACACTATGTATTTCTAAGAGTTGGGGGGGTAAGGCTAATTTGTAGGCCACTAGACCAATTCTTTCTAAGATTTCAAATGGACCAATGAATCTAGGACTAAGTTTTCCTTTGCTTCCAAACCTCATTACTCCTTTGACAGGTGATACCGTTAGAAATACGTGCTCCCCACATCAAATTCTAGGTTTCTATGTCTTTTATCTACATAACTCTTCTGTCGACTGTGTGCTGTTAGCAACCTCTTCTGTATCAATCTGACCTTGTCTACACATTGTTCCACTAGTTCTGACTTTATTAGCTTTCTTTCTCCAACTTCACTCCAACAGGTTGGTGATCGACATGGCCGTCCATACAATGCTTCATATGGTGCCATACCAATAATTGCCTGAAAACTATTGTTATATGCAAATTCTACTAAAGGAAGATGTTCATCCCAACTCCCTTTCCAATCTAATGCACATGCTCTCAACATATCTTCTAAGGTTTGAATAGTCCTTTCTGATTGACCATCTGTTTGAGGGTGAAATGTTATACTGAGTTTAAGTGAGGTTCCCAAGGCTTGTTGTACACTCTTCCAACATCTCGAAGTAAATCTTCCATCCCTATCTGAGATAATGGATAGTGGAATCCCATGAAGGCTTACTATTTCTTTGATGTATAACTTAGCCAGACTGTCAACTGATTGGTTTTGTCTAATTGGAAGGAAATGTGCTGACTTTGCTAGCCTATCCACAACCACCCAAATCATGTCATGGCCCGCCCGGCTCCTTGGCAATCCCACTACAAAGTCCATAGTGATATTGTCCCATTTCCATTCTGGAAGTTCCAATGTTTGTAACATTCTAGCTTGTCTTTTGTGTTCAACCTTTACTTGTTGACAATTTAGACATTTAGCCACAATTTCTCTTATTTCTCTCTTCATGCCTTCCCACAAAAAGTTTCTTTTTAAATCTTGATACATCTTTGTACCGCCAGGGTGTATAGAAAACTTTGACTAATGGGCTTCTTGTATCAATTCCTTTCTCAAACATGTATTTGAAGGAACCACCAATCTCTCCTGAAAACGTATGCCCCATTTGTACCCTTAACAAATCCTTTCTTTTTACACAATTCTTGAGTTGTGTATCTTCTTCTTGGGCTTTAAGGACTCTTTCTACAAAAGCTGATTTAATTGTGATGTTTGTAAGTAGAGCTCTTGGTTGTCTACTTAATGCATCATCTACTACATTTGCCTTTCCAGGATGGTATTGGATGGCAAAATCATAGTCTTTGATATACTCTATCCATCTTCTTTGTCTCATATTCAAATCAGCCTGAGTGAAGATGTATTTGAGACTCTTATGATCTATAAATACATTGAATTTTTCTCCATACAAATAATGTCTCCAAATTTTTAATGCAAAAACTACAGCTGCCAATTCTAGGTCATGTACTGGGTAATTAATTTCATGTTTCTTCAATTGTCTAGATGCATAAGCAATGACCTTCGCATTTTGCATTGACACACCTCCTAACCCTTTGCATGAAGCATCATAGTATATTTCATATCTCCCACTCCTAGCTGGCAAAGTCAATACTGGTGCTGTAGTTAACCTCTTCTTTAACTCTTGAAAACTATTTTCACATTCTTCTGACCAAGTGAATTGTACCCCCTTTCTTGTCAAGGAAGTCATAGGAAGAGCTAGACGAGAGAATCCTTGAATGAATCTACGGTAGTATCCTGCTAGTCCAAGAAAACTACGTATTTGTGTTACTATTTTAGGTTTCTCCCAATTCATTACTGCTTCAATCTTGGTGGGGTCCACTTCTACTCCATTCTTTGAAATTACATGACCTAAAAAATTGACGTCCTCTAACTAGAATTCACACTTACTAAATTTACCAAACAGTTTGTGTTCTGAGGGTATTTAGTACAATTCGTAAGTGTTCTTGATGTTCTTTGATACTGGTAGAATAAATCAGTATATCGTCGATAAATACAATCACAAATTTATCCAAAAATTCTTTGAAGATTCTATTCATCAAATCCATAAACACTGCTGGTGCATTGGTCAGCCCAAAAGACATGACTAGAAACTCGGAATGCCCATATGGAGTTCTAAATGCTAACTTGGGTATGTCTTCATCCTTAATACACAATTGATGATATCCTAATCTAAGATCAATTTTAGAAAAGACCTTAGTAGATTGGAGTTGATAAAAGAGATCATCAATGCGAGGTAAGGGATACATATTTTTCACTGTGACACTATTCAACATTCTATAATCAATGCATAATCTCATTGACCCATCCTTCTTCTTCACAAATATTACTGGTGCTCCCCATGGTGAACTACTTGGTCTAACAAACCCTTTTTCTAATAATTCTTGCAATTGTCCTTTTAACTCTTTCTACTCTGCTGGGGCCATCCTATAAGGTGCTTTAGAAATTGGAGTTGTGCCAAGAATTAATTGAATGGTAAACTCAATTTCTCAGTGTGGGGGTAACCCTGGTGGTTCTTCAGGAAAAACATCTTGGAATTCCCTGACCACTTCAATTCCTGTTATCCTGGGCTGTTCAACATCTAAGGGAACCACTGTTGCTAGAAATGCCTCACATCCCTTGGACATATGTTTGACTGCCTTCATAGCTGAGATGATGGATTTGTCGAAGTCATTGTGTTTCCCATACAATATTAATACTTTTGTGACGACCCGGGTTTTCTCATGCATTTTTAAATGCAATGTCTAAATTCCTAAGGTGGGATGCATCCCTATTTGAAAACCAATTTATAAAAACCATGCAATGCAGCAGAAAATCTTTTGTTTTAAACTCATTTTGAAAACCCCGAGTGTCATTTGCTTTCACAACAATCAAAGTAGTTTTTGAAAAACTTCAAAAATCATAAATGTTTTTTCCCCAGGTCTATCCAGTCACAGCACACAACCCAACTGTAAATAAATACAATTACATGTCCAAAGGGTAGAGAGTTTACTTACATGTATAATTGTCTACTATTTGATTCACTTGCTCATAACACTAATATCTCCTGAGGCGTCTTCTATTTGTGAGTGGAACTATCCTGAAAAATGTTAAGGATAGGGTGAGTATATACTATACTCAGTAGGAGTCTATCACTACTAGTTTTGCAACGCATGATATGTTTAAAATCATGTGCTCTTAAAAACATGTGCATGTTCGAACAATCATGTTCAATATCGATATTAAAAACCACTGTCAAACCGGAATACTGACGACTTGAAGAATAGCATAATCCAAGTTGAAAGTATCATATATCATAAACATAATGATATGCATAAAATGCTCCACTGAATCCAACTCATGGATATCGGGTATGGTCGACCAACCTCATGTCATGCCATATGCAATGCAAGTAAATCATCAAACCATAGGGTCCAACTATGCCCATGACCTCACCGCCGTGTCGTCCCCGAGTACCTGAGGACACTCAGTCATAGCCTCAACGGGGCATATGACACGTCGACCCAGTGCCGTGACACCAGTGGTAGCCCCCTGTACCACATGCAGTCGACGTAGGGACGTTGCCCTTTTCGGGCATGGTACCCATCCACCTAATAGTGGTAGAGGCTAGAGGCCAACCCAAACCTCTCGGCATAGCACCCACGAGCTTATCAGCCCAAATCATATCAGATCAAACAAGCGAAAACCCCTTTTTCAAAACCTGTCCTCTTTGGGTCCCTCACAACTGCCTGGCCCTCACAACTGCCTACCCAGTGTCTTTTGGGCACTCCAGCGTCTTCTGGTAACCCTCAAGGACATGCAATTTTTCAAGAACTCAATGCTTCACAAATCATGCAATATATGCAATTGTTTGCAAAACATGTCTATGCATAATGTACTTATCATATACATGCTAAATTCATTCATATACTAAACAAGTCGTAAAATAAGTCATGATAAACAAGTCATATAATTTATACTTAAATCATGCACTCAAAATAGTCATGGTTCTTTTTAAAAGTCTAGTAGCGATAGAGCACCTACCTCAAAGTCTCCTGGAGTCGCGTCCTTTATCACTCAACCCATCCTTGGGTCTCATTTATAAACTCTTGGGTATGAATGGATACAAGGAGTCCTTATTAATTTCAATCTATTTAGGCATTAGACTGCTAGCTCTGCCTATTGTGTCCATGGTCCTTGCCTAATTCATTCGTCAAGCTAGATCCTATGGTGTGGATCTACTTTCCAATAGATAAACTTTGTCATTTATCCTCTAATCCTAACTTTAAAGTCTCATTAGGCCCGTGTGTCCCAATTCCCAGGACACCAGTGTATCCTGGTTGAACCGCGACCGCCTTATGTGTGTGCGCGCCTAAAGGCTGTGCCAAGGACGTCGTTTTGCATGCGTACATGCATGCTCAAGTGACGCGCTATGACACGCATCATCGCACGGACGCACCTTGTAGCATGGCGCGTCTCAGCTCCCAGGGCACCCCGTGCATCCTGGTTGAGCCAGGACCCGTGCCCTATGTCACGCGGGCACCCGAAGGGCGCACCTAGGACAGTGTACGCACTGTCGTACGCCCGGAGCCCATCCCTAGGACTCTGTCCCAGTCGCACATGGAGCAAGGCATCCCTGGGACACCTGGCTCATGCAAGGTTGTCTGAGCCGGTTTGAGGACGTTTTTCAGCCAGGAAATCCGGCTGGAAAACGTCAGAGAACGCTAGATCCAGCCTGGATCTAGCCTGAAAGGGGAAGAACCAAGAGAGAGAGAGAAGAATAGGCTCACCTGGGCAGCTTGGGGACGCCCATTGCCGGTGGTGGAACCCCATTTCCGTCTGAAACCCCATCTTGCAGGAATTCTGTGTTTGTCTGAACCCCCCAAGGGGAAAACCCTAATGTTAGACCGGAACAAGAGGAGAGAGGGGAATGGAAGAATGGCCGGCCCGACTAGGGCCTGGCCGTTGCCGAAAATTACAGGGATCTGGGTTTCAATTTCTAGCCGGAAACCCCAGCCTCAATGACTGGAAACCATGTTTTTGGAGAGGGTTTTTATAGAGGGGAGAAGGCGGTGCCGCCCTTTCCCCTGGGGTTTTCTGGAGAAATCGTGAAAAACTGGTTTCTAGAGGTTGAAGACGACAGGGGGTGCCGTTATCCAAACGGCCCCCTATGTTTTTCGTCCTTTTTCATTTTTCGTTTAGCTGTTTAATTTACAGAAATACCCCTGATCTTTAAATAGCCATAACTTCTCCATACGAACTCAGTTTTGGGTGATTTTTGAGGCGTTGGATTCCATTTTTCGAGTAGAATCTAACGGTACTAATTTCCTTACAAATTCCTTCATTTAATATTTTAAATAAAATCAAACATTCAACACAGTCCATTTACCATAGAATGTCCAATTTCTGTTAAAAATAGTGTAAATTGCTCGGGCATTACAACTTTCTCCCCTGGTATACTAAATGTGAGTTTCTTCTTGTGAAAGTCCACAACTACCCAGTATTTTGCTAACCAGTCCATACCTAGTACGATGTCAAAATCCTCCATGTTCAATAAAATGAGGTCTATGTCCATTCTTGTGCCGAATACTTCTAAAGGTACATTATGCAAGTATTCTTATAATTTAACTATTTTTCCAACTGGAGTTGTTACATCTAGATCAAATCCCAAGTTTTTCACTGATAGTTGTATGCTAGATGCAAATTCACAAGATATAAAGGAATGCGTAGATCCAGAATCAAACAGTACTTTGGCGTAGTTGTCTGCTACAAGTAGTGTACCTTCGATTATTACATTGGATGGTCCAGCTTGGCTGTCAGTGATGGCGAAGACCCTTCCTTGGTGTCGAGGAGCAATTTCTAGTTTTGCCTCCCTGATTGCCAATGGTTTGGTACAGTGGGCGGCGACATGTCCATACTCCCCACAATTGTGGCACTTGATTGGAAATCGTTGTGGTTGTTGTTGTATAGGTCATGGGCAGATATTGGCATAGTGAAATTTTCTACATCTTGGACATGGCTGTCTATTTGGCCTTGGTGCAATGTTCCTTTGATTTCTTTTACGCTTAAAATTGTTCCAAGGTCTTTTATTCTTCTGGAAAGGCCTTGGGTTATTGTTTCCTCTTCCACTGAACTTGGTAATTTGACCCTTTTTATACTCTTCTTCAAACTTGGAGGCCATTTCCACACAGTCTACCAAGGTAGTGGGTTTAGTACCTAGCACCTTTATTTTCTGCCCTGGGTGTAGGCCTTCAATGAATCGATCCACGGTGTGTGTTTCTATGTTACACACATGAGTCGCGAATCTCCTTAGTTGTGTGAACTTGTTATCATAGTCCACCACCGACATATTCCCTTGCTTTAGGTCCAAAAACTCTATCAACTTCCTTTGTTGTACATGAGAAGGAAAATATTTATGGTTGAATACTTCCTTAAATTCTTCCCACATAATATCTTCAGAATTCGAGAAGAAGGTGTTGTTAACTGATCTCCACTAAAATGCAACTTCTTGTTTGAATAAGTATGTGGCAAATGTCACCTTCAACTCTGAAGGAGTACGTAGTGCACTAAAAGTCTTTTCAACTTCATATATCCATTCCTTAGCCTTTTTAGCTTCACCCTTGACATTATACACTGTACTCATCTTTTGAAATCTCTCCATCATTTTGTCAACTTTTTCTAGTGCTAATGGGGATTTTCCAATTTCTTCACTTGGTACAAGGGAAGATTGCCCTTGTCCTAGTGTGGGAGTAGCTAGTGGTGGTGTTGGTGTAGTATGTCTCACCTCAGGCTGAGCCTGCGTACTTGGTATTTCTACAGGAGGTGATGAACCTTGGGGTTGTAGTAGGTGAGGAAGGAGGTTCCTTAACATCCTTGTCATCATCTCTTCCATATTACTCATGGTTACTCTCTCCATATTGTCTTCTGGAGTATTTTGAGTTGTCTGCCTTATGACTCTCTTTGGTGGCATTTGCTCATAAACCAAAATTCTATTAGTCCTCTATACAACTACTTCTATCTTAATCTAGACTTGGATTATAATCTCTCCTTTGAACATATTTGTACTGTATTGTGACCGGATGAATGGCTCTGATACCAACTGTGGCGACTCGGGTTTTTGTAACACATTTTGTAATGTATTTTAAAGGCAGGGCCCTTAAGAGTGTAAATTTTTTTCACAAAACAAAGTAGCGGAAATTCTTTTCTTTAGAACCTGTTTTAAAAACCCAAGTCACCACTTCATACATAACATAAGTACAATTTGTGTACAAAATAAAATTCCATTGAAGGAATATACTTTTATTAAACTCCAGGATCCATCCAGTGGTTCATAGTACAACCAAATCTATTACAATACTTGTCCAAATTACATAATCCAAAACTCAAGCTCACCATACAATAAAACTCTCAACAAAGAAAAATACATTTCTTCAAGGGTATACCTTGAAGATTATTCTCTTTAAGTCTTCTATCGTCTTTGGCTCCTCACTCTACTTCCCTGTATCTGAGATATTGCAACATTTACAATATCTAAGCAAGCAATGCTTGATAGGGAATTCAAGAAGCATAATAATTGACAATGTAATTCCAATACTTCATAATCCCATTATCCCTAAACATACTCTTTACTTTGTAAATTATGTATATCTATATATATACATACCCTTCATGGGTAAACCAGTTAAATTTGCGAAAGTAATCAAATATCATTCCCAACTAAGCTGATCAATTCTCTTCATTTTGAGAATTTAGTATTACTGCTAATCTTACATTGGGAATTTCCCTTCTTAGGAAATATTGGTGGAAAATATTGGTAATATACAATTACCTAGCATTTCATTATACTAAAACATAAGGCATTTCACTATGCCTATTCCCATATGCATCATAGTGCAAAATAATCAAAAGGATTGCCATGCTGCAGTCTAATCCATACTAGTGTGCTTGGATAACTGCCCTATTCACCACTGATACCACAGTGGAAAATAATATGTCACTGCCCGTATGAGGGAGCAAGACTTTCATAGTGGTGGCCTTCCCATAATTGCCACCACCCTACTTTTAGCCTCTCTTTGGGCAAGGTATCATCATATCATGAAATTTCAAGGAGCAGGTGGCCAAACCCTCATAACTCCTCTAGCAATAGCATTCCCCTAGGCTTATGCCTATTAAAACAAACTCACAAGCCTCCAAGCTTGTATGTAAAATAGATTTCATATATATCAGACCATATGTCTGTTTACTTAGGGCTGAAATATTTTCTAATTCCCTATTCACTTATAGTTTAGTCCTTAACCATCTTATATGTGTTTGGTTGGATCATAAGGTTTTCAAGAGATTTAATACAAGTATTAACATTACTCTTGTCAACATAAGATCATGAGTGCATTCATATATATCTCATGTAAATGCTTTCATCAAATCCTCCTACCTTTAAGGATTGATCTCTTTTACCCAATCTTCCATGATCCTGATTGATGTATGAAATCTGTACATCCATACATATTGTCAATATATAAATTATGAACAATCCTATTGATCACTAGATCTGATGTTTAGAATGATCTTTAGATCATTCATATCTAAGTATTTTTCTATCTCTAAGTCTTTGTATGTCCATCTCCTTGATCTTGATCTTTCATAGATCCACTAATTGACAATCTACACATGTTGATAATGATCAAGGTCCTAGATCTTCTATCATCTAGTTCTTCTTTGATCTAAGTTCAGTTATTGGATCATCCCTATGGAGGATGATCTTGGTTTTTTGTCCTTTAATCATCTTTGATCAAGGGTTTGGATTATCTAATCTAATGAACTATAACAAGCATACTAATAAACATGCATGCTAAGTACAATATAATATTCTTATTCTTATTGTTCTTGATCATCCAAGATCTAATGGATCTTTTTTTATCATCTTTATCTTACTTACTATTTTTATTAGGGTTAGGTAATTTACTAACCTTTTATGCTCTTATTATTATTATTCAACCAGTTAATGTGCTGGTTGAAGGTAACTTATTCAAGCCTAAATCCAGACTGCTCCTCTAATTTCCAATTGGCTAAGGCTTACTAGCTGAATGGGTGAACACAAAGTGGTTACTTCAATCCTCATGTAAGGAGGCGTTTAGACCTCACAAACGTCAATGGAAGGTAGGGGAAGAGGAGGCTCTATTACATAATCCCCTTAACCACTATGTTCATCATTCACTAGAATGACCATAGCTCAACCTTTCATAAGGTTCCTATAAGCATGTTTACCCTAAGCACTCTTTCTAATCGATTTTAATTAAGTCCATGAATATTTATAATGTCATTCATGGGGTTTATTATTCTTTCCCAAATTTGGGCCAAGGATTTGATAATCCTTATATTGTCGTACTAACTATAGCCCTTACTAATTAAGTCCAAAGTACTCCATTCATATTTGCGTCATGAAACACTACTCTCTCATTAAATTTCATTTTTGATGTTTTATGCTCTTTATTTCATAACAAGTAGATCTACTAATAACATTTAACCATAAATGAATTTTAAATTCAAAGCATAACAGTACATAATTTAACACTTAATGATAATGAGGCAAGGTACTTAAAATTACTCTAACATCATTTCCAACTAATATACCTTAATAACTCAATTTAAACTAAAATGGAATTAAGGTATAATCTTATACTATAGTATAAACTTATATGAAATTCTAGCATGGTCCTAAGTTAGAATGGCATGAAATCATACTAAAGTGCCCCTAAGATAATTGAATCTAGCACCTTATGATAATAATGAAATCACATATCATGCTAAAGTCTAAATGTTATACTAGCATGCTTTATAATATAATCATATTTAAAATGCTATTATATAAAATGAAACAAATTGCATTAACATTTTTAGAAACCTTTACTTATGATCCAAACATTTGATCTTATATCTTTTCCTTTCATTAAGGGTATTAGTTATATTTAGGGGATTTTCTTTATTATGGTCCAAAGATCATATTGATCTATTTTTATCATAATCCATGCATGATTTCCTTGGATTTCATCATATCAACATTCATTCTATCCATCCCAAGGATCTGATCTCACTTGATCTCATTGATCAAGCGGGTCCCTTTGTATTTTTAGGGTTTTTCTACCATAATGGGTAGATCCCTTAATATATCTCAGATATGTCCAAATAAACCATAGATATTACTTTATTTCAATAGTATATCATTAGTAAAACATATTTCCAAGATCTGATCATCTCAGATTTTGAAAATCTAGGTAATTGGAAACTTGTTTCTTTAATACAGAAAGTTGTATTACATAATTTCTAGATTTTATCATTTCATCAGAAAATAGAGGTTTCAAGCTTTCCATAGCTTCTTTCCGGTCTTAATTTGGAGTTCAGATGGCTTCAGAATTAGATCTAGAAGTTCACAGTCCTTCCTAGGGCCTGGATTTGATCTGGGCCCACCGAAATGGATGGCCTAGATCTTTGGGGTGGAGCGAGAAAGCTGGTGTAACGCTTCAGCGCGTCGGGTGCATCCGTCGTGACGAGATGTAGAAGCGCCCGCACGGGACGTCCACTAACATGCATGGGATGACTTCACACGAGCTCCGCGCGCACGGGATGATGTCGCACGTGCTTACGCAAGCACGCATGCAGTGTCTCATGCGTTGTCCGTTCTATCGGGAGATCGGACAATCCTTTTGGACCGTTCAATCAATCCCTTCTCAATTGAGGGACTAAACCTTCATGAATTTCAGTAAAATTTGTACCCTAGGGGTTTTGAACCCTTCTAGATCGATTGGTAGGGTCAAATTTTCCATCGGAGCCCTTATAGGCCTGAATTAAAGGTGCTGTTATTACTTTATTTTTACTTTTCTTATCATCAAAATAAATTACAGTAAAATAAAATTTTCATTAAACATAAGTAAACATGTATAGAAAGCATTCCCACCAACCTGATTGGAGAAGAAACGTTGTTTATGTGTCCAATTTAAAAGAAATACTCTTTGATGAAGATATGGCCCAAAATCCACCTTTCTTGCAAATTGTCGTTGTTTGAACCGTTGGATCTTGAAATTGATTTGGGGATTTTGTAGCTAAGGTATGGTAGGAAGTTTTGAATGGTGAAATTGATGATATTAGATCTGGAACAAAGTGCCTAATTGATTTTAGGTCTCTTGTTCCTAATCTAACAAGAAAAAGAAATTGAAAAGAGAGATATCTCTTAGAAATTTTGGGTTTTTGGGGAGGGATCTAGGTCTAATTTTTTAGGGAGAGTGAAGATAATTTCATGGGAATTTTAGGAGTATTTTTGGAGGATTTTTGGGTTGTATTTATAGGCATTTTGGGTCTATTTTTCATGATTATAATATTTAATTTTTATTATTAAATAGCATGAAAGTCTCTCATGCTCCATTTTTTCTTTCCCATGCTCAATTTTTCTTCCCCAAGATCAGCTAGTGTTTTTTGACCCATGACGTCATGTGGGCTGCTCATAAGATTCATTTTTGGGTCCCTTGTGGGCCCATGTGGGCCCCACATGGTGTAAAAAGACTATTTTGCTATTTATATATAAAATTTTGGGTTTTATTCCCATGATCTCGGATTTAAGTGTACTTAGTGGAGTTGGATTCATATTTCTCAGTACATTCTAAATTTTGATGTCTCATATTTTGATTTTTTGGAGATTTTGATTTTTGGGTAAAATTACTATTTTACCCTTTTGTCCAAGAAATGAAGAAACTTAAGGATTTTTCATCCAAATTCAGAATTTTTCGTGCTTATAGTTATTTTGAAGGGTTTGCTAAGTTTAATTTTAATTTTACATGTCTTATTATTTGATTATACTTTTATAAAAAGTATATTCTAAATTACCCTAATATTTCAGCCCAAAATATTTGAAACTAAAACTTTATTGATTTTCTCAATCAATTACAAAAATTGGGGTTATTACAATCTTCCCCCCTTACAATAATTTTGTCCTCGAAATTTGTAATACAATACTTACTCAAACAAACTAGGGTGCATCTTCCTCATTTCTACTTCCGTTTCCCACGTGGCTTCCTCAACAGAGTGATGTTGCCACACGACTTTGACTAATAGAATGCTTTTAGTTCTTAACTTTCATTCCTTGCGATCCAAAATTCGTATTGCCTTCTCTTCGAAGGTTAGGTTAGGCTTTAGCTCTTTTGGCACCCTTTGAAGTACATGAGTGTTGTCTTGGAGGTATTTCCTTAGCATAGACACATGAAAGACACTATGTATTTCTGAGAGTTGGGGTGGTAAGGCTAATTTGTAGGCCACTGGACCAACTCTTTCTAAGATTTCAAATGCACCAATGAATCTAGGACTAAGTTTTCCTTTGCTTCCAAACCTCATTACTCCTTTGACAGATGATACCTTTAGAAATATGTGCTCCCCCACATCAAATTCCAGGTTTCTATGTCTTTTATCTACATAACTCTTCTGTCGACTGTGTGCTGTTAACAACCTCTTTTGTATCAATCTGACCTTGTCTACACATTGTTCCACTAGTTCTGACTTTATCAGCTTTCTTTCTCCAACTTCACTCCAACATGTTGGTGATCGACATGGCCGGTCATACAATGCTTCATATGGTGCCATACCAATACTTGCCTGAAACCGGTTGTTATATGCAAATTTTACTAAAGGAAGATGTTCATCCCAACTCCCTTTCCAATCTAATGCACATGCTCTCAACATATCTTCTAAGGTTTGAATAGTCCTTTCTGATTGACCATCTGTTTGAGGGTGAAATGTTATATTGAGTTTAAGTGAGGTTCCCAAGGCTTGTTGTACACTCTTCCAACATCTCGAAGTAAATCTTCCATCCCTATCCGAGATAATGGATAGTGGAATCCCATGAAGTCTTACTATTTCTTTGATGTATAACTTAGCCGATCATCAACTGATTGGTTTTGTCTAATTGGAAGGAAATGTGCTGACTTTGTTAGCCTATCCACAACCACCCAAATCATGTCATGGCCTGCCCAGCTCCTTGGCAATCCCACTACAAAGTCCATAGTGATATTGTCCGATTTCCATTCTGGAAGTTCCAATGTTTATAACATTCTAGCTGGTCTTTGGTGTTTAGCCTTTACTTGTTGACAATTTAAACATTTAGCCACAAATTCTCCTATTTCTCTCTTCATGCCTTCCCATAAAAAGTTTCTTTTTAAATCTTGATACATCTTTGTACCTCCAGGGTGTATAGAAAACTTTGACTGAGGGGCTTCTTCTATCAATTCCTTTCTCAGACATGTATTTGAAGGAACCACTAATCTCTCCTAAAAACGTATGCCCCATTTGTACCCTTAACAAATCCTTTCTTTTCACACAATTGCTGAGTTGCTGTATCTTCTTCTTGAGCTTTAAGGACTCTTTTTACAAAAGCTGATTTAATTGTGATGTTTGTGAGTGGAGATCTTGGTTGTCTACTTAATGCATTAGCTACTACATTTGCCTTTCTAGGATGGTATTGGATGGCAAAATCGTAGTCTTTGATATACTCTATCCATCTTCTTTGTCTCATATTCAAATCAGCCTGAGTGAAGATGTATTTGAGACTCTTATGATCTGTAAATACATTGAATTTTTCTCCATACAAATAATGTCTCCAAATTTTTAATGCAAAAACTAGAACTGCCAATTCTAGGTCATGTACTGGGTAATTAATTTCATGTTTCTTTAATTGTCTAGATGCATAAGCAATGACCTTCCCATTTTGCATTAACACACCTCCTAACCCTTTACATGAAGCATCACAGTATATTTCATATCCCCCACTCCTAGCTAGCAAAGTCAATACTGGTGCTGTAGTTAACCTCTTCTTTAGCTCTTGAAAACTATTTTCACATTCTTCTGACCAAGTGAATTGTACCCCCTTTCTTGTCAAGGAAGTCATAGGAAGAGCTAGACGAGAGAACCCTTGAATGAATCTACTGTAGTATCCTGCTAGTCCAAGAAAACTACGTATTTCTGTTACTGTTTGAGGTTTCTCCCAATTCATTACTGCTTCAATCTTGATGGGGTCCACTTCTGCTCCATTCTTGGAAATTACATGACCTAAAAAATTGGCCTTCTCTAACTAGAATTCACACTTACTAAATTTACCAAACAGTTTATGTATTATGAGGGTATTTAGTACAATTCGTAAGTGTTCTTGATGTTCTTTGATACTGGTAGAGTAAATCAGTATATCGTCGATAAATACAATCACAAATTTATCCAAAAATTCTTTGACGATTCTATTCATCATATCCATAAACACTGCTGGTGCATTGGTCAGCCCAAAAGACATGACTAGAAAGTCGGAATGCCCATATGGAGTTTTGAATGCTGACTTGGGTATGTCTTCATCCTTAATATGCAATTGATGATATCCTGATCTAAGGTCAATTTTAGAAAAGACCTTAGCAGATTGGAGTTGATCAAAGAGATCATCAATGCGAGGTAAGGGATACATATTTTTCACTGTGACACTATTCGACATTCTATAATCAATGCATAATCTCATTGACCCATCCTTCTTCTTCACAAATATTACTGGTGCTCCCCATCTTATATAGCTTAACTTATATAAGACAGTTTCAAAAAACCTGTCTTATAAGTATGTAAAATATAGGACAATTTTTCAAAAATAGTCTTATAAATCTTAGTAATATAGGATGGTTTTTTAAAAACCATCTAATATATCATTAGAATCTATATATTATAGGATGGTTTTTGAAAAACCATCCTATAAATGTGTGTAACATACGATGATTTTTCAATAACCATCTTATTTATGATTAAACACTATGTAATATAGGATGGTTTTTGAAAAATCATCCTATAAATGTGTCTAATATAGGTTGATTTTCAATAACCATCTTATAAATCTTCCTAATAAAGGATGATTCTTCAAAAACCATCCTATAAACTATGGATATTACAGGATGGTTTTTGAAAAACCATCTTATAGAGCTCCCTAATATAGGATGATTTTCAAAAACTATGTTATATAACTATGGATATTATAGAACGGTTTTTGAAAAATTGTCTTATAAAACTTATTATAGGATGGTTTTTCAAAAACCACCTATATTGCTTATACTTTCTATACAAATTGTGTTTTCCTTTGTTGGTTTCTATTTATACATTGTTGCTGTAGTTTTTGAAGTTCAACACTTCATATTTAGAGGCTACAAATCATTTTACAAAATACATTCATTCACATTCAACACTTCCAACATTCCACATCGAACTTCTCCATACACACTTCTTAGTAAAAAATAGAAAGCATACATAGACTTAAATGAAAGAGGAACATGTGCATCCAAGTAGTGCAATTGTAAATTATATTTCAATGATAAAATTGTTTTATGTTCAATAACATCAGTTATCTACAAATTAAAAGTCAACAGATATTCAATCCATTCCATTATGATGTCATCTATATCTAATTAGGAGTAACTCTTGCCACCCAAATCAACCTGTAAGATAACAAATATTAAATCAATTGAGACATTAATGTTGAAGTCATTTAAGAGATGTAAACAACTATAAGAATAATCATCAATCAATTAATTGAACCTTTCTCAATTAAGAGATTATAAATCCTTAGCAAATGAGACTTCTTATATATCTAAGAACCTAATACTCACACTGCCAACCAGATTGTTGTCTAGGTCATTGCATAATAAAGTCAATAGACCATAAGGTTCAAATATCATGTGTAATTGTAAGTCTAGGCTAGAAGGTTATACTAAAGTAGTAAACCTTACCTTGACCCTTTTCCAAGTCAGTTTTGCTAGATGGTTAATATTTTCCATCTCAGCCCATTTATACAATGCACTGCACATATATAAGTAAAAGCATTATATATGAATAAAGAGGATATTGTTTTAGGTAGCCAACTATTATAATGAATGAAATAAAAGTCAAACTTACTTATTGATGACTTCCATCAGTGGGCCTCAAATGTGCGCTCCACAAGAATAAAAAAAATTACAATTCCACCATGCATATCCAAAGCTAGTAGCATCCAATGGCACCTATATTCATAATCAATCAATTGAAATTTGAAAAACTTAACTTATATGCATATTCATGTTTATGTGGAATGGCAGCAAACATGTTGAAACTTACCCACTACTGTATGGAATCAATAAGGAATGCCCCTTGTCACAACCCAAGAACCCAGGTATGATATCTTCTCTTTATTTCTCTTTGGTCAAATGCTCCTTTGGTCTAGAGATAATAGCAGAGTCAAAGAATTTGTAAACGTCCTTGACCTCTAATCTTTGCAATTTGTCATGCAAAGACCTGCAGAAACTTAATGTTAAATACATATATTTCTTGTTAATAAATAATGTCAATTTGATTCTTAATAGAGTAATTACAATACATACCTCATATAAATGATGATGTGCATGTATTCCAGGTAAGCTATATTACATATGGTGCAGACTCCTAGGAATGAAATAACTCATCTTGGGTTATGTATGTATGTATGTATGTATGTATGTATGTATGTATGTATGTATGTATGTATGTATGTATGTATGTATGTATGTATGTATGTATGTATGTATGTATGTATGTATGTACATTTATAAGTATTCAATTGTAATTCCTTGTCACCCTTTTAGAGCTTCCATTCAAACATTTTACTTCTCATATATCCAATACTTGACTGAGCAACATCATTGACTTAGGGGTCTAAAGAACAATCCAAAGTCAAGCTATTGTAGATCCTCACTCAAGTGTCATATCCTATCCTCCAACACCTATTGAGTCTAACACCTACTCAACAATCTATTGAGCAATCCAATTGAGCAACTTCCAATGGATCTACAAATAATATCCCCACTAAGATAGCAAGTATCTTCAGGGGTCTGCTAAGTAATCCAACCGAGTCAAGTTTTGGTGGTTGGTGTAAATTTCAATGTTCATACCCTTGCAAGAGTATAAGATTGATTATACTTTAGCAAGTATGAAGGTTTGTCAGATATCAATGGCGAAATAAATTATCTACCAAATTAAAGAAGTTTTACTTTTGAATTAACACTAAAAATAAAATGAAAGTAAATTGAAGGAAAACTAAGATAACATGGAATAATTTAGATATTAAAAAACCAAATGTCTCTCACTACTCAAAACCACATATGAACATAGAAACTCTTGGCTACAAGCTATAACTTCTCTAAAGAAGGAATAAATAATCTCATGGCATGGATTATCTTGATTAGTGTAAACCATCTACAACTATTGACATAAGCATGATCTATCTCCCTAGCATAACCTATCCAATAAATTAATCATTCACATATTAAAAGCATTCTATGATCATATCTTATAAACACATTCCATGATAATCTCTTATACACAATAAGAATTAGAAATTCAATTCAATTAAAACATTAAAACCATTCCTTTATAGTATGTGTTGCGATTTTAAGTTAAACTTGCAAGCGTACAAATTGGCTATAACAATTCATGCGATAGAGGTCAATCCCATGAGGAATCGAACAAATGTGATTCTAGTGGTCCCTAGTTTAAATTATCTAACCTAGCCAACTTCAAGAGATCTTTTACTAAACTAAAATGGGAACTTTAACACATAAAATATGAAATTAAACATGTTAAACTCAAAAAATTTCCTAAGACATCCCTTCTTAAAGCAAAACCTTTGTAAGATTAAAACTTCCTAAAAATGAAAATTAAAAACTTTTTAACTAATGTAAACTAAATATATGGAAACATGCAAATTAGCATAATCTATGATTGACTAATATCTAAACATAACCTAATCTAATAAATCAATGCAAGGAAGCCTAACATGATGCATGATTTAAAAAAAGAAAGTGCTTGAAATCAAGTAACCTAAGTGCATGAATTCATGGATGTGTATCTAAACAAGGAAACAACCTAAGTTAATATGAATGATACGAAACTAATCAATTAATTCATGAAGATTTAAACTAAGAATGACATGGAATAACAAGTGATCTAAGGGAGCAACCGTCCAAAACCATATGCATGAACCATGGGTTTGTGCATGTGGTTTATGGATTGGTAAATGAATTTTTACTAAATTTTAAAGCCAAACAACATGAATTCTAATTCAAGAATTAACTAAAAATTCTAAAGATCTAATTGGGTTCTTAAGAAAGCAAGTAGACAAGATGTATATAGTGCCGGAAATTAAGTATGAATAGTCCATTGAAAATTTCCAGCACATACTATATTTGAACATTCAACCAATTAGATATGGAAAGCATTGAATCCACAACTTTTTATGTGTTAAAAAATTTAAACTCTAAATAATTTAACCACTAGAAACAAGCAGCAATGATAATGCTCAAAGAATTTTATTGAATGAATGTCAAATTACATCAAAAAGAGAATGCACAAACTTGTATACAATTGATGGACTTTGTGTGCTTTATCAAGTCATGAAACACATTATAGCAATAGGAAATCAAATTCAGATAGCATGTAATTACAACCCAAAAAAAAAACTAAGAGAAGAAAATCTAGGAAGATGGAATTATTCTAAGACAAAAATAGCATGAAACTTTGCTAGAACTAAGCAAAAACCACAAAAAAGATGAAGGGAACTCAAAATATTTAACCTATTGATTCTCTTGGCTGTCACTATGAGATAAACAATAACTTAGATCTTAATAGAATGGAGTGATAAAACATGAGTATTGCAAGCTAGATTCAAGGAAAGCAAAGGCATAAGAAAAATTGCATGAAGGTAAGGAAGACAAGACCAAGAAAGCAATGTAATCAAAGAGGAGATCTAACCTGAACTTGTAAGAAAAAAACAAAGAAAGAATATCCAATGGAAGAGGCTTGGAAGCATGGAAGAAGAAGGCTGCCAAGAAGGGAGGCGTTGGAAGGTTTTTGGAGGATGGAAGGGGTGGAGACGTCTCCTTCTAAGGAGGGTGCATTCTCCCTCTTCCCAAGAGTCCCTTTACATCCATTTTCTTGCTCCTTTTATATATTTTGCACACCTCCTAATTTAGCTAATAAGTGATTCTAAGGTGGACCAGAAAGTGATGAGATCCAAGGGTTAAGATGAAAGAAGAACCACGGACAACTTTTGTGACATATAAGAGTGAAATAATGTGCAACAAGGTGGAAGATGCCATTTTTTTAGGAGGAGGCATCTCCCCCTTTCAAAAATCATTGAATCCTTTGAAAATAACAAGTGGTTTGGATGGGGATGAGATAAGAGAGAGAAAAGAAGATGGGAGGAAAGAAAGTGACATGAAAAGATAAGAAAGAGAGGTGAGGTGTGGAGAAGTGATTGGCTAGGTAGTTTCCTATGAAGTGGGGATTGGTTGGGTGGTTGGAATGAGAGTTTAGGAAGGTGGGAGATTCTTAGAAAGATAGGACTCTTGATTGAGAAGTGAAATTCGTAGTGATATTTAATGATGAGGTGGAAAGTGAGAAAAAAGTGGGAAAAACATGACAAAATAGTGAAAATGTTGTGGTATCTTCCTATTGGTCCACATGCTACCTTATTCTTGTGGATTTTTCCTTATTTCTCTTCAAAATATCCCCATAAATCCCAAATGTAATTATTTAAATTCTCCTCCATTGATGGCTCATTTGAGAGCTCAATCGGCTTGGCTTCATGGCTAGCTTAGATGGCTTTCTTAGCTTAGCTTTATGGCTCAAATTCTTGGCTTTGGTGGTTGGCTAGGGTCCTTAACTTGTCACATTCTTCATGGCTTGAATATGTCTAAGTGGCTTAAATAAAACACTTGCAAAGGTGGTGGACTTTTTATGGTTTGTGCATGAGCGTACTTTGGCCACCTTTAGCTCTTCTAATTGCATCCATTGCTTGTCCAAAAAATGATCTTCATCCTTGATCTTATATTGGATTGATGACTTTTAGGCTTTGACTTGATCTTTTGATCTTGATCTTCCATTTTCTTCTTGATCGATCTTCGCTATTGGATCATCATCTCGCTTCCTACAATAACATGAAAATCTTTAATTAAATCCTAGAAAAATATCATTAATCACATACTATCTTAGATTAGTCTCGAGACTTACAAAATGTCAAAATTTTGAGGTATTGGTAAAAAAATGCATGTTAAAAAATTTGGTTAAAACCCCTCTTTTACCCTTATAAGTTGTAACACATGGGTTACTAATTGGGGGGTTTTATGCAAAATTAGGCACTCATCACACCCCCTAACTAGCATTTTGCTAGTGCCGAGTAAAATATATGAAAAATTATTTTACAAAAACTAATACAAAATGCCACTTTTTTTAGGTACTCACAAATGCATTTAGCATAGGCAACAAGCCACTAAACCCTTAGGTTACCTTAGTAGATGAGTTAGACCTCATGAGGCTTTGCAGTGAATATACCCACAAAATTCTCAAAAAATTTATGAAAGTCCTTTAATCATCTGAGAACACATTTTATTTTATCAAGCTTATATTAAGTACCTAACTTTAACCAACTAATAAGATGAACAAAAAGGTTCAAAATCTTATGTTTATGCTAAACACATCCCATTATTTCAATAAACTTTGAAAGGTGTGTGCTATAACTAAAATATATTTTTCAAGTCAAATATAACCTAAATTACCATTCAAATGTATGCTTTGACTTTAATTCTCATAGGATATACTTGGCACTCAGAAAGAGGTCACTCAAAAAGGTTTTAATCTGTCATTAATATGTGAGTAGAATATTGTTTATCAAATCCAAAAATTTCACATATTTCATATAGAAGAACAATACTTAGAAAGAATGATAATGGTTTCATCAAAGGATATCAACTACTAAGAATGTTACACTCTACCAAATTCTTTACTCATTCATAACCATATCCAAGTCATACTTCTCCTAAGATCAAGTTAGGACTTTAATTAGGACAAAATGTAGGCTTAGGTAAGGGTCACCAATGGAATGGTTATATAAGTACACAAAGGTTGTTTGGAAAATATGTAAAGGTCTTCTATCAATGTATTCTTAATTTTTCCAATTTTCTTCACATGAGTGCCATTGTTCTTTTTCATCGTCCATTTTTCTTCTTTTCTTTTTTACTTGACTTTGCATATATACTTTTTGAACTTTTTATTTTTTTCACCTTTTTAATGTTCATCTCTTGAATTGTATTGTTCAAACTTTTTTCAAGATATTCTTCAATATTCTCTATATATTTCCAAAACAAATGGGTAATGGATATATTATAGGGGTTCAATATAGGTAAAGGTTATTTGGCTAACAAAGGAAAGGTTTATTTTAAAAGCTCAATGGGCTAACTAGTGAAAAATAATATATGAAATGCTAAGGGCTCTGGTGTTTAACAAGGATGGTCTCTATCATTTCCTTTGCTTCATATGACTAAAAAAGTGATCATAAACTTTAGAGATATATGGTATAGTCTTATGTGATTTTTCAATAGTTAACCAAGATGAAGAATAATGAGACCAACTAAGAACTAATGTCCATTAATGAAAATTTTGAATTTATGTATAACATTTAGAAAAGGAAGGATGGCTTAAAACTCACTTGGGTTATATGTCTTCACAAATCTTCTTCAAGATCTCTAAGTTATATTTTCTCTTTAACTTAAACTATATATACCTATTTTAAGCAATTAATGTTCCAAGTCTAATTTTTCATGACACACATTAAAAAATGAATAAAATATTGAACTAATTATATACAAAAATCTAAAATCTCATATTTATAAAGGAACTTAACATAAATGTTTTTCTAAAATTTTCAAAAATACATGAAAAACTTGAAAAAATCTCATTCCTACACCTCCCAACTTGAAATAAACATTTTCCTTAATATTTTGAAATATAGGGCACTTAAATGATGAATGGGTAATGCAAACTAATGAAACTTTGTAAAAAAATTCCTAGGTTGCCTCCGAGAGAGCTTAGTTTAAAGTCTTCATCTAGACAAGGGATATAATTAACTTAATTTTCTAAATGTAGACCTAACTAGGTCAACCAATTCTCCTGATCTTAACCTTATCAATGAATTGGCAAGATTTCTCATGCCACTTTAGAATCTCACAATAGTCTATATATTGCCTCCACCTTCAAACTTTTGGTGGTGGTAAAATTAAGACATTGTAGACCACCATGATTTTGACTTTTGATTAATTATATTGATGATCCCCCTTCTTCAAAAATTCACAATAGTTAATATGATTCCTCCACCTTGAAAATTGAGTTGGGGGTGATAAATGACAATGTGAACTATTGTGAATTTAAGTTTTGTCAGACCATAAGGAGAATAGTCCTCTTCTTGACCAAATTGAGGGATAACATTGAGCATTGTATTTAGTTTTACCGTTTTCCACAAATTTCTTTACATTATCCTAAAATTGGGTATAAGGTGATTTTGCACATGCCTAAGAGGTAGTTCTTGTGTTACAAGAGGCAGGAACATGGTTTGTCTTAAACCCTAATTATCTTCTAAACTATGCCCTAAAGTAGGTTGATGTAAGGATAGTTCTTCAATGGACTCTTTTTCTTCTTTTTCCTTAGACACAGGTTAGGTTTCAAATGTGTCTACATGACTATCTTATGAATGTTTAAATTAGGTTTGTAAGTTCCATTCAGGTTCTTCTACATTGCAAGGCTTAGTTTGTATTTCAAGCTTTGTAGGGTCTCCTACTCTATTTTTCCATTGAGAAGTGTCCATCAAAGGAAAGCATCCAACTACTCATTCACCACCTTAATAGACGCGTCTTCATCAAATTTATAAAAATAAGCAAGACAGGATTCTAGAGGATTTGGGTTGGATGTTTCTAAGGGTTCATTGTCTTCATCAATGGAAGTCTCTTCATCATAATCATAACAAGGGGCAGGACATGGTTTGAGTAGATATGAAGGGGAGGTTTCTATGGATGGTTGTGGACTTTGTGACTCAAAATAATCGTAAGGTATTTCCATCTTATAATTAGTAATAAATGGCTCTTCACTATCTCCAATTTGTTTCATTTCCTTAGTCCTTTTTTTAAATTGAACAATATTTCTGTCAGTATTTTCCCATATTATTTTCATTTTCTCTTCCCATTCCTCCCTCTCTTATTTCATTTCCTCATTCACCTTTTCAATGACAACCATGCTCTTTTCTATTCTCTCATAAATTTGCTGCATATTCTCTTCTAATGGTTGTTCTTCAATCCATAGAGGAAATGACTCATACAGTTGATATTGTTATGGCATTGGGGTACTAAAAAATGGCTAAACAAGTTAAAGCCATGATGGCTATCCTTGATGATCTGAATAATCATGGTAGTGTTGAGTTGGGTGGGACCATTATGGTTCTTCCTGATATTGGTAATCTTGAGACCATGGTTGTTTATGATGCCTAGCCTATACATTATAATTTGTCTCAGGATAGTAGTCATTGCCAAGCTATGTGAATGCAATGGATGCATCCACTGGCTTTTAATAGTATTCGTTGTATGTGGAGTTTGATGGCCATGAAGGAGTGGGAAGTTGTGACTCAGAATAGGTATAGTCATTAAGGTATAGAGGTTGTGGAGAAACTTGCTTAGAAGCTATCATCCTAAGCAATTGAGTTTCCATAATATCTATACTATCCATCAATGTATCTAATCCATGAAATCAATCCCCTTCTTAATAGGCCTTTGTTCTCAACTTTATATGCAATAAAACAAATCGTTATATACAACAAATGAGTTTTTTTTATTTGGAAAAAGCCTAACTATATGTTGCAACCTAAATACTAGTCCTAATATAAATGATGCACAACTAATCCTAGTATTCACTAATCAAGTTGTGTCTTGATTATCTATTCTTCTTGCATAGGTGGTAGCTTCTTAGACCAAGATTTAAATACCTCCTCCTTTTATCTAGATTAGACTACTACTTGCTAGTTGGGTTCTACTCTAATGTAGTTAATATAATCCTTGTGTTAGGAGGCATTTAGACCTTAACTGACATCAATGAAAGGCTTGAGAAAATCACTTGGATTTTAAGACACCCATTATAACCACGATTCTCAAAAGCCACTGGAGTAACAATAGATCATGTCCTTTCGAAAGGTCTTATGAGCTCAATACCCTAAGTCTATTCCTACTCTATTTTAAATTAATGTTCATGGTTTGGGATCACGACATATAAGGATGTTGATTGATTCTTAGGTGGGCAAAGGAGCTAGTGATGAAATCCAATCCTTATCTTATAAGAGTTCTTGTGGGACCCTTACTAGTATTAAGTTTCATTCCACCATAAAGCTATAAACATGCAATGCAAAACAAAAATCAAACTATTGCCTACTTATATTCTACTTAACAAAGGGTCAGGCACCTTAATAGATGGGACTCTATAATCATGTAGCCTATACTTTAGGCCAAGCTTAGGCTAGCCTTTGTTAAATAGATGCTTCAAGTAATGCAACAATCCTAAGAATTATGCAGCATATATCAATGCATGACCCTAATCTATATGATTTATACTACCATCACAAATGCAATTCTACACTAAATGTACTTTATCCTAAAAATTAAAATTTGGGTGAAGATTGCTCATAGTGAGGGGTTCAATGATGATCAAATGTGGGCCATCATACCCCACACTTGCCCTGTATTATTACAACCCATTTGAAAATTAAAATTACAATGGACCTCACTAGAATTTCACTCAAATCATATAGGAAAGTGATAAAAACCTAATCTATGCTGATGAAACCGTGGCCTGCAAGATCTTCATTGCTCCTTTACCAATTTTCCTCACACAAAAATCAAACAATAAGGGTCAATATGATAAAAATGGCAAATAAATGCAAAATTAACACAAAACCCTAAACAAATGCACCCTAAACCAAGACTAGAGGTAGATAATCTAATGGTCCACTTCATCAATCATTGCAATTCCCCTGCAATGGAACCAAAAACTTGTTGTGATTTTAAATTAAACTCGCAAGTGCATGAATCGATTGTAATAATTTATGTGATGGAGGTCGATCCTATGAAGAATCTAATGAATGTGATACTAGTGGTCCTTACTTTTCTAAACTAAAAATGAAAATTTAGAACATGAAAGATGGAATTATGCTCAAATTAAACATGGTAAACTCAAAAACTTTCCTAAAACATACCTTTTAAAAATAACACTTCCCTAAGATTAAAACTTCCTAAAAATGAACATTATAAACTTTCTAAGTAATGCAAAACAAACCAATGGAAACATGCAAATCAACATAGTCTATGATTGACTAATATCTAAACATAAACTAATCTAATAAATCACTGTAAGGAAACCTAACATGATGCATGATTTAAAAATAGAAAGTGCTTGAAATCAAGTAACCTAAGTGCATAAATTGAACATGGATGTGTATCTAAACGAGGAAACAACCTAAGAAAATATGAAATATATGAAACTAATCAACTAATGAATAAAGATTTAAGCTAAGAATGACATGGAATAACAAGTGATCTTAGGGATCAACCATCCAAAACCATACACATGAACCATGGGTTTGTTCATGTGGTTTATGGATTAGGAAATGATTTGTTTACTAAATTTTAAAGCCTAACAACATGCACTCTAAATCAAGCATTAACTAAACAATATAAAAATCTGGTTGGGTTCTTAAGAAAGCAAGCAAACAAGATGTATATAGTGCTAGAAATTAAGCTTGAACAGTCCATTGAAAAATTCCAGGACATGTTGTCTTTGAAAATTCAGTAAATTAGATATGACAAGCATTGAATCACCAACATTTTATGTGTTGAAACATGTAGAATATGAAGAATTTAACCACTAGAGACAAGAAGCAATGATAACCCTCAAAAAGCTTTGTGGAAGGAATGTCAAATTACATAAAAAAGAGAACACATGAACATGTATACAATTGCTGGACTTTGCATGCTTTCTCAAGATAGGAAACTTGATTCCAATTACATATGAAACACCTTGTAACAATAGTAAATCAAGTTCAGCTAACATATTATTACCCAAAAGTAAACCAATAGAGAAAATCTAGGAAGATGGAACAATTCTAAGACCAAAACAGCATGAAGCTAATGCTAGAACTAAGCAACAACCACATAAAAGATGGAGGGAACTCAAAACATATAAGCTATTGTTTCTCTTGGCTGTCACTACTAGAGAAATAATAACTTAGACCTTAAGACAATGGGTCAAGAAAACAAGAGTATTGCAGGATAGATTCAAGGAAATCCAAATCATAAGAAAAATTGCATGAAGGTAAGGAAACAAGAACAAGAAAGCAAGGTAATAACACAAGTAACAAAGCAAGGAATCAAAGTGGATATCTAACCTAAACTTTGAAGAAGAAGACAAAGAATGAATATCCAATTGAAGAAGAAGGTTGCCAAGAAAGGAGACATTGGATGGTTTTTGGAGGGTGGAAGGGGTGGAGATGCCTCCTTTCAAGGAGGGTGTGTTCTCCCCCTTCCCAAGTGCCCCATCACATCCTTTTCTCCTCCTTTTATGTATTTCGCACACTTCCTAACTTAGCTAATAAGTGATCCCAAGGTGGATGAGAAAGGGATGAGATCTAAGGGTTAAGATAAAAGAAGAACCTAGGGAAACCTTTATGACATATAAGTGTGAAATAATGTGCAACACGGTGGAAGACACCATTTTTTTAGGTGGAGGCATGTACCTCTTTCAAAAATCATTGAATCCCTTTAAAATAGCAAGTGGGTTGGATGGGGAAGTGATAAGATAGAGAAAAGAAGATGGGAGAAAAGAAAGTGATAGGAAATGATATGAAACAGAGGTGAGGTGGGGGAAAAGTGATTGGCTGGGTAGTTTCTTAGGAAGTGGGGATTGGTTGGGTGGTTGGAATGAGAGTTTATGAAGGTGGGAGAGTCTTAGAAAGATAGGACTCTTGAATGGAAGGTGAAATACGTAGTGATATTTATTGACGAGGTGGAAAGTGAGAAAAAAGTGGAAAAAACATGGAAAAATAGTGAAAATGGAGTGGTATCTTTCTATTGGCCCACATGGTACCTTATCCTTGTGGATTTTTCCTTATTTCTCTTCAAAATATCCTCATAAAACCCAAGGATAATTTTTTGGATTCTCTTTCAATCATGGCCTTTCATTAGCTTGATTTATGTGACTTAGATGGCTCACTTTGAAAGCTCCATTGGCTTGACTTATGGCTAGCTTGGATGAATTTTTAGCTTAGCTTGATGGCTCAAATATTTCACTTTGGTGGTTGGCTTGTCTCCTTAGCTTATCACCTCCTTCATGGCTTAAATATGGCTATGTTGCTTAAGTGAAACCTATGCAAAGATGGTGGACTTTGCATGACTTGTGCATGGCCCCACTTTGGCCACCTTTGACTCTTTTAATTGCATCCATTGCTTGCCAAAGAAAAAAAGATCTTCATCCTTGATCTCATGTTGGATTGATGACTTTTAGGCTTTGACTCAATCTTTTTATCTTGATCTTTCATTTTCATCCCGACCGATCTCGACCATCAAATCATCATCTCGCTTCCTACAAAAAGTTAAAAACTCTAATCAAATCCTATAAAATTATTATTAATCACATACTTACTTTGGATTAGCCTCTGGACTTACAAAGTATCAAATTTTGAGTCATTAGGTTAAAAATATATGTGTTACAAATTTTAGTTAAAAACCTTACTTTACCCCCATAAGTTGTAACACATTGGTAACGAATTGGATAGCTTTTATGAAAAATTAGACACTCTTCAGTACCTCTTATCATGTAATCATCATACTTCAAATTTCAAAACAAAAATCTACAACGTGAATAAAAAACATTAATATTCATCTTGGCTTCTTTGAATTCCTATACTTCAAATTTTATCCTTATAATGATTGGTGATCCGTGTAGCATGGTCAATGAATTCTCAATAGTTGATATTGTTCTTTGGATGCTTTTGCTCTTTTCTAGTTCAAGAAGTAGCATCAACAACCAGTCCTTCACAATAGGACGATATCCCTTCTTAGAGGGAGCTTGTTTCGTCCTTTTTATGAGAAATCTTGAATGATAAGTAAACAAGTCTCTTAATTGTAAAGTATTTAGATATCAAAACTTCTAATTCTCTTTGTCTTTCCTTCTTCTCATTCTATCCATTTTGTTTCTAAATATTTCCAAAGCTAAACGCATTGAAACCATCCATAAACAGTCCAAAAAATTAGATGTTTTTGACTAGTCAAAGTTTCCTTCTTATATTAGGAACTCTTTTAAGAAAGTAGATGATTGAGAAAAAACAATTGCTCATTTAGGAAAATCTCTTTGAATCTAGATTTATATCATTTGATTGATCATCCTTTCATTACACATGAATTTCCTTATTTGTATGACTATATCTAGATCAAACAACTAAGATTAATCACACAAAAAAAAAAAACATAAATTAACCATTTTAAATATACATTCCAAGAATCTCATTTCTATGTTAGTTAATAAATTTTCTAATTAATTTAATTGCTTTAACCCTAATTGGACTACAAAATAAAGCATAGCAAAATATATTAATACATAAATGATATTCATTAGTGAATCTCCAAATAGTATTACATCACAAGCTCTTTGTGGCCTTCCACCTTGCCATATCCACCCATATCCATTACACAAAGCATTGTTCCTTATAGCATTCATTAGTCAGCTTGTTCTATAAAGAAGCACACTCACATAGTAGCTTAACACCAAATATTTGTAGATGCATGACTGATACAAGAATATTGTAGGAAGATTGCTTTCATGGCAACTATCTCTACTAATCATTTGGAATAGGCTACTTTGTAATCATGAAAAATAATTACTCAAATGGGGAGTTTACAATGATTCAATTTCACTATGCATTCAAGTGAAATATTTTAAGAAAAAATTATCCCAACTCTTTCTGTTAGAAAAACTATTAACTTATATATGTAATTGCTAATGTTGTTACATCATAGAGGTAGCTCCTACCTTTATGATGACCTTCTCCCAACATTTCCTAACTCCTACTTACAAAATCAAAAGCACTAATTACATCCATACAATATATCAGTAATTCAGCACAGTGCTCCACTAAATCATATACATGGAGATTCTTACTAAAAATAGAGTTATACATATAAAATTCATCAATATACAAGTATAAAAAAAGAATCAAGAATGTATAACAAAATGTAATCACAACATCCAGTCAAGTCTCACTTGCCATCCATATGCACCCATCCTCTATCTACTCACCTTGTGCCTGAAAAATGTTACCATGAGCTATAAAACCCAATAAGGAAAAATAACTAAGCCCCGCAGGTATATCCTATGGTTCTTATTAAGCCTAGTTTAGCAATAATTCCTCATTAAATTAGGAAACATATTTTTAGTTTCACTATAAACTGTAACATATATCATCAAATTTAACAAATAGCCACTTACCAAGAGTACCATTCATTCTACCAATTTTCACAATAACACATCAAGTATCACATTTAAGTACCTTGAGCATGCATACTTTTCACAAAATTATCATTCTGACCTAAAAGTTACCATTTTGCATGGCTATACATTGTCATACTACATACTGAGTCGTCTTCTCCCTCAGGCTTATCATTTTGGATGACCACACCATGGGTTTAGTCCATCAAATAACCATTTCCCTTAGGGTTTACTATCTTAGCTGGCTCCATCTAGATTATGGTCAACTAAGCACCCCTTTTCCTTACGGTTTACCATCTTGGGAGGCTCCACCATGATCATTGTCTAACAGTAGACTAAACAATCTTCCTAAAGGCAAACAATCACATGGATACCCTATATAAACTAGTAGATAATAGCATCATTTCTCAAAATGAAGTTCCATTTCACATGAACAACATTTAACTAATACATAACATAGACTAATAGGACCCTTCCTTTAAAGTTACAATCTTGAGCAATTCCACCATGGATATAGTACATCAAGCAGCCCTTTTCCTTAGGGTTTATTATCTTGGGCAGCTCCACCTTGGTTAAAGTCCACCAAATAGCCCTTTCCCTCAAGATTACCATCTGAGGTAGCTCCACCATGGCTAGGGTCAATTAGGAAGCCTTTTCCCTTAGGGTTTACTATCTCAAGAGGATTTGACTTGTGACATAATAAACTATGTAATCTCCTTATAATTCATAATTTACCTCATTTTTATAATTACTACATGGAGATATACATATATAGTAAATGAATTGATGTGTTTAAAAAATAATTGGAAATATATAGGTCCACTATAGCATAGATATGACAAGTACAGTTGATCCACAAAGACTCTATAATCAATGAAATTTAATTAAAAATCTTTTTTAACTACTTTAATGTAGCCAAATGATTTTAATTAACTAAATTAATTACTTAAAAGGCTAAAAATCACAAAATTTGTTTAAAATGCTAGAAATTAAATCTAAGCCTAGGAATTAAAAATTCAATATATTAAAATAAATGTTTGTAGAATTAAGTTATTTATATTTTTCTCTTACACATGTTCTAGAATTTAAAAACTTTGGGACTAAATGAAGCCATGGTATTTAATAGAGTGGAATGGAGGAATAAGATTCATGTGGCTGACCCCTAATTGGGATAAGGTCTTGATGATGATGATGATGATGATGATGAGGACATGTTCTAGAATTTTGCTAACTCTAAAAACACAAAAAATATATCTTGAAGGCTCTATTTTTATAATTTTCTTAATATTAGATTCTATCTTAGTTAAAACACTTATCAAAAGTATAGCCTATCTTTTTAGAGAACAAACTATGAAAATTTTTCATATTTAACTATCTATTTACCATACTTAGCTTCCTTCCTTATACTATACTTAGTTTCCTTAGAACAATCACCAAAGTAGTCGTCCATGTAACTCGAAGGAAATCCTTAGCAAAAATCACTAGCCTGTGTTTCCACCGTTCTTTTCGCATCTACACGGTGCCTTATACTTGTTGTGTCACTCAACATACATGAGTTGCCACCCAACAGTTGCAAACCCAAAAACATCAAGACAAAGGATCAATGTCCAAACAACCAAGCAAGAAGCTTCCTTCTTTGTCTCATATGTGTATACAACCTAGAACTAAGAGAGAGAAAAGATAAGAGAAGCAGTTGCTTGAAGAAGACAAGCAATTCCTCTTTAACTTACATATATGCACACTAGGTCATACAGCAACCAAGAAGTTTTGATGCTGGGAAAGCATCTTGTGCAAGATGTCTTTAGATACTAGGATGTTGCGCAAGGTGACTTAGATGCTAGGATAAATGCAATAGATTTGGTTGTTGGAAAGTGTTGATGTGTTTTACTGCAAGTGCATCGGCAATTGTAGTGAAGCTAATGCAAGCATAATCGATCCCATGGGGACTCGACTTAAAAAGTGGGAGTTTAAATAACATTTAATTGATAAAAATAAAAAATAAAAAATCACTAAAATTATTATTATTATTATTAGAATCAGAGTTTAGATCTACTCAACTGCTAAATATTACAAAATCTTTAGTTCAACAAGAAAGAAAATAAACCAAATAACATTCAAAATCTACTTCTCTAACTTAATCACTATCAATTTCTTCAAATCTGGTCTTCTAAAGTTGATCAATCTTCATAAACATCTTCAAAATGTCCTTAGCTAAAGATTTGCTAGTTGGATTTGACAAATTCCTCAAAATCTTAAAGATCTAAAGTTAATGGTGATTTTGGGATTTGGACGGTCTAGATCACTTTATGAATTTTAGATTAAAGATCAAAGACATTAATCAAGTTTAGGGATGTCCTAAGAATGAAATATCAAATTTAATTGAAAATCTTAAAAGAAACAGAGGACAAATTTTGGATTCTTGGTTGATTAAGGCTAACCCATCAATTGGGTTAAGCCTTAACTAATCGGGTTGGATTGGACAGTTCCTGGATAAGTAGAATGTAGATAACTCAAAACTAGAATAGACAGAGACACAGAGGAAATTAAAAAGAGGACACAAATGGAATCAAAGCAGGGACACAAATGGAATTAAATTAGAACATAGAGGGGCAAAAACAAAAAATTTTCATTTTTCTAGTTTTTAAATAGAAACAAAGGGGAAGTTGATGAGAGGAAGAAGATGATTATAGGGGAGGTAAAAAGAGAGGGAAAGAAAGGAATTTTAGACAAACCCAAGTTGGGTTTTGCTCCAAAGTAATGCTGGAATGTAAAGAAAGCAAAATAAAGAAATAAAGGGGGGGGGGGGGGCCGGGGGCGGGGACAACGGAACATGAAGGTATAACAAGAAGAAATAGAGGAGAAGTAGGGAGCAAAGGAGGAGGGAGAGGGAGAGTTGTGCGTGAGAGAGAGAAGTCGGGTAAGACCATTAGTGGGTTTCGGCGTGGAGTAGTGGTTGTTCTAGATGGAGATTGGGTGAATAGAGGAAAAGCAGAGGGGTGGAGCAATTATCGGTGCTTGGGAGTTGAGAAGTGATGCAAACTATTTAGCGTAGTGAAGAGTTGGTGGAGATTGGGTGGATGGTGCAGTGCTAGGCCTAGTGTGCATAGAAGGGAGCCTGTGTGGTCGAGCATGGAGAGTGAGAGACTGGAGATAAGAGAGTAAATAGGCAGAGATGGGAAGTGATGTGAGGGAGGGAGCGTGGATAAAGGACGCGAGAAAAGAGGAACAAACAGAGAAAGGGAGAAGAAAGATGTTGGTTCTGGGATTTTTGACAAAGGAAGATAGAGAAGGAGGGTGGTTGTCGGATAGAAAGAGAGAAAGGGAGGCAAGGAAACAGAGGGAAAGTAGGGAGGGGGAACCAAAAGAGGGAAGCTTGGAAGGAAAGATTAGGAGAAAAGAGGGGTTGGGAATGGCATGGAGAGAGAAGAAGAAAGAAGGAAAGAGGGAGTGAGGGAAGGAGAAGAAAGGGAGGTGGTGGGTTTGCCTCCACCTACAGGTCAGCCAAGGGGATTGAAGAGAGTGTGAAGAAGAGAGAAAAGGTGGTGAGAGAGAGGGTATGAAGAGGAAAGAGGGGTGGTTAAGAGAGGGGAGAGAAGAAGACAAAAATGTAGGGGAAGGGGAAAAGAGAAAAAGAAAGAGGGATAGAGAAGTGGAGAAGTGGAGAAGTGGAGGAAAGGGAAAGGGGGTTACAGGTTTCTTGCTTTTAGCCCAACCTAAGAGAGGAGACTTGGGAAAGTGGAACAACCATAGTTTTATAGCCCTCTCTACTTTTAAATTTAGTTCCTCACCCTTCTTCGAAAACTTCTCCAAGTGTAGCTTTCCATATTCTCCATGATTCCCAATTGAGATTAATTTTCAAATAAGAAACTATCCTATCTTTCTTTGTGAGTGATCTGGTCCATCCAATGCTCTTTAGGATAAGCCACACCATTAACTTTTGATCTGAGCCATTCATGCCTCTTTTGGTTAATTTTCAAAATAAAATACCAAGTTAGAGTCATCTACACTATACATTAATCATTTGATAAGCTATAACGATCAACTGACCAATAATTTTGACAAATTAATGATTGGATGGTCAATTGGATCTAAATTTGAAATCAAGCTAAAAATTGCAAATTTAATAGATTAGATGATCTAATTGAATGCTAAATTAAGGGTATTTTAACCAAAATTGAACACTTAACACACCCCCCAACTAGCATTTTGCTAGTCTCGAGCAAACCATGCAAAAACCAAATTTCAAAAATTATTTTTAAGTTAACTCCACTTTTTCCTTAGAGAATTATCTTCAATAAATCCATCAACTTTAGAAAACTAATAAAAATGATTGAAGAATTCAAAACCCTACCCGTGTGCCAAAAATATTTTAGTTTAGCTTAGATCTTAGAGTGAGTGTGTGAGTATACAGTCTACATATATAGAATAATCTGTCTTTAAGTAGACTTCTAACTTTTGAACTCCATCTGAAATATGTTTTGACCTCAATCCTCACTAATTACACAAGCTCATAAATAAAATCTCTCAGATAGATGGTTCAAATCATATCTCCCTTTTAAATATGTGAGCAGAGTCAATAAAAGCAAATTTATCTCACATATACTCATGAAGAACGGGAGTTACAAAGGAATTTAGTTTTGATCCCTTTAGAATGGATGCAATCGCCTTCGAACATTTAGAAATACCACTCTTTTAGATCCTATCCATTCATTTCCCCATCAAGACTATATTTCTCTTAGAATCAATAGGTCTTTGACTAGGATGAAATGTAAGCTTAGGACAGGGTACCAAAGAAAGGGTATAAGGGTATTCAAAGTTTCTTCAAAAATAAGCAGAGGACTTCTATTAAAGTTGACAAGTCTTCTTTACTTTGCTGAAGTGAATATTTCTTTTCCACTTTTCTTTGCATTCTTCAAACTTCTTTTTTCTTTTTTTTTTTCAAACTCTTTTCTTTGTATTTCAGTACTTTTGTATCACTTTGAAGAACATTTTTTTCTTAATATTTACTTTTCTATTTTCATTGTAACTAAAAGGTATTTCTTCAATCATCTCTAACTTATTTTTCAAAGAAAATGGGTAATGGATAATTTATACTAAGTTAATATGGGTAAAGGTAATTTGGCTAAGAAAAGAAAAGGCTTATATAAAAGGTTCAATTTAGCTAATTAGTGGTAAAAATGCTTCAGGGTAGGCTTTAGGTCTCTAGGTTAACACCAAGGATGGCCTAAATCATTTTCTAGGTTTCCTATAATTTATCAAATTCAATGAACTTTTTAGAATTTTAAAGGTAATACTCCAATTATTCAGCTAATTAGCCAAATTTAAGAGTTGGTGGGATTAATTGACTTTAAGCACACTAAAGAAAATTAGGAACATTTATAACTCTCAAAAAGAATCAATGGCTCTAAAGCTCACTTAGGTTAGAGGTCTCCATTGAATTTCTTCAAGATTTATAAGTTATATCTACTTATCAATCTAAACTACCTATATGCAAATGTGTGTACAGATGTGATTTGAGACTTAGCTTTCATGGAATACTTTAGGAAACGAGTAAAATGATGAATTAATCATGTTTTCTTCCATTAATAAGCCAAATTTATATATACTTCAAAAAATCTAATTCTCATCATAGTGTAGGAATTGACCTAAAAAAATTTCAAAAATTTTCTCTCTATTTTTTTTTGAAAAATCTAGGAAATCACCTAAAAACCTAAAAAAAACTAGAATTTTCTAGAATTCTACACCCCCAACCTAACAGAAATATTTTCCTCAATGTTTAAAAAGTAGGATGATGATACTGCATGGATAATTGCAAAAAAAAATAAAAATGGGAGATGTAGAAAAAAATTTCTAAAAAAGAAAGAAAGTAAAAACCAAGCTAAATACTTTTTAGAGATGAAAATTTTCAGAGGAAAAATATTACTAAGTTTGAAACTTCCCTGGGTCCCATACAAAATGAGCTAGACAGGCCTCTAAAAAGGAATGGTGAATAAATTTATATTGCAATTTAAAAAAATTTATTTTATCATAGGGCAAGATAAATTTATCTTTAGGCTGCTTCTCGTAATTAGAGAAAATTGTAGGAGCTCGATGTAGGCTTTTTGGAAATGTAGCAAGGATGTCATATTGCTTAGTGGGTATGATATTTTCTTGATCAATTAATTCATCTCTTTTTCTAATAGGTTTCAGTACTATTTTAGCCTTTTTAGAACCAAAAATTTCAATTATGTTTCCACTATGAATAATGGTAGTTGCCTTTGTTTCTTTCATGTCTATAACTGAAGAATTATTCTCACCTACCACATCCATATCATCAAGGCTTTCATTTGGTGGAATAGGACGTTGCCCTAGGTCAATCGTCTATAGCATTTGAGACATCATGTCCTTCAATTTAGTCATGGATTCTATGTTCTCTTTTAATTGGGCTTTAATTTGAGAAATTTTCTTCTCCTAGTATTGCATGACTTGAAGAAAATTATCCTCCACTTTCCTCTGATGTGGAGGAAGGTAAAGGTCTAGGAGCATGTGGTCCTTGCTTTTGGTGATATTTTTGTTGTTGGGCCTAATGTGAGACATTAGTATTATATTCATTTTTAACAATAGAATGCTTACTCCAACTGGAATTATATGTCTCTAAAGATAGGGAAATTTTTTGTTCATAAGAATGTGTTGGTTCATTGATCGAATCCTAAAATGTAGGAGTGATGGGACATTCTTAAGTAAGGTGTGTATTACTTTCACAAATATCATACACCTATTCAACTTTCTTAGAGGGACATTTTTCCATTTCCATGGCCTTGACTATTCTATTTAGGGATGCTATTTTCATATCATCTTTTTCAGTCGTAGCATATATTTCTCCCCTAGTGGATGTGGTGGTAGGTTTAAGCTTGTTTAGGTAAACTACCTTTTCTGAATCAACCTAAGTTTATGCACTCTCTGCCAGCCATTCCAAATAATCTTGTACCTCTTAAGGATGTTTGTTTAAGAAATTACTGTTGCACATAATTTCAACAAATTGGTGCATATCATATTTAAGTCATTCATAAAAGAAGCTAATGATATTCCAAAGATTGTATCCATGATGTGGACAAGTTAACAACAATTCCTTGAATCTTTTCCAACATTGATAGAAAGTTTCTTTTTCCTTCTCGGTAAAATTCATTATATTTTGGTGGCGAGCATTTGTCTTATGTATAGGAAAGAATTTATTCAAGAACTTCCTAGTCATTTCCTCCCATGTTCATATAAAACCTAGTGGCAGTGAATGAAACCACATCTTAGCTTTTTCCTTTAAAGAAAAAGAAAATTGTTTGAGTCTTACCATTTCTAATTCATTGTTTTGTGTATGTTGGGTCATGCACATTTCATCGGAATCCTTTAAATGCATGTAAGGACTCTCACTATTCAACCCATAAAATTTAAGAAGTAATTGAATTACTTCCACCTTTAATTCAATCATACCAGCATTTGGAGGTATAAGTATACATGAAAGTGTGCTGGTGTAATTAGGTTGTAAATAGTTTGTTAGTGTTTTCCCACAAGGATTTTGGTTATGCCAATTATTTTGATGTGTTTTATGTTGATCTTTGCTCCTATTTCCATGTGGTTGAGAATAATTCCTCCATTGATGTATATTATCATTAAATAGAGGTGGAGGATCATTAACATCAAGGAGAGGGTTGCTTGCCTATGAGGAAACATCATCATTATCCAAGATGAAAGGTGGTTCATCATCATTAAAGAGTGGATTATTTCTCCATGAAAAAATGTCTTCTCTATTAATGTTGGGTTGTAATTCACCCTTTTGATCAGTGTTTAGATTATTCATTAAATGTAGTTAATCATGTCTTTTCCTTTTTTGGGGGGAGGGGGTTTGGGAAAACTAACCTAAATGATGCACAAATTAAGGGCACACTCAAATAATCTTGAGGCTAATAAGTAGCAATATTTTGACTCTCTTGAATTTGTGTGGGGACGATGCTTTTAGATTACCCTAATCTAGGACTCCTCTATTTTAAATTTGACTACTACTTACCAATTAAGTTCTGCTCTAGAGTGGTTAATATAATCCTCATGTCAGGAGGCGTGTAAACCTCAATAGATGTCAATGGAAAGCATGGGAAAATCACTTGGATTTTAAGACACCCACTACAAATACAATGCTTAGAAGCCATTAGAGTGACAATAGGTCACATCCTATTAAGAGGGTCTTACGAGCATGTGATGACCCTATGGATCTTTTCTAATTGAATTTAAATTAATGTTCATGGTAGGGTTGCACACTTGAGGTGATTATCCTAAATGGACCAAGAAATGGTGATTAAATCCACCCTTGATCTTGTGGGCTTGGGTGCTCTTACTAATTAATTTTCACTCTCCATGGTAGTTCGATCAACATATAAATCACCTTAAAGAATTAAATGTGCCCTAAAAATGCAATTAAAACAATAAACTAATGCAAAACCCTAAAAATGCAACAATTATCAAAGATGCTTTCTATATGCAATTATTTTACCAAACAATCCAAATGGAAAACCCCTAATCTAGGAAATAAAAGGAATGAGGGAAACTTACAGTAAGGTTTATGATAAAGATCAAGTGTGGGCTACATTATCCCACACTTGCCCCCGTATTATACAACCCTTTTAAAATTGAAATGAAAATTGCAATTTACAAAGATCTTCACTACAAAAGTCACTCAAAAGAAAAAGAAACTCCTATTATAGGAAAGCAAGGAAATTTTCATTTTGATGAAGATCCACTTGCCAATTTCCTAAAAAAGAAAGATAAAAAGAAATACCAAATAAAGGAAACAAGGTATTTATGCATTAAGAAAATTAAAAAATGCATCTAAAAATGCAAAAATAAAAATGCAATTCTTAATTTTTAATTTTTTGGATTTTTTAAATATTTCTAATTTTTTTATTTTTTGGGTTTTTAATTAAATTTTATGAAAACTCCGTTGTGGGTCCCTAGCAATGATGCCAAAAACTTATTGATGTGTTTTACTACAAGTGCATAGGCTGTTGTAGTATAGCTAATGCAAGCACAAGTCGATCCCATGAGGACTCGACTTAAAAAGTGGGAGTTTAAATAAAAATTAATTAATAAAAATTAAAATAAAATAAAAAATTACTAGAATTGTTGGAAGTAGAATCAAAGTTCAGATCTACTCAACTGCTAAATATTATAGAATTTTCAGTTTAAAAAGAAAGAAAATGAACCAAATAACATGAAAAATCTACTTCCCTAGCTTAATCAATGTCAATTTCTTCAAATCTGGTCTTCTTAGAGTTGATTATCCTTCATAGACATCTTCAACATGTCCTTAATTAAAGATCTGCTCGTTGGATTTGACAGATTCCTCAAAATCTTAAAGATCTAGAGTAAATAGTGATTTTGAGATTTGGATGGTCTAGATCACTTTATGGATTTCAGATTAAAGATTAATGATTTTAATTAAGTTTAGGAATTTTCTAAGAATGAAATATCTAATTTAATTGAAAATATTAAAAGAAACAAAGGAGAAATTGTGGATTCTTGGTTGATTAAGCCTAACTCGTCGATTGGGTAAGCCTTAACTAATCGGGTTGGATTGGATAGTTCCTAAATAAGCAGAATGTAGATAACTCACAATTGGAATAGACAGGGACACAAAGGGAATTAAAAAGAGGACACAGATGGAATTAAAGCAGGGACACAAATGGAATTAAATCAAAACATGCAGGGGCAAAAATGTATTTTTTTAGTTTTTTGACAGAAACGAAGGGGAAGTCAATGGTAGGAAGAAGATGACTGTAGGGGAGGTAAAAAGAATGGGAAAGAAGGAAATTTTGGACAAACGCAAGTTAGGTTTTGCTCCAAAGTAATGCTGGAATGTAAAGAAAGCAAAATAAAGGAAAAAAATGATGGAAAATGAAGGTATAACAAGCAGAAACAGAGAAGCAGGTAGCAGAGGAGGAGGGAGAGGGAGATTTTGTGTGAGAGAGAGAGAAGCTGGGGCAAGACCATTGGTGGGTTCCTACATCGAGTAGCGGTTGTTCTGGCCAGAGATTGGGTGAACTGAGGAAAAGCATAGGGGTGGAACAGTTACCGATGCTTGGGAGTTGAGAAGTGATGTGGACTGTTTAGCGTAGTGAAGGGTTAGTGGAGATCGGGTGGATTGTAGGGTGCTGGACCTGGCGTGGACAGAAGGGAGCCTACGTGGTGAAGCATGGAGAGTGAGAGACTGGAGAGAAGACTAATAAACTAGGAGAGATGGGGAGTGATGTGAGGAAGAACAAAGGGAGAGGGGAAGCATGGAGAAAGGAGGAGAGAAAAGAGGAACAGACAGAGAAAGGGAGAAGAACAATGTTGGTTTTGGGATTTTTGACAAAGGAAGCGTAATGCCCCGAGCATTGTATGCTATTTTTGCATCCATTACAAAAATGAATTGGACATTCTATATGAAATTAACCATGTTAAATATTTTATTTTATTTAAAATAGTAAATAAAGGAATTTGTAAGAAAATTAGTATCATTAGATTTTACGTTCAAAATGGAATCCAACACCTCAAAGAACGCAGAAAATGGAGTTCATATGACAAAGTTATGGGCGTTTGAAGATAGAGAGGCATTTTTGTAAAATACAATTAAAACAAAATGACCCAAAAATACAGGGGGGCGTTTTACTAATGGCACCCCCCTTAGGTCGTCTGTGATGACCTGGGTTTCATATGATGCAAATTTCATAAAAAGGCGAGATCTTTTGCTTTAGAAATATGAAATACATGAAAATCTTTTGTTTTGGAAAGCAATCTTTCGTATAAAACCCCGAGTGTCAAAACACATTTTCAAATCATATAGTCATGGCATAGTTTTAAATCAACTCTATTCCCAAAAAAGTGTTAGTCACAGCCCCAGCTACAGAGAGTAACTACAATTAAGTAACATTCACTAAAAGATAAGGTAGGGGTTTACTTACTTGTACTTAATTTGGATGTTCTCTATCATGGGAGTATCCTGTCCTTAAGTGTTTACTTGTATCTAAAAAATATTAAGGATTGGGTGAGTATACACTAACCTCAATAGGAGTCTATCACTATTAGTTTACAATGTATGCTAAGTTTTAAACCATATGTTCTTTAAACCATGTTCATATTTGGACACTCATGTTCAATATCGATATTAAAAGCCATTGTCAAAATAGAATACTAACGACTTAAAGAATCGCATAATCCAAGTCAAAAGTAACATAGATATCATAAACATATACTATGATATGCAGTAGATGCTCAACTGAATCTAACTCATGGATCTATGGTCGACCATACTCATGTCATGCCACGTGCATGCAAGTAAATCCTCAAAAACATAGGGCACACTATGCCCACGACCTCAGCGCCGTGTGGTCCCCGGGTACACTCTCAGTCATAGCCTCCATGGGGCATATGACACTTCGACGGGTGTCGTGACACCTCCAGTGGTAGTCCTCGTTTACCACAGCAATCGAAGTGAGGACAAGCATTTTTGGCATGGTACCCTTTTCACCTATAATGGTAGAGGCTGGGAGGCCACCCCGAACCTCTTGGCATAGCGCCCACGAGCTTACTAGCCCAAATCATATACTATCAAGTAGGCAAGAACCTTTTTAAATTCAAAACATGTCTATGCATGTATCATGTAGACAAGAATCATTTTCCAAAACATCAAAACATGTCTATGCATGTAACACATATCTTGGAAATATATGCGCAATGTATTTTTCATATGCATGCTAAGTTCATTTATGAAATCAATTCATGCTAAACAGGTCATGTGCATAAGGATGTAACATAAGTTTATATGATATACGCACAAAGACAGGACATGTAACGTAAAAACTTAAAACATGCATTAGAAAAGCAATCATGACTAAAAGCATGCATTCTCAAAGCATCATATGTTCTTTTCTAAAGTCTAGTAGCGATAGGACACCTACCTGGTTTGATCGCGCTAGTCCCCTTGTCTTCATACGTTCCTAGACATGGTTTAGGGGAAAAGGTTAGCTTGGCCTATTTCTATAGGGTCTAGAATAGTTTAACTCACTACTTAGGCATTAAGGGTTCATTCCCATGCCTAAGGGCCTCCTAAGGTCCCTAACTGGGCCTTGGTATAGTTAGGTTTGCAAAGGTTTAGTTGCCCCGTGCCACTATCATGGTTTAAGGTTTATTCTAAACCTTAGATAGGGGCTTGATCAGGTATTTTATAGTTTGGGTGTGTCCACACTGTTGATATGGACACAACGCCTCAAGCGGCGCCTCAATCGGAGTCCTGAAACTCAAGTTATGGGTATTTTAGTGTTAAGAATACATGGAAGGCCCAAAACGGGCCTTGCATCACCGCTCCTGGGTGTCATCAAGCTGCACATTTTGCTTACGCGGGACATGTGGCGTCACCGTCGCAAGCCCACACTAGGCGGGTGCTTGGGATGCCAACGCGTCTCGCGTTAGCGGTGCGTGCTCCACAGGGCGTGTCCATCGACGCATCGGGCCTCCGTCCCTTTTTTCGTTTGCGGGCGCATTCACAGATGTGCCCATCCGTTTTCCTTTAACGCATTGGGTGCGTTTTGGTTCTGTGGTGACCTGGGCATCCTCGGGAAGCCCTGGTTCGACCCTGTCTAACCAGAACACCCCAGACACCTGCCCTAGGTCTGTTATGGCTCCCTAGAGCCCCATTTTGCATGGTTTCTCATGCAAAAACTTAGGGACATTCAACCTAAGACTGAGGGGGAGATGGGTTTGGAGTTGTTTAAGGCGTACCTGGTTCATGGCTGGGTATTTTCACGTCTTCTCCTCTTGCCTGCAACTCCAAGATTGGTTTTTCCTAGGGTTTTGGGCTGCCATTGGAGGCACCCAAGAGCTCTATTTATAAAGCTTAAGGAGGGTTCTAGAGGGGGTTTCCACCGCCATAGAATGGCAGTGGTTTCCCCCCTGCACACCGACATTCTAGAATGTCAGTGATGCAGTACATTTGGAAAGAAAGGGGTGCCCGTATCAAAACGGGTCCCTGTTTTCTCAGGCCAATTTGTTTCAAATTTAATTACAATTTTGCCCTTGAACTTTAAAGGGCCATAACTTGCTCATTTTAACTCCGTTTTGGGTGATTCTGGTCTTGTTAGATTCCTTTTTCCGAGATGCACCTAAGGGTACCACTCTAAGCACTAAATTTCTAGGTTTAGTTAGGGTGAACAGTGAAATGACCAAAATACCGTTATCTCAAAAAGTGAACTTTTCATTACCAACATGGGATTTCAAGGTTACAAAAATGGAGTCATTACATCATCCCCTACTTCCAGCCACTGACCTGCAAGATCACCGCCTCTGTGAGATGGAAGAAATGGTGGCATCGCCATGGGCAGCACTGCCTTGGCAGGGCTATAAGAAGCCCTCTTCCATCCTCCTCAACCATCCCTCCTTTTCCCCATCTCCGGCTACCTTGAGCAAGGGTTTCTAGCCTAGAAAAAATTAAGAAAACCCCATTCTAGTTTTCCCTACACAATCTGGCAAGGGCCAGGTCCTTTCCTTGGGCCGGCCACTCCCCTCTCTTCTCTCCCTCCCTTCTTCCTCTAGTCTCATCGGAAAGTTGTTTGATTTCCCCCCTTCTTTGTGTTTGGCTGACCTAGAGTTTCAAAGCGGAAATAGGTGCACCCACCAATGATGGGCACTTCCTAGGCTACCCAAGGTAAGCCCCCATCTCCCTCTCTATTTCCCCTTCGTCGTCCCCTAGAATTCTGCCGGATTTGGCATTTCCTGGCCGAAGAATCAATCGGGGAAGACGAGTTTGTTCCTAAACCCTCACCCGACCGTCCCAGGGGCGTGGTGCGCGGCGCATGCCTGGGGCACAGCCTTCGGGTGCACGCGATATGGGGCATGGATCCTGGATCAACCAAGATGCACGGGGTGACCTGGGAGCTGAGACGTGCCATGCTGCGCCAAAGACGCGTCTGTGCGATGCTATCCAAGACGTGCATCATAACGCATCATTTGGGCATGCATGCACTTATGAACACGATCCCTAGCATGGCCTTCAAGCATGCACAATGTGCGGGCATGGGTCCTAGTTCAACCAGGGCACGCGAGTGTCTTGGGAACCATGACGCGCAGGCCCTACACGTAGACAAATTTGGTTCATCCGTGATTTTAGGACACTAAAAATGCAATTACGGAGGCTGTAGGATTCCAATTGACGATCCAAAAGAACCGTTGCATCCATATTAATGGTGTGAACCTAATGACCTATAAAACTTAGGATCATGGAATGATTCAGTATAACTATAGCCTAAGAGCTATAAAGATCTTCTAGATCTAGCCTAGAAGTGCACTAAGCAAGCGCCTATAGAGCCAAAAAGGCAGATCTAGCCATTAATCTATAAGTCTAGGTAATGATCCATAAAGGTTGGAAAATAATACTTGAATGCTTGTTATCCATTAATATCCAGGGTTGCATAAAAGCGATCCAGGATCGAGTAGTGAAGAACGCGATTTGAGAAACATTGAGGGAGGTAGTCTGATACTACTAAGTTTTCAAATACATTTCAAATTTGAATGCTTTACTTGGCTAAATTACTGTATTTAGCATGCTTTTAGGATATGATGTTTTTGTACAAGCATACGGAATTATGGCTTTGAATACGATTACTGCCATGAGCAGATTTTATGCATTGCTTGCATGTTTTGAAAACAAATGCCTAAATTGCATGATTTATGATGTATGAGATTTGGATTATCTATATATATGCTTTTTAGTGGGCCGATTGCCTAATGAGGAAGTCCACGGTGGGCATTATGCTGAGAGGTTATTATGTACGGGGTTGGCCTCCCGACCTCTACCACCAAAAAGGTGGATGGTATCACTGCCAAAAAGGCATTGTCCCCTCCTTGACTGCTGTGGTAAATAGGGACGACCACTGGAGGTGTCCAAGGCACCCTTTTGGGGACAGCCATAGTCCCATGGAGGCTATGGTGGGTAGGTCTCTAGATATCGGAGCCACACAATTTAGCTGTGTGCTAATCATGAGCATAGTAACCCTATGATTTCAGTGTGATTGATATGCATATAGCATTGAGATGGTCGTATACAAGTACTCGTGACCAGTTGGCGTGACGTGTATGCTGAGAGACTAATGTGCATGATACTAGCATCTGCTTGAACGATGATTATTTTAAGAGTTTCATGACTAATTATATTTGACTCATTGGTTTGATGCATTTGCCGAGATCTTCGTATATTGATCTATTGATTTCTATTTCATGATTTTGATCATATTTATGTCGTTGAATACTAGATTTTGAGAAAGGATTCCATGATTGAAATTGCATCAATAAGCTTATGTTCTATGCATAACTATGCTTACTTACATAAAAAGAATCACTGATGTTTTACATGAAAAGCTCTTGGAATCCTGCATGTTGCTTACCATGTTTTCAAAATAGTAGTATCAGATCACCTACTGAGTATGAGAAATACTCACCCTAATGTATTATTTTTCCAGATTAGCTCCACACAGAATTAGAAGAAGCATCAAAACATGTTAGTGCTACGATCAAGTGAATAAAGCTAAGACAAGCATGAATGCAAGTAAACACTCTACCTTTTGGACATGTATCTGTATTTATTTATAGTTGGGCTGTGAGCTGTGACTAGATAAGACCTAGGAAGACATTTACGATTACAGTAATTTTCAAAAAACTACTTTGGTTATTGTGAAAGTAAATGACACTCGGGGTTTTCAAAATGAGTTTAAAATAAAATATTGTTTTCGCTGCATTGTATTATTTTTAAAAAATGGTTTTCAACTAGGGATACATCCCGCCCTAAGAATTAGATATTGCATTTAAAAATGCATAGGAAAACCTGGGTCGTCACAGGAAAATAGAGAAGGACGATGGTTGTTATATAGAAAGAGAGAAAGGGAGGCGAGGAAATAGAGGGAAAGTTAGGAGCAACTGAAAGGGAGAAGTTTGGAAGGAAAGATTGGGAGAAAAGAGGGGTTGGGAATGGCATGAAGAGGGAAGAAGAAAGAAGGAAAGAGGGGGTGAGGGGGTGAGGGAAGGAGAGGAAAGGGAGGTGGTGGGTCTACCTCCACCTATGGGTCAGCCAAGGGGATTGAAGAGAGAGTGTGAAGAGGAGAGAAAAGGTAGTGATAGAGAGAGAGAGGTATGAAGAGGAAAGAGGGGTGGTTGAGAGAGGGGAGAGAAGAAGAGAAAAACATAGGGGAAGAAGAAAAGAGAAAAAGAAAGAGGAATAGAGAAGTGGAGAAAAGGGAAAGGGGGTTATGAGTTTCCTACTTTCAGCCTAGCCTAAGAGAGGAGACCCAGGAAAGTGGGGCAACCATAGTTTTATAGCTCTCTCTCCTTCTAAATTTGGTTCCTCACCCTTCTTTGGAAACTTCTCCAAGTATAGCTTTCCATCTTCTCCATGATTCCCAATTGAGATCAATTTTCAAATAAGAAACTATCCTGTCTTTCTTTGTGAGTGATCTAGTCCATCCAATGCTCTTTAGGATCATCGACACCATTAACTTTTGATCTTAGCCATTCATGCCTCTTTTGGTTAAACTGCAAAATAAAAGACCAAATTAGAGTCATCTGAACCATATATTATTCATCTGATAAGCTCTAGTGATCATCTGACCATTAATTTTGACACATTAATGATTGGATGGTCAATTGAATGTAAATTCAAAATCAAGTTAAAAATTCCAAATTTGATTTGTTAGATGATGTAATTGGATGCTAAATTAGGAGTATTTTGACCAAAATTGAACACTTAATAGGAAGAAAGGGAAATTTTTTTGCATATGATGTCTTTGTGCTTGGAAAAGGTCTAAGGATGAATAATGCACAGTAGCAACTCTGTACCAAAGATCAATCATGATAAAAAATCTCCTTGTATTTTACTTGCATCTCAATATTAAACACCTAACCAGGCGCTACTAAAAGCAAAACCCATAGCAATCCTCTCCTCAACAATCCCACGTGAGTTCCCTCAAGAGAGAGAGCTTCTTGGAAAGGACAACATAAGAAGCTCTCTTCTCCTCCTTTGATTTCAAGCATACAACACACAAGCATCTAAATATTTGATCATTTAGAAAGTTACCTTCCTCATCATCATTGTGCAAGCACCTCTCTTCTCTAAAGCAAAGAGATTTCAATGTTTAAAATCTTATATTGGGAAGCTACTTGAACAAGACAAAACAAGCACACCTCCAAACCCTTCATCCTTTCTATGTCATGGAGAAAAGCCATTATGCATTGAAGTCTTAGCCAGCCCACATGAAGCTGCTCCTTTCTCTCACCTCTCCTATCACACCCCTTCCATCCTCATCTTTGTTCACCTCTATCCCGTATCCTTTCTCCTTATCACATCTAGGAAGCTTTCTTGAAAAACAATCATGGAAATGGTGCCTAGGGTTTTCTCTTTTCTCTTCTTTATCTCTCAATATTTTGAACAATGGTTCAAGATTAAGATGGTTGGTTAAGATTTCCTTGAAGTTTCTCATCAATAGGATAGAGTTCAAAGTCTTGTTTTCTTCTCATCCGTTAGATCGACTTGTCCTAAGGTGGACAGCTAGGACTGTGTTTAGATTTTCTTATCCAAACTCATTTCCATCCTTTATTTCTCCTCAGAACCATCATCTATATCTCCAACCAATGAGATTAAAGTAAGAACATATTTTGCATCTAAGGAGAACACTTTTCTTCTCCTTGAAAATTAGTGGTCAGCCCACAAAAATATTTCTCCACCAATCATGCTCAGTCTTCTCTCTAGTGCATAGATTCTTTCCATTGGTAAATTATAACTTAAATAACTTCTCATTGGTTGCTTTAGGATGGTCTTGGATGTGAATCAATCTCAACCACTCTTTATTGAAATTTTCAAATGACAACTGAACGTAGATTTTCCTTTTTTGTCTCTCTCCTGCCTCCTTATCTTTTTCCAGGAAACATACTCATTCCTTCATGTATTCCACGTGGATTCAAGTGGGATACACCACTTTTGCATGAAAAGTTCGTGGTACATGTAAGTGATCCCCATTCTAAAGTTTAGAGAGAGAAAGTTAGTGTTTTTAGTCCAACGAACCCTGGCTTGAGTGTATCACATGCATGTTTCCTTTGATGCATGTGGGTCTCAAAATTCACTTACAACATCCCCAAAGGTGATGAAATGTATGCATACAAGGAATTTTTGCCTCCTTATGTTTTGGTTGTGGCAAACTCTTTTGTGGGGATAAGGTTCAATGATAAATCTAGGATGACACCTATTTTACATTATAAACTCCTACACTTCATTAAAATTGATAGGTGGGCCCATGTTAATACTCAGACTCTAGATTATCAACTCTTAGGGTTTGCAATGCTTAAAATACCCCTTTTTTATAATTGTACCCTAATCTTACAAAAAGTGAAAATAATCCATGATCTTTATGATAAAATAAGGGCTAAACCTCCTAAATATAGAGGTATTCTATGCAATAATTCTATAAATCATCCATGACATCTATATGGAATCATTCTATGAAATCTTTAATATAGCTAAGTTCCCTTGGAACTTAGTATATGACCACAATTCCGGTGAAGTTAGCTTAACAAAATTTCCTAAATATCATCTAATCAATTAGATTTAAAACTTACATTATCAAAATTTTCCCATCATTCAACTCTAAACTCATGAATTCAGATTTCTTTTTTTTGGCATGTATTAACATTCCACAACCATCATAATATTTTAGATATAATAAAAATCAAGTTTGGAAAGAATCCAACAAAATCCCCCAATATCCAAACATTCCTGGTGCAAAATTTGCAAAATCAATAAGAATTAAAGGATAGAGAAAGGGAATTTAGGGTTCTTACTAGTTTTTCTACGGCTCTTGAAGCATGAATCACACAACAACTTCAAATCACTGATTAACTCAAACCATACATCAAAACCTAAATAGCACATCATAGACAACACATTAATTGTAATACCCGAGCAAATCATGCTATTTTTAACAAAAATTGGACATTTTATGGAAAATAAACTGTGTTAAATGTTTTACTTTATTTAAAATAGTAAATGAATGAATTTGTGAGGAAACTTGGTACCATTAGATCCTACTCAAAAAATGGAATCCAACGCCTCAAAGAACACCGAAAACGGAGTTCGTATAAAGAAGTTACGACCGTTTAAAGATGAGGGGTATTTTTGTAAATTAAACAAAAAACGAAAAAGAACGAAAACACAGGGAGCCATTTTGATAACGGCACCCTCTGTCGTCTTCCACCTCCAGATTTCTCCAGAAACCTCGTTTCTAGAGGTTTCTGCCACCGCCATAGCAAGGCTATAAAAAGCCTTATCTCCCCCTCTCCAAAACACGAGTTTTCCAGCCATTTTGAGACTGGGGTTTCCGGCAAAATTGGAAACCCATCTCAAGCCAGTCTTCCCTCAGTTTTCCGACAATGGCTAGGCCCAAGTCAGGCTGGCCATTCCTTTACCCGTCTCCCCATTCCCCTTTCTTCCTTTGGTCGACCCGGAACGGTGGGCTTTTCCCTCTTCACGATTTCCAGCGAACATGGGGTTTTCAGGTGGAAAGAGGGAGCCGCACCACCCGAAGGAGGGCATCCCTAGCTACCCAGGTAAGCCTCGCTTTCCCTTTCTCTCTGTTTGCTTCCCCCAGGCCAAAGCCATGTCGGATCTGGTCTCTTCCTAGCTGTTTTCTAGCCGGATTTCTTGGCCAGAAAACGCTCCAAGCTGGTTCCAGCCGGCACTACACAAACAAGGCATCCCAGGGATGGCATGCTCCACGTACGCCTGGGACAGGGTCCCTGGGATGGGTTCCGGCGTACAACAATGCGACCACTGCCCCAGGTGTGGCCTTCGGGTGCGCGTACGACACGGGGCATGGGTCCTGGCTCGACCAGGATGCACGGGTGCCCTAAGAGCTAAGATGCGCCATACTACACCAAAGGTGCATCCGTGCGATGCCATCCAAGATGTACGTCATAGCATGTCGCTTGAGCATGCATGTGCACTTGCAAAACATGGTCCCTGGCACGGCCTTTGGGCGCGCACGCACGTGAGGCGGTCGCGGTTCAAACAGGATGCACGGGTGTCCTGGGAACTAGGACACGTGGACCTAATGAGACTTTAAAGTTAGGATCAGAGGACAATTTACAAAGTTTAACTATTGAATAGTAGATCCATATCATAGGATCTAGCTTGAAAATGAGTTAAGCAAAGACCATAGACCCTAAAAGGCAGATCTAGTGATCTAATGTCTAAATAGAATGAAATTAATAAGGACTCCTTGTATTCATTCATACCCAGGAGTTTATAAATGAGACCCAGGGACGGGTTGAAGTGATAAAGGACGCGACTCCAGGAGACTTTGAGGTAGGTGCTCTATCTCTACTAGACTTTTAAAAGAGCAATGATTGTTTTGAAAATGCATGTTTTAAGTGTAAGTATATGACTTGTTTAGTATGACTTAATTCAGCATACATATGATAAATACATTATGCATAGACATGTTTTGCAAACAATTGCATATATTGCATGATTTGTGAGCATTGAGTTCTTGAAAAATTGCATGTCCTTGAGGGTTACCAAAAGACGCTGGAGTGCCCAAAAGACGCTGGGTAGGCAGTTGTAAGGGCCAGGTAGTTGTGAGGGACCCAAAGAGGACAGGTTTTGAAAAAGAGGTTTTCGCTTGTTTGATCTGATATGATTTGGGCTAATAAGCTCGTGGGCGCTATGCCGAGAGGTCTGGGTTGGCCTGCAGCCTCTACCACTATTAGGTGGAATGGGTACCACACCCAAAAAGGGTAATGTCCCTACGTCGACTACATGTGGTACAAGGGGCTACCACTGGTGTCACGGAACTGGGTCGATGTGTTATATGCCCCGTGGAGGCTATGACCGAGTGTCGTCAGGTACCCAGGGACCACACGGCGGCGAGGTCGTGGGCATAGTGGGCCCTATGGTTTGAGGATTTACTTGCATTGCATATGGCATGACATGAGGTTGGTCAACCATACCAGATATCCATGAGTTGGATTCAGTGGAGCATCTTATGCATATCATTATGTTTATGATATATGATACTTTTGACTTGGATTATGCTATTCTTTAAGTCGTTAGTATTCCAGTTCGACAGTGGTTTTTAATATCGATATTGAACATGATTGTTCGAACATGCACATGTTTTTAAGAGCATATGATTTTAAACATAGCATGCATTGCAAAACTAGTAGTGATAGACTCCTACTGAGTATAGTATATACTCACCCTATCCTTAACAATTTTCAGGATAGCTCCATTCACAAGTAGAGGACACCTATGTTAATGCTACGAATAAGAAAAATCAAAAGGAGACAATTATACATGTAAGTAAACACTCTACCCTTTGGACATGTATTTGTATTTAATTACAGTTGGGCTGTGAGCTATGACTGGATAGACCTGGGAAAACATTTATGATTTCTAAAGTTTTTCAAAAAACTACTTTGGTTGTTGTGAAAGCAAATGGCGCTCGGGGTTTTCAAAATGAGTTTAAAGCTAAAGATTTTCCTCTGCATTGCATTGTTTTTATAAAATGGTTTCCAAATAGGGATGCATCCCACCTTAGGAATTAGATCTTGCATTTAAAAATGCATGGGAAAACCCAGGTCCTCACATTAATACATATTGTGCATCTAACATCATAGATAGATGATTAAGATATTTCTTAGATCAAATGATAACCAATATTAATTGTAGAACTATTTCTTTTGTTATTGACCATTAAACATAATCACCAAGTATCCACCATTTAGATTGTTGATCTAATTTTCTAGATAAGGATAGAAAATTAGACAATTCATCAGTTGCTGAAAAACTCAAATCCAATAATTTATACCAATGTGCCTATATTTGCTATTAATAATTCATGCAGGTATAGATTGTAGATTTCGTGGATCAATAACTTTAACCAATGATCAATGACTCGATCCAAGTTTGAGATAGTCACATCTATGGTATACAAGTAGCTGATAATAGTTAGTGGTTGAATTCATGTTTTCTCTATCATCCAACAGTCAAAATTTCATTTATTAAGTAAAATCATTAACATAGGGTCCTAGATTTGAGTTTTTTACTATCAATCAATGTGTAACAGCCTTAAAATATCAAATCTAGCTATTGGAGGGTAGATCAATTATAAATGGTATGAAAATCCATTGATCTACTTCTATTAGGTACTGGATCCAACATTTTCAAGTCAAAGTCAAATCATATAATAGGTAAAGCTATTGAAAACTCTAAATCTATACATGCAAGTTATTGAAAAAGAACTAAAATGAATGAAGAATATCTCCTACCTGTAATGCATTTTCCCAATAAAAAATCATCAAAGATGATGAATTTGGAGAGGTTTTCAACTGTGAACTGTCACAATCATTGTCAAAATGAGTCTCAAGTCACTGTCACCAGATAGGTTGATGACAATCATTAGTGATACCTTTTTCTTGCCAAAACTGAGAGGAGAGTGAAGGTAGGTCATTAGAAAAATTGAGATTCAATCATGTTTTTATGAAATCCATGAATAATAGAACAAAATGAGGAGACGAAGAGAGAGTTCCTACCTCTGTGATGAATTTCCAACCACCAATCATTACTGGAGAAGATAAGTGTTGAAGAACTTTTCCATGCCAACAAATTATGGTTGTCATACACCCTGTTTTATCCAAAAATCCAATGAAAAGTTAATCAATCTTCACTCCACTAGAAGGATTTTTTATGTATCTTAATATTTACCATAAGTGCACTACTCTATTGAGTATAGAATCAACAAATAGGGGTCAATCCCACAAAGACTCTTTAATAAATGAGATTAATTAAAATTTAGGTAATCTTACTTTAACCTAGCCAAGCAAACGAAAGAAGGACAAATTTGCACTAAAACTAAAGACATAAAGCAAGTAAATAAATGAAAGAAACAAGGAACTTATTGAAAAGGAAACAATGAATCTATTCAACTAAGAAACTAGAATGTAAACCCTAAAATAGAAAGAAGGCAACTATGAAATTATCTAAAGAAGCAAATAAATAAATGATGAAACTTTATAAAACTAACTCTAACTAAGAATTAAAGCAAGGAAACAATTTAACCAATAATGAAAAGAATTATACCATTAATAGAAAATTTACAAGGATTTGTTAAATAAGCAATTAAAAGTTCTTCAAATCTAGGCTTGAATTTTGCTGTAGGGCCCTCATGTTGTGTCATTCAACTAAAGCTTGTACACTTCTCTTCTACCTAAAATACACTAAAGTTACCACCAAGGTTTTCTCATCCCTTTAACCCAACATGCCACAAACCTAAAACAAATCTCATCTAATGATCCTTAGGAATGAAGCATTAGGGCAGCCAAACAAAAGAGGGTTCTAAGACCTTTCCTAAACAATCACCACCCGAGGAAAGAAAGAATATGATGGAAAAGAAAATAGGAAAAGTGATGGCATTTTCCTTGACTTAGAAACTCTAAAAAGAGGGTAACATCAAGGAATTGGAAAGAGAGGAGATAAGAGGTCATTCATCTTTAAATCACGGTGAACCATAGAAGAGCCTTCCTACCTTAAACATGAAATAGAATAAAAGAAAAACAAAGGGGAGATAGTGGCCCTTGAATTAGGACTCACCAATTCTAGCCTTAGGAGATGAAGTAAGGAATAGGTACATAATGTAATCCTACCCTTGAACATGAATCCCTTAGCTAGGAATATAAATGGCTTTATGGATGGATTTGGATTTTTTCTCAACCTTACTTAAGAATTTTGAAAGTACCCTTATTGTCATAAAATGGGATAAGACTTCTTTCCTTTTCCTTATTCCAACTCCAAGAAAAGAAATTAGACAGAAGAAGGAGAATGATGTATGCACTAACTAACATGAACTATGCATGCAATCTAAAATTAGAAAGTTGGTGTGTGAAGCATAGAAATAGGAAGTTAATGGATAAGGAAACATGGTAGAGGGTGTATGAGAGTGAAGGGAAGTGAGAATGAGATGTGAAAATGGAAGATGAATGTCATGCATGAAATTTAAGCAGGTGTGTGCACGTGTGATTTAAAAATAGAATGTAAAGATGCATACAACTATTTGACTGTGATGCCATGCAACTACAATGTTATTGCATGGAATTAGAGAGTGGTAATGCATCTTACATCTAAGAAGTTAACATGTATGAGGCTAAACTAATCATGGAATGTATGCAAAGGATATTAGCAAGTCAAACTAAGCTAACCATGAGTTTCTATGTTAGGAAAGCGCATGTTTTGAAACTAGGAAAGTGCTAAATCTAAGAATCTATCATGCAAATGCTTTCTAAAATGATCCTATAGTAATCCTCAGATGTATGGAAAGAAAAATGAAAGTTTAGTAAAACTAGAAAGCAAGGAATCTTTGATCTAAACGTGAAATCTAAATTAGAAACTACCCTATCTCTAAATTAGGAAAGTGCTTCAAACATGGAAAGTAAAGAAGCTAAATGGAAAGCTATGCTACAAACATGATCTTCCAAGTTAGAACTAACTTAAGGAATCAAAACTTACACATGAAACTAGCATGATTGCAACCTAAGGAAACTACAAAATCTACCATGCATGAAAACTAGAAAAAGATGCATCCATCCAAATTGGATGGAATGCGTGTAAATCATAAGTTCTTGATGGATGCAAAATTGTGATGACCCGGATTTTCCCATGCATTTTTTAAAATGCAAGATCTAATTCCTAAGGTGGGATGCATCCCTATTTGAAAACCATTTTATAAAAACCATGCAATGCAGTGAAAAATCTTTAGTTTTAAACTCGTTTTGAAAACCCCAAGTGTCATTTGCTTTCACAACAACCAAAGTAGTTTTTGAAAAACTTTAGAAATGATAAATGTTTTCCCGAGTCTATCTAGTCACAGCTCACAGCCCAACTATAATTAAATACAAATACATGTCCAAAGGGTAGAGTGTTTTCTTACATGTAATTGTCTCCTTTTGATTTACTTGCTCGTAGCACTAACATGGGTGTCCTCTACTCGTGGATGGAACTATCTTGAAAAATGTTAAGGATAGGGTGAGTATATACTATACTCAGTAGGAGTCTATCACTACTAGTTTTACAATGCATACTATGTTTAAAGTCATATGCTCTTTAAAACATGTGCATGTTCGAACAATCATCGTCAATATCAATATTAAAAACCACCGTCGAATTGGAATACTGACGACTTAAAGAAATAGCATAATCCAAGTCAAAAGTATCATATATCATAAACATAATGATATGCATAAGATGCTTAACTGAATCCAACTCATGGATTTCTGGTATGGTATGGTCGACCAACCTCATGTCATGTTATATGCAATGTAAGTAAGTCCACGAAACCATAGGGCCCAACTATGCCCACGACCTCGCCGCTATGTGGTCCCCGAGTACCTAAGGACACAACGTCATAGCCTCCATGGGGCATATGACACATCGACTCAGTGCCGTGACACCAGTGGTAGCCCCCTGTACCACATGCAGTAGACGTAGGGACATGCCCTTTTTGGGCGTGGTACCCATTCCACCTAGTAGTGGTAGAGGCTGAGAGGCCACCCCAACCTCTCGGCATAGCGCCCACGAGCTTACTAGCCCAAATCATATACGATCAAACAAGCAAAACATCTCTTTTCAAAACCTGTCCTCTTTGGGTCCCTCACAACTGCCTACCCAGCGTCATTTGAGCACTCCAGCTTCTTTTGGTAACCCTCAAGGATATGCAATCTTTCAAAACTCAACAACCACAAATCATGCAATTTATGCAATTATTTGCAAAGCATGTCTATGCATAATGCATTTATCATATGTACACTTAATTAAGTTATGCTAAACAAGTCTTATACTTATACTTAAAACATGCATTTTCAAAACAACCATGGCTCTTTTAAAAAGTCTAGTAGCGATAGAGCACCTACCTCAAAGTCTCCTAGAGTCGCTTCCTTTATCACTCAACCCGTCCCTGGGATCGCGTTTTGCACGTGCACATGCAAGCTCAAGCAACGCGCTATGACACGCATCCTGGATGGCATTGCACGGGCACACCTTTGGTGTAACATGGCGCGTCTCAGCTCCCAGGGCACCTCATGCATCCTGGTCAAGCCAGGACCCATGCCCCATGTCGCGCACACACCCGAAGGCCGTACCTAGGACAGTGTACGCACTGTCATACACCCAGAACCCATCCCAGGGACCCTGTCCTAGGCGTACGTGGAGCATGTTCGTGTAGGGCCGGCCCAAGCCAACTTGGAGCATTTTCCAGCCAGGAAAACCCGGCTGGAAAACCGCTGGGAAAAGAACCAGATCCGGCATGGATCTGGCCTAGGAAGCAAAATAGAGAGAAGGTAAGGAAAAATGACTTACCTGGGTAGCTTAGGAGCGCCTATTGTCGGTGGTACGTTTCCCTCTGCCGAAAATCCATGTTGCCGGAACCCACGAAGGGGAAAACCCCAATGCCAGACCGGAACAAGAGAAGAGAGGGGAATGGGGAGAATGGCCAGCCTGACTAGGGCCTGGCCATTTTTAGAAACATGTAGAGAGATAGGTTTCTGGTTTTTGCTGGAAACCCCAGTCCCAAACTTGCCGAAAAACGTGTTTTTGGAGAGGGGGAGATGGGGTTTTTATAGAGGGGAGAAGGTGGTGCCCCTCAATGGCGGTGCCGCCATTCCCCTAGTGTGTTCTAGAGAAATCAAGAGAAAAAGGGTTTCTGGAGGTGGAAGACGATGGGGTGCCGTTATCAAAACGGCCCCCTGTGTTTTCTTCCTTTTTCGTTTTTTGTTTAAATTACAAAACTGCCCCTGATCTTTAAACGGCCCTAACTTCTTCATAAGAACTCCGTTTTCGACTTTCTTTGATGCTTTGGATTCCATTTTTTGAGTAGAATCTAATGGTACCAAGTTTCCTCACAAATTCCTTCATTTACTATTTTAAATAAGGTAAAACATTCAACACAGTTCATTTCTTATAAAATGTCCAATTTTTGTTAAAAATGGCGTAAATTGCTCAGGCGTTACAAAAACTAAGTCAATGGAAAGTGAAAATTTGAGATGCACTTGTGCTGCTCTAAGATAAAAGAAACTAAGGTGCTATACTTGAACTACAGAACAAAGACTAGATCAAAGTGCCTAAAAAACTAAGGAAAAACTAATATCTATGTGTGTAAACTAGTGTAACATGAATGCTATGCATGAGCAATCTAATTAATCAAAACCTAAGTGAATGCATGCTATAAGAAAGTGAATAGAAGAGATGGAAGATGGAAGATGGAAGAGAAAGAAAAAGAGAATAAGTAAGAATGGAATTGGAATAGATGGAGACCTTACCTTTATCTCCAAAGGATTTGAACATGGAAACTTGAAGGGAGCTTGGGTGAGGTTGATCTTCCTCCCTTTTTTTCTCCTAGATTTGGCCTTGAACTCTAGGGAAAGTTCAAAGATCCTAACTTATCCAAAACACCTCTATTTATCAGTTTTTAACATGGCAATCAAGAGGAGTTAATGGTTGAGATTAGGCCACTTAGATTGATATAGAATAAAGGAATGGATGGCGGTTGTGATTTTCATATGAGAGTATGGGATATGAGAGGAGAATGGAAATAATAAGAAAGTATGGGAAAGAATAAGAAAGAGATAAGCATGGGAAAGAAAGAGAACAAGTAGTAAAAGAAGGAAATAGAAAGAAAAGGGAAGGCAATAGCTTAGGAAGAAAGGGATAGAGGTGGGATCAAAATTAGAAGGTGGTTTAGTGTTGGGGGTTGGGGGTGGAAATTGGAAGGTGGTAAGTTGAAAAGAAAGGGAAATAACCTAATGGGTATGTGAGGAAAGGAAGAGAAGAGAAAAAAAAATGGAAAGTATGTGGAAGAATCTAAGGGAAATCAAAATTAGAAAGTCCCAAATGGGCGGGGACATAGAATTCAAATGAGCAAGCACATTTGTGTGTGAAGTGTTTTTAGAAACCCTAAGATGAGATTATCCTTAGATAAGAATGAGTGGTTAAGATCTTTCTTTTCATTGGATTTTGAGTTGACTTTTCAAGGTGAAAAAGGTGACTAGAGTTTTGATCTTTCATATGCTTCACTCTTTACCCTTAGACTATGCTTATGCTTACTTGAATGGATGAGATCATTTTATGACATGTAAATCTTCTTGAAGCTTCAATTTCTCTCCACCATTGGATTCGATTGCCCACAATAAATGGCCTTGATTCCTTAGAGATATCTTCACATATTTCATGTGAAACCAAGTATGATTCACTACCTTGTATGGATAAGACATCCAATCATTAGTTGATCTTCTTCATTTGGTTGAATAAGAGAGAGAAACTAAGTAAAAAGTCTTTAGGTGGGTCCTAGTCTTCTTTTATTTGTTAGAAGCTTTCATTGCAAATCATCCTATTGTACATGAATTGAACTTCTCTCATAAACTTCCTATGGTACTAAAGTATATGCAAGTGTGCTTGAATTGAGAATTTGCCACCTTTTCACCCTCATTTGAGGAGTGTGCATGGGGTTTCTAACCACTCTAACTTTGACAGCCATAACCCATGATCATTTTGAACCTCTAGGACTTTATTTTTGGTATGTATAACCTATGATGTAGCTTGGAAGGTGAAATTACTCTTTCAAAGGTAAAATTGGTATTTTTGTGCATTTGTTTAATTTGTACCCTGGACCTCCATAATAATATAGTTAGCCTTAATTAGTGATAATTAAGTGATTTTTTATGCTAAAACCTACTAAATATAAGGTTATGTATGTAGTATTTCTAAATATACATACATACATACATATATATATATATATATATCAATTTTGTTCTGCTTGCATCGAGGAAGGAGATGAAAAACTTGGAACATTGATCACTACCATCATTGTCACCATCCTCCTACATATTTAGCTCCTTAAATTTAGATAGTGCCATTCAGTGTGGAGAAAATTATATTGGTGAAACAGTAGGATAAAGCTCAGATGCAAAATCTACTTCCTGCCTTAGAGGTAAGCATGGCAATTCCTCAAGAAAAACATCTGTGAATTTCCTCACCACTGTAATTAAATCAATACCAGTGTCATCACCCACTATGCTCGCCATCCAACAACCATAGTATTTCTTACATCTGTGGTCAACATGGACTTGTGGGCATTCATCATCCTCCTTGGTAGAGAAATAAAAATTAAATCAGCAAGACAAATGTTACTCTCTTCAGACTACAATCAATAGTGGCACTATACTCGGATAAGAAATCCATCCCTATGATTACATCAAAGGGGATGATCTCCATAACAATTAAATCTAGTGTCACATAAATAGATTTATTATATGTCAGAGTTATCAACTAGAGATACTATTTGTATAATCTTATAGTCTAGTTCTTAACCATGTTTGCATATTTCAAAAATGTCATATAATTAGAACCAGTCAACTAAGTATACAGTCATCAACTATCAATCATGGCACTTCAAAAGAAAAAAAACAAAACATGTTCTCTTTTCACTGTGATCCAAAGCCAATAAAACAAGCTTTTACTAAATAACCTACATCCTTGCCACGACCACAACCTTGAGGTTGCGGTTTAGGTAGTAAATCAATATGATTAGTTCCAATAAGGCCTTAACTAGTCTTTATTTTCTTTAATCACATCATAAGTTGAGACAAAGCTAGATGTTCTTATCCTTTATAAGGTTTGGTTTCTACATAGTGAAATGATTCACTTATTTCTCTCATTTTTTTTTTTTACTTACACATTTGATGGTTGCAATGTGCTTTACCAAATAAACACTTTAGAAGTACATTTGGGGACTAAGTCTCTACACCACTGCATTTGAAAATCAAAAGTACTACTATATCCATACAATGTATCGGTAATTCAACATAGGACTCCAGAGAATCATATGCATGGAAATTCTTACTAAAAACATAGTTATACATCTACAATTCATCAATGTACAAGTATGAAAAAGAATCATGAATGTATAAAGAAATGCAACCACAACATCAAGTTAATTCTCACTCACCACTCATAGGTGTCTATCCTTTACCTACTTGCTTTGTACTTGAAATGTTGTTATGAGCTGCCAAGCCTAGTAAGGAAAAAGAACTAAACCCCACAAGTATATCCCAAGGTTCTTGTTGTGTTTAGTTCAATCAGAATTCCTCATTCAAATTAAGAAACATATCTTTAATTTCATAAGAAATCACTATAAATTGTAAACATATATCATCAGATTTAATAAATAACCAATAATACAAGAATATCATTCATTCTATCATTTTTCATAGTAACAAAGTAAACATCATATTTAAATACCTTAAACACATACTTTCCACAAAATTATCATTCTGACCAGAGGTCTTTCCTTCAATGTTTCCTAGGGTGGCTATACATCATTATATTGCAAATGTAGTCTTGTCCCTCAAGGTTACCATCTTAGGCTGATCCACCTTGGGTAAAGTCCATCAAGCAATCTCCTCTCTTAGGGTTTACCACCATGGCCGTATCCACCTTGGTTATGGTCCATTAAGCAGCCCTTTTCCTCAGAGCTTACCATCTTAGATGGCTCCACTGTGATCATAGTCTACCAGGTTGCCCTTTCCCTCTAGGTTACTGTCTTAGAAGGTCTCACTTATCTCACAACAAATTAAGAAGTCTCCTTGAAGGGAAACAATCACATGGATACCCTATATAGACCAAAAGACAATAGCATCATTTCTGAAAATGAAGTTTTGTCTCACATGAACAACCTCTAATTGATATATAACTAGACTAACAAACCCTTCCTTTAAGATTACCATCTTAGGAGGCTCCACCTTGGTTTTGGTCCACCAGGCAACCGTTTCCCTCAAGATTTACCATCTTGGGTGGCTCTACCATGATCATAGTCAACCAAGCCTCCTTTTCGCTCCAAATTACCATCTTGGGGGGCTCCACTATGGTTGTGATTAACCAAGCAGCTCTTTCCCTCATGGTTTACTATCTAGGGAGGATTTGACTTGTCTCACAATAGATGAAGTACTCTCCCTACAATTCATATTTTACCTCATTTCCATGATAATTATATGGAGATGTGGATAAATTGAATATCCAAAAATTACATAATAGTCTTACATAAGATATAGTAGATGAATCATCCTTGAAATCTACATGGAATCTCTATGCTTACACCTTTTCTATGAAACCTCTGATATGGAAAAATTCCCTGTAACTCAATCTATGATTGCAATTCCAGTGAAAGTTAGCTTGATAAGAATTTCCCAAATCCCAAAATTCAATCAATGATATCTAAACCATATATTATCAAAATTTCCCTATCATTCAACTCTAAACTCATCATTTTGGATTATATTTTACACATATTCAAATCCCAAAACCATCATAACATTTCAATTTTGCAAAAACCTAAGTTTAAAAGAATCATGTGAAATCCCCAATATCCAAACATTCATGATTTGAAATTTACAAAATCAACAAGAATTGAAGGGTAGAGAAAGTGGTCTATGATTCTTACTTGTTTTTCTTTGCCTCTTGATGTTTGCAACATAGATTGATTTTAGATCACTGAGCAACTTGAATCGTGCATCAAAACCTCAATAGTGCATCATAGATTGCACATTAATACATATTATGTATCTAATGTCACTAATCACCAATTCAGATCTTTCTTAGATTAAATGAGACCCAATCTAAGCTGTAGATATATTTTTAAGCCATTGATCATTAAATATAATTGCATAATATTAGCCATTCTGATTGCTGGTATGATTTTCTAACCATGGATAGAAAATAAAACAATTTTCTAGTTACTGGAAAAGTTAAATCCAGACCATTGATTAATGGTTCATATCAATGAATATGCATCTAGTGTCACTGATATATATATATAGAAATATTACATATAATATCTTCATATTTGGCACTAAAACCATAAAAGAGAACAAATCTGCCATCCAAGCATCATTAGGATCCACATGCCATAAAAAAAGAAGTCAAGAAGGGGGTGTCCTTAATAAAGTCAAAGTAGTCAAAAACTATGAGAAAAAGACCAACCTTATCCACTCAAGAGAGGGTGCTCTTATCAAAAGTGAATGTGGCAGAATTTTCCATGCATGCACGAAAGCATTCCACCACCTAGGAGGGTTTTTAAGACAAGCTAGATTCATATACAATGAATGCACATGTATATGATCTTTTTTATGAAACAAAACAAGTTAGAGATCATCTTCTATTCACTTTCTTTCTCATTATATTCCAAAATGGGACCACACAAAGGAGCCCATGATTTTAACATAGGAAAGGACATGTAATACAAAGAAAAACACATTTTTACATGAGAAAAATAAGGAGAAAACAAAGGATAAGAACATGGAGAAGAGAGAGACAATTTATGGGAAATCTACAACCAACATTTATCCAGATATTTAAAGCATTCAATGGCCAAGATCTACACTTTCTTATGGATATCCTAAAGTACTGAATGAGAACTCACTTCAACAAAGATAGACCAATGAGAATCAAGACTGTAAAGAAGACTGGAACTAAATACCATTGGTGGAGACTTTTTTTAGTAGGTTGCCCACCATTATTTTAGAAGAAAAAAGTGTTCTTCCAAGAAACAAAATGTGTTCCAATCCTTACATCCTATTGGTCAGAGATAAAAATGGTAGGTGAGGAGAGAATCAAAGGGAGAGAGATTTGGATAAGACAACATCAATGGAGTCAAGTCATTCACTCTAGGGTATACTTAATCCAATGATTGAGAAGAAATGAGATATAAATAATGTTCTTTTGGACAAGAAAACCTCCACAAAATCTCAGCCACTCAATCTACAATGAAACATGATCCAATGCATAGGAAATGAAGAGGAGCTAAAGCTCAACCCTTGCCAGCACCCCATATAGGGGATTCAACATGAGATAAGAAGAAAGAAAGGAAACTTCTATAAAACCTCCAATCCACCCATATCCCCCACATAATCTTCTCCCATTCCTATTTTTCCACCTTCCCCTCCAAGTAAAATATGCCCCACCCTCCCCTCGCTTTATTCTCTATTATCTCCTCCCATTCTACCTTATCTCCAAGAGAAGAAGAAGACATATCTTATACTTCCCTATATCTGAAAGCAATAACCTGGAGAAATAGAGGGAGAGGGATCACTTTGACCTTCCTCCCCAGGAGTTGCACATCCATACCCTTTGGAGCCAAGGTAAGAGTCTCAACCATTCCCAATCTTCCATTCTTGTTGAGGGGAAGAACATGAAGCTAAGTGGTAGAGGTAGTGGTGTGCTCATCTTAATAGTGGCAACCACCTTGCATCCCTAATAGGAAGCAACTCTTCTCTTCTCCAAAAGTGGAATGCACTCCTTTCTCCTTCTCCCATCCATCTTCTCCTATCCAAGTGGGATGCTCCATCATTGCTTCTCTTTCTATCATGCCCTTACTTACTTTTTCTTCCACACCATTCCTCTGTCCCTTCCTTTATTCCATGCTCTCCCCATCTTCCAATCCCTAGTCCTAAACCTCCATTCTTTTCATACCTACATGCACAACTATTTTATCTTTCCATTCTCCCTAGGCAGCTCCTTTCTAGCACTCCATTCCATCCTTGTTATCATCCCTTTTTCTTTTTCACTCCTCTAATAACTCTCTTTCTAGAGTTTTAGTAAGGAGCAGCATACACATACATTCATTTTTCCCATTCTTTTATTCATTTTCCTTGGAGTTTGGGAAATTTTAGAAAGGAAGAGAAAATCTTGCGTCTCTTTCTATGGCAGACAATGTCTCTCCTTCCTAAAAGGTATTTTGGGTTATGGTTTGATGTTCTTTTAGCTTTGTGGCATATTGGGGGATTCTCATTCTACTTGTCCACTATGAATACAATGCTTAAACAAGTTGAAGGAATCAACATGATGATGAAAGCTTGGCAGTAACTTTAGTGTATTACATACTACTATTGATTAACATAGCAAGAGAGTCCTACAACAAAGATTTAAGCCCTGGACAAGAAGTGTTACATTATTTACTTTTTTTATTTCTTTCCTTATACTATATTCAATTCCATTGTAAACAATTTCATTAATGAAAGTAGTTTTTTTATTCAAGTTCTTAGTTAATTTGTTCTAGTTCTATTTTTCTTTCTTGTTTCCTTGTTGAAGTTTAGTACTTTATGATGTGTTTTAAAAATAACTACAAGGTTATGACTCTATTTTAACATAGAATGTGCAATGTGCAAGCACCAGTAGATCCACAAAGACTCTATAATTAATAAATTTCAATTCAACCTAGTTTAACTACTTTAACCTAGCCAAATAATTTATTAAACTAAATTAATCAACTAAGAATGCTAAAAATCACATAAATACATAAGAATGCTAGAAATTAAACCTAACATAGGAATCAAAACTCAAATATATTAGAAGCATGATGTTTCTAATATAAACAAAATATTTCTTTTAAAACTTTCTTTTAAATATTTTATTAGCATGGCATGACACCTAATCAAAGTATAGTCGGTCATCTGAGGACACCAACCATCGATGATTCTCATATAGTCACCCTTAGTTTTACTATACTTGGTATTCCTTTCTTTAAAGCAATGACTGAGTATGTAAACTTAGAGCACTATGAATCCAATATTACTATTATGCAACTTTTTATGCTAGAATAATCTAATATTAAAAATATTTTATTCTAACATACTTTTCATTCTCATGCCTAGGAAAACTAATGGAACATAAGCATAAAAAAATAAAATAAATCTAAGAACTAATGAAAGCAAGTAAATATCACCTAAATTAATAAAAACATGCAAATCTTCAAATTCTATTGACTAACAAAAATTTAAACTTAATGACAAAATGACTCAAATAAATTAACAAGATGTAAGAATGACATGGAAAATATTGGTGAATTCTTTCCTTTTCATGGAGAGAGAGAGAGAGAGTGTGTGTGTGTGTGTGTGTGTGTGTGTGTGTGTGTGAAACTGAATTTTGGTGCAAAAACAGGTTATGGAAGAAGGGGTTAGAGATGAATTTTTCATGAGATTTTGTGGAGAGTTAGATTATGGGGTTCCATGATTAATTAATGAATTTTAGAGTGAAAGGATAATTGGAAAAATATAAATAAAATGATGGAGAAAGGTCAAAAAATTAAGCAAAAAGGATTGAAACTAATGTATGAAAAGGATGATAGAATGAGAGAGCTAGGATGTGATTTCTAGGTGGATATAGTGAGTTATAGAGGATGAAATGGTGGGCTCAAAACATGAGCTTCAGAGTGATATGAAGTGTGAAAGAAATGAAATAAAAAGATGAAAGGATTGAGGTATGATGAAAGAGTGAAATTAGCCTTTCTTGCCTCTTTCCTTCTCCTTCAATGTTCCTCCCTTCAAGATGTTCACAACTGGTGTTTGATCACTTTGTGTGGTCCTCTCGAGAGTTTTCCTACAAGTGAACAATTAGTCAATTATAGTGTTGTAGGGTCAAATCTACAGGTAGGATATAGTGAGAATATAAAGCACCAAATTAACCTAAACTAATGATCCTAAACTTGATGTAGAAAACTTGTTTAATTAAAATAAGGTGATTTGACATCACTTAGATGAGATTAAATTGCTTTGAATTAGAAAAAATTACTTGAATTTAAAATTCAAGATTAAAGAAGCTTAGCCTTACAAATCTATTAACGTAAACATATACTTTATAGAAAATAACTTGGTAAACCATGAAAGAAAACCTCTACAACTTTAGAAAAATAATTTCTTAACACTATGGAATCTAAAATTTTTAACATATGATTAAAAAAAACATCTAAATTTTTTAATAAAGTCATAAATCATAACATTAAACATAAAAGCTAAGCATCACAATAAGCAAAGCAAATTCCTGTTGCTAAACAGTGTAGCAACAACCGGCCAACAATCCCAAGGACAAGATGTTTATAACCAATCAAGAAATGAAAATCTAACTTCCTACAAGAAAATAACATCTCGAGTAAGATTGAGGAAAGGAGTGGCTAATTCACATCCCAACAACTATAGAGAAACTACTTTAAAAACACTTTGGTTTGTCTTCCTCAAGCTAGAAGCTGCTACACACACTTTAAAACATGTTAAATGTAATTGTGTTATTGATGTTTAACCTCAAGTGCATGGGCTATTGTAGTGTAGCTTATGCAAGTACGGGTCGATCTCACGGGAAATTGACTTAAAAAGTGGGAATCTCAATAAAATTTAACAATCAAAAATTAAAAATAAATCATTGTAATAATTATTAGAGTTCATATCAAATCAAATTCTAAAAGTTATAGAGTTTTCAGTTTCAGAATAAAGAAAATTAAACTAAATAACAAGAAAAAACTACTTCCCTAGCATAATAATGGTCAACATCTTCAAATCAGATCATTTGAGAGTTGATCAGCCTCCACAGATATCTTCAAAATGTCCTTGATTAGAGATCTACTGGTCGGATTAGTCAAATTCTTCAAAATCATAAAGATCTGGAATATAAATGGCATTTTAATTAAAGAGTGGGGATAAAAATGGAATTAACATAGAAAAAAAATTTAAATGTAAATAACACATAACTAGAAACCGATAGAGAAGAAGGAGAGGGAGCCAGAGGAGAAGGAGGAGGTAGAGAGGGGAAGAGAAAAGAGGAGGGAAAGACAGAGGAAAGGAGGGAAACCTGAATTTGGGTTTTCTTCCTCTGATTAGTCCGACGACGATGACGAAGCTAGAGGATGAGAGAACACAATCCGGCCGAAGATTTAGTAGGTGACGGAGAGAGCAGAGGTTCTGGGATCTCAGGGTAGTCTAGTGGGGTGGAGGTTTTTGGCTTGTTGGGCGAACGACAATCTGTGGAGACCAAACTGGGCAGAGGATGGTGGAGAGCTGGGAAGGATAGTAGAGTAGAGGGCATGCGATCCAGCACCCGCTCGGTGGAGCTGGGATGACGGGGCCAGTGAAGGAGTGATGCAGCGGGATGCTAGATCGTGCTGGGTTGAAGGAACAGAGAGAGGGTGGAGGAAAAAGCAAGAGGAGAATGAGAAGGTGAGAAGAAGGGCTAAGAAGGAGAAAGTGGAATAAGGTGCTGGCTGGGTGGAGCAGATGGCACAGGTGAGAAAAAGACGACAGAGAGTGAGATATGGGAGTGAGAGAATAGAGATAGGAGGAGGAGATCAAGAGGGGGTGTAAGAGAGCAAGTGTGAGCAAGAGATAGTGCATTGTGCATTTCCAGGGAAGGGGTTGAAGAGAAGAAGATGGATGATGGGCTGGGTCTATCTGGTGCATGGAGGGTGCATGCAAGAGAGAAAAGAGAAAGTGAGAAGTGCAAGAGGGGAAGAGGGGAAGAAGAATGTGGGAGAGAGGGATGTTAAGAGAAGAAGAAGATAAAGGAATGGGGAATGGGAATGTGGTAGTGAGAGAAGATCGTGAGAAAGAGAGGGATAAGGAGAATGTGAAAGAGAGAGGTGGAAAGGAGAGTGGCTGTCTGCTTGCCTCTACGGTCCAACCAACAGAGAGAAGAGAAGAGAAGAGTGAAGGGGGAAAGGAGAAGGGAGAAAGAGGTGATGGGTCTGCCTCTTCCTTTGTCCAACCTAAAGGAAAGAGAGAAGAGGAGGGTGAGGAAAAAGGAAAGGGGGTGCATGGGAGTGAGAGGAAAGGAGAGAAAGAGGAGGGTGGTGGAGAAAAAATGATTGAGAAAGAGAGAGACTTAGAAAAGGGTTGTGGGTTTCCTCTTAATGTTCAGCCCCAAAAAGAGGAGAGTTGTCCCCTACAGGTTGTGTTCCTTTAAAGCTCCCCACCTTCCTAATTTGGTTTTCACCTTTCCATTCTTCTTTGACTTCCTTTTCTAGATTTGCTTTTCCTTCTTCTTTTGTTTTATCTTTAAGGATTTCAAGACCTTATCATTTCCATAATAGCATGCTTCCCTTTCTAGTTTAGTTTCCAATTAGGAAAACATCCCATCTTGCCATGTGACTTGATATGCACCATTAACTTTTCATCTTAGCCATCCATGCCTCTTTTGTTTAATCTACAAAATAAAAAACCATATTAGAATCATTTGAACCATACATTAATCATCTAATGAACTCTAATGATCATCTGACTGTTGATTTTGACAAATTAAGTTTTGGATGGTCAATTGGAACTAAGTTGAAAATCAAGCTATATTTTGCAAATTTGAAAGGTTAGATGATCTAATTGAATGCTAAATTACGGGTATTTGGACTAAAATTGAACACTTAACACACCTCCCATCCAGCATTTTGCTAGTCCCGAGCAAAATATGTAAAAAACCAAATTTCAAAATTTATTTTCCAAATGAACTCCTCTTTTTCCTCAAAGAATTATCTTCAATAAATCATGAACTTTAACATACCAATAAAAATTACTAAAGTATTCAAAACCTTACCCATGTGCTAAAGTCATTGAACTTAAACTCATATCTCAGAGTGTGTGCGTTCATGCACAGTCTACATATAGTATAATCTTTATCTCTAAGTAGACTTCTAACATTTGAACTCCATCTAAAATATGTTTTAAACTCAATCCTCACTAATAGATATATGCTCAGAAATAAAATTTCTCAAATAGAGGGTTCAAATCATCTCTCTCTTTTAATTATGTGAGCAAAGTCAATAAAAATAAATTTATCCCACATATATTCATGAAGAATAGGAGCTACTAAGGAATTTGATTGTTTTGATCCATTTGGAATAGATGCCATTACCTTTGAATATTTAGAAATACCATACTTTTAGATCTTATCCATTCATTTCCTCATCAAAACTATATTCATCCTAAAATCAATAGGTCTTTGAGAAGGATGAAACGTAGGCTTATGATAGGGTACCAAAGAAAGGGTCTAAGGGTATTCAATGTTTCTTCAAAAATAAGTAGAGATCTTATAATTAAGGTTAACAATTATCCCTTTGCTTTGCTGAAGTGAATTTTTTTTTTTATCCACTTTTCTTTGCATTATTCAAAAAAAAAATTTCACTTTTTCTCTTTCTATTTCAACCTTTTAAAGAACATTTCTTTTCTTGATATTCACTTTTCTACTTTCATTGCAACTAAAAGGTATTTTTTCATTCATCTCTAACTTATTTTAAAAAAAAGGGTAATGGATAATTTATACTGGGTTAATATGGGTAAAGGGTAATTTAGGCAATAAAAGAAAAGGCTTAATAAAAGGCTCAAATTGGCTAGCCAGTGGTAAAAGTACTTTTTGGGTAGGATTTATGTCTCTAGATTAACAACAAGGATGGCCTATATCATCTTCTAGGTTTTCTATAATTTATCAGATTCAATGAACTTTCAAAATTTTAAAAGTAATACTTTAATTATTCAAGTAATTAACCAAAATTTAAGAATTGGTTGGATCAATTTCCTTTAAGCACATTGAAGAAAATTATGAATATTTACAACCTCTCAAAAAGAATGAATGGCTCTAAAACTCACTTGGGTTATAAGTCTCCACAAAATTTCTTCATAATTTCTAAGTTGAGCTACTTATCAATCTAGACTATCTATATGCAACTGTGTGTATAGATGTGATCTAAGACTTTGCTTTCATGGAATATTTTAGAAAATGAGTAAAATGATGAATTAGTCATGTTCAATTCCATTAATACACTAAATTTATCTCGATTATACTTCAAAAAATCCAATTCTCATCATAATGTAGGAATTGACCTAAAATTTTTCTTTTTTCTTTTTTTTTTAATAATCCAAGAAATCACCTAAAAGCTTTATAAAAAAAAAAAACTAGAATTTGCTAGAATTCTATACCTCAACCTCAAAGAAACATTTTCCTCAATGTTTAAAAAGTAGGATGATGATAATGAATTGAGAAATAAAAAAAATTGGGAGATGTAGAAAAAAAGAAAAAAGAAGAAAGTAAAAACTAAGCTACATAATTTTTATAGATGAAAATTTTTAGAGAAAAAAATATTACTGAGTCCGAAACTTCCCTGGCTCCCATATAAAATGAGCTAGACAAGCCTCTAAAAAGGAATGGTGAATGAATTTTTCTTACAATTAAAAAATTTTCATTTGATCTCAAGGCAAGACAAATTTATCTTCAAGCTGCTTCTCATAATTAGAGACAATTGTGGGAGTTCGATGTAACCTTTTTGGAAATGGAGCAAGGATGTCATATTGCTCAGTGGGTGTGACATTTTCTGATCAATAAATTCATATCTTTTTCTAGCAGGTTTAGATACTATTTCAGCCTTTTTAGGACTAGATTTTTCAATTATGTTACCACTATGAATAATGGTAGTTGCCTTTGTTTGTTCCATGTCTATAAACTAAAGAATTAATCTCACCTACTACATCCATATCTTCATGGTTTTCTTTTGGTGGAATAGCACCTTGCTCTTGATCAATGGTCTGTAGCATTTGGGCCTTATGTGAGACATTAGCATTATGTTCATTTTTTATAGTAGAATGATTACTCCAATTATACGCCTCAGAAGATAGGGGAAAATGTTGCTCACAAGAATGTTTCTGTTCATGGAGCACATCTTGAAATGTAGGAGCAATGGGACATTCTTGAGTAAGGTGTGTATTACTTCACAAATATCACACACCTGTTAGACTTTCTTATAGAGACATGTTTCCATTTCCATGGCCTCAACCCTTCTATCTAGGGATGCTATTTTCATGTAATCTTTTTTAGTAGTAGCATATATTTCTTCCCTAGAGGATGTCGTGGTGGACTTAGGCTTGTTTGGGAAACCTACTTTTTCTGAATTAGCCCAAGTTTGTGCACTCTCTGCCAACCACTCCAAATACTCTTGCGCTTCTATAGGTTGTTTGCTTAATAAATTACCATTGCACATCATTTCAACAAACTAGCACATATCATATTTAAGTCATTCATAAAAGAAGTTAATGATACACCAAAGTTCGTATCCATGATGTGGACAAGTTAACAACAATTCCTTAAATCTTTCCCAGCATTGATAGAAAGTTTCGTTATGCATTTGGGTAAAATTCCTTATATTTTGGTGGAGAGCATTTGTCTTATGTATAGGAAAGAATTTATTCAAGAACTTACTAGTCATTTCTTCTCATGTTCATATAGAGCCTGCTAGTAGTGAATGAAGCCACATCTTAGATTTTTATTTCAAAGAAAAAGAAAATAGTTTGAGTCTTACTATGTCTAATTTGAAGTTTTGTGTATGTTGAGTCCTGCAAACTTCGTCAAATTCTTTTAAATGAATGTAAGGACTCTAATTATCCAACCCATAGAATTTGGGAAGTAATTGAATTACTTCCACCTTTAATTTAATCATACCAGCATTTGGAGGTAAAAGTATATATGGAAGTGTGCTGGTATAATTAGGCTATAAATAGTCTCTTAATGTCTTCTCACAAGGATTTTGGTTATGCCAATTATCCTCATGTGTTTTATGTTGGTCCTTTCTCCTATTTCCACGTGGTTGAGAATGATTCCTCCATGGATGTATATTATCATTAAATAAAGGTGGAGGATCATCAGCATCAAAGAGAGGACTGCTCGTCCATGAGGAAACATCATCATTATCTATGATGAAAGGTGGTTCATCATCATTAAAGAGTGGATTGTTTCTCCATGGGAAAATATCTTCTCTATTAATGATGGGGTGCAAATTACCCTTTTGATTAATGTTCAGATTATTCATTAGATGTAGCTTATCATGTCTTTCTCTACTTCTTGTTTTCCTTTTTTTTTTTTTAAACTAACCTAAATGATGGAACCTACTTCTAGAATGATGCGTAAACAAATGGTACACTCAAATAATCATGAGGCTAATATGCAGCAATATATTTGACTCTCTTGAATTTGTGTGGGGACGATGCTTTTTTATAAGCCTAGTCTAGAGCTCCAACTCTCTTTCATATTTGACTACTACTTGCCAGTTAGGCTCTACGTAAGGTGGTTAATACAATCCTCATGTAAGGAGGTGTTTAGACCTCAACAAAAGTTAATAGGAGGTGAGGAAAGAGTGAGGCTCTATTAGACAACCCCCAATAACCACAGTGCTCAAAAGTCACTAGAGTGACAATAGATTGCATCCTATTAAGAGGGTCTTACGAGCATGTGATGGCACTATAGGTCTCTTATAATTTATTTTAAATTAATATGAATGGCAGGGTTGCGCACTTGAGGTGATTATCCTAGGTGGGCCAAGGAGTGGTGATAAAATCCACCCTTGATCTTATGGGGGTAGGGTGCCCTTACTAATTAATTTTCAGACACCATGGCAATTTGATTAGCATATAAATAACCTTAAATCAATAAATGTGCCCTAAGAATGCAATTAAAATAGTAAACTAATGCAAAATCCTAAAAATGCAATAATTATAAAAAATGCTTTCTATATGAGTTACACTACCAAACAATGCAAATTATTCTAAATGCAAATTCTAATCTAGAAAATAAATGACTGAGGTTATAGCGGGGTTTCTAATTAAGATCAAGTGTGGGTCACCTTATCCCACACTTGCCCTGTATGATACAACCCTTTAAAATTTGAATGGAAATTACAATTTACAAGGATCCTCACTACAAGATTCACTCAAAAGAAAAAAAATGTCCTATTCTAGGAAAGCAAGGAAATTTCCATTCGGTGAAGACCACTTACCAATTTGCTCCACTTTCCAATTTCTTGAAATAAATACAATTAGAAATAAGTACCAAATTCAGGAAACAAGGTGATTATGCCCTAAAAATAATTGAAAAATGCACCTAAAATTGCCTAAAATGCCAAAAATTGTAATTCCTAATTTTTTATTTTTTTGGATGTTTTATTTTATTTTTTAATTAAATTTTATGAAAACTCCTTTGCAAATCCTAGGCAATACTGCCAAAAGCTTGTTAATGTTTAACCGTAAGTGCACAGGCTATTGTAGTGTAGCTTATGCTAGTACGGGTCAATCTCGTGGGGAATTGACTTAAAAAGTGAGAATCTCAATAAAATTTAATTATCAAAAATTAAAAATAAATTACTGTAATTATTATCAAAGTTTAAATCAAATCAAATTCTAAAATTTATAGAGTTTTCAATTCTAGAATAAAGAAAATTAAACTAAATAATAAGAAAAAACTACTTCCCTAGCTTAATCACTGCCAATATCTTCAAATCTGATCTTTTGAGAGTTGATCAACCTTCATAGATGTCTTCAGAACGTCCTTGATTAGAGATCTATTAGTTGAATTAGTCAGATCCTTAAAAATCATAATATCTAGACTAAATTGTACTTTTGGGATTTGTATGGCTCAGATTGATTTTTGGATTTCAGATCGAAGATCAGAGATGTTAATTAAGTCCAAGGATATCCTAATAATGAGAATTAATTTGAAATCAGATAAGAAATGGATGAGAAATAGGAAATTCTTGGTTGATTAAGGCTAACCCATTGATTGAGTTAAACCTTAATTGATTTGGTTTGGATTGGATTGTTCCTGGATAAACAGAATGTAGATAACTTAAAATTGGAATAGACAGGGGATACATATGGTATTAAAATTGGGACAAGAATGGCATTTTAATTAAAGAGCAGGGGACAAAAATGGAATTAACATAGAAAATTTTTAAAATGAAAACAACACAGAACTAGAAACCAACAGAGAAGAAGGAGAGGGAGCCAAAGGAGAAGGAGGAGGAAGAGAAGGGAGGAGAAAAGAGGAGGGAAAGAGAGAGGAAAGGAGGGAAACCTGAATCTGGGTTTTCTTCCTCTGATCAGTCCAACGATGATGACGACGCCGGAAGAGGAGAGAACGCGATCCGGCTGGAGATTTAACAAGCGATGGAGAGAGCAGAGGTTCTAGGATCTCTGGGAAGTCTGGTGCGATGGAGGTTTCCGGTTTGTTGGGCAGACGAAAATCCATGGAGATCGAACTAGGCAAAGGAGGGTGGAGAGCAGGGAAGTCTGGGAAGGATAGTAGAGTAGAGGGCATGAGATCTAGCACCTACCCGATGGAGCTGGGATGATGGGGTTGGTGATGGAGCGGTGCAGTGCAATGCTGGACCATGCTGGGTTGAAGGAGTAGAGAGAGGGTAGAGTAAAAAGCAAGAGGAGAATGAGGATGTGAGAAGAAGGGCTGAGAAGGAGAAAGTGGAATAAGGTGCCGGCTAGGTGGAGCTGATTGCATGGGTGAGAAAAAGACGACAGAGAGAGATATGGGAGTGAGAGAATAGAGATAGGAGGAGGAGATCAAGGGAAGTGGTTGAAGAGAAGAAGATGGATGATGGGCTGGGTTCGTCTAGTGCGTGGAGGGTGTGTGCGAGAGAGAAAAGAGAAAGTGAGGAGTGCAAGAGGGGAAGAAGAACGTGGGAGAGAGGGATGTTAAGAGAAGAAGAAGAGAAAGGAATGGGGAATGGGAAAGTGGTGGTGATAGAAGATGGTGAGAAAGAGAGGGAAAAGGAGAATGTGAAAGAGAGAGGTGGAAAGGAGAGTGGTCATTTTCTTGCCTCTACAGTCTAGCCAGGAGAGAGAAGAAAAGAGTGAAGCGAGAGAGGAGAAGGGAGAAAGAGGTGATGGGTCTGCCTCTTCCTACGTCTAGCCTAAAGGAAAGAGAGAAGAGGAGAAAGGAAAGGGAGCGCATGGGAGTGAGAGGAAAGGAGAGAAAGAGGAGGCTGGTGGAGAGAAAATGATTGAGAAAGAGAGAGACTTAGAAAAGGGTTGTGGGTTTTCTCTTAATGTCCAACCCCAAAAAGAGGACAGTTGCCCCCTACGGGTTGTGTTCCTTTAAAGCTCCCCACCTTCCTAATTTGGTTTTCACCTTTCCATTCTTCTTTGACTTCCTTTTCTAGATTTAGATTTTCCTTCTTCTTTTGTGTTTCTCTTTAAGGATTGCAATACCTTATCATTTCCATAATAGCATGCTTCCCTTTCTAGTTTAGTTCCCAATTAGGAAAACATCCCATCTTGCCATGTGACTGATCTACATCGTTAAGTTTTGATCTTAGCCATCCATGTCTCTTTGGGTTAATCTGCAAAATAAAAGACCATATTAGAATCATCTAAACTATACATTAATCATCTAATGAGCTTGAATGATCATCTGACCATTGATTTTAACAAATTAAGTTTTGGATGGTCAATTGGAGCTAAATTCAAAATCAAGCTAAATTTTGCAAATTTGAACCATTCGATGGTCTAATTGAACTTTAAATTAGGGGCATTTAGACTAAAATTGAACACTTAACATGTGTTTTGTCTTGTACCATCTTCTCATGCTAGCAACTACCACACACACTTTAAAACACATTAAATGCAATAATTTTTTGTCCTATAGAAGCTGCACAAGCTAGTAGTTGCATATCATAGGGGAAAACACGTCAAATGCCTATCATGGCACTTTGAAAGTGAGTAGTCACAAGCCTTTAATAAGCATGTCCCTTGGCTGTCTTCGTTCTCTACACTAAGCTACTTATCTTTAATCAAGTAGCTGAAATAGGCAACAAAACTTCTCCTTTACAGCTGCAGCTAAAACTAGCAAAACACATTGCTAACTTCAAGAGAGATTTGTTGGGAAGATAGCCCACGTGAAACATGTGGTTACTTTGAAGCTCCTAATGTTTCCTTCAACCTATTACCACTTGCGGCTAGGTACCAATCACCCTATGGTCCAAAAGAAGAACATATTCAATCCATTAAACAAGTAGCAAAGATAATGAAGAAAATTGACAGAAACAAGGGGCATGATTTAAGGATGTTTTCCATGCTGTTATGGAAATAGTGTTAGATGGCTAAGAGATCTTAACATCCATCAATCCAAAGTTATAAAAACTGCAGAAGAACATTAACAACAATAAAGATAAACCATAAGAATCAAAGATGAATAAGTAGGTAAAACAGAAAGTTAGTAAAGAAATAGAGAAAATACAAGGGGAATGAATCATAAATGAAATCCTTAAGCAATTTATTAAAGAGTTTTTTACAAAAATTCCATTATATTTTTGCATTTTTAAGCAATTTATTAAAAGGTTTTTTGCAAAAATTCCATTAGATTTTCTCATTTTTGCCAAAAAATCCAACATTTTTTCAATTTTCAAATTTGTCATTAAGTTTTCAAAAAATTTGCAATTTTGTCATTCTATTAGGTTTGCATCCTCCTTACCTATTAATTTTTATATAATTATAATATTACTCTTATCTAATAGACATTTGATCGCTAGAGAAGGCATTGAAAAATAGAGGCTGTGACTTGGGGAGTGATGCGGACGTCAGGCAGGGGTGCAGTCGACCTCGAGGGCTACTGTCTACTAGAGATCTGCTTGATGTCCCGGTGCAAGGATGCAAGGATGTGGTGAGGGGGAGGGGTTCCAACTGGTTACAATGTGGGGAAGGGGCAATTTGGGCAACGCTAGCCCAGGAAGGTGGAGAATTGGGTAGAGCTGGTGCGTGGGGGTGGGAGGGGGTTCCAAATTGGGTACCGGTGATGGGGGAGGTGGAGGTGGAGGGGTAGTCCGGTAGCACCACCGGGAGGGGGCACAAGATGGGGGCATTCTGAGTATGGCCACCCGGGGGTCGGGGCAAATTGGGTAGTGCCAGTGCATGGGGAGGGGGGTGGAGAGGTGATATTGTAGCAATGTTCAAGAGGGGGCCGGGGGGGAGATCTAGGTACACCGGGCTGGGGGTGGTCTAGTTATCATTAAGCAGGAGGTGGGGATGCAGTCTGGGTATCATCGGCCGCAAGGACCAATTTGAGTAGTGCACGCATTGGTGGTGGGGGAGGGGCGTGGTGCGTGGGGGTGTAGTCTATACATGTGGAGTGTATGGGACATCATTATATACATACATACTTACATGTATGTAAGAAGCACATGAAATCTACTGTCTTCATCCAACCATCCATTTTAACTTACACATTTACCTTTACTTGGTTTCCAATTTAGGAAGCCATCATGTGAAATTTCTTAACATCAAATGATGTCCCATACACTCCATCACATAATAGACATTATCCAACCTTGATGTGTGTAAGAATGAAAGAGTGAGTGTGTAACGCCCGAGCAATTTACTCTATTTTGGACATTCTATAAGAAATGAACTGTGTTGAATGTTTTACCTTATTTAAAATAGTAAACAAATTAATTTGTGAGGAAACTTGGTACCATTAGATTCTACTTGAAAAATGGAATCCAACGCCTCAAAGAACGCTGGAAACGGAGTTCGTATGAAGAAGTTACGGCCGTTTAAAGATCAGGGGTAGTTTTGTAATTTAAACTAAAAACGAAAAAGTGCGAAAATGCAGGGGGCGTTTTGATAAGGGCACCCCATCTTCTTCTTCCTCTAGATTTCTCTAGAAACCCTGTTTCCAGAGGTTTCTGCCACAGCCAATGGCGGCACCGCCATAGCAAGGCTATAAAAAGCCCTTTTCCCTCCTCCTCAGTCGTCCCTTTATCCTCCACTTTCTCCAACGGTTCAAGAAGGATTCTGGCAGCTAGGTTTTCAGCCTGAAGAAACCCCACCACCGGCAGTGGGCATCGCTCCAAACTTACCCAGGTAAGCTCCTCAAGACTCCCCTCTGTTTTCCCTTCTTCCTTGACTGGATCCACGCCGGATCTGGGAATTTTTCCGGCTGGGAAGCACAAAACAAACCCAGACTCAATGGGTCTGCCAACCCATCGAGCCAGACATCGCCTAGGCTCCCCCTCCTCTTCCCTTCACTTCCCCAGGTTAGATCCAGGCCGAATCTGGCATTTTTTGGCTGGAAATCGCAGGACCCAGGACCGGACCAATGAAGGAGACGATCCTGGGCATGGTGCGTGATGCACACCTGACTGAGCCCATGGACGGACCCCAGGCACACGACTGTGCACAGGGGTGCGTGACTGTGTATGGGTGTGGTGAGTGATGCACACCCGACTGAGCCCATGGAAGGACCCCAGGCACGCGACTATGCACAGGGGCGCGCGACTGTGTATGGGCGTGGCCTCGGTGCATCCCAAGCACAGTCCTGGTTCAACCGGGACGCATGGGCGGCCCGGGAGCCAAGGCACATTTTTCTTACACCAAAGGCGTGTTCATACAATGCCATCCAGGACACGCATAGCTTGGGGAGGCTTGTGCGCTTGCAAAACGCGGTCCCTGGCACGGCCTTTGGGCGCCCACGCACGTGAGGCAATCGCGGTTCAACCAGGATGCACGGGTGTCCTAGGAACTGGGACATGCAGACCTAATAAGACTTTAAAGTTAGCATCAGAGGACAAATTACCGAGTTTAACTACTGAATAGTAGATCCATATCATAGGATCTAACCTGACAATGAATTAGGCAAGGACCATGGACCCTAAAAGGTAGATCTAGCGATCTAATGTCTAAATAGAATGAAATTAATAGGGACTCCCAGGAGTTTATAAATGAGACCCAGGGAAGGGTTGAAGTGATAAAGGACGCGACTCCAGGAGACTTTGAGGTAGGTGCTCTATCACTACTAGACTTTTAAAAAGAGCCATGATTGTTTTGAGACTGCATGTTTTAAGTATAAGTATATGACTTGTTTAGCATATAAATGAATTCAGCATGCATATGATAAATACATTAAGCATAGACACGTTTTGCAAACAATTGCATATATTGCATGATTTGTGAGCATTGAGTTCTTAAAAAATTGCATGTCCTTGAGGGTTACCAAAAGACGCTGGAGTGCCCAAAAGACGCTGGGTAGGCAGTTGTGAGGGTTAGACAGTTATGAGGGACCCAAAGGGGACAGGTTTTGAAAAAGAGGTTTTCGCTGGTTTGATCTTATATGATTTGGGCTAATAAGCTCGTGGGCGCTATGTTGAGAGGTCTGGGTTGGCCTCCAGACTCTACCACTATTAGGTGGATGGGTACCACGCCCAAAAAGGGCATGTCCCTGCTTCGACTGCATATGGTACAGGGGGCTACCACTGGTGTCACAGCACTAGGTCGAAGTGTCATATGTCCCGTGGAGGCATATATGACCCTGTGTCCCTAGGTACCCGAGGTCCACACGGCGGCGAGGTCGTGGGCATAGTCGGGCCCTATGGTTTGAGGATTTACTTGCATTGCATATGGCATGACATGAGGTTGGTCGACCATACTAGATATCCATGAGTTGGATTCAGTTGAGCATCTTATGCATATCATTATGTTTATGATATATATATGATACTTTTGACTTGGATTATGCGATTCTTTAAGTCGTCAGTATTCCGATTCGACAATGGTTTTTAATATCGATATTGAACATGGTTGTTCAAACATACACATGTTTTAAAGAGCATATGATTTTTAAACATAGCATGCATTGCAAAACTAGTAGTGATAGACTCCTACTAAGTATAGTATATACTCACCCTATCCTTAACATTTTTCAGGATAGCTCCATTCACGAGTAGAAGACGCATATGTTAGTGCTACGAGCAAGTAAATCAAAAGGAGACAATCATACATGTAAGTAAACACTCTACCCTTTGGACATGTATTTGCATTTAATTACAGTTGGGTTGTGAGCTAAGACTGGATAGACCTGGGAAAACATTTATGATTTCTGAAGTTTTTTCAAAAACTACTTTGGTTGTTGTGAAAGCAGATGACACTTGGGGTTTTCAAAATAAGTTTAAAACTAAAGATTTTTCGCTGCATTGCATGGTTTTTATAAAATGGTTTTCAAATAGGGATGCATCTCGCCTTAGGAATTAGACATTGTATTTAAAAATGCATGAGAAAACCCGGGTCGTCACAGAGTGGGACCCATGTGTGATCGTCCACTTCACAACATAGTGTTAGTTGGGATTGCCTAAGCTTGGTGGTGAAAGGCATGAAATGATCCTCTGCTTTTGAAGAATGTTAAAACTTGAGCTTTTGTTTATTCAATTAATTTGATTCATCAAAATATCACCCAAGATTGATCTGAATTATCCATTTACATTTAACCTTAATTGGCTATATAAAATGTTGATTGGCTTGATTTCACCACTTGGATCTTTAGCATACTACCTACAAAACATAGAAAAATCCTAATTATTATTATTTTACAAATGGTTTAACACATACTTTCCTTTGGATGATGATCTAATCCTACAAAGACACTAGATTATGGTTTTAGTGCAAATGCATCAATGTAATATTGATCAATCTAATACACTAAAACAATACAAAATTTGAAGCCTTTTTATACAATATTGAGCACTCAATACACACTCCAACCAACATTTTGCTAGTGGTGTGTGTTTTAATTAACTCACAAGCACACAAATCTATTGTAGTATTAACACACGAGTGAGGTCGATCCCATGATGAATTTCACAAAAGTGTATGTTGGATGGATCTTTATTTAAATCACCTAACCTAGCCAAAAGAAATGGTTTACACCTAGAATAAGGAATTAGACTAACATGAAAACTAATAATGCATGAAATTAGAAACTTTCTAAATCTAAACATAGAAACTATCTTCAAATTATCCTAACATGCTACTAAATTTGAACAATGCTCAAGTAACCTTAAACATGACTAAGCTAGACAACAAAACAAGTAAAACCTAAGCAAACAACTAAACAAAGTGATGTACATGGAATTAAACTAGAAAGAATGCATGAAACAAAGTAATAAAGATGCATGAATGGAATATGAAAGTAAATATGAACTAGGATGCAACTTAGTCTAACATGGAATACATGAACCAAAAGCATGGAACTGAGGTGCAAACTAACCTAGGTAAAATTCTTGGACATCTAAACATGATGAACAACTAGTTTAAGGAACCACACGTCACAACCATGCACATGACCCATGGGAGGTTGTGTGCATGGAACAAGTGTGCGCTTCACGTGAAATTTCTTTGCACTTCCATCTAGAGTGATGTACATGTAATCTAAGCATGGAATGGAAATCTTAATGGCCATGAAAAACTAAATTTAAAGAACATAAAACAGCCATAAACATTGCACTATTATCATTGAAACAAGACTTCCATTGATTGAGTTAAAATTGTGAAGAAGTGTAGTGCGCATTCTCCATGGAGTATGCACAACATTCAATACTCCAAAATACAATCAAAATAAAGATCTATAATCATCCAACAATCACTCAAGAGTTAGCAAGCATGTACTCCAAGAGAGGTCTAAGGAAAATAAAACAAAAAATTGGGAAAAAAAAGCAAGAGATGGGAAAAGGGATTTAGGAATTCAAAAGGCAACGAACTTGATCTAAGAACTACACTCTCCTAGTTGTCATTACAAGAGAGTTGTAATCTTCATATTGAAGGATCTAGTAAACAAGCCAATAATCAAAGAAAGCAAGGGAATCAAGACAATGATTAAATCATGGAATCAAAGAACAAATAAAGCAACAGTGGACATCAAACAAATAAATAACTAAGGAAAAAAACTAACCTGAACTCGAAGGACTTCAAGAAGAGATCAAAACCCAAAGAGCAGAGGTATGAAAGGGCTGGAAGATGGCTAACCCAAAAGGATTTTATATGTGGTGGGTACATTCTCCCCTTTCCCACAATTCTTTCACATGTAATCCCTTAAGGATTTTATATGTGGTGGTATTCTAAGATAACCCTAATAGGTATGGAATGTTGGGTTAGAGAGAGGTTAAGTGTCATGTATAGGTTGGTTGACCAAATTAGAAACTTAAGACAACTAATGGGACACCTAAGAGGGGGAGAAGGTGGGAGGTGCCACCCTTTTAGGAGGGGGCATCTCTGCCTTGTAAAAATCATGGAATAGAATTGGGGAGTTTGAAAGAGATGGAAAGAGAGGTAAAGAGAGAGAAAGAGATAAGGAGGAAGTAGTTGAAAATAGAAGGTGAGGTGATTGGCCAAGTTGGAGTTTAAGAAGGTGGGAGAGCCTCTTTTTTAAGAGAGTGCTCTCCCCCTTGAAGAAAATCATTGGACGATAGTGGGATGAGGTGGAGAGAGAGAAAAAAGTGGAGAAAAATATGAATATATGTGGAATGGAGAGATTGGCCACCTAAGAGGAGGGAGGAGTGGAAGGGGGATCCTATTTTGTAGGAGTTGGGCGTGGAACACTTTCCTCTAGGTGTCTTTTCACATGGAAAAGAGATAGAGAAGAGGGGAAATGTGGGAAAGAGGAAAGAATGGGAAGGAAAGAGAAGGTGTGGGCTCCTATTGGACCACATGTGTATGCTATAATAATCTCGTTCTAATTCTTGCTAATTATCTGTTGAAAATCCTAACTTTGGCATGGATAATTGCTTATAATTCATCCTCCAATCATGGAACTCCTTGTGTATGGCTCATTTGGATTAGTGGCTCACTTCAATGGGTCAATTACTTGATGGCTTAGATGGCTAATTCCCTTTGTTTGGCTTGTATCCTTGGCTTCATGGCTCACTTAGCTTTCACCTTCTATCATGGATTGTACATGTCTAGGTGGCTTACATGGCTCCCATGCAAAGGTGGTGGAAATTGCATGGCATGTACATAGGCCCTTTTTAGTCACCTTTGGCTATTCTAATGGTATCTTTTGCTTGCCCTAGAGGTAATCTTGACCTTGATCATGCTTTGAATTGATAACAATTAGGCTTTAGCTTCCTTAGGTTTCCTAGTTCGACTAAGAAACATCACTAATGGCTCCAATTCTTATCTCAATCAATCTCTGTCATTGGCTCATCATCTTGATACCTAAAAAAGGTGAAAAACTATAATTAAATACTTAAAAGAATATAATTATTCATATACTTACTCTAGAGTAGCCTCTTAACCTACAAAATTTTAAAATTTTAAATTATTAGGTCATAAATGCATGTGTTATGAATTTTGGCTAAAAACCCTAAAATAACACTATAAGTTATAATACATGGCAATTAATTAGGTGATTTTTATATAAAATTGAACACTAATCAACTAGTCTGGAGCAAAGTATGTGAAAATCATTTTATTAAAAGATTGTCATTTTCGTAGGTACTCACGATTGCATTTAGCCTATGCAATAAGCCCTTGAACCCCTAGGTTACACCTAGTAGATAAGTTAAACCTCATGAGGATTTGCAATGAATTTAGTCATAAAATTAAAAAATAAGTCAATTCCTTCGCTTATCTTAGAGAATTCTCTTCCTTTAGGCGTCAATAACTATAGCAGGCTAATAGGAATAGATGAAATGCTCACAATCCTACTCATATACTAAAGATATTCTGTTTGAACTCAAATCTCTCAGTTAAATGTACACTCATAGAACTCTAGAATAAGTGTCAAAAGTATCTCTTAATTATGTGAGCAGAGTTTTTGGAATTCAAATATCTTACATGTTATTTGAAAGAATGAAGATACTAACGAATTATTTTGATCCCTTTAGAAAATGATGTCATTACCAAGAGAAAGCTAAAGAATTTCATGCCCTAATTTCTACTTGTTCATATCCCTATCAAGACCATATTCAACCTAAGATCACTAGGTCTTTATCTGGCACAAAGCATAAGGTTAGGACAGGTTGATGAAAAGAATGGGTAGGGTATTCAAAATCTCCAAATATTAGTAGTAGTCTTCTATTAAGGGTGGACAATTCTTCATTGCTGTACTGAAGTGAAAATCTTTTGGACTTTTTTTTATTTTTTTTCTTTCTTGATTTTTGTTTTTGCATCTCCTTGCATCTTTATATTCACTTCCCTTGTTGAATTGCAATTTAAAGATATTTATTCAACCATCTCTAACTTATTTTTGAAGAAAATAGATAATGAATATTTAATATTGGGTTAATATGGGTGTAGGTAATTGGGTTCACAAGAACAAAAGTCTTATATAAAAGGCTCAAAAATGATAACTATTGGTAAAAGTATCATTGAGTAGGCTTTATGGCTCTAGGCTCCAACAAGGATGGCCTAAATCATTTCTTAGGTTTAACATCTACCATTAGTTTGAACAAACTTCTAGAAGATTAAGGATAATACTCAATATTTACTCTTTGTAATTGACCAAATCAAAGAATACTAAGATCAACTAGAATTTAAGCATGCTGAAGAGAGTTTGGACTTTACATATCTCAAACAAACAAAAAAAAAAGAATGGCAAAACTAATCACATGGGTTATAGGTCTCCACTAGTTTTCTTTAGGGTCTCAAAGTCATAACCACTTATTAGTCCAAAATATGTACATGTGACTATATGCATAAAAGTGTATGAGATTAGCTGTCATAAAACTCTCTAAAAAATGGCTAAATCATGTAATATTTCATTAATAAGATAAAGTGATGAGAAAACACTAAACTTCAAAAAAGAAAAAAAAAAGTTTGATTCTAAGTAAAGGAATCACTTCTAAAATTCAAAAAGATTTTCATAGTAGCTCGACCATTTTTTTTATTTTTTTTTGTTGAAATAAGAGAAACAACTGTTAAAAGACTAGAATTTTCTAGAATTCTATGCCCCCAACCTAGGGAAAATATTTTTCTCAATATTTAAATAGTATGATGATAATAATGCATTGAGAAATGAAAACAATGGGAGATATAGAAAAGGATAGCTCTAAAACAATTATGTACAAAGGAACAATTTGCAAAGGGACAATTTATAGGTACCTAAACATCCCTAGGGTCCCACATAAAACTAGCCAAACCAGCCTTTGAAAAGGAAGGATGACTTAATTTATCTTGCACTTTTGAATTTTTCATTTTAACACAATGCAAAGCATCAAATGTTTCTCCAGGCTGCTTCTCTAATTAGAGACAATATTGAAAGCTTGATGTAGCCTTCGTGGAATGGCTCAAGAGTATGATATGGCTTAGTGGGTGGGGTATTTTCCTTAGCAACAAATTTTTCTTCTTTCTTAAGGGGTTTGTACTATTTCAACCTTTTTAGGACCATTTGTCTTAATGATCTTACCACTATGAATAATGGTAATTGCCTTTGTTTGTTCCATGTTTGAGGTTGAAGAACTAATCACACCTACCCCATTCATATTGGTGGGGTTTTCTTGTTGTTGATTAGGAAATTGCCCTTTTTAAGGGTTTGTACCATTTAAGACATCATATCCTTCAATCCATTTATGGATTGTTCAAATCAAGCATTTGTCTTATTCTGATATTGCATGAATTGATGAAAATTATCCTCACCTTGCCTCATAGGTGAGGAGATGTAAGGTCCAGGAGTAGGTGATCCCTTTCATGGTTGGTAAGAGGTATGATATATGATATTAACATTATACCCACTTCTCCAACTGAAAATAGGATGACTACTCCAGTTGAGAAAATATGTCTATAAAGATGGAGAAAAATATTGCACATAAGAATGGGCTTGTTCATGAAACTCATCCTAAAATGTAGGAATGGTGGGGCATTCTTGAATAAGGTATGTGTTAGTTTCACAAATACCACACACCTATTCAACCTTCTTAGAGAAAAATTTTCCCATTTCCATAGCCTCTACTCTTCTAGCTAGAGAAACTATCTCCACATTAATGTCTTCTTTTTCAATCATGGTATAGATATCTCCCCTATTGTATGTGGTACCAAACTTTGGTGTATTTGAGTAATCCATTATGGAAACCATGAAGAACATGGAAGACAATATAGACAAACCACAAGAATTAAAGATGAATAAACAATTATAATGGAAACCTAGTAAGGAATTAGAGTAAATACAGGGAAGGGGAATGAAGCATGGATGAAATCCTTAATTAGCTTATTACATCACATGAACATATTATAGATCATAGTTCATTACCTCAAAACCGATTCAAGTTTCTTGTTTCTTGGTTCAATGATGAGATGTAGATTGGGAGCTGCAACAAATCTAAAAAGCTCCTTAGAAAACTTAATTCTAGCTTCGAAGCCACAAAGAATGCTTCATGATGAAAGAAGAAGAGCCAGTGCTTCCTTGAAACTTCTTAACATCAAATGATGTCCCAGACACTCCCACACTTAAGAAACCTCGTCAAACTTGTGGGGCCAAATGATCTAGGTCATCAAAATTTTATCCAAGATTAATTTGAATCATTCATTTACATTTAACCTTGATCGACAATATAAAATATTGATTGACTTGATCTCGCCACTTGGATCTCTAACATATTGCCTACAAAAAATAGAAAATCCTAATTAGTATTACTTTACAAATGGTTTGACACATACTTACTTTTGAATGATGATCTAGCCCTACAAATATACCAAATTATGGTCTTAGTGCAAATCCATCAAATGAATGTAAAAATGAGCAATATATTGAACTAAAACAATGCAAAATTGAGGTTTTTGGATAAAACATTGAGGACTCAACAATAGAGTGAAGAGAGATTTAGAAGAATGTCCAATGCATTGAACTCTTTTAGCTTTCTTTTGTATTTCACGTTTATAAGGAGAGAGGGTGGATGTTTCCTATTGAAAACTCCCCTCTTTCCTCAGCCCTTATCCCTTATTTCTTTTCTCCTTATCTTCTCATATCAATTCAAGAAGGTTCCTTGAACAAATTCATGTAACACTTATTTTAATTCAACTCTTGGCATGATGCATCTATGCAAAAACTTGATTTTTCATCTCTTAAGTGTAACATACCATGGTGGCTAAGGTTTGTATATTTCTCCACCATTGGATCATGTTCCAACCCTAGGATGGGTGGTTTAGATTTCCTTGAAGTCTCCCATGAATTGGCACACCTTAAGGTGAACAACTAGGATTCCATAAAGATTTTCTTATTCAAATTGATCCACCTTCTTTATTTTCTCCTCAACCACCATTTTTATCTATGGTCAATCACATTCAAGAGAAAAAATGTGTTTTCTCCTAAGGGGAACATTTTTTGGCTTCCTTGAAAAATGGTCAGCAGCCCATTGAAATTTTCTCCACCAATCATGGCTCAATATTTTCTCTCTTGCTTCGCTACTTCCTATTGTTCATACCTAATTCAAAATGATTCTCATTGATTTCTTTAGGATGGTCTTGGATGTAAATTGATCCCAGCCACTCTTTCTTGAATTTCTTAGATGAAAATTGATCGTAGATTTTCTGCTTTTTGTCTCTCTCCTCACATCCTTATTTTTCTCCACCAATCATATTAATCCCTACATGTATTTCACATAAAGTTAAGTGGGATGCAGCACCTTTTCATGAAAAAATCATTGTACACATAATGGTCCCCATTATAAAATGCAGACAGAGAAAGTGAGGGATTTAGGTTTCCTCTGGGCCCCGACTTAAGTGTGTTTCACATGTGTGCTTCCTTTGATATGTGTGGCTCTTAAGCTTCAATTAGAAGCTCCCTAAAGTTGATGGAATATATGCATGCATGAAAGTTATGCCACCCTATATTTTGATATTTATAGTTTCTTTTAGACAAATAAGGTTTGTTGATACTTCTAGGGTTTCTGACTATGATGAAAATGATAACGACGCCATTTCTACATTCTGAAATTTCACACTTCATTAAATTTATTAGGTGAACCCAAAACCTTTCTTGAATTTTAAAATTGCTATTTAAGCGTCAAAGCTATCAAATTTGTGCATTTTTTGTCATTTGTACCCTGGACCTGCAAAAGGTAAAATTAACCCTAATCAATGCTATTTATGGAAAGTTTTCTTCTAAAACCTATTGAATATAGAGGTATATATAATTATTTTATATATACCAAATACCCCAAACTTAGATTTTGCTAGTCTTTGAGCAAAACAACTAAAACAGTAAATATGAAATCTAAAAAAATTTAAAAATGCATAACCACTTTTGCAGGTTCTGACATCTGCATTTAGCATATGCAGACAACCTTTAAACCCTTAGAGAATGATTTGTAGTCTCGTAAGGGTTTTCAGAAATGACACCCATAAACATTTTTTAAAACTTTCATGAAAGTTGTGTATTTATCTGAGAGAATTTTCTTTTATCCAACTTTAGCTTGCTAATAAAAAATGAACAGTAAGGTTCAAAATCCTACCCTTATGCTAAAGATATCCCATTATTTCATTAAACTTTGGAAGGTGGGTGTGTGCTATAACTAATATACATAATTATCAATTTTCATGTCAAATGTAACCTATATTGCAATTCAAAGGTATGTTTCGACTTATATTCTCACACAATATTCTTAACAAACAAAAAAGGATAAATCTCTCATTAATATTTGAGTAGAATGTTCATCAAATCCAAAATTCTCGCATGTTTCATACAAAAGAATGATAATGGTTTCATGAAAGGATATCAACTACTAAGAATATTATACTCTATCAATTCCTTACTTATTCATAACCATATCCCAGCCACACTACTCCTAAGATCTAGTTTGGAATTCTACTAGGACAAAACATGGGCTTAAGATAGGGTTATCAAAAGAACAAGTATAAGGATAAACAAACATTGTGTTGAAAGATGTGTAGAGATCTTCTATCAATGTATTCACAACTTTCCTTCTATTTTTCTTCACAAGAGTAGACATTCTTCTTTATATAGCCTTCATTTGAATTTTTTTTCTTTTTAATATTTTTTATGTTCATCTCTTGAATTGTATTGTTCATACTTTTTCTTCAAGATATTTCTTCAATCTTCTTTACATATTACATTATAGCTAACGATTGTTTGATTAGTAGAGAAAAGGCTTACATAAAGGCTTAAGGGGTTTAACTAATGGAAAATAACATAGGGAAAGGTAAAGATTTGGGTTTAGCAAGGATGGTCTCTATCATTTCCTAAGGTTCATATGACTTGAAATAACCATAAATTTAGGAGATACATGGCATACTCTTTTGTGATTTCCTAACTGTTGACAAGATGAAGAATAATGAGATCAACTAGGAATTTATGTCCACTAAAGAAAATTTTTAATTTATGTATAACCCCAAAAAAAGAAGAATAACTTTAAAGGTCACTTGGGTTAAAAGTCCACTTATCTTCTTCAAGATCTCTAAATTATATCAACTTAAACTATATATATAACTATTTTATGCAATGAATATTTTGAGTTTCATTTTTTAATGGAAAACTTTAGAAAAGAAATAAAATAATAAACTAATTGTATACAAATCTATATAAGCTAAAGTTTAAAAGATAGACTGAATATTAGAAAAATCTAAATTCTCATCTTTGTAAAGGAACTTTTCAAATTTTCTCAAAGATTTTACTAAGATGACTTAAAACCCAAGTGAACATAAAAATTTGAAATACCGTACCCCTAGACTTAAATTAAACATTGTTCTCAATGTTTAGAACTACTTACCAAGGACAAATGAAAATAATAAATATGAGAGGAAAGGGTTAGAATAGATGTACCTACAGTCTTAGGATAGTACATTGATTTGTTGATGTGGTTTATTGAATGTAACATTAATATACAATGAATGCTGATGCAAGTGCAAAACTAATGTGATCCTAAAATTGAACTAACTAACTAATCTACTCTACCCTAGTTTGAAACTAACTAGCTAATCTAGTCTATCCTAATCCTAACTCTAACAATTAAATGGAATAGTTTCTTACTTCATTTAACAATTTTATGGTATTCAATATACATTTTCCACCCCAAAGTGTATGATGGTGATAAGATTAGAACTTAAAAGACCACTATGAAATACAGTTTCATGGGACCAAATCAAGACAAATGGTCCCATTGTTTGCAAACTAAGGAAAGATAAGGCTCATCTCAAAAGGTACATAATATTTCTCCTACTCTCTTACATTTTCCTATAGTTGGGGGTTAAGCTTGCTCAGTATTTTCCTAAAAGGTTGTTCTTATTCTTCTAGAGGCACAGAACCAATGGGGTTTAGCCTCTCAGTATCTTCTAATATACACCCTAAAGTTGGTTAATGTTTGGCCATAACATCAATGAACACTCCTTGTTTGGCCATAACTAGAAAGGTTTTAGATGTACCTACATTGCTCTCTTGTGATCGGTCAAATATAAACTATTGGTCCAAATTGGGTTCTTCATCAGCACTGAATGACTCAAATGGAATCTTAGGAGATGTAAGGGATCCTACTTAGGATGTCCATAGAGAAGTGTTCATGAATGGATTAATATCCATTAAAGCACTCTTATCATCCATGGAGGTGTCTGTATTAGAATCAAGCATAAAATAAGTAGGATATACTTTGAGTGGATAATCACTAGAGGTTGGTACAAATTGTTCAAAAAAATCTATCTTATAAGGATCTTCTAATAATATTTCCACCCATGTATAATTATTTATGGGCTTCTCATTATCCTCAATTAGATTAGTTTCCTCATTCCTTTCTACAAAATCAGCAGTTATTTGACCCTTGTGAAATTTCATCTACGTACTAAATTGTTTATCACTTCTTGGAATTCTAGTGGATTCAACATATACAATATAAAGGATCACTTCTACCGATTGCTTCCTCTAATGGTGAAGAAATGACTCATGTTGCTTATATTGTTGCGGTATTGGGTTCTAGAAAGGGTTCAGTAGGGTGGAACCATGATGGTTCTTCCTAATAATCTTGTGACCGAGGTTGCTCTGAATGCCTAGCCCATCTAGGATAGTCAGTCTCAGCATAATAATAATCACTAGGATATGTGAATGCATTGGGTGCATTCACCTATTCATGATAATATGCATTATCAGTGGAGGATGACAACCACAAAGTAGTGGGATACATTGGGCTAGAATAGGTGTAGTAATTCTTGTGTTGAAGCAGCCAAGATGACTCATTGGCCTGCCTAAAAGCATTTAACCTATTCAATTCACTAACTATGTGACACCCCGAGTTTTCCATTAAAAATTTTCGCGATTATTTCAAAAGGTGGCCCCTCTAAATCTTTAAAATTCAAAACAATGGAAGATTTTACTTCGAAATTCATTTTTCCAAAAACGCAGATGTCACCTTCATGCTCACACTATACATATACATAGTTTCTGTAGAGGATAGACATGCATTTCTTAAAAATAGGACCCATCCAGTGGTTCACTTACACAGACACTATAACATTATATTAAATGTCTAATATCACAATTCAAATCACTAGCTACACAATACAAAAGCTTTAAATAAAGTGTATACCTGATCGCAGGAGTATGGTTGTTGGATTCCTCTTATTGTGTATATCTTCTCCTATTTATCTGTATCTGAGATGTTGTAAACATAAAACATTTAAAATATCTCAACAAGCTATGCTTGGTAGGCGAGTTTAAGAATGCATGTTAAATTGAAATATAGATTAATTATTCCACTTTAATTAGAATATTCATTTCCATAGCAATTATGTTAAATTGAATTTACAATATGTTTCATATCTCAATAATCCATTTGTAAACCAAATATCTACATGTGGGGTTCATAGTCATCTAACCTCTGCTGGTATATCAATGTAATCCTCATGCCCCTCACTATACGGGGTCCACAATCCTCCAGCCACTGCTGGGAAAACAATATAAGGCATATCATCATGCCGCATTATATAAGGCATCTCATAATACAATAATATAAGCACCATAGTGCATCAAACATAAGGACTACTATGCATCGTAACACGAATCCATAACAGCATGCCTAGATGTGTGCCTCTATATGCCACTGATACCATGACAGAAAAACAATGTCACTATCCATATGGGGAGATAGGACTTTCATAGTAGGGCCTTCCCATAATTGCCTAACCCGACTTTCGCCACATCTAGGGCAAGGTATCCATCATATCATAAATTTCGGAGAGCAGGTGACCAAACCCTCATAACTCTCCAAGCATAGCATCCCCATGCATATGCTTGACTAAAACAAAACTCTCAACCCTCCATGCCCAGATGTAAGATAATCATAATAGCAAGAAAATTGCATGTTCACATATTTCATAACAAGAATAACATCCTCACTTATTAGGTAATAATCCACCAAGGATGTACCTTACAAACCTAGACTCATGCATCACAAATACTAACATGGTACCCATGTAGCACAAACGTAATTTCACAAACATATAAGATGTACATGTCCTAATCATATTTGTCAAATAGTAGGTGCACATTAAGCATGACATCATTTTAATTAACTAATTTTCATCATTCACAATTTATAGCATATTCAATGACAATTATACTATTTCAATGCTATAACTTTCATAATAAGAAATAAGATCATATTTAGAACATGAATCTTATTATTTAGTCATGCTTCTTAAATTTGTGCCTACCTCATGTGGCGCGTTCATTGGATTCCACTAGCTTTAATCTCCCTCTTCTCCACGATCGATCCTGTGTGCTTCAATCTATACAATGCATAAAATTTCTTTTCTTAATACATACACATATATTTACGTTTAAGTATGATCTAATGGCCAAAAGTAGTCTCATTTTGATCCTCATCTATCTTTTAATAATTTTAAAAATAGTATTATGGTATGACTCCAAGGATAATTGCCCAAGTAGTTCAGGTGAGACCAAATGTGTTTAAGTGTACCCCTGTTGGTCTAGCCGAGTGTACCTTGGTGTTTTACGCAAAATTGAAGTCAAAGCATGACCTAATACATTGGAAAATTTTCTATTATATATGGTCCATGACATCATTAATTGTTGTACTAGGAAGTATGGGTAGGATCAATAAGATTGGGTAGTTGTTTGGCAATCCCAAGTCTTCAATTCATTACAAGCACTCCTGCTAATCCAGTAGGTGCATGATTTACCATTCTATAATTTATGCTTGTTGTCACTTATCTTTTACTGAAACTTCCAATTAGATTTTTAGTGATAATAGTATCAATACTAGATCCATACAAATGGTGGTCATACCTATCAACTTTATTACTGAAGCCTTAACTAAACAGTTAAGAAGGGCTAACATCAAGTTCCAACATGAAATCATTTCATAAAAGAAGCTAATTAGAGGAAATACTACTAGGCTTGCTTCCTGGTTATTTGAGCAGAACTTCAAAGTTAAGCTGTTGGCTAGGTTTGTAGTGTTATCAATGCGAATTTTGTACAAAGGCTCACCAAAGTAAAGCCCAAAGTACAGATGGTGTAGGCCACGAGATCACATACTAAATGCATGCAGTAATAGGCCATTAAACTGTTGCAGATTTTTCATTTGAAAATAGATCAATGGCTAGATAATGATGGATCAAAACAAAACGAAGGTTTTAAGTATAGATTATAACTCCTACACTGCTTCCATCTACAATAGCATTAATCTTTCTCTAGTAGAGTGTTAGGAGCATCGGATCGCTGGTAGATGATCACTGATCAACATGATCATGATCGTACAACACAATTGAGGTTGGATCTTTCTTGGATCAACTCCAATCATTGAATCTGAGTCATTTCCACCTCTATGAGCTTCAATCTCTCAATCTAAAAAGTAACGATGAATGGTGGTGACAAGAGAGCGTAGTGATGAATAGTGTTAACACTTCTAAATCCCTAAACTGTGAAAGAGCAAGTTGCCGAGCCCCCCTCTCTCACCCTTTTGCTTACAACAGGAAATGACATCACGTACTGTGGTTTGTAGACGCCCTAAGTTGCTCTTGCAGATGAGGGCTAATGGTGATGAATGGCACTAACGCTACTCAACCCTTGAATCCCAACCGAAAAACTGACGAACCCCCTACATCTCACCTTACAATAAAAAAAAATTGGTAGAAAACACTAGTTTGCTACAGAACCGGAAAACTGACGAACAACCCTCTCTCTCGCCCAACAACAAAATAATGGGCAAAGAACACTACAAATTGATGAAACCCTTCTCTCTCGCCCTTATAGCTTGACCAACAATGCCCCTCTCTCTCACCCTTCAGATTGGCCTATGAACTAACTATCTCAAGCACCAACAAACTCTCTCTCCGTTGCCCTACAGATTGACTGAAGAACCCACTGTCTCTTGCCCTAGAACCAATGATCTGTAGTAGCTAGCCATGGGTTGCCAAAAATGGGTTTCTGTGTCTCTTGGGGAATCTGGAAACCATGGATGTTTTTCGATGACTTTGCACCATGAAAACCCAATAGGGGTTTTTGGTCGGGCCTGGATCGATGGAGATGGTGGCTTCCATGGGGAAAGGAGTGAGCTACTCAGTTGAAGGCAACTCAGGCGATTGGAGATGGAGAGGATGGGGGGTGCTAGGGTAAGGGTTTTCGGGTCTTTTCTATTAAAGAATAGATCGTGTAATAGGGGAGGGGGTGCTAGCATCAATTCTGGCCCCTCCTTTAATTATTTTATTTTATTTTTCTTTTCTTTCAATTAGTTTATGTTTGTTGTTAATCATGATGTTTTTCCTCATCATTCCTCCCAACATACTTTCAAACATAAGGCATGATTCCTATACATGATGTTTTACTAACATCTAATTATCATCAGACCCATATTTCTACAAGTGAGGCCCACTGGAACAATTACCAAATTACCCTTCACAAGAAAATTAGCAATTTATACGTCTGAAATCTATTTTTAGCAATCTTGGTGTCTTTGGATTCGTATCGACAAGTAGAAAATCCAAATTTGATCATTTCAATTTCCAAGTTATAAGGTTTTTTTTGAATTTTTAATTACCAAAATAGCCCTAACTTTGAAGTCCCATAACTTCTTCATCTGAACTCCGTTTTCAATGTTCTTTGGGTCATTGGATTCCATTTTCTAAGTACAATCCAATTATGTACATTTTAGTTCCTAATTTCTATTCTATAAAAATTTATTCTCCTAGAAAAGTCATACTTCGATCATGCAATAGTAAAATTTTAGGATTGTTACAATGTATCCTATTCACCAATCTATCTAATGCATTTTACAAGGTAGGTTTATCCTCTATCTCTATCTCATACATTGTGACGACCCGGGTTTTCTCATGCATTTTTTAAAATGAAAAATCTAAATTCCTAAGGTGGGATCCCGATTTGAAAAAAAACAGTGCAATGCAGTGGAAAAAATCTTTTGTTTTAATCTCATTTTGAAAACCCCGAGTGTCATTTGCTTTCACAATACTCAAAGTAGTTTTTGAAAAACTTTATAAATCATAAATTTTTCCCCAGGTCTATCTAGTCACAATCACACAGCCCAACTGTAAATAAGTACAGGTCCAAAGGGTTGAGAGTTTACTTACATGTATACTTGTCTCCTTTTTAATTCACTTGCTCGTAGCACTAATATCTCCTGAGGTGTCTTCTATTTGTGAGTGGAACTATCCTGAAAAATGTTAAGGATAGGGTGACTATATACTATACTCAGTAGGAGTCTATCACTACTAGTTTTGCAATGCATGCTATGTTTAAAATCATATGCTCTTTCAAAACATGTGCATGTCTAAACACTCAAGTTCAATATCGAGATTAAAAACCATCATCGAATTGGAATATTGACGACTTAAGGAAATCACATAATCCAAGTCAAAAGTATCATATGTATATCATAATATAATGGTGTGCACAAGATGCTCCACTGAATCCAACTCATGGATATATGGTATGGTCGACCAACCTCATGTCATGCCATATGCAATGCACATAAATCCTCAAACCATAGGGTCCAACTATGCCCACGACCTCACCGTCGTGTGGTCCCCGGGTACCTAGGGACACAGGATCATATACCTCCACGGGACATATGAAACTTCAATCCAGTATCGTGGCACTAGTGGTAGCCCCCTGTACCACATGCAGTCGAAGCAGGGACATGCCCTTTTTGGGTGTGGTACCCATCCACCTAATAGTGGTAGAGGCTGAGAGGCCACCCCAGACCTCTCAACATAGCGCCCACAAGCTTATTAGCCCAAATCATGTATGATCAAACAAGCCAAAAACCTCTTTTTCAAAACCTGTCCTCTTTGGGTCCCTCACAACTGCCTGGCCCTCACAACTGCCTACCCAGCGTCTTTTGGGCACTCCAACGTCTTTTGGTAACCCTCAAGGACATGCAATCTTTTAAAAACTCAATGCTCACAAATCATGCAATATATGCATTTGTTTGCAAAACATATCTATGCATAATGTATATGCAATTATTTGCAAAATGTATCTATGCCAAAACATATCTATGCATAAAGCATTTATCATATTTATGCTGAATTAAGTCATGTTAAACAAGTTGTATAACTTATACTTAAAACATGCATAAAACAACCATGGCTCTTAAAAAGGCTAGTAGTAATAGAGCACCTACCTCAAAGTCTCCTAGAGTCGCATCCTTTATCACTTCAACCCGTCCCTGGGTCTCATTTATAAAATCCTGGGTATGAATGCATACAAGGAGTCCTTATTAATTTCAATCTATTTAGGCATTAGACCGCTAGCTCTACCTATTGGGTCCAAGGTCCTTGCCTAATTCATTGCCAGGCTAGATCCTATGATATGGATCTACTTTCCAATAGTTAAGCTCTGTAGTTTATCCTTTAATCCTAATTTTTAAAGTCTCATTGGGTCTGCGTGTCCCAGTTCCCAGGACACTCCTGCATCCTGGTTGGACCGTGATCACCTCACGTGTGTGCGCGCCTAAAGGCTGTGCCAGGGATCGCATTTTGCATGCGCACATGCATTCTCAAGTGACGTGCTATGACGCACATCATCGCAAGGACGCACCTTGTAGCATGGCGCGTCTCAGCTCCCAAGGCACCCCATGCACCCTGGTCGAGCCAGGACCCATGCCCTATGTCACGTGCTCACCCGAGGGCCACACCTGGGATAGTGTACACACTGTCGTATGCCGAGAGCCCATCCCTGGGACCCTATCCCAGGCGTACATGGAGCAAGGCATCCCTGGGACGCCTGGCTCGTGCAAGGTCGTCTAGACCTGGTTTGGGGCGTTCTGTTCATGCAGAGCCGGCCCAAGCCGGCTTGGGCATTTTTCGGCCAAGAACCCGGCTGGAAAACAACTGGAAAGGACCAGATACGACATGGATCTGGCCTGGGGGAAGCAAACGGAGAGTAAGGGAAGAGAAATGGCTTACCTGGGCAGCCTGGGGACGCCCTTTTTCCGATGGGTGTGTCTGCTCGTCAGGAAGCTCGAAGAAGGTGGAAACCCTATTGCCAAACTGGAACGGAGAAGGGGAACATGGGAAATGGCAATGGCCGGCCTAACTTGGGCCTGGCCATTGCTGGAAAACACAAAGAGAGATGGGTTTCCAATTTTTTCCAGAAACCCCAGTCTCAAATGTCTGGAAAAACACCGGAAAACATGGTTTTTTGGAGAGGGGAGATGGGGTTGTTATAGAGGGGAGAAGGCGATGCCTCTCAATGGCGATGCCGCCCTTTCCTCTGGGATTTTCTAGAGAAATCGGGATTTAGGGTTTTCTGGAGGGTTCTTGAGGTTGAAGACGACAGGGGGTGCCATTATAAAAACTCTCCCTTTGTCGTTTTAAACTTTTTCTGTTTAATTTCCAGAAATACCCCTATCTTTAAATGGCTGTAACTTCTTCATACAAACTCTGTTTTGGGTGATTTCTGAGGCGTTGGATTCCATTTTTCAAGTAGAATATAGTGGTACCAAGTTTCCTCACAAATTCCTTTGTTTACTATTTTAAATAAAATCAAACATTCAACACAGTCCATTTTCCATAGAATGTCCAATTTTCGTTAAAAATAGTGTAAATTGCTCGGACATTACATACATTTCCTCATAACATAAGAGTCAAAAGTGAAATAGTCTGAAAGTGGGTTTTTATCCCTGCTTTATGGGCCATTGCTTTAATACAGTTAATATGATTGGCTTGATTGCTTTAATCCTTGCCTTATGATTCATCAGATCTTAAGAGTCTAAGAGTATGAGATCTAGATTCTTAGATCGATGGTCAAGCCTACACTAGAACATGGTGTAATTGACTCTGCTTTAGATATAATGAAAACTATTCATTGTATATAATGAAAGTCTTTTTTGTTTTTTCTAAGGAAACCTAACTAGATAATGCAACCTATATGCTTCATGATGTAAATAAACAAAGGCACATGATAAATCCTAGCAACAAACAAGCTAAAAGGTTGATTTTTATTTAATTTTTTAGCAGAATGAATTTTAGGTAATTACTAACCTAGGTAGTTACTCCTCTCTTTTAGATTTGTCCCACTGCTTACCAGTTGAATACTAATCATAATCAACTGCTTCACACCTCCTCATTCATCTGAGTCATCGAATGTATTAGTAGAGCTAGTTATTTAAATACAACGTACTTGATTAGATAGGGACCATTGGCGTGGCAATAGGTTGCTTCCTCCAAAGAGGGTCTTATGAGCTCATAAGCTACTGTAAGTCTCTTCTAAATTGATTTTAATTAATTTGTTGAGGCTAGGATTATGTCAAGTGATAGTTAACCTAGGTGGGCCAAGGGATGGTGATGAAATCCACCCTTAATCTTGATGGGTGATTGCACTTACTAATCATTTAAGCACACTCCCACAACAAATTAATATATATATATATTGCACCTTAAAGCAATTGAACATGTCGTAATTATGCAATAAAAAATGGTAAACTAATGCAACTACTTATATGCTATCTAACAAGGGGTCAAGGCCTGAATGGACTGGACACTATAACCCTAATAGCCTATATCCTTGGGTTATAGCCGTGCTTAGGCTATCCTTATTAAATAGGCGCTAACTAATGCAAAGTCCTAAGTCTATGCAATTTAATAAAATGAATGCACTATATATGAATTACACTATTAAACAAAATAATTCAAACTAAGTTATATGCAAATCTAATACTAAGAAATGGAAAGAAGTGAATATAGCTTACACAAATTCCAAGATTTTCTCAAACAAGGGTGAGTCTGTATACATGCCAGCTTGGATGCCCACCCTTGACCTGTATTATTATAACCCTTTTAATTTGAATAAATCATATTGAAATAGAAAACATAGCACATCCTCACCACAATTCACTCAAAATAAAAAAATAATTATAAGCTATCCTAATTTCTCCTCTAATTCTTCCTCCAAATTCATGTAAAAATTAATATAAAAGTGAGAACCCCAAAATTCACAGAAATAATGGAAATAAAATGAAAAATGTAACCCTAAAATTTATGACTAGTGGTAAAGCAATTAACCTAGATTGTAACCAAAAATATGTTGCCAATACATAGCAACAACATAAAAAAACTTAATGTGTTTTAAAAATAACCATAAGTGCACTCCTCTATTGTAACATAGGATACACAAGTATAGATCAATCCATAGATGGATTGACTTATAATTAATGAATTTTAATTAAACCTAGTTTAACTACTTTAATATAGCCAAATAATTTATTAAACTAAATTAATCAACTAAAAATGCTAAAAGTCATAAAAACACATAAATTTGCTAGAAATTGAACTTAAGCCTAGGAGTCAAAACTCAAATACAATAGAAATCAATACTTTTAGGAACTAAGCTATCTAGATTATTTTTACTCGTGTAATTAGAAGCATGATGTTTCTAATACACAGATAATATTTTTTTTAAAGATCTTTTTAAATATTTTTCTAATACTAGTTTCTTAGCATGGCCCTATACTTATTCAAAGTATAATTGGTCTTCTTAAGATATCAACTATTAAATATTCTCATTTAGTCACCCTCTGTTTTACTATACTCAGTATCCCTTTCTTTCAAGCAATGATTGAGATTGAAAACTTAGAGGGCTCTGAATCTAATAATAACAAAAAATTCAAATTAATATCTAAATGACTAAAATAAATATACAAATATATTCTAATTAACTATTTACAATCATTACAACTGAAAGAAAACAAAATAATAGCTATTACCTATGAAAAAGAAACAGTTCGCTAATATTCACATTGTCACTTACTAAAAACCGCCTTACAACCTGATGATTGGCACTATAGACAAAATTTGCATCATCCAAATAACAACTTACTCTTATTGTGTCACTCAACAATAGCAACGATTCCCATGAAAGATTTTACACCCAAAAACACATGTTTTATGTGTGTAATACAAAGAGAGAGAGAGAGAGAGAGAGAGAGAGAGAGAGAGAGAGAGAGAGAGAGAGAGAGAGAGAGAGAGAGAGAGAGAGAGAGAGAGAGTAAAAAAAGCATTCAAATGGAAAGATATTTGAGAGATGAGTGGATGTAATAGAAAATCATAAAATGAAAGGTAGGATCATGAGTTTTAGAACTAGGTGATAAAGATAAAAAAATTAAAATTAAAACAAGTTGGAAAAGAAGATAGGCATGAGACTGAAATCAAAGTTTGGTGCAAAAAGGGGTGAATGGAAGAAGGGGTTAGAGATGAATTTTTTTATGAAATTTTGTGGAGAGGTAGTTTATGGGAACATGGAGAGTAATAATAAATTTTATAGTGAAAGTATAAGTAGAAAAAAATAAAAATAATAAAAAGGTTGAGAAAGGTTAGAAAAATGGGTAGATATGAGTGAATTTAACATATGAGATGGATGATGGAATGAGAAGGTTAAGGTGTGAGTTTGAGGTGGATATTTTGATGTGTAATATAGGATGGAATGGTGGGATAAGGCGGTGAGCTTGAGTGTGATATCAAGAGTGAAAGGGATGGAATAAAAAGATGGAATGTATTGAGGTACAATGGAAGAGTGAAACTAGACTTTCTTACCTCTTCTCTTCTCCTTCAATGTTTCTCCCCTTAGTTCTCCCTTTTTTGTTTATCTTTTGTGTGAAAGCACAATGGAGTGAAAGTGAGAATTAAGAAGAATGCTCAATGTGTTGAACTCTTTTAACCCTTTTTTGTGTTTCACATTGAGAAGGAGAGAGGGTGGAAGTTCTCCTCTTTCCCTAGAGCTTATCCCTTCTTCCTTTTCTCCCTTATCTTCTCATCTCCATCTAGGAAGGTTCATTGAAAAAATTTGTGCAACACTCATAATTCAATGCATGGCATTATGCATCTATGCAAAAACATAACATACCAGGGTGACTAAGGTTTGTATATTTCTCTATCTTATTTCTCTATCCTTAGATCATCTTCCAATCCTAAGATGAGTGGTTGAGATTTCCTTGAAGTCTCCCATCAATAGGATAGAGTTTAAAGCTTCTTTTCCTTTTATCCATTGTATCAGCATGGCTTAAGGTAAGTGACTAGGATTCCATAGATATTTTCTTATCAAAATAGAAACTCGTTCTTTATTTTCTCCTAAGATGACTATTTTTACCTTTGGACAATCTTTTTCAAGAGAAAAACATGTTTTCTCTTAAGGGGAACGCACTTTGATTTCCTTGAAAATTGGTGGGCAGCTCGCTGAAATTTTCTCCCTCAATCATGGATTAGTCCTTTCTCCCTTGCATTGCTACTTCCTGTTGGTCAATCCTAACTCATATGGTTTCTCATTGGTTGCTTTAGGATGGTGTTGGATGTGAATTGATCTTAGCCACTCTTTCTTAAAATTCCTCGATGAAAACTGACCATAGATTTCCTATTTTTTGTCTCTCTCCTCACCTCCTTATTTTTCTCCACCAATCATATTACTCCATACATGTACTTCACATGGAATGAAGTGGGATGCATAGCCTTTTCATATATAATTCATGGTACAAGTGTAGGTTGTCCCCTTTCTAACATGCAGAGAGAGAAAGTGAGGGATTTAGGTCTCCTATAGGCTCCAACTTGTGTGTGCTTCCCATGTGTGGCACCTAAGCTTCACTTAAAAGCTCCTCCAAAGGCAATGAAATGTACACAAGAAGGTTTTTCCATCCTATATTTTGATATTTATAGCCTCTTTTGGGGGGATAAGGTTTCACTATGCATCTAGGATTCTGACTATGCTGAAAATGACTGCAACACCAATTCTACATTCTGAACATTCAAACTTCAATTTTGTAGTAGATGGGCCCATAACTTTGGTCAAATTCTAAACTTGCTCTTTCAGGGTCACAGTTATTAAATTTGTGCTTTTTTTCCTCATTTGTACCCTAGACTTGCAAAATGTAGAATTAACCCTAATTAGTGCCATTTATGGAAAGTAATGGACTAAAACTTGCTAAATATAGAGGTATATATATGTGAATGTGTGTGTGTGTATATATATATATATCACTTTGTTTAGGTGTTATTATCATCATCGAGACCTTATCTTGATTAAGGGTTGATTACATGAATTTTTTTCCTCCATTCCCCTCTATTAAGTGTCATGGCTTCATATAGTCTCAAAGTTTTTAAATCTTTTCTCAGCACTTCCATCCACTTTCTTTTGCACCTTTTCATTGCACTTTTAGAACCTTCAACTTGGATCTCCTTACTCCTTCTAATTGATGCCATTTTTTATCTTTGCTGGACATACACAAACCATCTAAGTCTAATCTCCCTCATCTTGTTACTTATTGGTGCTACTCTTAAGTTTTCTCTAATGTTTTCATTTCTAATTCTATCTTTTCTTGTCTTACCACTCATCCATCTTAATATCCACATTTGGATGACACTCATCCCATGTACATGTTATTCATTAACCACCCAACACTGTGATCCATAGAGCATCGCGGCCTTACAGCCATCCTATAGAATCTTCCTTTCAATTTGAATGGGCACTTCTGATCACACAAAACTCCAGGGACACATCTCCATTTGTTCCAACCTACTTGGATTCTATGTTAACCTCCCTCTCATGAATTATCGATCCAAAGTATCAAAAGCATTCTTTTAGGGTAACTTCTTGGTTATTAATCTTTACTAGTGCTCTTCTACTACTCCTCTTCTTGGTAAAATTGTATTCCATATACTCTTATCTTAGTTCAGCTAATTTTAAATCCTTTATATTATAATGTATTTCTTAATAACTTTATCTTTATGTTTACACCCTCCCTTGTCTTATTAGCCAAAACTATATCATCTACAAATAACATGCATCATGCAATCTCCTTGGGTAGATTTTTTGTTAACTCGTCCATAACTAACATGAAAATGTACAAGCTCAATGTTGATCCTAGGTGCAATCCTATAGTTATATGAAATTACTGGTCTCTCCACTAGTGTTCCTAACATTTATTACTACTCCACCATACATATCCTTAATTATGTTTATATAATACTGTGAAACCCCTTTCTCACACAACATCCGCCATATTAACTCTCTAGAGACCCTATCATAAGCATTTTTTTTTTAAAGTCAATAAAGACCATGTGGAGGTCCTTCCTCATCTCCCTATTTTTCTCTATCAATAGTCTATGTAGGAAAATAGCTTCCATGGTAGACCTCCCAAACATAAAACCAAACTAGTTCTCCAATACACTCATCTTATGTCGTAGCCTCTTCTCCATTATTCCTTCAAAAACTTTCAAGGTATGGCTCATAAGTTTGATCCCCCATTAATTAGTGCAACTCCGTATATCTCCATTCATCTGATATTTTCTTCAAATTTACAATCTTATGAAAACAACTTTGTTGACCAAATTACTTCAACAAATCCCATATACTTCCAAAGCTCTCTTGGCATGCCATCAGACCCCAAGCCTTTCCTAATTTCATCATTTCTAAGGCCTCTTACACTTTAAGTATTCCAATCCTACAATCATATCTATAATCTCCAATGTTAATTGTGTTTATGGTACTTTCAATCCTATATTCTTAGGGTAATTGTCATTTAGCAATTTTTGAAAGTAAATTTCCCATCTTTGTTCAATCTAATCATCTTTGACTAGTACCCTTTGGTCATCACTTCTAATACACTTAATGTGGTCTGTCTTTAGTCTTCTTTTCTCTTAATTTTGTGAGTTTAAACACATTTTTCTCATCTTCTCTTCGTCCTAATCAATTATAAAGACCATCATATGCCTTGGGTTTATCCTCACTTACTACTCTCTTAGCAACCCTTTTGGAATTCTTATATGGCTCAAAAATTTTGTTATTTTTAGTCCTTTCCCATGCTTTAAACAAATGTTTCTCTTTGATAACTTTTTACACTTTTTCATTCCACCACCATTGTTTCCTTTGTTAGTTACCTTTTTCCTTTAGAAGCTCTTAGGACATCCTTTTCCACTCTCTTAATGGACATAGCCATATCAGTTCACATGGCGTTTACTTCTGTTTCATTATTTTGGTTTCCTTCTACTATCAACTTGTTTGTAAATGATATTATCTTCTCTCCTTTTAAGTTCCACCATTGAGTTTTTGGACACCTATTAAATTCATTTTCTTTTTTTCATACTTTAATATAGATGTCCATAACCTTTAAGCTCTGTTGTGAGGTTAGACTCTCACCGAGTATCACCTTACAATCCTTACCCATTGATCTTTTGGTAATCTTAAGCAGAAAAAAGTCTATTTGGCTTTTATATGGTCCACTTTTAAAGGTTAGTAAGTGTTCATCCCTCTTCTTAAAATATGTATTTGCTATAGCTAGAAGGCAAAATCAAGTATAGCTTCCACTATCTTTTGTCTTTCTCTAATACCATAACCACCATGTAACTTATCATATCCTTCTTCTTCTTTTCCTATATGATCATTAAAATCTGTTCCTATAAATATCCCCCCCCCCCCGCCGCCATTTTGGGAATGTCTTGCATATCTTCCTCCATATCTTCCCAGAACTATCTCTTAATTCTATCTTCTAACCTAGTTATGGTGTGTATGCACTTACAGAATTTATGATATTCTCTCATTTATTGTACATACTAACTCTAGACTCTTGTCAATGTGCCTATATTCCATATAGCAATATGAATCTTATTCTCTTAACCTAGTCTATTTACTTGCACACTTCTTGAACAATGTAGGAACCCATGCATATTGTCCACTGCACTTGAGTTCTAATGCAACACATCATTTCCAATGAAATTATCTGGCAACCCTTGCCTATTTTCCACTGCACTAGAGATTTGATGTAGCTCATTGCTTCCGGGGGAATGCCCTAGCATCCATTGTCCATTTTCTACTGCATTTAAAATCTAGTGCAATGCATCACTTATGGGGAACAACCTAGCCTAAGGAAATTCAAAAATTGATTCATGCATGTGGTTCACCATGGGTTTTACTTGTTGGTTGGTACCAGACACAAAATTCTCCTTTATCTAGCCTGGGACCTACAGAGTCGAATATTCATTTTCTTTAATCACTGGCTAGATTAAAGTAGGTTAATCTATGTTTTAATAGAATTCTTGTTAACTAAGATTTTTTATGGATTGACCATATTTGCTAAGTTTGTACTACAATAGACCCATGCACTTAAAAAAAGTAATATTTAAAACATCAACCTTTTGTCACTGTTGCTAGGGACTAGCAACAAAGTTTTTAGTTAGATCTAAGTTAAATTACTTTACCATTAGTCATAATTTTTTGGAATGCGCCTTGTTTAGATGCATTTTTACATTATTCTTCCTTATTCCTAAAGAATTCACCCACTTTTCTTTTTATTTGTGAAGGAATCTAGAGAGGATTTGGAGGAAGACTTAGGATAGTCCTAATTTTTAAATTTTGAGTGAATTATAGTGATACGATTTTTGTATTCTTTTTATCATAATTCATTTGTAAGGGTTATAATATAACAAGTCAAGGGTGAGCCATACTAACCTGGAAGAGGAGGTGGTATGTACATCGACTCACCCTTGTACAAGAAGACTATTTTCAGGACCCCACTATGGATGTTCTGACCTTCTTTCCAATTCCTAGATTAGGGTTACATTAGTAGTTTAATTTTTCATTATTCAATTGGTAGATAAGAGCATATAGTTGTTGTCATCTATTCACCACAATCCCTTGGCCCATCTAGGTTAATCACCACCTGACGCACCCCAACCTTCCATCAATTAATTTAAAATGAATTAAAAGATACCTATAGTGACCCACGAGCTCATGGGACCCCTTGGAAGGAGGGGAATTACTGCCACTCTAGTGGCCCCTACTTTGATCATTTGTGTTGGTATTTAAACAACTAGCTCTACCAACACACTCAACAACTTAGATTATCTATGGCTAACTGAGGATGGTGCAAAGTGATTGATTAAGATATGATCTAATTGGTAAGTAATAAGGCAAGTTTGAAAGTGAGGAGGAACTACTTAGGTTACAAATAATCTAAAAGCCTCTTTTTGTGCAAAAATTCAAGAAAAAAAATAAATCTTAGTTTATTTTCCCTTAGGGATAGATTCACTATATGTGCCTTTTGGTTGAGCATCATTTGCATATAGGATACATCATTTAGTTTAGGGCTTCTTTAACTTAGTTTTCTTTTTAGAAAAAAGTACTCTTTCGTTGTGTATAATAATAATCTTTCATTGTATACAAAGTTGGGTCAATTGAGGCAAGGATTACATAATCAAGCATATCAAATTAACCCTGCAATAGTAATGGAAAATGAAATAATCAAACTAAAGCCACTTTGGTACTATTTTACACCATAACCTCTTAGCTATCATGATATAGATGAAATAGGAGTTACTCCTAATCTGTCCAACACTCTGGATGGATTGGTAGATAGGATGGATAAAGTAGATAATTAATTTAATACATTGGATTCTTTTATGTTGGCTAGTGAGCCATCTATGCAACCTTAGTATTCAATTTTACATAAAAAAATACCCAATTAGAAGTACATCTGTCATAAATTAAAGGGCATTATTTTAGGAACTATCTAAAATTCATGACACATGCATTTCTGAATAGATAATCCAAAAAACTGATATTTTGCATATGCAAAAGCTAATCCAGAGTAAATATCTAATATATCATAATTTTTAGGTATTAAATAGTATTTTTAATCTTTCGTAGTTGCTAAAAGAATAATCCAATGATCTACATAGCTTTAGATAATAACTAATGATCCATATCACACCAGAGAGTCGAGATCCATTTTCTATCATTTCAAAGATCAAGTAAGGGTTAGGATCATTCAATAGGTGAGTCCTAAATACATTTGGTAGAATTTAGGGTGAGTTAAAATAATAGATTGGTCCCATGCAAAATTATCCAAAAGGCAACAAAATTCCACCATCTTTGCATGTGATATTCAAGCAATGCAAACCACCTAAGCCATGAGCAAAAGTAATGGCTAGAAGAAGTCATGCCATACTAGTTATAGAGCCATGGAACTAGGGATAAATTCATTGAAGACACCAAGTTAAAAGCCATACAAAGGATCCATATAACCCATCTGCATACAAGCAACATGAATTCATGATAAGTCTTGAATTTTGTATAAAAAGTACCTAATTAGTAGTCCATGTGTTATAAATTATAGGTACTACTATAGGGTTTTTCTAAATTTTCATAACACATGCATTTCTGATTGAATAATTCAAATGTTTGATATTTGGTAGGTTCAGGAGATAATCCATATTAAGTATGTGATTAATCATAATTTACTAAGATTTAATTACATTTTTTACTCTTTTGTAGGTGTTGAGAAGATGAACAAATGGCTAAGATCAAGTAAGATAAGATTTGAAGATCAAAATCAAAAGTTCAAGCCAATGCCTAAATTTCAACATTCCAAAGCTTAATCAAGGTTCAGGACCATCTTAAGGCAAGCAAGAAGGCAATGGAAACCATCTAAGGTGACTAAAATGGTCCATGCAAAAGGCCATGCATGAGGTTTTCTAGCTTAACAAGGAAACCTAAAGATGCCAAGCCATTCAAGCTTTGAAGCCAAGGGAGTTAGCCACTCAAGCCAATAAGGAATGAGCCACCAAGGCAAATGGGATCCATGCCACATGGAGTCACATGATTGGGGGATCAGCTCAAGCAATAATCCTAGGTTAAAAACATGATTTCAAAGGATAATTGGAAGGTTTTGAGGGAAAATTATAATTAGTAAGATGATCATGCATAGGTTGAACAATCAAGAGAGAAAACCCTACTTTTCATTTCCATTTTTCAACTTTTTTCCTCACCCTAATTAGGGTTCCAAAAAAATTTCTTGAGGAGGGAGGCACCTTCCTAAAAAGTGACACCTCCCCCATGCTTGGTTGTCACCTTAAGTGGTTTCCTAAAAGGTAAACTCCTAATTCTATGTTACACTCAAAACACCTCAAACCCTAAATGCTTTCCCATCTTTATATCTTTTATTATTTCCATTTCTCTCTCTCCTAGATTTAGATCCATTTTCCTTTACTAGAATAAGCTTCATTCAATTGGAAACCCAACCATCTATAAAGCTCCATGGATTCCACATTTTTTTCCAAGTAGATGTAGCTTTGTATTGTGGTTTTCTTGTGGGATGATTTCTCTTGGATTCCTTAAATATTTTCCTTTGATTTTGTACTTTAATTCCATGTTAGTACCTTATTGTCATTCCTTGCTTTCACTGTTAAGTTGTTCTTATGTTGTTTCTTTAACCCCATAACCATAGAATTAGCTTGTTTTTCTCTTGATCTTTTCTTCAATCTCTCTAGTTTTTCTTTCTCATTCTTTCAAGTTCTAAGTTACTTCTTCTTTGGTAGTGACATCTAAGAGAATAGTAGTTTGAATCTTTGCTTCCCTTCCTTGATTTCCACATTTTTCACTTGATTTTCGGAGTTAGTTTGAGGCATCTTTTTCCTTAACAAGTTCCATCATTCAAGGCCTCTTTTCTCTTAATTCTCTTTTGGGTTTCACTTGCACATGAATGGTGAGCACACTTCCACGAGTCATGCAAATGGTGATCGAAGTTCGATTCTCTTAGTTAGTTGTTGATCTTTGTTTTGATTAGTTTAAATTCTAGTAGTTACTTGTTTTGTTATTTGCAACTTAGGTTGGTTTATAAATTTTCTAATTTATTTTTAGTAAGTTTCTAATTTTAGTTTTAGAAAAGTATTAGTTTGGGAAAGTTCATTTTTGGTAAGTTTACATTTCTTAGATTCATTCATTCTAGGTTTGCATTAGTTTCTTTTATCAAATGCTTGCTATTTAGGAAAGTTTTGAATTTCATTTAATATCTTTATTTTAGAAATTTTCCTCTAGTTGTAGTTTATGCATGTTTCTAGTTCCATGTTGTTTAAATTCATAGTTTAATCAAAACCATCTCTCTTTGGCTAAAAATAAATTATTTAAATAAGATCCAATCAATTGAAAATTTCATGAGATTTCTCATTGGATACACCTCTCTCACGTGAAATTAATACTTTAATTTGTGCACATACATGTAATATTAAAGCTACACTAGTCCACATGTTTTGAAGAAGAATACGGTTTTTCCAACTTGCAAAACCTTGCTCTATATAGGAGAAAGAAGAATTCAACTTCTATCCTTTTCAGTTTTCTTCTCTCTCCTTCATTCTCTCCATTGTGTAGCAATTAGAAAGGAAAAAACGTATACAATTTTGTTCTATTTTCTCATTCTAATCCCTCTTCTCTATCTATCCATCTTTCCCCAATCCTTATCCCCTCTTTCCTTTCTTACTTAGGCCAAAAATTAGCAAGAGATACCCTTCTATATATGGGTGAAAACCATATACAAGAGGGAATCTTCTCTATGCAATTTTCAATTTGGTTTTAACACATATTTTCCTCTCTTTTAGGAAGTCTTTATTCCTCTTGTTCATAAGCACTATACTTGGGTTTTCTTCTATGTTATTTTACTTCTTATTGTGCTCTAATTATCTTACATCAAAAACCATTAATCTGTTGTAGTGACAAGCAAGAGAAAGTAGTTTTTGGATCCTCTCATTCCAAGTATTCAAGTTCTAGGTTAGTGGTTATGTTATTCTTTGCTTTTCTCTAATTGCTAGCTTTATACTTTTCTTTGTTCTTTCTAGTTTTGAGTTTCATTTTCTAGGACATCCTAGCCTAAGATTTACATCTACCATCATCCATCGTTGCATCTTTTGCTTTTATCCCTTTAGGATTGGTTTCCATCTCTTCTTCTCTCTTTGGCTCTATCTTTTGGTTCACGTGCAAACTTGGGCTCTGTTACCCATTGATGAGTGACACATGGATAGCATTAGATCTTGAATTTTGAAGTCAAGTTAGTTTATTTTCAATGCTATTCTATATTTTGTACATCCCTTGTAATATCTTACATTCAATAAAAAAGTTTTGTTATTTGATTCTCTCCCATGCATGTTTTATTAAGATTCATTACATATGCTTAGTTGGATGTTTAGATTAGATTTTATTTTTAAAAAAGTTTCTAATTTTAGTTTCAGAAGTTTTATTTTTAGGAAGTTCTAATTTCTACTTTTAGAAAGTATCCATCTTTAGAAAATAATCATCTTTAGGAAGTTTCTTTAAGACTAGTTGCATTTTAGAAAGTTGGCATTTAAGGAGTTTTTATTTAGGAAGTTTCAGTTTTAGAAAGTTTCTAGTTTTAGTTTTAGGAAGTTTCTACTTTGAGAGCGTTTCTAATTTCTAACTTTAGAAAGTTTAATTCTAGATTTAGGTTTCTAAGTTTATTGATGTTTCTACTATGGAATTAGTTTCCTTTCTTCGATTAATTTTAGTTATAAAAGGTTTCGAATTCCATTCTTAGAAGTTTCTTACCTTATTTTCAAAAAGTCTTTATTTTTAGAAAGTTTACTTGTAGTTTAAGTTTCTAGTGTATGCATATTTCAAAATCCATGTTCTTTTATGTTCCAGAGAAAATCACAATCCAATCTCTCTCTGGCTAGGATAATTGATATAAGTAGATTTCAATTGAATACAGATCCATTAGGTTCCTCATGGGATCGACCCCACTTGTGTATAATCATACTACTTTGGTTAATGTGCTTGCTAGTACTTTTTAAAAGACATCATGTTTTGGTGTTGTTGCGGGAGAATCACAATGGAATTGTGATTAGACTCTAGGTTAGAAAGATTTATCTCTAGTCATAGTTTAGGTTGCATCAGTTTAGATTTTTACATCAAATTTTGCACATTTTGCTAAATCCTCAGAATTACACATTTTCTTTGTTTGTACAAGGGAAGTTGGCAAAAGGGTGGTAGCAATCCTATCGGCCAAAGCTTCATTGAAGTAATTAAAATGTTCCTATATTTTTAGATTAAGTTTTAATTCTTTTAGAGGACTTGTAGTGAGGCCAAGTGTAATTTTTAAATGGATTGTAATAATATAGGTCAAGTGTGGGCCACCTCCACTTCCAAGTTAGGATGGACCCACACTTGTATGAGTAGACTTACATCTAGGACCCAACTATAAGTAGCTAATCCTCCCTTTATTTTTCTAGAGTATTTGCATTTAGTATAAATTGCATTTTTGATTGGTAGTATAATTCATATAGTATAACCCCTCCATATCAAATTGTCTTGTAACTTTTAAGACTGCTACATTAGAATTTCACTGTTTAACTAGGGATAGCTTGAGCTAAGCTATAATGAAGGCATAAGCTGTTTGGCTATAGTTACTTGTCAGTTAAGGTGTGGACCCTTTGTCAGATAGTGTATAGGTAGGCATTATTTTATTTTTCTTGCATTATACTTCACATTTATTACTTTCTTTACCACTTTATGGTGGATGATCAAAAGGTTGGTAAGGGTCCCATAGAAACCCTCATAAGATAAGAACCAAATTTTATCACCAAATCCTTGCCCACCTAGGTAATCATATCAATCCATGTATACATGCAATCCCAATGCTTAAATTTTAACTTAAAATCAATTACGAAGAGACTTAAGATTTCAAGATAGTAAGACCCTTTTAGAGGGAGTAGATTTATAGTCACTTTAGTGGCTTCTGAGCATCATGGTTGATGTGGGTATTGATAAGTGTTCAATTTGCATAAAAAATACCCAATCAGTAGCCTGTGTTATAAATTATAGTATTAATTCTAGTGTTTTTGTAAAATACATAACACATGCATTTCTAACCTAATAATTAAAAAGTTTGTTGTTTTCCAAGTTTAGAAGCTAATTCAAAGCAAGTATGTGAATGATCATAATTTTTTAGGATTTAATTAGGAATTTTCATCTTTTGTAGGTGTTGAGAAGGTAATCCAATGGCTTAGATTGAAAAGATGCAAATTGAAGATCAATATCAAAAGATCAAGCACAGGCCTAAAATGGCATCAATCCAAAGTAGGTTCAAGGTTCAAGATTATCCTAGGGCAAGCAAAGAAGCAAGTAGAGAAGTTAAAGGTGATTAAAATGGTCCCATGAACAAACCATGCATTCCCACCACCTTTGCATGGGAGCCATGCTAGACACTTAGGCCATATAAGCCATAAGAGAAGGTGACAAGTTAAGGAAGTCAAGCTAAACCATTAAATCCAAAGGTATGAACCATGAAGCCAAGCCAAATGAGCCTTCAAAATGAGCCATTCAAGCCATTTAAGCCAATGCTACATGGAGTTATACTATTGGAGGACTTTTCATTCAATTATTCCAAGCTAAAAGTGGGTTTTTTAGAGATAATTAGAAGATATTTGAGTGAAAATTTAATACAAGTTAGCACGAACCAATGAGAAGGAATCCTTTCCATTTTCCTTTCCCACCTCATCTCTCTCTCCACTCTAGCTAAAATTTTCCCATGATTTTTACAAGGGGGAGATGCACTTCCTAAAAAGGTAGTACCTCCCACCTTTCCTAAACATCCAGCTAACTGTTCCACCTTCTAATTCTACATCTTTCTGTTTATCTCTTTCTCTGTCTCCAACCCTCTTTCCATCTCTTTCTAATTTCCCAAATCAATCCATGATTTTAATAAGGGAAAGACACTCCGTCCTAAAAAGATGGTGCCTTCCAACTTGCCTCCCTCCTTAGTTGTCCTAGGTTTCTAACTTAAGTGACCATTCCCTCCATGCCACCTAGTCACTTTCTAACTCCATCTCGTAACCTACATTTCTATCCTTCCCTAAATCCCATCTCATCCCACCAACAATTTTGAATCTCCACCCTTCAATTACCCTTCTAAATCGCAAGCAATACTCCACATTGAAAGCTCCAAAGTGTTCCATGATTTTTATTTTTTTAAGTCCTCCTTTTATGTCCAATTCCTACCTCCTTATCTCATATTTCGTTCCCATTGGGATTCTTTTAGAAAGCAGCCAACAAATATAAAATAGCTTAAGGGTTACACGTAAAACACATAGAGGGGGGACATGCCTTCTTCCCACCTTTCCCCCTCCACAAGTCTACAACACACTCTTCCTTTGTAAATGCCTCTCTTCCAGACCCTCCGTATCTCTCTCTTACTTGTTTTCATGTTCAAATTTAGGTTAGATTGCTTGCCATTGTTTATTGCTTTACTTTGTTTCTTGATTTCATACTTTATTCCCCTTGTCTTATTTCCTAGTTTCCTTTGATTGTTGCCCTGGTTCTTGTTTCTTAGATCCTTGAATCTAAAGGATGCAACTCTCTTGTAGTGACAGTGAAGAGAATATAGCCCTTGGATTAAGATCTTGCCTTTTGAATCTCCTTACATACCTTGCCCATCTTTTGCTCTCTTTTTCATCTATGCGCCCTCCTTTTCCTCTATTTCTTTTGGGTCCACATGTTTATCATATTCAGTGATTGAATCATGATAGATTGAAGTTGAAATTCTGAAATTACATTATATGTATTACACGCAATTTTATTTCAATGCTATAATGTTTAGGAGCATCTTTTTTAATGAGAATCTATTCAATAAAGTATAAGTTTTGTCTTTACTTTCCATGCTAGTTTCCAGTGCTTAAAGTATTTTAATCTTGATTATTATACCATGCTTTCTTACTTAGTTTTATGTATTTACATCTTAGATTCATGCACATCATTATAAGTTAAGTTGATTTAGTTTCCATACTCATTACATTCAAAACCATGCCCACAACTCTAAGGGTCATGTGTTGTTTATTCCTTATTGAATTTGTTCAATTCATGACCATTTCTTGCTAAGATTTTTATTCATTAGAATAGGGTAGATTATGCATTCCATTCCATTCATGACCATTTCTTGCTCAGTTTCATACGAACTCTTTTCCATGGTAATTCCTAAGTTTAGCATGTTCACATTTAGTATTTTTCCATATTCCATGTTCCTTTTCCTACACATTACCTTTCCATGTTAGCTTGGGTTAAAAACCATCTCTTTTGGTTAGGTTAAATAATTTAAATAAAGATCCATTCAACATATAAAACCATGAGATTCCTCAAGGTTCCACCTCACTCATATACATCTACTATAATTGATTCATGAGCTTACAAGCAATATTAAAGCTACATCAAGTTTTTAGCACCATTGCTGAGGAATCACAAAGGATTTGTGGTTGGATTTTTTATTTAGATTATTTTAGCTCTACTCTATGTTTAGGTTGCATTAGATAAGGGTCTTTGCATCATTCTTGCATATCTTGCCAATTCCCCACAAATTGACCATATTTTATTTATTTTTGTGCAAGGGGATTTTTTAAAGTGTGGGGTATGGTGCCCTGCACTTGATATTCATCAAAAACCTCACTATAAGCATCTCTCACTCTCTTTTACTGTTATAGTGTAGTTGCATTTTGTATAACTTGCATCCTTGGTGGTAGTGTAACTCATGTAGTTTAGGACCATTCATTATACTTGATGCATTTTATTTAGGGTTGTTGCATTAGATGTGCCCCTATTTAATAAAGGTTAACCTGAGCTTGGCTATAATCAAGGTATAAGCTACATGGTTATAGTGTCATGTCTATTAAGATGTTCTACCCTTTGTTAGAAAACATATAGGTAGGCATTAGATTGCTTCTTTATATTTCATTGCATGTTTAAGTGCTTTATAGTGAAATGGATCAAATGATAGTAAGGTCCCCATAAAATCTTCATAAGATAAGGACTTGTCTCGTCACCAGATCCTTGGCCCACTTAAGTAATCAATCAAATTCCTTATATATTTGTGATGCTAACCCTTGAATGTTAATTTAAGATCAAGTAACAAGAGACTAAAGGTTTTCAAGCTCGTAAGAACCTTTTTGAAGGGTTAGATCAATTATCACTCCAATGGCTTTTGAGCATTGAGTTTATAGTGGTTATCCAAAATCCAAGTAATTTTTTCACTCCTTTAGTTGATGTTGGTTAAGGCCTAAATGCCTCTTGACATAAGAATTGTATTAACCACTTTAGAGAAGAATATAACTAGTAATCAATATTTGAGCCTGGATAAAAGGAGGAGCTGTCAAGATTTAGGTCAAAAAAGCTGCAACTTTACAAATTAACAAAGATCATCTGATGAGTTCGTTAGTAAGCTATTGGGATTGGTTGTGCATCATTTAGATGTAGGGGTTTCATTTAGGTTGCATCATGTGGTTTGGGTTTTTCTTAGTTAGATAAATAAAAATACTCATTTATTGTTGTGACGACCTGGGTTTTCTCATGCATTTTTAAATGCAATATCTAATTTCTAAGGCGGGATGCATCCCTATTTGAAAACCATTTTATAAAAACCATGCAATGCAACGGAAAATCTTTAGTTTTAAAGTCATTTTGGAAACCATTAGTGTCATTTGCTTTCACACTAACCAAAGTAGTTTTTGAAAAACTTCAGAAATCATAAATGTTTTTCCCCAGGTCTATCCAGTCACAACACACAGCCCAATTGTAAATAAATACAACTACATGTCCAAAGGGTAGAGAGTTTACTTACATGTATAATTGTCTCCTGTTTGATTCACTTGCTAGTAGTTCTAATATCTCCTGAGGCATCTTCTATTTGTGAATAGAACTATCCTGAAAAATGTTAAGGATAGGGTGAGTATATACTATACTTAGTAGGAGTCTATCACTACTAGTTTTACAATGCATGCTATGTTTAAAATCATATGCTCTTAAAAACATGTGCATGTTCAAACAATCACCTTCAATAGTGATATTAAAAACCACTGTCGAATTGAAATACTGATGACTTAAAGAATAGCATAATCCAAGTCGAAAGTATTATATATCATAAACATAATGATATGCATAAGATGCTCAATTGAATCCAACTCATGGATATCTGGTATGGTCGACCAACCTCATGTCATGCCATATGCAATGCAAATAAATCCTCAAACCATAGGGTCTAACTATGCCCACGACCTCGCCGCCGTGTGGTCCCTAGGTATCTAAGGACACAGGGTCATATGTCTCCACGGGACATATAACACTTCGACCTAGTGCCGTGACACCAGTGGTAGCCCCCTATACCACATGCAGTCGAAGCAGGGACGTTGCCCTTTTTGGGCGTGGTACTCATCCACCTAATAGTGGTAGAGGCTAGAGGCCAACCCAAACCTCTCGGCATAACGCCCACGAGCTTATCAGCCCAAATCATATCAGATCAAACAAGCAAAAACCTCTTTTTCAAAAGATGTCCTCTTTGGGTCCCTCACAACTACCTACCCAGCGTCTTTTGGGCACTCCAGCATCTTTTGGTAACCCTCAAGGACATGCAATCTTTCAAAAACTCAATGCTCACAAATCATGCAATATATGCATTTGTTTGCAAAACATATCTATGCATAATGTATATGCAATTATTTGCAAAACATATCTATGCATAAAGCATTTATCATATGTATGCTGAATTAAGTCATGCTAAACAAGTTATATAACTTATACTTAAAACATGCATAAAACAATCATGGCTCTTTTAAAAAGTCTAGTAACAATAGAGCACCTACCTCAAAGTCTCCTGGAGTTGCATCCTTTATCACTTTAACCCGTCCCTGGGTCTCATTTATAATCTCCTGGGTATGAATGGATACAAGGAGTCCTTATTAGTTTCATTCTATTTAGATCGCTAGATCTGCCTATTGGGTCCATGGTCCTTGCCTAATTCATTCATCAGGCTAGATCCTATGGTCTGGATCTACTTTCCAATAGTTAGACTCTGTAATTTATCCTCTAATCCTAACTTTAAAGTGTCAGTAGGTCCGCGTGCCCCAATTCCCAGGATACCCATGTATCCTGGTTGAACCGCGACTGCCTTACGTGCGTGCGCGCCCAAAGGCCATGCCAGGGACCGCGTTTTGCACACACATATGCATGCTCAAGTGACGCGTTATGACGCGCGTCATTGCACGGATGCACCTTGTAGCATGGCGCATCTCAGCTCCCAAGGCACCCTAGTCGAGCCAGGACCCGTGCCCCATGTCGCGCACGCACCTGAAGGCCACACCTGGGACAGTGTACGCACTGTCGTACATGCATGCCCAAGTAGCGCTTCAGCACGCGTCCCAGTCAATGTCCTGCAAATGCATCTTTGACGCAGGCGGGCCGCGTCTTGGTGCCCAGGACACCCTGCGCATCTTGGTCAAGTCAAAAGCCTGCCGCACGCTTGCGTGCGCACAATGCTGGCCCCCAGGGGATGCGTCACTCGTGTGCGTCACGGGGTGTGTCCCATGACAACTAGTTTTGGATGGGTTTCAGAGGAAACCCGTCTTCTCCTGTTTCCACAGCATCTCCCCAGCCGAAAAACACCCAGATCCGGCGTGGATCTGGGCAGGGAAGAAGCAAAACCAAATAGGAAGGGTTGGGGGGCTTACCTGGGTGGTCTGGGAGAGTACCCATCGCTGATGGGTGCGCCTATTCTTCACCCTAAAGCTCCTGATCGCCGAAAACCGTGAAGAAGGGAAAAAACCCCAATGCACAGATCGGAACAAAGAAGAGAGGGGAAATGGGGAGACTGGAACAGAATGGCCAGCCTGACTAGGGCCTGGCCGTTGCCAAAAAAATGCAGGGAGATGGGTTGAGACGGGTTTCCAATTTTATCGAAAACCCCAGTCTCAAACGGCTGGAAAAAACACGATTTTGAAGAGGGGGAGATGGGGTTTTTATAGAGGGGAGAAGGCGGTGCCGCCATTTCCCCTGGTGTATTCTAAAGAAATCAGGAAAAACGGGTTTCTGGAAGGGTCTAGAGGTTGAAGAAAACAGGGGGTGCCGTTATCAAAACGGCCCCCTGCGTTTTTTGTCCTTTTTCATTTTTTTCGTTTTTCTGTTTAATTTTCAAAAATACCCCTATCTTTAAATGGCTGTAACTTCTTCATACGAACTCCGTTTTGGGTTATTTTTGAGGCGTTGGATTCCATTTTTCGAGTAGAATCTAATGGTACTAAGTCCCTCACAAATTCCTTCATTTACTATTTTAAATAAAGTGAAACATTTAACTCAGTTTATTTCCTATAGAATGTTCAATTTTTGTTAAAAATAGTGTAAATTGCTCGAGCATTACATTATTACCCCCTTAAAAGAATTTCATCCTCAAAATTCCATAAATTATCATTTTCAAGGTATTTTGTCTCTTAGATAACTTCTTGCGAATGCATTTCCCTCTTAGGAATCAAACCTAGGCTCAACTTAATGTATCATTTTTATTGTTCCTTCTACAAGGCCTTACCTATAAGGGCCGCTTTCGCTGCGTACTCTGATGCACACTCTTATACGTGCCAGTTTAACCATAGCAGTTTCTAGCTATAATTCATCTATCTCAAAATCCTTAGATGCCCATACTTCTTTGAGATCATATGATCTTATTTCTCCTATTTTGAATATCATAGGATAATCCCTTTTTCTTTTTAGCTTTCATCTAATGATCTCTTCATCATCCATATCTCCTTCTAATGGTTGGTTATATCTCATTAGTAAGAGTCCAAAAATTTACCTTCTTTCCATTGTGTCTATCTTTGCTTCTTATCTTTCATATTTGTCCCTAAGATACTTTAATAACTGACATGGTATCATGTGCTCTATAGCCAAACCCTTGATTAACTTCGAATTTCAACTGTTTGTCGTTTTCCATATGTGAGTTTATTCCCCGACCAAAGTTTCATTCAAAATAAAATCATAAGAGCCAATTAGTAGCATCTTCCATCGAGGACCTTATCATATACTAAAAGTAAAATGTCCTAACTCTATATCCATTTTCATAATTATTGAATTCATTAAATGCTTTCCTCTATGAAGATTTTATCCAAACTCAAGTCGATTCATCATCATGGTTCGAATGTTCTCATCCAGAGGCCTATCTCACTATTCACATCAATTTGTCCTTAGGATTTTCAATAATGTTCCCATTTATGCAAAGCAAAAAGTCTCTTATTCATAACTGAGTACCCTTACTAGGTCATGGTTGAATCCTTGGTCATCATCTTCTTTGTCTTTCCTTCTCTTGATGGTTTTCTTCATAACTTTTCAGTCCAAAAGTTCCACACTTAATCCAGTAGGGTTAGTCCTTAGGAAATCCCTTCAATTGATTTTTCGTATTTGGTATATGCTCATAACAACTAACTATTTGTCTAAAGGCAATGTAACATCAAATCTTCACCTTATAGTGTGCTAGCCATCTCACCTTTTCTCCTTCCATTCCCTATGTCAATATATTATTCAATCTTTTATCAGGGCTTTGCCATCAACCATGCAGTCTGTATTGTCAGGAGGTATCCTCATAAGTAGTGATTTTCTTAATTCTTCAAATTTTATCCTTCAAGTGCCTCCTCATACTTAGCTTATAATAGTAGTTCTCGTTCAGTAGCTACTACATCAAGTTATGCTGAAGTCGTTAAATCATCAAATTTGAAAAACACTTAGGTAAGCATGCCACACGCTTGCGTGCGCACGATGCTGGCCCCCAGGGGACGCGTCACTCGTGTGCGTCACGGGGTGCATCCTGTGACAACTGGTTTTGGATGGGTTTCAAAGGAAACCCGTCTTCTCCGGTTTCCATAGCATCTCCCCAGTCGGAAAACGCCCAGATCTGTCGTGGATCTGGGCAGGGAAGAAGCAAAACCAAATAGGAAGGGGTGGAGGGCTTACCTGGGTGATCTGGGAGAGTACCCATCGCCAATGGGTGCGCCTATTCTTCACCCTGAAGCTCCTGCTCACCGAAAACTGTGAAGAAGGGGAAAAACCCCAATGCCCAAATCGGAATAGAGAAGAGAGGAGAAATGGGGAGACGGGAACGGAATGGTCGGCCTAACTAGGGCCTGGCCGTTGCTAGAAAAATGTAGGGAGATGGGTTGAGACGGGTTTCCGATTTTGTCGAAAACCCCAGTCTCAAACGGCTGGAAAAAATGCGATTTTGAAGAGGGGGAGATGCGGTTTTTATAGAGGGGAGAAGGCGGTGCCCCTCAATGGCGGTGCCACCATTTCCTCTAGTGTATTCTATAGAAATCAGGGAAAACGGGTTTCTGGAGGGGTCTAGAGGTTGAAGACGACAGGGGGTGTCATTAACAAAAACGGCCCCCTGCGGTTTTTGTCCTTTTTCATTTTTCTGTTTAATTTCCAGAAATACCCCTATCTTTAACTGGCTATAACTTCTTCATACGAACTACGTTTTGGGTGATTTTTAAGGCGTTGGATTCCATTTTTCGAGTAGAATCTAATGGTACTAAGTTCCCTCACAAATTCCTTCATTTACTATTTTAAATAAAGTGAAACATTTAACTCAGATTATTTCCTATAAAATGTTCAATTTTTGTTAAAAATAGTGTAAATTGCTCGGGCAATACAATTGTATAATAATGATTTGTTTCATTGTATATAAACATTGAGTACAATGGCCTACTAAGAAGGTATAGTAAATCATTGTCCTACTACTTCACTCCCAAGCTTGTACATTATAAGGATATGTCTAAGATAGAACCAAGGTATTGTCTTGATTTGTCTAATACATTTGATAGAATGGCTACTATGATAGAAAGGATGGAAAGTCTAATGAATAGGTTCTTTGCTTATAAACAAAATACTGAGGTGTATCAATAATCCCAGTATGATAATTCCTACGCTGAGTCATGTCAACAATCTCAATACAAGAATTATTATACTAGGTCATATCAGCGACCTTAGTATAATTACTATGCCCCTTTTGAATCTCCATATCCTCCCACTTCATGGCCATCAAGCTCCACTTACAATGGATATCATCCAGAGCAAGTGGATGTACCAGGTGCATTCATAGAACCTAGCAATCACTACTATCATAATATAGACAATAATGGATGGGCAAAGCATCATGAACAACCATGGTCTCAAAATTATCAAGAAGAACCATCATGGCTCTAACCTGAACAACCTTACTAAGAATAACAAACATATTAAGGAGAACAGTCATGGTTCAATCATGTTTGAAACATACCCAGTACCCTAATGCCATAGCACTATGAGCCATAAGAATTTGAAGAATCATTAGAAGATACCTAAATTAAAGAAAGTACAGAGTACTATCATTGAAAATAGATCAAATGCATGCTAAAGTAACACAATTTATAGAGCAAATGAAATAAATTAGGGAGGACAATGAGAAAACCCTTGAAAGACATACAAGGATAGAAATATCATATGTTCCTTCTAAGCTACAAGATTTCCAACCATCCCTACAATCCTCCAACTCATATTCACTCGAGTCATGTCCTGCTACTTTTTATGATTATTGATAAAGAGACATCCATTGATGAAGAAAATGAGTTTTTGAATACTGAGCCATTACTGGAAACTTCTCAATGGAAAGATTGAGTAGAAACCCCAACAAATCCTAAAATTCAAATTAAGCCTTGTATTGTAGAAGAAGTACTCAATTGGGACCTATAAAGTTTATTTGATCAAATAGTAACTAGCAAAGTAGGCCCACATAAAACTTTACCTATGTCCAAAGAATAGGAAGAAGAAGAGCCAATTGAAGTTCTAGCTCAACATCAACCAACTCTAGGGTACACATCAGAAGTTAATAAGGATATAAGTCTCACCATTACTCAGCCTCCAAAAGAACAAGAACAGCCGTTTAGGGAAATATAGACTCAAGTTAATCCCCAATTTCTTGAAAATGTAAGGGAGAAGGAGGAAAAATATGTGTTGATTGCAAATGGTCACTATCATCCCTGTATTTGGTCAAAAATGGTGCTATTCATCTTGAATTTGTCCTACAAAATGTAAATTCATGGTGGTCTTTCAAGCCATATTTTTACCACCGCCTAAACTGTCTAGGTAGAGGATGTATAATTGCTACCATTAAATTCTTACATGGGGTCAGAAATTCCTCCATTTTTAGGATTAGGATTAGGAGAAACTACTTAGGTTTAGAGTCTATTAGTTATAGGATATGTCTGGCTGAAGATGTTAAACTTAATGCTCATTGGGAGGCAACCCAAGGATTTTAGAGTCTCATTGTTCTACATCACTCATTTGTCATATAGGAGTCCTATATTTCAAAACATTGGAAACAATGCTTAGTTTAGGTTGGGGTCATATACATGCATGAGATTCCTTAGTTTTTCTTGAATTTAAAAAATAAAACTGAAAATTTTATGATAAGTTCCTTTACAAAGATGAGAATTCAGATTTTTTGAATATTCAATTATCCTTTGAACTTTAGCTTATTAATAGAGTTGCATACAATTAGTTCACTATTTTATCCTTTTTTTAAAGTGTTTCGTGAAAAATTAAAACTCAAAATATTAATTACACAAAATAGCTATATACAGTTTAAGAGAAAATATAACTTAGAGATCTTGAAGAATATCTATGAAGACTAATAACCCAAGTAAGCTTAGAGTCATTCTTCCTTTCCTGAGTGCTATACATAAATTCAAAATTTTCTTCAGTGAACATTAATTCTTAGTTAATCTCATTATTCTCTATCTTGATCAACTATTGAGAAATCACAAAAGACTATACCATATATCTTTTAAGTTTAAGTCATATGAAACCTAGGAAATGATAGAGGTCGTCCTTGGAAAATCCAAAGCCTTTAGCCTTCCGTAAGTTATTTTCCACTAGTAAACCCATTAAACCTTTAAATAAGCCTTTTTCTATTATACAAATAACCTTTACCTATATTAAACCCCTAAAATATATCCATTACCCATATGTTTTGGAAATATGTAAAGAGGATTGAAGAGCACTTTGTAAAAAATATGAACAACACAATTCAAGAGATGAACACTAAAAAAGGTTAAAAAGAAGAAAAAGTTGAAAAAGTCTATAGATAAATTCAAGTGAAAAAGAAAAAGATAACCAATGGAAAAGTTGTGAATACATGGATAGAAGACCTTTACATATTTTCTAGATGATATTTGTTTACCCTATACCAATTCTCTTTTATAACCCTTACTGAAGCCTATGTTTCATCATAATAGAAGTCTTAACTTGATTTTAGGAGTAGCATGACTTGGATATGGTTATAAATGAGTAGGGAATTCGGTAGAGTGTAACATTCTTAGTAGTTTATATCCTTTCATGAGACCATTATCATTCTTTCTAAGTTATCATTCTTTTGTATGAAATATGTGATATTTTCTTGGACTTGATGAATAACATTATACTCACATATTAATGAGAGATTTACACATTTCTAAGTGACAAGTATATCCTATGAGAATTGAAGTCAAAGCATACATTTGGATAATAATTTAAGTTATAATTGACTTAAAAATTGATAATTATATTAGTTATAGCACACACTCATTTTTTGAGCTTTAATGAAATATGGGGATATCTTTAGCATAAGGGTAAGATTTTGAACCTTTTTGTTCATCTTTATTAGCAAGTTAAATTAGGTATTTAATATAAGATAAATAGAAGACAATTCTCTCAAATAAAGAAAGGACTTTCATAAAAGTTTCAAGAATTTTGTGGATATATTTAATACAAATCCTCACTAGGCTTAACTCATTCACTATAGATAACCTAGGGTTTAATTTCTTATTGCATATGATAAACGTAATCATGAGTACCTACAAAAATGGTGACCACTTTTGTTTTTATGATATTTTGCATGTTTTGCTCAGGACTAGCAAAATTCTTGTTGGGGATGTAATAAGTGTTCAATTTTGTATAAAAAAATCTCTAATTAATAGCACATGTGTTTTAAATTATCATGTTAATTATAGGGTTTTTCTGAAAATTCATAACACATGCATATCTGACCTGGTAATTATATAGTTTGATATTTTGCAAGTTCAGAAGCTAATCCAAAGTAAGTATCTGAATAATCATAATTTTCTAATATTTAATTAAGATTTTTCATCTTTTGTAGGTGTGAGAAGGTAATCCACCAGCCGAGATTAATCGACATGAGAATTGAAGATCAAGATCAAAAGATCAAGCTATGACCTAAAATGCCATCAATACAAAGTATGATCAAGGTTGAAGATTATCCTAGGGTAAGCAAAGAAGCAAGTAGAGAAGGTAAAGGTGATTAAAAATATCCCATGAACAAACCATGCATTCCCACCACCTTTGCATGGGAGTCATGCTAGCCACCTAAGCCATATAGGCCATGAGAGAAGATGACAAGCTAAGGAAGTCAAGCCAAGCCATTAAAGCCAAGGGTCTAAGCCATGAAGCCAAGCCAAATGAGCCATCAAAGTGAGTCATTCAAGCCACTTAAGCCAATTCTACATGTAGTGATACTATTGGAGGACTTTTTCATTCAATTATCCTAAGCTAAAAGTGGGTTTTTAAAGAATAATTAGAAGATATTTAGGTAAAAATCAAAACAAGTTAGCATGCACATGGACCAATGAGAAGGAGCCCTTTCCATTTTTCTTTCCCACCTCATCTCTCTTTCGACCCCACCCAAAATTTTCCCACATTTTTTACAAGGGAGAGATGCACTTCCTAAAACGGTTGCGCCTCCCACCTTTCCTGAACTCCCATTTAACCATTCCACCTTCTAATTCTACTCTTTCTTCTCATCTCTTTTTCTCTCTCCAACCCTCTTTCCATATATTTCTAATTTACCAAACTAGTCCATGATTTTAACAAGGGGAGATGCTCCCTTCTAAAAACGTGGCACCTCCCACCCTGCTTCCCTCCTTAGTTGTCCTAGGTTTTTAAATTAAGTGACCATTCACTCCATGCCACCTAACCACTTTCTAACTCCATCTCCTAATCTCCATCTCTATCCTTATCTAAATCCCATCTCATCCCACCAACAACTTTGAATCTCCGCCATTCAATTACCCTTCTAACTCCCAAGCAATACTCCACGTTGAATGCTCCAAAGTGATCCATGATTTTTATTTTTATTTTATGTCCTCCTTTTTATGTCCAATTCCTACAACCTTCTAATCTCACATTCCATTCCTATTATTGCTCTTTTAGGAGGCATCCAAACAATATAAAGTAGCTTAAGGGTTCCACACAAAACACATAGAGAGGGGAAGATGCTTCCTTCCCAAAAAGTAGGTGTCTCCCACCTCTCCCCCTCCTCAATTCTTCAACACACTCTTCCTTTGCATATGCTTGTCTTTTAGTCCCTATGTGACTCTCTCTTACTTGTTTTCTCCTTCAAATTCATATTATTTATTTCTCTTAATTTCTTGCCTTTTTTTTATTTCTTTACTTTGTCCTTGATTTCATGCTTTATTCCCCTTGTTTTGTATCCTACTTTCCTTTGATTGTTGCCCTTATTCATGTTCATTAGTGTGACGACCCGGGTTTTCCCACGCATTTTTAAATGCAATATCTAATTCCTAAGGCCAGATGCATCCCTATTTGAAAACAATTTTATAAAAACTATGCAATGCAGCTGAAAATCTTTAGTTTTAAACTCATTTTGAAAACCCCGAGTGTCATTTTCTTTCACAACAACCAAAGTAGTTTTTGAAAAGCTTCAGAAATCATAAATGTTTTTCCCCAGGTCTATCCAGTCACAGCACATAACCCAACTGTAAATAAATGCAAATACATGTCCAAAGGGTAGAGTGTTTAGTTACATGTATGATTGTCTCCTTTGATTTTTTTCTTGCTCGTAGCACTAACATAAGCGTCTTCTACTTGTGAATGGAGCTATCCTGAAAAATGTTAAGGATAGGGTGAGTATATACTATACTCAGTAGGAGTCTATCACTACTAGTTTCACAATACATGCTATGTTTAAAATCATATGCTATTTAAAACATGTGCATGTTCGAACAATCATGTTCAAGATCGATATATAAACCATTGTCGAACTGGAATACTGACAACTTAAAGAATAGCATAATCCAAGTCGAAAGTATATATATACCATAAACATAATGATATGCTTAGATGCTCAACTGAATCCAACTCATGGATATCTGGTATGGTCGACCAACCTCATGTCATGCCATATGCAATGCAAGTAAATCCTCAAACCATAGGGCCCAACTATGCCCACGACCTCGCCGCTGTGTGGTCCCCAGGTACCTAGGGACACAGGGTCATATGCCTCCATGGGGGACATATGACACTTATTCGTCATAAATCATGCAATTTATGAAATTGGTTGCAAAACATGCATGCAATGCATAAAATCTGCTCATGCTAGTATCGCATTCAAAGTCATAACCTTGCTTAGAAGCCTGCCAGCCTAGAAGCTTGTCAGCTCTCTTTGGCCCGCCCTCATCGGCCCACCCTCATCAGCCCACCCTCATCGGCCAAGGCTACACTCATCATGCAATCTATGCATGTAGCACATGTCTTGGCAATATATGCGATCAATCAGGCAAAAACCTCTTTTTCAAAACCTATCCTCTTTGGGTCCCTCACAACTGCCTGGCCCTCACAACTATGTACCAAGCATCTTTTGGGCACTCCAGCGTCTTTTGGTAACCCTCAAGGACATGAAATTTTTCAAGAACTCAATGCTCACAAATCATGCAATATATGCAATTGCTTGCATAACATGTCTATGCATAATGTATTTGTCATATGCATGCTGAATTCGTTTATAAGATTAAGTCATGCTAAACAAGTCATATAACTTATACTTAAAACATGCATTTAAAACAATCATGGATCTTTTTTAAAAGTCTAGTAGCGATAGAGCACCTACTTCAAAGTCTCCTGGAGTCACGTCCTTTATCACTTCAACTCGTCCCTGGGTCTCATTTATAAACTCCTGGGTATGAATGGATACAAGGAGTCCTTATTAATTTCATTCTATTTAGACATTAGATCGCTAGATCTACCTTTTAGGGTCCATGGTCCTTGCCAAACTCATTGTCAGGCTAGATCCTATGATATGGATCTACTATTCAATAGTTAAACTTTGTAAATTATCCTCTAATCCTAACTTTATAGTCTTATCAGGTCCGTGTGTCCTAGTTCCCAGGACACCCGTGCATCCTGGTTGAACCACGACTGCCTCACGTGTGTGCGCGCCCAAAGGTCATGCCAGGGATTGCATTTTACATGCGCACATGCATGCTCAAGCGACGTGCTATGACGCGCATCCTGGATGGCATTGCACGGACGCACCTTTGGTGTAACATGGCGCGTCTTAGCTCCCAGGGCACCTCGTGCATCCTGGTCGAGCCAGGACCCGTGCCCTGCGTCGCTTGCGCACCCAAAGGCCACACCTGGGACAGTATACGCACTGTCATACACCCAAAACCCATCCCAGGGACCTTGTCCCAGCCGTACGTTTAGCATGGTTGAGACACCCCGGGTTTTTATACACACTAGAATAATATTTTCCAAAAATAGTAGTCGGGATCCCTGTTTTTGAAAGAAACATTTCTAAAGTGACCAAAAATAAAACTTAAACAAAAGCATTTCTTTCAAAGTCCGAGGAGTCATACAACCACAAAACTACGGATTTAACAGTGAAATGACATACCATTTCTACCGAAAATCCGACAGAGTTTCCTCTGTAATTTGGACCATTGCACATGACCAGTGCAATACAAAATCACCTGATAAACAATATATAATGCATATCGTAAGGGAGACTCAGTCTCCACACCCATCCACAACCAAATGTTGTTTTCAATAAAATACACTCCAACAATGGATAAGAAAATACAATCACTACCAATTACCCAGGGTCCCTCCATACAGCCATCACATCCAACACAGATCCACATTTTTACATCCAGGTCACATTACATTTTTAACTAAAGTACAGCCCATACTCAAACCCAAAGTGAGGTCTTGAGCAAACCTGGTCATCTCTGAACATCATCTACGCTTCGCCGGAAGCTGCCATCACTTTTACTTGCTCTGTCAGCACGTCAACCTGTTGTCACTCTCTGTATCTGAGGCATTGCAAATCAAAGCAATGCCTCAGCAAGCTATGCTTGTGCAGGTGATTACACTCAAATAAAGTTTAACAAAAGTTTACAATAGAATTCTCATAAGGGAAGCACACCCAAAACATGTCAAATTACTGAAATGCTTGCAATCACAACTTTCACAAATCAGATGCCGAGGTAAATCAATATAGCATGCAAGGCATGATCAAAATACATGGCAAGTACATCAAAACCATACTAGTATATAAACCCATGGAAAGATATGCATGCAATCATTGATACCAAAACACTGTATCAAAACTATATCAAAATTTCTCCAATATACTCAATCACCGGTGATGTATAGCCATACTAACATTGGTACCTCCCGTGCAGTCAACATCAGCCCCCGGAGTCTCTCACGGCCTAGGCCCGACTTGCCTTGGTTCACCATACATACAACATCATATAAACATGCACAACAATATGGGTTACTATGCTGCAGTGGCAACCCCATCAGGGTCTAAACCACCGCCGCTCCTCGTCGACACCAAACGAGAGACTTTCTCCGTCCCCATGGGAAGGAACGGACCCGTAGGGGGGACTACCCATGATACCACCCCTACGTACCTGGCCCTATATCACTCTAGGGCGGTGTCTATCATCATCCTCATCACAAAATCAGAGGGCGGGTGGCCAACCCTACAACCCTCCTAGCATAGTACCCACCGGGTGACAAAGACCTGTCATAAATCATCGGCAAGGTATAAATCTTACAAACCTTGTAAATACATTATAAATAATCTCAATAACACAATTAAAGTCCGACAAACATTGTCATTTCCAAATAGAAAAGTCATGCTGTAACACGAAAACAGGGATCTAATTATGTACATGAAAAGATGTAAAGCACATGTCTCAAAGCTTTAAAATCCATTCATGGTTATTGAAATCATCAAATAGTTGAATATAATCACCTACCTCGTGTGGCGAGTTCATCCATTGTCCACTAGTTGATCGATCTCGTACGCTTCAATCTATACAAGACATAAAAATTCTTTTCTTAATACCTTCACTTACATATAGTTATGATTTAACTATCTGGTCTTATGTCATTATATCAAGGGTTGGATTTACCTCTAAATTTAGTATTCTCCACAAGATGACAATGACTGATCAACTATATATAAATGATCCATATATTAAGATTGGCTAAAGATGGTCTAATCCACATTTTTCAGGTAATCCGATGGTCCACATTTACTAAGAGTGGTCAGATCCACCCTTTTCAAGTGATCTAACTGTACATATCTACTAAGAGTGATCATATCTACCTTTTTTTAGGCAATCCGATGGTTAAGATCTACTCTGATTGTTCATATCCAGCTAATTTAGGATCGTAGGAGTCATCCGTAGTGTCTGATTATCTGTCAGACGTTCAAAAGTTACTGTGTGAACAGTAACCGATCGGACGGTCCAGATCGTCCGATCTATTTTCTAGGACAGATCGCGAATTCCATCAAATATGGCTTGTCTCAGGCATCGATCTACCCATTACTAAGCATGGATTTACAATTTAACGGTTGGATCGTCTTTAAATTTAGATCTAAGATCAAAACTCACTAATTTATCAAAATTTCAACAAATTAAGATCAGGGTTTTGTAGATCTTACCTAAAGAATGCATAGCCGTGCTTTTTCCCTTCCTAGGCGTGCTAGATTGGCTCCGATCTGCTGTGAACGATCCATCCCTAGCCGCGCGCACTGTTCATGGCTCAATCCGCAGCCATTTCTTCTCCGTTCGTAACGAATCCAAAGGGGTTTTGCTCCCAACTTCATGCTGAAGAGAATGAACAGCTTTTAGCCTCAATCCATGCCGCCATTTTCTCCGGCGACCTCTGCAACTCCGGAAAAATTGAAACCCTACGTTTCTACTCCTCCATCATGGCTGGGTTCAATTCTCCAGCACACAATCTCTCCTCTCCTCTTCTCCTTTTCTTTCTTTTCTCCTCTCTTCCCTCTTCTTCTTCTCCTTCTTCTTCTTCTTCTTCTTCTTCTTCTTCCCCCTTTCTTTTCTTCCCATCGGTTTTCCCCTTTTCATCGGGGTTGGTCTGTTTCTCAATTTCGTTTAAGTGAGGGGGTGCCGTTATCAACCCCCCCTTTTTTTTTAAAAAAACGAAGATGTTACAATGGTGTCCCTGAGGCGCCTTCTTCGTGCAGGGCCGACTGGAACCGGTCTTGGAGCATTTTTCGGCCAGGAAATCTAGATGGAAAATGGCTAGAAACACTAGATCCAGCATGGATCTAGCCTGAAAGGAGGAAAAAAAATGAAAAGGAAAGGAGAACGGCTTACCTGGGTAGCCTAGGGACGCCCTTCGCCGGTGGTGTGTTTCCCTCTGCCGGAAATCTGCGTTGTCCGGAACCCATGAAGGGGAAACCCCATCTTCTAGTGAAGCCAGAGGAATAAGAGGAGGTGGGGAGAATGGCCGGCCTAACTTGGGCCTGGCCATTGCTAGAAAACGCAGATAACTGGGTTTCCGATTTTTGCCAGAAACCCCAGTCCTAAACGACCGGAAAACTCGTGATTTGGAGAGGGGGAGATAGGGCTTTTTATAGCCTTGCTATGGCAGTGCCGCCATTGGTGGTGGCACATTTCTCTAGAAACTAGGGTTTCCAGAGAAATCTAGAGGAAGAAGATGATGGGGTTCCGTTATCAAAATGGCCCCCTGCGTTTTCTGTCTTTTTCGTTTTCTGTTTATATTACAGAACTACCCCTGATCTTTAAACAGCCGTAACTTCTTCATAGGAACTCCGTTTTTGGCGTTCTTTGAGGCGTTGGATTCCATTTTTCAAGTAGAATCTAATGGTACCAAGTTTTCTTACAAATTCCTTGGGTTACTATTTTAAATAAACTGAAACATTTAACACAGTTTATTTCTCATAAAATGTCCAATTTTTGTTAAAAATAGCTTAAATTGCTCGGGTGTTACACTTAGAGCCTTGAATCTAAAGGCTACAACTCTCTTGTAGCGAAAACCAAGAGAGTATAGCCCTTGGATCAAGATCTTCCCCTTTGAAACTTATTACATTCCTTGCCCATCTTTTGCTCTCTTTCTCATCTTTTTTCCCTCTTTTTCCTTAGTTCTCTTTTGGGTCCACATGTTTAACATATTCAATGGTTAAATCACAATAGATTGAAGTAAACATTCTAGAATTACAAGATATGTTTTATGTGAAATTTTCTTTCCATGCTATAATGTTTATGTGCATCTTTTTGGATGAGAATAAATTCAACAAAGTTTAAGTTTTGTCATTACATTTCCATGCTGGTTTCTAATGCTTAAAGTCTTTTAATCTTGATTGTTATACCATGATTTCTTACTTAGTTTCATGCATTTACATCTTAGATTCATGCTCCTCATTGGTAAGTGTTTAATTATGCATAAAAACCACCCAGTTAGTTACCCATGTGTTATAACTTATAGGGTTAAATTAGGGTTTTTAGATCAAAATTCATAACATATGCATTTTTAACCTAATAACCCAAAACTTTGATATTTTGTAGGTCCAGAGGCTAATCCAAAGGTAAATATGCAATTAGTCATGTTCTTCTAAGATTTAATTAGGGTTTTTCCCCTTTCGTAGGAAGTATGATGGCGATCCAATGGCCGAGATCAATCAGAATGAAATTGAAGATCAAGTCAAAGCCTCAAAATCATGACTTCAACATAAACAAAGGGCCAAGATCATCTTGTGGACTAGTAATGGATGTGAGTAAAGGAGCTAAAAATGGCCAAAGTGGGCCCATGAAGTAAGCCATACATTCCCACCACCTTTGCATGGGTTGCATGTAAGCCACCAAACTATATTCAAGCCATGGATAAGGTGACAAGTTAAGCCACCAAACTATATTCAAGCCATGTAAGCCACCAAAACTTTAACACATTCCACCTCTTAGGAAACTTTCCAACCAACCAAACTCTCCCCCAAAAACTCTCCATCTCATTCCTACCTACTTTCCTAAAACCAAGGAGTTTCATTGATTTTGAAAGGGGGAGACACCCCTTCCTAAAAAGGTGGCATCTCCCACCTACTCCCCTCCTTAAGACAGCAACCTCCTTCACACACTTTCCTATTTGATATCCTAACCTTTCCCCAATCTAGCCATTCAAATTGATGCATTTTAATCCCCACCACACCTTAGCAGTACGGCATCCTAGAAAAAATAAGAGAAAGAGCATAAAAACCCAGCAAAACTCCAAGTAAGTCTTTTCCCACTTAGGAAAAAGATGCCTCCTCCACTTGGAGGAGGATGTCCTCTTCCTACAGCCCATCTTTCATCTCTTTTGCTTTTGTTTTGTGGACTCTTTTGGTACTTCCACTTCCTTACATGGTGTATGATTCTTCCTCAAGTGTTCAACCTAGGATTTTTGCGGTGTTTGACTCATCTTTGAAGGTTGGTTAGCTTCCTTGTTCTCTTTGTTAGAATTTACTTCTTTTCATGCTAGTTTACCGTTTTTTCCTTTTTCTTTCCTTGCTTTTAAAACTAAGATTCAAGGCTGGTTTTTCCTTGAAGTGGCAGCCAAGGGAAGTCATCTTGAATCTAGTTTTTCCCTTTACCTTTCATTGCATCTTTGTTCTCTTTCGGTCCTCTTGATTTCCAATTTTGTTTGCTTGAGTTTCATTAGTTGTTGCCTTATTATTCCATAGATTTTATCTTGATTTCAAGCATGCTTGTTCATGAGTGATTGCCGGAACAATTGAACAAGGATTATCTTATAATTAAGGATTGATTAAGATTAAGTGAACATCATTGTAATTGAATTTAAATTTCATATTTGGATTACATGTATGGGGTATTATGTTGCTGAATTTTTTATGTGATTCAATGAAATTAGTTGGAATTTTAAATTCATGTTTGTGCCTAGCAGTTAATTATCTTTGTTATTGAATGTTTGATTGCATTAGAAGTGATTAATTCCATATTTTACATTTTCTATTCATTGAATGATTCAATTACCCTGCTGCTGGAATTTCTTATCATGAATGGTTTATATTAATTTCCAACACCATACAACTCATGTTCACTTGAATTTTCAAGAGCCCAACAAGATTGTTAGATAGCTTATTTAATGTGTTAATTTCCAATTCTAGTTTAGGTTTAAAAAAAAAAATCACTTGAATTTGTGTAGGTTAGATAGTGTAAAGTAGAGACCACTACTGTCACATTAGTTCAAGTTCTCATGGGATCAACCTCACTAGCATGCTATATAACAAATGATTCATGTGCTTGCAAGTTTTATTTAAAACAACAACACTCATTAGAAGTTAAGTTGCATTTAGTTTCCCTATGCATTACATTCAAAACCATGCACACAACTCTAAGGGTCATGCACATGGTTTTGATTGTTTGTTCATTAGTTAATTTGTTCAATTCATGACCATTACTTGCTAAGATTTCCATTCATTAGTATAAGGTAATATATGCATTCCATTCTTGTGAAATTCAATTCATGGCATACTTTGTTTCATGCTCATCATCCTTAGTTTCATGTGAACTCTTTTACATAGTAATTCCTTAGTTTTGCATGTTTTGTAGATTAGCTTATGTGTGTGCTTTCTTAGTTGTTGATTAAGTTTATTGCATCCTTAGATTAGTTTAGTAGTTTTCCATTTCAGGTTTAGAATGTTTTGTTTTTAGGAAAGTTTCTAATTAGCTTATTTACTTTTAGTACTTTTCCTTATTCCATGTTCCTTTTCATGCATGTTATGTTTCCATGTTAGCTTAGGTTAAAACCCAACTCTTTCAGCTAAGTTAGATAATTTAAATAAAGATCCATCAAACGTACAAAACTGTGAGATTTATCATGGGATCGGCCTCACTAACGTAAATCTACTATAATTGATTCATGCATTTGTGAGTATTATTAAAGCTATACCAAGTTTGTAAAATCCAAATGGTTTTCTCATGCCTTTCATTGATGTTTGTTGAGGTCTAAATGCCTTCTTACATGAGAATTATATTAACTACTCTGAGCAGGACTTAACTGGTAAGCAATAGTCAAGCTCAGATAAAAGCTGAAGCTATCTAGATTTAGGTCTAAAAGCTAATCCCAACATATTAACACAAAATGTCAAAATATCTCACTAGTGAACCTCTAGAGATTTAGTGCACATCATTTAAAGTTAGGAGTCGTATTTAGTTAGGATTGCACCATAATGCATGCACAATCGTCGATCTCAAAACACAGAATTAGCACTATCTGATTCTGAGAATGAATGTTCCCTTAGACAATGGGTAAGAGAAAATTTACATAAACCCTTGAAAATACTAGCTGCATTTGAAGCCAAGGCCATAACTAAAACTCCCTCTTATCATACTACCACCTACCAATGCAAACCAATTCAAGTTAAAACTTGGAGTCATTTAGTTACTCCCATCTTATTATTATTTAGAGAGGGAGGATCTGTACCTTCACATCAAGGAATTCCTTAACATATGTGCTACATTCAAGTTTCGAAACTTTTTGGACAATTTCATTAAACTTATATTGTTTCCTTCTCCTTGAAGAATAAGGCCAAATCTTGGATGAATTCATTAGAGGTCAGTTCCATTACCACATGGGACCAATTATTGAAAATTTTTCTAAATAAGTTCTTCCCAACACACAAATCCAAGGCCCTCCATAGGGAAATCATAAATTTCCAATGGCGAGAAGATGAACAATACTATGAGTGCTAGGAACAGTGGAATAAATTGTTGCAAAAATGTTCCTACCATGGTTGTGAGAAGTGATAATAAGTCTTGTGCTTTTATGAAGAACTTATTACTCAAAATAGAAGAATGGTGGCTGCTGCTAGTGGAGGAGCCCTCATGACAAAAAATGAGACAGAGGCCTAGGAATTCTTTGAAACCTTACCTAAAAACTCTTGCATTGGGATTATTCAAATTAATTAGATCAAAATTCCCAACCTCAAAAGAATGGAGGCCTCTATGAAATAGGAGTGACCCTAGATGTGTCATATAAACTTGAGTCCTTAGCACAATGAATAGACAAGTTTGTTACCATGTTCTAGATAATATATGCCTTTATGGCTAGAAGTTCATCCATGAAACTTCCACAAAAGGGTTGGTCTACTTGTTCCAACCTAGCAAACTTATCATCAGCTTGTCCATCGAATAATGTGTACCCTAAATATCATTTCGAGCAAATCAATGCGATGAGTGCATATTGTAATCCTGGCAACATACTTTACTCTGAGACGTACAATCTAGGATGGGCTAGGCACCCAAATTTATCATGGAGAAGAACAATTATTAGGGAGGTCCATCTATGAACCCCCTACACAAAATTTCCCTAGAACTTCAGTTCCCCAACAACCTCCTAGTTTTTAACAATTTCCTCAGTAACCAAAGAAACCAACAGTTGAGGAAACCACACAATTGTTTATTGAGAAAACTTTTAAACACCAAGATGAGACTAGACAAGCCATAACCCATCTCTAGAATGAGAGTCGATAAAACTTTAGTGTCAATGCCCAAGATATTGCTAAATTAGAGTTGCAAATGACTCAGTAGTCTTGTGCCCTTAATGATAGAGATAAGAGAACATTCCCCAGTCAACCAATCCCCAACCCTAGGGAACAATTTGAAGAAGATACCAACTGAAATTGACAAAAACCAGCCAAGCAAGCCAAATCCATCACTACCCTTAGGAGTGGTCATCAGATAGACAACAATGTAAGGTAGACTAAAAATAAATTAGAGGAGAATGAAGCAACAACCAAGGAGAAGGAGAAAGGACAAAAATCTCAAACTCCTTCTAAATGCATAGTATAGGCACCTTATGTGCTTAAGGCCCCATTCTCTCAACTTCTAAACAAGGTAAAGAAAGGGACCAACTTATATGAGATAGTGGATGTATCCAAACACATTCAGATCAATATTCCATTGCTCAATGTAATCAAGGATATCATTGTATATACCAAGTTCCTCAAAGACTTCTACACACAAAAGCATAAGCTAAATGTGCAAAAGAAAGCCTTCCTAACTAAGCAGGTGAGCTCTTTGATTCAGCATAAAACACCTTCAAAGTTTAGAGATTCAAGTTGTCCTACTATCTCATGTGTTGTTGAATACAATGTCATTGATAGCGCATTGTAAGATTTAAGGGCTAGTGCGAACTTGTTGCTGTACTTTATCTATGTGCAACTAGGCTACATGAATTAAAGCCAACCAACACCATGTTATAGCTTGCAAATATATCTATTAAAACTCCATGTGGTATGGTTGAAGATGTCCTGATATAGGTGGACTAGTTCTATTTTCCTATCAATTTCATTGTCCTGAACACCCAACCTGTATCAGACCCTGGCAGTTAGATCCCAATTATTCTTGGACATCCTTTCTTGGCAATGTCCAATGCAATAATTAACTATCACAACAGTGTGATGAAACTTTATTTCGCTAACATGAAAGTGAAACTTAATGTATTTAATGCTGATCACCAACATCTAGACCTTGATAAGTCCTTCATACACAACATGATTGAAGGTCTAATTTAAGATGCCTTCCCACTATCCTTGACCCTATATACACTAGAGGCCTATCTTGCACATTTTAATCTTGATTTTGACATAGATATCTCCTAGATGAAATGAATACTCTCCTAAATGTTGCACCAATCATGGATCCTCTAAATGAGGACCTCAAGTGGAACGTCTTCCTCTGCCCACATATGTTCCTATGTCTTCAGTTGACAAACCACCCAATTTGGTCTTAAACCATTGCCTGATAACTTGAAATATGGTTACTTAGGACCCAAGGATTCCGTGCCTGTGATCATTGCTCAAATCTCATTCAAGAATAAGAAGGAAAGCTACTTAATGTTCTACATGAACATAAGATAACTTTATGGTGGCCCTACTATGTGTATGCATTGCATTCATTTCAAAGAAAATGCTAAATCATCTAGGGAGACATAGAGAAGGCCAAACCCCAACATGAAGGAGGTTGTTAGATAAAACTACTAGATATTGCCGTAATCTATCCTATTTTCAATAGAACTTGGGTCAGCCTAGTAGTCAAGAAATTTGGAGTCACGATAGTCCACAATGAAGACAACAAACTGATCCCCACTCGCATGACCCCCAAGTGGAGAGTCTATATTGATTATCATAAATTGAACTCGGTCATGAGAAACGATCACTTTCCTCTTCCTTCCATTGAGCAAATGTTGGCAAGTTTAGCTGACCATAAATATTATTGCTTTCTTGATGGTTATTTTGGTTATAACCAAATCCCCATAGCACCAAAGGACCAGGAGATGACTACCTTCACCTACCCTTTTAGGACCTTTGCCTACCATCATATGCCCTTTGGATTGTGTAATGTTATTGCTACTTTCCAAAGGTGCATGCTAAGCATTTTTCCCGATATGGTGGAGAGGTTCTTAGAAGTGTTCATGGATGATTTTTTAGTATTTGGATCATCTTTCAATGAATGCCTGCAACATCTGAAGTTAATTATTGGCAGGTATCAAGAGAAAATTTAAGTGCTCAATAGGGATAAATGCCACTTTATTATGACAAGTGGCATTGTTTTAGGACATGTGATCTCATCTAATGGGAGAGAGATTGATAAAACCAAGTTGGATCTAATTTCTAACCTTTCGTGTCCTTGGACAGTAAAAGAAATTTGTTCATTACTTGGCCATGGAGAGTTTTACTACCACTTCATTAAAGATTTTAGCAAAATCTTTAGGCCCTTATGCAACTTACTTGCTAAAGAGACTACATTTAACCTTAATGTACAAGCTTTAGGCTCAAAGCAGAATTAACCTCTACTCCCATTATTTGATAGCATGATTGGAGTGCACCGTTTGAGATTATGTGTGATGCCTCTGATTATGCAATAGGTGTTGTTTTGGGGCAACATATAGATAAACTTTCCCATGTGATCTGCTATGCAAGTAGAACATAGAATGATGCATAATGCAATTATTCCATTACAGAGAAAGAGTGGCTAGCAGTTGTGTTTTCCTTGGACAAGTTTAGACCCTACATCTTAGGATTTATAGTTATCATTTATTCTAACCATCTAGCCTTGAAGTACCTTATTTCCAAGAAGGATGCTAAACCTAGGCTACTTTGATGGATTCTGTTAGTACAGGAGTTCAACATTAAGATCTATCATAAGAAAGGCTTTAAGAATGTAGTAGCAAATCATTTGTCTAGGTTAGTCATTCAACCTACTAACTGATCCAACCCCATCATTGAGTCATTTTTGGAAGAATAGTTGATGACTATGTCCTAGTTACTTTGGTATGCCAACATTCTAAACTATCTTATCATTCATCAAATGCTAGATCATTAGTCCAAACAAGATCGACATAAATTTCTTGTTGAGGTCAAACATTTTTCGTGGGACAATCCATCCTTACTCAAGTACTATCCTAATTAGGTGATTTGGAGATGCATAACACATAGCAAGCATCTGCAAATCATCTCCTTTTGCCATGTTCATGCATATGGGGGCCACTTTAGTGCGAAGAAGATTGCTGCAAAAATTTTGAGATATGTTTTCCTCTAGCCCACCATCTTTAATTATTCACATGCTTATTGTATAACATGCAAGTGGAACCCATAATGAAATCAAGAGAAAAGAAGCTGGAAGGATGGGAACTAGTACAAAAAAATAACAACTCAAACTAGTGTTAGAACTAAGCAAAAACAAAATAAAAGATGAAGGGAAAGAAAAAGATTTAAGCCACTATTCTCTTCAATGTTGCTACCAAAGAAGAAATAACTTAGATCTTAAGAGAATAAGCAAGAAAAACTAGAGAGATGAAGGTAAAGATTCAAAGCTAAAGCAAGGAATTCTATGCTGTGGAATTGAAAAAAAAAAAAAAAACAAGAACAACCAAGCAATGAAAGCAAGAGACTAACCTAGTTTTAAAGTGAAAAAAGTTAAGAAAGTACTTAAGAATCCAACGAAGGTCAGCCAAAAGAAAAGCAAATTCTAAAGCTCAAAAGATCACCAAGTTAGAGTGCATCTTTCACAATTTTGATACAAAACCTATACTTTGAAAAAAAAATTATGGAATTCATGGGCTTTTATAGATGGCTGGTTTCTACTTTGATGCGGGCTTAATATAATAGAGGAAAGTTTATCTATATCTATTATTTCAATTAAGAAAGTTAGGTGGAGGAATAAGGCAATAAGGTGACATCATGGTGAGGTAAGGTGGCTTCCATGTAATTAGAAAAGGGGAGACACCTCACCTTCAAGGTGGCATGGAACTCCTTCCCTTCTAATTGCATGGTATTTGATTATTGGAAAAGAGAAAAAATGAGAAGGAAAATGCTAGGAAAGATGGGAAGGAATCTAGGATTTTGAGGTGTTTTGAGTATGACTTAGATCTAGGGGATTCCTAATTAAGAAACTACCTAAGATGACAACTAAGCAAGGGGGAGGCATCACTTTTAGGAAGGTGCCTCCTCTTTAATCAAAAAACATGGAACCCTATTTGGGGTAGGTGGAAAGGATGGAAAATAGAAAGTGAAAATTGGTATTTGCCTCTTGATTGGTCCAACAATGTGTGATCATCTTACCTTTTACAAATATCTCTCAAAACCTTCCAATTGTCCCTTGAAAATCACAATTTTAGTATGAGATAATTGCTTGAATTGTTCCTCTAATCATGTGGCTCCATGTGGCATGCATCCCATTTGGCTTGATGGCTTGAATGGCTAAGTCCTTTGGTTTCAAAGCTTGAATGGCTTGGCTTCTTTAAGTTTCCTTATTAAACCAGGAAACCTCATGCATAGCTCCAATTCTCATGTAAAGGTGATGGAATTGTATGGCTTTTTGCATGGCTCATTTTAGTCATCTTTGATGTTTCCCATTGCCTTCTTGCTTACCCTAGGATGATCTTGATTCTTGATCTAGTAGTTAAAATGTTGAAAATATTCCCAAATCTCACTTTTAATCTTGATATTCAATCCTCATCTTACATGATTTCGGTTGCTGGATCTTGATATTCAATCCTCATCCTAATTAAATCCTAGAAAATTATGACCATTTGCATACTTACTCTAAATTAACTTCTGAACCTGCAAAGTAATAAACTTTTAAATTATTAGGCTACAAATGCATGTGTTACAAAAAAATTTTAAAAACCCTAGAACTATGCCTATAATTTGTAACACATGGACTACTAATTTGGTACTTTTTATACAAAATTGAACACTTATCACACCCCCAACTAGCATTTTGCCAATCCCAAATAAAATAATAAAAAATTCATATAAAAAAATGGTTGTCATTTTTATAGGTACTCATGATTGCATTTAGCATACGCAATAAGCCCTTAAACCCCTAAGTTACCCCTAATGGATGAGTTAAGCCGCATGAGGATCTGCAGCGAATATACCCACAAAATTCAATAAGGTTAAGTCCTTTTATTTGCCTCAAAAAATTATCATCCATTAGCACTCTACTTACTTCAATAACTTAATAAAGATGAATGTAAAATTCTATGAGTTAGCCATATACCAAATCCATTTTATTACAATTATATCTCAGAGTATAAGTGTGTATACAACTCCATATGTTAGGCCTTCTAAATAGATATGCCCATTGCTCCATTGGGAAGATGTCTTGATCTCAAATTCTCATTGGTATGCACTTAGAAATAAGGTTCTCATAGATAGATGGTTCACATAATCTTTTAAACACAACTGAGACTGAGGAAATATCAACCCTAATAGTAAGGGTATTTCATCTTAATTCCTTCCTATTTATATCCTCATTTAATTTACTTTTACCTTAAGATCAATATGTTTTCAGATAAGATGAAATGTTCGCATGGGTAGGGCTCTAAAAAGAAGGGGTATAAGGATTCAAAGTTTCAAATCTAAGTAAAGATTTTCTATGAATGTTGAACAATTTTTCTACTTTTGAATACATTGAAGTGAATATATTTTCCATTTTTCCCTTCTCTCTTCACTTTTCACTTTTCTTTTCTTTTTACTTTTTCTTTTATTTTCTTTTCTTGATATTTATTTCCTTTTTCCTTCTTTTCCTTTGAAGAAATGCTTCCTCTTTGTAAATACTTTCTATATTTTTCACTTTCTAGACTTTTGTCCTTTTTCAAACTTTTTCCAAAAGATTTTCAATGTACACACTATTGGATGGACAAGTTGAGGTTAAATGTGCTGGGCTGGAATAAATATCACAAACCTCTTGTGGAGGTTTCATGGATTCCTAGACAACCATGAAGGTTTGGAACATATTTTCCACCTTGTCCACTCTTCTACCCAAGGAGTCAAACTTGTCCATTCTATTAATCACAGAGTCGAGCTTATAGAATATATCTGAGGTCACTCCTATTTCATACAAGCCTCCTAAATTTTGAGGTTGGATATTTATTTCTCTCTTATTGGAATAATCCCATTGCTGGGAATTGTTTGCTAAGGTTTGGAAAAATTCCCAGGCCTTTATTTCATTTTTTAACATGGGGGCCCCTCCATTACCTACATCTATTGCTTGTCTATTTTGAGGTGTCAATGCCTCATAGAAGTACTAAACCTTCTATCATTTCTCAAAACCATGTTGGGGATACTATTACAACAATTCATTCTAACTTTCCCATCAATGGGAAAATATTGTTCATCATCTTTTTCTAGAAAGTAATGATCTTCCTACTAAAGGGCATTAGTCTTATGGATAGAGAAGAATTTGTTCAGGAACTTTTTAGATAACTGGTCCCATGTGGCAATGGAACCGGCCTCTAAAAAATTCAGCCATGATTTAGACTTATCTTTCAATGAGAAGGGAAATAACTTTAGTTTAATAGAATCATTTGGAACATCTCAAAACTTGAATGTAGCACAAATATCAAGGAATTCCGTGATATGTACATATGGATCCTCTCTGATGATCATAAAATGTTGGGAGTAACTAAATGACTCGAGGTTTAAGTTCAAAGTGGTCTGCATTGGTGGGTGCCAATGTGATGCATGGTGGAGTATTCAACTAGAGTGGTGCATAGAAATCTCCAATTGCATTGTGCTCAACTTCTATTAGTGGGTTTGCCATGAGGTTAGGACTTTGATTACTTACCACTTGCCTATGGGTACATTCAATCTCATGATCTAATGGTACTAACTCAATATTTTTTAGATCAACGACCTTGCAGGCACTACAATAAAAACCTATCTAAATTATGCAACCTAACTCTAAATGTGACTCCTAACTATAAATGATATGAAAATAAACAATCCTGAATGTTAACAAGCTTGATTTGATTATTTTCGTTAATCTGTGAGGTTGTAGCTTTTAAACCTAAGCTAGATAGTTCCTTCAATCCATACTTGACTACTACTTACCAACTAGATCCTGCCCAAGGTGATTAATACAAATCTCTTGGTAAGAGGTGTTTAGACCTCAACAACCATCAATAAAAGATGTGGGAAAATCACTTAGAATTTGGATGCCCATTATAAATACAAAGTTCAAGAGTCAATGGAGTGACAATAGATCGCCTCTTTCAAAAACAGTCCTATGAGGTCAAAACCCTAAGTCTCTTGCTACTTAATTTTAGATTAAAATTAACAGCTGAGATTGCAAGCATACAAGGATCAATTTAATTACCTAGGTGGGCCAAGATTCTAGTGATGAAATCTAGTCCTTATCTAATGAGGGTTCTTGTAGGGTCCTTATTATCAATGTACACTATCCACCATAAAGCAGTAAATGTGTAATGTAAATGCAAAGAAAATAAACTAATACCTTCTATATGCTATCTAACCAAGGGGTATATAGGTGCAAAACTAATGCAACAACCCTAAATAAGATGCAACAATTATAATGAATGACCTTAATCTATATGAATTACACTACCAACCAATATGCAACTACATTAAATGCAAGTATACTAGAAAAATAAAGTGAAGGAAACTTACAATGGGTTTTCTGATGAAGATCAAGTGTGGGCCACCATACCCCACACTTGCCTTGTATTAATATAACCCATTTGAAATTGAATATAAAAAAAAAATTTAAGTTACAATGGGGCCCCACTATAGGGTCAATAAGTTAATACTAATTTAATGAAGCTTTGGCCTACAAGATCTCGGTTACTCTTTTTGCCTAATTTACCTTGCACAAAAACAAGTAATATATGTAAATTTTTTGAGGAATTAGTAAAATATGCAAAAAAAATCCTAATCTAATGCAACCTATGACTATGAATAAAGATGAACAATCCAAATAAAGATCCAACTACTAATCATTGTAATTCCCAGCACTGGCACCAAAGACTTTGTGTAGCTTTAAAATTACTCCCAAGCATATGAATCAAAGTAGTATTGCACGTGAGGAAAGTTGATCCCATGAGGAATCTCATGGAATTTTGTATGTTGGATGGATCTTATTTGAAGTACTTAACTTCAGCCAAAGAGAGAGATTGAATTGAAATTGAATTTAAACTAGGAAAGTAAATGACAAAAGAAAGGAAATATGCTTAAAACTAGAAACTACAAAGAAAAGAAACTTCCTAAGATTAAAGCTATGCAATGGAATTAGAAACTAAGATAACTAATTCAATGAAGAAACTAATGAAAAATTAGAATGAATGAAACTAAGCAACTTAAGAAAACTTACTAAAGGGAAACTTTCTTGATTTAACACTTTCCTAAACCTAAAACTTTCTAAAACTGGAACTTTCTAAGATTCAATTATGAATAATAAAAAAATTAATAATTTCTAAACTAAGATTAATCAACCAAAAAAAGAGAAATCTAAAGAGAAATCACCCAAGCCCCATGTGCATGATCCATGGGATGGTGCTCATGGTTCATGGGTTACAAGGTAATCAATATTCTAAAACCAAAAGCTTAACAACATACAATCTAATTAGAGAATTATCTAAGAAACCTAAAAAGATAAATGGTTTTTAAGGAATTAAGCAAATAAGATTTATTAACTATTGTAAACTATGCATGAATATTGAATGGAAAATTTTCATATTTCAAGCACTAAAAAACTTCAAATCAAACCAAGCATGAAAAGCAATTAAACTAGCACTTTTTATGAAAGATAGAATTTAAGATATAAATTGCTTTAATACAAGAATCAAGCATCAATAATAATCCACAAAGAATTTTATTGATAGAATTTCAAAGTACATCAAATTAGAGTGCACATGGACATGTATACATAATCTAAAAATTGTGCACTTTTCAAGAGCCTAAAACTTGATTCAAATCAAATAAAAGACACACTTGAATGATCTCAATAAAAAATACAATAAATGAAAATGAAACCCAAAAGAGAATTCAAGAGAAATATGGTTGGAATGATGGGGCTAACCTAGCAAAAAAGACTCCTAAAACTATGCCTAAATCTAAGGAAAAAACATGGAATGCAAGGAGGGAAGGATGCAAGTCACTTACCATTTTGGCTATCATTGCTAGAGTAGAACTAACATGGAGCATTGATGAATAAGCAAGAAAAACTAAGATGGTTGAAGCAAAGAACTAAGGGAACACAAGGAGGAATTATGAGTGTGAAACTTAAGCAACAAAATAAGAACAAAACAAACTATAAAAGAAAGAATGTAAAGCAAGATACTAACCTAGAATTGAAGTTCAAAGCAAGAGGAAATAGTTAAGAATCCAAAGGAAGAACAGCCCAAAATAAATCCAAAGTCCAAAGCTCCAAAAGATCCCAAGCTAGAGTGTTATTTTCAAGGTTTTGATGCAAAACCTCTACTCATAAAAGAAATGGAATCCATGGGCTTTTATAGATGGGCGGTTTCCACTTTGATGAAGGCTTAATTTAAGAAGGAAAAGTGATGAGGTGGATGAATGAGGTAAGCAAGTGACATCATGGTGAGGCAAGGCAGTTGCCATGTAATTAGAAAAGGGGGAAGGCATCACCTTCTTTGAAAGGTGGCTTGGAGCTCCTTCCCATCTAATTGCATGGTATTTTGGTTGTTGAAAATATAGAAAAAGAGAATGAAAAATGGTATAAAATATGGGAAAATATCTAGGGTTTTGAAGTGTTTTAGGGATGAACTAGATCTAAGGGTTTCCTAATTAGAAAACCACTCAATGTGACAACTAAGCAAGGGGGAGGAGTCACTTTCAAGGAAAGTGCCTCTTTCCTTAAAATGAAAATCATGTAACCCTAGTTTAGGTGGAGGGAAAGGATAGAAAATGGAAAATGGATTTCTCTCTTGATTAGTCCAACTATGCATGATCATCTTACCTGTTGCAAATCTCTCTCAAAACCTTCGAATTATCCTTGAAAATCACACTTTTAGTATGAGATAATTACTTGAATGGATCCTCCAATCATGTGACTCCATGTGGTTTCATGGCTTATTTTGATGGCTCATTCCTTAAAGGCTTGAATGGCTAAGTCCTTTGGCTTCAAATCTTGAATGGCTTGGCTTCCTTAAGTTTCCTAGTTAAATTAAGAAACCACATGCATGGCTCCAATTCTCATGCAAAGTGGTGGAATTGCATAGTTTTTTGCATGGATCATATTAATGACCCTTGATGCTTTTAATTTCCTTCTTTCACCTGGCCTAAGATAGTCTTGAACCTTGATCACACTTTGGATTGATATTGTTTAGGGTTTGGTTTGATCTTTTGATCTTGATCTTCAATTTTCATCTCAATTGATCTTGTCCTTTGAATCACTCTCTCAACACCTACAAAAGATGAAAAACCCTAATCAAATCTTAGAAAATTATGAAAATTCATGTATTTACTTTGGATTAACTCCTGAATCTACAAAATAGCAAAATTTTGAATTATTAGGTAAAAAATGCACATACTATGAAATTTGCAAAAACAACTAGAAATAACCTATAATTTATAACACATGGACTACTAATTGGGTACACTTTATACAAAATTGAACACTTATTAGATCATCTCTCTTTCTATAAACTATAATAGGATGGAAGTAACTGAATGGCTCTAGGTTTGAGCTCAAAATAGGCTACATTAGTAGGTGGTAATGTGATGCATGATGGGGTATTCAATTGGAATGGCACATAGAAATTTATTATGGGCTTGGCTTTAACTACAGTTGATGGGTTTTCCATGAGGTTAGGAATTTGATTTCTCAGCACCTACCTAAGGTTACGTTAAATGTTAGAATCGAATGATGCTAATTCCATGTTCTGAGATCGACAATTGTGCATGCACTATGATGCAATCCTAAGTAAATGCAACTCCTACTTCTAAATGATGTGCAATCAATCCCTAATAGTTGAGTAGTGAGCTAATTTATTATTCATTGATAATCTATAGGGTAGTAGCTTTAGACCTAAATATAGACAACACCTTTTATCCAGGCTCGAATACAGCTTTCCAGCTAGGTTCTGCTCTAAAGTGGTTAATATAAATCTCATGTAAGGAGATATTTAGACCTTAACAAATTCCAATGAAAGGTGTGAAAAATTCACTTGGATTTTGCATACCCACAATAACCACAACACAAGAAGCTACTAGAGTGACAGTAGATCTACTCCTTTAGAAAGGGTCCTATGAATTCGAAACCCTAAGTTTCTTGTTACTTGATTTTAAATTAGAATTTAAGGTATGGGATGACCAACATATAAGGATTGATTTGATTAATTAGGTGGGCCATGGATTTGGTGATATAATCCAACTAGTATAGCTTTATAATTACTCACAAGTGCATGAATCAATTATAGTAGATGTAAATGAGTGAGATCAATCCCACAAGGAATCTCACATATTTGTGTGTTAGATGAATCTTATTTAAAGTGCTTCAGTTCAACCAAAGTGAGAGATTGAATTGGATTTTGAATTTAAACTAGAAAAGTAAATCACAAAAGAAAGGAAATATGCATGAAATTAGAAATTACAGTTAAAAGAAAATTTTTAAAATAAAAAATATACAACCTGCATTCAAATAAATAAAAAACTAATGCAAAACTAGAATGAATGAAATTAGGAAACTTTCATAATTTATCACTTTCCTAAACTAGAATTAGAAACTTTTTAAAAATAGAACTTTCTATAACCAAATTAGGGGACTTTTTAAAACTAAACTAACATGTAAATAACTAATTAATTATTTATAAACTAAGATTAAATAAACAAACAAAGCAAGAATAAAAAGAGGAATTACCCAAATTCCTGATCCATTGGATGGTGCGCATGGTTCAAAGGGTAAAAGATGGCCTAATTTAATGAATTAAAATAAACTAACATGAAATCTAATTAATGCTTTGATTGAAAAACCTAAAAAGCTACATGGGTTCCTAAGGAATTAGGAAAATAAGGTCAATGGACTGCTGGAAACTAAGCATGTACTTTGAATGGAAAAATTCCTAATTTTAAGCACTTAAGGAACTCAAATTAGACTAAGCATGGAAAGCAATTGAACTAGAACTTTTTACGCAAGATAACACTCAAGACCTAAATTACCTTAATACTAGAAACAATCATGAACAATAATCATCAAAGAACTTTATTAATTGAATGTCAAAATACATCAAATTAGAGTGCATGTGAACATAGATGTAAATCTGAAAATGATGCACTCTTCCTACACTTGAAATTAGATTCAAATATAATATTTAACACATTCCAAGTCTCTCAAACTAAACTAATATGAAATTCATGTGAAATCTAAGAGAGAATTTAAGAGAAATATGGCCAGAATGATGGGGCTAGTTAAGGCAAAAAACTCTTAGAACTAGTTCCCAATTCAAGCTAAAAACATGGAAATCAAGGGAAATCAATTATTCAAGCTAATCCTTCTCTTGGATGTCAATACAAAGGATAATTAACTTGGATTTTTTATGAATAAGTTTGAAAAACTAAGAAACAAAGTACTTGTAATGACCCCAAATTTTTGTAAATTATTAAGGAAAATTAATAAAGTTTGAATTTTTAAAAATTCTGGGCTGGAATATTAGGTGATTGAAAATTCTCTTTTCATAGAGATTATATTATAAATTAAAACATATAAATTATGGATGTACTTGGAAAACTGATCGAAACAACATTAAGTACGTTCAATTCTGAGTTAAAATGAAAATTCCTTAATTTTTCCATTTGGGGGTAAAATGGTAATTTTACCCATATCCAAGAAATAAGACCTCAATATTCATGAATTAATTAGAAATACGATTCCAATTCCACTAAGTATGCTCAATTCCAAGTTCGGATAAATATTGCCTATTATTCTCCAATTTTGGAGTTAAAAGGGCAAAAAGGTCTTTTCACATAAAAGTGGGGCCCACAAAGTGGGCCAATGTTCTAGAAGCACCAATAATTGCTCAGTGCATTATTTCTGGTAGTGGAGATATTAGTGGAGATTGTAGTGGGAATGGAGAATGCATTAGTAATTAAAAATTCTAAAGTAATAAAATATCTTATCAAAAGAAATGATAAAAAAATTCAAATTTGGCTATAAATACATCCCAAAAATTTTCAAAAATTTTCACAACCTTAACCACAAAATTTCCAAATATTCCCTGAAATTTCAGCCCCAAATTCCCCTTCATCCCTCCCCAAACTCTCTTTTCCTTATTTCTCTCTCCTCTTTCTAATTGGAACAAGAGACCTAAATTCAATTAGGCACTCCGTTCCAGCAAGAATCTCATCAATTTCACCGTCCATAACATCCTATACTACAGTATATACAAAAGCCCCAAATCAATTTCCAGATCCAACGGTTCCAACAACAGAAAATCACAAAAAGGTGGATAATCAGGCTATATTATCATCAATCGGTAATTCTCTCAAATTGGGCATCAATTATATTTTTTTTCTCCGATCAGGTAGGTGAAACTACTTCCCATACATATTTATTATGTTTAGTGTAATTTTTATTTTTTTGTAATTTAATTTGAATGAAAAATGGTAAAAATAAAGTAAATACCAGACCCTTCAATTTATGGTGATAGAGAGCTTAGATGGAAATTCTAACCTTCCAATTGATCCAGAAGGGTCAAAAACCGCTAGGGCACAATTTTCAAGAAAATCTAACAAGGTTTGGACCCTCAATTGAGAGAGATTAATTCTGCTAGGCCTAGATCAAATCTGGACTCTAAGAACGGCTGTAAACTTCAATTTAAGATTGTGGAGTCATATGAACTCCAAATTGAGATCAGAAAGAAGCTATGGAAAGCTTGTAATATCTAGTTTCTAATGAAGTCATAATATTTCTAAAAATTATTTCTGTATTTTGGAAATAAGTGTCCAATTTCTAAGATCTTCAATATCTGAGGTGATCAGATCTTGGAAATTTATTTTAGTGATTATCTAATAATGTAATAAAGTAATATCTATGGTTAATTTTGATAGATCTTGGATAAAATAGGGGATCTACCCTTTTATGGTAGAAAAACCCTTTAAAAAAAATACAAAGGGACCCACTTGATCAATGAGATCAAGTATGATCAGATCCTTGGGATGGATTAAAGGGATGATATTATGATGGAATCCAGTTAGATCATGAATGAAATGTGACAAAATCAAGTGGATATGATTTTTGGATCTTAATGGATTAAAAGCCCTAATTGTAATTAAAACCCTTAATCAAAAGGAAAACACCTAAGATCTAATGGTTGGATCATATTTAAAGCTTTATAATAATCTTAATAAAATTAGTTTAATTGTCTTTTATTGGATATAGAAGTGTAAATGTGATTTATGTTCTAAGTTAGAAAGCATAATAGTGTAATCTTTAAATTTTAGTATGATATGCCCTAAATGAGTAATTTGTTAGTAGATTTCATATCTTAGGATCATGTTAATGTAAATTAGGATTTAAACATGATTTCATTATGATAGAAGATGTGTTTCATAACTTAAGATCATGTTAGTTTTATTTCACTAGCTTAAGTTACATTCATAGGAAGAATGTTAGTATATAATTGTTAAACTTATATTTGATTTATGCTTTCAAGTTGATGATTTACTTATTGTCAAATCTAATTCAATTGTTAAGTAATTGTTAAGATGTAAGGAGCATAAATCACCAAAAATGTAAACTAATGAAATATAGAAATTCATGGACAACTAAGATGAATGAATGATTTTGACTTAATAAGGGCTATAGTTAGTAGGATAATATAAGGAATGATTTGTCATTTCCTTGGCCCAAAGTAGGAAAATAATGAACATCCATGGATGACATTGTGCATATCCATGAAAATTAATTAAAATCAATTAGAGAAGGGACTTAAGGTAAAGAGCTCATAGGAACCTTGTCAAAGGTTGAGCTAGTACCACTCCAATGGACTTTGAACATCGTGGTTATAGGGGGTATACAAGAGCCAAGTGCTTTTTCCTCACCTCCCATTGACGTAAGAGAGGTCTAAACGCCTCCTTACATGAGGGTTGTATTAACCACTTTTTGAGCAGACTTTAACTGGTAAGTATTGGTCATCCTGAAATAAGGAGTTGTCTAGTGATAGGAAGAAATAAATTATCTTCAACCAAGTAAGACACTAACTAGTTGAATAATAATAAGAACATAAAAAGATAGCAAATTATCTAACCCTAATAAAAATAGTAAGTGAGATAAGGATGATCAAACAAGATGAGATCTTGTATGATCAAAAACAATAAGGAAAAAAGAAACATCAATGTAAATTAGATTGTTATGTATGATATAGATAGTATTTGTATAGATGATATTAAACCCATGGATATAGGATATTCAAGGAAGAAAGATTCATATCATCCTACATAAGGATAATCAAAAGACCATGTAGTATGTACCCTTGATTAGAAAAATGACATTATACATATGATTTGACAGATATATGTTGATCGAGACTATGGCAGATTTAAGGAGTAAGAATACCTTATTGAGGTAGGTGGATTATTAAGAATGCCTTTACATGAAGATACATGTCTAATACATGATCTTATGTTTTGAAGTATTGACATGTATGATACCAATATATTAAGGTAAATACCTCAAATTGAAATATGATCCAACCAAACGATGAGGAAAATAAGTATTAAATGGTCAAGTTGAGAATTGAGAACAACCCTAAGTGAATAGGAAAGTAGAAAATATTCCAGTCTTAGATAAACAGACAAATAGTCTGATAGGTATAAGTATTATTTTACATACAAGCTTGGAGGCTTGTGGTTTTATTTTAAACAAGCATAGGCCAGGGGATGCTATGCTAGGAGAGTTAAGAGGGTTTTGGCCACCCACTCTCTGAAACTTGATGATATTGAATACCAAGCCTAAGAAAGGCTAAAAGTTAGGTGGGGCATTTATGGGAAGGCCACCACTGTGACAGCCATGGTCCTACCATATGGACATGGATATTGTAATTTTTACTAAGAATGGTATAAGTGGATTATTGAACAGTTATCCGGGCACGCTGTATGAATCAGACTGCAAGCATAGTAGTCCTTGATTATTTTGCATTATGATGCATATGAAAGTGGCATAGTGAAATGCCTTAAGGGATGTGTGATGACCCGGGTTTTCTCATGCATTTTTAAATGAAAAATCTAAATTCCTAAGGTGGGATCCCGAGTGTCATTTTTTTTCACAACAACTAAGGTAGTTTAGAAATCAAAAATGCTTTTTCCCCAGGTCTATCCAGTCACAATGCACAGCCCAACTGTAACTAAGTACAAACACATGTCCAAAGGGTTGAGAGTTTACTCACATGTGTATTTGTTTCCTTTTGGATTCACTTGCTCATAGCACTAACATAGATGTCCTCTTTTTGTGAGTGAAGCTGTCCTGAACCATGATATATACGGACGTATCCTGTCCTTGAGTACTTGCTGATGTCTGAAAAATGTTAAGGATTGGGTGAGTATATAATATACTCAGTAGGAGTCTATCACTATTAGTTTTATAATGCATGCGATCTTTAAAATCATGTGCTCATAAAAACATATGCATGTTGTACGAATAATCACGTTCAATATCGATATTAAAAGCCACTGCCAAACCGAAATACTGATGACTTAAAGAAATATCATAATCCAAGTCGAAAGTATCATACATCATAATCATAAAAATATGTCATAACATCATGATATGCATCAGATGCTTCATGGAATCCAACTCATGGATATCTATCATGGTATGGTCAACCAACCGTATATCATGCCATATGCAATGCACATAAATCCACGAAACCATAGGGTCCCACTATGCCCACGACCTCACTGCCGTGTGGTCCCCGGGTACCTGAGGACACTTGGTCATAGCCTCCACGGGGCCTATGACACTTCTTTGTCATAAATCATGCAATTCATGAAATCGGTTGCAAAACATGCATGCAATGCTAATCTCGCATTCAAAGTCATAACCTTGCCTAGAATCCTGACAGCCTAGAAGCCTGCCAGCCTAGAAGCCTGTCAGCTCTCTTTGGCCCACCCTCATCAGCCCGCCCTCATCGACCCGCCCTCATCGGCCCGCCCTCATCAGCCCGTCCTCATCGGCTAAGGCTACACTTATCATGCAGACAAGCAAAAAAAACTCTTTTCAAAACCAGTCCTCTTTAGGTCCCTCACAACTGCCTGGCCCTCGACACTCCAGTGTCTTTTGGCAACCCTCAAGGTCATACAATCTTTGCAAGCACTTAAATCAAGCAATGTATGTACTTGTTTACAAAACATATATGTGCACAATGTGTATGCAATCTTTTGTGAAACATGTCTATGTACAAAACGTTTATCCTATGCATGCTGAATCAAGTCATGCTAAACCCATCATATACTTATAACATATGTTCTCGAAACAATAATAGATCTTTTAAAAGAATCTAATAGTGATAGAGCACCTACCTGACTAGGTCGCGTTAACCCTCTTGTCCTCGTACGCTCCTAAACATGGTTTGGGGACTCAAGGTTAGTTTAACCTATCTCTGATGGGTTTAGAGCAGTTGGGTCTTATTACTTAGGCATTAGGGGTCCATCCCTATGCCTATGGGTGTCCTAAGGTCCTAATTGGGCCTTGGTATTCTAAGTTTTTCAAAGTTCTAGTGGTCACGCATCACCATCCTATTCTAAGGGTCATGGCCTAATTTGATTGGGCCTTGATCATGGATTTTATGGTTTGGATGTGTCCGCATCACCGATACGGACACAACGACTTTTGCAGCGCCTCAATCGGAGCTCTAGATCTCAAGTTATAAGCGTTTTAATATTGTATGTACATAGAGTCTTAAAGACAAAAATGGAGGAATGCTAGGGCGCTGCGCATCTGCGACGTGCTCCTAGCATCCTTAAGTAACCAAAAAAAATGATGCACCCTAGCGTGCTGTGCATCTGCGGTGCGCGCCTCAGCGGGCGCGTCTGCAGATGCGCGAGAACCTCTGCCCGTCTATCCCTTTAGCGGGCGCGTCCGTTTGGTTTTTCAAACAGGCGTCGACCTGCGTCGATGTGGGACGTTCCTATTGGATCGTCCCGCCTGTTAGCGACCAAGGTCGTCCTCAGGTCACCCTGGTTTGACCCTGTAGAACCAGTGCGGCCTTGGGGACGTCCCAGGGTCCTTGTTGGTGCTCCCAGGCTCCGTTTTGCATGGTTTTTCATGCAAAAACTTAGGGGAATTGAGCCTAAGACTATAGGTGAGATGGGTTTGGAGAGTTTTTGAGCATACCTGCTTCGTGGGTGGTTTTCTCTCCACGTTTTCCCCTCTTGGTCACTGCTCCACGATGGGTTTTCTCCAAGGTTTTGGGCTGCCATTAGAAGCACCCAAGAGCTCTATTTATAGAGCTTTTAAAGAGGGTTCTGGAGGGGTTCTAACCGCCTTTGAATGGCGCTGGGGAATCCTCCAGAATGGCGGTGGTTTCTCCTTGAAACACCGCTGTTCCAGAAGCCTCTAGGAGCTTGAAGACGACGGGGTGCCCGTATCAAAACGGGCACCTGTGTTTTTCAGGTTAAGTTGTTTTGTGAAATTTACAATTTTGCCCCTGAACTTCAAAGGGTCATATCTTTCTCATTTTAACTCCGTTTTGGGTGATTTTGGTTTCTTTGGATTTCTTTTTCTGAGACGCATCTAATGGAACCACTTTTAGGACCAAATTCCTGGGTTTAGTCAAGGAGACTAGTGAAATGACCAAAATGCCCTTATCTTTAAAACTGAACTTTTTATGGGCTTTTAATATTACAAAAATTGGGGTCATTACAGGATGGCATGATGAAATGTCAGGTAATTGTATATTACTAATATTTTTCCCAAGAAGGGAAATTCCCTGTATAGTAACTGGCTGAGATACAAATCTCTTATAAAGAAAGGAGTTGATTAGCTTTGTATAGAAATGATTCTTGATTATTTTTACATTTTTAACGAATTTGTCCTTATACAATATGTATGTATAAAGGTGAACACAAATGACAAGGAAATGAGATGTCCTTATAACTAATAGTTATTAATGAATGTGCTTATGATAGAACGAATTATGGGATACTTGAATATTGAGATTATACTGTCAATAACTTACATTCTTATCCCCTACCAAGTATAGCTTGCTGAGATATTGTAAATGTTCGAATGTTTACAATATCTCAGATACAGAGAAGGAGACTTAGGAGCTCAAGACTTGAAGAACAATTGAAGAATAAGTAATCAGGGTATATCCCTTGAAACATTGTATTAGAACATGTATTGAATTTTGAACTTTGTAATTTGGATTGTATATTTGGAAAAGTATTGTAAGGATACAATGGGCTGTGTACTGTGAACCACTGGATGGATCCTGAAGTTTAATAAAAGAATATTCCTTCAATGGAATTTTATCTTATACAAAACTCTACTTATGTTATGTATGAGGTGGTGACTTAGGTTTTACAAAACAAATTCTAAAGAAAAGAATTTCCGCTGCTTTGGTTTGCGAAAAAATTTTACTCTAAGGGCCCTATCTTTATAAAATGTATTATAAAATGTGTTATAAAAACCTGGGTCGCCACAGTACTAACCTAGAATTCAAGTACAAAAATAAAGGAAAAGACTTGAGAAATCCAAAGAAGAATAGTCCAAACAAAGCCAAATTCCAAAGCTCCAAAAAATTATACGCTAGAGTGCTCCTTTGAAGGTTTCGTCATGCTTTGGGACTCAAAGATTTTTGGGTTTCCAATTGGATGGAGCTTATTCTAGGAAAGGGAAGGTAGATCTAGATCTAGGACTTCAAGGTAGGAAAGTTTGGTGGATGAATAAGGTGGATGGATGAGTTAAGGATATCATCATGGTGGTTGCCATGCAATTAAAAAGGGGGAGGCATCATTTTCTTAGGAAGGTGGCATAGTTCTCCTTCCCTACTAATTATATGGTATTTTGGTTGTTGGAAAGAGGGAGAAATGGATAGAAATATGGTAGGAAAGATGGGTATGAAATCTAAGGTTTTGAAGTGTTTTGATATGGAGTATATCTAGGTTTCCTAATTAGGAAACCACTTTAAATGCCAACTAAGCAAGGCAAGGTATCACCTTCTTAGGAACGTCACTCCCTCCTTAAGCCAAAAATATGGAAACCCTAGTTAGGTGGGTGGAAATTAAGGAGGTGATCTTACCTTCTACAAATATCCCTCAAAACCTTCTAATTATCCCTTAAAATTCACATTTTTAACACAGGATAATTGCTTCAAAACTCCCCTCCAGTTGTGTGACTGCATGTGGAATAACTCCATGTGGCTTGATGGTTCACTTTGATGGCTCATTCCTTGATTGCTTGGATTGGATTCCTTAGGTTTCCTTTGATTTCTTCCAGTGAACTAACCACGTAGCTCCCCCCTGCAAACCCAATGAACTAACCACGTAGCTCGACCTACAATAAACTTTGTGAAGCAGAATATAGGTTGTTGGATCATCTTCTCACTTCCTACAAAACAGTAAAAACCATAATTAATCCTAAAAAGTTATGATGATTCACATACTTACTCTAGATTAGCTCTTAAATCTACCAAATATTAAACTTTTGAATTATTAGGTAAAAAATGCATCTGTTATGAAATTCCAGAAACATCTTAGAATAATGCCTATAATTTATAACACATGGGCTACTAATTGGCTACTTTTTATACAAAATTGAACACATGTCACTAATCCTTATCTTATGAAGGTTCTTGTGGGGCCCTCACTATCAATGTGATCCATCCACCATAAAGTAATAAATGTGCTATGCAATACAAGGAAAAGAAACTAATGCCTACCTATATACTATCTAACAAAGAGTCCACACCTTAATAGATGAGACACTATAGCCAAACAACATATGCCTTAATTATAGCCAAGCTCAAGCTAACCTCTGTTAAATAGGTGCAATTCTAATACAACAACCCTAAATATTATTCAACAATTTAAACTACATGAATTAAACTCTATGAATTACACTACCATCCAAAATGCAATCTACACAAAATGCAAATATACGATAAAACTAAAGAGAGTATGTGAGTTGGATCATTCAAGTGTGGGGTGGCCCACGTGACTTGTATTATTACAACCCATTTTTGAATAAAATTACACTTGGCCTCACTACAAGTCCTCTCAAAAATAAAAAGAAAATCTAGGAAATCAAGAAATCCTAATTACTTTGATGAAGCTTTGGCCAACAGGAGTGATGCTACTCCTTTTGCCAAATTCCCCTTGCACAAAAAAATAATATATGACCATTTTTGAGGAATCAACAAAATATGCAACAATGGATGCAAAACCAAAACTAATGCAACCTAAAACTATGACTAGATATAATCAATATAAATTAGAATCCAATCACAAATCCTTTGTGATTCCCCATCAATGACCACAAAAACTTAGTATAGCTTTAATATTACTTGCAAGTGCATGAATCTCACATACTTGTATACTAATTGGATCTTGCTTAGATTACCTATCCTAGCCAAAGAAAGATTGTATTTGATGTATTCTAAGTATTAAAAGAACATGAAAAGAAAATGCATGAAATTAGAAACTAAAACTAAAGAAACTTTATGAAAATAATACTTTCTAAAACTAAAACTAGAGCTAACTAAACCAATCTAATAAAGAAACTAACTTAAACAAGAACTAAAACTAACCAATGAAACAAGCAGTCAATCTAAGAAACAAAAATCAAAAGTATGGGCATGACCCATGGAAGTGTGTGCGTGAATCATAACATCTACTAGGATAAACAAACATGCATGATAGATTGATAAGGATTGGCACATTGAACTAAGCAATAAAGGTGTGCATGGAACATGGAACTAAGATTTAGCAAAAACATCATCATCAAATAAGATTAACAAGACACGCATGAGGAGATTGAATCAAAATATTGCGCATGGAGCATGGAAAGAATAGTACACATCAATCTTGAAAAGAAAGCATTACATAAAGCATCATGATGCACATAAAATCTTAGTTTATTTATTGATTATAATATCTTACAAAGAGAGTGTGCATGGAAACATCAACCCTAATCGCTAAAATATTGAACAACCACTATATGCATGTGTGTCAACCAATGGAGATGGGCAAGGAAAGATGATAAATAGCAAGGAAAAGCCAAGCAAGTAAAGGAGAGCAAAGATGATTCAAAGGCCACTATTTGCTAGCTTTTGCAACAAGAGATAGTTAGCCTTGGATCAAATAAAACGAAAGCATTGGAAGCAAAACACAATGGGGAACAACCTAGATACTATGGGCATGAAACAAGTAGACAAGGTAAAGCAACATGGAAAGACAAGATGTAATGAAATCTACCTAGAAATTGCGTGAAAAATCCAAGGAAAGATTTCGTGGAAAAGCTAGGAAGATGGTGTGGAAACAAGCTTCGAGTGCATTGAAAACTTAGGCTGCAACCATAAGTAAAAGGGTATGGAAGGTTTGAAAAAGAACATGGAGAACCTGCCTTGGAAGAGGCGTGGAACTCCCTATGTGTATTGCTTGGAATGCCTCTTTCAATCTTTTATACAGTTCACACCATTCTAAAAGAGATTGATCTTGGTAGAATTCTATCCCTAGGAAGAAGGAAAGAAAATATACGAATAAGGGAGAGAATAAGATAGGATAAAAATGAGATGGAAGATTAGGAAGGTGGGGAAGTAGAACTCTAAAAAGGCAGGAATTAGAAGTGGGACGTGGGAACTTAGGAAAGTGGGACGTGGAGTTTTTGGAAGGGAAGATTGCATGAAATAAGCATGATTCTCCTTTCTAACTTCTACCCAATGGAAGGGGAAAAAGGATGGAAGAGAAAGAAAGAATTAGAAAGTGGAATCGCCCAAGGAATTTGCTTGGAACTCCCTCTCTAAGTGATTTTTGAGTTTTATTTTGGGAGGCGTAGATAAGGAAAGGGAAAAAGAGGAAGATTTGGGGATGAGAGTGGACTCTTCTCTAATTGGTCCACCTTGTGATACCAACCACCCATGTCATAATCACCATGTTTCCTTTCTAATTATTCCCTTCGAAAATCATGATTTTTGGATATGAAATTTGTTCGTAATTCATCTCCAATTGTGTGGTCCCTTTTGGCTTTGGCTTAAATGGATTCATGGCTTGCTTTGATGGATTCTTGTTTGGTGGCTTCAATGGCTTAGTCCCTTGGCTTGCCTTGCTTCCTCTAGCATGGCTCATGTAGCTTAGGTAGCTTGTATGGCTCCAATTCTCATGCAAAGGTGGTAGAATTGCTTGGATTTTGCATGGGCTCATTCTAGTCATCTTTCATTCTTTCAATTGTCTCTAAAATTTATTTGTATGCTTTGGAATAATCTCAATCCTTGCTTGACCTTTAGAATGATGGAAAATGAGTCCTGGCTCTCTAGGTTGATCTGGATCATTGATTCCAATCTTAGGCGATCTTGACCATTCGATTACTCTTTCAATACCTACAAAAGATCAACCATAATTAATACCTAGAAAATTATTAAAAATCACATACTTCCTCTGGATTAGCTTTTGAACCTACAAAATATTATATTTTTAGATCATTAGCTCAAAAATGCATGTGTCATGAGTTTTGGAAAAAAAACCTCTAATAATGCTCTATAATTTATAACACATGGGTGACTAATTGGGTACTTTTTATACAAATTGACTATGTATCAAGCTCCTCCCTATTTACTTGTCAAGTGGGGCCTTTTAAGTGAAGGGTGCCAATATCAATTTGGAAACCCTTAGCTCATTTGTAAAATTTTAAGGTTTTCAATTGTCAGTCTCTATTTCATGCACTCTTAGTATCGTCAAAAAACTCTCATCAAATACAATCCTATAATTAAACTTTTGTATCCAATTCAAACTTTTGAATTTCTTATAATTAATTGAATTTCAATAAATTTTCCATTTTGGAGCGAAATCATTCAAAACATGTCATAAAACTTAAATGAAATTCAAGTCGTTGCATTCACATAGAACATTCAACTTAATAAATTTTTGAGGATTCTGAATTTACTTGAGTTTGAGCTCAATTAATGCCAGAACTCATGTTGTCCCCACCTATTCAATCCATCCTAGCTTGTCTTATTTCACAAATTTAAAAAGAGTTAAGGAGTTAGTCGAGTCTTTACCTTAATCTTGGAACACAAGTGTGACACTTCTTCAAATGGGAAAAGCTCAATGGCAAAGGGAGTTCTACTCCTCTAGATTCTCTTCCCTTCTTCTAATTTTGTTTGTTTTCTTTGTGAAGAAGTTACTCTAAAGGATGTATAGACTTCTCAACCACATTAAAGATCCAACTCAAGCATTGCCAAGTGAATGGAGATACGCCTATGGTGTGATCAATTAGCTATGGTAGGAATAAGAACTAACTTAAGGAATGTATATCAATTTGTTGCTTTGTTATTCCAAGTTAATTATTATAATTAGATTGGGAAATGACTATTGTAGAAAAGTTGAACCAATTTTAAAGGATGGGATTTGTTTCCTTATTCACGGACCTTATCACGATATTGTTATAAGCAACCAAGTGGGTTTTCATAAATAAACTTAGTGATTAGAAAAAATTCTAGGTTAGATTGAGTAGTGAGACTTCTACACTAGTTGTTAAGTCAAAATCAATAAGAATGCTTCATACATTTGGATGTTTCGAGGGTTTCAAACTATCAAATGAATGTGAAGAGTGTTTTTGCAAATGGTTTTATAAATGAAGAGGTTTATGTTGAACAACCCTTGGTTTTGAAAATCTTGAACTTTCTAACCATGTTAAATTTGTCCAAACCTTTTGAAAGTTTGAAGCAAGCTCTAGGATTTTGGTATGAAAGATTAAGCAAGTTCATTTTTATGGAGAATGATTTTTTAAAAGGAAATTTTGACACAACACTTTTTTACCAAAATCAAAGGCAAAGATATTCTTATTATTCAAATATATGTTGATGATATCATATTTAGTGCTACTAATGAAAGCATGTGCAAGGAGTTCTCCAAGTATATATAATCAGAATTTGTGATGTCATGATTGGTGGGCTCAACTTCTTTCTTAGACTCCAAGTAAAACAAACACATGAAGATATCTTAGAAAATGTTAATCAACTACTCGGGAGAATTGGAATGGAGAAGGTTAAGCCAATTAATATGTTAATGAGCTATTCTTTGATGCTTGATAAGGATAAAAAAAGGTAAAACTATTGATATCAAGAAGTATAGAAGTATAATTGGGTCATGGTTGTACTTAGATGTTAGTAGGCTTAATATTCAATTTAATATGTGTGTGCTAGATTTGAATCTAATCCTAGTTATGGTGCTCATAAAAATGATAGAAAAAGTACTAGCAGCACAAGCCAATTTCTAGGAAGCATGGTCAATTTCATGGTTTTTAAATAAACAAAATTGTGTAGAACTCTCAACTACAAAAGATGAATATATCTCATTTGATAATTATTGTGCTCAAGTACACTAGATGTAACAACAAGTACAAGACTATGACATACACTTTTTACATATTCCAATCTTTTGTATTAACTCTAATACCATCAATCTTTCAAAGAACCCCTCTAGCATTAGAAGAAAACACGTTGAGATTAGATGTCATTTTCTTAGATATTATGTGCAAAAAGGTAACATCTTTTTATGAATCTATTAGAACTGAGAAACAATTTTTTGATGTGCTCTTTAAATTATTAGTTGAAGATAGGTTTGAATGATTAGAAGAGAACTTGACTTAAATGAATGTTCATGAATGATTATTTTCATGTGTATTAGTGATTTCTTGAAGTGTGAATGCTTTGATTTGTCAAGATCTTCAAAAATCACACAAGTCTACAATCATGGACAAAAACATTTGATTATCTAAGTAAGGATGGCTAACTGGTTTTCCCAAATTAGTTGGTCCATGAAAAAAATAATTAAGTTTCCTAAAATAGATGTTTCATGAAAAGAAACTCACTATATTTCAAAATCAACTAAAGTTTTACAAAAACATGTGGGTATTTTGTATTTCAAATAGAGCTGATTGGATCCGATTAACTTCTGCAAAGTGAATTTTTCAAAGTTGATTATTTTTCTAAAAAAAATCAGTTAGATTGTATTATGGACAAAATTGTTAATTGCCTTAAGATAATAATTAACTAGATTTCAAATTGTATTTTCCTTCCATCTAAAATAGCTATTAATGGTTAATAAATTGTAGTTGAACTGTTTTGGAATGACTGTACTATTTTAGCAAACTCTTAATTATTTCCTTTAAATAGTCAACTGTCATGCTCCAAAATAGATCAAAATCATGTTTTTAGCTGCCCTTTTGTAATTTTAGTTAGCTGGTTCTTTATCTATTCCTTCAACCCTAATTGAGAAATGGTTATTAATTTTCCACGACAACCCACTTAACCATGATCTATAACATTAGACGCATTACAAATCCATCACTTCACAACCTCGAACAATAGTGTAGGAAGATCCAACAAAATCTAAGGAACATGAGGAAGACTAAACTATAATTGAGCTCCAAAAGCAAAGAATGATTCCCTCTTTCTCTAGAGGCCAAGGTAAGGCTTGGAAATGATGAGATAGATATTAAGGAACATATCATGATCAAAATGCCTTTAGCCTTGAAATAAGGCTGCTGTACGTGTGTGTCCGCCAAATTTTAATATCCAAAATTAGAATCTTCAATCTCCATGAAATCTTTAACTATATCTTGTTTTTAAGATTACTAGTTGACTAGAAAGCAATGTGGCATGATAAGTGCTTAATTTTGCATAAAAAGCACCCAATTAGTTATCCATGTATTATAACTTATAGGGGTAAATTAGGATTTTTAGATCAAAATTCATAACACATGCATTTTTGACCTAATGAAGTAAAAAGTTAATATTTTTTAGGTTCATAAGCTAATCCAAGGTAAGTATGTGATTAATCATATTTTTTAAGATTTAATTAGAGTTTTTTTAACTTTTTTGTAGGAAGTGAGATGGTCATCCAACATCCGAGATCGATCAAGATGAACATTGAAGATCAAGATAAAAGAATTGAGTCAAAGCTTAAAAATCATCAATTCAACATGAGATCAAGGTCAAGATACTCTTTAGGGCAAGAAATGAATACAATTAAAGGAGCTAAAGGTGACCGAAATAGGCCCATGAAGTAAGCCATGCATTCCCACCACTTTTGCATGGAAGCCATGTAAGCCACCTTAGCAAAATTCAAGCCATGGACAAAGTGACAAGCTAAGCAATTCAATACTAACCATTCAAGCTACTCAAGCCAAGGGATTGAGCCATGAAGCCAAGCTAAGAGAGCCATCTAAGTCAACCATGAAGCTTAGCCAATGGAGCCCTCAAAGGTAGCCATTAAAGACACATATGCTAAGCTAAATGCAAAGCCATGATTGGAGGAAAATCAAGAGGATTATCCATGAAATTATAGAGATATTTTGAATGAAATTAAAGGAAATTTCATTATGATAAGTTGTCATGTGGACCAATAGGATTAGACCCTTCTATTTTTTAATGCTTTTTTCACCTTTTTATTACTTTCCACCTCATCACCAAGTAGCACCACGAAATTTGACTTTACATTCAAGAGCCCTACCATTGCAAGACTACTCAACCTTTCTAAAATCCCATCTCAACCACCCAATCAAACCCCACTTCCTAGGAAATCACCTAGCCAATCACATTTTTCCACCTCATCCTACTTTCCTAAACTTTTCCTACCCATCTCTTTCCTCCCACTTTCCTCTCTCTTTCTTAACTCATCCCATCCATCTAACTTGCTAATTTCAAGGGGTTCCAAAATTTTTAAAGTGGGAATACATCCCTCCCTAAAAGAAAGACATCTCCCCACCTTAAGACAACCAAAAAGGCAACCCTTGTTCCTCTTTAAAGCACTAGGTCTATGCATCATCTAACCCTTAGATTTCCTATCTTTTCTCTCCACCTTAGGATCACCGATGAGCTTGGTTAGGAAGCTCCCAAAATAAATAGAAAGAATAATAAATAAAAAACATGAAGGAATTGCCCCCTTCTAAGAAGGAGGCATTCTCCACCTTTCTTCCCTCCTCTTATTCTTCAACATCTTTCTCTCCATGGTAGCCATTTCCTCCATGCTTCTATGCCTCTTCCATTGGATATAATTCCCTAGTTTGCTTCTTCAATGTTCAAGTTAGATCCACTATTAGATTCCTTACGTTGTTACTTGTGTTATTACCTTGCTTTTTTGTTCCTAACTTCCTTACCTTCACGCACTTGTTTTTATGCCTTTGCTTCCCTTCAATCTAGCTTGAAATGCTATTATTTTCTTGCTCCATTCTCTTAAGATCTAAGTTATTGTTTCTTTGGTAGTGACATCTAAGAGAAGCAGTAGCTTAAATCATTTGAGTTTCCTCCATCTTTTATGTGGTTTTTGCTTAGTTTTAGCTCTAGTTTGAGGCTTTTTTTGTCTTGGAATAGTTGCATCTTCCTAGCTTTTCTTCTCTTAGGTTTATTTTGGGTTATAATTACATGTTATCTCAACTTGATTTACTATTGTTAAAATGTGTTTCATATGTAATTGGAATCAAGTTCCATGTCATGAAAAAGCACACAAAGTCCAACAATTGTACATGTTCTATGAATTCTCTTTTTGAAGTAATTTAATATTCATTCAATAAAATTCTTTGATTGCTGCTTATTTCCAATAGCTAAGTAATTTAGTTTTGAATTTTGTATGGTATTTAAAGAGCTTGATTTCATGTGCTAACTGCTTGGATATTAAAAATAGCATGTTGCTGGAATTCCAGCAACATAGTAATCATGAATGATTCGTACTTGATATTAGCATTTGTTGTTACTAGTTTGCTTAATTCTCCAAAGATTTAGTTAGAATTTTAAAATATTTAGTGTCGTGATTAGATTGTATGATAGTTAGCTATAGGTCCATCAATTTCAATCGATGTTTACTCCATGAATCATGTGCACCATTTCATGGATATGTGCACCATTTCATGGATCATGCACATGATACTTGAGTAGCTTTCTTTTAAGTCTTTGATTAGCTATTCTTTTCATTTAGTTTTCTTGTTTAATTGTAGTTTGATCTTAGTTTAGATTCCATTAATTATTATTTCACATCTTAGTTCCACGCTTTAGGTGTCATGCATTCTATGTTAGCCTAAGTTGCATTCTAGTTTATGCATTCTTCCTAGCTTAATTCCCTGCATACCACTTGTTTAGTTGTTTTCATAAGTATTACATATTTTTATTTCTTAATTATAACATTGTTTAGGTTTAATTTTTATGTTAGGTTAGTTAAGAAATTTTTCATGTTTAGGTTTAGAAATTTCTAAATTTAGAATGTTTCTAATTGCATGCATTTTTTATATCCATCATTAGTTTAAGTTAAAATCTCATTCTCATGCTAGATTGGATAATTTAAAGTAAGGACCACTAGCATCACATTCGTTCGACCTCCGCGCATGGGAATACTACAATTGATTCATGCACTGGGCAAGTTTTAATTAAAACAATAATAAGTTTTTTGCACCATTGCTAGGTAGTCGCAATGATTTGCATGGTATTCCAAACTTTAGGTTATTTTCCTCTAATCTAGGTATAGGGTATTCTAAATTAGGGTTTTTGCATATATTTTCTATTTTTCTCTTACTAACCAATTTCTTTAACTTTTGTATGAGGGAAATCAACAAAGGAGCAGTGGCAATCCTGTGGGCCATGTCTTCATCATCTTTGATTAGGTTTTATTGCTTTCCTAGATGAGGATTTGAGTGAAATTGTAGTGAGCCCATTTATATTTTTTATTTCTTTATTATTAAATTTTAAATGGGTTGGAATAATACAGGGCAAGTGTGAGGTATGGTGGCCCACTCTTGATCATCAATGGACCCCTCACTATGAGCATTCCTCACTGAAATTTTAATTTCTAGGAGAATTTGCATTTAGTATAATTTTGCATTTGGATGGTAGAATAAATCATATAGATTAGAATCATTCATCGATAATTGTTACATCTTTATTTAAAGATTGTTGCAATAATCCTGCTCCTATTTAACAAAAGTTACCGAGAGCTCAACTATAACCAAATCAATAGCTGCATGGTTATAGTGTCCCGTCTGTTAAGGTGCCTGACCTTTTGTTAAGTAGTATATAAGCAAGCATTAGTTTGCTTTCTATTCTGTATTACACATTTATAGCTTTATGGTAGAATGGAATTTATGTTAGTAAGAGCCCTATAGGAACCCTTATAAGGCAAGGACTGGATTAGATCACCAGCTCCTTGGCCCACCTGGGAATCAATCAGCATCCTTATATGTCGTGATCCCAACCCTTGAATTTTAATTTAAAATCAAGTAGGAAGAAACTTAGGGTATCGAGCTCGTAGGACCCTTTTAAAAGGATGCAATCTATTGTCACTCAAGTGGCTTCTAAGCACTACGGTTATAGTGGGTGCCTTAAATTTTAAGTTATTTTCCCATGCTTTCCATTGATGTTAGTTGAATTTTAAACACATCCTAACACAAGGATTGTAGTAACCACTTTTGAGAAAAAGCTAACTTATAAGCAGTTGTCAAATCTGGATAAGAGCTATCTAGATCTAGGTCTAAGAAGCACCTATGCACTAAGCAAAGATAATTAAGACACCACTCGATTAGTGAATACTAGGATTTGGTTGTGCATCATTTAGCTTAGGTCTCGTACTTAGGTTGCATCATATATAGTTTTCTGTAAAAAAAAAAAAAAGAAGAAGAAGAAGAAAAAACTCATTCATTGCATATAATGATTTGTTTCATTGTATATGAAGGCGTGAACAAGGGGCTATTAAGAAGGGGATAGATTCGATACATCTATGGATAGGCTAGATAAAATGAAAAGTCAATTGCTTAGGATAATAGTTCTAGGCAAGCTGCCCCACAACCTCAATACCATAATAATTATACATATTCTAAGCATACCTATCTTTCACGGCCTTCAAGCTCCACATACAATGAACACTATCACGAGTCAATGGATGCACCCAATACATTCAGATACCCTAGCAATGATTATTATCCTGAGACAAATTATAATGGATGGGTTAGGCATCATGAACAACCATGGTCTTAAGATTATCAACCATATTAGGAAGAACCATAATGGTCCCACCCTAGTCAACACTACCATGATTAAAAAGAATATCATGATCATTAATCATGGGCTCAACCTGGTGAACCCTTTTTTAGGACTCAAATGCCACAGTAGTACCAACCTTGGGAGTTGTTTCTTTTACAACATGAAGAACCGCCATCAGAAGAGAATATGCAGCATATTTGTGAGATAATAGAACAAGGCATGGTTATCATTAATAAGACAAATGAGGAAATGATACAAGAGATGAAGGAATGGAAGAAAAAATGAAACCAATAAGGGAATCAACTGAAAGAAACATTACCGCATTTATAAAAGGGACTGAGGAATTTGAACAAATTAAGGACAATGAAGAGCCATTTATTGCTAATAATAGGATGGAAATGTCTTATGGTCATTCTGAGTCATAAAGTCCACAACCATCCGTACAAACCTCTCACTCAAATCTACGTAAGCCATGTTCTAATCCTTGTAATGATTATGATAAGGAGACTTCCATTGATGAAGAGAATGAAGCTTTAGAATCATCTAATGCAAATCTGTTAGAATCATGTCCTGCTAATTTTTATAACATTGATGAAGATACATCCATTGAGGAGGTGAATGAGTTGTTGGATATTGTGCCTTTAATGGACACTTCTGAATGGCAAGCTAAAGTATATACCCCTATATAGCCTCAAATACGAAATGAGCCTTGCAATGTCAAAGACGTACTTGATTGAGACCTATTATTAAGACCTAAATTTTGGCAAAAATACCCCCAATTTAGCATTCAATTAGATCATCTAACCTATCAAATTTGTAATTTTTAGTTTGATTTTGAATTTAGCTCCAATTGACCATCCAATCATTAATTTGTCAAAATTAATGGTTGGATGCTCATTAGAACTTATCAGATGCTTAATGTATAGTTTAGATGATTATAATATATTCTTATGTTTTGCAGATAAACCAAAAGAGACTTGGATGGCTCATATTGAAGTTCAACAGTGGAGATTATCCTAAAGGGCATTGAGTGGACCAGATCACTCACAAAAAAACATATGATAGTTTTTTAAAAGAAAATTAATCTCAATTGAGAATCATGGAGAAGATTTAATCAAAAGGGAAATAAAATGGGAATGGAAAGATGCAAAATAGAAGAATTCTCAATTGAAAAGTCTTAACCATAGTGGAGACATAGATTTGGAAAAAGGGGAATTTTATAGAAGAGGAAGACCCTTCTCATCCATCTTTCTCTTCAACTCTCCCCTTGGCTGGAGCACGTACAAGGTAGACCTCCCCCCTTTCACTTTATACTACTCTTCTCCTCTCTCTCTCTCTCTCTCTCTCTCTCTCTCTCTCTCTCTCTCTCTCTCTCTCTCTCTCTCTCTCTCTCTCTCTCTCTCTCTCTCTCTCTCTCTCTCTCTCTCTCTCATCCTCCACCACTCTTCTTCTCTTCTCTTCTCTCAATCTCCATCTCTCTCTTTCTCGTTTTCTCACTCTCCATTTTTCTCTCCTGCTGCCCCTTCTCCCTCCTTTTTTGCCTCTTGGCTCCCTTCTCTCTCTTTCTCCCTACCGATTCTCCTCACGGGCTAGCACATCCCCCTCTCTTTCTTTTTCTCCATCCCTTTCCCCTCTCTCATCTCTCTTGCACTTCACCCCTCTCCTCTATCTACCCCCCTCAATCCAAGCCGCCTCTATCCTATCTCTGCTTCTCTCATCTCTAGCCTCTCTTTCCCTCACTCCTGCTTGTGCCCTACTTCTCTCTTCATCTGTTTCCCATCACAATTACCATACCTCCACCAGCCAAAGTCTGCTCCCAACCTCCTTCTCTCTCGCTCACTCTCCCTCTTCTTCTCGTCTCTCTATGTCATCACCTTCTGTAACACCCCTAATTTTTTTGTAATAAAAATATAATAGTGAAATTGAAGATTTTAAGGAAAAATCAGGCTGAAATATTAGGCTTAGTAAAAACATACTTCCTACAAATGTACAAATAAGGCATAAAAATATGCATAATTGAAAACATATCCTACAAACCCTTCAGAATGATTGTAAGCACGATGCATTCTAAATTCGAAGTGAAAAACCTTCATTTTCTCCATTTTAAGAACAAAAGGGTAAAATGATAATTTTACCCTAGCCAAGGTCTAAGATATCAAATTTGGAATGTACTCAAAAATACTAGTCCAATGTCACTAAGTACACTCAATTCCGAGTTCGTAAGAGTAAACTCAAAATTTTATACATAAAGGGCAAAATGGTCTTTTTACACATGTGGGGCCCACAAAGAACCCAAAATGGAATCCAATGACCAGACCATGTGTAATCATAGGTCAAACCACTACCACCAGCTAGTGGAGAAGGAGGTGCCAGTGGGAATCAAATAAATATTAAATATTAAATACTAAAAAGGAAAAAACATAATTATTAGGTGTTATGATAAAAAACACTCAAAAACCCTATAAATAGACATCAGAAAAATTCCCAAAAATATTTCAAAAATCAATCACAAATTTCCTTAGACTCTGCCAAAATCTCAACACAAACTTCCTCCCATTCTCTCTTTTTCCTTCTCTCTTTCCCATCATTTTATTCTTTAGTTGGAGCGTCCACAAACGTGCCCTGAGGGAATATTCCTCCTCGGGTTATCTGGCGCATCCACAGACACGTCGTCCTCAATAGACAGGGTTTTTCACCCGGAAACCCTATTTCAATTAGACATCCTAAACTACCCGTTGAAACCCCATCACAACCATTGGATATGTTTGAAAATGTTCAATCTACAAAAGCCCTTTGATTTTATGATGATCCATCTCCTGGATTGTTGGAAAATTCAAAACGAAGTTTAACCCAAGAAGGGTTACCATCTCCGACAGGGATTTTCAGCTATTACGGCCAATCTGGCCGGCTAACGGTGATCTTGCACCGTTGGTCATCTCCGAAACGTGGTGATCTACAAAACCCCCATAGTCTCCCACATTATCTGGCAACGACAATGGATTAATTTCATCTGTGTATATATTTCAGGCAAAGCTAGGGTTTCTGATTTCTCCAACATTTTTTCTTCTTCTTTGGTGAACTCCTCCTCCCCAGACCAGCTCAGGTAGGCCACTGTCATTCCTCTCTTTCATTTCCATTAGGTATCTTGGGTTTTTTGGCAAAGATGGGATCTCCCTACTATTGATCCATCAAAGACGATGGATCCGGCTTGGATGGTTGAGATCCCATCCATCCGCAGCTTAGATGTAACTTCTGAGCAGTTGGATGGATTCCTGGGGCCCAAAAACCCCAGGACATGAAATCTGGACATCGAATGTTAATGGATGGAGGAGATATAGCCACAGGCGATCTGACGGTCCAGATCGGACTGTCTCGCCTATAGCCAGTCACAGGCATAGGACGCTAGTCGCCCCGTACCCGTAACTGTACCCGGAACCCAGATTTGGATCTGAACTGTCTATTTTGTAACTAAAATCTTGGATCTTCAATTCAGAGCTCAATAGGACTCTGATTTTAGATCAAAAAGCTTCTATGGATTCCTTGTGACTTTATCTTAGATCATGGATCAAATGACTTTAAATGAAAAATCTAAACTGATGGATGTCTTCAAAGACTCCATAAATTCCTGTAATCATGTTAATAGTCAAATTTGTGTTTATATATATGAAGATATTTCCCCAAAATAGTAAAGATGAAATTCATCCCTTACAACGGGCTGAAATCTTAAAATATTGATTCTGATTGTAATTGACCTTCAAATTTAGATCAGAAACTTTCTATGGATCCATATTTATGTTATTAATCCATTGAACATGTTAGATATTGTTTTTAATTAGTATTTACATGATATATTTAGTACCATCTGTGCCATTGATCTTAGATCATAACCAAGATGATCCCAAACTTGAAATCTGAACTGATATATGTATTTAGAATGTCCCAAAACTTTAAGAAACATGTTCAAAGTAGAAATTATATGTCTCTAGATCAGTAAAATTGATCCTAACCAGTAAGGTGAAATTCAACCCTTAAAATGGGCTGAAATCTTAAAATCACAATTCCGATCTCAATTGAGATCCGAATTGAGAATGGAAAGTTTTTATGATTCCTTATGATAATTAGAAGGGACTGAACCTATAAAATTTTAATTTTAATTAATTCAATTTTCTGTAATTAAGTGGATAAGTAACTAACATCCTTGATCTACAAGATCTAGGATGATCAGACCACTAAATACCTTCTTGGATGATGATTTTATAATATAATAAATAAAACCAATGGCTTAAATTGAATTAATTGGGTAGATGTTAAGAGATCTAGCCTTAAGAGTTACTAAAATCCCTAAAAATGAATAGTTTCTCCTAGATCAAGATGATCCAGGATGATTGAATAGTATGGATGTATTTTGATGATGATCTTGAGATAAGATCATAGGGATTTAATGAATGGATGATGAGGATTTGGGCTAGATGAAGATCTATGCCCTTAAAGGTTATAAAGTAACTTAAGATCTCCTTGATCGAGTAGATCAAGGAAGATCAAATCAATGGATAAGATAAATCAATGATTTAATAATTAAATTACATCAATATAAAATGTTGGCTCTAAAATAAAATGAAGGATCAAGATCTAAACCCTAAAGAAATGAAAAATGAATTTGGATCAATTAAGACCCTTGGATCATGATAGCATTGCTATTTGAATTATTAAACATTATTGTCTTTCATTCCTTAGTTGAGTTACTTATAGAATTTATTATTTAATTATTTAGTTAATTTTTTATTTATTCTTTAAATTTATGCTTTAATGCTTAAGTAATGAAAATTTTATTGAAATTGTAATTAAATGAAATTAGAAGGAAAAGACATTCACATGGAATGTATGACATGGACTTTATGATAGTAAGGACCATAGTTAGTAGGATAATATAAGGAATATAAATTCCTTGGTCCAAATTAGGAAAATAATAAATCTCCATGAATGACATTTTAATTCATGGATTTAATTAAAATCAATTAGAAAGAATACGTAGGGTTAAATGCTCATAGGAACCTTATGAAAGGTTGAGTTAGGGTCAAGCTAGTGAATGATGGACATAATGGTTAAGGGGGTTATATAATAGAGCCACGCTCTCCCCCCACCTTCAGTTGATGTTTGTGAGGTCTAAACGCCTCCTTACATGAGGATTGAAGTAGCCATTTTGTGTTCAACCATTCAACTAGCAAGCCTTAGCCAATTTGACATAAGAGGAGCAATATAGACTTAGAATGAAATAAACTACCCTCAAGCATTAAAACATTAAATGGTTGAGTAATAATAATAATAAAGAGCATAAAAGGTTAGTAAATAATCTAACCCTAATAAAAATGGTAATCAAGATAAGGATGATCAAACAAGATCCACAGGATCTTGAATGATCAAGAACAATAATGAAGTATTATATTGTGTATAGTGTGTATATATAAAAGAATATAGATAGAGAATCCAAACCCTTGATTCAAGGAAAATTAGGGTATCACTTATAGGGATATATACAAGTATGGATAAATAACTTGAGATGTATGGTGTGACAGATGTATGAATACAGACTAGGATGAGCATTGTGGAGGAATACCACTTGAGGATATACGAATCAAGACCCGATACTACTTTGAGGTAGGTGGATTGATGTGTATACGTACATGATTATCTGTCTAGTAGAATAGACTTTCATTGTATGAGTATTGCTTAGTACCTTAGCATAGTCATGATCCAAATAAGTGGTCCAAAACATATGATCCAAATAAGAAATTTCTATGATCCAACTAAATGATTATGTTAAGTCATCTAAAATATATATATGATCCAATTAAAGGATGAAATTAGAGGATTTACTAAATTATATAACCTCAGAATCTGAGTTATTTGATCAAATATGATGATCAAACTTAATGAGGTGATAAGGATGAGAAATGAAAACTAAGGATACCCTAAGGATAGGGTGTAGAAAATATTCCAACCTTAGTTAAATAGACACATCATCTGATATGTACAAAGTATTTTCCATGCAAGTATGAAGACTTGTGAATTTTGATTTACACAAAGATAGAGACTGGGGATGCTATGCTAGGGAAGTTATGAGGGTTTGGCCACCCCCTTCCTGAAATTTATATGATGGATACCATGCCCAAAGAGAGGCTAAATGCTGGGTGGGGCAATAATAGGAAGGCCTCACTATAACAGCCATGGTCCACCCCATGAGGACATGGATTGATTATTCCACAGTTGGTATCAGTGGAAGATTATATAGTTATCCGGGCTCGCTGTACAGATTGAGACTGTGAGCATAGTAGTCCTAATGTATTTTGCATTATGATGCATAGATTATAGGCATAGTATGATGTCATGGCATAGTGATATGCTATTATATGAGTTCCTAAAATAAAAACCCCTATATGTGAATTGGCTAGGTATTACTCTCCTAAGTGGAAGTATAGCCAAGGGAAGGAACAAGATTTGAGTAATCTTCAATATATTAACTAATTTGTCATGTACTACATAAATAATGTATATCCTCTATATATGAGTATGAGATGACTCATGAGGGCTTAATGACTGAGGTAAGTATCCTTGTATTGATGAAGTAGTATATTTTTGTATCCTCTACCAAGCATAGCTTGCTGAGGTATTGTACATGTTTCCATGTTTACAATACCTCAGGCACAGAGAAGGAGGGAAAGAAGCTCAAGGCCATAAAGGACTTAAAGGATTAAAGCTTGAAGATCTAGGAGCAAGACAGTAGAAGATTTGAAGAAAATAAGAAAATCAGAGTATGTATCTAAAGATATGTAATTTTACCTTATTTGAGAGTGTGTTGTATTGAGTGTTTTTAATGTAAGGTGAGGTTTGAATTTTGGATTATGTAATTTTGGACAATGGGTTGTAACCTAATATAGGGCTGTATAAGAGTGAAGCACTAGATAAATCCTGGTATTTAATAAAAATTTATTTTGTACGAAATGGCTATGTGTATTATGTATCTTCCAGTGAGACTTGGGTTTTGTTCAAAATGAATTTAAATGAAAAAAAATTCCGCTGCATTGTTTGTGAAATTTTTTTACACATTTAAGGGCTCTTCCTTTGAACAAATGTATTATAAAATGTGTTTCAAAAACCCCGATCGTCACACCTTCCTCCTCCCATTATTTCCTGTTTCTGTTAAAAATCAATTTTTTTCTTTAATTCCAATGGTGCCCTTAGTCTCTTTTACAAAATTCTTGATATGTTCCCATTTTAACTCCATCTGTGTCCCTATTGTTATTCTAGTTTAGTTTTATCTTTGTTATTCCTATCCATGGACTGTGTAATCCATGGTTGTTTATTTAGTTTAAATTTTTATTTTTTATAATAGGAAATACGGTAATTTGCATCATTTAAATAGATCTAAATTCTTATTTTACTATTAGTTTAATTCTTTTATTTCTTTTACTTTTTGGATATCTAAATTCTACGTAAACTCCATCTTTTTAAGTCAAGTCCCTATGTTTTGCATTTAGAATAATTTGCATTGTTTGGTAGTATAATTGCATATAGAAAGCATACTTAATAATTATTGCATTTTTAGGGTTTTGCATTAGTTTATTATTTTTAATTGCATTCTTAGGGCACATTAAATGCTTTAAGGTAATTTATATGTCGATGAAACTGCCATGGAGTGTGAAAATTAATTAGTAAGGGCACTTGACCTCACAAGATCAAGAGTGATTTTATCACCACTTCTTGACGTACCTAAGATAATCACCATACGCATGCAGCCCTACCTTTTAAATTAATTTCAAATCAATTAAAAGAGACTTATAGGTCCACCACATGCTCGTAAGACCCTCTCAATAGGACGTGATCTATTGTCACTCCAGTGGCTTCAGAGCACTGTGGTTGTAGTGGGTGTCTTAAAATCTAAGTGATTTTTACACACCTTCTGTTGATATTTGTTGAGGTCTAAACACCTCCTTACATAAGGATTGTATTAACCACCTTAGGGCAAAACCTAACTGGTAAGCAGTAGTTAATTCTGAAAGAGAGGAGGAGCGCATGTTCCCACACAAATTTAAGAAAGTCAAAATGTTGCTGCTTATTAGCCTTAGGATTATTTGATTGTGCCCTTTGTTTATGCATCATTCTATAAATAGGCTCATCTAAAAGCAATGTCCCTACACAAATTCAAGAAAGTCAAAATATTGCTGCTTATAAGCCTTAGGATTATTTGATTGTGCCATTTGTTTGTGCATCATTTTAGAAGTAGGTTCCATCATTTAGGTTAGTTTTCCCAACGACAAAAAAAAACAAAACAAAATAAGAAAAAGAAGCCTTCATTGTATGAACTTTTGGAGATGCAACAAAACCTATAGGTTAGTCAAGCACGACCAAAAAGATATATAACCAGATCAAGCCATATCAATGATTGATCAATGATCAAGGGGTAATTCATCCCATGGTAGTCAAAGGCCTCTACTAATCATGAATGAGGACCCACCACCCCTAATAGATGATGAATATCAACCTCCACCAAGGAGAAATAATCATTAACCAAATAGAGATTGGAGAAGAAATAACAATAGGGAGTGGGACCAACAAAGCGGGCATGGGGATAATAACAATGGTTATCAAAACTTCCATGGTAGGGCATTGGGATAATAGTGATGGTTATCAAAACTTTCGTGGCAGAACTTTGAATGACTACCTTCAGCCTACACACACCAATACACCATCCTGCCTCATTCTACCTCAAAATGATGGTACATTAGAATTAAAAATGGGAGTAATCCCATTACTTCCAAAATTCAATGGTTTACACAGTGAGAGTCCTTATGTGCACCTTAAAGAATTTGATGAGGTATGTAGTACCCAAAGAACACAAAATGTAGGTCTTGACACTATTAGGCTTAAACTTTTTCCTTTCTCTTTAAAGGAAAAAGGAAAATTGTGGTTTAATGCACTGGCAACAAGTTCCATAAGAACCTAAAATTAATTGACTATGGAATTCTTGAAAAAAAAATTGCTACACATAAAATAAATACACTTTGCTATAAGATGATGAACTTTACCTAGAAGGATAAAAAGTCATGCTATCAATGGTGGGAAAGTATTTTGCTCGCCTGCCCACATCATGGCTATGAACCATGGTGAATTAACAGCTTATTTTATGAAGGACTAAATTCTAACTGGCACCAATTTGTAAAGATGATGTGCAATGATAACTTTTATAATAAATAACCAAACGAGGCTGAGGAGTATTTGGAAAGGCTGGTTGAAAGTGCAGAGACTTGGGCTGACTCAGAAAGAATAGAACATATAGATAGGCCTAAGCCCATTACTACCCATGATAGGTGAGGCATGTACACTATGTTTGAAAAAGATGAAATTGTTGCTAGAGTAACATCCCTAGCTAGAAAAGTAGAAGATAGAGAAATGGAAAAGAAAAACTCAAACACAGAAGAACAAGTGGTAACATCTGTGAAAGTACCACCCATCTTACTTAGGAATGTCCTATCATTCCAGCATTTCAAGAGGTACTTCATGATCAAGCTAATGCCCTTAACACGTATCAAAGATCTTTCTCCCTATATTCAGAGACTTATACCCCCAACTAGAGAAACCACCCAAATTTTAGTTGGAAAAATGGACCTACTACCAATGCACCACAATCAGGACCATATCAACCTCACCAACAAAACTAAGGACTTCTTACCCTACCATACCAAACTCAACAACCCCCATCTTCTGAACTTTACTTGCCCCCACCCAAAAGGCATGTAGATGATAGTACCAATCAACTTGTTCAAAAGCAAGAGAGGAAAATTTCTCAGTTAGAAGTACAATTGACACAAACCATACAATCTGTTAATGAAATAAAGAACATGATGAGTCAATGGATGCAAAGTATGGAAAAAGAAAGTTTTTAGCTCAACCACAAGCAAACCCTAAGGGAGTGCATGCTATTAGCACTAATGCATCTGATGAAACATTCAACTCTACCATGGAACAAACTAAGGTTGTCGCCATTCTTAGGAGTGGAAAAAGAATTGAGAAAGATGAGCCCCAAAATCCTGAAAAGGCAGAGAATTCCACTAAGGTTAAAGAAAATTCTAAACAGAAAGACCCCACTTCACCTGTTGACCCATGTCCTATCCCTGCTCCATTTCCTCAGAGGCTGCATCAAGCTCTAAAGACTGCCTCTAATGATGAGATTTTAGAGATTTACAAGCAAGTCAAAATCAACGTACCAATCTTAGACGCAATAAAACAAATCTCATCATATGCCAAATTCTTAAAAGACTTATGCACCATAAAAGGAAAACTAAATGCTCAAAAGAAAGCATTTCTAACTCAACAAGTTAGCCCTATTCTTCAACATCATACACCACCAAAATACAAAGATCCTGGTTTCCCCACTCTTACTTACATTATTGGTAACCATAAGATTAACCAATCCTTGCTTGATTTAGGATCTAGTGTGAACCTATTATCGTACTCAAAATATGAACAGCTATGTCTAGGGAAACTTTGCCTACATCAACTACACTCCAGCAAGCTAATCTTTCTGTGAAAATACCGAGAGGGGCAATAGAGGATATGCTTGTCCAAGTAGAACAATTTTGATTTCCTATAGATTTTTTAGTTCTGGATGCACAACTAGTAGTGAATGAGAAGAATGAAATACCAGTAATCCTAGGATGACCACTTTTTGCTATGTCCAATGACTTAATTAATTGTAAAAATGGTGTCATGAAACTAGCCTTTGGTAATATGACATTAGAGCTAAACATATTTAACATTTGTAAGCAACCTGGTGAAACCACTAATGACTTATACAGTGTCAACATGATCAATTCAGTTGTGCAAGATCAGTTTCAATCATCTTCCTTGTCGGACCCACTTGAGGTCTGTTTGGCCCACTTTAATGAGTTTAATGAGGATGCATTAATAGAGAAAGTTAATGCCCTCCTTGAATCTGTTCCTATCATGGATACAAAAAATGGAAACCTCAATTCAAGGAACTTCCATCAACTAAGTCCACTCCCCTTCCATCATCCGTAGAAACCCTTACAGATCCTAATATCCCAATTGAGCCTTGTAATGTAGAAGATGTACCTAAATTTGAACAACCATTAGATAAGAATTTAGGCCCACCTGAAATCTTACAGGAATCTATAAAATAAGAAGAGAAAGAGTCCATTAATGTACTGTCCCTACATCAACCAACTCTATGATACGCATTAGAAGATACTCAGGGTTTAAGCAAAATCAAGATTAGGGTACATCAGGATATGTCTAGCCTAAGACGTTAATCTTAGCACTCACTAGGAGGCAAACCAGATTTTTTCCTATTTGTTGTTTTTGCATCACCCATATTCATTTTAGGTCTTACTTTTTAAACATTGAGGACAATGTTTCTATCAAATTGGGGGGTGTAGAATTCTGGAAAATTCTAGTTTTTTTTTTTAATTTTTTATGTGATTTCCTTTTCTTCTTTTTTTAAAAAAAGAAGGCAGAAAATTTTTAGGTCAATTTCAACACTATGATGAGAATTAAATTTTTAGAAGTATAATTTAAATAACTTTAACTTATCAATGGAATTGAACATGATTAATTCATCATTTTGCTCATTTTCGAAAGTATCCCATGAAAGCAATGTCTCATATCACATCTGTACATGCGTTTGCATATATATAGTCTAGATTGATAAATAGTTACAACTTAAAGATCCTGAAGAAATTCAAGGGAGACCTATAACCTTCAAGAAAATTGATCCCACCAACTCTTAAATTTGGCCATTTACCTGAATTATTAGAATATTACCTTTAAAATTCTAAAAGTTCATTGAATTTAATAGATTATAGGAACTTAGAAATGATTTAGGTCATCCTTGTTGTTAACCTAGAGACATAAAGCCTACCCAAAAATAAAATACCACTAGTCAACCAAATCAAGACTTTTATATTAAGCCTTTTCTTTTGTCACCCAATTGATCCTTTACCCATATTAACCTAGTATAAATTATCCACTAACCATTTTCTTTGAAAAATAAGTTTGAATGAATGAAGAAATACTTTTTAGTTGTAATGATAGTATAAAAGTGAATATCAAGAAAAGAAGGTTCTTCAAAGAGATTTAAAAGTGTTGAAAGGAAAGAAAAAAGTGCCGAAAGAAAAAGAGAAGAAGTTTGAAGAATGCAAAGAAAAGTGAAAAAAGAAATATTCACTTAGTACAAGAAAAGTAAAGAAGAATTGTCAACTCTAGCAAAAGACCTCTATTATACCCTATCCTAAGCCTACGTTTGGTCCCGTTTAAAGACCTATTGATTCTAGGAGAAATATAGTCTTGACGAGGAAATGAATGGATAGAATTTAAAGAGTGGTATTTCTAAATATTCAAAGGTAATGACATCCATTCTAAAGGGATCAACAATTAAATTCCTTAGTAACTCTCATTCCTTCATGAATATATGTAAGATAAATTTATTTTAATTGATACTACTAACATATTCAAAAGGGAGATATGATTTGAACCCTCTATCTGAGAGATTTTATTTTAGGAAGTATGTTATTATAGAGGATTGAGACTAAAACATAATTTAGATGGAGTTCAAAAGTTAAAAGTCTACTTAAAGATAAAGATTATTCTGTGTAGATTATTCTGTGTAGACGATACATACACACACACTCTAAGATCTGAGCCTATTTAGCATATGGGTGGGGTCTTGAATTCTTTAATTATTTTTATTAGTATTTTAAAGTTGATGATTTACAGAAGATAATTCTTTGCGGAAAAAGTGGAGTTAATTTGAAAATAATTTTTGGAATTAAGTTTTGCACATGTTTTGTCAGACAAGCAAAATGCTAGTTGGGGGTGTGTTAAGCATTAAATTTTGGTCAAAACACCCCTAATTTAGTATTCAATTAGATCATCAAACCAATCAAATTTGCAATTTTTAGCTTGATTTTGAATTTAGCTCCAATTGACCATCCAATCATTAATTTCTCAAAATTAATGGTCAAATGATCATTAGAGCTTATTAGATGCTTAATGCTTAATGTATGGTTTAGATTATCCTAATATAGTCTTATGTTTTGCAGATCAACCAAAAGAGGCTTGGATGGCATAGATCAAATTTCAATGGTGCGGATTATCCTAAAGGGCATTGAATGGACTAGATCACTCACAAAGAAAGATAGGATAGTTTCTTAAATGAAAATTAATCCCAATTGGGAATCATGGAGAAGATTTTATCATAAGGGAAATAACATGAGAATGGAAAGATGCAAAATAGAAGGATTCCCAAGTTGGAAAGTCTTAACCATAGTGGAGGCATAGATTTGTAAAGAGGAGAAGTTTATATAAGAGGAAGACCCTTCTCATCCGTCTCTCTCTTCAACTCTCCCCTTGGCTAGAACAAGTACGAGTAGACCTCCCCTCTCTCTCTCTCTCTCTCTCTCTCTCTCTCTCTCTCTCTCTCTCTCTCTCTCTCTCTCTCTCTCTCTCTCTCTCTCTCTCTCTCTCTCTCTCTCTCTCTCTCTCTCTCAACCAATTTTCCTTATAGGCCGGTACTTCCTGTAACGCCCGAGCAATTTACACTATTTTTAACGAAAATTGGACATTCTATAGGAAATAAACTGAGTTAAATATTTCACTTTATTTAAAATAGTAATGAAGGAATTTGTGAGGAAACTTGGTACCATTAGATTCTACTCGAAAAATGGAATCAAATGCCCTAAAAATCACCCAAAACGGAGTTCGTATGAAGAAGTTACGGCTGTTTAAAAGATAGGGGTATTTCTGAAATTTAAACAAAAAAACGAAAAAGACGAAAAACGCAGGGGGCCGTTTTGATAATGGCACCCCCTATCGTCTTCCTCCCCAAATTTTTCCAGAAACCCTCAAATCTTGATTTTTTCAGACGGATCTGCCACCGCCAAGGGTGGCACCTCCATAGCAGGGCTATAAAAAGCCCCATCTCCCCCTCTCCAAAAACGTGGTTTTCCAGTCATTTGGGGCTCGGGTTTCCGGCAAGAATTGGAAACCCAGTTCCCTGCGTATTCCGGCAATGGCCAAGCCCGACTCCGGCCATTCTCCCCATTTCCCCTCTCTTCCCTTCTACGATCTTGCTCGACAATGGGGTTTTCCCCTTCTTCATGGATTCCGGACAACACAGAATTCCGACAACATAAGGGTTCAGGCAGGCGAGAGGAGCGCGATCTCTGGCAACCCAGGTAAGCCATTTTTCCTTCCCCTCTCTCCGTTCCACTTCCCCTGGTCAAAACCAGACCGGACCAACGAAGGAGATGATCCTGAGCGTGGTGCGTGATGCACACCTGACTGAGCCCGTGGACGAACCCCAGGCATGCCACTTTTGCACGGGGGCACGCAACTGTGTATGGGCATGGCCTCGGTGCCTCCCAGGCACATCCCTGGTTCGACCGGACGCATGGGCGGCCCAGGAGCCAAGGCACATTTCGCCTATGCCAAGGTGTGTTCGCGCCAAGTCATCTAGGATGCACATCATAGCGTGTCACTTGGGCATGCATGTGCACGTGCGAACACTGCCCCTGGTGCAGCCTTCGGGTGCGCGCCTGACATAAGACACAGGTCCTGGCTTGACCAGGATGCACGGAATGCCCTAGGAGCTGAGACGCGCCATGCTACACCAAAGGTGCATCCGTGAGGCGCCATCCAGGATGCGCGCCATAGCGCGTCGCTTGAGCACGCATGTACGTGTGCAAAACGCGGTCCTTGGCACGGCCTTTGGGCGTGCACGTACATAAGGCGGTCGCGGTTCAACCAAGATACACGGGTGTCCTGGGAACTGGGGCACGCTGACCTATTGAGACTTTAAAGTTAGGATTAGAGGATAAATTACAGAGTTTAACTATTGAAAAGTAAATCCACACCATAGGATCTAGCCTGACGAATGAATTAGGCAAGGACCATGGACCCAATAGGCAGATCTAGCGATCTAATGTCTAAATAGATTGAAATTAATAAGGACTCCTTGTGGATATTCATACCCAGGAGTTTATAAATGAAACCCAGGGACGGGTTGAAGTGATAAAGGACGCGACTCCAGGAGACTTTGAGGTAGGTGCTCTATCGCTACTAAACTTTTTAAAAAGAGCCATGATTGTTTTTGAGAATGCATGTTTTAAGTATAAGTATATGACTTGTTTAGCATGACTTAATTCAGCGTACATATGATAAATGCTTTATGCATAGATATGTTTTGCAAATAATTGCATATACATTATGCATAGATATGTTTTGCAAACAAATGCATATATTGTATGATTTGTGAGCATTGGGTTTTTGAAAGATTGCATGTCCTTGAGGGTTACCAAAAGACGCTGGAGTGCCCAAAAGACACTGGGTTGGCAGTTGTGAGGGACCCAAAGAGGACAGGTTTTGAAAAAGAGATTTTTGCTTGTTTGATCCGATATGATTTGGGCTGATAAGCTCGTGGGCACTATGCCTAGAGGTTTGGGTTGGCCTCCAGCCTCTACCACTATTAGGTGGATGGGTACCACGCCCAAAAAGGGCAACGTCCCTACGTCGACTGCATGTGGTACAGGGGACTACCACTGGTGTCACGGCACTGGGTCGACGTGTCATATGCCCCATTGAGGCTATGACCGAGTGTCCTCAAGTACCCGGGGACCACACGGCGGCAAGGTCGTGGGCATAGTTGGACCCTATGGTTTCGTGGACTTACTTGTATTGCATATGGCATGACATGAGGTTAGTCGACCATACCAGATATCCATGAGTTGGATTCAGTTGAGCATCTTATGCATATCATTATGTTTATGATATGTGATACTTTCGACTTGAATTATGCTATTCTTTAAGTCATCAGTATTTCAATTCGACAGTGGTTTTTAATATTGATATTGAACGTGGTTGTTCGAACATGCACATGTTTTTAAGAGCATATGATTTTAAACATAGCATGCATTGCAAAACTAGTAGTGATAGACTCCAACTGAGTATAGTATATACTCACCCTATCCTTAACATTTTTCAGGATAGTTCCACTCACAACTAGAAGATGTCTCAGGAGAGATTAGTGCTACGAGCAAGTGAATAAACAAAGGAGACAACTATATATGTGAGTAAACTCTCTACCCTTTGGACATGTATTTGTCATCACCTTCCTCCTCCCATTGTTTCATGTTTTTGTTAAAAATCAAAAAAATTCTTTAATTCCATTGTTTCCCTTGGTCTCTTTCCCTAAATTCACAATCTGTCTCGATTTAATTATATATGTATCCCTATTGTTGTTCTAGTTCAGTTTTATCTTTGTTTTGCCTATCCATGGACTGTGTAATCCAAGGCTGTTTGTTTAGTTTAAATTTCTTTTTTAGAATTGGAAATTCTGTAATTTGCATCATTTAAATAGATCTGAATTCTTATTTTATTGTTATTTTAATTCTATTATTTCTTTTAATTTTTAGAAATTTAAATTCTATGTAAACTCCATCTTTTTAAGTGAGTCCCCATAGGATTGATCCGTACTTTCATCAGTTGTACTATAATAGATAATGCACTTGAGGTAAAATAATCAACAAGTTTTTTGCTCCGTTGCTAGGGACTCACAATAGAGTTTTCATAAAATTTAATTAAAAATTCAAAAACCCAAAAAAATAAAATAAAATTTAGGAATTGCATTGTTTTTAGCATTTTAGGCAGTTTTAGGTGCATTTTCTAATTTTCTTAGGACATAATCACTCTATTTCCTGAATTTGGTAACATACTATTTTTCTTTTTCAGGAAACAGAAAGAGGAGGAAATTGGCAAGTGGATCTTCTTGTAATAAATAGAATTTTCCTGCTTTCCTAGAATAGAATTTTTCCCTTTTTTTAGTGAATCTTGTAGTGAGGACTATTGTAACTTGTATAATTCCAATTTTGAAAAGGTTGTATAAAACAGGGCAAGTGTGGGATAAGGTGACCCACACTTGTTCTTCATCATAAACACCATTGTAAGTTTCCTTCACTCCTTTTATTTCCTAAATTAGGTTTGCATTTAGAATAATTTGCATTATTTTGTAGTATAATTGCATATAGAAAGCATACTTGATAATTGTTGCATTTTTAGGATTTTGCATTAATTTATTATTTTTAATTGCATTCTTAAGGCATGTTTAATAGTTTAAGGTGATTTATATATTGATCAAACTGCCATGGAGTATGAAAATTAATTAGTAAGGGCACCTAACCCCACAAGATCAAGGGTGGATTTCATCACCACTTCTTAGCCCTTTTAGGATAATCACCATGAGCACAAAACCCAACCTTTCAAAAAAAAATTAAAATTAATTAGAAGAGACCTATAGGTCTACCACATGCTCATAAGACCCTCTCAATAGGACGTGATCTATTGTCACTCCAGTGGCTTTTGACCACTATAGTTGTAGTGGGTGTCTTAAAATCTAAGTAATTTTTACACATCTTCTGTTGCCGTATGTTGAGGTCTAAATGCCTCTTTATATGAGGATTGTATTAACCACCTTAGCGTAGAACCTAACTGGTAAGCAGTAGTCAATTCTGAAAGAGAGGAGGAGCGCAACATTAGGTTAATCTAAAAGCATTGTTCCCACACAAATTCAAGAAAGTCAAAATATTGCTACTTATTAGGCTTAGGATTATTTGATCGTGCCCTTTGTTTATGCATCATTCTAGAAGTAGGTTCCATCATTTAGGTTTGTTTTCCCAACCCAAAATAATAATAATAATAAAACAAAACAAAACAAGAAAAAGAAAAAGAAAAAGAAAAAGAAAAAGAAGCTTCTACTGTATGCACTTTTGGAGATGCAACAATACCGGCAAGTTAGTCAAGTACAACAAAAAAGACATACAACTAGATCAAGCCATATCAATGACTGGTAAACGATCAAGGCGTAATTAAGCCCCTAGTAGCCAAGCACCTCCACTCATCATCAATGAGGACCCACCACCCCTAGTAGATGATGAATGTCAACCTCCACCGAGGAATAATCATCAACCAAATAGAGATTGGAGAAGAAATAACAATAAGGAGTGGGACCAACAAAGTGAACAAGGGGATAATAATGATGGTTATCAAAACTTCCATGGGAGAACTTTGAAAGACTACCTTTAGCCTACACGCACCAGTACATCACCCTACTTTATTCTACCTCAGAATGCTGGTGCATTAGAATTAAAAACAAGAATAATCCAATTATTTCCATGGTTTAGATAGTGAGAGTCCTTATTTACACCTTAAAGAATTTGATGAGGTATGCAGTACCCAAAGAACATAAAGTGTAGGTCTTAACACTGTTAGGCTTAAACTTTTTCCTTTCTCTTTAAAGGAAAAAGCAAATATGTGGTTTAATGCATTGTCTATAGGTTCCATAAGAACCTAGAATGAAATGACTAGGGAATTCTTGAAAAAGTTTTTTCCTACACATAAAACAAATACACTTTGTCGTAAGATAATGAACTTTACCCAAAAGGATAAAGAGTCATTCTATCAATGCTAGGAAAGTTTCAAGGATCTTTTACTCACTTGCCTACATCATGGCTATGAACCATGGCTTCTTTTATGAAGGACTAAGTTCTAACATGCACTAGTTTGTAGAGATGATGTGCAACAGTAAATTTCTAAACAAATAACTAGATGAGGTAGACGAATATTTGGAATGGCTAGCTAAAAGTGCATAGACTTGGGCCAACTCAGAAAGAATAGAACATATAGATAGACCTAAGCCCACTACCACCCATGCTAGGGGAGGCATGTACAATATGTCTGAAAAAGATGAAATCAATGCTAGAGTAGAATCCCTAGCCAGAAAGTAGAAGCCATAGAAATGGGAAAGAAAAACTCAAATAAAGAAGAACAAGTGTGTAGCATCTATGAAAGTACCACCCATCTTACTCAGGAATGTCCTACCATTCCAGCATTCGAAGAGGTACTTTATGATTAGCCTAATGCCCTTAACATGTATAAAAGACCTTTCACCTCATATTCACAGTCTTGCAACCCCAACTAGAGAAACCACCCAAATTTCAGTTGGAAAAATGGACCTATTGCTAATGCGCCACAATCAGGACCATATCAATCTCATCAACAAAACCAATGACTTCTTATCCTACCATACTAAACTCATCAACCCCCTTCTTCTGGACTTTACTTGTCCCCACCCAAAAGGCATTAGAGGATAGTATCAATCAACTCATTCAAAACCAGGAGAGGAAAATTTCTCAATTAGAAGTTCAATTGATAAGAACCAACCAGTTTGTTAATGAAATATAGAACATGACGAGTAAATGGATGCAAAGTATGGAAAAAGGAAAGTTTCTAGCTCAACCACAAGCAAACCCTAAGGAAGTGCATGTGGTTAGCACTAATGCATTTGATGAAATATCTAGCTCTACCATGGAACAAACTAAGGTTATCACCATTCTTAGGAGTGGAAAAAGAATTGAGAAAGATGAGCCCCAAAATCCTGAAAAGGCAGAGAATTCCACTAAGGTTAAAGAAAATTCTAAACAGAAAGACCCCACTTCACCTGTTGACCCATGTCCTATCCCTGCTCCATTTCCTCAGAGGTTGTGTCAAGATTTTAGAGATTTTCAAGCAAGGCAAGATCAATATACCAATCTTAGATGCAATAAAACAAATCCCATAATATGCCAAATTCTTAAAAGACTTATGCACCATAAAAAGAAAACTAAATGTTCAAAAGAAGGCATTTGTGATTAAACAAGTTAGCTATAGTCTTCAACACCATACACTGCCAAAATACAAAGATCCCAATTGCCCCACTCTTACTTGCATTATTGGCAAGCACAAGATTAGCCAAGCCTTGCTTGATTTAAGATCTAGTGTGAACCTATTACCGTACTCGATATATGAACAACTAGGTCTAGGTGAACTGAAACCTACATCTACTACACTCTAGGTAGTAGATCATTCTGTGAAAATACTGAGAGGGGTAATTGAGGATGTGCTTGTCCAGGTAGAACAATTTTGCTTCCTTATAGGATTATTAGTTCTGGATACACAACCAGTGGTGAATGAGAAGAATGAAATACCAATAATCTTGGGATAAACATTTTTAGCCATGTCCAATGCTTAATTAATTGTAGAAATGGTGTCATGAAACTATCCTTTGGTAATATGACATTAGAGCTAAAGATATTTAACATTTGTAAGCAACATAGTGAAACCACTCATGACTTATACAGTGTCAACCTGATCAATTCAGTTGTGCAAAATTAGTTTCAATCATCTTCCTTGTTGGACCCACTCGAGGCCTTTTTGGTCCACTTTAATGAGTTTAATGAGGATGCATTAATAAAGAAAGTTAATGCTCTTCTTAATTCTATTCCTATCATGGACATAGAAAAATGAAAACCTCAGTTCAAGGAACTTCCATCAAGTGAGTCCAATCTCCTTCCAACATCCATAGAATCCCCTACATAGCCTAATATTCCAATAGAGCCTTGCAATGTAGAAGATGTACCTGATTGGGACCTACAAACCTTATTTGAGCAACCATTAGATAAGAATTTAGGCCCATTGAAATCTTACATGAATCTATAAAACAAGAAGAGAAAGAGTCCATTAATGTACTATCCCTACATCAACTAACTCTATGGTACACATTAGAAGATACTTAAGGTTTAAGCAAAATCATATTCCCTCCTCTATTAATACAAGAACATCCTTTTTGGGAAGGGCAGAGTCATCTTATACCCCAGTTTCAAGACAATGTAAGGAAAATAAATGAAAATACATGGAATACAATGGTCATTATTATCCATAAATTTGTTCAAGAAAAGGACCATCCACTTCCATATGGTTCAATAGAATTCAAATTCATGGTAGTTCACATTATCATAATAATACCACCACCTAAAATTTTAAGGTGGAGGAATTGTATTGATTACCATGAAATTTTGAAGATGGGAGATCATCAGAGTGGTCCCACTCAATTTACAATCTCAGTAGTCTACTATGTCATAATGCTACCATCACCAAGAATTTCATGGTGTAGTAGAAATATTGACTATCGCAAGATTCTAAAGTGGCATGAGAAGAAGAGGAAGAAGAGTTAGTTGATTTACATCAACCTACTCTAGGGTACACCTAAGAAGATAATCAGGGTTTAAGCAAACCATGTCCCCGCCTTTAACAATGCAAGAAGAACCTTTTTGGGAAGGGTAGAGTCATCTTATACACCAATTTTAGGACAATGTCAAGAAAATGGAGGAAAAACTTAAATTGAATACAATGGTTAATGTAATCCCTTAATTTGATCAAGAAGAGGAACATTTGTCTCCTTATGGTCCAACAAAATACACTATAGTACATGAAGTCATCATGTTACCACCACCTCAAAATATAAGGTGGAGGAACTATATTGACTACCATGAAATGCTAAAAATGGGGGATCATCAATATGGTTCCACAACATTCAAAATCATGGTGATCACTATGTCATATTGTTACCACCACCTAAAATTTTAGGGTGGAGGAAATATATAGACTATCGCGAGGTTTTGAAGTGGCATGAGAAATATTGATATTTCATTATTAGGGTTAGGATTAGGAAAAAATAGTTTAACTATCTAGGTCTAGGTTTAGATGGTTAGATAAGTTATAGGATATGTCTAGCTTCACACATTAAACTTAGCACTCACTAGGAGGCAACCCAGGATTTTTTAGAAAGTCTTATTATTATGCATTACCCTTTTATCATTTAGATGTCCTATATTTCAAAACATTGTGGACAATGTTTAGTTTAGGTTTGGGGTGTAGATATACATGAGATTTATAGCTTTTCTTATAGTTTTTGAAAATTTCTTAAAGAAAAAATTTAAGTCCTTTATAAAGATGAGAAGTTATATTTTCTAAATATTCAACTCAATTTTTTAACTTTAGCTTATTAATAGAGTTGCGTACAATTGGTTCACAATTTTATTCCTTTTCTAAAGTATTTCATTAAAAATTAAACTTGGAACATTAATTGCACAAAATAGCCATATATAGAATAAGTTGAAGTGAAAATTATAACTTAGAGATCCTGAAGAAGATTTGTGGAGACTTATAATCCAAGTGAGTTTTAAGACATTCTTCTTTTCTGAAGGTTATACATAAATTTTTATTTTTATTTAGTAGACATTAATTCTTTATTGGTCTCATTATTCTTTATCTTGGTCAACTATTGATAAAATATAAAGACTATACCATATATCTCTTAAGTTTATGATTAATTTTTAATTCATATAAAACTTAAGAAATGATAAAGCTATCTTTGGTAAACTCAAAGCCTTTAGCCTTCCCTATACTATTTTTTGAAATTTAGACCCTTAAGCCTTTTAAAATATCAGCCTTTTCTTTGTTAGCCAAACAATCTTTACCTATATTGAACCCCGATAATATATTTATTACACATTTGTTTTGGAAATATGTAGAGAAGATTGAATAATATCTTAGAAAAAGTAAGAAAAATACAATTCAAGAGATGAATATTATAAATATAAAAAAAAAAATCAAAAAGGCTATATATAAAGACAAGACAAGTGAAAAAGTAAAAAAAAATGATAGCCAATGAAAAAGAAGAATGTTCACTCTTGCAAGGAAAAATGGAAAATTGTGAATACATTGATAAAAGACCTTTATATATTTTTTAGACAATCTTTTTTTACCTTTATATCCATTCTTTGGATAACCCTTACCTAAGCCTACGTTTCATCATAATAAAAGTCCTTACTTGATCTTAGGAGAAATATGACTTGGATATGGTTATAAATGAAGAGGGAATTTGCTAGAGTGTAACATTCTTAGTAGTTGATATCCTTTTATGAGACCATTATTATCATTCTTTCTAAGTTATCATTCTTTTGTATGAAATATATGAGACTTTAGGATTTGATTAACAATATTCTACTCACATATTAATGAGATATTTAAACCTTTTTAAGTGACTTCTTTTTTAATGTCAAGTATATCATGTGAGAATTGAAGTCAAAGCATACATTTGGATGGTTATTTAGGTATATTTGACTTAGAGACTATAATTATATATCAGCTACAATACACACTCATCTTCTGAGGTTTAATGAAATAGTGAGATATCTTTAGCATAAGGGTAGGATTTTGAACCCTTTTGTTCATCTTTATTAGCAAGCTAAAGTTAGGAATTAGGATAAGCTAAATAAAAGAAATTTTCTCAAATGAATAAAGGACTTCCATAAAAAAAAAATTGAATTTTGTGGGTATATACATTGCAAACCCTCATGAGGCCTAACTCGTCCACTAAGAGTAATCTAGGAGTTCAAGGGCTTATTGCATGTGCTAAATGCAATAGTGAGTACCTACGAAAGAGGCACTTTGTATCTTTGTTTTGAAAAATGAGTTTTCATATGTTTTTCTTAGGACTGGCAAAATGCTGGTTCTAGAGTGTGATAAATGTTTAATTTTTCATAAAAACCACCTAATTAATTATCCATGTGTTATAACTTATATGGAAAAATTATGATTTTTAGACTAAAATTCATAACACACGCATTTTTTACTTGATGAAGAAATTTTTTGATATTTTGCAGGTCCATAAGCTAATCTAAAGGTAAGTATGTGATTAATCATATTTTTTTAGAATTTAATTACAACTCTTTTTTTTTACTTTTTGTAGGAAGTGAGATGGTGATTCGATGGCTAAGATCTATCAAGATGAACATTGAAGATCAAGATCAAACGATAGTCAAAGACTAAAAATCATCAATCCAACATTAGATCAAGGTCAAGTTCATCCTTAGGAGACACAATGAATGCAATTAAAGGAACTAAAAGTGAACAAAGTGGGCCCGTGAAGTAAGCCATCCATTCCCACCACCTTTGCATGGAAGCCTTGTAAGCCACCTTAGTCAAATTTAAGCCATGAACATGGTGACAAGCTAAGGAATTCAAGCCAAAGCATTCAAGCTACTCGAGCCAAGGGATGGAGCTATGAAGTCAAGCTAAGAGAACCATCTAAGCTAAATTCCTCAAAGTAGCTATCAAAGCCACATATGCTAAGCTAAATGGAAGGCCATGATTAGAGGAAAATCAAGAGTATTATCCATGAGATTCTAAGGGATATTTTGGATGAAATTAAAGGAAAATTCATTAGGATAAATTGGCATGAGGACAATAGGATTAGACCCTTCTATTTTTCATGTTTTCTCGTGTTTTTTCTAATTTTTTTTATCATTTTCTACCTCATCACCAACTAGTACTGCGAATTTGACTTTCCATTCAAGAGCCCTACCAATGCAAGACTCCTCCACCTTCCCAAACTCCCATCTCAACCACCCAACTAATCCCCACTTCCTAGGAAATCACCTAGCCAATCATATTTTTCCTCCTCATCCTACTTTCCTAAACTTTTCCTACCCAATCTTTCCTCCCATCTTCCTCTCTCTTTCTTACCTCATCCCATCCATCTAACTTGGTAATTTCAAGGGGTTCCAAAATTTTTGAAGGGAGGGAGACGTCCCTCCCTTAAAGAAAGACATTTCCCTACCTTAAAACAAACAAAAAGGTAGCCCTTGTTTCCTCTTTAAAGCCCTAGGTCTATGCATCATCCAAATCTTAGATTTCCTATCTTTTCTCTCCACCTTAGGATCACCAATGAGCTTGTTTAGGAAGTTCCCAAAATAAATAAAAAGGGAAAGAAAAAAAAAACATTAAGGAACTCTTGCAGAAGAGGAGATTGCCCCCTTCTAAGAAGGAGGCGTTCTCCACCTTTCTTCCCTCCTCTTATTCTTCAATGTCTTTCTCTCCATAGGAGTCATTTCCTCCATGTTTCCATGCCTCTTCCATTGGATATTATTTCCTTATTTGCTTCTTCAAAGTTCAGGTTAGATCTCCTCTTTGATTCCTTGCTTTGTTACTTGTGTTATTACCTTGCTTTCTTATTCTTAACTTCCTTACTTTCATGCACTTGTTTTTATGCCTTTGCCTCCCTTGAATCTAGCTTGCAATACTCTTATTTTCTTGCTCCATTCTCTTAAGATCTAAGTTATTGTTTTTCTAGTAGTGACAGCCAAGAGAAATAGTAGCTTAAATCTTTTGAGTCCCCTCCATCTTCTATGTGGTTTTTTCTTAGTTCCGCTCTAGTTTGAGGCTCCATTTGTCTTAGAATAGTTCCATCTTCCTAGCTTTTCTTCTCATGGGTTTCTTTTGGATTATAATTACATGTTCACTCAACTTGATTTACTAATGTTAAAAGGTGTTTCATATGTAATTGGAATCAAGTTCCATGTCCAACAATTGTCTACATGTTCATGCATTCTCTTTTTGATGTAATTTAACATTCATTCAATAAAATTCTTTGAGGGTTATCATTGCTTCTTATTTCTAATAGCTTAGTACTTTAGTTTTGAATGTTTTATGGTATTTAAAGTGCTTGATTTCATGTGCTAGTTGCTTGGATATTAAAAATAGCATGTTGTTGGAATTTCCAACAACATAGTAATCATGAATGATTCATGCTTGATATTAGCATTTGTTGTTACTAGTTTGCTTAATTCTCAAAAGATTTAGTTAGACTTTTAAAATATTTAGTGCTATGATTAGATTGCATGACAGTTAGCTATAGGTCCATCAATTTCAATCTATGTTTATTCCATGAATCATAAACACCATTTCATAGATCATGCGCATGATACTTGGGTAGCTTTCTTTTAAGTCTTTGATTAGCTATTGTTTTCATTTAATTTTCTTGTTTAATTGTAGTTTGATCTTAGTTTAGATTCCATTAATTATTAGTTCCATGATTTAGGTTTCATGCATTCTATGTTAGCCTAAGTTGCATTCTAGTTCATGCATTCTTCCTAGCTTAATTCCTGCATACCGTTTGTTTAGTTGTTTTCATAAGTATTATACATTTTAATTTCTTAATTAGAACATTGTTTAGGTTTAATTTTCATGTTAGGTTAGTTAAGAAAGTTTCCATATTTAGGTTTAGAAAATTCTAAATTTAGAATGTTTCTAATTGCATGCATTTTTTATTTCCATCATTATTTTAGGTTAAAATCTCATTGTCATGTCTAGATTGGATAATTTAAAGTAAGGACCACTAGCAGCACATTCGTTTGATTCCTCATGAGATCAACCTCCACGCATGAAAATACTACAATTGATTCGTGTGCTTATGAGTTTTAATTAAAACAACATCATTGCACAACTAATGTGGCCACATGTGGAGTTATAAGGGAAAAGAAAAAGCTACCCTGCCTTATGGGATGATCAGCACTCACGTTGTCATTCTCTATGGAGTACCTCTTTGAAAAGAAAAGTCCAAAACATTTATTGGAAACATTCTCATCAATGAGGCATCAATAAGGTTCATGGAATTTGATATTGTGGAAGTTTAAGGAAGATGTAAAGCTAGAGTACAAGTTAGTATATCTTAAGAGTCCTTGGTGCAAAGGCAAGAGGGATTAGTTGGTTTTGGAAGAAAGAGTGCAAGAACAAAGTCAAGGAAATAGCTAGATGGATGCCACTAGCATTGCATAGATGTTGGAACAAGCTATGACTCATGAAGTAGCAACTATTAAAAAGATGACTGAACCACCAATTAAAGCTCCCAAACACAGAAAATGTGAGGTTCTTGAACATATTTTGAACAAGTAATCACCTACAATCATATAATATTCAAACATTGGAAGGATGAAGCTCAAATTCCATTGTATCTATTAAAGAATCACTCGAGCAAATCAAGAGAGATAATAAGTGAATTATTGGAGAATTGAAGACTATGAAAGGAAACCTAGCCAAAATGGAGTTAGATTATAATACTCAATGGAAGAAGCTAGAAGAAGATATTTGCAATATATGTCAAGTTGTAACAACCATTGGGAGATATCTTTTGCCACCCAAGTTTGTGCTAGAGACCAACCTTCTTGTCCCTCTTAGATCTTCACATATCTCATGCTCATTAGCTGGTGCTACATAATCTTTGCATATTCTCAAACTAGATGATCTACTTAAGTATCCTGTCATAGCAACTTATTTGTTTAAGAAATGCTAAGAAAGAGAGAAGAAGAAAAGTTAGTACAAGGAGAAGAAAAAGAATGATCACATCAAGATGAAAAAATAAGAAATAGGAGAAAAGAAGAAGAAGAGAGAGGAATTATAGATGTGGTTGAAAGAAAAGGAGCTCCTTGTCCCACAATTTAGAGGAGATTAGAAGTTTCTACCTATCTCAAGAGATCCACTTACAGGAGCTACAATTCATGACTTCTCAGGGATTGAAATTCTATAAGATCTCGAATCATCTGAGCCAACTAGCTAAGCTAAGACAAATAAGACATGTAGAATTGACCCCTCCATTGCTTTTGTCCCTGAAGATTTTCTACCACTAGGAAAACCTAAAGATCCAACCTTACCATCAATTGAGATGACAATTGCCTCAACATTATCTGTCTAAAACATTTAGTTTCTACATCACAAGCTACATTTAAAATAACTGAGTCCACACCAGGTGAAACTCCTGATCATGAGCCTTGATCAAGGCACAATGACGCCAAAAAATTAAGTTCTTTTGATGTTTTCAATTGCTTGACCTTTTTGAGTGCTTAATTGTTGAATGACATGTACATTCAACGAGATGATGGATTTCTTATATATTCCATGCATATTATCAATGTAATTAATCTTTTATGGCAATTTGTGTTCTTTCTTCTTTTTATCTGTCTTTTATCTCAATTTCTTGTATAGTTCATGATATATGTATATATATATATATATATATGTATATATGTGTATATGTATGTACCTATGCTTAGGCAGAGTCCCCTTTGATGTCTTCCACTTTCCTTTTTGAAAGTGAGAGCTCAACCTAAGAGGGAGTAATCATGATCTTAATGGTTTATATCTCTTATCTCACAAAAGGGGGAGAGCATCTATATAAAAGAAAACTTCCAAATGTGTTTCTAACTTACTCATGCATTTACAATTATACCCAAAGATGTTTGAAGCAGTTGATCCAAAATTGAAACAAGAATTTAGACTTAATAGATTAAAACATCCAAGTTTAACATATTTTAATTGACTGCCAAATGAAGAATAGTGAACTATTTTGCAAAACAACAAGGAACAACCTATTAGTAATTATCTCAGCTTATTGACCTCTGAAACTCGATCAACTATTTTGGATAAGCCCAATCTAGTTTTGAAAATCTAGTCAATTGTTTGCAAAAAAATAGTTAGCTATAGTGGACTAGAAATATTGAAGATTTTTGTCAAGGTTATGGCATGATCTAGTTGACCAAGCCATTCAGCTATGGTAGAAGATTTTAGCTATCTTTGTGAGCCATAGAAAATCCACTCAATCGTTTTCACAATCTTTTACCTATTGAACACTAATAAGTTTGAAGTGAATTCATAAAATTTTATAAGTGATTTCAGTTGAAAGAAAAGTCAACTATTTTAAGTGACATCATCTATTTTGAAAATCTAGCTAATTGTCTGAAGAGACAGTCGGCTATTTTTGTGCCAACCTTCAATTCTTTAGGTGCACCAAGAGTTTAAAAGGGTAGAGGATTTTATCTGGTCCTAGATTGAAAGATTATTATTTATTAGATTATTTAATGGATGTTATATGAGAGATGTGTGTCTTTCAGATTGGATTAGGTTGCCTAGGAATTGGGGTTACTAGAATTTATTTAATCATTTTCTAGTGATTTGATTAAGTATTGTACCTAAGTTCAAATGAACCTGAATAGATTATGGAATATGAGTTCGCACCTAAGGGAAAAGAGGTCCTTAGGTCCTTAATGACTCAAAGAGTCTACTAAGAAAATATTCTCAGTTTGGACATCTCGGAGGACTAAAGCAGCCTAGAATGCAAGAAGTCTAAACCCCTTGACCTTCTAGGTTCAAGACACTAGGTAATTTTAGATTGTCTTTTACTAATTGTGAGAGTGGTGTTACTTGCATTTTACTTGGAAAGGATTCTTTTCCAAGGGTTGTGAGATGTAGAGCTACTAGAAATGCTCTTTGGTCTTAGTGGCTAACATTGAATCAATTAGTGGTGACAAATCTTACAGGGATGTGGGGAAACCTCAAGGTGGGGATAGCCATGAGGGACTCACAGTTGCCTTTCAAGAATATAGCACCTATATATCTCTTATTTGCAAAAGCTTTCAAAAACTTATTTGGGTCAAATTCACCCCCCTCTTGAGACCATGGAAATGTTTAACTCTTTTTTTGTGGCTAACTCCAAATGCAATTTATTTTTTCTTAAATGAATATTCCTTTTTATAACACCACAAGTTTTTGTGATTGGATAATTACTTATGCTTCTCTTTTTGAACAAGCATCATCACTTTTGTTGATTGATTGTATCTTTCTTAGAACTTGCACACGACATACACCTCAAGGCACCTTGACTATAAGCAAAGTGACACGTTACATGGTAGAGTAATCCTTTTATTGAACTCTACATTGCACCTAACTTGCATATACTTAACTAAACATTTTGCTTATTCTCTCCTTTTTTATTGTGCTAAGTATATAGATGTAATCTTTTTGTTACTTTTGTTTTTTAGGAACTTTTTGTATAACATAATGAGAAGGGAAGCCTTTGATGCAACAATAGAGTTGTCATCATGTAACCTGGAGGTCATGAGTTTGAGGTGTGGAAATAGTCTCTTGTAAAAATGTGAGGTAAGGTTGCGTACTATAGATCCTTTGTGGTTTGTCCCTTCCATGGACCCTTACATACTTGAGATCTTCATGCACTGGGCTATCCTTTTTATAACGTAATGGTCTAACAGTTGGGTGGTTGTGGCACCCCTCTACTTTCTCATCGTAAGGGTAGCTTCCTTAATAAAATTGATAGAATGCCTCTTTTACCTTTTCCATGGGTTTGGCCTTGAATCCAGTCTACCATTTTTTTGTTCCTCTTCTTTTTCCTTTTAATCTTATTCATGGTGATGACACCCTTAGATATTCGTGGTCCAACAAACATGAATTATCCTTCTCTTTCAATAACATTTTCATAAAATTCAATGACGCCATCTTAGTAGGACTATCACATATTGAAAGGGAAGCTAAAAAAGTACACTGCAGTGATGCATATTGGATCCAAAAGCAACATAGAGATCATTATGAGACTAAAAAAAATCTTATTCTCAGAAATGCACCAAAAGAAAAGATATGTTGTTGAATTAAACAGTGAATTGTTGCAAAACAATAGCAGTTAGGTTGTGAACAATTCATCCATTTTTATAATTTTAGGTGGTTTGGAACCAAGTAGTTGCAAGCTTAAGAGGCAGAACCTATATGTTTAGTTTTGCTCCAAGTCTTAAAATTTATCAATTGTAATATAGGAAAGAAAGAAAAAAAAAAGAAAGAGGATAGAAAACTTAAGATGTTAATGATCATCCCAGGCATGAGTTCTATTTGATTATTCTATGATATTGTTGACGAGTATGTAGGCAAGCAAAAAACATAAACAATAGTATAATTGTGATAACCCAGGTTTTCATAACACTTTTTAAATACAAAAGACATTGACTTAGCAAACTCGATTTCTAATAAAATCATTTTTAAAGTGTAAACAACTATGGAAGAATCTTTTCTTTTAAATTCACTTTGAAAAACCTCGAGTGTCATTTTTGTTTTCTCAAAAGCAAGGATTCTCGGTGAAATGAGCTCTCATTTCTACCGAAAATCCGGCAGAGTTTTCTTTGTTTTTCGAACATAGGACATTTAACGCATGTCATTGCGAAGTACCTGATAAACATTCATTGAAATTTTAAAACATAAATGGAGATTATCTCCTTTTCATACATCTAACCAAATAAAGACAAATCAAATCCAACAAAACACACATAGGAATTCCACGTCACAACCTAATCACATAAGTTATCCAAACTCCCCAAAATTACATGTATAGCAGTCTCTTTCCCATTTTTGGTAAAATAACTTCAAACATAAACCAATTGTTACCCATCTAAGTCAAAAGCTTTTGTCGGCATACTCCTGTCAGTAAGCTCCTACTTCTTAGGAATCCTCTGCTCTAAGATATTGTAAACAAATACAATATCTCAGCAAACTTGCGCTTATGCAGGTGGAATAAGAAGCAGTTGTATATAAACAAAATCATGATATTCTATATAAATTAATTCGTTCATGCTAAAACATGCAACTAACATTCAATTATCATTTATCTTAAAATAATTCAACATTCAACAAAATTATGAATTCATGCCAAAATGGAAGAAACATCAATGCATCAGTATTAAAACATATTCTTGAAATAAAGTATGCAGTCACATGTCAAACTCACTAATCATTTTCATTTCCTAATGTCAGTTTTTGCTCATATGATCCATTTCACATTACCAAATATCAATGCGTTATCGTGTGTATCAACTACATAGTAGACAATATTATCCTCTTTGGCACAGTGGGTTAAACCCAAAGACACATGTCAAGGCTTTACTCCTGAGAGACCAATAGCTTGTCCAGCTCAAAGGCCCGCCCACATCATAACGACTCCTCATAATGCGTCAAACTCCTCAAACAATGGGGCTAAATCTCAGGGACTGGTAGCTTGTCTAGCTCGAAAGCCCGCCCACATCATAATGACCCCTTTCACTCATACGAGTCAACTCACAATTTTCTAGTATCAATCTTATATTTTCTCACATAATTCACAATAATGTATAGCTTTTGCATGAACATTTTAATCATGGTTAAATTTCAGCATGCACATTCAACTTGCCTTTCATATAAATTGAAAAGACTTGTTTCAATGCTCGAAATTCATATATAAATACATATATAGTAAAAATCTTAGCAATCTTAATTCCACCTACATCAAATGGCATTCTTCTAGTTCACTAATGTGAATACTTTCCTCAGTTCGTAGACGAGCTCCCAATCAATTACACCTCTGTAAAGTACAAGAAAACATATTTAGATATACAACTTTTGGGCTTCTCTTAGCTTTTCTAGTATGAAAGCTCCCTCTAAGTTAGTCTCTGACATTAGTTGTCGTAAGGCGAAGTGACAATGCTCATTTCCATGCTAAGGGTGTTTCATTAGCTATTGATTGATAGCTAGTTGAATGACCTATGGTTACTGGATTGCTAATCCACACCATTGGTTCTAGACTGACTATTCACCACTTTTCTTAAGTGGCTGTAAATTGTTTTCATTGTTTAATGGTCTCATCTTGAATTTTTCCAAGTATCTTAACTTATTAAATGTTAGGATACACCATGGTAGCGTTTAATCATCAATCAGAAGTGTCAAGTCCTTTTTACTCTACTGTCCTATCGGATGGTTTAGATTTCTCGATCAATTTCAGTCCAGATTTTTCAATTTGTTCCATATACTAGCAATTCAATACTCTAGGACTCATCTGTGATGTCTGATCATAATTCAAACACTACAAAATTACTGTGTAAACAGTACCCAATCAGACGGATAAGATTGTCAGATCAATTTCTAGCTTAGATCTACAAATTTAGTGTGGTTTGAGCTACATCAGGTCCTTAATTACCTATCCCTAAGCTTGGATTAGGAATTGTACGGTTGGATCATCCATAAATCTAGATTTTGGGTGAAAACATACGGATTTAGCAAAACACCACAAATCAAAAGTTGGGTTTTGTAGATCTTACCTTCCAAATGCCTTTCCATGTTTTTCCCTCTCTAGAATGGGCTAGATTGGCTCCTGTCCATCAAAAAATCCTCCAACGTAAGCGTGCAATGATTCCCCCTTCAATTTGACGTTTAGCAACGCTCGCATCATTCCAAAACTTAGGGTTTCGGTTCATCTCGTCGTGAGGAGTAGAATGACTGGCTCAGATCATCGATGCGAGCCGTCGTCTTCTCTGGCGATGTCTGTGAACTCCAGGACCCAAAAAACCCTAAGTCTTCTTCTTCGGTGTCATGGATTTCCAAGCGTGCAAAGTTTCTTCCCCCTCTCCTTTCCTTTCCTTTCCTTTCCTTCTCCTCTTCCCTCCTTCGTCAGGTTTTCTCCTTCTTCTTTTTTTCCTAGTCTGTCCTTCGGGTTTGGGAGGAGCAAACCCGATGGGTCCTCTTACCGGGGGGGGGGGTGCCAGTATCAATTCTGACCCCCCTTCGTTTAAGTGGGTTTTTGTGTGTGCTGTTGTTACAATAATACATCTCAAAGTACACTTCATGCTAGGCACAAAGAGAGAGAGAGAGAGAGAGAGAGAGAGAGAGAGAGAGAGAGAGAGAGAGAGAGAGAGAGAGAGAGAGAGAGAGAGAGAGAGAGAGAGAGAGAGAGAGAGAGAGAGAGAGAGAGAGAGAGAGAGAGAGATAAATGAAAATTATGCTAAAAATGGGTGACATAGCCAGAATAATAGGAATGATTATAAGAAATATTTAGTTGGAGTTTAAATTGGTATAAAGAAAGTACAAGATTTAAGTATTTTATTATTGAAAGAATCATGGGTCTTGACTTTTGGGGGAAGATGCATTTATTTTTCTCCCCAAAAGATGCAATACAGTATAAACCAATTTTCCTCCTATTTACAAAAAGACCTTAAAGTGCATTGTGTAAATAATACCAATATCAAGTTTTGAGTAATATGAGGAAAAAAAGCATATAGGTATTTCAATAAAAAAACTCATTTGCCCTCAAATAATTAAGTTCAATAAAAATTGAAATGACAATTTGATCTTCTAAAATTTGTTTAAAAGACTAATGCACCCTTAAATAAACTAAAATTATTATAAAACAATATAATCTCATGGCATTTTCTATTCTTGAAACTTTTTTTATTCCTTTGGCATCTAATTAGAACTGGACCAACATAATTTGATTCTTTGAAATAAATGCCAATATTGGACTATCTATTTCAATTGAAGAACCATATCACAGTTTTTTGGTTTAGCTTTTGTTGTTTCTTTAGTTATGGGTGTCTATTAACAACCCTATCTATTGTGTTTATCTAATAGGCACCACATTTGGTTGATTGTAGCTATTCATCTAGTTTCTCAAATGTTGGACATCTAGGAGCCAAAATTGTTGCCTATTAGACTATTCTAGCATGTGAAATATAGTAATGTGATCATCACACCCTAGGGTTCAAGGAAGGCTTTTTTAAGGTCCACATGAATAGCCTGGAGTCACTATTATCTGTCAAATTAATAGAATCGATCATACCTATGTAGCAGATGTGAGCCCCCAAAAGTATACTTCTTCATTAAGCAAGCAACTACACTAACTAGAAAACATTTTTCTTAAAGAATGTCCTATAGGAGTACATACTCAAGAGTGTGTGAAGAAGTTGACGCCCATTTTTGTCATGTATAGTATTTTTTTCGAAGAGATTTGATCCATTGATAGAAGGGGAGCCTTGGTGCAACGATAAAAGTTGTCGTCATGTGACCTTGAGGTCACTGGTTTAAGGCGTGGAAATAGGCTCTTATAAAAATACAATGTAAAACTGCATACTATAGGCCTTTGTGGTCCGGCTCTTCCTCGGATCCCGCATAGGTGGGAGCTTCGTGCATTGGACATGCCATTTTTAAGAGATTTGATCCATTCATCTTGCTCAGCATACAAGTAGGAATTATATAGGACATCAATATATTTGAATGATCCAAACTGTTTATTTTGCCTTTGAAGAAATATTCCGTGTGAATGAAATTTGATTAATATGATAAAAATATTCCGTGGAAATGAAATTTGGTTAATATTATTTAAAAAAAGAGATATGATCACCCATTTCAAATAGGATGAACCAAATTGCTTAGATTTATCGGAACACTTTTTGAAGTATAGCTTCCATTATTTACTGACTGATTCCTTGCGTAATGTAACTTGCACGTCTTACCGCGGTCAGTGCATCATTCCTCACTTGGCCAATGGACTGAACCACCGGTGTCCCAGAGACAATCCCAGCGCATCATGCATGAGAGCTTTAGATAGCCTATTAAGAGACCGAATGAATGACCAACATCACAAAAATGGTTAAAAAGGGCCGCCGGTGTATGAAGGTCCGTCCATATTATTCCCGTAGCTGCCGGTAAACCCCATCCGGTCGTTGGTCAACGGCCGCGTGGAAAATCATCCAAGCTCGGGGAGTTCTTTGAGTGGGACGCCCGAAAAGGATGCTATCCACATATGCACCAAATCTTGGTGAATCGGTCTATCTTATTGAGTTTAATGCAAAAGTTCATTCCTATTAGAGGCTTCTAGCTGTTAGCTTTTTTTTTTTAAATTAGAAGGAAAAAATAGTATGACTCAAATTATCCTACGGTTATTAAATTTGGTGGCATCCGAGGTTCTTCTTATGAATGGATTAGATTATCCAAAGTGGGACCAATTAGGCTATTTACTTTTCGGCGTCCAGAGAACTTTTTGCATTGAGTGCCAATATCAAAGTTCAACCGACAAACAAAATGTCGAAAGCAACCGGAAGCCCTAGCCGTGACCTTATCGTCGGTGGCCAAATGCACGTCCAACTCTGCCATCGCCCCCTATTACCTCCCTTCACCTCCGGTGTATACCCACTCCTCAACCGTCCTTTACTCCGTCATCACCAAAGGAAAAACCCAATCACTGAAATCATCCATGGAAGGCCAGGGTACAGCGTACAGCCGTCACCACCCTCCGCCTACCGGCTGTCGGGAAGACTGCTGGAGCGAAGGTGCGACCTCAACCCTAATCGAAGCTTGGGGTGACCGTCATCTTCAGCTAAGCCGCGGAAATCTCCGGCAGAAAGATTGGAAAGAAGTTGCCGACGCCGTCAATTCCCGGCAAGATTCCCTCAACAAACCCCGGAAAACCGATATCCAGTGCAAAAATCGGATCGACACACTTAAGAAGAAATACAAGGTCGAGAAATCCAAAGTCGCCCCTTCCAAATGGCCTTTCTACCATCGCCTCGATTCTCTTATCGGCACCACACCAACTCCGATTTCTAACAACAATAGCAGTAGAAAGATGTTAAATCCGGTTAAAACGACTCCTTCTATGACGTTCACTGTGAAAAATGTCAAAAATCCTGACATTAAGCCTAATTCCGCTGGATCTTCTTCAAAATCAAGGATGAACTCCGCTGGATTGTCTGAGAGTTCAAGAGGTGTTGATAAGAATGATGATGATCACAATGATGTTTTATATAATAATAATGTTGTCGGTGGTGGTGTTAGGAGGCATCGGCAGGATTCGATGGAGGATTTGCCGGCTGTACCCGGTGGGGGTAGTGCATTTCGGGAGCTTGCAAGGGCGATATTGAAGTTTGGGGAGATTTATGAGAGGATTGAGAGTGATAAGCAGGAGCAGATGATGGAGCTTGAGAGGCAGAGGATGGAGTTCACTAAAGAGTTGGAGTTTCAGCGGATGCAGATGTTTATGGAGCTGCAGCTTGAGGTTGAGAAGATGAAGCGCCCGAAGTACAGTTCTGGTGAGTTTCCAGAACTCCTCTGTGTGCTTTTCCTTAATGTCATCTTCGTATAAAAGGTAATGTCATCTTCTTGAATGTAATAAGTTCATGGTCAAAGAAAACCAGGAAGGATTGTGTGGTAGCAAAACTGTTTTGCTCTTGAACAGCTTGTATCTTCAAATATAACTTGGTCAGCGGTTATGAAATCACCAATTCTTATTGGTCCTCGCTTGGAGACTAATTTTGATTGAGAGAACTCTGGTACTTTGGGTTCATTAGCAGAAGAATATGGTTGTTATACTGGCCTTCTGCTGCCAAGTTAAGATAATCACTGGAAACAATTTCCGCTGCTAGTGAGCTTTTGGACTCCTGGTTTCATATTCATGAATAAATCAATATAATTTTTTTTTCATGTTAATACGTCATCTTTTGTTGAGTTGTGGTATTCGTTCTGTTTCAAATTGTTGGCGTGTTTTATTTTTTGTTTAAAACTGAACTGTTGAGAGAATGTAAGAGGAAATTAGTAATGCAAACTGAGGATTATTTGTTATTCCAGTTTGTTTTTCTTTATAACAGAAAAGGCGATCACTCTGTTGTTCAGTATGGCTTGGTCATTGGTAACTGAAAGCAGCAATTAGTTGGGTCTGTGCTTGGAAATGGTTTTTGATTTACAATCTCCACGCTTTCTAGCCTGGGTAGTATGAAGGTGTACTTGATTCTGTTAAAGGTATTCTTTTATGGTTTTCTCCTTGCATGAATAGGGCATGTGCTTGATCAATTTAAGGTTGAGGTGCTTATAGATCAACTTAGAAGAGAAAGGAGAGTAGGTGGACATTGGTATTTTGCATAGCAGATTATGAGGAAGGAAGATCTATAAGCACCTCAACCTTGGTGCAACGGTAGAAGTTGTCGTCATGTGACCTTGAGGTCACGGGTTCAAGGCGTGGAATCAGCCTCTTGCAAAATGCAAGGTAAGGCTGCTTACTATAGGCCTTTGTGGTCCGCCCCTTCCCCGGACCCCATATAGGGAGGAGCTTTGTGCACTGGGGCTGCCCCTTAGATTCTGAGGAAGGAGATTATATGCTATAGCTGAGTTGTCTTTTTCCTTTGAATGTTTTCAGATTTATGCTCTACCTGTAGGTGACATTAAATAGAAAGCTTCTACCTAGATGATTCTTACGTACTATTGTGTAAGGATGCAATCAAGCAACTTCTTACCGTATCTTAGGCAACCTTTGGTCTTCCATCATGCTAGATATGTGATTAAGATGACCACTTGATTTGCATTCATGAAGTTCTTGGTCACAAATTCAATTACTAGTTTATGTGGGGCTATCCCATGTGAAGATTTTCAAACACGGAGGAGCAAGCGGTATATTATGTTCCAATGGAATTTTGAGAGAGATAAACTCTCTTGATTGATTAGAAAAGGAACTTAATCTTGCTCATATAGCTAGGATGAATGAGGTTCTGTCAACCACACATCCATTTCAACGTGTGCGTGTATGTTTGGCTGAGCTGTCTTTCTCTTGGTTCAGGGCGAGTTCCATTCGTTTGAAGTCTCGGGTAACTATTAATTAGAGATGGTTTTATTATCTTCTGAGTGGCTAAAGTTTCCTTGTCCATTTTGCTCTTTTTTATTGTGGTTCTTGTGGCTTGAAAGGAAACATTATAGAATTTGAAAATAGTTTGTGACATGGATGTGTCTAAGGATTCCAAGATTGATGGCGGGTCAAAGAAGATCAAGGGTGATCTAGCTTTGTATGGCCAAGATTAACCTCAAAATCACTTGGAATATGAGATCATTAGTTATGTAGTCGTAGGCACAAGACGGACCTAGGTGCAATGGGTACGACTTGTGTCACAACCCCGTCGGGCCCACAGCAGTGATATTGTCCCGTGCGCACGCGCACGGGTTTTGCTCTTCCCCCGCGTCCAGGGGAAAACCGGTCACTGCTGTTAAGGGTATCTAGCCTTGCCGGCTCAGGCACCGTGAGGTACCATGGCCTTGTGAGGGGTGGCGAAGCGGAGAAAGCCGTGCGGGCCCCGGCCCAAAGCGGACAATATTGTTACTGTGGACCCCACGGTGCGTGGGGTGTGTCAACTTGCGCCTAGAGTGAGTAGGTGACAAGGCGCAAAATGAAGTATTAAAAAAGAAAAGATCAAAATAAATTCAAAAGTTACAAAAAATTCCAAAAAAAAAAGAAGAAAACATAGAAATATAAATATATGAATAAATACTTGTTAAATGAGTTAAATGGAATTCTAAGTAATAAATTAACATGTGAACAACAATGACCTAAGGTTAAACCAAATAGTCATACACAAAGAAGTAAGTTCAAAAACATACAAATACAATGATAGTGATGTTATTATAATACTAGTCTCCCTGTTATCCCTCAATCCCTGGGAGCCTCGTCATCATCGCCACCATTTTCTTGTAAATCGAGGAATGATAAACATTCAAACAACGGTTACATAAATAATGTAAAGCAAATTGTAGAGTTAACGATTAAAACTTAAGACTTAAGAGTTGTCTTTCTGCATCTCTTCCTCATTAGGAAGATCATGATTGTCATCAGAACTATCTCCCTGAGAGATATAAATATCCTCCTTAGTCTCCTCATTGACGTCATCGTCTTGCTCTTCTCCAACATCCTCTTCTAGTTCTTGTTGAGACTGAGAAATGTGGCTCCCCCTTTGCTCCCTCCTATTCCTCTGGTATTGCCTATTAGATGGAACATCATGTTCACTTGGTCCTTTAGTGAGTTCAACATCTAACTAGGTGAGGTCACACTTGGATGTACTAGATAATTTCCAACATCTTCTTGAACAATTCACTCATCACTTTCTTCTACATCTCGTAACAGAATAGGATCTATATATGTTTGCATTTTCAAACGATCCTTATGTCGATGACGAAGATGCTGATTGTATTGGACGTATACTAGATTGTTCAATGTCTTACCATGTAGCATATTCCTCTTCTTAGTGTGGATCTTAAAAAAAGTACTGAATTTAGAGAATAATGAACATAAGGTTATAATTAAATAAATAATAACTAGTAAGTACTAAATTTTAGTATCTAAGTAGCTTACATTCTTAATGATGCTCCAGTTATGCTTGCAAGGAGATGCACTGTATATCTGAGAGAGGATCTTAATGGTGAATGTTTGAAGATGTGGGGCTTCAGCTCCAAAGTTAATCTACCACTCACTTACAAAAGTTGAAGAAAATTAAAGTTAGAAAAATATCCAAATTTAGTATAGTATAACAATAAAATTTAGAAGTTAAAACATAGAACAATGTAAAACACTTACAAGGGGCTAGGTATTTTCTCTTACGTATTGCCAAACAAGCCTCTAGCATGTTTATAAGTAGATATCTCATGTACTACCATGATAACCACCTCTTCATCATATAGCCTACCAATGGCATGCATTAGACCATTCTTGATGTCACTTTTGCGCTCAATTTCAATGTCATAGTCGCTGTAGAAGGATGGGTTGAGGTAGTATTCAGCTACATGCAAAGGCTGGTGAAGTTGAGAATTCCATCTATTGTTTATGATCCCTTAAATATGGGTCACTTGACGCTCATCTCTTGCTAGATTGGCTTCAATATTTTGTTTGGCCATGGCTATAGCCTCAAAGATGTATCCCATCATTAGCTTCTCCTCACTGTCTATCACCCTCAAAACCTCTATAAGTGGGGCCATGATCTTCAAACAAAAGATGATGTGGTTCTAGAAGCTGGTACCTAACACAATTCTTTTAGCTCTTTTATCTTTAGGCCTTTTTGGCCATTTACTGTTCATCCACTCCGAACAATGGAACATTGCCCTCAACTTTGTCTTCAAGTTATGAATGCTTTCTAAACTCAAAAAGTTGGTAGCGTAGCGCATCACTGCAAAGTCTGATCAAATCCTTATTCTCCTTAAATCTTCTCATAAGATGAAAGACGTGTGGTTATAAATAAACACTGTCAATTTGCCTATGTCCGCTAACATCAGATCTATGCAGTATGCTGCATAAGAGGGCCAATATAAATGTGGCCTACTCAACATTAACTCCCTTCCTGCAGCCACGTAGTTGGAAGCATTCTCAGTTGTGACCTAAACTAGACAAAGGTAAAATTATATAGGGTGAACTTGCATCATAAACAAGCTAAATACTAAACAAATTATAGATATAAAACTAAATAATTACCTGAACTACATTGTTCTCTCCAACTTCATCTATCACCTTCTCCAGCATGTCAAGGATTAAGTTTGCACTTTGGACATGCGTAGATCAATCAATAGATTTTAAAAAAACTGTCCCAGTTGCACAGTTCACTAGAAAGTTGACAAGGGTGCAACCTTTGCTGTTGGTCCACCAATCCGACATAATAGAACATTGATACCTTAAAAAGCATAAATAAAATTGCTTGTAAGTTATTAAGTCACTTTATTGTTATCTTGAGAGGAATATACAAGGGTGTGAAAAAGAACATTGAACACATACCTAATCCAATTAGCTTTATGTTGTTCTATGTATTCTTTTGTCTTTTGTACTTGCTTCTGAAGAAGACTCACCCTTAACTCGTGATACAAGGGTGCCTTGAAACCTTAGTCACATAAGTTTATAAGATTGTAAGAATAGGTAAAAGGCTAAAACAAGTGTTAAACTATTAATATTTAAAGTATAAGATATATATACCTGTGTCATGTGGCGCAATTGCCTTTAACATGGTTTGAAAGGAACGACAACAAACAGAATACAATGCTATTTTCATAGAGCCAAGAGGCAATGTAATTGTATGCTCTTGTCCTAAACTCTTTCTGATAAGCTTTGTTCATTGTCGTCTACTGCATGGGTGTCTTTCCCTTATCCTGGGCCTCAAGCAAAAGAGATAGTCAATAGGCCCCTTTGTTGCTTGCTGTGTGGGTGCTTTTTCCTTGTGCTTCTTGCTTCTAATGGAAATACTACCAGCCCTAGTATTGTCAATCTCCTCCACCTTGTCATCATCCTCATTATTATGCAAGCCAAATAAATTCTCTGGCCTCTCCATCTCCTTTATTATTCTCTCTTTGTTCTCTTTCTTTTTCTTTGATTCATTTATATAATCTAATATCTTCTTAGATATGTCAGGAGTGATAAGAGATCATTTTTTTGCATTTTTGTGACTGCCCGTCAAATGTTGTTTCATGTAATTGAAAAAAAAAGAAAAACAGGTAAAGAAAAACCATGAAACAAGACCATGGAAATGTTGATTTTAGCTATATAATGTAAACCTATGGATTTATTTCACAAAAAAATTAGAGAAAAAAATACTGATATATATCACAATTTTTGGTAAAAAATATAGGAAACTGAAAAAATAGTAAATACTATATTAAATCTATGAGAAGAAATGGAAATGATGAAATTGAGTTTTCATTTTTAGCATTAGAGTGTAGATATGTTGACATTTTAGACAAAAATCAAGCATTGATCATTAAAAATGAACAAATGGGCATGGTTTTTACGCTTTGAATTTAGAAAAGGAATAATAGAGAAATATCCAACAAAAAACTGTAATTTCTTACCTTTAATCACTTTAAGAAAGCTTCAATCGCCAATGGAAGACGAGGATGGTCGCAAGAAGAAGAAAGGAAGTTTGGGAAGAAAAAGAAGAAGAAGAAAGGGAAAAATAAGTGTTTTAAATCACTTATGGTGCGCCTAGAGTCACGGGCATAGAAAGAGCAAGGCACAAGGCGCAGAAAGTCGGGCAACTAGGTGTGCCTAGTTGCACTATGTCTTAAACCCACTGCACCTAGCCTTGGTCGAGTCACATGGCTGCGCCTTTTTGAACCTAGCAACTAGTTGCGCTTAAGACTACATAGATCAATAGCATGATTGGTCATGGATGTGACGACATCTTTAACATAAAGCTTTTGAATGATTTTGATCATCCAAAACAAGACGGTTTTATTCGTTAGATCAAAGATGTTTAAATTTAGATGTCCCAGTTCAAATCTTGAGAATTTCATGGGCAGATGTTAGTTGGACGTCTTAGATGGATTCCTTGGGGGCCAAGTATTGACTAGTCAAAGTTTCTAAGCTTAAAAGGGCAGCCTCGGTGCACAAAGCTCCCGCCTATGTTGGGTCTGGGGAAGGGGTGGACCACAAGGGCCTAAAGTACACAGCCTTACTCTTCTAAGCTTGAAGAGTAAAAAAAGGGGCCCTGCAAGCCTTTCTGATGTAGGACAACGTGCAAAATGACCTAATCTATATGCTGAGATCATATCACAATTAACTTAAATAAGAAAACAAAAATTGAACTACGTTGAATACTTCAACATGTAGAAAATCAATCTTAATTAACATGAATGCCCTACAACGAGTTACAGGATCTACAGACTGCCTTAGATCTCTACCGATTAAGGTAATCGAAGTTTCAATTTGGATCGTCCCTCTAATTGATGAACAGTGCTGATTAAGCTTTGGATCTCGAGTTCTGGAAATTTATGTAGGATAAGAATTCTAGGTTATTACTGATGCAAATCATGTAACCACGTGCAGCTAAGAAATTGTCTTTTAAAAGGCAAGGTAGAAAAGTACTGATTTATGGAACAGGATGAAACATAAATGATTCGGCCTTGTACCAAATGCAGCTTTATTCCCACAGGAAGGAAGCTACAACGAGGAATTCACCAAGTCTAAAGAAATTTTCATTCATTATACTTCAAAAACTACTTACACAAAAGAGAAAAAAAATCCTAAGTAGGGGACATCCAACCCTAATCTAGAAAAAGACATAATTGCCCCCATTTAAGTCAAGACACACTAAGAAACCTAATACCCTTAGTGGTAGATATCCCAAGTAAACTAAACTATAACATAACATAAAAAATAAAATAAAAACGTGGGATGATGTTCCCCATCAATCTTCCCTGCTGAAAAGACTTCGACCTCGTAGAAGTACGAATATTGAACCTCCCAAGTGTACGTGTGCCAAATGCGAGGTCTTCAAATACATATACATACACTTGGCTCATCAGTAAAAGTCCTCAATGTATGTAGCTTCCCTATTGTGGGGTCTTCAAATAGTGCCTACATACATGGGTCTTCAATCATCTCTTACACGTTTATCTTCGTAGGGTGAGAACTTCACTGTAGTACATACACATGTGTAAGAGGTCTTCTGCTCTTAAGGACTTGAAGAAATAGGGGCCCTCCTCTGTCGCCTTTGATATGTCCTAAAGTCACATCCAGGGTAGTGATTATCATCATGATCGCCTTGTGGTGAAGGCAGGGCTCCTGGTGTAGTAAACTATCAATAGTAATCCAGAAGGTTTGGATCGAGTTGGTTAAGCTCGTACTCTTTGATTTAGGTACAATCAAAAGCAGGCCTATTCTTCTACTTGACAAGGATTTTTCGATAACCTCCTTGTCTAGTAGACACTATTTGATCATCAAGTATGTCCTCTATCTACTCTTTTGCAGAATGAACTTGTGGCTGCAGAGGTAATGGCTGTGTGGGTGGGGCATGGGGCCAAGGGCTTAGGATGGGCTAGCTGGGATAAGTGCTCGGGTTAGGATTAGGGTTATGGTTAAGACTAGGATCAATGGGTGACCTGGTGGGGTGACGAAAAGGAACTAGATCCCCCATATTAAACATTGAACTAATTCCCCAATTTGGAGGAAGATCCAAGATATAAGCATTATCCCCTACCCTCAGTACTCTAAAGGGACAGGCACTGCAAACTTGTAATTTTTGAGCGACTCCCTATGGAAATTGTTTAGGCCTTATGTGGACCATGACATGATCACTTGGCAGCAATTCCTTATATCTCCTGTGCAAGTCTGTAGCAAATTTTTATTTATCATTACTTAAATTAATTATTCTTTTGATCTTAGAATACAAATCATTTATATGCTATTGAAAGGACTAGGCTGACTCAGATAGCCTATGTGATGTTGACATGGGTATGAGATCTACAAGCATCCTAGGCTTGTATTCGTGAATGACCTCAAAAGGACACATACCGGTTGTCCTAGTAACAGAATTATTATATGCGAACTCAGCAACTGGTAAAACAATGTCCCAACTCCTAATGTGTTCTCCCACTAAGCACCTCAACAATTCCTAGGCTTCGATTTAGAACTTTTGTCTGACCATCCGTCTGTGGGTGATAAGCAGAAGAGAATTGAAGCCTAGTGCCCCATCATATGCCATAGTGTCTTCCAATAATATTAACAAACTTGACATCCCTATCAAGTACTATGGACTTTGGTAACTCATGTAACCGGACTACTGATTAAAAAGAAAAATACTGGCAATCTTAGACGCGTTAGCTGTCTTAGAGCAAGGAATGAAGTAGGTCATTTTAGAAAAACGGTCCACCACGACATATATGGAATCATGCTTCTTGGTAGTCATGGGTAGTCGTAGCATAAAATCCATGCTCAGATCTTGCCACCGAGCATGTGGCACTGGCAAAGGGGTGTACAATCTTGTATTCTGTTTGTATTGCTTTACCAGTTGACAAGTATGATAATGCCCAATGATATTGGCAATATCTTGTTGGAGGCTAGGCCAAATAGAATCTATCAGAGATGAGCAATTGTCTTGTCATGACTGAAATGGCCACCGCTCCGTATATCCATCCTGCAGGAGGTCTCAAATGAGAAAATCACTCAAGGAAGTGCAGGAAATACACAAACGAAGGCCTCTAAGCATGTATCCATCCTGTAGGAGGTAGTTCTTAGCACTCTGTATCTGACCCTTAATCAATGATGTGTAAACCTCTTCAAAATTCGGGTATGATGGATAGTCCTCTCTCAAACGCTTAAATCTAGTGACCTCAACTTGTAAGGTGTAGTAATGCTACCTTACGACTTAATGCATTTGCAGGTTTGTTCTCTACACCTAACTTATGCTTAAGCACAAATGAATATTCCTGAAGGCACAAATGAATATTCCTGAAGAAATTCAACCGATTTGGCATTCTGCAAATTTAATTTCTTTTGGGAGCAGAGGTATTGTAGGGCCTCATGTTCAGAGAATAAGACAAATTCGTTTGGCAATAAGTAATCCTTCTAATATTGTAATCCCTAAACGGCTGCGTATAACTCTTTGTCATAGGTGGACTATTTTTTCCGCGTGTCATTTAATTTCTCATTGAAAAATGCCCTGGGGTGACTCTCTTGACTTAGGGGGTTTCTTTAACCGCACATATTGAGTGTTTCTGTTGGCATATCTTGTGTAATGTCTCCTTTGATATCTTTTGTGATATCTGATATATGTGTCATATGTTTTGTGATATTTGAGATTATGTGAGATATGTTTTGTGATATTTTTCGTCATATCTGAAATATGTTTGAGAGATTTTTTATTAATATTTTCTAATAAAAACAATGCATCAAGCAATCTGAATGCATTGACCCTCAAAGTATGGGTAAATCAGAGCCGTTAATGTGGATCGAAAATCATCGGATTCTCATAAATCTCAAATGGATGGCCAGCACAAGATGTAAATCTGCACTAACCATTCATATGTTTTAGGTGGGCTTAAGCAACTGCTGTTAGTTAAGGTTAAAGAGAAGGAGACGGGTTCTAAGTTGATAGAAATCTGAGATGGGTGGTGATGGAGAAGAAGGGAGTTTTGTAGTTGCAGGAGTGGAGAGGGTGGACGTGGGTATTGAGAGCAGTGTAGTTTATTGACCAATGCTTTTAGTATTAACGTGGGGCCCATGATTTGGTGACCGGAGCCATTGAATTTGCTAGGTCTTGTGTTGTCTAACCTAGGATCCAAAATTGGACATTCTTGATACCTTGACTACCAAGATTGTGCATGTTGTTTGCAAGCATTTTGATCCGTCCACTAACAGTAGAGGACAGTAGTAACTGGGGCCATCCACTGAAGAAGATTTTTAGCATCGCCTATCTAAGGTGGGACCAGCAGATGAACGGGTTGATCACCCAATAGTTGAATCCCATTATCTATCTTGAATCCTTGGATGTAGAATCATCGAGAAAGCTCCATGATATGAGATAGCCAGATGGTTATGATGCCAACTACTCATCTTTGGGCCTGCATTCTAAATAATTGATAACTTCAAAAATCTTCTTCGTTGATCCATCTTGACCAATTTGTTTGTTGAACTTTAACTACCATTGTTTTGAAATGTTGTGAGACATCTATTCTTTCACCCAAAAATTGTGGTTAGGATCAACTGGTGATAAGATTTCAGTGCACGATCTTTCTATGATATGGCCCACAACTAAAATCTAGCCCCTATGAGACCTTGAAACATGAGAAATGCCTAGCCATAAGTTTTGGGACAATTTGCATGGAAGAGAGAACTTTTTGATGATCTAATCTGTTCATTTGATTGTTTCAGCTTTGATTATCCTGGAAAGAAAATATCACGATGATTGGTTTATCCTAGCATTGAAGAACCCTATTCTTGGACTTGAATTTATATGTTCTAACAATCATTTCTTAATCAAGTGTACAATGAGATGCTAGAATTATCCAATCTGCACTCTTTTGTAAACTCCTATTCTTCCAAAGCTAGAAAAATTAGATGAACTGGTGGGATCATCCAACGGTGCGCGCATTCATGCAAAACGTTGGACGACGGCATGATCAATAGAAATTTACATATGCGCAGGATAATAATACACCCAGTTGCAAGTAAGATTTCATACATATTTAACTGCTGTATTCTCTCCTTATTATAGTGAGCTTCTTTATGGTGAGACACCCATTTCTTCTCTCTCTAAAAAACATGTTTTGAAGTTTATTTTTCTCTTTCTATAAACAAGCAGATTTTACACTATGAGAAGGGGTTAGCATATCTCTGATAACACTAAACACATCAAGTGCGATAATGCTAAATAAACTTGATATCTCACCTATGCCCAAGATATTATAGTTAAATAAACTTGATATCTCACATATGCCTAAGGTATCATTGTTAAATAAGCTGCACATTTGAGTTATGGCATGATATCTCAGAAATGCCCAAGAAACATAATTAAATAAGCCTTGCTTAGAACTCCTTTGCATTGCACGTCACTTCAAAAACCCTTGAGAAGTCTAGTAAGATCATCATCGGAGCTTCAACCATTTGCTCTTTGATTTCTTTGAATGCTTTGGATGTAGTGTTTGTCCATTCAAACTCCCCCTTCTTCATGCACTCAATAATGGGAGCCATAATGGAACTGAACCCACGGATGAAGCGACGATAGAAGGTCGCTAATCCATGGAAACTGTGGACCTCATGAATATTTTGTCTCTCCCTCCACTCCACAACGAACCTCACCTTCTCTGGATCTGTAGAGATGCCCTGAGAAGAAACTACAAATCCTAAGAAAATAACCTATTGGGAAGCAAATGAACATTTCTTAAGATTTGCATATAGCTTTCTATCCTCAGCGTCTCACAGATTTGCCTCAAGTGGATGAGGTGCTATTCCTGGCTTTGACTATAGATCAAGATGTCGTCAAAGGGCACAACCAGGAACTTGTGAATAAATGGCCTTAGCACGTGTGTCATGCTCCTCATGAATGTAATAGGGGCATTTGAAAACCCAAAAGGCATTACCATCCACTCATATAAACCATCCTTTGTCTTGAAGGCAATCTTCCACTCATCCCATAGACGAATATGGATTTGGTGAAAGCCGCTCTTAAGGTCAATCTTTCAAAAGATCGTGACACCCACCATCATGTTTAGCATATCGTCAAGCCTTGGTATGGGAAATCGATACTTGATCGTGATTTTATTGATTGTTCAATCTTGGGCGTGAGCAGTTCGGGTATAACACAAGGACTAAAACTCTCCCCAATGAAACCTTTCCTTAGTAATTCATCCACTTGTTGCTTCAATTCAGCATCCTCGGTGGGATTCATTTTGTAGTGGGGAAGGTTTGGAAGACTTGATCCGAGGTTCAGATCGATATGATGGTGAATATTCCTCATGGGAGGTAACTCATCAGGAAAAACATCTTGATGCTCATGTAGAACGGGTGCTACCTCGCTAGGATACTCAAGAGTCTCTTTTGCCACTAGGGCATAGAAGAAAAGCTCATCTCTAATATCCCTCGCAAATGCGGCGGTGCTGACAATGTGTAGGCCTTTGCCTTTCTCCTTGCCCTCCATGATTGCTCTGTTGTTGCCTTCTTTTTTGCTCAGGTGGTGCTTTGGGTGATAGAGGATTGAGTTGGATCCTCTTGCCGTCATGTAAGAAAGAGCACGAATTAGACCGGCCATAAATAGTAACGTCCATATTATAAAGCCGTGGTCTGCCTAAAATAATGTGACATGCATTCATAGGTATCACATCACACCATAAGATATCTTTATATGTTAGAAATTCAATGGGAACTTGGCACCTTTGAGTAACTGGGAGTGATGAAGAAGCATCAACTTACTCAACTTTGTAAGGTCTAGGGTGGGGAAGGGGTGAAAGTCCTAAGCGGGAGATAGCATGGGTGGATATTATATTCATGTTGCTCCCACTATTGATGACAACTTTACAATTCTTTTCGCCACTTTTGACATATGTATGAAAAATGTTCATCTTACGCCAATCATCACTAACCTTTGGGTGCGCAAGAGCACACCTGACTACTGTCACACATGGGCTATTATGCTCCCCATGGGACCTACAGGTCTCTTGAGCCATGGCAACTCTCTGAATATTTGCCTGGTGGGCCTCCTCATTGCTGGCCTCACCAGTGGGTTCATAAACCTCCTCAGGCCATCCTTCATATGCATTGTCCACATCCTTCCCTTCTATAAATAGGGATTCAAGGGGGTCCTAGTAGGGCATTGTGCAGTAATATGTCCTAATCCTTGACATCAATAACACTTAGTGTTGCTGTTTACCCTTGAACTCTCTCCTGACACAACCTTTCCTTTATTGACGTTAGATGTCGCAGTCGCTCGAGTTCTAGGTTGTTTATTCCCAAATATGGATTTAGCCTCGGATTCATATTGCTTAGTGGGTTGCTGTTTGAGATATTGCTCTAATTCTTGCACTATCTATTAGGCGCGATCTAAGGAATTTATATCATGGAGAATGAGGTCTTATTGAAGCTCAAGGGGAAGGCCTATCCTAAACCTAGACAAGGTCATACATTATAACTCATCATAAACTCATTGAACTGAGCAATGTATTCAGTGACAGATAGACCTCCTTGACATAAGTTTTGCCACTGATCTAGTAACCTAGAATGGTAAGACAAGGGAACAAATTTCTATGTCAGCCTATCTTTCATGTTCTCCCAAGTGGAAATGGGTGGACGCATGACTGTGGCTTGTTGACGCTCCAAATTGGTCCAGGAGAGGCTTGCTCGACCAATTAGTTTAATCTTAGCAAACTAGACCCGCTACTCTCTGGACATTTTATATCAGTCAAAGTAATGATCCATGTCCGAAAGCCATCAAGAAATCGCTTTAGATTTAGTTCTCCATCATAGGTAGGGGCCTCAAGCTTGACTGATTTTAGGGCCCAACTTTTAGTGATATGTGGCTCATAATTGATATGATAGTGATTACCACCTTCTCTGTGGTTACCTTGCTCTTGCATGCTTAGTCTAGCACGTGCATTACCTATGAGAGGTTCGGGTCATGACTTTCACTCAATGTGGGTGTTGATTGTTTTACCGCAAGTGCACGGGCTATTGTAGGGTAGCTTATGCAAGTACGGATTGATCCCTCGAGGACTTGATTTAAAATGATGGAGTTTCAATAAAATCTAATTATTTACAATTAAAAATAAATCACTCAAAATTACTGGAATTATTAAAATGAGAATCAATGTTCATATCTAATAAACTTCTCAAAAATACAGAATTTCCAGTTCTTAAAGAAAACGAACAAAATCAAATAATGAGAAAAACTACTTCCCTAGATCAATTTTCATCAAAATCTTCACTTCTGGTCTTCTAAAAGATGATCCTCCTTTACAGATATCTTCAACCCATTCTTGATTAGTGATCCACCAGTTGGATTTGTCAGATTCCTTAAAATCAAAGAGATTTGGGCTAAATTGTAATTTCAAGATTTGGACGGCTCAGATTGATTTCTGGATTTCAGATAGAAGATCAGATGCGTTGGTTATGTCTAGGGATGTCCTAAGAATGATCCTGTAAAATTAATTTGAAATCAGATGAGAAAATAAGGAGAAATTGAAGATTTGGTTTTGATTAAGGCTAAACCGTTGATGGGTTAGGCCTTAATTAATCTGGTATAGATTAGGCAGTTCCTGGATAAGAAAAACGCAGATAAAACAGAACCGGAATAACTGGGACACAGATGTAAATAAACTGAAGACAGATGGAATTAACAGAAAAGAACATATTTGTAATTTCTGTTAAAGAGGGAGGGCAAACTTGGAATTACATGAAAAATCTGGTTTTTAGAAAAAAAAAAAAACCAGGAGACCCAACAAAGAAGGGAGATGGGGAAGAGGAAGAAGGGGGAAAAGGAAGAGGAGAGGAAGAGAGAAGAAGAGAGGAGGGGAAAAGGAGAAGGCAGAGGAGAAAAACCCGACTTGGGTTTTCACTTCTGGGCCAGTCGGTGAAGATGGGAATGCGGGAAGGAGGGAAGATGGGAGAAATGGGAGAATGGAGAGAGTTGGGTACGGTTGGGTGTAGGGAAAAAGAGGTTGGGAAAGAGAGGAAGAAGAAAAGTGAGAGGAGAGAATAGAATGGTGAGAAAGTTGGGTACGTTGATGGTGAAGGTGGGTGGTGCGGTTGAAGAAGAGGGAGAGAAGGGAGAAGGAGCTGTGTACGGTTGGGAAAGAAGAGGTTGGGAAAGAGAGGGGAGAAGAGGTCTGGGGCAGTGGAGGCTGGGGAGTGAGAGAAGGGAGTAAAGAGGAAGACGAGAAGAGAGAAAGAGAGGTTGGGATGAAAAGAAAGAAAGAGGAGAAGCTGGGTACGGTTGGGGAAGAGAGGAAGATGGGAAGAGGAAAGAATAGCATGGTGAGAAAGGAGAAGAAGAGTAAGGAAAAAGTGGGTACGTGAGAGTGAGGAAAGAAAAAAAAAAGAAAAGGAAAGAAGGAAAAAGAAAGAAAAAGGAAAGAAGGAAAAAGGAAAAGGAAAAGGAAAAGGAAAGAAAGAAAAGAGAAAAAGGAAGGGAAAAAGGAAGAGGAAAAGGAGGAAAAAGAAAGAAAAGAAAGAAAAAGAAAAGAAAAAGAAAAAGAAAAGGTAAGAAAGAAGTGGGGGAAAGGGTTGCCTTTTTCTCCATGATTCTAAATTTACCTCCATTGTCTTCTAGGAAACTATCACATCCATCTTCATGGGTGATCTGATCCATCCATTGCCCTTTAAGATGATCTACACCGTTATCTTTTAATCACAGCCGTTCGTGCGTCCTTTGGTTGATCTGCAAAAGAATAGACTAAATTAGACTCATCTGAACCGTACATTAGTCATCTAATGAGCTCTAATGATCATCTGACCGTTGATTTTGACAAATTAAGGTTTAGATGGTCAATTGGATTTATATTCAAAATCAAGCTAAGTTTTGTAAAATTGAACGGTTAGATGATCTAATTGAAAGCTAAATTAGGGGAATTTTGACCAAAATTAAACACTTAACAGTGGGAACCCTGGTCATCTAATCGCGCTGTAAGTTCAACCTGCTAGTTGATTACACGATCATTCAACTCAGCCAACTGGGCCTGAATTTCTTGAAGGATTTTGCTGAGTTGTGAATGCACTGGCTGGTAGGACTGACCAGTATGGGTGGACATATACTAGGATGCCTTGACATTTGACAACTAAACACCCTTCGACTCTATGGTAAGTACCCTAAACCTATATGCAATGCTCTAAATCTAAATGAAATGACATTACAAGACCTGGAGAATGCAACTAAACACAATTATCTATAATGTGCTTCGCAGAGTTTGTTATCAGTCGAGCTATGCGGTTAGCTCGTTGGGGGTTGCAAGGGGTGGTGCGCTCTTGCTGGAGGCTCGGGGTCCAGGGAAGGGGCGGACCACAAGGGCCTAAAGTACACAGCCTTACCTTGCATTTTGCAAGAGGCTGTTTTCACGCCGTGAACCTGTGACCTCAAGGTCACATGACGACAACTTTTACTGTTGCGCCAAGGCTTCCCTTCATATATTAACAGCAACTAAACAAAAAGAACGGATGATGATATACTGTATGAAAAATACCAAATTCACCCTTGCATCGGACAAAGATCTCGCGACAATCAAACTATTATGATTGAGAGAAGCAATTTCTGTGGATTCTTGAACTTAAGAATTTGTGTGATTTATCTGAAGTGTTGCAAAACACCTCAATTTGTGAGAAACACCTCTATCATCAGCATGAATACCCATCCTTTCTGACTAGTAGCAATAAGCCTAATTGTAAGATGAAATTGAAAGATGTGAACCATTCTTCAACCAAAACTCCAAATAATGGTAAGTTTTAAATGGTAATATCTCCTATATCATCCTATCTTGGGGCAGAAGCAAAGTGCTCCTTTACAATTTTGAGCCGTTTCCATTGCCCAATTCCCCAGGTCTACTAAAAATTTGTTGCTATCTCAAAGTATGAAACTGACTAACTGTTGAAAATTATGAAATTCCCCCGATTGTTGAAAGTTATGGAAGTGCCAGCAAGTATATATCTCAATTGTTCACCTCCGCCTCCTTTGGTAAACAGTGAGCCCTATCATTTACATCCAATTTGGAGCTAGAGAACTTTCAGGAAGTGATTCTATTCATTGGACAGACGGGTCCAAAGATTTACTTATTGGTTTCTGGTAAAAATGTATTCATTTGACTTTAAATTGCTAGTAATGTGTATTGGTCCTTCGACCTTGCAGGTCCAGGAAATCTACTTTTGCGTACAACACTTTCTGGCCTTATGGTTAAGTCGTGACAGCTTTTTGTCTTGTTGGCTTTTTCAGTTTGATGAACTGCTTAAGGCTAGTAGAAGCTTGAAGCACATTTCTCAAGAAAAAAGATCAAATCAGAAAAAAAAATAAAAATCTAGATATCTATCCAGGTTTATTTATATTGGCCTAAGTCAAACTCATTTGTTACTCCTTTTCGTTCATACTCTTATTTAGATGTTTCCATCTGTTGAGAAAAAAGTTTGGAAGGAGCACCCTCTTGCTAGGTTTAGGGGAAATCATAAATTTTTTTCCATGTATATAGATGGTTCAGTGATCAAGGGCATTACTGTGGATCATTTTGGGTATCCAGAGTGATATATTTGGGTTTTGGGCAACAGGATTCCATAGAAGGTGAATTATTGATGTTTAAGCGGCATTGGGTTCTGGCACACATGCTTGATGCAACTGCATGTGGTGGAAAACGATTTGCTCATTGCCATTACATTGATGTCTATTTCCCTTTGGTATGGTTGCCAATGAGCTTGGCAAATGATGAACTTCATTGATGACTTTGGTATCTCTTTCAAGCATAAGCAACATTCTGCTAGTAAGCACTTCACTTTGCTTGCTAAGGAAGGAAAATACTGTGCTTATTAAATTGTGAATCTGATGGGAGTCCACTAGCAGCCTCTTTTAGTACTGCATTTGTCTGGGTCCTGTATGTTTCCGGTGTAGACAACCATGGTAACTCTAGTTTAAGTTTGGTCATTCAAAAAGATGAAAAATAGAAGAAGAAAGAAATATGGCTCATTGGCAAAAGGAGAACCCGTGGTTGCAGGGAAATCTACCCTGGATGAGGAAGCCAGCTTGTAGTTTGTCTGGATTTGTCAGGGTTCTGAATGTTTCCAGTATAGACCACCTTGATAACTCTACTTTAAGTTTCATCATTCAAAGAGATAAAAGAAAAACAAAGAAGAAAGAAATATGGTTCATTGGCAAGAGGAGAAACTGTTGTTGCTGGGAACCTGCAGATCAGAAGCCGGAAGTGAAGTGGCTTCCCCATATCATTGCCTTCGAATGTGTTTAATGTCCTCTGAGTTTATCCATGAGTGGCAGTTGAGAAATCTCCATTTAAGGAAGCAAGTAAATATGTTCAAATAATCAATTGCCTCCCGTGTAACTTCTATTTATGGATGGTTGAAAAGGTACTTTACAGATCGTTTGCCGATTCTCTTGCTCACATTTGCAGTCATTCATCTAGTCTGCTAGATATAAGAGTATTTAGGAATGTTGTTCCATTTTGATTATGATGGTAATGTTGGTGGATCATTGAGACTAGGTTTGGCAAATTGAGAGGTTTAAAAGTGAATTCATGATTGGGATCAAGGAGACATTAGCAGTCCTCAGTAAGGAAAATTAGTTGAGCTTGATACTTAAGAGAAGAAGAGGTAATGATATGTGCTGTCATTGGTGGAAGGAGAAAATGGATCTAATCAGCACATATTCGATTATGACTTTGTTGTATCAGAAATGATATTTTGATTTCAACCTGCTTAGACCACCATGCTTGAAGGTCTGTGATAGGAGTTCCTTAGGATACTGTCTAAGGGTAGGAAGATGCTCCTGGGCAGAAGCTATATTGGATTGCTTTGTATGTGGGGTCTGGGGAAGGGGCGGACCACAAAGGGCCTATAGTACTCAGCCTTACCTTGCATTTTGGATAATGCAGTTTTCCAATTTAGGGATCTTGGTCTTCTTTCAAAATATAGTCTGTACAGACTGACTCTCTTAGATTTTCTACCAGATCTTCTATGTTATCTTAGTTTTTCACTTTTTCCAGAAATGTGCATTTTCCATGTGAAATGTGGGTTCTTCTAAGCATTTTTTGAGCTCTTTGAATCAGATTTGGTGTGAGTTTTGGAAAATTTTCTTTATTGCTTATAGACAAAGTGTTCGAGTAACAGTTGGTTCTTAGAAAAAAATCAGTTGTATACATGTCCGAAGAAGATACTTCCCTCTGTACCTAGTATCCTTGTGACCTAGCTCCTTTCTTCTTTTCTTTCTCATGATAGCAGTTATCCACTTCAAAATGTCTGAGTTCCAGGATAATGTTGGTTACCTTAACTATGTTTATTTATGGGAGCTGAGGTTAGTGTGATTTGTTTTGTGTAAATTTCCTTATGCTATGTATCATTCACTGCTTGATTTTGGAGGCTAGAAGACCCCCTTTTCTTGGTAGCTAAATGTGGTCTGAACCACTATCTAAATACTCCCTCCGATTAAGCCTTGTATCCCGAGTTGACTCCTTTTGCTAGTGATGGGCTTTAGAATCATGTCCATGTTTTACCCTACCTAATCACCATCATGATTTACAATTTATGTTAATATGCTTTGTCATCTAAGTACTTAGTCTAGCTGAGCCAAGAGAACCCCTGTTAGTGGTTGAATTTTGGTCTGTATGTACATCTGGAAACATAAGCTAGGACATCCCTATCATGGTTGCACCCTTAGGGCCTCCATCACAAGGTCAAAGATAAAAGTATTTCGGATTGTATTGTCTATATGATTTTTATTCTGTTAGTTTTCTACAGTAACTTCTAGGAGTGTAGTTGTCACTAGTCTTTCAATCTGAATCCTCCATTCTCAGAGCAGTTTAAGATTGGCGGGGCCAAATTCTTCACCCAAACTGGGCTATTCAAAAAAATTCTTGATTCTCTTTTATTCCAGGGAGGCATTAACTCCAGTTCATGGTTTGATCACCATTCTTGTCTCGAATCCAAGATATATGATGGTGATCTGTCTTAGTCATACACTATGCACTAAGTCGAAGTGGAATAGATCATCATAAACCCAATTGACAATAATGTAACAGTGTGTTAGTCGCCTAGTTCTTATTTGACTGTGTTAAAATGTTACATGGAATACTTCTGTTGCACCCTTAGGGCTTCCATCACAAGGTCAAAGATAAAGTATTTACGATTGTATTGTCTATATGATTTTTATTCTGTTATTTTTCTACATTAACTTCTAGGAGTATAGTTGTCACTAGTCTTTCAATCTGAATCCTCCATTCTCAGAGCAGTTTAAGATTGGCGGGGCCAAATTCTTCACCCAAACTGAGCCGTTCAAAAAAATTCTTGATTCTCTTTTATGCCAGGGAGGCATTAACACTAGTTCATGGTTTGGTCACCATTCTTGTCTCGAATCCAAGATATATGATGGTGATCTTAGTCATACACTAGCACTAAGTTGAAGTGGAATAGATCATCATAAACCCAATTGACAATAATGTAATGGTGTGCTAGTCACCTAGTTCTTATTTGACTGTGTTAAAATGTTACAGGTAGTACTTCTGTGCATTGATCTATCTCTTTCAATTGCTAGCCCTTCACTTAGCTCTGCCTCAGGACTTCTTGTTTATTGTCGCCATTTCGAATTTTTGCTGATCATGACTTTTTCTGCCGCAATCTCTACTTGGAGTTTCTCGTAAATGAACTTGAGCTTTGAGTTCGCATGTTTACACCTGGCAGAGGTTTTCTTGCACTCACATGCTGATTCAGTCTTGGAATTGGTTTTCCTTTGTTACCAAAATAAGAGACCATGGCTGGGAAGATATAAAACCTTTGAGAGTTAAATAGGATCCTCAAATATTCTAATCTGTCTAAAAGATATTCTTAGGAACGTCATATTAGGGATTCATTGTTGTTTGGTGTTTTATACGAGAAGAAGGAACTTGTATCATTCATATCTGTGTTACTAAGTCTTGAATTGAGGGGTTATCTATATCTTTTGCTCCACCAATTATATTTGCAGTTCAAGTGGAGTATAATTTCCCGTTGATATCTCTGTAGTACTACAGTAAAGTACAATAAATTAATAGCCTTGGGCTGGAGGCCTTTTAATGAGTTGGCAGGATTTTATTTTATTGAAAATCAATAAGTTAATATATATGGAATCCTCTTTGTTTGTAGTATTTTATTGGAAAATTTCAAATCATTTTTGTCCCCTGCACTCTCTGTTTTTCTCTACAAGACTACTCTCTATCTCTCTTCCTTTCTTTCTTGAGTCACTGTGCATTTGCTCTTGGTACCTGATTTTCCTCCGCCCTTCTAGTTTTTTCTCAAAAGCTAAACAAATCTCTCTCCATCTCTCTTTCTCTCTCTCTTGCTAGAAACTGTGAGCTCAATCCTTAATTAGTGAAAGGCATATTTATTCTGTCCTTTGCTAAGTTTGCTGAGATAATTAACTTATCACGTTTTAGCCCAAGTTGGGGCTGGACAAATTATTTTATCTTAGCACTCTTATAATGGATGAATTGCGAAAACTTTTACTATATGCCCTTTCATTAATTGCATTAAGTGGTAAAGCTCCTTAAAATCGTTGATTTTCCAATCTGCATTACGTATGATTTTGGGTTGTGGATCCAGCTAAAAAGGAGGGAATTGGGACCTCATTTATATCGGTAGAAATACTTAGAGAGATCATTCTTCAAGAATTTGAGTAGGAACAAAATTTGACTTGTAAGATATGAGGGCTCTCAGAGTTGATGGTTTAAGGTAGTTGCAAAACAAATAATATTACATTGTCTGTAATACAATTGAAAATGGTTGATAAATAAAAAGTAATGACAAAAAATGAATTGTGTGCCCTTGGAAGAGAATATTCCTCAATTTGGGATCGATAATTCATGAGAGTGGAGAAATTGAGAGGGATTTTACCCATAGAATCTAGGTGGGTTGGAACAAATGGAGAGTGGCCTTTAGAGTTCTGTGTAATCGGCAGGTACCACTCAAATTGAAAGGAAAATTGTATAGGACGCTGTAAGGCTGGCCATGCTTTATAGATTAGAGTATTGGGCTATTAAGGAACATGTATATCGGATGAGTATAGCCGAAATGAGGATGTTGAGGTGGATGAGTGGTGAGTCAAGAAAGGATAGAATTAGAAATAAAAACTTTATAGAAAACTTAAGGTAACAAGATGAGAGAGGGTAGACTTAGGTGGTTTGGGCATGTCCAATTGAAAATAGCATTGGTTAGAAGGAGCGAATTGATCCTAGTTGAAGGCTCTAAAAGGGAAAATGGAAGGCCCAAAAGAACGTGGTTAGAAGTGGTGAGAAAAGATTTAAAAACTTTGGACTTAATAGAACAATGATACTTAATAGAGGTAAATGGAGGAACAAGATTCATGTCACTAATCCTTAATCGGGATTAGGATTTGATGATGATGATTAGCTGAAGTAGGACAAAGCATATGGAATGCATTTTAGCAAGGAGAGGAATGAGAGTGACACACTAGTAAAAATTGATAACTAAAAAGTTTCCTTAAATGATCTTTTTGGATACTTGGAATCGATAATTCATGAGAGTAGAGAGATTAAGAGAAATGTTACCTAGAGAATCCAAGTGGTTTGGAACAAATGGAGATGTGCCTCTGCAGTTTTGTGTGATTGGCGAGTGCCACTCAAACTGAAAGGAAAATTCTATAAGATGGTTGTAAGCCGGTCATGCTCTATGGATCTAAGTATTGGGCCTTCAAGCAACAATATGTACATGAGATGATTGCAGCCTAAATGACGATGTTGAAATGAATGAGTGGCAACGCAAGAAAGGATAGAATTAGAAATGAAAACATTAGAGGAAACTTAGGACTAGTGCTAATATGTAACAATATGAGAGAGGATAGACTTAGATGGTTTGGACATGTCCAAAGGAGATTGAAAATGGTACCAGTTAGGAGGGAGTCGATCCAAGTCGAAGGCTCTAAAAGGGCAAGGAGGAGGCCCAAAAGGACGTGGATAGAAGCTATGTAGTCACAGGCGCAAGGCACACCTAGGCGCAAGGGGTGTGCCTTGCGCCCAGAGGGACTAGGCGCGCCTAGTTGAGCACCTAGGCATCAAGGCGCAAAAATAAGAATTTTAAATATTTAAAAAAAGAAAAAATTCAGAAAAAATCTAAAAAATTGTAAAAAAAAAATTCAAAAAAATTAAAAAGAATAGAAATATAAAGATATGAATAAATACTTGTTAACAATACAATAACAAGCTAACAACCTAAGGACTAAGGAGTAAGGAGCTAAAGGTTAAATCAAACAATCAATCATACACTTATATACATAGAAGTAAGTTGAGTCTTGAGAAACATACAAATACAATAAACAATGAAATAACAGGGAGTAGCACTAGCAGCCAAGGAGGGATTACTCCCTCAATTTGCTGTCATGTTGTGGTCTCATGCTCATCATCATCTCCATCTTCCTGTAAATCTAGGAACAATAAACAATCAAACAATAGTTTTGTAAATAAAGTAAAGCAAATGTGAAAGTTAACTATTAAGAATTAATAGCTATTTTCTTGTACCACTTCTTCCTCATCAGGAAGATCAAGATCATCATCAGAATTATCTCCCTGAGAGATGTTGACATCCTCCTCCTCCCCAGTCTCCTCATCGCTCTGCTCTTCTCCAATATCCTCATCTGGTTCTTGATGAGCATGAGCTTGAGATTGAGAAATGTAGCTCCTTCTCTGCCCTCTCCCTCGCCTCTGGTATTGCCTAGTAGATGGAGCATCATGTTCACTTGATCCTTCGGCAAGCTCAACATCTAACTAGATGAGGTCATCTCCTTGATGCACCAGATCATCTCCAACATCTTCTGGAACAATCCATTCATCACTTTCGTCGATCTCTCTTAACAGAATAGGATCTGTATACATTTGCATTTTCAAACGATCCTCATGTCGACGACAAAGGCGCTGATTGTATTGAACGAATACTAGATCGTTCAATTTCTTAGCGTGCAGCCTATTCCTCTTCTTAGTGTGGATCTGAAAAAAAAGAAAAGAAAAAAAAGAAGTAAATATAAGTTTAGAATACAATGAATGCTATACCAAATTACTAATAACTAATTACTAGTACTGTACATTTTAATATCTAAGTAGCTTACATTCTCGAAGACACTCCAGTTGCGCTCGCAAGGAGATGCATTGCATATTTGGGAGAGGACCTTAATGACGAATATTTGAAGCTGTTGGACTTCAGCCCCAAAGGTAATCCACCACTCACCTACATTTTGGAAAAAAATTAAAGTTAAAAAAAAAAAAAAAAACTTAAAACATAGGATAACATAAAATACTTACAAGGGGCTAGGGTTTTTCTTTTGCGTATTGCCAGGTCATTGCCAAACAAGCCTCTAGCATGTCTATAAAGAGATATCTGATCTATCATCATGTCAGCCTCATCTCCATCATATAACCTACTAATGGCATGCATTAGACCATTCTTGATATCACCATTTCGCTCAATTTCAATGTCATGGTCATAATAGATGGACGGTTGAGGTAATATCCCGCTGCATGTAAAGGTTGGTGAAGCTGAGAACTCCATCTACTGCTGATAATGCCCCAAACATGAGTGGCCTGGCGCTCATCCCCTGCTAGATTGGCTTGAATCTTGGCTTTGGCCCTAACTATAGCCTCAAAGATGTATCCTATCGCTGGCTTCTCCTTACTATCCACCACCCTCAACAACTCTACGAGTGGAGCCATAATCTTCAAACAGAATAGGATGTGGTTCCAGAAGTTGGTGTGCGATACAATCTTTTCAGCGCTTCTACCATCAGGCCTTTTTGGCCATTTACTATTCATCCACTCTGAACAGTGGAACATTGCCCTCAGGTCTGTCTTGAAATTGTGGATGCTCTCTAGGCTTAAGAAGTTGGTGGCAAAGTGCGTCACTGCAGGCTTGACCAAATCCCTTTTTTTGTAAACCTCCTCAAAAGATGAAGGACATGTGTGTGGCTATATATAAAAATCGTCAACGCCCTAGCTTCTGCCACAGTTTTCTTCACAATTGATAATTTCCTTATGTCCTCCAACATCAAATCAATGCAGTGAGCTGCACAGGGGGTCCAATATAAATGTGGCCTCCTCACCATCAACTCTCTTCCCGTAGCAACATAATTGGAGGCATTGTCAGTTATGACCTAAAATACAAAAAAGGTCAAATTATATAAGATGAACTTGCGGTATATGCTTATAAGCAATTTAAAATACTTAACAACTATTACCTGAACCACATTGTTCTCTCCAACTTCATCAATCACCTCCATCAACATGTCAAGTATTAGGCTTGCACTTTTGACATGTGCAGACCCATCAATAGATTTCAAAAATACTATCCCAGTTGGACAATTCACCAAAAAGTTGACAAGGGTGTGACCCTTGCCATCGGTCCACCAATCTGACATGATGGAGCTCCATACCTATAAAGGAATAATACCATGGAGCACTCTTGTTGTTAGTATCAGTGTCACCTTAAGACTTAAAAGTAATATATACAAGGTTGCAAAAAAGGACACTGAACACATACCTAATCCAATCACCTCTACGCTGATCTATGTATTCTTTTGTCTCCTTTACTTCTGAAGAAAATTCACCCTCAACTCGTGATACGAGGATGCCTTGAAACCTTAATCACATAAGATTATACGATATAAGATTAGGTAAAAGGCTAAACAAATATATAAATATTTATTATAAAAAATATAAGATATATACCTGGACCATGTTGCGCAACTGCCTCTAGCATGGTCTGAAATGAACGACTACGAGCAGCATTGAATGCAATGCTATGTTCATAGAACCGAGAGGCGATATAATTACATGCTCTTGTTCTAAACTCTTTCTTGTATGCTCGATTCATTGTTGTCTGCTGCTGCATGGGTGCCTTTCCCTTACCCTTACTTTGGGCCTCAGGGTTGAGAGCAAAGAGATAATCATTAGGCCCTTTTGTTTGTTGTGCGGGAATCTTACGCCTCTTATCCTCCCCAATAGAAATACCAGCAGGCCTGATGCTATCAATCTGCTGCACATCCTCCTCCTCCTCATCATCATCAGTCAAGCCAAACAAATTTTCTAGCTATTCCATCTCCCTTGTTATTCTCTCTCTAGTCTCTTTCTTCTTCTTTGTTTCATTCATATAATCTAATTTTTTTTTAGATATTTCAGGAGTGACTAGAGAGCATTTCTTGGCATTCCTATGCCCACCTGTCAAATGTTGCTTTAATCTAAAAATTCCTCCACTATATCTATTCCCACATAGCTTGCACCATACCAAATTTTTATCATTTGGATCCCGTGCCTCTGCATATTCCCACCCCGGATCCATTAATCTAGAAGAAGCATTGTTGGAGCCTCTTGATGATGACATATTGTAGACTTGATGTATCAATAGGAATACAGGAAACTATTGGAGACTTTAGAGTGGAATGGAAAGTGGAATCAAATCAAGCAATCAGAGATTTAAAAGAGAAAACCTGCAAACAAATGGAAAAAAGAAAAAGACAGTAAAAAAGAGAGTCAATTAAGCTCATGGGTCAATCGTTTTTAGCATTATGATAGTGAGGATATGCATATTTGCTTTAAAAAAATGAAAAAAATACGGATTACTGATGTATTTCTCATTTTCAGGTAAAAAATTCTAGAAAACTAGAAATTTACTGCATATTACACTAAATCAATGAAAACGGATGGAAAGAATGAAATGGAGTTTTCGTTTTTACCTTTAGAGTATACATATGTTGAGTTTTCAAAGAAAAAAGAAGCATTATGCAAAAAAAATGAAAAAACGATACTGGTTTTACCGTTTTTTTATAGAAAAACAAAAAAACAAAACAATGAAAGTAATGAAGTTACAATCTTACGATTCTTACCTCAATTACTTGGAGTTGGATGGAAGATCAAAGGTTTACAAAAGGAAGTATTCAAGTGGGGAAAAAGAAGAATGAAAAAAAAAAACTCGTAACTAGGGTTTTATTTTTAAGACTATTGATGCGCCTGGAGTCGGGGGCGCATTAGGCGCAAGTCGCATCCAGGCACGCGACTAGTTGCGCTGTGACTTAAGTCGCTACGCCTGGGGTAAGTCGAGTTGCATGCCATGCACCTTCATGCGCCTTGCGACTAGTCGTGCCTGTGACTACATAGGATAGAAGTGGTGAGAAAGATGTGAAAACTTTTGGAATAAATGAAGTTATGACACGATAGAGGGGAATGGAGGAACAAGATTGGTTAGCCGATTTGTAATCACGTTAAGGCAATGATGATGATCATGATGATGTGCAAATATATGTATGCAGTATAAAGCAATATTCTAAGACAAAATGGTACCCCTTTTAGCACAAGATTTGTGTGGATATATTCTTTGTCAAATTATCATTGTGTGAATTATAAGTGATACATCCTTTTTTAAGTACATTTATTTAAGTATTGTATTCTTATGCATGTCAGCATAGCTTTTCTCATGATACATCATTATTCTTAATCCTGTGTCATCTGATTCTTGGGTTTGAAAATGCTTTCTAACTCTACTGTGTATGTTCGCGAATATTTCTAGATTGGACTTATGAAGTGTTGTTGATAAAGATGATTTTACTGCCTTATTGTAGAACAAATTCTTTTTATCACACCTACCTGACTCTCTATAGGTTAGTATTTGTGAAGGTAGTCACATTTAAGTGTTTCGACGAAAGGGTGGTAGAGTGGTTCTTGTTCGTCTCATAGATCTAGTCTTAGGATGGGGAGGCAGTGCCTTTTCCCATCTTTGGCAGTTTCGATGAGGTCCTAGCTTCTTATCTTCTGATAGGAGGATTTCTTGCCCCAGGTTCTGAGGGGGCACATTTAGCTCTGTCATGCTTATTCAGGGGGTCTTAACCTTTTCTAGGTGGCTATGCTTTTGAGGTTCTCCATTCCACCAAAGTTTCAGGGCTTCTGTTGGATGGTCTTTCATCAAAGGATCAATTCCTGCAATATCCTCAAGGAAAAAGGATGCGTGGCAATAGATGTGAAATGAGGAAAGTGAAGAAGAGTCAAGTAGTCATCTTTTTGTTTGTTGTTATATGGTGTCATGGCTCTGAAGGGGTTCCTTTTAAGTTGTTTAAATAGATTTGAGCTTTTGCTACCACTTTGCAGCTTTGTTGGAGGAATGGTGTTGTGCTACTCCTGGAGAGGAGTAGGTACCTTTCGCCATCATTTGGATTGTTTTCTACTGAAAGAAATTGGAGTTTTGAAGGAAAACTGCAAGCTGTTGCTCTGTTTTTTAGTGAAGTTCAAGAACTCATCATTCTTGATGAGAATATGGACGAGTGAATGGCTATGGTAATTGGGGGGTGATTGGGCCTGGATCTGTTGGGGAAGTGGCCACTTATTCTCTCTCTGGGTCAATTGGATGGAAAAAGTAATTGAAGTGGAAGCTTGTGCAATATGTTGGTCTTCATTTTCGTAGATGAGTCTGTGGAGTCCCTCCATGTAGTGGATGGGGATTCCTGAAACATCATCGCCTGGGCAGCAACAAGTCACTGGTTCTGTGGAGATGAGGAATGTGCTCAATGAGATTGATCTTTGTAACTGTCATTATATTTATCTTTTCTTCATATTCCTCATAGCACCAGCAATGTAGTCTCCACTTAGAAAGGAGGGTCCGAGAGTTATTCGTGGTAATCTCTGCCCTTTACATTTTAGATTGTTGTAATTATTCTCATACACAATTCCAGAAAGTGTGTACTCTTTTTTTCTGTAAAGAAAAAGTTAGAATAGGAATGAGTGCATAACAGAATGATTTCCGAACCAAAAGACTAAGAATCTAATGATGATTTGTAGGAACCTGGCAAAATAAGGATGAGTATTATGACAAAGATATTCTTCTGGAGAACTGCTGATATTGTGGTGGTTTGGTGATTAAGGCAATGACTACATGAAAGGACATCAGTAAGATTTTCCAGAATGACTTTGGTAAGAGCACAGAAGATGCAGGATAAAGTTATCTATACCAATAAGAAGGTTGAAAATGAGGAATATGCTGATTGGGGGAATGGTTAATATTTGGTTCTGTGAATTTCCTTTCTTCTACTTGACAATATCTAACATCCAAGCATGCAAACATAAATGTTCCCTAGTGGGTAGTCAGCAATTAAACATAAAACAATTCACCATTTGCAATCATTCAACCGAGAGGAAGATGTATTATTTTGTAAAATTTTGACTGAGTTTTGAAAATTATGAAAAGATGGCCTGCGAAGTTGAACATTGAGCTCTAATGTGTATAATCTCCTAAATGGAAAGGATTCCATTAATATATCTCAGCAAAAGCTCAACCATTGGCATTTTTACAGTGTAGGACAAATTAGGCGAGTACTTTGGCAGTTCCAATGCTGCCAGAATCTGTAGTTGGGTCAAATCTCATAAGATCTTCTGTACTGTTACTCAAAAGGTCCAATAATGTATGTATATTGGATCCTTCTAGCTTTGTTTGCCAGGAGCTTCATTTATTTAAATCAGGTTCATCTGAGTTACATTGGGTAGGATGCATGAGTTCCAATCTTAATGATTTTACATTGGGTAGGATGCAGGAGTTCCAGTCTTAATGATTTACCAAAAATTTGATGCACATTAATTCAGAAGAAGAATATGATGCCTGCCAGAGATCTGTATTTGGACATGGCTTCAGGTGAAAGAAAGGGAAAAATAGTGAAAAAAGTTACTTAGACTATATTGTGAATGTGGATCTATTAATCCAGTTGCAACGATATTGAATTTTGAAATAAGCAGTGGCAACAATAAGTGAGCTCACATTGATAACCTTTTTGTCTAGAGAAGCTGATGCACTTTTAGCATGCTTCAAATCTCAGGATTTTTATTCAACATCCCTGTAGTAATCTTGCTAATTTCTCATAAAATTGCCAAAACCTCCATTGTTCTGTCTCATTAATTTTTCTTGGTTATATTGAGAATGCCACCTTCCTTCATGAAAAATTGTGGACTTGATGAATTTTATTCTTTTCTTTTCATCAGTCCTCTGGGGGTTATGTTTGCTGCAACAATGCTGTCTGAGTTCCCATTGAATTCAAGTGTGCACATCAATATAGATATAAAATTGGACTTCATTGAAGCTGGAAATTTGTGTTGCCACCATACTCTTATCAGGAGATCTATGAGCCCTAATCTTTGTAGAAGCTAATTGTTGGTAATGTTTGAACTCCAAACATTTCTGTTGTTTAAGAATAATAAGATAACTCCGCAGCCATACATGATGCTTGCTAGAAGAATGAAATGATAATTGAAGCTGGAAACTTGTCTGGTCATGATATTCTTGATCAGGACATCGATGAGTCTAATTGTCATTGAGGCTAATTGTTTGTAATGCTTGAACTCTGAACATTTGTGTTGTTGAGGAATAATAAGATAACTTTGCAGCTTTAGGCAATGCTTGACCTTGCTAGAAGAATGGAATGGTAAATGTGCAGGCCTGATATGGAGTTTGAATTCAGGAGGTGGAGGGATTCAGGTAACAATCAGATGCTCCGAAGGCAGGATGGTTGCTACATCTGCAGCCTCTCTTGCTGCTAGAGAAGATTTGATGATGATCAAAACTATTTGTAACTTGCTGCAGCTTGACTTCAGTACTGACGGAGTTTATTTCTGTACATCATTGGTTTATGGAAGAATTGATTGTTAGCAAAAGTACCAAAGGTGATATCAAGTGGGGCATGCCATATTCAAAGATACAGAGGTAAAGTACCAACTCTTGTTTTGTCACAGAGTAGACAAATGATGTGTTGGAGAATATGGAGGGTAAGATATGCCAGTGCCATACGGAATGATGAAGTTCCTAGTCTTTAAATTTCAGACAAGATGGACTGTTGAGACGCAAAAAACCACAAGACAGGCTTTTTCACAATATCTAGAGACTCAGAGAGGTCAATCATTCCTTACCATTATATTTTCACTGTTTAGTTCAATTAACCAATTTGTTTATAGTTTCAACAGAGAAGGCGCAGACAGTATTGTTGTGTGCCCACTGTTACAAACTGTTTCATAGGCTTGCTGCCTCTGATATTTTCTAAAGCCAAAGACTATGTCTATATAGCTTCTTATCTTCAACTCATTTTGTTAATATTTACTATCCCATTTTGTGTTTCTTCTGCTTATTGAATTGTTGATAAAAACTGCTACCGGCTTGCTGCTTTTGCTGCACTTGAAAGCTGTATTTCTTCTGTTATGGCCTCAATGTCATGGTGATTGTTACCATTGTTCTCATGCATTGAGTCATAAGCTACATTGCCTCAGTATGTCTTTCCATTTTGCTTCAGGCAGGTGTTGAACTGTTCCGACAGGATTAGATGACCATTCTGGTAGCATGGATAATTTAACCAATAATCTCATAGTGAAGACAAAAGATAGTGTTCATAGAAGTGATGCCTACAAGAAGGGAAAATCATTGTACTTGTGAAATTCTTGGGAATGTTTAGTATCATATAAAAACGTAATGAAATTTTTGACATTGTATAAATATTACATTTGAAAAATGTTCATCATCTAGTTCCTTTTTCAATCTGCCTTTTATCTTTCAACATGGTATAAATACTGTTGTTCAAGACTAATGACTCTCAACCATCAGGGAAAAAGTTGTAGCTGTGGTGAGTCCGACATTGATATTGAAAGCAAGCTACTACTACGACATGTTTTTGCTGATTTTGGAAGCAAGCTATTACAAAAAGTGTTTTAGCTGAACTTCTTTCAAAGTATCAGCACCGGGTGAATGTCTGCAGTGTTGATGATTAGTTGTTAGTGTTGAGTGGGGATACAGTGCATATTCTCTTGCTTCAACCAAGTTTTTGTGTTTCTTCTTCCTCCTGTACATACTCGAGTGTATCACTAACAGAGCTAGAATTGTTTTTTTGTTATTAGTAAGTTTCTTTCGGTGAAGTATCCTTCTCACTTTGCATTTTATCTTTCAACAGCAAGTTGTATGTATGAAGAAACAGTTAGCATCATATGAATGACAGGTAATCTGATTGCTAAATAACGGGAGGTAAATACGGATCACATTATGTAATAACAGTCAAGCGGAACGTATTAAAACTTTGACATGATTATATAAAGTTGAGTTACCTACTTATGCGAGCAAGCTCATATTGTTGCTGCTACTAAAGTACCAAACAACTATCACCTTTTAAAGACCAACCAGTTTCTATTTTTTTTTAATCCAGATTTTCAGTAATCATTATCCTCGAATGTTTTTGCAGCTTTTGCTGTATGATGCGAATGACGAAAAATTTCAAGCATCTTTCTTATGAATCTTAAATTGTAGTTCAACGAGTTGGTGCATTCCTAGCACGCCTTCAACCTGCGTCAGTGTTTTACATTACCGTTCGCGGTGTAGAAAACATGGCCATTTCCGATTGACACATTGCACTGACATTGTTTATTCTTCAAAATGGAGGGTTTTAAATTAATTCACTGTTGGTGATTTTTACAAAATTAGGTCAATCCATAGGAAAGTGAGCCAATATTTGATAAATGATATTCTTCTTCTAATTAGGATGTGTTTTAACATATTATCCAAATATTGGAGTGCGGATATGGACTCTCCAAAGTAATGTTATTATGATCAATGATCAATGAACAAAATAAAAAATAAAGGATTTAACAAAATGGGAATTTCAAATGAATTTTCATGAAAGGTAAAAGGGAAACTGAGTGTCAATATCAATATCTCAGTTTCTTTTTACCTCATCTCCAGATGGGGCTTCAAGTGCATATAAGGAACTGACAAAACAGCGACCACGCACCTGATAAAGGGGCACAACCCAGCTAACCACAGCTTCTCTAAGACACTTGCTCCACGTAGAGGGAGGCATGTCATAACTCCCTAGCAGGAATGCACAGATGCAAGAAGAAGGATAACAACGGGATTAGGCCCCAGCCGACAGTAGGCACAATACAAATCCATTGAGAACAGAGCATGAGTAGCTTAATTACTAAACGAACAGAGATAGCAAAAGGAATAGGACTCTTCACTGAGATTGTAGTGGGACCTGCCATCTTTTCTACTACCTTGCACGTACTCAATATCGAGCGTGCTTGAAGATATTGCAAGCCAACCTAAAGATATAAAGCAAGTCAATTTCGTCAGCTGTGAAAGAATGGTCACTATTTGAATAGAATGCTTTGTAGGTGTAGTTTCCACATCCACCACTCCACAAGTGGATGGGTTTCTAGTTGAGGAACCAAAGGAAAAAGCTTCCTCTTTCTAGCAACGACAATCCTGCCATCACCACTCTTATGTAGAACCGGGTTATTTCGCTGGGATGTCAATCGGCCCCTTCTACAGGGTGAGGTTTTAAGCCTACATTGACAGATATAGGATGGGCTGCAACCCTGATGCTAGACTTTACAATCGTGAACCCAGAGTGGCAAAAACATAAAAATCAAACTTTCTCAATGCAGTTGCTTCTCCTTGGAATTACTACTTGTGCCACTCTCAATTTCTATAAATAGGAGCATGGAATTGAGGGAAAATCATAGAAAAGTTCATTTTAGGTAGATTTCATTCTTATTCTAGCATCATTCATTCTCTCATTCTCTTCTATCTTAGTTAGTTTTGGGTATTCTCTTATTGTAGATTTAGGATTAGGATCTTAATTTGGGAGAAATTCGAGTGGAATTTCTAGGGGCTCTCCTAAAGCAAGAATTCTAATTTCTAAACTAAATTGACATAAGAATTTAGTTCTATAGGTGATAGTGTATCATAGGAAATTCAATTCTCACTCCTAGAAGAGAAAACTTTTTCACCCTACTTTCCATCCTTTTTCTTGCATTTAGAAGAACAAAATAGAATTTTTTATTAGAATTTCTTTCTAGTGGAATTTCTGGAGGGGTTTTTCTAATGGAATTCTCATTATGTTTACCAAATTGAGCACAAGTTTGCCTTTTGTCCTTTAAAGCTTAGAGGATTAGGGGAACTTCTAACCCCCCTTTGATAAGAAACAAGCATTCTAAACCCTAGAAGAAAGAGTTTGGTTTTCTACTAACAATTTTCATAAGCTAGTTTCTTAGTTTTAATTTTATTTTATTTTCAATTTCTCCCACTCTCTTTTTTGAATCCTATGAAGAAAACCTAAGTATCCTAATGGAGAAATTTTGGTTTCTAGGGCTTTGGCTTAGTGTGTTTGTTTTCATGAAAGTTGAAGTTCAAGGATAGAGAGTCTTGAATTTCTGGATAGATCTCTTAGGTCTTCCCATTTTTTTTTTCTTTGATTTACTTTAGTTTACATTTTCCAAGAGTGGAGCACCAAAGAAAGACCCTTTTCCATAGTGTTTTCTTTGAAAGAGGCACTCTAATATCAAAGAACTTCTAAGTGGAAAGACTAACATTGTATATGATAATTTTTCTACACTAGAAGAAAACTTGATTTCCACAAGTTTTCTTTTCTTTTGAGAAACATTTTAAGGAAAAAGATTTTTCCATCACATTTGATGAGAACATATTCTCTTGAGAACAAATAAAGAAGAATTATTCTCTCTTTTCTTAAGCATCCTATAATACTAGTTAGAATATTTAAAATGCATATTCCAATTCATTTGCATTTTTCATTTCCCTTGCAAGTTTCAATTTGATAGTGTCATTCATTATCTTGTTTTTTGATAGTAGTAATCATGTTTCCAATTCTAGCATTCACTATATTTGACTTCTTAGTTACTTTCATGTTTCTAATGTCTCTTGATTTTATTTTAAATTACAAAAAGTGCATAGATCTATTGTAATATAGAATGCTCAAGTACGGGTCAATCCCATGAGGACTATATTTATGAATTTAGAATTTTAACTAAAATCTACTTTAAATTATTTTAGCCCAGCCAATGAGTGAATAACATATAATAAAAATCTAAAATAGTACCAAAGAGATAAAATTAATCAATCTCTTGAAAACTAGGGTTTTGGAATCCACCACACCAAAATTGCATATACTCAAAAATCAAATATATTAGGTTTACTACACATGTCAATAAAACCTCAAGGAATTAAAAATATGGAATTTATGATAGTTAAAAGCCTTAATTTTTAGATTTACTCAATAATAGGGTTTTCCCTAATTTAGTTTACTTTTCAAAGGATAGTCTTTTTAGGGCACAAATTATCTAAGATTTAATATATCAAATTAACCAATATACCATATTTATTTTTAAACTATAGAAAATACATGATATTTTCTAAGAAAAGAATACTAAACATGTATCATGAATACACCAAAATCTAGTATAGTTTAATCCTAATCCTAAAAACAAAATCTGGCTACTCATATTTATTTTAAAACTTATACTAAAAAAAAATTTCTAAGCAAAGCTAAAAGACTACATTACAACTAATGTCACACAACTACTAGATACTATTCTAATCAAAACTAATGCTATAACTTCCAATCCTAAATTTACATTAACAACTAACATAAGTAGCAATAATATAAATAGAAAATAAAAAAAAACATTTATCCAAAGAAGACTTATAAATCTAACTAATGAAATAACAAACTTCCATTAAAATTAAAATTGAGAAAATTACAAGAATTGGAATATGAGAGAGCAAAAGAAAGAAAAAATAAATTAAACTCTCCTATGGATTGGGGTAGATGTCACCGATTTCTTTGCTGTGTTACTCAACAGATATCGCCTTCATGTTCTATCCTAACCACCCTACCACCTTCAAACATAAACCACACAATGTCTTCTACTTGTTGTGCCACTCAACAAGCATATTGGATACCATACAACAGCCACCAACTTGAAGGAACACTCACCATTCATTCAAAGTCCAACTTCCCATGCATGTGATATATGGTGGAATATGCATGCAATCAAGAGAGAAATGGAAGAATAAGTGCATCATGTGTGTAATAGAAAGAGATGAAGAGAGTGTTGGATGGGCATTGAATGCAATAAGGAAATATGGAAGGGGTGATGTGTGGAAATGATAAGAAGAATAAGAAGAAAGATGATGAGCATTAAAGAGATGAGAGGAGAGAGGATGGGAGTGGTGAGTGAGTGTAAGGAAATCGAAAGAAAATGGTAGAGATGCATGAAATGCCAAGAGAAAATCCAAGCTCTCCTTTTTCACCTCTCAACATCCCAAGTCTTCTCCCTAATAGGTTTCAACATCCAAGAAAAAAGGGAATGGGGAATGGCGTGGACATTTCCTTCCTTTTCCTTTTATCTCCATGCTTACACCCTTAACAAATTAATATATCCCCTTTGTTTCCTTTCTATTCTTGTAACCAATCACTCACCCGGGAAACTTCCAATAGATCACTCCCGTCCCCTTTATTTTCTCCTCTATATTTTCCTGTTCTTATCACTTCTTTCCAGCCTTTTGAGGATGTGACGTCCTCTTATGCTCCAAAAGTGTGACGTCCATTCTCTAGTTTCCTCTCTTCCTCCTCTTTCCTTCACTAAAAAAGATCACATCTTAATTCTTTCCTCCCTTTGGATCCTGCAAACCCTAGGTTGAATGGTCAAGATCATCTCTATTTTTCCTTCTATGAAAAACATGGTGAAGTCCTTTTTATTCCTCTCCTTAAAAATACAAAATTTAACCTCCTAAAATCTCTCCTCAATTCACCCTTTTTCTCTCCTTCAATAGCCTTCCATAATCCACCCTTAACCCCTCGCAATTTTCTCAACAACAACATGCTTTTAAGATCCCAAGAAATCATGTTAAATCTCTTAAAAAATGATGTGCAATCTGCCAAAATTTTCTCCACCAATCCTCTTCAACTATGTGATGCCCCAAAATTTCAAAACTAAATACATATATATGGTAAATATAAAATAGGTGGGATCCCTTTTTTTCAAATATCAATAACTAAATTTATTTAACAACATATTTTTTCAAACCTCTGAGTGTCGAACAATCCACGAAAAAATGAGATAAACGCTAATACAAGAAATGATATTAGCACATGACATAAGACATGTCATATCTGACTGCATAAAAATATGTCCAAAATCACAAGTAATAATAATCAAAATACTGAAATCATCAAGAACCAGAGGGTCTATCCATCATGATTCAACATCCATTCATAAGGCCAAGCCCACAAGCCTAAAATATATGTCGGGGAACATTTAAATATATATATATATATATATATACAGCCCATATACTAATCCAAAATTATGTCAAATAAACTACATATATTGGAATGATCGTCTCAAAATGCTTTGGTGATCCCCACTGCCTTTAGTGATCCTCCACTTATTTGCTCTTCCTGGTGGGCATTGTAGGAAAAATAGCAATGCCTTAGCAAGCTATTGCTTGTGTAGGTACATAGACATTTATTATTCAATAAATGGTATTGGTAGTGTGATGGATAAAACACATGATCTCATAATAAAACTCATGGATGTAATAATAGTATGAAATTTGAATAGTCAAGTGTCATAAACAAAAACAGTATCGATATATAATGCATTTCAAAACCAAAATCCAATATGGCATGTAAGATCTTGTACAAATCATAAGAATCACATGAGTCAAATCAACATAGTATAAAACATGACTTATAAATCCAATAGTGTCAAGTAAAAGCAAATCCATTACATCAAACATGAGTGCATGTCATGAATAGAAGGGAACATAATCCACTTGTGTGCCTTAAGTGTACAACACACTCACATCTGGTCATGAGTACTCATACCAATCCTCCACATGTCATGCCATGTGTATATATGGATATAAATCTCCACAATAATCACGATGCTGCATGAAATTCTAAATAAACATACGGATTGCATGATGTAATGGTAACCAACTTCTATGTCTACCAATTGTTGCTCCGCACCAACACTAAATGGGAGACTAAGTGTTTGCCATGCATGGGGGTTGGTCAAATATGTAGTGTGGACTACCCATAATATCACTCCCTATGAGGTTTGCCCATCTTAGGGCCAAGTGTCTATTATCTCATAAAGTCAAAGGGCAGGTGGCCAACCCTACAACCCTCTTAGCATAGAGTCCATTAGGTGAAAGCACCCATCATAAATCCATGAAAATATGAAATTCACTCAACATCCCAAAACAAGCGATAATATGTCATGTCTGATGCATGAAATACAAGACCACCTGTGGCTCACCATCCTAGAGTATGGCCTTCACCATAGGGTCAGCCTCTTAAAGACCAACCACCAATCCTCCTTAATAAGCCCACGGATAAACAATTCCAGTGAAACAAGTAAATCAAAGCATCACAATATCCAAAAATCACGAGTCTATGGAAAACATATAAATTAGAATGATTGTGCATAAATACAAATCATACATACTGAATAATAGTCTCAAAGTATAAGGCCAAATAGACATGCATCAAAATATTGATTTTTGTGAAATCCTAAAATAACATTCATAGTTTTTATGCAAAGTATGTTGATATTAAATGTCATCACCTACCTCAGTGAGCACCAACTCTCTTAGCTGTGCCGCTTCACAAATTACTACAGTCTGATTCACCTATACAAACCACACAAACATATCCATCACTTATTGCTTGACATTCATCATTTCTACTCAAATCACCCAAGATCCTCTTTGATCTAGGTGACTTAGTGTTCATTCATCACTATTTAAATTCTAATTTCCCTTAATCTTTTATCTAATCTTTGATCTTGGCCGTAGGTTGCAAATCACTTAATTTCTCACAATCCACAGTAATGAATATATTAATAGTCAATTTAACCCTCAGATGGTCAGATATGATCTTGATCGATTAGATCAATAGTCCTAATGACTTATACAGTCCAATTTTACTTCATTTATAAATTTTGGGATGATCCAACCATTGGATCATTTTAAACATCCTATTAAGTATCTCATATACCTCAATCCATTGTATTCTCAGCCTTTTCTAAGATCCATGGAGTACTAATAGTCAATTTGTTGATTTGATTGTTAGATCATCCTCTGATTAGTCAGATCTATGATTTTGATCTCATTCAATGGTTTGATCACAATCCAAGTCAATCTGTTCTACTTGACCATTAAATCCCTCATTTCACTTGTTAAATCATATAATTGATAAATTTTCAAGGCCTGGTCATCCTTTGATCTTGCTGATCTAGCTCATCCTATGATTCCTAGTTTTAATTAAGTCAAACTCTGGTCAGATTTAATTTTTCACCTCAAAATTAGGTTTGTGTCATTGATACGAACATAGGAATGTCTCGGATAAAAAATGGAGTTTATATTGCCTCCAAAATTGGAGATTTTTTTGTTTTAGATGAAAATCAATGGTCCTGATCAAATCTAGATTAGAAATAGTACAAAATAGTGTCACTAGGATGTACCACTGCTGTGACACGCGTCTAGGACATATGCATGTGCATCTCGGTCTCCAGGAAGCACGCAAGTACATCCCTTGTAGCCAAGATGCATGTAGGTGCATCTCTATCACCAAGTCACACGTGCATCTTGGGTGCAAGATGAAGTGCCCAGACTGTTTGTTTTTTTCCCCTTTGATCTATGGTCTAGATGGTCCCAAAATTTGACTATTTTCACCATTCTTAGGGTCTAAGAATTCATTGAATGGATAAGATCATCCATCTCAGTCGTCCTTGAGGTGGGTTTTCTACTATGACGTGGTTTTCTCTGATGAAACTTTGTTGGCCAGAAAAACTAGTCTGGCCAGCTTGGGGAGGAGAAAGAAGAAAAAGAGAGAAAAGGGTGGGGGGAAGAGAGTTACCTGTCTAGCTTACTAGGGGATTTCCATTTGGGAGGAGTCTTTGTTGGAGAAAGAGAAGAGAGGGGATTTTGTTAGTGAAACTCAATGAAACAAGAGGGGGAGAAACACGAGAAAAACGGGGAGACTTTGGGGGGGGGGGGGGGTTTAAAATGCAATGGGGATGGCTCTAACAAGGCTTCACCATCTGCCACATGTTGTACATGAGACATGATGAGGGGATGCCGTTATCAAATCGGTGCCCTGCGTTTTTGGTATTTCTATTTTAAAATATTAGGTAAACATGCCCCACTTGAAAAATTATTAAAATGCCCCTCAACTTCAAATGCTCATAACCTTTTCATCTAAACTCCATTTTAGGCATTCTTGACATCATTGGATGTTATTTTTGAGCATTATCTAATCGTCTATTTTTCAACTCTCAATTTAGTCTCTATAATTATCAATTTTCTAAAAATTCAAAGTCCTAATTTTCATGAAATTTTAGAATAATATTATATAACTATATGAGAAAATTTACATATATTACATCCTTCCTTCCATACAAAAATTTAGTCCTCGAAAATTTTGTACAACTATACAAGCAACTTAGGATGAGTCTGCCTCATCTCCTCCTGTATCTCCCACTTGGCCTCATGTGAAGAGTAGTGTTGCCAAAAGAGCTTGACTAATGGAATAGTCTGGTTCTCAACTCCTGGACCTTCTGGTCCAAAATTCTCACACCTCTCTCCTCAAACGTCAAATTAGGCTTCAATTCTCTGGGTATTTGCCAAGCAGTTGGGAGGGGTCTGGTACATACTTTCGCAACATAGATACATGAAAGACATCATGAATATTTGCGAGCTACAATGGTATAGCTAATTGGTAGGCAACCTCTCCAACTCTCTTCAGAATCTTAAAAGGGCCAATGAATTTGGGGCTAAGCTTCCCCTTACTACCAAATCTCAACACTCCTTTCATACGGGATACTTTTTAGGAAAACTTGATCCCCAACGTTAAACTCCATGTCCTTCCACCTCCGATCGGCATAGGTCTTCTTATGACTGTGGGCCATCAAAAGTTGCTTTTGGATCAGCAGAACCTTCTTTGACCATTGCTCCATCAACTCAGACCTCACAAGGATCTCTCTCCTGCATCACTCTAGCATGAGGGTGATCAACATGGTTTACCATATAGTTCCTTGTACGAGGCTATACCAATACTCGAGTGGTAGCTATTGTTATATGCAAATTCTATGAGTGGTAATGATCACCCTAACTACCCTTCCAATCAATGTTGCAGGACCTCAACATATCCTCAATGGTTTGGATGGTCCTCTCTTTCTGGCTATCTTTTTGGGCGTGAAAAGCCTAAACCTCAACGTCGATCCCTTGGCCTCCTAGACACCCTGCTAATACTTTGAAGTGAATCTAGTGTCCCTGTCTGAGATGATAGTCAAGGGAATACCGTGTAGGCTCACGATCTCCTTGACGTACAATCACGCTAAATTATCAGCTGTCTGATGGGAAGGAAGTGGGCAGACTTTGTCAATCTGTCTATAATAACCCATAGCATGTCATGCCGCTCGCAGTCCTTGAGAGACCAATGTTGATGTTTTCCGCAAGTGCACGGCTATTGTAGTATATCTATGCAAATACGGGTCGATCCCATAGGGACTCGCTTTAAGTGAAGTTTTTAATAAAATTTAATTATTTAAAACTTAAAGAAAATAACAAAACTAACCTAACTATTCAGATTTATTCAAATGATGCACTTTACAAAACTTTCAATTCCAGAAAACATAACATAACTAATCAAACATCCCTGAATCACACTGTCCATGGATAGCACTGTCCCTGGATAACACTGGCTTAAATGGAACAGGGACATAGATGTAAATAAAATGGGGATACAGATGTAATTAAACAGGGGACACAGATGTAATTAATGGAAATGAACAGAAATGTCATTGCATTTAAACATGAAGGGTAAAAATGAGATTTTATTAAAAATTTGGTTTTTAACAAAAACCAGACAAAACCCCACGAAGAAGAAGATCGGTGGAGGAAGGGAAAGGAGGAAGAAGGGAGAAGAGGGAGAAGAAGAAGAGAAGAAAGGAAGAGGAGAAGGGATGGGAGAATGGGTTTTCTTCCCCTGGGCCGTGCGGTGAAGACGATGGAGCAGAGGAATAAGGAAAAAAAATGATGCCTGGGGCGTCGACTGGTTCTTCGAGGCAATGATCTACATCTTTGGTGGCTGGGGTTTTGAAAGCTGGGAGAGGTATGGAAGTAACCGATCTGGGTGGCCTGGCTGGTGGAAACGATGAAGAACGAGACTGAGTGGAGATGACACCTGCTTAGGATGGAGCGTTGCACGTCTGGAGATGAGAAGAAGGGACAGACAAAATGGGAATAGGGGAGATCATGTTCTATGGTTAGGTTGAAACTTATTTCCTGTTGGAAATAGAGACTGGAAAAGAAATTGGACTGGGGTGGTCTGGGTTGTAGCGAAGAAGCAAACCAAGTAAGGTGCTGTTTGGGAAGACCGATGATGGGTTGGTTTTCGGTGAAGCAGAGATGGTGTTCGATGGAAGCAAACTGGGTCATCTAGTTTGTGAACATGGAAGAGAAAGTAAAACTTGAAAGTGGTTATGCGGTGATGAGATGGAAAACGAGAGAGAGATGGATGATGGGATGTGCGACAATGAAATAGGAACTTGGGGAGTTGGTATGGTGCAACCCAAATAGGTAACGTGGGAGATAGAAAGGAGAGGGGAAAGCTGGGATGTGAAGAGAGGTGGTGATGAAAAGCAAGAGAGGCTGTTAATGTGGAAGAGAGATGAGTAAACAAGGAAAACTCCAAACAAAAATAGGAAGAGGTAAGTCACAAGACAACTAAAATAACTCTAAAAAAAAAAACTCCCAAAACAACCACACCACCAAAAGCTCTCCACGGTTCTCCTCTTTATACATTTTTTTCTCCTTATTTTTCTCCAACAACTCTTCTTATCCCCATCTAAAACTCTTCTTATCATTTTCTATTTCTTTTAGGACTCTTCCTCTTGATCTCTATTTGATCTACACCATTGAAATTGATTGGCTCCATCCAACTCTCCTTTATTTGATCTGCAAAATAAAAGACTAAATTAGAATCATCAAAATCGCACATTCGTCATCTAATAAACTCTAATGATCATCTAACTGTTGATTTTGAGAAAATTAAGGTTTGGATGGTCAATTTGAGCTTAGTTTAAAATCAAGATAAATTTTGCAATTTAGAACGGTTAGATGATCTAATTGAATGTTGAATTAGGGTCTTTTAGCCAAACTTAGACACTTAACACATACCCCCAACTAGCATTTTGCTAGTCCCGCACAAAACATGCAGACAACTATTTTACACAAAATTCTACCAAGTGCCACTTTCGTAGATACTCATGATTGCATTTAACACATGCAACAAGCCCTTGAACCCCTAGGTTACCCCTAGTTGACGAGTTAGGTCTCGTGAGGGTTTTCAGTGAATATACCCACAAAATTCAAAAAAATCTAGTCCCCTATTTTATCTCAGAGAATCCTCATTCATTAGCAAATTGACTAGTTTTTCACAACTTAATGAAGAGGATATGACAATTACACACAGTAAAGACATTTTATTTGAGCTATTCCCCGGAGTGCATATGTGTGTGTACAACCACATAAATCTTGATTTCTAACAAGATATACTTACATTCCATTGGAAATATGCTTTGACCTCAAATCCTCACAGGTATATGCATAGAAATAAAACTCTCAGATAAGGGGTTAAACATATTTCTCTCATCATGTGACCGAATCCAACAAGCTGATGGTTCACATAATTCTTTTAAACACTCATGAGACAAAGGAAAGTGATCCATAAGAGTAGATGTTAACACCAAGAATATTAGGGGTCTTTTACCTTAATTCTTTCTTTTTATCTCTTCTCTAAGGCTATGTCCGCCTAAGATCAATAGGTCTTTACTTAGGATGAAATGTAGGCTTAGGATAGGTTTAGAAAAGAAAGGTATAAATAATTCAAAGGTTCACAATTGAGTAGATGTCTTCAATGAATATCTTCTAGGACAACTTTTCTTCTTGGTTTGTACTTGAAGTGAATTTCTCTTTTAGACTTTGTCTTTCTCTCTCTCTCTCTCTCTCTCTCTCTCTCTCTCTCTCTCTCTCTCTCTCTCTCGCTTTGTTTTGTTTTGGAAGAAAGATAGCTAATTGTTCTCACTTCTTTGGATTTTTGTCCTATTTTTGAACTTTTTTCTACTCTACTCATTTTGAAGATACGATTATTTATCTTGGGTTATTCTGGGTTAAGGTATATGGGGTTAAGAAAGAAAAGGCTTAATAACAGGCTCAAAAGGCTAACTAGTGGTATACTATATTGGGTAGGCTTTATGTCTCTGGGCTGAGCAAGGATGACCTTTATCATTTTCTAGGTATCCTAAAGCCTATCAGATTCAATAAATTTCTAGAATTAAAGCTATTACTCCTCTTTATTCTTGATCACACTAATGTACGTACGCTGAAGAAATTATGGAATTACTTATAACTCTCTCAAAGAAAATAGTCTCAAACTCTCACTAGGTTATAGGTCTCCATTGATTTTCCTCAGGGTCTCTAAGTCATATCTCTATATTAGTCTTGAATATGTGCTGTGTGTAAATGGTTTTCGAGAATTAACTTTCATAAAATGCTTCAATACATGCATGAAATGCAAAACTAATCATATGCATTCCCATTAAGAGGTGAAAACAGTATATTTACTAAATTCTGAACATCCAGTTCTCATCAAAGCAAGGGAACTCTACTTTAAAAACTCTCTTTTTTCTCCTTTTTTTTCCAAAAATTTTCAAATTTTTATTTATTAAGAAAACTCAAAATCTCTAATGCATCTACTCTCCCCAACTAGAATGAAACATTGTCCCTAATGTTTGAAAACATAGGATTCTATATGAAAGTGGAGGGATGTATACTCTAAACCTTTGGGTTGCCTCCCAATGAGCACTGAGTTTAACATCTTCAGCCAGACATCATGATGAGTACAATGATAATATGCTGCAAGGCTCCTGGAGTGTAACCTAAGGTGGATCATGATCCTCAGGTGTCTCTAAAAGTGTCTCATCAATTTTAAGATCAAGCAGCTCTAGGAAAGGTTTTAACCTTTGACCATTGACCTTTTGGATTTCTCCATCCTTTTCAATCTCGATGGCCCATGAGGATAGATTGTGCGTATTATATATGGTCTAGTCCATCGAGATTGAAGTTTTCCCGGGAATAGATGCAATATAGAATTATACAGTAAAACCTTTTGACCTGGTGTGCAGACTCATATGCATCTTTCCTCAATTCCTCCAACTCATTGAGTTGGTGTTTTCTGTGGGTTTTAGCAGAATCTAAGACAAAATTTAGCTTTTTGACAGCCCAATATGCCTTGTACTCTAACTCTACTGGTAAGTGGCAGGCCTTTCCATAGACCAAGCTGTAAGGTGACATTCCTATAGGGGTTTTATATGTTGTGCGATAAGCCCATAAAGCGTCAATAAGTCTCAGAGACTAGTCTTTCCTATTTGGATTGACTGTCTTCTCTAGAATTCGCTTTATTTCCCTATCGGATACCTCTACTTGACCACTAGTCTGAGGATGGTATGGGGTAGCTATCCTATGGTTGACACCATACTTTTTCATTAAATTCTCAAACACCTTAATACATAAGCATTTTCCCCCATAACTTATTATGGTTCTTGGAGTACCAAATCTTGCAAAAATATTTTCTTTTAAAAGCTTTACCACAACCTTGTGGTCATTGGTTTTGCATGGTATGCCTCCACCCACTTGGACACATAGTCCACTCCCACTAGGATGTACAGATTTCCAAAAGAATTAGGAAAAGGTCTCATAAAATCTATGCCCCAAACATCAAAAGGTTCTATGACAAGGATTGGGTTTAAGGGTATCATATGTCGTCTTCCTAAACTTCCTAACCTTTGACACTATTCATATGCTTTGTTGTAAGCATGGGCATCCTTAAATATGGTAGGCCAATAAAATCCACACTGTAAAATTTTTGCAACTGTCTTTTTAGAGCTGAAATGGCCCCCACATGCATGATCATGACAAAAGGAAATGATTTGATTATGTTCACTATCGGGTATGCATCTCCTAATTACTTGGTTAGGATAGTACTTGAATAAGTACGGGTCATCCCAAGTAAAATATCTAACCCCGGTTAAAAATCTCTTTTTTATCTTGTGTGGTCCAATGATTAGGCATTTGTCCTGTAACAAGATAATTAGCAATATCTCCATACTAAGGTAATGGGGAAACGTGCAATAACTGATCATCTGGGAATGACTCAGTTATAGGCCCTTGATCGCTAGTGCACTCCACCACTAATCTGGATAAGTGATTTGCTACGACATTTTCTGAACCTTTCTTGTCTCGAATTTCTAAGTCAAATTCTTGTAGCAATAGTATCCAATGGATCAACCTAGGTTTTGCATCCTTTTTAAAAAGGAGGTATTTTAAAGCCGCATGATCCGAGTATACTATAACTTTAGACCCTAACAAGTAAGATCTAAACTTATCCAAAGCAAACACTACAACTAACAACTCTTTCTCAGTGGTGGAATAGTTGAGTTGCACATCATTTAGTGTTTTAGTAACATAATATATCACATGGGGAAGTTTATCAATGTGCTGCCCCAAAACAGCTCCAATGGCATAATCTGACACATCACACATTATTTCAAATGGTGTGTTCCAATTTGGTGGTCGAATAATAGGTGCAGAAGTCAATTAGCCTTGAGTCGCTCAAATGCCTTCTTATAGTCCTCATCAAAGTCAAAAGTGGCCTCCTTCGTAAGTAAATTACATAGGGGCTTGGCAATTTTGCTAAAATCTTTGATGAATCGTCTATAAAAGCTAGCACATCCTAAAAGGGAGCAAATTTCTTTGACCATCCTTGATGGAGGAAGGTTGTCTATTAAATCCACTTTTGCCTTATCGACTTCTATCCAATGGTGATATTATGTGCCCTAATACTATCCCACTCTGTACCATAAAATGACACTTTTCCCAATTTAAAACCAGATTCTTCTCCTAACACCTTACAAGGACTAACGTCAAGTGGTGCAGGCACTCATCAAATGATGACCCAAATACTGAGAAGTCATCCATAAACACCTCAAGGAATCTTTCTACCATGTCTAAGAAAATGCTCAACATACACCTTTGAAATGTAGCTGGAGTGTTACAAAGCCTAAAAGGCTTACGTCTGTAGGGGAAGGTTCCAAAAGGGCAAGTGAAGGTGGTCTTCTCCTGATCCTTTGGTGCTATAGGAATTTGGTTGTAACCAGAATATCCATATAGAAAACAGTAATAGCTATGCCCGATTAACCTCTCTAGCATCTGGTCAATGAATGGTAGAGGAAAATGATCTTTCCTTGTGACCGCGTTTAACTTTTGATAGCCAATACAAACTCTCCACCCAGTGGCCATGCCGGTGGGGACTAGCTCATTATCCTCATTTTTGACTACCGTGACCCTAGATTTCTTAGGTACAACTTGAACGAGGCTGACCCAAGTACTATCAGAGATAGGATATATGACGCCAACATCTAAGAGTTTTAGGACTTCATCTCTAACCACGTCCTTCATGTGGGGGTTCAGTCGCCTTTGAGTCTCCCTAGAAGGTTTTGCATTTTCTTCTAGATGTATCCTATGCATGCATAAGGCTGGACTTATCCCTTTTATGTCTACTATTGTCCACCATATAGCAGTTTTATGTTCCTTAAGAACATCTAAAAGCTTACCCTCCTGTTCTTTATCTAAGTCTGATGCTATTATTATAGGTAAGGTTTCATTTGGGCCTAAATATGAATATTTCAAGTTATCAGGCAAGGGTTTTAGGTCCAAAGACGGTGGGTGCTCTATTGAGGGTATGGGGATAGATTTAGATGGTGGGAGTGGTTCCACATAAGGACCCCACTTAGAGGTATCCATGAGTGGTGCAGCATCTAAAAGATTGTTTACCTCCTCAATAGACTTGTCTATATTAAATTCTCCATTAAAGTGTATTAGACAAGCCTCTAGTGGATCTGAGATGGACAATGGTGAATGACTCTCATTAATTAGACTCTCAATCAAGTTGACATCATAGGGATCATCGAGGTCTAAATGTTGCTGATCGGCATTAAAAACATTATGCTTAACCTTCATGTTACCGAATGAGAGTTTGATTGCACCATTCCTACAATTAATAATGGCGTTGGATGTTGCGACGAATGGACGCCCAAGGATGACTGGAATTTGACTACCAGGGTTTGATATAGGTTGGGTGTCTAGCATAATAAAATCAACAGGGTAATAAAACTTATCCACCTGTATCAAGACATCTTCAACCAAACCATGAGGTATCTTGATAGATCTATCAGCTAATTGCAGCGTGGTAGTGGTTGGTTTCAACTCACTGAGTTTTAGTTGCTCATAAACAGAGTATGGCAACAAGTTAACACTAGCCCCTAAGTCAAGAAGTGCCCTATCTATGACATGATCTCCAATGACGCAATTGATTGTAGGACATCTTGGGTCTCTAAATTTTGGTGGGGTCTAGTGTTGAATCAAAGAACTCACCTGTTCGGTGAGGAAGGCTTTCTATTGCACATTAAGCTTTCGCTTTGTTGTGCATAGCTCTTATAAGAATTTGGCATAGGCCAAGATGTCTTTAATTGCATTGAGCAATGGTATATTGATTTTTATATGTTTAAACACTTCCATTAACTCATTGAAGTTTGATCCCTTCCTAGCTTTATTCAATAATTGGGGAAAAGGAGCTTTAGGCACATAGGGTGCCTCCACTATAGGTTCTACAGGGTTAGTCTGTATTTTCTCTTTTTCCTGTATTTTTGTTGCCTCTTTTTCCTCTATAGTTTCCTTAGCCTGCCCTTCTTTATTATCAATTTGACGACCATTTTTGAGGGTGATTATGGACATGGCATGCTCATGAGGGTTATGGATTTGAGAACTTGACCCTATCTCAAATTGACCCTTAGGGTTAGGGATGGGTTGACTAGGAAACTGATCCTTTCCTCTATTATGTAATTTAGCACACAACTGGCTTATTTGCACCTCTAACTTAGCTATGGCTTGAGAGTGGACATTAGCTGAATGTCTACTTTCATTTTGCAATTGGTGTAAGGCCTTTTTAGTGTAATCATTATCTTTTGCAAATTGGTCCACCATGGTGTGGATGTTTTCCTCTGAATATGGTTTCTTTTGATGTAGAGGTTGTTGAAAGCCAGGTGGAGGATGGGGAACTGTAGTTCTAATAGGAAAGTTTTGGACAGGGGGATTCATAGATGGCCCCCTTTTTTGGTTATTCTTTGACCAAGACAAATTGGGATGCCTAGCCCATCCAGGGTTGTAGGTCTCAGAATATGGGTTGTCACTAGGTTGGCGATATGTATTCAATGCATTTGCTTGGTCTACAAGATATTCAGGGAATACTTTATTAGATGGACACGCTGAGGTTAAATGGGCTGGAATAGAACAAGTAGTGCATACCTCCTGTGGAGGTTTTTGGGATAATGTAACAACCATGAAAGAGTGAAACATAGTTTCAAGCTTGTCCATTCTTCCATCCAATTTTTTAGAGACAGAGTTGAGCTTATCAGATAGATCAGTATGTGCTCCTATCTCATAGATACCTCCTTTCTTAGTGGGTTGGTTGGTTCTTTCTCTCCTATTTGAATGATCCCATTCCTAAGAATTATTGGCTACAGTTTGAAAGAATTCACAAGCTTCACTTTCATCTTTTAACATGAGGGTCCCTCCACTCACTGCATCTATCATTTGTCTATTTTGAGGCATTAATGCCTCATAGAAGTATTGAACTTGCTACCATTTCTCAAATCCATGGTGAGGGCATTTTTGCAGCAGTTCAATCCACCGTTCCCAACATTCATAATATTGTTCATCATCCCTTTGTTGGAAATTTATAATTTCACGACCTTGAGTGGCATTTGTTTTGTGAACGGGGAAGAACTTGTTTAGGAACTTCTTAGACAATTGGTCCCATGTATGTATAGAACCTACCTCCAAGGAATTAAGCCATGACTTGGCTTTGTCCTTAAGTGGAAACAGGAATAACCTTAGCTTAATCGAATTATTCGAAACATTTAAGAAGCTAAATGTGGCACAAATATCAAGGAACTCCTTGATATGTAGGTATAGGTCTTCTCGGTCTTGACCATAAAAAGTAGGGAGTAACTGAATTACTCCTAGTTTTAACTCAAAGTGGTCAGCATTAGTTGGAGGTAATGCTATGCAGGAGGGGGTATTAAGTTGGAGTAGGGCATAAAAATCTCTAATAGTCTTACGCTCAATCTATATTGGTGGCTCAACCATAGGGATAGGAACTAGGTTTCTTTCCCCTTGGTTTTGGATGCATTGAATCTCTAGGTTTAACAGTAGTAGCTTAGGGTTCTGAAATCGACACCCTTGCATGAACTATTCCTAATCTAAAATGTCCTACTTCTAAATGCTAACTCTAACTCTATGTGATGCAAGCAAAAAGGCACAATCAAACATCTTAGGCTAATAAGTAATATATTGATTTTCTTGAATATGTGTAGGGACAATGCTTTTAATTATCCAAATCTAGTGCTCCTCTCCTTTATACTTGATTATGGCTTACCAGTTAGGTTCTTTGCAAGGTGGTTAATACAACCCTCGTGTAAGGAGGCGTTTAGACCTCACAAACGTCAATAGGAGGTGAGGGAAGAGCGAGGCTCTATTAGACAACCCTCAATAACCACAGTGCTCCAAAGCCACTGGAGTGACAATAAATCGAGTCTTAGTAAGAGGGTCCTACGAGCATGTGATAGCCTTATAGGTCTCTTCTGATTGATTTTAATTTGAATTAAAGGCTAGGGCAGCTCGCTTGAGGTAATTATCCTAGGTGGGCCAAGGAGTGGTGATGAAATCCACCCTTGATCTTATGAGGTTAGGGTGCCCTTACTAATTAATTCCACATTCCAAGGCAGTTCAATCAGCATATATATCACCTTAAAGCATTAACCATGTCCTAAGATGCAAATAAAAGTGATAAACTAATGCAAAAACCTAAAAATGCAACAATTATAAGAGGATGCTTGCTATATGATTTATACTACCAAACAATGCAAACTTACTCTAAATGCAAACCCTAATCTAGGAATTTAAATGAGTGAGGAAACTTACAGTGGGGTTTTTGACGAAGATCAAGTGTGAGCCACCTTATCCCACACTTGCATTGTTTTATTACAACCCTTTAAAATGAAAATAGAAATTGAAATTTACAAGGATCCTCACTACAAACTTCACTCAAAAGGAAAAAAATCCTAATATAGGAAAGCAGGGAAATTTCCACATCGATGAAGATTTTCTTGCCAATTTTCTCCACTTTCCTGTTTCCCTGAAAAAGAAAATTTAGAAATAAGTATCAATTCTAGGGAATTAGGTGGTTATGCACTAAAAATATATATTTGAAAATGCACCTAAAATGTAATTCCTAATATTATTTTTTTGAATTTTTTATTTTTGGATTTTTGAATTAAATTTTATAAAAACTCCTTTGTAAGTCCCCAGCAATGGCGCCAAAAACTTATTGATGTTTTTCGCAAGTGCACAGGCTATTATAGTATAGCTATGCAAATACGAGTTGATCCCACAGGGACTGGCTTTAAGTGGAGTTTTCAATAAAATTTAATTATTTAAAACTTAAAGAAAATAACATAACTAACCTAACTATTCAGATTTATTCAAATGATGCACTTTACATAACTTTCAATTCCAGAAAACATAAAATAACTAATCAAATATCCTTGAATCACACTGTCCATGGATAACATTGTCCTTGGATAACACAATCAAAAGATGGATAAAATAAAGCTTAAATGGAATAGGGACACAGATGTAAATAAAATGGGGATACATATCTAATTAAACAGGGGATGCAGATGTAATTAATGGGAATGAACATAAATGTCATTGCATTTAAACATGAAGGGCAAAAATGGGATTTTATTAAAAATCTAGTTTTTAACAAAAACCAGACAAAACCCCACGAAGAAGAAGATCGGTGGAGGAAGGGAAAGGAGGAAGAAGGGAGAAGAGGGAGAAGAAGAAGAGAAGAAAGGAAGAGGAGAAGGGATGGGAGAATGGGTTTTCTTCCCCTGGGCCGTGCGGTGAAGACGATGGAGCAGTGGAATAAGGAAAAAAAATGATGCCTGGGGCGTCGATTGGTTCTCCGAGGCAATGATCTGCATCTTTGGTGGCTGGGGTTTTGAAAGCTGGGAGAGGTATGGAAGTAACTGATCTGGGTGGCCTGGCTGGTGGAAACGATGAAGAACGGGACTGAGTGGAGACAACACCTACTTAGGATGGGGCGTTGCACGTCTGGAGATAAGAAGAAGGGACAGACGAAATGGGAATAGGGGGATCGTGTTCTACGGTTAGGTTGAAACTTATTTCCTATTGGAAATCGAGACTGAAAATAAATTGGACTGGGGTGGTCTGGGTTGTAGCGAAGAAGCAAAGCAAGTAAGGTGCTGTTTGGGAAGATCGGTGATGGGTTGGTTTTCGGTGAAGCAGAGATGGTGTTCGATGGAAGCAAACTGGGTTGTCTAGTTTGTGAACGTGAAAGAGAAAGTAAAACTTGAAAGCGGTTATGCAGTGATGCAATGGAAACGAGAGAGAGAGATGGATGATGGGATGTGCGACAATGGAATAGGAACTTGGGGAGTTGGTATGGTGCAACCCAAATAGGTAACGTGGGAGATAGAATGGAGAGGGGAAAGCTGGGATGTGAAGAGAGGTGGTAATGAAAAGCAAGAGAGGCTATTAACGTGAAAGAGAGATGAGTAAACAAGGAAAACTCCAAACAAAACCAGGAAGAGGAAAGTCACAAGACAACTAAAATAACTCTAAAAAAAAAAAACTCCCAAAACAACCACACCACCAAAAGCTCTCCACGGTTCCCCATTTTATACAATTTTTTCTCCTTATTTTTCTCCAACAACTCTTCTTATCCCCATCTAAAACTCTTCTTATCCTTTTCTATTTCATTTAGGGCTCTTCCTCTTGATCTCTACTTGATCTACACCATTGAAATTAGATCCGCTCCATCCAACTCTCCTTTAGTTGATATGCAAAATAAAAGACTAAATTAGAATCATCAAAACCGCACATTCGTCATCTAATAAACTCTAATGATCATCTAACTTTTGATTTTGAGAAAATTAAGGTTTGGATGGTTAATTTGAGCTTAGTTTAAAATCAAGATAAATTTTGCAATTTTGTATTGTTAGATGATCTAATTGAATGCTACATTAAGGGTCTTTTAGGCAAACTTAGACACTTAACAACCAACTATGAAATCCATGGTGTTATGATCCCATTTCCACTTGGGAAGGTCTCATGTCTGAAGCAACCCTATAGGTCTCTAATGCTCAGCCTTGACCTACTGACAAGTCAAACACCATTCTACACATTTCATAATGTCTCTCCTCATCTTGTTACACTAGAAGCGTCTTCTCAGATCTTGATACATATTCGTATCCCTGAGATGGATGGTGAACTATGACTAGTGAGCCTCTTGAAGTAGCTCGTGTCTCAAATCATCAATTGCAAGGACTACTAGCTTGCCCTGGAATCGGATACCACCATCTTTTCTTCTAGTGAAGTCTGCCTTATTTACTAATGCATGGATCTCTGCATCCACGATCCGTGCTTGTAAAATCCTATCAATGAATTTTGACCGGATCAATAAGTCAATCACTATCCTTGACTTCCTGCTCAAGGTATTTTCCACAATGTTTTCCTTCCTAAGGTAGTATTGAATGATAAAGTCAAAATCCTTGAGATATTCCATCCATCTAGAGGTAAGTCTCCTCTTGAGCTCCTAAAAGCTCCCCTCACAAGCATCACTCCAAACAAACTTGGTGTCCTTCCAGCTCATGGTAGTTAGAGGCATTGCCTCCACCTTAACTGGGTCTACATCTACTCCATGCCTCGATATCACGTGGCTTAGGAAATGCACTTGCTTTAGCAAAAAATACATTTACTAAATTTATCATATAAGCAATGGCAATGTAGGGTGTCCAATACAACATAGAGGTGTTCCTTATGTGCCTCACGGTTGGGTGAGTAAACCAGAATATCATCCTCAAACACGATAATGAACTTATCTTGATAAGTCCAAAAGACTAGGTTCATCAAATCCATAAACACTACTAGGGCATTAGTCAAACCAAAAGGCATCACCAGGAACTAATAATGACCATAGTGAGTGCTAAAAGTAGTCTTAGAGATGTCCTCTCTAATCATCAATTGGTGGTAGCTTGATCTTATATCTATCTGTGAGAATACTTACACTGATTGGAGATGATCAAGTAAGTCATCAATACGAGGTAGGGGATATTAGTTCTTCACTATTCAACAACTGATAATCTATACATAATCATAATGATCTATCATTTTTCTTCACAAAAAGGACCAGTGCTCCCCAAGGAGATTAACTAGGTCTAATAAAACCCCTATCAAGTAATTCTTGCAACTGGATCTTGAGCTCTCTCAGTTCAGCTAGGGTCATCCTATAAGGCACCTTAGAAATGGACATTGTACTTGGCACTAGATCAATAGTGAAATCAATCTCCTTGCGTGGCAGTAATCTTGGCAACATCTCAGGAAAAACATCTTTGAATTCTCGTACTACTTAATATCCTCGATCTGGGGCCAACTACTGTGCTCCACTACCACAGACGCTGGGAAGACTTGACACCCTCATGAATAGTACTACGTTGCCTTCATGGAGAAAATGAAACATGCACCAGTGATGCTCTTTCTACCCTAGAATGAAGTCACTGGCTATCCCGGTACATTGAAAATAACCCACTTTTTGCGGTAATCTACAATGGCCCAATAGTGACTAACCAATCCATCCCTAAAATAACGTCATAATCAATCATATCTAATAAGATGAGATCGACGTCCATCCTCACACCTGATATCTCTACTGGTACACCTTGCAGGTACTCACTGGCCTCAATGGTCTCTCTCACAAGTATCATGATATCAAGTCCAAAAGTTAACTTATGTGTATGCATATCAAGACATGATGCAAATGTACATGAAATAAAAGAGTGAAAAGATCCTGAATCAAAACAAATCCTAGCTTGTCTATCTAAGACAAGGAAAGTACCTTCTATGACCTAGTTCGAGGCCTATGCCTACCCCAATGTAATGGCAAAGACTCGCCCCTGGTTGCATGGTGCTATCTCTGCCTTGTCCCCATCATCTGTCTGTTTGTGCCTCTAACCCTTGGGACAATACTTAAGGAAATCTCTAGTCTCTCCACATCCAAAGCATCTAAATGGCTATCTTTGTGAGTAAAATTGCTTCTACGACTGTTATTTGTAGGTCCTAGGACATGGCTGTTTAGGGTGTCTACCCTTGCACTTGCTACACCTCTTCCTGTCCCCATACTTCTTTTGTCTACTAATCTGTTGCTGAAATGGTACCCTCTATTTGTGTTTGTTCAAAGGGTCTCTTGCCCTTTTGGGCTGACTTGATCCACCTCTGGTCTGGAAAATATCTCTCTCTAACATTATGTCATATTTTTTGCTTCTTGTACCATCATGGGACATGTTATAATCACCTGTTTTGTCAACCCAGTCATCAATCCATCAATGAATCTATTAGTAGCCTCCTTATATGAGATGAAAATGCTAAGTGCAAACCTCCTCAATCTAGTAAACTGATTTAGATACTACTGAACTATCAGGTCTTGCTACTCTAAGGTGGTGAATTCCCTCATCATTGCCTGTAGGGCATGAGGTGGGAAGTATTGGTCATCAAAGGCCTTCCTAAAGGCCTCCCAAGTAATTGCCTATATGGAGGGAGAGCGCATCCTTTAAAAGGTCTACCACCAAAAACCTACCTCACCCTTCAATAGGTTTGCAGCTACCCCCATCTGATCCTTTGTTGGAACTGTCATAGCATCGAATGCTCTTTCAACCACAAATAACCATCTCTTCGCCTCCTAAGTGTCGCTTTCACCATGAAATTGTGGTACCATTTTCTAGAATATCTCCAACAGCTTATCTATCATGTTGGAACTATCTAAGGCATCCTTTGCAGGTCTAGATGCTGGTGCTATCGGCACTTGATGGGATGACTGGATTGATGCATCTATAGGTGTTGCAGCAGTCATCATTGCTGGTACTATACCCATGGCTTACACTGCTAACGGTGCATGAATCATCTATTGTACATGTAGGAGTAGGCCCTGTATCACTTGGGCCACTATATCCAATACTTATTCTCTCTACCCTAAAGTCGCAGCAGGCATGGCAATGGGTGGGGCGGGGGTGGATCTCGTTCTCCTCCTAGGAGCCATCTGCCATAACACCAATAAAATCCAAGGTAAACTCTCTCTCCAACTCATCTCTAACAATAACTTTATGAGCTATAATACTTAAGTGGACTCATTGATGTGGTCATGATGGAGTAGAATGAGCTCCGATACCAATCTGTGATGCCCCAAATTTTCAAACACTAAATACATATATATCGTAAATATAAAATAGCTAGGATCCCTTTTTCAAATATTAATAAATTAAAAATATTTCAAAAGCATGAAAATTTAAGTAACAACACATTTTTTCGAAGCTTTAAGCATCAAATGATCCATGAGAAAATGTAGGAAATGCGAATACAAGAAATGATATCAGCACCCGACATAAGACATGTCATATCTAACTGCATTAAAAACACATAAAAAATCATAAGTAATAATACTTGAAATAGTGAAATAATCAAGAACTAGGATCTGTCCATCATGACTCAACATCCATCCATAAGGCCAAGTCCACAAGTCTAAAATATGTGTAAGGGAACATTTAAATATATATATATATATATATATATAGATACTGCCCTTATACCAATCCAAAATTATGTCAAATCAAGTAACATACATGGAATTAATTGTCTCAAAATGCTTTGGTGATCAATGTAGCCTTTAGTGATCCTTCATGTGTTTTCCCTTCTTGGTGCTCGCTCTATATCTGAGGCATTGCAAGAAAAACAGCAATGCCTCAGCAAGCTATTGCTTTGTGTAAGTACATAGACATTTAATATTCAATAAATGGATATAAGTAGTGTGACAGATAAAATGCATGACCTCATAATAAGACTCATAGATGTAATAATAGTATGAAAACTGAATAGTCAAGTCTCATAAATACAAATAGTATCGATGTATAATTCATGCGAAAACTAGAATCCAGTATGGCAGGTAAGATCTTGTACAAATCAAAGGAATCATATGAGTCAAATCAACATGAGATCAAATAAAAGTAAATCCACTACATCAAACACAAGTGCATGTCATGAATAGAAGGGCACATAATCCACTTGTGTCCCTTGAGTGCACAACACACTCTCACATCCAATCATGAGTACTCATACCAATCTTCCACGCGTCATCACGCCGTGGGTACATATGGATATATCAATCTCAACTATAATCATCATTCCACATAGAATGCCAAATAAACATATGGATCACCACGCTGCAATGCTAACCAATGAGGTCTACCAACTGATGTTTCTCATCGGCACTAATAGGAGACTAAGTGTCTGCTATGCATGGGGGCCGATCGGACTCATAGTGTGGACTACCCACGATACCACTCCCTACGAGGTTTCCCCATCTTAGGGCTGGTGTCTGTCATCTCATAAAGTCAGAGGGTGGGTGGCAACCCTACAATCCTCCTAGCACAACATTCACTTGGTGAAAGCACCATCATAAATCCACGAAAAAACAAAATCCTCTTATCATCCAAAAACAAGCAATAATAAGTCATGTCTGATGCATGAAATATAGGAGGGCTTGTGGCTTGGCATCCTAGAGTATGACCCTCTCCACAAGGGCAGTCTCTTAAGGACCAGCTACCAAGCCTCCTCAATAAACCCACAGATAAATAATTCCAGTGAAATAAGAAAGTCAAAGCATTACAATATCCAAAAATCACGAGTCTATGGAAAATAGATAAATTAGAATAATCGTGCATAATATTAGTCTCAAAGTCATAAGGCTGAATAGAAGTGCATCAAATCATTGATATACCTGAAATCCTAAAATAACATTCATGGGTTTCATGCAAAATATGTCAATATTAAATATTGTCACCTACCTCAGTGAGCACCAACTCTCTCAGTCTAACCACTTCTCAAATAAGTATGATTTGATTCACCTGTACAAACCACACAAAAATAATCCACCACTTATTCCTTCACATTCATCATTTCTAATCAAATCACCCCAGATCCTCCTTGATTTAGGTGATTTAGTGTAGATTCATCTCTAGTTAAAGTCTAATTTCCCATAATATTTTGTTTGATCTTTGATCTTGGATGTAGGTTGAAATCAACGGTCTAAGTCACTTAATTTCTCACAATTTACAATAATCAATGTATTATCACTAGCCATTCTCCCCATCTACACAGTCAATCTAACCGTCATATGGTCAGATCTGATCTTGATCGATTAGATCAATAGTCCTGATGACATGTAAGGTTCAATTTTACTTAATCTGTAATTTTTAGGACAATCCAATTGTTGGATCATTCTAGACATTCTATTGGGTATCTCATATACTACAATCGATCATATTCTTAGAGTTTTCTATGATCTACAGGTGTATTAATATACAATCTATTGATCTGACAGTCAGATCATCCTCTAATTAGTTAGATCCATGGTTTTTATCTCATTTAATGGTTTGGATCACAATCTAGGTCAATCTATGTTATTTGATCATTAAATCCCTTAATTCACTTGTTAAATCATATAATTGATAAATTTCCAAGGCTTGATCACCCTCTAATCTGGCCGATCTAGCTCATCCTATGATTTATAGGTTTTAATTAAGTCAAATAGTGGATAGATTTACGTGTCAAAATTAGGTCTGTGTTGTTGAGGCAAATCCAATAGATGTTCAAATAAAAAAGTTGGTTTATATTGCCTCCAAAATTGCACATTTTCTATTTTAGACAGTAGATCACTAGGATGTCATCGCATCTGTGACACACGTCTTAGACCCATGTGCATGTGTTTCGGCCATTAGGAAGCACATGAGTGCGTCCCCCTTCACTAGGACACACACAGGTGCGTCTCCATCACTAGTTCGCACATGCATCCTCTCTCTCCTGTGAATGGAGCATGCAGCACCTGCACATGTGCCGTCGGCCCCACCTCATGAGTTCTATTGCGCATTCGCCAAGGTGCGTCCTGGGCACAATGTCCATTAAGGATGAAGTGCATGAACTGTCCATTTCTTTCCCCTTTGATCTACTATCTAGATGGTCCTAAAATTTGACTATTGTCATTGTTCCTAAGGTTTTGAGGGTCCATGAATTCAATGAATGGAGATCATCTATCCGAGCTGTCCTTGAGGTGGATTTTCTACTATGATATTGTTTTCTCTGATGAAACTATGCTAGCTAGAAAAACCAGTCTAGCCAGTGTGGGGGGAAGAAGAATTGGAACAAAAGAAGAAAAAGAGAGAAACAGGGGGAGGGAGGGAAGAGAGTGTAATAACCCCAATTTTTGTAAATTGATTGAGAAAATCAATTTAGTCTGAATTTTCAAAAATTTTGGGCTGGAATATTAGGTTATTGGAAAATCTCCTTTTATAGATATTAAAACATGACTTTAAACTTATAAATTATGAAGGTACTCAAAAAACCGATTAAAATGACACTAAGTACGATCAATTCTGAGTTAAAATGAAAAACCCCCACATTTCTCCATTTTTATGAATAAAAGGGTAAAATGATAATTTTACCCATAACTGAGATCTAAGACATCAATTTTTAGAATGTACTCAGAAATACAATTCCAACGCCACTAAGTACGCTCAATTCCAAGTTCGGGAGAATAAAACATATTTTTCTCCATAAAAGGGCAAAATGGTCCTTTCACACCTCTGTGAGGCCCACAAATGAATCCAATGGCTAGAAAACATGTAATGAGTAGTCAAACCACTACTAGCTGATAGTGGATAAGGAGGTGGTAGTGGAGGAGCCAATGCTAATTTAATATTCAAAAGAATTAAAATATAATTATTACAAGTAATTATGAAAAATTCAAAAACATCTATAAATACACCCCCAAAAATCCTCCAAAAATGTTCATTAAAATTTCCATGAAATTATCTGCCTTCCCTGAAAAACCAAATCTAGATTCATTCTCAAATTTCCAAAACTCCCAAAAATCTCTCTTCTTTCACTTTCTCTCTCCTCTCTCTATATTGGAACAAGAGACCTAAATTCAATTATGTACTCTATTCCAAATCAAATCTTAAAAATCCCACCATTCATATTGTCCTAGACTACCTTATCTATAAAACCCCAAAATAAATTTCAAGATCCAACGGTGCAATCAATGGAAAATAACAAAATAAGCGGTTATCGGGCGATCTTATCATCAAGTGGATATTTCTTTTAAATTGGGCTATAAAACCTACATTTTTCTCCAATCAAGTAGGTGGAAACTCTTTCCATACTTATTTCAGGTTATTTTATATAATTTTTATTTTTCTAAAATAAACTTTAGGTTAAAAATTATAAAAATCAAGTAAGGATAAGAACCCTTCAATTTAGCATGATGGAGGGTTCAGATGTAAAATCTGAGCCATCTAATCGATCCAGAAGGGTTCCAAACCCCTAGGGTAGAATTTTGAAGAAATTTTATGAAGTTTTGAGCCCTTGATTGAGGAGGAATTGATTAGACAGTGCAAAATGGACTGTTAGATCTTCTTTACAAGATAGGGCTCTTGGGACGCCGCACAGAAACTTACCCTACAGGAGCGTCTCCATGTGCGTGCTCTGCGTGCAATACCGTCCCAACGGAACAATCACGCGACAACGCAGGTCCCAGGGAGTGCATTACCTTGTGCAGCCCAATGACGGGAGCGAGGTGACCGCTCCGTTTGACCAGACCCACTCCACCCAACTAATCAAAATTGTCCATTCCATTGGGCCCAGATCAAATCTGGACCCTCAAAACGATTGTGAACTTCAAAGTTCAATTACGGAGTCATCTGAACTCCAAATTAAGATCGGAAAGAAGCTATAGAAAGCTTATAATGCCTATTTTGTTTTTAAATCATAAAATTGATAAAAAAATATATTCAAGAAACTTTCTGTTTTTTTTTTAAATTAAGCTTCTAATTTTCATGATCTTCAAGATTTAAGATGATTAGATCCTGGGGATCTAATGAAATGATGATATAATGTTGAAATCAAGTAATATCCATGATTTATTTTAACAAATCTAACATAAAATGAGAAATCTACCCTTTATGATAGAAAAATCCTAAAAAGACAAAGGGACCCACTTGATCAATAAGATGATCAGACCCTTTGGATGGGTTATATGAATGGGATTATGATGAAATCCAGTTAGATCATGGATTAAATGTGACAAAAACAAGTGGATATGATCTTTGGATCTTAATTGAGTAAAAGCCCTAAATGTAATTAAAACCCTTGATCTAAAGGAAAAGATCTAAGATCTAATAGTTGGATCATAAGTAAAAGTTTCTAATAATCTTAATCTAATTAGTTTAATTGTCTTTTATTCTATAATAGAATTGTAAATGTGATTTATGTTATAAATTAGGAAGCATGATAGTGTAATTCTTAAATTTTAGCATGCTATGCTCTAAATGTTATTAGTTTGTTATTAGGTTGGTTGATTTAATTATCTTAGGGCCATGTTAGTTTAAATTTTAGATTTTAGCATGATTCCATTAGATTAGTAGTAAAATTTCATGTATTTCATAACTTAGGATCATGTTAGTTTAAGTATAGCTTTATTACTAAGTTAAGTTACATTCATAGGAAGCAAGTTAGCATAAATGGTTGTTAAACTTATATTGGATTTATGCTTTAAATTTTATGATTTAATTGTTGTCAAATTTTATTAGTAGATTCAATTGTTAAGTAGTTGTTAAGATATGATGAGCATAAATCACCAAAAATGTAAACTAATAGAATATAGAGATTTATGGACAATTAAGATAAGTGAATAACTTTGACTTAATATTAGTAAGGGCTATAGTTAGTAGGACAATATAAGGATTATCAAATCTTTGGCCTAAATTAGGAGAATAATAAACCCCATGAATGACATTTTAAATTTTCATGGACTTAATTAAAATCAATTAGAAAGAGTACTTAGGGTTAAAATGCCCATAGAAACCTTATGAAAGGTTGAGTTAAGGTCACTCTAGTGAATGCTGAACATGGTGGTTAATGGGGTTTTCTAATGGAGCCTCACTGTTCCTGTACCTTCCGTTGACGTTCATGAGGTCTAAACGCCTCCCTACATGAGGATTGAAGTAACCACTTTGTGTTCAGCCATTTAGATAGTAAGCCTTAGTCAATTGGAAATAAGAGGAGCTGTCTAGACTTAGGATGGAATAAGCTATCTTCAACCAGTAAAACATTAACTGGTTGAATAATAATAATAAGAGCATAAAAGGTTAGTAAATTATCTAATCCTAATAAAAATTGTATGTTAGATAAGGATGATCAAACACGATCCATAGGATCTTAAATGATTAAGAACAATAAGAATCCTAATGTTGCATTTTATTATGTATCCATGTATGTATGTTGTAGACAAATCAAGATAGAGAATCCAAACCCTTGATCAAATATAATTCAAGGAAGAGAACCAAGATCATCCTCCTTACGGATGATCAAACAATTGAACTTAGATCAAAGAAGAACTAGATGATAGAAGATCTAAGCTCTTGATCTTTATCAACAAGTATAAATTGTTGATCAAAGGATCTATGAAAGATCAAGATCAAAGAAAGGAATACACAAAGACTTAGAATAGAAAATACTTAGATCCAAAAGATTATAAGATCATTCTACCCGTAAGATCTATTGATCAATAGGATAAATACTATTTGAAGAAGATAGATCATGATAGGACACAAGATCTAATCTTTTATATCAAAGGACAAGATTAGACAAAGAATATAGATAGAATAAAAAATATAGGATTATTCAGATTGTATAAATATTGACAGTATGTATGGATTTACAGATTACATACATCAGTTAGGATCATGGAAGATCTGAAGAGATTTTATGAATGCATCTACATGAGAATATATGGAATGTAGTTTTAGCAAGGAGAGTAGGAGTGGAACCAGTCAAGATTAATAACCAAGAGGTCCTCGTGAAAGACCACTTTCGATACTTAGGATCATTGATCCATGAGAGTGGAGAGATTGAGAGGGAGGTTACCCAGAGAATCCAAGCGGGTTACAACAAATGGAGATGTGCACCGGGTGTTTTATGTGATTAGTGGGTGCCACTCAAACTAAAGGGAAAATTCTATAGGATAGCTACAAGGTGAGCCATGCTCTATGGATCAGAGTGTTGGGTAGTTAAGGAACATCATACTCATAGGATGAGCATCGGAGAAATGAGGATGTTGAGATGGATGAGTGTTAAGATAAGAAAGGATAGAATTAGAAATGAAAATATTGGAGAAAATGTACGGGTAGCAAAAATAGGTAACAAGATGAGGGAGATTAGACTTAGATGGTTTGGACATGTTCAAAGGAGACCAACAATGGCACCAGTTAGAAGGAGTGAGGCAATACAAGTAAAAGGTTCTAAAAGGGTAAGGGGAAGGCCCAAAAGAATGTGTATAGAAGTGGTGAGGAAAGATTTAAAAACTTTGGAACTAAATGAAGCCATGGTATTTAATAGAGTGGAATGGAGGAATAAGATTCATGTGGCTGACCCCTAATTGGGATAAGATCTTGATGATGATGATGATACATCAGTTAGGATCATGGAAGATCTGAAGAGATGGATCACTACTTGAAGGTAGGAGGATTTTATGAATGCATCTACATGAGAAATATATGTTGAATACATGATCTTATGTCTGAAAATGTTGACAAGTATAATGTAAATACTTGTATTAAATCCATTGAAAATCCTTATGATCCAACCAAAACACGTATGAAATGGTTGAGTTAGAATTGAGGAAAATCCTAAGTGAATAGGGGACTAGAAGGTATTCTAGCCCTAGATAAACAGATAAATTGTCTGATAAGTATAAAATCAATACATGGGAATCATTCATATAGAATGGTGATCGCCAAACTTATATGAACATGGGTATCATTCATTGTAAATGATGATCCCTAAGTTTGAAGTGAAATCCTATCCTTGGTATAAGAATACCAAAATACGAGGATGATAATGTAACACTCCTACCTTTTGTAAGGAGATTGAATCATCATCATCATCAAGACCTTATCCCAATTAGGGGTCGGCCACATGAATCTTATTCCTCCATTCCACTCTATTAAATACCATGCCTTCATTTAGTCCCAAAGTTTTTAAATCTCTCCTCACCACTTCTATCCACGATTTTTGGGCCTTCCCCTTGCCCTTTTAAAACTTTCTACTTGTATTACCTCACTTCTTCTAACCGGTGTCGTTGTTCGTCTCCTTTGAACATGTCCAAACCATCTAAGTCTAGTCTCCCTCATCTTATTACCTACTAGTGCTATTCCTAAATTTCATCAAATATTTTCATTTTGAATTCTATATTTTCTTGTCTTACCACTCATCCATCTCAACATCCTCATCTCTGCGACGCTCATCTTATGAGTAAGATGTTCCTTAACTGCCCAACATTCTGATCCATAGAGCATGGCTAGCCTTATGGCCATCCTATAGAATTTTTCTTTTAGTTTGAGTGGCACCCGTCGATCACACAAAACTCTAGATGCACATCTCCATTTGTTCCAAACTGCTTGAATTCTCTGGATAACCTCTCTCTCAATCTCTCCACTCTCATGAATTATTGATCCTAAGTACCGAAAGTGGTCTCTGACGGGGACTCCTTGGTTATGAATCTTGACTGGTGTTCTATTCCTACTCTCCTTGCTAAAATTACATTCCATATATTCTGTCTTAGTTCGACTAATTTTAAATCCTTCAGATTATAATGCTTCTGTCCATAATTCTAGCTTTATGTTTACACCCTCCCTTGTCTCATCCAGTAAGACTATATCATCTGCAAATAACATGCACCAGGGAATCTCCTCGGGCAGATGTTTTGTTAGCTCATCCATAATCAATGTGAAAAGGTATGGACTCAATGCCAATCCTTGGTGCAATCCTATAGTGACATGAAAATCACTAGCACACCACTAGTGGTCTTAACATTTGTTACCGCTCCCTCATACATATCTTTAATTATGTCTATATATCCTTGCGAAACGCCTTTACCACCCAACACTCTCCATATTAACTCTCTAGGGACTCTATCATAAGCTTTCTCTAAATCGATAAAGACCATGTGGAGGTCTTTCCTCCTCTCCCTATATTTCTCTACTAATTGTCTTAGTAAGAAAATAGCCTCCATGGTAGACCTCCCAAGCATGAAACCAAACTGATTCTCCGATACACTTGTTTCATGACACAACCTCTTCTCAATCACTCTTTCAAAAAGTTTCATAGTGTGGCTCATAAGTTTGATCCCTCTATAATTAGTGAAGCTCTGTATATCTCCTTTATTCTTATAAATTGGTAAAATAGAGCTTTTCCTCCACTCATCAGGCATTTTTTTATATTTTATAATTTTGTTAAACAACTTGGTCAACCAGACTAGCCCAATGTAAGGAGATTGAATAAATAATGAAATTAAAAATTCTAAGAAAAATCAGGTTAGAATATTAGGGTTATTAAAAATGCACTTCTCATAGAAGTAGAATCATGATATAAGATATGTATAATTGAAAACATAGTTGACAGACCCTTCAAAATGACTGTAAGCATGACAAATTCTGAGTTTGGATGAAAAATTTGTATTTTTCTCTATTTTTATGAATAAAAGGGTAAAATGGTAATTTTACTCATAATTGAGACCTAAGACGTAAAAATTTGGAATGTACATGGAAATACTATTCCAATGCCACTAATTATGATCAAATCTGCGTTCATGGGAATAAACCCTATTTTTCTCCATTTTTGGAATTAAAAGGGCAAAATGGTCCTTCCACACCTTTGTGGGGCACACAAGGGGTCCATAAAGGAATCCAATGGCCAGAAAATGTGTAATCATGAGTCAAACCACTACAACCTACTAGTGGAGAAGGAGGTGGTAGTGGGAATCCAATGACAATTTAATACTAAAAAGAAATGAAACATGATAATTACATATAATCATGAAAAATTCCAAAAATGCCTATAAATACCTCAGAAAAAAATTCCCAAAAATGTTCATAAAATTCATCATGAAAATCGACAGCCATCCCCAAAATTTTAGCTTAAAACTCCCCCCCCCCTTCTCCCTCGTTTCTCCCTCTTTATTTTCTTCTATTAGCGCGTCCATCGATGCGCTCGGGTGAATATTCCCCCTAAATCATCAGACGCATCTATAGATGCGTCATCCCCCACGAATAGGGTTTTCTCTCTAATACGGGTTTTTAATTAGACATTCCTCCTGGGCCGTTGAATCCTTAATCCACTTCATTAAAAAGGTTCAGCACATCAAAATACACAAAAACCCTATCCTTTTACATCGATCAGTGGAGTATTCATCAGCCAAACCATCGAAAAATAGTCACTCCGGTGACATCTATTCAGGTGTGGATTTTCTTATTTTTCGGCCAAGTTTCCGGACTTTGAACACCCAGGTAGGTCGATCTCATCCCTCTCTTCATTTTTCCTAAGTTGATTTTGGGTTTTGGGTTCATCAGAATTGTTTCTCTAGTGATCTTCACCGGTGAACCACTACCAGTGATCATGCCTTGATTCACCATCTTGGATGGCTCATTTGAAACTTCTTAGCCATTGGATGGATTCCTGGGGCCCCAAAACCTCAAGAGATGAAATCTGGGCAGCTGGATGTAAAGGACGGAGGAGATTCAGTGATGGGTGATCCGACAGTCTAGATCTAGACCATCTCGCCTATAACCAGTCACCTCCACCCGACTACCTAGAATAGGCGGTAACAAGCACGGGCCACTGGTCATCCCTGCACCCATAAGCCCAAATTTGATCTGGGCCGTCCAATTTTGAACGGAAAACTTATTTTTTCAATTAAGAGCTCAATTAGCTCTGATTTTAGATTAGAAAGTTTCTATATAATCCTTGTCACATGTATAAGTTACTGAACCCATAAGATATGTGTTTAATTGAATTTAATTGTGAAAATTACTAAAATCCATTCCAACAATATTGAATTGTGATAAAAATGATCTCAAAATAAAGATCTAAACTGATGGATGGGTTTAGGAGGTCCCAAAACCTTAAGGACCATGATCATAGTAAATTTTATAGGTTTCTAGATCAAGTAAATAAACAAAAATGGTAAGATCAAATTTCAGCCCTTAAAACAGGCTGAAATCTTAAAATCCCAATTCTGATCTCAATTTAACTCCAAATTGAGATCGAAAAGTTGGGTTGGATTCCTCTTGATGAGTAGAATCTATTGAACTTAGAAAAATTATGTTTTGATGCATGTAAAATTCTATTAATAAAGAAAGTATTACTAATTCTTATGATTAGTGAAATTTGGAATGATCAAACTATATAATTCTGATCCATTGATGATCTTGTGATTTTGAAACATGTAATCAATGGTTATAAGTGACTGATCTATGTTTAATTAGGAGATCTAGCTTTAAAAATAGTAAGATCCATAAAAATGAATGGTAATCTCCTTGATCTAGTTGATCAAGGATGATTGGATAGTATGGATGGAGATATGAAGTTAATATCATATGGATTTATGGACTTGATGATGATGATTTGGGATAGATTAAGATCTATGCCCTTAAATTGGATCATGATGAATAGTTATGGCATGTTAGATTTTCATTTGAATTATTAAATGTTATTATAATTGTCAATTATTGCTTCGTAGATTTAATTGTAGATTTATTTATGTATTTCTGTTGCAATGCTTATGTTATGAAAATTACATTGAAAATGTAATTAAATGAAAAATAGAGTTGAAGGACATTTACATGGAGTGAATGGCATGGACTTAATGATAGTAAGGGCTATAATTAGTAGGATAATATAAGAAATATTATTTTTTTTGCCCAAATTAGGAGAATAATGAAACTCTATGAATGACATCTTAATGTTCATGGACTTAATTGAAATCAATTAGAAAGAGTACTTAGGGTTGAAATTCTCATAGGAACCTTATGAAAGGTTAAGCTAAGGTTACACTAATGAATGATGAACATGGGGGTTAAGGGGGTTCTCTAGTAGAGCCTCACTCTTCCCCTACCTTTCGTTGACGTTTGTAAGATGCGCATCCTTACATGAGGATTGAAGTAATCACTTTGTGTTCAAACATTCATCTACTAGGCCTTAGCTAATTTGACATAAGAGGAGTTGTCTAGACTTAGGATGGAATAAGCTATCCTCAACCAGTAAAACATTAACTAGTTGAGTAATAATAATAAGAACATAAAAGGTTAGTAAATTATCTAATCTTAATAAAAATTGTAAATAAGATAAGGAAGATCAAACAAGATCTGAGATCTTGAAGGATCCAAAACAAAAAGAAAAGAAATATAATGTAGATTGTAGTATTGTTCTATGATTTTATTTCTAGTATAGATTGTGAACTTAGAAGAATTGAAACCTTGATCATATATGATTCAAGGAAAGTTAGGGCATCCCTCATAGGATAACCCAAATACATGTAGAAAGAATACTTGCATAGAGGAATAACGTTATACGTATGGTTTGACAGATGTATGAATCAAGACCATGATGGACAATATGGAGTGAATACTACTTGAGATGTATGAATCAAGACCATGATGGACAATATGGAGTGAATACTACTTGAGATGTATGAATCAAGACCATGATACCAATTTGAGGTAGGTGGATGTACAATAATGTATTAAGGATTCATGTGTATACATACATGATCTTCTATCTCGAATTATAGACCTTCATGATATAAGTATACTTGGTACCTTGGCATAATAATGATCCAATCATATGATCCAACTAAGTGATCTAACCCCATGATCCAATTCAACTGATACAATCTAATGATCTAATCAGATGAGGTGAAAGTAATGAGATGTGTAGACTAAGGAAACCCTAAGAATAGGGCATAGAAAATATTCCAGCCTTAGTTAAATAGACACATCGTCTGATATGTACAATGTATTTTACATACAAGTATGGTGGCTTGTCATTTTGTTTTACGTAGTACTAGGATTGGGGATGCTATGCTAGGGAAGTTATAAGGGGTTTGGCCACCTGCTTCATGAAATTTATATGATGGATGCCATGCCCAAAGAGAGACTAAATGTCAGGTGGGGCAATCATGGGAAGGTCGCCACTATGATAGCCATGGTCCCCCCCATGCCGACATGGATTTGTTATTTCCATAGTTGGTATCAGTGGATTATCATGCAGTTATCTAGGTGTGTTGTATGGATTGAGACTGCGGCATAGTAGTCCTGAAGTGTTTTGCATTATGATGCACATATGATAGGCATAGTGTAATGCCATGGCATGATGAGATGCCCCTACTTGAGTTCTTGGAAAGAAAATCCCCGTATGGGAATTGGCTGAATATTGATCTCCCAAGTGGAAGTATGCATAGCTAGGGGAAGGAACAAGTTTTGAGTAATTTTCACTATTTTAACGGATTTATCCTATACTACATAAATAAGGGATATAATCTATGTTGAGATAACTCATGAGTAGATAACCGTGATGGAATAATGATTGAGGTATGTATTCTTATATTAGTGAAGTAGTATATTTTTGTATCCCCTACCAAGCATAGCTTGCTGAGATATTGTACATGTTTGAATGTTTACAATATCTCAGAAACATAGAAGGAGAATTAGAAGCTCAAGACGGTAGAAGACTTGAAGAGAATAATCAATCAGGGTATGTCCCTTGAAGACATGTATTTTTATTTGATAGCATTGTATTGTATTGAGAGTTTTTAATGTAAGGTAAGGTTTGAAATTTGGATTATGTAATTTGGACAATGGTTTATAATTATAATACAGGGGCTGTGTAAGAGTGAACTACTGGATGATTCGTGGTATTCAATAAAATCTTATTTTATACAAAATGTCTATGTGTATTATGTACCTTGAGGTGAGACTTGGGTTTTGTTACAAATGAATTTTAAAGAAAAGAATTTTTGCTGTATTGTTTGTGAATGTTTTTTTTACATTAAGGGCCCTGCCTTTGAAAAATGTATTACAAAATGTGTTACAAAAACCTGGGTCATCACAGATGATATAAACAGATAAGACGTCTGATAAGTAAAAGAATACTTTATATATAAGCAAGGAGGCTTGTGGTTTTTGTTTTAAATAGGCATATGCCTGAGGATGCTATGCTAGGAGGGTTACGAGGGTTTGGCCACCTGCTCTCTGAAATGTGATATATATGATGATATCGTGCCCAAAGATAGGCAAAATCCCAGGGGGCACTCCCCATATAGACATGGCATAGATTATTTTCCATATTTGGTATGCGGAGAGTATGAAAGCAGTTATTCAACACGCTAGTATGGATCAAACTGCAACATAATAGTCCTTTGAGTATTTTGCATTATGATGCATGGCATGATGAGATGCCAATATTGCCCAAATAAGGGAGTATTTTTCCAGTAGAGTCTGGATGCTTTATCAACTTAGTATGGCTGAGTGTGATAATACTGCCCAAATGAGGGAGTATTTTCCAACAAAGTATGGATGATTGATCAACTCAGTGTGTTTTAGTGTAACTATTGATGTTTGAGATATTAACTATTTTTTACGGTTTTGACTGTATATATATATATACGACATATATAGTATGTATGTGTAAGGATGTACACATATGACAAAGTAAAGAGATTGATCCATGAGTATGAATAATGGGATTATGAAGTAGAATTAGGAGCTTAAGATTTAAGAAGACTTAGAAGAATAATCAGTTAGGGTATATCCCTTGAAGACATGTATTTTTATTTGAGAGCATTGTATTGTATTGAGAGTTTTTATTGTATGGTGAGCTTTGAAATTTGGATTATGTAATTTGGACAAGTATTGTACTGATACCCGAACTGTACTGTGAACCACAGGATGGATTCTTAAATTTAATAAAAGTATATTCCTTCAATGGAATTTTATCTTGTACAAAATTTTAATTATGATATGTATGAAGTGATGACTTGGGTTTTACAAAACAAGTTCTAAAGAAAAGAATTTTTGCTTCTTTGTTTTGCAAAATTTTTTACTACTAAGGGTGCCTTGCCTTTGAAAAATGTATTACAAAAACCTGGGTCATCACAAAGAGCTACTCGTATGGGCCGGTGGGGGATTTCCGTCTTAGAAGAGTCTTTGTTGGAGAAGGAGAAGGAGGGGGGGTGGGGTGGGGTGTTGTCAGTGAAACTTAATGAAATAGGAGAGGGAGAAACACAAGAAAACCGGGTGAGACAGGGAGTTTAAAATGTGTTAAAATGCGATGGGGATAGCTGCAGCAAGGCTGTGCCATCTACTGTGTGTTGCACATGCGACATGACAATGGGGTGCTGTTATCAAAATGTCCCCTGCATTTCAATTATTTTTATTTAAAAAAATTAGGTAAGCAGGACCTACTTGGAAAATTATTAAAATGCCCCTCAACTTCAAACCCTCATAACTTTTGCATGAACTCCATTTTAGGTGTTCTTGATGTCATTGGATTCCATCTTTTGGGCACTCTCCAATAATCTATTTTTTAACTCTCAATTTGGTCTATATAATTATCACATTTCTAAAATCTCAAAGTCCTAATTTCATGAAATGCTCAAATAATATTATATAATTATATGAAAAATTTACAGATAGTAGAAACTCTCTCTCTTTTTTACATGATTCATTTCCATTGGTCAACCATAGTATTCCCTTAATTCTCTCATGACAAATACTTCACATTGGATGCTCCTAGGGTAGCCCTAGCTAAAGATGAATCTTGACAATTGCTTCATTAAAAGGTTGGATGAAAGGGAGCCACTAATTTTCTATTTATTTTAGCTTCACCTTAGCATTGTCTCTACTTTTTCTCATGGATTACACTCATGATAGGGAATGATATGTACCCTTCCTTGAGAAAAAATATGTAAATCATAGTTGGGTCCCACTCTTGGTTGAGTGAGTGAATAATCTTTGCATGCGGTCCTTTTTTTGGGTTGTTTACTTCAAAAAACATATTTACATATGGTTTCATTGTGTTTGAATATAGCTTCACTTAGAAGCTTCTATTGAAGTTGGTGGTTTTGCATGCATGCATGCGTGAGAAGTTGGCTATCTTATCTTTTGGTAGTAATAGCCTCTTTAATGCGGATAAGGTTGGTCAATGCTTAGGGTGTCTGACTATACTTAGTTTGATAAAGACACCTAATTGCATACTGAACTTCTTCACTTCATGGTTTTTGGCACTCGAATGGCGGGATAGCTCTCTTTTAGGGTTTTAAGTAGCCAAAAATACACAAGTTCATCCGCTGAACCCTAATCTTGTAAAAATATTAAATAAACCCTAATTAGTAATGAATTAAGTAATTATAGGGTTAAAAGAGCTAATTCTAGGGATATTATTTATAATATTTATGTGTATATCATCTCTTGCATTTAATTCTTGACCTTTATCATTTCAAATCATTAGTTAGTTTGTACCAAAGTATTCTTATGTTTCCATCATATTTGATTCATTCCTTGTTTAATTCATGATTAAGGAATGTTTCTAAATCAATTTCCTAAAACCATCTACTTCTTATCTTATGTTTGATTCATACATATTTCATGCTTGTTGTATGTTTTAGAGTATGTTGTCTACAAGTGAAAAGTTCCTTGCAGATTTTTTTTTAACCATTTAGAAAACATAATATATAATAATTTCAAAACCACTTCCTCAAATCTAGAGGTGATAAGAAAAATTCCAATGTATTCATATAAAATAATAGATGACATGAGCACAAAAATAGGTCCCACTAATCACAGCCCAAACAACCACATAATCCATAATTCAAATATGAAATAAAACTCATGTTTTTATTACATGTCCTGTCAATAATCCAATTAAAAGTAAAGTAAAACACATAAACTAAACTATTCTTCTACTCTTGCTCCTTGTACTTTGGTTTCCTATTTTTTGCTACTTGAATCCTTCTTCTATCCACTGAAACTAGTCCTCAGATATATCACCTAAAATTTCTTTGGAGGTGAGTACAACTACTTAAGTTGGAAACTTCTAAACTAGTTTTGAAAACTATTAGCAATTAGATTTTAATATCTTGAAAACCAATGCATATAACACTTTTGACAAATGTAATACATTCATAGAAAATATGCACGACAATTTACCTTGATATATCAACATATAATATCCAATTCACACATCAAATGGCAGCATCCTGCCCAAAATGCCATAAAGGTAGGTGGTCCAACCCTCAAGGATGACTAATATGTACACTCACATATCCAACAAACACAAACATGTAACTATACACTTGCATGAAGTCGCCCCCCAACTATGCTTGATGGTGGATACGGTCCATCATCAACTCTCATTGGGCTATTGAATCATGTAATGAGTAGTCTGCTTGTGACACATACTCCTGAACTATTCCATAGTCACTTAACAGTATCCTTTTTGAAGGTTAAAAGATACCTGAACCCTCTAGCATAATACCTCGAGAATCTAACTTTCTCATGACTAACTTTAGCCTTATCTACTCCCAAACATTCCATACAGAGTCACTGCAGTCTTGAACTATCATGAGAAAATTGGAGCAAACTGCACTCATGAATTCTCTTGAGGAAATTGAAGCACACTGCACTCATGATTTCTCATAAGGAAATTGATACACATCACACTCATGATTTCTCATGAGGAAATTGAATCTCGCTAGTGCATAAACACTATTTACACAAGCACAACATCATGCCATATAACCCACCAAGTATAGGATACATCCATGTGAGAGATTCAAACCCACATTTATCATTGACATAGATCTCATCTAATGCATTTCATTTACATAGCTTATTAAGTCCTTCAACTCCCAACTTTTGAAGGCCTCAGAATATGATTTCAATTTAAGATAGTTAGGGCTTACAACTAGTTCAAGTAAAAAATTTCTAGATTTAATCCATTTATCAAAATCAATTGAATTAGTAGTTATGTTCTCATATTATAGTTATAAATGTATAAAACTAATAGTTTTGGACTTTTTTAAAAATCACTAATTTCAAAATCTCCTTTTCAACAATTATTTTTCTTGAGGTTACATTATTTGCAAATATGAATATTTTTAGAAAATCATACCTAAAAACTAAGAATCATGTCTTGAAAAGTAAGCATGAAATTGAGGATAAAATTGTCAAAAATTTTGGTTAAAAATTACTTATAAACTTTTTGAGTAGTATGCTTAGCAACTATTTTCCATACCGAATTTCTACTAAAATTAGTGAATTCATAGTACTTTATATTTCTATAAAGATCCATGAAAAATTGGACTCCAAAGGCACTTAAACACATAAAGTTTTCCAAACTCTAGAACCAATATTGTAGTGTGCCAAAAACGCACTTGGAAACTTTGCTCTAAACATTATGATTTTTGGATATTAACATGATATCCTTTTTGAGAATTATCAAAAATCATAAAACATATTCCGCTAAAATTTCAGCAGAATGTTCTATTTCAATCACACCCAAATTGCATCATATCACAGGGTAAAAAACAATGAGCATGTATAAGGATTTCTACCAGTAACACCTCTACAAAAATCAATAAATATTAACCAACAAATATTTTTCTCTAATGTTTTTCACACTAATTTCATACATCCATAGATTAAAAACATGGTATGAATTTCCAGGAAAAATTATTTCGTTTACCCACGTAAAAATGTCCGCAATAGTATTATTCCACTTAGGAAACAAAAAATTGCATGTTTTGATTCATCCTAATTATTACTCTCAAAAGATATTAACATGGAATAAAAGCTACATTGTATTCAATCTTAACCTGTATTGATCAATTATAAAAGAATCAAGAAGGCCACTCCTCAAGATATATGCAAAACACCAACAGAAAACCACATTTAATGTAGCACATGAACATCATTTGAAACTCATCAAAGCTCATGCTACAAATCATGCCAAAACATCTCATTTTTCCTTTAAATATTGCATGATTATTTTATAAAACCTAGTTTAGAGAAAGAGATGCTCTTGAACAGGCCTACTCCAAAGCTCCAAAGATCTCCACCCTTCTTAGTTGTTTTCTCTCTTTCTCTTTACCTTCTAGTAATACCATGAATTTCCACTCTCTTTTCTACAAATTCCTCACTATTTATCACATGGAGTACCAGCCAAAAGTGATCCCTTTGGCTGAACATCCAGATTCTTTTATAAAGAGTGCAATAGTTTCTAATCTGGCTATCTAGCTAGTTGCTATTTTACTCCATATGTAGGTCACAAATTTTGGTGATTTAAAAATGTTTTTAATCTGATAACATCTAGATAGGATCCTTCTCTATCATGGTTTAGGAACCCTAGTTTATCATTGCAAAACTTTGGCTAAGTTTCCAAGCCATTCCACCACCTAACTTTCTATGTACATGATGTCCAAACGTGGGCAACTTTTTCTTGCTATTTTCTTCATGGCTTTTGGCCCAATTTGGAAAATATATTCCCTTGATAAGATATTCCCTCATTCATACTTAGAAACATAGAAAACCTACCTTTAATTCAATTATGAAGCTTCCTTAAATTGGTGCTCCAAAATTAGAAACCACCTTTCCAAAAATTGACACCTAAGGGTGGGGCATCCTACACTTTTTAATTCCATTTCATTTGTTTCTAATTTCACTCTCCCATTGAGGGCCACCTTAGTAACCTCATGATGCACAATTAATAAGTGGTCTTAGATAGATTTAGCAAGCTTTGCCATGTCAATTTTTATTCTAAAGTCAACACAAGCCACTTTCCTATTTTAGAATGTGGTAGGATGTTCACCCACTTTCTAATTCCATCACCATTTCAATTATCATAGTTTCTAATCCAAGCATTCAATAAGTAAGCTAGGATCACATCTTGGCCCTTAAACTCTTCTAGACAAATCAAAATTTAAGTTCCAATCTAGGCCATTCATTTAAATACATTTATGGTAAGTTTCCTAATTCCTTTAACTTGTTTCTAATTTTCAACCAACCATGTTTCCTAATCTAGTTTGAATATTTTCATACTTTTCTTAACTCATGCCAACAACCAAAATTCCAAAATCTAAGCATGTGTTGACAAAAGTCAACTTTCCTAATTTGAACCCCTATTTTTGCACTTATTTAGAAATTTTCATGGTAACTTAGATGCTCTTCAAGTACACTTCTTAAAAACCCTAAAACTTTAGCTAAACACTTGCTAACTCCATACGATTCCTAGCCAACACTTCCTATTTGCATCCCCATAGGGTTGAGCTGCCAAGTCTCCACTTGGTAACCCTAGAAAAGAGGCATTTTCTCCTTAGGTTACTTGATATGAGTGGCACATTTGGCCTATCATTCACGCATGTTTTCCATCCCTACATTCTACTTATTTAATTATATCATTTAGGGAATCTAAAAGTTTAAAACCGTAGGTTAAAAATCTTAAACTTACATCATCTCATCATCTGAACAACTTAATTTCAAATAACCACATCCACAACTCATACTTATTTAATTGAAAATTCTAGGTATTATATTACATTCCTAGCTTCATCTTCATGACTCTAGCCTTAGATAGCTTCTTTATTAATTTGTTTCCAATGTAGATTAATCATCTTTATTTTAGTTTACTCTTTATTTTAATGCCTATATCTCTAATTTCTTTCATATTTCACATGCTTCGTAGAATGCATTACGCAACCCATGTACTTTACTCTCCCATATAGTCCTATGCATTTGCATTTATGGTTCCTAACTCCCACATAAGCATAATGTCATTCCTCATTATGATGCATTATTTGTTTATATTAATCAATGCTTCTCATTATGTTCATATGACTATGTATATGCTCATCCTTAAATGACTTCCTTCAAATGTTTTTGTTTATCTTTATGTATTTGTTGTAGGTTATCAATTTAGTGAAAAGAGAATCCAAACTAAATAGGTTTTCAACCTAGAAGAAGAAGGGGATGTGGTTTGCTTGCACTCCTTACTGCTTTAGTTCTTGGAGATGTGAAACTTAGATCTCTGATTAATATACTCATTTGAGTCATTAGGAACTTAGGGCCTTTTCAACCTTAGGTAGCAGCTCCATTCCATAATTACATAGGTGCATTTGAATCCAAGCTAGAAACTTAAACAAAACTACTACAAAAGATTAAGCTAATTCTAGTATCTTTGCTCAAAAATTAGATGAATAATTTAAAGTAACAGAAATACATGGAGTACATAATACATCTCTAATTAACATGAAACCACAAATTGTAATCTAGGGTAAGATAATAAAAACCTTATCAAACTTGTGGGCCACCTAAAATATTTCTACAACCTTTATCTCATAAATATAGTACTCACCATGAATCCCAGTAGTTTTTGACTAATGACTCCAGAGATGCATTTTTGAGGATTGGGCCGCCTCATTCTGTATTGTTGGATTCTCTCAAAGAATTTTTTCAATGCTTCAAAGTAGTCCATTCACCCCTTTGACTTGAAGATCATATCATCTACATAAAACTCAACTTCCTTATCCATCATGATGTGTAACAAAGCAGTGGCCACATGTTGATACATGGACTCGACATTCTTCACTCTAAATAGCATGCCAACATAGTAGAAAACTCCCCGTGGTGTGATGAAAGAGGTTTTTCTTGGTCCTCACAAGTCATGCAGATTTAATTTTAGCTTGAATCTATCCATAAAGGATAAGAGAGCATGACCGGTAGCAGTATTGACCAACCAATCAATGTGAGGAAGTGGCAACCTATCTTTTATGCTTACTTTATTGAAATCCCTGAAGTGGAGACACATTCATACTCACCCATCCATCTTGTGGACATGACCTATATTGGAAACCCACTGTGGATATTATACCACCCTTATATATTTGACACTTAGTTGTTCAATGACTTCTTCTTTGATTTTATCTCTCATGTTTCTTTCCTCATTCTTCTCAACTTCTATTGGAATAGTTTGGCTTTTGGATAAAGGGGTATCTTATATTGCACAATTGTTGGATCAATCCCTAGCCTATTCTTATAGGAACAAGCAAACACATTCTCATAATATATCAAAAGCTTTACCAGTTCCTCGTGCTCTCCCCTAGAAAGCCCATCTTTCTTACCATTTGCACTACTTATGTTAATAATTTTGATTTCATCTTCATTACGAAGTGCATTATGATTATTCAACTTCCCTTTTCTTTCCAAAAGTTGTCTTAGAATATCACAATCCTTGTTTGAGGACTTGGTTTCATTTTCATTAGAGGCAAAGACGTACTTGAGCTAAATTGAATTTATTGAAAGAAGCAAGTACATTGATAAAGGTCGAAGCCACAGATGGCTTAAATACATTGGTCTCAAGGACAATTGCAATGGGCATAATTTCAGGGTTGGCTATAATAGAATGGGTTGGATCAACTTTGTGACAAGGCTAATAATAGTATACTCTACTTCTTCAGACCACAAGTGTCATATAGCTCCTCCGAGTGCTTTCTTCATGGCAACATCTTCTGAATAAGCTTCCTCATGCTTAACATGTTATTTATTCTTTAGAATACTTATCATCAAACAATATTTCAAATACCTATGTGAAACCCCACGTTTTGTTCAAGTAAAATACCTATAAAGAGATGGGGTATTAGCTAGTATTTGAATATCATGCAAGATTTGCATATAGGCTTGTAATGTGAAACCCAAAATTTTCTAATAAAAATCCATATTTAAATAACTCCTTATTGATCTTTTTATTTTTTAGAAAACAAAATCACACATAATTTTGGAAAGAACATGAATGCAAGTCTTAAAATGACTATTTTTAGGGATTTTTCTAGAAAAAATCCAAAATTTACCATATGTGAAGAAAATAGACAAACCTAGAAATAAAATGCTATTAGATAGGCAACCAAAAAATGATGATCTTCTTGTCTTTAAATGGAAGAGATATTTTACGGTATTATATAAGAAATGGAAGGTTCTTACTGGCCATTGAAAAAAATGCATGTAATCATCATGATAATATGAAAGTAGAAAGGAGTTGGCCAAGGATTTCCCTAGAGTTTGTTCCACAAGTTAGAATTTAGTTAAAAGTCAAAATCAAAATCCATCTATTATCCCCTTTCTAACTCCATCTAGAGGAAAAGAAGGTGAAGTTAATGTAGTAATTGCACTCTTTGATAAAATCACCTAGATCCAAAATAATATTTTAATAGTAAAGTTACATTTGCCTTATTATTTGGTAAATACATCCACCAATCCAATGAACTTATAAAAGCATCCATATTGGGAAATTTAGATTAGTATATTTATAATTTGGTAAATACACTAGATGTGACGACCCGGGTTTTTGTAACACGTTTTGTAATGTATTTTGAAAGGCAGGGCCCTTAAGAGTGTAAATTTTTTTCGCAAAACAAAGCAGCAAAAATTCTTTTCTTTAGAACTTGTTTTGAAAACCCAAGTCACCACTTCATATATAATATAAGTACAATTTGTGTACAAAATAAAATTCCATTGAAGTAATATACTTTTATTAAATCTCCAGGATCCATCCAGTGGTTCACAATACAGCCAAATCTATTACAGTACTTGTCCAAATTACATAATCCAAAACTCAAGCTCACCATACAATAAAACTCTCAACAAAGAAAAATACATGTCTTCAAGGGTATACCTTGAAGATTATTCTCTTCAAGTCTTCTATCGTCTTCAGCTCCTAAATCTCCTTCCCTATATCTGAGATATTGCAACAAGTACAATATCTCAACAAGCAATGCTTGGTAGGGGATTCAAGAAACATAATAATTGACAAGGTAATTCCAATACTTCATAATCTCATTATCCTTAAGCATACTCTTTACTTTGTAGGTTATGTATATCTATATACATACATACCCTTCATGGGTAAACTAGTTAAATTTGTGAAAATAGTCAAATATCATTCCCAACTAAGCTGATCAATTCTCTTCATTGTGAAAATTTAGTATTATAGCTAATCTTATACTGAGAATTTCCCTTCTTGGGAAATATTGGTAATATACAATTACCTAGCATTTCATTATGCTACAACATAAGGCATTTCACTATGCCTATTCTCATATGCATCATAGTGCAAAATAATCAGAAAAGTTGCTATGCTGCAGTCTGATCCGTACTAACGCGCTTGGATAACTGCCCTGTTCACCACTGATACCACGGTGGAAAATATTATGTCACTGCTCATATGGGGGGCAAGACTTTCACAGTGGTGGCCTTCCCATAATTGCCACCACCCGACTTTTAGCCTCTCTTAGGGCAAGGTATCATCACATCATCAAATTTCAAGGAGCGGGTGGCCAAACCCTCATAACTCCTCTAGCAATAGCATCCCCTTAGGCTTGTGCCTATTAAAACAAACTCACAAGCCTCCAAGCTTGTATGTAAAATAGATTTCATATACATCAGACCATCTGTCTGTTTACTTAGGGATGAAATATTTTCTAGTTCCCTATTCACTTATAGTTTAGTCCTTAACCATCTTATATGTGTTTGGTTGGATCATAAGGTTTTCAAGAGATTTAATACAAGTATTAACATTACTCTTGCCAACATAAGATCATGAGTACAATCATGTATATCTCATGTAAATGCATTCATCAAATCCTCCTACCTTTAAGGATTGATCTCTTTTCCCCAATCTTCCATGATCCTAACTAATTTATGTAATATGGACATCCATACATATTGTCAATATATAAATTATGAACAATCCTATTGATCACTAGATCTGATGTTTAGAATGATCTTTATATCATTCATATCTAAGTATTTTTTTTCTATCTCTAAGTCTTTGTATGTCCATCTCCTTGATCTTGATCTTTCATAGATCCATTGATTGACAATCTACACATGTTGATATAGATCAAGGTCCTAGATCTTCTATCATCTAGTTCTTCTTTGGTCTAAGTTTAGTTATTGGATCATCCCTAAGGAGGATGATCTTATTTTTCTTCCTTGAATCATCTTTGATCAAGGGTTTGGATTAATCTAATGAACTATAACAAGCATACTAATAAACATGCATACTAAGTACAATATAGTATTCTTATTCTTATTGTTCTTGATCATTCAAGATCTAATGGATCTTGTTTGATCATCCTTATCTTACTTACTGTTTTTATTAGGGTTAGGTAATTTACTAACCTTTTATGCTCTTATTATTATTATTCAACTAGTTAATGTGCTGGTTGAAGGTAACTTATTCAAGCCTAAATCTAGAATGCTCCTCTTATTTCCAATTGGCTAAGGCTTACTAGCTGAATGGGTGAACACAAAGTGGTTACTTCAATCCTCATGTAAGGAGGCGTTTAGACCTCACAAATGTCAACGAAAGGTAGGGGAAGAGCGAAGCTCTATTAGATAACCCCCTTAACTACTATGTTCATCATTCACTAGAATGACCATAGCTCAACCTTTCATAAGGTTCCTATAAGCATGTTTACCCTAAATACTCTTTCTAATGGATTTTAATTAAGTCCATGAATATTTATAATGTCATTCATGGGGTTTATTATTCTTCTCCTAGTTTGGGCCAAGGATTTGATAATCCTTATATTGTCCTACTAACTATAGCCCTTACTAATTAAGTCCAAAGTACTCCATTCTTATTTGTGTAATGAAACTCTACTTTCTCATTAGAATACATTTTTGATGTTTTATGCTCTTTATCTCATAACAAGTAGATCTACTAATAACATTTAACCATAAATGAATTATAAATTCAAAGCATAAAAATTCATAATTTAACATTTAATGATAATGAGGCAAGGTACTTAAAATTACTCTAACATGATTTCTAACTAATATACCTTAATAACTTAATTTAAACTAACATGGACTTAAGGTATAATCTCATACTATAGTATAAACTTATATGAAATTCTAGCATTGTCCTAAGTTAGAATGGCATGAAATCATACTAAAGTGCACCTAAGATAATTAAATCTAGTAACAATGAAATCACATATTATGCTAAAGTCTAAATGTTATACTAGCATGCTTTATAACATAATCATATTTAAAATGCTATTATATAAAATGAAACTAATTGCATTAACATTTTTAGAAACCTTTACTTCTGATCCAACCATTAGATCTTAGATCTTTTCCTTTGCTTAAGGGTATTAGTTATATTTAGGGGATTTTCTTTATTAAGGTCCAAAGATCATATTGATCTATTTTTGTCATAATCCATCCATGATTTCTTGGATTTCATTGTATCAACATTCTTTTTATCCATCCCAAGGATCTGATCACACTTGATCTCATTGATCAAGTGGGTCCCTTTGTATTTTTAGGGTTTTTCTACCATAATGGGTAGATCCCTTAATATATCTCATATATGTCCAAATAAACAATAGATATCACTTTATTTTAATAGTATACCATTATTAAAACATATTTTCAAGATCTAATCATCTCAGATCTTGGTAATTGGAAACTTGTTTCTTTAATATAGAAAGTTTTTACTGAATATTATGTCCATTTTATTATTTCATAAGAAAATAAAGGTTTCAAGCTTTCCATAGCTTCTTTCTGATCTCAATTTGGAGTTCAGATGGCTCCGAAATTGGATCTGGAAGTTCATAATCCTTCCTAGGCCTTAGATTTGATCTAGGCCCAAGGAATGGACGGCTTAGATTTTTTGGGCAGTAAACCAAGCCGGGCGGAACGCGTTCGGTTCGTTTGGTGCGTCTGCTGGGATGAACTGAGGAAGCACCCTCAAGGGGCGTCCACGGATGCGGACGAGCGGGACGTTCGTCGTCCGTGCGCCCGTAAACGGGACTGTCGTCTGGCGCATCCGCTCATGGGTTTGACGGACGCGCCGTCGTGGTGCTTGGGACGATGTCCCACGTGCAGTGCGCACACAAAACATTCCCGCTTGTGCCGTTTTCGATGGTGCGTCACGTGTACGTCTTGGGTGCTGTTAGATCCGGAGATCGGACAGTCCATCCTGGACCGTCCAATCAATCCTCTCTCAATTGAGGTCCCAAAACGTCTCTGATCATTGTGAAAATTCTACCCTAGGGGTTTTGGACCTTTCTGGATCGATTGGTGCAGTCAGAATTTCCATCTGAGCACTCTATCATCCAAAACTAAGGGTTCTGGTGTTTACTTTATTTTTACCTTTTTATTACCAAAATAAATTACAGTAAACTAAAAATTACATAAAACAGTATTAAACATCTATAGAAAGTATTTTCACCTATCTAATTAGAGAAAAAACTTTGGTTATATGCCCAATTTAAAAACAATACCTTGTTGATGAAGATATAGCCTAAGATCCACCTTTCTTGCAAATTTTCGTTGTTTGAACTGTTGGATCTTAAAATTGCTTTGGGGGTTTTTAGAATAAATATGTTGGAAAGTTTTGGACAGTGGAATTGATGAAATTTGATCTAGAACAGAGTGCCTAATTGATTTTAGGTCTCTTGTTTCAATCTAAAAAGAAAAACAAATAGAAAAGAGAGATAGCTCTTGGAAATTTTGTATTTTTTGGGAGGGATCTAGGTCTAATTTTTTAGGGAGAGTGAAGAAAATTTTATGGAAATTTTAGGAGTATTTTTGGAGGATTTTTGGGGTTGTATTTATAGGCATTTTGGGTCTTTTTTCATGATTAAAATATTTAATTTATTATTATTAAATGGCATGAAAGTCTCCCATGCTCTATTTTTCTTCCCCATGACCAGCTGATGTTTGTTGACCCATGAATTTATGTGGGCTGCTCATAAGATTCGTTTTTGTGTCCCTTGTGGGCCCCATGTGGGCCCCACATGGTGTAAAAAAACCGTTTTGCCATTTATGTATAAAATTTTGGGTTTTATTCCCATGATCTCGGATTTGAGTGTATTTAGTGGCGTTGGATTCGTATTTCTGAGTACATTCTAAATTTTGATGTTTCATATTTTGATTTTTGGGTAAAATTACTATTTTACCCTTTTGTCCAAGAAATGGAGAATTTCTCATCCGAATTCAGAATTTGTCGTGCTTACAGTCATTTTAAAGGGTTTGCTAAGTTCAATTTCAATTTTACATGTCTTATTATTTGATTACACTTTTATAAAAAGTATAGTCTAAATAACCCTAATATTTCAGCCCGAAATATCTGAAACTCAAACTTTATTGATTTTCTCAATCAATTACAAAAATTGGGGTTATTACACTAGAATCTCATATGTTTCTATGATTTTCATCTTAAAATGAGGTACTTTCTTTCCCCTATTTGTGTTCTTTTCTATAAATTGTGTAGATTTTAGTTGGCATTTAGCTAGCTACAACACCCTTTATTTGAAAATATCTGAAACAAATATGATAGATTATATATAGGGTGTTATCATACCTAATTTTATACAAAATTATTCTTTTAACATTCTTCTATTTTCATATTCTATTACAAATTCTTGTGAATTTTTTCCTTTTATCTAAAATTTTAATTCATTTAATTCAAATACTAGCTAGTACAATATAGGCCACTAATACACATCGTGCTAGTGGGAGCTGGCATGGGATCCAGCATGGTATTGACAACACTGGTCTAGTGAGTGATGGGATCAACCACAGTGTTGGGAAGCTGTAGTAGGGGAAATTCTCTACTTCCTGGGCAAACTCTATGCTGGAAATTTTCCAACTGTTTTGATTTTGGAATCTCTTCTCTTCCTATAGGAACATACCCCAAGCCATTTTGATTGTTTGACATCTTTACTTGAATATATTCTACAAGATCATGATCTTAGTAGCCTAAAGGTACACCTAGAAAATACTACATTTTTTGCATCATTTAGCAAACTTTAGTGTTTTTTGGTTCTTGTACCATATACCTATTTATTTTCATGACATTCTCTTCCTTTTCTAGAATGGTAGAGGTTGAAGGTACTTGGGCTCATCATTCATTCAATTGTAGTCATCTTGCCATAGCTAATTAAGATCGAGGGTCTTTTGTGTAGGATCCTGAAGGTAGACTATATGTTCAGTAGATGGAATGCTATAAAGAAGGTGGTTGGCCCAACCATGGTTTTGGTGAAGACAACTTTGAGAACATCCCTCTTTGAATTGTTGTATATCAAAATAGATTTACCAGTGGGATGAAATTCTTTTGAATTGACACCTAGACTGGTAGCCATCTTAATTGGCATGATATTGATGTAAAATATATTGTTGATGAGGGCCCTATTGACCCTTTTTCTTAGGCAAGTGAAAGATATGTAGATGGGTAGTGAATGGCCACTCCTATAATCAACTAGGTCATTGTTAGAGAAAGTTATACTCTTTGTAGATTGAGTTTCCCCTACCATGTCGACTAATTCATCTAAGAAAGTGTTGAGAGAGATCATGACACTATTGAACTCTTTCATGATGATCTTACAAGGCTTGATAGATGCCATAAGCAACCCTCATAAGAAAATATTAGCGTTAGTCACCGTTAGTTGCTAGCTAACCTTGTATTCCTCTGGCATAGGTCTCAAGCATTTGGTTCTTCATTCTCCCCTGAGCCAATGTTGTGAGAATTTCTTCTTGTAGGTTTGGTGGGTTGAAGCTTTTTCTAGCTTGGGTGTTGAATACTATCTCCTCATTACCAAGCTTGGGTGTTGAATATTATCTCCTTATTATCATTGCTGCATCATATATCATCATTTTTCCAAATTAACTAGTGAGTGAGCTTCCCTTATTATTTGATTCTCATAAGGAAAAAGGCTAGTTGACAAAGATGCAGACCCATCTTGGCTGTCATATAAGGATAGAACATTTACTCTCCTCCTAACATTTTGTTCCCAAGGTTTGAGGGCTTCAACACACTTCTATTATCTCTAATCATGGTAGAATGAAGGGATTTTTGGCATCAAATGGAAGGGGAGGATAAAATGGAAGGTAGGATAAAATACAAAGCCTTCATTGTCCTTGGGATCAGGCCCATCAGCCATAAGGTCTTGGATGTGATTCATAATGGCCCAACATCATTCAATTTCATGCACCTCTATGTTGTGGTAGTTACAAAATTCTCCTTCTGACCTCTATGTTGGTTTAACTATTGGGCATGAACTCTTTTTGGGATCTCTTTTAGTATCAAATACTCATACCTCATATGCTAGTACCTACTAGTAATGTACCTATAAACTTGATGTAGTTCATAGTATTGAAATAGGGAATGATCAGGGAGTTAAGATGCATATTTTTTGAGGATTGCAAAGGCTTTGAATTTCAATCTTCCTTCTTGGATTAGATTTTACAATTTTTTCTTGAGCACATAATATTTATCGGCATGATGTCAGAAAGTGTAATGAAATTCATAGAAAAGATCAACTCGATATCCCTTGAACATAATTTCTCGTAATAGTTAGGGTGGGGGTAGCTGCAACTTTTTATAACTAATGGAAGGCTAGTGTCAGTGTGACTTTTGTCTCTACATAATATTTATGGAAACATCTATTGGCACTATTAGTAAGGATGAATCCAGTTCTATTTTATATCACTATGTAGAAAATTATCTTAATGGATAGCATGAGATTAGAGATCTCAATCTTTCTAGTGAGCTATTTGATTTTACTATTGGTTTGATCAATTGTACCATCCATATATTTCAATTTCTCTTCAATAAGGGCTTGAGAGGGATCAAACTAGCTTAGACTAGGTCATATCATATGACATTCATAGGTACGTTTTTTTTCACAGAATTTCTCTTGTGGGGAGATGACCTATCTCTTCTTCATCCCACTAAGTACCTTGATTAACTGGCTTTCACAAGATTGTTTCAAAATTTCTCCAACTGGTTAGGAGGCTTGATTTTTGCCAACTCCATTATTCCCATTAATCTACATTTTTGATGGGTAGTCCAACCTAGTGAAGTACCTTGGAGGCTTTCTTTCCATCAATGTCCTTGGATCATCTATCCCTGGATCTTCACTCTGATATTCATATCAAAGGTTGTATGTCACTTAATATTTTCAATAATCAAAGGGATATCAAAGTCAAGCTTGATTTTGACTAACTTGATAAAGACATGTCCTTGTGAACAATGCTCCATAACTAGGAAAAGGAATAAGGACAATGTCTAGGATGAATGGTTTCTCAATGACTCTCCTTTTAATAATCCTTTCAAAGTTTCTTTCAGGGTTGGAGAATCTTCCCTATCATGATTGGGTGCTTTGTGGAACTCACAATATTTATTTAGATTGTACCCAAGGGTTGGGTTGGCAAGAGCTAGCTTTGGATTGTGCAGAGTCATGGAATTTTGTTCCAAGAGTCTTTGGAATGCTTTGTTGTAGGTGATGCCTAGTGGGTAATAGGTTTTCTTGGTTTGGGGAACTGAGGTTCGAGCTGGTTGAACTTGGTTTACTTCAAATTTTTGAGAATTCTAGGTTGTGGTATTGGCATGTATTTTTCCCTTATTCCCAAATCCTTGTTAGGCTAAAGAATTTTGATAAGAGATTCATTCTTGACTCAATGTCCACCACTCTTCAAGGCTTTCAAACTATCAATGCCTCAGACATAGAGAGGAGGAAGATAGCTATTGTTCATATTTTTGCGGATGATCTATATCTACTCTTTCTAATATCTTCTCTTTCATTTTCATAACCTACTCCCGAAATTGAATGAGGAACATGATGAATGATTCCTTAGGTTCTTAATGAACCAAATCCAAATCCTTGATGGTGATCTCATCCTAACTACTATATTAAAACTAGGCCATAAAGGCATTAGCCAAGTCTTCCAATGTTCTCACTGTGACTCTTTCCACTATCGTGAGCCATATCATGGCCTCTTTAGTGACAAATTTGTGAAAAAGATGGGCCAGTTAGTCATTTCCAAGCTTATAAGATTATTCAGATAGGCATTCAAACGAGTCATGAGGCAACACTTCCCATCATACTTGTCAATTTTGGCATTTTGAAATCCTTTGAAATCTCTGCACATCTAAATAGCCTCAATGACACGGCATGAATTTTGTAGTTCCCATTAGCCTTCAACTAACTTCTATCTTCATTTGGTTGAACTCACTTTGACAAACTTCAAGGGTGGTCTAAAGAGGGACATGTTTAGGAACAACTGGGATAACTTGAGGGGTAGGTTTATGGTGAGATTCATTAAACTCATCATCTTCATCTTCTATACTAAACTCGTGGGGTTCTTGAAGCTATTTTTGAATGGCAGCATTTCTTCTAAAATCTTACTCATGGTGGATCCCATTCTAAACATCTCATTGGCAATTTTCTAAGAATTTCTTCAAGGGATGGGGTTCTGATATTTTCTGACATGGTGGGAATTGAAAAGCTTGAAGGTGTAGGTCTGATGCAAAGGTTGGTGAGGGGGAGAGCTTAGGTTGGGTAATTTGTGGAATCAGTGAGGCAAACTTCTAGGCATTTTTCCACCTTTTCTTCCCTATAGTCCCTTGCTATGAAAGAGATTAGGGCATAAAAATTAGTGGGGATTTGACCCTAAGATGAATTCCACAAAATGGATAGGTTTCCTAATCATTCAGCTCAAGCTTGAAGGGCAATCACTACTCAAACAATTTCATACCTAGATCTTTGAAGGTGTTCTTAAAGGGATATGCATTCCCAATGTTCATGCAATCTAGGGGTTATCTACATGGGATGAAGCTTGTGTGGGTATTCAATAGGTTAAGGCTGAGGGTTTGTTCCACGTAGATCTACCATTATACCTCATGAAGGGGGATCGAGGGTATGCGTATATGCCTTTGTCAATAGTACATGACATGCTCTATTTGAAGCACTCTGAGAGTTTAGATTGGCTTTTCTTAGACTCATCTATATTTTTAGTAACTGGGTCATGACCTCCCATGTGACCTTCCATAGAGAGTCAAAGTCTATTAAGACTCAAGGTATGAAAATATGATATCTATGATACAAATGCATGTTTGAGTGAGTATGAATTCATACAAGCCCATCGTCATTGTATATGTTTCCTGTCCATGTAATGGCTTAATGGTGACTTCTTCTTGATTAGTTCAAGAGTGTTTTTTGGTTTTTTCATCATGCTTTGTTCAGGAACCAGGTGTGTCTAAGGTAAAACCCCATGCATTATTATATAAAAGTAGTAAAGAGCATGAATAAAAGTTAGTCAAGTAGGCAAAAGTTACTCCATTATGTGTTCATTGAGATGTTTCATGTGCTTTGGTCCTAGAATGCTAGAAATCTTTCAACATCAACTAGTCAAGAAAACTATATTTCCTTAATAGGAACTTCTCCTATTATAAATTAGGGAAGACTTTTTTATGGGGATAACGATACAAAGTAGACTACATATTTTTTGCTTTTCATCTTATAATGAATGTGACAAATCCTTCAATGCATGAATGATTCAATAAAAGAGGGATGCGTGAGTAATGTGGCCCTATGGAAAATTTTCTCTACTACAAGAGTAAGGACACCTTGAATGGGCTGTGCAACATAAAATCCTTTCACGTTTTCTATTTGAAAGATCCCTCCTATAATGATAATGGGATACCCTCTAACCAAGCTAAGGTGGTTCCTCAAGAACGGAGGGAGCTTGGCTCCTCTCCTTTCACTTCCCTTCAGAAGAAACCCTACTCTAATTGAAGAATTACTTTGTAAATCAAGAAATCTACTCTAGAAAGTAACTAATCAAACTTAAAAAGCCTATTGTATATGCAAAGTTACTTGAAAGGTAAGAAAATAATGAAATTAAAGAGAACGTATGAGAAATTGTATCTTATTAGGTAGAATAAGGGGAATAGAAGGCCAAGAAAACCAATATAGAGAAATCATAAGCTCAAATCTCCCCTAAAGAAGACTTTTCCTTAAGAAATCTTGAGTTCAAACTCCCCTTAGGGTAATGTGACAAGGTATATCTCTCTTTCACCCACTAGAAAAGTTTTCTTAGCCTTTTTAGGCTATGAAAACCTTTTGAGAGAGTTTTAATAGTGAAATGGCCTTATTAGAAGCATGACATGATCTTATCAACATTGCTTGTGTTTGTTCTTAAGGGAACCCTATTATATAGCTTCCAAGTGATACCTTTAGCTAATTAGATTTAGACATATATAATTTTTTGCCAGTTATATGGGTCATGGGGTTGTATGGAGTTGAGTCATGTAGTAAACTTGGGACACATAGCCATATGAATGTATCATCATCCACGTGCTTCCATCAACTTATGGAAGGGAACATGTATTGTTGACCTATGGGTCTTGCAATTGGATGCTTACTTTATGCATTTGCAACTTGGATTGTTCTGGAAGGGGTTAGGCATCCATGGTATGGAATGTAGGATAAGGGTGATGTCGCAACATGACAAATGTTATGTGGCCCCATGTGATGACCCGGGTTTTCCCATGCATTTTTAAATGCAATATCTAATTCCTAGGGCGGGATGCATCCCTATTTGAAAACCATTTTATAAAAACAATGCAATGCAGCATAAAAATCTTTTCTTTTAAACTCATTTTGAAAATCCCGAGTGTCATTTGCTTTCATAACATACAAAGTAGTTTTGAAAATTGTTGTAATAATAAAAGTCTTCCCAGGTCTATCCAGTCAACAACTCACAATCCAATTGTAAATAAATATAGATACATGTCCAAAGGGTAGAGGGTTTACTTACATTCATACTTATCTCTTCTTCATTTACTTGATCATAGCACTAACATTTCCTGATGCTTCTTCTACTAATGAGTGGTACCTAGTAGGTGATCTGATACTACTATTTTGAATACACGGTAGGCAACATGCAGGATTCCAAGAGCTTTTCATGTAAAACATTAGTGATTCTTTTTTATGTAAACATGCATATTTAGGACTAAAATCATAATGTAGAAAGCAATAGATCCAAATAAAACATAAGCTTATTGATGCAATTTCAATCATGGAGTTCTTTCTCATAATATAATATGATCAAAATCATGAAATAGAAATCAATAGATCCAGATACGAAGATCTCATCAGATGCATCAAACCAGTGAGTTAAATATAATAATCATAAAACTCTTAAAATAGTCATCGTTCAAGCAGATGCTAGTATCATACACAATTAGTCTCTCAGCATTCACGTCATGCCAACTGGTCATGAGTACTCGTATACGATCGCCTCAATGCTATATGCATATCAATCACACTGAAATCATAGGGTCATTATGCTCACGACCAGCACACAGCTGACTCATGTGGCTCCGGTATCTAGAGACCTACCCACCATAGTCTCCACGGGATTATGGCTGTCCCCGAAAGGGTGCCATGAACACCTCCAGTGGTCGTCCCCATTTACCACAACAGTTAGGGAAGGGACAATGCCTTTTTGGCAGTGATACCATCCACCTTTTTGGTGGTAGAGGTTGGGAGGCCAACCTCGTACATAACAACCTCTCAGCATAGTGCCCACCATGGACTGCCTCATCCGGCGATTTGCCCACTAAAAAGTATATATATAGATAATTCCAAATCTCATATATTGTAAATCATGAAATTTAGGCATTTGTTTTCAAAACATGCAAGAAATGCATAAAATTTTCTCATGCCAATAATCGCATTCAAAGCCATAATTCCATGTGCTTGTACAAAAAAATCATATCCCAAAAGAACGCTAAACACGGTGATAGGCTCAATTGCTTTAAGGCAATGAATCATGATCACGTACGCATATAAGAGCATCATATCTCAAAAAGCATACTAAATACAGTAATTAAAGCCAAGTAAAGCATTCAGCTTTGAAATGTATTTGAAAACTTAGTAGTATCAGACTACTTACCTCTATGTTTCATGGAGTCGCATCCTTCATTACTCAACCCAACCCTGGGTCTCCTTTATAAAATCTTGGATAACAAAGATTCCAAATCATTTTCTATCTATTTATAATTCACTATTTAGACCTCTAGATTAATGGCTAGATCTACCTTTTTTAGCTTATTACTTACCTCTAATAGATCCAACAGACCAATCTATGAGGTTTGATAATCTTTAATCCAGTAGATTTCTATAGTTCTTAGGCTATAGTCATATTCAATAGTCTTCTAATCCTAACTTTTATAGTCTTATTAGGTCTGCATCGTTGATATGAATGCAATGATTCTTTCGGATAGTCAATTGGAGTTATATAGCCTCCTTAATTGGGTTTTTAGTGTCGTGCATCAAGGACAATCTAGATGTGTCAATTAGGGCCCTGCGCGTCACGGTTCCCAGGACATGTGCATGTCACGGTTCCCAGGACACGTGTGTGTCCTGGTCGAACCGAGACTGCATTCGCACACGTGTGCACGCTTGAGTGACGCACTTAACGTGCGTCCTGGACTGCATCATGCGGACGCATCCTCAATGTAGCACAGCTTGTCTTGGCTCCCAGGGCACCCCATGCGTCCTGGTAGAGCCGGGCTCCCAGGGCACCCCGTGCATCCTAGTCAATCCAGGACCCGTGCCCCACATCACAGGCTCCCGAAGGCAGCGTGAGGGACCGCGTCACACGCTGTGTCCCTGGGAGGGTTGCGTCGGGGTTTTGGAATGAACCCACCTTCTCTGGCATTTTCCAGCCGAAAAAATGCCAAATCCGGTGGGGATTTGGGCTGGGAAGAGAGGGGAACTTGGAGAGGGAGATGGGGACTTACCTGGGCAGCTGGAGAGGGAGATGAGATTTGGTTGAGTCCTAGGTGGCCAGAAAACTCGATAAAAAGGAAAACCCAGTTTTTCGGTGAATCTAGGAAAAATGGGGAAAAAAGGAGAACGAAAAATGGCGGCCCTGAAGGACCTGGCCTTTGCGGGGGTTTCCAGGGAAATGGAGGAAGGGTTTCTTTTTTCTCGATGTAAACCTCAATGGAACCTTAGCTTGAAACAGCCGGATTAGGAGGAGAAGGAGATGATTGGTGAAGAGGGGGGGATGGGCTTTTTATAGCCTGCGAAGGCGGTGCTGCCTATGGCGATGCCGCCATTGTTGCCGCCCTACAGAGGTGGTGGTGGAAGCCTCTGGAATGTCGGCTAGAGGAGGAAGAAGATGGGGGTGCCGTTATCAAAATGCCCCTGCATTTTTTGCCTTTTTTGTTTTTACATATAAATTATAGAAATGCCTTTTATCTTTAAACGCCCGTAACTTCTTCATACGAACTCCGTTATCGGCGTTCTTTGAGGTGTTGGATTCCATTTTTCGAGTAGAATATAATGGTACTAATTTTTATTATAAATTCCTTCATTTACTATTTTAAATAAAATAAAATATTTAACATGGTTAATTTCATATAGAATGTCCAATTCATTTTTGTAATGGATGCAAAAATAGTGTAAAATACTCGGGGCATTACACCCCATGACCTTCCTACCATTTTTCTATATTTTTCATGCTCTTGGTATTACAAGACCTCTTGGATGGGTTTCCTTTGGAATTCTAAATAGTTGACATGTTTATGAGTAAATGAAGATCGTCACCCAGGAACTTTTGTTTTGACTTGTGGTGATTTGGGCTGGGGAGCTGCAAAATTTGGTGTCTACTGCATCATTTTTCCAACTGGTATGACATGACTAGTAAGGTATGAGATTGACGACACTACTTAAAACCTTTACATGTCATTTTCCTTATCCATAACAATGAATGCTAGCATTCAACATATTTGGCGTAACATGCCTATCAAGTGTATGACCTTTAGTGGTTCACATCATGCCTATCAAATGTATAACATTAGGAAGATAGAGAGCAATCACTCTCATCTTAGCAATATTTCGATTTAAGATTCCCTCTAATTTGCTCCAATATTAATTGTACTTTTCTCTCTTACTCACTGAAGTGCACGCTAGCAGCTCATAAGCCCATTTGTACTGGTGCTTATAGCATCCCAATGACATTTAGTTCTATGATGTTTTAGATAATATCTTCAATTGCTAATCTAACAATTGTATGGGCCATAACCTAAATGTCATGTGATCATAGAAAACTTTGATATGCACATCAACCATGTCTTTGTTATAAAGTATGTCCATGTAGCTAGGCTCCTCAACAATTGTCAAAATATTATTGAGGAAAAATCAGCAACATGGTTGTTGACCAAGTTCATATGGGAATGTCCCAAGATTTCAAGATTTATGGTGGACTAAAGGAGATCAAGGGAAATCTAGTATTAGACAGCCAACATCATCATCACATTCCCATGGATTGTGAGCTCATGAGAATGAGTGATCAAGGATGGATGGACGTCATCAATTTAGAATGTTTCATTAATTTTAATCTCTTAAAGGAGATGCCTTTGTGCCAAAATAAAATATGTCTATGAAATGGATGTCCTAAATAAAATCTTGAGGATCACATGATTAGTGATGAAATGAATGTTTCAAAATAATTGTCTAGAACAAGTATTTATTAGTCAAAGTTTCCTAACTTAGCAAGTAAAAATGAATGTGACGACCCGGGTTTTAGAAACAAGATTTAAATAGTATTTTGAAAGGCAGGGCCCTTAAGAGTGTAAATTTTTTATTTTTATTTTTTGCAAAACAAAGCAGCGGAAATTCTTTTCTTTAGAACTTGTTTTGAAAACCCAAGTCACCATTTCATACATAACATAAGTACAATTTGTGTACAAAATACAATTCCATTGAAGGAATATACTTTTATTAAACTCCAGGATCCATCCAAAGGGTTCACAAGATCTGACCAAATCTAGTACAATACTTGTTCAAATTACATAATCCAAGACTCAAACTCACCATACAATAAAACTCTCAACAAAGAAAAATACATGTCTCCAAGGGCATACCTTGAAGATTATTCTCTTCAAGTCTTCTATAGTCTTCAGCTCCTAACTCTCCTTCCCTGTATCTGAGATATTGCAACAAGTACAATATCTCAGCAAGCAATGCTTGGTAGGGGATTCAAGAAACATAACATTGACAATGTAATTCCAATACTTCATAATCCCATTATCCTTAAACATACTCTTTACTTTGTAAGTTATGTATATCTACATACATACATACCCTTCATAGGTAAACTAGTTAAATTCGTGAAAATAGTCAAATATCATTCCCAACTAAGCCGATCAATTCTCTTCATTTTGAGAATTTAGTATTACAGCTAATCTTATACTAGGAATTTCCCTTCTTGGGAAATATTGGTAATATACAATTACCTAGCATTTTATTATGCTATAACATAAGGCATTTCACTATGCCTATTCTCATATGCATCATAAAGCAAAATAATCAGAAAGGTTGCTATGCTGCAGTCTGATCCGTACTAACATGCTCGGATAACTGCCCTGTTCACCAGTGATACCACGGTGGAAAATATTATGTCACTGCCCGTATGGGGGGCAAGACTTTCACAGTGGTGGCCTTCCCATAATTGCTACCACCCGACTTTTAGCCTCTCATTGGGCAAGGTATCATCATATCATCAAATTTCAAGGAGCGGGTGGCCAAACCCTCATAAGTCCTCTAGCAATAGCATTCCCCTAGGCTTATGCCTATTAAAACAAAATCACAAGCCTCCAATCTTGTATGTAAAATAGATTTCATATATATCAGACCGTATGTCTGTTTACTTAGGGCTGAAATATTTCCTAGTTCCCTATTCACTTATAGTTTAGTCCTTAACCATCTTATATGTGTTTGGTTGGATCATAAGGTATTCAAGAGATTTAATACAAGTATTATCATTACTCTTGTCAACATAAGATCATGAGTACAATCATGTATGCATTCATCAAATCCTCCTACCTTTAAGGAGTGATCTCTTTTCCCCAAATCTTCCATGATCCTGACTGATGTATATGATCTGTACATCCATACGTATTGTCAATATATAAATTATAAACCATCCTATTGATCACTAGATCTGATGTTTAGAACGATCCTTAGATCATTCATATCTAAGTATTTTTGTATCTCTAAGTCTTTGTATGTCCATCTCCTTGATCTTGATCTTTCATAGATCCATTGATTGACAATCTATACATGTTGATAAAGATCAAGGTCCTAGATCTTCTATCATCTAGTTCTTCTTTGATCTAAGTTCAGTTATTGGATCATCCCTATGGAGGATGATCTTGGTTTTCTTCCTTGAATCATCTTTGATCAAGGGTTTGGATTATCTAATCTAATGAACTATAACAAGTATACTAATAAACATGCATACTAAGTACAATATAGTGTTCTTATTCTTATTGTTCTTGATCATCCAAGATCTAATGGATCTTGTTTGATCATCCTTATCTTACTTACTGTTTTTATTAGGGTTAGGTAATTTACTAACCTTTTATGCTCTTATTATTATTATTCAACCAGTTAATGTGCTGATTGAAGGTAGCTTATTCAAGCCTAAATCTAGACTGCTCCTCTTATTTCCAATTGGCTAAGGCTTACTAGTTGAATGGGTGAACACAAAGTGGTTACTTCAATCCTCATGTATGGAGGCGTTTAGACCTCACAAAGGTCAACAGAAGGTAGGGGAAGAGTGAGGCTCTATTAGATAACCCTCTTAACCACTATGTTCATCATTCACTAGAATGACCATAACTCAACCTTTCATAAGGTTCCTATAAGCATTTTTACCCTAAGTACTCTTTCTAATGGATTTTAATTAAGTCCATGAATATTTATAATGTCATTCATGGGGTTTATTATTCTTTTCTTAATTTGGGCCAAGGACTTGATAATCTTTATATTGTTCTACTAACTATAGGCCTTACTAATTAAGTCCAAAGTACTCCATTCTTATTTATGTAATGAAACTCTACTTTTTCATTAGAATACATTTTTAATGTTTTATGCTCTTTATCTCATAACAAGTAAATCTACTAATAACATTTAACCATAAATCAATTATAAATTCAAGGCATAAAACTACCTAATTTAACATTCTATGATAATGAGGCAAGGTACTTAAATTAAATCTAACACCTTATGATAACAATGAAATCACATATCATGCTAAGTCTAAATGTTATACTAGCATGCTTTATAACATAATCATATTTAAAATGCTATGAAACTAATTACATTAACATTTTTAGAAACCTTTACTTATGATCCAACCATTTGATCTTAGATCTTTTCCTTTGATTAAGGATTTTAGTTGTATTTAGGGAATTTTCTCTATTAAGGTCAAAAGATCATATTGATCTATTTTTGTCATAATCCATTCATGATTTCCTTGGATTTCATCGTATCAACATTTATTCTTTCCATCCCAAGGGTCTGATCACACTTGATGTCCCTTTGTATTTTTAGGTTTTTCTACCATAATGGGTAGATCCCTTAATATATCTCATATATATCCAATTAAACCATAGATCTCACTTTATTTCAATAGTATATCATTATTAAAACATGTTTTTAAGATTTGATCATCTCAGATCTTGAAAATCTACGTAATTGGAAACTTATTTCTTTAATACAGAAAGTTTTTACTGAATAACATGTCTATTTTATCATTTCATAAGAAAATATAGGTTTCAAGCTTTCCATATCTTCTTTCCGATATCAATTTGGAGTTCAGATGACTCCGAAATTGAAGCTGGAAGTTGACAGTCCTTCCTAGGGCCTGGATTTGATCTGGGCCCAAGGAACGGACGACCCAGATTAGTGGGGCGGAACTAACCAGACGAAACGAACTAGGTGGAACGCGCGCGGGTCGTAGGGCGCGTCTGCTTAGATGAATGGATGAAGCGCCTGTGAGGAGCGTGCACAGATGCGACAGGACGAGCGTTTCGCTCGTCCCGTCCACGCACCCGCGAACGGGGTTTTTGTCTGGCACGTCCGCTCGTGGATTTGACGGACGCACCGTCGTGTTGCTTGGAATGAAACTCCATGCGCAGCGCACGCGCCATTCTGACAGTGCATCACGTGTGCGTCTTGGGCGCCATTTGATCCAGAGATCGGACAGTCCATTCTAGATTGTCCAATCAATCCTCTTTCAATTGAGGGCCCAAAACGTCTCGGATTTTTATGAAAATTCTACCCTAGGGGTTTTGGACCATTCTGGATCGATTGGTGTAGTAAGAATTTTCATCTGAGCACCTTATCATCCATAATTAAGGGTTCTGTTGTTTACTTTATTTTTACCTTTTTATTACCAAAATAAATTACAGTAAAATAAAAATTACATAAAATAGTACTAAACATCTATGGAAAGGATTTCCACTTACTTGATTGGAGAGAAAATCTCGGTTATATGCCCAATTTTAAAAAAAATACCTTGTTGATGAAGATATGGCCTAAAATCCTCCTTTCTTGCAAATATCTGTTGTTTGAACCGTTGGATCTTGAAATTTCTTTGGGGGTTTTGTAGAATAGATATGTTGGGAAGTTTTGGATGGTGAAATTGATCAAATTAGATCTAGAACAGAGTGCTTAATTGATTTTAGGTCTCTTGTTCCAATCTAAAAAGAAAAACAAGTTGAAAGGAGATCTATCTCTTGGAAATTTTGGGTTTTTGGGGAGGGATCTAGATCTAATTTTTCAGGGAGAGTGAAGAGAATTTCGTGAGGATTTTTGGAGGATTTTTGGGGTTGTATTTATAGGCATTTTGGGTCTTTTTTCATGATTATAATTTTTTTATTTATTATTAAATGGCATGAAAGTCTTCCATGCTCCTTTTTTTGCTTCCCCATGCCTAATTTTTCTTCCCCAAGACTAGCTGACGCTTGTTGACCCATGATTCACGTGGGCTGCTGATAAAATTGGTTGTTGGGTCCCTTGTGGGCCCCATGTGGGCCCCACATGGTGTAAAAAGACCGTTTTGCCATTTATGCATAAAATTTTGGGTTTTATTCCCATGATCTCGGATTTGAGTGTACTTAGTGGCGTTGGATTCGTATTTCTCAATACATTCTAAATTTTGATGTATCATATTTTGATTTTTGGAATATTTTGAGTTTTGGGTAAAATTACTATTTTACCCCTTTTGTCCAAGAAATGATGAAACTTAAGGATTTCTCATCCGAATTCGAAATTTGTTGTGCTTACATTCATTTTGAAGGGTTTGCTAAGTTTAATTTCAATTTTACATGTCTTATGATTTGATTATACTTTTATAAAAAGTATATTTTAAATAACCCTAATATTTTAGCCCGAAATATCTGAAACTCAAACTTTATTGATTTTCTCAATCAATTACAAAAATTGGGGTTATTACAATCTTCCCCCCTTACAATAATTTTGTCCTCGAAATTTGTAATACAACTCACTTAGGCATTTTCACAATTCTTTCATAGCCTTACACATGTGGCCTTGCCACTTATGGAAATTCTATTTCCTTTCGTCCCTTTTCTATACTACCTTTTTTGCAAAGCTTAAAATGCTCATCCATGACTAACCTTAATAATGCTCTATATAATAAAGCTAGTTCTTGCTAGAATTTCCCAAAAAGTGTTAATAACTCTTATTGAGTTATCCCTTTTGTTTCAAAAACCTTCCATTTCACTTGACTGGTAATTTTCACCAATCTTTCCATACTTCACAATTTTCCATTATACCTTCTATTGCTCATCCTCATTCTTTTTCAACATATAAAGTTTTGACATAGCTTTCCTACTATATATACTCCTTAGACTCCTATAATACATATTGATTAGATTCTATAACTTCAACTATTGTTCTTTGTAACAACCTTCCAATCTTTGGAAGTAATTTTCTCTTTTCTTATTCTTCCATTGTTTGGAAGTGTATACTTTATTTCTTCTCTACAGTTCGTACTTCTTTACTATTTCCTTCTATTGACAACTTCTTGTCAAATTTTGTCCTTGAATAATAGTTTCCTTGTAATGAATCTTTCCTCATTCCCATCCATTATTTTTGTAACACTCTTTGAGTGCCATTTTATTCATAATACTTGACTTTCTACATTTTTCCATCCAAGATAGTGTCATTTAACTCTGCATAAATATTCCTGATCCTCTTTTGTTAATTCTTTCTCATATTTAGAACAATATTAAGAACATTCTCACAATCTATGATAATATTTATCTCTTTTCCTCTTATATATATTTATATGTCATAGGCTTCAAAATTTCTAGATTTTGCATTTCCTCATGCTTCTTTCAAAGCATACCTCATAGCCTTTATCATATCATACTAACTCTTTATTTGCGATATTCTTGATAATTTCTATTAAGAGAGTCCATATTGACTTTGTAATCATCCCTTCTCAAATCTTTACAAACACCATAATTTATCAACTATTCTTTAATTCTCAACAATCTATTATCAACTCATTTAGGATTTATGAAACCAATGGCAAAACTTCACTAAAAGAATGTCCTTATGTTATAAAATCAATAAGAGATATATTTCTCTAATTGTCATTGTCATTTCATATTTTGATCTCATATTTCACCTTTGTTGGGTCAAATTCCATGCTATCTTTAAAATTTATATAACCTAAACATTGCTTTCTTTAATCACATGTACACTTACAAGACAAGTTTTGTAAGTGTCTAACATATATCCCCTGAATGCTCTTGATTTCTTGAAATCTATTTCCATATATCATTACCACTTCATTCAATATATTTCATTCTCCTCAAATTCATGAACATTTGTTATCTAACTCATAGAACTTTAAAATTTGTTTTTGATTTTATACTTTGATGTTGCATTTCCAATTCCCAATTAATAATAAATTTGAAAATGCTCATCCTTATAGAGAAAAAGGATACTTATTTCCTCAACATCATTTATGCATCCTTATATTGATTCCTCCTTTTAATTTTCCTAAAATAAATTTGTTACTTTCATAATGTAAATTGCTATAATCACTCCATATCCTTAAAAAGTTGTTCTTTCAACTCATTCATATAATTTGATGTTCTTTTCCTCAACTATTATAGATATTTTCTCATTCAATCTCATGTAAGACTGAAAATCTTCAAACTATCTTAAAATTTGTAACCACTTATTTCTCCAACAATTTGGATTCATAACTCATTCACAATCATCTTTAAACTTAAATTTAACAACCAATATTTGTTTTCATTTCTCATGTTTTATTTCACCTTTCCTCCAAAAATATATTTCCGCTTACTATATTTCTTAAATCTTTGAATATCACCAACTCCATCATGTAATTGGAAGTAATATCTCTATTCATATTTAGCTCTTCATTTGCCTTGATCAATAAGATGTACTCCTCTTCATGATAATCAATGACTATATTTTCCTAATCAATATTTCTCTTTGTTTTCATGTTCCATGACCATGATAATCAATGACTATATTTTCATAATCAATATTTCTCTTTATGATAGTCCCAAAATTATTTTCAATAGCACCAAAGTTATTATATCAATAATTCTTTAATCCTTGAAAATCCTCTAGTGCTAATTTCCACAATGACTTGTCATACCTTTATAATTTCTAACTTGGTGATTTCATAATTGTTGTACCATATATAGACTATAATTTCTTTGTTAACCATATATTCTCATGGTTTAATTGTCTTTCTTAATAGGTTTGGGATCATATTTTTGTCCCTTTAACATATCTAACTCTCTTTTTCCTTTTCATTTTATTCTAATATCAAAGATCATCTCTTCATGTTCTAAATTTTTTTATCATTTCTCCACTAAATCCTTTGCCTCACTAATTTTGGAGAAAAATACTTGCTTAACTCCTTACACATATTTATTTCAAACTATTTTCATTGACAAATTTTGAACTTTCTCACCTATCTCCTTAAATTTCTTTCAAGCCATATCCTCTCTATTTTGATGATTAATTTCATTTAACTAATTGCCATAATACTATACATGTAGCAATTCTAATTCCTACATTTATATTTCTTTATATGTTTAATGTTAACTTTGAATTTTACAATACTTCTAATGTTTTCATCTTTAACACCTATTTCTCATAAATCTCCATTTCACCTTTTCTATAAGGTTGAATTTTATTTTTATTTTTTTCCATCTTATTTTCCAATTTATCACTTTTTTTCTCTTTATCTCCATTTCTTCACTTAGTAATGATTATATACATACTTCACTTAATAATGGTTATATACATACTAGTATTAACGTACTTTGTACGTTTACTCAGGACTTTAGGTTAGACCTGATCATCATACCTTACATCTATTGTAATTTTTTTCCCTATGGATTTCTATATCTTATTATTCCCTTTATTGGAATTCTTACTTGTTAAGTATTATTTCTAGTCCTTTCATTAAGTAATATCTACTTATACTATACTTTCCTTCATTACACTAACTCTTTCTATACTCATTCTCAACTAATGAGTTTAATTCTTTCCTCACTAATGAGTCAACTCTTTACATCCTCTTCAACAAATGAGGCTACTCTTTCAAGACTTAACCTTCACTAATGAATTAACTCCTTTTATACTTATCTCTTAACTAATGAGTTTATCACATAACTCCTTCTCATCAACTAATAACTTATCTCTTATTCACTCACATCAGGTTGAACCTGAGCCCGCATACTTGGTATTTCTATAGGAGGTGATGAACCTTGGGGTTGTTGTAGGTGAGGAAGGAGGTTCCTTAACATCCTTGTCACCATCTCTTCCATATTACTCATGGTTACTCTCTCCATATTGTCTTCTGGAGTATTTTGAGTTGCCTGTCTTGTGACTCTCTTTAGAGGCATTTGTTCATAATTTCTATCAATCCTCTATGCAACTACTTCTATCATAATCTAGACTTGGATTATAATCTCTCTCTTGGACATATTTGTACTATACTGTGACTGGATGAATCGCTTTGATACCAGCTGTGACGACCCGGGCTTTAGAAACATGATTTAAATAGTATTTTGAAAGGCAGGGCCCTTAAGAGTGTAAATTTTTTTTTTTTCGCAAAACAAAGCAGTGGAAATTCTTTTCTTTAGAACTTGTTTTGAAAACCCAAGTCACCACTTCATACATAACATAAGTACAATTTGTGTACAAAATAAAATTCCATTGAAGGAATATACTTTTATTAAACTCCAGGATCCATCCAGTGGTTCATAGTACAGCCAAATCTAGTACAATACTTGTCCAAATTACATAATCCAAAACTCAAACTCAGCATACAATAAAACTCTCAACAAAGAAAAATACATGTCTGCAAGGGTATACCTTGAAGATTATTCTCTACAAGTCTTCTATAGTCTTCAGCTCCTAACTCTCCTTCCCTGTATCTGAGATATTGCAACAAGTACAATATCTCAGCAAGCAATGCTTGGTTGGGGATTCAAGAAACATAACATTGACAATGTAATTCCAATACTTCATAATCCCATTATCCTTAAACATACTCTTTACTTTGTAAGTTATGTATATCTATATACATACATACCCTTCATGGGTAAACCAATTAAATTCATGAAAATAGTCAAATATCATTCCCAACTAAGCTGATCAATTCTCTTCATTTTGAGAATTTAGTATTACAGCTAATCTTATATTGGGAATTTCCCTTCTTGGGAAATATTGGTAATATACAATTACCTAGCATTTTATTATGCTATAACATAAGGCATTTCACTATGCCTATTCTCATATGCATCATAAAGCAAAATAATCAGAAAAGTTGCTATGCTGCAGTCTGATCCATACTAGCACGCTCGGATAACTGTCCTGTTCACCACTGATACCACGGTGGAAAATATTATGCACTGTCCGTATGGGGGGGCAAGACTTTCACAGTGGTGGCCTTCCCATAATTGCTACCACTTGACTTTTAGCCTCTCATTGGGCAAGGTATCATCATATCATCAAATTTCAAGGAGCGGGTGGCCAAACCCTCATAAGTCCTCTAGCAATAGCATTCCCCTACGCTTATGCCTATTAAAACAAACTCACAAGCCTCCAAGCTTGTATGTAAAATAGATTTCATATATATCAGACCGTATGTCTGTTTACTTAGGGCCGAAATATTTCCTAGTTCCCTATTCACTTATAGTTTAGTCCTTAACCATCTTATATGTATTTGGTTGGATCATAAGGTATTCAAGAGATTTAATGCAAGTATTATCATTACTCTTGTCAACATAAGATCATGAGTACAATCATGTATGCATTCATCAAATCCTCCTACCTTTAAGGAGTGATCTCTTTTCCCCAAATCTTCCATGATCCTGACTGATGTATATGGTCTGTACATCCATACGTATTGTCAATATATAAATTATAAACCATCCTATTGATCACTAGATCTGATGTTTAGAATGATCCTTAGATCATTCATATCTAAGTATTTTTGTATCTCTAAGTCTTTGCATGTCCATCTCCTTGATCTTGATCTTTCATAGATCCATTGATTGGCAATCTATACATGTTGATAAAGATCAAGGTCCTAGATCTTCTATCACCTAGTTCTTCTTTGATCTAAGTTCAGTTATTGGATCATCCCTATGGAGGATGATCTTGGTTTTCTTCCTTGAATCATCTTTGATCAAGGGTTTGGATTATCTAATCTAATGAACTATAACAAGTATACTAATAAACATGCATACTAAGTACAATATAGTGTTCTTATTCTTATTGTTCTTAATCATCCAAGATCTAATGGATCTTGTTTGATCATCCTTATCTTACTTACTGTTTTTATTAGGGTTAGGTAATTTACTAACCTTTTATGCTCTTATTATTATTATTCAACCAGTTAATGTGCTGATTGAAGGTAGCTTATTCAAGCCTAAATCTAGACTGCTCCTCCTATTTCCAATTGGCTAAGGCTTACTAGTTGAATGGGTGAACACAAAGTGGTTACTTCAATCCTCATGTATGGGGCGTTTAGACATCACAAACGTCAACAGAAGGTAGGGGAAGAGCGAGGCTCTATTAGATAACCCCCTTAACCACTAATTTCATCATTCACTAGAATGACCATAGCTCAACCTTTCATAAGGTTCCTATAAGCATGTTTACCCTAAGTACTCTTTCTAATGGATTTTAATTAAGTACATGAATATTTATAATGTCATTCATGGGATTTATTATTCTTTTCCTAATTTAGGCCAAGGACTTGATAATCCTTATATTGTCCTACTAACTATAGCCCTTACTAATTAAGTCCAAAGTACTCTATTCTTATTTGTGTAATGAAACTCTACTTTCTCATTAGAATACATTTTTTTATGTTTTATGCTCTTTATCTCATAACAAGTAAATCTACTAATAACATTTAACCATAAATCAATTATAAATTCAAAGCATAAAACTACCTAATTTAACATTCTATGATAATGAGGCAAGGTACTTAAATTAAATCTAACACCTTATGATAACAATGAAATCACATATCATGCTAAGTCTAAATGTTATACTAGCATGCTTTATAACATAATCATATTTAAAATGCTATGAAACTAATTACATTAACATTTTTAGAAACCTTTACTTATGATCCAACCATTTGATCTTAGATCTTTTCCTTTAATTAAGGATTTTAGTTGTATTTAGGGAATTTTCTCTATTAAGGTCAAAAGATCATATTGATCTATTTTTGTCATAATCCATTCATGGTTTCCTTGGATTTCATCATATCGACATTTATTCTTTCCATCCCAAGGGTCTGATCACTCTTGATCTCATTGATCAAGTGGGTCCCTTTGTATTTTTAGGATTTTTCTACCATAATGGGTAGATCCCTTAATATATCTCATATATATCCAATTAAACCATAGATCTCACTTTATTTCAATAGTATATCATTATTAAAACATGTTTTTAAGATCTGATCATCTCAGATCTTGAAAATCTAGGTAATTGGAAACTTATTTCTTTAATACAGAAAGTTTTTACTGAATAACATGTCTATTTTATGATTTCATAAGAAAATATAGGTTTCAAGCTTTCCATATCCTCTTTCCGATCTCAATTTGGAGTTCAGATGACTTCGGAATTGAAGCTGGAAATTCACAGTCTTTCATAGGGCCTGGATTTGATCTGGGCCCAAGGAATGGACGGCTCAAATTAGTCGGGCGGAACGAACCAGGCAGAACTCTCATGAGTCGTCGGGCGCGTCCGCTCAGATGAATAGACGAAGCGCCTATGAGGAGCGTGCACAGATGCAGACGGGACGAGTGGAACGCTTGTCGTCCGCGCGCCTGCGAATGGGGTTTTCGTCTGGCGTGTCCGTTCGTGGATTTGACGGACGCGTCATCGTGTCGCTTGGAACGATGCTCCACGCTCAGCACACGCACCATTCTGACGGTGCGTCATGTGTGCGTCTTGGGCACCATTTGATCCAGAGATCGGACAGTCCATTCTAGACCGTCCAATCAATCCTCTTTCAATTGAGGGCCCAAAACGTCTCTGATTTTTATGAAAATTCTACCCTAGAGGTTTTGGACCATTCTGGATCGATTGGTGTAGTAAGAATTTTCATCTGAGCACCCTATCATCCATAATTAAGGGTTTTGTTGTTTACTTTATTTTTACCTTTCTATTACCAAAATAAATTATAGTAAAATAAAAATTGCATAAAACAGTACTAAACAATTATGAAAAGGATTTCCACTTACTTGATTGGAGAGAAAACTTTGGTTATATGCCCAATTTTTAAAAAATTACCTTGTTGATGAAGATATGGCCTAAAATCCTCCTTTCTTGCAAATATCCATTGTTTGAACTGTTGGATCTTGAAATTTCTTTGGGGGTTTGGTAGAATAGATATGTTGGGAAGTTTTGGATGGTGGAATTGATCAAATTAGATCTGGAACAGAGTGCCTAATTGATTTTAGTTCTCTTGTTCCAATCTATAAAGAAAAACAAGTTGAAAAGAGATCTATCTCTTGGAGAGTGAAGAGAATTTCACGAGGATTTTATGAGAATTTTTGGAGGATTTTTGGGGTTGTATTTATAGGCATTTTAGGTCTTTTTTCATGATTATAATATTTTATTATTTATTATTAAATGGCATGAAAGTCTTCCATGCTCCATTTTTTTCTTCCCCATGCCTAATTTTTCTTCCCCAAGACCAGCTGATGTTTGTTGAACCATGAGTCACGTGGGCTGCTGATAAAATTGGTTGTTAGGTCCCTTGTGGGCGCCATGTGGGCCCCACATGGTGTAAAAAGACCGTTTTACCAATTATGCATAAAATTTTGGGTTTTATTCCCATGATCTTGGATTTGAGTGTACTTAGTGGTGTTGGATTCGTATTTCTCAATACATTCTAAATTTTGATGTCTCATATTTTGATTTTTGGGATATTTTGATTATACTTTTATAAAAAGTATATTTTAAATAACCCTAATATTTTAGCCCGAAATATCTAAAACTCAAACTTTATTGATTTTCTCAATCAATTACAAAAATTGGGGTTATTACATGTAGTGGCTATCATCAGATTCACATGATGTTAGGTGATGAATGTAAAACTACATTTAGAACTAGAGATGGACTATACAAATGGTTGGTGATGTCTATTGTATTGTTTGATGCACCTAGTACTTTCATGCATTTAATTGAAACATGTCTTTAAACTTTTAGTAGGAAATTTGTTATTGTATACTTTGATGATATATATGTGTGCAAAAAAATCTAGGAGGGGCACTTAAGTCGTGCTCAACAAGTACTACTTATGTTGAGAGAACAAACATTGTATAGAAACTTCAAGAAGTGTAACTTTTTCATTGATAGCTTGATCTTTTTGGGCTATGTTATCTCAATTGATGGACCTAAGCAAAGTGGATATTATTGGTAGCTAGCTTGATCTTAGGACTTTATTTGACATAAGAATTTTTTACGGCTTAGCTTCATTCTAGAGGGGTTCATTAGAAATTTTAGTGTAATTATCCCTCTAATAATAGAATGCTTAAAAGGTATAACTTCTAAATAGATAGATGAAGCATAATGAAGTTTTGAGATCATCAAGCAAAAAGTAGCAAATGACCTTATGCTTTCCTTGCCTAACTTTGATTGTCTTTTTACATAGAATGTGATTCTTTCAACATTCGAATTAGTTAAATTTTGAGCAAAGAAGGAATGCTAGTTTCCTTCTTTTGTTAGAAATTTAATTATTTGCTTTGTATTGTGATTTTTAAGTTAAACTCACAAGTGCATGCATCTGTTATAGTAATTCATGCAAGGAGGTCGATGCCATGAGGAATCAAATGGATATGATGCTAGTGGTCCTTACTTAAATTATCTAACCAACCAAATTAAGGAGATCTTTTTCCTAAACTAAAAATAAAAGTTTAACATACGAAACATGGAATTATTGTAAAACTAAAACTTGCTAAACTTAACAACTTTCCTAAAAATCACACTTTCTAAACATGAAATTTATCAACTATTGTGAGGAAATAAATTAATTACTTTCCTAAAGTAAAATTTGAAACTAAACTAAGATGCAAACTAGTAAACAATGGAATCTCAACTAAACTACAACTAAACAAAAAAACTGAAGGAAAACAATCACTAATCAAACAATCAAAGGAGAACTACCCAAGTATCATGCATATGACCATGGAATAGTATGCATGATTCATGGGGTAGGAATAGATCTACTTAAGTAAAATTAAGATCTAGTACGTGCAATCTAACTCAAGCATTGACTAAGTAATCTAACACTCTAATTGGGTCTTGGAAAAATCAAGCAAACATGAATTATAGAGTGCTGGAGATTAAACATAAACAATCCATCCAAAAAATTTGAGCAGCATGCTATTTTGATCATTCAATTAATGGGACATGGAAAACATCCAAAGGTAAAGCTTGAGGAATAGTAAGGAAAGCAAGAAAGAAATCAATGGAATCAAAGGAGATCTAATAACAATTAAAAGCAAAGAATAGACTAAATTCAAGATGACTTTCCCTTGGCTGTCACTTCAAGGGAAAAATAACCTTAGATCTAAACCAGAAGATGTGTAAGAATGGAAAGGCAAGACGACTTCCTAAGCCTGAAACTAAAAGGGATACAAAATCAATGAAGATTGAAATATGAGCAACTAGCCTTTAATGAAGAGCACAAGGGCTTGGAATCATGCATGGAAGACTAGGAGAAAGAGTGGAGCCACCTTAGGAGAAAACGTGGAAAGCTAGAACGTAAGGAAAGAGGTGAAGAAAAAGGCTACCTCCACCCTTTGGAGTAGACATTCTTTTTCTATAAAAAAAGTGTTGCTGCTAAATCCTTTTTTAGCTACTTTAAATTTTGTTTCCTAAGTTTTCTAGGGTGACCTAAGGTAAAGGTAGGTTGGGGATGAAATAGGTAGAGGATTGGATGGCTAGGAATAAGTTATGAAGTGGCTAGCTAGGGTTTTTAAAAGAGGTAAGCAAGTAGGGTGTTTGAGGAACACTTAAGGTGGGAGACACCACTTTTTTAGGAGGGGGCATCTCTCCCTTGTAAAAATAGTTGAAGCTAATTTGAAAATGGAAAGTTGGTTGGGGAGATGAGGTAAGAGATAAAGGGTGAGGCGGATGGTAAAAAAAATGGTGATTGGTTAAGCTAGAGAGAAATAAGGAGGTTGGTGGAGTGGAAAGAGATGATTGGATAGGTAGTTTCCTGAGAAGTAGGGATTGGTTGGTGGTTGGAATAAAAGTTTAGGAAGGTGGGAGAGTCTTTGAAAAATGGGACTCTTGAATGGATTGTGAAATTCATAGTGCCATTTAGTAGTGAGGTGGAAAGTGGGAAAGATATGGAAAAATAATGAAAATTAAAAGTTATCTTCCTATTGGTCTACATGCTACCTTATCCTAGTGGATTTTCTCACAATTATCTTCAAAAATTTTTCATAAATCCTAAGGATAATTCTTTGTATTCTTTGTCAATCATGACCTTCCATGTAGCTTAGCTTACGTGGCTTCATGGCTAACTTTGAGACCTCCATTGGCTCGGCTTCATGGTTGACTTAGATGGCTTTCTTGGCTTGGCTTGATGGCTCAAATGCTTGGCTTCAGTGCTGGTTAAGCTCCTTAGCTTGTCATCTCGTTCATGGCTTGAATATGGCTAAGTGGATTAAGTGAAACCCATGCAAAGGTGGTGAAATTTGCATGGCTTGTGCATGGGCCCACTTTGGCCCCCTTTGACTCCTTCCATTCCATCTTTAAGTAATCTTAAGATGATTTAGACCCTTGATCTCATGTTGAAGTGATGACTTTGAGGCTTTGACTCGATCTTTTGTTCTTTATTATTAATTTTCATCTCCATCGTTCTCGGCCTTTAGATCATCATATCTCTTCCTATAAAAATTGAAACACTCTAATTAAATCCTAGAAAAATATGATTAACTGCATACTTATCTCAAATTAGCCTCTAAACCTACAAAATATCAAAATTTTGGTCCTTTAGGTTAGATATGCATGTCTTACGAATTTTGGTCGAAAATCCTATTTTACCCCTGTAAGTTATAACATATGGGTAACTAATTAGGTGGATTTATGCAAAATTAAACACTTATCATACCCCTCAACCAGTATTTTGCTAGTAACGAGAAAAACATATCAAAAATTATTTTACGAAAAACTGATATAAAGTGCTATTTTGTAGATACTCATGATTATATTTAGCACATACAACGAGCCCTTGAACCCCTATATTACCCCTAGTGGATGAGTTAGGCTTTGTGAGAGTTTGTAGTGAATATACCCATAAAATTCCCTAAGATTGAGTCCTCTATTTTATCTCATATGATCCTCATTCATAGGCATTCTACTAGTTTTTCACAACTTAGTGGTGATGATTGACAATTCTACAAATTATACACACACTAAAGACATTTCATTCTTATTATTTCTTGGAGTGTATGTGTGTTTACAGATACACAAATATGACTTTCAATTAGATATACTTAAATTCCATTGGAAATTTGTTTTGACCTCAAATCCTCGCGGGTGTACTCATAAAGTGAAGCTCTCAAATAAGGGGTTGAACATATTTCTTTCATTATGTGACCAAATCTAACAAGGCTAATGGTTGACATAAATTTTTAAGTGCTGATGAGATAAAGAGAAGTGATCCCTAAGAGCAGATGTTATCACCAAGAATACTAGAGGTAGTTTATCTTAATTTCTTCTTTTTATATCCTCTTTAAGGCTATGTTTCACCTATGATCCACAGGTCTTTAAATGGACAAAATGTAGGCTTGGGACAAGTTCAGAGAAGAAAGGTATCAGCGTTTCAAAGGTTCAAAATTGAGTAGAGGTCTTCTTTTGATTGTTGGACATTATCTTTTACTGAAGTGAATATCTTTTGCCCTCTTGTCTTTTTCTTTCAATTTTTTCTTCGTCTCTATTTTGATATTTGTTTCTTTTCACTTTTTTTTGACATATTTCAAAGAAAGACTTCTATTGTTTTTCACGTCTTTAACTTTTTGTCCTTTCTAAACTTTTTCTACTAACTCTACTTATTTTGAAAATAGGTAATGGATATTTATTTCTCTATTTTTCTAAGTTAAGGTAAGTGGAGTTAAGAAAGAAAAGGCTTAATAATAGACTCAAGGGGCTAACTAGTGGTATAATATGGTAGGTAGGTCCTATATCTCTAGTCTAAGCAAGGATGGCATATATCATTCCCCAGTTTATTAAAGCCTATCAAATTCAAAATTTTTTTTGGAAGAAAGCTATACTCCTATTTATTCATGATAGTTAACCAAAACAGGGATAACATGATCACACTAAATTATGTACATTGAAGAAATTGTTAAATTACTCATAACTCACAAAAAGAAGATAATCTCTAAAACTCACTTAGTTATAGGTCTTGACTTATTTTCCTGAAGGTTACCTCTCTATTAGTTAGAATTATGTGCTATGTGTAAGTATTTTTCAAGAATTAACCTTCATAAAATGCACTTCCCTTAAGAGGTTAAAATAGTAGAATACTAAGTTCTAAAAATCCAGTTCTCATCACAGTACAGGAACACCATTCTTATAGATAATAATCGCATTGGATGTTGCCAAGAATGGACATCTAAGGATGACTAGAATTTGACTACCGAGATCAGATACAAGTTACGTGTCCAATACAATGAAATCAATTGGGCAATAGAACTGGTCCACCTATATCAAGACATCATTAACTAAACCACTAGGTATCTTTCTAGATCTATCCTCTGGTGTAGCATGGCAGTGTTTGGTTTTAACTCACCCAGTCTTAGTTGCTCATAGATATAGTATGGCAACAAGTTAACATGCCCCTAGATCAAGTATTGACATATCTATGGCATGATCTTCAATATCACAGGAAATAGCAGGACACCCTGGGTCCCTCAACTTCATTGGGGTCTTGTGCTGAATCAAAGAGCTTACCTACTCGATGAGGAAAGCTTTCTTTTGTACATTTATCTTGTGTAGAGCTCTTTTAAGAACTTGGCGTAAGCAGGGATGTCTTTAATTGCATTGAGCAATGGAATATTGATTTAAACATGTTTAAATATCTCCATTAACTTGCTGAGGAAAAGGGGCTTTAGGCACATAGGGTGCCTCCACTATAGGTTCTTTAGGCTTTTTCTGTTCTTTCTCTTTCTCCTATTTTTTGGTTGCCTCTTTCTCCTCTGCAATTTCCTTAGCCTTCCCTACTTTGTTATTGATATGACGACTGATCCTAAGGGTGGTTATAGACTTGGCATGCTCATGAGGGTTAAAGTTTTGAGAATGTGACCCCATCTCAAATTGGCCCTTCGGGTTAGGGATGGGTTGACTATGGAATTAACCCTTTCCTCTATTATGTCGTTCAACATACAATTGGTGTACTTGCATATTCAACTTGGCTATGGCTTGAGAGCTAACATTAGCTGAATATCTACTTTCAATTTGCAACTCAGGTAAGGCCTTTTCAATGTCACCATTATCTTTTAGATGTTTTTCAATCATGGTGTGGGTGTTTTCCTCTAAAGATGGTTTCTTTTGTTGATAAGCTTGTTGGAAGCCAGGTGGCTGCTGGGAAACTATAGTTTTATTAGGAAAGTTTTGGGTAGGGGGTTCACAAATGGTCACCATTAATAGTTATTCTTTGAATAAGAAAAGTTGGGATACCTAGCCCATCCAAGGTTGTGGGTTTCAAAATATGGGTTGTTTCTAGGTTGGTGATATGCATTATCAACATGACAGTTGTTCAACACTTTATTTGATGGACAAGATGTGGTTATATGGGATGGGCTAGAAATATAGCCTAAACCTCTTGTGGAGGTTTAAGGGATGAGATAGCCATAAAGGATTGAAACATAGTTTCAAGCTTGTTTGGTCTAATATCGGATGGTCCAATTTTGCTATTATAGAATCAAGTTTATGGGATAGATCAGTGTGCATCCTATCTCATAGAGACTCCCTCTCTTGGTGGGCTGGTTGTTTCTCTCTCTTCTATTTGAATAATCCCATTGCTCGAAATTATCTATTAGAGTCTAAAAGAACCCCCAAGCTTCACTCTCAAGCTTTAGCATTCCAATAATTGCATTTATCATTTGTTTATCTTAAGGCTTCAATGACTCATAGAAGTATTGAACTTGTTGCCATTTTTCAAATACATGATGTGGACATTTCTGCAACAGTTCATTCCACCATTCCCAACGTTCGTAGTATTGCTCATCATCTCGTTATTTGAAATTAATAATTTCATGATGCAGGGCGTTTGTTTTGTGAACAGGCAAGAGCATGTTCAAAAACTTTCTAGACAATTGGTCCCATATATTGTTGGAACCCTACCTCCGATCTTCGTTTGAAAAGTTTGAAAAGCTTCAAAACCTAAAGGTGGCACAAATATCAAAGAACTCCTTGATATGTAGGTAGGGGTCTTCTCAGTCTTGACCATAAAAACTGAGGAGTAATTGTATGACTCCCAGCTTTAACTCAAAGTGGTTTACATTTGTAGGAGGTAAAACTATGCACGATCGGGTGTTGAGTTGTAGTGGTGTGTAAAAATCTCTAATGGCCTTATGCTTAACTTTTGTTGGTGGTTCAGCCATGGGGATATGAACTTGGTTTCTTTTCCCTTGTCTTTGGTTGCATTGAATCTCTAGGTTGAAAGGTGCTAGCTCTGGGTTCTGAGATCGACACCCTTGCATAAACTAACTTACACTAAATGCTCTAATCTAAATGCTGACTCTAACTCTACGTGATGCCTAATCAAATCCTAGTAAGCACTAATTAAGTAGTATTTTGGTTATATTTGTTAGTATAGAGGTGGTAGCTTCTTAGACCTAAATCTAAATAGCTTCTCATTTTGTCTAGATTTAACTATAGCTTACTAGTTAGGTTCTACTCAAAAGTGGTTAATACAATCCTTGTGTTAGGAGGCATTTAGACCTCAATTAACGTCAATAGAAAGTATGGGAAAATCACTTGAATTTTAAGACACCTACTATAACTACAGTGCTTAAAAGCTACTGGAGTAATAATAGATCACATCTTTTTTAAAGGGTCCTATGAGCTCGATACCTTAGGTCTCTTTCTACTTGATTTTAAATTAATATTCAAGAGTTGGGATCATGGTATACAAGGATATTGATTATCCTAGGTGGGCCAAGGAGCTGGTGATGAAATCCAGTCCTTATCTTATAAGGATTCCTGTGGGGCCCTCACTATCATTAATTCCATTCCACCATAAAGCTATAAATATGCAATGCAATACAAAAGCAAACTAATGTAACCTATATGCTATCCAACCAAGGTTAGATAGGTTCCTTAATGCAACAATTCTAAGTAAAGATGCAAAAATTATCAATGAATGATCCTGATCTATATGAATTATAATAACATCCAAATGCAAATTATCTTAAAAATTGAGTGAGAGATACTCACAATGAGGGGTTTGATGATGATCAATTGTAGCCCACCATACCCCACACTTGCACTATATTATTACAACCTATTTAAAATTAAATAATAAGGAAATAGCAATTTACCATGGGCCTCATTACAAATTTCACTCAATCCTAATCTAGCAATCAATAAAATCTTATATAAGATGATGATGCAGTGGCCCATAGGATGGCCGCTACTCTTTTGCCAATTTTCCTCTCACAAAAACAAAAGAAATATATTCAATATGAGGAAAATATCAACAAATGCAAAAATTATGCAAAAACCCTAAATTAATGCACTGTAAACTAAGACTAGAGGAAAATAACTTAAAGTATGGAACACTACACAATTTGTTGCAACTCCCTAGCAACGGTACCAAAAACATGTTATTGTTGTAAATAAACTCACAAGTATATGAATCATTTGCAATATAGTATGCTGTGAGGTCGATCTCATGAGGAGTGAACTATTGTGATGCTAGTGATCCCTACTTTAAACTATCTAACCTAGCCAAAATTCAAGTGATTTTTGACCTGGACCACAAATGGAAATTAAAACATGAACTTGGAAATCAAGTAAAAACTAGAAACATGCTAAATGGAAAACTTTCCTAAAACATGCACTTTCTAAAATTAAAACTTTACTAAATTAAAAACTTCTAATTTTATGAATTTCCTAACTAAAAACTTTCTTAATGTGAAACTTTCCTAAAATGCAATTTAGCAACTTTCCTAAACTAACTTTCCTAAACCTGAAATTAACAACTAATCTAATGGAAATATCCTTTAACAAACTACTTTCCTAATCATGCAAGACTAAGAAAACTAAGCAACCAAATCAACTATTTTAACAAGTATGGAAAATTAGATTATTTTGAAATAACTATGATGAAAAATAATGGAACCTAACTACAACCAAAATAAAAAAAGAAATGAAAGCAATTACTAACAACAATGAAAGGAAAACTACCTAATTAACATACATGTAACCATAGAATGGTGTGCATGATTCATTGGATAAGAGTGCATTTAAGTAACTACTTTGGAGACCTAAGAATGCAACCTATTTCAACACTAACTAAGCTATCTAACAATCTAATTGAGCTCTTGAAAAGTCAAGTGAACAAGATTGTATAGTGCTGGAAATTAACATACACCATTCATGCAAAGAAATTCCAACAGTAAGGTAATTGAAACATTCAATGAGCATAACATGTAAAACATGGAATTGATCACTTCTAATGCATTCAAATATTCAAGAACAAAGTTACTTTACTGGTGGATATAAACATGAATTGAAAATTCCAACTAATCTCATTGAATCACATAAAAAAAAAGTCATCAACACAATATTCCACACATGTAATCCAAATCTGAAAATTAAATGTTACTATAATGATGTTCACCAGTCCTTAATTACAAGCCAAATTCTTCTTCAAATGTTCCAAGATTCACTCATGAGCAAGTATGGTTGAAATCAAGTCAAAATCCTATGCAAAACTAAGGCAACAATCGATGGAACTTAAGCAACCAAAGATAGAAAATCAAGAGGGCTAAAAGAGAATAAAGATGCAATGAAAGCTGAAAAACAAAACTAGATTCAAGTTGACCTCCCTTGGCTGTCACTCCAAGGGAAAATTAGAATTCAATCTTAGTTTAAAAGGAAAGAAAGCTAAAGGAAAACAAGGCAAACTAACATGTAAAGAAAGAAATTTCAGCAAAGGATATCCAACCGTCAAAGATGAATCAAAACTCCAAAAATTATAGATTGAACAATTGAGAAAGAAATATTAACCTTGGAAGTTTGTAGCAGCACCCAAAGACATCACAAAACAACAAGAAAAAGGAAGAAATTGGGCTGGAAGGAAGTGGTCATCTCCTTGCTATGGAGGAGATGTCCTTTTACTCTATTGAAAGAGTGGTTAGTTTTGATTGGGTGTTGGGCTGGTTTTATAAGATTTTTCCTATCTTTCCAAGGATAACCTAGTACTAACATGTGATGGGGATTAAAGAGGTAAAAATCAAGGGCTAGGATGGGTGAAAAGGATGGCAAGCTGTCTTGAGGTGGGAGCTGCCACCTTTTTGGAAGGGGCGTCTCCCCCTTCCAAAAAATGTTGAAGCCTACTTTTTAGGAAAGTGGATGGGGAAATGTTAGGAAAGAGGTGGCATGTGTTAGTTGGAGAAATTTGGTTGGTTAGAAAGTTTCCTAAGAGGTGGCATGAGTGAGAGTTTTGGAAATTCATAGCGCATCTTAAGGGTGAGGTAGAAATTAAGGAAAAGTGGGGAAAACTGAGAAAACTCTAGAAATTGATTGCTCTTATCCCATTGGTCAAAATTCCCTCTTTTTTTTAATAGATTATTCTTTAATTAACTTCAAAATAACTCATGGATAACTCTCTTGAATCTCTTCCAATCCTACTCTTCCATTTAGCTTAGCTTGATGGCTTAGATGACTAACTTTGAAGGCTCCATTGGCTAAGCTTCATGGCTGGCTTAGGAAGTTTCCTTAGCTTGTTTTCTTCAGTTCAGCACTTATCTTGGGTGGCTTGTATGGTATGTCTTGAATTCCTTTGCTTTCCACCTTCTTTCATGGCTTATATGGCTAAGGTGGCTTATGTGGCTTCCGTGCAAATGTGGTGGGAATGCATGACTTACTTCATGGGCCCACTTTGGCCCTATTAGCTCCTTTAATCACATCCATTACTAGCCTACACGATGATCTTAGACTTTGGTTTATGTTGAAATGATGATTTTAAGGCTTTGGCTAGATTTTTTTATCTTGATCGTCAATTTCATCCTGATCGATGTCGGTAGTTTGATCACCATCTTACTTCCTACAAAATGTGAAAAATCATAATTAAATTCTATAAAAACATGATTAATCATATACTTACCTTGGATTAGCCTCTGGACCTACAAAGTATCAAACTTTAGGATTATTAGGTAAAAAATGCAAGTGTTAAAAATTTTGGCTTAAAAAATCAAGTTTACCCCTATAAGTTGTAACACATGGGTACTAATTGGGTAGTTTTTATGCAAAATTAAATACTTATCATTCATGGCTTGAATATGGCCAACTGACTATAGTGAAACCCATGCAAAGGTGGTGAACTTTGCATGGCCTACTCATGGGTCCACTTTGGCCACCTTTGACGCATTCCATTCCATCTTTAAGTAATATTAAGATGATCTAGACCCTCATTCTCATGTTGAAGTGATAACTTTGGAAATTTGACTCGATCTTTTGTTCTTGATCGTTAATCTTCATCTTGATCGATCTCGACAGTCAGATCCTCATATCGCTTCCTAAAAAAGTAAAAAATTGTGATTAAATCTTAGAAAAATATGATAAATCATATGCTTACCTGGGATTAGCCTTTGAACCTACAAAATATCCTATTTTACACCTATAAGTTTGAACACATGGGTAACTAATTAGGTGGTTTTTATGAAAAACTAAACACTTATCAGTTTGCAACCACCCCACCTAGGGTAAAGAGTTCTACTCTATTGTAAGGCATTGGAACACTGGAGCCAGTATTTGCAACCACAATCTTTTGTACTATTTTTAGATCATGAAGCTTTGAGATTTCTTCAATTTCAACAAAAGCTCAGCATGACAAGTGTGGTTAAGCACAATTTGGGTATGCAAAATGTGGTTGCTAATTACTTAAGCAGGAGATATTCTTTGTTAACTATTTTAAATACCAAAGTTGTTGGTTTTGAAATAATTGGTGTGATCCCTACTTTTGGCACATTTTGGGAAATTGTAAGCATTGTTCTTTTTGATCATTTGCCCTAGCATGATGGTTTCTTTTAATGGTAATCTTCTATTGATTACCTAATGTTCCCTTAGTGAAGCAATTATATGTGAATTGTACATTGGAAGCCATGCTTAATACTTTGAAAGAGATATGACCCATGCCTTAGTGAAAGATTTATTCTTCTAGCCAAAGATGGCTAAAGATGTTTTGAGCATGTACAGAGGTATAGAACTTATCATCTAGCGAAAGGTTGGCTACAAAACACAAGTTTGTATACTTTGTTTTCTAGTCCTAAGTTAAAGGTAGGGTGGGGATGAAATAGGAAGAGGATTGGAAGGATAGGATTATGATATGAAGTGGCTAGTTAGGGTTTTACAAAGAGGAAAGCAAGTGGGTGTTTGAGGAACACTTAAGGTGGGAGATGCCACTTTTTTAGGAGAGGGCATCTTCCCCTTGTAAAAATTGTGGAATCTCCTTTCAAAATGGAAAGTTGGTTGTGGGGGTGAAGTAAAAGAGTGAGGGTGAGGTGGAGAGAAAAAATATGGTGATTGGTTGGTCTAGAGAAAAATAAGGAGGGTGGTGGAGTGGAAAGAGATGATTGGCAAGGTAGTTTCCTATGAAGTGGGGATTAGTTGGAAGGTTGGAATACAAGTTTAGGAAGGTGAGAAGTCTTAGAAATATATGACTCATGAATGGAAAGTGAAATTTGCTGTGCCATTTTTCGGTGAGGTGGAAAGTGAGAAAAAAACATGGAAAAATAATAAAAATGGAGAAGTATCTTTCTATTGGTCAACATGCAACCTTATCCTAATGGATTTTTCATCAATTATCTTCAAAATATACATACAAATCCAAAGGATAATTCTTTGGATTATTCTCCAATCATGGCCTTCTAAGTAGCTTGGCTTATGTGGCTTAATGGCTAACTTTGAGAGTTCCTTTGGTTTGGCTTCTTGGCTGGCTTAGATAGCTTTTTTGGCTTAGCTTGATGGCTTAAATCCTTGGCTTTGGTGGCTGGCTAGGTTCCTTAGCTTGTCACCGTGTTCAAGGCTTGAATGTGACTAAGTAACTTTAGTGAAACACATGCAAAGGTAGTGAACTTTGCATGTCTTGGGCATTGGTCCACTTTGGCAACCTTCAACTACTTCCATTCCATCTTTAAGTAATCTTAAGATAATTTAGACCCTTGGTCTCATTTTGAAGTTGTGAATTTGAGGCTTTGACTTGACCTTTTGTTGTTGATTGTTAATTTTCATCTCGATCGATCTCGATCATCGAATCGTCATATCACTACCTAAAAAAAATGATAAACACTAATTAAATCTTAGAAAAATATGTTTAATCACATGCTTACCTTGGATCAGCCTTTGAAAATATCAAATTTTTTGCCTTTTAGGTCAGAAATGCATCTGTTAAGAATTGTTGCAAAAATCCTATATTACTCCTATAAGTTATAACACATGGGTAACTAATTAGGTGGTTTTGATGCAAAATTAAACACTTATCACTTTGCAACCAACCCACTTACGAAAATAAATTCTACGCTATTGTAGGGCATTGGAAAATTGGAGCTAGTATTTGCAACCACAATCTTTTGTACTATTTTTAGATCATGAAGCTTTGAGGTTTCTTCAAAGTCAACAAAAATCAGTGGGAGAAATGTGGTTAAGCACAAATTGGGTATGCAAAATGTGGTTGCCGATTACTTAAGAATGATATGTTCTTTGTTAACTATTTTAAATATCAAAGTTGTTGGTTTTGAAATAATTAGTGTGATCCCTACTTTGGGTACATTTTGTAAAATTGTAAGTATGGTTCTTTTGTCATTTGCTTGAGCAAGATGGTTTCTTTTAATGGTAGTCTTCTATTGATTTCCTAGTGTTCCCTTAGAGAATAAATTATATGCAAATTGCACGATGGAAGCTTTTTTGAACACTTTGAAAGAGATAAGACCCTTGTTTTAGTGAAAGATTCACTCATTTAGCCAAAGATGGCTGAATATGTTTCCGAGCTTGTACAGAGATATAGAACTTATCATTTAGTTAAAAGTTAGTTACAAAACCTAACTTTCTATACTCTATTTTCTAGTCATAATTCTTTGTGGGAAGAAGTTAGCATGGACTTTGTTGTAGGACTACTGTGAATGTAGTGAGACAAAGATTCTATTATGGTAGTTGTTGGTTGCTTTTCAAGGATGGCACACTTCATATCCTGCACTAAGACTATTGATGCATAACATGTGGTGGGTTTATACTTTAAGAAAGTTAGTAGACATCAAGGTATCTTTAAGACTATTACATTAGATTGGGATCCAAAGTTCATGTGCCACTTTTGGTGTACATTGTGGAGAAAGCTAACAAGTATAGAAATCCTGTTGTTTTTCATGAAGGAGAGTTAATATGGGCACATCTAAGGAAGGATCATTTTCTTCAAGAATAATATGCAAAGTTGAAGCTAAGAGTCACATTACCCCTATAAGTTATTACACATGGGTATCTAATTAGGTGGTTTTTATGCAAAATTAAACACTTATCACTTTGCAACACCCCACCTTGGACAAAGAGTTCTACATGTTGATTGTTTAACAGCAAGTGCACGAGCTATTGTAGTGTAGCTTATGCAAGTATGGGTCGATCCCACGAGGATTTGATTTAAAATGATGGAGTTTGAATAAAATTTAATTATGTAAAATTAAAAAGAAATCACTCAAAATTACTGGAATTATTGAAATGAGAATCAATGTTCAGATATGATCAAATTCTCAAAAATACAGAATTTTCAGTTCCGAAATAAAACAAATCAAATCAAATAATGAGAAAAAACTACTCCCCTAGATCAATCTTTATCAAAATCTTCACTTTTGGTCTTCTAAAAGCTGATCCACCTTTACAAATATCTTCAACACGTTCTTGATTAGTGATCTACAAGTCGGATTTGACAGATTCTTCAAAATGGTCAGGATCTGAGCTAAATTGTCTTTTCAAGATTTGGACAGTTCAGATTGATTGATAAATTTTAGAACGAAGATCGGATTCATTGATTATGTCTAGGGATGTCCTAAGAATAAACTTGTAAAATTAATTTGAAATCTGTTGAGAAACAAAGGAGAAATTGAAGATTTGGTTTTGATTAAGGCTAACTCATTGATTGAGTTAAGCCTTAAATGATCTGGTAGAGATTAGGCAGTTCCTGGATAAGAAAAATGAAGATAAAACAAAACCAAAATAACTGGGACACAGATGTAAATAAACTGGGGACACAGATGGAATTAACGGAAAAGGACAGAATTGTAATTTCTTTTAAAGAGAGAGGGCAAAAATGAAATTTTGGTTAAAATCTGGTTTTTAAGAGAAAAACCAGGAAAACCCGACGAATGAAGATGGGGAAGAAGGAGGAGAAGGGAGAAGAAGGAAAGAGGAAGAAGGAGAAGGAAGAAGAAAGGAGAAAAAGTGGGGAAAACCCGCTTCGGGTTTCCCCTCCTAGATCGTCCGATGACGTCACCTGGCTTACTGATGGCGGTAGAAGAAACCGGAGTAGAGGAAGAGGAGACTAAGGGAGTGCGGTGCTGTGCTGTGTTGGTGGAGAAAAACGACACCCTTTCTGGGCGTCGTCTAGTGCCAACTTGAAGAGAAAGGGTGAAGGTGATGGACCTTGAAGTAGCAAATGGGAGATGGGTGGAGGGCAGATGGGAGAAGAGGAGTCAGGGGCAAAGATGCCTTGGTCGATGGAGAGATGGCCGTCGCATGGGTAGACGTCGCCTAGACGTCTATTTTTTTTTCTGATCTAGGCTTGTGAGAAATGGGAAAAGAGGTGTGATGGATCTAGGGCTAAAGAGGAAGATACTAGAGAGAGAGTGGTGCAGCAGTGGAGGCTAAGTGTTTGAGTGATGTAAATGAGAGAGATGGCTGATGGTTGTGCGACAATGAAATAGGAACTTGGGGGAGTTGGTACGGTGCAACTCAAACAGTTAACATGGGAGATAGAAAGGAGAGGGGAAAGTTGGGATGTGAAGAGAGGTGGTGATGAAAAGGAAGAGAGAGGAGAAGAGAAGAGAATGGGAAGAGGGGGAGAGAAGGGATAAGGAGAAAGATTAGAAAAGAGAATTGGGAGAATGGAGAATGAGAAGAGCAAAGGGACGTGAGAGAGGGTGGTGGAAGAGAGGAGAAGAGGTGGGTGAGAAAGAGAAGAAGAGGTCAGTACGTTAGAGCAAGAGGAGTATAGAAGAAGGGAAAAAAATTGGAAACGTGGGAGAGAAAGAAAGGAAAGTGAAGAAATGAGGAAGGAAAAAGATAAGGAAAGAAAGACGGAAAAGGAAGGAAAGAAGGAAAAAGAAAAGAAAGAAAAAAAAGAAGGAAAGAAGGAAAAAGAAAAGAAAGAAGGAAAAGGAAAAGAAAGGAAAAAAGAAAAGGGAGGAAAGAAAGAAAATGAAAAGGAAGGAAAAGTGGGGAAGGGGTTTCCTTTTTGTCCATGATTCTAAATTTAGCTCCATTGTCTTCTAAGAAACTATCACATCTATCTTCATGGGTGATCTGGCCCATCCATTACCCTTTAAGATGATCTGCACCGTTAACTTTTAATCATAGCCATTCGTGCATCCTTTGGTTGATCTGTAAAAGAAAAGACTAAATTAGAATCATCTGACCCGTACATTAGTCATCTAATGAGCTCTAATGATCATCTGACTGTTGATTTTGAAAAATTAAGATTTGGATGGTCAATTGGATTTAAATTCAAAATCAAGCTAAGTTTTGTAAAATTGAATGGTTATATGATCTAATTGAATGCTAAATTAGGGGTATTTTGACTAAAATTGAACACTTAACACACCCCCAACCAGCATTTTGCTAGTCCCAAGCAAAACATGCAAAAAACCAAATTTCAAGATTTCAAGATTTATTTTTAAGTCAACTCCTCTTTTTCCTCAGAGAATTATCTTTAATAAATCACATCACTTTAGCATACTAATAAAAATGACTGAAGAATTCAAAATCCTACCCATATGCCAAAGTAATTCCAATTAAGCTCAAATCTCAGTGTGTGTGTGTGTGTGTACAATTTACATATAGAATCATCTTAATCTCTAAGTAAACTTCTAACTTTTGAACTCCATCCGAAATATGTTTTGACCTCAAGCCTCACTAATGATATACACTCATAAATAAAATCTCTCAGATAGAGGGGTCAAATCATATCTCTCTTTTAATTATGTGAGAAAATTAATAAAAGCAAAATTATCTCACATATAGTGATGAAAAACGAGAGTTATTAAGGAATTTAATTGTTTTGATCCCTTTAGAATGGATGCCATTACCTTTGAATATTTAGAAATACTAGCCTTTTAGATCCTATCCATTCATTTCCTCATCAAGACTATTTTTATCCTAGAATCAATAGGTCTTTAACGGGGATGAAACGTAAGCTTAGGATAAGGTACCAAAGAAAGGGTATAAGGGTATTCAAAGTTTCTTCAAAAATAAGTAGAGGTCTTCTAAAGTTGATAATTCTTTCTTTCTTTGATGAAGTGAGTATTTCCTTTTTTCACACTTTTCTTTATATTTCAATACTTTTGAATCACTTTGAAGAATATTTCTTTTCTTGATATCCACTTTTCTACTTTTATTACAATTAAAAGGTATTTCTTCTTTCTTCTCTAACTTATTTTTCAAAGAAAATGGGTAATGGATAATTTATATTGGGTTAATATGGGTAAAGGGTAATTTGGGTGACAAAAGAAAAGGCTTATATTAAAGGCTCAAGTTGGTTGACTAGTAGTAAAAATACTTCTGGGTAGGCTTTATGTCTTTAGGTTATAACAAGGATGGCCTAAATCATTTTCTAGGTTTCCTATAATCCATCAAATTCATTGAACTTCTAGAATTTTAAAAGTAATATTCTAATTATTCAGGTAATTAACCAAAATTAAGAGTTTGGGATCAATTTTCTTTAAGCACGCTGAAGAAAATTAGGAATATTTATAACCTCTTAAAAGGATGAATGGCTCTAAAACTCACCTAGGTCATAGGTCTCCACTGAATTTCTTCAGAATTTGTAAGTTATAGCCACTTATCAATCTAGACTATCTATTTGCAACTGTGTGTACAGATGTGATCTAAGACTTTGCTTTCATAGAATTCTTTAGAAAATGAGTAAAAAGATGAATTAATCATATTCAATTCCATTAATAAGCTAAAGTTATCCAGATTATACTTCAGAAAATTCAATTCTCATCATAGTGTAGGAGATGACCTAAAAAAATTTCAAAAGATTTCTCCTCTGGTTTTTTTTTTGTCTCTTTTTGAAAAAAAAAGAAGGAAAAACACCTAAAAATTGAAAAAAAAAACTAGAATTTGCTAGAATTCTACACCCCCCAACCTAAGAGAAACATTGTCCTCAATGTTTAAAAAGTAGGACCTAAAATGAATATGAGTGATGTAGAAAACAACAAAAATACAAAATATGGTACAGAGGGATCAAATCCACTCAATCCTGATAAACAGGATCCTCTAGAGTTGTGGACTCAACTTCTGGATTCTCATAATCTAGGAAAGGCTTTAAACGTTGATCATTCACTTTAAAAGAATGACCAGTCCTAGTACTCTCAATCTCGACACTCCCATATGGAAAAACTTCTTTTACTATATATGGACCGGTCCATCGAGATCTAAGCTTACCTGGAAATAAGTGGAGCTTCGAATTTTAAAGTAGAACCTTCTCGCTTGGAGTAAAGGATTTTCTCATTATGTTCTCATCATGAAAAAGTTTCATCTTTTCTTTATATATCCTATTACTCTCATAAGCTTCTTGCATGATCTCTTCCAACTCCTTAAGTTGGAGTTTGCGATGTGAGCCTGCTTTATCCATATTGAAATTGAATGTCTTTATTGCCCAATAGGCTCTATGTTCCAATTCCACAGGCAAATGACAAGCCTTACCGTATACAATACGATAGGGAGACATACCAATCGAGGTGCGATGTGCAGTCCTGTAAGCCTAGAGTGCATCGGTCAGTTGAAGAGACCAATCTTTACCATCTGGATTAACAGTCTTTTAAAGGATTTATTTGATGGCTCGATTAGATACTTCTACTTGTCCACTTGTTTGTGGGTGATACGATGTTGCAACTTTACGTGTAATATTATATTTTTTCATTAATGCTTCAAATGGTTTGTTGCAAAAATGTGTATTATTATCACTTATAATGGCTCGAGGGATCCCAAATCTAGAAAAAATGTTTTCTTTTAAAAATTTAAGAACTATTTTGTGATCATTATTCCTACACGGGATAGCCTCAATCCATTTTGAAATATAGTCTACGACTAATAAGATATAAATGTAGCCAAAAGAAGGTGGGAATGGACCTATGAAATCTATACCCCAATAATAAAAAATTTCTATGATAAGAATAGGGTTTAGAGGCATCATATTGCTATGGGTTATTTCGCCTAACTTTTGACATTGCTCACATAATTTACAGAACACATGTATGTCTTTGAACAACAACGGCCAATAAAAACCGCACTGCAAAATCTTTGCCACTGTTTTCTAGGCAGAAAAATGTCCACCACATGCTTCTGAATGACAAAAGGAGATAACACTATGTTGTTCTAAGTCAGGGATACATCTCCTAATGATTTGATATGGGTAGTATTTAAACAGGTATGGATCATCCCAGAAATAGTGCTTAACATTGGAAAATAATTTTTGCTTTTCTTGTTTAGTCCAATGTTCAGGAATTTTCCCCGTGACTAAATAATTTGGAATATCAGCAAACCAGGGAGGATGGGAAACATGAAAAAGTTGCTCATTAGGGAAAATGTCTTTAATTGGCAACTCATATAAAGGCTCTGTTAGGACTATGCGAGACAAATGGTTAGCTACCACATTCTCTACTCCCTTTTTATCTTTTATTTCGATGTCAAACTCTTGGAGTAGGAGAATCCATCTAATTAGTCTAGGCTTAGCATCTTTCTTAGAAAGAAGATACTTGAGGGCCGAATGGTTAGCGAATATGACTATTTTAGATCCAACCAAGTAAGACCTGAATTTATCTAATGTGAAGACAACTGCTAAGAGTTCTTTCTCCGTAGTAGAATAGTTCATTTGGGTACTATATAAGGTCCTACTGGCATAGTAGAGGACGTATGGCTTCTTTTCTTTTCTCTGTCATAGTACAGCTCCTATAGCATAGTCACTGGCATCACACATGATTTCAAAGGGTAGACTCCAATCAGGGGGCTGCATGATAGGTGTGGTGGTCAACTTGTCTTTCAACTTTATAAAAGCTTCTTGATAATCCTCAGTCCACTCAAAAGGAGTATCCTTTGTGAGGAGGTAACATAATGGTCTAGATATTGCACTAAAATCTTTAATGAACCTCCTATAGAATCCTGCATGACCTAGGAAAGAGCAAATGTCCCTAATAGATTTTGGAATGGGTAGATTGGAAATTAGATCAACTTTAGCTCTATCTACCTCTATACCTTTAGATGACACAATGTGACCTAAGACAATACCCTTAGGAACCATGAAATGACATTTTTCCCAATTAAGCACTAGATTCTTTTCTTTACAACGAGTTAAGACTTTTATTAGATTTTCAAGACATGTTTCAAATGAATTACTGAAAACAGAAAATTCGTCCATGAAAACCTTTAAAATTCTCTCCACCATATCACTGAAAATGCTTAACATGCAACGTTGAAATGTGGCAGGAGCATTACATAATCCAAATGGCATTCTTTTGTAAGAAAAAGTGCCAAAAGGACATGTAAATATGGTCTTTTCCTGATCCTCGGGTGCAATTTCTATTTGGTTATACCCTGAATAACAATCTAAGAAACAATAGTACTGATGTCCTGCAACCCTTTCTAACATTTGATCAATGAAAGGCAAAGAAAAATGGTCCTTCCTTATAATAGCATTCAACTATCGATAGTCGATACACATACGCCAACCAATAGTAACCCTGTTAGGGATCAATTCATTGTTGGCATTAGTTATTACTGTCACTCCAAACTTTTTTGGAACCACATGAGTAGGACTTACCCATTTGCTATCATTTTATGGGATAGATGATTCTCACATCAAGCAACTTTAGGACTTCTGCTCTAACCACATCTTTCATATTAGGATTTAACCTTCTTTGCATTTGATTACATGGTTTAGCTTCATCCTCTAGATATATCCTATGGGTGCAGATGAAAGGGTTAATGCCCTTTATATCAGCTATGGTCCATCCTATAGCACCTTTGTGTTCTTTTAAAGTGTCTATTAACTTTTCCTCCTGAGATGTTTCTAATTGGGAGGAAATTATTATAGGAAAAGTCTCTTTGTCTCCTAAAAAGGCATATTTTAAATCTAATGGTAGAGATTTCAATTCAAGCTTAGGAGGTTCTATGAATGATGGAAGGGGAGTGGACTCCCTCAGTGGAAGGTCCTCGAAAGGAGGTTTCCATTTTTCTGTTTCCATGATAGGAACAGAATCAAGGAGGGCATTAACTTCTTCTATTAATGCATCCTCATTAAACTCATTAAAATGGGTCAAACAGGCTTCTAGTGGATCCGACAAGGAAGATGATTGAAATTGATCTTGCACAACTGAATTGATCATGTTAACACTGTACAAATCATCAGTAGTTTCACCAGGTTGCTTACAAATGTTAAAGATGTTTAGCTCTAATGTCATATTTTCAAAGGACAGCTTCATGACACTATTTCTACAGTTGATTAAGGCATTGGACGTAGCCAAAAATGGTCATCCTAGGATAACTAGTATTTCATTCTTCTCATTCACCACTGGTTGTGTATCTAGAACTAGAAAATCGACAGGGAAGCAAAATTGTTCCACCTGGACTAACACATCCTCTACTACCCCTCTCGGTATTTTTACAGACCGATCAGCTAGCTGGAGCGTAGTAGATGTAGGTTTCGGTTCACCCAGACCTAACTGTTCGTATACCGAGTATGGTAATAGGTTTACGCTAGATCCTAAATCAAGAAGAGCTTGGTTAATCTTGTAGCTACCAATAATTCAAGTAAGAGTGGGGCAATTAGGATCTTTGTACTTTGGTGGTGTATGGTGTTGAAGAATAGAACTAACCTGTTCAGTCAAGAATGCCTTCTTCTGGACATTCAATTTTCTCTTTATGGTGCATAAGTCTTTTAAGAATTTGGCTTATGATGGGATTTGTTTTATAGCATCTAAGATCTGTATGTTGATCTTGACTTGCTTGAAAATCTCTAAAATCTCATCATTAGAAGCAGACTTTGGGGCTTGGCGCAACCTTTGAGGAAATGGAGCAGGTATAGGACATGGATCAACAGGTGACACAGGATCCTTTTGTTTAGAGTTTTCTTTAACTTTCATGGATTTTTCTACCTTTTCAGTCTTTTGAGGCTCATCTTTCTCAATTCTTTTACCACTCCTAAGAATGGTACAGCCTTAGTTTGTTCCATGGTAGAGCTAGATGTTTCATCAGATGCATTAGTACTAACTGCATGCACTCCCTTAGGGTTTGCTTGTGGTTGAGCTAGGAACTTTCCTTTTTCCATACTTTGCATCATTTGACTCATCATATTTTTTAATTCATTCATGGACTGGTTGGTTTGTTTTATTTGACGTTCTAATTGAGAAATTTTCCTTTCCTGGTTTTGAACATTTTGATTATCCTCAACATGCCTTTTAGGTGGGGGCAAGTAAGGTCCAGAAGGACGTTGATGAGTTTGATAAGGTAAGGTAAGAAGTCCTTGGTTTTGTTGATGAGGTTGATATTGTCCTGGTTGTGGAACATTAGCAGTAGGTCCATTTTTCCAACTAAGTTTGGATGGTTTCTCCAGTTGGGATTATAAGTGTCTGAATATGGGGAGAAAGGTCTTTTATATGTGTTAAGTGCATTAGCCTAATCATGAAGTACATCTTGAAAAGCAGGGATTGTAGGACATTCCCAAGTAAGATGTGACATACTTTCACAAATGCTACACACTTGTTCTTCTTTATTTGAGTTTTTCTTTCCCATTTCTATGGCTTCTACTTTTCTTGCTAGGGATGCTACTTTGGCATTGATATCATCTTTTTCTGACATAGCATACATGCCTCCCCTAGCATGGGTGTTATTGGGCTTAGGTATATTTGTATGTTCTATTCTTTCTGAGTCAGCCCAGGTTTGTGCACTTTCAGCTAGCTATTCCAAATACTCCTCCACCTCATCTGGTTGTTTGTTGAGAAAGTTACCATTACACATCATCTCTACAAACTGATGCATGTCAGAATTTAGTCCTTCATAAAAGAAGCTAACGATGCGCCATGGTTCATAGCCATGATGTGGGCAAGTGAGTTGTAGTTCTTTGAACCTATCCCAGCATTGATAGAATGATTCTTTATCCTTTTGGGTAAAGTTCATTATCTTGCGGCGAAGCGTATTTGTTTTATGGGTAGGGAAAAACTTCTTTAAGAATTCCCTAGTCATTTTATTCTAGGTTCTTATGGACCCTAATGGCAGTGCATTAAACCACATTTTTGCTTTTTACTTTAAAGAAAAAGGAAAAAGTTTAAGCCTAACAGTATCTAGACTACATTTTGTGTTCGTTGGGTACTACATACCTCATCAAATTCTTTAAGGTGCAAGTAAGGACTCTCACTATCTAAACCATGGAATTTGGGAAGTAATTGGATTACTCTTGTTTTTAATTCTAATGCACCAGCATTTTGAGGAAGAATTACACAGGATGGTGTGTTGGTGCGTGTAGGGTGAAGATAGTCTTTCAAAGTTCTACCACGAAAGTTTTGATAACCCTCAATATTATCATCCCCATGTTCACTCTGCTGGTCCCACTCCCTATTGTTTCTTCTCCAATCTCTATTTGGTTGATGATTATTCCTCCTTGGTGGAGGTTGATATTCATCTTCCATCAAGGGTGGTGGGTCCTCATTCATGATGAGTGGAGCCCCTTGACTTCCATGGGGTGAATTACCCCTTGAGCGTTGATCAGTCATAGATGTGGCCTGATCTTGTTGTATGTCTTTTTGGTCGTACTTGACTAACCTTCCGGTTTTGTCGCATCTCCAAAAGTGCATGCAAGGGAAGCTTCTTTTGTTTTTGTTTTTTTTCTTTGAGAAAACTAACCTAAATGATGCAACCTAACTTCTAGAATGATGCGCAAACAAAAGGGCACACTCAAATAATCCTAAGGCTAATAAGCAACAATATATTTGACTCTCTTGGATTTGTGTGGGGACGACATTTTTTATTAGCCTAGACTAGCGCTCCTCCTCTCTTTAGGAGTTGATTACTGCTTACCAATTAGGTTCTAACCAAAGTGGTTAATACAACCCTCGTGTAAGGAGGCATTTAGACCTCAACAAACGTCAATAGGAGGTGGGGGAAGAGTGATACTCTATTAAGTAACCCCTAATAACCATAGTGATCAAAAGCCACTGGACTAACAGTAAATCACTTCCTATTAAGAGGGTCCTACGAGCATGTGATGGCCCTATAGGTCTCTTCTGATTGATTTTAAATTAACGTGAAAGGAAGGTTTGCGCGCTTGAAGTGATTATCCTAAGTGGGCGAAGAGGTGGTGATGAAATCCACCCTTGATCTTATGGGGGTGGGGTGGCCTTACTAATTAATTTCACACACCATGGCAATTCGATCAGCATATAAATCACCTTAAAACATTAAACATGCCTTAAGAATGCTATTAAAAGCAGTAAACTAATGCAAAATCTTAAAATGCAACAATTACAAAAGATACTTCTATATAAGTTACACTACCAAACAATGCAAATTATTCTAAATGCAAACCCTAATCTAGGAAATAAATGAGTGAGAAAACTCACAGTTGGGTTTCTGATGAAGATCAAGTGTGGGCCACCTTATCCCACACTTGCCCTGTATTATACAGCCCTTTAAATTTTAAAATGGAAATTGCAATTTACAAGGATCCTCACTATAAGATTCACTCAAAAGAAAAAAGAAAGTCTTATTCTAGGAAAGCAGGGAAGTTTCCATTTTGGTGAAGATCCACTTGCCTAATTCCTCCACTTTCCAATTTCCTGAAAAATAAAATTAGAAATTAGTACCAAATTCAGGAAACAAGGTGATTATACCCTAAAAAACAATTGAAAAATGCACCTAAAATGCTGAAAATTGCAATTCCTAATTTTTTTTTTTGGATTCTTTTGATTTTTTTGAAATTTTCTGTTTTTTTTATTTTTAATTAAATTTTATGAAAACTCCTTTGCAAGTCCCTGGTAATGGTGCTAAAAACTTGTTGATTGTTTAACCACAAGTGCACGGGATATTGTAGTGTAGCTTATGCAAGTACGGGTTGATCCCATGGGGACTTGATTTAAAATGATGGAGTTTGAATAAAATTTAATTATGTAAAATTAAAAAGAAATCACTCAAAATTATTGGAATTATTGAAATGAGAATCAATGTTCAGATATGATCAAATTCTCAAAAATACAGAATTTTCAATTCCGAAATAAAAGAAATCAAATCAAATAATGAGAAAAAACTACTCCCCTAGATCAATCTTTATCAAAATCTTCACTTTTGGTCTTCTAAAAGCTAATCCACCTTTACAAATATCTTCAACACATTCTTGATTAGTGATCCACGAGGCGGATTTGACAGATTCTTCAAAATGGTCAGGATCGGAGCTAAATTGTCTTTTCAAGATTTGGACGGTTCAGATTGATTGATAAATTTCAGAACGAAGATCGGATTCATTGATTATGTCTAGGGATGTCTTGAGAATGAACTTGTAAAATTAATTTGAAATCTGTTGAGAAACAAAGGAGAAATTGAAGATTTGGTTTTGATTAAGGCTAACTCGTTGATTGAGTTAAGCCTTAAATGATCTGGTAGAGATTAGGCAGTTCCTGGATAAGAAAAACGAAGATAAAACAAAATCGGAATAATTGGGACATAGATGTAAATAAACTGGGGACACAGATGGAATTAACAGAAAAGGACAGAATTGTAATTTCTTTTAAAGAGAGAGGGCAAAAATGAAATTTTGGTTAAAATCTGGTTTTTAAGAGAAAAACCAGGAAAACCCGACGAATGAAGATGGGGAAGGAGGAGAAGGGAGAAGAAGGAAAGAGGAAGGAGGAGAAGGAAGAAGAAAGGAGGAAAAGTGGGGAAAACCCGCTTCGGGTTTCCCCTCCTAGACTGTTCGACGACGTCACCTGGCCTACCGATGGCAGTAGAAGAAACCGGAGTAGAGGAAGAGGAGACTGAGGGAGTACGGTGCTGTGCCATGCTGGTGGAGAAAAACAACACCCTTTCTGGCCGTCGTTTGGTGCCAACTTGAAGAGAAAGGGTGAAGGTGATGGACCTTGAAGTAGCAAATGGGAGATGGGTGGAGGGTAGATGGGAGAAGAGGAGCCAGGGGCAAAGATGCCTTGGCCGATGGAGAGATGGCTGTAGCACGGCTAGACATCGCCTGGGCGTCTAGTTTTTTTTTTTCTGATCTAGGCTTGTGAGCAATGGGAAAAGATGTGTGATGGATTTAGGGCTGAAGAGGAAGATACTAGAGAGAGAGTGGTGCGGCAGTGGAGGCCGAGTGTTTGAGTGATGTAAATGAGAGAGATGGATGATGGGTTGTGCGACAATGAAATAGGAACTTGGGGGCGGTGCAACTCAAACAGTTAATGTGGGAGATAGAAAGGAGAGGGGAAATCTGGGATGTGAAGAGAGGTGGTGATGAAAAGCAAGAGAGAGGAGAAGAGAAGAGAATGGGAAGAGGGGGAGAGAAGGGATAAGGAGAAAGATTAGAAGAGAGAATTGGGAGAATGGCGAAGGAGAAGAGCAAAGGGATGTGAGAGAGGGTGGTGGAAGAGAGGAGAAGAGGTGGGTGAGAAAGAGAAGAAGAGGTTGGTACGTTAGAGCAAGAGGAGTATAGAAAAAGAAAAAAATTGGAAACGTGGGAGAGAAAGAAAGGAAAGAGAAGAAATGAGGAAGGAAAAAGATAAGGAAACAAAGACGGAAAAGGAAGGAAAGAAGGAAAAAGAAAAGAAAGAAAAAAAAGAAGGAAAGAAGGAAAAAGCAAAGAAAGAAAAGAAAGAAAAGAAAGAAGGAAAGAAGGAAAAAGAAAAGAAAGGAAAAAAGAAAAGGGAAGAAAGAAAGAAAAAGAAAAGAAAGGAAAAGTGGGGAAGGGGTTTCCTTTTTGTCCATGATTCCAAATTTAGCTCCATTGTCTTCTAGGAAACTATCACATCCATCTTCATAGGTGATCTGGCCCATCCATTGCCCTTTAAGATGATCTGCACCGTTAACTTTTAATTGTAGCCATTCGTGCGTCCTTTGGTTGATCTGCAAAAGAAAAGACTAAATTAGAATCATCTGAACCGTAAATTAGTCATCTAATGAGCTCTAATGATCATCTGATCGTTGATTTTGAAAAATTAAGATTTGGATGGTCAATTGGATTTAAATTCAAAATCAAGCTAAGTTTTGTAAAATTGAACGGTTAGATGATCTAAGTGAATGCTAAATTAGGGGTATTTTGACCAAAATTGAACACTTAACACTACGCTATTGTAGGTCATTGGAACATTGGAGCCAATACTTGCAACCACAATCTTTATTAATATTTTTGAATCATGAAGCTTTGAGGATTTTTCATAGTCAGCAAAAACTCAGTAGGAGAAATGTAGTTGAGCATAAATTGGGCATGTAAAATGTGGTTTCTGATTACTTAACCATGAGATATTCTTTGTTAACTATTTTAGATACCCAAGTAGTTGGTTTTGAAATAATTAGTATGATCCCTACCCTAGGCACATTCTAAAAAATTGTAAGCATGGTTCTTTTTGTCACTTGCTTAAGGAAGATGGTTTCTTTTTATGTTAATCTTCTATTGATTTCCTAGTGTTCCCTTAGAGACGAAATTATATGTGAATTGCACAATGGAAGCCTTTCTGGACACTTTAAAAGAAATAAGACCCTTTCCTTAGTGAAAGATTTGTTCTTTCATCCAAAGATGGCTAAAGATGTTTGTGAGCAAGTACAGAGATATGGAATTTATCATCTATTGAAAGCTTGGCTGCAAAACACAAGTTTGTGTACTTTATTTTCTATTCCTATATTAAAGGTAGGGGGTGAAGTTGGAAGAGGATTGGATGGATAGGATTAAGATAGGAAGTGGCTAGGTAGGGTTTTGCAAAGAGGAAAGCAAGTGGGTGTTTGAGGAACACTTAAGTTAGGAGACGCCACTTTTTTAGGAGGGGGCATCTACCCCTTCTAAAAATCATGGAAGCTCCTTTAGAAATGGCAAGTTGGTTGGGGAGATGTGGTAAGAGAAAGAGGGTAAGGTGAAGAGTAAAAACAATGGTGATTGGTTAGGGTCGAGAGAAATAAGGAGGGTGGTGGAGTGGAAAGAGATGATTGGCTAAGTAGTTTCCAAGGAAATAGAGATTGGTTGGATGGTTGGAATAGAAGTCTAGGAAGGTGAGATAGTATTAGAAATATAGGATTTTACCTCAATTTTATATTCCAAAATTTTCCATAAGTCCCAAGGACAATTCTTTGGATTATCCTCCAATCATGGCCTATTTTGTGGCAAGGGTCATGTGGCTTAATGGCTAACTTTGAGAGTTCCATTGGCTTGGCTTCATGGCTAGCTTAGATGGCTTAGCTTGATAGTTTAAATCATTGGCTTTGGTGGCTAGCTAGGCTCCTTAGCTTGGCACCTTGTTCATGGCTTGAATATGGCTAAGTAACTTTAGTGAAACCCATGTAGAGGTGGTAAACTTTGCATGGCTTGCGCATCAGCCCGCTTTGGCCACCTTTGACTCCTTTCATTCAATTTAAAGTAATCTAAAGATAATCTAAACCCTTCATCTCATGTTGAATTGATGACTTTGAGGCATTGACTCTATCTTTTGTTCTTAATTGTTGATTTTCATCTTGATTGATCTTGGCTGTTGGATTGTCATATCCCTTCACAAAAAAACTAAAAAACTCTAATTAAATCTTAGAAAAATATGAATAATCACATTCCTACCTTGGATTAGCTTTGAAAATAACAAATTTTTGGTCTTTTAGGTAAAAAATGCATGGTCTTTTAGGTAAAAAATGCATGTGTTATGAATTTTGGGAAAAAAAAACTATTTTGTTCCTATAAGTTATAACACATGGGTAACTATCTAGGTGGTTTTTATGCAAAATAAAACACTTATCTTTTTGCAATCACCCCACCTATGATAAAGAGTTCTATGCTATTGTAGGGCATTGGAACAATGTAGCTAGTACTTGCAACCACAATCTTTCATACTATTTTTAGATCATGAAGCTTGGAGGTTTCTTCAAAGTTAGCAAAAACTCAGCATGACAAATGTTGTTACACAAAAATTGGGTATACAAAATGTAGTTGCTGATTACTTAAGCAGGAGATATTCTTTGTTAACTATTTTAAATACCAAAGTTGTTGGTTTTGAAATAATTAGTGTGATCCCTACTTTGGGTGCATTTTGGAAAATTGTAAACATGGTTCTTTTTGTCATTTGTTTGAGCAAGATGGTTTCTTTTAATGGTAATCCGGCACTGATTCCCAAGTCTTCCCTTAGAGAAGCATTTATATGTGAACTGCATGATGGAAGCCTTGCTAGACACTTTGAAAGTGATAAGACCCTTGCCATAGTCAAGGATTCATTCTTTTAGCCAAAGATGGCTAAAGATGTTTCTACACATGTGCAGAGGTATAGAACTTATCATTTGTTAAAAGGTTGGCTACAAAACACAAGTTTGTATACTCTATTTTCTAGTCCTAAGATAAAGGTAGGGTGGGCATGAAATGGTAAGAGCATTGGATGGATAGGATTATGATATGAAGTGGTTAGCTAGGGTTTTGCAAAGAGGAAAGCAAGCGATTATTTGAGGAACACATAAGCTGCGAGACACCACTTTTTTAGGTGGGGACATCTCCCCCTTGTAAAAATCATGGAAGCTCCTTTGAAAATGGCAAGTTTGTTGGGGAGATGAGATAAGATAGAGAGGGTGAGGTGGAGTGTAAAAAAAATGGTGGTTGTTTGGGCTAGAGAGAAATAAGGAAGGTGGAAGAGTGAAAAGAGATGATTGGATAAGTAGTTTCCTAGGAAGTGGGGATTGGTTGGATGGTTGGAATAGGAATCAAAGAAGGTGGGAGAGTCTTAGAAATATAGGACTCTTCAATGGAAAGTGAAATTCGTAGTGTCATTTGGTGGTGGGGTGGAAAGTGAGAAAAAAGTGAAAAAAACATGGAAAAACAATAAAAATGGAGAGGTATCTTTCTATTGGTCCACATGCTACATTATCCTAGTGCATTTTTCCTCAATTATCTTCAAAATACCACCATAAATTTAAAGGATAATTCTTTGGATTATCCTCCAATCATGGCCTTCCATGCAGCTTAGCTCATGTGGCTTAATAGCTTATTTGAGAGTTCCATTGGCTTAGCTTCATGGCTAGCTCAGATAGCTTTCTTGGCTTAGCTTGATGGATTAATTCCTTGGCTTTGGTTGCTTGCTAAGTGCCTAAGCTTGTCACCCTGTTCCTGGCTTGAATATGCTAAGTGACTTTAGTGAAACTTTGCATGGCTTGTGCATGGGCCCACTTTGGCTACCTTTGACTCCTTCCATTCCATCTTTAGTAATCTTAAGATGATCTAGACCCTTGATCTCATGTTGAAGTGATGAATTTGAGGCTTTGACTCCATCTGTTGTTTTTTATCGTTAATTTTCGTCTTGATTGATCTTGGCTGTCAGATCGTCATATTGCTTCCTAAAAAAGTGAAAAACCCTTCTTAAATTTTAGAAAAATATTATTAATCAAATACCTTGGATTAGCCTTTGAATCTACAAAATATCAAATTTTTGGTTTTTAGGCTAGAAATGCATGTATGTATTAAGAATTTTGGTGATAGATCCTATTTTACCCCTATAAGTTATAACACATGGATAGATCCTATCTTACCACTTTGCAACCACCCCACCTATGACAAGGAGTTCTACACTATTGTAGGGAGTTGGAACACAGGAGCCAGCACTTGTAACAACAATCTTTCGTACTATTTTTAGATCATGAAGCTTTTAGGTTTCTTGAAAGTTAGCAAAAACACAAAAGGAGAAATGTGGTTAAGCACAAATTTGGTATGAAAAATGTGGTTTCTGATTATGTAAGCACGAGATAATCATTTTTAACTATTTTAAATACCAAGTTGATGGTTTTGAAATAATTAATGTGATTCATACATTCTGCGCACTTTAGAAAATTTTAAGCATGTTTATTTTTGTCATTTGCTTGAGCAAGATGGTTTCTTTAATGTAATCAGCTATTGATTCCCTAGTGTTCCCTTAGAGAAGAAATTATATGTGAATTGCATGATGGAAGCCTTGTTAGACACTTTGAAAGAGATAGGACCCTTGCATTAGTGAAAGATTCGTTCATTTAGCCAAAGATGGCTAAAGATGTTTCAAGCATGTGTAGAGGTATAGAACTTATCATCTAGTGAAAGGTTGGCTACAAAAACAAGTTTTTGAAATCTATTTTCTAGTCCTCAGTTAAAGGTAGGGCGAGGATGAAATAGGAAGAGGATTGGATGGATAGGATTAAGATATGAAGTGGCTAGCTCAGGTTTTGCAAAGAGGAAAGCAAGTCGGTATTTGAGGAACACTTAATTTGGGAGACACCACTTTCTTAAGAGGGGGCATCTCCCCCTTGTAAAAATTGTAGAAGCTCCTTTGAAAATGGCAAGTTAGTTGGGGAGATGAGGTAACAAAGAGAGGGTGAATTGAAGAGAAAAAAAATTGTGATTGGTTGGGCTAGGGAGAAATAAGGAGGGTGGTGGAGTGGAAAAGGATGATTGGCTTGGTAGTTGCCTAGGAAGTGGGGATTGGTTTGAAGGTTGGAATAAAAGTTTAGCAAGGTGGGAGCATCTTAGAATTTTAGGACTCTTGAATGAAATGTGAAATTCGTAGTGCCATTTTGTAGTGAGGTGGAAATTCAGAAAAAAGTGAAAAAAATGAAAAAACAATAAAAAAGGAGAGGTATCTTTCTATTAGTCCACATGCTATCTTATCCTAGTGGATTTTCCCTCAATTATCTTCCAAAATTTCCCATAAATTCCAAGGATAATTCTTTGGATTATCCTCCACTCATGGCCTTCCATGTAGCTTGGCTCACGTGGCTTAGTGACTAACTTTAAGAGCTCCATTTTCATGGCTTCATAGTTGGCTTAGATGGCTTTCTTGGCTTAGCTATATGGGTTAAATCTTTGGCTTTGGTGGCTGGTTAGGCTGCTTAGCCTGTCACCTTGTTCATGGCTTGAATATGGCAAAGTGACTTTAGTGAAACCTATGCAAATGTGGTGAAATTTGTAGGGCTTGTGCATTGGCCTACTTTGGCAACCTTTGACTTCTTTCATTCCATCTTTAAGTAATCTGAAGGTGATCTAGACCCTTGGTCTCTTGTTGAAGTGATGAATTTGAGGCTTTGACTCGATCTTTTGTTCTTGATCATTAATTTTCATCTCGATCGACCTCGACAATTGGATTGTCATGTCACTACCTAAAAAAAGTGAAAACTCTAATTATACCCCAGAAAAATATTTCTAATCAAATGCTTTCCTATGATTAGCCTTTGAAAATATCAAATTTTTGGTCTTTTAGGTCAAAAATGCATGTGTTAAGAATTGTGGCAAAAAATCCTATTTTACTCTAGAAGTTATAACACATGGGTAACTAATTAGGTGGTTTTTTTTGCAAAATTAAACACTTATCACTTTTCAACCAAACCCACGTATGACAATGAGTTCTATGCTATTGTAGGGCATTGGAAAACTGGAGCCAGTATTTGCAACCACAATCTTTTGTACAATCTTTTGCAAGCACAAATTGGGTATGCAAAATGTGGTTGCTGATTACTTAAGCATGAGACATTCTTTGTTAACTATTTTAAATATCAAAGTTGTTGATTTTGAAATAATTAGCATGATCCCTACTTTGGGCACATTTTGTAAAATTGTAAGTATGGTTCTTTTGTCATTTGCTTTAGCAAGATGGTTTCTTTTAATGGTAGTCTTCTATTGATTTCCTAGTGTTCCCTTAGAGAAGCAATTATATGCAAATTTCAAGATGGAAGAGTTGCTGGACACTTCAAAAGAGATAAGACACTTGGCTTAGTGAAAGATTCGTTCTTTTAGCCAAAGATGGCTGAATATGTTTCCAAGCATGTACAGAGATATAGAACTTATCATCTAGTTAAAAGTTGGCTGCAAAACATAACTTTGTATACTCTATTTTCTAGTGATAATTCTTAGTGGGAAGAAGTTAGCATAGACTTTGTTGTAGGACTACCATGAATGCAGTGAGATAAAGATTCTATTATGGTAGGTGTTGGTTGCTTTTCAAGGATGGCAAACTTCATATCCTGCACTAAGATGATTGATGCATAGCATGTGGTGGGTTTATACTTTAAGAAAGTTTTTATACGTCAAGGTATCTCTAAGACTATTACATTAGATTGGGATCCAAAGTTCCTCACTTATGGTGTACATTGTGGAGAAAACTAGGAACTTGGCTACAATTTAGTTCTTCATGCCATCCTTAGACTGATGGATCAGATAAAATCCTTAATAAATATCTAGGAAATCTATTATGATGTTTTGTGGGAAGGAATATCCTTCAATGGGACTTGTTGGTAGCACAAGTTGAATTTGCTTTCAACAATTCTTGTAGTCAATTTACTGGATGCAGTCCTTTTGAAGAGCGATATGGTAAGACTACGTCCTATGTATATGGTAAGAATACTTTAAGTCTTATGTAGTTAGTAAGTCTGCCATGAACTAGCAATTTCAACGTGAGATGCCAAAAAAAGAGTCAAGCAAATCAAGAAAATGAATGAGCAAAAGGTGGATGTCAAAATGAAAATTTCAAAGAGTACGCTAAAAGTATAGAAATCCTATCTTTTTTATGGAAGGAAAGTTAATATGGGTACAACTAAGGAAGGGTCATTTTCTTCAAGAATAATACTCAAAGTTGAAACTAATAGTCGCATTTTCTTTCAAGGTTTTGAAGCAAATTGGTGATAGTGCTGTAAGATCAAGCTATCGATGGAATATGAAGTTTTAGACACCTTCAACATGGCAGATCTTTCGCCATCCAAAAGGAGAGGAAAATGTATACAACTTGAGGATGAATTCTTTTCAACTTGGAGAGAATAATGCGTGAGTGTCCAAAGATTGCAAGATTGATGGTGAACTGAAGGAGATTAAGGGAATATACAATTAGACACTCAAGATCATCAACAAATTCTCTTGGATCATGAGATCGTGAAAATGATTAGTCAAGGATGGGTGGACATCATCAACATAGAATGCTTCAATGATTTTGATTACTCAAAGAAGATGTCTTGGTGCCAAAATTAAAGACATCTATTAAATGAATGTTCTAGAATATATGTTGAGGATCACATGGGGAATGATGAGATGAAACTTTTAGATTGGTTGTATAGAAACCAAGCATTGACTAGTCAAAGTTTCCTGAATTAAGAAATAAAAAATACCCCCTATGAGTCTTTCTTGGTGAAGGTGTCAAGGTGTTGACTATTCAAAGATTCTAACTACTATGACTAAGAAAAGTTTTTTTGTATCAAGTTTATAAGTTTAAGAGTTCTAATTTGTAATGTATGAGTTACAAAGTTGATTTCTTGCATTTGTTAACTACCAAATGTTTAACAATCGATTATTTAAGAACAACCAAGATTAGGAAAGTCTTGGTAGGTAATCATTACATATTCGAAAAGTCTTTTTAAACTAGGCAACATTGCTCATCTTGCATTTAAATTCCTTCTGACGAAGCCAAGTAGTGAAGGAATGATAATGCTCATCTTGCATCTCTTGAATCCTCTATTTTAGGAAGTTTATGTGCAAGCTATATATGAAGAGATGAAAATTAATTATGTATATTCCTACAATATACACTATATTTTCCTTCAGCATATATAGGAAAAGTGAAAGAAACCTCAGGGAGAGCATTAATTACTTACTTAATGTATGGCTGAACTTCATCTCCATGAATGTTTTGCAACATATAAAGGTATGCCTGGTCCTGTTCCATATGATCAACAATTGATACAAGACCACTTATGTTTCTTTTTAGGGATTCCAATAGCATCCAATAAATACTCAGTGCAAAATTCCATTACTTCTTTTGCAATGTAACATTTGGTGATACACCCCTCTGGCCGATTGTTGTTTCATATATACCCTTTTAACACCTTCATGTACCTCTCAAATAGGTACATCCATCACATATAAACCAGTGCACACAGCCTGAACTTCAGCTACCAACCTTAAAAAGGCCTGTACCCCACTAGGAATCTACTACAAAAAATCCTGGTGGAGAGTCTTGAAATAAAATTACATTAGCTTGCCCAATCCTAAGCTAAACCCCATTAATCTGCTTCATGGGCATAACCCAAACAAGTGTTGTGACTTCGAAAGAGCACTAATCATGATGTAGAAGATTATTGGACCTTGAAAGACCCCCTCAAGAGAATGGTTGAAAAAGGAGTATTGAGAAGCCTTTCATACCAAATGTCACTAAACCAACCCCTACCAAACCATGTGACACCTTCCACCAACTAGGCATTCATTGAAATGATTGATGTTGAGCCCAAATTTGAATCCCCCCTCTATTGTCAAGAATCCTTAGGTGACCTATGAGCTCAAATATGATTATGAAAGTGATGATCTGGGGATAGAGGATTTATGGCCATGGATGGAAGAAAAACCACCTGAATACTACACTTGAGTCAAACCACACATATATACAGCCACCTAGCAAGAGCAATGGAAATTGGAAAAGGTACCTATCTTACTTAGCAGGAAGGGGTTTTAGATCAAGCCTATCTAATCCTTCTCAAACCCTCATTAAAGAACAGATGAAGAAGATGGAAGGGGTAATAGATTGAGCATAAACTAAGATCAAGGAATCACTGGTCAGATTGCTAACTTCATAATGTCTATTGAGGCAATATTCTAACTGCTAATGGTGCATCGACAACTCATTTGAGCCATCAAACATAGCTTTATACTTGTAGACATTGATCATAGAAATTTCCCAAGACAATGTGCAGACCTTGGGGTCACATTGACCTTAGCTTTCAATTTATTGTAGAAGATGAGAGTGTTCAAGTTGCCCCCACCTCAAGCATTACTAATAGTCTTGCCTAGGGGATACTAGCTTGACCTCTTTTGTAAGCTTCAATAGTTCCTTTACCATGACACTAATAGGCATTATGAGCTCAAAACATAGTTACAAAGATTAATCAAGCAAGTGAAATTCAAACTAAAGGTCTTTGCACTCCTCAAAAAGTACACACCCTATCTCCTTGATTACCCTTTACTCTAGTATTGTGACTTGCATGAAGCTTATGGGCATAAAGATAGTGATTGCTTTCACACAAGATCTAAGCAACAATAGATGCGTCATATTAGAATGACATTGGAAGAAATTAGGGACTGGTCCATGTTCTTGTAGTTGAGTTAATGAAGAGACCAAAAGGAGGATTTTTCCATTATCACAACATAGATGGGCATAAAACTGAGCAATATTGGGCCATGATGAACCACATGTAAGACCTCATAGCAGATAGAACTAACCTTGGAGACTTAAAGTTTCCAATCTATCAATTCTTCCATTTGATGACAAAAGGGCCTCTATCCTACCATCATCATACATAATAGAAAAGTGTGTTGAAACCCTCAAAACATGGGAATAGAAAGCCGAAAGAAGGATATGGATAATGATTGTTGTTTTTTTATATGATGCTTAGAATGGGATTGTATCAATAGGTCCTCATTGACAATGAATCCACCATCAATATCATACCGCTTAAGATAGTCAATAACTTAGGGGTTTACCCAAAAGAATTTGTAGGGTTGGTTATCTCATCTCAGTGGTCAATAGCTAATTGCACCTCCTAACATAGGGCCTCTAGTCCTTATGGCACATCAACATAGTGCAATTGCCAAGAAATCCAGGAATTGGGACACTCCTATAGTGACTGCCTAAAAAATCCATAAAATCCATATTCACAAGGATTTACAGTTGCTCGTACAACGCCTACCTAAGCATCAACAAATCCACATCCATTAAGACTTGTGAACACTCATAAAGTGCTTGGCTAAGGCATCGAATGAAATCAAAACTCGTGCCTCATAAAAATCCATATCTCATGGTTCACCAACAAGCTTGTGAGATGCTTTATAAATCCTTATTAGCTTATAGTGAAATCATTTAGTTGATGTTGTTCTCTTCATGGTGTTTAAGGGCTAGATATCTTTTAATAGAAATGCCTATCTTTATTTCCACTACTAGTGTTTTTGTACTTAAAGACTTAATGATCTTTCTTTGATTAGTGATCCATTTACCTTAATCTTGGTCATATGTTTCATGTATTATTATTTTGGTTATGTCCTTAAGCAGCTAAGTGTCCTTAGGGTATGTTCCTAATTGTTATGATTTTAAAGTTAAACTTGTAAGTGCACAAAATGGTTATAGTATTCTCATGCGAGGAGGTCTATCCAATGAAGAATCTAACGATTGTGATACTAGTGGTCCCTACTTGAACTATCTAATCTAGCCAAAATTGGGGAGATCTATTACCCTAAACTAATAATGGAAAAACTAAAAACAAGTGCAATATGTGGAAGATGGAATTACACTAAAAGTAAACACACTAAACTTAAAAAATTTCCTAAATCAAAACATTCTAAAATTATAACTATCTAAAACTAAAATTTGACACAATGTAAACTATCTTAGTATGCAACTAATCCTAAAGCATGAAGAATTAACATGAACTAAACAAATAAGCAAAACATCATATGTATGGAAATATGAGAATTATGCATAAAAACAACTATGAAAAAAGTGCATGTATGAAGCATGGAAAGGTTTATGAACTAAGTGATAAACTAAACTATCATGGACTCTATGAAACTACTTTAACTACAGTAAGGAATTCTAATCAAAATAGGCAACTATCTAAAGGTATCGCACCTCAAAACCATGTGCATGACCCGATGGGTTTTATGCATGAATCTTGAGTGTGATTCATGTGAGAATTGATTATTAAATCCATCTAGAATGGTGAGTATGAAATCTTTGAATGGAAGATGTATTCACTATCTAAGAGACTTGGATTCAAGAGATAATTTAAGCAATAAATCCATCACTAATCATGCATGAAATTTAAACATCAAACATAAACCTAACTTCACTTTGAAATAATTGAATTGAAGTACAAGAGTGGTGCACATCATTCATGGAATGTGTGGAACACACTTTAAACAAAAATTACACCCAAAATCTCTAATCTAACTTCATCAAGATCATGCCACTCTCAATCATAAGCTAGCACGCATATATCCAAAAGAGATCTAAGGGAAACAGTAGAGAAAAGATGGGATAGAAAGTAAGATATGACAAAAGTTTTCAAGGAGAAAAGATAGTAAGGATTTGACCTAAAAACTACACTCTCTAGATTGTCACTCCAAAAGAGTTAAGTTATTAGAATCAAGGATGTAAGATGCTTCAACAAGTTAAACAAGTAACTATAACAAACAAAACAACAATCAAGTAATAAGGAAAGAACAAGAGTTCAAGGAAAAAGCCTTTGATTTAGTAGCTATACTCTTTTTGTTGTCACTAGTAAAGAGTTATAACTCTTAAATCAATAGATTATGAAAATAAAATCAAGGATTACAATCAATGAAATAAAGGGATCAAGATACAACTAAGCATGAAATAAAAGGTAACGAGGCAACACTGGAAGCAAAGAGAATAAGCAAAGAAAAGAAGGATCAAGGAAAGACAACCAACCTTTCAAAGGAATATCCAAACCAAGGCTTGGAATACTTGGAAGTAGTAGTAATCCACCTTGGAAGGAGTATCAGCCACCAAAAGGAGAGGTTCAAGGAAAAAGAGAGAAAGGGAGAAAGAATTGATGGAGGAAGAGGACGCCCTCCTCCATGTGGAGGAGGCATCTTTTTCCTATTAATGAAAAAGCTCCTAAAGTTTGATTCTTGTGTGTCTTTTATGCTTTTTCACCTATATTTTCTAGGGTAATATAAGAATAAGGGTGTGATGGGGATGAAAAGAAGTTGTTGGGGCTAGGACAGATGGATGGCTAGGGTTTTACAAGAGATGGAAAGTGGGAAAAGGTAGCTTCCCATTTGAATGCAAGTAGGTGAGGAGATGCCTTTTTTTCAGGGAAGGCATCTCCCCCCTTCAAAATTTGTTGATTCTCCTTCAATTATGAAAGTGGGTGGATAGAATAAGATAGGAAAGATAAGAGAAGGTGGGGAGAAAGAGATGAGTAGGAAAGGATAGGAAATAGAGGTGAGATGGGAAAATTTGATTAGCTAAGTGATTTCCTAAGACTTTGGAATTGGTTGGTAGTTTGAACGGGAGATTAGAAAGGTGGAGGAGTCTTAGAAAGGTAGGACTCTTCAATAGAAAGAGAAATTCGTGGTACATCCTAGAGGTGAGGTGAAAAATGAGGAAAAAATGGGAAAAACATGAAAAAAAGAAGGGTCTCTTCCTACTGGTTCGAATGCCACCTTATCCTAGTGAATTTTTCCTTAATTATCTTTAAAATATCCCATAAATCCCAAGGATAGTTCTTCAAATTCTCCACCAATTGTGGCCTTCCAATTAGCTTAGCTCATGTGGCGTAGGTGATTAACTTTGACAGCTCCACTAGCTTGGCTTTATGGCTGGTTTAGATGGCTCAATTCCTCGACTTTAGTGGTTGGCTTGACTCCTTAACTCGTCACCTTCTTCATGGCTTGAATATGACTTATTGGCTTAAGTGAAATCCATGCAAAGGTGGTGAACTTTACATAGCTTGTGCATGGTCCCACTTTGGCTACCTCTAGCTCCTTTAATTACATCCATTGCTTGATCTTGACTTTGATCCCATGTTGAATTAATGACATTTAGCCTTGGACTCGATCTTTTGATCTTAATCTTCCATTTTCATCCTGATCGATGTTGATTGCTGGATCATCATCTCACTCCTTACAATACATAAAATCATTTAATTATATCTTAGAAATTTTTTATTAATCACATGGTTACCTTAGATTAGCATCTGAACTTAGAAAATATCAAAATTTAGAGTCATTAGGTCAAAAATGCATGTGTTACAAATTTTGGTCAAAAAACTTAATTTTACCCTATAATTTGTAATACATGGATGACTAATTGGGTGGATTTTATGCAAAATTAGATATTTATCACACTCCCAACTAGTATTTTTCTAGTCCTGAGCAAAACATGTGAAATTTTATTTTTCAAAAATTGATATAAGGTGCCACTTTTGTAGGTACTTACGATTGCATTTAGCACATGCAACAAGCCCTTAAACCCCCTAGGTTACTCCTAGTGGATGAGTTAAGCTTTGTGAGGGTTTGTAGTAAATACACCCATAAAATTCTCAAAATTTTAATGATAGTCCTTTATTATTTTGAGATTTTTTTTTTTATTCAGCTTATATTAATTGCTAACTTTAGCCTGCTAATAAAGTTGAACAAAAAATTTCAAAATCCTACCCTTAAGCTATAGATATCCTATTATTTCATCAAACTTTTGAAGGAGAGTGTGTTATAGCTACTACATAATTATAGTTTCCAAGTCAAATACATGCTAAATTATCATGCAAATGTATGCTTTGACTTCAATTCTCACAAAATATACTTATCACTAAAAAAGAAGTCACTTAGAAAGGTTTTGATCTCTCATTAATATGGGAGTAGAATGCTGTCTATCAAGTTCAAAAGTCTCACATATTCCATACAAAAGAATGATGGTCATATGAAAGGATATCAACTACTAAGAATGTTACACTCTACCAAATTCTTTATTCATTTATAACCATATCCAAGCCAAACTATTCCTAAGATTAGGTGAGGACTTCTAATAGCATTAAAAATAGGCTTGGGTAAGGGTTATCAAAAGAATGGATATAAAGGTAAACAAAGGTTGCCTAGAAAATATGTAAAGGTCTTCAATTGATGTATTCACAATTTTTTCATTTTTTCTTGCAAGAGTGACATTCTTTTTCATTGGCTATCTTTTGTTTCTTTTTCACTTGACTTTATTTATAGCCTTTTTGACCTTTTTTAATGTTCATCTCTTGATTTATATTGTTCATACTTTTTCTAAGATATTCTTCAATCTTCTTTACATATTTCCAAAAAAAATGGGTAATGGATATTTTTATAGGAGTTCAATATGGGTAAAGTTCATTTGGCTAATAGAGAAAAGGCTAATATTTTAAAGGAACAATGGGCTAACTAGTGGAAAATAACATAAGGAAGGCTAAAGGCTTTGAGTTTTACCAATGATGGCCTCTATCATTTCCTAGGTTTCATATGATTGACAAATGACTATAAACTTAAGAGATATATGGTATAGTCTTTTGTAACTTCTCAATAGTTGAACAAGATCAAGAATAATGAGACCAACTAAGAATTAATGTTTGTTGAAGAGAATTTTGAATTTATACAACCCTCAAGAAAGAAAGAATGGCTCAAAACTCACTTGGGTTATAAGTCTCCATAGATCTTCTTTAGGATCTCTAAGCTAATTTTTTTCTTCTACTTAAACTGTATATAGCTATTTTGCAAAATTAATGTTTCAAACTTAATTTTTGATGAAACATTTTCAAAAAGGAATAAAGTAGTGAACTACTTGTATATAACTCTATTAATAAGCCAAAGTTGAAAACATGATTGACTTAATATTCAAAAAATCTAACTTCTCATCTTTATAAAGGACTTATTATTTTTTAAAATTTTAAAAAATACAAGAAAAGGTAGAAATCTCATGTATATCTACACCCCCAACCTGAACTAAATATTATCCTCAATGTTTTGAAATGTAGGACACATAAATGATGAATGGGTAATGCAAAATAATGAGACTTTCTAATAAAAATCTTGGATTGCCTCCTAGCAAGCACTAAGTTTAATTCTTCATCCATACATGGCCTATAACTTATCTAATCATCTAAAGCTACACCTAGCTAGTTCAACTTATTTTATTAACAATGAATTGGCAAGATTTCTCCCACCATTTCTGAATCTCATGATAGTCTATATATTGCCTCCACTTGGAGATTTTTGGTGGTGGTAACATAATGACATAGTAGACCTCCACGATTTTAAATTTAGTGGGACTATATAGATGATCTCCCATTTTCAGTATTTCACGGTAGTCAAAATAATTCCTCCACCTCAAAAATTGACGTGGTGGTAACACGATGAATTGTGAGCCACTGTGAATCTGAAGTTTGTTGGACCATATACTTTTGAATGGTTCTTATTTGTGCCAAGTTTAGGGATAACATTGACCACTATACTCAATTTATCTTTCTCCTCCATTTCCCTCACATTGTCTTGAAATAGGGGTATAAACTAACTATGCCCTTCCTGAAAAGGTTGGTCTTGTATTGCTAAAGGCAGGGATAGGTTTTGCTTGAACTTTGATTATCTTCTATGGTGTATCCTTGAGAAGGTTGAGGTAGGTTAGTACATCAACTGACTCTTTTTTCTTCCTATTTAGCTGGCCCATGCAAGGTTTCAAATGGGCCTACATTAATTTCTGATATTTGTTCAAATAAGGTTGATAGGTCTCAATCAGGTATATTTTCTACATTGCAAGGCTCAGTTAGCATTTCAGGCTCTATAGGGGTTCTACTCTTACCTGCCATTGAGAAGTGTTCATTAACAACACAGTATCCAACAACTCATTCACCTCCACAATGGATGTCTCTTCATTGAAGTTAGGAAAATACGTAGGACATGATTCTTGAGGATCTGGGTAGGATATTTCTATGGCATCATTCTCTTCATCAATGGAAGTCTCTTCATCATAATCACAACAAGGGATAAGACAAGGCTCGAGTAGATTTGAGTTGGAGACTTCTATGGATGGTTGCAGACTTTTGGCTTAGAATGATCATAAGAGATTTTCATCCTATTATTAGTAATAAATGACTCTTCATTATCCCTAATATGTTTCACTTCCTTGGTCCTTTTTCCAAATTTAGCAATTTTTCTATCAGTAGTTTTGCATGTTATTTTCATTTTCTCATCCCATTCCTCTATCTCTCGTTTCATTTCCTCATTCACCTTTTCAATGGAAAACATACTTTGTTCTATTATCTCACAAATATGGTATATTCTCTTATGATGGTGGTTCTTTATGCTGTAAAGGAAAAGACTCATAGGGTTGTTATTGGTGTGGCATTTGAATTCAAAAAAATGGCTGAGTAGGTTGAGCCCATGATGATTGGCCCTAATGTTCTTCATAATTAGGGTAGTGTTGATAAAGGGGATCATTCTGGTTCTTCCTGATATTAGTAATTCTGAGACCATGGTTGTTCATGATGCCTAGTGCATCTATTATAATTTGTCTCTGGATAATAGTCATTACTAGGGTATGTTAACGCAATATGTGCATTCATTGGTTCCTGACAATAACCATTGTATGTGAAGCTTGATGGCCATGAAGGAGTGGGATAGGGATTCTTAGAATAGGTATAATTATTATGGTACTAAGATTGTGGTGTAGCTTTCCTAGAAGTTATTATCCTAAGAAATTGACTTTCCATAATATCTATTCTATCAATCAATGTATCTAACATATGAATTCTATCCACTTCTTAATAGGCCTTTGTTCTCAACTTTGAATCCAACAAAACAAGTTATTATATACAATGAATGAGTTTTTTTTTATATATTTATTTATGAAAAACCCTAACTATATGATGGAACCTAATTGTTAACCCTAATCTAAATGATGTACAATAAAATCCTATTATCCACTAATCGAGGGTGTCTTGATTATCTTTTCTTAATGCATAGTTGGTGGCTTCTGAGATTTAGATCTAGACATCTCCTCGTTTTATCTAGATTAGATTATTGCCTATCAGTTTTTCTTATATATCATGTTTTTCTTATTTGTTAGCCTGAGCTTGGCTATAACCAAAGAATAGACTGCATGGTTATAGTATCTTATCTATTGAGGTGCCTAACCCTTTGTTAAGTAGCATATAGGTAGGCATTAGTTTGATTTTTGTTTTGCATTGCATGTTTATAGCTCTATGGTGGAATGGAACTTAATGCTGGTAATCTAATCCTAAACCATGGAGGACTAACATGAACTAAAAAAATAAGAAAAACATGATATATAAGAAAGTATGAGAATTATGCATGAATATAACTATGGAAAAAGTGCATGTATGAAGTATGGAAAAGGTTCATGAACTAAGGGATGAACTAAACTATCATGGACTATATGAAACTACTTTAATTATGGCAAGGTATTCCAATCAAAACAAGCAATTGTCGAAAGGAATCACACATCAAAACCATGTGCACGACCCAATGGTTTGTGCACATGAATCTTGAGTGTGATTCATGTGAGAATTGATTATTTAATCCATCTAGAATGGAAAATGTATTGACTATCTAAGAGACATGGAATCAAGAGATAATTTAAGCAATAAATCCAGCACTAATCATCTAAGAAAATTTAACATCAAACATAAACCTAACTTCAAATTGAATTAATTGAATTGAAGTACAAGAGTGGTGCACATCATTCATTGAATGTGCGCACTATGCTTTAAACCAAAAGTACACCCAAAATCTCTAATATAACTTCTTCCACATCATCCCACTCTCAATCTTAAGCTAGCATGCATATATCCAAAAGAGATCCATGGGAAACAATAGAGAAAAGATGGGATAGAAAGAAAGATACAACAAAAGTTTTCAAGGAGAAAGATGGCAACAATTTTATCTAAAAACTAATCTCTCTAGGCTGTCACTCCAAGAGAGTTATAGTTATTAGAATCAAGGATCTAAGATGCTTCAACAAGTTAAATAAGTAACCATAACAAACAAAAGGCAGTCAAGTAAGAAGGAAAGAAAAGAGTTCAAGGAAAAAGACTTTGATCTAGTGGCTATACTCTTTTGGGTTTTACTACCAAAGAGTTATAACTCTTAAATCAATAGATTATGAAACTAAACTCAAGGCTAACAAGCATTGAATCAAAGGGATCAAGTTACAACTAAGCATGAAATCAAAGATAACCAGGCAACAATGGAAGCAAAGAAAATAAGCAATGAAAAGGAGCAAGGAAACTTTACCAACCTTTCAAAGAAAAAGCCAACCCTAGGCTTGGAATATTTAGAAGGACTAGTAATCCTCCTTGGAAGGAGTACCAGCAACCAAAAGGAGTGGGAGGTACAAGGGAAAATAGAGAAGGAATTGATGGAGGAAGAGGACACCCTCTTCTAAGTGGAGGAGGCGCCTTTTTCCTCTTAATGAAAAAGCTCCTAAACTTTGATTTTTGTGTGCCTTTTATACTTTTTCACATATATTTTTCTAGCCGGATTTAAGAATAAGGTGTGGTGGGGATGGAAACAAGTAATTTGAATGGCTAGGGTTTTATAAGAAATGGAAAGTGGAAAAGGTGGCTGCCCATTTGAGTGCAAGTAGGTGGGGAGACGCCTTATTTTTAGGGGGATAGATCTCCTCCCTTCAAAATTCATTGAAGATCCTTCAATTATGGAAAGTGGGTGAATGGGATAAGGTAGGAAAGAGAATAGAAGGTGGGAGGAAAGAGAGGTGAGATGGGAAAATTTGATTGGCTAAGATTTCCTAAGACTTTTGAATTGGTTGGGTGGTTTGAATGGGAGTTTAGGAAGGTGGCGAAGTCTTATAAAGATAGGACTCTTAAATGGAAAGTGAAATTCATGGTGCATCTAAGGGGTGAGGTGAAAAGTGAAGAAAAAGTGGGAAAGACAAGAAAAATAGAAGGGTCTCTTCCTAATGTTCCACATGCCAACTTATCATAGGAATTTTCCCTTGATTCTCTTTAAAATATTGCCACAAATCCCAAGGATAATTCTTCAAATTCTTCATCAATCATGGTCTTCCATTTAGCCTAGCTCATGTGGTTTAGATGGCTAACTTTGAAGTTCCATTGGCTTGGCTTCATGGCTAGCTTAGATGGCTCAATTCCTTAGCTTTAGTGGTTGGCTTGACTCCTTAACTCATCATCTTCTTCATGGCTTGAATATGATTTAGTGGCTTGAGAGAAACCCATGCAAAGGTTGTGGACTTTGCATGGCTTGTGCATGGGCCCACTTTGGCACCTTTGGCTCCTTTGATTGCATCCAATGTTTGATCTTGACCTCGATCTCATTTTGGATTGATGGCCTTTAGGTTTGGACTTGATCTTTTGATCTTGATTCTCCATTTTCATCCCAATCAATCTCAGTTGTCGGATTATCATCTCACTTCCTACAAAACATAAAAATTCTAACTAAATCCTAAAAAAAATGATTTATCACATACTTACTTTGGATTAGCATTTGGACCTACAAAATATAACAAAATTTAGTCATTAGGTCAAAAATGTATGTGTTATGAATTTAGGTCAAAAGCCCTAATTTACCACTATAATTTGTAACACATGGTAACTAGTTAGGTTGTTTTTATGCAAAATTAAACACTTATCACTAATTTCATTTACTTTGCATTCTTACAATCCTATATGAGTACAACCCTTTTTATATAGTTCTTAGGTCTAAGATATGTGTAATGCCATGTTATCACTATAACCTACTTAATACTCTTATAGCGTTGGTCATAAGCTTCATAACATTAACAATTTTCTTTTAATTTATTCTCCTATTGTGTTGATAATCATATATAGCCCAAATTTGGATTCTATGTATGACCAAGTGTTCATCTTACCTAGTTACGTTCATAGGAATGAAATTCCTAATATTTAAGTGGTAACATAGCATATTTCACCCTTGGCTAGTTTCTTAGGATTTAATTCTCTAGGGCATAGGAGACCTATTTATGAAATATTAAGGCATACGATGTTAAGGCATAAGGGAACGAGTCTCAAGAGATTAGTGCATAGGTGATTTAGGGTGTAAGTGACTTATGTTATGGGAACTAGGTCATAGGAGATTAAGGAAGAGACTAGGTCATTGAAGACCAAAGCTTAAATGATTAAGGCACAGGTGGCCAAGTCTTAGAGGACTAAGACTTAAAAGATTTAGGTTATAGGTGACAATGTTTCACTATGGCTTGGGTGATCAAGTCATGGATGGTTAATACTTGAAGCGATTTAAATTATAAGTGTCTTGAATTATAGAAGACCATATCATTGGAAAATAAGGCATAAGGGCCTAGATTATTGGAGGTTAACGCACTAGAATCTAAGTCATAGTTGACTAAGTTTATAGGTAGGAGAGTTGGAGTCCAAGGATAAGAACTTTTAACATAGTAGTCTAAGCATTTCCAAGTTCCTGTACAAGTATTGTTAAACTTCTCCAATTTTCCCAACACAAGGTTTAAGTATTGCCACATTATTCAGCACATGATATGGCTTAAATGTACACATCTTTTAGTCTTAGCTTAGAATGTTCACATTTATAGCCTAGGTGTAGTTCCTAGTATTTTCAAATTCTAGCTAAAAGGAACACCATTATTCCAAAACTCTCGATTCATGTGTAAAACATTTGTATTCTCAAATTCTAGTTTCAGGTTTCTACATTCCAAAATCCCAGCACATCTATTATTCATGTTTTCAAATTCCAGCACAATGGAAGCATTAGTGTGATGCCAAATGTAGTGTAGAAATCTAGTTTAAGCATCCAATTTCCTAGTTTAGCATTCCATAGTGATCAACCAACATTCTTGCACGTTTTAAGTGGATTGAAAATCAACATAAGGTAAAAGACAAGGCACCATTTTGCTTTTCTGCATAAACCAAGTAGGAAAAATTATGTGTGCTGGTTTATTCATGATTCAAACATTCTAGCTGCAATGCTTGGGGTGAAGTTTCTGTGACGAACTGGGTTTTTGAATGCAATTTTATAGATCAAATAGGAATAAGTATTACTCCCAAGATTGTTAGTCACAGCCACAGCTACAAACAAATACTTACAATCAAAATTACAGTAGGTACCAAAAGAATCACTAATTAAGTTTTACCTTTTCCTACTCGACTGTGGGTTTAACGCCTCCTGATACTCCTTTTATTTGTACGTTGTTTGAGCTGAAAAATAATGGATTGGGTTAGGTATTTATCATACTCAGTAGGTAACCTGACACTACCCTTTTTGAAAACACAACAATGCATCATACAAAGTTCAAAGGGTTTACATGTATGACATCGGGATGCTTAATTTGAAATAAGTACACATTTGTATGATAAAAAATGTAAGCAATGCCATCTATTGAAATTCTTTATTAAAACTTAGCATGCAATACTAGTAGTATGTCTAATTTCAGAAAGCCGAAATCAAGAGAAATTAATATATCCATGTCATGAGATCTACACAATACGACAAATCAATGAGTCGTAAATAATGATCAAGAAATACTTAAAATAGTCTTCATATGAGTCAAATGATAGCATCATGCATAGGGTCTCAAGTCAACTGGTCACGAGTACTCGCTTACGACCATTTCAATGCTATATGCATATCAATCACACCGAAATCATAGGGTCACTATGCTCATGACCAGAATCCCTCTGGATCGTGTGTCTCTGGTATCTAGAGTCCAGTCCACCATAGCCTCCACGACGACTATGGATATGTCCCTGAAAGGGTGCTGTGAACGCCTCCAGTGGTCGTCCCTGTTTACCATAACAGTCAGGGAAGGGACAATGCCGTTTTTGGCAGTGATACCATCCACCTTTTTGGTGGTAGAGGCTAGGAGGCCAAACCCGTACCCCTCAGCATAGTGCCCACTAAGCTCAATAGCCCAAAAACATACATAGATGATCCAAATCTCAATCAACATAAGTCATGCAATTTATGCATTTGTTTTCAAAGTATGCGAGTATCACATAAAATCTACTCATGCTAGTACCTTATGAAAAAAACATTATTTCCCAATAGCATTCTTAATTCAATGCAAGATTTGTCAAATACATAAATCATGAAAGCATGTCCCGCATACTTGTATAAGAACAGCATGGTTTAAAACATATACTAGATACAGAAAAAAAAAAAAAGGTAACTTAAATAGAGTTTGGGATGCATTTTGAAAACATAGTAGTATCAGACTACCTACCTCGAGCGTTGTTTCTTAGCTCGTGCCTGTCTTTAATTTGAGTCTGAGAATACCTTGATAAAGTCTTGAATGATGTTCAAACATAAGATCTAGACGTTATTTCTAAGTTCACAGGGCAAAGGTTGGAATTATATGATTAATTGGTTTCTAGGTATCACTCTATGACATTCTTATGTTGATCTTTATCTTAGCATGATCTAAATATTATAATTGGGTCGGAGTCGAAATTACAGACGCAAGTGGTTCTTTGGGATCATCTATCAGAATTATATAGCTTTTGAATTTGGATTTTAGTGTCTCGCCTTAATGGACGACCCAAATGTGTCGCCAAAGGCCCTGTGCGCCATGGGTTCTAAGATGTGTGTGCCCCTTTGTCATACCGCAACCCGTTGGCCCACATGCGTACGTTCAAATGGTGCGCTAGGGTGCACGTTCTGGATAGCATCACACGGATGCATCTTAAGCTTTAGTTGCGTGCACATCCTGGCTCCTAAGACGCCTGAGTGTCTTGGTCGAGTTGGGCATCTGTTCGCATGTGACACACGTGTGATTGTCGCCCCACGGAGCATGGCATTGGATGCAAATCTGCGAAGACTTGTGAACCTATTTTCATACTGTTGCACGGAGAGGTTACTTTGTTCTAAGTTCATAAATTCTTTCTCCTTCAATTTTCGCACATGGCGGGGATACTACTTTTCATTAAATACTACTTTAAATTCTTCCCAAGATATAACATTATTATCTCCAAAATAGGTTCACTTGGTCGTTTCCCACAAAAAGCCTATCTCGCCTTTTAGTATGAAACTGGCCATGGCAACCTTCCCATCCTTTGGAATTTTCATAGCTTTGAATAATTTTTCAATGTCAAAGATCTATTTTTCTGCTGTTGCAGACTCATCTTCTCCCGAGAATGATGGGGCCATTTTTTGAAATCGTTCAAGTTGGGCCTCTGTCCTATCAACAACTCTTTCTGGAGAAGAGGCTCTTGTCATGAGTGCTTGTGGTTGGTTCTGCATGAACTGCCCCATATGTTGCATGAATAGCTGCAAGGCTTTAGCCATTCCATTACCAGATCCAACAGAGTCAACTGGAGGGTTATCAGGTCTTGGGGCTACACCTCCTCTTCTCCTCGGTGGCATCTGTTTTGAGATCAATATCTACCTTTAGGGGACTCTTATCCTATTGGTTTGCCTATTAATATATCTTGATTATAAGTCTTTATTTTATAACTGGGCTGTAAATAACATGAACCTGGGCTCTGATACCAACTATGACTAACAATCCTGGGAGTAATATTTGTTTCGATTTGGTCTATAAATTGCCATGGCACTATGCATTGAAAGTTCATTATGACACTCGGACTCTTTATACAATGATTTCTAAACAAAGAAAATTTTCCCCTGCATTCTTTTGCACAAAGTGTTTGAAAAATAGAGATCAATCTCGCTGTGTTTTTATAAAAATTGCATTCAAAAACCCGGGTCGTCACAGTTTCTCCAAGATTTTTGAATCTTTAACTAGAACCCCTTTTTCATTTATCAAGTAAGATTAAGGAACATAGCAGGTAGCATGACCTAAGCCATTTCTTGCATGCATCGTGTGGAAACAATGCTGCTCCCTCCAGGATGAGTTCCTCATAACATTAGGTGGATGATCAAGCTCATTGTATAAATCTAGCACACCTTGAAAATTAATATCCGCACTTGAAAACCCACAAATTTTTTTTTTTTCAAATTTATAGTCTTTAAGGTTGAGATTTTGAGCTAGATTTAGGAAAATGGTAATCGCAAACAAGTGTGTTTTGCACACCACACAAACAAAATGAATCACAACAAAAACTCATCTTTTTCATACCAATCTCTAGCTCATTCATCAAAGGAAAGAACCGACGAAGGAAATCCAAAAAGGAAATGGATAGCAAGGCATTTATTGCTGTGAATCATCCCTTGTTTTCCATTATTCATGCAGTTCCAAAACAAAGCATGCTTGAGGCAATTACAAGATAAACATTTCCATTAAAAAATAATGCATTTCTAATCACCATTGTAATTAAAAACTAGTGATATATGGCATGTAATAGATTTGCATGTTCTAACAATGACCAAAACAAAGTTCTCTTACAAATCTTAATGCAACACATTTTCACTTGAATCCTTCCTATTTACAAGTCCCCTACCTATTTAGAGTGTAGAATCATTGGGTTTTCCAATTCATTCTCCTGAGTTTCTTGTCTTCTTCCTTTAGATGCAACTAAGGGAGAGTTCCATTTTTCCAGCTCACCTAAAGCTCTTCACCACCTTCTAGTAAGATGGGGTTAAAGCCCAATTCCTTCTTCACTCCCCTTTCCTTCCCCCAGTTCATCTTCCCTGGTGGTCTCTCTTCACTCTCTCTATAGGCCATCTTGTTCCTCACTATGCAGGAATTGGGAAATTGTCTAGCCCCTAGTTAAAATTCTTCATTTAAAACTTAGGCAATGGAAAAGGACAAGTGGCCTTTAAGTTAGGAGACAACTACTTTGATCCATGTCCTCATTTGGATGGCTCAGATCTCATCTTAAACATTAAGGTCCACTTGTTTTGAGTTCAATTAAAACCCTCTATTTTACCTTGTTTGTTCAATTATATCATTGTCTAGGTGACTTTTTGCAATTGTACCCTAACGAGAATACAATTAAACTCCTCTTTCCTAGCTAATCAGTTGTAATTTCTCCATGGGCTTTGAGTTGTACTTAGGTGAAGACCTTCACTTATTAGTGATTTATCTAATTCCTCAATTTAACAACAATTTCTATTTTCTTTTGGAAGATCGCTTAATGCACTTAAGATGATTTTAAATTTCTCTTTTCCTTTGAAATTTTGATTCTAAATATTCAAATTAACTTAACAATCAACTCCAAGTCACTATCCTAACCTAATTCCTCAACGCTCTAGTTCAATTCTTCACCAGTACCTTTCGAACATACACTTAATAAATAAAAAATGACCCTATCTTTTGTAAATGCATAGATTTACTTATTAGAATTGTGCATTTATATGTATTACATTCTTCCACCCTTATAAAAATTTTGTCCATGAAATTACGTGTATATGGATAAAAAAGTCAAAACAACTCTGAAAAAAGTCACCTCATATCCCTCCTAACCTATAGGAAAGTATGCCTATTCTACCCCAAATCTAATTGCATCTTTGGTTGGAGACACCCTAAAAAAGATGTGGTTTCCAACCTAGAACTCTAAATCTCTCTCGAAAGCATAATAGATTGCTGTCTGAGGTGTACAACGTCATTTGCTTTTTCATACTGTCAACTATAGCTCCATGCTCAGTCAACCAGTCTATGTGTAATATAATATCAAAATATGTGATACCTAAGACAATCAGGTATGTACTAAATCTCTCACCAAAAATTATCATCAGTACGTCTTGAACAAACGCCTGCACTATCACTAGCTCACCCATTGGTGTGCTAACCTCCAATAAAAACCCTAGTCAACATGAAGGAACATCTAAGCATGTAACAAAACTATGTGAAATGGAAGAATGGGTGGATCCAAGGTCAATAAGCACATGAGTAGCGCTAGACGCACAAGCCTGATCAGTAGTAAGAGTGAACACTCGCCCTTGACTCTTGGGCACCTGGTCCTAGCGAGGTACTTGGTCTCAACTCTAATCTCCCTGAGGCTATCCTACTCTACTTACTCTAGGATAGTTCCATGCCATGTGGCCAGATTGGCCACAAGTAAAACATTGTCCTAGTGTAAAACATGGTTGACCTAGCACTCTTTTGTTGTGCCACTCTGACCTGTAGAATGCACATCTGATGCAAACTTGTGCATTCAAGAGAACTCCACCTCATAATGTGCTACTGGCTTTGTGCCCTGCATGAGTGTTGTAATGTCTAGCTCCATCTTCTTCTAAAGAAGTGGAAGAAGAAATCTATTTGTAAAGACGACCTTGAAGTCATCCCAATGTTGACACCCTAAAAGAAACTCCTCCTAGAGAAGTCCTTCTAAACCTCTTGGGAAGGTTGTCTGCTAATGAGCACCCCTCCCCCTCCTTATCAATATCTTCATCCGTGGCTGATGTGCTGCCCGAGGCCCTTAGCCTTTGGGTAATTCTCCGTAATAGGAGGTTTACCACCTCATTGACTAGATCACTCTAGGCCCTACTACTACCCTTAGCCCCATCTACTACTTGTGCATCCAATGGTGATGGCAAGATAGCACTATGTCTACATGGAGACATTTGAAAACAACCTAGATGCTAACGAGACTTCTTTTCTAACCATTATCACTAAGATCCCTACCTAATTCTAGGACTTAACTCTGCTCAGTGTTGACACATTGACTCTCAATGTTATGGGTTATTTGCATTGACATCATGATAGAACCAGCCACCTATCGACATTCCATATATTGGATATCAGTCCTCCTCCATGATCCTACTTAGGAGATCCTAGATCTAGTTTACAAGAGTCGCATCCTCCACTTTGCACCAAAAAGTCAAGTTCATCAACTATGGCAAGATGATCATGGACAAAGGATAAGGCTTCAATCTCCATTGGTCTAGCTGAGGAGCATATCATAAGCATTTATGTTGAGTAGGATCCTTGTTTGATGATATTGAAAGACAATGATGATGAAGAGTTATCACTCCCTTGTGCCAAGAACACTAAAGTTTTCCAAATGATGCAAAGATACAATATTTCTGGGGTGCACCTTTCTGTTGCAGAAATCATAGCTCTCCAGAACATATCTAGATAAAATATGGAACAATTAAAGTTGGCTGGGATATGATCCATAAGGGGAGAAGAGATTCCAAACAAAATCCCACCAGGAGATTTCCTAGACATAAATTTTCAAACAAGGAGAAGGCTTCCTATAATGTGGTTTCCTTGAACCGTGCGTTGATCCAATTACTAGCAATATACATCCTAGATTCAAAATGTTCTTAATGATGAATACCTTGAGGATGAAGAGAAGTGCGCTGAAAGTAAGAGCAATGTACTCGAACCACCTCTTCTAGGCCTTTACCAATGTAGTTGTTCCATTGAATGAAATAAATCTAGATTTCAAGTATGTCATTGCCTCTAATGAAAATGAAATTACATCTTCAGACAAGGATTATGATCATCCAACAGAACTTTTGGAAACAAAAGGAAAGCCGAGTGGTCATGATGCACATCCTAATAAAGATGAAATCAAAATTATTAACATTTGTATTGATGGTAACAAAGAACTCAAAGATGTTAATACCATTTGCAAGAAAGAATGCAAAAAATTGGTGAAATGTTTGGTTAATTACTAGGATGTAGTTGCATAGTCTGATGATGATGTGCCTAGAATCAATCTAGAAATTGTGCATCATCAGATACCTCTCCACCCACATACAAAACCCATCGAACAAAAGTTGAGAAGGATGAGGAAAGAGATGAGAGACAAGGTTTAAAAAGTAGCCTTGAAGCAACTTGCTGTCAAATTTATAAGCATTGTACAATATCCTAAGTGGTTGTCCAACATATTTCCAGCCCCCAAGAAGGATGGTAGAGTAAGAATTCATGTCAACTTTGAGGACATGAATAAGGCCAATTCCAAAGATAGCTTCCCTTTTCCTCTAATTGTTCTACTAGTCAACAACAACACCATCCATGCCATTTTATCCTTCATGGGTGGGTTCTAAGGATACAACCGAATCTACATGGCTCCTGAGGACAAAGTGAAAAATTCCTAAATCACATAGGTGGGAGTCTTTTAATATGTCATTATGCCATTTGAGCTGAAAAATTCTAGGGCCACATAGTAGCCCGCAGTTAATACCTTCCTACACAAAATGATGCACAAAGTGGTTCAGGTTTATGTAGATGACATGATTGCAAAATTAAAAGGGCTAATGGATCATTTTGAATTAGTGAGAAAATTCTTTGACAAGATGTAATAATACTAGATGAGACTAGAACCTCAGAAATGCTTCCACAGAGTTACCTCTAGACAGCTCTTAGGATTCATGGTGAATGCTGGGGTCATATAAATGGACTCGTGTAAGATAAAATCAATCTAGAAGATGCCTCAACCAAGAACCAAAAAGGAAATTCAGGGGTTTCCTAGGGAGGGTACAATTCCTTAATCACTTCATCTCATATCTCATGACCACATTTGAGCCCATCATGAAATTAATAAAGATGGCGAAGACATGGAATGTGATGAGAAATGCTAGAAAGCTTTTGAGAAAATCAAGACTTACCTCTTCAACCCCCTTATCTTACTGCCACCTATGCTTAGCGTTCCTTTAATACTATATGTATTTGTCTATAAGTCAACCATGGGATGCATGTTGACCCAAAAGGATTCAAAAGGAAAGGAGATAGCTATTTTCTCATTGAAAAGAGAATTAAAATATGAACAGAGATAATCAGTGTTGGAGAAAATATGCCTTACTATGGTATGGGCACCTTTAAATTGTGACATTACATAATTTCTTGAGAAGTGAAGATGATCCTCTCAAATGGGCTTGTTAAAATACTTCTCAAATGGACTTGTTAAAATACTTATTAAAAATCCAATAGTCATGGGAAGAATGTTCTAATGGCTATTACTTGTACTAGAGTTGGATCACTAGTACATCACCTAGAAAGTCTATCAAAGGAAGAGCTAAGATAGATGATCTCATTAAGTACTGTACTTTTGAACAAACCATAGGGGAGGATGAATTAGAAGGTGAAGAACTTCTTGCAATGGCCAAAGCAAATCAAGGATAGAAAATTTATTTTGATTGTGCTTCAAACCATGAGGGGCAAGTCATCTTAGTCTTCCCAAAGAATATCATATTCCATTCTCCATTAAAGATGCTATTCTACTGCATTAATTGTGACACACCGGGTTTTTCCTTGAAAATTTTTCACGTTCACTTTCAAAAGGTGACATGCCTCTAAATTTTAAAATTAAAAACAGTGGAAGATTTTACTTTGAAATTCATTTTTCCAAAAACTCGGATGTCACTTTCATGTTCATACTATACATATATATAGTTTTCTAAAAGATAGACATGCATTTCTTAAAAACAGGACCCATCCAGTGGTTCACTTGTACAGCCCCTATAATATTATATTAAATGTCCAATATCACAATTCAAATGATTAACTACACAATACAAAAGCTTTAATAAAATGTATACCTGAGCGTAGAAGCATGGTTGCTGGATTCTTCTTCTTGTGTACATCTTCTCCTGTCTATCTGTATCTGAGATATTGTAAACATAAAACATTTACAATATCTCAGCAAGCTATGCTTGGTAGGGGAGTTTAAGAAGCATGCTGAATCTTAATATACATTAATTATTCTATAGTAATTAGAATATTCATTTTCATAACAATTATATTGAATTGGATTTACTGTATGTTTCACATTTCAATAATCTATTTATAATCAAATATCTACATGTTTCATAATCATTAACAATCCATTGATAAATCAATTATTAACATGTTTCATAATTATAAGTAATCCATTGATTTATCAAACATCTTTAATTATTATTTGTTATCTAAATAAACTAATCCAATTCCATGAACCATACTCTGCATAACAGTTCTACCCATTCATATACCCATATGAAACTTATATGAAACTATGCCCTCAATCATATACATATAGCATATGTACACATATATGAAAATTTTTAAAAGACATACAAAATTATGAATATAATCAATAAGTCTCCTAATCTACATTCCCAGACTATACTGGGTTTTAGAATCATACCCCTCATCATGTGGAGTTCATAATCATCCAGCCTCTGCTAGTATATCAATATAATCCTCATGCCCCTCACTATATGAGGTCCACAATCCTCCAATCACTGCTAGGAAAACAATATAAGGCATATCATCATGCCATATCATATAAGGTATCTCATAATACCATCATATAAGCACCATAGTGCATCAAACATAAGGACTACTATGCATGTAGTTAGAATCTGGACAGCGCACTCGGATAACTGCTCAATAATCCACCTATATCATCCTCAGTAGAAATCACAATATTTATGTCTATATGGGAGGATCATGGCTGTCACAGTGGCAGCCTTCCCATAATTGCCCCACTCGACTTTTAGCAACACATAGTGCTTAGTATCCATAACATAATAAATTTCAAAGAGCGGGTGGCCAAACTCTCATAACTCTCCTAGCATAGCATCCCCAAGCCTACATCTGTCTAAAACAAAACTCTCAGGCCTTCATGCCCGGATGTAAAATAATCATAATAGTAGGCAATTTGCTTTTTCATATATTTCATAACAAGAATAACATCCTCACTTATTTGGCAATAATCCATCAATGATGTATCCTATAAACCTAAACTCATACAGCATCAATATTGACATGGTACACATGTACCATAAACATAATTTCACAATTCACATACATGACGTCTGTGACGACCCGGGTTTTCCCATGCATTTTTAAATGCAATATCTAATTCCTAAGGTGGGATGCATCCCTATTTGAAAACCATTTTATAAAAACCATGCAATGCAATGGAAAATCTTTTGTTTTAAACTCATTTTGAAAACCCCGAGTGTCATTTGCTTTCACAACAATCAAAGTAGTTTTTGAAAAACTTCAGAAATCATAACTGTTTTTCCCCAGGTCTATCCAATCATAGCACACAGTCCAACTGTAAATAAATACAAATACATGTCCAAAGGGTAGAGAGTTTACTTACACGTATAATTGTCTCCTGTTTGATTCACTTGCTCGTAGCACTAATATCTCCTGAGGCGTCTTCTATTTGTGAGTGGAACTATCCTGAAAAATGTTATGGATAGGGTGAGTATATACTATACTCAGTAGGAGTCTATCACTACTAGTTTTACAATGCATGCTGTGTTTAAAATCATATGCTCTTTAAAACATGTGCATGTTCAAACAATCATGTTCAATATCGATATTAAAAACCATTGTCGAATTGGAATACTGACGACTTAAAGAATCGCATAATCGAAGTCGAAAGTATCATATATATATCATAAACATAATGATATGCATAAGATGCTCAACTGAATCCAACTCATGGATATATGGTATGGTCGACCAACCTCATGTCATGCTATATGCAGTGCAAGTAAATCCATGAAAACATAGGGCCCAACTATGCCCACGACCTCGCCGCCGTGTGGTCACCTGGTACCTGAGGACACTCAGTCATAGCCTCCACAGGGCATATGACACATCTTCGTCGTAAATCATGCAATTTATGAAATCGGTTGCAAAACATGCATGCAATGCATAAAATCTACTCATGCTAGTATCGCATTCAAAGTCATAACCTTGCCTAGAAGCCTGCCAGCCTAGAAGCCTGTTAGCTCTCTTTGGCCCACCCTCATCGGCCCGCCCTAGTCGGCCTGCCCTCATCAGCTTGCCCTCATCGGCCAAGGCCACACTTATCATGCTATCTATGCATGTAGCACATGTCTTGGCAATATATGCGCAATGTATTTTTCAAAACCTGTCCTCTTTGGGTCCCTCACAACTGCCTACCCAGCGTCTTTTGAGCACTCCAGCATCTTTTGGTAACCCTCAAGGACATGCAATTTTTCAAGAACTCAATGCTCACAAACCATGCAATATACGCAATTGTTTGCAAAACATATCTATGCATAATGTATTTGTCATATGCATACTGAATTCGTTTATAAGATTAAGTCATGCTGAATTCGTTTATAAGATTAAGTCATGCTAAATTTGTTTATAAGATTAAGTCATGCTAAACAAGTCATATACTTATACTTAAAACATGCATTCTCAAAATGATCATGGCTCTTTCAAAAAGTCTAGTAGCGATAGAGCACCTACCTCAAAGTCTCCTAGAGTCGCGTCCTTTATCACTCAGCCTGTCCTTGGGTCTCATTTATAAACTCCTGGGTATGAATGGTTACAAGGAGTCCTTATTAATTTCATTCTATTTAGACATTAGATCGCTAAATCTACCTTTTAGGGTCCATGGTCCTTGCCTAATTTATTGTCAGGCTAGATCCTATGATATGGATCTACTATTCAATAGTTAAACTTTGTAATTTGTTCTCTAATCCTAACCTTAAAGTCTCATTAGGTCTGCATGTCCCAGTTCCCAGGACACCCGTGCATCCTGGTTGAACCGCGACTGCCTCACTTGCGTGCGTGCCCAAAGGCCGTGCCAGGGACCACATTTTGCACATGCACATGCTTGCTCAAGTGACGCGCTATGATGCGCATCCTGGATGGCATCGTACAGACGCACCTTTGGTGTAGCATGGCGCATCTCAGCTCCTAGGGCACCCCGTGCATCCTGGTCGAGCCAGGACCCGTGCCCCGCATCGCACGCGCACCTGAAGGCCGCACCTGGGATAGTGTACGCACTGTCGTACGCCCGGAACCCATCCTAGGGACCCTGTCCTAGGCGTACGTGGAGCATGGCATCCCTGGGATGCCTTGTTCGTGCAGGGCCGGCTGGAACCACTCTTGAAGCATTTTTTGGCCAGGAAATCCGGCTGGAAAAAGGCTGGGAAAAGACCAGATCGGCCATGGATCTTGGCCTGGGGGAAGTAAAACAGAGAGAAGGTAAGGAGGGGCTTACCTGGGTAGCATGGGGACGGCCTTTTTCCCGGTGGTGCATTTTCCTCTGCATGAAACCTATGTTGTCGGAACCCATGAAGAAGGGGAAAACCCCAATGCCAGATCGGAAAGGAGAGAAGGGGAAATGGGGAGACGGGAAAAGGAATGGCTGGCCTGACTAGGGCCTGGCCGTTGTTGAGAAATGCAGAGGAGACTGGCTTGAGATGGCTTTCCAATTTTGCCGAAAACCCCAGTCTCAAAATGGCCAGAAAATCATGTTTTGGAGAGGGGGGAGATGGGGCTTTTTATAGCCCTGCTATGGCGGTGCTGCCATTGGCGGTGGCAAAAACCTTTGGAAATGGGGTTTTTGGAGAGATATGGAGGTGGAAGACGACAGGGGGTGCCGCTATCAAAATGGCCCCCTGCGTTTTTCGTTCTTTTTCGTTTTCTGTTTAATTTACAAAAATACCCTTGATCTTTAAACAGCCGTAACTTCTTCATACGAACTCCATTTTCAGCATTCTTTGAGGCGTTGGATTCCATTTTTTGAGTAGAATCTAATGGCACCAAGTTCCTTACAAATTCCTTCATTTACTATTTTAAATAAAGTAAAACATTCAACACAGTTTATTTTCCATAAAATGTCCAATTTTTGTTAAAAATAGCGTAAATTGCTCGGGCGTTACACGTGCAAGTCATAAGCATCAATTATAACATGAAATTATTTTAATTAACATTATTTTCATCATTAAAATTTAAAGCATGTCGAATATCAATCATACCATTTTAGTTTCATAACATCTATAATCAGAAATAAGATCATGTTTAGAACATGCATCTTATTATTTAGACATATTGTCTTAAATTTGCACCTACCTCGTGTGACGCGTTCTTCAATTCCACTAGCTTTAATCGCCCTCTTCTCCATGACTGACCCCATCCGCTTCAATCTATACAACGCATAACCATTCTTTTCTTAACACATTTACATACATAAAATAATTATGTTTAAGTATGATCTAATAGTCGAAAGTGGTCTCATTTTGATATTCACCTATCTTTTAATGATTTTAAAGAGTTTTAGGGCCTAACTTCAAGGATCATTGCCCACGATGGGAAATATATCATTTAACTATTGTTCAAAGTTATCCAGCAAGAATTTTGACCCATCAAAGGCTCTAATCCATGTGAACCACTAGTCAACAGTCACAGATATCTAAGGATCATAAGGGTCTGAGTATCTAAGTGTTAAGATCAATAGATCAAGAATTAGATCTCACTTTCAAACTATATACCATTCTAAATAGTGTGATGTTGGTAGTCAATCTGATCTGTATTACTTCAAGTTCATGCTATTTGATTCATTCTATCATTTCACTTTCAAATCATAAAATTTTACCTTATTCTGTCATTTATAGTTTGGGAAATTTACTGGTAACATCTGATCATCTATCGTAGGTCTCTAGATAATGTTTTACATAGGAATAGATCAGACGACTGAGATTGTCTGATCGATCCCTATCTAAATTTTACAATCTTTGTCATCTCCTAGTTAATTTACTATTCTTAAACCCATCCATGATGTCTGATAGTCGATCAGACACTGCAAAATTACTGTGTGAACAATACATTATCGGACGGCTGAGATTGTCTTATCAGTTTCTATGCTAGATCGACTATCTCAGTCAAATTTAGGCTTTATCAAGCACCTATTTACCTATTCATTGGTTTGGATTAAGAAATGGACTATTAGATTGTCCCTAAACCTAGATTTAGCATAGAATCTCACATATTTAACAAATTACATCAAATCAAAAGATGGACTTCACTGTTCTTACCATCAAAGCACATTATTGTGCTTCCCACACCCTTGGATCGCCTAGATTGAAGCTGATTTTAGATGAAAATCTCTGATCCATGTCACACAGCAATCCCCTCTTCAATCGATGGTCTAAATCATCCTAGCTCCATCCAAAACCTTAGGGTTTCTATTCTTCTAGGCCAGCCGTCCAAGATGATCAGCTCGAATCGTTGAATCTGATTTGTCATCGTCTCCAGTGATGGCTTGCAACCCCGGCCAGCCAAAAAACCCTTCTTCTTTTTTCTCCTCGAAGGTGGGGGGTTCAGATTCAGAATTCGAGCTTCCATCTTCATCGGCGAGCTTCAGCTTTTTTCAGTGGCATGCAAGCCTCCACCCAGCTCTTCTTCTCTGACGTGGCTGGGTTTTCTTTGGCACTCACTCTCCCTTTCCCGCTCTGACTCCCTCTCTTTTCTCTCCTTCTTCTTCCCCCTCTCTTCTTTCCTCTTTCTTTCTCTCCCCATCATTTTTTGTCGGCTTTCTGTTCTTGGTTGGGTTTGGGGGCAAACAGACTAACGTCTGTTTTCATTTTCGTTCAAGTGGGGGTGCCATTATCAAATATGGCTCCTTCCACTAAGTTAGTTAACTCATTTCTTTTCTCTCTTTTCTTTTTATATATTAAACATCCCATCATTATGTTCTTTCCTATGACTTCACTAAGCATAGTTTAGTCAACGTGTATGATTTCTGCACTCGCAACACCTCATTACAATCAGAACCATATTTCTACAAGTGGGTTCTACTAATGAACTTACTAAAATACCCTTTTGTAAGAAAATTACCATTTATTCATCTGATCTCTGATTTTAGCAAACTTAGTGTCTTTGAAATTGTATCGACAAGTAGAATCCATATTTGATAATTTCAAATCTAAGTTATAAGTTTTTCTTTTACTTTTAATTACCAAAATACCCTTGACTTTGAAGTTTCATAACTTTCCCATTCAGACTCCTTTTTCAGCATTCTTTGGGTAGTTGAATTCCATTTTCTGAGTAGAATCTAACTATTTATGATTTAGTTCCTAATTCTAATTTTATAGAAATTTATACTCCTAAAAGACTTATGCCTCAATCATGCAATGGTAGAAATTTGAGGTTGTTACAATAACAAGCCAGAACATGAAGCTTGTATCACAGGACTAGAAATCAACTTGTCATTCAAGATTAAGAAGCCAAATGTCTATGGAGACTTCATGTCAAACATTTTCAAGCAGAGGGAGAATGGTAAATCAGGGAGAAAAGATTGAAACTCTTTGGTGTGCATTTGGATCATCTAATTACCAAGTTTGAGGAAATCACCTTCACATTTGTCAAAAGGCTCAACAACAACTTTGTAGATGCCTTGGCTACATTGGCCATAGTTATCAACTAATCTGAAGCAATAAAAATTAAACATATATAGGTACAATTAAGGTGAGCCCTAACATATGCATGCTCAATTCTCCTTAGTGAATTCCAAGTTCATGCCAAGAAATGAGAATAGAAACCATGGTATTATGACATTCAATACCATCTCCAGTATCTCCAACATTGTTATTTCCCAAAAGGGATTGATCAAAGAAGGAAACTATTTAAAAAGTTACGAGACCCTTAACTACATGATAAGTGCTGGGGTGCTCTATAGAAGAATCTTTGGTGGAATCCTACTAAGATGTGTAGATGAGATAGAAATCAAGAGGTTGCAACACGAAATACATGAAGGGACTTGTGGACCTCTCATGGGAGGACAATGATTAGCAAGAAAGATGATGCACCAAGGATGTTAGTGGCTTACTATGCAAAAACACAGCATGGAACATGTTAAGAAGTGTGGCCTATGTGAAGTCCATGGTAGCTATGATCACCTGCAGCTGTCATAACTTAGTATGATGACTTCTTCTTGGCCTTCCCCCACTTGGAGGTTGGACATCATAGGAAACTTTTCTCTGACATTGTCAAATAGACATGAGTTTAAATTGGTGACCATCAATTATTTTTCCAAATGGATAGAAGTTAACCCTGCAAGGAACTCATGGCAACACATACATGTAGCCATAGTCATTTGAACTAATATCATCTACCAGTACAAAGTCCTACATGAGATTGTCACAGATAATGGGGCCCACTTTAAAAGAGAGGTCAAAAATCTTTGCTTATAATTTGGGAATATGAGACATTTATCTTACACTCATAGGCTATAAATGAATGGAGTAATAGAGGCAGCAACCAAGAATTTGAAGAACATCTTGGGAACAATGATCAAAATAGGAAAGGATTGGTTCAAGAAATTACTGCAAGCATTATATCCTACTAAACCACAACCTGACTATCAATAGGAGCGATTCCCTTTTGTCTTGTCTATGGAATGGAAGACATAGTCCTTGGAGAATAGAGATCCCTTCTTTGTGCATATCTTTATAAGAAGGAAAGGATATCAATGGTGAATCTTCTTCTTTATGGGCACAGAACTAGGCTACATATCATGTATAAGGATAACAATAATGGGTGAGGGGCTTCAATACACACTCCCATTCTTGGTCTCTTAGTGAATATGACCTAGTAATCAAGGATAAGAAACCTTGCATCTATGATCCTATGGCCAATGTTCACAAAAAATGGGAAGAACCATTTCAGATTAAGCAGATTATGTTTAGGGGGGCTATAAGATTGTAGAAGCTAGATGGGGTAGAAATATCTAAACCCAACAATCTCAATTAGTTGTTGAAGTTTTATGTGTGAACATTGGGAGGCATGGTCACTTGAACTATGTTAGATCTGATCTAGCTGAAATGGGTATGTAGGTAGCATGTGTCCCAAATGTGGTCCTAAGAAAAGGGAGGTACAAGTTGAGTTGGTTGGGTAGAGCCACAAGCTAAGATAAATTCAATGTAGCTGACAAGCTAGTTGATTAAGTATTTAATTTTGTATAAAAAGTACCTAATTAGTATCCATGTGTTATAACTTATAGCATTAAATTAGGATTTTTAGACCAAAATTCATAACACATGCATTTTTTAGCTAAAGAAGCAAAAGTTTGTTATTTTGTAGGTCTAGAAGTTAATCCAAGGTAAGTAAGTGATTAATCATGTTTTTCTAGGACCTAATTAGGATTTTTTACTTTTTGTAGTAAGATGTTGATGCAATGGCTGAGATCAATCAGGATGAAATTGAAGATCAAGATCAAAAGATCGAGTCAAAGCCTCAAATTTATCACTTCAACATAAACCAAAGGCCAAGATCATCTTGTGGACTAGTAATGGATGTGATTAAAGGAGCTAAATATGGCCAAAGTGGGTCCATGAAGTAAGCCATGCATTCCCACCACCTTTGCATGGAGGCAACTTAAGCCACCTTAGCCATATAAGCCATGAGAGAAGGTGGTAAGCTATGAAATTCAAGTCAAACCATATAAGACACTCAAGCCAAATGTCGAAGCCAAGAAACAAGCCAAAGAAGCTTCCTAAGCAACCATGAGCTTAGGCAATGAAGCCTTCAAAGTTAGCCATCTAAGCCATCAAGCGGAGCTAAATGGAAGGCTAGGATTGGAGAAGATTCAAGAGAGTTATCCGTGAGTTATTTTGAAGATAATTAAAGAAAAATATATTAAAATAGGAGGGCATGTGGACCAATGTGATAAAAGCAACCAATTTTTAGAGTTTTTCTCATTTTTCCCACCTTTTCCTTATTTTTCATCTTACCCTTAAGATGCACTACGAATGTCCAAAACTCCAACCAAATTTCTACACCTAACATATCCCATCTCTTTCCTAACCCACTCCCACCTACTTTCCTAAAAAATAGGAGTTCAACGATTTTTGGAAAGGGGGAGATGCCCCTTCCTAAAAAATAGGCGTCTCCCACCTACTTTCCACCTTAAGACAGCCCTCATTCCTACCCACTTTCCTATTGGATGTCTACCCTCTTTTCCCCATCCTAGCCCATCAACTTGATCTTTTTTAATCCCCACCACATATTAGTATTAGGTACCCTAGGAAAAATAGGAAACCTTATAAAATCAGCCCAAAACCCAATCAAAAGAGACTCTTTTCTCACATTGTAAAAGGACACCTACTCCATTAGGAAGGAGACATCCGCTTCATTCCAGCCCTTTGTACTCCTTTTGCTTGATGTTTTATGCTGATTTTGGTTACTGCTACAAACGTCCAAGATTCATGCTTCTTCCTCAAGTGTTCAACCTAGGATTTATGGGTTTTTTATTCATCTTTGAAGGTTGGTTAGCCTTGGCTGGAATTTCTTCTTTTCATATCATCTTTTGCTTTGTTTTCCTTTAGCTTTCCATGCTTTTAAACTAGGATTCAAGTCTGGTTTTCCTTTGGAGTGACAGCCAATGGAACTCATCTTGAATCTAGTTTTGCCCTTTTACTTTCATTGCATCTTATTTCTCTTTTAGCCCTCTTGATTTTCCAGCTTTGTTTGCTTAAGTTCCATTGATTGTTGCCTTAGTTTTTCATAGGATTTTCCTTTCATTTCAAGCATACTTATTCATGAGTGAATGTTGGACCAATTAAAGAAGAGTTTGGCTTGTAGTTGAGGAGTAATTTAGATTAAATGAACATTTTTGTAATAGCATTTAATTTTCAGATTTGGATTACGTGTGGAATGTTATATTGATGACTTTTTAGATGTGATTCAATGAGATTAGTGGAACTTTGAATTCATGTTTGTGTTCAGAAGTAAATTAACTTTGTTCTTGAATGTTTGAATGCATTAGAAGTGATTAATTTCATGTTTTACATGTTATAGTCATTGAATGTTTCAATTACATTACTTCTGGAATTTCTTTGCATGAATGATGTATGTTAATTTCCAGCAGTATACAATCTTGTTTACTTGATTTTTCAAGAGCCCAATTAGATTGTTAGATAACTTAGTTAATATTAGAAATAGATTGCATGCTTAGGTTTCCAAAGTAGTTGATTAAATGCACTCCTATCCAATGAATCATGCATACCATTCTATAGTTAAATGTATGTTAATTGGGTAGTTTCTTTTCATTGCTTTCATTTATTTTTCTAGTTGATGGTAGTTAGATTCCATTAGTTTGCATCTTAGTTAATTGTAAAGTAATCAAATTTATCATACTTATTAAAATAGTTGATTTGGTTACTTACTTTTCTTAGTTTTGCATAATTAAGAAAGTAGTTTGTTAAAGCATGTTTTCATTAGATTAGTTGTTAACTTAACGTTTTGGAAATTCTAATTTTAGGAAAGTTGTTAATTAGGAATGTCATAAAATTAGTAGTTTTTAATTTAGAAAATTTTAAATTCTAGAAAGTGCATGTTTTTGGAAAGTTTTCCATTTTGCATGTTTCTTGTTTTTCTTAGTTTCCATTGTTTGTTTTTACATATTTTATAATTCCATGTTTTAAATACCATTCTTAATTTAGGTTAAAAAATCATTTGAATTTTGTCTAGGTTAGATAGTTTAAAGTAGGGACCACTAACATCACAATATTTCACTCCTCGTAGAATCGACATCACTAGCGTGCTATATTGCAAACAATTCATGTGCTTACGAGTTTTATTTAAAACAACAGCACTAGGTATTATCATTAAAAATGTGCCCTTGAAGCCAATGACTGGGAAAGATGACCTACAATGGTCCTTGAGGTGGTGGCATTTGATAGAGATTCATGCGAGGAAGTGTCATTTTTTCCTAAAATACTAAAATGTTGATAAATCAACCTTCATTTCACATTAAGATGAGCAAGAGGCAATGTTTCCTCGAATTTCTTAGCATTCTTTCATTTAATGGGTAACTTAGAGTAGTACACATATCCCAAATAGGGTAAAAAAAGAACAGCGCACAACTAGAAGGGGAAAAGGTCCAAGAATTTATCAAGTCCAATATTGATAAGATGTATCACCATCATCCTGAGTGACAATAATCTTTGAGACAAGCCAAACCTAGGCAAGGTTATTCATCTAAAAAGACACGTGGCTAAAAGCTTGAGGAAGGTCAAAATAATCCAGAATAGGTTGAAAAATCTCCATTTGACAATGGAAATGGTTAGGACGGTAAAATAAAATGTAACAGAGACTATACAAGCACATGGTCAGAGGCATATTAAAAAATAACATGTCACACACAACGAGGCTGCCAATAAACTTAATTCCACACGAGAGAGTAAAGCTGTTCCTTCCACTTAAGATAAATATTGAAGCCTTACAGAGTAGAGTGACTCATTCTGTCATTTTCAAAAGAATGACCCCCGATATCCAATATAGGAATGGTGCCAAGGAGTTTTCTCAACCACACCTACAGTGGAAAGGAGAAGAAAATGAATGAAAATGGAAATTTGAATGTAGAAATAATCGCACAAGAAAGAACCAAACTCTTTCTGATGATTTCACATTCTCAAGCAGTGAGTAATGTTGTTCAGAGTTTTGGGAAGGACAAAATCAGAGAGCATTCCATTTTCATGAACCCCTTCAACCACTTTAGTCAAGCGCTCATCTCTAATGCTTCCTTCGGTATAAAATAAGAGCAAGCATAAGAAGAAAAGCATTATCGCAAATGAGGAATTTATGTCATGAGTGCAGCAATCCATACTGGAAATCACTTTGTTCATATGCTTAAAAATTCTCCTCTCAGAAACCACGCTACTTAATTATAAAAGAGATCGAAACCACTGAGAGCATGAGCTCAGAAGAACCAAAGGACACAAAATCATCATTAGCGCTAAGATGGCTCTCAAGAGGGGAACCAACATGCAAAATCTCCAGCTCCGCCATTGATGGTTCGGACAAAGGGGGATCCACAGGAATTGAAAAGAATGAACTTTACACCCTGAGCTCGGATCTGCCTCGCCAATAATAGGATCCCTTGGGAACTGCACCTTGAAATGAGGGGCACAAAGAATCACCTGACAGGATCCATCGAGAGCCAAACTCCTTGCAATTCTCTCATCAGGCTCCCTTTGGGCTCTGCACTAATACTTCTATGAGCTTGGGGAGCCACCTCAGGAATGAGGACACTCCCATGCCAAGGCCTCCAAAGAGCTTGCAAGGTGAAAAAGACACGAGCACCATTTCTAAAAGTGATGAGAACTGAACCGAATCATTGAAAATATTTTCATCTCACATGACTAGCCTCAACTCCAACCTCAAACGCTAGCCTCGCACTCGATCGTTTTTCTCGGCATCTGAGAGCATCATCAACCCCTTCACCTTCCCTATAAAATCGATGTTGACGTCCTCTGGTCTGCATAAACCTTGGTCAAATAGGAAGAATGCCAGCTGGAGACCGCAGGAAAAGTCAGGATCAAATCATGATGAGTAAGGGAAAAGGTCCAAAAAGTGCTCGTAGGACCAGAATTACAAAGATGAGGACAAAAATAAGTAAAACTCAAATGCCTCTTAGAAAAGAAGAAGAATTGAGGGAGCACTCACCAAGAGAAGATGGAGTGGTAGGATAGGAGTCAGAAGCCTTGCCCCTCACCAAGCTAAGCTTGCCGATCAAAGCGACGTACGCCCCGCTCCCCTAATCCATACAACCAATCCGAGGAATGTTCTCCAGCATGTGGCAAATTAGGCCTGCGCTTGTTTGCTTTACCAACAAATAAGGGGTATCCCAACACCTTCAAAAGATAGCGTGTTGTTACTTGGGCATGCTGTTCGGAACTGATGCGATCATCCACTCATCGCACGGCGGGTCATTTCTCTACACACAATCCCCAGAAAGTATGCCATATTCAAGGACATATACCCTCTAGTAGCCCCCACATCATGACCCCTGGCAATTCCTGCAACTTCTCCATTGACACCTAGGCCCAGGGAAAATTGATCTCCTCTCTACAAAGAGATACTCTCGTCAACATATATATAAGTCAACAAGAAGGATTCTCATCTCGCTTTACTGGAAATCGACAGATCAAATCGACAAATTAATGGACCCAATTCATTCAATCATCAATCATTAAACTAATAGATCCAACCAATTCGATCATCAATTTGCATCAAATCTATGGATTCGACAAACCCAATCATGAATTTACATCAAATAAGAGGATGCAACTAATTTGACCATCAATTTGCATCAAATATGCAAATCAACCGACTCTTTTATCATCAATTTGCGTCAAATCAGTGGATCCAAACAATCTAATAATCAAATCAATAGAACTATTAGATTTGATCATTAATTTGATTCATATCAGCTAATTGATCTGATCTGATAATTAATTTCATTAGATCAAATTGATCCTAAGTTGCATTAGTTTATTGGATAATGGTGATCCAATTCAGTGTAGCCTAAGCACCACTTAGGACACCATCCAAGAATCAAGGGTGGCCTGAGTAGCCCTTAGGACACTTTCCAAAAATCAATTGTAGCTTCAACAGCCCTGAAGCCACTTTCAAAATTAAGTGTAGGCTAAGAGCTCTAAGACACTCTCCAAGAATCAAGTGTAGCTTGGGTAGCCCTCAAACCACTCTCTAGAATCAAGTGTAGCTTGAGCAACCCTCAAAACACTCTAAAAAAATCAAGTAGCTTGAGCAGCTCTCGTGCCACTTTCCAAAATCATGTGTAGGTTGAGTAATCCTCAAGACACTTTTCCAAAGTCAAGTGTAGCCTGAATAGCCCTTAGGACATTTTTAAAACCTTTGTGCAGCTTGAGTACCCTTAAGCCACTTTCCAAATTTCCTTGTAGCTTGTCTAGTCCTCTGGCCGCTTTTTAAGACCAAAAATCTAAGAAGTTTGAGTAGTTCTTAGGCCACAAAAAAATCAAAACTTCGTGAAGCTTGAGTAGCTCTCAGACTGCTTCTCAAGGCAAAACTCTTCATCTATCAAGTCTTTCCCTAAAAAAGAATTTCTAAGCTCCTTTCAAGATTTCAAAGTCATCCAAAGCATTCTGTAATCCTAAGAAAGCATTTCAAAACTTATCAAAACATTCCAACCCTGGCCAATCCCAGGCATACCTTTTAAGATTTCAAAGCATTCCAAAATTTTGAGTGCCACTGCCATTTTCAAAAATTGTTAACGAAGGCATTCCTCCAAGTCAACAAGGATTCTTGGTATGTAAGAATCACTACTTGCAATGATTAATAGAAGTACAAAATGTGTGTCCTACTGAGCTTTGACCACTGGCCATTCACACACCTTGTGCCAAAGAAGATCATTTATAAATCCCAAATTTTTAGTCCACCTTGATCATCACAAGTCAAAACAAATTTTCTCCAATGATGATTTGCATTAACTCCTTGGCACTTCACTTATTTAGGATTCCAAAGAAAATTCAAGCCAAAAGACTGTAGCATTTGCTATCTTAAATTCTAGAATAATTAATTTTATGAATTTTAGAAATTTGAGAATTTGAGAAATTTGGAATAGAACCTTGAGTTAAAACCTCAATATTTGAGATGTGCTTGACAAATGGAATCCAACACCACTAAAAACGCTAAAATAGGAGATCAGAGTAAAAATGGCTAATTATTTTAACTTTTGTATTTAATTAAAATTATCTAGAGGGGTAGAATTATCTTTTCACAAGTGGGGCCCATAGAGTCATCATAGCCGTCTATGATGGGATGGGCATCTACCATGCAAGGTGATGATTACAGCATTAAATGTTGGTAATCATATAATTTTTTTTTTAATTACGCATTTAAGGGAGGGAGCCTTAAATGCACTTCCCCCTCTCATTTCTCGTGAACCAACTAGCTGTTTGCGAGCTATTGACGATCGCATCACTGGCGACAAGCTTACGGCTAGGACGCTGTTGATCATCCCTTCCCACGCGTGCACCGGTGACGAAAGGCTACTCGGAGTGGACAACTTGAATGAGGTAGGGCATCCTCCATGCTCTCCCAATGCCTTTCTGTTTTCTTTGATGTTTAATTGTTCTAACATCGGAAAACAGAGTGAACTGTCATTTTTTGGTGAGGGATATGCATTACTATTGTTTTTCAAATAAGTCGATGAAATGGTGTCAAATGATGATCTGAACCATTCATCTTGTGCATGATGATACAAAGAACAAAACCATAAATTTTCATGGTGATCGAAGGGCTAGGGACACCAAAAAACTTAGAAAACAGGAAGATGAGAATTTTTAGGAACGTGGTAACAATTGTGTAAAATGGAAAATAATGAGGGAATTGGTTGAAATGGAGTTTGAAAATGAAATGTATGTGAAAAACTGAGTAAAATGGTATAAAAATCTCAAGATTTGGGTACTTAGGGGTTGCCGATGACCGAATTTTGACGATTGTCTTTGGTGACGGTGGACCAGTCCGATCACCTACCCCGACAACGGTGAGCGGTGATAGCTCGACGCTCGGTATAACATATGTGCATCATGCGTTGACACGTGGCACAATGGGCACAACACACTACATGGCAAGTGGGGGTGTGACGCACTGTCCACCATGCGCTCAACACATAATGTGCCACACTCGCGACACTTGTGCAGCGCACACGCGTGGGCACATAGGCTATATGCACGCACATGCAGATGGCACACATGTGTAGCCCACGCACGGCATTGCAGCGGGCTCTTTTTCTTGCTTTTGGGTTTTTCTGACTGTCCATTCATAAAAAAATGTGATTCTAGGAGCTACAAAGATCCAAATTATGATATGAAAGAGCCCTTGTGATTGTCTCGATGACGCAAACCTAGATTTAAGATAAAAACTTAGCTTGGAGTACCTTTTAAATAGTTAAACCACTAAATACTATTAGATGACCTAGATCAAGTCAATCAATGTATGATCAGGCCTTAGACCTTGGGTGTATACATCAAACATGAAATGATCTAGGGGAATAGACTGATGTAGGCTAGTAGTTTTGGATGATAGGCTTCCATCGGGAAATAGACTGATGCGGGCTATACGTGAGGGACCTAAGGTTGGAATGAGCACTCATTGCCATTGTCGTGAGTGCAGTTGAGGCACTCATAAGACTTAATTGTGCAAAAATTTCTATGCTTTCGACATGCATTATTTGTTCTACGGATATAGACTTTGGTGATAGTGATAGATGAGTATCCATGAATTTCATGCATTGCATGTAATGATATTCAAATTTGATGACGATCTTGCTTAGTGCAAGATTTCTCAAATTATTCATTATGGATGTTGAGGTTTCACATGCCTTGTATACTTTTGTCTTATGAGGTTTTGCTATGATTATGATATTGAGTGCCTTTGATTTTATTTATATTTATTTTTAAATGTGAATCACCTACACAAGCATAGCTTGCTAAGGCATTGCTTTGTTTTGTAATGCCTCAAAGTTGGAGCATAATAGTCAGAAAGGGAAGCGGGTGGATTAGCGTGGATCTGGACGAGGACCAGAGACCATCTACTTTTCGTATTCAGAGACATAGTAGTGTACGTCTTTTAGACTTGTATTAGACTTTTGGGACTCTACCTAGATGTTTGTGTATTTTGATAGATTTGACGCATACCATTGTATAGTGTGCTTATACTCACACATGGATGATGTGGTGATTATGGAAGGACCCTGGAGGTTTGGGACTTTTATTATCATTGCCTCTTTATAGCTTGCATAATTTATCGTGGTTTCAATATTTGAGCATGCTCAGAGTGTCTGAAATTGATTTATTTCATCGTTGTAATTTTTGGGGTGTGAATGACCCTTGTAGTTTTCTTTATTGGGTATTTTTCATTGACGCTGTGAAAAATTAATAGTTTTATTTCAGGGATCCCGCCTATTTTATAAAAACAAAATTTTTTCTACTACTATATGTAGTGGAAAAGGATTTAAAAAACCCGGGGTGTCACAAAGACATTGCAATATCAAGATCATAAAAAATACTAAACAAAGGTAGAAAGGTCATGCAACCCATAACACAAGATCTTGAGATTGCATGATCCACTCCTTGCAAATGCATCTCCTAGATATCTTGAATAATCCTTGATGAAGTTGCATGACCTCAAAAGTAGATACATGGTGACATGACCCAAAATCTTGTACACATGCTCCCTTCTTGAAGATGATGGAAGCATCTAGATGATGATGTGTCCATGCAACAATATGACACAAGATCATGCAACTGCATGTCCCAAGAAAAGTGCAAAAAAATAAGATTTACAATTTTATTACCTAAAAGTATGCCCTAGAATTCTCTAGAAAGAGATGCACTCCAACAGCAAAAGCATACAAATGGTAAAGACATACCATATTTCTAACAATGTTGTTTCACTCTTGAAAATTTCTCTCAGAAGGTTTTCATAGCCCAAGAAGGATAGGAAGATTTTCCTACATTATAGAGTATATTTTTAATTAGGGTAAGATTTCGTCTATAGGAGAGAGGATGGAGAGGATTCAACCTCCAACCTTTTCCATGAATCTCCTTAACTTGGTTCGAGGGTCTTCCCATTTTCATAATGGGAGAGATCCTTCTAACATAAAAGCATGAGGGGATTTCGTGCTTTTTAGCCCCTTTAAGAAAGTTTCCTTAGGCTTATAGGAGAAAAACTTCTTCATCGGGCCGCATAATTCATGCATCTCCTTTTTTATTAATGTGTTGAAGGATTTCTCTCATTCATCTTATCGTAGAAAGTAGGGAAGAGATAGTTTAATTTGTACTACTAGACTAATAAAGAAGGACCCCCCTTACCCCCATAGTAGGAAGAGTTCCTTTTAAGGAACATATCTTTTATTTCCTTAATTCCATGATTAGGTCTAAGCATTGAAGGATTTTTGGCATTATATGATAAAGATACATGAAATAGTTATGTGAACACTTTCTTTATCAAATATAGCCTAGCCATCTCATTTTTTAAAGATTGGATTTTAAATTGGGTGGGTTTGGTACTTAACACCTTCAACCCAAATAACTAGCTATGCACCTAATCTTTAGATATCTAGTGTTGAGAGCCTTTTCCCTAGGTAACAACTTTGAGTTTATAGATAAAGGATGAACCATAGTTTATCGACTCTAAATTAACAATGACTAACCACATTGATTCATCCTTGATCCCCATAACCAAGAACACATGACTAATGACCAAAGAGGCCCATGGCACTCCAAGAAGGGATGAAACTGATGGTTCCATATGACACACAACTCTAAACATACCCAATATCCAAAAAGCCTCAATCATGGTTTGGATGATGGGAGGACTTGTGACGACCCAGTTTTTGTAACACATTTTGTAATACATTTTTCAAAGGTAGGGTGCCCTTATGTTGTAGATTTTTTTCGCAAAACAAAGCAACAAAAATTCTTTCCTTTATAACTTGTTTTATAAAACCCAAGTCATCACTTCATACATAACATAAGTAGAATTTTGTACTAGATGAAATTCCATTGAAGGAATATACTTTTATTAAATTCTAGAATTCATCCAGTGGTTCACAGTACAGCTCAGGTATCAGTACAATACTTGTCCAAATTACATAATCTAAATTTCAAACCTCACCATACAGTAAAAACTATCAATACAATACAATGCTCTCAAATAAAAATACATGTCTTCAAGGGATATACCCTGATTGATTATTCTTTCAAATCTTCTTAAGTCTTGAGCTCCTAATTCTCCTTCTCTGTATGTGAGATATTGTAGACATGCAAACATTTACAATATCTCAACAAGCTGTACTTGGTAGGGGATTCAAGAAGCATAATAATTTGATAGTATAATCCTAATACTTCATAATCCCATTATTCATACTCATGGATCGATCTCTTTACTTTGTCATATATGTACATCCTTACACATACATACTGTATATGTTGTATAGATATATATACGGTCAAAACCATGAAAAATAGTTAATATCTCAAACATCAATAGTCACACTTAGATACACTGAGTTGATCAATCATCTAGACTTTATTGGAAAATACTCCCTCATTTGGGCAGTATCATCACACTCAGACATACTAAGTTGATAAAACATCCAGACTTTGCTAGAAAAATTCTTCCTTTTTTGGGTAGTATCAGCATCTCATTATGCCATGCATCATAATGCAAAATACTCAAAGGACTACTATGCTACAGTCTGATCCATACTAGTGAGCTCGAATAACTGCTTTTATACTCCACGGATACCAAGTGTGGAAAATCATCTATGTCATGTCCATATGGGGAGACAGACCATCATAGTGGTGGCCTTCCCATAATTGCCCACCCGACATTTTGCCTCTCTTGGGGCATGGTATCATCATATATATCACATTTCGGAGAGCGGGTAGCCAAACCCTCGTAACCCTCCTAGCATAGCATCCCCAGGCATATGCCTATTTAAAATATAACCACAAGCCTCGATGCTTGTATATAAAGTAATCTTTTTACTTATTAGACGTCTTGTCTGTTTATATCATCATCCTTGTATTTTGGTATTCTTATACCGAGGATAAGATTTCACTTCAAACTTAGGGATCACCATTTACAATGAATGATGCCCATGATCATAAGAGTTTAGGGATCACCATTCTATATGAATGATTCCCTTGTATTGATTTTATACCTATCAGACAATTTGTTTGTTTATCTAGGGCTGGAATACCTTCTAGTTCCCTATTCACTTAGGATTTTCCTCAATTCTAACTTAACCATTTCATATGTGTTTTGGTTGGATCACAAGGGTTTTCAATGGATTTAATACAAGTATTTACATTATACTTGTCAACATTTCTAAACATAAGATCATGTATTCAACATGTATTTCTCATGTAGATGCACTCATAAAATCCTCCTACCTTCAAGTAGTGATTCATCTTTTCAAATCTTCCATGATCCTAATTGACGTATGAATTCTGTAAATCCATACATACTATCAATATTTATACAATCTAAATAATCCTATATTTTTTATCCCATCTATATTATTTGTCCTTTGTTATAAAAGATCTAGATCTTGTGTCCTATCATGAATTTCTCAAATAGTGTTTATCCTATTGATCAATAGATATGACGGTTAGAATGATCTTCTAATCTTTCAGATCTAAGTAGTTTCTATTCTAAGTCTTTGTGTATTCCTTTATTTGATCTTGATCTTTCATAGATCCTTTGATCAATAATTTATACTTGTTGATAAAGATCAAGAGCTTAGATCTTCTGTCATTTAGTTCTTCTTTGATCTAAGTTTAGTTGTTTGATCATCCCTAAGGAGGATGATCTTAGTTCTCTTCCTTGAATCATATTTGATCAAGGGTCTGGATTCTCTATCTAGATTTTTCTACAACATACATACATAGATACATAATAAAATATGACATTAGGATTCTTATTGTTCTTGATCATTCAAGATCCTATGGATCTTGTTTGATCGTCCTTATCTTATTTCCAATTTTTATTAGGATTAGATAATTTAGTAACACTTTTATGCTCTTGTTATTATTATTCAACCAGTTAATGTTTTACTAGTTGAAGATAGCTTATTCCATCCTAAGTCTAGACAGCTCCTCTTATTTCCAATTGGCTAAGGCTTACTAGCTAAATGGTTGAAAATAAAGTGGTTACATCAATCCTCATGTAAGGAGGCGTTTAGACCTCACAAACGTCAATGGAAGGTAGGGGAAGAGTGAAGCTCTATTAGAGAACCCCCTTAACCACCATGTTCAACATTCACTAGAGTGACCTTAGCTCAACCTTTAATAAGGTTCCTATGAGCATTTTAATCTTAAGTACTCTTTCTAATTGATTTTAATTAAATTCCTAAACATTTAAAATATCATTCATGGGATTTATTATTCTACTAGTTAGGGCTAATGATTTGATAATCCTTATATTGTCCTACTAACTATAACCCTTACTATGATTATACTTCATGATGTATATGTATTTAGTGAAGTCCATCTATATGTCATCAATTACCTCTTTTAAGGTATTTTCCATAATTCTAAGATTAAAAGAAATTACACCAATAATTCTAAGGAATTTAAAGACAATCATACTAAAATTGAAAGTATTGACCTGAATTTAAATTTGCTATTTAAATGAAATTAACTAATAATATTACAACATCTTATTCTAGGCAATTAAAGATAATTACACTAAAATTGGAAAATAGACATGGATCATAATTAAATCAAATTTACTATAAAAGATAATTAATTAAGCATGTGATCAAGTTGCCCTTATGATCCAACCATCCAATTTGTCCATCTTTTAGATCTAGGGTTGATATTCCATTAAGAATGCAACCCTTGATCCTTTATATTTTTGTTTGGTCCAAAATCATAATAACATGTTCCTAACCTTAGATCATTCAATTTATAGGTCCAATTTTCCTGATCATTCTTGATTCATCCGATCAAGGAGATCCATTAAGATTTTCCATGATCATTTTCTCATTTAAGGGCCCACACCTTGATATATTTCATATCAATCTAATCTGACCATCCTCATGCCATTTTATCATCATTAGATCCTTAGTGGATATACATTTTCAATTTTGATGACCCTAGATCTACTTGATCAAGGGTGTAATTAAGAGTATTTTTAATTACTAGAAATTTTTTATGCTTAAAATCTTGTTTTTATGGCTTCAGTATGTTCCCCTCATCAATATCTATTCATAGCATCTTACATATTGAAAATAAAACTTAAATTGACTGAGTAATTGCATTTTTAAATTTTCAGTCATTTTCAACTGTTAATTTTAGTCTGTACTGTCTTTGATCAAATAAACCTATATAAAGGATTAGGGTTTTGACATCATTTTGATCATGATCCATTACTGTTGGAATGAATTTTAGTGATTATCATACGTAAATACAATTTAAAACATAAATCTAACATCTCCATTAGATTCTAACACCATTAGAAATTTACTTTTCGATCTAAAATCAGAGCTAAAATGAGCTCTCAATTGAAGAAACAAGATTTTAGTTAAAAAAATCAACGGAGCATATTTGATCTGGCCCATAGGATCTGGTTTAGACTATTTGGAACATGGCAAGATGATCTGGAATGTAACTAGACAATCCTAATATGTGGCTAAATGACTAAATGATTGTATAAGGTCAGGCTCAGATCAATGCTTGATCTGGGAGATTGGTTGAGACGGTCCAATCTGGATCGTCGGATCAATCCTTCTCCATATCTCCCAAATCTGAAACATCTAAGGGCTAGTATTTCTTACCCTATGGTTTTGGACCCTTTTGGATTGATTGGATAGGTCAGATTTTCATCTAAGCCCTCCATCATCCAGAATTGAAGGGTTCTTATCCTTGATTTTTATTATTTTTAACATACAACTAATTTTAGAAAAATAAAAATTATATAAACTAACATGAATTGAGTGTGGAAAGAGTTTCCACCTACTTGATTGGAGAAAAACATCGGTTTTGTAGTCTAATTTAAAAGAATACCCACTTGATGATACGATTGCCCAAGAACCACTTGTTTTGTGATTTTTCGTTGATTTCACCTTTGGATCTTGAAATTTCTTTGAGGTTTTGTTAATAAGGTAGTCTAGGACAATATAAATGGTGAGATTTTAGAGATTTTATTTAGAACATAGTGCCTAATTGAATTTAGGTCTCTTATTCCAATTTAGAGAGAGGAGAGAGAAAATAAAAGAGGAGAGATTTTTGGGAGTTTTGGAAATTTGGGAATGAATCTAAATCTGGTTTTGTAGGGGAAGCAAGATAATTTTTGGGGCTGTATTTATAGATGTTTTTGAATTTTTCATAATTGCTTGTAATAATTATGTTTTAATTCTTTTGGATATTAAATTAACATTGGATCCTCCACTACCACCTCCTTCTCCACTATCAGCTAGTAGTGGTTTGACCACTCATTACATGTTTTCTAGCTCTTGGATCCATTTGTGGGCCCCACGGAGGTGTGAAAAGACCATTTGCTTTTATGGAGAAAAATTCATTTTATTCTCCCGAACTCAAAATTGAGCGTACTTAGTGGCGTTGGAATCGTATTTTTGAGTACATTCTAAATATTGAAGTCTTAGATCTTGGTTATGGGTAAAATTACCATTTTACCCTTTTATTCATAAAACTAGAGAAAATTAAGAAATTTTCATTTTAACTTGGAATTGAATGTACTTAGTGTCATTTCAATATGTTTTTCAAGTACATTCATAATTTGAAAGTTTTAAATCATGTTTTAATCTCTATAAAAAGAGAATTTCCACTAACCTAATATTCCAACTCAAAATTTCTGAAAATTCAAACTAAATTGATTTTATCAATGAATTTACAAAAATTGGGGGTTATTAATGGACTAAGGACGAACTAGAATCAATTAAGGAAAAGGAAAAATGCTCTAAACAAGAAGTTAACAAAAAAAAAATTGGCCCCCAATAAAAAGAGCTTGAACTAACAAAGGAGGCTACTTTTGATTCACCACTACTAAAATTGGGACTTTCAAAGACATCAAAAAGAAGATAGTTTTTACACAACCTTCTTAGAAAAAAAATAAGAAGACAATTACAACAAAACCATCTTAAGAAGTGCATTTAAGGAGATGAGTAGAGAAAACCATCTTAAAAAGTCATTGGCAAGAGTGAAAAAAAGACTTCTTAGGTGAGCTTAGGGATATGGTTTGAGAAAACCATTGATGAGTGTCTAATTTTGTGCAAAAAGTACTTAATTAGCAGTCCATGTGTTGTAAAATATAATATATTTCTAGGGTTTTTCTAGAATTTCATAACACATGCATCTTTGACCTAATAATTAGAAAGTTTGATATTTTGCAAATTCAAAAGTTGATCTAGAGTAAGTATGTGAATTTTCATAAGTTTCTAGGATATAATTAGGGTTTTTCATCTTTTTTTGGTATTGAGAAGGTGATCCAAAGGCTAAGATTGATTGAGATGAGAATGAAGATCAAGATCAAAAGAGAGAGCTGGGACCATTTCCAATATTTCAAAGCTAGATCAAGGTTCAAGACCATCTTAGGGCAAGCAAGAAGGTAATGGGAAGCATCAAAGGTGATTAAAATAGTCCATGCAAAAAGCCATGCAATTCCACTACTTTACATGAGAATTAGAGCCATAAATGAGATTCTTAGTCTAAATATGAAGCCTAAGGAAGACAAACCATTCAAGCATTGAAACCAAAGGACTTAACCATTAAAGGCATCAAGGAATAAGCCATCACAGTGAGCATCAAGCCACATGAGAGCCATGCCACATGGAGTCACACTATTGGAGATCAATTTAAGCAATTATCGCATACCAAAAGTGGGATTTTCAAGGGATAATTAGAAGATTTTGAGTGATATTTGTAAAATGTAAGATGCTCTTGCATAAGTGGACCAATCAAGAGCGAAAACCTAATTTTCATTTCCAAGTTCTTATCCTTTTGATCCTAGGATTTCCACGATTTTGGATTGAGGGAGCCACCTTCCTAAGAAGGCGATGCCTCCCCCTTGCTTAGTTGGCATCTTAGGTGGTTTCCTAATTAGGAAACCCCTACATCTATGTTAAATCAAAACTCTTCCAAACCCAAGATCTTTTCCCATCTTTCCTAATCCTTTTTCTCCCTTTCTAATAGCCAAACCACCTATTTAAGATGAGAGGAACTCCATGCCACCTTCCTAAGAAGGTGATGCCTCCCCCTACGTAATTTCATGGCCGCTAGTCATGATGTCACTTGCTTACCTAACTCTCCACTTAACTTTCCTTATTGAAACCCTAGATTTAGATCTACTTTTATCTCTTAGATTAAGTTTATTCAATTGGAAACCCAGCCATCTTTCCAACCCCTTGAAAAGAAGAGTTTCATTCAAGGGAAATCTAGGACATTTTTACTACTATTCTTTAGGGGCGTTCCACAAAATTTTTTAAGCTTCCATTCCTTGTTTCTTGCACTTCAATTCTAGGTTAGTTTCTTCCTTTAATTCCTTACTTTATTGCTTTGTTTCTTTGCCATGTTGATTTATTTTCTGCACATAGAACTAGCTTATCTTACCTTGAATCTTCCTTTCACTTCAAGATCCAAGTTACTTTTTCTCTGGTAGTGACACCCAAGAGAAATAGTAGTTTGAGTCTCCTTTGTTTCCATCTAGTAGTTCTCTTGTTCCTTGCTTTAATCACCTTGTTTTTCCTTTATTTCTTTGCGTTGTTCCTTGCTTCTTTTGCATCTTTTTCTTGGAGTTGTTCTCTTGAATTCACATGAATGATATCTGATTTTAGATCTTGATCATTGGAGTGTATTTAATTCTTTATTTGAATCAAGTTCTAGGCCTTAGAAAAGTGCACAATTTCCAAGCTTGTTATCTATGTACATGCACAGCATTGTTGGATGTAATTTCCAGTCAATGAATGAATTTTTTTCAAGAGCATGGTTCCTATTTAGTTTCACTAGGGATGTACTTTTAATTTTGAGTGTTATATTCCATGAAAAGTTCTTGTTAAGTTTCTTTTAATGCCTTACCTAAATTGAGTTTCATATAGACCATGTTGCTAGAATTTTCCATCTTATGTTTCATGTGCAATGTCTAGCAGTCCATATACCTTGTTTGCTTGAAACATTAGGAATCCATTTATATTTTTATTTAGTTTAGTGAGTTCTTTAATTATTTTGTATGTTAGTTAGCTTATAATTCCTAATTTCTGGCCATCTCTCACTCATGAACCATGTGCACAACTTCATGAGTCATGTACATGGTAATTTGGTGACTTTACTTTATGTGGATTGTTATTCTTTTATTTCATGTTAGTTTAACATTACTTGTTTAGTTATTTACATCTTAATTTAGTTTTAGAAAGTTCCATTTTTAGAAAGTTTAAGTTTAGGAAAGTGTTAAATTAGGAAAGATTTTTTAGTAAGTTACCTTAAGTTCAGTTGCTTAGTTTAATTCATGCTACTTTGCATTACTTTCTTTTAGCATATTAATTAGATATGTTTTTAATTCTGTAGCATAGTTTTATTTTTAGAAAGTTTCCTTTGGGTGCAGTTTCTAATTTCATGCATATTTCCTTTCTTTTGTCATTTATTTTTCTAGTTTAAATTCAAATCCAATTCAATCTCTCTCTTTGGCAAAAGTAAAATACTTTGAATCAGATCTATCCAACATATAAATTTGTGAGATTCCTCATGAGATCAACCTCTCTAACATGCAATACTACATTGATTCATCTGCTTGAGAGTAATATTAAAGCTACACCAACCATATTAAAAAGTCATCCTTAAGAAGATGGTTAGAGAAAATGTTTTAAAAAACTATAATTACAAAGATAGTTTTTAGTATCCATCATAAAAGTCCTAACTAAGAAGATGATTAATGAAACGATCTTAAAAAATCCTAACAAAGAAGTTGGTTTTTGAAAATCGTCTTTAAAAATTCTGGTTTTAAAGACGGTTTTGGAAAATTAACTTTAAAAATCTAAACTTGCTAAACATGACATTACAACTTTTTCCTTTTCCTGTCTTGCCCATTGACTATCTTCATCTAGTGAACCAACAAAGGACAATGTTCTCATCCAATTTGTCTCTCCCTTTCCTCACGCTCGCTTACCATCCAATCACCAGATTTTTTACTATTGTGGCCGAAAAAACATGATAAGAATCACAAACCCCTTTTGCTTGTTAATTTCATGAGGATTATTGTGCTTAAAAGGGATTTTGTGATTGGAAATGTTGTGATTAAGAATTTGATTAGATTGTTAGCATTCTGGAAAAAATCATGCAATTTTAGTGGAAAAAAAGGGCTTCTCAATCTAGAAAACCTTTTTACATTTTGGGTTTTAAAAAAAATATATAGATTCTTTCTTGTGTGTTGTCTAGTAGTCGGCAGAATTCCTATCATGTTTGAAATTCAGCGGTGGTATTGCTGGGCCAGCCACCCTATTCTTCCATGGTGTCACTGGTGTTGTCTTCCCTTATCATTTCAGCCCCACATTAGATGTTTAATTTGGGATAAAAATTAACAATTTTGTGGTTATAATCATTTTAGCTATTGGAAATTTGATAGTTGGTGAGTTCTATTACTATTCATACTGAGAGTATTGTTCATATGGATTAAATGTCTATTGCATCGATAGTTCAAGAGGTGTACTATTTCTGCTAACTACTATAAGAATAGAAATATAGATGTATTGAGCATATTGAAAACCTGATGTTGTGTTGACTATTATGTGTATAGATTTTATTAACCTACAATTACTACTATTTTACTATCAATGTACTAATTGATTTGCAATGATTTTATCATTATTTAAGAAATAAGAAACTAAATGTTTTGCAACTAATTGACATATCTTGCCTATGTAGAAAAAATATGGACTATAATGAAAATCAAGAACATTGAGAACAATTAAACCCAAGTATCCCTTATGAGAGAGAGTAGAGGATAAATTAAAATGGAAAGGATTAACAACCAGGATGCATGGAATGAATTTGTACAGTCCCACTTATCTTCTGAATGGACAAAGCTTAAGAAATTGGTGGCATGAAGTAGCCAAAGAAATATCATCCAACGAGACTACTGATGAACCTATTCTTATCATTTCGAATTAACCTAGAAGTTCCAATGACAATGAGATTAATGAAGATGTTCAATTTGCTTATGACAATAACTACATTACCTGGAGAATTAAATTAAGAAAGAGGTTTGGAAAAGGAAGTTCAAACTGGTAATGTTCATTTTAGTGAGCTAGAGGAACTGCAATATTTCTTTCATTGAGAGGTCTTGACTTACAATTCCTATTTTAATAGAGTCTGTTTGATATCAAAGCTTCACTATCGAAGGAACTAAAAGAGTACGGTGTAAGCTGAATACTAAGCGGCCAGATTTTCATGAGATGCTTCTAGTTTTGCTCTTTGATCTTATAAATGAGTGCTTGATAATATATGTAGTCTTGTATTACTAAAACAATGCCATCAATTAATGTAATTGGTGAGAATGAGATGGATGATGAATGTGACAATACTAGTGAGGAGAATGCTTGGGTTGAAAATAATTTATGTGAGGTGCAAATTAAAATGTAACACTTCATGTATGTAATTAAAGGATGTTTAATTAGGAGTTACCCATCTCTTTGCATGTGCTCTTATGTTATTCTTATTTATTTGTATTTGTGATTGCTCGATAAGAATTCATCATATTATATACATGCATGCATGCATGCATACATACATACATACATACATACATACATACATACATACATACATACATACATACATACATACATACATACATATATATAAGGTGGGAAGACTGTCATGGAGGGAGTTAAAAATTTTGGAATAAGAATTCATGTTTGTATGTAATAGGGAGGAAGACTAAGGGTCCATTATATTTTACAATGTAAAATGATGGCTTACCAAGTGAATCACATTGCATGCGGTAAATGCACAAGTCCAAAAAATAGAGGAGACTTTGCCAAGGTTTTGGTAGAAATGGGATGCTTATTTTGGTGTCAAAACATGTGTCTTTTAATTGCATAACATGAAATTGATTTCTTTATTTTATGAAAAAATGGAACATGAAGAGTAACCATTGTAAGAGAAAAAACAGCACACCAATGGAGGGAGTTAAAAAAAAAGAAGAAATTAAGAAAATGGTTTCAAAAAACAAGACTATTTCCAAAAACTATCTTCTAAAATACTAAAAATATGGGTTTTTAACCCTGAACCCTAACCCTAAACACGAAATTGATTTCTTTATTTTATGAAAAAATGGAACATGAAGAGTAACCATTGTAAGAGAAAAAACAGCACACCAATGGAGGGAGTTAAAAAAAATAAAGAAATTAAGAAAATGGTTTCAAAAAATAACTTAAAAAAAGTAAAAAACAAGACTATTTCCAAAAACTATCTTCTAAAATACTAAAAATATGGGTTTTTAACAATGGTTTTCATAAATAGTCTTAAACAATCATAAAAAATCATGTTATAATTTCTCTCTCTGGATCATGATTCCCTTCCTTCAAATCCTAGATGCTGTAGTCCATCATCTCTGTCCACCCATTGGGTTTTCTCTAGAGAGGAAGCAAAAAGCAAAGGAAAGGAAAATGGAGGAGTCCAATGGTTTCTCTTCATGAGTTCGACAATTTTTCTTCGTCTTAGTTTTCGGTGCCTAATATCTAATTAAAAGCCAAAAATCAGATCTATTACAACTTAACATCGCAGGCCTTATTCCTATTGTATTTCTTGATTTATAGCATATTTAGTCATGATATAGATCATGTATAGATAATTATCATTGATCGTGTATTTAGATCTAGAGCTTTGGTTTTATAGATCAAGTGACTCCCAAGACTACTCTTTAGATGAAAAACAAGAAGAAGAGGGCGGTTCCACCTTCCGGTAAAGTAGACAGAAGACTAGTACTATATCTTTCTTTTATCCCTCCAGGTGTTTTTGTTGTTGGTGCTAACATATTAAATAGCAAAGGTATGTTTTTCTTATTAGTTTTCTATTATTAATTTTGTTTTTCCAATGATGATGGAGAATGGATATATGTTTCATTATATTCAAGAGATGGAAAATACAAAATAAAAATAAAAATAGAAGGACATTGTGTTGGCACTAAGGGGTTCTGTGCTCTAGAGGTAAGCTTTAGATGTAAGATTGTGGATCCTTATACTACTTCAACGTTCATTCCAGCCATCCAAACACTACCCTTTGTTTACAAATATCATGAAGAAACTAATCCTCAATCAAGTTGAGTTTGGGCAGGACTTTCTCAAATCTCCACATCAAAGTGTAAATCAATCTGCTGTGGTCACCTTACTATTCAAGATGACAGGGAGGAGAACTTTCATAGATGATCCTCAATAGTAAACTTCATGCATCTTCAAACAAGCATATTACATTGTTTTAAATTTCATTAATTATCATGTTTATTCTTAATAACATTAGTTAATTACATTTGGTAGAAATATAAAATGCATTTCCAAGATGAACAATAGTGAAGTTCTATGGAAAATAGCAAAGCTACATAATTGAGAATGCTCTTTCCTTTGGTAATGACTTACAAAGCTTCATCAATATGCCTCATCATATTCTTTCATTGAGAGGTCTTGGCTTATAGTTCTTATTTTTATAGGATCTATTTGATATCAAAGTTTTACCATCAAAGGACACTGAGAGTAGTGTGAGTTAAATACTAAGAGACCAGACTTTCATGAAACAGTTCCATTTGATTTGCTCTTTGATCTTGTAGACAAGTACTTGATAGTAAATCCTAGCAAGCTAGCTAGGTTGGTATAATACTAAAAAATGTGAGAATGAGATGGATTATGGGGTTGATAGTAGTGAGAAACATGCTTGGATTGAGTGCAATTTATTTTGAGGGGGAAAATTAATTAAAATGTAACATGTGAAAATTTAATCTTGTGTTATTTTTTTATTTATGTGTGAATGTTCAATAGCAATTCACTACAATATGTATACGTAGTTTATCCAGTCTGTAGGTCCTAAGCTTGGATAAAAGTGGAGGATATAGAGTGAGTTTCAAGAACTAATTATTCTACACTAGTAATCTTACAAGATTTACACTAAAATGATGACAAACTAAGGTGATGAAATGATCAGATGAATTGCATTTCTTAGAATTAAGAAAATACACTGTGATTGAAGGTTAGGATTGGAGATCACTTAGACTGGCATTAAGGTCCACTACTAGGTATTCCTCTTTATAACTCAAGAAGTAGATTGAAAGTACAATCATTTTCAAGGAATGTGGATTCTTTGAAAATTCAACCCAAAAATCATTGATCATTATAAACTAGATAGATTACCAAATTCTAAGTATTCTATGCAAAATATAACTACAATGAATCAAGGATTAATTACAAGTATTCATTATGAAGGTAATGACATTGAATCAAAGAATTGTAGTAGGGGTACTTCAATCTTTTTTGAATTGAGATAAATTTCAAATTAAATTTTCTAAGACATTTAAGATATTTAAGAATTAGTAAGTGGTATTCCCTAATGTTATGGTAGGATCGCTATAATCTTAGGCAAAAATAAACTAGCTTAACATAAATTTTATTTAACATAAGTTAAGTACAGTTATATTAAAGTAATAATTATTTTGAATAAATTAAACTAATCTACAACTAAAGGAAAGAATCACCCTAAAAAATATGTTAAATAGTATCTACTTTCACTATTTTTTAGTTAATTGTTATGACAATTGAGAAAAAGAAAATTTACAAAAAAGAGTAATAAAGATAAAAGAAATAAACATTGTTAAATATTTCTAAGTTCTAAGAACATTTAATTATTTCATCACGTGTCAAATGTATCCAAGAATCTCCATCTCAATTTCAATCAAATCTAATAACAACTCAAAGTGAAACATGTACTTGCATTGTGCAACTATAACTTCAAAGAGCATCACTAGAAAACAAACTTTTAAGGCAAGTGATTATCGGCCACGTTGTCACATGTTAGTTTGTTTCTTAGTTGATTATATTCAAGAAAATGTATTACACATTAAAAAAGACAAGAATTGAATGAGATATAAAGTTACATAAATCAAAAGAGATTGTCACTAGTAATCTCGAGTTGTAGGAATTTTCTAGCATACACCCAACGAGTGTGATGAGCAGTAGTATTTCTGCCAATGATTTCACCACCTTAAAGATTGAATTTTTATATGAAATTTGGTACCTAACATAATTGAATATCAAAGAATCCAATGGAATGGTTATATTTTTTATAAAATCTACATATGTGAAGATATTCTATAAAAAAGATAGCTGATTCATCATGCATAGTAACATTTATGGTTTATGTTAACTAGTGAGCACTTGATTAATTGACCTACATAGAAATTGAATTTTTTTAGTAATTTCATATCTAGCACATTTGAATATCAATAAATTCATCAAAACAATTTAATCTTATAGAAAATGGAAATATATAGGGATATTTGATAAGCAAATTGATGGATTCATTATAGTCACTGATAGTTCCAATTACTAATTTCTACACAGAATCTCACGCAAAACTCAATGAAATTTCTAAAAACTAATGGGAAATTCTTCAAAATGCTCATGAGAACATTTAGAATGGTTTAGATCATCAAAAAAATTATTCAAAAAATGACTGAAAGTTGAGAAACTAATAGCTTTCCTTCTCTTGAAGACAACAATGGATATCTTGCTCTACTTTGCTTCTCCTTAGGAAAAATTCAATCCACTTATTTCCAAATGAAATGAGAGAATTATCAATGGTTTAGATTGTTAATCAACACCAAAAGAAATGCATGTAAAGGACAAATTCAACACCTTGTTATTGCACTCCTATAGAGATAGCATCAATAAAGCATGGATGGAAAACATGGATTTCACCTTGCTTTCTTGTTCTCTCTTGATGGAAATCATTTGAGAGGAAGCTATAAAACTAGTTTCTAGATTCTCCTTTTCCAAATTTAATCTTAAGGTCACTGCCATTTGTAGCATTTTTAAGCTAGAATGATAGTAGCAATGGGTGGAGCAAACCATTAAGCTATCCTTGTTTGAAATTTCATAGCAAATGAGAGAGAGAGAGAGAGAGAGAGAGAGAGAGAGAGAGAGAGAGAGAGAGAGAGAGAGAGAGAGAGAGAGAGAGAGAGAGTTGCAATGAACACTTGTTTCTAATAAGTAGTCAATTTTGCATAAAAGTTCCCAATTAGCAGATCGTGTGTTGTAGATTATAGTGCATTATTCTAGGATTATATAAAAAATCATGACACATGCATTTTTGAGCTAATGGTCCAAAAGTTTAATATTTTACAAGTTTAGGATCTAATCCAAAGTAAGTATGTGAATTATCACAATTTTTTAGATATTAATTAGGGTTTTAATCTTTTGTAGGAATTAAAAGAATGATCCAACAATCTAGATTGCTTTAGATGAGAATCAAGGATCTAGATCAACCTAGAGAGAAATGACCTATTTCCCATAATTTCAAAGTTCAAGTAAGGGCCAAGATTATTCGAAAACAAGTAGATTAGCCCAAGAAAACATTTGGAAGAGTTCAGGGTGACTAAAAATGGGCCCATGCAAAATCCATTCAATTCCACCACCTTTGTAGGAGAATTAGATCCATGCTAGCCACTTAAGCCGCATGAACTATCAACTAAGAGCTAGGAATAGCCAAGTCATTCAAGCCATCAAGCAAGAAGCCATAAAAATCAAAGCACAAAAGCTCTGCATGTTTTAGGAGGAAGAATAACTATTTTCCACTTGCAAATATCATGGATAATAGAGAGGAAATCAAAGGATTATCAATATGCATGTGTGGACCAATCAAGGGAAGATATCAGTCTCCAACTTTCCCATTATCCCTCCATCTCTCTATCTTTTTCCTTCTCTCTCTCAACCACCACCTAGGGCTTGTACGCATGAAACACATAAGAGTGGAGATGCCTCTTCCATAGAAAAGTGGTACCTCCTTCTTGCTTAATCCTTTTAGGTTTCCAACTCCTCACAAATTCCTTTATAGTCCCCTTCCTAAGCAATCCCATGATTTTCACTTTCTAAATACCCTACCCAACTCCACTTTCTCATCTCCAATTCCTAGTTTCCACCTCCTCTTTTCGACTGTCTAAATCTTATCATTATCTTATCTTATCTTATCTCTATCTTTTTTTTAAAATTTTCCTAGGAATAGAATTCTACCACATATTATCACTTTAGCAAGGGTGGAAAATCATATAAAATACGAGGTCTCCAACCCCTCAACCCAAGGAGTTCCATGCTCCAACCTTAGGCTAGTTCTCCATGCTTCAGCTCACCTTCAGCTCACCTATGTTCTCCATGGTTCTCCCTACCATCCTCCTTTGAAGCTCATCACACCCTTCTCCTTCTTACACTTCAATGCATCGATCTTCAAGGGTTTTCAAGCATCATTCAAAGTTAAGTTCATGTCCTTTTCCTTCTCAGTTTTTCATGCTATCTTGATTTCATCTTTGCAAGCTTTTCTTCCTTAGTTATATGAACAACTTTCATTAGACTTTTCCTCATGTTTTGATTCAAGTTTTTCATAGATCCTTGCATACAAAAGGCTATAAATCTCTTGTAGTGACAGCTAAGAGATATAACCTTAAGATCAAATTAGTTGTTCTATGAATTCCTTACTTGGTTGCCTTTACTTTCCTTGCTTGTTCTTCCTTGTTTCCCCCCTTGTTTTAGTTCCCATCTTGATTTCATTCTCTAATGCAATCCTCTCCATTGGTTCGCATGCATGGCCCTTGTTGAGAGTATTCAACTTGAGATTTAAGTCAAGACATCTTGTTTATGTCTTTATGATTCATGTACACCCTTCTTGTACAAAGTTTCATTCAATAAATAGTGTTTCATGCACAATATTCCATGCCCATGCACACTCTTCTTTGCATGATTCGAATTTTATTTGGTTAGTTTAGATGTTGATCATTGAGTATGGTTAATTAGTTGTTTAGTTTTTAGTTTGAATCCTCAGATTAGTAGTTTCCAGTTCTAGTCCATTCATCTTTAAGTTGCAAAGTGATTCATATTTCTAATTTGCATTAGTTTCATTGTTGAATGCATGTTAGTTTCCTTTAATTTATTTTTCATTTTCATCTATGTTTTTAATTTCAAGTATTTTTAAATTCCTAGATTAATCAAAATAAAACTTTCTTTAGCTAGGTTAAGTAATTTAAGCAAGACCTAATTGCATACAAATTTGTGAGATTCCTTGTGGTATCAACCTTACTCGCATATATTTATTATATTGATTCATGCACGTGTGAGGAATATTAATGATACACCATAGGGCTAATGAATCAAAGAGAGTGTGGATTTCTCTCTCTCCTTTCTTGCTCCCTCTCTCCTTGCTCCTATTTCTTCACTCCTTTCTTCCCCTTATATAGAGCCAGGAGTAGCTAATATTAGTAGCTACTCCCTATCTCCTTGAGATGCCCATTTACCTTCAAATGAATCTCTCCTCCAATCACACCATCCATTGATGAAAGTAGAATGGTTCTAGGTGCTTTCTCCCCATAGCATTAGTAGCGTCCTCATGTTTGTAAGAGGTCTAGCAACTCTCCTTGTGACACATGGCTACATCATAGAACATCATCATTAAGATCTCCACCCTTTATTTGTTCATCCATTTCCAATTACTTTTTTTTCACTTGATCTTCGCTTTAGGAATCCATCAAGTAAAATCCCTCATCATCACATGATATCCCATACACTCCCTCATCATTCATATGTTATGCATTCTTCCATTTTATACATACCCAATCGTATGGACCCTTGATGTGTGAAAGAATGAAGGATTAAGTGGGACTAATATATGATCTTCCTCTTTCATACCATAGTGTGAGTGATCTAGGCTTACATGTACTTGCTGGTGAAATAGATGAAATGATCCTCAAAGACTTAGATTTCTACTTCTTCAATTAATCTAATTCATCAAAATTAGATTAATTTAAGCTATCCATATCTAAGCTATATTGGTGAGATAAAATGTTGATCGGCTTGATCTTTGCACTTGGATCTTAACATACAACCTTGAAATCATAGAAGAAACCTAATTAGTATTATTTTTCAAATCATTTTAAACATATTTACCCTTGGACAATGATCTAATCCAACAAATACACTAGATTATGGTTTTAGTGCAAATCCATCATATGAGTGTAAAAAAATTCTATCTAATGCACTAAAACAATACAAAACTTAGGGTTTTTGAATACAATATTGAGCACTAAACATACACACACATGTAATTTATCTGGGCTGCTAGTTTGAATCTTGGATAAAGGAGGAGGTTTTATGTTAGGTGCCATATGGATAGTAAAACCCTTGGGAAATCTCATGCATGAATTGATTTTTGACATTATCTCAAGCTAGGGCATTTCCCCTAAGTGATGCACTACATTGGATCCCCAAATATGGTGGAAAATGTATAAGGGTTACTAGGGCGTGCCCTAGAAGCAACCCATTGCATTAAATCCTAGGTGTAGTACAGAATAGGCAAGGGCTACTAGAGAGTTCCCACGGAAGCGACACATTGCATCAGAACCCAAGTGCAACAAAAAGTATGCATGGGTTCCCCATGCCATTTGGGAAGTGCATGGGTAAATAGTCTAGGTCAGGAAAATAAGATTTGCATCACCCCATGGAATATAGCACATTGACATGTGAGGGTCTTAAGTTAGTAGATACGATGAAACACAAGAGATTCAACATCGCTTGTATCCAAGAAACCAAGTGGAAAGGGGCTAAAACTAGAGAAATTGATGGGTATAAGCTCTAGTATGTAGGAAAGGACAATAATATAAATGACATAGGGATAGTGTAATGCCCGAGCAATTTACACTATTTTTAACGAAAATTGGACATTCTATAGGAAATAAACTGAGTTAAATGTTTCACTTTATTTAAAATAGTAAATGAAGGAATTTGTGATGAAACTTGATACCATTAGATTCTACTCAAAAAAATTGAATCCAACGCCTCAAAAATCACCGAAAATGGAGTTCGTATGAAGAAGTTACGGTCGTTTAAAGATAGGGGTATTTCTGGAATTTAAACAGAAAAACGAAAATAAAAACGAAAAACGCAGGGGGCCATTTTGATAACAGCACCCCCTGTCGTCTTCAACCTCTAGACCCCTCCAGAAACCCCATTTCTAGAGTTTTCTGCCACTGCCAATGGCAGCACCGCCATAGCAGGGCTATAAAAAGCCCCATCTCCTTGTCTCCAAAAAACGTGATTTTCCGGTTGTTTTGAGACTGGGGTCTCTGGCAAAATTGGAAACCCGTCTCAAAACCATCCTTTGCATTTTTCTGGCAATGGCTAGGCCCAAGTTTGGCCGGCCATCCCTTTACCCATCTCCCCACCTCCCCTCTTATTCCTCTGGCATCATCAGAAGTGGGGTTTTCCCCCTTCTTCGAGCTTTCCGGCGAGCAAGCACACCATCGGGAAAGAGGGCGTCCCCAGGCCGCCCAGGTAAGACATTCCTCCTACTTTCTCTTTGTTTTGCTTTCCCCAGGCCATATCCATGCTGGATCTGGTCTCTTTCCAACTGGTCTTCCCAGCTGGAAAACAACTAAGCCGGTTCTAGCCGGCCTGAAACCAGGCATCCTTCTTTCCAGTTGTTTTCCAGCCGGGTTCCTGGCTGAAAAACATTCCAAGCCGGCTTGGGCCGGCCCTGCACAAACCAGGCGTCCCAGGGATGCCATGCTGTACGTGCACCTAGGACTCGGTCCCTGGGACGAGTTCCAGGTGTACGACAGTGCGTACGGCCTTCAGGTGCATGCGTGACATGGGGCATGGGTCCTGGCTCGACCAGGGTGCACGGCGTGCATTGGGAGCTGAGACGTGCCATGCTACAAGGTGCGTTTGTGCGATGATGAGCATCATAGCGCGTCACTTAAGCATGCATGTGCGCGTGGAAAACGTGGTCCCTGGCACGGCCTTTGGGCGCGCACGCACGTAAGGCGGTCGCGGTTCAACCAGGATACACGGGTGTCCTGGAAACTGGGGCATGCGGACCTAATGAGACTTTAAAGTTAGGATTAGAGGATAAATAACAGAGTCTAACTATTGGAAAGTAGATCCACACCATAGGATCTAGCCTAACGAATGAAGTAGGCAAGCACCTTGGACCCAATAGGCAGAGCTGGCGATCTAATGACTAAATGGATTGAAATTAATAAGGACTCCTTATATCCATTCATACCTAGGAGTTTATAAATGAGACCCAGGGATGAGTTGAAGTGATAAAGGACGCGACTCTAGGAGACTTTGAGGTAGGTGCTCTATCGCTACTAGACTTTTTAAAAGTGCCATGATTGTTTTATGCATGTTTTAAGTATAAGTTATATAACTTGTTTAGCATGACTTAATTCAGCATACATATGATAAATGCTTTATCCATAGATATGTTTTGCAAATAATTGCATATACATTATGCATAGATATGTTTTGCAAATAATTGCATATACATTACGCATAGATATGTTTTGCAAACAAATGCATATATTGTATGATTTGTGAGCATTGAGTTTTTGAAAGATTGCATGTCCTTGAGGGTTACCAAAAGACGCTGGAGTGACCAAAAGACGCTGGGTAGGCAGTTGTGAGGAACCCAAAGAGGACAGGTTTTGAAAAAGAGGTTTACACTTGTTTGATCTGATATGATTTGGGCTGATAAGCTCATGGGCACTATGCCGAGAGGTTTGGGTTGGCCTCCAGCCTCTACCACTATTAGGTGGATGGGTACCACGCCCCAAAAGGGCAACGTCCCTGCTTCGACTACATGTGGTACAGGGGGCTACCACTAGTGTCACGGCACTGGGTCGAAGTGTCATATGTCCCGTGGAGGCATATGACCCTGTGTCCTCAGGTACCCGGGGACCACACGCCGGCGTGGTCGTGGGCATAGTTGGACCCTATGGTTTGAGGATTTATTTGCATTGCATATGGCATGACATGAGGTTGGTCGACCATACCAGATATCCATGAGTTGGATTCAGTGGAGCATCTTATGCATATCATTATGTTTATGATATATGACATATATGTTACTTTCGACTTGGTTTGTACGATTCTTTAAGTCGTTAGTATTCTAATTCGACAGTGGTTTTTGATATCGATATTGAACATGATTGTTCAAACATGCACGTGTTTTAAAGAGCTTATGATTTTAAACATAGCATGCATTGCAAAACTAGTAGTGATAGACTCCTACTGAGTATAGTATATACTCACCCTATCCTTAACATTTTTCAGGATAGTTCCACTCACAAATAGAAGAAGCCTCAAGAGATATTAGTGCTACGAGCAACTGAATTAAATAGGAGACAATTATACATGTAAGTAAACTCTCAACCCTTTGGACATGTATTTGTATTTATTTACAGTTGGGCTGTGTGTTGTGACTGGATAGACTTGGGGAAAAACATTTACGATTTCTGAAGTTTTTCAAAAACTACTTTGGTTATTGTGAAAGCAAATGACACTCGGGGTTTTCAAAATGAGTTTAAAACAAAAGATTTTCTGCTGCATTGCATGGTTTTTATAAAATGGTTTTCAAATAGGGATGCATCCTGCCTTAGGAATTTAGATCTTGCATTTAAAAATGCATGGAAAAACCTGGGTCTTCACAGTTGGTATCAGAGCTCAGGTTTTATCCTTTCACAGCCAGTCCAGCATGTCCAAGGGTCATAGTCAATAGAGAAAATCAAGAAGAAGTAGTACAAATGGAAGTAGTAGAGATGACTACTTCTATTTGAGGATTACAATATTAATGCACATGGCAGTTCACCATAAATAAATAGGTGAAACACAGCTTGGTTTAACAAATAATTAGGCAGAGGATAGTGCAACCCTTATCCAAAATCTAGTCTAAGACGACTTAAGGATTAAGGATTGTTGTGTGGTGCAAATATAAAAACTCATATATGGATCATATTATGATGAGAGTGATGAATGAAGATGTTAGTGGACTTGTTAGTAGATAGTTCTGACCTGTAATAGATTAATCTCACTAAAGATGAGAACATCGAAAAACCTAGATGGCTATCTTACCATCATAAAGAATATTAGAATATGACCACACTATTAGAAGGGATATGATATGAGTATGATAAGGGATGTAAAAGACAGACTTTGAAAAGATTTTGATGATAATCTAAGAGGGATAAGCATACAAGATGATACTAGGGGATAACTGTGACTCGTACTAGATCACAAAGGTATGGATCCTGAAGGACTTAGCTCAATTTTGGATACCTTAATTGGAGTCTGAAGTGCTATCGAATAATAACAACCTGAGTATAATGGAGCAGATCAAACGATGTATACAAGTGACATATTATGTGATTAAGAGAAACATAACACTAATATGATAGGGAAATGAATTCGACCGAGTTATCAAAAGATTTTTGACGATAATAATGGGGATGATAGATTTGTGATAATAGATTGATCCTAACATGAACTTGTAAAGTGTAGCATGACCAAAATGTCAATGCCATTATTAAGACATTGTATGAATTTTGTTGAAGCTATAGGCAATTGAGGATTTCAATGATCTTAAGACAGTTTAGAATCTCTGAGAAGCATTCAGTTTATATATGTTACGTACAGGAATAGATGAAGTATCAATTATATGCAACAAAGCATATAGAGACATTGATCTAGGTAGACCAAATGAAGATTTTGAAGAAAAGAGAGAAAGAGATAGAGATGTAACTATAAGTTTTCGATGAATATTGAATATTCAAAAGAAGAAGATCATGACTTTATGAAGATACATAGAATTCTATCATCTTGAATCCCATAGGAAGGTAGATCAAACAAATGCAAAGGAATAATACTAGATGAGTTGGTGATCTTATTGTAAAAGAGTATAAAAGAAAGAAAGCATATGGGGTTTAAGACTTTGAGTAGAATATCGAATACCAGGAGATTATGCGACAAGAAATTTTCGAAGAGGAATGGTGACCAACTAGAAATTAAATTCTATAAATGGTTTAATATCAATTAGATCCTTATCAGATCCATTAGCTTATGAGGAACACCAATGGATATAGTCCATAAAAAGAATTTTTTTTGGTGATATCCTACCTTACCACTACATGAGTAAATTAAGCCGGGACAGTGACTTGTCCATTCAGCAGGAAGGGTACCATCAAGGGTCAAATGGAGGTCTTGCTATCATAAATTGGAAGACCAAAAATCTTAAGAGCATTATTTAGTCATTACCTTTAGAGTACTGTTGACTAAAGGTATCCCACCCTAATTAATCAAGTATGTTAATATCTATGAGTTAGTAGTCGAAGTTATATACTTAGAGGGATGTTATAAGTCTTTAGACTTGAGTTTTCCTTGGAAAGAAAAGTACTTGTTAGACTAAGTCAATTGAGGGTATGAGGTCAGTTGATGAGGATAGTTGAAACTGAGATAGGAGCAAAAATAAGAAGTGATCTAAACCAATGTGGAAGATTTTTTAAACCTTAATGGCTACCATGACAAGGTGAAGAAATTACTTTGAGTTTGAAAAATACTGCTAACTTGGATTGAAAAGGAAGGCAAATAAGTATTGATCACTTTAGAGGCCCTTGAGCTTATGACATAGACATATCTGGAAAGAGATCAATATGTAATAAAATAGAGTCTTTCTATGTCTAAGAAAATATTTTATGCTTACTTGAGTGTTGTTAACAACTTTAGTACAATTTGATATAATCGCTATTGAATGATAATTATTGTTATAAGCTAATTATGAGGAGGCACTTGAAGGATAAAATTTGAGGAATTGAGAAAATCACTACTTATACCTGCTGACAATACAGACTGCATGGTTGACGATAAAGCCTTGATAAAATATTGCACAACTTATTGATATAGGAAATAGAAGGGGAAAAGTTGAGGTGGCCAGCACAATATAAGGTAAGATTTGATAGTTGTTATGTGCATATACCAAGTATGAAAAATCAATTGAAGGAATTTCCTAAGGACTAACCCTACTGGATTAAGTGTGGAACTTTTGGACTAAAAGGTTACAAAGAAAACCATCAAGAAAAGAAAAGACAAAGAGGATGATGACACAGGATTCAACCATGACCTAGTAAGGGTACTCAGTTATGAATAAGAGACTTTTTTCTTGGCATAAATGGGAACATTATTGAAAATCCTAATGGCAAATTGATGAAAATAGTTAGATAGAACATTTGACCCATGATGATGAATCGACCATTAAAATTTGACATGAGTTTGGATAAAATCTTCACGGAGAAAAGCGTTTAATGAATTCAATAATTATGAAACTGGATATGGAGTTAGGAAATTTTACTTTCAGTATATGATAAGGTCCTCGATGGAAGATGCTACTAATTGGCTTTCATTTTTGAATGTAACTTTGATTAAGGAATAAAGTCACATATGGAAAAAGACAGACAGTTGAAATTCGAAGTTAATCAAGGGTTTAGCTATAGAGCACATGATACCACGTCAGTCATTGAAGTATCTTGGGGACAAATATAAAAGATAAGAAGAAAAGTTAGACACAATAGAAAGAAGGTAAATTTTTGGACTCTTACTAATGACCATTAGAAGGAGATATGGACGATGAAGAGATCACTAGATGAAAGACAAGAAGAAAGGGATTATCCTATGATATTCAAAATGAAATAGGAGAAATAAGATCGTATGATCTCAAAGAAATATGGAGTAATTTATACATGAATAAAGAAGCATGATCCTATAAGGAGACTATCCTATACATGATGAGAAAAGTATAGGCATCTAAGGATTTCGAGATAGATGAATTACAGCTAGAAACTGGTATTGTTAAATTGGCATGTATGGGAGTATGCATCAGAGTACGCAGCGAAAGCAACCCTTATAGGTAAGGCCTTGTAGGAGGAACAATAGAAATGATAAATTGAGGTTGAGCCTAGATTTGATTCCCAAGGGGGAGAATGCATTCACCAAGAAGTTATCTAAGAGACAAATACCTGGAAGATGAAAATTAATGGAATTTCGAGGATGAAATTCTTTTAAGGGGATAATAATGTAATGTCCGACCAATTTACACTATTTTTAACAAAAATTAGACATTCTATAAGAAATAAACTGAGTTAAATGTTTCACTTTATTTAAAATAGTAAATGAAGGAATTTGTGAGGAAACTTGGTACCATTAGATTCTACTCGAAAATTTGAATCCAACGCCTCAAAAATCACCCAAAATGGAGTTTGTATGAAGAAGTTACGGTCGTTAAAAGATAGGGGTATTTCTGGAATTTAAACAGAAAAAATGAAAAACGCAGGGGGCCGTTTTGATAACGGCACCCCTGTCGTCTTCAACCTCTAGACCCCTCTAGAAACCTTATTTCTAGAGTTTTCTACCATCGCCAATGGCGGCACCCCCATTGGCAGCACTGCCATGCAGGGCTATAAAAAGTCCCCATCTCCCCCTCTCCAAAAAACGTGATTTTTCGGTTGTTTTGAGACTGGGGTTTCCGGCAAAATCAGAAACCCGTCTCAAAACCCATCCTCTAGATTTTTTTGACAATGGCCAGGCCCAAGTCTGGCTGGCCATCCCTTTACCCATCTCCCCACCTCCCCTCTTGTTCCTCTAGCATCGTCAGAAGTGGGGTTTTCCCCCTTCTTTGAGCTTTCTGGCGAGCAGGCACACCATCAGGAAAGAGGGCGTCCCCAAGCTGCCTAGGTAAGACATTCCTCCTACTTTCTCTTCATTTTGCTTTCCCTAGGCTAGATCCATGCCGGATCTGGTCTCTTTCTAGACGGTCTTCCTAACCGGAAAACAACTAAGCCGGTTCTAGCCGGCCCAAAACTAGGTGTCCTTCTTTCCAGTCATTTTTCGGCCGGGTTCCTGGCCGAAAAATGTTCCAAACCAGCTTGGGCCGGCCCTGCACGAACCAGGCGTCCCAAGGACGCCATGCTGTACGTGCACCTGGGACTGGGTCCCTGGGACAGGTTCCATGTGTACGACAATGTGTACGGCCTTCAGGTGCGCGCGCGACATGGGGCACGAGTCCTGGCTTGACCAGGGTGCACGGGGTGCCCTGGGAGCTGAGACGCCCCATGCTATAAGGTGCGTCCATGCGATGATGCGCGTCATAGCGCATCACTTAAGCATGCATGTGTGCGTGCAAAACGCGGTCCCTGGCACGGCCTTTGGGTGCGCATGCACGTAAGGCGGTCGCGGTTCAACCAGGATACACGGGTGTCCTGGGAACTGGGGCATGCAAACCTAGTGAGATTTTAAAGTTAGGAATAGAGGATAAAATACAGAGTCTAACTATTGGAAAGTAGATCCACACCATAGGATCTAGCCTAACGAATGAATTAGGCAAGGACCATGGACCCAATAGGCAGAGCTAGCGATCTAATGACTAAATGGATTGAAATTAATAAGGACTCCTTGTATCCATTCATACCCAGGAGTTTATAAATGAGACCCAAGGATGAGTTGAAGTGATAAAGGACGCGACTCCAGGAGACATTGAGGTAGGTGCTCTATCGCTACTAGACTTTTTAAAAGAGCCATGATTGTTTTATGCATGTTTTAAGTATAAGTTATATAACTTGTTTAGCATGACTTAATTCAGCATACATATGATAAATGCTTTATGCATAGATATGTTTTGCAAATAATTGCATATACATTATGCATAGATATGTTTTGCAAACAAATGCATATATTGCATGATTTGTGAGCATTGAGTTTTTGAAAGATTGCATGTTCTTGAGGGTTACCAAAAGACGCTGGAGTGCCCAAAAGATGCTGGGTAGGTAGTTGTGAGGGCCAGGCAGTTGTGAGGGACCCAAAGAGCATGGGTTTTGAAAAAGAGGTTTTCGCTTGTTTGATCCGATATGATTTGGGCTGATAAGCTCGTGGGTGCTATGTTGAGAGGTTTGGGTTGGCCTCCAGCCTCTACCACTATTAGGTGGATGGGTGCCACACCCAAAAAGGGCTACGTCCCTGCTTCGACTGCATGTGGTACAGGGGGCTACCACTGGTGTCACGGCACTGGGTCGAAGTGTCATATGTCCCATGGAGGCATATGAACCTATGTCCTCAGGTACTCGGGGACCACACGGCGGCGAGGTAGTGGGCATAGTTGGACCGTATGGTTTGAGGATTTATTTGCATTGCATATGGCATGACATGAGGTTGGTCAACCATACCAGATATCCATGAGTTGGATTCAGTGGAGCATCTTATGCATATCATTATGTTTATGATATATGACATATATGATACTTTCGACTTGGTTTGTGCAATTCTTTAAGTCCTTAGTATTCCAATTCGACAGTGGTTTTTGATATCGATATTGAACATGATTGTTCAAACATGCACGTGTTTTAAAGAGCTTATGATTTTAAATGTAGCATGCATTGCAAAACTAGTAGTGATAGACTCCTACTGAGTATAATATATACTCACCCTATCCTTAACATTTTTCAGGATAGTTCCACTCACAAATAGAAGACGCCTCGAATTAAAAAGGTGACAATTATACATGTAAGTAAACTCTCAACCCTTTGGACATGTATTTGTATTTATTTACAGTTGGGTTGTGTGTTGTGACTGGATAGACCTGGGGAAAAACATTTACGATTTTTGAAGTTTTTAAAAAACTACTTTGGTTGTTGTGGAAGCAAATGACACTCGAGGTTTCCAAAATGAGTTTAAAACAAAATATTTTCCGCTGCATTGCATGGTTTTTATAAAATGGTTTTCAAATAGGGATGCATCCTGCCTTAGGAATTTAGATCTTGCATTTGAAAATGCATGGAAAAACCCAGGTCGTCACAGATAGTGATATAGAAAGAATTAAAGGATAAAGTTTTAAAAGAATCAGCAATATAATTATACTAATAAAACTTGTTTTTAGGAAAGAAGATCATAAATGTTATAAGTGTGTATGCACCATATGTAGGGTTAGAAAATAAAATATGTGATGCCTTAGGTTTTTATAGTACTTTTTCAAAGAATTTTTCAAAATTTGAGATATCCCTTGTTTGAAAATTTTCATTTCTACACCAAATCTAGTAGAATTTTCTCTATTTTTTAGACATATACTCATTTAATGCATTCAATGAGGAACACCTAATAAACTTACAAATTAGTTTCATGTTTTAGAAACAAATACCAAAACTTTCTCATCTCCTAGAACCTCCAATCACAGTTAGAGCCACATCACATCTCATTCTACTACATAGAAATGAGTATAGTACCTCAATTTAGATATACATTCACATTCTAAAGTAGTTCATAAAACAAATCTTAAGTTGTGAAGCCTACCCTTTAAATAGTGAAAATTCCAATCTCCTAAAATTACAAAATCTATGGTTTGTTTTCACATTCTCAACTTGACCTATTCATCCTTCAATTCTAATTCTTCAAATGTGAGACATTGTAAACAAATTACAATGTCTCAACAAGCTCCCACTTGTATAGGTGAAAGAAGTTGCTATTTTAGCCTACAATTCATAATTTATATGATTAATGCATTTTCGTAATTATTTATATATGAACAAAGTCATGATGTTTCAAAACATATCCTTATTTCAAAATCATGTTATTCATGAAATTAATTCACATGTTCAAAGAAATTTAGTTGGAAAATCATATGACTGTCAATTTTTTTTGAAGATGTCGACGCTTTATCTTTTCATAAGTATCCAAGCATTTCATGCCTTTGTTGTTTCATGAACATTTAGTCATACAAAAATCATTTTTTAGGTATAAACACATAATCATTCAAGACATATAGTCCTTCAAAGTCATTCATTATATATGATTATTCAAAATAGCACCATCAATGGTCTAAATTGTTTGTCACTCAATAGTTGAATCATTTTATAAGTATCAAGATATTAAACATTCTCCTTATCCTATGTGCAGGTAGTCATTGCAGCTACTTTGCTTCATGAACACATATCATTTCAAAATCATTTATGATGTAATGCATGATCACGTAGAATCACTCAAAATACTCAGTTAATGCAAAACAATCATGAAATAAACCCCAAAACACCATTGGTCTTGGAAAATCATATATTTCATAATCAAATGGTAAAATCATCAGCTCAATGCTAGCGTTAAAGCACAATATCGACAAATTATGAAGCTAGTTGATAAAACCAGATGATGTACCATTCTACCACTAGGATAATGACATACGATCCTCCCATCAGGATAGTAGTAGAAAGTCCTACCACTAAGGAATAGGTCTAGACTCTTGAGAATGACTGATGTGCCTTAATTAATTATCACAAATGCATGGCCCTAATAAAGTATAGAATCACCAAGTACGGGTTGATCCCATGAGGATTGTATGATTAATGGAGTTAATTAACACTTAGGCTATGTTACTTTAACTTAACCAAGCATTCAAGGTAAGAGAGAAGAAGTTAACTTTCTAATTGAAGCTAATGACAAGGAAAGTAAAAAAGGACTAACCATTAGACTAAACTTCAAAATTATTGTAATGACTCCAATTTTGTAACATCCATTAGGTGTGTCTCGGAAAAAGGAATCCAACAAGACCAAAATCACCCAAAACGGAGTTAAAATGAGCAAGTTATGGCCCTTTGAAGTTCAGGGGCAAAAATGTAATTTTCACTAAAAAACAGATTTAGCCTGCAAAACATAGGGGCCCGTTTTGATACGGGCACCCCTTATCTTCAACCTCCTAAAGGGTTCTAGAACAGCGGTGATTGGAGGAGAAATCATCGCCATTCTGGAGGTATGCCGAAGATCCCTCAAAACCCGTCTTCACATTAGTCTTAGGCTCAGTTTCCCTAAGTTTTTGCATGAAAAATCATGCAAAAATGGGTCCTGGAGAGTCACCAAGGACCCAGGGACGATCCTTGGGCTGCACTGGTCCCCCAACGAGCGAAACGCTCCCTACCGCACAAAACACGTCGATCGCATTCGAGAGAACCAAACGGGTGCGTCCATGGACGCGCCCTCAAAATGAAAAACCAGGCAGGAAATCCAGTGCATCTGCAGACATGCCCACTGGGGTGCATGCCGCTGACGCACAGCACGGTAGCATTCTAGATTTTCACCTCTTAAAGGCCCTTATGGGCACGTGATACTAAAAAGCTTATAACTTGAGATCTAGAGCTCTGATTGAGGTGTCGCAAAAGGCTTTGTGTCCGTGTCGATGAAACGGACACACCCAAACTATAAAATCCCTGATCAAGGCCCAATTAAAGGTGGGCACGACTCTTAGAATAGGATGGTGGCACGTGGCCACTAGACCTTTGGAAAACTGATGATACCAAGGCCCAATTAGGACCTTAGGACACCCATAGGCATGGGGATGAACCCCTAATGCCTAAGTAATAAGACCAACTACTCTAAAACCTATAAAAGATAGGCCAAACTAACCTTGATTCCCCAAACCAAGTTCAGGAGCATACGAGGACAAAGGGGTTAGTGCGACCTAGCCAGGTAGGTGCTCTATCGCTACTAGATTTTTAGAAAGAGCCATGACTATTTTGAATGCATGATTTAAGTATAAATTATATGACTTATTTAGCATGACTTATTTGATGACTTGTTCAGCATATAAATGAATTCGGCATGCATAGGATAAACACATTATGCATAGACATGCTTTGTAAATAATTGCACATATTGCATGATTTGTGAGCATTAAGTTCTTGCAAAAATTGCATGTCCTTGAGGGTTACCAAAAGATGTTGGAGTGCCGAGGGCCAAGCAGTTGTGGGGGACCCGAAGAGGACAGGTTTTGAAAAATGAGAGGTTTTCGCTTGTTCAATCTGATTATGATTTAGGCTGATAAGCTCGTGGGCGCTATGCCGAGAGGTTTGGGTTGGCCTCCACCCTCTACCACTATTAGGTGGATGGGTACCACGCCCAAAAAGGGCAACATCTCTACGTCACCTACATGTGGTACAAGGGGCTACCACTAGCGTCACGACACTGGGTTGACGTGTCATAGGCCCCGTTGAGGCTATGACCGAGTGTCCTCAGGTACCCGGGGATCACACGGCGGCAAGGTCGTGGGCATAGTTGGACCCTATGGTTTCGTGGACTTATTTGCATTGCATGTGGCATGATATGAGGTTGGTCGACCATACCATACTAGATATCCATGAGTTGGATTCAATGAAGCATCTTATGCATATCATTATGTTATGATATATATAATACTTTCGGCTTGGTTTGTGCGATTCTTTAAGTCGTTAGTATTTCAATTTGACAATGGCTTTTGATATCGATATTGAGCATGAGTGTTCAAACATGCACATGTCTTGAAAGAGCATATGATTTTTAACATAGCATGCATTGCAAAACTAGTAGTGATAGAATTCTACTGAGTATAGTATATACTCACCCTATCCTTAACATTTTTCAGGACAGTTCCACTCACAAATAGAAGATGTCTCAGGGGACATTAGTGCTACGAGCAAGTGAATAAACAAAGGAGAAAACTATACATGTGGGTAAACTCTCTACCCGTTGGACATGTATTTGTATTTATTTACAGTTGGACTATGTTTTGTGACTAGATAGACCTGGGAAAACACTTACGATTTCTAAAGTTTTTCAAAAACTACTTTGGTTAGCAAATGACACTCAGGGTTTTCAAAATGTGTTTAAAACAAAAGATTTTTTGCTGCATTGCTTGGTTTTTATAAAATGGTTTTCAAATAGGGATGCATCCCACCTTAGGAATTAGATATTGCATTTAAAAATGCATGGGAAAACCCGGGTCATCACAATTATGCAAGTAGAAAGTAAACTTTAAGTAAGAGAAAAAGTAATTAAGGAACTAGGAAAATTTCTAAACTATAACCAACTAAGAATCAAAGTAAGGAAATAATTTAACTGAGAAAAGAAAAGAACTACTTTACAAATGAAAAATTTACAATAATTTGATACAAAAGCAAAGTAAAAGAAAGCAAGTAAAACTTCTTCTTCCCAGTCTTGAATTTTACTGTAGGGCTCACATGTTATGTCACTCAACAGGAGCTTGTACACTTCTCTTAAATTGATAATACACTAAAGTTACCACCAAGATGTTCTCATCTCCTTAACCCAACATGCCACAACCCCACAGTTAAATCTTATCCAAAGATCCTTAGGAATGAAGTATTAGGGTAGCCAAGAGAAGAGGTGCCTAATACCATTCCTGAAAGACCACCAGTCACTAGAAAAAGGGAAGAGAACTTATAGAATGGAAGTACAAAATAAGTTATTACATCTCCTTACTAGAAACTCTTAAGAAAGAGTGTAGCACTTAAGGAGAGAGGCAAGTAGGGGATTGGATGTCATTCATATTTAAGTTAGTGGCACCATAGAGGAGGCTTCCTAACTTAATAATGACATAAAACAAAAGGAAACTAACAGGGTGATAGTGGCCCTTGGTTTAGGACTCATCAAATTCCAGCCTTGAGAGATGAAGGAGATGGTAGGGGTCCTACTCTTCTACAAGATGCCCTAGCTTGGAAATGGAGTGGCTTTATGGTAAGATTTGTTATTTCTCTTAACCATTATCATAGGATGGGAAAGACTCCTTGCTTCCATATAATGGTATAAGGTCTCTTTCCTTTTCCTTTAATCCAAATCCAATAAAATAAAAGAAAAAAAGAAAAAAGAAAAGAAAGAACTAAGGATAAGCATGGAAAAGTGAAGCATGCACATGGCTAAAAGAGTGTGTAAGTGTATGTTTTATGTGTGTGAAAGTGAAGTGAGATGTTAGGATGGTGAGAAATGAGAGTGCATCAATGTAATGTTGTAATTAACTCGTTAGCACATGAATCTATTGGAGTAGATGCATGCAAGTGAGGACAATCCCATGATGAATCACACGGTTTTGTGTTAGGTTGACCTTTATTTAAACTATTTAACCTAGCCAAAGAAAGTTTATTTTTACCCTAAATTAAGGAATGAATTAATAAAAGAAACATGCTAAAAGGAAACAAGCTAGACTTAGAAACTTTCCTAAATCACACTCTATAAAAATAACACTTTTCTAAACTAAAATTAGAACATTGAAATTAGAAAATATCTAAACTAATGCAAACAACTAACTAATGGGATTTTAACTATAATGAAACAATCAAAATGAGTGAGAGAATCTACTCAAAACCATGCACACCAAAACCATGCACACAACCGAAGGGTGGTGTGCATGGTTCCTTGGATGAAAGAGATGCACAATATTTATGTAGGAACTACAAGTAGGCAATCCTAACAATTAACCAACTAAATGAGATATGTAAACATTAAAATTGCATGAGTGATCTAATCAGTAACTAACTATTAGCATATGCATCAAATCTTTAATTTAAACTTTTATTAAACAATCACCAAACTCCCTCAAAACCATGTGCATTGGCCATGGGTTATGCGTATGGTAATAAAGTTTGTTGCATATGATTTTGGTGCTATATTCAATTGGTTTTTAACACACTAATATGAAATGCTTGAATGTCAAATTGGGTGAACTATGAAACTATATGATAAATCATCTATTCAAACAACTAAACATGTAAGAAATAACTTAAGAAAACATCCGTAAAAGAAGCACTAAACAAGAACCAAATAATTTCATTTCATTCAAGAGGAAAACTTACAAGTATGGTGTGCACCATTCTTACATCAATGAAACCTCAGAACTTCTTCAATGATATATTCTAGCAATTCCTAAGCTAGCATGCATGTGATTCAAGAGAGATACAAGTTGAAATGTGTGACGACCCGGGTTTTCCCATGCATTTTTAAAAGCAATATTTAATTCCTAAGGTGGGATGCATCCCTATTTGAAAACCATTTTATGAAAACAATGCAATGCAGCATAAAATCTTTCATTTTAAACTCATTTTGAAAACCCCGAGTGTCATTTGCTATCACAACAACCAAAGTAGTTTTTGAAAATTTCAGAAATCATAAATGTCTTCCCAGGTCTATCCAGTCACAGCTCACAGTCCAACTGTAAATAAATACAAATACATGTATAATTGTCTCCTTTTGATTTTTCTTGCTTATAGCACTAACATTTCTTGAGGCGTCTTCTACTCGTGAATGGAGTTATCCAGAAAAATGTTAAGGATTGGGTGAGTATATACTATACTCAGTAGGAGTCTATCACTGCTAGTTTTATAATGCATGCTACGTTTAAAATCATATGCTCTTTAAAACATGTGTATGTTTGAACAATCATGTTCAATATCGATATTAAAAACCATTATCGAATTGGAATACCAACGACTTAAAGAATCACATAATCCAAGTCGAAAGTATCATATATATATATATCATAAACATAATGATATACATAAGATGCTCAACTGAATCCAACTCATGGATATATGGTATGGTCGACCAACCTCATGTCATGCCATATGCAATGCAAGTAAATCCTCAAAACATAGGGCCCACTATGCCCACGACCTCGCCGCTGTGTGGTCCCCAGGTACCTGGGGACACTCGGTCATAGCCTCCACGGGGCATATGACACATCGACCTATTGCCGTGACACCAATGGTAGCCCCCTGTACCACATGCAGTTGACATAGGGACATGCCCTTTTTGGGTGTGGTAACCATTCCACCTAATAGTGGTAGAGGCTGGGAGGCCACCCCAGACTTCTCGGCATAGTGCCCATGAGCTTACTAGCCCAAATCATATACGATCAAACAAGCAAAAACCTCTTTTCAAAACCTGTCCTCTTCGGGTCCCTCACAATTGCCAGGCCCTCACAACTGCCTGCTCAGCGTCTTTTGGGCATTCCAGCGTCTTTTGGTAACCCTTAAGGATATGCAATTTTTCAGAAACTCAATGCTCACAAATCAAGTAACATATGCAATTGTTTTCAAAACATGTCTATGCATAATGTATTTGTCATATGCATGCTGAATTCATTTATAAAATTAAGTCATGCTAAACAAGTCATATAACTTAAACTCAAAACATGCATTCTCAAATCAATCATGGGTTCTTTTAAAAAGTCTAGTAGCGATAGAGCACCTTCCTCGAAGTCTCCTGGAGTCGCGTCCTTCATTACTCAACCCGACCTTGGGTCTCATTTATAAACTCCTGGATATGAATGGATAACAAGGAGTCCTTATCAATTTTGATCTATTTAGAAATTTGATCGCTACATCTTCCTTTTTAGGGTCCATGGGTCCTTGCCTAGTTCATTGTCAGGCTAGATCCTATGATCCTAATTTTATAGTCTTATTAGGTCTGCGCATCATGGTTTCCAAGACATGCACGGGCCCTGGTCGAACCAAGACCCATGCCTGCACGTCGTGTGTGCCCAAAGGCTATGCCAGGGACCGTGTTTGCATGCACACATGCATGCCCAAGCGATGCGCTATGACGCGCGTCCTAGATGGCATCGCGCGAACACGCCTTTGGCGTAGGCGAAATGTGCCTTGGCTCCCGGGCCGCCCATGCGTCTCGGTTGAACTAGGACTGTACCTGGGACGCACCGAGGCCACGCCCATACACAGTCGTGCACCCCCGTGTACAGTCCCATTCCTGGGGTCCGTTCATGGGCTCAGTCGGGTGTGCATCACGCACCACGCCTAGGATCGTCTCCTTCGTTGGTCTATCCCTAGGTCCTGCGATTTTTGGTCGAAAAATGTCAGATCCAGCCTGGATCTGACCTAGGGAAGTGGAAAGGAAGAGGAGGGGGAACTTGGGCGATGTCTGGCTCGATGGGTCGGCAGACCCATCGAGTCTGGGTTTACTTCGTGCTTCTCAGCCAGAAAATACCCAGATTTGGCATGGATCTGGACAGGGAAGAAGGGAAAATAGGGGGGAGTTGTGAGGGGCTTACCTGGGCAGGTCTGGAGTGATGCCCATTGCCGGAGGTGGGGTTTCTTCACATTGAAACCCTAGCTGCCGAAATCCTCCCTTGAACCCTCCGAGAAAGTGGAGGATAAAGGGACGGATGAGGAGGAGGGAAAAGGGCTTTTTATAGCCTTGCTATGGCGGTGCTGCAAATGGTGATGCAGCCATTGGCAGTGACAGAAATCTCTGGAAACTAGGGTTTCTGGAGAAATCTAGAAGAAGAAGAAGACGGGGTGCCATTATCAAAACGGCCCCCTGCATTTTGTTTCGTTTTCATTTTTAATTTAAATTACAAAAATGCCCCTAATCTTTAAACGGCCGTAACTTCTTCATACGAACTCCATTTTTGGCATTCTTTGAGGCGTTGGATTCCATTTTTTGAGTAGAATCTAATGGTACCAAGTTTCCTTACAAATTCCATCATTTATTATTTTAAATAAAGTAAAACATTTAACACAGTTCATTTCCTATAGAATGTCCAATTCAATAGCGTAAATTGCTCAAGGATTACATTATTACCCCCTTAAAAGAATTTCTTCCTCGAAATTCCATAAATTATCATCTTCAAGGTCTTTTGTCTCTTAGATAACTTCTTGGTGAATGAATTCTCCCCTTAGGAATCAAATCTAGGCTCAACCTCAATTTATCATTTTTATTGTTCCTTCCACAAGGCCTTACCTATAAGGGCCACTTTTGCTGCATACTCTGATGCATACTCCCATACGTGCCAGTTTAACAATACCAGTTTCTAGCTGTAATTCATCTATCTCAAAATCCTTAGATGCCTATACTTTTCTCATCATGTATAGGATAGTCTCCACGTAGGATCATGCTTCTTTATTCATATATAAATTACTCCATACTTCTTTAAGATCATATGATCTTATTCCTCCTATTTCATTTTGAATAGCATAGGATAATCCCTTTTTCCTCTTGTCTTCCATCTAGTGATCTCTTCATCATCCACACCTCCTTTTAATGGTTGGTTGTATGTCATTAGTAAGTGTCCAAAAAAGGTTACATTCTTTTTATTGTGTCTAACTTTGCTTCTTATCTTCTTTGCTTTATATTTTTCTTTCCCTAAGATACTTCAATAGCTAATATGGTATCATGTGTCCTCCAATTATATTAATGATCAAGCCAAACCCTTGATTAACTTCGAATTTCTCCTGTCTGTCGCTTTTCTACTATAACTTGTGTCCTCAACCCATATTATAAAATAATTCAAGTAGCATCCTCCATCACTGATACTATCTCATATTACGATTAGGATATCCGAACTGTACATCAAGTTTCATAGATGGTGAAGCCATCAAATGCTTTTCTTCCTGAAGAGTTTATGCAAACTCATGTCAAATGTTTTATGGTTAATTCATCATCATGGGTCAAATGTTCTCGTTCAGAGGCCTATCTCACTATTCACATCAATTTGTCATTAGGATTTTCAACAATGTTCCCATTTATGCAAAAAGTCTCTTATTCATAACCGAGTACCCTTACTAGGTCATGGTTGAATCCTTTGTCATTGTCTTCTTTATCCTTTCTTTGCTTGATGGTTTTCTTCGTAACCTTTTAGTCCAAAAGTTCTATACTCAATCCAGTAGGGTTAGTCCTTAGGAAATTCCTTCAATTGATTTTTTGTACTTGGTATGTGCACATAACAACTAACTATTTGTCTAAAGGCAATGTAACATTAAATCTTCACCTTATAGTGTGCTAGCCATCTCACCTTTTCTCCTTCCATTCCCTATGTCAATATATTGTTCAATCTTTTATCAATGCTTTATCGTCAACCATTCTATCTTAATTGTCAGGGGGTATCATCGTCATAAGTAGTGGTTTTCTCAATTCCTCAAAATTTATCTTTCAAGTGCCTCCTCATATTTAGCTTGTAATAGCAGTTCTCGTTCAATAGCTACTACATCAAGTTATGCCGAAGCTGTTAAATCATCAAATTTGAAAAACACTCAGGTAAGCATGGAACAATTTCATAGACATATAGAAAGAGAATTTATTCGATTACCTATTGATCTCTGTCCAGATGTATAGGTTATAAGCTCAACGGTCTCTCTAAAGCGATCAGTGCTTATCTACCTTTCAATCCAAGTCAGCAACATCTTTCAGACCCACAGTGATTTCTATGGTTTGTCATGGTATCTATTTAGGTTTGGAAAAGTCTGTCTCATTGGTGGAGATCGCTCCTTATTTTTGCTTATGTCTCAGTTGTTATTGTATTCATTGTACTCGTAGCTCCTCCATGTTGTGGCCTAATCAAAGGACCTCATACCCTCAAATGACTTAACTTCTTTTAGGTAAAACTCATGTCTAAATACTTATAATATCCCTCTGGGTATATAACTTCGACTACTAACATATTTGATTCATTTAGGGTGGGATACCTTTATTTAGTCAACAATACACCAAAGGAAATGACTAATTGATGGCTTGAAAATACTTGCCCTTCCACTCTTCCTCTAAGACATCATATTGATCCTTGATCACACCCGAGTTATGGAAAAACAAATGGACTAGTAGCTGTCCTATCTTGTTTTCTTTTTCAATATACTTTATTGGCAAGGTGGGATATCACCAAATTTTCATTTTTTATGGATTATATCCATTGGTGTTCCCCATAAGCTAATGGATCCGATAAGAATCTAATTGTAATAATTGATATCAAACCATTTGTAGAATTTCATTTCTAGTGGATCACCATTCTTCTTCGAAAATTTTCGTGCAGCATAATGTCCTTTCATTCAATGCTCTATTCAAAGTCTTAAACCCCATATGCTTTCTCTCTTTTATACTCTTTTACAATAAAATCACCAACTCAAATAGTATTATTCCTTCAAATTTGATTGGTTTGACCTTCCCATCGGATTCAAGATGATAGAATTGTATGTATCTTCATAAAATCATGATCTTCTTCTTTTGAATATTCATCGAATACTTATAGTTACATCTCTATCTCTTTCTCTCTTTTCTTCAAAATTCTCATTTTTGTCTACCTAGATCAATGCTTTTATTTGAGTGGTTGCATATATTTGATCTATGCGGCAGTCAAGAGAAGCTTAATACTTCCAGGACATGTTGAATTTTTCTAATATCATCAAAATTCTTAATTGCCTATAGCCTTAATAAAATTCATATAGCGTCTTAATAATGGCATTGATGTTTTGGTCATGCTATACTCTCTTATAAGTTCATGTTAGGATCAATTTATTATCACAGATCTATCATCCCTAATATTATCATCAAAATCTTTTGGTAACTCTATCGAATACAATTCCCTATCATATTCGTGTTATGTTCCTCTTAATCACATAATATGTCAGTTGTACATCTTCTGATCTCCTCCATTATACTCAGGTTGTCATTATTAGATAGCACTTCACTCTTCATAAGACTCCTATGAAGTTATCAAAAATTGAGCTAAGTCCTTCAGGATCCATACCTTTGTGATCTAGTACGAGTCATAGTTATCCCCGAGTATCATCTTGTATGCTCATCCCTATTAGATTACCATCAAAATCTTCTTAAAGTTTGTCTTTTACATTCCCTATCATACTCATATCATATGATAGTGTACTCATATTCTGATATTCTTTAGAAGGGTAAGATAGCCATCTAGGTTCTTCGATTTTCTCACCTTTGGTGAGATTGATCTATTACAGGTTAGAACTATCTACTAACAAGTTCACTAACATCTTCCTTCATCATTCTCATCATAATCTGATCCATATATGAGTTTCCCTATTTGCACCACTGCACAACAATCCTTATTGATAAGATTTAAGCCATCCAATATCTAAATATTTGCTAGACCCATCTCCTTTTTCACTTATTTGTTTATGGTGAAATGCCTTGAGCATTAATATTGTAATCCTCAAATAGAAGTAGTCATCTCTGCTACTTCTATTTATACTACTTCTTCTTGATTTTCTCTATTGTCTATGACCCTTGGACATGCTGTGAAAGGATAGAACCTGGGCTCTGATACCAACTGTGATGACCCGTGTTTTCCCATGCATTTTTAAATGCAATATCTAATTCCTAAGGTGGGATGCATCCCTATTTAAAAACCATTTTATGAAAACAATGCAATGCAGCAGAAAATCTTTTGTTTTAAACTCATTTTGAAAACCCTGAGTGTCATTTGCTATCACAACAACCAAAGTAGTTTTTGAAAATTTCAGAAATCATAAATTTCTTCCCAGGTCTATCTAGTCATAGCTCACAGCCGAACTGTAAATAAATACAAATACATGTCCAAAGGGTAGAGTGTTTACTTATATGTATAATTGTCTCCTTTTGAATTTTCTTGCTCGTAGTACTAACATTTCCTGAGGTGTCCTCTACTCGTGAATGGAGCTATCTTGAAAAATGTTAAGGATTGGGTGAGTATATACTATACTCAGTAGGAGTCTATCACTACTAGTTTTACAATGCATGCTACGTTTAAAATCATATGCTCTTTAAAACATGTGCATGTTTGAACAATCATGTTCAATATCGATATTAAAAACCATTGTCGAATTGGAATACTGACGACTTAAAGAATAGCATAATCCAAGTCAAAAGTATCATATATATATATATATATATCATAAACATAATGATATGCATGCTCAACTGAATCCAACTCATGGATATATGGTATGGTCGACCAACCTCATGTCATGCCATATGCAATGCAAGTAAATCCTCAAAACATAGGGCCCACTATGCCTACGACCTCGCCGCCATGTGGTCCCCGGGTATCTAGGGACACTCGGTCATAGCCTCCACAGGGCATATGACACATCGACCCAGTGCCGTGATACCAGTGGTAGCCCCCTGTACCACATGCAATCGACGTAGGGATATGCCCTTTTTGGGTGTGGTACGCATTCCACCTAATAGTGGTAGAGGCTGGGAGGCCACCCCAAACCCCTCGACATAGTGCCCACTAGCTTACTAGCCCAAATACTGGCCCTCACAACTGCCTGCCTAGTGTCTTTTGGGCACTCCAACGTCTTTTGGTAACCCTCAAGGACATGCAAATTTTCAAAAACTCAATGCTTATAAATCATGTAACATATGCAATTGTTTGCAAAACATGTCTATGCATAATGTATTTGTCATATGCATGCTGAATTCGTTTATAAAATTAAGTCATGCTAAACAAGTCATATAACTTAAAATAAAAATATGCATTCTCAAATCAATCATGGGTTCTTTTAAAAATTCTAGTAGCAATAGAGCACCTACCTCGAAGTCTCCTGGAGTCGCGTCCTTCATTACTCAACCTGACCCTGGGTCTCATTTATAAACTCCTAGATATGAATGGATAACAAGGAGTCCTTATCAATTTTGATCTATTTAGAAATTTGATCACTAGATCTTCCTTTTCAGGGTCCATGGGTCCTTGCCTAGCTCATTGTCAGGCTAGATCCTATGATCCTAATTTTATAATCTTATTAGGTCCGCGCATCATGGTTTCCAAGACGTGTGTGCACCCTGGTCGAACCAGGACCCAGGCCTGCACGTCGTGCATGCCCAAAGGCCATGCCAGGGATCGCGTTTGCATGCGCACATGCAGGCCTAAGTGATGCATTATGACACGCATCCTAGATGGCATTGCACAAACACGCCTTTGGTGTAGGCAAAATGCGCCTTGGCTCCCGGGCCGCCCATGCATCCCGGTCGGACCAGGACTGTGCCTGGGACGCACCGAGGCCACGTCCATACATAGTTGCGCGCCCCCGTGCACAATCGTGTGCCTGGGGTCAGTCCATGGGCTTAGTGGGGTGTGCATCACGCACCATGCCCAGGATCATCTCCTTCGTTGGTCCATCCCTGGGTCCTATGATTTCTGGCCGAAAAACTCTAGATCCGGCCTGGATCTGACTTGGGGAAGTGGAAGGGAAGAGAAGGGGGAACCTGGGCGATGTCTGGCTCGATGGGTCGGCAGACCCATCGAGTCTGGGTTTACTTCGTGCTTCCTAGCCAGAAAATACCTAGATCCGGCATGGATCTGGACAGGGAAGAAGGGAAAATAGAGGGGAGTCATGAGGGCCTTACCTGGGCAGGTCTAGAGCGATGCCCATTGCCGGAGGTGGAGTTTCTTCACGCTGAAACCCTAGTTTCCGGAATCCTCCCTTGAACCGTCGGAGAAAGTGGAGGATAAAGGGACAGCTGAGGAGGAGGGAAAAGGGCTTTTTATTGCCTTGCTATGGCGGTGCTGCCAATGGCGATGCCGCCATTGGCGGTGGCAGAAATCTTTGGAAACTAGGGTTTCTGGAGAAATCTAGAGGAAGAAGAAGATGGGGTGCCGTTATCAAAACGTCCCCCTACGTTTTCTTTCTTTTTCGTTTTTAATTTAAATTACAGAAATGCCCCTAATCTTTAAATGGCCGTAACTTCTTCATACTAACTCCGTTTTCAGCGTTCTTTGAGGCGTTGGATTCCATTTTTTGAGTAGAATCTAATGGTAAAAATAAAGTAAAACATTTAACACAGTTCATTTATTATAGAATGTCCAATTCATTAGCGTAAATTGCTCGGGGCATTACAAAATGAAAGGCAAACAATGAGGAAAACTAAGGAACATGTAGGCTAAATAAGCAAGGAATCCAAGACTTGGGAAAAGAAATAAAGGAATGGAACTAACCTTAGATTGAAGCACTAAATTGAACAGGAGTAACCAAGAAAGCTTGGAAGGAATGGCTGCCCAAAGACCAAAGAGAAGGTAAGATGGGGGACGACTCCTCTTTTGGAGTATGCCTTCATCTCTTCCCAAAAGAATATATGTGTGGAACTCTTCTTGGGCATTATATATAGTTTGTTCATGAGAACTTATAGGTTGACCTAAGGAAAAGGCAAGGTGTGGATGAGATTAGAAAGAGAGTGAATGGTTAGGATCCAAAGATGGGATGGCTGCGTAAGGTTTTTTAAAGAGGAAATAAAGTGGTAGATATGGCGGGAGGTGCCTACTTTTTTGGGTGGGGCTTCTCCACCTCTCTTCTATGCATGGAAATCCATAAAGAGAGGATGATGTGGCAGGTGAGATAGAAGAGGAAAGAGAGATGAAAATAAGGATGGAAAGAGAGATAGAGAGGAAGGTTAGAAGGTGGGTATAGGTGGCATGAAGAGGTTCGCCACCTTGGACAACAAAGAGGAAGAAGGCTCCTACTTTGTAGGATCTAGGTGTGGAGCTCCTTCCTCTAAGGCTTTTTCATGGGAAAAGAGGTAGAGAATAGGGGGAACATCAGAAAGAGGTGAGGTGGTGAGGGAGATAAAGGTGTAGGCACCTACTTTTTAGGAGTTGGGCATCTCCCACCTCCTCCTTTGCACTCCACATTGGAAATCCTAGAAAATAGTTGATTAGATCTCTAATGCATCTTGAGGGGATAGAATCCTATGGTTAAGATCTAAAGGATGAAATTTTGAAGGAGATAGAGATAGAACTTAGAAGATAGAAGGTGTGGAGCCGATGAGGTAAGAGAGAGGGAAGCTCCTACTTTGAAGGAGTTGGGAATGGAGCTTCCTGTCCTTATGATGTTTCACATGGAATCTCTAATAAAGAGGGGAAAGTGATAGGAAAGAGGGATATAAGGAAGAAAAATGGCATGGTTGTTTCTTGTTGGTCCACTATGCATGCTTACTAGTTTTGTTTTTTATTATTTCTTGGAATTGCTTGAAAATTCTCCTCCAAAGTTATATCACCATGTGGCATTGTCTTGAGTGGCTCAAATGGTTCACTTTGAGATTTCACATGGCTTGGCTTCAAGGCTTTTACCCTTGGATTTGATGGCTTGGCTTGCTGCTTTTAGCTTTTCACCTTCACAGCTTGTATGGCTAAGGTGCTTGAATTGCTCCACATAAAGGTGGTGGAAATTACATGGCTTGTACATGGGCCCATTTTAGTCACATTTGCCTATTCTAATTTCCTCCTTGGATCCATGATCTTGACCCTTGTTAGAACTTGAAATTGGTAAAATGTATGTCTGGATCCTCCAATTTGATCTTGATCGTTGATCTTCATGTTGGTTGATTTCAGTCATTGGATCATCATCTCGATTCCTACAAAAGGTCAAAAAATCTAATTAGATCCTAGAAAAATATGATTATTCACATACTTTGAATTGGCCTCTAAACCTACAAAATATCAAACTTTGGAGCCATTAGGTCAGAAATGCACATGTTACAAAAATTCAAGAAAAACCCTAGAATTAATACTATATGTTATAACATGGGCTACTAGTTGGGTACTTCTTATACGAAATTGGATACTCATCACATGGAAAGGGGGAGGGTGAAGGCATGTGGAAACTAAAGGGTAATGAAGATGAGAGATGGAAGAGTGTAGAACCTAAGCATGCCAATGGGTGTGCCTACTTTTATGATGCACAAAAAACAATATAAAGAATGATGTACGCAACTATGTTGAGAGCCCTAGGATTGAATTATGAGATGTACTAAGCATTGAATACTCTAAGATGCATGCAAGTAACAAAGTAAGAACTAAGCATGGGAACTCTAGAACTATCGTATAATCTAGGGAGGTGCTGAAGAGTCTATGTGGAATTTAAACAAGAACTAATGAATGCAAGATAGAAGTATGGATAGGAAAGCATGAACTAGAACAAAGAAAAGGAAAATAAAAAAGAACTACATGAAACTATATGTGGTGCATACAACATAAAGATGAAGGACACATGCAAGAAACATGCTTGGGAAACTACATGGGTGATGTGTGGAGATTATGTACAAGTATAGAGATGGAAAAAGGGAAAAGAAAAGAAAAGAGAAGAAAATTAGAGAAGAAAAAGAGAAACTAGCTAGGGTTGAGGACCTTTACCTTTGCTCCAAAGGGTTGGGCATCAATGCTTTGAAGGGAGCTTGGGTGAAGTTGATCTTCCACCCTCTATTTCTCATTGTTTTTGCTCTTGAACTCTAGGGAGAGGTAGAAGATGTGTTTTCCTTCTCCTTAGCCTCTTATTTATGGAGTGTTAAGAGAAGGAATCCTAAAAATAGATGGTTAAGATCTAAGGAAGGAAAGGATGGAAGATTATGATCATTTGGATGATGGGAAGGGGAGGAGAGAGAGTGGGAGGCATGGAATGCATGTATGGGTTGGTATTTGACTTGGAATGGAGTTTGAGGCTGAGGTTGGGTAAAAAATAAGGTTTTGTTAGGATGGGAAAGGTGATGTATTAGGAGGGAAGGAAGAAGATTAGGAGAGAATTTAGGGGTTGGGTGGCATTTGGTTTGAAAATAGAAAGTGGATAAGGTGAGAGGTGTGATTTCCATGGGAGTGTATTTGGAGTTTCTATCCATTGGTTATTAAGGAAGGGAGAAGATCTTAAGACTTTGATTTGAATTTTCAACAAGGTCTAAGTGGCTAGGATTTTACCTTTTCAATTCTTCATTCTTAGCCTTTAGTCCTTAGATCATGATCATCCTATCTTGAATGGATGTGATTTGGCTAGAGTAATCTTATCCAAAAATATCTTCCTTTAAGGCTTCTTTACTGTCTACCATTGGATTGAACTGTCCCCAAGTAGATGGCTTAGATATTTTAGAGATTTCCTTATCCACTATAGGTTTTCCATGTTTTCTTCCATCCAATAGTTTCATATAGGTGGGATTTTTTCTTCTATATTTTAAGGGATGTCCTTTCCTTGAATTTAAGTAGGTAGCTCTATGGAAGCACTGCCACCAATAGACTTTCACTTTAGTCTTTGCTACAATCTAGCTTACTATTGGTCTATCCTTGCTTGAATATGAATTCATTGGCTTCTTAGGATATGCATTTACAAGGGTAGATCTTGAACTTTAAGTGCTTAAAGTGTAAGATAACTTTCAACCATAGATTTCCCATAAAATAATCACTCTCTTCTTTTCTTTATTTATCTCCACTAATTACTTTATTTCTTCATGTTTTTCGCTTATAATTGATTGGAATCACCACCTTTTCATGTTAATTTCGTGCTTTCCCTTTAGTGGTTCATTCCTTTGGTTGAGTAGGAGAAAGAAAGTAAAGAATAAGTCTCTTGTAGGCCCCTACCATCTACTTATTTTATTTAAAAAGTTCCCATTGTATATGATCTTATTGTATGTAATTTGGGATTCCTTTAAAAGCTTCCCAAGGTGGTGGTTAGCTTGAATACTTGCTTGGATAGTTTTGCCACCTTACTTTTGATATGAACACCCTATTTTGAACGGATTAAGTTTGACATTCCATTTAAAGTTTTTGACTGCTTTGACTTTGATTTTGACATTGAATGATCATTCTTAACTCTCTAACTTCATGAATGAAATGTATGAGTCTACAATGTAGCTTAGTTAGTGAAGTTATTCTTTTAGGGGTAAAATGATTAATTTTTTCATTTTTTTTATTTGTATCTTGGACCTGTAAAATTGTAGAATTAACCCTAATTAGTAATGATTAATGATTTATGGGGCTAAAAAATGCTAAATATAAAGGTATATATGCAATATTTCTATCCAAAATAGTGGGGCCATTTTGATAATGGCACCTGCACTTAAGTAAAATGGGAATAGACTGTTACATCTGTTCCCAAACCTAACACAAACCTCTCTCGCCCTCTTTCTTCCCTTTCATCTTTTGCCTTCGTAAATGGGATCAAACCGATCTTCACTGGTTGGCGACTAGCCTCACCCCCAGCCAACAATTAGGCATCAAAGTTGAGACTGATGTGCAACATCTTGTGCTCTGATCTCCCTTTTGGCACACAAAACCTTCTTCCGACCTACCCTAGCCTTTGTGTAACTTCTCTTCATCAATCTCTTCTTAACTAGCAACATCTAATGGATGATAGTAGAAACCCCATGCACACCATTCCTTCCACATTACATCTTTCCTAGCATAGCTCCAATGATGGGGATTGTTTTCCCCTTCTTCTCCTATGTGCCTAACTAGGCACATACGTAATCCAATAGACCACACTAGCCCTTTCCCCCCCATCTATTCTCATCCTCCCCTTTTTTCCTATTTTCCTTATTCTATTCTCCCTTTGGGGCAGCTAATCGACGTGCTTGCCTGCATAGACTGACCTGCTAGAGCCTCACCATCTTTACTGTCTCCTTCTCGTTCCTCCACCTCTCATCTCCTTCCCATTTTCACATTAATAATAGCTCTGTAACTGTGAAACAAAGCCGTTGGTTCCCACATGATACAGGGGTGATAGTAGCTCAGATCTAAGATCCAAGTCGCTCATCTTGTCCATCCCAACTTCCAAAACAAAACCCTTCAAACCATATCGTGATCTACAAGGAGTTGGTAGTGATCCAAACTCTACGATGATGAACGGTCATGATCCAGTTGTGGTGCAATGATCCATTGATGATTTGACACTTTTAATGATCTATTGAATTGGAAATTTTTCTCTCATAGGCAGGATATTTCACTAGATTGCTTTAAACTTTGATTTCTATTTTGTGTGCATAGTAAATCAAAATTTTATTGAAATTTTGACTATTAACCTTAATTAATTTATAGAATGTTAGATATGGAGCTGTAAAATGTTTAATTAGGAAATTAGGTTACATTAACCATTTATCTTACATTAAATTATGAGATTGGCATTTTTTATAGCTGATAACTATTGAATTTCTATCAAAAACTTAGATCCAAAATACGAAGTTACGATTTTACATAGTAGATAAAAATTCAATTATAAGATTGTCTCAAAATGTAGAATTCAACTATCGATACACAAATCAAAGCATGTGAAACTTAGTTGTCATCTTGTGATGCATTTTACATTATCAAATTTTAAATCAAATGATTGAACTTACATTTGAAATTGCTATTATTATCTAGTTATAGTGCCTAAATAAAAGAGTATGAACTACCCCTATTAGGCTAGAACTTATATACATATGCCTATACTTAGTGGCACCTCTAAAAGTCAAAGTCAGTGTGTAAACATAGGCTACTATTCAACCGAACTACCAATTTAGGCATCGAGATTGAACCATACATTAAAAAACTTGTAGTGCTCCCCCTCTCAATTGAGTATTGTACATCTGTTAACTGAATTTGTAAATTGAATTAGTATATTCATAATCTTTTCATTTTGTATCTATAATGACTTGAACATTTGACACTATTTTTGCATCACTTTTACTAAATTGAGAGAGAAATTGATTAATTTGGAAATTTATATAGAATTAACAATATTAAATATTTTATTTTAATTAAAATATGAAACAAAGGTATTTTTGAGAAAAATTAGTACCATTAGATTCTATGCTCAAAATGGAATCCAACTCCTCAAAGAACGCAAAAAATGGAGTTCGTATGACCAAGTTATGACCTTTTAAAGATGAGAGGTGTTTTTGTAAAATGCATTTAAAACAAAACGACCAGAAAACACAGGGGGGCGTTTTACTAACGGCACCCCCCAGGTTGTCCCCTACCTTCCACTGACTTCCACCACCGCCTCTGCAAGGCAGCGCCGGAACAAATGGTGGCACCGCCATAGGGCAGCATCGCCATCATGGGCTATAAAAAGCCCTCTTCCCCTTTTCCCCCGATCATCCCGTTTTCCCCTCTCTTCCCTAGGACACACACACATCTTAGGAACTAGCTTGACCAGGACGCATGGGCATCTTAGGAACCGTGACCCGCAGGGTCCGGCTGGACGAATTTGGTTCGCCCGTTCTAGGCATCAGGACAGGTGACCTAGGAGATATGACTAGGGGATCTGACCATTCAATTACACGATCTTGATGACATGAAAGAGATTAAAGGCAATCTAATTATTAGATGTTAGTACTATGCGTAAGATCTAACATGGAAACACAATTAAGTAATAACCTATAACCTCAAAGGCAGATCTAGCCATAAATCTAGAAATCTAAATGGTGACCTCTAAATGGATAAAAAATGATATTTGAATCCTTGTTATCCATTAATATCCAGGGTTTCATAGAAGTGATCCAGGGTCGAGTAGTGAAGAACGCGATTTAAGGAACATCGAGGTAGGTAATCTGATACTACTAAGTTTTTAAATGCGTCTTAAAATTGGTCTTGCCTTTATTACCATTTTTAGCATGCTTTTGTGATATGATGTTCTTATACAAGTATGAGGAAATGTCTTCATGGCTTTGAATGTGACACTAGCATGAACTGATTTTATGCATCGCTCACATGGTTTGCAAATAAATGCATAAATTGCCTGATTTATGATGAATGAGATTGAAGATTACCATGTCATATAAATCATCTCATAATACCATCACATGATGCATAACCTTGAGGGTTACCAAAAGATGTTGGAGTGCCCAAAAGACGCTGGTTAGGCAGTTGTGAGGGCCAGGTAGTGTGAGGGACCCAAAGAGGACATTATTTTTATATTTTTTGGGCTGATTACATGCTCTGAAAATCATTGAATAAAATTGCATGATTTACAATGACTGAGATTTGGATTCTTATACACACACACACATATATATATATATGCTTTTTGGGCTATTGAGCCTAGTGGGCACTATGCTGAGAGGTTACTGTGTACGGGGTTGGCCTCTCGGCCTCTACCACCAAAAAGGTGGATGGTATCACTGCTAAAAAGGCTTGTCCCTTCCCTGACTATGGTGGTAAACAGGGACGACCACTGGAGGTGTTCATGGCACCCTTTTTAGGTACACCATAGTCTCCATGGAGGCTATGTGGGTTAGTCTCTAGATACCGGAGACGCACGATTCTAGCTATGTGCTGATCATGAGCATAGTGACCCTATGATTTTAGTGTGATCGATGTGCCAATAGCATTGAGATGGTCGTATACGAGTACTCGTGACCAATTGGCAAGATGTGATTCGTCGAGAGACCATGTGCATGATACTTATAGTGATGCCAACATCTGCTTTGAAAGATGACTATTTTAAGAGTTTCATAATTATTATATTTGACTCATGATTTGATAGGTTTGCTGAGATCTTCTTACATGAATCTATTGATTTCCACTTTATGATTTTTAGTCAAATTTATATCGTTGAATACTAGATTTTGGTAAAAGAGTCCATGGTTGAGTTTGCATCAATGAGCTTATGTTTTATGCACAAATATGCATGTTTACACAAAAAGGAATTATAGATGTTTTACACGACAAAGCACCTTGAGTTATGCATGTTGGCTACTATGTTTTCAAAATAGTAGTATCAGATCACCTACTAGGTATGAGAAATATTCACCCAAATATATTATTTTTATAGATGTAAGTATATGATCCACCCTTTGGACATGTATATGTAGTTATTACAGTTGGACTGTGTGCTGTGACTGGATAGACCTGGGAAGACATTTACAATTTTTCTTTATTTTTAAAATTTCCTTATTCATCTTAAAAGCAAATGACACTGGGGTTTTCAAAATGAATTTAAAATAAAAATATTTTCTACTACATTGCATTGTTTTTCTAAAAGTGTTTTAAATAGGGATTGATCCCACCCCAGGAATTAGTTATTGCATTTAAAAATGCATGTGAAAACCCAGGTCATCACAGTATCATTGTCATCTTTGATTATCTTCACTAGATATGTGTTTAATCTTTCTTATGAATGTATAAGAAATGCCATTGAATAACTCAAGTGTGTGCTTAAGGACAAATGTTAACTAAGTTCTCAAGGATATAGAGGGACTAAAATTGAAAAAAATACATGCTTGCTTCTATAGAAAGTTGATGTACTTTTAAGGATGAAAAATGAGTAGACTTGTGTATACAAGAACATGGAGACTTTAATGCTAGTTGCTTTAGGTTTAATCAAGAACATATAGTAAGCTATTTTTCAAGAGGTAAAACACTTGCAAATATCAAAGGCACTCTTGTTAATTCCCTTGAATAAGGGACTATCTTGGAGCACAAATTCTTACAAATAAAATAGGAATTTTACAACTAGGATCATGCCCCATTTGGGTGGTGTTTGGTCATGAGAAAAATGCAAACAATGGTGACATGACCTAACTAACTAAGCAATATAAATCCTAAGGAAAAGTGACCTAAAGGTAACTTCATGAGGAGAACTTGTAAATGGCTTACACCTTTTGGCTAAAAGCATTACATACTAAAGAAAATTTGTGAAGCAATGGTACACCTAAGGGAATATAAACCAGAATAGAAGGCATGTTACACTTGGCATAGAGTAGACTAAAAGCATCACCCAATCTACCTAAAACACTCAAAACTAATCAATAGGTGGTCCAGTACAAGCTTGATCACCTTGATAAGAATGACTTATAATGTGTTTCTAGAAATGAGTATGAATAGGATGCAACAAGATATATATATATATATATATATATGCAAGTTTACTAGTGAATGCTTTAAGATGTATCTCTTGATTATTGAATAGTAGTAGTTGCTTACATAAAGCTAAATTGTTTTTAGTCATATTTATATGAGGGTAAAGGAATGTGTATATACATGTGCTATGTGATGGCTAGAATCATGCTATTTAACATTGCTTTACTTATATCCTAAGTAAACAGGAATGTGTGGTGGAATGTGAATGATTATTGACATGGGTAAGGCTTGTCGTAAATTATGACAATGCTTGTAGGAATGATACATAAACAATGGATCTTTTGTGTTGTGCTTAGAACTTCAAAATTACTTGAGATTTATCATTTTCTATGAGATGGCATCGAAAACTAAAACCCTTCTGTGAATCAAGTTATACTTAAGATGGAAGATGATTTAATATTTTGTTTGGACGATTTTAAGCCAAGCGCTTACAAAGTAGCTGTAAGTCCTAAGAGGTTTTGATTGAGATGATTTTAAGGTAAGCACTCAAAAAGTAACTCTAAGGCCTGAGAGGTTTTGATTTGGATGATTTTAAGGCAACACTCATAGAGTAGCTGTAAGGCCTGAGAGGTTTTGATTTGGATGATTTTAAGGTAAGCACTCACATAGTAGGTGTAAGGCTTGAGACGTTTTGATTTGAATGATTTAAGGGCAAGCACTCACAGAGTAGCTGTAAGGCCTGATAGATTTTGATTTGATGTAAGGAAAATCGTTTGATTGCAGCTTCAGGTAGACCCTGAGGTGTGTGCTCATTGAGTAGCTATAAGGCTCAATGATGGTCTAGGAGTGTTGGGCCATTGTTTGGGAGTGTTGGACCCTATCCAGGAGCATTGGACATTGTATGATGTGTTGTTGAAGTCCAAGAGTGTTAGACCTCCAGGAGTGTTGGGCAGTATGTGATGTGATAGAAGGGAGGTCTCACTGGTAGGACAAGTGTGCCAGTGTCCTCGCAACAAGACTTAAAGGGTCACCCTATGCACAAGTGTGGGTACTGCATGGTTTCATGAGCATGATTGTAAAACCTTGATTAATTTTCTTTATCTGAGCATCTCTATCATGTTCTTCATTCTCAAGGGTTTATCGACTGGAGTTTTTCATGAGAACTCATATCTTGAATAGTTCTTGGATGTTTCCAAACATTAGTATAATTATGTTAGACTTGAAGTTATTATTAAATGTACGCATGCCTATGATTATGCATGCTACAATGAAATCATGTAAACATAGTTCCACTCTACATTTATGTCCTTAGATGATGATTTTCACTAATGGATTATGATGCATATATACATATCAATGTATATATGTTGGTTCTTTTAAACTGATGGTGTTTTCAAGGATTGGCTTATAAATGAATTGGATTAATCAAGCATCATTAGTAGATATACATGATCATGTACTTAATCACATATGAATTTTAAATGTAGCATGTTCATAAAGGAAGGTAGGTGAGAAGAATATATGTGTCCATGAATAATGAATTATCTTAAAGCATCATATGTTATGAATTGAATTGAATGATTAGGTGTATGTGCGAAAGGTATTTTGTATGACTAAATGTTCATGAAATGATAATGACATACAATTTCTTGGATATATAGAAAAAGGAATAATGTATGATACTTTCATAAACTTTGAAAAGCATAGGAATCGTCAAGTGATCTGCTTAGGACATATGAATTGATTTCATAGAGTGCATGAATTGAAAACTTAAGTTTTTAACTTGAGCATGTGTTTAAGCTAACATGATTTTGTTTTGATATGACTAATTTCCCAATTACTTTGTTTATGTAAATCATGAACTGCATGCCCAAATAACAACCTTTTTCCACCTACACAAGCTCAATCTTACAAAGAAATTGTAATTGTTTACAATGTGTCAGATTTGAAGAACTAGAATAGAAGGACAAACATATTGAGCTGAGGTGTGAAAGCGACTACATAGAGGTAATTATAGCATATTGGATTGTCAGTATCTGAGGAGTGCGCCTTACATCTTGGGATTTAATTTATGTGTTATTAGAGAAGGTGTATGTATATTTACTTTGATGTAGTGGATTCATTTTTATTTAGTGAAATGTATTGTGATATGGTTGTGAATGGAGGTTTTGGGATGTGATAAGTTCTATGTATTTGTTTTGAAAACAATGAAAATTTATTTGTATTGTCTATTAGGTGTTCCGTACACATGCGTTAAATGCGCATAAATCCAAAAAATAGAGAAAACTCTACCTGATTTTCGGTAGGAATGAGACACTCATTCTACAGTATAATCCTTGTGTTTATTATAGAAATGACACTCACTATTTTCAGAAATACTTTCCAATAAAAAAAATCTTCTACTGCTTTATTTTTTGAAAGAAACTTTAAAAAAAGGGGCCCCGCATTTTGAAAAAGTATTTAAAAAGCATTATAAAATCCCAAGGTGTCACAGTTAGCACATTTCCATAATCACAACAAGACATCCATGCTTGTATGGTGCTACAGTCAGTCCAAGTAACTAGTGTTGCCACTATGTTCGTTGCGGTGCCATACGAACTCTCATCAACCCTCATAGGGTTACTAGCTACATGTTCAGAGCATTCACATGAAGCCTACTCCCAAATTTAAGCTCCAATTGAGATAGTATTTAGTGTAATAAGAGGATAAAGGCCACCTACTCCTAGCATAGTGTCTTCAGGGCATATGACGGCTCATTTGAGCACTTCCCCAATCATCCATGAGACTTATGCATGCTCATTTTTGCACTTGTCCAAAGCATTCATCATCAAAATCATCACATGATAATAAAGTAGCTCTTCAAAGCCTAATGAGAAATCATTCAAATCCATTGATTTCCATGGTATGAGAACCTTGCAAATCCATAGCCTCAACAAGCTATAAAACATGGTTTCAAAGAGCTTTCAAAACATGCATTCATCAATCATTATATAATTCACTTGATTTTCAGAAGGATGCATCCAATATCCATTTAAAAAATAGCTAGTGTCCAACCATTCATGCTTAGTTCATAACTCATGACAAGTAGCTTTCTTATAAATGACAATGCAACTTTCTCATATTTTGAATCATTCAACAAAGCATCCAAAGCTAATGATCATATAAGATGGATCTTAAACAAACTATAAAGACACATGTAGTTAAGTGAACCATGGTAGAATCAATGAAAAATTAATTATTAATAATAATAAAAATGTTACCATTCTAGGTCATAACATGTATATATCCATAGCATCAAGTGCACCATTTCAAGAATGAAAGTTGAACATTTCAAATGAATATGAAGGGTGTGTAAACTACATAAATCAGTAGCTAAACATACTCATAAGTAGTGCCAAAACTATGCTAAAACAATCCTAGTTAAAGGTTACCAGTAAGGTGTTTCTCTATCTCTTGGCTATGAAAACCTTTCTTTTCCTCAACTTGCAATTAAGTTGAGGGAAAGAATCCTAAGTATTAATCTTAGCATATTAATCTTTCTTTAATCTAACCATTCTTAAAAAATTAGTTTAAAAGTATGACATCTCCTAGCTAGTTGCTTAGGTCTTTCCATAGTCCAAAACGTTGGGAGCTATACTACAATATTCATTTTGTTACTGATGTATTCATTGTCATTCCATGCTATTAAGACATTCCAAATATTGAAAATATCATGTTTACAAGTTCCTATCTATTAGTGGCAAGTACATGTCGCAAACTATGTTTAATGTATTACAACATCCACTGGATGTAGGTGTATGTTTCAACCCACGTGAGTAGTGCTACAGGTCTTTTATCCCAATGTTACAATTAGGGGAAACTAAGCATTTCATGTCTACTCATTCAAATTTTGATTCAATGAAGTAAAATGTTTCATGAGATTAGAACCAAAATTTTGCATGATAATAGAATATTTTGTAATTGAAGAAATTCCTCATGTATACCATCATTTGCATGAACTCATTTTTATGAAAACATAGAAAATCTTAAATTTTCTAAATTAGCAATCTTAATCCACCTACCTTGCGTGTTGTTTATCTTTAGTTCACTTGTGTCCCTCCTTCAGTTCAATTCATTGATCAACCTAACCAACACATTGGTATCTCATTTTTCTCATCAATAACAAATAATAAATTAACAATTACAAATGAGTCTATTTTCCTAACTATTATATCAACATAATTTCAAGTTTGATTCCTCCTGATGATAGATCCACACATGGAGAATCATATCTTCATAAATTAGGCTCTTTTAGCCATAGATTAGCACATAAATGGTTTAAGAAGTGCTAATATATCGATCTGATCATATATTGAGTACATATATTAAATATCAATCATATATCAACAAGTTAACCATAAATTGTTCATTAGAAGTGTAGATCCACACCATTGGTTTCTAATCAAAAGTCTAGATCATCACACACTCTATGAATCACTGATAAACACAATTATAGGTTGTTGGTCTTGTGTATTAATAATCCCAATAGCTAATTAAGGTTTGATCAAGTTTCCTAACCTAAAATTGTCATTGATCTGGTTCTATATGATTGGAACAAAATTTGCACAACTAATGTACATTTGATATGGAGTTCTTACTATAGATTACTGTTATTGTGAAACTAAGGCCTACGGTATGTATATCTACCATGTGATTGTCTTTTCTACAACCAGATTTGTAGATCTAGGTTTCACACTCATGCACTGTGTTTAAGTCAAAATTTCCATGATTGGATCATCTCTGATTGAAAATCTAGTGGCACAAGTGTGTAGATCAAGGCAAAATTGATCCTAGATTTATGACTTTTCCCATTAGATAGTCACTTAGAATGTTGCCATTGTAGGAGAAGATAACAGATTCTAGTCATTGGTGGTGACAAACACAGTGTAAACATTTCACCAAAATACATAGAAAATTTGGGGGAAACATTGATCAATGTGTTACCTATGTTTGTCCACCTAAAATCATTGCTGAAAACCATGTTTTAGAATAAATTTTTGTTGTCAAATTAATTGTAGCCATTGCCCTTTGAATTTTTAGTGAAAAGTTCACTGATCTTCAATCTTCCAAAGGAGTTTTACTCTACTCAAGTTAAAGAAGAAGATGAACAACGTGGATCATTTATTCAACAATTTTTTCCATTATTCTCACCAAATCCAATGGATTTTCACTGTTGCATGTTAAGGTAATTGTTAATCCCCTCTTTTTGTCTCAATCATGCTGAAAACTTCATTGATCATAACTCAGAATGAGGATGGAAGGGGGTCAACATCATATTTGTCCGATCAACACCTTTTATTGGTGTTTCATTGGTTATGCATAGGTGAGGGGGATTTTACCACTGGGTCTTGTAACCAGAAAGATCTTCATATTACAAGGACTAGTGAAGGGGAAAAAGAGAAAGAGGTCTCACAGAGAGAGAGAGAGAGAGAGAGAGAGAGAGAGAGAGAGAGGGTTTATGTGGTTATCAATTGCTGGTGTTGGCTTTGTCAATGCCAGTGTTACTTGCTGTCATGGAAGAGAAAATGAAGGGGAGAGAGAGAACAGGAGAAATCGAGGAACATGGATAAAGAATGATTAGAGGGAAAGATGGGTTCTTTGCTTTGTTTCCTAACCTCGACATGTGGGATCTAAGCTCCATGTGGTGATTCCCACGCGTCGAGCCACTCCCATTGGTGCACAGTGCACAGCAATATGTAAAGGGGGTGTCGTTATCAATTTTGATCTGTCTCGCCCAATATAGCAAAATTTTGGGGCTTTTGGGCATCAATCTCCATTTCATCAGTTCTACGCTTGTTGGAAAGCTCTCATCATGTACACTCTAAATATTGAGAATTTGAGGGTCAACTAAGTGTCTTCTAAAAGAGCAAATCCATAGCCTCAAAACATAGAATTTCAAATTTGTATTCCATCAAAATAAAATAAAAAATTACATGAAATGGAATTTTGAAATTGGGGTTATCACATTCTGTCCCCCTTATAGGAATTTTGTTTTCAAAATTATTTTTGCATCATTCCTTAAGCAATTTTGGATGAATTTTATTTTTTGAATTTCTTTTTATGTCCTTCTTCAAACAAATCTTGATAGTATTCTTCTCATCTATATTTTGGATTTCAGTTTTAAGTTACCATTTAGGCTGAATGATTGCATAAAATAAGTTTAATCAAAGAATTTTTCTTATTTATCAAATTTTGTTTTTTTATGAATTTTGCACACTTTAGAATCAATGAAATACTTAAAACCCATGATTTTAACTCCATACTCTCAATCTTTATATTGCTTATCAAGGTAGCTTTTTTTATCTACTTTACACTAAAATGTCACTTTGTCTACATATTTTGATGCTTGTCCACAAGTTGTTAACAAGTCAACATTATTCTGTAAGTTTTTCCCAACTAGACAATGCCTCTAGATCTTTAAAACAATCACCAAACTATTAGTAGGTTGCCATAATTAGGATAATTAATCTCTAACCTTTTCCATAATGATGTAATTTACGTAATCACCATTTGGTCCTATATTACTACACCTTTCAAATCTTTGTCTAGTAAATTCACTAAAACTCACCTAAAAACTCCATTGTTTGACGGTAATAAAAGTGATGGTACAATGGTTGGCTTTCACTACTGTCCTTCTTGGGTCCACTACAGCACCACTTTTGAAATAAAGTAGCCTAGTAAGTTGACTCTCTCATTCCATATTCATCATTGTTGCTTTAATGTAAAATTTATGTGTTCTAACATATTATCGATGCTCCTTTAACTAATTGTTCATACCAAGATGTAATCCACAAATACAATGGTAGTTTAATTTGGGTAATGGTGTATACTTTCCATTTATGAAATCCACAAATGAAACATGAATGATGATCAATTCAAGCAACCTACTCAATATTATGTAGTATTTGTATTCTAATAGTAAAGTTATCCATCAAACTTTTCTTTAGAAATCATCAGTCCATGATACTCGGGCCTTAAATCAATCTTGGAAGAGGCCACAACTTCTTAAGGATGATCGAATAGGTCATCAATTTGGGATAGAGGATACTCATTGTTCAATGTGACTCCTTTATGCATTTGGCAATCAATACAAAAATCTAAATAATTCTTTCTCCTTTTGATAAAAAGAATTGTATTTTCCATTACAAATTAGAATATCTAATGTCTTTAACTCTAAGAGTTTCTACAACTGATTTCCCAACTAATACAGTTCTACTAGGGCCATTTTGTATAGATTTTTGGAGATAGAAACTGCATCAAGTATGAACTCAAATAATGGAATACATCTCTTTTTAATGTAGTAGTCCAAGTAGATCTTTAGGAACTATATATAGAATTTATTTATTTACTTTTTAGACTACTAATATCTCATATAGATTGGGTTTACTAATGGGTACAAAAATATTACATGCATATCCCTATATTTAAAAGGCACATCACTAATTAGGGTTAATTCTATTATTTTGCAGCTCCAAAGTACAAAAGAAAAAAAATGCACAAAACTACCAATTTTTTCCCCTAAAAAAGCAATCTCACTTTCCAATTTACATGCAGGTCACATATGGCAACAATTAAGTCTTGGAGATTTAAAATGATCGTCAGGTTCCACTATCAAAGTCGAAGTGGTTAGAAACCCTGGATACAACTACTCAAATGAGGGCAAAAAGGTGGCAAAATTCCAACTCATGCATTCTTGCATACATTTCACCATCTTAAGAGGCTTATGAGAGAAGCTGAATTAACATATAATGGAATCATATACAACAAAAGCTTCTTAGAAAGAAAAGAAGAATGGGGCCACACAAAGACTTTTTACTTATCCTCTATCCTACTCAACAAAAAGATGAAGATCAACCAATGATGTCTTATTTATACAAGATATTGAAGTATAATGGGTCAACATGAGCGTGTGAAGATCTATAAGAATCAAAGCCATTCATCCAAAGGTAATCCAATCCAATGGTGGATAGTAAATGAAGTTTTAAGGAAGATCTAAATGGAATCCCATCCACCAATTCAAGGGTAAGTATGATCTGAGGGCTATGATTAGAGTGAAGAAAAGAAGGAAATCCCAGCAACCTTTCCAATATTAAAAATAACTCAAAACCCTAAGAAAAGGAAGATCTCAAGCACCCATCTTGATCCAACATCCATCTCATCATAGGGTTTCTAAAAACACACACACACACCCCCTTGTAGGACCTTGAATATTTGAATGCCCTTGATTTCCTCCACCTACTCTCCATTTCTCCTACTTTCGTTCTCATTTCTTTCTATTTCCACTTATTCCTTAGCTTTCCAATAACTTGCTTCATTCCTTGTCCAACTCACCACCATCCAAATTCATCCCATTTTTCCAAATTGAAAAGGATGCCCCCCACCACCTACCACATTCCAAGTTTATTCAAAGTTAACCACCTTACTAATCTCTCTTCCTTCCCTTCTAAGCAATCTTCTTTCCTTTCCTAAAGTCTTTCCTACCTTACTAAATTCACTTTTCTTCCTTTCTTTTTCCCTAATTTCCCATTCCATTCATAGACCACATTTGGAATTCAAGTCAAACACTTTCTAAATATGGATTCCACGTCTCCCCCCATTTGGACACACATGCTAATTCCACTCAAGCTCCCTTTCTTCCATCCTAAGCTACTTCTTTCTTTCTTCTTTCTATTACTTTCCTTTGTCCACTTATTCCCTTCCTCCATTAGACTTTCCTCTTCCTCTTCCTCTTCCTTTCCTTCCCCCCTTTCTCCTTATCTTACCTTTGTCCCATAAGATCTCCACCTTTTTTTTCTTTCCTTCATCTTTAGATCTTAACCATCCATTCCTAAGGCTCCCTTTCCACAAAATCTATAAATAAGATAGGAAAAAGAAGAAGAACTTCTATCTCTTACCTTTTGTTTGTACTTGAAAGCTAAATCTAGGTGAAATAGAGGGAAAGAGAGCTCACCTTTACCAAAGCTCCCACAAGATCAAAGTTCAACCCCTTAGAGAAGAGGGAAGGAAGCTCTTCCATCCTCACTTCCCTTTCTTCCATTGATGCTTCTTCCTCTTCTCCATTCTTTTTGTTCTTTTTTCTTACTCTTTACATTACATTCCCCATCCAACCTTCTCCCTTCTTTCACTTATACACCCTCCATCTTCCTCTTCATAGTCATCATCTTCTTTAGCTTTCCATCTTTCATCTTTTATTCTTTTGGGAGTTAGGAATAAAGGAAACGGAAGAACACATTCTCATGTTAGTCAAAGACTCTTCTAATTCCTAAGCATGGTTAAGGATTTTGTTAGGTTTGTGGCATATTGGAATAAGAAGATTAGAAGAGCTTGGTTTTAAATTAGTGTACTTTAGAATGTTAACGTACAAGCCATTGTTAAGTGCCACAACAAGAAGAACTTAAAGCAAAGTTCATGCCTGGTAAAGTAGAAGAGGATGTGTAAAAGGCCTTGTTGAGTGACACAACAAAGAACTCCTATAATGGCTACTTCAAGGAAGTTTCTTTATTTACTTTATTTTTATTTTCTTTCTTTATTGTAATCCTTGTAATTCAATCTTCATTAGTGAAAATTTTATTTTCCTTTTCATATTTAGTTTATTTCCTTCGCTAGTTTCCTTACTTTAGTTTATTTCCTTGCTTTTAATTAGTTTCTTAGATTAGTTGTTTAGTCTAAAGTTCTTCCCTTCTTTCTTTGTTGGCTAGGTTAAAGAAGTAACTTAAGTTTTAATTAACACTTGTTAATCATTTAGTTCTCATGGGATCGACTCTTATTTTTTATTCTATACTCCAATAGAGTCATGCACTTGTGGTAGTTATTATGACACATCAAGTTTTTGGCACCGTTACTAAGGACTCTAAATAGAGTTTAATTAGATTTGGGTTGCAATGCTTTGGAAGAAGACCTTAGGATAGTTTTCAATTATATTTTTTATTTAAGTGGATAGTAATGAGGATGAAGTTGTATTTTTTATATGTGATTCATTCATTTAAAATTAAGGATTATAATAATATAGGTCAATGGTAGGCCATCCTACCTTGGAAGAGGAGGTGGCCTATATATGGATCCACCCTTGTATGAGAAGATTAAATCTAGGACCCTACTATGAGATTATTCTTACATTCTTTCCATTTCCTAGATTTGGTTCATTGTTAATTTAGTTGCATTTGAATGGTAGTGTAGAGCACATAGAAAGCATTTTCTTACTTGTTGCATTTTGGTGTTTGCATTAGATTTAATGCTTTTATATTAGGGCACATTTACACACTGTAAGGTGAATATATGTTGATCAAACTATGTGGGAATGCTTAAATGAATTAGTAAGGGCATTGAACCCTACAAAATCAAGGGAGGATTGGAATCCCATCCCTTGACCCACTTAGGTTAAATATCACCTTACGGGTAACCCTAACATCAATCAATCAATTAAAAATAATCTAGAAGAGACCTTAGTAGCTTATGAGCACATAGGATCCTCTTAGAAGGAGGAGACCCATTGCAACTCCAGCGGCCCCTACTTGATTAGTTATGTTGGTATTTAAATGACTAACTTTACCAACACATTCTATAACTTAAATCACCTATAGCTGACTGAGGAGGGTGTGAGGTGGTTGATCAAGGTAGGCTCTAATTAGTACATATTAGGGAAAGCTTAAAAATAATAGCGCTTCTTAGGCAAAGACTTAGGCTAGATGTAACCTAGAAGCCACTTCCTTAAAGAAAATAAAGAAAAATCAACCTTTCAACTTTTTTTCTATAGGTAAGGATTTATTGTGTGCCTTTATTTATATGCATCATTTACACATAGGTTGCATTATCTAGTTTAGGTCTCCCCTAGTCTAGGAAAAAAAAATAAATAGAAAAAAAGTAAAAAAAATACTTTTTCATTATATACAAATGACTTTCTTTCATTCTATATAATGTCGTGTCAACTTAGGCAAGGACTTAGGCTTTAAGCATATTTAGAAAACCTTGCTGTAAACATAACCAATAAAGCAGCAGAGCATAAGCCTTTAAGTGACTATTCAATGTTTGTACAATTTAACTCCCTATCATGTATAGAGTTACCTATAATACAAAATATTTTTTGTTAAAACTTGGTCTCATCCAAATTTTGCTAAAATTTTATGATCTAGATATCAAAATTTGTGCTACATTTAGATATCAAAATTTTTAGATGACTCTATTAGGTTGCAGTTATTCCCCTTCTCTTTAAAGGTAAATTGAAGGTATGGCTGAATTCATTCGGCATAGGATCCATCACTACTTGAGAGCAATTAGCCTAAAAATTCCTAAACAAAATCTTTTCCTATCCACAAAACCATCGCCCTATGTATAAAAATTATGAATTTTCAATAGAAAGAGTGTGAACAATTTTATGAATGTTGGAAAGGTGGAAGTACCTATTGCTCAAGTGTCCACACCATGGTTTTGAGAAATGGTAACAAATATAATATTTCTATGAAGGTCTAACCCCACAGAACTAAAATGCAATTGATGATACTATAGGTGGGACACTTTGGACTAAGAGTGATGTGGAGGGATGGAACTTCTTTGAAACTTTATATGAAAATTCTTAGCAATAGGATTATTCTACTCAAACAGAAAGATTTTCATAACCTCAAAGGAAAGGTTGTATATTTGAGATAGGGGCCACTTGTGGCCTTTCTAATAAAATAGATATATTGAGAGATAGGATGGATAAGATTGATATTCTTCTTATTAAATAGGAGAAGTTGTGTTGGCTAGAGAGTCTGCTATACAACCTCCATTTAAATTCAGTTCCATTTGTTTTAGTACAACAAACCCTATTGCTTCATGCCCCTCTAGCTCCATATTCCCTGTAAATTTTTCTGAGCAAGTGAATGCATTAAATGCATTTAGATATCCTAGCAACAACAATCCCTACTTTAAGACTTACAATCCTAGATGGTCTAGGCATCCCATTTTTTTGTGGTCTTAGAATAATCAACGAGGTCCACCTAGATTTCCCTCATCTAATCAACTTTTCCCGAGAACCCTAAGTCCATAATAGCAACCAACTCCACAACAGCTATTTCTTTCATGACAGAGGAAATAATGTTTAGAAGCGACCTTGAATTTGTTATACAAAGTACAAAAGATTAACATAATGATGTTAAACAAACAAAGCAGACCCACTCACAATTTGTTGCACATTTGATGTATCAAATAGATCCACTAGCTACTACATTTTCTAGTAGGGAAGGACAATTTCCTAGTCAACCAATGCTTAACCTTAGGGATTAGTATGAGATGGGCATAAAATCTAGTTAGAAGACATTTCAAGAATAGACCCAATCCATAACTACCCTTTGGAGTGGAAAGACAATAGATAATCAAGTAGGGTTAACTAAGGAAAACGAGTAAGTTGAGAACAATGAGAGCCCTATAAAGAATAGTGAGGGAAAAGAGAAGAAATAGCTACGTCCTACATCTCCTCACTCCAATCCTGAATTGTATGATATTCCAAAGGCTCCATTTCCTTAGGATTTAATGATGGCTAAGAAGGAGAATACTTTTGATAAACTAATGGAAGTATTCAAACAAGTTAATATCAATATTCCATTACTTAATGTAGCAAAAGACATCCCTTCTTATGCTAAATTTATGAAAAATCTCTATACCCACAAGAGAAAACATCAAGTGCAGAAGAAAGCACACCTCACCAAACAAGCTAGCTCAATCCTACGACACAACACCCCATCAAAGTGTAGAGTTCCAAGGTATCCCACTCTATCATGTGTGATTGGGAACACATAATTGATAGGGCATTACTTGATTTGGAGTATAGTGTTAACCTATTAGCTTATTTTGCATATATGGAATTAGGATTAAGCAAGATGAAAAGGACTACCACCACACTACAGTTGGTAGATCAGCCAGTTAAAGTTCCTCATGGTGTAGCAGAGGATGCACTAGTTCAAGATCACAAGTTTTTAATTTCAGTAGACTTCCTAGTATTAGATACATAGCATGTAGCAAACCTTTGTAGTCAAATTCTAGTCATTTTAGGCCATCCATTTTTGGCCACATCAAATGCAATGATTAATTAAAGGAATGGTACCATGCAATTGTCCTTTGGGAACATGGACATCAAGCTTAATGTCTTTAATATAGGACAACCATGCTCTTAAGAGTTTTATGAAGTAAATATGATACAGAGTTTACCATCCCTCTCATCCTCTAGTACTGATCCTCATGAGGCCTGCCAGCTCATTTTGGTTTTGATTATTTTGATATTGACAACTCCATTGATGGAATGCATTATTGGATACCACACCTTTGATGGATAGATATCAATGGAAAGCTTGAGTTGGATTTCCTATCATCCCTGACTTTATATTTAAGCCTTGCATTGCAGCAGAAACACCCAATTTGATCCTAACACCTTCACTAGATGATTTACACTATGATTTTTCATGTTCATTGAAAACCTTCCTTGTTATGACAGAATAGGAAGGAGAGTTTGTTGAAGTTACAACTAAGCATCAGCCCACTCAAGGGTGTACCATAGATAACTACGATGGGTTAAGTCCCACTAATTCTCTACATCTAGAAAAAAACCAACAACATATTGATAAGGTTTAGGAACAATGTAGGAGAGGAGGAATATTTGCAAGTGTTCAATGTAGGCATCTTAAATCCCCAAAATGGCAACTTTTGGGACAATGCGTAAATAATTGTTTCTAGAAAAATTATATTCACGATAATTCACAATCATATCGTTCAAGCCTATCTCCAAATTTCTAGATGACTGAATACATTGATTACCATGAAAATTTGAAGTGGAGTGAGTTAATTTAGAAAATCCTCTATGGGTAGAGCTAGATTTAGGATTTGTTAAAGTTAGGATTAGGATTCTTATATTAGTTTAATAATATGGTTGAATTGATTAGATTAGTTAAGTTAGTTAGTTGTAGGATCATTTAGTTATATTTGCATTGTGTACAGACCACATCAACAGACCAATGCACTATCCTGGGAGTGCAAGCACTATCTTTCTTATGCTTCTCTCTTTACCTAGTTATTTCAATTGTCCTTAGTTTGTAGTTCTAAACATTAAGGATAATGTTTAATTAAGGTATGGGGGTAGGGTATTTCAAATTTTTATGTGTTCATTTAGGTTCATAGAGTCATTTTAGTAAAATTTATGAATAAAAAAATATTTTAGTAATTTTTGAAAAAAAAATTAAAATTTTTTTTATACAAAATTTATGAAAAGTTCCTCTATAAGGATGAGAATTTAGATTTTTCAAATATTCAAGCTATCTTTTGAACTTAAGCTTATAAATAAATTTATATACAATTAGTTCACTATATTTCTTTTTAAAATATTCCATTAAAATTTAGATTCAAAATAATTATTGAAAAAAATGGATATATATATATATATTAACCTCAAGAGAAAATATAACTTAGAGATCTTGAAGAAGATAAGTGGAGACCATTAATGCAAGTGAGTTTAGAGTCATTCCTTCTTCGAAAGGATTATATATAAATTCAAAATTTTCGTTAGTAGACAATAATTTCTTAGTTAGTCTCATTATTCTTGTATTCGTCACTATTAGGAAAATATTTAATAGACTATACAAATTATCTCTTGAGTTTATGGTTATGTTTAAGTCATATGAACTCTAGGAAATGATAGAGGTTATTCTTGGCAAATCAAGAGCCTTTAGCCTTTCCTATGTTAATTTTTTATTAGTTAACCTCTTGAGCCTATAATAAGCATTTTCTTTGTGAACCCATTAACCATTACCCTTATTAAATCCTATAATATATCCATTACTCGGTTGTTTCAGAAATATGTAGAGATGGTTGAAGAGATATCTTGAAGAAAAAGTATGAACAATACAAATCAAGAGATGAGCATCCAAAAAAGGCTGAAAAATAGAAAAAGGCTACATTCAAAAGTCAAGGGAAAAGAGGAAAAATAAAGAAAAATGAGAAAAGAAAAATATAGCCAATGAAAAGAAAATGTTCACTCTTATGGTCATAAAAGAAAGTTGGAATACACTAGTAGAATACCTTTACATATCTTCTAGACAACCTTTGTATATCCTTATACCATTCTTTTGATAACTATGTCCTAAGCCTATGTTTTGTTCTAGTAGACGTCCTAATTTGATTTTAGGAGAAGCATGGGTTGGATATAGTTGTGACTGAATAGGAATTTGGTAGAGTGTAACATTCCTAGTAATTGGTATCTTTTGATGAGACCATTATCATTCTCTCTAAGTTATCATTCTTTTGTATGGAATATGTGAGAGTTTTGGACTTAATGAGCATTATTCTACTCACATATTCATGATAGATATACCTCTTTCTGAGTATTAAGTATATCCTATGAGATTTGATGTCAAAGCATATATTTAAATGGTAATTTAGGTTATAATTTTCTTGCAGGCTGATAATTATAATAGTTATATTGACACATTCACATTCAAAGATTTAATGAATTAATGAGACATCTTTAGCATAAGGGTAGGATTTTGAACTGTTGATCATTTCTTTTAGCATGATAAAGTTAGAAGTTTAATACAAGCTAAATACAAGAAGACTCTTTAAGATACACGAAGGACTTTCATAAGGTTTCTAAAAATGTTTATGGTTATCATTTCTGGAAATTTTTATGGGACTAGAAGTCATCCACTAGGGGAAATCTAGGGGTATAAAGGCCTTCTGCATATGCTAAATACACATGACAACACCAATAAAAGTGGTTCGGATTAATTTTTAAAATTTTGCATTTCTTTTCTATAGTTTTACTCAAGGAATAGAAAAATCTAAGTCTAGGGATATTTGATGGGTATAGAAATATTACATATATATCCCTACACTTAAAAGGTTTTAGCCTCAAGAATAACTTAATTATCATTAATTAGGATTAATTCTATTATTTTGTAGGTCTAAGGTAAAAATGAAAAAAATACACAAAATTACCAATTCTAGCCCTAAAAGAGTAATCTCACTTTCCAAGCTACATCATGGGTTATACAAGACAAAACACAAGGTCTTGGAGGTTTAAAATAATCATTGGGTATCACTGTCAAAGTCAAAGCAGTTAGAAACCGTAAATGTGACTTCTACTCAAATGAGGGTGAAAAGGTGACAAAATTCAAATTCATGGACACTTGCATAATTTCACCACGTTAAGATGTTTAAGAGAGATGATCTATTCATATATAATGAAAGGTTTTTAGAAAGAAAAGAAGAGTCGGGCCTCATGAAGGCTTTTTACTTATTTTCTCTCTCCTACTTGACTTAAAGAAAAAGATCCACCAATGATTGGGTGTCTTATCCATACAAGGTATTGAAGTACAATTGGTCCACATGGGCATATGAAGATCTAACAAGGGTCAAGGCCATTCATCCTAGGGCAATCTAATCCAACAGTGGAGAGAAAATGAAGTTTTAAGGAAGATCTAAATGGAATCCCATCGATCCATTCAAGGTTAAGTATGATTTAAGGCTAGGATTGAAGTGAAGCAAAAAAGAAAACCCTAGCCACCTTTCCTATGTTGAAAAGTCAACCCAAAATCCTAAGGATAGGAAGATCTCAACCATCCATCTTGATCCAATATCCATCTCATCATAGGTTTTCTAAAAACACACACACCCAAATTAGAAAACATGCCTCCTCTTTATGGGACTTTTTAATTTTGAATTCCTTGATTTCCTCCACCTACTATTCATTTCTCCCACTTTCCTTCCCATCTATTTGCATTCTCATTTATTCCTTAGCTTTCCAATAACTTGCTTCATTCCTTTTCCAACTTACCACCTTCCAAATTCATCCCATTTTTGTAAATTGAAAAAAATGCCCCCATTGATTTCCTCCACCTAACTCTCCATTTCTCCCAGTTCCCTTCCCATCCTTTTGTCTTCCCACTTATTCCTTAGCTTTTCAAGAACTTGCTTCATTCCTTTTCCAGCGCACCACCTTCCAAATTCATCCCATTTTTGTAAATTGAAAAAAATGCCATGCCCTCGCCCCCACCTACCACTTTCTAAGTTTAACCAAAGTCAACTCACTTTCCTAATCTATCTCTCTTCCTTCCCTTCAAAGAAATCTTCTTTCCTTTCCTATACAAATCTTCTTTCCTACCTTACTAAATTCATTCTCCTTCCTTTCTTTCCCCCCACTTTCCAACTCCATTAATAGTATCTTTGAAATTCAAGTCAAACACTTTCTAAATATGGACTCCACACCTCCCCCATTTGGATACACTTACTAATTCCACTTAACTTCCCTTCTTTCCTCCTAAGCTACTACTTTCTTTCTTCTTTCTATTGCTTTCCTTTCTCCACTTATCCCCTTCCTCCATTAGCCTTTACACTTCCTATTTCCTTCTTTCCCATCTTATTTCTTTCCATTATCTTCTCCCACATTCCCATAATGGAATTCATGCACCCCCTCTACTTAGCTTACCTTTGTCCCATAAGGTCTCCACCATTCTTTATTCCCTTCATCTTTAGATCTTAACCATCTATTCCAAGAGCTTCCTTTCCTCAAAATCTATAAACAAGATATGGAAAAGAAGAAAATATTTTATATCTTACCTTTCTCTTGTACTTGAAAGCTAAATGTAGGTGTAATGGAGGGAGAGAGATCACCTTTACCAAAGCTCCCACAAGATCAAAGTTCAATCCTTTAGAGAAGAGATAAGAAAGCTCTTCCATCTCCACTGTTGTTTCATTCTTTCTCCCATCTTCTTCTTCTTCCATTCTTTTTATTCATTTCCTTAGTCTTTATATTACATTCCCCATCCAACCTTCTCCCTTCCTTCACATACACACTCTCCATCTTCCACTTCATCACAACCATCATCTTCTTGTAGCTTTCCATATTTCATCGTTACTTCTTTCGGGATTTGGGAATAAAGGTTAAGAAAGAACACCTTCTAATGGTAATCTAGGACTCTTCTAATTCCTAAGCATGGTTGAAGATTTCATTGGGTTTGTGGCATGTTTGTTAAGGAGATGAGAAAAGATTGGTTGTAGATTAGTGTACTTTGGATAGAATGTAACCGTACAAGCCCTTGTTGAGTGACACAATAGGAAGATTGTAAGGTGGAGTTCAAGCTTGACAAAGAAGAAGAGGACATGTAAAGAACTTTGTTGAGTGACAGAATGAAGGACTCCTATAGTGGCCACTTCAAGGACATTTCTTTATTTGTTTTAATTCCTTCTCTTTCTTTATCATAATCTTTTTAATTCAATCTCCATTAGTGAAAATTTTTATTTTCCTTTTCATAATTAGTTTACATTATTTCCTTGCTATATGTCTTAATTTCCTTACTTTAGTTTATTTGCATACTTAAAATTAGTTGCTTAGATTAGTTGTTTAGTTTAAAGTTCTCTCTTTCTTTTCTTGTTAGCTAGGTTAGAGTAAGCAACTGAAGTTTTAATTCACTCTTCTTAATCATAGAATCCTTGTGGGATCGACCCATATTTACTAATTTTATACTCCAATAGAGCTATACACTTGCAGTAATTATTAAGACACATAATTTTCTATTCTCTGAAAATTTTAACTATAGATAGTTCTCCTCACCGTGTTAAATTCATAAATTCTCTTAATTTGCTTCTACTCTTTTCTTATATGTTTCTCTTCAATCCTCTTAAGTTACCGATCAAAACTTCTTACATCTACCATATAAGTATAACTTTAAAACAACTTTGTATAACTTCATCACAAGCATTTAATTTCATGTAATCATTATAATTGATAGGAGTTATTTTCCATAACAATCTCTATTGGTTTTCAAGATCATATTCTAGTAAGTGGGGACATTATCTTTCTTAGATATTTTGAAAAAGGTTGTTCACTCTAATTAAGGCCTCCTTAAATTTCTGTCACGTGGACGTAGCCAATAATTTATAGTTTGAATCATGTCCAATATCCAAATTTTACTAATAGTGAAAAATCTAAAATCTCATATCATTATCTTAGTTTGGATCTCTTATTCTCCATTCAAAATCATATTATTTATGTTCTTTCTTTCAAGCTCTTTATATCTATCTTGTTTTTTTTTTTATCAAAACTCAAATGAGTTTTCAAATTTTCAAGTCCAATTGTGCTCTATATAGAGGGGTTGGCAAATTCCAAGATTTTCATTTTAGAAAACACAAGATTCAAGGTCAATAGTAACATGTATAGATTGCTAATGATATTCCATCACCATTAATAGAGAGATTAGTGAATTTCCTATCATTATAGGATTGCACCAAAGATTGGCATTGAGCCTATACCTTTTCATGTAGGTAATGGCTTATTTTAAAAAACATCTGGTTCATGTTATTTGTAGATGATATAGTTTTCATTGACAAGACAAGGGAGGGCATAAACACAAAGCTAGAGTAACAGAGAGATGCATTAGAATCTAAACAATTTAAAAATAGCCAAGCTAAGATAGAGTAATTGGAATGCAATTTTAGCAAGGAGATGAGCAAGAGTGGGGTACCAATTAAGATTGATTACCAAGAAGTCCCCCTAAAAGAACACTTCTGATACTTGAGATCAATACCTCATAAGATTGTAGAGATTGAGAGGGAGGTTAATCACAAAATTCAAGTGGGTTGGAACAAATGGAGATGTGCCTCTAGAGTTTTGTGTGATTAAGTGGTGCAAGTCAAACTAAAAGGAAAATTGTATAGGATGGTTATAACGGTAGCCATGCTTCATGGGTTAGAGTGTTGGGAAATTATGGAACAACATGTACATAAGTTGAGCATTGCCAAAATGCTTATGTTGATATGGATGAGTGGAAAGATTTGGATTAAAAATGGAAACACTAGAGGAAACTTAGGAGTAGCACCAATAGGTAATAAGATGACGAAGATTAGACTTGGATGATTTGGACATAAGACCAACACTGGATAGAAGGAATGAGGTGATCCAAGTTGAAGGATCTAAAATGGTAAGGGAAAGGCCCAAAAAAATATGGATAGAAGTGGGGAGAAAATATTTAAAAACTTTGGGACCAATTGAAGACATGACACTTAATACAGGGAATTGAGGACTAAGATTCATGTGTGTGTGTGTTTTAAAATCATGTTTTCTAAATGATGGTTGATTTCATTGTTTCGTGTAGAAAAATGGAAAATGAAGAAAATAAAGAATATGAAGAGAAGGCCACATAAGAGAATGAGAAGCAAATATAATGGAGAAAGTTAAGAGAATATGTAATTTTTTGGAAGAAATTAAGAAGATCATTTTCAACAATCATCCTGGAAAAAGTAAAAAAAAAAAAGATGGTTTCCAAAAACTATCTCTAAAATACTAAAAATATGGGTTTTGAAGACAATATTTGAAAACTGTCATAAAAATCCAAGCTATATATATAGATATATAGATAATATGCCACCCCTTCAAACCCCTAAATCTCTCTTTGTTAGTTCTTTCTCTTTGACCCCCTACCGACTCTTTATCTCTCATAGTTCCCTCTTGACGATCTGCTCATGCACACTTATCACTCTATCTCGACTCTCTCCATCTATTGTTGAACCCTCTCACCAATCTGCTTGTGCACAACTCAACAAACTTTGTTGGCTACCAAAGTACATTGCTCTCCTCCTTCTAGGAACCCTAGCAAGTTTCCTACCAAGAAGATATAATATGTCTGTATATATCTATCTATTGTTTTCTATTCTATAGCATACAAAAGTTTCAAAAATGCAGATTTCTAGGAATATTAAGGCATTACTATTCTTGTTTGTTGTACCAGACAAGTCTTGTCTATGCATCACAATGATTTATAAATGGATCTAGGTTATACTTGGGTGTAGTTTTATCTTCTAGATATTTTTATACCAAATGTAGTCTTCTATTTACTTTTTATTTAAGTTAGTTCATATCACTAATCGATTTGTGATTTCCCGATATATATCAATCTATTTTCTCCAATCTCAAATATTGAAGTTTCTTCTTGTTTGTTACTGTGTTGTTTATTTTTAATATACCACAAGCGAATGGGATTATGCAATTTGTCAAAGTTGTTAGTTGTTCAATTTGGTTGTTCTAATACTTGGTGGTCAATTTTTACATAGTATGTGCAAGTACAAGTTGATCCCACAAGGACTCAATTTTTGAATTTCAAAATTTTAATTAAAATGAATATTAAATTACTTTAACATAACTAATGACTTAGTTGCAATTAATCAAATAAAGATAAAAATTCTAAAAGGGGTAAAATTAACCAAATTTCTAAATCTCTGTTTCAGAATCCACCACACTAAATCACTTATATTGAAAATTAAGTAATTTTAGATTTTACAAAAATCACGTTAAGGAAACATCAATGAATTAGAACACAGAAAATATCATTGTTAGAAGTCTTTATTTGTAAATTTTCTTAATCCTAGGATTTTGCATAACTTAATATATTATTGAGAGCATTACTTGTCTTTTTTAGGGCACAAATTATCTTAAATTTTCTATACTAAATTAACTAATTTAACATATTTAATTTCTAAATTATAGGGGATACTTGATATACCCTATGAAAAGAATTCTAAATATATAAATTAACTTACTAATCCTAAAATTATATTAAAGAAATTTTTAACTCTAAAAATCCCTAAACATGAAAAGATGGTATACTAGTGTGGTTTCATCCTAGTCCTAGGAACAAAATCTTTCCAAACTTATTTACACTAAACTTACATTAAAAAATAAATCTAACACATTCTAAGAAAAATTACAACTAATCAAAACTAATGCTAGAAACAATGTAAAGCACCACTAACTTAATGAAATAAATTTACATTTTTTAAAATGAAATTGAGAGTATTACAATAAATTGGATACAAGAATTTAAAAAAAATCAAAACAAAAATCAGAACTCACCTATGGACTGGAGTAGATGTCACTAATGCCTTTGCTATGTCACTCAATGAAGATAGCTGTTGATTCCACTTCAAACCATGATACTACCTTCTTTCATCATTCACAGTGTCTTCTACTTGTTATGTCACTCAACAAGCACATTATACATTTCCCAATAGTCACAAACCCAAAAAAAAATCAGTCATCACACAACCATCTTAAAGATCTCACATTAAGCACCACTCTCTCACTTTTCCATCACACGCACAACAAAGGCATCCACTTGTATTACACACATTACACAAAGACAAATGGTTTCCATGTAGAAACCATTCTCACCAATGTTTTTTTTCACACCTTTAAGAGGAGAGAGAGAGAGAGAGAGAGAGAGAGAGAGAGAGAGAGAGAGAGAGAGAGAGAGAGAGAGAGAGAGAGAGAGTTAGGATTTTACGCACACACAATATCTTCTTTTCCCTTTATGAACCCTTCTCTCATGCTTATTCTCACTCTCTTTCACACCAGCACAAGCTTAAGCAACTGTTTGATGAGGATAAACACCACTTAGATTTGTAAGCATTACCACTTTGGTTTGTTGGGCAGTTGCTTGATAAAGACAAAATTAAGCAGCTGCTTTCTCTTTGAATTACATGCACAAAAATATCTAGAGTGCCCAAGAGAGTCCCACACACAATCTTTTCTTATCCTCTTATTTTGTTAAGAAAGTCTAGGGCAGCTACTTGTAAAAGACAAGCCAAGCATCTCTACTTAATCTTTTATACTTAATGTGAATACTAAGTTAAGAAGGAGAGCTACTTGAAAAAGACAAACAAGTAGCTCCTCTCTTTCAATTTACGTCATAAACCAATCTTAAGAAAATTCTTTCCACATTAAAAACTTAGTGGGTTGTCATAGGGTTGTAGTTCCCTTACGCGAAATTTGTGTGGCACTTGTTCTCAACTCCTTGCAGAACATAAGTCAACCTTCTACTCCCATTCTCACTTGCTAGGGCTACACTTACTCACACACAAGAGCAATGAGGGAGCTCAAGAGAATTAAAAAAGGTATTTCCTTGAAGAGAACTTGCATTGCAGCTCAAATAGTTTTTTATGTGTTACAAATGAGGGACTCTCCCCTATTATAGACTTAGAGAGGAATAAGCAACGGTCTAGATTATGTACAAGTGTCACTTATACAATGTTGTTGGATCAGTTTATATTATTCTATTGAATAAAGAAGATTCTAGAGAACTTCTAGAGACCTCCTTTTATAAACTAGATTAGACTTTCCATAGAGGGTTGGGCAAGAATCCCCTCTATGGGCAATGGCAACTGGATCATGGGTTTGTTGGGTGCGCAGTGAAATTAGGCCTTATGACATTCTCCCTCGTCTAAATTACATGACATCCTCATTGCATTCCTTATACTTGGCAATATGTTCCTTGAATTCCCACAATGTCTTAGCTTTTTCCCTTGTGGCCTCATTCTCTAGAAATCCAGGGATGGAGATGGGGACCAGGAAAGGTGTTGCAAGTTGGTGGAAAGATAGGTATGAGAGTGACATTGGGAAAGGCAAAGGGGCAAGTAGTGGTGGTGTTGCTAGCATAACAGAGGGTGCAGTGATGGAGATAGAAGAGGAGGAGCAGAGAGGGAGAGTGAGAAGCAAAGAAGGAGGGCTGGTATGGTTTCCTATGGTGGAGAAGAAGGCGTAGATGCAGGATTGATGGAAGAGGTGGGACTAAGAGAAGAGGTGCGAGAAAAAGAAATAAGGGAAAGAGCAGGGATAGAGAGAAGAAGGGGAAGAAGTGGGGGAAAGATGGGAGGTGCAGCCTACAACCCTCTCTCTCTGTAGTTACCTACCTACAGCGGTGAAGCAGGAGAAGGTTGTGTGGCAATGCTAGCATGACAGAGAGAAATGGTAGTGTATTGGTAAGGTGCATTGGTGCAAAAGCAGAGGTGAGGGAGAGACGATGGAAGTGGGGGGAGAAGAATGATTTCTAATTTCCTACTGGAAACTGAGAGAAGAAAAAGAATTGTTAAAGAGAGAAGAATGAGAGAGAGGGGGGAAGAATAGAGGTGAAGGGGAGGATGTGGTTTGCCCAGTACGGTCAAGAGAGGGGGGGGGGGTGGTGTTCCTTTTGTTTACCTCCTTCTTTATGCTTTCCTCTCCCCCTTCTAATTTCTATTTCTAACTCAATTTGCCTTCTATTTTTCTTTAATTAGAACCAATTTTCTTATAGGAAACCATCCCATCTTGCTTTTTAATGTGTTTTAGTATGATACAACATTGTTAACTTTGATCTGAGCCATCTAAGCATTCAATCTAGTTGACCTACAAAACAAAGGACTAGATTAGAGTCATCTAAACTGTACATTTCACCTCTAATTAGCTATGATGATCATCTGACTATTAAATTTTACAAATTAATGGTAATATGATTAATTGGAACTAAAATAAAAATTTAGATGAAAGTTACAAATTTGATCAGTTAGATGATTTAATTAAATGCTAAATTAGGTCTATTTTGACTAAAATTAAACACTTAACAATATAAAACCCCTACAAGATTGTCACCTTATCCCCTGGTCTATGGTAAGGCCTACCACATACTAGTAGAGTTAGAGCACAAAGCATATTGGAATATAAAAAAGCTCAATTTTTTACTTAGATTTAGGTGGGACCCACTGAAAACACCAACTCAATGAGTAGGAATAATTGAGGAAAGATACATATGAATTTGCATGATTATACGAAGATTAGATGAAGGTTACATATGATCGCCAAATCTTAAGGAAATCCTTAACACCTGGACAAAAGGTCTTATTATATAACTCCAAATTGTATCTCTTACTAAGAAAGCTCAGATGTAGATGGACTGGACCTTATATAGTAGGCACAGTTTATCCTCATGGGGCCATTGAGATTGAGAAGGATGGAGGAATCCAAGAAGTCAACGGTTAGAGGTTAAAATCTTTATTAGAGATGCTTAATTCTAAGATTGATGAGATGCTGTTAGAGGAACCTCATTATCATGACCCACCTTAGATTACTACTTTAGGAACCCTTGCAGATTACAATCATTGCACTCATCATTATATCTAGCTGAAGACATAAAACTTAGCGCTCCTTGGGAGGCAACCCAAATGTTTTTAACATCTTCATGAGGACAATGTTTCATTCAGGTTGGGGTTGTAGATGAATATAGGGATTTTGAATTTCTTGAGATTAAAAAAAAATTGGTTTTTGGAAGAGTTCCCTTACTATGATGAGAACTGGATGTTTTGAAATTAGTAATTCTACTCTTTTCACCTCTTAAAGGGAGTGTATATGATTAGTTTTGCATATTATTCATGTGTTGAAGCATTTTACGAAAGTTATTTCTCAAAAATCATTTACACATAACACATAGTTAAGACTAATAGAGAGGCATGACTTAAAGACCCTAAGGAAAATTAGTGGAGACCTATAACCTACTGAGTTTAGAGACTATCTTCTCTTAAGAGAGTTATAAGTAATTCTGTAGTTTTTAGCATACATAACTTAGTGTGATCCTGTTATCCTTGTTTTGCTAACTATCAAGAATAAATAGGATTAATAGCTTTATTTTCAAGAAAAGTTATTGAATCTGATAGGCTTTATGAAACCTAGGAAATGATATAGACCATCCTTATTCCACATAGAGACATAAAACCTACCCAATATACAGACCACTAGTTTGCCCTTTTAAGCCTATTATTAAGCTTCCTTTCTTAACCTCACTCACCTTAACCCAGAAAAACCACTAAAATAAATAGCCATTACCCATTTTCAAAATGAGTAGAGTTAGTAGAAAAGTTCAAAAGAGGACAAAAAATCAAAGAAGTGAGAAAATTAATAGTCTTTCTTCTAAAGAAGTTCAAAGAAAAAGAAAGTATCAGAAAAGGAAGGGAAAAAGTGAAAGACAAGAATACAAAGGAAATTCACTTCAATAAAATGAAAAATTATCCTAATAGATATTCATTGAAAACCTGTACTAAATTTTGAGCATTTGAAATCCTTATACCCTTCTTTTCAAAACCCTATCCAAACCTACATTTCATCTTAGCTAAAGGATTAAGGATCTTAGGTGGAACATAGCCTTAAAGAGGACATAAAAAGAAGGAATTAAGATAAAATACCCTTACTATTCTTGGTAATGACATCCACCCTTAAGGATCACTTTCCTTTGTCTCATTAGCACTTCAAAATTTATGTGAACTATTAGTTTTTGTTGAATCCGGTCACATAATGAAAGAAGTATGTTTAAACCCTTATCTGTGAGCTTCATTTGTGAGATTATACTTGTAAGGATTTGAGGTCAAGACATATTTCTAATAGAATTTAAACATATCTAGTTAGAAGTCATGACTTAAATGGCCACATCTACACATGCACTCCGAGAAATAACTAGAATGAGATGTCTTTAGTATGTGCATGATTTGTAAAATTGTCAATCTTCTCCATTAAGTTGTGAAAAACTAGTAGAGTGCTAATGAACGAGGATTCTCTAAGATGAATAGGGAACTCAACCTCTGAAAATTTTTTAGGTATATTCACTACAAACCCTCATGAGACATAACACATCCACTAGGGGTAACTTAGGGGTTTAAGGGCTCTATTACACGTGCTAAATGCAATTGTGAGTACCTATGAAAGTGACACTTTGTATTTGTTTTTGTAAAATAATTTTTTGATTGTTTTGCTCGGGACTAGCAAAATCATAGTGGGGGGTGTGATAAGTGTTTAATTTTTCATAAAAACCACCCAATTTATTACCCAAATGTTACACCTGATAGGGGTAAATTAAGATTTTTAGACCAAAATTCATAACACTTTCATTTTTTTACTTAATAACTCAATAGTATGTTATTTTGTAGGTCCAAGGTAAGTATGTCATTAATCATTTTTTTCTAGGATTTAATTATGGTTTTTCACTTTTTGTAGGAAGTAAGGTGGTGATCCAACGACCTAGATCAATTGGGATGAAATTGAAGATCAAGATCAAAAGATTGAGTCAAAGCCTCAAAATCATCACTTTAAAATGAAACCAAAGACCAAGATCATCTTTTGGATCAGTAATGGATGCGACTAAAGGAGTTAAAGTGTGATGACTCGGGTTTTCCCATGCATTTTTAAATGCAAGATCTAATTCTTAAGGCGAGATGCATCGCTATTTGAAAACCATTTTATAAAAACAATACAATGCAGCGGAAAATCTTTTTGTTTTAAACTCATTTTGAAAACCCCGAGTGTCATTTTCTTTTACAACAACCAAAGTAGTTTTTGAAAATTTCAGAAATCATAAATGTCTTCCCAGGTTTATCCAGTCACAGCTCACAGCCCAACTACAAACACATGTCCAAAGGGTAGAGTGTTTACTTACATGTATAATTGTCTCTTTTGATTTACTTGCTCGAAGCACTAACATTTCCTGAGGAGTCTTCTACTCATGAATGGAGCTGTCTTGAAAAATGATATATTTGGGTGAGTATACACTATACTCAGTAGGAGTCTATCACTACTAGTTTTACAATGCATGCTATGTTTTAAAACGTATGTTCTTTAAACCATGTGCATGTTTGAACACTCATGTTCAATATCTATATTAAAAACCATTGTCAAAATAGAATACTGACGACTTAAAGAATCGCACAATCCAAGTCGAAAGTAACATAGATATCATGAAAATATACTATGATATGCACAAGATGCTCATCTGAATCCAACTCATGGATCTATGGTATGGTCGACCATCCTCATGTCACGCCATATGCAATGCAAGTAAATCCTCGAAAACATAGGCACACTATGCCCACGACCTCATCGCCATGTGGTCCTTGGGTACTTGGGGACACACGGTCATAGCCTCCATGGGGCATATGACACTTCGACCCAGTGCCGTGACACCAGTGGTAGTCCTCTGTACCACATGCAGTCGAAGTAAGGACATGCCTTTTTGGCGTGGCACCCTTTCCACCTAATAGTGGTAGAGGCTGGGAGGCCACCTTAGACCTCTCAGCATAGTGCCCATGAGCTTACTAGCCCAAATCATGTACGATCAAGCAAGCAAAAACCTCTTTTTCAAAACCTGTCCTCTTTGGGTCCCTCACAACTGCCTGGCCCTCACAATTGCCTACCCAGCGTCTTTTGGGCACTCCAGCATCTTTTGGTAACCCTCAAGGATATGTAATTTTTCAAGACTCAATAATCACAAATCATGCAATTTATGCAATTGTTTGCAAAACATGTCTATGCATAATGTATTTGTCATATGCATGCTAAATTCATTTATGAAATCAATTCATGCTAAACAAGTCATGTAACTTAAAACTTAAAACATGCATTCTCAAAGCAATCATGGGTTCCTTTTAAAAGTCTAGTAGGGATAGAGCACCTACCTCGATTGTCGTCACTTAGCTCGTGTTCCTCTTGCAAATGAGTCCTAGAGTGCCTTTATGGGTCCTGTATATCATTTAAACATGAAATTTAATCATGATTTCTAACCCTAAGGCCTCTCCTAGATTTCTTCTTGAGGTCTGGCCATAGTTGATTCTTTGGATTCATAAGATCCTCTTGAGTCTGTGCCAAAATTATGGATGAACCATATTTGTCTATGCGGCCCTACCGTCATGGTTCCCAAGACGCCTCACGTGTGCGTGCACAAGCGCGAGCTATGCACTGCAGCGCGTGTTCTAGAGAGTGTCGCGCGAGCGAGTCCTCTGTGCCAAGCACGTGCGTCTCAGCTCCCGAAATGCCCCATGCGTCCCGGTCAAGCCAGGACTCGTGCCCCACGTCGCGCGCATCCGAAGGCCGCACCAAGGACAGTGCCCTAGGCACGCATTGTGCATCACACCCCTAGGAAGCGTTGCCTTGGACAGCTTCCCACTCGTCTGGTTCCGTCCTCAGAGGGCGGTGTTTTCTAGCCGAAAAACCTCCCAGATCCAGTCTAAATATGGGAAACGATGAAGGGGAGATGGGTGCTTACCTGGGTAGCCGGAGATGCCCTCATCTGGGTGGTGCGGCTCCCTCTTTCTTATCTAAAAACCCAGATCATCAGGATACTCTAAGATGGGAGAAAACCCACCATCCTGGTGCGATGACAGGAAGAAGGGGGGGGGGGTGAAGAGATGGGAATGGCCAGCCTGTAGGGACGACTCGGGCCTGGCCATTGCCAGACTACGTAGGGAAAACCAGAATGGGGTTTTTCCGAGTTTTGCCAAGCCGGAAACCCTTTCTCAATAGCCAGAAAAATCTGATTGGAAGAGGAGGGAAATAGGGCTTTTTGTAGCCATACTATGGCGGTGGTGGAAACCTCTGGAAATTGAGGTTTCTAGAGAAATTGAGAGGAAGAAGACAGGGGGTGCCGTTATCAAAACGGTCCCCTACGATTTTCGTCCTTTTTCATTTTTTTAAATGCAAATTACAAAATTGCCCCTAATCTTTAAACGGCCGTAACTTCTTCATACAAACACCATTTTTGGCATTCTTTAAGGCGTTGGATTCCATTTTTCGAGTAGACTCTAATGGTATCAAGTTTTCTTATAAATTCCTTCATTTAATATTTTTAATAAAGTAAAACATTTAGCATGGTTCATTTCCTATAGAATGTCCAATTCATTTGTGTTAACTGGATGCAAAATAGCGTAAGTTGCTCGGGGCATTACATAAAGATGGCCAAAGTGGGCCTATGAAGTAAGCCATGCCTTCCAACCACCTTAGCATAGAAGCCACCTTAGCCATATAAGCCATGAGAGAAGGTGGTGAGCTAATGAATTCAAGTCAAAGTATGGAGCAAAGAAAACTTCCAAAGCTAGTCATTAAGCCTACCCAATTGAGCCTTCAAAGTTAGCCATCCAAGCCATCGAGCTAAGCTAAATGGAAGGCTAGGATTTGAGGAGATTCAAAAAGATTATCCATGAGATATTTTGAAGATAATTAAATAAAATCTTATTAGAACAAGATGGAATGTGCACCAATGGGATAAGAGCCTTCCATTTCTATTATTTTTCTCAATTTTCTCCACTTTTTCATCAATTTCCACCTCACCCTTAAGATGCATTACGCATTTTCATTGTAGAGTTGCATCTTTCCAAAACTCTATCACAGTCTACCTCTTAAGAAACTTCCCAACCAACAAAAATTCTCCACCTCACACCCTCTATCTCTTTCCCATCTCATTCCCATCCACTTGCCTAAATTATAGGTGGTTCAAAGATTTTGGAAGGGGGGAGAAACCCCTTCTTAAAAAGGTGGTGTCTCCCAGCTACTCCCCTTCCTTAAGATAGCCACCTTCCACCCACTTCCTCTTTTGAAAATCCTAGCCTTTCCCCTATCTTAGCCATTCAAATTTAGACACTTTAATCCCCACCACACCTTAATATTAGGGAACCCTAGAAAATATAGGGAAGAAATTATAGAACTCCTCAAAACTCCAAGCAAAAGAGAATTTACTCACTTAGGAAAAAGGATATCTCCTCCATTGGAAGGAGACACCCTCTCCCTAAACCCCTTTTTCCCTTAATTTTTGTTTTGGATATCTTTTGCTTGGATGCTGCTACATCTTTTCCTAGGGTGTGAGACAATTCTTCAAGTGTTCCACACCTACTTCATGTAATTTTTCCTTCAAAGGTTAGTTCAACATCTTCTCTTATTTACTCTAATTTTTTTCATACTAGTTGGCTTTGTTTTTCTTTATCTTTCCTTGCCTTTAAAACTAGGATTCAAGGATGGTTTTCCCTTTAAGTGACATCTAAGGGAAGTCATCTTGAATCTAGTTTTTCCCTTTACCTTTCGTTACATCTTTGTTCTGTTTCAGCCCTCTTGATTTCCAACTTTGTTTGCTTGAGTTTCCAGTGGCTGTTTGTCTTATTATTCCACATGATTTTTCCTTGATTTCAAGAATGATTATTCATGAGTGATTGTTAGAACAATTGAAGAAGGATTGGCTTGTAATTAAGGATTGATAAAGATTAAGTGCACATCATTGTAATAGAATTTAAATTTCATATTTGGATTACATGTATGGGATATTATGTTCATAAATTTTTTATGTGATTCAATGTAGTTGGAATTTTGAATTCATATTTGTGTCCAGAATTTAATTATCTTTGTTAGTGAATTTTTGATTGCATTAGAAGTGATTAATTCTATGTTTTACATGTTATATTCATTGAATGATTCAATTACGATGCTACTAGAATTTCTTTTCATGAATTATTTATGTTAATTTTCAGCACCATACAACTCATGTTCATTTCATTTTTCAAGAGACCAAATAGATTGTTAGATAGTGTAGTTAATTTTAAACTAAAATTGCCTGCTTAGGTTTCCAAAGTAGTTGATTAAATCCACTCCTATCCAATGAATCGTACATACCATTTTATGATTACATGCATGATGCTTGGGTAGTTTTCCTTTCATTATTTGTTAGTGGTAATTTTTCTTTGTTTCTCTTATTTAGTTGTAGTTATATTCCATTAGTTGTATCTTAATTAGTTTGGAAAGTAATTAATTTTGTCACACTTGCTAAAGTAGTTGATTTGGTTGCTTAGTTTTCTTAGTTTTGCATTATTTTGAAAGTAGTTTGTTAAAGCATGTTTTTCTTAGATTACTTGTTCATTTTATGTTTAGAAAAGTTACTTTAGAGAAGTTACTAAATTTCATTTTAGGAAAGTCATAAAGTTACAAGTTTTTAATTTAGGAAAGTATTAATTTTAGAAAGTACATGTTTTAGGAAAGTTTTCAATTTATCATGTTTCTTGTTTTTGCATACTTTTCATTTTTCATGATTTAATTACTATTCTTAGTTTAGGTTGAAAATCACTTGAATTTGGTTAGGTTAGGTAGCTTAAAGTAGGGACCACTAGCATCACATTAGTTCAATTCCTTGTGGGATCGACCTCACTAGCATGCTATATTGCAAATGATTCTCGCACTTGTGAGTTTTAATTAAAACAATATCAAGGAAACATCATTAGAAGAGATCCTTCATTTGTATATGCAAAATACACTAATTTTTTGAGAAGCAACTAAACAATTTAGTGCGTAGATAGAATTTCAAATGGGTAAATAATTAGTGATTGCATAGAAAGGGCTGAGGTAACTAAATGAATTAAGGGTAATGAGAAGCCCATAAAAACTATATAGGATTGGAAATATCATCAGAAGATCCTTACGAGATAGGCAATCTCAAATAATCCTTATCATCCTCTAGTAATTATCAACTTAAGGTATGCTCTACTTAATTTAAGTTTGATTATGATGCAAACACCTCCATGGATGATGAGAGTTCTTTAATGGATATTGAGCCATTCATTAAGACTTCTCAATGGACATCCTAAGTAGGACCCCTTATATCTTTTGATATTATTTGAGCCATGCAGTGTACAAGTGTACCCAATTTGGACGTATAGTCTTTATTTGACGAATCACAAGATAGGAATGTAGGTTCATTTAAAACCTCACCTGGGCCTGCAGAACATGAAGTAGAGTCAATTGATGGTCTAACCTAATATCAATCCACTCTAAGGTGCATATTAGAGCATATTGAGGGGCTAAGCCACACTAGTTCCTTGCTTGCAGAAGAATAAGAACAACCTTTTAGGTACATGCAGAGCGAGCTTAACCCCCAACTATAAGAAAATATGAGAAAAGAGAAGGAATATTAATGTTGTTTGTTATGAATACTATTATTTCTCAATTTGGCAACCATTGAGACCATTCATCTGAAGTTGGCCACAAGAAATTAAGAATCATGATGGTCCATCATGCTATATTATTATCACCACCATACATCTCTTGGTCGATAAGGCAAATAGACTACTATGAAGTTTTGAAATGGAGTGAGTTTTCTAAAAAATCCTTCATAGTAAGTTAGGTTTAGGTTTTATAAATTAGTTAGTTTAGGTGTCATTGTATATTTTGCACCTTTGGCTACATTAATAAATCAATGCACTATCCCAGGAGTGAGCATACTATCTTTCCCACCCTTCCTTTATATTTATTATTTTGTTTGTCCATTGTATATAGTTTTAAACATTGAGGACAATATTTAATTTAAGTCTACGGGTAGGTTATTTGAATTTTGATGGATTCAAATCTTTTCTTAGTTATTTTTGAGTAATTTCTTTTGAATTTATTTTTATTGAAAAATAAAATTTTCAAAAATTTTGAAAAGAACTTATGAAAAGTTCTTTTACAAGAATGAGAATTCTATTTTTCTAACTATTTAGTCTATCTTTTGAACTTTAACATATTAATAGATTTATATACAATCAGGTTACTATTTTATCCTTTTTTTAAAGTATCCCAAGGAAATTTAAACTCAAAATATTCAATGCACAAAATAGCCATGTATGTATAGTTTAAGTTGAAGCGAAACTATAACTTAGAGATCCTAAAGAAGATAAGTGGAGACTATTAATCCTTGTGATTTTAGAGCCAATCTTTCTTTTCGAGGGTTATAAATAAAATTTAAAATTTTTCTTCAATGGATAATAATTTCCTAGTTGGTCTTATTATCCTTCATCTTGGTTAACTATTAAGAAAACATTTGACAAACTATACCAATTATCACTTGAGTTTATGATTATTTTTAAGTCATATGAAACCTAGGAAATGATAGATGCATCCGTGGTAAATCCAGAGCCTTTAGCCTTCCATAAAATTTTTTTTCTACTAGTTAACCCTTAGAGCGTTTTTAATAGACTTTTTATTTATTAACCCATTAACCACTGCTCTATTGAAGCAATATAATATATCCATTACCCAAGTTGCTTTGACACTATGTAGAGATGGTTGGAGAAATATATTGAAAAGTATGAGCAATACAAGTCAAGATATGAAAATTAAGAAAGACTAAAAAGAGAAAAAATCAAAGAAAGGCGATATTCAAAAGTCAAAGAAAATAAAGAAACATGAGAAAAGAAAAAGATAGCCATAGAAAAGGAAATGTTCACTCTTATGGGTAGAAAAGGAAGTTGTTAATACATTAGTAGAAGACCTTTACATATATTTTAGACAACCTTTATTTATCCATATCCCCATTCTTTTGATAACCCCAACCTAAGCTTGTGTTTCATCCTATTTAAAGTCCTAATCAATCTTAGGAGGAAGTATGACTTCGATATGGTTATGAATGAGTAGAGAATTTGGTAGAGTGTAGTATTCCCAATAGTTGATATCCCTTCATGAGACCATTACCATTCATTCTAAGTTATCATTCTTCTATATGAAATATGTGAGAATTTTGGACTTGATGAACATTATTCTATTCACATATGAGTGAAAGATTTTCACCTTTCCAAGTGACTTCATTATGAGTGTCAAGTATATCCTATGATATTTGAAGTAATTACATACATTTGAATAGTAATTTAGGTTATAATTTTCTTGGAGATTGATAATTGTATATATAATAGCTATATCACACACCTACTTTTTGAGATTTGATCAAATAATGAGGTATCTTTAACATAAGGCTGGGATTTTACCTATTGTTCATTTCTTTTAGCATGTTAAAGTTAAAAGTTTAATATAAGCTAAATATAAGAAGATTCTCTGAGATACATGAAGGTCTTACATAAGGTTTTTGAAAATTTTTATGGGTATCATTGCTAAAAACATAGACGAGACTACAACTCATCCACTAGGTTTAACCTAAGGATTTAAAGGCTTTTTGCATATACTAAATGTAGATAATGACACTAAAGAAAGTGGTTAGTATTTTTTTTTAGATTTCTATATTTCAATTTTTGTAGTTTTGCTCGAGCACTAGGAAAATTTAGGTTTAGGGGTATTTGATGGGTAAAGAAATATTATATATAATATGTACCTAGGCGAGACTACAACTCATCCACTAGGTTTAACCTAAAGATTTGAAGGCTTTTTTCATATACTAAATGTAGACAACAGCATTAGAGAAAGTAGCTAGTATTTGTTTTTAGATTTCTATATTTCAATTTTTGTAGTTTTGCTCGAGGACTAGCAAAATTTAAGTTTTGGGGTATTTGATGGGTAAAGAAATATTATATATGTACCCCTATATTTAGTTGGTTTTAGCATATGAATACACTTAATTATCACTAATTAGAGTTAATTCAACAATTTTGTAGGTCTAGCGTACAAATGAAAAAATGAATAAAATTACCAATTTTGCTACAAAAGGAGCAATTTCACCTTCTAAGCTATATCATTGGTCACCCATGCCAAAAATAAAGTCTTGGAAGTTCAAAATGATCACTGGGTTTCTCTATCAAAGTCAGAGTGATCAGAAACCATATACACAATTCCTACTCAAATGAGGGTGAAACCTTCTCAGAAAGAAAAGAAAACTGGGACCCACATGAATACTTTGTACTTATTTTCTCTCTTCTGCTCAACCAAAAGAACAAGATCAACCAATGATTGGACATTTTATCCATGCAAAGTGATGTGTCTTAACAATTATAGTAAGTGCACATCTTCATTGGAAAACAAAAGTGGTAAATACATGTCAATCCCAAGAAGTCTCTTTAATAAATAAAAATAATTAGAATTTAAGCCATCTTACTTTAACCTAGCCAAACATTCAAGAGAAGGAAAATTTATAGCTAAAACTAAGGACAAGGAAAGTAAAGACATAAAGCAAGAAAATAAAAGTAAGAAACAAGTAACTAACTAGAAAGGAAATAACTAATTTAAGAAGTAACCATTAAGCTAAACTAAACTAAGCAACTATCTAAGAGGGAAATAGCTAACTAAAAGGAAAGAATTAAGCTAACTAATAAACTAGAAAGTAAACCCTAAATTAGAAAGCAAACAATTAAAAAAACAATGAAACTATTTAAATAAAGCAAGGAAATAAACTAGAAAGCTTTCTGAAACTACAACTACCTAGAAATTAAAGTAACTTTCAAAAACTACAACTAACTAAAAAGTATGGAACTTTCTAAAACTACAACTAACTAAAAAGTATGAAAAATTTATAAATTAGAACTAGCTAGGAATTAAGAAAACTATCTAAAATTACAATTGACTAAAAATTAAGGTAAGGAACAAAGTAACTAAGAAAAGGAAAAAAGAAATATTTCTTTAATGGCCAAATTACAAGAAATTATTAATCAAGCAATGAAAAGAAAGAAAATGAAGGAAACAAAGGTCCTTCAAATCTAGGCTTAAATTTCACTATAGGGCCCGCATGTTGTGTTAGTCATTAGGAGCTTGGACACTACTCTTCAATCCATAATATATTAAAGTTACCACTAAGCTTTCTCATCTCCTTAACTAGACAAGCCACAAACTGGCAAATCCCATCCAATGATCCTTAGGAATAAAGTATTAATGCAACTAAGAAAAGAGGAGCCTTAACACCTTTCCTAAACAATCACCATCTAAGAAAGAAAATAAGATTGATGGCAAGGGAAGTAGAAAATTTTGCAACATTTTCCCCAAGCCAGAAACTCTAAAAAGAGGGCAACTTCAAGGAGTTTAGATAAAGAGAGAATTAGAATTCATTCATTTTTAAGCTAAACCATAGAGGAAGCTTCCTACCTTAAACATAGAATAGAAGAAAAAGAAAACAAAGTGGAGATTGTGACCCTTGTTTCAGAACTCACCCACTACTAGCCTTAGGAGATGAAGTAAGAAATAGGTACATGGTGTGTCCTTATCTTCAACACGAAGCCCTAAGAATCCTTTCCTTTTTTTTTAGTCCAACTCAATAAAAAGAAATTAGAAAGAGGAATGATGCATGATCTAATTGACAATGATTTTGCATGAAATCTAAAATTAGAAAGTGGGTGTGTGAAACATGGAAATAGAAAGTGGAAAGATAAGGAAACATGGGAAGAGTGAGTGAAGGTAGGTGAGGGTGGAAGATAAAAAAAGGTGAGATGAGAGCAAATATAGAAAGTGTGTGTGGCATGTGAATCTAAATGGAAAGTGAAATGCTTACACTACATGCATCTCTAATGAATAAATCTAAAATGATTTGCATGACTCTCTAAACTAAGAATGCTTTCTAACTTTAAGAATCTAATATGCAAGATGTTTCTAAACTAATCCTAGAAACTAAGCAAAGGAAAATAGAAAGTCAAACATGGGTTTCTAAATTAGGAAAGTGCTAGAGCTAAGAATCTAGCATGCAGCTACTTTCTAAAATGGTTCTAAACTAATCCTAAAACATTCCTAACATATATGGAAAGATATTTGGAAAGCTACTAAAACTAAAACTCCAGAAAATCTAAGATCTAAGCATGGAATCTAAAATTAGAAACTACCTACTTCTAAAATGGGAAAGTGCATAAAAACAAGGAAACTAAGCAAGCTAAATGGAATGCTATACTAAAAATTAGATCTACAAAGTAAAAGCTAACCTAAAGAAACAATACTAACATGCAAATCTACCATGAATGCAACTAAGTTATTCTACAAAATAAGCTATGTATAAGAAACTGAAAAGACACATCCACCAAATTTTGGTGGAAAGCATTGAAAAATCTATACCTATATGCATGGAAGGCTTATTTAATTAGAAGGAAAAAAATGGTATGCATCTAAACTATTCTATGATGAAAGGATTTACTATGCTAAACATGGAATATACGCAAGGAAAAGTAAGAAACTATTATATAAAGCTAAGGGAAAACTACAAAAGGAAGTTTGTGTGTAAATCTACATGAATGCATGCTAGAAGAAGGTGAAAGGAAAAGATAGGATAGTAGAGAAAGTCAAAGAAAATAAGAAAGAAACAAGTTGGAACTTAGATTGAGAACCTACATCCAAAGGATTAGAACATGGAACCTTGAAAGGAGCTTGGGTGAGGATGATCTTCCTCCATCTATTTCTCATTTGACTTGGGAATGAGCTCAAGGGAGAATGAAAGATACTTAATATATTCAAAACACCTCTATTTATAGATTTCTAGTAGAGGCATTAAGGTAAGTCAATGGTTGAGATTAAGTCACTTAATTTGATTTTGAATCAATGGCTTGATGGGGGGTGTGGAATTCAAATATAGAAATGGGAGATGAGAATGGAAGTGAAGGGAAGGAAAAGAAGTAAGAAGACAAAAGTCTTTGATATGAAGGGAATGAATGCACAAAAGAAAGAATTAGAAAGGAAGACTAAAAAGATAACTTAAGAGGGAAGGGAAGGGGGCAAAACTAATTAGGAAAGTGGTTGTTGGGAGGGACGTTGCATGCATTTGAAAATAGGAAAGTAGGGTTGGAAGATAGAAGAAAATATAGAGGGAAAATAAGGAAAAATTAAGGAATGCATAGGAAAAAATTTGTGGACAAAAAGTGAAATGTATACAAATGTGCATGAATTTAAAATTTGCACCTTTTCACCCTCATTTGGGTTGGAGTTATACATAGGGTTTCTGGCTACTTTAACTTCAATAGTGACACCTAATAAAAATTTTGAATCTACAAAACTTAATCTATGGCATGTGTGACCCATAATATAGCTTGGTTACCAAAATTGCTCTTTCAGGGGTAAAATATGAAATTTTTGACATTTTTCTCATCTATACCCTGGACCTACAAAATAGTATAATTAACCCTAGTTAGTCATAACTAAGTGATTTTTGGCGCTAAAACCTTCTAAATATAAGAATATGTATGAAATATTTCAATACCATCACAAAAATGAGGAAGTACACTTGTTCCACATGAATCATATGAAGAAACCTCTAAAGAATCAAGGCCATTCAATCCAATACAACAACAAATGAAATTGAAGCTTAAGGAAGATTCACATATCATAAATGGATCCCATCCACTCAAGAGACGGTGAGCATGATCTAATGGCTACGAATGAAGCATTCAATAGATCAAAACCCAGCCACCTTGTTGAAACATTGCCCAAACCCTAAGGAGGATCTCAAATGCCCATCTTCATCTAATGGTCATACATCTTAAGGGCTTTTAAAAACAAATCACTTACACCCACTTGAATTTCGTACTCCTTTAGCACTCTCTAGTTTTGAAATCCCTAGATTCCCTCCATCTACTTTCTTATATTTTATCTTTTCTTGCATCTATTTCCCTTTTCACTTATTCCTTACCATTTTATTAGCTTATTTCTCTTTCTTTCCTTCTCATCACCATACATTTTCCACCAACTATCCCAAATGAGTAAAAGATGCCTCCCCCTTTTGGATAGACTTTCTAAATCCGCTCTACCTTTCTCCCTTCCCACCTAAGCTACCACTTTCATTCCTCTTTCCATTTCTTTCGTTTCCCCATGTTCCCTTCCTCCCTCATCCTTTCCTCTTCTTATTTATTTCCTTTTCCATCTTATTTCCTTCCTATTTCCATCCCACTCCCATATATAGAAGAAAAATACACCCCACTCATCTAGCGATTCATTTAAATATGATTAAGTGGCTTATATCATAACCATCCACTCTTAGGGCTTCCACTTCTTAAGCTCTCCAAATAAGAGGTGAGAAACATAAAAAGCTTTACTTTTTACCTTTACCTTGTACTTAAAATCAAAATCTAGGAGAAATAGAGGGAGAGAGATCACCTTTCTTAAAGCTCCCACAAGATGAAATTCATCCAATAGAGAATAGATAAGGAAGCTCTTCCATCCCCACTTCCATATCTTTATTTCTTTTCCCTCATGTTCTTCTTCTCCCATTATTCTATATTCCATTACATAACCCCCCTCTTCCCATCTCTCAATTATACCTTCTTCTTATCTACCTTTCTTGTCCATGCCTAGCCTTCCACCTTATATATTCTATCTTCCATGTTTCCTTCATCTTTTATCTTTCTTTGAGATTTGGGAATAAAGGAAAAGGAAGAAGAACTTCGAATTTTGGTCAAGGTTTCTTCCAATTTCTAAGCATGGTTGAGGATTTCATTTGGTTTGTGGCATGTTGGGTTAAGGAGATGAGAAAAGGTTGGTGGTAGATTAGTGTACTTTGGGTTGAATGTAAGTACATAGGTCCTTGTTGAGTGACACAATAAGAAGACTGTAAAGTAGAGTTCAAGCCCAAAAAAGGAGAGAAAATGTAAAGAGCCTTGTTGAGTGACACAACAAAGGATTCCTATAGTGGCCACTATGAGGTTTCTTTATTTTACTTATTTTTCTTGATTATAATCCTTGTAATTCAATCTTCATTAGTGAAAAATTTATTTATCTTTTTATAGTTAGTTTACTTTCTTTCCTTGCTTTATGTCTTAGTTTCCTTTAGTTTATTTCCTTGTTGGTTAGATTAGTTATTTAGTTCAAAGTTCTCCTTTTCTTTCCGTGTTGACTAGGTTAAAGTAAAGGAACTTTTCTCCTTTTCTTTCCTTGATGACTAGGTTAAAGTAAAAGAACTTACTTTTAATTAACTCTTATTTGAAAAGGAGTACTCATGGAATTAACCTGTATTCTCCAATTCTATACTCCAATAGAACCATGCACTTGCAGTACTTATTAAGACACATCAATGATAATAGATAAGGTATCAAATGAATTTAAACTTTCACATTCTAAATTTTCTAGGATAGGTGTTAGATTCAAAGTAGGTGGTTATTTAAGAAATGACACAAATATAAACTAAAAAAATGTAAGGGATCTTACTTAGGCTTTTGATGTAGAAGTGTCCATTAGAGGTGTTGTATCTAGTAAAGCATTCACTTCATCGATGGAGTTGTCTATGTTAAATCTAATATAAAATGAGATAAACAAGCCTCGAGAGGATTAGTGCTAAAGGATGGTAGGGATGAGTTATGCACTAGACTCTCTATCATGTTAACCTCAAAAGAATTTTTATAGTCTAAATGTTGTTGTCCACAAGGAAAAACATTTAGTTTGACTTTCATGTTATCAGGATGCAACTTCATTACACCATTTCTACAATTGATAAATGGCATTTGATGTGGCCAAGAACGATTGTCCCAAAATGACAAGAATTTGACTACCAAGGTCAAATACCAGTGAGGTATCTAAGACAAGAAAATCAACTTGAAATAAAAATTTATCAACCTATAACTAAACATCCTCAACCATGCCATGAGAAAATTTCACTAATCTATCTATCAACTAAAGTATGGTAGTATCCTATTTCATCTCAGCCAAACCTAATTGCACATAAATAGAGTATGACAATAGGTTAACACTTGACCCCAAATAATGTAATTTCCCTATCATTTTTGTGTTCTCCTATCACTCATGGGGTAGCCCATGATCCCTATACTTTTGTAGGTGAAGTTTTCTCTTTTGTGTGAAGAGATCTTTTGAAATCTTGCATAAGAAGCTATTTCCTTGATAGCATTGACTGATGAAATATTAATATTTACATGTTTAAAATGATTCATTGTCTCATTAAAATTTGTGACCTTTGTCATGTTCAGACATTGAGGACATGGAATCTTTCGAATAAAAGATGCCTTAGGACTAGGTTCAGAGGAAGTGGTGGGTTTCTAACACTTCTCTTTACTTCTTTTGAGTTAGTGTGGGCTTCTCATTCTCCACACATAGTTCTATTCCATTTCTAAGTCCACTAATTATCTATTTTCTTACCACTTCTTAAGGTAGTTATCGATTTAACCTATTCATAAAATATTTGTTCTTTTCATGATGTTGTGCCAATCTCATATTGGCCCTTAGGGTTATGTACTAATTGGCTAGGAAAGTTTCCCTTTTCCCCTTAGTAAGTGCAGTAGAAACTGAAGCTATTTCGTATTCTAGTTTGCAATAGATTGTGAGTGGACATGCAAAATTTTGTTTCGTATCATTTTGAAATTGAATTGAACATTGCATGGATAAATTAAGGGTCTCCTCTAAGGATGGCTTCCTCTATTATGGAGGAAACTGCTCTAAAGGTGGAGATTGCTGTGGAACTGGGACTTTGGGGAAAGTTTGAGTAGGAAGGTTCCCTATTGGACCTCCCTAATTATTATTCTTTGACCATGAAAATTTGGTATTCCTAGACCATCTACGATTTTAGGTATAGCATTGTGAGTTATTGCTAGGATTTTTGAACACATTTAATGCATTTGCAACTCAACAAGTTCTTTTGCTATCTTTTTTTATGTAAGATCAGGTGTTACAACAAATTCTCCTTTACTGACTAGTCGAAGATTCTTGCTCTGAGAAATATTCAAGAAAAACTAAGCGTGATGGGCATGATGTAGTAGGATGCATTGGACTAGAATATATGGACCATACCTTAGACTGATGTTGCATAGAAGATCCACTAGCCAACATGAAAGCATCTAACCCTTATACTATACTATCTTGTAAATTTTGTGGGCCAACATATCTATCTTACTATACAAATCTTGAGTGGCCCCTATTTCATATAAATCACCTTTTGTTTGAGGTAGTGAATTTCTTTTTGTCCTTATAGAATAATCATAGTGCTGGAAATTTTCAAATAGTGTCTCAAAGAAATTCCAGGCTCAACATCACTCTTTATCATGAATGCCCCACCATTAGTGGAATCTATCATATATCAATTTTGTAGCATCAAACCTTCATAGAAAAAATGTACTTGTTGCCTCTTCTCAAAGCCATGGTGAGGAAATTTGAGAAATGGATCCTTCCACCTTTCCCAGCATTCATAAAAATGTTCACGCCTCTTTATTGGAAATGATTTCCCTCTTGGGGGCATTGGTTTGGTGGACATGAAAGAATTTATTTAGGATTTTCCTAGATAATTACTCCCAAGAAGTGACATAACCTACTTCTAAAGAGATTAATTGGGCCTTCAATTTATCCTTTAAAGATAAGGGAATAGCCCTTATGGAATTAAATCATCCCAGAAGTTGTAGTACTTGAATATTGCAAAAATATCAAGGAATTCCTTGACATGGTGATAAGGGTCCTCTTTATCTAAACCACAGAATATAAGTATGACTTGGATAACTCCTAGTTTTAACTCAAAATGTTCTACATTAGTTGCAGGTAGCACTATACATGATGGTGAGTTAAATTGAATAGGAGTGGAGTAGTCTTTAAGTGGCTTGACTTCTACTACTTTGTTTTCCATTTCTATTGTAAAGTTATCTAGATCAAGATGATTTCATAACTCCTGCCTAGTAGCCCATTCAATTTTGGAATCCACAAGTTCTAAATTTGGGGTGAAAGATTGACGGTTGTGCATACACCAATGTGTGGCGCAATGGACTCAACTTTACATACAATGAAAGATATTCATTGTATACAATGAAGGAGTTCCTTTTTTCTTTTTTTTCTTACTGGAGAAAACTAAACTAAATGATGTAACCTATATGCAAAACAGATGCACATCCAAAGAAAACACAATTAATCTATCCTTAAGGCAAAATAAGCTTGAATTTCTTTATAGGAAGTAGCTTTTAGATTATACTAACCTATGTAGCTCCTCCTCACTTTCAAATTGGTCTCACTGCTGGTTAGTTAGATCCTAACTATATCAAATGCTTTATACCTTCCTTAATTAGCATAGGTAATTTGAGTAGTCAAGTATTGTTGGTAGAGCTAGTCATTTAAATACCAACAAAGTTGATTAGCTTCGGGCTATAAGAATGATAGTAATGCACCTTCTTTCAATATGGTTTTAGGAGCTCATGTACCATGGTAGATCTCTTCAAAGTGATTTTAAATTAATCTGCTCATGATAGTTGATGATTAACCTAGGTGGGCCAAGAGGTGGTGATGAAATCCACCCTTGATCTTGTTGAGGTAGCTGCCCGTTCTAATTAATTTTTCATTCCCATGGTAGTTCAATCAATTATAAAATCACCTTAAAGCAATAGACATGCTAAAATAATATAAGAAAAGTAGTCAACTATGCAACTTCCTATATGCTACTTAACAAAGGGTCTACGCCTTGGCAGAAAGGACATTATTACCTACGGTGTAGCTTTTAAAGTTACTTGCAAGTGCACAAATCAATGTAGTATTTTCACGCAAGAGAGGTTGATCCCATGAGGAATCTCATAGATTTTCAATGGTTTGGATTTTATTTAAATTCATTAACTTCAGCCACTGAGAAAGAGTTGTAGTTGAACTAGGAAGCTAAAGTACTCAAAATAGAAACATACATGGAATTAGAAGCTAAATTTAGAAAGGCAACTTACTAAAACCAAAATTAGAATGAAATTGAAAACTTATTGAACTAACATACATTCAAACTTAGAAATTACAGAAAGAAAACAATAGTAAACAACCAACTTATGACAATTAGTAAAAATGGAAACCTTTTTTATCTAGAATTAAAAGTAAGGGAAACTTACTAAAATTTAAACTAAGCAATTGGAATTGGAAACTTAACTAATTAATAGTAAATAAATATAGAAACTACATAGAAGTAGAAATATTCAAATTAGGAAATTAAACTTAAGGAAACTACCTAAAAAAGAAACTTTTCTTATTTAGAACTTTCCTAAACTAAAACTTACCAAAAATAGAACTTTCTAAAATTAAAAAAAGAAAGTTTATAATCCAAAAGAAACTTGAAAACAACCATTTTAGCCACTACAACACAAGATTTAACAACTAACTTAACCAAGAATCCAAAAGGAATGGGATTTAGAACCATCCACATGGTTTTTGGACAGTGGCATAATTCTGGAGCACTAAAGATAGTGAAATTTAAAGAATCTACAATTTGTTACTATGAAAAATAACTACTGATCTCATAAAAAAACACAAAATCCTAAATGGGTACTTAATAATTTAGGAAAATAAGATGTTTTGATAGCTGGAATTAAAGCAAGAAATTAAGAAAAAAACCAATTTTCAGATTTTGGTACTTAAGAACAATAAATAAATCTTGCATTAGAAAGCTATTTAAACTATAAATTTTATGCAAGGAAAAAATCCATGTCCAAAGTATATTGATAAAAGAAACATTTCATAATAATAAACCTCAATGAAATTTATTGAACCACCTCCAAATTACAACAAAAAGTAGATGCATAATACATCTTCTAAAGTTGCAAATTGTGTCCAATTCCTATGCATAAAACCTAATCAAAACTATAATAAAATTGAAATTTAAAGCTCACAAAATAAATTATGATGACATACAAATAAATCCTAGAATGTAATTCAAGAGAAAAGAAATCTAAGTGGTTGAACTAAGGAAAAATGGCCAAAACTAAGGGAAAAAGAGGGTAGAAAACATGCAATTCAAGTGGGAAAATGAAGGATTTAAGCTAGCTCTTCTCTTCGATATCACTACCAGAGATGAGTTAACTTAACACTGGAGTGAATAATAAAGAAAACAAGTAGAATTGAGGTAAAGAAGAAAGGAGAAAGCTAGATGGAAAGAAATTTGCAAAACTAGAAAGCAAAACAATCGAAATTAAGCAATGAAAACTAAAGTAAAGTAAGCAAACTACTAACCTGAATTGGAGAGAAAATAACCAAGATATTAATTAAAAATCCAAAGGGAGAGAAGCATCTAATAAATCCCAAAGTCCTACCACAAATAATACTAAAGGAAAGCTTGATTTCAACATATGTCACCCACCTCTACTTAGAAAATTCGTATGGAATATGGGGCTACATGTAGATGAGTTGTTTCCTATCTTAGGAAGGGCTGAAAACATAAGTAAAGTGGCCCTAGGGTTAGGGTATTGAATGACAATGGTTAGGTGAAAGATAAATTAGCAATATAATATCATAAACATGAGATAAGAGAGATAGGAAGCATGGCTGGCTGGTTTCTAATTTTATAAAGGATATAGGTGTCTTTTTCCTAGAAGCAAAAGGAAGCTCTTTCCCTTCTAATTTTGTGATGTTTGGTTGATGAAAAGTCAAGGAAATAGGTTGGGAATAAGGCCTAGGAAATATTTGGAAAGATCTATGATTTTGAAGTTGCTTTAATTGAAGTATTTGAGGAAACCTTTGATCACCAAATAGGAAAGGGGGGTGAGGTGGGGAAAACTGATTGGCTAAGTGGTTTCCTTAGAAGTGGGGATTTGTTGGATGGTTTAGACAGGAGTTTAGGAAGGTGGAGAAGTCTTAAAAATGTTAGACTCTTGAATGGTAAGTGAAATTCGTAGTGATATTTGGTGGTGAGGTAGAAAGTGAGGAAAAAGTGGGAAAATTTTGGAAAACATCAAAAATAGAAGGGTCTCATCCTATTGGTTCACATGCAACTTATCCTAATAAGATTTTACTTAAATTCCTTCAAAATATTCCTTAAAACCTCATAGATAATCCTTTTTGATTTTCCTCCAATCCTAGCCTTCCATTTAGCTTAGCTTAATGGCTTTGATAGCTAACTTTAAGGGCTCCATTAGCTAAGCTTAATGACTAGCTTAGATGGCTCTCTTAGCTTGGCTTCATGGCTCCATCCCTTGGTTTAAGTAGCTTAGGTTTGGTTTGACTTCCTTAGCTTGTCACCTTCTCTCATGGTTTATGTGGCTAAGGTGGCTTGAATGGTTCCCATGCAAAAGGTGGTGGAAATGCATTGCTTGCTTCATGGGTCTGCTTTGGCCCCCTTTAGCTCCCTTGATTGCATCCATTTCTTATCTTAAAGATAATCTTAACTTTTGGTTTCATGATAAAGTGATGATTTTGAGGATCTTTGGATCTTGGTCTTTAATGTTCAGCTAGATCGATCTTGGTCATAGAATTACCATCTCGCTTCCTACAAAAGTGAAAATTCTAATTAAATCCTAAACTATGATTAATCATGTACTTACCTTAGATTAGCTTTTGAACCTACAAAATGACAAACTTTTAACTCATTAGGTCAAAAAATGCATGTGTTATAAATTTGGGTCTAAAAATCCTAATTTACCCCTATAAGTTATAACACATAAATAACTAATTGAATTGTTTTTATGTAAATTTAGACACTTACCACTTCCCTGAACTAGCATTTTTCTAATCTCGAGCAAAACATACAAAAAATTATTTTACAAAAACCAACACAAAGTGCCACTTTTATAAGTACTCATGACTACATTTAGCACATGCTACAAGCCCTTGAAGTCCTAGGTTACCCCTAGTGGATGAGTTAAGCCTTGTGATTGTTTGTAGTGAATATACCCACAAAATTCTCTAAGGTTGAGTCCCCTGTTTTATCTTAGAGAATCCTCATTTATCAGCACTCTATTAGTTTTTGACAATTTAATGAAGAGGATTGATAATTTTACAAATCATACACATACTCAAGACATTTTTCATTCTAGTTATTTCTCGGAGTGTATGTGTTTGTATAGCCACATAAGTCCTAACATCTAATTAGATATGATTAAATTCCATCAAACTCTAAGATAAGGAGCTAAACATATTTCTCTCATTATGTGACCAAATCCAACATGCTAATGGTTCATATAAATATTTAAATGCTAAAGAGACAAAGGAAAGTAATCCTTAAGAGTGGATGTTATCATTAAGAATAGTAGGAGTAGTCTACCTTATTTTCTTCTTTTTATATCCTCTTTAAGGCTATTTTCCACCTAAGATCCACAGGTGTTCAAATAGGATGAAATGTAGGCTTAGGACAGGCTTAGAAAAGAAGGGTATAAGGATTTGAAAGGTTTAAAATTGAGTAGAGCTCTTATTTTTTATTATTGGATAATTGTTCTTTGATTAAAGTGATTTTTTTTTTTTTTACTCCTATCTTTCTTTCTTCAACTTTTCTATTTCTGATTTACTTTCTTTCACTTTCTTTTTCTGATAATACTTTTCTGTTTTTATTTTTCTTCACTCTTCTTTTTCTTTTGACTTCTTTGACAGAAATACTTTTGAACTTTCCCACTAACTCTACTCATTTTGAAAATGGATAATGGATGTTTATTTTACTGGTTTATTTTGGTTTAAGGTGTTGGGCTTAAGAAAGAAACACTTAATAGTAAGCTCAAAGGGCTAACTAGTGGTATTAAATATAGCGGGCAAGCTTTATGTCTCTAGGCTAAACAAGGATGGCTATATCATTTCCTAAGTTTTTAAAGCCTATTAGATTTAATAATTTTTTTGGAAAGAAATCTATTACTCTGATTTATTCTTAATAGTTAACCAAAATAAGGATAACAAGATCACACTAAATTATGTACACATAAGAAACTATGAAATTACTTATAGCTCTTTAAAGGAAGATAGTCTTTAAACTCACTAGGTATAATAACCCCAACTTTTGTAATTGATTGAGAAAATCAATAAAGTTTGAGTTTCAGAAATTTCGGGTTGAAATATTAGGGTTATTTAGAATATACATCTTATAAAAGTATAATAAAATAATAAGACATGTACAATTAAAATTAAACTTAGCAAACCCTTCAGAATGACTATAAGCACGACAAATTCTGAATTCGGATGAAAAATCCTTAATTTTCTTCATTTCTTAGACAAAAGGGTAAAATAGTAATTTTACCCAAAAATCAAAATTTGAGACATCAAAATTTAGAATGTACTGAGAAATACAAATCCAACGTCACTAAGTATGCTCAATTCCGAGATCATGGGAATAAATCCTAATTTTTTTATATATAAAGGGCAAAATGGTCTTCTTACACCATGTGGGGCCCACAAGGGACCCAAAAATGAATCCTATGGCTATCCCACGTGAAATCATGGGTCAAACCATACTAGCTGGTCTTGGGGAAGTAGGTGGAGGATGGGAGAATCCAATGCTTATTTAATAATAAAAAATTTACCATCATTAATGCATATCATCATGAAAGAAGACCAAAATGCCTATAAATACAACCCCAAAAATCCTTCAAAAATACTCCTAAAATTCTCACGAAATTTTTTTCACTCTCCCTAAAAAATTAGACTTAGATCCCTCCCCAAAAACCCAAAAATCCCAAGAGATCTCTCTCTTTTCAATTTCTTTTTCTTTTTAGATCGGAACAAGAGACCTAAAATCAATAAGGCACTATGCTCCAGATCTAATATCATCAATTCCACCGTCCAAAACTTCCCACCATATCTTAGCTACAATACCCCCAAATCAATTTCAAGATCCAACGATTCAAACAACAATAATTTGCAAGAAAATTGGATCTTGGGCCATATCTTCATCAAAGGGTATTTCTTTTAAATTGGACACATAAACAACATTTTTTCTCCAATCAGGTAGTGTGAATACTTTCTATAGATGTTTACTACTGGTTTATGTAATTTTTAGTTTACTATAATTTATTTTGGTAATAAAAAGGTAAAAATAAAGTAAATACCAGAACCCTTAATTCAGGATGATGGAGTGCTCAGATGAAAATCCTAACTGTACCAATAGATCCAGAAAATTCCAAAACCACTAGGGTAGAAGTTTCACAATGATCGAAGACGTTTTGAGCCCTCAATTAAGAAAGGATTTATTGGACGGTCTAGAATGGACTATCCGATCTCTGGATCTAATAGCGCCCAAGATGCACGAGTGAAGCAGTGTTAAAAACATAGCACGCAGAAATGTTCTGTGCGCATGCTACGCATGGGACGTTGTCCCAAGCGGGATGACGGCGCATCCGTCAAACCAACGAGCGGACGTGCCCGACGAGCATCCCATTTGCGGGCACGCGGACCACAAGCGTCCCTCTCGTCCAATCCGCGTTTGTGGAAGTCCTAGACAGGCGCTTCCATCACGCTCGTCCAGTCCGCGTTGGTGGAAGTCCCAGACAGGCGCTTCCATCACGCCTTTGTGGCGGACGCGCGTGACGAGCGGGAGTGTTTCCCCCGGCTTGGTTTTTCGCCCGAAAGATCTAGGCCGTCCGTTCCTTGGGACCAAATCAAATCTAAGCCCTAGAAAGGACTGTGAACTTTCAGATCAAATTCCGAAGCCATTTGAACTCCAAATTAAGATCGGAAAGAAGCTCTGGAAATCTTGAAACCTCTATTTTCTGATGAAATGATAAAATGGACATAATATTCAATAAAAATTTCTATATTAAAGAAACAAGTTTTCAATTACCTAGATCTTCAAGATCTGAGATGATCAAATCTTGAAAATATGTTTTAATAATGATATACTATTGAAATAAAGTGATATCTATGGTTTATTTGAAAATATCTGAGATATATTAAGGGATCTACCCATTATGGTAGAAAAACCCTAAAACTACAAAGGGACCTACTTGATCAATGAGATCAAGTGTGATAAGATCCTTGGGATGGATAAAATGAATGTTGATATAATGAAATCTAAGAAATCATGGATGGATTATGACAAAAATGGATCAATATGATCTTTGGACCTTAATAAAGAAAATCTCCTAAATATAACTAATACCCTTAATCAAAGGAAAAGATCTAAGATCTAATGGTTGGATCATAAGTAAAGGTTTCTAAAAATGTTAATGTAATTAGTTTCATTTTATATAATAGCATTTTAAATATGATTATGTTATAAAGCATGCTAGTATAACATTTAGACTTTAGCATGATATGTGATTTCTTTGTTATCATAAGGTGCTAGATTTAATTATCTTAGGGGCACTTTAGTATGATTTCATGCCATTCTAACTTAGGACCATGCTAGAATTTCATATAAGTTTATACTATAGTATGAGATTATACCTTCAGTCCATGTTAGTTTAAACTAAGTTATTAAGGTATATTAGTTGGAAATCATGTTAGAGTAATTTTAAGTACCTTGCCTCATTATCATTAAGTGTAAATTATGTAGTTTTATGCTTTCAATTTATAATTCATTTATTGTTAAATGTTATTAGTAGATCTACTTGTTATGAGATAAAGAGCATAAAACATCAAAAATGTAATCTAATGAGAAAGTAGAGTTTCATGACACAAATAAGAATGGAGTACTTTGGACTTAATTAGTAAGGGCTATAGTTGGTAGGACAATATAAGGATTATCAAATCCTTGGCCCAAACTAGGAGAAGAATAATAAACCCCATGAATGACATTGTAAATATTCATGGACTTAATTAAAATCCATTAGAAAGAGTACTTAGGGTAAACATGCTTATAGGAGCCTTATGAAAGGTTGAGCTATGGTCATTCTAGTGAATGATGAACATAGTAGTTAAGGGGGTTATCTAATAGAGCCTCACTCTTCCCCTACCTTCCATTAATGTTTGTGAGGTCTAAATGCCTCCTTACATGAGGATTGAAGTAACTAGTTTGTGTTCAACCATTTAGCTAGTAAGCCTTAGCCAATTGGAAATAAGAGGAGCAGTCTAGATTTAGGCTTAAATAAGTTACCTTCAACCAAAACATTAATTGGTTGAATAATAATAATAAGAGCATAAAAGGTCAGCAAATTACCTAACTTTAATAAAAACAGTAAGTAAGATATGGATGATCAAACAAGATCCATTAGATCTTGGATGATCAAGAACAATAAGAATAAGAATACTATATTATACTTAGTATGCATGTTTATTAGTATGCTTGTTATAGTTCATTAGATTAGATAATCCAAACTCTTGATCAAAGATGATTCAAGGAAGAAAACCAAGATCATCCTCCTTAGGGATGATCCAATAACTGAACTTAGATCAAAGAAGAACTAGATGATAGAAGATCTAGGACCTTGATCTTTATCAACATGTGTAGATTGTCAATCAATGGATCTATGAAAGATCAAGATCAAGGAGATGGACACACAAAGACTTAGAGATAGAAACATACTTAGATATGAATGATCTAAAGATCATTCTAAACATTAGATCTAGTGATCAATAGGATTGTTCAAATTTATATATTGACAATATGTATGGATGTACAGATCACATACATCAGTTAGGATCATGGAAGATTTGGGAAAAGAGATCACTCCTTGAAGGTAGGAGGATTTGATGAATGCATTTACATGGGATATACATGATTGAACTCATGATCTTATGTTGACAAGAGTAATGTTAATACTTGTATTAAGTCTCTTGAAAACCTTATGATCCAACCAAACACATATAAGATGGTTAAGGACTAGACTATAAGTGAATTAGGAAACTAGAAAATATTTCAGCCCTAAGTAAACAAACATATGGTTTGATATATATGAAATCTATTTTACATAAACGCTTGGAGGCTTGTGAGTTTGTTTTAATTGGCATAAGCCTAGGGGGATGCTAGTGCTGGAGGAGTTATAAGGGTTTGGCCACTTGCTCCTTGAAATTTGATGATATGATAATACCTTGCCCAATGAGAGGCTAAAAGTCGAGTGGTGGCAATTATGGGAAGGCCACCACTGTGAAAGTCGTGTCCCCCCATATGGGCAGTGACATAATATTTTCCACCGTGGTATCAGTGGTAAACAGAGAAATTATCCGAGCGTCCTAGTACAGATCAGACTGTAGCATGGCAACCTTTTGATTATTTTGCACTATGATGCATATGAGAATAGGCATATTGAAATGCCTTATATTGTAGCATAATGAAATGCTAGGTAATTGTATATTACCAATATTTCCCAAGAAGAGAAATTCCCAGTATAAGATTAGCTGTAATACTAAATTCTCATAATGAAGAGAATTGATCAGCTAAGTTGGGAATGATATTTGACTACTTTCATAAATTTAATTGATTTACCCATGTATAGTATGTACGTATATGGATGTACATAACTTACAAAGTTAAGAGTAGAGACATGAATATGTTTAGGGATAATGGGATTATGAGGTATTGGAATTACATTGTCAATTATTATGCTTCTTGAATCCCCTACCAAGCATTGCTTGCTGAGATATTGTAAATGTTGCAATATCTCAGATACAGGGAAGGAGAGTTAGGAGTTGAAGACGATAGAAGACTTGGAGAATAATCTTCAAGGTATACCCTTGAAGACATGTATTTTTCTTTATTGAGAGTTTTATTGTATGGTGACCTTGAGTTTTGGATTAAGTAATTTGGACAAGTATTGTAATGGATTTGGCTCTACTGTGAACCACTGGATGGATCCTGGAATTTAATAAAAGTATATTCCTTCAATGGAATTTTATTTTGTACACAAATTGTGCTTATGTTATGTATGAAGTGGTGTTGCAATATCTCAGATACAGGGAAGGAGAGTTAGGAGTTGAAGACGATAGAAGACTTGAAGAGAATAATCTTCAAGGTATACCCTTGAAGACATGTATTTTTCTTTGTTGAGAGTTTTATTGTATGGTGAGCTTGAGTTTTGGATTAAGTAATTTGGACAAGTATTGTAATGGATTTGGCTCTACTGTGAACCACTGGATGGATCCTGGAATTTAATAAAAGTATATTCCTTCAATGGAATTTTATTTTGTACACAAATTGTACTTATGTTGTGTATGAAGTGGTGACTTGGGTTTTCAAAACAAGTTCTAAAGAAAAGAATTTCCATTGCTTTGTTTTGCGAAAAAAATTTACACTATTAAGGGCCCTACCTTTCAAAATACATTATAAAACATGTTACGAAAGCTCGGGTCGTCACACTAGGTTATAAGTCTCCATTAATTTTCCTCAGGGTCTTTATGTCATACGTCTCTATTAGTCTTAACTATTTGTAATTATTTTTCAAGAATTAACCTTCATAAAATGCTTCATCACCTAAATAATGTGCAAAACTAACCATATATACTCCCATTAAGAGGTGAAAACAATGACTTACTAAGTCTGAAAATCCAATTCTCATCATAATAAGGGAACTCTTCCAAAAATAATTTTTTTTAAAAACTCAAGAAAATAAATTATCACTATATGCATCTACACCCCCCCCCAACATGAATGAAACATTGTCCCCAATGTTTGAAAACATAGGAACATATATGGAAAGATGTAGAAGATGGAGTTGCCTCCCAATAAGCACTAAGTTTAACATCTTCAGCCAAGCATTAAAAATTACAAATGCAATGTGTAAGATAGACTTCTAGTGGATTGAAGTTAGACAATGGTAGAAGAACTCAAATTAAATCTTCAATCATGTTGCAAGAGTCATCAAGATTGAATTGGTGATGGTTTGCATTGAAAACTTTTAACTCAAATTTCATGTAGCCAAAGGATAATTGCAATACACCATTTCAACAATTTATTATTGCATTAGAAATCACTAAAAATGGACGTCCAAGAATTACTAGGATCTGACAATTGAAACAAGGATAACGAGATATACTAAATTTTGTGAACATAAGAAACTGTGAAATTATTTATAACTCTCTGAAGGAAGATAGTCTATAAACTCACTTAGTTATAAGTCTCCATTGATTTTCGTCAAGGTCTTTAAGTCATACGTCTCTATTAGTCTTAACTATATGTAATTATTTTTCAAGAATTAACCTTCATAAAATGCTTCAACACCTAAATAATATGTAGAACTAACCATATACACTCCCATTAAGAGGTGAAAATAGTGACTTACTAAGTTTGAAAATCCAATTCTCATCATAATAAGGGAACTCTTCCAAAAAACTATTTTTTTGAAAAACTCAAGAAAATAAAATATCTCTATATGCATCTACACCCCCCCAACCTGAATGAAAAGATTGTCCCCAAGCAAAAAATATACTTTATATCATTGAGTAATGGAATATTTATTTGCACACGTTTAAATACTTCCATTATCTCATTGAAATTTGTTGCTTTCTTAGTCTTGTTGAGTAGTTGAGGGAATGACTTTGGGCACACAGGGTGCCTCCACTGTAGGCTTAGATGGAGTAGGAGATTTCTGTCTAATCCCTTTCTCCAATGTTTTGTCCTTTTCATTCTCCTCTTCCTTTTCCTTAGTCCACGCTACTTTGTTATCGAGGGCCACTCCTAAGGGTTTCCATAGACTTGACTTGCTTATGGGGTCTATGTGAACTAGACCTTATTTCTAATTGACTGTTTGGGATAGGTTGACTGGGAAACCTTCCTTTTCCCTTTCACTCAAAGATGCCCACAATTGAACCACTTATCTCTCCAACCTGGCTATATTTTGTTGAATCTCATTATGGGTTTGGGATAAAGCTTTACTTTTTCATCAATTTTTTTCATGATATATTGTTTATTATCCTCCATTGATTTTTTTGTGTTTGTGAGGATAGTTGAAAACTTGGTGGTTGTTGTGAAGTGAAAAGCCTAGGGAAGGTTCTTAGATGTACCTCCCTAGTAAGTATTCTTAGACCATGATAAATTGTGATTTTTAGCCCATACTAGATTATAGGTATCAAAATATGAGTTGTTGTTGCTAGGATTGTGATATGCACCAAGAGCATTCTCTTGTTCTAAAAGATATTCAAGGTATACTTTATTTGATGGACAAGTTGAAGTTAGATGGGCTAGACCAAAATAAGTAGCACATTCCTTTTGTCAAGGTATATTAGATAAAGTAGTTGCCACAAAAGTTTCAAACATATAGGATAGACATGTATGTACTCCTAACTCATATAGATTCCCTTCCTTTATAGGCTGGTTGTTTCTCTCTCTTCTATTTGAATAATTCCATTCCTATGAATTATCTGCCAATGTCTGAAAGAACTCCCAGGCTTCTCTTTCATCTTTTAGCATGAGGGCCCATTCCTACGAATTATCTGCTAATGTCTGAAAGAACTCCCAAGCTTCTCTTTCATCTTTTAGCATGAGGGCCCATTCCTACGAATTATCTGCCAATGTCTGAAAGAACTCCCAGGCTTCTCTTTCATCTTTTAGCATGAGGACCCCTCTATTCATGGCATCTATCATTTGTCTATTTTGAGGCATTAATAGCTCAAATAAGTATTGAACCTACTACCATTTCTCAAATCCATGACGAAGGCATTTTTGTAGCAATTCATTCCATCATTCTCAACACTCATAATATTGTTCATCACCCTTTGATGGAAATTAATAATTTCTCGATGAAGGGCATTTGTTTTGTGAATGGGGAAGAATTTGTTCAAAAACTTCCAAGGCAATTGGTCCCGTGTATTAATGAAATCTACCTCCAAGGAATTGAGACATGAGTTGGCTTTATCCTTGATTGAGAATGGGAATAGACTAAGCCTAATAGAATCATCCAAAAAATTTCAGAACCTAATTATGGCCAAATATCAAGGAACTCCTTGACATGTAGGTAAGGGTCTTCTCAATCTCAACCATAAAAATTGGAGAATAATTGGATTACTCCCAGCTTTAACTCGAACTAGTATGCATTTACTGAGGGTAGAGCTATGCATGATGAGGTGTTGAGTTAGAGTGGCACATAAAAATCTTTAATAGATTTGAGCTCAACTTCTGTTGGTGGTTCTAGTGGTTTGGCCATGGGGATAAAAACTTGGTTTCTTTCCCCATGTCTAAGGTTGCGTTCAATCTCTTAGCCTATAGGTGCTAACTCTAAGTTCTAAGATAGACACCTTGCATAAACTATCCTAATCTAAATGTCCTAATCTATATGTTAACTCTAACTCTATGCAATGCATAATCAAATTCAAGTATCCGCTAATGGAGCAGTGTCTTGATTATCTTTTCTTAGTGCATAGGTGGTAGCTTCTTAGACCTAGATATAGACAACTCGTCCTTTTGTCCAGAGTTGACTACTGAATATCGATTAGGTTTTGCTCAAAAGTGGTTAATACAATCCTTATGTTAGAAAGTGTTTAGACCTCAACTAATGTCAAAAGAAGGCATGGGAAAATCACTTGGATTTTAAAACACCACTATAACCACGGTGTTCAAAAGCCACTAGAGTGACAATAAATCATGTCCTTCTAAAAAGGGTCTTACGAGCTCGATACCCTAAGTCTCTTTCCACTTGATTTTAAAATTAAAGTTCAAGGGTTGGGATTGTGACATACATGGTTGTTGATTGATTCCATGGGGGCCAAGGAGCTGGTGATGAAATCCAGTCCTTATCTTATAAGGGTTCTGGTGGGTCCCTTACTAGCATTAATTCCATTCCACCATAAAGCTGTAAATATGCAATGCAAAATAAAAAATATAAACTAATACAATCTATGTGCTATCCAACCAAGGTTAGCTAGGTGCTCTCTAATGCAACAACCCTAAATAAAGAGGCAATAAGTAAAATGAATTATCCTAATCTATATGAATTACACTACCAACCAAATGCAAATTACACTAAATGCAACATAAACTAAGAAAATAAAAAGAGAGGGATACTTACGTGGGTTTCTGATAAAGATCAAGTGTGGGCCTCCATAGCACACACTTGTCCTATTTTAATACAACTCATTTAAAATTCAAATTGAAATTGCTAGTTATAATGAGCCTCACTGTGATGACCTGGGTATTTTTAACACATTTTGTAATACATTTTTCATAGGCAAGGCCCTTAGTAGTAAAAAAATTTCTCAAAACAAAGCAATGGAAATTCTTTTCTTTAGAACTTGTTTTGAAAAACTCAAGTCATCACTTCATACATAACACAAGTAGAATTTTTATACAAGATAAAATTCCATTAAAGGAATATACTTTTATTAAATTTTAGAATCCATCTAGTTTTTCACAGTACAGCCCAAGTATCAGTACAATACTTGTCCAAATTACATAATCCAAATTTCAAAGCTCACCATACAATAAAAACTCTCAATACAATGCAATGCTCTCAATTAAAAATACATGTCTTCAAGGGATATACCCTGATTGATTATTCTTCTAAGTCTTCTTAGGTCTTGAGCTCCTAATTCTCCTTCTCTGTATCTGAGACATTGTAAACATTGAAACATTTACAATATCTCAACAAGCTATGCTTGGTAGGGGATTCAAGAAGCATAATAATTTAAAAATATAATCCTACTACTTCATAAACCCATTATTCATACTCATGGATCAATCTCTTTACTTTATCATATATGTAGATCCTTACACATACATACTATATACTTTGTGTGTGTGTGTGTGTGTGTGTATATGGTCAAAATTGTGAAAAATAGTTAATATCTCAAAACATAATCATACCTAGTTTATACAAGCTTGATTACATGTTTTTGCATGGAGAAATTATAGGAGAAAAATGAAAAAAAAAATAAAAATGTAAGGGTGAAGTGTTAAAATGAGAAACATGGTTTATCCTACATCAAAGGCCTTTATGGAGATTTTAAGGCCAATAGATATCTTGCATCAAAGGTAACCTAGAAGACCAATAAGAAAATATTTAAAGTGAGGATGGACCAATGAGAAAGAACACTAGAAGGAAGACCAAACTAGAACCCTATTGGTGGAGACTTTTTGATAGGTTGCCCACCTAAATTTTAGGAGAAAAATGTCCCACTCCAAGGGAAAGATGTACACTTCTCCTTCAAGCTCATTGGCTGAAGAAAAAAATGGTGGGCCAGGAGAAAAATAAGAAGGATACCTCAAATAGATAAAGAAATATCAATGGAATCTAAGCCACCCATTTTAGGTCACGTCAATCCAATAGCGTAGAGAAAAAGCTACAAAAAAGATCTTTTTGGACAAGGAAACCTTGATAGAATCTTGTCCATTCAAGTCAAGGTTCAACATTATCCTGAGGTGAGGATAAAATGTGAGAAAATATGTATTAATTAGTGAGATTAGAATGACAAAATAAGAAGAAAGACTTGGACATTTTTCTAAGGGGAGTGAAAATGTGATTTACAAAGTGGGAAAAATATGGGATGAGAAGGAAAGAAAAATAAAGGGGAATCAAGCCAATAGAGGTTTTTCTAAGAGGATTATTTTCTATGAGAACAAGATAGAAGAGAAATAGATTCTATCCCAATCTAGGATGAAAGCCATAGAAATTTATAAATAACTAGGGGGTGGCATCCAACACATAGAGAAATTGGAGTGAGTTTCCAGGCTTCCAAGGGAAAAACGTCCTAACTAGAAGATGAACAAGGATCTTGGGCTCTCTCGATAAGAAGAGAAGAAAAGTTCCTAAGGTTAATGGGTGTATTCTGTGGAGAAAAGGTGAGTTTCCTTGGGTTTTCTTTCATTTATTCTTCCATTACACATGAGCCTTCCATCATTTTCATTTCATCCTTTTAATACAACACTCATACCTAATTTTCTAACCATAACATATCCATCCCATACCTTGCATCAGCAGAAAATATCATCCCAAAATTCTTCGCCTAAGTCCTTCTATCCATCGCCTATTCCTTACTCTCACTTTCACACCTAGTTTTACCCCTTTCCATTGCTTTATTTTATAAATTTTTACACAGATCAAATCACCTTGAAATTTTTTATCCAACCATTTCATCCTATATCTTATTATCTCACAAAATTTTAGAAAAAATTTCCATTTCACCCTATTTCTTTCCATCATCCATTTTTGCACCCAAGTATAAAATCTTTTACACACCCTTTTCGTGTCTATCTTGTTAGATTTTTTATAAAATTTTCCACTTATTATCTACACTTTATTTTTATGACCCTATATCTTCATCCTATCTTCTATCATACCATATAATTTTCTCACCAACATCAGATAAAAAACATGCCTTTTTCTTAGCCTTCTTCTTTCTTACTTTACACGCATAATTCCTTGGATTTACACACCCATTATTTGGGACTTTTTAGTGTAAAAGTTCTCCTTTTGGTTATGGCTGTTGGAAAACATTCTATAACCTCATTTAAAGACACAATAAGAGTAAGGTTCTTTTTATAGGAAGAAAGAATGGTGGTAATGTGTGAAAGAAAGATTGAAGTGATTTTTAACAAGTGACATGACAACAACAATTCGGAGAATTCTTTCCTCATCATAGGAACTTACTTTTATTTAATTTAATTTTTTATATTTAACCATTACAATATTTTATTTTAATTAATATTTTTTAGATATTTTGTTTCATTTTTTGTAGGTCAATTGAATTTTTAATTAGTTACTCGAATTGTTAATTTTGTGTAATCATTTAATCAATGATGTAGAATAATTGTTAGTTTTGAATTTTTAGTAATTTAATTTCTGAGTATGAGTAGGAAAATTTTATTTTCTAAGGTTATAATGAATTTATGATGTAATTGCATAAATTTTTTATTAAGTAAAACTTGGAATAAAAATTGTGCTTAGTATTATTTTAAGAAAATTAACACTAATTCATATAGTTAATGATTTCTACATAGGTTTTATCATATACTTCCTATGCTTGAGATATTAATTACATTGGATTAGTAAAGATTGGTATATGAAAGATTCTAATAGACTATGCCCTAAAAATATAGGTTATCTACATTAATTCTTTAAAATAAGAAAATACTTGAATTAGAGCTCTAAGAAAAATACTAATTGAATTGCAAAAATTTCAAATTCTTCCAAATAGGCTCATTTGATTGCATTCTCATGAATTCTATACCCTAGGATTTTTTTACTTGTGATTTTCATAATTATTAGAAATAATTCTTTATTTTTAGTCATTTTTAAAATTAAAATTTCTAAAATCTAAAGTCATCATGGGATTGACCCATCTTTGACTAGTCTATGCTATAGTGTACCCTATTTGACCTTATAGCTTGAAACATTTAAACATTTAAAAAGTTAATTGATATCAATTATCAAGTAATTATAGCTTTCATTGTGAATAACTTTCACTTCACGTGAAATAGGCAAGTGAAAGATAATATAGTTTGAATGTATCATTCAATAGATGTAAGATAAATGAGTTGGCCAATGATAGATCAATCTTTGGAATTACAACTATTAAAATCTTTCCATATTTAGAAATTAATTCAATCTTCTCCTTGCAAAGCAAAGTCAAAACCTTCTTGTGGATTTGGGTAGAAGAAAGACTCCTCACTTGGAATCTTACTTATTAAGGCCTAAATGTGTTTAGCCTTGGATGTCCATTCTATCTTATTGAGGAGGATAAAACTTCCATGTCATTTTCTCTTGTACTTATATCCCTTCTCTTTGGATTCATCATTGTAGTGAGGATTCCATTGTAATTTATTTAGTTGTAATTCATTTAAAAGGGGTTCTAATAATGCAAGTCAAGGGTGAAAAATCATTACTTGGAAGAAGAGGTGGTATGTACATGGTTTAGCCCTTGTATTAAAAGATTTTATCTAGGACCCCACTGTAAGCCATCCTAACTCCTTAAATTTTCTAGATTAGGGTTTACAAGTTCAATTAGTTTTACATATCTGAATGGTAGTTTAATATCATATAGCCTACATTCATAATTTAATTGTTACATTTTAATTAAGACTATTGCATTAGTTGTACCTGCTTATCAAAGGGATAGCCTAAGCTTGGGTATAACTACTAGACATAGTTAGTTTAGGTTATAGGGTACCATTTGTTGAGGCTTAGACCCTTTGTTAATTAGCATATAGGTAGTTGCATTAGTTTCTTGCTTTCTTGCTTATTTAGGACACATTTATTACTTTAAGGTAATATATATATGTTGATTGAACTGCAATGAGAATGATAAATTAATTATTAAACTCAATCACCCTTATAAGATCAAGGGTGGATTTCATCACCACATAGGTTAATCATCACTTGATATGCACTTCAACCTTCTATAATTAATTTAAAATAGATTAGAAGAGACCTATAGCTGCTCGTAAGCCCCTCTTGTATGGAGGCCAATTAGTGTTACTCCAATACCCTTGAGTTAATCAACTGTATTGGTATTTAAATCACTAGCTCTAACAACACACTCAATGCCTGAAATCACCTACTACTAATTGGGGAGGGTTTGAAGTAGTTAATTACATTAGGATCTAACTAGTAAGTAGTAAGACAAGTCTAAAAGAGAGGAGCTATTTAGGTTAGCATTATCTAATAGCCACTCTCTTATAAAAATTCAAGAAAAGAATTATAGCTTGTTTGCCTTAGGTTAGATTTATTATGTGTCCTAGGATGTGCATCATTTTTTACTATTGGTTGCATCATTTAGTTTAGCTTTCCCCAGTCTAGTCTAGTAAAAAAGAGCACAAAAACAGAGAAAGAAAAAGGAAGAGGACCCTTTTGTTGTATACAAAGTTGAGTCCATTGCACCACACATTGGTAAATGCATGACTGTCAACCATTGAACCTAGATTTAGTACTCATAGATCCTATGATTGAACAAATTGCAAGGGAAGAGCTATAAAATCATTTTCATCTTGATAGCCCTACAATAGAAATGGCAAACAAAGTAGTAGAAGTTAGGCTACTTAAAGGCTACTCTACTCCAATTCAATTTAACTCACTGTCATGTATAGTATTACCTACAACCACTACAAAATTTTTTGAGTTAAAACCAGGAGTTATCCAACTTCGCTATCATTTTCCAGTGTCAACAAAGAGAACCCCTATCACCATGTCAAGGAATTTTTGGACATTTGTACAACACTTAAGTATCGTAACATCTCATATGATTTCATCAAATTTTGTCTATTTCACTTCTCTTTAAAGGATAAATGAAGGCATGGTTTAACTCTTTAGAGGTAGGGTCTATCGCAACTTGGGAGCAATTATCTAGCAAATTCTAGAATAAAATTTTTCTCGCTCATAAAACTAATGCCCTTAGGTGGAAAATCATAAGTTTGCCACAAAAAGAGAGGATGAGCATTCATATGAAAGAGAGGAAAGGTGGAAGGATCTATTGCTCAAGTCTCCATACCATGGCTTTGAAAAGTGGCGACAGGTGCTATAGTTCTACAAAGATTTGCCACTCCAAAATCAATGTAGGGTAGATGCCACTAGTGGTGGGGCATTCATGACCAAAAGTAATATTGAGGCCTGGAATTGCTTTGAGACTTTATCTAAAAGCTCCCAACAATGGGATTAGTCTACTTAAATGGAAAGAAATTGCCAACCTTAGAAGAAAGACAATTTATATGAAATAGGGACCATTGTAGACCTTTATGCCAAAATGGACATATTTTCATATAAGATGGATAAATTAGATTTTTTTAGTTGACAAATTAGAAGCTTTCATAATAGCTAGTTGATCTTCGATTCAACCTCAACTTGAGGTTTGTTCCATATGTTGTAGCTAAGCACATCCTACTACATTGTGTCCATCAAGCTTAGCTTTTCTTGAATATTTTTCAGAATAATTGAATGCATTAAAAAATTCTACACCAACAACATGTAATCCTAGATAGACTAAGCATCTTAATTTTTCTTGGATGAAGAATAACCATCGAGGGGGTCCACCTAGAATTCTCCCTCCTACAAATTTTAAATTCTATTTCTACGTAATTTTTACGAACATTTATGAAATGGAATGAATTTTTTGGAATTTTTAATCTTTTTAAAGTTCAAAATTTAAGAAAATTATGAACACTAATTGAGGGTGAGAAACTCAATTTTCCCAGAAAAAGGATTTCAAAGACATTGAGAACACTAAAATCCAAGTTCAGATGAAAAAGTTAAAAATTTTACAAGTGAAGGGTAATTTTATAATTTAACTAGGTGGGCCCTACTTGTAGTTTAAAACAAAAGCTGATCAGACTTGTCATAATCATGCATGATAACGACTAAGTGTATGAAACATCATTATGAGAAATAAAAGAAATTAAAGGTAAAAATTAAAGAAAATTTAAGGGAGGGACCATTTGAGATTGGCACTCCATCCCCCCACTTAAAATAGATCTACTATAACAATTATGTATGTCACATTCAGCCAAAGAGAATAAAATTGAAAAAAGAGAGAGGGAAGGAAGGAGAAGAAAGAAGAAGAGGAAGGAGAAGAGAAAAAGGAGAGAGAGAGAGGGAAAGGAAAGAGACTGTCATGCTACTATTACTATCCACCATAGAGGAATTCGATGACAAAAAATGGTGAAAGACATAATGTAGAAGACAATGTGGACATGGTAAACAATGATGGATTTGCAAGATCCAATCCGTTCATCCTCTTCCCCATCCCAAGATCTAAAGAAGCCCCGAAAAACAAGGAAGATACATGCCATCCTTGCTTGTCAGCCAGAGGAGGGACTAATGCACAATCATAGGGGATCCTATCCTTGAAAAATGTCAAGTGATCCAACCCATGCATTGAGTAACGAAGTCTAAAAGTATGCCATTGAAGTAGGATTCATAACACCCATAAGTAAAATAGATTTATTTTTCTACATCTAGGGTTTTTATTATGATTTACAAGTAGATTCCAAACTTTTAGTTGAAAAACAATAATCAAATATTAGATTAGCTCTGATTTTGAACAAGATTGCTCGATATAGGACTGAAATGAATTAGACAATCTCAGTCATACAATTGATTATTGTTAAAATAGAGATATGGGATGTTGGATTGATGATCAAACACCACCATTATCTTCCTTGACCTTCATTTTATGATTAAAGTATTGATCATAAAAAATTGATCGAAAAACTTACAATTCTAATCAAAGATAAGTAGAAAAACTAAAGTTTGAATGATTTATATTGTTTACGTTAATCCCCTAGTAAATTGTATTAAAAGCACTATATTTCCTCTAAAAATCATGTAGGATGAGGATTAAGATTTTAGAAATCCAATAGATTGTAATGAGGACCATTGTTCTGTCACCATGAACATTGATTAGTCAATTATTAGAACTTCAACAACCTTGCAAGGGTTTTGATCATTGAGTTATGACTTTGAATAACAAATCTAATCACTTGGAATTGATGAATCATGAACTAAATAGTCTAATCAAAACCTTTCATCAATTGGATTCTTGCTCGGGTGATTTTTTACAGTAGCTGGATTAAATTGGATTAAAAGCCCTATATTTCCTCTAAAAATCATGCAAAATGAGGATTAAAATTCTTGCAATCTAATAGATTTTATTGAGGGCCATTGTTCTATCACCATGCACATTGATCAAACAATTATTAGAACTTCAACAACCTTGTAAGGGTTTTGATCATTGAGTTATGACTTTGAATAACAAATCTAATCACTTGAAATCGACGGCTCATGAACTAAATAGTCTAATCAAAACCTTTGATCAATTGGATTCTTTCTCAAATGATTTTTTACAGTAGCTGGGTGATACACATTCTCATTCTACACAAAGATCTATATTGTTGGACCCTAAACCCACCACTAAAAGATAGTGAGGATCAAGATCAACGCATTTCCAATTATTAGATCATTAATCTAGAAGGTGTACAACAAATCAAAAAATGATCTAATATTGTTCCTTGCATTTGATTGATGATCAGTTAAATAAACTTTGATTAGTGTGTGTAATTAGAATAAATATATTGATATTTATTCTCCTAGAAGTGACGCACTACATCGAATCCCGAGTGTAGTGAAAAGTGGGCAAGGGCTGTTAGAGCATCTCCTCGGAAGCAACGCTCTGCATCAGAACCCAGGTGCAGTGAAAAGTAGACATGGGTTCATACCATGGAGGTTGAGAAAGGCAGTAGTAGATAGGGTATCTCCAAAATATAAGATTCGCATCGCTACATAGAATATAGAGACACTGACAGGTAAAAGTTTGGAGTTAGTAGACGCGATGAAACGTAGGAGAGTCAACATCACTTGTATCCAAGAAACCAAGTGGAAAGGGGCTAAAGTTAGAGAAATACATGGGTATAAATTATGGTACGTAGGAAAGGAAAATAATAGAAATGACATAGGAATAATAGTGGATAAGGAATTAAAGGATAAAGTTGTGGATGCTAAAAGAATTAGTGATAGAATTATAATAATAATAATTGTTCTAGGAGAGCAAATTATAAATGTTATAAGTGCATACGCACCACAATTAGGGTTACAAGATATAATCAAGAGACATTTTTGGGAAGATATGGAGGGAGTCATACAAGAAATTCCCAACACTGAGGGGATATTTATAGCAGCAGACTTAAATGGCCATGTAGGAAAAGATAAGGAAGGATATGATAGAATACACGGAGGGTATGGTATAGGTGAACGAAATGAGATGGGGGACAATATCCTCAATTTTGCTTTGTCATATAACTTGTCCATTGTAAATACACTCTTTAAGAAGAGGGATGGATACTTAATAACCTTTAAAAGTGGACTTCATAAAAGCCAAATAGACTTTTTTCTACTTAGGAATAATGAACGATCTATATGTAAGGATTGTAAGGTGATACCTGGTGAGAGTTTAACCTCACAACATAGGTTAATGGTTATGGATATCCATATTAAAAGATGGAGTAAAAGAACTGAACTTAATACATATCCAAAAACTAAGTGGTGGAATTTAAAAGGAGAGAAAATAACCTCATTCAAAAATAAGTTGATAGTAGAAGGAAATTGGAACTATGAAACAGAAGTAAATACCATTGGAACTGTGAAACAGAAGTAAATACCATATGAACTAATATGGCTGAGTCTTTTAAGAAAGTGGCAAAAGATGTCTTAGGATTATCTAAAGGTAAAAGGCTATTAGCAAAGGAAACATTGTGGTGGAGTGAAATAGTGCAAAAAGTTATTAAAGAAAAACAAATATGTTTTAAAGCTTGGCAGAAGATTAGAAATAATAAAAGTATGAACAATATAAGAATGCTAAAAATGCTACTAAGAGAATAGTAACTGAGGCTAAACTTAAAGCATATGATGAGCTCTATAATAAATTAGGAATAAGAGAAGGTGAGAAAGATGTGTTTAAACTTGCAAAAGTAAGAGAACATAAGGGTAAGGACTTAAATCATGTTAGGTGTATTAGAAGCGATGATCAAAGGGTATTAGTCAAAGAAGATGAGCTCAAATAAAGGTGGGAATTATACTTTCAAAAATTGTTAAATGACAATGGCTTTGAGAATATAGGGATTGAAAATACTATAAATTTAAATAACATTAGATATTATAGATATGAAAGTAGGATTAGAATACCTAAAGTAAAAGAGGCCTTGAAAAAGATGAAATCAGAAAAGGCCATGGGGCCTGATGGTGTACCAATAGAGGTTTGGAAGCATGTGGGAGATATTGGGGTAGTTTGGTTGACCAAGTTGTTTAACAAGATTATAAAATCAAAGAAAATGCATGATGAGTGGAGGAAAAGCTCTATTGTACCTATCTATAAGAATAAAGGAGACATTCAGAGTTGCACTAATTATCGAGGGATCAAACTTATGAGCCACACCATGAAAATTTTTGAAAGAGTGATTGAGAAGAGGCTACGACATGAAACAAGTGTATCGGAGAATCATCTTGGTTTCATGCCTGGGAGGTCTACCATGGAAGTTATTTTCTTATTAAGACAATTAGTAGAGAAATATGGGGAGAGGAGGAGACCTACGTATGGTCTTTATCGACTTAGAGAAAGCTTATAATAGAGTCCCTAAAGAGTTAATATGGAGGGTTTTGGGTGGTAAGAGTGTTTCTCAGGGCTATATAGACATAATTAAAGATATGTATGAGGGAGCGGTAACAAATGTTAAGACCTCTAGTGGCATGACTAGTGATTTTCCTGTCACTATAGGATTGCACCAAGGATCGGCATTGAGTCCATATCTCTTCACATTAGTTATGGATGAGTTAACAAAACATTTACATGAGGAGATTCCCTAGTGCATGCTATTTGGAGATGATATAGTCTTACTTGATGAGACAAGGGAGGGTGTAAACATAAAGCTAGAGTTATGGAGAGAAGCATTAGAATCTGAAGGATTTAAAATTAGCCGAACTACGACAGAATATATGGAATGTAGTTTTAGCAAGGAGAGTAGGAGTGGAACACCAGTCAAGATTGATAACCAAGAAGTCCCCGTGAAAGACCTCTTTTAGTACTTAGGATCATTGATCCATCAAAGTGGAGAGATTGAGAGGGAGGTTACCCAGAGAATCCAAGCAAGTTGGAACAAATGGAGATGTGCATCTGGAGTTTTATGTGATTGACGGGTGCCACTCAAACTAAAAGGAAAATTCTATAGGATGGCTATAAGGCCGGCCATGCTCTATGGATCATAGTGTGTTGGCTAGTTAAGGAACATGATACTCACAGGATGAGCATTGCAGAAATGAGGATGTTGAGATGGATGAGTGGTAAGACAAGAAAGGATAGAATTAGAAATGAAAATATTAGAGGAAATTTAGGGGTAGCACCAATAGGTAATAAGATGAGGGAGATTAGACTTAGATGGTTTGGACATGTCCAAAGGAGACCAACAATGGCACTAGCTAGAAGGAGTGAGGCAATACAAGTAGAAGGTTCTAAAAGGGCAAGGGGAAGGCCTAAAAGAACTTGGATAGAAGTGGTGAGGAAAGATTTAAAAACTTTGGGACTAAATGAAACCATGGTATTTAATAGAGTGGAATGGAGGAATAAGATTCATGTGGCTGACCCCTAATTGGTATAAGGTCTTGATGATGATGATATGATCTGTGATAAAAAAAGCAATGGATGAGATCAATTTGAATGATTGTGGCGAATATGTGAAATTAGAAGAGATTCTTATACCTGGTCTGCAATCAGACAATTAACATATTAGATCATTAGTAAATTAACAGATTAGATTATGTTAGATGATAAATTGATTTGGGGATTAACCCTAGATAGTAATAAAAGCATAGATTGAATAGTGTAAAGTGTTGATCCACATAGACAACCATCTGTGACTATGCCGATTAGGAGAATGGAGTTGTAAATTGATGATTTGAACTATCAATCAGTAAATCAATGACTTAGACCTAAGATCTCAACTTGTTATAAAAAAATAATAATGATCCTTACATAAAAAATTTCAAATTAGTAACATGAAATTCTAATCATTGAACAATGATAGATCATGAATCTAATGGTTCCATGAATTTGAGATGATCTAGACCATTAGATCTTAAAATTTTAGGTATGGATTGAAAATTATATGAAAGTTAGAATTGATGTTGAAAACATCAAATTTATGAGCTATATTGATTTACATGCAAGTTGATTGACTGTGGAGAGCCAACAATAAAGCTATGGAGAAAGAATAAATTCCCAGAAGAAATAGGTGATCTAAATGCTACCAAATTTCAAATGAGTTTTAAAATGAAAAGCTATTGTAAACTATTTCAATATATTTTGATATAGTTATATGATGAGTCTGTGACTCCTACTGAATGCATGTAATTTTTGCAAGCAAAATGCTATGTTGAGTATGCAATGATTTGTAAGTTGAATGTTAGAATTATGGACTTTGAGTTTTGATTAACCTCCTAAAAATGCGCACTTAGAAATGTTATTATTGATAAGTGTTTAATTTTCATAAAAACCACCCATTTAGTCACCCATGTGTTACAACTTATATGGGTAAATTAGGAATTTTAGACCAAGATTTATAACACTTGCATTTTTTGACCTAATGAAGAAAAAGTTTGACATTTTGTGAGTCTGAAGGCCAATTCAAGGTAAGTATGTGATTAATCATATTTTTCTAGGATTTAATTAGAGGTCTTTACTTTTTGTAGGAAGTGAGATGGTGATCGATGATCAAAGCCTATGAATCATCAATCAAACATGAAATCAAAGGTCAAGATCATCCTTAGGATAAGCAGTGGATGAAATCAAAGGAGCCAAAAGTGGCCAAAGTGGACCCATGAAGCAAACAATGCATTTCCACTACCTTTGCATGGGAATCATTCAAGCCATCTTAGAAGGTGACAAGCTAAGGAATTCAAGCCACTTAAGCCAAGGGATTGAGCTATGAAGCCTAGCTAAGAGAGCCATCTAAGCCAACCATGAAGCCAAGCCAATGAAGCCCTCAAAGCATATAAGCTAAGCTAAATGGAAGGCCATGACTTGTGGAGAAGTTAAAGGATTATTCATGAGATTCTAAGGGATATTTTGAAGAGAACTAAGGAAAAATTCATTAGGATACCAATAGGATGAGACCCTTCTATTTTTCATGTATTTCTATTATTTTTTAACTTTTTTCTCACTTTCCACCTCACTCCTAGGATGCACCACGAAATTCACTTTCCATTCAAGAGTCCTACCATTCTAAGACTCATTGACCTTCATAAACTCCCATCCCAACCAACCAATCCCAGCTTTCTAGGAAATCACTTAGCCAATCAATTTTTTCCACTTCATTTCACTTTCCTATCCTTTTTCCTACTCATCTCTTTCCTCTCACTTTGCTTTCTCTTTCCTATGTCATCCATCCACCTACCTTCCTTTTTTCAAGGGTTCTCAATGATTTTTGAATGTGGAAACTTGGTGTCTCCCACCTACCTCCCTTCCAAAAGACAGTCACCTATCATCTTAGTTTCCTCTTTCAAAACCATATCTTAATTATCATCCTAGACATCCAAAATTGCTTGCTTTCATCACCACCACACCTTATTCTTAGGCTACCTTAGAAAATGTAGGAGAAAAATTATAACCCATCAAAAACCTAAGAAAGAGGACTCATTCACAAAAAGGAAAAAGATGCTTCCCCCATAGGAAGGAGACGTCCCCTTCCTAATTCCCCCTCTTCTCTCTTTTTCTTTTGGTTATCATCTCCTCTAGGTGGATGCTACTCTTTCCTAGGATGTGTTGCATCTCCTCATGTGTTTCACATTTGATTTTTGGGGTGTTTGATTGACCTTTCAAAGGTTGGTTCCTATTCATTATATTGCTCTCTTGTTGATTGTTTGTTTACTTATTCTAGTTCTTCATTTACTTTTTTGAAGTATCTTAGATATTTGATTCTAATAACGATAGCTCTCTTGGAGTGATAGCCTAGAGAGAGTAGTTGTTAGATCAAATCCTTGCCCTCTTTCTGTCTAAAGACTTTTTCCATCTCTTGCTTTATATTCCAACTTTTGTCCATTGTTTCCCTTGGATCTCTTTTGGAATACATGCATGCTATCCTATGATTGTGTAATAACCAAAATAATTAAATAATAAATAAATAATAAGAGAGGGTAAAATGGTAAATACACGTGGGCCTATAGGGTGTGGGACCCACGATGAGGCTATAAAAGCCTCCCTTGTATTATTGTACGGCCAAACTATCCCTCTCAGTTTCCGTTTTGACAATGTCAGCAACAATGTGGAATTGGGTGCATGTGGTGAAGGGAAGACTAGTTTTGGCTGATCTGACCATGGTAGGCCACCCTCTATGATTTTCATTTCTTTTCTTAAAGTTTTTTTGGCATTTATAATATCACGCATGGATTGCCGTTTTCCGATGAACTACTATGTCCTATTTTTCTCTTCAACATAAATAAATGAAACGGTGTCAGATCATGATCTGAACCGTTCATCTTGTGCACAGTAATAAGAAGAACAAACCCATGAATTTTCATGGTGATCGGACGGCCAAGGATGCTGAAAAACTCAAAAAATAGTAGAAGGAGAAATTTTAGGAACGTGATAAAAATCATGTAAAAACACTAGATCATGATAGAGTTGGTTGAAAGGGTGCTTTAAAATGAGATCTACGCAAAAAACTGAGTGAAACGGTGCAAAAATTGCACCATTTGGATGCCTGAGTGTCGCCGGCAGCAACCAGAGTCCGATTGTCGTCTTTGGTGACGACACCCAGCAGCAACATGCGTCATAGCTAGCACACGCCACATAGGCGCCACATGTGCAGTGCACACACGCCTGACATGCATTCACCAAATAGCACAACCAGCGCACGCCACATAGGTGCCACGTGGGCGCCACATGCGCAGCGCCCATGAGCTTGACACGCGCGCACCATGCAACGCCACCTGCACGGCACGTGCATCAACAATACATGCGTGTGCCCCAGTGGTACATGCACACACACATGGGTGATGCGCACGCAACGACACATTCGACGCCCAGTTTTTTTGAATTTTTGGGGTCCTCTGACCTGTCCATTTACAAAAACTTGATTTTTAGGAGCTACAGGGTCCAAATCACGATCTGAAAGAGGTGTTGCGATCATATCGATGATGCGGACCTAGATTTAACTTGAAAATCTAGATCTAAATTCCTTTTTAAGGGTTAAACAACTTAATGTGGTGAGATAATCTAAATCAGGCTGATCAATGGATGATCATACCTTAGATCTTGATGGTATACATCAAATGTGAGATGATCTGGGGGATTAGAGAGATAAACATCATTGAATTGCCAAATGATGGAGGATTTATAATGTAATAGGTATGTTAGAGCGTGCAACGTGATACTTCCACGTGCTTGATTGGAGCACTACATTTATGGAGGTAGGTGATTTCATTCAATTACTTCGTGACTTCAATAGCAATGATTGGATCTTTAAAGTTTTTGAGGGGTGTGTTTTATGTCTTATCATGGCACATAAATATATCCCTATTTTTGTTTTATAGTATGACATTTCATTTTGTTAATAACTATGTTTACATGTGATGCACTATCTTGACTTGGGTTTTGATCGTATTTATTGGGATTAATTATAGAGCCTTTACATGATTTATATCTTGTCGCTGATATATGACGGGTGCTTCCACCCAGTGGGTACTATGCTAGGAGGGTTGTAGGGTTAGCCACCCGCCCTCTGACTTTGTAATGATGATGATTAGACACCGCCTTTGTGTGATACAGGTCCAAGTACGTAGGTGGTTGTATCATGGGTAGTCCCCCCTACGAGTCCGTTCCTTCCCATGGGGACAGAGAAAGTCTTCCGTTTGGGTGTCAACGGGGAGCGGCAGTGGTTCAAATCCTGATGGGGTTGCCACTGCAGCATAGTAGCCCATATAGTTATTCTACATGTTCATATAGATTTATATGTGGGGTGAACCGAGGAAAGCCGGGCCTAGGCCGTTAGGGACTCCGGGGGCTGATGTGAGTTGCACGGGAGGGACCCAAAGTTAGTATGGGTACACATCACTGGTGATTGAGTATCTTGGGACATTTTTGGTATTGTTTTGATACAGTGTCTTGTTTATCATAATTGCATGCATACTATCCTATAGACATAGACTTGCATTGTTTTGATGTAAGTACCTTTGTATTTTAATCATGCCTTGCATGCCATCCTAATTTAACTTTTTACATGTTTGTGAAGGTTTATGATTATGAGCGTTTGATTATTTGATATGTCTTATATATGTTTCCTTCATGAGAATCATATTGTAAATTTTGTTAAACTTTAGTTGAGTGTAATCACCTACACAAGCATAGCTTGCTGAGGCATTGCTTTGTTTTGCAATGCCTCATATTTGGAACATGATGACAAAAAAAGAAAGAGGACGAAGTAGTGGTGATTTGCAAGAAGACTTGAAGACCATCCATCTTATTTCCATATTCGGACATAGATTAGAGTATGTCTCTTGGACTGGTATTAGACTTTTGAGATTTTACTTAGAGGTTTATATATTTGGATAGATTGGGCCCATATTATGGTATGGAGAATGTTAAATCTTATATGTAAATATTGTGGTGATCATGGATGGAACCTAGTGACATTTGACTTGATTTATTATTGTCTTTAATTAGAATGTGTATTTATTATGGTTTTGAATCTAGTATGCTCAGAGTATCATGGGTTTAATTTTATTTATGATTATAGTTTTTGAATGTGGTTGACCCCCGAGGTTTTCACTTCCAGTCAACTCTTTTAAAGCTGCGCTAAAATTTTTATACTATAAATTTTTATTTTTAGGGATCCCATTTATTTTTCTTATAACATATTATTATTTTTATTATTATGGAAATTTTTTTTTGTAAAAGCCCAGGTGTCACAGATTGAGAGTTGGATTAAATTGATGAGGATTATAGGAGAATAATTGGTTGATTTATGTTCTTTGTATGGTGTGCACACCCCAATTGTATTATTGAAATTCAATCAATTCCAATTTTAGTTCAATGATGGTGCAAAGTTCATGGTTATGTTATGTGTTTTTATTCTTATGTTTCATGGTTGTTGAATTTAAGTTTTACATGCTCAATCCCATTCATGATTCACTTTGGAGTAAATAAATATCTATGAAACTCATCTTTGTTCCATATGCACCATTTAGAGAATCACATCATAGACTTGAAGATGGATTCCTTTGCTAGTTGATTGAAATTTCATGATTTATTTAACAGAGTTCTATGCATTCCACGATAGAGTAGTTTACACTTTACTTCAAGTACACTTCTCATGCTCTCTTCATCATTATGTTCATGCACACTTCCATAGGCATCATGTTGTCTATGTTTGCATGTTTCAATTCGTTTGTTTAGTTTATGTTAAGTTTAGTTGTCCATGTGTTGAGATTAGTTGCATACTAGGATAGTTTTAATTGTTTCTAATTTTGGCTTTAGAAATTTCTAATTTTAAAAAGTTTCATTTAGAAATGTGATATTTTTAGAAAATGTGTTTTAGGAAAGTTTTAATTCTATCATGTTTCTAGTTTTTTGCATAATTTCCATTCTTAGTTTGGGTTAAAAATCTCTTGAATTTTGGCTAGGTTAGATAGTTTAAAGTAGGGACCACTAGCATCACATTCGTTCAACTCCTTGTGGGATCAACCTCACTAAAATGCTATATTACAACCGATTTGTACACTTGCTAGTTAACTTTAAAATCATAATAATTATTAAATAAAAGTCATTATCTTATAGTTTTTGTGTTAACCATGATCTATTTGGAAAGATTGTTTAAGAAACTATTGATGCATGATAATGTAGAAATAAAATTTTCAGTTAGACATGAAATTGTGTTAGAATTTGAAAAGAATGAATTCATAATTTATTTTTAAAAACTCAAAGAATTTAAAAAGTAACTTTGAGATTTTGAAATTGTGTCGAGTAGGACATGATAATATCATATGATTTTTTAGGCTAATAAGCCTAGTGAACTCTATGCAAGGGGTTGTATGGGTTGGCATCCCAGCCTTTGGCCACAAAAATGGTAAATGATATCCACTGCCTAAAGAGGCATCTATATAGACTAGTAATGGACATTACTATAGGTGTTCATAACAACCTTTTCTAGATTTGATTGTAGTCTCATAAGTCTTCAATTTCATATAAAAAGTACCAAACTAGTAGTCCATGTGTTATAAATTATAGTGTTATTTCTAAGATTTTTTAAAAATTCATAACACATGTATTTCTAACCTAATGACTCAAAATTTTAATATTTTGTAGGTTCAAAAGCTAATCCATAGTAAGTATGTGAATTATCATAATTTTTTAGGATTTGATTAGAGTTGTAGGTGTTGAAAAGATGATCCAATGGTCGAGATCAATTAAGATGAGAATTGAAGATCAAGATCAAATCGGAGAGCCAGGCCTTAAAATTCATTATTTCAAAGCTCAATTAAGGTTCAAGATCATCCTAAGCAAGAAAAAATGAATTTGGAAAGATCAAATGTTATTAAAATTGGCCTTACACAAACCAGGCAATTCCACCACCTTTGTGTGAGAGCGATGCAAGCCACCTAAGCCATATGAGTCTTGCTACATGGAGTTACATTATTGGATGATGATTTCAGGCTCCATGCTATAAGTGTGATTTTCATAGAGATTAGTAGAAAGGAATTTGGTGAAAATCAACATGGTAAGATAACATGTTAGGTGGACCAATAGGAGAAGAGAGCATTCCTTATCTTTCCCTTCCCATAATTTTCTCTTTCTCCCTCTCTTTCCCCATCTCTCTCTCCACTTACCAAAGAAGTATTCCATGTGAAACACTTAATAGGGAGACACCTCCTTTCTAAAAAAGTGGTGCCTCCCACCTTCCTTAGGGTTTTCCCACTTCCACTTCCACTTCCACTTCCACTTTTCACTTTCACTCTTCCTTTTTCTCCATTTCTATTTCTCCATCTTTCCACTCTCTTTCCTCCCTCTTTCCTATCTGTTTTCACCTCTCTTTCTATGTGAATTCATCTACAAGGGAGTTTACATACCATCCAAAAAAATTGGCACCTCCCCCTTCTAATTCTTTAGAATTCCATCTTATCTCACCTTCTCAATCAATCTATTTCCACCTTCCATTCACCTTCCTATTGTAGAGTCCTAATTCAAAGTCTTCTCTTTCCTTAGGATACAATTTTATCAAGATAAGAAATTGCAAACCATTATGTATGGCAGCCAAAATCCCATCTTCCATGTAGAGGAATTCCACACCTCCCTTTTGCTACACTACCATGCCTCATTCTTGCTTGCTAGGGTTTGGATGCACTTCTCCTTGGCTACCTTTCCTTGTGTTTGACACCTCCTTCTCACTTTGTTCCTTTGGTTTTTGAGCTCTAATTCTATGTTGGCTTCTTGTTGTTCTTTCAACGTTTCTTAATTTACTTGCTTCTCAGTTTCATGTTGTCAATTCTTGATTTGATTCCTTTGTTCTCCTTGCTTGTTTGAGTTCATTTCAAAGTCTTAGATCCTTGTATTCAAGGGCCACTCATCTCTTATATTGACAGCCAAGAGATTGAGTCCTTGGACCAAGTTCTTGTTTCTTAACTTTCCTTGTTTTTCTTATTCTATTCCATCTCTATTTCCCTATCTTTCTCATTGGTTCTTCTTTGAGTTGCACGCATGCATCTTTTGGTTATTGGAGAGTGAAGGTTGGATCTAGTTTTGGGTATATTTAGGACCTTGAAAGTTGCAAAATTTTCTTTTCTATGTTTCATGTAATCATGCACGCAGTTCATGTATCAATCTCAATCCAATAAAGCTTATTTTTCAAGAAAATTTTCTCATGCCTGAAGTCCTTTTAATTTCTTATTTTAAGCCCATGTCTTATGACTTGAATCATATGCATCATGTCTCTTTCCTTGCTTCAAGTTCACTTGGCATCATGTGTACCATTGCTGATAATGTTTTTACTCAAATTTCATGCCCATATTTCATAGATTCATTCATCTTATTTTGCTTGATTCCTTAGGAACCAATTTATTTTTTTAGGTTGTATAATTAATGCTTTGATAAGATTTCACGAATACAAGCTTTAAATTCATGCATATTAGTAGCTTGCCCACTTCATGAACCAAGAGCAAAAAATTCCATGGGTGCATGGTAATTGAGTTGGTTCTTCTCAATTATTTGGTTGTTCCTTTGCTTAATTCTAATTTAGATTTCCTTGTTTAGTTGGTTGCATCTTGGACTAGTTTAGTTAGTTTCCAAGTTTAGTTTTAGAGATTTTTATTTTTAAAAAGTTTCTTGGTTTTAGAAAGTGTTATTTCTAAGAATTTTCCAATTCATGCATGTTTAAGTTTCCTAGATTAATTCATTCTGGTTTTCAATTGGTTTCTTTCATTGAATGCATGTTAGTTAGGAAAGTTTCTAATTCCATGTAATTTAATTTCCTTGTTTGATCAAATCAATCTCTCTTTGGCTAGTCTATGTAATCTAAATAAAATCCAATCAATATAAAAAAATGGTGAGTTTCCTTGTGAAATTGACCTCTCTCACATGCAAATTACTACATTGATTTGTGAGTTTGTGAGTAATTTTAAAGCTACACCAAATTTTAGCACTGTTACGAGGGAATCACAATGAATTTGTGGTTGGATCATTGTTTAGATTGTTTATCTCTAATTGTAGTATTAGGTTGCATTAGATTAGGGTTTTTGCATCATTCTTGCATATTTTACTAATTCCTTTCAAACTGACCCATCTTTCTTTGTTTTATGCAAGGGGAATTTGGAAAAAGGAGTGGTGATGATCCTATGAACCAAATCTTCATCAGATTAGATAGGATTTATTTACTTTCTTAGATTTGGATTTTTCATTTTTTTGAGAGAATTTGTAGTGAGGACCCATTGTAATTTGCAATTATTTCTTTTATTTTAAATGGGTTGTAATAATACATGCCAAGTGTGGGGTATGGTGGCCACACTTGATCTTCATTAGAAACCTCACTGTAAGTTTCACTCACTCTCTTTTATTTTCCTAGTATAGTTGCATCTAGTGTAATTTGCATTATGATGGTAGTGTAATTCATATAGTTTAAGGTCATTCATGATAACTTGTTGCATCTTATTTAGGGTTGTTGCATTAGATTGAACATATTTAACAAAGGTTAGCCTAAGCTCAGCTATAACTAAGGTATTGCAAGTTTAATTGCTTTATGGTGGATGCTCATATTGTTGGAAAGGTCCCCATAAGAACTCTCACAAAATAAGGACTAGATTTCATGACTAGATCGTTGGCCTACATAGGCAATCAAATCAATTCCTTATATGCTTGCAATCCCAACTTTAATCTTACTTTAGAATCAAGTAGTAAGAATTTTAGGGTTTCTAACTCATATGACCCTAGCTCATATGGGTTCCCTTTTAGAAGGAGCAGATTTATCATCACTCTAATGGCTTCTAAGCATTATGGTTATAGTGGGTATCCAAAATCCAAGTGATTTTTCCAAAACATTTGTCAGTGTTTGTTGAGGTCTAAATTCCTCCTTACATGAGAATTGTATTAACCATTTTAAAGCAGAACTTAATTGGTAAGCAATAGTCGAACTTGGATAAAAGGAGTTGTATAGATATAGGTCTAAAAGCTACCACCCTACACATTATCAAATATTATCAAAATAGCTTATTAGTGGACCATTAAGATTGATTGTGCATCATATAGAGTTAGGAGTCACATTTGAATTAAGTTACATCATTTAGATAGGTTTTCATTATAGTGCATGCAAGGACTTTGATCTTAGAACACTAAGTTTGTACCATTCGATATTGGGATTGAACATACCCATACACAAGGGATAAGAAATCAAATTCCTAATGCCATGGAAAACCCACCAATTGTAGTTGTGCACGAGGCTATTAGAGATTTCTATGTGCCACTCCAATTAAATACTCCATCATGCACCACCTTACCACTTGCCCATGCAACCTACTTTGAACTTAAACATGGAGTTATATAGTTACTCCCTACATTTTATGGTTGAGAAAGACCATCCATACCTACATATCAAGGAGTTCCTTGATATTTATGCTACATACAAATTCTAAAATTTTCTAGATGATTTTATTAGACTTAGGTTGTTTTCTTTCTCATTCAAAGATAAGGTCAAATCATTGTTGAATTCTTTAGAAGTCAGTTCCATTGCCACATGGACCAGTTGTCTAAAAAGTTTCTGAACAATTTCTTTCCCATCCATAAGACTAATGCCCTTCGTAGGGAGATTATTAATTTCCATCAAAGAGAAGATGAGCAATATTATGAATGCGAGGAAAGGTGGAACGAATCACAACAAAAGTGTCCCCACCCAAGATCTAAATACTAGTAGCAAGTTTAGTACTTCTATGAGGCACTAACACCTAAAATGGAAAAATGGTGGATGGAGCTAGTGAAAGGGTCCCCCACCTTTTCTAGCAACAGCAATGGAGAATTTCACAACTGTAGGCATTTTTTGCATCTAGGGTTTCTTATCTTCTTTTGGTGAAATATCTCTCTCTACGGTGAAGCTTTCTTCACCAAACCCAACTAGGTAAGTCACCCTTCACTCCTCTTTCACTTCTAGTAGTTTCTTGGTGTTTTCTAGCCTCCAATTGATCTCCCCGGTCATTGATCCATCGGAGACAATGGATCCTACAACAGGGTAGAGATCCTTACCATGGACATCTCAGATTGAAATTCTGAGCCATTGGATGGACTCATGGGGCCCAAAAACCTTAGGAGATGAAATCTAGGCTCTTGATCTTGTAAGATGAGGGAGATCATGTGATGAGTGATCCAACGGTCCAGATCTAAACTATCTTGCCTATCACCAATCACCTCTCCCTGGTGACGGGTAATCACAGGTGATGCAATGCTGGCCGTCCTCCCGTTTTGTCATGTTTTGTGAAGTTAATCTCAGCCGTCCTGTTTTGAGTTGAAAGCTCATTTCTGTAATTAAGAGCTCAGTTTAACTCTGATTTTAGATATGAAAGTATCTATACATTCCTTGTCACTTTTAGAAGTTACTAGACTCATAATATTTGTATTTTTAGTAGTATTTATTTGTTATAATTAGTAAAATTCGTGCCAATGGTATTGGATCGTGATCAAGATGACTTTAAAATGGAAATCTGAACTGATAGATAGGTTCAAGAGGTCTCAGAAACTAAGGATCATAATCATAGTAAAACTTTCTAGATCAAGAAATTAAACAAAAATAGTAAGATCAAATATCAACCCTTAAAATAGGCTGAAATCTTAAAATCTCAATTATGATATCAATTTAACTCCAAATTGAGATTGGAAAGTTGGGTTGGATTCCTCTTGATAAGTAGAACCTACTGAACTTAGAAAATTTATGTTTTGATGCATGTAAAATTCTGTTAATAAATAAAAGTATTACGAATTCTTATGATTAATGAAATTTAGAATGATCAAACTCTATAATTCTTATCCATTGATGATCTTGTAATTTTGAAACATGGAATCAATGGTTAGAAGTGACTGATCTATGTTTAACTAAGAGATTTAGCCTTAAAAGTAGTAAAATCCATAAAAATAAATGGTAATCTCCTTGATCAAGTTGATCAAGGATGATTGGACAGTGTGGATGTATTTGGATGATAATATAAAGTTAATATCATATGGATTGATGGACTTGATGATGATGATTTGGGATAGATTAAGATCTATGCCCTTAAATTGGATAAAATGACTTGAGATCTTCTTGATCAGTTGCATCAAGAAGGATCAAATCATTTAATGAGATGCATCAACGATCTAATGATGAAATTACATTAAGAAGATGTGTTAGATCTAAAGAAAGATGAAAAGATCAAGATCTAAACCCTAAAAGGGATAGAAATAAACTATGACCGTGGGATCATGGTGAATAGTTATGGCATATTAAATTTTCATTTTCATTTGAATGCTATTATAATTTCCTTTTATTGCTTAGTATATTTAATTGTAGATTTATTTATGCTTTAATGCTTATGTTATGAAAATTACATTGAAAATGTAATTAATTGAAAATAGAGTTGAAGGACATTTACATGGAATGAATGACATAGACTTAATGATAGTAAGGGCTATAGTTAGTAGGATAATATAAGGAATATCATTTCCTTGGCCCAAATTAGGAGAATAATGAAACTTTATGAATGACATTTTATATGTTCATGGACTTAATTAAAATCAATTAGAAAGAGTACTTAGGGTTAAAATGCTCATAGGAACCTTATGAAAGGTTGAGTTAAGGACACACTATGAATGCTAAACATGGTGGTTAGGGGGTTTTCTAATAGATCCTCGCTCTTCCCCTACCTTCCGTTGACGTTTGTGAGATCTAAATGCCTCCTTACATGAGGATTGAAGTAACCACTTTGTGTTTAGCCATTTAACTAGTAAGCCTTAGTCAATTGGAAATAAGAGTAGTCTAAACTTAGGATGAAAAAAGCTATCTTCAACCAGTAAAACATTAACTAGTTGAATAATAATAATAAGATCATGAAAGGTTAGTAAAATATCTAATCTTAATAAAAATGGTAAGCAAGATAATCAAGATCAAACAAGATCCATAAGGAGATCTTGAATGATCAAGAACAATAAGAATAATAACATTGTATTTTACTTAGTATGCACATTTATTAGTATGTATGTTATAGATCAAATCTAGATCATTAGATTAGATAATCCAAACCCTTGATCAAATATGATTCAAGGAAGAGAACTAGGATCATTCTCCTTAAGTATCATCAAACAACTGAACTTAAATCCAAGAAGAACTAGATGATAGAAGATCTAAACCCTTGATCTTTATCAACAAGTATAGATTGTTGATCAAAGGATCTGTGAAAGATCTTGATCAAAGGATTTGTGAAAGATTAAGATCAAGGAGATGGACACACAAAGATTTAGAGATAGAAAGTACTTAGATCTGAAAGGTTAGAAGACCATTTTAACCATCAAATCTATTTATCAATAGGATAAAATACTATATGAGGAAGACAGATTATATGGATGATAGTAATACAAGACAGATTGAGATCCTTTATATCAAAGGACAAGATTAGATAAGGAAGGTAGATAGGAGATTATCCACAATTGTACAAATAATGACAGTATGCATGTATGTATTTACAGATTACATACGTTAATCATGAAGGATCTGAAGGGATGGATCACTACATGAAGGTAGGTGGAACTTTAAGAATACCAGACCTATGGTCTGTGGAATTGTTGTTATTCATAAACATTATAATGCTTAAGGATGATAATATGTTTAGTTACATTTGAATCATGATTCATGCATATGAGATAGAAATAACTGTTGAAATTAGATACATAATAAATACCTGGGTATTACCCCTAAACTTAGATAAGAACATAATAATAATGGGTATCATTTGTATCAAATGAGTATCCTTACACTTAATAACATTTGGTATATGAATACCAAATTAAAGGAAACGGGGATCATTTACAATAAATGATTAATCCCTAAACTTATAAGAATATGGGTATCATTCATTGAAAATGAGGATCCCTAAATCTAGAAATAAAATCATATCCTTAGTATGAGGATATTGAATACAAGAATGATAATATAAACAAACCTATCATCTGAGATGTATAAGAAGTATGTTAGATATAAGCATGGAGGCTTGTGGTTTTGTTTTAAATAGGCCTAAACCTGGGGGTGCTATGCTAGGGAAGTTATGAGGATTTGGCCATCCACTTCCCGAAATTTGATGATGTTATGATACCTTGCCCAAAGAGAGGCTAAAAGTCGGGTGGGGCAATTATGGGAAGGCTCCATTGTGAAAGTCCTATCTCCCCATACGGGCAGTGACACAATATTTTCCACCATGGTATCAGTGGTGAATAGGGCAATTATTCGAGTGCGCTAGTACAGATTAGACTGCAGCATGGTAGTCCATGAGTATTTTGCATATGATGCATAGCATAGTGAGATGCCAATACTGCCCTAATGAGGGAGTATTTTCCAAGCAAAAGTTTGGATGATTTATCAACTCAATATATCCGAGTATGGTTATTGATGTTTGAGACATTGACTATTTTTCACGGTTTTTTACTGTATCTATATATACACATACGATATAGTCGTGAGTGGTTTGGAAATTATCATAGTGGATGTTACATGATAAATTTATGATTGAATGATCATATATGGTATGGTTCATGGAAATTGAAGTATGTGATTAATATGGAATATGATGATTATGAATACTGTACTTGTGAATTATACAATTCCATATGTTCTTGAATCCCCTACCAAGCATAGCTTACTAAGATATTGTAAATGTTTAAATGTTTACAACAACTCAAATACAGAAAGAAAAGAATGGAGGGATAAGACATGGGAAGATGAAGACCATATTGTTGATCAAGACTATGTACATTTGTGAAAGGATTGGATTGTATTTTGATTTGTGTATTTTGGACATAAGATGTAATAAAGGGGCTATGTAAGTGAACCACTAGATCAATTTTGCAATTTTAATAAAATGAGTTTCTTTCGAAACATATATTGTACACAAAATTATGTGTGTATATGTGAGTGAAATGTGGTATTCAGGTTTTCTGAAAAGAATTTCAAAGAAAAAAAATTTCACTGCTTAAGTTTTCAAAATGTTTGCAAAATTGGTCAACTACCATTTGAAAAAGATTAACGAAAATGTATTTCAAAAACCCGTGTCACCAGAACTTATTTTCACAAAGCCCCATTTGTTATTGGAAACCATGTCATTGATAGGGGACTACTAGATTTAAGGGCTAGTGTAAATTTGTTGCCATATTCTATCTATGAGCAACTTGAACTTTGTGACCTTAGGCCAACCAATAGCACTTTGTAGTTAGCAGATAAATCAATAAAGATTCCCTATGGATTTTATTGTCCTGGATACCCAATCAATGTCAGACCTTAATAGTCAAATCCTAATAATTCTTAGATGATCATTTTTAGAAAACTTACAATGGAATCATTAATTGTAGAAATGGTGTGATCAAGTTATCCTTTCAACAATATGAAAATCAAGCTTAATGTTTCTAATGTTGATTATCAGCATCTCAACTTAGATGATTCCTATGTAGTCAATTTAATAGAAGGTTTAATTCAAGATGCTAATACACCATCATATATTATAGACCCACTTGAGGCATGTCTATTGCACTTGAATGGTGATTTTAAAATAAACAAGTCTATGGATGAGGTAAATAATCTCTTAGTGCTACACTTATAATGGACACCTCCAGATGGGGACCTCAAGTGGAACCTCTTCCTCCTTCAACTTCTATCCCAATACCATCAATAGAAAAATCACCTACCTTAGTCCTTAAGCCACTCCCAAAAAATCTAAAATATTCTTAGTTAGGACTAGATAAATACTTGTTTGTAATCATAGCCTCAAATCTAGATAAAGAGCAAGAAAGTAAGCTTCTTGATATTCTTAGAGAACATAAGATAGCTTTAGAGTGAACCATAGTGAACATTAAAGGGATTAGCCCTAATGTGTATATATATAGAATTCACCTAGAAGAAAATTTTAAACCATTTAGGGAAACACAGAGAAAATGAAACCCTAATATGAAGGAGGTAGGGAGAGACGAAGTGCTAAAACTCCTAGATGTTGGTGTCACCTACCTTATATCTATGATCACTTGGGTCAGCCAAGCGTAGGTTGTACTTAACAAGTATAAAGTCACACTAATTTGAAATGAGGATAACAAGTTAGTCCCCACTTGCATGGTAGAGAGTTTGTATAGATTACCAAAAACTAAACTCCATCATGTGGAAAGATCACTTTCTTCTTCCATTTATTGACCAAATTCTAAAAAGGTTAATCGATCATAACTATTACTGCTTTCTTGATGGATAATCTAGCTATAACCAAATATCCATAGCACCTGAGGACCAAAATAAGACTACCTTCACCTACCCTTTTGGGACCTTCACCTACCATCCTATGATTTTTGGACTTTCTAATGCTCCATGTAATTTGCAAAGATGTATGTTGAGCTTATGTTTTGATATGGTGGAGAGGTTTTTAGAAGCGTTTATTAGATGCTTTTTCAGTGTTTGGTTCTTCATTTGATGAATGCCTCCACCATTTGAAACTTAACCTTGCTAGGAGTCAAGAAATTAATTTAGTGGTGAACTAGAAAAAATGTCATTTCATGGTTCAAAATGGCATGGTTTTTTACCACATCAACCACATAATGGCATAAAGTAGACAAATCCAAAGTGTACTTAATATGTAACCTTCCTCTTTCAAGGACGGCGAAGCAAATTTGATACTTTTTAGTCCAAGATAGTTTCTATAGATAATTCATCAAGAACTTTAGTAAAATTACTAAGCCTCTATGTAATTTACATATAAAGGAGGCAAATTTTAACTTTGATGATGATTGTACAAAAGCATTTCAGCACCTAAAGGCTGAATGAACTTCTGAGCCTATTATTCAACAACTAGATTGGAGTGCACCATTTAAAATAATTTGATGATTTTGCATTTCCTTTAAGGAACTCTTGTCCTAGAAGGATTGCACTTTCTAAATTAGGTTGTGGTACTTTAGACTACACTATCAGTGATGTTTTGGGAAACGTATTAACAAACCTCCCCATGTGATATTTTATTCTAGTAAGAACCTCAACAATGCCCAACTCAATTATTCCACTATAGAAAAAGAGTTGTTGGCAGTTATCTTTTCCCTGGATAAATTTAGATCTTAGTTGCTAGGATCTCAGATCATTGTCATGCAGCATCTAAATATCTTCTTTCAATGAAACATTCCAAACCTAGTGTCACGAAATTGCATTAGGCTGATCCTATGGAGATTATTGCTATAAGAGTTTGATTTGGAAATTCAGGATAAGAAAGGTTTTGAAAATGTTGTAGTTGACCACTTATTTAGATTAGTTGTGGAGTCTACGAGTGAGAATGTGCCTATAAAGAAACCTTTCTAGATGAACAATTGTTGTGTATATTTCACAGGTTCATGCATCTTATTTGCTGATTCATTAGGAACCCATTTAGGTTTTTAAGTTGTTTAGTTAATTCTTTGATTAGATTTCATGAACACAAGCTTTTAATTCATGCATATTGGCAGCTTTCCCACTCCATGAACCACATGCACAACTCCATGGGTCATGCACATCGTAATTGAGTTGGTTCTTTTAAATTAGTTAGTTATTTCTTTGATTAATTCTAGTCTAGATATTCTTCTTTACTTAGTTGCATCTTGGATTAGTTTAGTTAGTTTCCAAGTTTAGTTTAGAAATATTTATTTTTAGAAAGTGTTACTTTTAGGAAGTTTCCAATTCATGCATGTTTAAGTTTCCTAGTTTAATTCATTTTAGTTTTGCATTAGTTTCTTTCATTGAATGGATGTTAGTTAGGAAAGTCTCTAATTCTAGTGAAGATCTTTATTTTTAGAAAATTTCCATTTAGTTCATGTTTCTAATTCCATGCATGTTTCCTTTGCTGTAATGCCCGAGCAATTTACACTACTTTTAACGAAAATTGAACATTCTATAGGAACTAAACTGAGTTAAATGTTTCACTTTATTTAAAATAGTAAACGACGAAATTTGTGAGGGAATTAGTACCATTAGATTCTACTAAAAAAATGGAATCCAACACCTCAAAAATCACCCAAAACAGACTTCGTATGAAGTTACGGCCATTTAAAGATAGGGGTATTTCTGGAAATTAAACAGAAAAACGAAAAAGGATGAAAAACGCAGGGCCCGTTTTGATAACGGCACCCCCTGTCGTCTTCAACCTCTAGACCCTCCCAGAAACCCGGTTTTTCACGATTTCTCTAAAATACATCAGGGGAAATGGCGGCACCGCCATTGAGGGGCACCGCCTTTCACTCAATAAAAACCCCATCTTCCCCCCTCTTCAAATCGAGTTTTTCTAGTCGTTTGAGACTGAGGTTTCCGGAAAAATATCGGAAACCCATCTTTTTGCATTTTCGGCAACGGCCAAGCCCAAGTAGGCCGGCCATTGCCATTTTTCTCCATGCCCTTCTCCGTTCCAGTCTGGCAATAGGAGTTTCCACCTTCATCGAGTTTTTTACGGCAACAAGGGTTTGGACAGGCGAGAAGAGCACCATCTCCAGCTGCAAGGTAAGCCATCCCTCCTTCTTTCCCTTTCCGTTTTTCTTCCGCAGGACCAAATCCATGCCGGATCTAGTCTTTTCCAGTCGTTTTCCAGCAGGGTTCCTGGCTAAAAAACGTTCCAAGCCGGCTTGGGCCGGCCTTACACGAACCAGGTGTCCCAAGGACGCCAAGCACCACGTGCACTTGGGACTGGGTCCCTGGGACATGTTCTAGGTGTACGACAGTGCGTACACTATCCCAGGTGCGGCCCTCGGGTGCGCGTGCGACATGTGGCATGGGTCCTGGCTCGACCAGGGTGCATGGGGTGCCCTAGGAGCTGAGACGCTCCATGCTACAAGGTGCGTCCGTGCGATGGTGCACGTCATAGCGCGTCACTTGAGCATGCATGTGCACGTGCAAAACGCGGTCCCTGGCATGGCCTTTAGGAGCGCACACACGTGAGATGGTCGTAGTCCAACCAAGATGCATGAGTGTCCTGGGAACTGGGACACGCAGACCCAATGAGACTTTAAAAATTAGGATTAAAGGATAAATTACGAGAGTTTAACTATTAGAAAGTAGATCCATATCATAGGATCTAGCCTGGCAATGAATTAGGCAAGGACCATTGACCCTAAACAGCAGATTTAGCGGCCTAATGTCTAAATAGATTAAAATTAATAAGGACTCCTTATATCCATTCATACCTAGGAGTTTATAAATGAGAACCAGGGACGGGTTGAGTGCTAAAGGACACAACTCCAAGAGACTTTGAGGTAGGTGCCCTATCGCTACTAAACTTTTCGAAAGAGCCATGATTGTTTTATGCATGTTTCAAGTATAAGTTATATAACTTGTTATGCATAGATATGTTTTGCAAATAATTGCGTATAAATTATGCACAAATATGTTTTGCAAATAATTGCATATACATTATGCATAGATATGTTTTGCAAACAAATGCATATATTGCATGATTTGTGAGCATTGAGCTTTTGAAAGATTGCATGTCCTTGAGGGTTACCAAAAGACGCTCGAGTGCCCAAAAGACGCTGGGTAGGCAGTTGTGAAGGCCAGGCAGTTGTGAGGGACCCAAAGAGGATAGGTTTTGAAAAAGAGGTTTTCGCTTGTTTGATTTGATATGATTTTGGCTGATAAGCTCGTGGGCTCTATGCCGAGAGGTTTGGGGTGGCCTCCCAGCCTCTACCACTATTAGGTGGATGGGTACCACTCCCAAAAAGGGCATGTCCCTGCTTCGACTACATTTGGTACAGGGGGCTACCACTGGTGTCACAGCACTAGGTCGAAGTGTCATATGCCCCGTGGAGGTATATGATCCTGTATCCCTAAGTACCCGGGGAACACACGGCGGTGAGGTCGTGGGCATAGTTGGACCCTATGGTTTGAGGATTTATTTGCATTGCATATGGCATGACATGAGGTTGGTCGACCATACCATATATCCATGAGTTGGATTCAGTTGAGCATCGCATGCATATCATGATGTTTATGATATATGATACTTTCAACTTGGATTATGCTATTTCTTTAAGTCGTCAGTATTTCCAATTATACAATGGTTTTTAATATCGATATTGACCATGATTGTTCGAACATGCACATGTTTTAAGAGCATATGATTTTAAACATAGCATGCATTGCAAAACTAGTAGTGATAGACTCCTACTAAGTATAGTATATACTCAACCTATCCTTAACATTTTTTAGGATAGTTCCACTCACAAATAGAAGACGTCTCAGGAGATATTAGTTCTACGAGCAAGTGAATAAACAAAGGAGACAACTATACATATGAGTAAACTCTCTACCCTTTGGACATGTATTTGTATTTATTTACAGTTGGGCTATGTGTTGTGACTGGGTAGACCTAGGGAAAAGCATTTTATGATTTCTGAAGTTTTTCAAAAACTACTTTGATAGTTGTGAAAGCAAATGACACTCGGGGTTTTCAAAATGTGTTTAAAGCAAAAGATTTTCCGGTGCATTGCATGGTTTTTATAAAATGGTTTTCAAATAGGGATGCATCCCGCCTTAGGAATTTAGATCTTGCATTTAAAAATGCATGAGAAAACCTGGGTCATCACAGTTGGTATTAGAGCCTAGGTTTTATCCTTTCACAGCCAGTCCAGCATGTCCAAGGGTCATGGACAATAGAGAAAATGAAGAATAAGTAGTATAAATAGGAGTAGTAGGGATGACTACTTCTATTTGAGGATTACAATATTAATGCACAAGGCAGTTCACCATAAATAAATAGGTGAAACACAGCTTGGTTTAACAAATAATTAGGCAGAGGATAGTCCAACCCTTATCCAAAATCAAGTCTAAGACGACTTAAGGATTAAGGATTGTTGTGTGGTGCAAATATAAAAACTCATATATTATGAGAATGATGAATGAGGATGTTAGTGAACTTGTTAGTAGATAGTTCTGACCTGCAATAAAGTAATCTCATCAAAGGTGAGAAAATCAAAGAACCTAGGTGGCTATCTTACCATCATAAAGAATATTAGAATATGAGTACACTATCACAAGGATATGATATGAGTATGATAGGGGATGTAAAAGACAGACTTTGAGAAGATGTTGATGATAAGCTAAGAGGGATGAAAATGCAAGATGATATTAAGAGATAACTGACTCGTGCTAGATCACAAAGGTATGGATCCTGAAGGACTTAACTCAATTTTGGATACCTTAATTGGAGTCTTATGAAGAGTAAAGTGCTATCGAATAATAATTTCCTGAGTATTATGGAGCAAATCAGAAGATGTATACAAGTGACAGATTATGTGAATAAGAGAAACATAACACGAATATGATAAGGAAATGAATTTGACCGAGTTATCAAAAGATTTTTGACGATAATATTGGGGATGATAGATCTATGATAATAGATTCATCCTAACATGAACTTGTAAGAAAAGTATAACATGACCAAAACGTCAATACCATTATTAAGACATTGTATGAATTTTATTGAGGCTATAGGCAATTGAGGATTTCAATGATCTTAAGACCGTTTAGAATTTCTGAGAAGCATTTAGTTTATGATGAAGTATTAATTATATGCAACAAAGCATATGGAGACATTGATCTAGGTAGACCAAATGAGGATGTTGAAGAAAAGAGGGAAAGAGATAGAGATGTAACTATAAGTATTCGATGAATATTGAATAATCAAAAGAAGAAGATCATGACTCTATGAAGATACATACAATTCTATCATCTTGAATCCTATAGGAAGGAAGATTAAACAAATGCAAAGGAATAATACTAGGTGAGTTGATGATCTTATTGTAAAAGAGTATAAAAGAGAGGAAGCGTATGGGGTTTAAGACTTTGAGTAGAGTATCGAATTTCAGGAGATTATGCGACAAGAAATTTTCGAAGAGGAATGGTGACCAACTAGAAATTAAAATTCTACGAATGGTTTGATATCAATTAGATTCTTATTGGATCCATTAGCTTATGGGGAACACCAATGGATATAGTCCATAAAAAGGAAAATTTGGTGATATCCCACCTTGTCAGTAAAATATATTGAAAAAGGAATTAAACCAGGACAGTGACTTGCCCATTTAGCAAGTAGGGTACCATCGAGGATCAAATTGAGGTCTTACTATCATAGATTGGAAGACCAAAAATCTTAAGACCATTATTTAGTCATTACCTATAGAGTACTGTTGACTAAATAAAGGTATCTCACCCTAATTAATCAAGTATGTTAGTATCTATGAGTTAGTAGTCGAAGTTATATACTCAGAGGGATGTTATAAGTCTTTAGACTTGAGTTTTCCTTGAAAAGAAGATAACTTGATTGGACTAAGTCATTTGAGGGTATGAGGAGGCCACATCGTGGAGTTGATTAGGCCACATCATGGAAGAGCTACAAGTACAATAAATACAATAACAACTAAGACAAAAACAAAAATAAGGAGCGATCTCCACCAGTGAGACAGATTTTTCCAAACCTGAATAGAAAACCATGACAAACCATAGAAATTACTTTGAGTCTGAAAAATACTGCTAACATGGATTGAAAAGGAAGGCAAATAAGTACTGATCACTTTAGAGGCCCTTGAGCTTATGACAAAGATATATCTAGAAAAGAGATTAATAGGTAATCAAATAAAGTCTTTCTATATGACTACAAAAATGTTTATGCTTACCTGGGTATTGTTAAACTTGTTGAGTTAACAACTTTAGTACAATTTGATATAATTGCTATTGAAGGAGAATTATTGCTATTATAAGATAAGTATGAGAAAGCACTTGAAAGATAAAATAAGGAGGCACTTGAAAAAAATAAAATTTGAGGAATTGAGAAAATCACTACTTATGAGGAGACCTCCTGACAATACAGACTGCATGGTTGACGATAAAGCCTTGGTAAAAGATTGAACAATATATTGACATAGGGGATGGAAGGAGAAAAGGTGAGATGGCTAGCACACTATAAGGTGAGATTTAATGTTACATTGCCTTTTAGTTAGTTGTCATGAGCATATACCAAGTACGAAAAATCAATTAAAGGAATTTCCTAAGGACTAACCCTCCCGGATTGAGTATAGAACTTTTGGACTGAAAGGTTACGAAGAAAACCACCAAGCAAAGAAAGGACAAAGAGGATGATGACAAAGGATTCAACAATGACCTAGTAAGGGTACTCGGTTATGAATAAGAGACTTTTTGCTTTGCATAAATGGGAACATTATTGAAAATAATGACAAATTGATGCAAATAGTGAGATAGGCCTCTGGACAAGAACATTTGACCCATGATGATGAATCGACTTGAGTTTGGATAAAATCTTCAATAGAGGAAAGCGTTTAATGAATTCAATAATTATGAAATTGGATATAGAGTTAGGACATTTTACTTTCAATATATGATAAGGCCCTCGATGGAAGATGCAACTAATTGGCTTTCATGATTTTATTTTCAATGTAACTTTGGTTGAGGAATCAAGTCACATGTGGCAAACCACAGACAATTGAAATTCAAAGTTAATCAAGGGTTTGGCTGTAGAGCACATGATACCATGTCAGTTATTGAAGTATCTTGGGGACAAATATAAAAGATAAAAAGCAAAGTTGGACACAATAGAAACAAGGTAATTTTTGGACTCTTACTAATGACCATTAGAAGGAGATGTGGATAATGAAGAGATCACTAGATGAAAGACAAGAAGAAAAAGGGATCATCCTATGATATTCAAAAAGGACTATGAGAAATAAGATAATCTTAAAAGAAGTATGGAGTAATTTATACATGAATATAAAAGCATGATCCTATGAGGAGACTGTCCTATACACGGTGAGAAAAGTATAGGCATCTAAGGATTTTGAGATAGATGAATTACAGCTAGAAACTAGTATTGTTAAACTGGCACGTATGGAAGCATGCATCAGAGTACGCAGCGAAAGCGGCCCTTATAGGTAAGGCCTTGAAGAAGGAACAATAGAAATGATAAATTGAGGTTGAGCCTAGATTTGATTCCTAAGGGGGAATGCATTCACCAAAAAGTTATCTAAGAGCCAAAATACCTTGAAGATGATAATTTATAGAATTTCAAGGATGAAATTCTTTTAAGGGGGTAATAATGTAATGCCCGAGCAATTTACACTATTTTTAACGAAAATTGAACATTCTATAGGAACTAAACTGAGTTAAATGTGTCACTTTATTTAAAATAGTAAATGAAGGAATTTATGAGGGAACTTGGTACCATTAGATTCTACTCGAAAAATGGGATCCAATGCCTCAAAAATCACCCAAAACGGAGTTCGAATGAAGAAGTTACGGCCATTTAAAGATAGGGGTATTTTTGGAAATTAAACAGAAAAAGGACGAAAAACACAAGGGGCCATTTTGATAACGGCACCCCCTGTCGTCTTCAACCTCTAGACCCTCCCAGAAACCCGTTTTTTTATTATTTCTCTACAATACACCAGGGGAAATGGCGGCACCGCCATTAAGGGGCACCGCCTTTCACTCCTCTATAAAAACCCCATCTTCCCCCCTCTTCAAATCGCGTTTTTCCAGTTGTTTGAGGCTGAGGTTTTTGGCAAAAACCGAAAACCCATCTTTCTGCATTTTCCAGCAACGGCCAGGCCCAAGTCAGGCCGTCCATTGCCATTTTTCTCCATGCCCTTCTCTGTTCCGGTCTGGCAATAGGAGTTTCCACCTTCATCGAGTTTTTTCCGGCAACAAGTGTTTGGATAGGCGGGAAGAGCACCATCTTTGGCTGCAAGGTAAGCCATCCCTCCTTTTCCTCTCCATTTTGCTTCCCCAGGGCCAAATCCATGCCAGATCTAGTCTTTTCCAGCCATTTTCTAGCAGGGTTCCTAGCCTAAAAACGTTCCAAGCCGGCTTAGGCCGGCCTTACATGAACCAAGCGTCCCAAGGACGCCAAGCACCATGTGCACCTGGGACTGGGTCCCTGGGACGGGTTCCAGGTGTATGACAGTGCGTACACTGTCCCACGTGCAGCCCTCAGGTGCGCGCGTGACATGGGGCACGGGTCCTGGCTCAACCAGGGTGCACGGGGTGCCCTGGGAGCTGAGATGCGCCATGCTACAAGGTGCATCCGTGCGATGATGCGCATCATAGCGCGTCACTTGAGCATGCATGTGCACATGCAAAACACGGTCCCTGGCATGGCCTTTAGGCCCGCACACACGTGAGACGGTTGCGGTCCAACTAGGATGCACGAGTGTCCTGGGAACTAGGACACGCAGACCCAATGAGACTTTAAAAATTAGGATTAAAGGATAAATTATGATAGTTTAACTATTAGAAAGTAGATCAATATCATAGGATCTAGCCTGACAATGAATTAGGCAAGGACCATTGACCCTAAACAGCAGATTTAGCGGCCTTATGTCTAAATAGATTAAAATTAATAAGGACTCCTTGTATCCATTCATACCCAGGAGTTTATAAATGAGAACCAGGGACGGGTTGAGTGCTAAAGGACGCGACTCCAGGAGACTTTGAGGTAGGTGCTCTATCACTACTAGACTTTTTGAAAGAGCCATGATTGTTTTATGCATGTTTCAAGTATAAGTTATATAACTTGTTTAGCATGACTTAATTCAGCATACATATGATAAATGCTTTATGCATAGATATGTTTTGCAAATAATTGCGTATACATTATGCACACATATGTTTTGCAAATAATTACATATACATTATGCATAGATATGTTTTGCAAACAAATGCATATATTGCTTGATTTGTGAGCATTGAGTTTTTGAAAGATTGCATGTCCTTGAGGGTTACCGAAAGACGCTAGAGTGCCCAAAAGACGCTGGGTAGGCAGTTGTGAGGGCCAGGTAGTTGTGAGGGACCCAAAGAGGACAGGTTTTGAAAAAGAGGTTTTTGCTTGTTTAATCTAATATGATTGGGGCTGATAAGCTCGTGGGCGCTATGCCGAGAGGTTTGGGGTGGCCTCCCAGCCTCTACCACTATTAGGTGGATGGGTACCACTCCCAAAAAGGGCATGTCCCTACTTCGACTACATTTGGTACAGGGAGCTACCACTGGTGTCACGGCACTAGGTCGAAGTGTCATATGCCCCGTGGAGGTATATGATCCTGTGTCCCTAAGTACCCAGGGAACACACGGCGGTGAGGTCGTGGGCATAGTTGGACCTTATGGTTTGAGGATTTATTTGCATTGCATATGGCATGACATGAGGTTGGTCGACCATACCATATATCCATGAGTTGGATTCAGTTGAGCATCGCATGCATATCATGATGTTTATGATATATGATACTTTCAACTTGGATTATGCTATTTCTTTAAGTCGTCAGTATTTCCAATTATACAATGGTTTTTAATATCGATATTGACCATGATTGTTCGAACATGCACATGTTTTAAGAGCATATGATTTTAAACATAGCATGCATTGCAAAACTAGTAGTGATAGACTCCTACTGAGTATAGTATATACTCAACCTATCCTTAACATTTTTTAGGATAGTTCCACTCACAAATAGAAGACGTCTCAAGAGATATTAGTTCTACGAGCAAGTGAATAAACAAAGGAGACAACTATACATATGAGTAAACTCTCTACCCTTTGGACATGTATTTGTATTTATTTACAGTTGGGCTATGTGTTGTGACTGGGTAGACCTAGGGAAAAGCATTTTATGATTTCTGAAGTTTTTCAAAAACTACTTTGATAGTTGTGAAAGCAAATGACACTCGGGGTTTTCAAAATGTGTTTAAAACAAAAGATTTTCCGTTGCATTGCATAGTTTTTATAAAATGGTTTTCAAATAGGGATGCATCCCGCCTTAGGAATTTAGATCTTGCATTTAAAAATGCATGAGAAAACCTGGGTCGTCACATTTACCATGTCATTTAATTTTCTAGTTTGATCAAACCAGTCTCTCTTTGGTTAGGCTATTAATCTAAATAAAATACAATCAATATACAAAATCATGAGATTTCTTATGAGTTCAACCTATCTCTCATGCAAAATACTACATTGATTTGTGTGCTTACAAGCAATTTTAAAGCTACACCATAGTCCTCATGAGGATGCAGCCAAGGTTCAGCTTGGATATCAATAAGCACATGACACAATGATCTGGTTAGAATCCATAAGAGCATCATGATGATTTCTTTATTTTATTTTAATGCTATAGCATGAGTGAGTGATAACATTCATGTTATGATTTTATCTCTATATATGGTTTGTTGTTGTTCTATACATATGATGAACCAAGATGGCTTTATATGAGTACTCATGACTAATCAGTATACAATATATCAAGGTACAGTTGTGTACAATTATTTATATTAATTTATGATACCAATGATGTGTTTAATCGAATACTACTTTCATGTTTAATTACTTTACATGATCTCAATTTAAAAAGAGATATTCAGTTATATGTGAATGCTTAAAGTACATTGCATAATGAAGCCTATGTGAGATGGCTATTAGATTTGACATGCATAAAACTCATCTTCAAATCATGAATGTTATATGTCATTAATTTCAAGTTTATAGTATTCAGGTTTATCTATTGAGCATAAGTGTATAATCAACATATTATAAACATTGTCAAATAAAAGGAAAAGCAAGGAGGCAAAGCAATCACAAAAGGAGTAAAGGACTCTAGAAAGAACTCTGAAAGTAAAAGTTAGAAACACTACTAATTAAAGTTATATTTGTTTACATTGGATTATGTTGGTTGTGTAAAATTAAGGCATGCATGCTAATTTGAGTTTATTTGTAACTTATGGCTGTGACTTGACAATTTTGGGATGGATGCATGATTTATATTTTTATCATGAATGTGAAAGTAGACTGAGTCACCAAAATATGATTTTATTTGAAAAATGATTTATTAGGTACATTGCATAGCATTCAAAAAAATGTGGATGTCTTAAAAATAGAGGAAACTTTGACAAATTTTCAATAGAAATGTAAAGTTCAATTCTAATAATAATTTCATAGTTTTGAAAAAGAAAATACATTTAATATTTTTGGAAAAAGAATTTTAAGAAAAATACTCTTTCATTGCATTATTATAAGTTGGTTTTCAAAATTAGGGATCGATCCCACATTAGAATTAAGTTTTTGCATTTAAAACTGCATTAAGAAACCTAAGTTGTCACACCTTAAATTTGTTTATGCAATTTCAGTTCCAAAATGATACAAAATAAACTTTGTAGGCCAGCTTCATAGTAGAAACTTTGCAAGCCATCTCACAATATATTGCAAAGTTGGAATATCAAATGGATCAGCTTTGTGCTACATTAAGATAGAGGGAAAAGGAAAAATTCCTTAGTCGGCCAATATTAACCGCTAAGTAGCAATTAGAAATTGGCAATTCATCAAAAGATCCAAAGTTTCATGAGCATGCTAGATCTATGACTACCATTAAGAGTGATAAGTAGATCGATAATCAAATGGGCTGGATTAAGGATTCCCTAATAAGTGAGGACAAAAAGAAGCATACAAAAATTCAAGAGGGTAACCAAAATAGTCTATGATCTTTCTATTCCTCTGAAACTCTTCCAGAAGCATCCTACATTCTCAAGGCTCCTTATCCTTAAAGGCTAAATGTGGAAAACAAGGGAGAAAATATTAATAAGATAAAGTATGTGTTTAAATAGGTTAATATTAATATCCCATTACTCAATGCAATCAAGGAAATACCCTCTTATGCCAAATTTTCAAAAGATCTATACAAACAAAATAGAAAACTTCATGTGTAGAGAGAGCATTTCTCACCAAACAAGTAAGCTCCATCATTCAACACAACATCCCACCAAAATATAAGGATCATGTGTGGTTCACTATAATTGGCAGATAGGTTAGTAAAAATATTACATGGTGTGGTTGAGGATGTATTGGTGTAGGTTGATAAGATTTTATTTCTTCTAGACTTTCTTGTCTTAGATACCTAATATATCAGATATTGGTAGTCAAATTCTAGTCATCTTTGGGCAACCATTCCGTGCTTGTGTTCTTTGGTCTTTTCACTTTAATTTTAGGTTAGTTCCTTGTTTTTTTGCTTCCTTTAATGCTTTTCTTTGATTCCTTTTCTCATGATTTTCTTTCCTTACTTTGATTCTATTTTTTTCCTTTCTTGTTTGATGTCAATTTATAGCCTTAGATCCTTGTATTCAAGGGCCACAAATCTCTTGTAGTGACAACTAAGAGATTGTAGCCTCTAGATCAAGTTCTTGTTCCTTGATTTTCCTTGCTTTTCTTATTCCATTCCATCTCTCTTCCTTATCTTTCTTCTTGGTTCTTCTTTGAATTACACCATGTATCTTTTGGTTATTGAAGAGTGAAGGTTGGATCTAGTTTTGGGTAGATTTAGGAATTTGAATGTTAAGCAATTTTCTTTTTTATGTTACATGTAATCATGCTCACAATTCATATATCAATTTCAATCCAATAAAGCTTATGGTTCATGTAAAGTTTCTCATGCCTGAAGTCCTTTAAATATCTTGTTTTATGCTCATATTCCATTCCATGAATCACACACACCATGTCTAGATTCCATGCATGTTAATCACTTAGGTGTCCATGCATATTTTAATGCCCATTCATGCATCAATTTCATTCAAGTTCGTATGGGAAACCTTCATGTTTTATTTAAGCATTTTCCTACCTTAGAAGCATGTGGACATGTCTCCTTTCACTCAAGTTAATCTGCACATCTTTCATGTCCCATATACTCATTCCATGTTCATTCATTCTTTGAATCTTGCATCATACACTTATTCTTTTCATGCATCATAGGCATTTAGGTTCATGTGCACAACTCCTAGATCCATGCACACCACTTTGATTTTATTTTATTAGCTTGCATGTTTACTTAATTAGTTAGTTGCATGATAGGTTAGGTTTAGTTCATGATTAGGTTTCTTTAATTGTTGTTGAGGTTTGTTGTATTGTTAGATTAGTTTTAGTAAGTTTCTTTGATAGGTTTAACAAGTTCTATTTTTAAAAAGTTTCTAATTCATGCATGTTTTAGTTTTCATGTTAATTCTATTTCTAGAGTAGGTTAAACTCTATCCCTCTTGGCTAGATTAGTTAATCTATATAAAATGCAATCAGCATACAAAACCATGAGATTCCTCATGGAATCTACCTCTCTTGTGTGCAAATTACTAAATTGATTTGTGTGCTTGCAAGTAATTTTAAAGCTACACCAAGTTTTTGGCACTATATCCAAGGAATCACAATGGATTTGTGGTTGGATTTTTGTTTTGATTCTTTATCTCTAGTCATAGTTTTAGGTTGCATCAGATTAGGGTTTTAACATCATTCTTTACTTTGCTAATTCCTCAAAAGTTGACCTATTGCTTTATTTTGTGGCAGGTGAATTTGGCAAAAGGAGCAGTGCTGATCCTGTGGGTCAAAACTTCATCAACTTAATTAGGGTTTTTGACCACTTTTGGAGGCTCCGACCACTTGTAACAACCCCAAATTTTGTAAATACTATTTTGAGCGTTGTTATGTGAAATTGGAATTTTGGAATATAATTAGAATTTTTTACCCAAAGAAAATAAATGTTTATATAGAAATAGAATTTGTAGTGGAAACATGAATATTTGGAATGTACTTGAAAAATCGAGTCTAACGACATAATGAACACTAAAATCAGAGTTCGGATGAATTTCACCCCAAAATTTTACTATTCCATGATTAGGTTATGAGTTTTTAAGAAGTATATCTCTTAATGGGATACTAATTTGGAACTAAAACTAAAACCATTAGATATTGCTCAGAAAATTAAATCCAATGAGCCAAAGAACACTAAAAACAAAGTCCAAATGAGGAAGTTATGGGACTTTGAAGTCAAGGCTATTTTGGCAATTAATTTTATTTTTATTTTAAAAACATAGAAACATCAAGAGACCATTTTGATAATGGCATCCCCTTATTTCATGATCTATTCTCAAAGAGAACAAAACTGACAACCCTAACCCTAGCACCCACCATTCTCCCCTCTTTCCCCTTCCATCTAGCATACCTTTTCCTCTCTCTCATCTTTTCCCCTCTCCCCGACCAGCCATCATCGACGACTTTGCACTTGACATAGCGGCTTGAGCCCAGCTCACTGGCAATGCCATACTCATCTCCCCTCCCTTGCATGATCTCCCACAGGCACCGACGAGTTTCCTCCATTCAGACCCTCTTTTGCTTGGATTTCCATCGACAGCCTCATCACCGGTAGGCACAGTCGCAAGACCCAAAAAAATGTTCCCTCCATTGTCTCCTTCAGTGATTTCGTCCCCTCTTTGCTCCACTTTCATTGTGAAACCCTCCTCTGATTGGCAAAAGAAAACCCAGAAGAACCCCATGTCTGTCTTCTTCTCTAATGCATCTGATTGGGCACGAACACCCAATCGGGCTAGAACCCTTCCCTCTCGCATTTTCTTCTCTCCCTCTCATCTTCCTCCTCTGGCTGGCTTTGCATCTAGTGTGCCAGCCCACCTCCTCTATCCCATCTTTCATGCTCCACTAGTGATACTCAACAGGCCTCACACCGATAAACCCACCACTCCTTTCCATCTTTGTTCCCAACACCATTTTCGTCATCGGCAAAAGAATCCTAGTGACGATGAACAACTCTAGGGAATAATGCTCACAGAGGTGGAAATGACCCAGATTGGTGATCCGAGCCACTCATCGTGTTCCTCTCAACATCACGGACAAAACGCTCAACCAATTCATTGATCAGGGTTGATTTGATGTAGATCCTGAAGCAATAATATTGTACAGCCATGATTGGGTAGATCCATGTCCATCCAACAGAGATCTGATGTTCTTAATGATCTGTTGGACAAATTTGAGATTACCCTCATGATCCTTGGGATGCAAGGAACAAAACTCATCTTTCCAATTCTTGATTCAGGAAGATCCAATGGTTGAAATTACCAGACCTTTGATCGATGGTTAGATCATCTGATCTATGATGATCTAACTCCATTTTTCCAATCCACATAGTCTATCATGACCCTTAGGAAGTGTAGATCAAGATTTTTATGAGAGATTTAGGATCATAAGCTTGATTTGAGAAGATTTCACTAATCTTGATCAATGGTCGAGATCGATCTAGGATCCAGTTATGGAAATTGATCAAGTTCTATGATTATGATCAATGTAGCTTATTTATTTAGATCGTTCAGTGAGAAGTTAATAATTGATTTTTTATTTGGTGGGCCCAAGTAAAAATGAGGATTTTACCAGCGTGAACGGATAGCAATCAATGCTAGGGGAATTGAAGAACACGTCACACGAGGTAGGTGGAAATTTATGACAGCATGTCTAAATAATAAGATACATGTTCTAAACATGATCTTATTTCTAATTATGGATGTTATGAGACTAAAATGGTATGATTGATATTCGACATGCTTTAAATTGTAATGATGAAAATAATGTTAATTAAAAGAATTGCATGTTATAAATGATGCTTTTGACATGTACATCATGTATGTGAATTGTAAAATTATGTTTATGGTATATGGGTACCATGTCAGTACTTGTAATGTATGAGTCTAGGTTTGTAGGGTACATCCGTGGTGGATTGTCAACTAATAAGTGAGGATGTTATTCTTGTTATGAAATATGTGAACAGGCAATTTGCTTGCTATCATGATTATTTTACATATAGGCATAGAGGACTAGGGGTGCTATGCTAGGGAAGTTATGAGGGTTTGGTCACCCTCTTCCCGAAATTTGATTATATGATGATACCTTGCCCTATGAAAGGCTAAAAGTCAGGTGGGCCAATTATGGGAAGGCCCCACTGTGAAAGTCCTATCTCCCCATATGGGTAGTGACACAATATTTTCCACCATGGTATCAGTGGTGAGCAAGGCAGTTATCCAAGTGCCTTAGTACGAATTAGACTGCAGCATGGTATTTCTTATATTTCATGCACTATGGTGCTTATATGATGGCATTATGAGATGCCTTATGTGATATGTCATGATGATATACCTTATATTGTTTTCCTAGTAGTGGATGGAGGACTGTGGACCCTGTATAGTGAGGGGCATGAGGATTATACCAATATACCAACAGAGGTTGGATGATTATGAACCCCACATGATGAGGGGTATGATTCTAAAACCCAATTTAGTCTGGGTATGTAGATTATGAGACTTACTTATTATATTTATAATTTATGTCTTTTAACAATTTCCATATATGTGTATGTATGCTATATATATGATTGAGGGCATAGTTTCATATAAGTTTCATATGGGTATAAGAATGGGTAGAACTGTTATGCAAAGTATAGTTCATAGAATTGGATTACTTTATCTGGATAACAAATAATAATTAAAGATGTTTGATAAATCAATGGATTACTTATAATTATGAAACATGTTAATAATTGATTCATCAATGATTGTTAATGATTATGAAACATGTAAATATTTGGTTTATAAATGGAATATTGAAATGTGAAACATATAGTAAATCTCATTCAATCAAAATTGCTATGAAAATAAATATTCTAATTATTATAGAATAATTAATGTATCTTAAGATTTAGCGGCTTCTTAAACTCCCCTACCAAGCATAGCTTGTTAAGATATTGTAAATGTTTTATGTTTATAATATCTTAGATACAGATAGACAGGAGAAGATGTACACAAGAAGAGGAATCCAGCAACATACTTCTGCATTCAGGTATACATTTTATTAAAGCTTTTGTATTGTGTAGTTAATCATTTGAATTGTGATATTGGGCATTTAATATAATGTTATAGGGACTGTACAAGTGAACCACTGGATGGGTCCTATTTTAAGAAATAAATTTCTATCTTCTAGAAAACTATATGTGTGTGTGTGTGTGTATAGTGTAATCATAAAGGTGACATCCGGGATTTTGGGAAAATGAATTTCAAAGAAAGATCTTCCACTGTTTTTGTATTTTAAAATTTAGAGGTGTGCCACCTTTTGAAATAAAAGGGAAAAAGTTTCATGAAAAACTCAGGGTGTCACACAACAAGCCCTCGGTAAGGGAGCTACCCCCTGCACCCCTGGTGAGCTAATCGTGTAGTTCGACTTGCAAAAAACTCTATGAAGCACAACATAAGTCTTTGTATTGCATTTAGAGGTATTGTATGCATAGCATATAAGTGGCCATTAGATTACTTTTCCTTATAATTACATTCCATATTTACTTGCTTTATGGTAGATTTTCATATTGATAGTAAGGGCCCCACCGGAGCCCTCATAAGTTAAGGACTAGATTTCATCACCAAATCCTTGGCCCACCTAGGTAATCAAATCAATTTCTTATATGTTTACTATCCCACCCTTGAATCTTAATTTAAAATCAACTAGCATGAGACTTAGGGTTTCAAGCTTGCAGGACTCTTTTTGAAGGAGTAGATCTATTATCACTCCAGTGACTTTTGATCATTATGGTTATAGTGGGTATGCAAAATCCAAGTAATTTTTTTATGCCTTTTGTTGATATTTATTGAGGTTTAAATGCCTACTTACATGATAATTGTATTAACCACTCCGAGCAAGACCTAATTGGTAAGTAGCAGCCAAGCTTGGATAAAAGGAGGATCAGTTTAAATTTAGGTCTAAAAGGCTACCACGCTACAAATTATTAAAGAATATCAAAATAACTCGTTAGCAGACCATTAGGATTGATTGTGCGTCATTTAGAGTTAGGAGTCACATTTAGTTAAGTTACATCATATAGTTAGAGTTTCCCTTAGGTTCACAAAAAAAAGAAAAAGAAAAGTACTCATTCATTGTATATAACAATTTGTTTTATTTTATATAAAGTTGAGTACAATGGCCTACCAAGTAGGGGATATAAAACCACCACTTTTATAATATTTCACTATTAAATCCTTAAGCTATGATGATACGTATGAGATAGAGGCATGATTGATGGTAAATTGAATAAGTTTGATGCTTTTATGCCATATACTCAGTCATCTAAACAACCTTAGTATCAAAATTACTATACCTATTCTAGCCCAACATATATCACAACTTCATGGCCATTAAACTCCACTAATAATGCATATTATCAGGAGCAAGTCAATGAACTATTCCATTTCATAGAATCTAGCTACAATAATTATGCTAAGACAGATTATCAAGACTATAACGGATGGGCTTGGGATCAAGAATATTAGGAAGAACCATCATGGTTTGAACTTGATCAACCCTTTCCTAGTACCCCAATGCCATAATAGTATGAGCCATATGAGTCATTTCTTTGACAACAAAGGGAAGGACCATTTGAACAGACCTTTAGGTTTTATATGGATGCAACTCAAAGATCTATTAAGGAGTTGAGACAATTGAATGCTGAATATAGAGAAAGGGCCAAAGAATTTGAACAAATTGAGGATAGTGAGAAACTCATTAATGTATATACTAGGATGGAAGTGTGATGACCTGGGTTTTTAAAACACATTTTCATAAATATCTGCAAAGGTAGGGCCCTGATTTTGAAAATTTTTAAAATTCAGATAGCGAAAACATATTTTCTTTGAAATCAATTTGTCAAAAACCTAAGTGCCACCTCAAATTACTTATCATACATAGATTTTTGTATAAAATAAAATTTCCATTGAATATCAATAGAAATACTTTTATTAAAATCAGGGTCAATCCAGTGGTTCACATACCCAGCCCAGTAGTCATTACATACCTTGTCCAAAACAATCCAAATTACAAAATAATCAATACAATCTTGCTCAAAGTAAATACCATGAGTAGTAGTTCGATGATGATTATCTTCAAGTCTTGAGCTTTTAATCTTCCTTAACTATATCTGAGATACTGTAAACATTCAAACATTTACAATATCTCAGCAAGTTATGCTTGGTAGGGGATTTAAGAAATATAATCAATAGTTCTTTATATCCATGATATAAATCAATTTATACAATTGGATAACAATTTTATCCTTCACTCATCATATGAATTATATGTATATATTACGTATAAATAAAACCACTAAAAATTGTGAATATAGTCAATATCTTCAATAATATCTCATTTCCAAACTGATTTCAATATTAACACTAGGTGTTAATATATAATCATATCGCATTGGGAATCATCCTCCAATATAAGATCGATAAAAACTTTTACCAGGCATCTCATCATGCCATAAAATAAGGCCTCTCATCATGCCATAAAATAAGGCATCTCATCATGCCATAACATAAGGCATCTCATCATGCCATAATCAATTACATCATAATGCAAAATAATCTCAAGCACTACCATGCTTGCAGTCTCAATCCATACAGTGCGACCAAATAACTACCTAATAGTCTATTGATACCACGATGAAAAATACAAATCCATGTTCGTGTGGGGAGAACCATGGCTGTCATAGTGGAAGCCTTCCCATAATTGCCCAACCCAACATTTTATGTCTCTTTGGTCACGGTATCATCATCATAATCAGTTTCAGAAAGTAGGCGGCCAAACTCTCATAACTCTCCTAGCATTGGCATCCCCAAGCATAAGCCTATCTTAAAACAAAATCACAAGCCTATATGCTTGTATGGGAATTAATATTTCAATACTTATAGATATGTGTCTAGTTATAATAGGACATGCCTATAACTTCTTTCCTTAAGATTTGGGGGTCCAACTTATGTAGTTCAAATCTTCTCATTCTATCCATTAATTTCATAATTACTTAATCAATCACTTTGTATTCATTTCAACATCATTTGTTGCCTTAAGTAATTTCATAATTACTTAATCAATCTATTTGTATTCATTTCAATATCATTTGTTGATTCATAAACAATTCTAAGGAAATTATAATCAATCTATAGTTATCAGGATAAGATCATGTGTAAAATACATATATCTTCTACATTGAATATATTCTTAAGGTCCACCTACCTTTACTTTCAACAATCCATCATCCCATTGATCTTGATTATCATATTGTTCATGTAACTATCAAATCATATGTGTGTGTATATATATATATATATACACAATCATTCCTCAACTCATTTATACTTCCTAGTTGTTCTTTTAATCATCCTTATATAGGATGGTTTGGATCTTTTTCCTTAGATCATATTGATCAAGGTCTAATCTATTGATCTATATTTAAATATAACATTTACACTAATTCAAAAACATACATACTAACACAATATTATGATTCTTATTATTCTTGATCATTCAAGATCTCCTTATGGATATTGTTTCATCTTTGATCATCTTAATTACAATTTTTAGTAGGATTAGATATTTTACAATCCTTTTATGATCTTATTATTATTCAACTAGTTAAGTTTTACTAATTGAAGATAATTTATGCACTCCAAATTCTAGACAGCTCCTCTTATTTTCAATTGACTAAAGTTTACTAGATAAAAGCTGTTCATAGAGTGGTTAATTCAATCCTCATGTAAAGAGGTGTTTAGACTTCACAAATGTCACCAAACAGTGGGGGAAAAGCAAGGCTCTATTAGAGAACCCCCTTAACCACCATATTCAACATTTACTGGGGTGACCTTAGCTAAACCTTCATAAGGTTCCTATAAGCATTAAACACTAAGTACTATTGCTATTTGATTTTAATCAAATCCATGAACATTTAAAATGTCATTATGGGGTTTATTATTCTCCTAATTTGGGCTAAGGAAATAATATTCCTTATATTTTCCTACTAACTACAGGCCTTACTATCATTAAGTCCATGTCCATATTCATTGTAAATGTTCATCAATATTTATTTTCATTTAATTACATTTTTTATGTAATTTACATAACATGAACATTAAAGCATAAAGAAATAAATTTAACAATTAAATTTACTAAACAAATAAAAGAACATTTACAATAGAATATAATATAACTCACATGTGCATTTGAATATATCATCTTTCTCCATTTTGATCCAATGATCATATTTTGGTTTTTATTCATTTTTCATCCCATTAAGGGATTAGATATTGATCTTTCATTTTTATTCACATCTATCACATTCTTTTAATGTGATATCATCACTAGATCATTGATGTATCTCATCATATGATCCAATCTTTCCTGATCTAACGGATCAAGAAGATCTTAAGCCATTTTATCAAAATTAAGGGCATATATCTCAATCTATCCCAAATTAGCCACATTAGGCTCATCAATTCGTATGATCCTAACTTTAAATCATCATTCAAACTGATTTTCATGATCATGCTTGATTACTCAGATAAAGTAAATCCATGATCATTTTTAAGATTTCTCCTCCATTAAGATTAAATTCCTAATTCATCCCAGATCAGTCACATCCAGCTCTTGATTCCATGTTACCTCATCACTAGATCATTGGTGGATTAGAAATCCAAAGTTTGATCATGCCAGACTTGATTGACCTTGGAATTTAGTACTACTTTTTGTAATTTATAGAATTTTACAATGAATAAAACCTAAATTTTATGTTTCCATTAGATTTTACTATTCACCAGAAATTTAGAGCTTCTTTCTTATCTTGATTTGGAGTTAAAATGAGCTCTAAATTAGATTTTTAAGTTTTCAGTCAAAATAGGGGCCTAGATTCAATCTGGTTTATTCAGATCGATGGGTCGATTAGTGACCCGCCTCCTTTACCGATCATTGCCAATGTATGGCGAGGGGTGACCTGGGATAGGAAAGACGGTTCGATCTGGATCATCGGATCACCCTTTCCCTGATTCCCCTGGATCTAAATACGTTAAGGGCCCAAATTTCATCTCCCATGGTTTTTGGGCCCCAACATCTCATCCAATGGCTCAGAGTTTTCATCTAAGCCGGGTAAGATGGGATCTCAACCGTACATGCCAGATCCGTCATCTTCGACGGATCTATGGCCGGGGAGATCCCTAAGAGGTCGGAGATCTCCCTTGAAAGACCGATAATGAAGGGGAGAAAGAAGGGAACCTACATGGATCCCGTTTGGAGCAAAGAATAGTCGTCAGAAAGATATAATCCCGCCAGATATTGATGCCCTAATAGGATGGCTAGGGTTTCTGTAATTCTTGCCACCAGGGTGTTTGTCGGAGCCGAAGAAGAAATAGGGAGAGGGGAATTGAAGAGGAGAGTGCAGGGAATCAGATTCTAAGAACCTGGACCGGTGCTATTGCCTAAGGAAGTCAAAAAATGGAGGATAACTGTTATGGGTTGTTGGAGTTATTATTTTTTGGTGATTTCACCAGTGAATACATCCTCAATCAATCTAAAATCTTGGGGATTTTATAGATCAGGTCAGCCAGAATCCCATGGAACGGTGGAGATTGAAATCCAATGGCTGAAATGAAATGGCTAATTGGATTAGGGTTTTCATGCCAAAACCCTAGTCTTCCTAGGACAACGTTTTCGCAGAGACGCCTGATACTCCGTGAGGGAATATTCCATCCAGTGCGTCCGTAGACACACTCTGCGGTGTAAAGGGAGAAGGAAAGAGAAAAGGAAAGGAAAGGAAAAAGAAAAAGAAAAAGAAAAAGAAAAAGAAAAAGAAAAAGAAAAAGAAAGATAAAATAAAGAGAGGGTGAGGAGGAAAGAGAGAGGGAGAGGGAGAGAGAGAGAGAGAGAGAGAGAGAGAGAGAGAGTAGGAGAGAGTCTAGGGATCTGGAATTTTGTGTGAATAGTGGAAGGGGTATTTATAGGGCTGTTTTTAAATTATTTAAATTTTATATTATTTAAAAAAAATTATTCTTTTCTTATTAAAATCAAAAGAGATTCCTCATCATTTATATTCCTTGTGCTGGTTGTCCCCTAGCTCAGCTAACTTTTGTGGACCCCACACAAAAGTGAAATGACCATTTTACCCTATGTGTAAATATAAATTCACAAAAATTAAGAAAAATAGGGATTTTTCATTTGAGCTGAGATTTTAGCGTGCTTATAGTCATTTTGACTTATTTTTTGAGTCTGATTCCAATTATCTACGTTTCAAGACTTGATTCTTTTTCTAAAAATATAATATTATATTAAATATAATATTCCACTTCGATTTTCATAAAAATTCCAATTAATTTGAAATAATTCCAAAAAAATTGGGATTTTTACAAGAAGTATCATGTCATTCTTTTTGAAACACAAAGTTTCCAATCATCCTTGTAATTCTCCAACTCATATCCACTCAAGTCATGTGCTGCTCCTTTTTTTTATTTTAATTAAGAGACCTTACTTGATGAAGTGAATGAGTATTTAGGCACTATGCCATTAGTTGACACTTCTCAATGACAAGATTGAGTAGAAACCACCTACATTTCTTGAAATTCAAGTTCAATCTTACAGTGTAGAAGAAGTACTCAATTGGGACCTATCGACATTATTTGATCAAATATTAGATAGTAAAGTAGGCCCACCTGAAACCTTACCGGTGCCAGCAAAATTGGAAGAGGAAGAGTCAACTAATGTTCTGGCCCAACATCAAAAACTCTAGGGTACATATTAGAAGTTATTCAAGGTTTAAGCCCCATCATTTCTTTGCATCCAAAAAAAAAAAACAAGACCAATCCTTTAGGGAAATGTGGAGTTAACTTATAGCCCAATTTTAGGAAAATGTAAGGGAGGAGGAAAAATATGTACTAATTGCAATTGGAACCATTATCCCTCAATTTGGTGAAAATGGGAACTGCTCATTTCAATGTGGTCCCATAAAATTCAAAATTATGGTAGTCTACTATGTCACAATCTTGTCATAGCCTCAAAATACTGAGTGGAGGATGTATATTAACTACCATGAGACTCTTAAATGGGGTGAGAAAATCCTCCATTTCATGTTAGGGTTAGAAATTAGGTAAACTAGTTAGGTTTAGGATTAGAGTAGAGTAGAGTAGATTAATTAGTTAATTTAGTTTAGGATATGTCTAGCTAAAGACATTAAACTTAGCACTTACTAGATGCAACCCAGGGGTTTTTAAAACCTCAGTGTTCTACATTACCCATTTATCAGAGATTTTAAAACATTAGAGACAATGTTTAGTTCACGTTGGGGGTGTAGATATACATGTGATTTTTGAGTTTTTCTAACTTTCTTTACGAAAATAAGGAAATGATATAGGCTATCCTTATTTCAATCTAGAGACATAGAACTAATACAACTAGTTTGACCTTTTGAGTCTCTCGATAAAACTTTTTTGTCCTCAAAACCCATTTACCTTGACCCAAAAACCCAAATATAAAGACTCCATTACCTATATTCCAAAAATGGCTATAGAGTGCACAAAAAGTAGAAAAAGGACAGAAGTCTAAGAAGTGAAAAATATCAAAGTGCTTATAAAGAAAAAGCCTTCCTTCACAGAAAGACAAAAGAAAAAGAAAAAAAAGAAGAATTATCAAAAAAGAAAAGAAAAGAATGCAATCAAAAGAAAAGTTTTCCTACATTTATTGAAGACCTATACTCATATTTGAATCTTTGAATCATTTTTATAATTTGTATCAGAGCCATTTCCAAGCCTACTTTTTGTCCTATCTAAAGACCTATTGATCTTAAGGTAGAATATAAGTAATGGTGGTTATTCTTAAGGATCATAGTTCTTTGTGTCTTTTATGCTAAAACATATGTGAACCATAAGCATTATTATATTTAGTCACATATTGAGAGAATTTTGCTTGACTTTTTTTTTTGACAGCTTTATTTTTGAGTGTATACCAATGAGAATTTGACATCAAGACAATATTCCAATGGAATATATGCATATCTATTTAGAAATCTAGATTATGTAGTTTGTACACACTACACTCTATGATTTAATAGTAACAAAATGGCTTTCATATGTGGGTAACTTGTGGAATTTTTCATTCATATTTGTTAAGTTGTTAAAGCCATTAGAGTACTAATAGATAAAATTCTCTAAAATAAAATAAAGAACTTAGCCTTAGAGAATTTTATGGGTATATTATCTACAAATGCTCACAAGGCCTAACTTGTCCACTAGGGGTGACCTAGGGGTTTAAGGGCTTGTTGCATATGCTAAATGCAATCGTGAGTACCTACAAAAATGGCTACCATTTTTGTTTTCATGATTTTTTGCATGGTTTACTCAAGATAGAAAAATTCTTTATGGGGGATGTGATAAGTTTTCAATTTGTCATAAAAAAGTACACAATTAGTAGTCTGTGTTAAAAATTAAAGTATAAAGTCTAGGTTTGTGCCAAATTCATAACACATGTATTTCTGACCTAATAATTCAAAAGTTTGATATTTTACATGATCATGAGCTAATCTAGAGTAAGAATGTGGATAATCATAATTTTTCAGGATTTAATTATGTTTATTTACTCTTTTGTAATTATAGAGATGATGATCCAACGACCAAGTTTAATCAAGATGACAATTGAAGATCAATATCAAATTGGATAGCCAAGACATAAAATTCATTATTCCAAAGTTTAATCAAGGTTCAAGATCATCCTAGGGCAAGCAGGAAAAAATTGGAAAAATCAAAGGTAATTAAAATGGGCCCATACACCAACCATGTAATTCAACCACCTTTGTATGAGAGCCATGCAAACCACCCAAGCCATTTGAGCCATGATAGAAGGTAACAAGCCATTCAAACCTTCAAGCTAGGGGATTAACCCACCAAGCAATGAGCCATAAAAGGGAGCCACCAAGCCACTCAAGTCAATTTCACATGGAGTCACACTATTGACTGAAGATTTCAAGTAATTATTCATGGTAAAAATGTGATTTTCCAAGGATAATTAGTAAGGATTTATGGAGATTATCACATAGAAGATATGCATGTTAAGGTAGACCAATGAGAGAAGAGTTTTACTCTTTCTTTTTCTCCTTTTCTATTTCTCCATCTTTCCCTCTCTTTCCTCCCTATTTCCTCTCTTTTTCCTACCCTCCACGTGAAACACTTGTAAGGGAAGGAGTTCCACACCACCATCCTTGACAAGTGGTGCACCCCCCTTTTAATTCCTTAGAATCTAACCTTCCAAATCCATATCTTTCAACCTTCCACCCACCTTCCTATCCTAGAGTCCTAATTCAAATTCTTCTCCTTCCTTAGGAAAGAATTTTATCAAATTAAAAGGCAAACCACCTATATAAAGGCACCTAGGGCTTCCTGGTTGACACATAGATGAGTGGAGATGCCTCCTACTAGCTAGCCTCCCACACCTCCCATCTTGGTGCTCCTGTAGGCTACTCAATGTCTCCTCCTTCCTTGGCCGCTCTCCTTGATGCTCCACACCTCATTCCTTGCTTGTGTTCTTTGGCTTTTGCACTTTAATTTCAAGTTAGCTTCTTCTTTTTTCCATCCTTTAATGCCTTGCTTTGATTCCTTTGTCATTCTTTTCTTTCCTTACTTTGATTCTATTGTTTTCAATTCTTATTTGATTTCAATTTATAGCCTTAGATCCTTGTATTCAAGGGTTACAGATCTCTTATAGTGGCTGCCAAGAGATTGTAGCCCTTGGATCATATTCTTATTCCTTGACTTTCCTTACTTTTCTTGCTCCATTCCATCTCTCTTCCTTATCTTTATCCTTAGTTCTTCTTTAAGTTACATGCATGCATCTTTTGGTTATTGAAGAGTGAATGTTGGATCTAGTTTTGGGTAGATTTAGGACTTTGAAAGTTGCCCAGTTTTCTTTTCCATGTTGCATGTAATCATGCACATAATTCATGTATCAATTTCAATCCAACAAAGCTTATGTTTCATGCAAAGTTTCTCATTCCTTAAGTCCTTTAAATTTCTTGTTTTATGCTCATGTTCCTTAGCTTGAATGGTACACACCATGTCTAGATTCCATGTGCATTAATCACTTAGGTGTCCATGCATATTTTAATGTCCATTGATGCATCAATTTCATTCAAGTTCCTATGCACAACCTTCCTATTTTATTTAGGTATTTTTTTCCACCTTAGAATCATGTGGACATGTCTCCTTTTACTCATGCTAACATGCACATATTTCATGTTTCATATATTCATTCCATGTTTATTCATTCTTTGAATTAAGCATCATACACTTGTTATTTTCATGTATCATTGGCATTTAGGATCATGTGATGACTCCTACATCCATGGGCACCACTTTGATTTTATTTTATTAGCTTACATGTTTATTTGATTAGTTAGTGACATGATAGGCTAGGTCTAGCTCATGATTAGGTTTCTTTAATTGTTTCTGAGGTTTGTTGCATTGTTAGATTATTTTTAGTAAGTTTTCTTTTTAGGTTTAACAAGTTCTATTTTTATAAAGTTTCTAATTCATGCTTCTTTTAGTTTTGGTGTTAATTATATTCCTAGATTAGGTTAAAATCCATCTCTCTTGGCTAGGTTAGATAATCTAAATAAAATCCAATCAAATACAAAATCGTAAGATTCCTCATGGGATTGACCTCTCTTGTGTGTAAATTACTACATTGATTCGCTCATTTATGAGTAATTTTAAAGCTACAGCTGAATGATAATATAGTTAAAATGTATTCAATAGATGCAAGATAAACAAGTTGGTCAATGATATCGCAATCTTTGAAATCAGATCATCGAAATCTTTCCATCTTTGGAATTTAATTCAGTCATCTCCTTACAAAGTAAAGTCAAAACCATCTCATGGCTTTGGGCAAAAGAAAGGCTCCCCACTTGGAACCTTACTTGTTAGGACTCCAAAGTGTCTTACCATGGTTTTCCATTCTATCTCATTGAGGAGGGAAAAAACTTCCATGTCATTTTCTCTTGTACATATATCCATTCTCTTTGGATTCATCTTTGGAGTGAATTTGATATCCCTCCAAACTCTTTCTCTTCCCTAAAGAAAGTTGTTCTTTTGCTGCTTCACCTGAAGTAGTTCTTTGGTAGACAAATCTTATTGTTTTACATGCTAGATCTTACTTAGTATGGTCCATTTGGACTACTAGGAACTCCCATGCCACTAAATGATGTTCACAAATTAAATTATGAGGGTGCTAGTAAGGGAAATTCGAGTATTGCTCCTATTGCTAGAATGATTCAAGATCATATGGGAAAGATAATTGTGGCTTACAAGTGTTTCTCTTGGGAAACAAACAAACAACTATACAAATGGTTTGCTCTCATCTTTGCTTTAAAATTTGGCTATTGATTTAGGTATTCAAAACTTATAAGCTAAGGAGGGCTCGCAAGTTGTGATCAACTTATTGGGATCTCTTTGGATGAGGAGAGTGGAATTTGGGAACACAAAATTACCATAGGAGACTAGAAGGATGATGTGAACATTTTGGGAAGTCCTTCCCACGACTTTGCTGCAAGAGATTGACCATATCTTCAAAGAAGGAAATCATCCTACCAACATTTTTGTAAACTTTTCAATTTCCTTTGCAAGAACTTTTTCTTTGAAAAACTTTGTCCCTAACTTTTATGTTTAAGTTTGTTTGAAGATGCTAGGGGTATGGAGTACCTAAGGACTATCAAAGATGTAATTCCTTGTTTTCTCTTTAATACACTGCATACAACAGAAAGGAGAAAAATAAATAAATAAATTTCTCTTTATCATTCTAATTTTTAGTTCTTATATCCAATTAGCTAAAAATAACAAATAATCCAAAAACATTAAAGTAAACCCATTATTTCTTAATCATCAAAATTACATTGCACCTATATTTTTAGAAAAATATATGCAAGCACATTATGGTAAATAGATGAATACATAGAAAAATATTTGGGTCCCCTAATTTATTTAATTTTGAATGACCATTTATTCATAGGGAAAAATGAGCTAATTTGCCACTACAACAGCCTACATAGCCCATAAGCAAGGAAAACTTTCTTAGTCAATAAATTAGAGAAAAAATAGAGAAACACTAAACGTAAGAAATTTGAAATGTGTTACAGTAATCCGAGAGAGATCAACTACCTTCTTCACCAAGTGATATGCACTTTCATTAGTAGGATGCTTAACTTGACCAAATTCCACCAAAATATGAGGCGAAGCCTAGCAAATTCTAATAACAGAGCTCCAAAATATCCATGGATGGTCTTTGATTGAAGTAATCCATTTAACAATGTTCATATTATTTCCTTCCACCATGAGCTTAGAAACCTCATTTTCAACACACAAAATACCTTTCTTAGCTGCAAACAACTTTTCTTTCATGACAATCCTTTTTGGAAGAGGTCTATCATAGTCAAGGATGCAAAAACCCAAAAATTCCTAACAAAGCTTCTAATTCTTAATATCCCTAGGCTCTCACAGGAAGCTCCACCAAAATTTTTAAGCTTACTTTGAGTCGCTATTCAAATTAGGCTAATTTTGCTATGGAACTATACTTACCCTAACATCATCTCCTTCCCTTGATTTCAGCAATAGGAATACCTAGATTGTGGCCCCAAATGCTAGAAGCATACCAAGTTAAGGATCCTATCTCGTAGGCCCTTGTTGCTTTGGCTTGTTTTTGGTGTTTGTAGAGAGGGCATGTAGATGAAGAGTCAATAAGCCATGACTTGTTGGTGAAACTTTATGAACAAAACATGACTCATCTCTCCCTCTCCACAAACACCAAAAACAAGCCAAATCAAACAAGTATGATAGCAATCTACTTCTTCTAATAGTTGTAAGCATAACCCATTACGCCACAAGATCATGGCAATGAGCTGGAGTAATATATTCATCCTTAATAGTTGAAGCACAAACAACCATAGAGATGAAACAACTAAGCAATCGATAAAAACATGATCAATACATTCATAGTGATCAAAGCACAAGTAGCATCTTATAGGCCTTACAATCATCTCCTTGACAATTTGTCAAAGTTGAGTGTCTGCTCTTAGAAAAAATCCAAAGGCGTAAAGACTTTACTCTTATAGGGATGGACTATTGCTATATTCCTTGATGTAGTTGATAGAAGTCCATGACCTCACTACCCTTAAATGAAGATACCTTAGGCTCTTCGAAAAGCATTAGATAAGCACAAGTTGCCCACCCTAAATGTCATTCTAGAAATTAGTTGTATTACCACTTCTAATAAAAATTGAAGTGTTCTCTTTGAAAATATTCAAAACTCAAACAAATATATCTCCAAATAGGAGAGAATTTCTTAACCTTTCTGTCACCAACACTTCAAAACCTTGTAACCCCATAGAAGTGCTTCATTACTTGCTACTGAACAGAGGTTCGCTCTTTATCTAACCTCAACAACCATTTAAGTAGAAGGCTCCTATTCATGGTAGATGAATCCTTAATGCCCACTCCACCTTTGGATCAAGGAAAGAATACTTGTCCCATGTAATCAAGTGAAACCTTCTCTTTTTTAATATCATCATCCTAGAGGAGTTTAATGCAACTTTTCAATCCCATGAATAATAGAGAAAGGGCACATACCTAGTGACATATAGTATGGAGGCAAATTAGAGAGGATGGCCTTGATCAAAATAAGTCCACCCACTTTCTTTCTTCCATCTAACATGTCTAAAGTTGATTCTCTTAATGATGTGGCACTGCCGATTTGCATTATGTCTATCCAAACCAAGGGGAAGTCCTAAACAAATATGAGCGAGAGGGCCATTACACAACCAAGGAACTCAACTTCATCACTAAGAATATTCTTAGGAACTCTCTTTCCATGAGCACTAACTTGTGTAAATTCACCTTTTGTTTTGCCATTCCTTCTTAACATCTCAAAATGGCTATGAACTTCATCCCAATTCTCTAATCAGCCCCTAATAGAACTAGGGTATTATTAGCATAGTAAAGCATGGCCACTTAAAAGTGGCAGTTTGCAAAAGATACTACTTTAGAGATTCTCACTTCTAAAACCTTTCTCGTAATTCTAGTGAATATATCTAGGGCCTCTAGGAATTAAAGAATTCAATTCTTAAGACAGATGAATAAGCAACCCTCCATTCTACCCTATCATAGGCCTTCTCCATGCCAAGCTTACAAAGAAAACCCTCTTTCTTTGAATGCATGCATATGGTGCACACTTAGAAACACTGAAGACTGCAACCAAAATGTTTCTCCTAGGCACAAAAGTAAATTGTTCCTTGAAGATAAAGGCTATGCATGACCCCATTCATTCTGTTAGCTAGGATCTTAAATAAACTTTTGTAAGCACTACCCACTACACAATGGACCTACAATCAATAAGTTGTGTTGTGATTTTATAGTTACTCGCAAGCGCATGAATCAATGTAGTAAATTCATGCAAACAAGGTCGATCCCATGAGGAATCTCATAGATTTGCAATGGATTGGATTTTATTTAGATCAATTAACTTCAGCCTAAGAGATAGAGATGTGATTAAAATAGGATTTTAAAGTAAGATAAAATGGAAACATACATGGAATTAGAAACTAAACTTAAAAGAAACTTACTAAAAACAAATAATAAACAATGAAATTAGAAACTAACCTAACTAACATGAAGCAACTAAAGGAAACTAATGCTAACTCAAATACAGAAACTTAAACTAAAGGAAACTACTAAAATTGACACTTTCCTAAATTAACACTTCCCTAAACTCGAATTAGAAACTTTCTAAAAATAGAACTTTCTAAAACCAATTTATGAAACTTTCTAGCACTAAATTAACATCCAAAAAAAGTTACCAATTAGATCTAACTAACTTTAACAACAAATTAGAAACATGCATGTGAATGAAAACTACCATTAAAGAGACTATCTAAATTTAACACTTTCTAAATCCTAAAACTTCCTACATATGGAACTTTCTAAAATTTAAAAAGAAAACTTTATAAACATAAAATAAGATGAAAAAATGAATTAACTACTACTAAAACTAAATCGAGTAACTAAATTAATCAAAAATCTGAAAGGAAAGGGATTTAGAGCCATGTGCATGATTTTTGGACTGTGCGCATGATTCTAGAGCCCAAAAGATGGTGAAATTTAATGCACCTATAGTTAGTTACTATGTAAACTAACTATGGGATCTAATAAACAACATGAAATCTAAATGGGTACCTAACAATTCAGGAAAATAAGATGTTTTGATGGCTGGAATTAAATCATGAAGTTATGGAAAAACCAATTTCTAGATTTTCATACTTAAGAATATTCAATAAATCTTACATTAGAAAGCTATTCAAACCATAACTTTGATGCGAGTAAAAAAACCCAGATCTAAAGTACATTGATGAAAGAAACATTCCATAATAAGAATTCTCACAAAACTTCATTGAATCATATCCAATTTACATCAAAATTATGTGCATAAAACTGTTCACAAAATATAAAAATTGCACACTTTTCTAAATCCTGAAATCCTATTTAAATAACAAAACTTTTCCAATATAAGGCCCACACTTTAAAGTATAATGAAATGCAAAGAAAACCAAGAAAGGAATTCAAGAGAAAAGAAAGCCAAGTTAGTGAACTAAGGAAATATTGCCCAAAACTAAGGGAAAAAGAGGGTAGAAAACATAGAATTCAAGTTGGGAAATAAAAGATTTATGCTGGCTATTCTCTTGGATGTCACTAATAAAGAATAACCAACTTGAATATTGATGGAATAAAAAATAAAAACAAGTGGAATTGAGGTAAAGAAAAAAGAGAAAGCTAGATGCAACGAAAGGTGCACTAGAAAGCAAAATAATGGAAACTAAGCAATGAGAACTAAGCCAAAGCAAGCAAACTACTAACCTGAATTGGAAACAAAATAACTCAGACAATAACTAGAAATAAAAAGGAAGAAAAAAATCTAAGAAATCTCAACGTCCAATAGCAAATAAGACCAAAGGAAAGCTTGATTTCAAGGTGTGTCACCCACCTCTACTTAGAAAATTCGTATAGAACATAGGGCTATATATAGATGAGTGGTTTCATAACTTAGGAAGGCATGAAAACATAAGGAAAGTGGCCCTAGGGTTAGGATATTGAATGAGTAAGGTTAGGTGAAAGATTAATTTGCAAGATAATGTCATAAACATGCCATAAGAGAGATAGGAAGCATGGCTGACTGGCTTCTAATTTTGAAAAGGATATAGGCATCTTTTTCCTAGAACAAAAGTGGAGTTCTTTTAATTTTGTGATGTTTGGTTGATGGAAAGCCAAGGAATTAGTTAAGGAATAAGGTTTAGGAAAGATCTAGGGTTTTGAATTTTCTTGAATTGAAGTAGATCTAATGTTTCCTATTTAGGAAACCTTTGATCACCTAATAGGAAAGTGGGTTGAGGTGGGGAAAATTGATTGTCTAAGTGGTTTCCTAAAAAATGGGGATTGGTTGGGAGTTTAAGAGGCTGGAAAAGTCTTAGAAAGGTAGAACTCTTGAATGAAAGTGAAATTCATGGTGATACTTGGTGGTGAGGTGGAAAGTGAGGAAAAAGTGGGAAAAATATAAAAAATAGAAGGGTCTCATCCTATTGGTTCACATACCAACTTATCTTAATAAGATTTTCCTAAATTCCTTCTAAATATCCCTTAAAATCTCATGGATAATCCTCTTGATTTTTCTCTAATCTTAACCTTCCATTTAACTTAGCTTGATGGCTTTGATGGCTAACTTTGAGGGATCCATTGGCTAGGATTCATGGCTAGCTTAGATGGCTCTCTTAACTTGTCTTCATGGTTCCATCCCTTGGCATGAGTGGCATAAATGGTTTGGCTTGACTTCCTTAGCTTGTCATCTTCTCTCATAGTTTGTATGGCTAAGGTGGCTTGAATGGCTCTCATGCAAAAGGTGATGGAAATGCATGGCTTGCTTCATGGGTCCACTTTCGCCACATTTAGATCCTTTGATTGTATCCATTGATTGTCCTAAAGATGATCTTGACCTTTGGTTTCATGTTAAGGTGATGATTTTGAGGCTTTGACTCAATCTTTTGATCTTGATCTTTAATGTTCATTTCGATTGATCTCAACTGTCAGATCACCATCTCACTTCCTGTAAAAAGTAAAAAATTATAATTAAATCCTAAAAAAATATGATTAATTACATACTTATCTCATCTTAGCTTTTGGACTTAAAAAATAAGAAACTTTTTCCACATTAGGTCAAAAATGCATGTGTTGCAAATTTTGGTCTAAAAATCCTAATTTACCCCTATAAGTTCTAACATATGGGTAACTAATTGGGGGTTTTTTATGAAAAATTAGATAGTTCTCAAGCTATGCCCCATAATTAATTTCTTAGGTACAAGGGCAATGAAGGAGACACCAATATGGTGATTTAATGCCTTCTTATGATGGATTTTACAAACAAAAGTCCTAGACATTATTCTTCATAAACACCCATCGAACTTGGAAATCTTTTAAACAAAATCCATCATACCCAAGAGTTTCATTCTTTGATCCTAGCCCAATTGTAATACAAAATTTGGGTCAAATTTTTTATGCCAAACCCACTTGCGCCACAAGTTTCTTACCCCTGGCTTGACTGTAACGGTCAATTAAGATTGAGTTGTTAGAAATGTATGCCCTGCAAAACCAATTATAATATATTTGTCATGAGATGATTTTAATAAATTCAATATTTTATTATCATGGTATGCCAATTATACAACTAAAAGTTAATCTTTCATTAAATTTATTCTAATGTAATAATATATATTTAAGAATAATGAGATAATCTCAAAAACCTTAAGAAACATAATAGGAGTTTCATATGATTTTGGTTGAGAACCATGGGAGTGAATTGAACTTTTAATTCTATATAAACCTAAAATTATCCTTATTTAAGAATAGGAATAAGAAATCTAATTCTAGAAACTTTTTGAATGGGATGTTTTCATAAAATCAAGATAATTAAATCTCAAGTAATATAAGGTAGAGACCTTGAACATACTTAAGAGTGTGTGAAACTATTTTACACATAGGACATGATCTCCCCTATCGGAGCAGTAGGTATAAATAGATATACATAACCATTGTTATCCTTGGACTTCAGGAATCTATATTTGTAATGAGATATAATATTTTTCTTTGGTGTATTTCATGATGAAATCTATTTAAGATTGATTCTAAGTGCACTAGGACATTTATAAACTCATGAAGGAAGTAGGACATCCAACATGGGACCCATTGTTAAGTTTTAAATTTTGACCAAAAGACCCTCAATTTAGCATTCAATTAGATAATCTAACAGAGCAAAATTTTAATTTTTAGTTTATTTTTTATTTTAGCCACAATTGATCATCCAACCATTAATTTGTTAAAATCAATGGTCAAATGATGATCAAAGCTTATCAGATGCTTAATGTACTATTTAAATGACTCTAATTTGGTCTTTTGTTATGCAAATCAACCAAAAGAGGCTTGGATGGTCCTGATCAAATTTCAATGGTCCAGATCACACATCAAGTATTAATGGTGCAGATGGAATGGTTCTTTAAATGAATCTTTATGTTAAAGGAAAATATGGAAAAGATTTGGAAGGTAGTCTCCATGGAGGAAACTAACCTAGAAGGAAAGTGAAAAACCAATTTAGAAGGTGGTGGGCTTTGAAGAGAGGAAACCACCACCTCCTTCCCATTTTTGGCTACCTTGAAAAGAGGAAACCAACCCCTCTTTTAAGCAAGTCGTACAAGAAAATTCACAACCCTTTCTCCCACTTCTCTCTTCTTTCAGGCAGTCACCCCCTTCCCTTTTCTTCTCTCTCTCTCTCTCTCTCTCTCCCTCCCCTGACTCCTAGATCCTTTCTTCTTTCTCTCCATCTCTATCTCTCTCTCGCCCGACTTCTCTTTCCCAGCTCCCAGCTTTTCCATCTTTCTATCCACTTTATCTCTCTATCCCTCTCTCATTTGTCTACTCAGTCTCACCTAGCTACCCCTCTGTTCTGACTCAACCTACTACTCACCTCCATGTCCCTTTCTCCCCCCATCACTAGTTGTAATACCCGAGTAATTTACTGCTATTTTTGGACATTTTATGGGAAATAAACTGAGTTAAATGTTTTACTATATTTAAAATAGTAAATGAATGAATTTGTGAGGAAACTTAATACCATTAGATTCTACTCAAAAAATGGAATCCAACGCCGCAAAAATCACCGAAAACGGAGTTCGTATGAAGAAGTTACGGCCGTTTAAAGATAGGGGTATTTCTGGAATTTAAACAGAAAAACGAAAAATATGAAAAAAGACGAAAAACGCAGGGGGCCGTTTTGATAACGGCACACCCTGTCGTCTTCCTCCCTAGATTATTCCAGAAACCCTCAAATCTTGATTTTTCCAGAGGGATCTGCCACCGCCAAGGGCGGCACCGCCATTGGCAGCACCGCCATAGCAGGGCTATAAAAAGCCCCATCTCCCCCTCTCAAAAACATGATTTTTCCGGCATGTTGAGACTGGGGTTTCCCGCAAATCAAAAACCCATCCTAAACCAATCTCCCCTCTGTGTTTTCCGGCAACGGCCATGCCAAGTCTGGCCAGCCATTCCTTTACCCATCTCCCCACCACCCTCTTGTTCCTCTTGCATCATCAGAAGTGGGGTTTTTCCCCAAGTTCATGCGTTCCGGTGAGCAGGCACAACCATCGGAAAAAGGGCGTCCCCAGGCTGCCCAAGTAAGATGTCCTTACCTCTTTCTTTGGTTCATCCCCTTTTCAGGCTAGATCCAGGATGGACGACCCTACCCAGGTAAGATGTCCCCAAACCGGCTTAGACGACCCTGCACGAACCAGGCATCCCAGGGACGCCATGCTGTACGTGCACCTAGGACTGGGTCCCTGGGACAGGTTCCAGGTGTACGACAGTGTGTACACTGTTCTAGGTGCGGCCTTCAGGTGCGCGCACGACATGGGGCACGGGTCCTGGCTCGACCAGGATGCACGGGGTGCCCTGGGAGCTGAGACACACCATGCTACACCAAAGGTGCATCCATTCAATGCCATCCAAGATGTGCGTCATAGTGCGTCACTTGAGCTTGCATGTGCACGTGCAAAACGCGGTCCCTGGCACAGCCTTTAGACACGCACGCACGAGAGGCGGTCGCAGTTCAACTAGGATGCACGAGTGTCCTGGGAACTGGGACACGCGGATCTAATAAGACTTTAAAGTTAGGATTAGAGGACAATTTACAGAGTTAGCTATGGAATAGTAGATCCACTTCATAGGATCTAGCCTGCCAATGAATTAGGCAAGGACCATGGACCCTAAAAATCAGATTTAGCGATCTAATGTCTAAATGGATTGAAATTAATAAAGACTCCTTGCATTCATTCATACCCAGGAGTTTATAAATGAGACCCAGGGATGGGTTGAGTGATAAAGGACGCGACTCCAGGATACTTTGAGGTAGGTGCTCTATCGCTACTGGACTTTTTAAAAAGAACCATGATTGTTTTGAATGCATGTTTTAAGTATAAATTATATGACTTGTTTAGCATGACTTATTTTATGGCTTATTTAGCATATAAATGAATTCAGCATGCATATGATTAAATACATTATGCATAGACATGCTTTGCAAATAATTGCATAAATTGCATGATTTGTGGTTGTTTGAGTTCTGAAAGATTGCATGTCCTTGAGGGTTACCAAAAACGCTGGAGTGCCCAAAAGACGCTGGGTAGGTAGTTGTGAGGGACCCAAAGAGGACAGGTTTTGAAAAAGAGGTTTTTGCTTAATTGATCGCATATATTGCCAAGACATGTGCTACATGCATAGATTGCATGATGAGTGTAGCCTTGGCCGATGAGGGCGGGCTGACGAGGGCGGGCCGACGAGGGCGGGCCAGAGAGAGCTGACAGGCTTCTAGGTTGGTAGGCTTCTAGGCTGGCAGGCTTCTAGGCAAGGTTATGACTTTGAATGCGATACTAGCATGAGCAGATTTTATGCATTGCATGCATGTTTTGCAACCGATTTCATAAATTGCATGATTTAAGATGAATATGAGTCATATGTCCTGTGGAGGCATATGACCCTGTCCCTAGGTACCCAGGGACCACACGGCAGCGAGGTCATGGGCATAGTTGGACCCTATGGTTTGAGGATTTACTTGCATTGCATATGGCATGATATGAGGTTGGTCAACCATACCAGATATCCATGAGTTGGATTCAGTTGAGCATCTTATGCATATCATTATGTTTATGATATATATATGATACTTTCGACTTGGATTCTGTGATTCTTTAGTCGTCAGTATTTCAATTCGACAGTGGTCTTTAATATCGATATTGAACGTGATTGTTCGAACATGCACATGTTTGAAAGAGCATATGATTTTAAACATAGCATGCATTGCAACACTTGTAGTGATAGACTCCTACTGAGTATAGTATATACTCACCCTATCCTTAACATTTTTCAGGATAGTTCCATCCACGAGTAGAGGACGCCTATGTTAGTGCTACGAGCAAGAAAAATCAAAAGGAGACAATTATACATGTAAGTAAACACTCTACCCTTTAGACATGTACTTGTATTTATTTACAGTTGGAATTTGTCTTATGTATTTGGAAAGACCTGGGAAAACACTTATGATTTCTAAAGTTTTTTAAAAACTACTTTGGTTGTTGTGAAAGCAAATGACACTCGGGGTTTTCAAAAATGAGTTTAAAACTAAAATATTTTCAGCTGCATTGCATCGTTTTTATAAAATGGTTTTCAAATAGGGATGCATCTCGCCTTAGGAATTAGATCTTGCATTTAAAAATGCATAAGAAAACCTGGGTCATAACACTGGTCAACTCAACCCACAGCACCATCAGTTCCTTGTTCCTCCCTTCCCTTTCTATCCATCTACCCTCATCTCTATCTCTCCTCTGCTCTTCCACAGCCCAGACTAGCATTGCATATTGACTAACCTGGTGATTCTAGAGGGTGGAATCCCCTCTTTCTCCTCTCTCTCCACCTCCTTCTCATTACAGCACCACACCATCTCCCCTTTAATTTCACCTTTCATTTTCTAGTTTTTTCTTTCCTTATGATCCATTATCAATTTGACTAAAAATCCAACTTGGGTTTGTCCAGAATTCCCTTCTTTCCCACTCTTTCTACCTCCCTTATAGTCATCTTCTTGCTCCCATTGACTTTCCCTTCGTTTCTATGAAAAAAACCAAAAAAATGGAAATTTTCCATTTTAACCCCTTCATGTTATGATTTAATTGCATCTATGTCCCTAGCTATTCTAGTTTTAATTTATCTTCATTCAACTTATTAGGAATTACCCAATCTAAGCCAGATCAATTAGGGCTTAACCCAATCAATGAGTTAGCCTTAAAGAACCAAGAACTCTCAATTTCTCCTCTATTTTTCTTTCATTTTCAATTAACTTTTAGATTTCGTTCTTAGGAAATCCCTGAGCTTAATTAGCACTGTTGATCTTTAATCTAAAATTCAAAAAGTGATCTAGGCCATTCAAATCCCAAAATCACCATTTATACTAAATCTTTAAGATTTTGAGGAATCTGACTAATCCAACCATCAGATCTTTAATCAAGGACATTTTGAAGATGTTGATGAAGGATGATCAACTCCCAAAAAACCAAATTTGAAGAAATTGATAGTGAATAAGGTAGGAAAATAGATTTTTCGTGTTATTTATTTTAATTTTCTTTCTTTTCGAATTGAAAATTCTATAACTTTTGGGAATTGAATAGATCTAAATCTTTATTCCATTTCCAATAATTTTTTGTTATTTATTTCTAATTTTTGGCAATTAAATTTTATTTAAACTCTCACTTTTTAAAGCGGATCCCTGAGGGATTGACCCGTACTTGCATATGGTACACTACAATAGCCCGTGCACTTGTGGAAAACATCAACACCCATACTCTTGTATAAAGTAAGATATTTATTGTGGACATCTTATAAAGAACTTGAGAAAACCTATAACCTTGGTGATCTTTGACAAATTGTTTTTCAAATCGATTTTCTATCTACATGATTTAAATTAAGATAATTACAAAAAGATGTTTTCAAAGACATTTAAGTTGTTTAAGATGAGGTCCATTGTACTTGAATGTACAAAAGTGACATGTTTAAAGATAAGTGGGTCTACATATCCCATCTTGATGCCACAAATAAATATAGGAAAGTGAGAGGGTAAAAAGGCCATTATCTATAAGACTAAAGTAGTAATTATACAAGAAAGGCTACCTTTGTAATTAATCTTCTAATGTGAGCCTCATGTGACTATTGGTGGGTGAATATGCATGATGTCACATCATCTAATCCATTTTTTAAGAATATTTCTTATAGATTATGAGAGAGTTTAAGTTCGTATGAGGAAAGTGTTTTCTAATAAGAGAGGTTTGATAAGATATCATTTTGGAAGATTCCTATGCGGTCAAACCATAGAAGCTAGTCAAAGTCATTATTAGAATAGTCCTTGTCTCAACTAGGGATTACATGGGGAGAAAGTTTTCTTAATACACACATATACACATACATTAGAGAGAGAGAGAGATAAGGGAATAAGCAACTGAAAGAAAAAACCACCTTCACTTGAAGGGTGTTTCCCAAGGATTTTCTAGTTTTATCTCTTCCTCTTTTCCAATTCTAAATGTTGGGACTTGGAGCCACCTCCAAGAGAAGAAGATCTAGTATGGAGTGATGAATCTTAGCTAATGATGGACTAAATAGAGGGTTTGAAATTTCGATACTTTACAAGGTATTTCTTTTATATTGATTTAGTTTTAAATACTAATTCACATGATATAAGTATCATTCAAATCAAGAGAAGTTCTAAAAATACATTCTCCAATAGGTGTCCCCTAATTAGCAAGACCCTTTGCCATCCTAGGGAGGAATTATATGAGTTTTCTAGGAATAAATGGTATCATAAATCAAGTGGAAAAAAAAGGTAGGCCCACCTTTTTATGCTTTTCAAATATCTAATTTGTTCATCTAATTTGGCCTGATCCAAATAGCCCTGATATCAAATTTTACTTTTGATGAGTAACTACAAGACCTTCTTTCTTGGTCCCTTGTGATTATAAAATAGACAAGTTAATTATAAGGAGAGAGAGGTTTTTTCTCCTATTTGTCACAATATATTTTACAAACACAAGATGCCAATCTGGATTAAAATGCATCAATAAATGTTCGGAATCATTAAAGAATTGCAGAAAATGGGTCCACTATGCAATTTTCTTTCTACCTAGTATATTCTCCCATTTATTTCTAGGGGATGAGTGATTTGTATCTTTAAAGCATAAACAATGGACCCATTGCTCCCTTTTTTTTTCACCCATATATATATATATATATATATATACATACATACATACATACATACATACATACATACATACATACATACATACATACATACATACATATAGACACACATAGGTACACGCATGCAAGCACAAATAGATAAAAGGGAAGAGGCAGGCTGGTTAAATTTTGGTACATTTGTAATCTCCACTGAATTAGAAAACTAATCAAGGTTGCAAAGCTCACCATTTACATACTAGAAAGCCTCCATCTGTTGAAATTTTTGTACTCCATAGCTACTCTCATGTTCAACCTATTCATATTTCTATTCTAATTCTTCAATTCTAAGACATTGTAAACAATTGCAATGTCTCAGCAAGCTTGCACTTGTGTAGGTGAAACAAGTAGCTATTTTGTCATGTAGTTCATGATTTATATAAATCAAGGTATTTTGAGTATTTATCATACATAAATAGAACTCATGGTGTTTTTAAATAACAACTCATGCCAAAATTGTGTTCTGAATTCCTAAATCTAGGAAATGGGTTTGCTTGTGTAATTCAATATAGTTGATGAATCTTATGACTTTCATGATTTCTAAAGTTATCTTTGCATTGTATTTTTTCTGAGGATTTAAGCATTCCATGCTTTTATCGTTTCATGAGCATTTGAGTGTACTAACATCATATATCATGAATAGACACATAAGCATTCCAAATTTATTCATGACAAATAGTTCTTCAGATTCATTCACCTTATATTATCATTCAAGGTATCACTTTAAATGTCTAAGTTAGTTGTCATTCAATAGTTAAATCTACTTATGAAGAGTGGGATATCTAACATTCTCATTGTCATTTGTAAAAGTAGTCATCTAATAGCTTTCTCTTCGTGAACACAATGTATTTTCATATGCAGGTATGAATGAATATATGGTCATGTTGAATCACTCATAATGCTCAATTAATCTAATACCTTAGTAGATTTGATGAGGGTAAAAATTGTAGGTTTAGAAGAATCAATATGTACCAAAATCACAATTGTAAAACTATCAACTAAGTATATGCATCAAAGCACAATACCAATAAAAGATAAAGTTAGTCGATAAGGTCAAAAAACATACTACATGCTCGAAGTCCAATTGTTAGCAAACTAGCATTCTATAAATCTATAATCTAGAAAAACCAAAATTTGTTCTTGGTTTTCAAAATATAAGTGATCAATTCATAAGTGCAAATAGTTTTTTTTGTATCAAATCAAACTGAAATAATAACTATGAAAATTGGTCTACTACACGGGAGGTGAAAATCCACAAAGAAAATTAAGTAATCCAAGTCATGTGCAATGTCCAAAAGAATATGATAAGTCAGTCAAATAGCATGCTCAAAATAGATGAAGATGAACCAAAATGCACAAATCTAGGCCCATATCAACATGGAAAACTAATCACTCCAATCACAATGACATATAGCCTTGTGACCCTGGACAAGGTTTAACTCTCAATAAATGACCCAAATAATCATCAACACATACACCTATACTCGTAGGGCCTACCATCACCCACTAGCAACTACCATGGCCTCTTTACTTACTCGTGGATACCTGCATGAACTATGACTCACCGGACCTCTTGGGGGCTACTCGGCTACCACTCAGAACACTTTCCCAGGAGAAGATACCCCTACAGCCCACTGTCTCCATTACAGGGTTGGTATCAAATCATCTCAAAGGTCAATGGCCAACTGCACCTACTAGCATAGAGTCTCATGATTTATAGCATGCAATAGACCTCTAGGTCTTACAATACTCGTAAAGCACCAGCCGAGCGATTCGCGACTTAGGACACTCTTAGTGCCTGCCTAAAACATCGATGAAATCCATATTCACCAGGACTTACAGCTGCTCATAGAGTGCATGTCTAATGCATTAACATATTTGTATCCATCAAGACTTACAGCCACTCATAGAATGGCTGTGAGAAGCATCAATGAAATCATAACCATTAGGGCTCACAATTACTCATAGTGCTTAGCTAAACATTGACGAATCCACATCCAATAGGACTTACAGTTACTCATTGAGTGCCCACCAAATCATAAATCATATACATCTCCAAAATCATTTCATGAAAATCAAATTGTTATTTCAAAGTTTTATGAGAACCATTCAAATCTATTCATTTTCAACCCATATTCTCAACAACTTGTAAAAATCTATCTTTGCAAGCATTCAAAACATGCAGTCTTTATTCATAAATTACATAATTCTCTTTTAGTTCCCAAAAGTGTGGATCCAATATAATGATTACAAAAGGTTAATCTTTAAACATTATCTTAAAAGTTCTTATCGCTAAGTGGACCTTAGTTAAATTGATGATAAAAGCTTTTATCAATAAAGATACACATGTTACAACTTAAGGTCATGGCTTGTAAGTATCTAGTGCATGTCCATGGAGTTTAGAATATTCATTTCTAGTTTAAATGTGAATCATTTCATGTGATAATGGTCATTTCCAATCCTACATATCAATAGCTAATTCCATTTCAATGAATGGTAGTCAAATCATGTTAAAGTGAACTTAATTAAGGGCTATTGTTTAAACAATTTTTATTCTGGCTGTTGGTTTTGCATACCTTAGGATTATTCCCTCATCATCTATTCATTAATACAAACCATGAGTTAATATATTAATTTTCTTCTATATCTTAGAACCAATCATTTCATCATTCTCGAGTATTTAGGTTTCAAGTATGACATCTTCTAGCACATTTGCTTAGGTCTTCCTATAGTTTAAAAACCTTGTGAGCTACTATGAAATCTTTACTTTATTATTGATATACTTAATAATATTTCATACTATTTAGGGCATTCCAAAAACTATAGTAGCCATATACAAATCCTTATGTCTCAATAACATGCATAAGATCAAATCTTATTTATGGTATTACAATGTCCACTTGAAGTATAAGTCCAAAATCAAGGTAGGCAGTATGGTTACTCTTTTGTCTTAATGTATAATTGGGATAAAACAAGTGTTTTAATTTCACTTCACCTCTGTAATTAATCTAGGTGTATATCATGTTTCTAAGTATTATCATCGACTAAGTGTATATATATATACTAAGTTCCAGTCAATGAGTATGGTTTCTATTCTTTTGTTTGGGCATTACAACTAGGGTAACAATAAATTTTTCTATTTAAATTTGTCATTCTATTTTCAATTTGATAATTTAGAAGTGTGTCATAAGATAACTTCTAAATTTGTTACATGCTTCCATAATTTTAGTAATCAAAGTCAATACTTTGTAAATCACCATCTACATTCAATCATTCTTATAAAGAGATGGCAATTATTAAACTTTCCAAAATAGTAATCTTAATCCACCTACCTCGTATGATGCTTCAATCTATCAATTGACCAATTCATAGCTTTCATGGTCGATCCATAGATGGATGGCTCTAATCATGCCTTTGCTGCTGATTAGTGCACCGGGAAAGTAAAGGTATACTGATTTGTAGCTCCACCGTGGAACACTGTAGATTAGAAAAAGATGTAGTTCTTGATCTCACAAATCTGGCATAGGATGGTCAATCAATGGCCAGATCTGAGGAATAGGCTTGATATATCATTGTTCTAAGGGTTTAGTGATATATCTGCATTCATATCAAAATGAATACTAGAATCAGGCCTGGATTTAAGGGTATGTTTCACTAATATACAATCAGATAGCAATGAAAGGCTAGATCAGGTATGGCTCTAAGGGTATATTTCACTAATATACAATCATATAGCAATGAAAGGCTAGATCAGGTATGGATTTAAGGGTATGTTTCACTAATATACAATTAGATAGCAATGAAAGGCTAGATCTGATCACATATCAAATGATCTGGTGTGAAAGTTTAAAGGGGAGCTCAAATTGATGGCAGATCTAGGTACTAAGTGGTTACTTAACAGTTAGATCTTCTCTTAAGGGTAGAACAATCAATAATCATATGTTTCAATGATTGATCTAGGGTTATAACAAAATGAACGGATCAAATTCACCATAGTTCGGGTTTCTAGTGACCTATCAATGGACAGATCATGATGAATGGATCAAATCAGCCATAGATCAAGGTCCTAGAGACCAATCAATGGTTGGATCATGTGAGGGTTCATGAATTGATCATGTATCTGAGTTTTAGAGATGGATCACTGGTTAGATCACAATGAGATAGGTTCAGTTCTACCATTTGGAAGCAAATCAACGGTTGGATTATGGCAAGATTTGGAAAATTAGTCACATAACCATTATTCAAAGATAGATCAGTGACTAGATCTCGACAAATGGTCAGATCGGTCATAGATCTAATGATCTAGTATGCTCAAGCATTGGTCATGATCAACAGTCTGATCTTCTCCAATCAATGAACATACAGATGGGTCTTATTCCTCTCATTGCAAGGATCATGACAATTATCTCAAATCTATGAAATCTTCATGGATTGGGTAGAAGAAGGGACCAAAGCTTAAGGGGGTAGTAGGGCCCCCAGTGTCAACTCAACTCACTAAGGCGAGTTGAGAGCGGGTAACACAGGCAATTCGCCCTGCCCTACTCACCAAAAGGAGTAGGAAACAAGAGGAGGAGGAGAGTGTGCAAGCTGATGCACCAATCAAGCAACCGCAGCCAGAGGAGGGGCGAGGGGAAAATGAAGTGGGAGATCCAATTAAGGGAAGATGGTAGAGGGGGAAGGAGATGCTGGGTTGATGGCAGCAAGCTCCACTAGCCAAAAAGAAGGGAACGAGAAAGAGGGAGAGAGCAGAAGAGACATGGAAAAGAGGGGTTTTAGGCGGTAGTCGATGGCCTTTGCCCTGTCATCGCTAGCTCCATCACAATGTGAAACCAAATTGAGAAGAGAGGGGAAGGGGAAGGTCATCAGTGAGAGTGGAAATCCGAGCAGGAGGAGGAGATAGAGGCGTGTTGGTGAAGGGGGCTCGCCGGTGGGTTTATGGCTGACGAGACGAATGGAAAAATAGGGAAGGGGATTTTCTATTAGTGTTAGAATCTAGTAGAGGAGGTTTTCTGATGTGAGTATTAAACAATGGGGGTTTTCAAGCAAGAGAGGAAAGAGAGGTCACACCTACAGCAAGATCCAAATGGAAGATGAAGAGGGGCTACCGGTGAGAGGGTGGGAAAAGGTTTTAGTGTTGGCCAGCCGACTATGACTATCTGGTCACCATGCTGGTGGAAGATTAGACGGGTGAGATTGGGTGGACGCCAGGTTTTTCCTTTTCTCCTGCATTTCCCCGTCTTCCATCATTCTCATCAACTATTGGCCATTGTAGGGGGAGCAAGCATTGTTGGTGCATGCGTAACCTATGTGTCGCGTTTGCACCCCATGTGGTGGGTCCTATTGCTGCCTGCAAACAAATGATGCATGGGGTGATTTTATCAATTTGAACCCCCTTAAATTAGCAAAATTTTGAGTTTTTTCACCGATCTTTGTTTCTCACAAAATTAGTATCGTTGGAATTGTCTTGACATGTAGTTTTCATTTGTGATAGTTTCAAATCTAAAATTTGATATTTACAAGGGGGTCACTTTTTTAAAATTTTCAAGCAATTTAATTTTTATTTTTATTTCAATTAAAATATGTTAGAATAACCTATAAATTACTCAACATTTGTGGTTGTTACATTCTTCCTTTCTTATAGAAATTTCTTCCTCGAAATTGTGTCATATCATTCCTCAGGTAATTCTAAATGCATTTCATTCCGCAATTTCCTTTATACCATTCATCAAGCAATTCTAGACAGATATTCTTCTCTTCCATTTATTGATCTCAATTTTTAAGTTACGATTCTAGGCTAGAATGATTTCACTATTTAGTTTGACCAAGGATTTCCTTTCTTATTTCTCACTTTCTCTCTATATATATTACATTACTAATCTTTGGGAAAAAAATTCTCTTCTAATTATCCTTTTATAGGTGTCTTAATCTAATCTCCTAACCAAGTTTCCATGGAAAAGCCTGTGATTTCATATTCTTTTCTTTCAAACCTATTTTTTCTATTTTGTTTCTCATCAAAATTCCATTTAATTGTTAAATTTTCAGTTTAACCAAGTTCTTTTCTGAAGAGTTAGTAATTTTCAAGTTTATCCTCCTTGAAATAACTTGTTTCAAAACCATTATTAATCCTAACATCAACCATTTCTAAGTTTATATTTAGATAGTCACTCTATCTTACTTATTTTATTTATTTATTTTATCCACTTCCTCTTACAATGTTTATTCTCTATCCCATTTCCATTCTTATCTAACTATATTTTACTAAATGAAATTATGCTTATTTCATTAAGTTGGTCTAAATTCATTATATAAACTTATATTACTATCATTAACCATTTATCTCCTCCATATCAACCTTACTGTGTTTCATGGCTGAAATTTTTACTATTGATCTTCCATAATACCTCAAAATTTTCAATCGTAAGTCTCCCTTGCATTCATACTAATTCTATAATTTTTGGTCCCTCTCCATTCTTGTCGAACTAGTACAGCCCAATTGGTAGGCCACACCAATCTTGCTCTTCCTTTTGTTTCTCTCTTGAGCCACCCACATAGGAGCTTCTCTCTCTATCCCACTCTCTTTTGGTCAAGGTAGCTGACTAGTGCCCCAGCCTACACCCGCTCCATCTCCTCCCCTTGTTTTTCTTACTTCCCTCTTCCTCTGGCATGTTAGGGCAGGGTGACTCATCCATGTCACTCACTCCCAACTTGCCTTGGTGAGTAGAGTTGACATGGTGAGCCCCACTATACCCCCTTAAGCTTTGACCCTTATTTTGTCAAATCCAAGAGAATTTCATGATCCAAGACCACTATTGTGATCCTTGTGTTGTGAGGAACAAGATCCATATGTCCATTCATTGATCAGAGAAGATTCGATCCTCGATCATGACAAGGCCCTTGACTAGACTGGATCGCTAGATTTATGACTGATCTGAACACCCACTATGATCAACTCGCTGATCTATCTTTAAGTGATGGATCTATGGCTGACTTTGTATACCCTACCATGATCCAATTATTGATTTGTCTCCAAATGCATATCTAAATCTATCCCAACCATTCATCATGATTTGACCATTGATCTTTCTCTAAAAGTTAGATTTGTAATCAATATAAGCCTCCAATTTGATTTGGATGTAGATTTCGCACTAGATCATTTGATATGTGATCAGATCTAGACCTTCATCTCAATCTAATCATACGTTAGTAAAACATACCCTTAGCTCCATACTTGATTCTAGTATTCGTTATGATCTAACCATTCTTAAGATCTAATGCTGATTGACCATCCAATGCCAGTTTGTGAGATCAAGCACCACATCTCTTGTTGATCTGTAGTGTTCCACAGTTGGAGCTACAAATAAGTATCTCTTTACTTTCTTAGTACATTAATTAGCAACAGAGACAATCGAAGCCATCCATCAATGGATAGACGATGAAGCCTAGAATTGGTCAATTGATAGATCAAGCTAAAGGAGGTACACACAAGAAACAAGGATAAGCATCATACAATGTACGTGGATTAAGATTGTTATTTTGGAAATTTAATAATTTCCATGTCTTTGTAAGAAGGATTGAATGTAGATGATGATTTACATAGTCTTGTCATTAATTACTAAAATTATGAAAGCATGTGATAAATTTAGAAGTTATCTTGTGTCACCTTTTAAATTATTAAAGAAAAAATGAAATGGCTAATTTAAATAGAAAATGTTACTATTACCCTAGTCGTAATTCCCAAACAAAAGAATGAAAATCATACTCATTGATTGGAACTTAGTATGTGTGTGTGTGTGTGTGTGTGTGTGTGTGTGTGTGTGTATTTAGCCGATGATAATGCTTAAAAACATGATATGAACCCAAATTAGCTACAAACATTAAATGAACATAGAACACTTGCTTTATCGAAATTAGAATATCAAGAGAAATAAGTAATCATACTACCTACCTTGATTTTGAACTTATACTTCAAGTAGACATGGTAATACCTTAAACAAGGTTTGATCTTATGCATACTACTAAGACATAAGGACTTGTATATTGATACTATAATATTTGGAATGGATGGAGCAGTATGAAGTATTAATGAGTATAGCAATAATAAAGTAAAGATTTCATAGTAGCTCACATGGTTTTTTTTTTTTAACTATAGGAAGTCCTAAGCAAGTGTGCTAATAAATGTCATACTTGTAACTTAACGACTCCAGAATGATGAAATGCTTGGTCCCAAGATAAAAGAAAATTAATATATTAGCTTATAGTTGTATTCATGAATAGATGCTGTAGGAATAATCCTAAGGTCTTCAAAACCAAGAGACAATAATAATTGTGTGAAAAGTAGCCCTTAATTAGGTTCACTTTAACATGATTTGACTACTATTCGTTGAAATGGAATTAGCTATTGATATGTAGGGCTAGAAATGACTATAATCACATGAAATGATTCACATTTAAACTTGGAAAGAATATTCTAAATACTATGGATATGCAATAGATATTTACAAGCCATGACCTTAAGTTATAACATATGTGTCTTTATTGAGAAAGACTCTATCACCAGTTTAACTAAGGTCCACTTAGTGATAAGTGCTTTTAAGATAATTTTTAAAGATTAACCTTTTGTAATCATTGCATTGGATGTACACTTTTGGGAACTAAAAGAGCATTATGTAATTTATGAATAAGACTACATGTTTTGAATGCTTGCAAAGATAGATTTTTATAGCTTGTTGAGAATATGGGTTGAAAATGAATGGTTTCTTAGAAAACTTTGAAATTGTGGTTTTATTTTCATGAAATGATTTTTGGAGATGTATATGATTTATGATTTAGGTAGGCACTAGACAAGTAGCCATAAGTCCTAATGGATGCAAATTTGTCGATGTTTAGTCAGGCTTTCTATCAGTAGTTGTAAGCCCTAATGGTTATGATTTCATCGATATTTTTGGCAAGCACTCTATGAGTGATCATAAGTCCTGATAGATATGGGTATGGTGATGATTTAGGTGTGTGCTCTATGAGCAGTTGTAAGTCCTGGTGGATCTGGATTTTATCGATCTTTTGGGCAGGCACTCTAGAAGTGTCCTAAGTCCCAGATCGCTCGGCAACTACTCTACAAGTATTGTAAGACCTGGAGGCCTGCTATGTGCTATAAATCCTGAGACTCTATACGAGAAGGTGTAGTTGGCCACTGACCTTTGAGATGATTAGATACCAACCCTGTGATGGAGATGGCAACAACAGAAATATCTTCTCATGGGGAAGTGCTTTGAGTGATACCCGGGTAGCCCCCATGAGGTCCGTGAGCCATGGTTCATGCAGGTATCCACGAGCAGAGTAGAGCCTACAATAATTGCTAGTGGATGATGGTAGGGCCTTACGAGTGTAGCTGTCTATGTGTTGATGATTTTATGGGTCATTTCTCGAGAGTTAGACCTCTCTAAGGTGGTAAGACCATATGCCATCATGATTGGAGCAATTAGTTTTCCATGGCAATGTGGGCATGGGCATGGATTGCAAATTTTGGATTGAGGCCTATGTGCCTTGATTTAGTTTCATCTGTTTTAAGCATGCTAGTTTGACAAACTTATCAAATTCTTTTGGATATTGCTGATGATTTGAGATCACCAGTCTTTCCTCATGGATTTTCACCTCACATGTATGAGATCGATTTTCATAGTTATGATTTCAGTTTTATTTGATATAGAAAGAACTATTTTCACTCATGAATTGATCAATTATGCTTTGAAAAGCATGAATAGCTTTTGGTTTTACCAAATTTCAGATTTATCGAATGTTGGTTTGCTAATGATTTGACTTTGAGCATATGGTATACTTTTTTATCTTATCGGATAACTTTATATTTTGACGTATATACTTAGCTGGTGGTTTTACCATTCAGATTGTAGTACGTACTAATTCTTATAAATCAACAGTTTTACCCTGGTTGGATTTACTAGTATGCTAGATAAATTGAGCATTATGAGTGATTCTGCATGTTCATATACTGATTCATACCTGCATGTGAAAATACCTTGTGTTTAGGAGGAGAAAGCTATTAGATGACTACTTTTATAAATGATAATGAGAATGTTAGATACCCCACTCTTCATAAGTAGATTTAACTATGAAATGACAAACAACTTAGACATTTAAAGTGATATCTTGAATGATACTATAAGATGAACGAATCTAAAGAACTATTTATCATGAATAAATTTGGAATGATGTCAGATCACATACATGCTCATGAAATGATAAAATCTTGGAATGCTTTAATCCTTAAGAAAAAGATAAGGTAAAGATAACTTTAGAAGTCATAAAAGTCATATGATTCATCAACTATATTGAATTGCACATGTAAATCCAGTTCATGGATTTATGATTTGAGAACATAACTTTGGCATGAGTAGTTATTTGAAACCACTATGAGTTCTGTTTAGATATGTTAAATACTCAAAATATCTTCATGTATGTAAGTCATAAATTGCATGACAAAATAGCTACCTATATCACCTACACAAGTGCAAGCTTGCTGAGACATTGTAATTGTTTACAATGTCACAGATTTGAAGAATTAGCATAGAAAGATGAACAAGTCAGAAGATGGAGCTTTTCTAGTATCTATCCATATTCTTTTAAGCCTTCCCCTTGCACTTTTAGAACCTTCTACTTGCATTACCTCACTCCTAACCGATGCCATTTATGGTCTCCTTTGGACATCTCCAAATCATCTAAGTCTAATCTCTGTCACCTTATTATCTATTGGTGCTACCCCTACATTTCATCTAATGTTTTCATTCCTAATTCTATCCTTTCTTGTCTTGCCACTCATCCATCTCAACATGCATGGTAGGCCTTATGGCCATCATATAGAATTTTTCTTTTAGTTTGAGTGGCACCTGCCGATCACACAAAACTCCAGATGCACATCTCCATCTATTCAAACTCGCTTGGATTCTCTGGGTAACCTCCCTCTCTATAACAACCCCAAATTCTGTAAATATTATTCTAGGCGTTATTATGGAAAATTGAAATTTTGGAATATAATTGGAATTTTGACCTAGAGAAAATAAATTTTTATATAGAAATGGAATTTGGAATGGAAACATGAATATTTGGAATGTACTCAAAAAATCGAGTCCACCGACATCAAAAGCATTGAAATCAGAGTTCGGATGAATTTTACTCCAAAATTTTACTATTCCATGATCAAGTTATGATTTTTCAAGGAGTATATCTTTTTATAAAAGTATAATTTAGAATAAAACTAAAACCATTAGATAGTACTCAGAAAATGAAATCCAATGAACCAAAGAACGTTGAAAACAGAGTTCGAATGAAGAAGTTATGGGCCTTTGAAGTCAGGGGCAATATGATAATTAAAAGATAAAAAATAACTTAATGGAAGGGAACAAATTGATATTGGCACCCCCTCACATTGGAAACCTGATGAAATGTCAGGTCTCTCTCTCTCTCTCTCTCTCTCTCTCTCTCTCTCTCTCTCTCTCTCTCTCTCTCTCTCTCTCTCTCTCTCTCTCTCTCTCTCTCTCTAATGGCTGGAGCCAACTCACTAGCAACGAAGAAAACCCCTCCCTCCGATCCCCTTCCTCATGGCTGGCGAACTAGGAAATCCCCAAAGCCCCTGTTCTTTCTCTCACTGGCACACAACAAACACTCTTACCCCTTCCATCCATTCTCCCCTTACCGACAACCTGCACCCCTAGATTTCCAACAAGGCGTCGTTTCCCCATCAACGTGCAGAGCTTTCCCTAAAAGATCTCCATTATCACCAATCTCCACACAAGGTTCCTTGCTGGCATCTGAAACCTAATTACCTTGGTAGATCCATTCACCGGTGAAACCCTTTCCTTTTAGATTTCTAGCAACCAAGAATAAACCCAGATTGGGTTTCTCTACCAAAACCTTGATCAGATTCTTAGGGCATGGCCTGGCCATGAATGGCTGGTGTGCTCAGACCCTGACCACCTGCATTTTTCCCCTTTCCCTTGTCTTCTGCAAGGCACAGCATAGCCAGGCCTCCAGGCCGGTCTACTAGCGTGCCTAGATCATACCCATGTTCTCCCTCTCTGTGATTGTTCTCTATTGGGTCCAAGCAGAGGAACCCGACAATCACCGGTGACTAGCACTGAGTTTTTGCCTCCCACCTGTGTTTTTCGGTGGCCGGGATCAAACTGTGCCCAATCTGGCCACCAACCACCACCACCTCCATCTTCACTGGTTCAAACGAGTTAGGGTAGAGTTGACTCGCCGAATCAACACGCCTCTAACTCTGTTGGACAAGACTGAGTTGACCTAGTTTAACCCTTGAAAACTTGGATTTTGAGCAATCTAGGAGGAGTTTTGGAAATTTGAGAGTACCCTTGCTATCATTGTGACACAAGGGACAAAACCTATCTTCCCAATTTGTGATTCGGGAAGATCCAACCATTGAATTTACCCGATCATTAATCTAGGGTCACATCATCTAATTTGTGATGATCTAACTCCATTTTTCAAATCCAAATAGTCTATCATGACCATTAAGAAATGTAGATCAAGAATCTGATGAGATATTTAGGATCAAAAGCTTGATTAGAGAAGATTTCATTGATCTTGATCAACGGCCGAGATCAATGAAGGATCCAAGTAAGGAAATTGATCAATCTCTATGATCCCAATCAATTCTACCTATTCAATTAAACCATTTAGTTAGAAATTACTAATTGATTATTTGATTTGGATGGTCCAAGTGAAAAGGAGGATTCGATCAACTAGTGGGAAATGGATGAACTCACCACACGAGGTAGGTGGAGAATAAATAAAGCATGTCTTAATAATAAGATGCATGTTTTTTTAAACATGATCTTATTCTTATGATAGATATTATGTCATTTAAATTGTGCATTTCATATGATATTTGATGATGAAAAAATGTTTACTTGTGAATGATGAAAATTTGTGATTTGAAATGCTACATGAATGACAAGCTTATAATTGAAGCCTACTAAATGATATTAAAGGATACACATGATCTGTTCTTAAAAATATCATAGATGTTATTGTGATAAAAAGACATTTATGGTACATGGGTACCATTACATCATATGTGATGTATGAGTCAAGGATTTTACATTACATCCTTGGTGGGCGATCACCTAATAAGTGAGGATGTTATGATTATGATGAGATGTTCATCTATATTATGGATAGGCAAGATGCCTATATATTATTATTTTACATTCAGGCATGGTGGCCTAAGAGTTTTGTTTTAGACAAGCATAGGCCTAGGAATGCTTTGCTAGGAGAGTAGTAGGGTTTGGCCACTCGCTCTCCGAAATGTGATATATATGATGATACCATGCCCAAAGAGAGGCAAAATGCTGGGTGAGGCAATATGGGAAGGCCACCATTGTGATGGTCTGTCTAACCATATAGACATGACATAGATGATTTTCCACATTTGGTATCCTTGGAGAATGAAAGCAGTTATCCGAGCGCGCTGTTACAGATCAGACTGTAGCATAGTAGTCCTTGTATTTGATGCACTATGGTGTGTATATGATAACATGATGAGATGCTTATATGATGGCATGATGAGATGCCTTATATGATGATGGCATGATGAGATGTCTTATATGATGATGGAATGATGAGATGCCTTATGTGAAAGCATGATGACATGCCTTTTATGATGTTACTAGCAGCGGCTGGAGTTGTATGAACCCCGTGTGGTAAGGGGTATATGTATGAGACCCAGTATAGCCTGAGAATTGAAGTTATAAAACCTATGAACTATGTTCATAATTTTGTATGACTTTTAATAATTTTAATATATATATAATATAGTCCTATATATATATATATGCTGGAGGGCATAGTTTCATAAAATTTTTAGTATGGGGAAGTGAATGGAAGATATATTATGCAGAGTATGGTTCATAAAATTGGAGTATGGTTGTGATGACCCAGGTTTTCCCATGCATTTTTAAATGCAATATCTAATTCTTAAGGCGGGATGCATCCCTATTTGGAAACCATTTTATAAAAACCATGCAATGCAGTGGAAAATCTTTTGTTTTAAACTCATTTTGAAAACCCAGAGTGTCATTTTCTATCACAACAATCAAAGTAGTTTTTGAAAAACTTCAAAAATCATAAATGTTTTTCCCTAGGTCTATCCAGTCACAGCACATAGCCCAATTGTAAATAAATACAAATACATGTTCAAAGGGTAGAGAGTTTACTTACATGTATAATTGTCTCCTTTTTTATTCACTTGCTCGTAGCACTAATATCTCCTGAGGCGTCTTCTATTTGTGAGTGGAACTATCCTGAAAAATGTTAAGGATAGGGTGAGTATATACTATACTCAGTAGGAGTCTATCACTACTAGTTTTACAATGCATGCTATGTTTAAAATCATATGCTCTTTAAAACATGTGCATGTTCGAAGAATCATGTTCAATATCGATATTAAAAACCACTGTCGAATCGGAATACTAACGACTTAAAGAATAGCATAATCCAAGTCGAATGTATCATATACCATAAATATAATGATATGCTTAAGATGCTCAACTAAATCCAACTCATGGATATATGGTATGGTCGACCAACCTCATGTCATGCCATATGCAATGCAAGTAAATCCTCAAACCATAGGGTCCAACTATGCCCACGACCTCGCCGCCATGTGGTCCCCGAGTTCCTGGGGACACTCGGTCATAGCCTCCACGGGGCATATGACACATTTTTGTCGTAAATCATGCAATTTATGAAATCGGTTGCAAAACATGCATGCAATGCATAAAATCTGCTCATGCTAGTATCGCATTCAAAGTCATAACCTTGCCTAGAAGCCTGCCACCCTAGAAGCCTGTCAACTCTCTCTGGCTAGCCCTCATCAGCCCGCCCTCATCGGCCAAGGCTACACTCATCATGCAATCTATGCATGTAGCACATGTCTTAGCAATATATGCGATCAATCAAGAAAAAACCTCTTTTTCAAAACCTGTCCTCTTTGGGTCCCTCACAACTGCCTACCCAGCGTCTTTTGAGCACTCTAACGTCTTTTGGTAACCCTCAAGGACATGCAATCTTTCAAGAACTCAATGCTCACAAATCATGCAATATATGCAATTGTTTGTAAAACATGTCTATGCATAATGTATTTATCATATGCATGCTGAATTCATTTATATGCTAAACAAGTCATATACTTATACTTAAAACATGCATTCTCAAAACGATCATGGCTCTTTTAAAAAGTCTAGTAGCGATAGAGCACCTACCTCAAAGTCTCCTGGAGTCGCATCCTTTATCACTCAACCCGTCCCTGGGTCTCATTTATAAACTCCTAGGTATAAATGGATACAAGGAGTCCTTATCAATTTCATTCTATTTAGACATTAGATTGCTAGATCTGCCTTTTAGGATCCATGGTCCTTGCCTAATTCATTGTGAGGCTAGATCCTATGATGTGGATCTACTATTCCATGGTTAACTCTGTAAATTGTCCTCTAATCCTATCCTTATAGTCTCGTTAGGTCTGCGTGTCCCAGTTCCCAAGACACCCGTGCATCCTGGTTGAACCACGACCACCTCACGTGCATGCGTGCCCAAAGGCCGTGCCAGGGACAGCATTTTGCACGTGCACATGCAAGCTCAAGCAACGCGCTATGACACATATCCTGGATGGCATTGCATGGACACACCTTTGGTGTAACATGGCGCGTCTCAACTCCTCGTGCATCCTGGTCAAGCCAGGACCTGTGCCCATGTCGCGCGCGCACCCGAAGGCCGCACTTGGGACAGTGTACGCACTGTCGTACACCTGGAACCCATCCCTGGGACCCTGTCCCAGGCGCACATGAAGCATGGCGTCCTTGGGACGCCTTGTTCACGCAGAGCCAGTTGGGACTGGTCTTGGAGCGTTTTCCGACCAGGAAACCTTGCTGGAAATGCTAGATCCAGCATGGATCTACCCTGAAAGGAGGAAGGACTTAATAGAGAGGGAAGAACAGGCTTACCTGGGCAGCTTGGGGACACCTATCACAGATGGTAGAGCCTGTTCCAGTTCTGAAACCCTTTGTCACTGGAAAAACTCGATGAAGGTAAAATCGTGCAAGGCCGGAACAAGAGAAAAGAGGGAAAGGGGGAGACGGGAATGGCCGGCCTGACTAGGGCCTGGCCGTTGCTGGAAAATGCAGAGGAGCTAGGTTGAGACGGGTTTCTGATTTTTTCGGAAACCTCAGTCCCAAAATTGTCGGGAAATGTCTGTTTTGAAGAGGGGGGAGATGGGGCTTTTTATAGCCCTGCTATGGCGGTGCTGCCAATGGCGGTGCCGCCCTTGACGGTGGTAGATCTCTCTGGAAAAATTGGGAGATGAGGGTTTCTGGAGAGATCAGAGGAGGAAGACGATAGGGGGTGCTGTTATCAAAATGGCCCCCTGCATTTTTTGGTTCTTTTTCATTTTTTGTTTAAATTACATAACTGCCCCTGATCTTTAAATGGTTGTAACTTCTTCATACGAACTCCGTTTTCGGCGTTCTTTGAGGCGTTGGATTCCATTTTTTGACTAGAATCTAATGGTACTAAGTTTCCTCACATATCCTTCATTTACTATTTTAAATAAGGTAAAACATTCAACACAGTCCATTTCTTATAGAATGTCCAAAATTGCTCAGGCGTTACAATGGTATCATATGAAAAATGATAATGATAAATATTTAAAATACTAGGGAATTATATATATTAAATATATCATGTAAAGTGTAATCTCTAAAATGTGATCATTATATTCATATCAAGAAGAAGAATTATAAATAGCTACTTTATCAATGGCTTGCAGATAATTGAATTATTAATGAAATTATTGAATTATAAACTAAGTTGTAAAGTTTATCCCATATAAGCATTATGATGAAATTGAATATTTTAATTAATGTAAAATTCTTAATTCATATGTAATTAACATGTTTTCTTAACTCTCCCCTACCAAGCATAGCTTGCTAAGATATTGTAAATGTTTTATATTTACAATATCTCAGATACAGACAAATAGGAGAAGACATACACAAGCAAGAGGAGTTCAATAGCCATACTTTTGCACTCAGGTATATATTTTGTTAAAGTTTTTTTATTGTGTAGTTAGTTATTTGGATTATGCTACTTGGACATTTAATATAATGATTATGGGGGTTGTATATGTGAACCACTAGATGGGTCTTATTGTTTCATAAAATGTGTGTCCATCTTCTATAAAAACTATATTATGTATAGTATGGGAGTTGAGGTGATATCCAAATTTTTGGAAAAATGATTTTCAGAGGACATGTTTTTCGCTGTTTTTGAATTTCTAAAAATATTGGTTCACTGCCTTTCCAAAATAAATGCAAAAATTTTTTGGGAAAAAGCTCATCTCAACAAGTAAATGAGGACATTCCATATATTATGTCTTAGTTTTTCTGATTTTAAATCCTTTAGATTCTAATTGTTCTCTCCATAACTCTATATTTGTGTATATGTCCTCCCTTATCTCAACAAGTAAGATTATATCATCTACAAATAGCATACACCATGGAATCTCCTCATGCAGATATTTTGTTACCTCATCCATAACCAACGTATGAAAAGGTATGGGCTTAATGTTGATCCTTAGTGCAATCCTACAATGACACAAAAATCACCAGTCTCGCCACTAGTGGTCTTAATATTTTCTACCACTCCCTCATACATATCTTTAAGTATATCTATATACCCCCAAAAACCCCTTTCTTTCCCAACACCCTTCATATTAATTCTTGAATGTATATTGACTTTCATATTGTGGATTCAATTGTATTTAAGGGAATATGTTGTGACATGGTTGTAACTGGAGGTTCTAGGAAGTGATATGTTTTGTGTATTTATTTTCAAAGTAATGAAAATTTATTTGCATTGTTTATTAGGTGTTTGCACACATGCATTAAATGCACATTTGTCCAAAAAATAGAGAAAACTTTGCCATATTTTTGGTAGAAATGAGACACTCATTTTGTTGTAAAATCCTTGTGTTTTTAAGTAAGAAATGACACTTGTGATTTTCAAAAAAACTTTCCAAAATTATTTTTTTTCTTTTCAAAATGAATTTCAAACAAAGGATATCCTAAATTTTGAACCTGTCTAAGGATTATTGTAACATGTTAAAAGTCTACTCTATCCCTAGATTTGTTGGTTTTTTCAGTAATGTTATGTTTCTATAACTAAAAAAGGGAAGCTCAATGCATGAAGCTCCCATGCAGGGCCTTAGGAAGGGGTGGACCATAAGGGCCTATAGTAGTTAGCACTACTTTGCAATTTTACAAGAGGCTATTTCATGCCTCAAACCCCATAACATCCAGGTCACATGTTGACATCTCAACTATTGGTCCAAGGCTCCCTTTTGTCATGTTTCTATAACTAGTGAGAATTAAACTCTTAAGCATGTTTAATAAAGACAATTTTAGAGAAATTAACAACTTAACAAAATATTGTTTTACCCTATGTCTACTCTTATGTACATACAAATAAGAAACAACTGCATAGGATTTTTCAAGTTGTGACTAGGGGTATAACTGAGAAGTTATCTTCTTCATTTTAACTTATTTTAATCATGTGGGGCTAATTTTTGTAGAACTAGCTAAAAGCTACAATAAAATCATGTGTGGAAAAAAGTAGTCATTTGTTTTGGGGCAAAATGTATAGACACCCAATTAACTATCACAAAAAATCAATTTAACCCCTCTTTCCACTGTTAACAGTTCTACCATAACTATCAATTTCTCATCAGATGGACCCCTTCTGTCAGTTTTCCATCAAGAAAACTAATAGAATCATTATATGGAGGCCTTAGATTATTATTTTGTTACTTTCTCTTTTTCCCCTTAATTTCTAAAATAAAAGTAAATTGTAGTTTATTAGCCTGAAAATGACAACTAATTGTAGTCTGTCAACTTGAATATGACAACAAAGTGTAAAACAAGAAAAGGGAGCAAAACTAAATACAATGAATATTTTTATATTATCCTAAAAGTGACAAAAAATTATAAAAGAAAAGGTCCATAGGCAGAATCATTCAAAAACAAAAGGTTCTTGGAAAATAAAAGAGAACTGCGAAGCTACTCTAAACCTTATAGAAGATTAAGAGGAAAAAGTGAAAGAAAAAAAAGAAGACAATTATACAACCATTTCCACTAGCCAAGTTTGTAGAGGGACTCGCAGTACGGGGGGAGAGAAGAGAGAGAGAGAGAGAGAGAGAACTTGAGAGACCATTTCAGAACCATCTTTAAAACCCTCTAGTTTGGTAGTGCTTTTTTGAGTGATAAAATTTCCTTAGGGCATAAATGTAGGTCTGTAAGTACTATAATAAGGTATGCATGTGCTTGTATGGGAAGAAAAATACAAAACAATATGCTAGTACTTATTTGAGGTTATTGCCTCTTGACAATCAAGTAGGTGATAGTAGGAATGACTTAGGCTAACAGCAAAGTACTATGTTGGAATTTTTCTTTAGCTTCGTGGAACTTTCCACCCATAAGTTCACTAGACTATAGTTTGATGAAAGTAAAAGGAAAAATATCAAGGTTAGTTAGTACCTGGTCTTTTGACAAACAAGTAAGTGGAGATCATCAAGGTGTATTTTGGACCTACTAGTGTGAAAGATTGAATCCAAGGATGCACACTTCTTCCTGCATATTCATGTAGATTTATTAGGGTCTCTAGTGATGTAAGAAATGTACTCATGCTAATTCTTGGGCAAGAAGTTCATGTCATTCTAGAAATTCTTGATATTCATAGTCATTATGTCTTTGTTTCAAGTATGAGTATCTTTCATAAAGCATTATGCAATCCATGAATTGTTGCTAAGTATCATAAGCAAAGACGAATGTGTAACATGATTATATATAAAACTTGTGATAGTTGATAAGGATAAAGCAATTAAGGTATAGTTTCTTGGTAAAATGTGGTATGGGATTCAATGGAGAGGGTGACTGAAGAGTTCTCTTCTTTACCTCTGTGAGTGGGTTGGCCAAAGGTTCTTCAGGACCATCATTGTACCAAGGGAACTCTCTAGCCCTTCACAAAGGTCTTGAGAAAAATGTTGGGTTGAGCTAGTAGAGTTTGTAGAAAATGAAAGCATAAATTGTAAATGATTCTCTTATCTTAACCTTACTACTCCTACTAGAAGATTGGAGTCTTAGAGTATTTTAAGGTCTCTATAGGAGCATCAAAAATTAAAATTTTGAGTAGTATTCCATTGAACAATGAAATTTTAAGCTGAACAGATGTTCGAAGGGTTTATTTTTGTGCTTATAGAGAGTGAGATGTTTGAATTGCTCCTCTTATGTTCTGGTAGTTTGACACTTAATTATGATAGAAGCACAAATTCTTACATTATGATCATGACAAAATCTTGAAGGCTACTCTACTAGTTATTCTATGCTTAAGTTTCATGGTTTTTATCTATGATACATAGGGAAGAGCATCTGAAATCAACATTAATGCCATCGATGTATGAATATGATTAAAGATTTTGATATGTAATTGTGACAACCTAGGTTTTTCTAACACTTTTTAAATACAAAAACATTGACATAACAAGATAAATCTCTAATAAGAAATCATTTTTGAAAGCGTAAACAACAGCGGAAGAATCTTTTCTTTTAAAATTCACTTTGAAAAACCTCGAGTGTCATTTTTCTTTTCTTAAAACAAGGATTCTCGATGAAATGAGTACTCATTTCTACTGAAAATCTAGCAGAGTTTCCTCTATTTTTTGGACATCTGACATTTAAAGCATGTCATTGTGAAGTACTTGATAAACATTCAAACATGTTTTTAAACATAATTGGAGACTCTGTCTCCTTTTAATGCATCTAATGAAATAAAAACAAATGACATCAACCAAAACATACCTAGGACCTCCATGTCACAATCCAGTTACATAAGTTATTAAAACTCCACAAACTCACAAATCATTATAGTCTCGTTCTCATTTTTGACATAATAACTTCAATTCAAAGACCCATTCTTACTTGTCTTCATCAAAAGCTTTTGTTGGTGCACTCCTATCAATATGCCGCTCCTATTTCTTGGAACTTCTCTGCTTTGAGATATTGTAAACAAGTACAATATCTCAGCAAGCTTATGCTTGTGTAGGTGGAATAAGATGCAATTATATATAAACAAAACCATGATATTTCTATATAAATCAATTTGTTCATGCTAAATCATGCAAACTACAAAATTATCATTTAACTTGGAATCATTCAACATTCATCAAGATCATGATTCCATGCCAAATTGGAAGAAAATACCAATGCATCAGTACTAAAACATATTCTTTGAAATGTAAAATATGCAGTCACATGTTAAACTCACAAATCATTTTCATTTCCTAATGCCAGCCTTGGCTCTTACGAGCCATTTCACATTACCAAATACCAATGCGTTATTATACATATTAGAGTTTACAGTAAACTATATTATCCTCTTTGTGCCACTCCGCAAGGTCACCTCATTCGATACCCACGTCACTCGGGCTAACCCTCAAGGTTTTATTTTCCTTCATAAGGTCACCTCATTCGGTACCCACCTCACTCAGGATGCATCATTATGTGTTTCAAAGGGTACACCGAACAATATTATCCTCTTTGGGCCCCTCCGCAAGGTCACCTCATTCTGTACCCACCTCACTTAGGCTAACCCTCAAGGTTTTATTTCCCTTCGCAAGATCACCTCATTTAGTACCCACCTCACTCGGGATGCATCATGTCATGAACAAATGAATGAATTGAAACATCACCATGTACAACATGTGCTTACACATGAGCAATTTAATCATGATTCAATATCAGCATGCACATTTATCTTAACTTTCACAAAACCTGAAGAGACATGCTTCAATGCTTGAAACTCATCTTCAAATGCGTATGTAGCGAGCATCTTAGCAATCTTAATTCCACCTACCTCAATTCACGCTCTCATCTCTCACAGTTCACTGAGAATGATAATTCATCCAGCACGTGCATGCACTAGCAAATCAATCACACCTATGTAAAAATATAAGCACACATTCAGATCTACAATGTGGGTATCATAAATGTTGAAACCTGATTTGATAGTACAAATCCAAGTCACATTTTACATGGATCTGCTTTTCATTCGTGTTCTCAATGGTTTGATGTTGAGATCTATATTTTTTCTACACATCACCAAGTTTCCAAATTGAAATTTCAATAATCAGATAGCCTTTGATCAAAGATCTATTGTCACAGATGAAAAGATCGGGCATGAATTATTCAAATCCCTAAAATTTCCATTTTCAGGGCATCGCCTAAAAAGTCGCCATCGCTAGAGAAGGTGACCTGATTCCGGTCATCACTGATGACTTACACAGTACAAAAACTTCTCCATCTAAACTCCAATTTTGGTGTTCTTAGTGTCATTGAAATCATTTTTCTAAGTATTACTCAAATTTTGAGGTTTCGTAATTAGTTTTAACACAATAAAATTAGCCCTAAAAGAAATTAAAATTTTGGGCTATTATAGTAATGGACCCTTGTAGTTTGTTAGCTTATGACATGGATATTTAAAGATTTCAAGTTTTGCTCATATGTTTAGCAAGGAGGTTGTATCTTCTGATTTTAGGTTAAGTTTCCTAGTCCCTTTTTCTTTCCAGTTTCTTTTTAATTGCCTATCTCCTTATAGATCTTTCTAGTGTTGTCTTTGATATTAATGAAAAAATTCTTATTTTTATATTTTATAGAAAGGTAATACTAATGGACACTTATTCAAATGGAAAATAAAGTGAAGGTTGATAGGTCACAAGAGAGGAGGGGCTTTGAATTGAGCCTAAAACATATTTTAAACTTTTTACAAAGTTTGACTCAAATGCTCAAGAAAGAAGAAGCCAATTTTAAAGTGAAAAACTATGGCATAAAGAAGCAAGATACAAGGCTTTTATAATGGTTTAGCCACTCTTCAAAATATTATCTACTTTGAGTTCTACAATATTCCTACAAGATTTTACACATCAGTTGACACTATGCTAGCACCCAAACAAAGGAACACCACACTTGTAGCAACTCATTTTACAAGCACTTGGAACAATCTAGATTATGAACGCCAAACCACTCTATCAAGTACAAGGACATTTTGAATAAAAAGGTCACTTTCTCAGAAATACAATACAAACATAAATGATAGAGAGAGGGAGGGAGAGAGGATTTTATTGTAAAAAGAGTGAAACAATTAAAGCAAATATATTTGGAGAACTTGACTTGAGATGTGAGCTTGATTTTTGCTTGCTTGGTGTCCAATTGCTATTTGAAAAAAGAAGCTTCAATAATAGCTTTAAGCAATTAGAACATTTGAATTTGAGCTTGTTGCTATTAACGTCACAATAGATGTCAAGAGGTTCAAAGAGGAGCAGCCACCCTTACTGGGTGCTTGGAGGCTGAGGCCTTGAAAAAGGTAGATGTTTTTCATTTTTCTAATATGGAGGGACAATTATATATTTTATTTTTTAGCTGTAGTGATAGTAAAATTAGTGTGTCTCCTAGGACATATCTAAATTTAGGGGAAACCACATAAATATGTGTTTCTTTTTATTTTTCATCTTCTTGCATTTTCATAACACAACTTTGGAAGAATAACAATCAATAAATTGATGAACAAAGTTGGCTAGGTAGGTAAGCAGCTAGCTATCATTGTGGAAAGCCAAAGTTCGATCCATTTGATTTTTTTTTTTAAGTCTAAAGTTGGCTTGTTCTTCAAGAAAGATAGCTAACATATATAGCACCCAGATTTTTACTTTGAAACTCTTCCAATCAGTTGGCTTTGCTCTACCTTTGAGTCACCTAAATCTTCAATTTCCACTTAACATCTCACGTCAAAAGTCTTCCAAGTCGGCTTGATAAACAGTGTAAGTATCTCATTGGGCTTTCCAATAGAAGCACAAGTTCTTCACTAGAAAAGTGAGAACAGCCGGGTCGATCCTTTACTCTTATCATGCACATGCAAAAACATTGATAAATCATATTATTTATATTTTGTTATCATCAAAATCAATAAATTTTGGGCCAACAAAGGTAGATGACACACATTTTTGAACTTATTTATAGAAGTATCATTGGAATTTTATTAGTGAGGATAAAAATTGTTTAGGGTTTTTCTCTATATGTGTGTACCACACCACTTTGTTAGTCCTTAGTCTGGATAACGTATCTATAGTAGCTATGCTGCCCCATAAACATTGTGCTAAATTCAATTCATTTGAGATACATGCATAGTAAACATCACTTTAGTAGGCCCCAAAGGAGCTTCAGACTAGTGGACGAAAAGTTAACAGAAGGACCTCAAGCAAGGTAGGAATGAAAGTTGTGGTAGCAACAATGACGTCCCAAACATTAGAGGGGTCAACTTGAAAATTTTAGTAGGTTGCATGGGTTTGTACTTTTTCTTAATCTAAAGTGGAGAATATTTTACTATGATTCATTTATAGAATACCTTACTTATCATATGGTTATAATCTCAAGCAGTCATACATGAGGATGACAATGGGGAATACTCATGGAACCTAAATAGCATATCATGTATCACATGTCTATTACATAATCCAATTAATTTAGAATCAGCAACAATGAGACTGGCTTGTAGACTAATGGGAGATTAAATATGTGATCTACTGCAAATGTTGGGCAAAAAAAAATTTTGTTTATTCCAATAGGGTAATAGTCATTGTCATGATTTATGAGGAAAATCTACATGCCTATCCACTCTGTTAAACTTGTACATTATCAACATAGCTTTTACATGGCTTTTCATCCATCCCAAATTGATAGCCTCCATCAAGAATATGTAACTATCATATTCTATGTGGATGTAAAGAAGAATTCCGTGATCAAGGGTCTAAAATAATCCAATCAAGACAAAATTAAAGGTATTCAAATTGGCATTCTTTCTAGCTATTATATTATTAGATTCGATCATGCCCACATTACATAGGTGGGCCTTAAACAAAACAAACATCCTAAAGGTTCTCAATGAACAAAATAATCAAATGAAAACTCTCTCTCCCTCTATCCCTCTCAATCTCACCTTTTTGTCTTCAACTTCATGGGAATAATAAAAATCTTCATAGAAATAATTTTTCATATAAAATATATAATAGATTAATTACATAGTTAAATATATTAATTACATAGTTAAATTTTTTTCCTAAATGTTATAAAGAATAGAATGAAGGTCAAGAGGTTGGTATTTTAGAGAGAAAATAGGAAGTCACCATTATTTACACTTTTAGAGAGGATATTTGGAAGAAATATAAGGGTGAATCAAGGAAAATTAATAATTACAAAAAGCAATTGTACATCTATACTATTTATTGAACATATTCTCCTTCATACTTTTAAGGTGGATTAAAAAATTGAATGGGCCATAGTTCTGCTAAATAGATCTCATATGGAGGTATGTTTGATGTACATATTCTTATTTATGTTATGTTATAAGTATCATTATCAAATTTCTCTAATCTCTACAAAAATTGCTTTATCTTCTCCTATTTTTTCTCACACTTTTATTTTTATCTAAAAGCGCTAAACAAAAGTCTTCTGATTTTGGCTACTAAAAGTTAACTATTGTAATTTTCTTTCTACTAATCCTATGTTTTACCTGCCTATTTCTCTCCCTCACTTATCCTCATTTTCTTGCTAAGTTATGCTATGCACATGTGCCTTTTCTAGTTCAAATATAGGTATTGTCAACCTATTAATATAGTAAAAATACTATCAAATATGGGTAACCATTAGACTTCAACACAAAAGGAAAACAAGAATATGGGGAGTTTAACAATGCAAAGAACAATGAAAACATAAAAAAATAAAATAAGGAATGTGCCTTTCATCTCTTGAAGTCCAAAATTAGAACACATGAGTGCATATTAAGGCAAACTAGAGAGATTTGCAAAAAAAAAATTAAGGCAAATTAGAACCATAAATTCATATACTTATAGAGTTAGAGATCTAAAAGGAGAAGAAGAAGAAGAAAGGGATGCACAATGTTAAGGATCTTATCCCTTTTGGAATTTGAAAAAGAATGTTAGAGTTGGTCATTGTAAATGTTAATGTTAGTTTCCATAAATGAAAATATTATGTTAGAAAATAAAAACAAAAACATTTCATTAAGATAAAATATATTGAATATCCTTAAAAAAAAAGAACATTATGTATCTAATAAGTGTCTAATTTTGTATTAAAATCACCAATTAGTTGCCCATGTGTTATAACTTATAGCTTTAAATTAGGATCTTTTAGCAAAAATTATAGCACACTATTTCTAACCTAATAAACCAAATATTTGATAATTTGTAAGTTTAGAGGCCAATTCAAGGTAATTATATGAATAATCATATTTTTTAAGATTTAATTAGACTTTTTTCACTTTTTTAGGAGTTGAGATAATGATTTGATAGTCGAGATTGATTGAGATAAAAATTAAAGATCAAGATTGAAAGATCGAGTCAGAGCCTAAATTCATCCATCCAACACAAAGTTTGCCACCTTTGCATAGGATTCACTTAAGCCACCTAGCCATATTCAAGCCATGAAGAAAGTGACATGCTAAGGAGCCAAGAAAGCCATCAAAGCTAGCAATGAAGCCAATGGAGCTCTCAAAGTTAGTCATCAAGCCACATGAGCCAAGCTACATGGAAGGCTATGATTTGAGGAAATCCAAAGACATATCCATGGGATTCAAAGGGTATTTTTGAAGATAATTGAGAGAAAATCCAATTGTTTAAGATAGCACATGGACCAATAGGATGATACCACTCCATTTTTACTATTTTCCCACCTTTTTTTTTCTCTTTCTTTCACTCCACCTCATCACCAAATGGCACTACAAACTTTACTTTCCACCATGACTCCTAACTTGCTAAAACTCTCCCACCTTCCCAACTCCATCTTAGATTAGTCAATTGCCTTTGCCTGTCTCAAACCTTCTTTCATATCTCTGCCTTTATCCTCATCATTCGTCCTTCATCCAAGGGCCATCACCTCACCCATTCTTTCCTACATTTTTTTCCTTTCCCGTCTTTCTCCCTCCTTGTCTCCTTTCCACATGAGCTATATTGAATCGAAAGAGTTCCACATGAAACTCCTAGAAAATAGGAGCTTCCTTCCCTTCCTTACCTCATCCACTCCACCACCTTCGCAATTCTCCTCTAGCCCAACCAACACCTCTTTCCACCTCACCTTTCTTCCCTCTCCAACTCTACATCTCATCTCATTCTATTTCCTCAAGGATTCTACATGAAACACCCTAAAGGAAGGGAGTTCCACATCAAACTCCTAAAATATAGGAGCTTTCCCCCACTTTCCCAAAGCCTTCCTCTTTGTCCACTTTAGTTGTCTTACTTACTTGGTTGCCCTAGGTCTAATCATAGCCTTACCTTTTATCTCCTTATCATCCCCACCCTAGGATCATAAGCTAGTAAGATTAGAAGGTAGCCAAAGCAAATAAAAAGAAGGAAGGAGTTTTAGATGAAAATCATCTTGGAAAAGGGGAGATTGCCCCCTTCTGAGAAGGAAGCATCTCCACCCTTCTTCCCACTTATTCCTCAACAATTCTCCCTTGTAGCAGCCAATGTTTCTAGCTTTCCACACCTGATTCTTGGGGTGTTTTCATGACTAATTTCCTCCTTCAAAGTTTTATGTTAGCTATCTTTTTTTTCATTCCTTGTTTTCCTAAGTTCATTGCTTTACTTGTTCCTTGATTTCATGCTCATTTAGTCTTGTTTTTCTCCTTAGTTCCCATGATATTTTCCTCTTTAACTTAGTCATAGATCCCTTAATCTAAGACTACAACTCTATTGTAGTGATAGAAAAGAGAGTGTCTTTATTAGATTAAGTTCCTTGCCATTGAATCATCTTAAAATCTTGTCAAATCCAGGCCTCTTTTCCCATTGTTTCCCCTTATTTTTCCTTAGATTTTCATTGAGTAACATGCATGCTTAAGTTTCAAATGTTAGAAAATAGGTAAAGAATGTTGCTCACCATCCATGGTGAGTGCACAAGATCAATATAGATTAGGTTTTCATTGCTTTGCTAGATTAGGATTTGAGTGAAATTGTAATGAGGCCCATTGTGATTTTGATTTTTTTAATTCTTAAATGTGTTATAATAATACAAGGTAAGTGTGGGGTACAGTGTCCCACACTTGATCATCATTGAAACCCTCACAGTAAGCTTTCACTCCCCCTTATTTTTTAGTATAAAGTGTATTCTGTAAAAGTGAATTTATAATGGTAGTATAAATCATATATATTAGGGTCATGCATTTGTCAATGTTGCATAATACTTTCGATTACTAGATTAGTTCAAGCACCTATTTAACAAAGGATACCCTAAGCTTGACTATAACCAAGGCATAGGTTCTATGGTTATAATGTTTCATCTATTGAGGTGCCTGACCCTTTGTTAAATAGCATATAGGTAGGCATTAGTTTGATTTTTGTACTGCATTGCACATTTACAACTTTATGGTGGAACAGAACTTAATGCTAGTAAGGGACCCACATGAACCCTTATAAGGTAAGGACTAAATTTCATCAACAACTCCTTGGCCCACCTAGGAATCAATCAATAGCCTTGTATGTCATGATCTCAATCCTTGAACATTATTTTAAAATCAAGTAGATAGAGACTTAGGGTTCGAGCTCATAAGAACCTTTTTGAAGGGTTAGGTCTATTATAACTCTAGTGACTTCTAAGAATTGTGGTTATAATGGATGTAAGAAAATCCAAGTAATTTTTTCACCCTTTCTATTGACACTGGTTGAGATCTAAATGCCTCCTAACATGAGGATTGTATTAACCACTTTAAAGCATAACCTAACTGGTAAGTAGTAGTCTAGCTTGAAGTAAAAGATGAGCTATCGAGATTTAGGTTTAAAAGCTACCACCCTACGTGTTGTAAAGATCATCAACTTAGCCCATTAGCAAGCTACTAGAATAGGTTGTGCACCATTTAGCTTAGGACTAGCATTTAGGTCGCATCATATAGTTAGGTTTTTTTTTTTAAAAACCATATAATAAAGTACTCATTTTCTATATACAATGATTTGTTTTGTTGTATATAAAGATGAGAACAAAGGCCTATCAAGAAGGGGATAGAGTTGATAGATTAAAAACATCTATGAATAGGATAGATAGTATGGAAAGTCAATTGCATAAGATGATAGCTTCTAGATAAGTTGCTCCACGACCTTGGTACCATAATGATTATACCTATTCTTCCCTCCATATTTTATTTCTTCATGATCATCAAGCTCCACATACAATGAATACTATCAGGAGCCAGTGGATGCACCCAATGCATTCACATATCCTAGCAATGATTGCTCTCCAGAGACTCATGAACAACCATGGTCTCAGGATTATCAATCATACCAAGAAGAACCATTATATTCCTACCCTGATCAACACTATCATTATTATTCACATTATCAGGGGCAACCATCAGGGGTTCTACCCACTCAACCCTTTTTTAGTGCTCCAATGACACAATAATACTAATCCTATGAGTCATTTTCTCTACAATGTGAAGATCCATCATTAGAAGAGAATATGCAATGACTTAGTGAACTAATTGATCAAAATCTTACTGCACTTAAAATGGGGCTGAGGAAATGAAACAGGTTGATGAGGAGAGTGAAAAAATACTTGAAATAATTTCAAGGTGAGAATTACCAATTCCTGCTAAACCTTAAAAATTTTCACCAACCTTGACTATTGATATTGATAATATGATGGAAATATCTTATAAGTATTCTGAGCCACAAAGTCCACAACCATCCATAAAAACCTCTACCTCATATCTATTTCAGCAATATCCCACTCCTTGTTACAATTATGATGAAGAGACTTCCATTGATGAAGGGAATGAAGCCGTATAAACATCTAACCCAAATCCTATAGAACCATGTCCTACTTATTTTTATAAATTTGATGAAGACACATCCATTAAGGAGGTGAATGAGTTGTTGGATATTGTGCTTTTGATGGACAGTTCATAATGGCAAGCTAGAGTAGAAACCCTTATAGAGTCTAAAATACAAATTGAGTCTTGCAATGTAGAAGACGTACCTGATTGGGAACTACAAACCTTATTTGAACAATCATAAGATAGTAATATAGGCCCACCTAAAACCTTACTTGTGCTAGTTAAAAAGGAAGAAGAAGAGTCCATTGATGTACTTATCATACATCAACCAACTCTATGGTACACATCAAAAGAGAATAAGGGTTTAAGCCTAACCATGTCCCTACCTCTAGTAACACAAGAACAACCCTTTAGAGAAGGGCAAAGTCAACTTATACCCTAAGTTCAGGATAATGTAAGGGAAAAGGAGGAAAAATATGAATGAAGTATAACGGTCAATGTTATCCCTAAAATTGATTAGGAATGGGATAATTCATCTCGAATTGATCCTAAGAAATTCAAGATGTGTTAAGATATTTTTGTATTACTACTGCCTCAAAATTCAAGGCAGATGAACTATATTGACTACCATGAAATTTTGAAGATGAGGGATCATCAATATGATTCCCCGCAAACCAAAATCGTGGTGGTCTATTGTGCCATAATAGTACTACCACCAAAAACTTCAAGGTGGAGGATATTTATAGACTACTGCAAGATTTTGAAGTGGTGTGACAAATCTCACCATTTCATTCTTAGGGTTAGGATTAGGATTAGGATTAGAAAAAAATAGTTTAACTAGTTAGGTCTAGGAAAAATTAGGTTAGTTATAGGCCATGTCTAGCTAAAGACATAAAATTTAATGCTCATTGGGAGGTGACCCAGGGTTTTTTGTTTTTTTTTTGAGAAATCTCATTGTTTAATATCACCCATTCATCATATAGGTGTCATATATCTCAAAACATTGAGGACAATGTTTAGTTTAGGTTTGCATGAGATTTCCAATCTTTTCTTGCATTTTTTTGAAATTAAAAAAAGTATGATAAGACCCTTTATAGAGATGACAATTCAAATTTTTTGACTATTTAGCTATCTTTTGAATGCTAGCTTATTAATAAATTTTTATGCAATTAGTTCATTATTTTATTTTTCTAAAGTGTCTCATGAAAAATTAAACTTGGAATATTAATTACACAAATAGCTATATATAGTTTACGTTGAAGAGAAAATATAACTAATAGATCTTGAAGAAGATCTATGGAGACTTATAAGCCAAGTGAGTTTTGAGCCATTCTTCCTTTCTAAAGGTTATACATAAATTCAAAATTTTCCTAAGCAGACATTAGTTGTTAGTTGGTCTCATTATTCTTCATCTTGGTCAACTATTGAGAAGCTACAAAAGACTATACCATATATCTCTTAAGTTTATGATCATTTTCAAGTCATATGAAACCTAGGAAATGATAAGGCCATCCTTGATCAACCTAGATCCTTTAGCCTTCCCTATATTATTTTTCACTAGATAGCTCATTCAGCCTTTAAAATATTAGACTTTTCTTTGTTAGTCACACAAACTTGTACCTATATTGATCCCCTATAATATATCCATTACCCAATTGTTTCAAAAATATGTAGAGAAGATTGAAGAACATCTTGAGAAAAAGTATAAACAATACAATTTAGAAGATGAACATTAAAAAGGAGAAAAGCTATATGTAAAGATAATAGAAAAAATTGTGAATACACTAATAGGAGACATTTACATATTTTCTAACAACCTTTGTTTATCTTCATGCCCATTATTTTGATAACCCTTACCTAAGCCTATGTTTTGTCCCCATAGAAGTCCTAACTTGATCTTATGAGAAGTAAGGCTAGGATATAGTTATGAATAAGTAGAGAATTTGGTGAACTGGAATATTTATGGTAGTTGATATCCTTTCATGAGATCATTATCATTCTTTCTGTCATTCTTTTGTATGGGGTATGTGAGATTTTTGCACAATAAACAATATTCTACTCACATATTGATGAGAGATTAAGACCTTTCTAAGTGACTTCTTTCTTAGTGTCAAGTATATCCTTTGAGAATTGAAGTCGAAGCATATATTTGGACATTAATTTAGGTTATGTTTGATTTGAAAACTATAATTATATATCAGATGTAGCATATGGGTAGGATTTTGAACCTTTTTTTCATCTTTATTAGCAAGCTAAAGTTAGGTACTTAGGATAAGTAGAAAAAAAAAAAGAAAAACTATTCTCGGATGAATAAAGGATTTTTATAAATATTTTGATAATTTTATGATTATATTCACTACAAACCCTCACAAGGCATAACCCATCCACTAGGATAACCTAGGGGTTTAAGGGCTTTGTTGCATGTGCTAAATGCAATCATGATTACTAACGAAAAAGGAAAATTTTTATTTTTCATGATTTTTTTGCATGTTTTGCTCGGGACAAGCAAAATGCTAATTGGGGGTGTGATAGGTATCTAATTTGGTATTAAAATCACCCAATTAGTTGCCCATATGTTATAACTTATAGCTTCAAATTAGAATTTTTAGAAAAAATTGTAACACATGAATTTCTAATATAATAAACCAAATATTTGATAATTTGTAGGTTCATAGGTCAATTTGGGGTAAGTATGTGTATAATCATATTTTTCTAAGATTTAATTAGAGTTGTTCACTTTTTGTAAGAGTCGAGATGATGATATGACAACCGAAATCTATGAGATAAAAATTTTGGATTAAGATCGAAAGATTGAGTCAAAGCCTTAAAGTCATCAATATAACATGAAATTAAGGATCAAAATCACCTTAAAGCACACAAAAGATAGAATTAGAGGAGTCAAAGGTGGTCAAAGTGGGCCGATACACAAGCCAAGCAAAGTCCACCACTTTTGCATGGGATTCGCTTAAGCCACCTAGCCATATTCAAGTCATGAAGAGGTTGACAAGCTAAGGAGCCAAGCCAAGCTAAGAAATCCATTGAATTTAGCCATGAAGCCAAGCCAAGCCAAGAAATCCATCAAAGTTAGCCATGAAGCCAAGCCAAAAGAGCTCTCAAAGTTACCCATGAACCCATATGAGCCAAGCTACATGGAAAGCTATGATTGGAGGAAAATATAAAGAAATATACATGAAATTCTAAGGGTTATTTTGAAATTAATTGAGGGAAAATCCAGTTGGTTAAGGTAGCACATGGACTGATAGGAAGATACCACTCCATTTTTACTATTTTTTCATTATCTTCCCACTTTTTTCTCTGTCTCCACCTCACCACCAAAGGACACTACGAATTTTACTTTCCACCTAGGATCCTAAATTTATAAAACTCTCCCATCTTTCCAACTCCATCCTAAATCAACCAATCACGTTTGCCCACCTCAAACCTTCTTTCTTATCTCTCTCATCATCCTCACCATTCATCCTTCATCCAAGGGCTATCACCTCCCCCATTCTTTGCTACTTTTTTCTTCCTTTCCCATCTTTCTCCCTCCTTATCTCCTTTCCATGTGAACAAGTTTGAAGGGAAGGAGTTCCACATGAAACTCCCACAAAATAGTGCTTGCTTCCCTTCCTTACCTCATCCACTCCACCACCTTCCTAATTCTCCTCTAACCCAACCAACCACCTCTTTCCACCTCACCTTTCTTCTCTCTCCAACTCTACATTCCATCTATTTATATTTCCTAAGGGATTCCACGTGAAACACCCTAAAGGATGGGAGTACCATGTCAAACTCCTAAAAGATAGAAGCCTTCTCCCACTTCCCCATAGCCTCCCACCTTGTCCACTTTATTTGTCTTACCTACTTGGTTGCCCTAGGTCTAATCATAGTCTTCACCCTTCTTACCTCCTCTTGTTCCTCAATGATTCTCTCTTGTAACAGCCAACATTTCTAGCTTTCCACGCCTCATTCTTGGGGTATTTTCATGGCTTATTTCCTCCTTCAATGTTTTAGGTTAGCTGTCTTTTTGTTCATTCCATGTTTTCCTTTAAGTTCATTGCTTTACATGTTCCTAGATTTCATTCTCATTTAGTCTTGTTTTGCTTCTTAGTTTCCTTGTTATTTGCCTCTTTAATTTCAGTCATAGATCCCTTAATCTAAGACTACAGCTCTCTTCTAGTGACAACCAAGATAGTTTTGTTATTAGATTAAGTTTCTTGCCTTTGAATCTTCTTAAATTCTTGTCCAATCCATGCCTCTTTTCTCATTGTTTCCCCTTAATTTTTCCTTAGATTTTCATTGGGTATCATGTATGCTTAAGTTTCAAATGTTAGAAGATAGATTATCATGTAGTTTGATTGCTTTTTGGAGGAAAGGATGGTGCACACCATCCATGGTAAGTGTGCACCACACTTGTATGATTCTTTTCATTTAATAAAAGTGGTGTTACTGATAATGCCTAATTTTTCATAAAAACTAACCAATTAGTTACCTATGTGTTACAACTTATAAGGCTAAATTAGGGTTTTTAGACCAAATTTGTATCACATGCATTTTTGACCTAATAAAGCAAAAGTTTGATATTTTGTAGGTCTAGAGGCTAATCCAAGGTAGGTACATGATTAATCATATTTTTTAAGATATAATTAGAATTTTTTTTATCTTTTGTAGGAAAAGAGATGATGATCCGATGGTCAAGATCGATCAGGATGAAATTGAAGATCAAGATCAAAAGATCAAGTCAAAGCTTAAAAGTTATTGATTCAAAGGTCAAGGTAATCTTAGGGTAAGAAATGGATGAAATCAAAGGAGCTAAAGGTGGCTAAAGTGGGCCCATGAAGTAAGCCATGCTTTTCCACCATGTTTGCATGAAAGCCATGTAAGCCACTTTAGCCAAATTCAAGCTATGGATAAGGTGATAAGTTAAGGAATTCAAGCCAAACCATTCAAGCCACTCAAGCCAAGCTAAGAGAGCCATCTAAGCCAACCATGAAGCTTAACCAATGGAGCCCTCAAAGTTAGCCTCAAAGCCATTAAGGTAAACTAAATGGAAGGGTAGGTTTGGAGAAAAATCAAGAGGATTATCGATGAGATTCTAGGGATATTTTGAAGGAAATTAAGGAAAAATTCATTAGGGCAAGTTAGCACATGGACCAAAAGAAAGTGACCCTTCCATTTTTCATGTTTTTACATGATCTCTCACCTTTTTATCACTTTCCACCTCATCACCAAGCAGCACTATGAATTTGACTTTCCATTCAAGAGTCCTACAATTCAAAGACTCCTCCATCTTCCTAAACTCTCATCCCAACCAATCCCCACTTGTTGGGAAATCACTTAGCCAATAAAAAAATTTCATCTTACCTCACTTTCTTAAGTTTTTCCTACCCATCCCCCTCACCTTCTTTCCTTCTTCCTATCTCATTGCCACCCCAACCAACCACCTAGCTTCCTAATTTGTAGGGTATTCAATGATTTTTTAAGGGGGGATGCCCCTTCCTAAAAAGGTGGCATCTCCCACGTACTCCACTTCCAAAAGGCAGCCACCCTCTCACCCACTTTCCTCTTTTGAAACCCTAGCTTACCTACCATCTTAGCCATCCAAAAATTGCTTGTTTTCATCATCACCACACTTATTATTAGGGAACCCTAGGAAAAAAACTATAAAAGCCAGCACAAGACCTAAGTTAGGAGGACACCTTTTCTATAAGCAAAAAGATGCCTCCTCCATTGGGAAAGGAGACGTCCTCTTCCTAACCTCTCATTCTCTCTCTTTTGCTTTGAAATTCAACTCCTTGGGTGGCTGCTGCATTTTTTTCCTAAGGTGTGAGAAATTTCTTTAAGTGTTCCATGCCTAGTTCATATCAATTTATCCTTCAAAGAATTTTCATTGAATCTCTAGCTTCTTGAAGGAGGAATCATTGTTAAACTTTACTTTTGGGTTTAAGTTTGCAGAAAGAGTGGTGTGTTCTCATCAAACACACCTTCCATGTAACCATTTGTATTTATACATGTTGACAATTAATGGAATACTTTTTAATTGATGAATGAGCATGATTATTTCTAATTTATTTGTTGCATGTTGAGGATATATTGAGTAAGTGTTGAGTTGAGTTGAAATATCATCAATCAAAAGACCCAAGAAACCATGCATCTAATCCAAAGGTGGAATGCATGGTTTTGAAGGCCTTAGTGGTTGAACTTTGAATGACATTATCAACTTGATTTTTCTTTCATAGTTCATTGATTTCATTGTTCATTCAATCAAGCATGGTTTTGAGTGAGTTGTTGATTAATTGAGATCTAAGTTGTTGCACTTATTCACATTAGGAAAAGTACTTAGTAGTGTTAATCTTGATTAGTTTGTTTGCATGTTGTTGTCTAAGTTGTTAGTTGTTAAAGTTTCCATTACATGAGTTTGATTGCTTGCTTTAGAAGTGCCATGATTAGGAAAGTAGTTGCTTAATGTATGTTTCCCTAGGTTAGTTGCTTAATTTCATGCTTTAGAAAGTTAATTTAGAAAAGTTGTTAAATTTTCATTTTATAAAAGTTTCACTTAAGGAAAGTTCTTAGTTTAACAAAGTCATAAAAATAGAAAATTTTCAATTGGGGAAGTTTTATTTTTAGAAAGTGCATATTTTAGGAAAGTTTTTAATCTTAGCATGTTTCTAATTTTTGCATAATTTTCATTTCTGTGTTTTTATTTCCATACTTAGATTAGAAGGAAAATCTCTTGAATTAGCTAGGTTGGATAGTTTAAAGTAGGGACCACTAGTATCATATTCATTCAATTCCTCATGGGATCGACCTCACTAGCATGCTATATTACTAATGATTCGTGCACTTGTGAGTTAACTTAAAAAATACAGCAGTTACTTTATGTTTGGTTGATGTTTAAATGTCTTGAATCTTGCTTATTGCTTATGTTGATTGGTTTAATCCCATGTTCATGATTAGATCTATACATATTTCATTCACTCTCCAAAACATACCATCATAGATTAATAGCACTTTAATTGCATGTGCATCACATTCAAGACCATGTGCACATCCCATGGGTCATGTGCATGGCCTTGAATGCTGTTTCATTGAATTAATTGTTTATTCCATGTCTCCTTTCATCCATGTTCCTACATGCTCACTCCTTGTTCCATTCATTTCTTGTTATTTTAGTATTCCATCATTATCTTAGGTTAAGGGTCATGCATGCAATTCATTAACAAATACACACTACTTTGCTCTAGTTTTGCATTGTAGTTGATATCCTGCTTGGGGTCATTTGATCATCACTTATGTTAGTGGCATTCTAGAATAGTTTTAAAAAGTATAATTTCAAACTTTAGAAATTTTTGAATTTAGGGGAGTTTTATTTTTAGAAAGTATTAAATTAGAAAGTTACTAATTTCATGAAATTTTAGTTTCCAATCTTAGTTAGGATAAAATATCACTATCTTTGGCTAGGTTAGATAATTTAAGTAAGGACCACTAATATTACAAATTGTTTGTTTCCTCGTGGGATCAATGTTCATCACGTGAATTACTATGCAGATTCGTGTGCTTACGAGTTTTAATATAAAATCACAATAGTATCCAAGAAGAAAATTGAGGAGATGATGTAATAGTTAGGGGGTTTATTTAACAGAATATGTTTGGTGTTTCTAAGATATCATGACATATCTTGAAAATATAGCTTATTTAACTATGATATTTTCTGCATATGTGAGATATTAGGTTTATTTTACTACGATATCTTTGGCATATGTGAGCTATTAGGTTTGTTTAATTGTTATATCTTCGGCATATATGAGATATTAGATTTATTTAACTGTGATATCTTTGGCATATGTGAGATATCAGGTTTATTTAACTTTATCATACTTGATATATTTAATGTTATTGGAGATATACCAAATCCTATTTATAGTGTAAAATATGTTTGTTTCTAGAGAGAGAGAAATCAAATTAAGACCATAGTTTTTTAGAGAGAGAAACATGTGTCATCTCCCTCTCTTCCCATCCCTATCACACCATTTATGTCTCTCATTCTCCCTCTGATTCACTCGCCTGAAGCTAGCTAGCCCTCTTTGGAGAACATGTTTGAAGACGAAGATGGGGTGCTATTATCAAAATGGCCCCCTACATTTTCTGTCTTTTTCGTTTTTAGTTTAAATTATAGAAATGCCCCTAATCTTTAAACAGCTGTAACTTCTTCATACGAAATCCGTTTTTAGCGTTTTTTGAGGCAATGGATTCCATTTTTCGAGTAGAATATAATGGTTCCAAGTTTCCTTACAAATTCCTACATTTAATATTTTAAATAAAGTAAAACATTTAACATAGTTTATTTCCTATAGAATGTCCAATTCAATAGCGTAAATTGCTCAGGGCATTACATTATTACCCCCTTAAAAGATTTTCGTCTTCGAAATTCCATAAATTATCATCTTCAAGGTATTTTGTCTCTTAGATAACTTTTTGGCGAATGCATTCTCCCCTTAGGAATCAAATCTAGGCTCAACCTCAATTTATCATTTTTATTGTTCCTTCTACAAGGCCTTACCTATAAGGGCCGCTTTCGCTGCGTACTCTGATGCATACTCTCATACGTGCCAGTTTAACAATACTAGTTTCTAGCTGTAATTCATCTATCTCAAAATCCTTAGATGCGTATAGTTTTCTCATCATGTATAGGATAGTCTCCTCGTAGGATCATGCTTCTTTATTCATGTATAAATTACTCCATATTTCTTTGAGATCATACGATCTTATTTCTCCTATTCAATTTTGATTATCATAGGATAATCCCTTTTTCTTCTTGTCTTTCATCTAGTGATCTCTTCATCATCCACATCTCCTTCTAATGGTTGGTTATATGTCATTAGTAAGAGTCCAACAAAAAAGGTTACCTTCTTTCTATTGTGTCTAACTTTGCTTCTTATCTTTTATATTTGTCCCCAAGATACTTCAATAACTGACATGGTTGAATCCTTTGTCATTATCCTCTTTGTCCTTTTTTTGCTTGATGGTTTTCTTCGTAATCTTTTAGACCAAATGTTCTATACTTGATCTAGTAAGGTTAGTCCTTAGGAAATTCCTCCAATTGATTTTTCGTACTTGGTATATGCTCATAACAACTAACTATTTGTCTAAAGGTAACGTAACATTAAATCTTCACCTTATAGTGTGCTAGCCATCTCACCTTTTATCCTTCTATCCCCTATGTCAATATATTGTTCAATCTTTTATCGTCAACCCTGCAATCTGTATTGTCAGGAGGTATCCTCATAAGTAGTGATTTTCTCAATTCCTCAAATTTTATCCTTCAAGTGCCTCCTCATACTTAGCTTATACTAGCAATTCTCGTTCAATAGCTACTACATCAAGTTATGCCGAAGCTGTTAAATCATCAAATTTGAAAAACACTCAAGTAAGCATGGAACATTTTCGTAGACATATAGAAAGACTTTATTTGATTACCTATTGATCTCTTTCCAGATATATCTTTGTCATAAGCTCAAGGGTCTCTAAAGTGATCGGTACTTATCTACCTTTCTTTTCAATCCAAGTCAGTAGCATCTTTCAGACCCACAGTGATTTCTATGGTTTGTCATGGTATCTATTCAGGTTTGGAAAATCTTTCACATTGGTTTAGATCACTTCTTATTTTTGCTCCTATCTCAGTTGCTACTGTCCTCATCGTACTCATAGCTCCTCCATGATGTGGCCTAATCAACTGACCTCATACCCTCAAATGACTTAATCTAACAAGTAACTTCTTTAGGTAAAACTCATGTCTAAATACTTATAATATTCCTCTGAGTATATAACTTCGACTACTAACATATTTGATTAAATAGGGTGGGATACCTTTATTTAGTCAACAGTACTCTAAAGGTAATGACTAAATAATGGTCTTAAGATATTTGCTCTTCTAATCTGTAATAGTAAGACCTTAATTCGATCCTTGATGGTACCCTACTTGCTGAAGAAAGACAAATGGACAAGTCATTGTCCCGTCTTAATTCCTTTTTAATATACTTTATTGGCAAGGTGGGATATCACCAAATTTTCCTTTTTATGGATTATATTCATTGGTGTTCCCCATAAGCTAATGGATCCGATAAGAATCTAATTGTAATAATTGATATCAAACCATTTGTAGAATTTAATTTCTAGTTGGTCACCATTCCTCTTTGGAAATTTCTTGTCGCATAACCTCCAGATATTCGATACTCTACTCAAAGTCTTAAACCCCATATGCTTTCTCTCTTTTATACTCTTTTACAATAAGATCACTAACTCATCTAGTATTATTCCTTTGCATTTGTTTGATCTACCTTCCTATAGGATTCAAGATGATAGAATTGTATGTATCTCCATAAAGTCATGATCTTCTTCTTTTGAATATTCAAATTCATTGAATACTGGTAGTTACATCTCTATCTCTCTCTCTTTTCTTCAAAATCCTCACTTTTGTCTTCCTAGATCAATGTCTTCATATGCTTTGTTGCATATAATCGATACTACATCTACTTCTTTACTTAACAGATATGATAAACTAAATGCTTCTTAGAAATTCTAAACTGTCTTAAGATCATTGAAATCCTCAGTTGCCTGTAGCCTCAATAAAATTCATACAATGTCTTAATAATGACATTGACGTTTTGGTCATGCTATACTTTTCTTACAAGTTCACATTAGGATCAATCTATTATCACAGATCTATCATCCCCAATATTATTGTCAAAATCTTTTGGTAACACTGTCGAATATAGTTCCCTATCATATTCGTGTTATATTCCTCTTAATCACGTACGAGTCATAGTTATCTCCTAATATCATCTTGCATTCTCATCCCTCTTAGATTATCATCAAAATTTTCTCAAAGTCTGTCTTTTACATCCCCTATCATACTCATATCATATGATAGTGTACTCATATTCTAATATTCTTTAGACGGGTAAGATAGCCATCTAGGTTCTTCAATTTTCTCACCTTTGATGAGATAACTTTATTGCAGGTCAGAACTACCTACTAACAAGTTCACTAACATCCTCATTCATCATTCTCATCATAATCTAATTTATATATGAGTTTCCCTGTTTGCACCACTGCACAACAATCCTTATTGATAAGATTTAAGCCATCCAATATCTAAGTATTTGCTAGACCCATCTCCTTTTTCACCTATTTGTTTATGGTAAAATGCCTTGAGCATTAATATTGTAATCTTCAAATAGAAGTAGTCGTCTCTACTACTCCTATTTATACTACTTCTTCTTGGTTTTCTCTATTGTCTATGACCCTTAGACATGCTGGACTGGCTGTGAAAGGATAAAACCTGGGCTCTGATACCAACTGTGATGACTCGGGTTTTCCCATACATTTTTAAATGCAAGATCTAAATTCCTAAGGTGGGATGCATCCCTATTTGAAAACCATTTTATAAAAACCATGCAATGCAGCGAAAAATCTTTAGTTTTAAACTCATTTTGAAAACCCCAAGTGTCATTTGCTTTCACAATCCTTAACATTTTTTAGGATAGCTCCATTCACGAGTAGAAGACGCCTCAGGAAATGTTAGTGCTACGAGCAAGAAAAATCAAAAGGAGACAATTATACATGTAAGTAAACACTCTACCCTTTGGACATGTATTTGTATTTATTTACAATTGGGCTGTGAGTTGTGACTAGATAGACCCGGGAAAGCATAGTAGGAGTCTATACTATACTCAGTAGGAGTCTATTACTACTAGTTTTACAATGCATGCTACATTTAAAATCATATGCTCTTTAAAACATGTGCACGTTTGAACAATCATGTTCAATATCGATATTGAAAACCATTGTCGAATTGGAATACTGACGACTTAAAGAATTGCATAATCCAAGTTGAAAGTATCATATATATATATATCATAAATATAATGATATGCATAAGATGCTCAACTGAATCCAACTCATGGATATATGGTATGGTCGACCAACCTCATGTCATGCCATATGCATGCAAGTAAATCCTCAAAACATAGGGCCCACTATGCCCACGACCTCACCGCCGTGTGGTCCCCAGGTACCTAAGGACACAAGGTCATAGCCTCCACGGGGCATATGACACTTGTTCATTGTAAATCATGCAATTTATGCAATGGGTTGCAAAACATTCATGCAATGCATAAAATCTGCTCATGCTAATCTCGCATTCAAAGTCATAACCCTGCCTAGAAGCCTGGTAACCTAGAAGCCTGTCAGCTCTCTCTAGCCCACCCTCATTAGCCCACCCTCATTGGCCCGCCCTCGTTGGCCTGCCCTCCTCCGCCCGCCCTCATCGGCCAAGGCTGCACTTATCATGCAATCTATGCATGTAGCACATGTCTTAGCAATATATGCAATCGTTTGCAAAACATATCTATGCATAATGTATTTGTCATATGCATGCTGAATTCATTTATAAAATTAAGTCATGCTAAACAAGTTATATAACTTATACTTAAAACATGCATTCTCAAAACAATCATGGGCTCACTTTTTTAAAAGTCTAGTAGCGATAGAGCACCTACCTCGAAGTCTCCTGGAGTCGCGTCCTTCATCACTCAACCCGTCCCTGGGTCTCATTTATAAACTCCTGGATATGAATGGAAACAAGGAGTCCTTATCAATTTTGATCTATTTTTAGAAATTAGATCGCTACATTTGCCTTTTAGGGTCTATGGGTCCTTGCCTAATTCATTGTCAGGCTAGATCCAATGATGTGGATCTACTATTCAATGGTTAACTCTATAAATTGTCCTCTGATCCTAACTTTATAGTCTCATTAGGTCCGCGTGTCCCAATTCCCAGGACACGCATGCATCCTGGTTCAACCGCGACCGCCTCACGTGCGTGCGCACCCAAAGGTCGTGCCAAGGCCCTCATTTTGCACACGCACATGCATGCTCAAGCGATGCGCTATGATGCGTGTCCTGGATGGCATCGTACGGATGCACCTTTGGTGTAGCATGGCGCGTCTCAGCTCCCAGGGAACGCCGTGCATCCCGATCGAGCCAGGACCCGTGCCCCACGTCGCGCCTGCACCCGCAAAGCACCAGGGACACTGTACGCACTATCGTACACTTGGAACGCATCCCAGGGACCCTGTCCCAGGTGCACGTGAAGCATGGCATCCCTGGGACGCCTTGTTCGTACAAAGCCAGCTGGAACCGGCTTGGGACGTTTTTCGGCTAGGAAAATTGGTTGGAAAAACTGGCTAGGAAAAGACCAGATCCGGCATGGATCTAGCCTAGGGGAAGTAAAATAGAGAGAAAGGGAAAGAGGGGCTTACTTGGGTAGCCGGGGACGCCCTCCTTCGGGTGGTGCGACTCCCTCTTTCCATCTGAAAACCCTATGTCGCCGGAACCCATGAAGAAGGGGGAAAACCCCAACTTCCGATGAGGCCAGAGGAAGAAGAGGGGAGGTGGAGAGATGGAAATGGCCTGTCTTGACTCGGGCCTGGCTGGAATGTGCAGGGAAAGCTAGAGACGGGTTTTCGATTTTTTTCGAAAACCCCAATCTCAAAATAGCCCGAAAAATCGTGATTTGGAGAGGGGGAAGATAGGGCTTTTTATAGCCTTGCTATTGCGGTGCTGCCATTGGCGGTGGCATAAATCTCTGGAAACTAGGGTTTTTGGAGAAATCTAGAGGAAGAAGAAGATGGGGTGCCATTATCAAAACGCCCCCCTGCGTTTTCTGTCTTTTTCGTTTTTAGTTTAAATTATAGAAATGCCCCTAATCTTTAAACGGTCGTAACTTCTTCATACAAACTCCGTTTTCGATGTTCTTTGAGGTGTTGGATTCCATTTTTTGAGTAGAATATAATGGTACCATGTTTCCTTATAATTTCCTTCATTTAATATTTTAAATAAAGTAAAACATTTAACACAATTTATTTCCTATAGAATGTCCAATTCGATAGCGTAAATTGCTCGGGGCATAATAACCTACTCCAATATACCATAGCCTAACAACTCCTAATGCCTTTAATTTACTAGTTTTACTTGTCTTGTGCACCTTAGCCATGTTAAGTTCATGGCCAACCTGGACCAATGTAGTACTCAACCCAGTCAACCTAGACTAGTATATGCACTCAAAGTCAATTTTACTAACAAATAATAAAACAAAGTTCCATTGTATTCAACAGGGATGGAAGCAACTGTGAGAGATGGTAAAGTATTTCCTGAATGGTGTAGATTTAGTTCAAAAAGCACTTACAAGAGTAGAAGACTAAAGTGATCTCATGATACCAAAACCTCTAACAAAAACATGTGCTGCAGCATTTACAACTGCAAACTAGCAAATGCCAATTAGAAATTCCAAAGTAAACAAAGTGGCCATTTACAATACTATCAATAACATGCCTGCAAACAGTGGGCATTATGAGTTTGTTAAATGCACTTAAGATTATCTAAGAAATAAAGAAAAGCTGGAGTTAGCAGCATGGTTCTACTCTTCAAAAAGTATTTGGAACTGATGCATAATAACATTCCCTTTAGAACTCACAGCATATCACATGTCTAGTTAAGAATGACAAAGCACTGGTCAAGGGTAATTCTAGTTCACAACATGCAATGCATGTCAAGAAAATAAGTTTTTTCATCATAGGCACATATGACATACTGCCTCAAGTAGTTTTTTGAATGTACAACATAGCTTAAATGCAATTGTATAAGTATAAAAAGGAGAGTTAAGCTATAACTTTTGCAAACATCCCGATTCCCATATAAGAGATTGGTGCTTGCATGAAAACAATTACAAAAATTAAGACTTTAGGGAACTCCATATGCCCAAGCAGGCATTACTAGCTTATGCTATTCTTCAGCCAAACCAAACTGATTCTAGCTAAATAAAAAGAAAAACAAAATGAAAATTGTTGGGCTTAAGTCCTAGATCTATTCCAGATTATGCATATGGGAAAGCTTGCAAAGATCTTTCAAACAATGGAAACCATAGGTTTCATTGTGAACTTTTCCAAGAGAGATTTTTCAAGATCACTAAAAGTTCCTATGTAAACAAATTTTCCCTTTTTCAATATAGCTACAATGTGTATTGAAGAAACTCTTTCAGCTCCAAAGTCCAAAAAAAGAAAAGAAAAAAGATAATTATAATTTCAAGTTAATTGGTTTCATTTTTCCATAAGTATTTGATGAAATTTTGCTTCTCCTGAATGATCATGATTTTGTTAATGAAAAAGTGTTTGGATACCTTATATACCTCCATAAAAAGGTACAATTGGCACTAAGTACTTTCAGGAATTCAACGAATTAAGTAGCAATAGCCATGGTTTGGAATGACCCCTCCTGGAGGCATCTAGATACAATTTCTTCTTATAGAAAGCCATAGCTCAAAAACTACTTGGTTTGTGTATATTTTTGTTCAATTTACATTCTTCCCAGTTTGGTGACTATATGACATACAATCATTTAGAACAAATTTACAGCTTTAATATATATACCTTCTATAAGTCTACAATTCTCTAAAGAATGTGGTGGATAACCAAAGGTGTGGGTTTTCTTTTATTGACATGGAATTAATTACTTAGGATTGGAAATATATACTACCCTTCACTTTACGGATAAAAGCCCCATCCAAGGGGAAAGTTTGTATTATTTCTTTATCCTTTGCTTACTTTGCAAATACATGGAACAAGCATTTTTTGCTCATACACTCTTCTTATCAAGTAACAATGTTTGATAAAAGGAAAGGGGGATAAAAAGTTTAGCATTTATCTTTTAGGGTTTAAAATCATGCTCTACTCTAAGATTCAACAATATGGTACTCGAAGAATGCCTAAATTGAAGCACCATCAAAATGAGAAAAGAATTCCAACTACTTCCTCACAATCCACACTCTAGACCAGTCTTGACCACTTAACCCCAAGTTTCCAACTAGAAAGCATGATGCAAAAATGACAAGAACTTCATGCCTCAATAACAACGTGAAAAGGCCATAGGAGGATGCATCACTATATCCTCTTGTCAAGTCAAAGTGATCCACAAAATTCAATGTATTATGAATTTTAAATCATAGTAAAAAGTCCTAAAAATATGGTAGAACAATTATGACACTCTTTCTTTGATAAATCAAACAAAGTGAAATGTTAAGTTCTTAGATGAGACAAACAGATCTAGAAATCAAGCATGTAATGCAAACTTTTCAGGACAATAGCAATTGTTGAAGCCTTTAGTGTATACAATAGATAGCAGAAGATAAACAGATGACAAGGCAATAAGCTAAACCTTAGTTGATGTTTGTAATTACACCAAAAGAATATGGTTAGTACACAAAACTATACTCAATGGTTTACAATAGTGCAACATTAGGAGCACCACCCCAAATGACTTGAAAAGACAACAAAAAGCCCTGCAAACATAGGAAGAAAGAAGACCATAAAGGGGCTGATAGCATAAGGCTCACTCAAAAAATCTTGATTTCTATTGTTCCTCACTGCCAATATTATATATGCATTTAAAAACATCTAATGCATGATGCATGTCAGAATAGCACTCTTCTCATATGAGGAAGAATAGCAATTATCACACGCCAAGGCAGTCCTTGATACCCTGCTCAAACTTGTCAAGAGAAGATAGTGTACCTGTTAGTGCATCTTCAACCTTTTCTCTGCAAACAAAGAAGAGAGTTTCAATCAATAATCTCATGGCTTAATTGTAGATGGAACCAATAGAGTGTTCCTAAGTAAAGAATTAGTTAGTTTTGCAATTTACTACTAGAAATCAAATTCACTATAATCCACAAGCAAAAATCAAGATCTACTGTAACGCCTGAGCAATTTATGCTATTTTGGACATTCTATAAGAAATGGACTGTGTTGAATGTTTTACCTTATTTAAAATAGTAAATGAATGAATTTGTAAGGAAACTTGGTACGATTAGATTCTACTCAAAAAATGAAATCCAACGCCTCAAAGAATGCCGAAAACGGAGTTCGTATGAAGAAGTTACAGTCGTTTAAAGATCAGGGGCAATTCTATAATTTAAACAGAAAACGAAAAAGAACGAAAAACGCAGGGGACCGTTTTGATAACAGCACCCCCTGTCGTCTTCCACCTCCAGACTTCTCCAGAAAACCCTTTTCTCCTGATTTCTCCAGAACACAACAGGGGAAATGGCGGCACCGCCATTGAGGGTTACCGCCTTCTCCCCTCTATAAAAGCCCCATCTCCCCCTCTCCAAAAACATGGTTTCCGAAGATTTTGGGACTGGGGTTTCTAGAAAAAATCGGAAACCCGTCTCCCTGCATTGTCGGGCAACATCCAGGCCCAAGTCAGGCCCGCCATTGCCATTTCCCCATGCCCCTTTCTCCTTTCCGGTCTGGCATTGGGGTTTTCCCCTTCATGGGTTCCGACAACAAAGATTTCCGGCAGAGGAAAACACACCACCAGGAAACAAGGCATCCCCAGGCTGCCCAAGTAAGCCGTTTCTCCATCTTCTCTCTCCGTCTTGCTTCCCCAGGCCAGATCCATGCTGAATCTGGTCTTTTCCCAATCAGGTTTTTCTAGCCGGGGAAGACGAAGTCGGTTCCAGCTAGCCATGAACGAACCAGGTGTCCTAGGGATGCCATGCTGCACGTGCACCTGGGACAGGGTCCCTGGGACGGGTTCCAGGCGTACGACAGTGCATACACTGTCCTAGGTGCGGCCTTCGGGTGCGCGCAAGACGCGGGGCATGGGTCCTGGCTTGACCAGGATGCACGAGGTGCCCTGGGAGCTGAGACGCACCATGTTACACCAAAGGTGTGTCTGTGCGATGCCATCCAGGATGCGCGTAACAACGCGTCGCTTGAGCATGCATGTGCGTGTGCAAAACGCAGTCCCTGGCATGGCCTTTGGACATGAACGCATGTGAGGCGGTCGTGATTCAACCAGGATACATGAGTGTCCTGGGAACTGGGACACGCAGACCTAATGAGACTTTAAAGTTAGAATCAGAGGACAATTTACAGAGTTTAACTATTGAATAGTAGATCCATATCATAGGATCTAGCCTGACAAAGAATTAGGCAAGGACCATGGACCCTAAAAGGCAGATCTAATGATCTAATGTCTAAATAAAATGAAATTGATAAGGACTCCTTGTATCCATTCATACCCAGGAGTTTATAAATGAGACCCAGGGACGGGTTGAAGTGAAAAAGGACGCAACTCCAGGAGACTTTGAGGTAGGTGCTCTATCGCTACTAGACTTTTTAAAAGAGCCATGATCGTTTTGAGAATGCATGTTTTAAGTATAAGTATATGACTCGTTTAGCATATAAATGAATTCAGCATGCATATGACTAATACATTATGCATAGACATGTTTTGCAAACAATTGCATATATTACATGATTTGTGAGCATTGAGTTCTTGAAAAATTGCATGTCCTTGAGGGTAACCAAAAGACGCTGGGTAGGCAGTTGTGAGGGCCAGGCAGTTGTGAGGGACCCAAAGAGGATAGGTTTTGAAAAGAGATGTTTTTGCTTGTTTGATCGTATATGATTTGGGCTAGTAAGCTCGTGGGTGCTATGCCGAGAGGTTGGGGTGGCCTCCCAGCCTCTACCACTACTAGGTGGAATGGGTACCATGCCCAAAAAGGGCATGTCCCTATGTCAACTGCATGTGGTACAGGGAGCTACCACTAGTGTCACAGCACTGGGTCGATGTGTCATATGCCCCGTGGAGGCTATGACGCTGTGTCCCTAGGTACCTGGGGACCACACGGCGGTGAGGTTGTGGGCATAGTTGGGCCCTATGGTTTCGTAGATTTACTTGCATTGCATATGGCATGACATGAGGTTGGTCGACCATACCAGACCATATATCCATGAGTTGGATTCAGTGGAGCATCTTATGCATATCATTATGTTTATGATATATATATGATACTTTCGACTTGGATTATGCTATTCTTTAAGTCGTCAGTATTCCAATTCGACAGTGATTTTAAATATCGATATTGAATATGACTGTTTCAAACATGCACATGTTTTAAAGAGCATATGATTTTAAACATAGCATGCATTGTAAAACTAGTAGTGATAGACTCCTACTGAGTATAGTATATACTCACCCTATCCTTAACATTTTTCAGGATAGTTCCATTCACGAGTAAAGGACACCTATGTTGGTGCTACGAGCAAGAAAAATCAAAAGGAGACAATTATACATGTAGGTAAACACTCTACCCTTTAGGCATGTATTTGTATTTAATTACAGTTGGGCTGTGAGTTGTGACTGGAAAGACCTCGAAAAACATTTATGATTTCTGAAGTTTTTCAAAAACTACTTTGGTTGTTGTGAAAGCAAATGACACTCGGGGTTTTCAAAATGAGTTTAAAACTAAAGAGTTTCCGCTGCATTGCATGTTTTTTATAAAATGTTTTTCAAATTGGGATCCCACCTTAGGAATTTAGATTTTTTATGTAAAAATGCATGAGAAAACCTGGGTCGTCACAGTTGGTATCAGAGCCCAAGTTTTATCCTTTCACAGCCAATCCAGCATGTCCAAGGGCCATAGACAATAGAGAAAATCAAGAAGAAGTAGTATAAATAGAAGAAGTAGAGATGACTACTTCTATTTGAGAATTATAATATTAATGCTCAAGGAATTTCCCCATAAACAAATAGGTGAAAAAGAAGATGGGTCTAGCAAATACTTAGATATTGGATTGCTTGAATCCTATCAAAATCATAGGAAATAAGAATTGTTGCGCAGTGGTGCAAACAGGGAAACTCATATATAAAGTTGATTATGATGAGAATGATGAATGAAGGTGTTAGTAGACTTCTTAGTAGATAGTTTTAACCTATAATAGATCAATCTCACCAAAGGTGAGAAAATAGAAGAAACCTAGATGGCTATCTTACCATCATAAAGGATATCAGAATATGAGTACACTATCACAAGGATATGATATGAATATGATAGGGGATGTAAAAGACAGACTTTGAGAAGATGTTGATGATAAGCTAAGAGGGATGAAAATGCAAGATGATATTAAGAGATAACTGTGACTCGTGCTAGATCACAAAGGTATGGATCCTGAAGGACTTAGCTCGATTTTTGATAACTTCATTGGAGTCTTATGAAGAGTGAAGTGCTATCAAATAATAAATACCAGAGTATTATGGAGCAAATTAGAAGATGTATACAAGTGACATATTATGTGATTAAGAGAAACATAACACGAATATGATAGGGAAATGAATTTGACCGAGTTATCAAAAGATTTTGATGATAATAGTAAGGATGATAATAGATAGATCCTAACATGAACTTGTAAGAGAAGTATAGCATGATCAAAACATCAATGCCATTATTAAGACATTGTATGAATTTTATTGAGGCTATAGGCAATTAAGGATTTCAATGATATTAATACAGTTTAGCATTTCTGAGAAGCATTTAGTTTATCATATCTGTTAAGTAAAGGAGTAGATGTAGTATTGATTATATGCAACAAAGCACATGAATACATTGATCTAGGTAGACAAAAATGAGGATTTTGAAGAAAAGAGAGAAAGAGATAGAGATGCAACTATAAGTATTCGATGAATATTGAATATTCAAAAGAAGGAGATCATGACTTTATGAAGATACATACAAATCTTTCATCTTGAATTGAGTGGGAAGATAAACCAATCAAATGCAAAGGAATAATACTAGATGAGTTGTTGATCTTATTGTAAAAGAGTATAGAAGAGAGAAAGCATATGGGGTTTAAGACTTTGAGTAGAGTATCGAATTTCAGGAGATTATGAAACAAGAAATTTTCAAAGAGGAATGGTAACCAACTAGAAATTAAATTCTACAAATGGTTTGATATCAATTATTACAATTAGATTCTTATCGGATCCATTAGCTTATGGGGAACACCAATGAATATAATCCATAAAAAGAAAATTTTGGTGATATCTCACCTTGCCAATAAAATATATTGAAAAAGGAATTAAGCCGGGATAGTGACTTGTCCATTCAGCAAGAAGGGTACCATCAAGGATCAAATGGAGGTCTTGCTATCATAAATTGGAAGACCAAATATCTTAAGACCATTATTTAGTCATTAACTTTAGAGTATTGTTGACTAAATAAAGGTATCCCACCCTATTTAATCAAATATGTTAGTAGTTGAAGTTATATACTAAGAGGGATATTATAAGTAATTGGACATGAGTTTTACCTAAAAGAAGTTACTTATTAGACTAAGTCACTTGAGGGTATGAGGTCAATTGATTAGGCCACATCATGAAGTTGATTAAGTACAATAAATACAGTAACAACTGAGACAGAAGGAAAAAAATAAGGAACGATCTCCACCAATGAGATAGATTTTTCCAAACCTGAATAGATACCATAACAAACCATAGAAATCACTATGGGTCTGAAAGATGCTGCTGACTTGGATTGAAAAGAAAGGTAGATAAGTACTGATCAATTTGGAGACCCTTGAGCTTATGACATAGATATATCTGGAAAGAGGTCAATAGGTAATCAAATAAAGTCTTCCTATGTCTAAGAAAATGTTCCATGCTTACCTGAGTGTTTTTCAAATTTGATGATTTAACAGCTTTAGCATAACTTGATGTAGTAGCTATTGAACGAGAATTGCTATTATAAGCTAAGTATGAGGAGGCACTTGAAAGGTAAAATTTGGGGAATTGAGAAAACCACTACTTATGATGATGATGATACCCCCTGACAATACAAACTGCATGGTTGATGATAAAGCCTTGATAAAAGATTGCACAATATATTGACATAGGGGATGGAAGGAGAAAAGGTGAGATGGCTAGCACACTATAAGGTGAAGATTTAATATTACGTTGCCTTTAGACAAATAGTTAGTTGTTATGTGCATATACCAAGTACAAAAATCAATTGAAGGAATTTCCTAAGGACTAACCCTACTGGATTGAGTATAGAACTTTTGGACTGAAAGGTTGCGAAGAAAACCATCAAGCAAAGAAAGGACAAAGAGGATGATGACAAAGGATTCAACCATGACCTAGTAAGGGTACTCAGTTATGAATAAGAGACTTTTTGCTTTGCATAAATAGGAACAGTATTGAAAATCCTAATGACAAATTGATGAAAATAGTGAGATAGAACATTTGACCCATGATGATGAATCGACCATTAACATTTGACATGAGTTTGGATAAAATCTTCACGAAGAAAAGCGTTTAATGAATTCAATAATTATGAAACTGGATATGGAGTTAGGACATTTTACTTTCAGTATATGATAAGGTCCTCGATGGAAGAAGCTACTAATTGGGTTCATAAGTTTATTTTGAATATAACTTTGGTCGAGGAATCAAGTCACATATGGAAAACGACAGACAGTTGAAATTCGAAGTTAATTAAGGGTTTAGCTGTAGAGCACATGATACCATGTCAGTTATTGAAGTATCTTGGGGACAAATATAAAAGGTAAGAAGCAAAGTTAGACACAATAGAAAGAAGGTAACTTTTTGGACTTGTGGATGATGAAAGAGATCATTAGATGGAAGGGATTATCCTATGATATTCAAAATGAAATAGGAGAAATAAGATCGTATGGTCTCAAAGAAATATGGAGTAATTTATACATGAATAAAGAAGCATGATCCTACGAGGAGACTATCCTATACATGATGAGAAAAAGTATAGGCATCTAAGGATTTCGAGATAGATGAATTATAGCTAGAAACTAGTATTGTTAAACTGGCACATATGGGAGTATGCATCAGAGTACACAGCAAAAGCGGCCCTTATAGGTAAGGCCTTGTAGAAGGAACAATAAAAATGATAAATTAAGGTTGAGCCTGGATTTGATTCCTAAGGGGGGAGTGCATTCACCAAGAAGTTATCTAAGAGACAAAATACCTTGAAGATAATAATTTATGGAATTTCGAGGACGAAATTCTTTTAAGGGGGTAATAATGTAACGCCCGAGCAATTTACGCTATTTTGGATATTCTATGGGAAAAGAAATGTGTTGAATGTTTTACCTTATTTAAAATAGTAAACGAAGGAACTTGTGAGGAAACTTGGTACCATTACAAAAAATGAAATCCAACGCCTCAAAGAACGTCGAAAACGGAGTTCGTATGAAGAAGTTACGGCCGTTTAAAGATTAGGGGCAGTTCTGTAATTTAAACAAAAAACGAAAAAGAACGAAAAACGCAGGGGGCCATTTTGATAACGGCACCCCTTGTCGTCTTCCACCTCCAGACTTCTCCAGAAACCCTTTTCTCCCGATTTCTCCAGAACACACTAGGGGAAATGGCGGCACCGCCATTGAGGGGCACCGCCTTCTCCCCTCTATAAAAGCCCCATCTCCCCCTCTCCAAAAACATGGTTTCCAACGATTTTGGGACTGGGGTTTCTGGCAAAAATCGAAAACCCGTCTCCCAGCGTTGTCGGGCAACGGCTAGGCCCAAGTCAGGCCCGCCATTGCCATTTCCCCATGCCCCTTTCTCCTTTCCAGTCTGGCATTGGGGTTTTCCCCTTCATGGGTTCCGACAACAAAGATTTCTGGCAGAGGAAAACACACCACCGGGAAACAAGGCATCCCCAGGCTGCCCAGGTAAGCCGTTCCTCCTTCTCTCTCCGTCTTGCTTCCCCAGGCCAGATCCATGCTGAATCTGGTCTTTTCCCAGCTGATTTTTTCAGTCGAAGAAGACGACACCGGTTCCAGCTGGCCATGAACGAACCAGGCGTCCCAGGGTCGCCATGCTGCACGTGCACTTGGGACAGGGTCCTTGGGACGGGTTCCAGGCGTACGACAGTGCGTACACTGTCCCAGGTGAGGCCTTCGGGTGCTCGCGAGACGCGGGGCACGGGTCTTGGCTCAACCAGGATGCACGAGGTGCCCTGGGAGCTGAGACGCACCACGTTACACCAAAGGTGCGTCTGTGCGATGCCATCCAGGATGCACGTAACAACGCGTCGCTTGAGCATGCATGTGCGTGTGCAAAACGCAGTCCTTGGCATGGCCTTTGGACGTGCACGCATGTGAGGCGGTCATGATTCAACCAGGATACACGAGTGTCCTGGGAACTGGGACACTCAGACCTAATGAGACTTTAAAGTTAGAATCAGAGGATAATTTATAGAGTTTAACTATTGAATAGTAGATCCATATCATATGATCTAGCCTGACAAAGAATTAGGCCAGGACCATCGACCCTAAAAGGCAAATATAGCGATCTAATGTCTAAATAAAATGAAATTGATAAGGACTCCTTGTATCCATTCATACCCAGGAGTTTATAAATGACACCCAGGGACGGGTTGAGGTGATAAAGGACGCGACTCCAGGAGACTTTGAGGTAGGTGCTCTATCGCTACTAGACCTTTTGAAAGAGCCATGATCGTTTTGAGAATGCATGTTTTAAGTATAAGTATATGACTTGCTTAGCATAACTTATTTTATGAGTTGTTGAGCATATAAATGAATTCAGCATGCATATGATAAATACATTATGCATAGACATGTTTTGCAAACAATTGCATATATTGCATGATTTGTGAGCATTGAGTTCTTGAAAAATTCCATGTTCTTAAGGGTAACCAAAAGACGCTGGAGTGCCCAAAAGACGCTGGGTAGGCAGTTGTGAGGGCCAGGCAATTGTGAGGGACCCAAAGAGGACAGGTTTTGAAAAGAGATGTTTTTGCTTGTTTGATCGTATATGATTTGGGCTAGTAAGCTCGTGGGCGCTATGCCAAGAGGTTGGGGTGGCCTCCCAGCCTCTACCACTACTAGGTGGAATGGGTACCACGCCCAAAAAGAGCATGTCCCTACGTCGACTGCATGTGGTATAAGGGGCTACCATTGGTGTCACGACACTGGGTCGATGTGTCATATGCCCCGTGGAGGCTATGACGCTATGTCCCTAGGTACCCGAGGACCACACGGCGGTGAGGTCGTGGGCATAGTTGGGCCCTATGGTTTCGTGAATTTACTTGCATTGCATATGGCATGACATGAGGTTGGTCGACCATACCATACCATATATCCATGAGTTGGATTCAGTGGAGTATCTTATGCATATCATTATGTTTATGATATATATATGATACTTTCAACTTGGATTATGCTATTCTTTAAGTCGTCAGTATTCCAATTCGATAGTGATTTTAAATATCGATATTGGACATGACTGTTTCGAACATGCACATGTTTTAAAGAGCACATGATTTTAAACATAGCATGCATTGTAAAACTAGTAGTGATAGATTCCTACTGAGTATAGTATATACTCACCCTATCCTTAACATTTTTCAGGATAGTTCCATTCACGAGTAAAGGACATCTATGTTGGTGCTACGAGCAAGAAAAATCAAAATGAGACAATTATACGTATAAGTAAACACTCTACCCTTTAGACATGTATTTGTATTTAATTACAGTTAGGCTGTGAGCTGTGACTGGAAAGACCTGGGAAAACATTTATGATTTCTGAAGTTTTTCAAAATCTACTTTGGTTGTTGTGAAAACAAATGACACTCGGGGTTTTCAAAATGAGTTTAAAACTAAAGATTTTCCACTACATTGCATGGTTTTTATAAAATGTTTTTCAAATTGGGATCCCACCTTAGGAATTTAGATTTTTCATTTAAAAATGCATGAGAAAACTCGGGTCGTCACATCTACTCAATATACTATTCTAGGAAAAACATCCCATCCTAGCTATATTCTCTAAAATGAAATAGCATATGCTACAAAACCTAGAACTTAATAACACAATATGAGGGTCAAATTGAAGGGCCCATGCACCATAGAACTAAATAGCATAAAAAAATTCTAGCGGGAACTCTGGCTTAAACTTTTTAAACATATTGATAATTTGAATTCTATGATAAAAATAATAATAATAATAATAATAAGAAAATCCTATTTGATTATTATGAGATTTGAAATTTTTTAGCAATGTTTGTATGACAATCATCATGTATGCCACATTCAATTTGGCTTGCCATGCCAAACATAACATAAGATACTAAAGATGAAACCTATTTTGTGTATCCCAAATCATTGTGACCTGATTGGTTGATGCATTAATTTTTATTAAAAATTAATAAAATATTTCTTATGATGTATTTCAGATATCACAAAAAATATCACCAAACATATCACCAAAGATATCACAGAACAAATGTCACATATCCCAGATATCACAAAACATATGACATATATTTTCAAATATCACAGAAGATATCATTGTAGATATTGTCGGAGATGTGTCAATAGAAACACCAAACATACGCTGTTAAATAAAACTCCCTCAGCGAAAAATTAGAAATGGAGAAAAGTGGGTGATTTTTGTTTCTAAAAAAATCTCTTCTTTCTATTATAGAGGAACATGGTGTTAAGTTGGTTCCTTTCATAATTTTTTTCACAAATGACAACAATTTTATTTTCCAATATATCTATATATGTATGAATATATGAATGTATGTATGTATACTAGTTCTCTATCTCTCTTCCTCCAATAGTGCCATTTTATCCTCTTATAGCTAGAAATAATAGAAATCAGTTGCCCTTGTCCCTCTTCCCTAGTTAGCTAAGAGGCCAAAATCATAGGACATAGAGATCAAGAAAGGTCTTTTCCTATTTCAACTTTTGCCTTTTAAATATTCTCTTTCCCAAACAAGTATTTCTTATTCTCCTAAAACACTCTTTCATTCACAATGAAAGCAAAAACCCACTTCAAGTAATCTCTACTTTGTGATTCCATGCAAGGTCCAAGTAGCAAAATCTTATTTTCAACACTCCTTTTCAAACTTTGATTCCATTTACAACAAGTCTAGAGAGAGAAAAATTGATCTGACTAGTCAAAACATTCTCTCAATAGTATTAGAATCCATGGAGAAAAAAGCATTTTAATTTTGGTTGAAATTCCAAATTCTATTTCAATTTAGGACTTTGATTGGAAGAAAAATAGATCTTAGGGAGAGTTCCACATTGAGTCTTTCCCCATCGCTTAAGAAAGCAGTGATATAATACTTCACAAAGTTAGTCATCTAGATAAACCTAAGGAGTTTCTTTTATATAGTATACATGTATGGTACAAATATGTTGTAAAGACCTCCACATGGTCTTTATAGGGACTTCTTGGTAATCAATCTTAACTGGTGTTCCACTCTTACTCTCCTTACTAAATTTGCATTCATATATTCTGTCTTAGTTCAACTGATTTTAAATCCTTTAAATTCTAATGCTTCTCTCCATAACTCTAGCTTTGTGTTTACACCCTATCTTGTCTCATCAATTAAGACTATGTCATCTGCAAATAGCATGCACCATGGAATCTCCTTGTGCAAATGTTTTGTTAACTTATCCATAATAATATGAAAAGGTATGGGCTCAATGTCAATCCTTGGTGCAATCCTACGGTGACAGAAAAATCACTAGTCTTGCCACTATATGTCTCAACATTTGTTATCACTCCCTCATACATACCTTTAGTTATGTCTATATAACTCCAAGAAAAACCTTTCTCCCCCAGCACCCTCCATATTAACTCTCTAGTGACTCTTTCATATGGTTTCTCTAAGTCAATAAAGACCATGTGGAGATCTTTCCTCCTCTCCATATATTTCTCTATCAATTGTCATAGTAAGAAAATAGCCTCCATGGTTGACCTCCTAGGTATGAAACCAAACTGGTTCTCCGGTACACTTGTCTCATGTCATATCCTCTTCTCAATCACTCTTTCAAAAAGTTTCATAGTGTGGCTCATAAGTTTGATTCCCTGATAATTAATGTAGCTCTACATGTTTCCTTTGTTCTTGTAAATTGGTATAATAGAGATTTTCCTCCATTCATCCGCCATTTTCTTTAATTTTATAATCTTATTAAACAACTTAATCAAGCAAACTACTTTAGTATCTTCCATATGCTTCCAAACCTCTATTGGTATACCATCAGACCCCATGGCCTTTCTTGATTTCATCTTTTTCAAGGCCTCTATCACTTTAGGTATTCTAATCCTATGTCCATATCTATAATATCTAATGTTATTTAGGTTTACAGTATTTTCAATCCCTATATTCTTAAAGCTATTGTCATTTAACAAATTTTCAAAGTAAGTTTGCCACTTTTTTTTTTTATCTTGTCATCTTTGACTAATACACTTTGAATCATCAATTCTAATACACTTTAACATGGTCTAAGTTCTTACCCTTCTATTTTCTTATTTTTGCAAGTTTAAACACATCTTTTTTACCTTCCCTTGATCTTAGTCTACTATAGTGGTCATCATATGCCTTAAATTAGCCTCACTATGCCCTTAACAACCTTTTTAGCATTCTTATATTGTTCAAAGTTTTCATTATTTTTAATCGTCTACCATGCTTTTAAAACAGACTCATTTTTCTTTAATAACTTTTTGCACTCCACCACCATGTGTTGTCTTTTACCTTTAGATCCTCTTAAGACATCTTTTGCCACTTTCTTAATAGACTCAGCCATATTAGTCCGCATGATATTTACTTTTGTTTCATAGTTTCAGTTTCCTTCTATCACCAACTTATTTGTTAATAAGGTTATTTTCTCTCCTTTTAAGTTCCACCATTTAGTTTTTAGATACCTGTTAAGTTCATTTCCTTTCTTTCATCTTTTAATATAGATATCCATAACTATTAACCTATGTTATGAGGTTAAACTCTCACCGGGCTTCACCTTACAATCCTTACATTGATCTTTTGGTATTCCTAAGTAGAAAAAAGTCTATTTGGCTTTTATGGAGTCCACTTTTAAAGGTTATAAAGTATTCATCCTTCTTCTTAAAGAATGTATTTGCAATGGCAAAGTTATATGTCAAAGCAAAATCGAAGATAGTTTCCTGCATCTCATTTCATTCTACTATATCATACCCTTCATGTGTCCTATCGTATCATTCCTTTTCTTTTCCTACATGGTCATTTAAGCCTGCTCTTATAACTATCCCCTCAGTCTTGGGAATTTCTTGCATGACTCCCTCCATATCTACCCAGAATTATTTTTTGATTATATCTTCTAACCCTACTTGTGTTACATATGCACTTATAACATTTATGATCTAATCTCTTAGAACAAGTTTTATTATTATAGTTATATCACTAATTCTTTTAATGTCCACAACTTTATTCTTTAATTCTTTATCCACTACTATTTCTATACCATTTCTATTATTATCCTTTCCTATGTACCAAAGTTTATACCCATTGGTTTCTTTAGTTATTTGGTTTCTTGGATACAAGCAATGTTGACTCTCCTATGTTTTAGCGTATCTATTAACTCCAAACTCTTACCTATCAATGTCCCTATATTCCATGTGGTAATATGAATCTTATACTCTTCATATAGCCTATTTACCTGCGCCCTTCTTGACCTCCATGGCATGAACCCATTCCTGCTTTTCACTGCACTTGAGTTTTGATGCAGTGTATTGCTTTCGAGGAGATGCTCTAGCAATCGTTACCCATTTCCCAATACATCCAGGATTCGATGTAGCGCGTCGCTTCTGAGAGAATGTCCTATCAGCCTTTCTCATTTTTCACTACACCTAGGATCCAATGCAATGCATCCCTGATTATGGATGCCCTAGCTTGAGGGAATTTCAATTTTCGATTTATGTCATGTTAGGGTTGTCATACTTTAAAGAAGCTGGAGTTGATTTTCATTATTTTCTCTTTTTACTTATAAACTAATATACAAACACATGTTCATTTGCAAGTAAGAAAAAGAAAATAACAAAATCAAAATCATTTTCAACTTCTTCCTTGCCGGCTGGCACCTGACACAACCTCCTCCTTTTTCATCAGGGCTTGGGACCAGCATCGACGGAGTTACATATAGCATACATGTATAGTAAAAATATGATGTATGCTTAGGAAAATCATATGGCCAGAGTTATGCAATACAAAATTAAAGGTTTGGAATTATTTAAATTGGAGAATATTTTCATTCATAGAACACCTTACATATCATATCATTATGATATCAACCAATCATACGTGGGGACAGCAATGGGGCAGGTTCGAGCATATTTTAGCCGGGCCCTATCCCTACGCGCAATGCATTTATCCTATCTCTAACTTGACCCCAATTGACTTTAGATCACAGATTTCCAACTCTAACATTGTTCCAATAAGATTTTCTGCCGCAACTAACAATGACCCTTATAAGACAATTTGGGTCAGGTTCCTCAAGAGGTCTCCCTACATGTCTTGCAATAGATAAGAGCAAAATTCCGAGTATGTAACATAGAACGGCTACCAAAAATTGATTTTCTTACCCTAACACCGAGCCATACGGGGCAATTTTGGTTCCATAAAAGACCTGACCCATTGCCATTCCTCGTCGTACATGAAATTTAGTTCCATGTATTTATGTAGGCTAATTTACTAGCATGTAGCCAAGAGGTGACCAACATTATTTTGGTCCATACTACACTATGATCTACCAGCAAGTTGAAGTTCATCATAAATTAATGGTTCATGCTCGTGGAACCTAAACAACACATAATGTACCAAAGGTCTAGATCGTCCAATCAAGTCAAAATCAGCAAACATGAGAATGACTAGTAGACTGATGAGATTAACTACTCTGATCTTTCCCTCCTTGCACATGTGGGGCCTGAAAGTGTTTGATCCAAAAGAATGTGCCTGTCCATTCTGCTAAACTTGTAGATCATGATTAGGAGATTCACATGGCTTCCATGCGTACCAAACTGGCATCCTCCAACCAGAATAAAATGGTTCCTTTTTTTCTGCGAATGTAAAGAAGAATTTCTTGATCAAGGGCCTAGAATAATCTGATCAAGACAAAATCAGAGGCATCCGAATCGCGTTCTTTCTAGCTGTCAGATTAACGGATTTGATCATGTCCACATTTCACAGTTGGGGCTCAAACAAAACAAACATCCTCAAGGACATCAACAAACAAATAATCAAATGAAAACGAACATCACGGTATACTTGAAGCAAGCTAGGCCTTCGTCGAAACCCTTGAGAAGAGAAAAGGTAAATCGAAACAGAGAATTTTCTGTTCACGCAATTCTCGATCCTCTAATTCTGATTCTATATTATCTGAAAATATGCATTTTGATATAAAGCACACTGTCTGACTCAGGTGATAAATCTATGATAGATTTTTCCTAGATCTCCTGGACCAATTTTCCTTTTTCTGTCTTCGTCTCTTCTTTTTGAGGGTTGATCTTAGATGCTACTGTCTTGAAGTGAAGAATGCGCTGTAAACTAATTATGGGCGATGAATAGATTGCATGAATTATTTTTCCTATTTAAGCTTACCAGCGATTGTATTGTTTTTGAAACATTATGCTTCTAGGCATGGCTAAAGAGTTCGGATGCTCGGGAATAAATTGGCAACGCAAACATTTCTAATCATATGGGAAAAGTTTCGGAAAAGCATTATTAGCCAGTGAATTTAAGTTCTAATCTGCAATTCTGACTAGATTTACAAAGAATATTAGAAACTTAAGAAGTTTTATGGTAATTTCATGCTAATTTTGTAAATTTGCATTGTGTTTGAAAAAATATAAGAAATTTTCAATGATTCGGGAATCAATCGCACATTTGGATGTTGGGCTTTGTTTTTGAAGAATAGATCAATTATTCGAATACCATTGTGCCTATGCTGCTAAATTTTGCAACTACAAACTAAGTCTTGTCGTTGACTCTTTTAAAATCAGAACAAATGGGTGCTTAATGGAGTGAATATTTGTCAAAGAGTATTGAATTGTGAAAATGATACATATTCATTATGCAAGCTGTAAATTTCATCAGTCTTTGCTCTGGATGTAACTACTAAGCAATTCGGACATTTGGAGTTGAAATATTCAAAGTTACTTAACATCACTATCGAGGCCAAAAGATATTTGAGCAGTTGTGCCCATCCTTTTGTGTGGCTAAATCTTGGTTAAGATTTTGTTAAAGGACAATCATTCCAAACATGAAAAAGTCCAAAATGAAGCATCTCTCCAGCTTCTTCATACCTCAAAGTTGGTCTCAGGTTTTGAATTGAGTGGCGTGGCCTTGCTGGTTATGTTGAATGTTCAACTGATTGCAACTAGTCTTCCAACATGCCTTGTTCTATCTAGAATGTACTTGCTATGGAGGTCTAGCCAGTTGGGAAGAGTGGAGGGCTTCTTAACTTCTCAAGAAATTGGGTTGAAGATTCATCCTAACGCAGAGGTTGCTAGATTTGAATTAATAAATCAGCTTTTGATGCTCTGCAGTTGAAACTGTAATTATGTGGCCATCACTAAGTCAATTGTTTTCTCATCAGTCTGCAAGTTTTGGCATTTCATTTCATGATTAGCTATTTTGGTTACTGGCATTTCAAGTTTGAAGAGAGACTACCATCTATTCATTATTCCTCTCTAGCATAGTTGGCAGTGTGGGAAGTGGGTATCTTTTTAAGGTGGAAGCATGAAGCATGAAAAAGAAAATACAAAAAATAAATATATACCAAAATTTCCAAAAAAAAAAAAATCCTGAAAACTATAGACACAAACTTTGCATAATTTTCCACTTGAGGATTAAATATAATATCCATACTTGATATCTAGTAAGTACCTAATTATAAAAGTTTAAGATATTTTCCAAACTAAAACTGAACTGAAATAGAGCTATTCTTCTTCTTCTTCTTCTTCTTCAAAACTGTAAAAAGAATTGAAAACAGATCTTTTATGTTGCTTCCTTGACTTGTTGGAGCTTAGATGATTTGCTAGAATTTTTGGCTGGAAATTCACTATTTAGGGAGGGAGGGAGGGACTAAAAATTCACTATGAGACAGGCTGAATGCTAGATCAGTTTCACGGGGGAAGTATACATTTACCCCTAGAAATTCACTATTTAGGGAGGGAGGAAGGGACCAAAAATTCACTATTTAGGGAGAGAGAGGCTGCATGCTAGATCAGTTTCAGGGGGAAGTATACATTTCCCCCCCTTCTTTTGCCAAAAATTATTAAAGATTGAGTTATTTTTGGAGAACCCATAAAGGACAATCCATAAATAACTTGTAGTGTGTCTTTTTTGATAAGTGTTGAGATACAGTTAAACAATGAAATGTGCCAAAACTGTGTTGTGATTCTACCTGATCTGTAGCATGAATCAGGTTGATCAGAATTGGATTCACCGGCAAAGCTGGAATTACTGATATTAGGATTCATGCTTTACATCCCGTTTCATAGGCACAAATCTGGGATTCGTGCTTCCCCACTTCAAGGATGCTTCCCAGCAACTATGCTTTGTTGTAAAAAATCTTCAATGGAAATCATGACCAAGATGTATGTAACTCTTATTCGTTCATGTAATAAAATTATCCTTCTACCTATTAAACTAAATTAAACTAAATAGCTAATTACAAAGAAAGGTCAAAAGAGAAGGCTCAAACAACTTGGAAATTGAGTGCAATAGGCATTATGTTTGACTCAGGTGGTTATCTTGGTTACTCTCCCATTTTTTGGTGATAATAGTTGATGGTTGTCTGTACTTCCTGGGGATTAATTTTGTAGCATTTCTGTTTTCTGTAATTTATTTTGAAGTAGATTCTGGTAATATTGCCATGTGTCTACTGTTTTTTATTTTGTTGTTCTGTATGTTGCTTAAAATTAGCATGTACAAGTTTCTATGGCACACTTCGGGTAACAAGTTTAAAGTATCAGTTGTTCTATTTTCTTATGTGAAGGTTTGAGGGTATACATGTCGTGTACGTAGTCCCTTTAGTTTCCATAGTCTCATGAAATTATTTCCACTAACATATTTTACTGGTATAGTGCTATTGATCGATAAAACAATCACAGCCTTTGAGAAGCCAGAGTTCTTCCCTTCATTAGATTGCTTAGTGCGTAGTTAAGGTGGGGAATAGAACTATAGTCGTGATAAAGAAGGATAGCATTATCTAGCCTATCTCATTTCCAGAAGATGATATATTTTCTATGTAAATGGCGAGTGGATTTGAACAGACAAAAATTGTGACAGGGCACTTAACCGGCTCTACCAAGTGCTCAAACCCCAGAAAAAAGGTGACATGTGGCCAAGTGGTTAGAATCACTACAACTGATTCTTGAACTGCATCCAGATCTCCTAATGAGCAAGTATAAATGTGTGAATTTTATCTTTGGAAAGGCTTGTCACCAATAAATACAAAAGTTCTCATGTATTAAGTGGCAAAACTGCAGACACATAAGCTGCCCGTAAAAGACATCCTAAAGATATTAATTGGACTGAGGCTGAGCAGCTATGTGAAATGAGAAGGTTTAGCTATGGCAATACTTGGCGGTTAATTGACTGGTGCAGGAATGTTCTATGGGAACAGGGTAAAATGCTTTACCCAGTCACGTAGACTGCTTAGTAGAGAAAGGAAGAATTTACAGATATCAGTTGTTAGATGGAAACACTGTATTATAGTTTTCACTCATTTATCCATCAATAGCAGTGGAAAGAGTTTAAACACTATAGAAGTGCCTAGTGATGAAGCTACAAAATGAAAAGCAACTTGTTTTGTGGACGAGATTGATATGTGTATGCATGAAGAAAACCACGCGGCAAGATTGATGTTGAACTTATATGAGAAACAGGACTTGAGGATACTTCTTGAAATTGACATTTCAATCATATGTCCAAATGGTAGCTGTTTGCACCTATGTGGCCATATATTGAGGAGGTTCCTCCAAGATTTTTCTGACCACATCATGGAGGTTCCTCCAAAAAAAGATGTGTCTACCACAACCAGAGGAAAGCATTCCTTAGGGCATGTTTATAGGAAGATAGAGCAATGGTAAAGTGGCTGAGTGGTCCATCTTTTGAGCATATCATGGCCGACCAATGGTGCAATTCTGATTGATGAAAAACTTGCTGTTAATCAGGGAGATCAAGTGCTGGAAATGAACTCTTATCAATAACCATGTTCTCTTCCATGATACTTATTGGAAGATCCTATAGAGAAGAGAGCCTTAAAGCTCGGTACTGAAAGCATCAGACAGATAAGACTGCTCGGAGTGAGTGTCTGTAGTGGGAAAATGGCATCAAGTTGAAAGAGCAGGAGCAAAAGCTCAGGTGATGTGACTGGAGTTGAACTTCTGCAAGGACAGATGGCCTAGATGAGTGTCTCTGAAGTGGAGAAACAGACTACTGCAATGTGTATGTGCAGATGGTCCATTGCGTAACATAGTTGCTATATTCTCGACCTCCACCAGTCACCTTCTTTATCAGGAGATCCTAAAAAACACAAGGAGAAGGAAGAAAAATCACCTAACAATTTAAAGCTATAGATAATTGACTAACGATAACAAGCTCATACGAAACTTCAGAAAATAAACCGAAGAAATCTAACTTTGTGCATTCGTCTAGAGGTTCTTGAATTTTGACAGGCTGCAAAAGTGGTTAGTAAGTGGCAGTCAAACAAATCTAGAATGCATATAAAGAAAGATGGATGGGTGTGATAGAATATTTGGCTCAAATTTCCAGCACAATACAATTGTTCATTATACATATAGATAATAAATGAAATCTCTTATATCAGCATCACCCTGTCAGGGATGCAAAATTAGGAGACTGCCACCTTTTTTCAACTATCATGCTAAAATGCCACCTATCCTGAGTTTCCCTTATATTAGATTTCCACTTATGTTCAAATGCTAACCTTAACCTGGTGCATTTTACCATGAAAAATGGGAGACTAAAGGATTAGAAATTGAGAAAGTAGAATCCAAGAAGTTGGAAGAATTGAAGGAAACAAACTCTTGATGTGAGTACACCTTTCTTTAGGATCTGCTCCGCTCCCGACACCTGACTTATATACAATGTAAATTTTTACATTTTCAAGAGAACAAAGTAGAGAGGAGATGAGAAATTTATTGAGGTGGCCAAGGGGGTAACACATTTCTAGTATTCAGTGAAGTTAAAAATGGTATGTATAAACTAGTATAAAGCAAATGATTACAGTCGGGGTCATCCAAACATGAACACTTCTAAAAGAGCTGATTGCAGCATGGTAATGACATCATGCTGATCATAATGAATAAACTGCCTCTGTCTATGCTTTCTTCTACCAGCTGTTATAATCGTCTTTAGATAATAATCTCCAGCTATTACTTGTTCAAGTTATGAACTGCTTCGGATGCTTAAAATCAGCACTCACTAGTTTGAAGTTCTGTTTAGGTACCCGCACTCACTAGTTTGAAGTTCTGTTTATATATCAGCACTCACTAGTTTGAAGTTCTGTTTATGTATTGGCACTCTCTAGTTTGAAATTCTTCTCCCAGCCGTTAGTGGATCCCAAAGCATAGCAGCAATATAGTTTATGTATTATGTGCTAACATACTGATTTCCAGAATCCTTGTGGCTGCAAGTTTGCTATATGCTATATAGTCTATATTTCTTGATTTGACATAATAAACTTATTATTTTTTGCCAGTTAATGTGATTACAAATTTTTCTGAAATAACAAACTGATAGGGGAATATACTTTGCCTGCAGTTAAAGTCTTTGGTGATTGGCATTCCGTGTCTGACTAAAGTTGCTGTGCACATGTCGATACCAAATGATGACAATTCATCCTCCCATTCACAAGTAAATTTACTTTTTAACTCAGAGGATCACTAGAAATGTTTATGATGATGTTGGAGACTTCTTTTTTAGTCTTTCTCTCTTTACTCTGGAAATGTCAATGAACAAAGAAGATATTGATAATTTCCTTTCCGAAACAAGCATATTTAACATTTAAGTTACTAATAGTTATTAGTTTTACTTCTGTGGGTTTGCATTACATTTCTGCTGGACATAACTTTTGTTTCATTTCAAAACTAGCAAATAAGTTTCGGCTTTAAAATAAATCTCCCTGGACTTTTTCGTATGCTACCTGTTGTATGACATTTCCTCAAGCTATATATGGTGACATTTCCATGTCTTCCTCCATTCATTTCAAAACTCATATATAAGTTCTGGCTTTAAAATAGATCTCCATCGACTTTTTCTTATTTTGCCCGTTGTATTTTCCATGTTTTTCTCCTCAAGCTATATATGATGACATTTCTCTTTTTGCCTGCTAACATAAATAAAAAAAGCACCATGAGAAAAACATTGGGATGATTGTCTAGCTCTGCTTTGCCTTTGAGTGTAGCAGTCAAAACTGGACCCACGTTATGCATGTGCTCTGTCTTCAGTGATAGAATGTACTTTTTGGCCTTAGTAAAATTTCTTATACTGCTTCCATTCTCTGTCAGTTTTTGTTCTCTTATAAGAATATCTGCTGGAAATCTGAAGAATGTTGAAATGTGTCCTTTTAAGTCATGCTTCTCTCAAAACCCATCGTTCTTCCACCTATTCTAAATAAAAATAAGGCTTGAATCTTTTTATAGGTATATTTTACTCAAAGACTGGAAATTGAGAGTAACCATACTTTATGCTCCAAATGTGCATCTAAATAACCAGTCTTCTTTGCTTCTGCAAATTTCAGGACTCAAAATTTGTTGAGCCCAAATTCCACTTGGTCAGATACTAGATTTGATAAGCAGCTTTTCACTTCATTTCTTTGCTTCTGAAAACTGTACAAGATCCCTTCCGGTCCTAGTCTGTCCTTTTTCTCCTCTTTCCCCTGGAAACAAATAAAAATAAGAAACAACCTGAAGCATTTAGTTCGGAACTCTTGCCAGAAGCATACTCAAGCAAGGTTTACTCATCTAACAGAGGCTGGGGCCTACTATGTACCTCATTCTGAATATGTCATTCAAGCATGTGCTCACTTCTTATAGGAAGTCAAATTAATCAAGTCAGAAGTGGTCTCCAAAACCAGGACAGGGAGCGGTGCCCTTGGGTAGAAGATTCCTGCTCCTGGGGATTAATATTATTCATCTCTCCATTTCAACTCTTTCATATCCTTTTGTTTCTTTGTAGAATCATGTTTATATGCAAATAAAGAATGACGTCCTCTTTCATATCCTATTATTTCTTGTACAATGATGTTTATATGCAAATAAAGAATTTTCTGTCATACTTGTCATCCTTAAAGATGAAGGGGATCGAGCAGTGTGTTTTTTCAATTCTTTTTTATCATGTCAAAATGCTTACGTTAAGCAATGACATTAAGCTGTATCCCTTCTTAATAACGAGTCTCTAAAGCACCTAGTCCTGGAAACCACTCGCCTCAAAACAACCTATAACATCTCATAGAACTTATATTACATTCAACGAGTTGGTTTCTACAATAAGAAATTCATCAGTTTGCCAAGCATAAAAAAACTTACCTTTCTATCCTCTGAGAAGAACAAAACCCCCAGTGCACGTTGTAGGCAATTGCTTACTCATTTTTTTGCTACATATTCATTCCTGATTCCATCCATTCTAGTTCATTTATTAATTATGGTTTTCCAATATGCAGTTATCATGCCATATCTTTGGGGATCTTCTGGACTCCATAATCGTGGATGTAGCATCTGAATGCCACCGAATTTCTAGGTTAGGCCTCGATCGCAATTTGGAAGAAGAAGAAGAATTGAGGTTGTCAGCACAGGCTCAGGTTAGGGCTGCTGATCCTAGCAACAATGGTGAAACAAATAGCAAGTACGTGGTTGACATATTTGGACAAACCCATCCTGCCATTGCCAATGAGATCTTTGAGTGCATGAATTGTGGTCGATCTGTCATGGCTGGAAGGTTTGCTCCTCATCTGGAGAAATGCATGGGGAAGGTAGATTTCCATACGCTCTAGTTTGTTAATTCTGAGTTTCTGATTCAGTTTTCAGTAGATATTCTTTAGTGGTCTGCACAATTCATTTTTATGGATGGTACTTCTGTTGTAACCCGAAGTGATGGTGCTTCAAACATGGATGTAGCCAGCCTATCAGCTACGTCATTTGTTCTGGTGTGTATGAAACCATCAATTCTGATTGCAATTAGATGCACTTGGTTTCTAGTTGCTTGACCAACCGCATAAATCATGTGGCATGCAGTTCGATTTTTTTTATAACATCATTTATTTACTTTCCCTGCCCCAGAGTACTTCAGACTTTGTTCTGTGAATTCTCCTAGCTCCTTATATGCATTTTAAGACTTCTAATTGCTGCACTGGCTGCCTATACTTGTGTTTCAGGGTCGGAAGGCTCGCCTCAAGGCAACAAGAAATAGTACTATTGCACAGAATCGAAATTCTCGGAGCAGCCCAGTTTCTGTCTATAATACTCCTTATTCCAATTCGACCAACATAAATAGGCTTTCAAATGGAACACCTGCCCCTATGGGTAAGGATTATGCCAACGGTGCATTTGACGAGCCATGAACTTGCAGATAAAGTGTCATCCGAACTTTCAGTGAGAAATGTCAATATACTTAGTTCAGCTGTTTCTTTTATATGGCCCTTCCCCAAGCAAGCAACTTCAACAACATGCCTGCGACAGTCGTTACAAATTAGAGATCATTTCTGCCTGCGTATTGGAGGTTCAACCCTGATCGCTTGGTGATAAATTTTTAGCATCCTGGACTGCTTACGTCAACTCGTTGGCAATTAGTCCCGATGGCAGGGAATGAGAAAAGAAAAAGAAAAACGAAACATGGAAATATACCCGTGTCATTAGGGGAGTTAAGCATGAACGTCTGTTAGTATTTTATTTTATATTTTTTTCTTTCTTGATGATGCGCTTTTGTTATTATCATGATAATCGTTCTGCATATTTGAGTACTTTGAAACTCAGGTATCATGATAATCTTTCTTGGATAGAACATCGCTAATGGTATTTGTTGCTCACGTATGTGCTGAGAAATAATCTCACGTGTTACATCGGTCATATAGACGAATCCTTTTAAGAGATTATATTCTTCCGTGACCCGCTGTTGCCTATGGTCAAGAAAGTTATGACCTGATGACAAGTGAGCCGTCAAAAGATCTCTAGCGATGTGCTATGTTTCTCGTGTAATTGAATGTGCAACGGTAGGAGATCACATCATAAAAGTCGTGCTTAATCTCAATATATTGGATAATGTTGTTGAATCTATCAGTCGGGGAGACTTCAGAACATTGTTAGGAAAACTAGATTGGTTCTTTCTTACGGAAGTTATGCGGTAAAAGTAATTGGCTTTGCTTAGACAAGATGATAAACACATTATTGCTTGGTGCTGCAGGGGCATGATATTGGCGTCCCAATCATGAGAGCAAAAGGGTAGCAGCTCGACATGTAAATCGGCTAAGTCCGTGCAGTTTTAGACTTTTTAAATTGGGCGTTTTTTACCTGCAAAAATGTCCGTCTGTTATTTAATTGATTTCTGCTTTTCTGCATTATGTGAGTAATCCTTGCATTAAGTTGGAGTTAATTTGTTTTGAGAAAGTGTATAACATAGTATCAAAAAGTGCTGCACTAAAGTAGGTAGCGGCCGAGTCAAAGTGATTTGTGCTGGTGTGCATTTTGTACACATGACTTAGCTGCTTTTTGTTTGGTTGTAAGCTTTTTACATTTTATGGCCAAAAAGTTTAAACTTATATATTTTCTTATCTTAAAATTTAAATAAATAATCTAGCAACATTATCCGCATTAAATTGCAGTCTCGCCTGCATCGAAGTTGTAATCAACTTTTGAGAAAATCTGCATTGTAACTGCATGTTGAGTTTTGACACCTTGGTCCTAACTGTGTTTGCATTTTGAAGTTTTACACCTGATAAAAATGCCTCAAACACCTCTATTACTAGATTGAAACAAATTTCTAATTTTTGGATATCTCAATGAATAGGGTGGATGTGCAAAACAACCTCTTCGTGCTAGGTCCTAGAATTTCTACTTTAGCCCGCTAATATTTTAGCACATAACAGCTCATTTGAACATCTTCTTGTACGAGAAGGGTTTTATAGTGCTGGATGCCTCTATCTCCTTGGAGAAATGATATAGTTTGCAGTTGCACTCAGATTTGAATTCAAGCGTGGAAGTAGTGCATACCCCATTTTTCAACATGGCGAGACATTTTTTTGTAGGTATTTTTTAAAAGTGTGCTAAAATCAAATTTCATTCCTCTTGGATGCATTTAGACTATGCTTTTCTAGGCCAAAATTCATTTATTAAATTTTTCAAGACCCAAACGAGTGGTTAAGATCATCCAAAGGCATTTATTTCTCTTGCTTTACCTAATTTGTTACCAAGAACATGATGAATGGCTTAGATCTATAAAAGTCACACCTGTAGATACCCCTATCTAGCCACCAAGAGTTTTTCTTTCCCTTATGGGAACCATGTTGGGTGTACAAGGTGACTTCAAACCCATACTAAGACCAATGGGCAGTCTATATCCTACATAAAGGCAACACTAACTTGCCCAAACAAACGACTTCAGCCATCTTCAAACCCGCTTGACAGATGCAACTCCAACTTTGTGCACCATCAAGTACACTTGTCAAGTGGGGAAGTCCCACATCAGTATGGGATGAACCATGTACTTCGCCATTGACAAGGGAACAATAACGCACCACATGGGCGTCACTACACTTCATTACCATTGGGCAAATATCGCACACCTCATCAAGACACGAGTAACAATCCTCATCATCTCATCTCTAGGCGCTATATCACCTAGCTTGCATTTTCTCTAGGCAATATATCACCCCAACTCATGTGAGATTATCATCAACTTTGACATGGTTGTCATCTGTTTAAAAGTGACAGAAATGGCGTACGATAAATCACTTTGGACTTTCTCATTGATGTACTTGGCTTCATAAGCTCCTACCTGTACTGCCTCAAACGGGGAAGAATTAGCTACAGCAGCTTCTATACATACGTTAAATGAAGGAAACATGATAGCTTCCTCCTCTTATTAAGCATTGAATGCCAGAATCCCTACCCAACATATATAGAAATTATTGCATTAACCAACCCTGACAACAAATGCTGGCCCATCTACAGTTTTGGGCAAAAGATCTGATCGTCCCATAGTGTTCAAGGAGACAGCCAAAGCAACAAAGTGCCACATCAGCAACACTTCATCTATATAAGAATACATCCATGTCTATTTTTCATTTTGGGGGTGGGGGTGACTTCTTGCATTTTTCTGCAGATTTTTAGCCTTCCTCTTAGTTTCCTCCATCTTCGGTTGAAACTTAAGTCCCTTCTTTCCCAGCTTCTCTTTCAAATTTCTAGTTTTCTATTCTTAGAAGATGGAACCTCCAAGATTGTGTGAACCCCAAATCAGAAGAATTAGCCAATTAGGACAAGGAGAGATGGGATGATGTAACATGTATGAATGTTTCTGTGCACAATCAAGTTTGTCTACAATATATTTCTCATGTTTTGTTGATTTTTACAGCTAGTTTGTGCTAGAAATCAACTCAAAAGCAACAAATTTGTTCTTATTTGTGATTGCTTGTTTGTGGATATTGATCCTAACTGTCTGTGATGACTTGGGTTTTATAATGCAATTTAAAATAACAAGCTTTTGCTTGCGAGATCAATCCCTATTTAAAAATGATTTTTTGAAATAAATGCAACAAAAAAAAAATTTCTTTGAAATTTGTTCATGAAACCACAAACATCATTATTTAATCCCAACAAATATATTATGATCTAACATCATTACTAAATGAAACATGCCATGGCAATAATTTTTTTTTAAAAATGGATAATTTCTATTCCCAAGTTTGTTAATCACAACCCAAGTTAATAATAAAAACTTCAAGTTAATTTACATGATATACTAAAATAATCACTCTTAGTTCTGGGACAACTACATTCACACTTATCGTTACCTTCTCTCACTTGATTATAGTATTAAAACTTCTTGATGCTTCTTCTAATCTCCTGATGCTTCTTCTAATCTTGCTTGAGCTTATCTAAAAAAATATGTTTGAGTGAGTATTTCTCATACCTAGTAGATGATTTGATACTACTAATTTGAAAATACAGCATACAACATGTATAATTTTAAAAAGGGCTTTCATGTAATAAAATCATACAACCATTTTATGTAAACATGGGTATTCATGTATAAATTATTTGCACATTTATATATTCAAGTAATAAAAATTTCAACAAAATCAATCAATAATATAAACATTACTAATTCTTAAAGTAGTAATTGATCAACCTAGATGCTAGAATCTCGACCTTAGGTAGTTATTATGCACGTGGGTATCTCGGCCACATCAGTCGACTAGTCATGAGTACTCATCTAAAGACCATTGCCAAGGCAATATGCATGGCAATACAAAAATAGAAATCATAAGGACCACTATGGTCACAACCTATTCTCTGAATTGTGTGTCTCTAGTATTTAGAGACTAGCCACCATAGCCTCCATGGCAACTGTGGATATGTCTCAAAAAGGGTGTTGTGAACACCTCCACTAGTCATTTTCCTACCACAACAATAGAGAAAAACAAGTGTCTCTTTGGGCATGGATACCTACCACTTTTGGTGGTTAGAGGTTGGGAGGTCAAACCCGTACAACCTCTTAGCATAGTGCCCACTAGCCTCACTAGCCTAAAAAATATAGATATATACATGTATTCCAAATTCAAGTATCATAGAATTATGCAAGGTTTAACATATACTAAATCATGCAATTTATGCAACCTGTTTCAAAACATGCAATTAATACATATATGAAATTGTTATATCATTCAAGAATAAAAATGGGCTATGAGAGATATAAGTAGTAGCATTTTCAATCAAGATCATGAATTGTGAGAATAATTTGCATGCTCAATTTAAGAATACCATATTTCATTATCATTTCAAAAATATACTAAACTCGAAAATAGTTTCAACTAAACCATTTAAGTTTTGAATTTCTTAGTAGCATTAGACTACTTAACTCAAGGATGTCACTTAGGCGTTGTTCATGTTTTTCTTCAATTCGAATCCTAGATCTCCTTCAAGGTCTTTGTGGGATCCTGGGTATAATTTAAGGGTAAGAATCCAATTATGATTTTCCATAATCTATTGATCATTAGTTAGATTCATCGATCTAGACTCTGATCCTATTTATCAATGGTCAGATTTATGATCCAAGGATTTATGTCCTTAATTCAAGGTCAATCTATGTATATAGATCTATTGCATTATCTAATTGATCACTTCTTAGGGTTTAGTCATCTTTGATCATATAGATCTATGAGATTTTATAGTTTATAGGTTATGATTAGTTAAAATTGTTCTCTGATCATAAATTTTATTGTATAATTAAGTCCTCATCGTCAAGATGAATCCAACGGACCTTTCCGATCATAAATCAAACTTGTATAGCCTTCTGAATTGGAGATTTTGTGTTTTAGATACGTTTAATCATCCAGATTAAAATTCTAGATCAAAATGCATGACAACAAGGTTACTAGGATGCACCGAAATGGGATGCACCTTCTAGAATGTGTTGGTGCATCTTGGTGATTGTAACGCATTGGGCTGCATCTTGGTTCCCAGGAAACAATTGCATTTCTGTTGAATTACAATTGTGCCCACATGCGTCACATGCACAAAGATACACCGAGTGGATGTGTCTCCATCGCGCGTCATTAGGAAGTGTCTTGGTCACTTGATCAGGTCAACCGGGATGAGACAGTCCAATCTAGACTGTCAGATCTTTCTAGTCACTGATCAACAATTAGGATGCTTCGAAAATCCACTATTTTTGGGGTTTTTAGGGTTTTGGTGTCCCACGATCTCATCAGACGGCTTAAATCTTCCATCTGAGCTATCCTTGAGATGGTTCCCAATTGAGTTTATTGGATTTGGTCTACCAATGAAACTCGCTAGAAAAATCAATCCGGTAAGGGGAGTTTTGTGGTGGAAAAAGGGAAAAGAAAAGGGAAATGAAGGGGAAAGCTTACATGCTAGTCAGAGAGTGGAGGAGAAGGAAAAAGGGTGAATCTAGTGGGTGCAGACATCAGTCTGTGCTCACTTGGATGTCAATTTTCTGAAAAATGGTGCAGAAGAAGGTAACTAGAGGGAGATGGAGAAGAAGAGGGAGAGGGAAAGAAGACGGAGTCCAGGAATGAAAGAAGAGTGCGATGGGGGAGGGTGAGGAGATATTTATCACCAGTGATCCACTTCCTCGCTGGTGGCATGATCATTGGCCTTCTCCCCAGGTGAAGGAGTAGGAGACGGAGGGGGTGCCATTATAAAAAATGGCCCCTTCTAATTCTAACCCTTTTCAATTTTGAAACGTATTAGTATATCATTTATGAAATTACTAAAATACCCTTATACTTAAAAGTTCCATACCTTTCTCATTTGAACTTCATTTTCAAATTTCTTAGTGTTGTTGGATTACATTTCTCAAGCAGAATCTAATTATGTGGATATCTTCACCAAATTTTATTTCTATAAAATCTCACTTCTAAGATTCAAAATTATAAAACTTTCATCCTTCTTTTCATTTCAAATTTTCAAAATAAAATAGGACTTAAAAATTTGGGTAGTTACATTATTTTCCCTACAAAGAATTTTGTCCTCGAAGTTCTATAATTTATTACTCATTAAAGAGTTTAGGATATTTGTCCCTCATTTCCAATTCCACTTCCCAGGTTTTCTCTTCAACACATGCATTCCTCTATAGAACTTTAACTAGTGAAATTTCTTTACTTTGCAACTTCTTGACCTTCTTATCCAAAATTTGAACGTGTTATGTTTCCAAAGTCAAGTCTAGTTGTAACTTGACCGACACTCGCTCAAGTACATGTGTGTGATCCGGTATATATTTTCGCAACATGGATATATGAAAAACATTGTGAACTTTCGATAACTATGGTGGAAAGGCTAGTTTGTATGCCGTCAACCCAATTCTATCTAAGACTTTGAATGGACTAATAAATTGAGGACTGAGTTTTCCTTTCACACCAAACCTCATAACACCCTTAGTCCGAAAAATTTTCAAGAACACATCGTCTCCAACTTCGAATTCCAACTATCTTTGTCCTTTATCAGTGTAACTCTTCTGTCGACTTTGAGTTGTGAGAAGTCATCTCATAATAAGTTTCACCTTGGTTGCACTCTGTTCTCCCAACTCTGACTGTATGATTTTATTTTCACCTACTTCATTCTAGCATATGAGTGAATGATAAGGTCTCCCATAGAGCGCGTCATACGGAGCCATACTGATGCTTGAATGAAAACTATTGTTGTATACAAACTCTACTTCTAGTCAATTGTGTGTGCCGTTAGCATATCCTCCAGTGTTTGAATCATCCATTCAGATTGGCCATTGGTCTGAGGTGGACATTAGTGCTGAAATTTAATGAAAATCCTAATGAATTCTACACTGACTTACATAATTGTTAGGTGAACCAACTATCCCTATTAGAAATGATACTTAGTGGTATCCCATGCAAACTCACTACTTCCTTAATATACAACTGAGACAAGCTATCAGTAGATTGATTTTGTTGGATTGGGAGAAAGTGCATTGATTTGGTTGGCCGATCTATGATTACCCATATCATATCATGTCCCCTTGGTGTCTCGGGCAATCCCATTATTAAGTCCAACGTAATATGGTCCCACTTCCATTCTGGACCTCGAGTGGCTGCAATAGTCCCGCTGGTCTCTAGTGTTCTGCCTTAACTTGTTGACAAGTTATGCATCATGCTATGAATTCTCCTACATCCTTTTTCAGACCATTCCACCAGAGATCTCTCTTCAAGTCTTGATACATCTTTGTGCCACCAGGATAAATAGTATACCCAGATTGATGTGCCTCTCAGAGAATTTCTTGCTTTATTTCATCATTAGCTGGCACTACTAATCTCCTTTGAATATGAACATTATCATCTATCTCCTTGGCGAACCCTGATTTCCCAAATAATGCTTGTAACTCGGCATCATCTTTTTGCATTTGCCTAACTTTCTCATTGATAGTGGATCTCATAGTCAAATTCATTGTGAATGATCTCCCATGACCTACTTCGGGTCTGCACTCTATTACCTCTTGTAGCAAGTTCCATCTCTTAGAAAGTAAGCATGTACACATTTCTTGTGCCTTTTGACTTAAAGCATCTACTACTACATTCGCCTTCCCTAGATGATATTGTATAGAGAAGTCATAATCCTTCAAACAATCCATCCATCTCCTCTATCGCATGTTCAAGTCTTATTGTGAAAAGATATACTTAAGACTTTTGTGATCTGTGAACACTTCATACCTTTCTCTGCATAAATAGTGCCTCTAGATCTTTAAGGCAAAAACTATCACAACAAGCTCCAAGTCATGGGTAGGGTAGTTGACCTCATATCTTTTCAAATGGTAGTATGAGTAATGGTGTAGTGGTTAGCTTCCTCTTAATTCTTTGAAACTTTCTTTGTACACATCATCCCATTCTAACTTCACGTCCTTTCTTGTCAATTAGGTTAGGGGTAAGGCAATGTGTGAAAATCATTCAATGAATCTACAGTAATACCGCACAAGGCTTAGAAAACTCCTATTTCTGTCACTGTCTTTGGTGTAACCCATTTTTCCACTACTTTAAATTTTGTTGGGTCGACCATAATGGCATGTTTAGAAATAACATGACCTAGAAATTTCACTTCTTCCAACCAAAAATCACACTTGCTAAACTTTGTGTACAATTTGTTTTGCAAATACATGATTTAAGTATATGACTTGTTTAGCATGCATGTGACAAATGCTTTATGCATAGACATGTTTTGTATATACATTATGCATAGATATGTTTTGCCAACTATTGCATACATTGCATGATCTATGAGCATTAAGTTCTTACAAAGATTGCATGTCCTTGAGGGTTGCTAAAAGACGCTGGAGTGCCAAGGGCCAGGCAGTTGTGAGGGACCCAAAGAGGACAGGTTTTGAAAAGAGGTTTTTGGCCTATTTGATCTTATGTGATTTGGGTTAGTAAGCCCGTGGGTGCTATACCGAGGGGTCTGAGTTGGCCACCCAGCCTCTACCACTACTAGGTGGAATGGGTACCACGCCCAAAAAAGGGCATGTCCCTACGTCGACTGCATGTGGTATAGAGGGCTACCACTGGTGTCACGGCACTAGGTTGATGTGTCATATGCCCCGTGGAGGCTATGACGCTGTGTCCTCAAGTACTCGGCGACCACACGGCTGCAAGGTTGTGGGCATAGTTGGACTCTATGGTTTATGGACTTATTTGCATTGCATATGGCATGATATGAGGTTGGTCGACCATACCATACTAGATATCCATGAGTTGGATTAAATGAAGCATCTTATGCATATCATAATGTTATGATATATATATATATGATACTTTCAATTTGGATTATGTGATCCTTTAAGTCGTTAGTATTTTAGTTTGACAACGGATTTTTATATCGATATTGAACATGATTATTCGAACAGGCATATGTTTTTATAAGCACATGATTTTAAACATAGCATGCATTGCAAACCTAGTAGTGATAGACTCCTGCTGAGTATAGTATATACTCACCCTATCCTTAACATTTTTTAGGATATTTCCACTCACAAATAGACGACGCCTCAGGAGATATTAGTGCTACAAGCAAGTGAATTAAAAAGGAGATAGTTATACATGTAAGTAAACTCTCAACCCTTTGGACATGTAGTTGTATTTAATTACAGTGGGGCTGTGTGCTGTGACTGGAAAGACTTGGGGAAAAACATTTATGGTTTCTAAAGTTCTTTCAAAAATTACTTTGGTTGTTGTGAAAGCAAATGACACTCGGGGTTTTCAAAATGAGTTTAAAACTAAAGATTTTCTGCTGCATTGCATGGTTTTTATAAAATGGTTTTTAAATAGGGATGCATCCCGCCTTAGGAAATTAGATATTGCATTTAAAAATGCATGGGAAAACGCCGGTCGTTACACTCCGTTCGGTCAACAATCCTCCCTGGTGATGAGGTCCTTATCGTAGGTGCTTGTGGTTGATTGTATATAAACTAACTCATATGTCACATAAAGAGTTGAAAGGCTTCAGTCATCGCATTTCTTGATCTAGATGAATTAGTAGGGGGATTAACAGGTTTTGGGGCTGCACTTCCTATTCTCTTAGGTGGTATCTTTTTTACAAGAGTAACATACTCCTTTTGAGGAATTCTATAATGCTAATATAAAATTTTCCTATTGATGTAAACTGATTATAAGTTCTTATTTCATAACTTGTTTGTGAATAACATGAACTTGGGCTTTGATACCAATTGTGATGACCTGGGTTTTTATAATGCAATTTAAAATAATAAGCTTTTTCTTGTTACATTGATCTCTATTTGAAAATAATTTTTCAAAATAAGTGTAGCAAAAAATTCTTTTTCTTTGAAATTCATTCATGAAACCCCGAGCATCATTATTTAATCCTAACAAATAGATTATGTTCTAACATCATTAATAAATGAAACATGCCATGGTAATAAAAAAAAAGTCTAACAATGGATAATTCCTATTCCCAAGTTTGTTAACCAAAGCCCAAGTTAATAATAAAAAGTTAAAAAGTTAATTTACATCATATACTAAAATAATCACTACTAGTTCTGGGACAATTACATTCACACTTATCGTTACCTTCTCTCACTTGATTATAACACTAAAACTTCATGATGCTTCTTCTAATCTTGCTTGAGCTTATCTGAAAAAATATGTTTGGGTGTGTATTTCTCATACCCAGTAGGTGATCTAATACTACTAATTTGAAAACATGACATACAATATGCATAATTTTAAGAAGGGTCTTCCAGGTAATAAAATCATACAACCATCTTATGTAAACATGGGTGTCCATGTATAAATCATTTTCACATTTATATATTCAAGTAATAAAATTTTGAACAAAATCAATCAATATTATAAACATTTCTAAATTCTTAAAGTAGTAATCGATCAAACCAGGTGTTAGAATCTCAACCCTATGGCAATTATTGGGCACGTGGGTATCTCGGCAAATACATCATCTGACTAGTCACGAGTACTCATCTAAAGACCATTGCAAGGCAATATGCATGGCGATACAAAAAAAGAAATCATAGGAGCCACTATGCTCATTACCAGCTCTCTGAATCATGTCCCTAACATCTAGAGACCAGCCACCATAGCCTCCACTGGAACTGTGAATATGTCTTGAAAAGGGCGCTATGAACACCTCCAGTAGTTGCTTCCCTACCACAACAGTCGAGAAAAATAGGTGCCTCATTGGGCATGGATACCTATCACTTTTGGTGGTTAGAGGCCGGGAGGCCAAACTCATACAACCTCTTAGCATAGTGCTCACTACACTCACTAGCCTAAAAAAGATAGATATATACATGTATTTGAAATTTAAGTATCATAGAATTATGCAAGGTTTAACATATACTAAATCATGCAATTTATGCAACCTATTTCAAAACATGCAATTAATGCATATATGAAAATTTTATATCATTCTAGAATAAAAATGGGCTATGAAAGATATAAGCACTAGCATTTTCAATCAAGATCATAAATTATGAGAATAATTTACATGCTCATTATAAGAATACCATATTGCATTATCATTTCAAAAATATACTAGACACAAAAATAGTTTTAAGTAAATCGTTTAAGTTTTTGAATTTAGTTAAAAAATTAGTAACATTAGACTACTTATCTTAAGGATGTCACTTAGGTGTTGTTTGTATTTTTCTTCAGTTCGAATCCTAGATCTCCTTTAAGGTCTTTGTGTGGTCCACTGTATAATTTAAGGGTTAAAATCCAATATAATTTCCCATTCTTTGTTGATCATTGGTCAAATTCATAGATCAATGGCCTAGATCATCGATCTATACTATGATCCTATTTATTAATGGTCAGATTTATGATCCACACATTTATGTTGTTAATTCATGGTCAATCTGTGTATATAGATCTACTGCATTATCAAATTGATCATTTCTTGGGGTTTGATCATCTTCGATCTTATAGATCTATGAGATTTTTGTAGTTTTTGGTTTATGATCAGTTAAAATTGTTCTCTGATCCTAAAATTTATTGTATAATTTGGTCTGTATTGTTAAGATGAATCCATTGGACCTTTCTGATAGTAATTTGTATAGCCCTCTGAATTAGAGATTTTGTATTTTAGATCTATTTAACAATCCATATTAAAATTTTGGATCAAAACGTGTCAAAAGGAGGCTACTGAGATGCACTGGACCAAGATGCACCTTCCATAATACTCGGGTGTATCTTGGCGATTGTAATGCATTGTGCTGCATCTTGGTTCCTAGGACACAACGTGTGACGACCCGGGTTTTCTCATGCATTTTTAAACGCAATATCTAATTCCTAAGGCGAGATGCATCCCTATTTGAAAACCATTTTATAAAAACCATGCTATGCAGCGGAAAACCTTTTGTTTTAAACTCATTTTGAAAACCCCGAGTGTCATTTGCTTTCATAATAATCAAAGTAGTTTTTGAAAAACTTTAGAAATCGTAAATGTTTTTCCCCAGGTCTATCCAGTCACAGTACACAGTCCAACTATAAATAAATACAAATACATGTCCAAAGGGTAGAGAGTTTACTCACAAGTATTGTTGTCTCCTTTGTTCATGCACTTGCTCGTAGCACTAATATCTCCTGAGACGTCTTCTATTGGTAAGTGGAACTATCCTGAAAAATGTTAAGGATAGGGTGAGCATATACTATACTCAGTAGGAGTCTATCACTACTAGTTTTGCAATGCATGCTGTGTTTAAAATCATATGCTCTTAAAAACATGTGCATGTTCGAACAATCACGTTCAATATCGATATTAAAAACCACTGTCAAATTGAAATATTGATGACTTAAAGAATAGAATAATCCAAGTCCAAAGTATCATATATCATAAACATAATGATATGCATAATATGCTCAATTGAATCCAACTCATGGATATCTGGTATGGTCGACCAACCTCATGTCATGCCATATGCAATGCAAGTAAATCATCAAACCATAGGGTCCAACTATGCCCACGACCTCGCCGTCGTGTGGTCCCCGGGTACCTAAGGACACAGCTTCATAGCCTCAACGGGGCCTATGACATGTCGACCCAGTGCCATGACACCAGTGGTAGCCCCCTGTACCACATGCAGTCGACGTAGGGACATCCCCTTTTTGGGCGTGGTACCCATCCACCTAATAGTGGTAGAGGCTGGAGGCCAACCCAAACCTCTCGGCATAGCGCCCATGAGCTTATCAGCCCAAATCATATCCAATCAAACAAGCGAGAACCTCTTTTTCAAAACCTGTCCACTTTGGGTCCCTCACAACTGCCTACCCAGTGTCTTTTGGGCACTCTAGAGTCTTTTGGTAACCCTCAAGGACATGCAATCTTTCAAAAACTTAATGCTCACAAATCATGCAATATATGCATTTGTTTACAAAACATATCTATGCATAATGTATATGCAATTATTTGCAAAACATATCTATGTATATGCAATTATTTGCAAAACATATCTATGCATAAAGCATTTATCATATGTATGCTGAGTTAAGTCATGCTAAACAAGTTATACAACTTATACTTAAAACATGCATAAAACAATCATGGCTCTTTCAAAAAGTCTAGTAGCGATAGAGCACCTACCTCAAAGTCTCCTGGAGTCGCGTCCTTCAGCACTCAACCCGTCCCTGGGTCTCATTTATAAACTCCTGGGTATGAATGGATACAAGGAGTCCTTATTAATTTTAATCTATTTAGACATTAGACCGCTAAATCTACTGTTTAGGGTCAATGGTCCTTGCCTAATTCATTGCCAGGCTAGATCTTATGATATGGATCTACTTCCCAATAGTTAAACTCTGCAATTTATCCTTTAATCCTAATTTTTAAAGTCTCATTGGGTTTGCATGTCCCAGTTCCCAGGACACTCGTACATCCTGGTTGGACCGCGACCACCTCACGTGCGTGCGTACCCAAAGGCCGTGCCAGGGACTGTGTTTTGTACACGCATATGCATGCTCAAGTGACGTGCTATGACGCGCATCATTGCATGGACGCACCTTGTAGCATGGCGTGTCTCAGCTCCCAGGGCACCCCATGCACCCTGGTCGAGCCAAGACTCGTGCCCCATGTCATGTGCGTACCCAAAGGCCACACCTGGGACAGTGTACGCACTATCGTACACCTGGAACCCGTCACTGGGACCCAGTCCCAGGTGCACGTGGTGCTTGGCGTCCCTGGGACGTCGTGTTCATGCACAGCCAGCTAGAACTAGTCTTGGGTTGTTTTCCGGCCAGGAATTCTGGCTGGAAAACGACCAGATCCGGCATGGATCTAGCCTGAAAGGTGGTGGAACCAGAGAAGGAGGTAAGGACATCTTACCTGGGCAGCCTGGGGACGCCTTATTGCCGGTGGTGGACCTCTGTTCCGGTTCTGGAAACCCTCCGTAACTAGAAATCGTGAAGAGCAAAACCCCATGTCCTGCAATGCCGGAAAGGAGAGGGTCATGGGGAAAATGGCAGTGGCCGGCCTGACTTGGGCCTGGTCGTTGCCGGAAAACACAGAGGGACGGGTTTCCGATTTTTGCCTGAAACCCTTGTCCAAAAGTTGCTGGAAAACTCGTGTTTTTGGAGGGGGAAGATGGGGCTTTTTATAGCCCTGCTGTGGCAGTGCTGCCCTTGGCGATGGCAGAATCCTCTAGAAAAATAGGGATCGAGGGTTTCTGGAGGGTTCTTGAGGTTGAAGACGACAGGGGGTGCTGTTATCAAAACAGTCCTTGCATTTTTCGTCCTTTTTCGTTTTAAACGTTTTCTGTTTAAATTCCAGAAATACCCCTATCTTTAAACGGCTGTAACTTCATACGAACTCCATTTTGGGTGATTTTTGAGGCATTGGATTCCATTTTTCGAGTAGAATCTAATGGTACTAAGTTTCCTCACAAATTCATTTTTTTACTATTTTAAATAAAGTGAAACATTTAACTCAGTTTATTTCCTATAGAATGTTCAATTTGCGTTAAAATTAGTGTAAATTGCTCGGGTATTACATTATTACCCCCTTAAAAGAATTTAGTCCTCAAAATTCCATAAATTATTATCTTTAAGGTATTTATTCTCTCAGATAACTTCTTGTCGAATGCATTTCCCTCTTAGGAATCAAACATAGGCTCAACCTTAATGTATCATTTTTATTGTTCCTTCTACAAGGCCTTACCTATAAGGGCCGCTTTCGCTGTGTACTCTGATGCACACTCTTATACGTGCCAGTTTAACCATAGCGGTTTCTAGCTGTAATTCATCTATCTCGAAATCCTTAGATGCCCATACTTTTCTCATCGTGTATAGGATAGTCTCCTTGTAGGATCATGCTTCTATATTCATGTATAAATTACTCCATACTTTTTTGAGATCATATGATCTTTTTTCTCCTATTTTGAATATCATAGGATAATCCCTTTTTCTTTTTATCTTTCATCTAATGATCTCTTCATCATCCATATCTCCTTCTAATGGTTGGTTACATGTCATTAGTAAGAGTCCAAAAATTTACCTTCTTTCCATTGTGTCTAACTTTGCTTCTTATCTTTCATATTTGTCCCTAAGATACTTCAATAACTGACATGGTATCATGTGCTCTACAGCCAAACCCTTGATTAACTTCGAATTTCAATTGTCTGTTGTTTTCCATATGTGACTTTATTCCCCAACCAAAGTTACATAAAATCATGAAAGCCAATTAGTAGCATCTCCCATCGAAGACCTTATCATATACTGAAAGTAAAATGTCCTAACACCATATCTAGTTTCATAACTATTGAATTCATTAAACGCTTTTCTCCATGAAGATTTTATCCAGACTCATGTCAAATGTTAATGGTCGATTTATCATCATGGGTCAAATGTTCTCATTTAGAGGCCTATCTCAGTATTCACATCAATTTGCCATTAGGATTTTCAATAATGTTCCCATTTATGCAAAGCAAAAACTCTCTTATTCATAACCGAGTACCCTTACTAGGTCATGGTTGAATCCTTTATCGTCATTCTCTTTGTCCTTTCTTTGCTTGATGGTTTTCTTCATAACCTTTCAGTCCAAAAGTTCTATACTCAATCCGGTAGGGTTAGTCCTTAGGAAATTCCTTCAATTGATTTTTCGTACTTGGTATATGCACATAACAACTAACTTTTTGTCTAAAGGCAATATAACATTAAATCTTCACCTTATAGTGTGCTAGCCATCTCACCTTTTCTCCTTCCATCCCCCATGTCAATATATTGTGCAATCTTTTATCAAGGCTTTATTTGTCAATCATGCAGTCTGTATTGTCAGGAGGTATCCCCATAAGTAGTGATTTTCTCAATTTCTCAAAATTTATCCTTCAAGTGCCTCCTCATACTTAGCTTATACTAGCAGTTCTCGTTCAATAGCTACTACATCAAGTTATGCTGAAGCTATTAAATCATCAAATTTGAAAAACACTCAGGTAAGCATAGAATATTTTCTTAGACATAGAAAGACTTTATTTGACTACCTATTGATTTCTTTCCAGATATTTCTTTGTCATAAGCTCAAGGGTCTCTAAAGTGATCGGTACTTATCTACCTTTCTTTTCAATCCAAGTCAGTAGTATCTTTCAGACCCACAGTGATTTCTATGGTTTGTCATGGTATCTATTCAGGTTTGGAAAAATCTGTCTCAGTTGTCACTATATTTATTGTACTTGTAGCTCTTCCATGATGTGGCCTAATCAACTGGCCTTATACCCTCAAATGACTTAGTCTAACAAGTACTTATTTCAAGGAAAACTCAAGTCTAAAGACTTATAACACCCCTCCGAGTATATAACATTGACTACTAACTCATAGATACTAACATACTTGATTAATTTGGATGGGATACCTTTATTTAGTCAACAGTACTCTAAAGGTAATGACTAAATAATGGTCTTAAGATATTTGGTCTTCTAATCTATGATAGCGAGACCTCAATTTGATCCTTGATGGTACCCTACTTACTAAATGGACAAGTCACTATCCCGGCTTAATTTCTTTTTCAGTATACTTTATTGGCAAGGTGGGATATCACCAAATTTTCCTTTTTTATTACATCCATTGGTGTTCCCCATAAGCTAATGGATCTGATAAGAATCTAATTATAATAATTGATATCAAACCATTTGTAGAATTTAATTTCTAGTTGGTCACCATTCCTCTTCGAAAATTTCATTGTCGCATAATCTCCTGAAATTCGATACTCTACTCAAAGTCTTAAACCCCATATGCTTTCTCTCTTTTATACTCTTTTTACAATAAGATCACCAACTCATCTATCATCATTCCTTTGAAGTTGATTGGTTTATCTTCCCAGATGATTCAAGATGAAAGATTTCTATGTATCTCCATAAAGTCATGATCTTCTTCTTTTGAATATTCAATATTCATTGAATACTTAGTAGTTACATCTCTATCTCTTTCTTTCTTTTCTTCAAAAATCCTCATTTTTGTCTATTAGATCAATGTCTTCATGTGCTTTGTTGCATATAATCGATACTTCATCTATTCCTTTACGTAACATATATGATAAACTGAATGCTTCTCAGAAATTCTAAACTGTCTTAAGATCATTGAAATCCTCAATTGCTTATAGCCTCAATAAAATTCATACAATGTCTTAATAATGGCATTGACATTTTGGTCATGCTATACTTTTCTTACAAGTTCATGTTAGGATCAATCTATTATCACAGATCTATCATCCCCAATATTATCGCCAAAAATCTTTTGATAACTCGGTCGGATTCATTTCGCTATCATATTCGTGTTATGTTTCTCTTAATCACATAATATGTCACTTGATTTGCTCCATAATATTCAAGTAGTTATTAGTCGATAGCACTTCACTCTTCATAAGACTCCAATTAAGATATCCAAAATTGAGCTGAGTCTTTCAAGATCCATACCTTTGTGTTCTAGTACGAGTCATAGTTATCTCATAATATCATCTTGCATTCTCATCCCTTTTTATCATCAAATTTTTCTCAAAGTCTGTCTTTTACATCCCCTATCATACTCATATCATATCCCTGTGATAGTGTACTCATATTCTGATATTCTTTATGATAGCCATCTAGGTTCTTCAATTTTCTCACCTTTGATGAGATTACTTTATTGCAGGTCAGAACTATCTATTAACAAGTTCACTAACATCCTCATTCATCATTCTCATAATATGATCCATATATGAGTTTTTATATTTGCACCACACAACAATCCTTAATCCTTAAGTTGTCTTAGACTGGATTTTGGATAAGGGTTGCACTATCCTTTGCTTAATTACTTGTTAAACCAAGCTGTGTTTCACCTCTTTATTTATGGTGAAATGCCTTGAGCATTAATATTGCAATCCTCAAATAGAAGTAGTCATCTCTACTACTTCTTGATTTTCTCTATGGTCTATGACCCTTGGAAATGCTGGACTGGCTGTGAAAGGATAAAACCTATGCTCTGATACCAACTGTGATGACCCGGGTTTTCTCATGCATTTTTAAATGCAATATCTAATTCCTAAGGCGAGATGCATCCCTATTTGAAAACCATTTTATAAAAACCATGCAATGTAGTGGAAAACCTTTTGTTTTAAACTCATTTTGAAAACCTCGAGTGTCATTTGCTTTCATAACAATCAAAGTAGCTTTTGAAAAACTTCAGAAATCATAAATGTTTTTCCCCAAGTCTATCCAGTCACAGTACATAGTCCAACTATAAATAAATACAAATACATGTCCAAAGGGTAGAGGGTTTACTCACAAGTATTGTTATCTCCTTTGTTCATGCACTTGCTTGTAGCACTAATATCTCCTGAGACGTCTTCTATTTGTAAGTGGAACTATCCTGAGAAATGTTAAGGATTGGGTGAGCATATACTATACTCAGTAGGAGTCTATCACTACTAGTTTTGCAATGCATGCTGTGTTTAAAATCATATGCTCTTAAAAACATGTGCATGTTCGAACAATCACGTTCAGTATCGGTATTAAAAACCACTGTCGAATTGAAATACTGACGACTAAAGAACAGTATAATCCAAGTCCAAAGTATCATATATCATAAACATAATGATATGCATAGTATGTTCAACTGAATCCAACTCATGGATATCTGGTATGGTCGACCAACCTCATGTCATGCCATATGCAATGCAAGTAAATCATCAAACCATAGGGTCCAACTATGCCCACGACCTCATCGCTGTGTGGTCCTCGAGTACCTGAGGACACAGTGTAATAGCCTCAACGGGGCCTATGACACGTCGACTTAGTGCCGTGACACCAGTGGTAGCCCCCTGTACCACATACAGTCGACGTAGGGACATCCCCTTTTTGGGCGTGGTACCCATCCACCTAATAGTGGTAGAGCCTGGAGGCCAACACAAACCTCTCGACATAGCGCCCACGAGCTTATCAGCCCAAATCATATTCGATCAAACAAGCGAAAACCTCTTTTTCAAAACCTGTCCTCTTTGGGTCCCTCACAACTGCCTACCCAGCGTCTTTTGGGCACTCCAGAGTCTTTTGGTAACCCTCAAGGACATGGAATCTTTCAAAAACTCAATGCTCACAAATCATGCAATATATGCATTTGTTTACAAAACATATCTATGTATAATGTATATGCAATTATTTGCAAAACATATCTATGTATATGCAATTATTTGCAAAACATATCTATGCATAAAGCATTTATCATATGTATGCTGAGTTAAGTCATGCTAAATAAGTTATACAACTTATACTTAAAACATGCATAAAACAATCATGGCTCTTTTAAAAAGTCTAGTAGCGATAGAGCACCTACCTCAAAGTCTCCTGGAGTCGCGTCCTTTAGCACTCACCCCATCATTGGGTCTCATTTATAAACTCCTGGGTATGCACTATCGTCCACCTGGAACCCAGTCCCAGGTGCACGTGGTGCTTGGTGTCCCTGGGACGTCGTGTTCGTGCACAGCTGGCTAGAACTGGTTTTGGGGTGTTTTCCGGCCAGGAATTCCGGCTGGAAAATGGCCAGATCCAGCATGGATCTAGCCTGGAAGGTGGAGGAACCAGAGAAGGAGGTAAGGACGTCTTACCTGGGCAGCCTGGGGACGCCTTATTGCCGGTGGTGGACCTCTGTTCCGATTCTGGAAACCCTCCGTAGCTGGAAATCGTGAAGAGTAAAACCCCATGTTGTGCAATGCCGGAAAAAGAGAGGGTCATGGGGAAAATGGCAGTGGCAGGCCTGACTTGGGCCTGGCCATTGCTAAAAAACGCAAAGTGACGGGTTTCCGGTTTTTTACGGAAACCCCAGTCCAAAAGTTGCCAGAAAACTCGTGTTTTTGGAGGGGGAAGATGGGGCTTTTTATAGCCCTACTATGGCGGTGCCGCCCCTCGGCAGTGGCAAAATCCTCTAGAAAAATTGGGATCGAGGGTTTCTGGAGGGTTCTTGAGGTTGAAGACGACAGGGGGTACCGTTATCAAAACGGCCCTTGCATTTTTCGTCCTTTTTCGTTTTAAACGTTTTCTGTTTAAATTCCAAAAATACCCCTATCTTTAAATGGCCGTAACTTCTTCATACGAACTCCATTTTGGGTGATTTTCGAGGCGTTGGATTCCACTTTTTGAGTATAATCTAATGGTACTAAGTTTTCTCACAAATTCCTTCATTTAGTATTTTAAATAAAGTGAAACATTTAACTCAGTTTATTTCCTATAGAATGTTCAATTTTCATTAAAAATTGTGTAAATTGCTCGGGTATTACACAACGTGTCCCTATCGAACCATGATCGTGCCTGCAAGCATCGCCCACATGGAGATGCACCAGTGGATGCGTCTTCTTCATTGGTCACTGGGAAGCATCTTGGTCACGTGATCCAGGTGACCATGATGAGATAGTCCAATCTAGACCATCATATCTTTTTTTTTTTATCACTGATCAACACCTAGGATGCTTCTAAGATCTATTATTTTTTGGGGTTTCCATGGTTTTGGGGTCCCATGATCTCATCAAATGGCTCAGATCTTCCATTCAAGCTATCCTTGAGAGGGTTCCCATCTAACTTTACCAGATCTAGTCCATCAGTGAAACTATCTAGAAAAACCTATCTAGTACAGGGAGTTTTACGTTGGAAAAAGGAAAAGAAAAAGGAAGTGGAGGGAAAAGTGCATCTTCCAGCCGGAGAGAGGAGGATAAGGAAAAAGGACAAATCTGGTGGGTGCAGACAACAGTCTGTACTCACTTGGATGTCGAGTTACTAAAAAGTAGTGAGGAAGAAGGTAACTAGAGGGAGATGGAGAAGAAGAGGGAGAGGGAAAGAAGATGGAGTCTGGGGATGAAAGAAGAGTGCAATGGGGGAGGGTGAGGAGATATTTATCACTAATGATTTCCCTTCCTATGAGCAGTGCGATCACCGGCCTTCTCCCCTGACTAAGGAATGGGAGACGAAGGGGAGTACCATTATAAAAAATGGGCCCTTCTAATTCTTCCCTTTCCAATTTAAAACGTATTAGTATTTTATTTGTGAAATTACCAAAATACCTTATACTTAAAAGTTCCGCAACTTTCTCATCCGAGCTCTATTTTCAGTGTTCTTAGTGTTGTTGGATTCCATTTTTCGAGTAGAGTTTAATTATGAGGGTATTTTCACTAAATTTGATTTCTATAAAATCTTACTTTTAAGATTCAAAATTATAAAACTTTCATTCTTCTTTTCAATCAAAATATTCAAAATGAAATAGGACTTAAAAATTTAGGTAGTTACATTGCCAAAGTCTTGGTTTGATCTTATTTTAATCATCTTGTTTTGCATTTTTAGTTCTTTATGCATGTGAATATGAGCATGTGGGCCCAAGAAAATTATGTTTAGCCCCTTTTGGGGAGTGATCTACCCCTAGGAGCATAATTTCTAGGGTGGAGTAGCATGAGAGTCGACATGAGTTGGTTGGTGTGTATTTTCATGTGCAAGTTAAGTGTCCAGTTATCTACTTTGGTTGGCTAGTTTTTGTTAAAGTTTATTTACATTTCTTGGCTTTGTTCAAAGAATAGATGCCTTGTTTACCATCTTTTAATGTAGCTAAACATCTATTTGATGTTCAAAGACATACCCAAAGGTTGCACCATAAAGAATATTCACTCTCATATCGATCATTCATTTCATAGTCAATCTTCACACCTCAATCATCAGTATTGTTAGTACAGGAAAAGTAGAGGCCATCTATGATGAGTTAGGTTGGTGAGCTTCCATTAGGGTCCCTTCTCATGTGATAACTGAGGCACAACCAAAGAATATGAGTGTCTTATAGACTATCTCAGTGTCTTGCCTTAAAATATATTGAATATATTGCTAATATATATTGTATACATTACCATTATGCATATATAAGTGTCATTGCATTTTTCTCCGTCTTTAGGGGTATTCCTAGTTAAGGACCAGATCTGATAGGCAAAGGACCAGCCACTATGTCAAGGGACACCTCATCATCTGTCTATGTCAAAATCAAATAAATAACCCATTAGGAAGGCTTGAAGCACATGTGATAAGATAATCTGATTGTGTTCCTCTCTATATCTATTGAAGCCCATTAAGGCAACTAGAAGCCCAAAGTCATGGGTACCATTATGTGTTGTCGACTATAAGAACTTAAAAGTGGACATCAAATACTAGTTTGTGTACTTGACCATTGAAGAGAACCCCCAATCTAAGGCCAAAAAAAAAAAAGGTTAGCATGCTAGGATGAGGATGGCAAAATAATATTCATTTGGCTTAGGATGCATTTAATTGGATTGCTTCAAGAAAAAGAGAAGACAAGAAGGGAAAGAAAAAAGGGGATGGGCCAATGAAAACCCAAATGGGAGTTAGAGTAAAAATGTATAAAGACAAAATCATGGGTATAGTAGAAATCCTACCTAGGATACCATGAGTAAAAAAGAGAATAACCCCCAAGATCAAAGGTGAGGGATGCTGAGCTCCCTAAGTAAAGGAAAAGATGAAGAATTGGTAATCAAGTGTTTAAGTTTACTCTTTTAGGAACCTAGAGAGTGGCTTAGATGGAAACCTAGTTACTCTCTTGGGCCATCTTTGATTAGGTTAAATGCTTACATTCCACTCGAGTGGATGGAAACCCATTCCCCACTTTTTCTACCCTAACAAAATGTTTTGCATTTTTTTTTTCAGTTTTCATTTTCATCTTAAGTAAGGATTTTGTGTATTTCTTGTACCAATTTATAACTATAGTAGATTTTCCTTGGAGCCAAGGTACCTTGATATGTTTGATATGGGAAAAAACATAGGTAATGGCAACATAATGATTTAAAAACCATAGCTCTAAGCATACTGAATGGGAAGGATCTTCTGCATATCCAAGGGGAGTTTACACTGCATAGAGAAGGAAACAACCCATTTGGCATCATAAAAAATGGATAGAAAAGGTTGAAGTAATGCTACTTATCTCAAAGTTGGCACCATCTGAGTTGGCTGCTTTGCAATCCATGCTAAGAAACCAAAAGAAAGGAAGAATAGATGGGAAATTGTAGAATCGAGAAGAAAGGAGGAGATGAGAAATGAGAAAAAGGGATTTACTAATAATAACTTAAATTGGGATGGGGAAGAATTGCCCTACCCCCGAATGACGTGACTAATCATATTACCTGAGCACACTGACAGCTATTGTGTACCTGTTTCTCCACCATGACCATTCAATACAAAGGTAATCATACAAGGGGAGAAAAGAGTTACACTTGTACTTGGGGTGAAAGAATTAGAAATTTGTATCATGAAAGACTATTTAAAACACCTATGTCAGTAGGGGCCTTAAATGTGGGAAAAGAGATTTTGATGTCAACATCATTTGTCCAAGATAGCATCGGGCACCAAAGCTAAAGTAAGAAGAAATGTAGTTTAGGTATCTCTATGCCAACACATGTGGCTAGCTTTGATAGAATGATTCTCAAAAGAATTGGTTATAACAATAGGGCATTGTTTAGAGAAGAAAGTGGTGATGGGAGAGGAGACATAGGAGATGGTGTAATAAGATCCACTAGACAATGTCTTTATGAGGAGTAATGATGTTTTCTCATAGGAATTTAAGATGTTTTGACATGTGGAAAGATTGATATTAGCATGCCCTCTTGAAAATTGGCAGCAACAAAGTGAATACTAGACACAAAGTAATCATATTTAACTTAACATGTCCACCTGTAAATTAACCAACTAGACCAGTTACCACCATATTTTTAAATTTTGAAAAAGGTGTTTTCACCAATCAGGTGGGAAAAAGGACACCCAAAATAGAAGTGGATCACTTGTGTGCATGCTGGAATGGCATTGACATTTTTAGATATTGCCTAGGGCACCCTTAAATAGAAAAAGGAGAATAACGCATGAAAAGTACCGAAGGGATTAGAGGCAAGCTCCCCTATGGTTAGGATAACCTACTACTTGCCTTGATTTTTCGATTGGTATCTGAGCATCCCAAATTAGGGATGGCTTACTCATCCTTCTTACAACTAAGATGCCTTTGGCTACAATGGCCTATTCACCCCTTTGATAATAAGATGCCTTGATGATCATTGAGAAACTACTTTGTGACATGGCATTTGAGATGCTTAGGTAGCTTTAGGAAACTACTTTGCTATAGTAGGAGATGCTTTGATGAATACCTAAAAGCTACTCATTATGGGTATAAAGTCTCTCACACTCTAAAAGATACCTTGCTGAGGCAAGAGATGCACTAGATGTCCAAAAAACTACTTTGTTGTGGCAGAAGATGCTCTAGATTTTTAGGAAACTAATTTGTTAAGGTAGGAGATGCCTTAGATGAGAGAGAATTCTTATGTAGACCTTTCAGAATGTTTGAAAACAGGAGACACCTCAAGGGCCATTAGGAAACTACTTGAGTTGCTTAAGGTAATCCCTACTTAGAGAAACTACTAGGCTATGTAAGATGACATTTGTTTAAGAATTACTTGGGTAAGTAATGTGTTGCCCACCCAAAAGTATTTAGGAAATAAGGGAAGATGTACTTATTTAGATGCCCTAGGAGTGAGGAACGACATGCATTAGATAAATGAACAAGCCTCTACCTAAACTTACCAAAGGTAAGGAGGTGTCTGATAAGTGCTTAATTTTGCATAAAAACTACCCCATTAGATATCCAAGTATTGTAACTTATAGCATTAAATTATAATTTTTAGACCAAAATTCATAACACATGCATTTTTGACATAGTAAGCCAAAAGTTTGATATTTTGTAGGTCCAGAGACTAATCCAAGTTAGGTATATGACTAATCATGTTTTTTCACTTTTTGTAGGAAGAAAGATGGTGATCCTACGTCTGAGATCGATCAAGATGAACATTGAAGATCAAGATTAAAAGATCAAGTGAAAGCCTCAAAATTATCACTTCGAGGTCAAGATCATCTTGTGGACTAGTAATTGATGTGATTAAAGGAGCTAAATAAGAAAAAAGTGGGCCCATGAAGTAAGTCATGCATTCCTACCACCTTTGCATGGAAGCCACTCAAGTGACTGTTGATTTTTTCGCTAGTGCACGAGCTATTGTGGTATAACTAATGCAAGTATGGGTTAATCCTATAGGAATGCGCTCTAAAAATTTGGAGTTTTTAATAAAATTTAATTATTTAAAAATTAAAATTAATTGACACAGATTAATAAAAAGAGAAATCAAACTTCAGATGTGTTTAATTAGTGAAATTACCGAGGTCTAATTGTAGAAAATAGAAATTTCCACTTCCCTAGACTGCTTATCTTCAAATTTTATAGATCCAGTCTCCTAAATCATGGTCAGCCTTCATCAACATATTTCTGGCACTTTTAATTAATTATCCGCTACAAGGATTAGGCAGATTCTAAAAATTCTGAGAGATCTAGGCTAAATAAGAAATTTAAGATTTGATGGCTTAGATCTAATTTTAGATTCTCAGATTAAAGATCAGGAATAGTAAAAGTGCTTTAAATTGTCCTATAACCTAGATCTAAAAGTTAATTAAAAATTAAAATTGAAAGGATGAGCAATTGAAGATCTATTAAAATTAAACCAAAACCATTGATTCAGTTAAACATGGATAGATAAGACAATTCCTAAAACAAAATGTAGATAAGGACAAAAAATGTAATTAAAAATTTTCTACTAAGGGCAAAAAGGAAAATTTTCCTGAAACTTCCTTAAATTTCCTGTAAAATAGAAAAAAGGGGAGGAGAAGGCTTTGCCGGAGCAGATTGCCAGAGATGATGGAGGTGCTGGCCGGCTGGTGCTCTGGGTTTGGTGGTGTTACCTAGTTGGAGATGAAGAAGGAAGTAAAGGTTGACCGGTGGACTGGACTGGCCGTGCAATGGAGGCAGATCAGGTTGCGAGGCCCCGGCTGGCCAGTGTGGCATACCTATGGGCTTATGATGGGGTGAATTGTGTGTCTAAGATTGGGAAGGAGTTGGGTGATCGAGAAGGGAAGAGGCAGAGAAGTTGGGCCCTTGTGGAATGGAGATGACGGTATGATAGAGGTGTTACGAATAGAGATAGGAGGTGTGGTCATAACAAATAAAGGAGGGAGATGTGGGTGGTGTGGGCAGGAGAAAAAGAAGTGGGCTGGGATAGAGTGAATGGAGTAGGCTAGGGGACGATTTGATGAATAGAGGAGTGACACTGGCTGGAAAAGGAAAAAGGAAAAAAAACCTAGGGGACGCGAGTAGGGGAGAAGATGGTAGAGAAGAAGATCGGGTGGTGCTATATAGACCGGATTGGGCAAAGCTGCCGGGTCTAGTGAAGGAGGGTGGTTCTAGGTAACTGAGAAGAGAAAGCTAAGAGAGGGAAAGATGAGAAAAGAGCTAGGGCAGTGAAGGCAGTGGAGGCTAGGGAGGTGCGATGGTGATGGAATGGAATTGAAATAAAGATAGGGGAGGGTGAAAGAGAGAAGAGGAAACAGAAAAGAAGAAACTACAAAAGCAAGGATAAACAATGAGGAAAAATAGCATGTAAAGCATAAAACAATAAAGAATGTTAGTAAAGGAAACAACCCAAAACTCCCCAAAAACTCCAAAACTTCCAAACTTCTTAGGCTCCTACAACTATCCCCTCTTATAGATTTCCCTCTTTCCTTTATCTTATCTCCCCCTCTTTCCTTTAAGAGTTAGTTTCCTACTAGGAAAACTTCCACTTCTTCCCAAAATCACATCCATAGTTGTCTCCTGACTAGGACTCTAATTCTATTAGGAAACCTTCAATCCTTGCCTTATTGATCTTCAAGATGATCTGCACCATTGAATATTCAATCTGATCCCTTCGTGCTCCTATTGATCAATCTGTATCATTGAATATCGATCTGAGCAATCTAAACTGCCTTTAGTTAATGTGCAAGACCAAAGACTAGATTAGAGTCATCTAAACCATACATTAAGCATCTAATTAGCTCAAATGATCATCTGATCGTTAATTTTGACAATTTACGATTGGATGGTCAATTTGAGCTAAATTTTATATTTTATCCAAAAATTACCAAATTATTGAGTTAGATGGTCTAATTAAATCCTAAATTAGGGGTCTTTTGGCCAAAATAACATACTTAACACACCCCCCAACCAGCATTTTACTTGTCTCGAGCAAAACATGTAGAAAACTATTTTACAAAAACTAGTACAAGGTGCCACTTTTGTGGGTACTCACGATTGCATTTAGCATATGCAACAAGCCCTTGAACTCCTAAGTTACCCCTAGTGGATGAGTTAGGCCTCGTAAGGGTTTGCAGTGAATATGCCCACAAAATTCAATAAGATTGAATCCCTTATTTTATCTCAGAGAATCCTCAGTCATTAGCAATCTACTAGTTTTTCACAACTTAATGGAGAGGATTTGACAATTTTACACATCATATATATATATATATATATATTAAAGACATTTTATTTGAGTTATTTCTCAGAGTGCATGTGTGTACAGCCACCTAAATCTTGACTTCTAACTGGACATGCTTAAATTCCATTGGAAATATATCTTGAGCTCAAATCCTCATAAGTATATGCTAAAAAATGAAACTCTTAGATAAGGGGTTTAAACATATTTCTCTCAATATGTGACCAAATCGAACAAGTTAATGGTTCACATAAATCTTTTAATGTAAATGAGATAAATGAAAGTGATCCCTAATAGTGGATGTCATCACAAAGAATATTAGGGGTAGTTTACCTTAATTCCTTCTTTTTATTTCCTCTTTAAGGCTATGTTCCACCTCTGATCAATAGGCTTTTAATTAAGATGAAATGTAGGCTTATGATAGGTTTAGAAAAGAATGGGTATAAGGATTTCAAAGGTTCAAAATTAATTAAGGTCTTCAATGAATATTTATTAGGACAACTTTTCTTTTCGGTTGTACTTGAACTGAATATCTCTTTTATATTTTTGACTTTCTCTTTCAATTTTTTTTTCACTTTTCTTTTTCTTGGATTTCTTTGGAAGAAAGACTACTCATTTTTCTCACTTCTGTGACTTTTTGTCCTATTTTTGAAATTTTTTCTACTAACTCTACTCATTTTGACAATGGGTAATGGATATTTATTTTAATGGTTTGTTTTGGGTTAAGGTGAATGGTGTTAAGAAAGAAAAAGCTTAATATTAGGCTCAAAGGGCTAACTAGTGGTATGATATACTGGGTAGGCTTTATGTCTCTGGGCTGAGCAAGGATGGCCTATATCATTTCCTAAGTTTCCTAAATTCTCTTAAATTCAATAAATTTTCTAGAATGAAAGCAATTACTCCTATTTATTCTTAATGTTTAACCAAAACAAGGATAACAGGATCACATTAAGTTATGTATGTTGAAGAAATTGTGGAATTACTTGTAACTCTCTGAAAGAAGATAGTCTCTAAACTCACTAGGTTATAGGTCTCCACTAGTTTTCCTTAGGGTTTCTAAGTCATACCTTTATTTTAGTCTTGATTATGTGTTGTGTGTAAATGGTTTCCAAGAATTAACTTTCATAAAATGCTTCAACACCTGAATGATATACAAAACTAATTATATGCATTCCCATTAAGAGGCGAAAACAATGGAATTACTAAGTTCTGAACATCCAGTTCTCATCACTGTAAGGGAGCTCTACTTTAAAAACCTTTTTTTTTTTTCAAAAGAAAACTCAAGAATTCAAAATCTCTATGTGCATCTACACCCCCAACCTAAATGAAATGTTGCCTCAATGTTTGAAAACATAGGATCCTATATGGAAGTTGAGTGATGTAGACTCTGAATCCCTGGGCTGCCTCCCAGTAAGCGCTAAGTTTAACATTTTCAGCCAGACATAATGATGAGTGCAATGATGATATACTGCATGGCTCTTGGAGTGGTAATCTAAGGTGGATCACAATACTCAGGTGTCTCAAAAAGTTTCTCGTCAATTTTAGGGTCAAGCAGTTCTAGGAATGGTTTTAACCTTTGACCATTACCCTTTTGGATTTCTCCATCATTTTCTATCTCAATGGCCCCATGAGGATAGATTGTGTGTACTATATAAGGTTCAGTCTGTCTAGATCTAGGTTTTCCTGAAAATAGATGCAATCTAGAGTTATACGGTAAAACCTTTTGATCAGGTGTGAAGGATTTTCTTAAGATATGTCTATCAAGTACAGGCTTCATTCGGTCTTTGTACAATCGTGCAAAGTCATATGCATCTTTCCTCAATTCTTCCAACACATTGAGTTGGAGTTTTCTGTGGGTCCCAATAGAATCTAAGTTGAAATTGATCTTTGTGACAGCCCAATATGCCTTGTGCTCGAACTCTACTGGTAAGTGGTAGGCCTTACCATAGACCAAGTGGTAGGGTGACATTCCTATAGGGGTTTTATATGCTGTACGATAAGCCCATAAAGCGTCAGTAAGTCTCAGAGATCAGTCTTTCCTATTTGGATTAACAGTCTTTTCTAAAATCTGCTTTATTTCTCTATTGGATAACTCTACTTGACCACTGGTTTGAGGGTGGTATGGGGAAGCTATCCTATGGTTAACAACATATTTTTTCATTAAATTCTCAAACACCTTATTACAAAAGTGTTTTCCCCCATCACTTATGATGGCTCTTGAGTACTAAACTGTGTAAAAATATTTTGTTTTAAAATTTTTATCACAACCTTGTGGTTATTGGTCTTGCATGGTATAGCCTCCACCCACTTGGACACGTAGTCCACTCCCACTAAGATGTACATATTTTCAAAAGAATTGGGAAAGGGTTCCATAAAATCTATGCCCCAAACATCAAAAGGTTCTATAACAAGGATTGGGATTAAGGGCATCATATGTCTTCTTCTTAAACTTCCTAACCGTTGACACCTTACACATGCTTTGCAATAAGCATGTGCATCCTTAAATATGGTAGGCCAATAAAATCCACATTGCAAAATTTTTGTTGCAGTCTTTATAGAGCTAAAATGGCCCTTACATGAATGATCATGACAAAAGGAGATGATTTGATTATGTTCACTATTTGGTACGCATCTCCTAGTTACTTGGTCAGGATAGTACTTGAATAAGTATGGATCATCCCAAGTAAAATACCTAACCTTGATTAAATAGTCCAATGATTAGGCATTTGTCCTGTAATAAGACAATTAATAGTATCTCCATACCAAGGTAATTGGGAAACATGTAATAATTGTTCATCTAGGAATGACTCAGTTATAGGCCCTTAATTGCTAGGGTGCTCCACCACTAATCTGGATAAGTGATCTACTACTACATTTTCTAAACCTTTCTTGTCCCTAATTTCTAAGTCAAACTCTTCTAGCAGTAGTATCCAATGGATCAACCTAGGTTTTGCATCCCTTTTAGAAAGGAGGTACTTTAAGGCACATGATCTGAGTATACTATAACTTTAGACCCTAATAGGTAAGATCTAAACTTATCCAAAGCAAACAGTATAGCTAACAACTCTTTCTCTGTGGTTGAATAGTTGAGTTACTCGTCAGTTAGTGTTTTACTAGCGTAATATATCACATGGGGAAGTTTATCAATGTGTTGCCCCAAAACAGCTCCAATGGTATAGTCTGATGCATTACACATTATCTCGAATGGTGCATTCCAATTTGGTGGTCTAATAATAGGTGCAGAAGTCAACTCAGCTTTGAGTTACTCAAATGCTGTCTTACAGTCTTCATCGAAGTAAAAAGTGGCCTCCTTTGTAAGCAAATTACATAGGGGTTTGGCAATTTTGCTAAAATCTTTGATGAAGCATCTATAAAAGTTAGCATGTCCTAAAAAGGAGAAATTTCTTTCACCGTCCTTGGTGGAGGAAGGTTGGCTATTAAATCCACTTTTGCCTTATCAACTTCTATCCCATTGGGTGATATTATGTGGCCTAATTCTATCCCACTTCGTACTACAAAATGACACTTTTTCCAGTTTAAGACAAGATTCTTTTCCTAACACCTTGCAAGGATTAACTTCAAGTGGTGCAGGCACTCATCAAATGGTGACCCAAATACTGAGAAGTCATCCATAAGCACCTCTCGGAGTCTTTCTACCATGTCAAAGAAAATGCTCAACATACACCTTTGAAATATAGCTGGAGCATTACAAAGCCCAAAAATCGTACATCTATAGGCAAAGGTTCCAAAAGGGAAGGTGAAGGTGGTTTTCTCCTGATCCTCTTGTGCTATAGGAATCTGGTTGTAACTAGAATATCCATCTAGAAAACAATAATAACTATGTCCAACCAACCTCTTTAGCATTTGGTCAATGAAGGGTAGAGGAAAATGATCTTGCCTTGTGACCACGTTCAACTTTTGATAGTCAATACAAACTCTCCACCCAATGGTCATGCAGGTGGGGACTAACTCGCTATTCTCAATTTTTACTACCATGACCCTAGATTTCTTAGGTATAACCTGAACGGGGCTGACCCAAGTACTATTAGTGATAGGGTAAATGACCTCAATATCTAAGAGCTTTAGGACTTCATCTCTAACCACGTCCTTCATGTGGGGGTTCAGTTGTCTTTGGGTTTTCCTAGAAGGTTTTGCATGTTCTTCTAGATGTATCCTATGCATATATACAACTAGACTAATCCCTTTTATGTCTACTATTGTTCACCCTAGAACAGTTTTATGTTCCTTAAGAACATCTAAAAGCTTACCTTCCTATTCTTTATCTAAGTTTGATGCTATTATTACATGTAAGGTTTCATCTGGGCCTAGGTATGAATATTTCAAGTTATTAGGCAAGGGTTTTAGGTCCAAAGATGGTGGTTGCTCTATTGAGGGTATGGGGATAGATTTAGATAGTGGGAGTAGTTCCACATAAGGACCCCACTTGGAGGTATCAATGATTGGTGCAACATCTAAAAGATTGTTTACCTCTTCAATAGATTTGTCTATATCAGATTCTCCATTAAAGTACATTAGGCAAGCCTCTAGTGGGTCAGGGATGGTCAATGGTGAATGAACCTCATTAATTAGACTCTCTATCAAGTTGACATCATAGGGATCATCGAGGTCTAAATGTTATTGATTGGTATTAAGGACATTAAGCTTAACCTTCATGTCGCGAAATGACAGCTTCATTGCACCATTCCTATAGTTAATAATGGCATTGGGCATTGCCAAGAATGGACGCCCAAGGATGACTGGGATTTGACTATTGGGATGGGATACAGGTTGGGTGTTTAGTACAATGAAATGAATAGGGTAATAAAACTTATCCACCTATATCAAAACATCTTCAACCAAACCATGAGGTATCTTGACAGATTTATCAGCTAATTGCAGCAAGGTAGTGGTTGGTTCTAACTCACCAAGTTTTAGTTGCTTATAGATAGAGTATGGCAACAAGTTAACACTACCCCCTAAGTCAAGAAGTGCCCTATTTATGATATGATCTCCAATGACACAAGTAATTGTAGGACATCTTGGGTCTCTAAACTTTGGTGGGGTCTTGTGTTGAATCAAAGAGCTCACTTGCTCAGTGAGGAAGGCTTTCTTTTGCACATTAAGCTTTCACTTTGTTGTGCAGAGCTCTTTTAAGAATTTGGCATGGGCAGGGATGTCTTTAATTACATTAAGCAATGGTATATTGACTTGTACATGTTTAAATACCTCCATTAACTCATTGAAGTTTGATCCCTTCCTAACTTTATTCAGTAATTGGGGGAAAGGGGCTTTAGGCACATAGGGTGCCTCCACTATTGGTTCTATAGGATTTTTTTGTCTTTTCTCCTTTTTGTGTGTTTTAGTTAACTCTTTTTCCTCTACAGTTTATGTGTTTTAGTTGATTAATTTAGTCGTTGGATCCATGTTGCAGTAGTTAAATTAGTTATTTTGGGTTTTGTAATGATCCTAATTTTTAAATCCTATTTTAAAGGATTATAAATTAATTTCCATGAATATAAATAGGGGATTCTACATATTTAGGTTTCATTGAATTTATCTTTTAAAAGATGTCAAATTAGACCGTGATACCTTCATATTTGGATTTTACTCTGAAAAACAATTCCAGTGACACTAATTTTGCTAAAATTTGAGTTCGGATGAATAAACCATAATTTTCTCGCGGAGGGTATTTTTGTAAATTCATTAATGGGCCCCACTTGTAGGAACTTAGGCCCAACGCCTTTATGACCATTACCTTCATGATCGTTGACAGGATTCAAGGTGGTGTGATGATGGTGAAAACATCATCATCACCTGCTTTAGATTATAATAAGAAAAAGAAAAAAAAAGATTAAAGTGATTAAAAGGAGGGGCCGAATTTGATAATGGCACCCCCCCCTCAACCTAAGTGGGATGAAAATAGACTTTACGTCTATTTCCCAAGCCCTACACGATGAAACGAAGAGAAAAAAACAAAAAGAGAGAGAGAGAGAGAGACACTGAGAGAGAGAGAGAGAGAGAGAGAGAGAGAGAGAGAGAGAGAGAGAGAGAAGAAGAAGAAGAAGAAGAAGAAGAAGAAGAAGAAGAAGAAGAAGGAGAAGAGAAGAAGGAGAAGGAGAAGAGAGAAAGAGAGGAGAAGGGAAAATTCGACGCACCTGGAAACCCTTGGTCATGCCAGTAAGAGAGAGAGAGTGATTCGAGGGAGAAAATGTCGGGGAAGGAGAAAAAGAAAGGAAGAAGAAGGAATAAGGAGAGAGAGAGATGTGTGTAGGTGTGGAATGGAAACGAGGGTTTTCCTGGGTCGCCGGAGACGACGCCGGTCCAGATCTACAATCTGTCCAGTCAAGCTATTCAGCAGATTGAGCTGAACAAAACCCCCAAGGTTATTGGGGAATCCAAAGTGATTGCTACTGTCGATTGAGGAGGGGAACGTCTCATGGCAAAGATTGGAGATTTCACGACAGATCTGAGACAATCTAGCCCATCCAACAGTGGAAAACGTATGAAAACACATTTAGAAGGTAAGATCTACAAAACCCAACTCTTGATTTGTGGTTTTTGGCTAAATCCATATAGTTTTACTCAAAATTTAAGTTTAGGGATGATCTAGCTGTCCATTTTTTTATCTAAGCATTGGGATAGGCAATTAGGTGCCTAATGTTAGCCGGATCTAACTGAGATTGTCAATCTAGGCTGAAAACCGATTGGACAATCTCAGTCGTCCGATTTGTTACTGTTCACACAGTAACTTCTTGACGTCTGATTGATGATCAGACACCACGGATGAGTTCTGGAGCATTAAGTTAGTTAAGATATGCCATAAATTGAAGATTTAGATAAAAATTCATTGAATAAATCTGAACCATTTGATCGGACCATAAAGGAATAAATCTTGACAAAGGTCTGATTGATGATCAGACGCCAATGTTATGTGCCTTAACCTTTACTAAGTAAAGATACTCTGAAATTTCTAAAAGATCGTTGCATTAATCATTAGAAAGCTGGAGGATGGAATGAGGATAGTTGATTTCCATTACATAAATTGTTTAGTCAATGATTAGAACTTAGTAGGCTTCTAAGATTCTAGCTAATGAACTTTAATTCGTAATAGCCAATTCAATCACTTAAACAACATGGATTGTTAAGGAAAAATTATTAAATTAAGAACACTGGCTATATGATCATAGCCTTGAGTTTATAATTAACAACTAAAAACATAGGATTGGACCTTGAAATCCTTAGTCAATTTCCCATGATTTATTGGATTAAACCTTCGGATCTAGAATTGTCTACTAATGGGGTTATGTGAATAGTAAGTGCAAATCTAAAATTGCGGATCACTAATTGGTAAATGGATGATGGATCTAGGACTTACCTGATCATGAATTCCACTATGGAATAGATGGTCAGCAAAAAGTTAAGCAGTTTATGATGACCTAAACTGTCAGACTTTGATTAAAACAAAATTCTTATGTGCTTAATTGTATATGATTCAACATTGATAAGATCTCTGTAACATCAATAGAGGAGATTGACCTATAAGTTGAATTGAAGAAGGAACATAGCCAAACTGGGAATTTCGCCTAATAGGTAGGTGGTTTTAACATCTATTTGCCCTTGAGAGTTTAAATAAACAAATATTAGTTTATTATGTTTTCTAGCTGAGATTACGTAACTGTCATAAAACTTACACTTCATCATGATATCTTATTTTGTGCTTTTAAGAACACAATGCTTGCAAACGAGGCATGGGAACTATATGAATATATCTTCATAAGCCATGATGCATGCTTTTATATGAGAAACAAAAAAGATATTGCTTGTTATATGCTTTTGTGTGTTTTCGAAAGGAATTATTATAATTGAATCTGCATCAATCCCATGTTTTGAGGTGAGCTACATAAATGCATAATTTTGCATGAGGTATATGAGATATGTCTTAATATCATTTTTGAAAGAAATGATTTTACTTGAAATGCATCAATCCCATGTTTTGAGGCAACTGGTCCTGAGGAGAAGTTCTCCGAATGTAACAAAATCTTGAAGCCTAACAAGTCGGGTGAGGTCAGACCGCCAATTGAGGCAGAGTCTTAGGTGAGGGGTCAAAGAGGAATTTTGAGATGAGTTACAGAAAGCATGGTTTTGCATGATATATATGTTATATAATTTTAATATCATTTGTGATTGAGATATGTCTTTGTTCAGGTTAATGAGCCTGGTAGTCACTATGCTAAGAGGTTTTACAGGTTGACCTCTCGGCCTCTAACCACCAAAGGTGGTAGGTATCCATGCCCAAAGTGGCATCATTTTTCTCGACTGTTGTGGTAGGAACAACCATTGGAGGTGGTCATGGCACCCTTTCGAGACGTATCCGTAGTCGCCATGGAGGCTGTGGTGGCTATTCTCCAGATATTAAGGAGACACGATTTAGTGATCTGATCATGAGCATAGTGTGCCATAGGATTTCTGTTTTGTGACCCATGTAAATGGGCTTGATGGTGGTCTTTAGATGAGTACTCATGACCAAACGGTTGATGTGTTCGCTAGGGTGCTTATGTGCGCATAATGATGTTGTCAGTTAAGGATTGTTGATGTTCGTGGTTTAATTGTTGACTACTTTTATACTTTGAGGCTCTTATGGTATTGGAATTATCAAGTTATATGCATATCTTTCACATAGTTCTCAAGTTATGCTTACTTGTGATTTTTCGATATGTTTATATTGCAATTTACTTGAGCTTACTATGATGATTAAATCATTTGAAAAAATATGTATTTAAAGTGGTGTATGTTTTATATTGACACTATTTGTAATATTTTAGCATGAAATCGTGAACTGAGATTGGCATGCAGCTTAAATCATGTATTTTATCCCTAATTGATTGTTCTATTCTTTAGAAATTGCATGAAAAAGGATTCGATATGCTATGTAGAATTGCATGAAAAACTTGAAAAAATAGATGTGAAACTGCCTACATAAGCGCAAGCTTGTTGAGACATTGTAAATTGTTTACAATGTCTCAGGTTGAAGAAATAGAATTGGGGAAATGAAGCTGAAGACTGTGTTAGAGAGTTCAAGATGGCAAATCAGGTATAACAACTAGGTTTGCATTCTGGTTAATTTAATTCGTAGACTTAAGTAATACTTTGATCTAATGTGATTTTACTTTATGGATATGTAGACATGTAACTTGAAGTCGTGGTTGTGCGGCTGTGACTGGATTGATCCTGGCAGGTATATCTTAAGTCATGTATGTTTCCTTGGTTTTCATTTAGTGTGACTTTCAAAATAATTAGTTAGGTTTGTAAATATGATGGGATGGAGACATAGTCTCCCTTATTCTTGTTTTATAAAAATTATGTTTATCAGGTACTTCGCAATGACATGTGTTAAATGTCTAATATCCAAAAAATAGAGGAAACTCTACAAGATTTTTGGTAGAAATGTAGTGCTCATTTCACCGATAATCCTTTTTGAGAAAAGAAAAATAATACTTGGGGTTTTTAAAGGGGTCTTTTCATGAAAAATATTTTCTGCTGTTTGTTTTCTAAATATTTAGGGCCCGAAATTTTAAAAGAATTGCAAAAATGTATTATAAAAACTCAGGTTGTTATAGGTTTAGAAAGTTTCCTTTTTGAATTTTAGAGAGTTCTATTTTTAGTAAGTTTTAGTTTAGGAAAGTTTTAAATTGGGAAAGTATTTTTAGGTAGTTTTCTTAAGTTTAGTTTCCTGATTTAAAATTTTCTAATTATTTATAGTTTCTTTGTTTGCTACTGTAAATTAGTTAAGTTTTCAATTCCAATTTCTTAGTTGAAGTTTTAGTAAGTTTCCCTTACTTTTAATTCTAGATTAGAAAAATTTCCCATTTAGCATATTTCTTGATGTTTGCTTAGTTTCCATTTCTTGTTTATACTTAGTTTCCAAGTTGATGTTTTAATTTCCATTCTTAGTTTAGGACAAAAATGACCTAAAAAATTCATTCCTATCTTCGTTAATTATTTCAACTCCAGCTAGTAAAGGAATGCGTACCATTGGAGAGACTTTAGCCACATCTTAACCCATGCCATGGTTGAAGAATGAAGCGATAAAAAAAGTCCTCTTAAACTAGAAAAAATGTCTTGAGTTTTGGCTAGGTTAGATAGTTTAAAGTAAGGACCACTAGAATCACAATAGTTCATTGCTTGTGGGATCGATCTCATTAGCATGCTATATTGCAAATGACTTGTGTGCTTGCGAGTTTTAATTAAAACAATAACAAGTTTTTGGGGCCCTTGTCAGGGAGTTGTAACAATTTGTGTAGTGTTTCATGCTTTAGATTATTTTTCTCTAGTCTAGGTTTAGGGTGCATTCGATTATGATTTTTTCATAAATTTTGCATAAATTTTGTATTTGTTTGTATTTTCCTCATATTGATCATTTTTCTTTGATTTTTGTGCTAGGGGAATTGGCAAAGGAGCAGTAGTGATGTTTTGGGCCATGACTTCATCATCTTATATTAGGTTTTATTGCTTTCCTAGATTAGGATTGAGTGAAACTTGTAGTGAGGCTTATTGTAAATTGTAATTTCTTTATTATTTAATTTTAAATGGGTTATAATAATAGAGGGCAAGTGTAGGGTATGGTGGCCCACACATGATCATCATAGGACCTCTCACTATCAGTATCTCTCACTCAATTCTTAATTTTTAGGAATAATTTGCATTTGGATGTTAGTATAATTCATATAGATTAGGATCATTCATTGACAATCATTGCATCTTTACTTAGGATTGCTGTATTAGAACACCTAACTAACCTTGATTGGATAGCATATGGGTTGCATTAGTTTTCTTGTGTATTGCATTTCATATTTACAGCTTTATGGTGGAATGGAAATAATGATATTAAATGCCCCACAGGAATCCTTATAAGATAAGGGTTGGATTTCATCACCAATTCCTTGGCCCGCTTAGGAATCAATCAATGTCCTTGTATTCCATGATCCCAACCCCTGAACATTAATTTAAAATTAAGTAGAAAGAGATAGGGTATCTAGCTCATTGGACCCTTTTAGAAGAATGCAATCTATTGTCACTTCAGTGGCTTCTGAGCATTATGGTTATAGTGGGTATCTTAAAACCCAAGTGATTTTCCCATGCCTTTCATTGACGTTAGTTGAGGTCTAAACACCTCCTAACATGAGGATTGTACTAACCACTTTTGAGCAGAACTTAACTGGTAAGCAGTAGTCAAATCTAGATAGAATGAGGAGCTATTTAGATCTAAGTCTAAGAAGTTACCACCTATGTACTAAACAAATATAATCAAGTCACTAGTCGATTAGTGCTTATTAGGATTTGATTGCACATCACGTAGAGTAGAGCAATCATTTAGATTAGGGCACTTAGTTTAGGATAGTTTATGCAAGGGTGTCGATCTTAGAACCTAGAACTAGCACCTTTCAGCCTCGAGATTCTACGCAACCTAAGGCAAGGGAAAAGAAGCCAAGTTCCTATTCCCATGGCTGAATCACCAGCAAAAGTTGAAAGCAAGGCAATTAGAGATTTCTATGCCCCTCTACAACTCAACATCCCATCCTACATAGCTTTACCTCCTACAAATGCTTACCACTTTTGAGTTAAAATTGGGAGTCATTCAATTACGCCCCACCTTTTATGGTTGAGACTGAGAAGACCCCTTCCTACATATCAAGGAATTTCTTGATATTTGTGCCACATTTAGGTTTCAAAAATTTTGGATGATTCTATTAGGCTTAGACTATTCCCTTCCACACTCAAGGATAAAGCCAAATCATGGCTTAATTCCTTGGAGGTAGGTTCCATAAATACATGGGATCAATGGTTTAAGATGTTTTTGAACAAATTCTTCCCCGTGTACAAAACTAATGCCCTTCGTCTTGAAATGTCAATTTCTAATGAAGGGATGATGAGCAATATTATGAGTGTTGGGAATGATGGAATGAACAACTGCAGAAATGTCCTCATCACGGATTTGAGAAATGACAGTAAGTTCAATACTTCTATGAGGCATTAATGCCTCAAAACAAACTAATGATAGATGCAATGGGTGGAGGAGCCCTCATGCTAAAAGATGAGACAGAAGATTGGGAGTTCTTTTAGACATTGGCTGATAATTCCTAGCAATGAGATTATTCAAATAAGAGAGAGAGAGAGAGAACTATCCAGCCTCCAAAGAAAGGGGTCATATATGAGATAGGAATGCATATTGATCTATCTTATAAGCTTGACTTTGTAGTTGAATAATTAAACAAACTAGTGCCTTTAAGTGGAAGAATGGACAAGCTTGAAACCATGTATCTTCCATGACTTCTACTTTATCCAATAAACCTCCAAAAGTGGTATGTACTACTTTTTCTAGTCCAACTCATCTAACTTCAGCCTGTCTATCCAATAAAGTATAACCTTAATATCTTATAGACCATGCGAATGCATATTGCTAGCCTAGCAATGATTACTATCCTAAGACAAATTATAATTGATGGGAAAGGCATCATGAACAACCATGGTCTCAGGATTACCAATATCAAGAAGAACCACAATGGTTTCACCTTGGTCAACACTACCATGATTATCAATAATATTAGAGTTAACCATCATGAGTTCAACCAACTCAGCCCTTTTTTAGTACGCCAATACCACAACAATACCAACCCTATGAGTTGTCTCCTCTACAACATGAAGAACAACTATGAGAAGAGAATATGCAACAATTTTATGAGAAAATGGAACAAACCATGGCTACCTTTGAAAAGCGAAATGAGGAAATGAGATGAAAATGAGAGGAATAAGAGGACAAAATGAGACCAATAAGAGAATATATTGATAGAAACATTGCTGAAATTATAAAAAGGACTAAGAAAATGAAACAAATTGGGGATAATGAAGAGACATTTATTACTAATAATAGGATGAAAATTTCTTATGAGCCACAAAGTCCTCAACCATATTTAGAAACCTCCAACTCATATCTTCTTGAGCCATGTTTTGCTCCTTGTTATGATTATGATGAAGAGACTCCCATTGATGAAGAAAGTGAAGTCATAGAAACATCCAACCCATATCCTCTTGAATCATGTCCTACTAATTTTTATGAATATGATGAAGACATATCCATTGACAAGGTGAATGGGTTGTTGGATATTGTGCCTTTAATGGATACTTCTCAATGACAAGCTAGTGTAGATCACCCTATAGATCCTAAAATTTCGAGGTGGAGGCAATATGTAGACTATCACGAGGTTCTGGAGTGGCATGAGAAATCTTTCCATTTTGTTCTTAAGATTTGGGTTAGGAAAATTAGTTTCACTGGTTAGGTCTAGGTTTAGATGGTTAGATAAGTTATAGTCTATGTCTGGCTGAAGACGTTAAACTTATCGCTTATTGGTAGGCAACCTAGGAAATTTTTTCAAAAGTCTCATTAGATTGAATTACCCATTCATCAATTAGGTGTCCTATATTTGAAAATTTTTGAAAAAAATTGATATGTCCTTTATATAGACAAGAAATTAAAATTTTTGAATCCAGCTAACTTTTGAACTTTAGCTTATTAATAGAGTTGTATTCAAATAGTTCACTATTTTATTCTTTTTTTGAAATATCTCATGAAAAATTAAACTCAAAATATTAATTGTACAATATAGCTATATATAGTTTAAGTTGAAGAGGAAAATATAACATGGAGATCCTACACAAGGTTTGGGGAGACTTATAACCCAAGTGAGTTTTAAGCCATTCTTCCTTTTTTGAGAGTTATAAATAAATTCAAAATTTTCTTCAACTGACATTATTTTTTAGTTGGTCGCACTATTATTCATCTTGGTCAACTATTGAGAAATCACAAAAGACTATATCATATATCTCTTAAGTTTATGATCATTCTTAAGTCATTTGAAATCTAAGAAATGATAGGGGCCATCCTTGGTAAAACCCAGAGCCTTTAGTCTTCCCCACATTATTTTTTGCTAGCTAGACCATTGAGCCTTTCAAATATCAACCTTTCATTTTCAGCCAAAAAACCTTTACCTATATTAAACCCATAATATATATCCATTACACATTTACTTTGAAAATATGTAGAGAGGATTGAAGAACATATTGAGAAAAAGTATGAACAATATAATTCAAGAGATGAACATCAAATAGAGTGAAAAAGGAGAAAAATTCAAAGAGGCTATATATAAAGTCAATTAAAAAGTAAAATAAAAGAAAAGATAGCCAATGAAAAAGAAGAATGTTCACTATTGTAAGAGAAAATGAAAAAGTTGTGAATAAATTTATAGAAGACCTTTATATATTTTCCAAACAACCTTTGTTTACCTTTATATCCATTCTTTTGACAACCCTCATCTAAGCCTACGTATAGTCCTAACTTGAAGTTAGGAGCAGTCTAGCTTGGAAATGGTTATGAAGGAATAGGGACTTTGGTAGAGTGTAACATTCTTAATAGTTGATATCCTTTCATGAGACCATTATCATTCTTTCTGAGTTATCGTTCTTCTGGATGAAATATGTGAGACTTTTGGATTTATTGAACCACATTCTACTCACAAATTAATGAGAGATGTACACCCTTGTGAGTGGCTTCTTTTTGGGTGTCAAGTATATCCTGTGAGAATTGAAGTCAAAGTATACATTTGGATGGTAATTTATGTTATATTTGACTTGGAGACTATAATTTTATCAACTATAGAACACACTCATCTTTTGAGGTTTAATGAAATAATGAGATATCTTTAGCAAAAGGGTAGGATTTTGGACTTTTTTGTTTGTCTCTATTAGCAAGCTAAAGTTAGGAATTAAGATGAGATGCATAAAAGAAACTTTTCACAGATCAATAAACGACTTTCACAAAATTTTTGAAAATTTGTGAGTATATTCTTTGCAAATCCTCACTAGACCTAACTCATGCACTAGGGGTAATCTAGGGATTTAAGGGCTTGTTGCATGTGCAAAATGCAATCGTGAATACCTACGAAAGTGGCACCTTGTATTAGTTATTGAAAAATAATTTTTTTTGCATGTTTTGTTTGGGACTAGCAAAATGCTAGTTGGGGGTATGATAAGTATTCAATTTTTCATAAAAACCACCCAATTAGATACCTGTGTTATAATTTATAGTGTTAAATTAGGATTTTTAGACCAAATTCATAACACATGCATTTTTTACCTAATAACCCAAAAGCTTGATATTTTGTAGCCCCAAATGCTAGTCCAAGGTAGGTATGTGATTAGTCATGTTTTTCTATGATTTAATTAGGAATTTTCAATTTTTGTAGGAAGAAATATGGTGATCCGATGGCTGAGATCGATCGAGATGAACATTGAAGATCATGATCAAAAGATCAAGTCAAAGCCTCAAAATCATCACTTCAAGGCAAGATCATCTTGTGGACCAATAATTGATGTGATTAAAGGATCTAAAGATGGCAAAAGTGGGCCCATGAAGTAAGCCATGCATTACCACCACCTTTGCATGGAAGCCACTCAAGCCACCTTAGCTATGAAAGAAGGTCAAAATCTAAGGAATTCAAGCTAAATCATACAAGCCACTTAAGCCATGGGTTGAAGCTAAGAAAACAAACCAAGGAAGTTTCCTAAGTCAGCCATAAAGCCTAGCCAATGGAGCCTTCAAAGTTAGCCATCTAAGCCATCAGGCTTAGCTAAATGGAAGGCTAGGATTGGAGGAGATTTAAGAGAGTTATCTATGAGTTATTTTGAAGCTAATTAAGGAAAAATATATTATGATAAGTTGGCATATGGACCAATAGGATGAGAGCCTTCAAATTTTGATGTTTTTACCACCATTTTCCACCTTTTTATTACTTTCCACCTCATCACCTAAAACCACCACGAGTTTGACTTTCTATTCAGGAGTCCTACCATTCCATAGGTCTTCCACCTCCCTAAACTCTTTTCCTAACTATCCAACCAATTCCTACTTCCTAGAAAACTACTTAGCCAATCAAATTTTTCCATGTCACCCCACTTTCCTTCTAAAAAAAAGACACCTATATCCTTTTCAAAATTAGAAACCAGCCAGCCCATGCTTCTTATCTCTCTCTTATGTCTTATTTATGACATTATCTTGCTAACTTATCTTTCACCTAACCTTCCTCATTTAATATCCTAACCCTACAGCCACTTTCCTTATATTTTCACCCCATCCTAAATTGGGAAATCACTCATTTATATATAGCCCCATGTTCCATACGAATTTTCTAAGTAGAGGTTGTAACACAACCATGAATTCTTGATTTTCTTTGGTGCTTGAGTTATTGCTGGACTCTAGAACATTGTTGGTGCTTTTTTCATTTGGTCTTCTTGTTATTCGCTTGCTTATTTGCTCTCCAATTCATATTAGTAACTTAGTTGTTTTACTTTAGTTCCATTGCTTTAAGATTTCATTGTTTTGCTCCTCAGAATACATGCAACTTTCCAGCCCTTAACCACTTTCTTCTCCACTTCATTCCATCAGTTTTGCTTTATTAGTCAGTCAATATTCAAGTTAGTTATTCTCTTGTAGTGACAACCACGAGAAGAGACAGCTTCAATCCTTGATTTCTCCTCTCAAAATTCATGATTTTTCCCTTAGTTTTAGGTGCTTTTCCCTTAGCCAATTCAGCCACTTAGCCTTTGTTTCTTTTAAATTCCTTTCTAATCTTTCTTTGCATATCATTATAATTTCTATTTTAAAAAATATATTGGAATTTTGTTGTTGTTTACATATGATTTCCTACTTTGGAAAAGTGCACAAATTCTAGAAATTTTAGATAGTTTTATGTGCATAATGTTGATGTGATTTGGATAACATTCAATAAAGTTCTTTGGGAATTCTTGTTATGGATTCTTTATTTGATCAAAGTACTTAAGATCTTGGTTGTTTCCTTGCATAAAATTTTTGGTTTTAGTAGCTTTCTAATGGAAGATTTATTGACTATTTTTAAGTACCAAAATATGAAAATTGGTTTTTCCTCAACTATGTGCTTTAATTCCATCCATGAAAACATCTTATTTTCCTAAATCCTTAGATTCCCATTTTGATTTTTGTGTTTTTCATTATATCCCATAGTTATTTTGCATGCAACTCACTATAGGCACATTAAATTTCACCACCTTTAGGGCTTTAGAATCATGCTCACAGTCCAAAAACCATATGCATGGTTCTAAGTCCCATTCTCCTTTTAACTTTGGTTAATTTAGTTGTTGGATCTTGTGTTATAGTAGTTAAATTAGTTATTGTAGGTTTGGAAAGATTTCTTTTTGAATTTTAGAGAGTTCTATTTTTGGTAGGTTTTAGTTTAGGAAAGTTCTAAATTAGGAAGTCTTTCTATGTAGTTTCCTGATTTGAATCTTTCTAATTCTTTGCAGTTTCTAATTCTTTGCAGTTTCTTTATTTGTCACTATTAATTAGTTATTTTTCCAATTCCAATTGCTTAGTTGAAGTCTTAGTAAGTTTCCCTTACCTTTAATTCTAGATTAGGAAGGTTTTCCATTTAGCATGTTTCTTGATTTTGCTTAGTTTCCATTTCTTATTTTTACTTAGTTTCTAAGTTGATGTTTTAATTTCCATTCTTAGTTTAGAACAAAAATCACTTGAATTTTGGCTAGGTTAGATAGTTTAAAGTAGGAACTACTAGCATCATAATAGTTCACTCCTCGTGGGATCGACCACACTAGTGTGTTATATTGCATATGATTCGTGTGATTACCAGTTTTAATTAAAACAACAATAGTGTCATTTGAACCTTTTAATGACTAAAAACTAGGGACGTCATAAGTAGTCATAAGAAACTACTTTATGACCTTGGTATTTGAGATGCTTAGGTATTTCTAAGCATTTCATTGGGAAACTACCTTGTTAAGGCAAGAGTTGCCCCATATGTCCAAGAAACAACTTTGCTAAGGTAGGAGATGCTCTTGGTTTTTGGAAACTACTTTGTTCTGGCAAGAGATGCCCTAATGAATATTTGAAAACTACTTAAGATGGATGAGGAAGCCCCTATATTTGAAAACCTACATTGATAAAGTAGATGTCCGAAATATAGGGAAACTACTTTGTTAAATGTTCGGGGTGTTTGGAAAACTACTTCATTAAGGCAAGAGATACCTCAAAGAAAGGACCAACCTTGTTTGACATTTTGTACATGATTTAAGATTGAAGATGATTAATGGCCATTTGTGGAACCTTCACAACCCGAATATTTGAGAAGTTTAGATATACATTAAGAAACTACTGTGGAGACTGAGCATTCAAGATGATCGAGTATCCAATGGAAAACTACGTTGCAGGAGCAAGAGATATCCCAAATATTTAGGAAACTAATTTTCTACAAAAGAAGATACACTGGATGCTTAAGAAACTACTTCATTAAGAAAGGAATTGCCCTAGTGGATACCTAAAAATCTCTTTAGTAGGATGACTTTCACGCTTAAAAAACTACTTCATTGAGGTAGGAGATGCCTCGTGTATTCAGGGAGCTACTTTGGCGAGGTAAGAGATGCCTCAGATATTCAAGAAACTACTTTACTAAGCAGGAGATGCCTTAAATGTTTAGGAAACTACTTCACTAAGGCATGAAATTCCCTAGATGTTTGAGAAACTACTTTGCTGATATAGAAGATGCCCTAGATGCTGGAGAAACTACTTTGCTAGGATCAGAGATGTATTAGATATCTAAGAAACTATTCTAAGCAAGAGATGCCTCAAAGGAGAAAGAACACCCACCTGGACCCCTAAATGCTTGAAAGTAAGAGAAACTTGAGTGAATACATGAAAACTACTTAGGTTGAGCAGGTCCTCTCTCACTTTTGAGGAGCTATGTCATCATCATCATCATCATCAAGACCTTATCCCAATTAGGGGTCGGCCACATGAATCTTATTCCTCCATTCCACTCTATTAAATACCATGGTTTCATTCAGTCCCAAAGTTTTTAAATCTTTCCTCACCACTTCTATCCACATTCTTTTGAGCCTTCCCCTTGCCCTTTTAGAACCTTCTACTTGTATTGCCTTACTCCTTCTAACTGGTGCCAATGTTGGTCTCCTTTGGACATGTCCAAACCATTTACGTCTAATCTTCCTCATCTAATTACCTATTGGTGCTACCCCTAAATTTCCTCTAATATTTTCATTTCTAATTTTGTCCTTTCTTGTCTTACCACTCATCCATCTCAACATCCTCATTTCTGCGATGCTCATCCAATGAGTATCATGTTCCTTAACTGGTCAACACTCTGATCTATAGAGCATGGCCGGCCTTATAGCCATCCTACAGAATTTTCCTTTTAGTTTGAGTGGCACCCGCTGATCACATAAAACTCCAGATGCACATCTCCATTTGTTCCAACTTGCTTGGATTCTCTGGGTAATCTCCCTCTCAATCTCTCCACTCTCATGGATTAATGATCCTAAGTACCGAAAGAGGTCTTTCATGGGGACCTCTTGGTTATCAATCTTGACTGGTGTTCCACTCTTACTCTCCTTGCTAAAATTACATTCCATATATTCTGTCTTAGTTCAGCTAATTTTAAATCCTTCAAATTCTAATGCTTCTCTCCATAACTCTAGCTTTATGTTTACACCCTCCCTTGTCTCATCAAGTAAGACTATATCATCTGCAAATAGCATGCGCCAAGGGATTTCCTTGTGCAAATGTTTTTTTAACTCATCCATAACTAATGTGAAGAGGTATGGACTCAATGCAGATCCTTGGTGCAATCCTACAATGACAGAAAAATCACTAGTCACGCCATTAGTGGTCTTAACATTTGTTACCGCTCCCTCATACATATCTTTAATTATGTCTATATACCCCTGACAAACCCCCTTACCACCCAACACCCTCTATATTAACTCTCTAGGGACTCTATCATAAGCTTTCTCTAAATTGATAAAGACCATATGTAGGTCTTTTCTCCTCTCCCTATATTTCTCTACTAATTGTATTAGCAAGAAAATAGCTTCCATGGTAGACCTCCTAGGCATGAAACCAAACTGATTCTCCAATGTACTTGTTTCATGTTGTAGCCTCTTCTCAATCACTCTTTCAAAAAGTTTCATGGTGTGGCTCATAAGTTTGATCCCTCGATAATTAGTGCAGCTCTAAGTGTCACCTTTATTCTTATAGATTGGTACAATAGAGCTTTTCCTCCACTCATCAGGCATTTTCTTTAATTTTATAATCTTGTTAAACAACTTGGCCAACCAAACTACTCCAATATCTCCCATATGCTTCCAAACCTCTATTGGTACACCATCAGGCCCCATGGCCTTTCCTAATTTCAACTTTTTCAAGGCCTCTTTTACTTCAGGTATTCTAATCCTATGTTCATATCTATAATATCCAATATTATTTAGATTTATATTATTTTCAATCCCCATATTCTCAGAGCCATTATCATTTAATAATTTTTGAAAGTATGTTTCCCACCTTTGTTTTATCTCATCTTCCTTGACTAATACCCTTTGATCATCACTTTTAACACACCTAACATGATCTAAGTCCTTACCCTTTTGTTCTCTTACTTTTGCAAGTTTAAACACATCTTTATCACCTTCTCTTGTTCCTAATTTATTATAGAGCTCATCATATGCTTTAAGTTTAGCCTCACTTACTATTCTCTTAGCAGCATTTTTATATTGTTCATAGTTTTCATTATTTCTAATCTTCTGCCAAGCTTTAAAACACATCCGTTTTTCTTTAATAACTTTTTTGCACTGTTTCACTCCACCACCATGTTTCCTTTACTAATAGCCTTTTACCTTTGGATACTCCTGAGACAACTTTTGCCACTTTCTTAATAGACTGAGCCATATTAGTCCACATGGTATTTACTTTTGTTTCATAGTTCCAATTTTCTTCTACCATCAACTTATTTTTGAATGAGGTTATTTTCTCTCCTTTTAAGTTCCACCACTTAGTTTTTGGATGTGTATTACGTTCAGTTCTTTTACTCCATTTTTTAATATGGATATCCATAACCATTAACCTATGTTGTGAGGTTAAACTCTCACCAAGTGTCACCTTACAATCCTTGCATATAGATCGCTCATTATTCCTAAGTACAAAAAAGTCTATTTGGCTTTTATGAAGTCCACTTTTAAAGGTTATTAAGTGTTCATCCCTCTTGTTAAAGAGTGTATTTGCAATGGACAGGTTATATGACAAAGCAAAATCAAGGATATTCTCCCCCATCTCATTTCGTTCACCTATACCATACCCTCCGTGTATTCTATCATATCCTTCCTTATCTTTTCCTGCATGGCCATTTAAGTCTGCTCCTATAAATATCACCTCAGTGTTGGAAATTTCTTGTATGACTCCCTCCATATCTTCCCAAAATTGTCTCTTGATTGTGAAAAGTCTATTCATTATTATGATTGAAATGTTATGATATGAATTGGTATTCTATGTTACATAATTGTTTGGAGAAATGAAAGAGTCAATTGTCGGAATATATGTTGAGGTGATAGAAAATTATGTCAGCAAAGGCTATGATGATATAATTAAATTAAGATTCATTGTAGTGATTAGATTTTTTATTTGTAGTTGGGATTGTAAATTTTCATATTTCTAAATCAATGCAAATTAGAGTGATTTTGAAGGAAGCTTGTGGATGGTGTGAAAGCCTTCCATTATTTATGATTGCAATGGTGATGAATGTGGAGTTAAACATTTATCTATTGAGGATGTTGTAATGTATTTTCATTATACTGTCAAAGGATATGATATTGTGATTGAAGTTGTAGAGATGGGTAAGAAAATTTTGTTGTATTAAAGTTCGTAAATTAGAATGATATGGTGGATGAATGAGTAATTTTATTTTGTGAATGATGGAATGGTTGAGACAGAGTCTCATAGATGAATTATTGTGATTAAATTGTTTATTAGGGTATCACAATCGCATGCGTTAAATGCGTAAGTCCGAAAAATAGAGGAGACTCTATTGAAATTTTGTTAGAAATATGATACTTGAAATTTAGAAGCTAGGCATTTTTATAAGGTTAGAATTGGTTAAATACATGCAAATAGGATCATGATTGAGTGAGAAGTGTATATTAACTATCTGAAGTTAGTATAAAGAGTTATATGGATTAGAAAATAGAAAGGCTAAGTTGGGGATAATGATTATGTGTTTCAGGAATCATTACAACAAAGGATTTTGGAAGTTGAAACAAAAGAAGAAATTAGTCAGAAATTTATTGTTTTGATGGATTATCAAGTGTTATCAGAGTACGCAGCGAAAGTGATTCTGTTGCTTATTGCAGTTAGAAAAGCTGCTCTATTAAGTGAGAAAATATCTAGTTTAAGTTGAAAATCATTCATGTTTTGAGGATTGGTGTTTTATTGAAATAATTACATGACTTTAAATTTACAATGAGATGAGAATATTACTAGAGTTTTTGGAAAGATATCATGAAGAGAATTTCTAAGATGAAATTCTCTAAGGAGGGAAGAATGTAATGACCCTAAAAAAAAAAAAAATTTCGAAGATGAAATTTCTCTAAGGAGGGAAGATTGTAACAACCCCAAAATTTTATTATTCCATGATCAGGTTATGAGTTTTCAAGGAGTATATCTTTTTATAGAAGTATAATTTGGAACTAAACTAAAACCATTAGATAGTGCTCAAAAAACATAATCCAACAAGTCAAAGAACACTGAAAACAGAGCCCGTATGAAGAAGTTATGGGCCTTTGAAGTCAAATGCAATATGGTAATTTAAAAAAAAAAGAAAAAAAAAGCACACAACTTAATGGGAGGGGGCCAAATTGATATTGGCACCCCCCCTCATGTTGCAAACCCGACAAAATATCGGGTTTGCTCTCTCTCTCTCTCTCTCTCTCTCTCTCTCTCTCTCTCTCTCTCTCTCTCTCTCTCTCTCTCTCTCTCTCTCTCTCTCTCTCTCCAGTGCAAAACTTAGGGCTTTTGCCCTGCTCAGATCTTCCATTGGCATGGTGAGCTTCCCCTTACTCAGATCTTCCACCGGCGATCTTCTTTGCACCCCCACTTAAGAAAGGAAAATCGTGGAACACACCTAAGTCTATTCCCAAAACTCGATGAGCAAAGAAAGAAGGAAAAGAAGAAGAAGAAGAGTAGGAAGATCAGTGAGCAGGGAAAAACCCAGTCACGTAGGATCCGAAGAGCTGGGCAAGGGTTTTTGTATCACCGAAAAAGATGGAGTTCTCCGGCAACAATGATAGCAAATAGTGTTATTTTCAAATGATTCAAGTATAGGTATGCATTTTTCTAGTTTTTGATGATTGATTTCATTCTTTGCCATGGGCAGCTCAAATCTTGCTATTACATTCTTAAAAATGGGCATTGATCAATTAGTATATGTGCTAGTTTTTTATTGTGGGTTTTTATGTGTTTTTCTTTTGGGAAAGTAGTGTCAAAATCTCGATTTCAGATCTGGCCAACCACTAATAGCACCTAGAAAACCCCTTCTTCCCCTTTCTTACACTGATGATTTTTCCTCTAGTCGGCCACATGAAAACCCCCCACCATTCTTCCTTATTGCTGGTCATCTCATTTCCAGTCCCAGGAGGCGTTAGTGTCAAGGGCCACTGGCCATCACCAAAAACCCCTACCTTATGTCTCATCTTCTCTCCCTCTCGGTCCCCTATTGTTTTTCTCTAACAAATGCAACCTGACACGTAAGTTGTGCTAGTCGTACACCCCCTTGCTCTTCTCCCTCTGGCTTGCTACTTGAGAAGGCCACCAGCAAGCAAGGTGCACCCTGATGCCATTATACACCAATTACCTTTGTCTGGCTTCTAATCCATGCAAATCTACACAAATCCAATTGTTGAACACAATCAGAGCCATCAATTGGTGGATTGACAACAAAACCTACAAAATAGGCAATCAATTAAATGGAGCTTGAGGTACACATGTGAGCCAAGGATGAGCACCAGTTGAGATTGAAGCATGTAGAGTAGATCGTGGAAAAGAGGACAATTAAAGCTAGTGGAATCCAATGAACGCGTCACACAAGGTAGGCGAAAATTTAAGATAGCATGTCTAAATCATAAGATGCATGTTATAAACATGATCTTATTTTTGCTTATAGATGTTATGAAATTCAAATGGTGTGATTTATATTCTACATGCTTTAAATTGTAATGATGAAAATAATGTAATTAAACAAATTGCATGTTATAATTGATGCTTATGATTTGTATATCATGCATGTGAATTGTGAAATTATGTTATGGTACATGGGTACCATGTTAATATTGATGATGTATGAGTCTAGGTTTATAGGATACATCCTTGGTGGGTTATCCCTAAATAAGTGAGGATGTTATTCTTGTTATGAAATATATTAACAGGCTAATTGTCTACTATTATGATTATTTTACATCCGGGCATGGAGGCCTAAGAGTTTTATTTTAGACAGGCGTAGGCCTGGGGATGCTATGCTAGGAGAGTTATGAGGGTTTGGCAACCTGCTCTTTGAAATTTATTATGTTATGGATACCATGCACTATGTGATGCAAAATGTCAGGTGGGGCAATCATGGGAAGGCTGCCACTGTGACAGCCATGGTCCTCCCCATGTAGACATGGATATTATGATTTCCACTGATGATGGTATAGGCACTAGGGTGCATGTCCTTGAGGGTTGCCAAAAGACACTGGTTAGGCAATTGTGAGGGCCAAGTAGTTGTGAGGGACCCAAAGACGACAATATTTTATACGTCGTGCATTCTGCCCTACGGGGCGTGTATATGATGGCATTATGAGATGCCTTATATGATATGGCATGATGATATGCCTTATATTGTTTTCCTAGCAATGGCTAGAGGATTGTGGACCCAGTATAGTGAGGGGCATGAGGATTATGTTAATATACTCGCAGAGGCTGGATAATTATGAACCCCACATGATGAGGGGTATGATTCTGAAACGTGGTATGGTCTGAGAATACAAATTAGATGATGTTGATTATATTCATAATTTTGTATGTCCTTTAACAATTTCCATGTATGTGTATTATTGCTACATGAATATGATTGAAAGGGTAGTTTCATATATGTTTTCATATGGGTAAATGAATGGGTAAATTTGTTATGTAGAGTATGGTTCATAGAATTGAAGTATTTTATTTTGATGATAAATAATAAGTAAAGATACCTAATTTATCAATGAAATTATTGATAATTACGAAAACATGTAGATATGTGGCTTACAATGGATTATTGGATATGAAACATATTGTAAATTCAATTTAACATAATTGCTATGGAAATGATATTCTAATCACTATGGAATAATTAAATCTGATTTAGCATGCTTCTTAAACTCCCCTACCAAGCATAGCTTACTGAGATATTGTAAATTTTTTATGTTTATAATATCTCAGATATAGAAAAACTGGAGAAGATGTACACAACAAGAGGAATTCAGCAACCATACTTCTATGCTCAGGTATACATTTTATTTATAGCTTTTGTATTGTGTAGTTAGTCATTTGAATTGTGATATTGAACATTTAATATAATGTTATAGGAGCTATACAAGTGAACCATTGGATGGGTCCTGTTTTTAAAAGATGAATTTCTATCTTCCAGAAAACTATATATATTTGTATAGTGTCAGCAAAAAGGTGACATCTAGATTTTTGGGAAAATGAATTTCAAAGAAAAATCTTCTGCTATTTTTGTATTTTAAAATTTAGAGGCGCACCATCTTTTGAAACAACCGCAAAAAATTTTCATGAAAAACCCGGGGAGTTACACCATGGGACCCACTTAGCTCGCCCTCTGTCATTCTCTCAAATACATAAATGGCCTACAAAAATAAACATATTTATTCACAAGAAGCATGTGATATTCTTAAGATGGAATTCAGAAGTGGGATAGTGGAGAATAAGATAAGAATTGAGTTATTTTTAGTAATGGAGCATGAGAGAGTCACAAGGGACTACTTTAGTTGTTTCTCTATAAATAGGAGAAGCCTTGGACATGGAGAGCAGCTTGACATTGAGTTCTTTCTCAAGGAGAGTTAGATGTTTTAAGTTGGGTGAACTGTAGAGAAAAGTGGGAGACGTTCTTAGTAGGTGGTGACTATTTGATCTCTCCCTCTCCCTCTCCCTCTTTCTTATTACTAGTTTTTGTGTTTTTATGGTAGAGAGAGGTGCCCAATTATTACAATCTACTTATTTTGAGCAAGAACTTGTTGTTTATACTATTTTTTGCAAGGATTTTCTCTTCCTTGTCATCATTTTTCATGGATTCCCTTATTTCCCCATTTTATACTATATATTTTTTCTGTAGATCTTAAGATACTTCTTTTACTTAGGTTCTTCTTTTTGATTGCTAGTTTCTTGGTCTGGTATTTTTTTAGGTTGTTTAATATCAAGTCAAGATCAATTACAAGTGTTGTGGTTCAATGATTGTTGCCCACAGGTAGTTTTTTCTAGTTGTTATTATTTGTTCTATTTCGGTCTACATCTTATATTTCTTTATTGTTTATTTTATTTATTTGCTATTAGTTTTCTAGTATCTTTCATCTAGTTTTGATTATTGCTTACTAGTTTTGGTTGTTGTTTACTAGTTTTGACTATTAGTTATTGATTTTTGGTTGTTCCCTACTACAAGTGATTGATTTAGAAGCAGATAGCAGGTCATGCGAGCCTTAGTGGTTTAGCTCTTATTTTTGCTAAAGTAATTTAGCATATGTTTGGTACTATTGATTATTTTTGTTTCTATTACTTCTTGGAAATTCTTTAGTGAGGGATAAGAGTGGTTAACAGTTGGTTGGAACATCTAGTAGGTGCTACAAGTGGAGAGCCACTAGTTGTGGATGCCTGCTCCTACTCAAAACATCCAAGAGGTAGAACGTTTTGGAGGGCATTGGAGGTGTGTTCACTTGAATTTGTTATGCTCTTCTACTATTGTCTTCTAAGAAGTTATTGGTTGCGAGTTAAGCTACTAGGAACTCTCTCTCTCTCTTTTGGGCTGGTAGTTTGGTAATACATACTAGCTATAGGAAGACATGGAGAGTGTGTCATTGTTAAAGTTCTACTAGTACTTTAGTGGCTCATGTTATAAGTGTTTATAGAACTAGTTTCATGTTTTAGGAAGTAGGTTTTTGTTTGCAAGTATTACTAATTTATTGCCTCTCAAGCCATCTGGTCCCTATCTCCACTTATCTCTTTCTCAACCACTCTCTTCCACACTCTCCCACTTTTTTATATTCTCTTCTCTCTTAATTTTTTTTAATGTTTTGTGCAAATTCTATAGGTGGGAGCTCCTTGGAACATTGGGTATCTTATAGCAGCTGGTCACATGTAGCAAGGCTGCTAACATCTATTGTATGCTATTGCTTTATATGTTTTCATTTCTTCTTGCCACCAGTGTTGCGGATCAGCTACTATTGGCTATTGGTGAGAAGAGAGAAGGACATGTCATCAGTAGGTTCTACAGGTTTGGATATACATATGGCATTAAGTGAAGGTTTGATGTGCTACTACTAAAGTCTCTTTGGAATGTATTAGTGTAGAGAATCTTTCCTACTACATCTATTGGTAGGAGTGAGTACTATTTTTTTCTTTTGCTACTATTTTATCACTCTTTCAAAGTCTAACCTATTAGTTTTCTTTCTCAATCAAAGCATGTTGACATGTGTTAAATAATATAGCAAGTGGACAACTCTATTGGAGAATAAAAACAATAAATATGGGTTGATCCCATGAAGACGCTTTGATAAATGGGGTTAGCTAGAATTTAAATCATCTTACTATAACCTAGCTAAACCAATCAAGAGAAGAACAATTTCTAACTAAACTAAATTAGAACCCTAAACTAGAAAGCAAGTAATTAAAGAAACTATCTACATAAGTGAGGAACTAAACTAGAAAAATTTCTAAAATTACAACTTGAAAAAAACTTCCTAAAATTACCATTAACTAGAAAAGGAAACTATTTAAAACTACAATTAACTAAGAATTAAGGAAAATATTTAAACTACAACAAACTACACATTAAAGTAACTTTCCAAAATTACACTAACTAGAAAAGGAAAGTAAGGAAAAAATTAAATAAAACAAGGAAAAAAAGAACTATTTCATTAATGGCCAACTACAAAGAAGTGTTACATAAGTAAGGAAAAGAAAGCATGTAAATATCCTTCAAATCTATGCTTGAATTTTGATATAGGGCCCACATTTTGTGTCACTCAATAAGTGCTTGTATACTTCTCTTCTTGCCAAAATACACTAAATTACCATCAAGCTTTTCATCTTCTGTATCCTAACTTGCCACAAATCTATAAATCCCATCCAATGATCCTTAGGAAAGAAGCATTAGTGAAACCAAGTAAATTCAAGTCCTAACACTTTTTCCTAAACAAGCATTGCCCAAGAATGAAAGAATAATGATGAAAAAGGAAATTTAAAAAGTCATTGCTTTTTCCCTAAGATGGAAACTCTTAAAAGAAAGAGTGCAATCTCAAAGAGTTTACATAAAGAGAGGATTAGAGGAGGCTTCCTTCTTCAAACATGAAATAGAAGAAAAGAAAAGAAATTTGAGATAGTTGCCCTTGTTTTAAGACTCACCCATTCCTAGCCTTAGGAGATGAAGCGAGAAATAGGTGCATGGTGTATTCCTATCCTCCAACATGAAGGCCTTTAGCTAGGAACCATGGTGGCTTATGGATGGATTTGTATGTTTCCTTAACCTTAATTAATAAATTAGAAAGTTTTCTTATTTCTAATAATTCTTTCCTTTTCCTTAATCCACCTCCAAAAAATAAAAGAAATTAGAAGAGAGAAAGAGGAATGATGCATGAACTAACTAGTATGAACTATGCATGACTTCTAAAATTAGAAAGTTGGTGAGAACATGAAATTAGAAGGTGGATGGAATTAGAAATTGGACAGAATTAGAAACATGGTAAGAGGGTGCAAGTGGATGAAGGAAAGTGTGGAAGATGTGGAAGTGGAAAATGGAAACTATCCTAGCATGGAAAATTTCATGCGTGCTGTTATGCAAGCAGATGTGTGTCAATTAGAAAGTGATGATGCTTACTAAATGCAATTAAGATGTATGAATTTACATGACTTTCTAAACTAAGAGTGCTTTCTAAATCTAATGAACTAACATGAATGAGATTTATAAACTAATCCTAGAAAATAAACAAAGGGAATTAGAAACTCAAATGGATTTCTAAATTAGGAAGTGCTACTTCAATGAATCTACCATGCAACTACTTCCTAAAATGGATCTAAACTAATATTAAAACATTCCTAATGTATATGGAAAACAAATTAACAAGTTTCTAAAACTACAAAGCAAGAAAATCTAAGATCTAAACAAGGAATTCAAAATTAGAACTATCCTACTTCTAAAATAGGAAAGTGTTAAAAAACATGAAAACTAAGCAAGCAAAATGAAAAACTATGTTACAACCTAGATCTACAAAGTAAACCTCTAAATAAATAAAAGTATCATGAAAATCTACCATGAATGTAACCTAAGCAAGCTACTAAAGATGCCATAAAAGTGAAAGGAATCACCATGCCTAATGGAATGGAAGGGAGACATGGTTGCATCCATAATACTCTATGATGAAAGGAATCACCATGCAAAACATGAACTACATAGAAAATATAGATGAGAAATTACTATGCAAAACTAAGAAAAAATTACAACTACATCATGTGTGCAAATCTAAGTAACATGAAGGATGATGCATGCAACTACATTAGCAATCTAAGTAAGCAAAACCTAGATGAATTCATGCTTGAACAAGGTAAATGTAGAAGATAGAAGATGGTAGAGAAATAAAAAGACAAATAAACAAGAAAATGAATTGGACTAGGTTTGGACCCTACCTTTATCTCCAAGGAATTTGATCATAGAAGCTTGAAAGGAGCTTGGATGAGAGTGATCTTCCTCCCCCTATTTCTTCTTTGATTTGGCTATGCACTCTAGGAAAAGTTGAAAGGTAAAACCCCCATAACACCTCCATTTATAGATTTCTAGCATAATGCTTAAGGGAATTCAATATTGGAGATCAAGCCAATTTAATTAGAACCAAACCAAGAGTTAGATGGGGGGTGTGAGATTCAAATATAGGAATGAGAGATGAGAGTAGAAGAAATAAGATGGGAAGGAGAAAAGAAACAAATAACAAAGCCTAAGGGAAGAAAGGAATATGTGGGAAAAAGAAAGAATTAGAAAGGAAGACTAAGGATGTAGCTTAGAAATGAAGGTAGTGAAATCAAATAGGAATGTGGTATTGGAGGAGGGAGGCATGATTTTCATTATAGGAAAGTGGAGGTGGAAAATGAAAAGGAAAAATAAAGGAAAAATAAGCAAAAGATAAGGAATATGTAGGAAAAGAAATTAGTCAGGAGAAAAGTGAGAAATAGATAGTTGGTCAGGCAATCTAGGGTTTTTCATATTTAGAAAGTCCTATGGAGGGTGGAGTATGGAATGCACATGAATGTGTGTGTGACTGATTTAGAAACCGTAAGATGTATGGACCATTGGATGAGATTGAACGGTTGAGGTCTTCCTTTCCTTAGGGTTTTGGTTTGACTTTTCAACATAGGAAAGTTGGCTAGGGTTTCTTTATTTGCTTCACCTCAATCCTAGCCCATAGATCATATCTACCTTTACTGGAATGGATGGGATCCATTTATGGCATGTAAACCTTCTCTAAACTTAATTCCTTCTCCACCGTTGGATTAGATTGCCTTGGGATGAATGGCGTTGATTTTTAAAGATCTTCATATGCTTCTGTAGATCACTTGTGCTTTAATATCTTGTTTCATTAAGACTTCTTCTTATTGGTTGATTCTTCATCCTTTTGGTTGAGTAGGAGAGAGAAAATAAGTGAAAAGTCTTCATGCAATCCCATTCTTATTTTTCTTCTAAGAAGCTTTCATTATACTTTATTTGAATATACATAAATTAACATTCTTTCATAAGCTTCCAAAGGTGGTGACATGTGTCCAATGCGCTTGAATTTGAAAATTGTCACATTTTTAACCTCATTTGAGTTGGAGTTGAACATAGGATTTTTGGCCATTCTAACTTCATCTATGACATCCAATGATCCTTTTGAGCCTCTAGGACTTCATTTATGGCATGTGTTACCCTTCATGTAGCTTGAAATGTGAAATTGCTCTTTCTGGGCTAAAATTGCCAATTTTTTACATTTGTACCCTGGACATGTAAAACTGTAGAATTAAACCTAATTAATAATAATTAAGTATTTTTAAGTCTAAAACATTCTAAATATGGAGGTGTGTATGTAATATTTCTATACCCACCACATGTTCAACTTTCCCTATATTTTCTATGATCTATAGCTACTAATTTTTTCATATTTCCATTAGTAAACTTACTAGTTTTTTTTTCTATTTTTCATCCATGTTACTGGTTTTGATATATTTCTTCCTTTAAACTTACAGGTTTGTTATTTCATAGTTACTAATGTAGTTTGTTATTAGTTTCTAGTTTAGCAACAGGTACAAGGCCGACTTTTGATGGAGAAGTACTTATGGAGAGGTGTTGATGGTGAATCGGTTGTTGGAGATCTTTCTCTTCATCTCTCTTGGTTGGCTAATGCAATGAAGACAAGTTTCTTTTTTAGCTTCTTTGAATGGAGGACCTTAGGGACTTTTTTGATGAGTGACACATTAATATGATTGCTAGGACTCAACTTTAAATTGGAGGAAGTTTGTTTATGTCTTTCAAGTATTGTAATAATCAATGGAATGGAAATTATTGGAAGTAATCTAGTCATCGTTTTGATTTTTTTTGTTTTTAATTTACTTCATTAGGGAAGTTTCATGCATGTTTTTGGAAAAACTTTTCCAAGTTGCATTCTAGTATGGATTAGGGCTTAGTTTGTTACAGTTCTTTAGAAGTTTTCTTTCAAAGTTAGAGAGTTAATTTTATACTTAGAATCATGTTAGGTTGATTTTCTGTTTTCTAGGATTAGAGTGACTTTACACTATAATTAGAAACCCACTTATAATTTTCCATTGTTTTAACTTGAGTTAGAAAGTTGATTTTTGAAATTGATATCAAGTTGGAAAAGGTAGATGTATTCTTAGTATAATTCTTTAATTTTTGTGTTATTACTTTTCATGTGTGGATACTTGGAATGTGAATATTTGAATAATTATAGTTAGGTTTTACAAAGAATGCTTAGAATTTGATAGTCTATCCAGTTTTTTAATGCTTGTAATTTCTCAAGTTGCCTAAAAAAACCATTATATGAGAATGTAATTGTTATGTCAATTCAAATAATCATCATCAACATCGATACCTTATCCCAATTAAGGGTCGATCACATGAATCGTGTTCCTCCATTCTCCTCAATTAAGTGTTATGGCTTACACTTTAATCCCATGTTCTTTTGGGCCTACTCCTTGCCCTTTTTGAACCTTCGACTTAGATCACCTCATTCCTTCTAACTGGTACCATTTTGGCCTCCATTGGACATGCCCAACCATCTAAGTCTAATCTCCCTCATCTTATTATGTATTAGTGCTATATTTTCATTTCTAGTTGTATGCTTTCTTGTCTTGCCACTCATCTATCTCAACATCCACATTTCGGCAATGCTCATCCTATGTATGTTTGGTTCCTTAACTGCCCAAGTCTTTGATCCATAGAGCATGACTGACCTTATAACCATCCTACAGAATTTGTTTTTCCAATATGAGTGGCACCCTTCCATCACACAAAACACCTGATGCACACCTCCATTTGTTCCAACCCACTTCAATTCTCTTAGTAACCTCCATCTTGATCTCTCTACTGTCATGAATTATCGATTCTAAGTGTTAGAAGTGTTCTTTTAGATGGACTATTGGTTATGAATCTTTGCTGGTGCTCCACTCCTGCTCCTTTCCTTGCTAAAATTGGATTCCATATACGTTGTCTTAGTTTGACTAATTTTAAATCCTTTTGATTTGAATGCATATCTCCATAACTCTAGCTTTGTCTTTATACCCTCCCTCGTTTTATCAATCAAAACTATATCATCTACAAAGAATATGCATGAAGGAACTCTACCTTAATGTTGATCCTTGGTGTAATTCTATAGTGATAGGAAAATCACCAATCTCTTTGCTAGTGGTCTTAACATTTTCTTAATTACGTCTATATACCTAGTGAAACCCCTTTCTCACACAGCACTCACCATATTAACTCTCTAGGGATCCTATCATAAGCTTTCTTTAAGTCAATAAAGATCATGTGCAGGTCCTTCCTCATCTCCCTATATTTCTCAATCAATTGTCTAAGCTAAAAAACATCTTCCATGGTAGACCTCCTAGGCATGATACCAAACTAGTTCTCCAATACACTTGTCTCATGCCATAGCCTCTTCTCCATCACTCATTCAAAAAGTTTCATAGTATGGCTCATAAGTTTGATCCTTGATAATTAGTACAACTTTATATGTCTCCTTTATTCATATAAATTGGTACAATAGAGATCTTCCTCCATTCATCTAGCATTTTCTTCGATTTTGCATTCTTGTTAAATAATTGTGTCAACCAAGCTACCCTAGCATCTCCTTATACTTCTAAACCTCTATTGGTATACTATTAACCTTAGGGCCTTTCTTGATTTTATCTTTTTCAAGGCCTCTGTCACTTAAGGTATTCTAATCCTACAATCATATCTATAAAGTCCAATTTTATTTGGGTTTATAGTTCTTTTAATCCTTATATTCTTAGTGTAATTGTCATTTGGAAAATTTTGAAAGTAACTTTCCCATATTTGCTTGATCTCATTATATTTAAGTAGTACCTTTGGTCATTACTTCTAATTCACTTAATGTGGCCAAGTCCTTACTCTTTTTTCTTTTTGGTTAGTTCAAACACATATTTCTGACCTTGTTTTGATCCTAATCTATTCTAGAGATCATCATATGCCTTGAGTTTAGTCTCACTTACTACTCTCTTAACAAAATTTTTATTATTCTTATATTGCTCAAAGTTTTCATTATTTTTAGTCATCTACCAAGCTTTAAAACATACGTGTTTCTCTTTAATAACTTTTGGAACTTTTTCACGTCACCACCAAGTTTCCTTTGTTGGATGCCTTTTACCTTTAAATAATCCTAGGACATCTTTTGCCACTTTTTTAATATACATAGCCATATTAGTCCACATGGTGTTGACATTTATTTCATTGTTTTAGTTTCCTTCTACTATCAACTTATTTGTAAATGATGCTATGTTTTCTCCTTTTAAATTCCATCACTTAGTTTTTGGCACATATTAAGTTCATCTCCTTTCTTCCATACTTTAATGTAAATATCCATAACCATTAATTTGTGTTATGAGATTAGACTCTCACCAGGTAACATTTTACAATCCTTAAACATTGATTCTTAAGTAGAGAAAAGTTTGTTTGGCTTTTATATGGTCTACCTCTAAAGGTTAGTAAGTGTTCATCCCTCTTCTTAAAGTATGTGTTCACTATAGCTAAGTTTTATGCTAAGGAAAAATTGAGTATAGATTCCCCCATCTGATTTCTTTCTTCAATAATATACCCTCCATGTATCCTATCATATCCTTGTTTTAATTTTCTAACATGACCTTTAAAATCTACTCCTACAAATATCCCCTTTGTGTTGGTAATGTCTTGCATGACTCTCTACATGTCTTCTTGTAACTGTCTCATGATTCTATCTTCTAACCTAGCTTGTGATGGGTAGGCACTTATAACATTCATGATCTTTTCTGTTAGAAAAAGTTTTATTAGTATAATCTATCACAGATTCTTTTAACATCTACAACTTTATCTTTTAATTCTTTATCTACCACTATCCCTATGCCATTTCTATTATTGTCCTTTTCTATGTACCATAGCTTATACCCATTGATTTCTTTTGTTTTAGCTCCTTTACACTTGGTTTCTTGTATACAAGTGACATTGACTCTCTTGCATTTCATCGTATCCACTAATCTTAGACTCTTACACTTCAATGTGACTATATTCCATGTAGCAATGTGAATCTTGTCCGCCTGACCTAGCCTATTTACACTCGCACTTCTAGAATGGTGTTGGAACCCACACATACTTTCATTTCACCTAGGTTCTAATGTAGGATCTTGTTTTTGTGGGAATGCTCTAGAAACCCTGCCCTATCTTTTGGTCCCACTGGGATCTAATGCAGTGCGTCGTTTCCATGAAACCCCTAGTAGACCTTGTCTATTTTGCACTACATACGGGATATGATGCAGTGCGTCACTTATCGAGAATGCCCTAGCATGAGGGAATGTCAAAAATTAAGTCATGCATGAGGATTGCCATGGATTTTACTTGTTGGTTGACACTTAATACAAAATGCTCCTTTTTTTAGGCTTGGGACCGACAATAGTGAAGTTGTTGTTTCAATTCAATTCTTGAGTTTCAAAAGGAAAAAGAAAGTGGTCGGACTAATTTTAGGTATGTCATCTTTAATCTAAGCAACTTAAGTTTTAGTGAAAAATCTGCCTTATCTCATCCATTGATTGGATAGTCATCATATTCTTAAATTTTTGTATAATTTCAAGATCATGATTTTAGATTACTTTGGTGCTTCATCTTTCATACTATATCCTTCGCGTAGATTTGATCTTGTAAAATACCACAATTGATTAGTTATGCACTTGTAGGAAAACTAATGATAATTTTTTAGCATCCTTGCCGAGGAGGTAATCATGTGGCCAAAGCTTTGTTGGAAGGACTAAGTGTATACATGATTGTTCGTGCATAAATTATGTAGGCTTACCCATTGGTTTTGGCCATGTTCACTAATCTTCTTGACTTCTATTGGATATGAAAATTAGTACATAGTTTTACCATACATTAATGCAAATACATATAAAATTATTTGACAAGTAGATACCTAAAATCCATTCAAATTAGTCAAAAAATACTAAGGTGCATACAAGACTGCTAGTGCAGAAAGCCTAAAGGAATACCCTCTGGTGTTAGGTGTGTTTAACAACCTTCCCACCCTCCTTTAGATATGAAATTTGGCAGAGAGTTTTTCAAATAGTAATACAAATTCCTATAAAATTATTTGATAGTTGGATGTCTAGAAGCCATTCAAATCAATGTAAACACTCAGTCTATATAGGGTTGCTAGTGTAGAAAATCTGTAAACACATTGATTGGTATTTAGTATGTTTAATGACTTCCTGACCTCTATTGGATTTGAAAATTTGTAGAAAACTTGGTCTCCTACTTGTACCAATGTGCATAAATTTTTTAGTAATCTAATGTCTAGAATACATCTAAATCTAAATCTAAAGACCGAGATCATGTCAGACTACCAAAGCAAAAAACTTGCATGCACACCAACTATAGATGAGAGTGTTAAACTATCTTTCTAATACCTAATTGATTTAAAAATAACTAAAGAAGTTGTTTCCATAATGTTTTGAGTGTACAGTAGCTTATCTGGGAGTTAAATGACTAGTAGTCATATAAAGTTCGTGGGAAATATTTGCTTAGAACTATGGCTTATGGAAAGATGATAGTATGAGATTGAAATGAGTTTATCAATGTGTCATTATTATTTGAAATAGTCAATGATGTTTTGATGAGCCATTAACTGAATTACAAAATTTGATATTTGATGCCACTACTTCATGAATTTAGTTATAAGATAATTTGTATGTTTTGTGTGTCTGATTACGAATGCCTTAGAATGGAATTTCCATGATGAGAACCATATTTTCTATCATGTGTGTGAGAATTAGGGTTTTAAATTAATATGTTTCACATTTTGAAATGAATAATAGATGCTATTGAAAATGGCTCCATTTAGATATTGTTTCCCACTGCATGAGAATCTACTCTATGGGTGTTTGACAATTGGCTTCTTACTATATGTATCATGGCTAGTGTTAAGTCATGTTTGAGGTGAAATGCAACCCCATGGTTGCTATGCTACGGGTGGTGTTAGCCACTGTCACTTTGAATTTCTATATGAAGATAGATACCTAGCCCATAGGAAGCTGTATGGTGATTGGTAGTATCATGAAAATATTCCACTCCTCTGGTCTACTATCCCCATGAGAGCACGGTGTAGACTGTGGGGTATCTATGGTTGACTATAGCTAATTTAGTGGGACCATTTATTTATGTAAGTTTGGGAAATAGTTTCAATGTTAGTCATCCTAAAGGGTTAAGGACCAAAGTGCTTCATTCCACCATGGCTTCAACAGTTTACTGTTGTTTGATTCACTATCTAAGATCGAATGGCTGATTAGTTTACATATGAATTTGATATGATAAATACCATTTGATTAACTTAGTATTATTTTGACATTTCAAGTTGTTTTTGAAGATGTAAATGAAATCGAGGTTCATCAGATGCATTACTCTATACTCGCTTGCATGCATGTATTTTTTTCCCTCATGTTTTGTCTTTGAAGATTCCTATTGAGTTGTCATACTCACTCCTAATAATAAAACATTTTAGGAGAAGGTTTAGTTAAATAGGAACCAATTGAAGCCTAAAAGCGAGGAGGAAGAATCAAAATTTAGAAAGTTTGAAGACTTAGAACTTAGTTGATGGTCACTTTGATGAATACGACATTTAATAATGTTGTTTAAGCAACTTGATTTTAATTACATTTTAAAATAATTGAATGGTTGTGTTATTTGCTCTGGGCTGTGACCAATAGGTTTTGGATATACTTGAATTTACATATTTTATTTATGTTAGAAGTTATTAATTTTTTTAAAAGAACATACAATTTAATTAAAGAATTTTTCAAAATATTATTTTCAAAAACTCAAGCAATCATAGTTGGTATCAGAGGATAGTTTAGATTGCTCACATCCAAACAACCTAGTAAATTTGTATGAATCTTGTACAAAGATCGATGCCAGTGATGAGTATGAGAATAAATTTGTCAAGCTGAGGAGGTTTGCAAATGAATTGTGCCCCATTGATTGACATGTAGCACAAAAGTTTGTCAGAGGGTTGAACTATGGACTTAGGAGGAAGATTTTGACGTCAAAGCCTACTACATTGGCAATGGTAGTTGAGTTGGCCACCATCCTTGATAGGCACTACTGAAGTGGAAATCCTGCATGCATAGTAACTACATGTGAGAGTGTTAAACGATCCTTTTAATACTAATGGATCTAAAAGTAGGTAATGAACTTCTTTCCATATGTTTCAAGTGTATAGTACCTCATTTGGAAGTTAAAGATAGGTCTTCATATAAAGCTCTTGGGAAAGATTTTCCTAGACTGTGGCTTATAGAAAGATGATTGTATGATATTGAAATGAATTAATTAGTGTGTTATTGTAATCTGGGATGACTAGCTATTTTGAATTAGCCAATGATGTTTTGATGAGCCATTAACTGAATTACATAATTTGATATTTGATGCCATCGCTTTATGGATTTAGTTATAAAATATTCTAAAAATTTTGTTCACCTAATTATGAATGCCTTAGAATGGAATTTCCATGCTGAGTGCAATTTATTATATCATGCGTGTGAGAATTTAGGTTTACCAAAATTTAGGTCAATATGTGAAACATATTGAAATGAATAAAAGATATTATTGAAAATCACTTCGATTGTGTTTCTCATTGTGCAAGAATATACTCTATGAAATGTTTGACAATTTACTTCTTGCTATATGTATCATGACCAGTACTACGCCCTATCTGAGAGAGAAATGAGACCTTGCTGTCACTTTGCTAAGGGTGGCAGTTGGCCACTATCATTCTAGATTTCTATATAAAGAACCTAGCCTATAGGAGGCTATTTAGTGAGTGATAGTATCATGGGAAGATTCCACACCTCTGATCCACTCTCCCCATGAGAGCACGATATAGACTGTTCTGTATCCATGGTCAATCGTAGTTGATTCAATGCTACAAGCATATTGGATTGTTTGTTTATGTAAGTTTGGGAAATAGTTTTCCATGTTAGTCATTAAGGACCAAAGTGCTTTGTGGCATCATGGCTTCAATAGTTTACTACTATCTCATTTGTTATATGAGATTTAATGATTCATTAGTTTACATATGAATTTGATATGAGAAATATCAATTAATTAGTTAAGTATTATTCTGAGATTTAAGCTTGTTTTGGAAGATTTAGACAAAATCGAGGTCCATAGAATGCATTACTCTATACACTCTTGCATACCTATGTTTTTTTTTTTTTTTTCCCCATGTTTTATCTAACTTGGTAGATTTTACACTAAGTTGTCATACTCACTTCCCTATAACAACCTTTCTAGGGAAGGTATAAGAGAATAGGAACCCATTGAAGAGTAAAAGTATGAAGGATGAAGAACCAAAATTTATAAGGTATGAAGACTTAACACTTAGTTGATGGTTACTTTCATGAATATGACATTCAATAATATTGTAATCAATACTCTGATTTTAATTATCTCTTCAAATAACTGCATGGTTGTGTTAGTTGCTCTGGGCTATGACCTGTAGGTTCTACATGTGTTTGAATTTATATATTTTCTATATGTTCAAAGTTATGAAAATCAATGCTTGGGATTGGAAGTAGTGGTTTTGAAATCAGCTATACTATCATATACATTTTAAAATAGTTTAATAAAAAGGAAATCCAATTTAATTACAGAATTTTTCAAAATATTATTTCCAAAACTCGAGTCATCATATCTACCTCTCTTAAATGATGGACAACCACAGCTCATGGATGATGATTATCTTCCAACAAGGAGGAATAATTAGCAATAAAATAGAGATTGGAGAAGGAACAATAATAAGGAATGAGACAAACATAGTGAACATAGGGACAATTGGCATAATCAAAATCCCCATGGAAGTACTTTGAGAGATTATTTACAGCCTACTTGCACCAGCATAGCTTCATGTGTCATTTTACCTCAAAATGCTAATGTGGTTGAGTTAAAAAGAGAAGTACTTCAATTACTTCTTAAATTCCATGGCTTGGATAGTGAGATTCCTTAGCAACGCATAAAAGAATTTGACAAAGTGTGAACTCCTAGTATACACAAAATGTCAGATTATACAAGTAAGACTCAAGCTCTTTTCTTTTTCTTTAAAACAAAAAGCAAAAAATATGGTTCAATGCATTGCTAGCAGGTTCAATAAGAACTTGACAAGAAATGACTAGGTTGTTGGAGGTCTCTCTCTTCACCAACCATGTTGGAAAATGCTATGAGACAAGCTTCTCTCTTAACTTGGTTTGAGTGGAGGAACTTATGGACTTTCTTGATGTGTGACAGATTAAGATGATTGCTAGGACTCAACTTCTAATTGGAGAAAGTTTTCTTATGTTTTTCAAGCATTGTAATAATCAATGGAATGAAAATTACTAGAAGTAATTTAGTTATCAATTTACTTTGGTTCTGAGTTTAGGTGCATCATTAGGGAATTTTCGTGAACATTTTTAGAGAAGTTTTTCAAGTTGCATTCTAGGATAGATTAGGACTTAGTTTGTTAAAGTTCTCTAGAGGGTTTCTTTCATAGTTAGACAATCAATTTTATACTTAGATTAGAACCATGTTATGATAGTTTTCTCTTGTATAGGATTAGAGTGACTCTACCCTATAATTAGAAACCCACTTATGATTTTCCAATGTTTTATCTTGTCTTACAAAGTTGGTTTTTGAATATGCTATCTCATAAGTGTTCAATTCTGTATAAAAAGTACCCAATTAGTAATCTATGTCTTATAAATTAGTGTTATTTCTAGAGTTTTTTAGGAATTTCATAACACATGCATTTATGATTTAATGATTCAATAGTTTGATATTTGGCAGGATCACGAACTAATCTAGAGTATGTATGTGAACAATTATAATTTTTTTAAGGATTTAAGTAAGATTTTTACACTTTTGTAGTTGCTGAGATGATGATCCAATGGCCTATATCAAGTAAGATAAGATTTGAAGATCAAGGTCAAAAGAGGACCAAAGAGCTGAATTTCATCATTCCAAAGCTCAATTGTTGTTAAAGATCATCTTAAGCCAAGCAAATGAAGTCCAAGGAAGCAATTGGATGCATCAAAAGAAAATAAGATGGCCCCATGCAAAAATCCATGCAATTCCAATACCTTTGGGTGAGAATTGGAGCCATGTATGAAAATTCCTAGTCTATCAAGAAAACCTAAGTAAGTCAAGCCATTCAATCCTTGAAGCCAAAGGACTTAGCCACTCAAGCCATCAACCATTAAGCCATCAAAGTGGGCCACCTAGAAGTAATATCCTATGCTAAATAGTTAGTTTCAAGGGATAATTAGAAAGGAATTTGGGTGATAACCAACATGGTAGGATATGCATGCATAGGTAAACAAATCAAGAGATAAACCTAGCTAAATTTCCTAATCTCTTCTTGCCCCTCTTTTCTCTCTCTTTCCTACCCACCATATCACATACTTAGAAGGGAAGTAGTTCCATGCCACCTTCCTTGAAAAGTGGCTCCTCCCCCCTTCTACATCCATCCACTCCACCACTCTAATTCCTTCCCTCACTCAACTAACTCACCTTCCTATCTCTTTCCTCCATCTTTCCCACTTTCTTTTCATCACATCATGTGATACACCTTAAGGAAAGGGATTCCATGCATAATCCCTCAAAAGGTAGCACATTTCCCTTCCCTTTGCTTGTATTTAGAAAGTCCATGTCACCTTACCTTTTAACCTTTGATTGTCATTTAACCACTGTCTTTCCTACCTAAAGTTCTAGTTCTAATTCTCTTTTTTTGTTCCTAAGATAGGATCTTATCGAACTGGTAAGTAAAAAAAAAAAAAAAAAACTCTATTTAACCCCATGGACTTCCACACCCAATTTAAGGAGAGGAGTTGTTTCTAGCTCCTTATGCACATCAACTTGCAGGAATTCTTAGAGCTTTGGACTTCAATATATTAGTAGCCTTTCCTTGTCTTCTACACCTTCTCATTGCTTTGTTCTTTTGGTTTTGAACTTAAGTTCTAGGTTAGTAATTTGTATTGTTGCCTTGCTTGCTTGCTTTATTTCATTGCTTCCCTTCTTTATCTCTTTGCCTTATACATACAATCTCTTTGTTTCCTCTTTCGTTGCTTCCACTTCTCTTACTTTTCTTGCATAATTATTCAAGACCAAAGTTATCTTTTCTCTTGTAGTGACAGCCAAGATGATAGTAGCTTTGAATCTCTTTGTTTCCCATTCATCTTTTTCTTGTTTCTCACTTAGATTTAAGCCTAGTTCTTGTTGCTTTATTTTCCATCTTTATACTCTTACTCTCTTGATTTCTCTTTTGGTTTTCACATGCATGATATCTAAGATTAGTTTAAAAATTTTGGACTGTGTTTAAGCTTTGCTTTGAATCAAATCCTAGGCATTAGAGTAGTGCACAATTTTCAAGTTTGTTCATCTATGTACATGTGCAAAATTCATGTACCCAATTCCATCCAATAAATTTTATGACATAATACATTTAATTACACTAATGTGATAGATAAATTCACACTTTTACAAAAAGAAAAAGAAAAAAAGAAAAGAAATTTGTATTTTATTTTGTTGATTTAGGGTATATTTTAAAAGTAAACATGAAGGATAGAATGAGCACATTGAGGAATTTGGCTAGATTGAGGTGATGGAATTGATTTTTAAGTTATTATGAGTATTAGAAACAAATATTTTAAGAAATAAATAGGAGGTTTGATGATTACTTTAAATTAACCTTAGGCGATTTAATAAAAGAAAATATAAATATAAATTGATGTTAAATTAAGGAATTAGTTAGATTAATGAAGGGGGAAGACACTAATCTAAACTCCATTAAAATCCTAGAGAGAAATTCTAGCTAATTAGCTTGGAATTTCAAAAATGTAGGAATTGTTGTTTGGGGAATAATTGAGAAATACACCTTAATAGGATATAGTTGTAAATGGGAGAGTTAAATTCAAGGTTTTTAGTGAATCACATTTTTAGTGGACCCAGATCTAAATAAGTTGATCTAAATTGTCCACGTGGGAGCTTCAGCCCATGGCAACTGGCTTCCCATGTGTTGTACTACTCTCACATGCATATATATCTACAGAACAAAGTAATAAATGAAAATAAACCTTAGGCTGAAATTTTTTCAGCCATTAACAAACCAGAGAACTGCTAGAGAAAGCTGTGGAGGAAGAAATAAAGGAGGAAAAGATTGTCTGGGAAGAAAGGAGGATTGTAGATAGTTGTGAGGAGTTCAAAATAGATGTAGAATAGAAGCTTGAAGGGGCTGCCATTGTTGGACAACCATCAGAGTTGAAGCTTTATGCAAAGAGTAGAAGCTTGCAACTCAGGGGAGCTTAGCCAGAGATTTAGCTGATCAAACCTTAAAATCAGGTAGGTGTTTAAGTTTGGATGAAATGTTAATACGAGCTAGGATAGTCAAGCCAAATTTATTTTGTAAAATCATTCAAAAATTGATGTTTTGCTGATTTCTATAAGTGAAACTAGTCAGTACTTTCAAGGGTTAAATGTTTATTTTGATTCACTCTTTCATGGTTAATTCTTGTTAAATTTTCGTCCTTTATATTGATTTATGACCATGGTTTGTGTATGCCTCAAATGATGTTTGATTTGTGTTAAATTTGTATCGGATACAGAGAAATCTATGTGTGCTCTATTCTTTTTCCATTACTGGTTCATGATAAACAGTAGATCTTCACCAAGCAAATCACTCTCTTAAATCTCCATATCTTTAAAAATTTTCATATGTGTTATTGTCTTTACTGAGTAAACTTGCTATGGATGTATTTCAGTTGAAATTTTAGAAGTATTTCCATGGACATTTTGGTTGGATGAATGGAAATAGGGGGCTGGACCCACCTAGATTTTTCCAAACTAGCATACCTAGACACCCAATTCCCACTTAAAAATTTCACAAACTAAGGCGAGATAACAGAAAGTGAAATATGGGTTTTATAGTAGGCATTGCATTCTATATTTTTCAAGAGAAATTACACCTTAAGATTTATAGAATATGATAGAAACAATGTGTGCCAATAGACTAAGGAATGTATTGTTTTCTTACTTCTATGCATATAGGAAACATACCCCATTCCGGATCTTAATTGGCTCTAATTGATTAAATTTTTGAAAAGAAATTAGAAGAGGATGGAGAATTTAATACTAAAGAATGAAAATTTAGAGAGACAAGTTTTGGATTAGCACCAGAATCTACTTACTATATGCATAGTAATGGCTGGAAAAATATGTACAAGAGGAAGAAGACGACTGGAATTTCTGAGTCATTTGAGAAATCCAGTTCCAGGAATTTACAGTGTAAAAATGTGACTACATGGAACTTCTCGGAACTCGGGAATTCCAATATAAAGAAAATTTAGTAAAATCTATATTTATTGAGCTAAAAATGAAACCAAAATTTAAGTATATTTCATTTGTAATAAGATCAATGCATCCTGTCCTTGAAAAATTAAAAATAAAGAAGGGTATAAAGGTAATTTGCCTAAAAGAAGGAAATTACAACACTATCCTTAGGTTAAAACTCTAAATAAGTGTAGAACTAAGTTGAATCCCTTAATAAAAATTCACCTACCATTTCATTAAAAGGTTGAATAATACAAGAGAAATCACAAACTTGACAAAAAGGAAGGGTAAAAAGGTAATTTAGGCTAAAGCATGAGAAATTACCAAATTGCCCTTAGGTTAAAACTTGAACAATTTGGAAAATTAAACAAACCTAAGAGTGAAACCTCCTACAATGATTCATTTAGGTTTAACCACCTAGGTTTTAGACTATGAAAAACTCTCATAAACCTTGAATCATACCTCATTCCAGGGGTTCTTTTAGTTAGGACTTAAGGAACCTCAAGACTTAGCTATTAATGAATTAAGGCCTTATCATTAGCATTTTTATAGAAACTTCACTACATTTTAGTGGGAGGGCATCTTTGCTTGGTCTAGGATTCATTTAATATAATCACTTTACTTTTAGTTTAACCAACCTATGTTAATTTAAATACAACATTAGGACCAAAGATATAAGTACTAAAATATTGAAATAAAAATGAAAACATGCTTCGTTAAGAATATTATGTAACCCTCAAACTTTATAAAATAACCATGATCATTGAAGTGTCACATTAAGATAGAAATATTTTAACAAAATGTCTCACACCAACATATACATACTAGTAGTGCACAACACAACATCATATTCATGTTTTGTGAAGTCTCCCATACCTTCGATTTGTTTTACAAATCACTAGTTTTGGTTTTTCTGGTACTTAAGCAAGTGCTCTATGAGATGTTATAAGTCCTAATGATTATGAATTTCATTGGTGGTCTAGAAGGTACTCTATGAGTGGCCATAAGTCTTGATGATACAATTTTATTGATGCTTAGGCCGGCACTCTATGAGCAATTGTGTGTCCTTATGGATTTGGATTTTATCAATATTTTGGGTAGGCACTCTGGGATTGTCCTAAGTCCTAGATTGCTCGACATGTGTTCTACTAGTATTGTAGGACCTAGAAGTAGGCTTGTTGTGTGTTGTAAGACTTAGAGATCCTATGCTAATAGGTGCAATTGGGCACTAACCTTTGAGATGATTTGATACCAACCCTGCGATGGAGACATAGGGCAATACGAGTATCTTCTCATGGCGTGGTACCCATTCCACCTAGTAGTAGTAGAGGCTAGGAGGCCACCCCAACCTCTCAGCAAAGCGCCCACGAGCTTACTAGCCCAAATCATATACGATCAAACAAGAAAAAACATCTCTTTTCAAAACCTGTCCTCTTTGGGTCCCTCACAACTACCTGACTCTCACAACTGCCTACCCAGCGTCTTTTGGGCACTCCAGCATCTTTTGGTAACCCTCAAGGACATGAAATTTTTCAAGAACTCAATGCTCACAAATCATGCAATATATGCAATTGTTTGCAAAACATGTCTATGCATAATGTATTTGTCATATGCATGCTGGATTCGTTTATAAGATTAAGTCATGCTAAACAAGTCATATAACTTATACTTAAAACATGCAATCTCAAAACAATCATGGCTCTTTTTAAAAGTCTAGTAGCGATAGAGCACCTACCTCAAAGTCTGCTGGAGTCGTGTCCTTCATCACTCAACCCGTACCTGGGTCTCATTTATAAACTCATAGGTATAAATGGATACAAGGAGTCCTTATCAATTTCAATCTATTAGATTACTAGATATACCTTTTAGGGTCCATGGTCCTTTCCTAATTCATTGTCAGGCTAGATCCTATGATATGGATCTACTATTTAGTTAAAATTTGTAATTTGTTCTCTGATCCTAACTTTAAAGTCTCATTAGGTCTACGTGTCCCAGTTCCCAGGACACCTGTGCATCCTGGTTGAACCGTGATTGCCTCACATGCATGCGCACCAAAAGGTCGTGCCAAGGATCGCGTTTTGCACGCCTACATGCTTGCTCAAGCGACATGCTATGACGTGCATCCTGGATGGCATCGCACAGACGCACCTTTGGTGTAGCATGGCATGTCTTAGCTCCCAGGGCACCTCGTGCATCCTGGTCGAGCTAGGACCCGTGCCCCATGTCGCACACGCACCCGAAGGCTGCACCAGGGACAGTGTACGCATTGCCCTACGCCTAGAACCTGTCCCAAGCGCACGTGGAGTATGGCATCCCTGGGACGCCTAGTTCGTTCAAGACTGGATGGAATCTGTCTTCGTCTTCTGCGGCTGGAAAAATTGGCTGGGAAAGGACCAGATCTGGCATGGATCTTGGCCTGGGGGAAGCAAAACGGAGAGAAGGCAAGGAGGGGCTTACCTAGGTAGCCTGGGGACGCCCTTTTTCCCGGTGGTGCATTTCCCTCTGCTGAAAACCTATGTTGCCGGAACCCACGAAGAAGGGGAAAACCCCAATGCCAGACCGGAAAGGAGAGGAGGGGAAATGGGGAGATGGGAAAAGGAAGGGCTGGCTTGACTAGGGCCTGGTTGTTGCCGAAAAATGCAGAGGAGACTGGCTTGAGACGGGTTTCCGATTTTGCTAGAAACCCCAGTCTCAAAATGGCCGAAAAATCGTGTTTTGGAGAGGGGGGAGATCGGGCTTTTTATAGCCCTGCTATGGCAGTGCTGCCAATGGCGATGCTGCCATTGGTGGTGGCAGAAACCTCTGGAAACGGGGTTTTTGGAGAGATCTGGAGGTGGAAGACGACAAGGGGTGCCGTTATCAAAACGGCCCCTTGCGTTTTTCGTTCTTTTTGTTTTTTGTTTAATTTACAAAAATACCCCTGATCTTTAAATGGCCGTAACTTCTTCATACGAATTCCGTTTTCGGCATTCTTTGAGGCGTTGGATTCCATTTTTCGAGTAGAATCTAATGGTACCAAGTTTCCTCTAAATTCCTTCGTTTACTATTTTAAATAAAGTAAAACATTTAATACAGTTTATTTCCCATAGAATGTCCAAAATAGCGTAAATTGCTTGGGCATTACATTATTACCCCCATAAAAGAATTGCATCCTTGAAATTCCATAAATTATCATCTTCGAGGTATTTTGTCTCTTAGGTAACTTCTTGGTGAATGCATTCCCCCCTTAGGAATCAAATCTAGGCTCAACCTCAATTTATCATTTTTATTGTTCCTTCTATAAGGCCTTACCTATAAGGGTCGCTTTTGCTGCGTACTCTGATGCATACTCCCATACTTGCCAGTTTAACAATACTGGTTTCTAGCTGTAATTTATCTATCTCAAAATCCTTAGATGCCTATACCTTTCTCATCATGTATAGGATAGTCGCTTCATAGGATCATGCTTCTTTATTCATGTATAAATTACTCCATACTTCTTTGAGATCATATTATCTTATTTCTCTATTTCATTTTGAATATCATAGGATAATCCGTTTTTCTTCTTGTCTTTCATCTAGTGATCTCTTTATTATCCACATCTCCTTCTAATGGTTGGTTATATGTCATTAGTAAGAGTCCAGCAAAAGTTACCTTCTTTCTATTGTGTCTAACTTTCCTTTATATTTGTCCCCAAGATACTTCAATAACTGACATGGTATCATGTGCTCTATAGCTAAACCCTTGATTAACTTCGAATTTCAACTATCTGTCGTTTTCCATATGTGACTTGATTCCACGACCAAAGTTACATTCAAAATAAAATCATGAAAGCCAATTAGTAGCATCTTCCATTGAGGACCTTATCATATACTGAAAGTAAAATGTCCAAACTCTATATCCAGTTTCATAATTATTGAATTCATTAAACGCTTTTCTTATGTCAAGATTTTATCCAAACTCATGTCAAATGTTAATGGTCGATTCATCATCATGGGTCAAATGTCCTCGTCCAGAGGCCTATCTCACTATTCACATCGATTTGTCATTAGGATTTTCAATAATGTTCCCATTTACGCAAAGCAAAAAGTCTCTTACTCATAACTGAGTACCCTTACATGGTTGAATCCTTTGTCATTATCCTCTTTGTCCTTTCTTTGCTTGATGGTTTTCTTCATAACCTTTCAGTCCAAAAGTTCTATACTCAATCCAGTAGGGTTAGTCCTTAGGAAATCCCTTCAAGTGATTTTTTGTACTTGGTATATGCTCATAACAACTAACTATTTGTCTAAAGGCAATGTAACATTAAATCTTCACCTTATAGTGTGCTAGCCATCTCACCTTTTCTCCTTTCATCCCCCATGTCAATATATTGTTTAATCTTTTATCAAGGCTTTATTGTCAACCATGCAGTCTGTATTGTCAGGAGGTATACTCGTAAGTAGTGGTTTTCTCAATTCCTCAAATTTTATATTTCAAGTGCTTCCTCATACTTAGCTTATAATGGTAGTTCTCGTTCAATAGCTACCACATCAAGTTATGCTGAAGCTGTTAAATCATCAAATTTGAGAAACACTCAGGTAAGCATGGAACATTTTCGTAAACACATAGAAAGACTTTATTTGATTACCTATTGGTCTCTTTCCAGATATATCTTTGTCATAAACTCAAGGGTCTCTAAAGTGATCGGTACTTATCTACCTTTCTTTTTAATCCAAGTCAGCAGCATCTTTCAGACCCACAGTGATTTCTATGGTTTGTCATGGTATCTATTCAGGTTTGGAAAAATCTATCTCATTGGTGGAGATCACTCCTTATTTTTGCTTCTGTCTTAGTTGTTATTGTATTTATTGTACTTGTAGCCCTTCCATGAAGTAGTTTAATTAACTAACCTCAGACTCTCAAATATCTTAGTCTAACAAATAACTTCTTTCAGGGAAAACTCATGTCTAAATACTTATAATATTCCTCTGAGTATATAAATTTGACTACTAACTCATAGATACTAACATACTTGATTAAATATGGTGGGATACCTTTATTTAGTCAACAATACTCTAAAGGTAATGACTAAATAATGGTCTTAAGATTTTCTTGTCTTCCAATCTATGATAGTAAGATCTCAATTTGATCCTTGATGGTACCTTACTTGCTAAATGGACAAGTCACTGTCCCAGCTTAATTCCCTTTTCAATATACTTTATTGGCAAGGCGGGATATCACCAAATTTTCCTTTTTATGGATTATATCCATTGGTGTTCCCCATAAGCTAATGAATCTGATAAGAATCTAATTGTAATAATTGTTATAGACATCAAACCATTTATAGAATTTAATTTCTAGTTGTTCATCATTCTTCTTCGGGATCTTCTTGCAGCATAATGTTCTTAAATTCATTACTCTACTCAAAGTCTTAAATCCCATCTGCTTTATCTCTATTATACTCTTTTACAATAAAATCACCAACTCAACTAGTATTATTCCTTCAAATTTGATTGGTTTACCTTCCCATCGGATTCAAGATGAAAGATTTGTATGTATCTTCATAGAGTCATGATCTTCTTCATTTGAATATTCAATATTCATTGAATACTTATAGTTACATCTCTATCTCTTTCTCTCTTTTCTTCAAAATCCACATTTGGTCTACTTGGATCAATGTCTCCATATGCTTTGTTGCATATAATCGATACTTCATCTACTCCTTTACTTATTAGATATGATAAACTGAATGCTTCTAAGAAATTCTAAACTATCTTAAGATCATTGAAATCCTCAATTGCCTATAGCCTCAATAAAATCCATACAATGTCTTAATAATGGCATTGACGTTTTGATTATGCTATACTTTTCTTAAAAGTTCATGTTAGGATCAATCTATTATCATCCTTAGTATGATCATCAAAATCTTCTGATAACTCAATCGAATTCATTTCCCTATCATATTCATCTTATTCATATAATCTGTCACTTGTATACATCTTTTGATTTGCTCCATAATACTCAGGTAATTATTATTCGATAGCACTTTACTGTTCATAAGACTCCAATTAAGGTATCCAAAATTGAGCTAAGTCCTTTAGGATCCATACCTTTGTGATCTAGTACGAGTCACAGTTATCTCCTAGTATCATCTTGCATTCTCATCCCTCTTAGATTATCATCAACATTTTCTCAAAGTCTGTCTTTTACATCCCCTATCATACTCATATATAAGATAGTGTACTCATATTCTGATATTCTTTAGGAGGGTAAGATAACCATCTAGCTTCTTCAATTTTCTCACCTTTGATGAGATTACTTTATTGCAGGTCAGAACTATCTACTAACAAGTTCATTAACCTCTTCCTTCATCATTCTTATTATAATCTAATATATATATGAGTTTCCCTGTTTGCACCACTGCACAACAATCCTTATTGCTAAGATTTAAGCCATCCAATATCTAAGTATTTGTTAGACCCATCTCCTTTTTCACCTATTTGTTTATGGTGAAATGCCTTGAGCATTAATAGGCTAGTCATCTCTACTATTTCTATTTCTACTACTTCTTCTTGATTTTCTCTATGGTCTATGACCCTTGGACATGCTAGACTGGCTGTGAAAGGATAAAACCTGGGCTCTGATACCAACTGTAACGACCCAGGTTTTCCCATGCATTTTTAAATGCAATATCTAATTCCTAAGGTAGGATGCATCCCTATTTGAAAACCATTTTTATGAAAACCAAGCAATGCAGCGGAAAATCTTTAGTTTTAAACACTTTGAAAACCTCGAGTGTCATTTACTTTCACAACAACCAAAATATTTTTTGAAAAGCTTTAGAAATCATAAATGTTTTTTCTAGGTCTATCCAGTCACAGCTCACAGCCCAACTGTAAATAAATACAAATACATGTCCAAAGGGTAAAGTGTTTACTTACATGTATGATTGTCTCCTCTTGATTTACTTGCTCGTAGCACTAACATAGGCGTCTTCTACTCGTGAATGGAACTATCCTGAAAAATGTTAAGGATAGGGTGAGTATATACTTATACTCAGTAGGAGTCTATCACTACTAGTTTTACAATGCATGCTGTGTTTAAAATCATATGCTCTTCAAAACATGTGCATGTTCGAACAATCATGTTCAATATTGATATTAAAAACCATTGTCAAATTGGAATATTGATGACTTAAAGAATCGCATAATCCAAGTCGAAAGTATCATATATATATCATAAACATAATGATATGCATAAGATGCTCAACTGAATCCAACTCATGGATATATGGTATGGTCGACCAACCTCATGTCATGCCATATGCAATGCAAGTAAATCCTCAAACCATAGGGCCCAACTATGCCCACGACCTCGCCACCATGTGGTCCCCGGGTACCTAGGGACACAGCGGCATAGCCTCCACGGGGCATATGAAACATCGACCCAGTGCCGTGACACCAGTGGTAGCCCCCTGTACCACATGCAGTCGACGTAGGCACATACCCTTTTTGGACGTGGTACCCATTCCACCTAGTAGTAGTAGAGGCTAGGAGGCCACCCCAACCTCTCGGTATAGCGCCCACGAGCTTACTAGCCCAAATCATATACGATCAGACAAGCAAAAACATCTCTTTTCAAAACCTGTCCTCTTTGGGTCCCTCACAACTGCCTACCCAGTGTCTTTTGGGCACTCAAGTGTCCTTTGGTAACCCTCAAGGGCATGCAATTTTTCAAGAACTCAATGCTCACAAATCATGCAATATATGCAATTGTTTGCAAAACATGTCTATGCATAATGGATTTGTCATATGCATGCTGAATTCGTTTATAAGATTAAGTCATGCTAAACAAGTCATATAACTTATACTTAAAAGATGCAGTCTCAAAACATTCATGGCTCTTTTTAAAAGTCTAGCAGCGATAGAGCACCTACCTCAAAGTCTCTTGGAGTCGCATCCTTCATCACTCAACCCGTCCCTGGATCTCATTTATAAACTCCTGGGTATGAATGGATACAAGGAGTCCTTATCAATTTCAATCTATTAGATTGCTAGATCTACCTTTTAGGGTCCATGGTCCTTGCCTAATTCATTGTCAGGCTAGATCCTATGATATGGATCTACTATTCAATAGTTAAATTTTGTAATTTTTTCTTTGATCCTAACTTTAAAGTCTCATTAGGTCTGCGTGTCCCAGTTCCCAGGACACCCGTGCATCTTGGTTGAACCGTGACTGCCACAGGTGCGTGCGCGCCCAAAGGCCGTGCCAGGGACCGCATTTTGCACACACACATGCTTGCTCAAGCGACACACTGTGACGCGCATCCTGGATGGCATCATACGGACGCACCTTTGGTATAGCATGGCATGTCTTAGCTCCCAGGGCACCCCGTGCATCTTGGTCGAGCCAGGACCCATGCCCCATGTCGTGCGCGCACCCGAAGGCCACACCAGGTATAGTGTACGCACTGCCGTACACCTAGAACCCATCCTAGGGACCCTGTCCCAGGCGCACGTGGAGTATGGCGTCCTTGGGACTCCTAGTTTGTTCAAGGCCGGTTGGAACCGGTCTTCGTCTTCTCCGGCTGGAAAAATCGGCTGGGAAGGGACTAGATCCGGCATGGATCTTGGTCTGGGGGAAACAAAATGGAGAGAAGGCAAGGAGGGGCTTACCTGGGTAGCCTGGGGATGCCCTTTTTCCCAGTGGTGTGTTTCCCTCTGCCAGAAACCTATGTTGTTAGAATCCACGAAGAAGGGGAAAACCCCAATGCCAGACCGGAAAGGAGTGGAGGGGAAATGGGGAGACAGGAAAAGGAATGGCCGGCCTAACCAGGGCCTGGCCATTGTCAGAAAATGCAGAGGAGACTGGCTTGAGACGGGTTTCTGATTTTGCAGCAAACCCCAGTCTCAAAATGGCCAGAAAATCATGTTTTGGAGAGGGGGGAGATGGGGCTTTTTATAGCCCTGCTATGGCGGTGCTGCCATTGGTGGTGGCAGAAGCCTCTGCAAACGGGCTTTCTGGAGAGATCTAGAGGTGGAAGACGATAGGGGGTGCCGTTATCAAAACGGCCCCCTGCGTTTTTCGTTCTTTTTCGTTTTCTGTTTAATTTACAAAAATACCCCTAATCTTTAAACGACCGTAACTTCTTCATACGAACTCCGTTTTCAGCGTTCTTTGAGGCATTGGATTCCATTTTTTGAGTAGAATCTAATGGTACCAAGTTTCCTAACAAATTTATTCATTTAATATTTTAAATAAATTAAAATATTTAACACAGTTTATTTCCCATAGAATGTCCAAAATAGCGTAAATTGCTCTGGCATTACAAGAAAGAAGGGCATGTTTGACTCCAAAAATGCCCAAACCCACAATAGGGAGAAGACCTGACGAGGAAGAAGAACAAGGGGGAGAAGGAGAGGAAGAGAAAGGAGGAGAAAGAAGGGCACGTTCAGTGCCAACAATGCCCAAACCCGTAAGAGAGAGAATACCTGACGAGGAAGAAGAAGAAGGGGGAGAAGGAGAGGAAGAGAAAGGAGGAGAAAGAAGGGGGAGCTACGCCTCAACTATGTTCCATGCTGACGACACCCAAACCTGTAGGAGAGAGAAAACTTGATGGGGAGAGAAGAAGGGGCAAAAGAAAGAGGAGAAAAAAAGAGGAAGAATAAGGGGGGACAGGGGGGAGGAGAGGAAGAGAAAGTAGGAGAAAGAGGGTGGAGCCAGGCCACAGCTATGATCCCTGCTAACAACACCTAAACCCACAAGGGAGAGAAAACTCGACGGGGAGATAAAAAGGAGGAGAAGAAAGAGAAGAAAAAAAGAGTAAGAAGAAGAAGGGGGAGAAGGGAGAGAAGGAGAGGGAGAGAAAGGAGGAAAAAGAGGGGGGAGACAGCCCACCGGCTTCTAGAGTTGCAGCCCATCGCCGGGGATGACACCAACTCAAATCATTCAACTAAGCCCATCATCTCACTTAGTGCACAAGCATGAATCAAAACCCCAAGGTATTGGAGCAATTTGTGCCCTTCTTGATTGCAAATAGAAGAGAAAATTAATGCACAAGCATGACAACACACCCTAGAAGTAAGTTCTACAAAATCCTATTCTTGATTTGAGAGTGTATGACTTTGTTAAAAAATTCTTACCATGATGGCTGTGATTTTATCATTATTATTGATGACTTATATGCTATTTTTTTTGGATTAATGGCTAATTATGTGTAAAGTTAAATCATTAGGTATGAATGATTATTTTTGTAATACACTTTCCTACTATGTTAATTATGATATGGATGTGTTCTAGTTTATCTTTAGAAATCTCATTATGAATTTTTGTTTGTGATGATGGGTATGAGTTACCAATGAATGTGATTAGTAGGCCAAAGGCATAATAAAACAAATAGAGGAAAAAAGTGAAGAACTAGCTAAGAAGGAAACAACTAACTAAGAAAGAAACAACTAAACTAAGCAACTAGAAAGTAAACCCTAAATTAGAAAGGAAATAATTTAAGAAATTAACCAACTATCTAAATAAAGAAGCAAGGAAATAAAATAAGAAAATTTTCTAAAAATATTTTAGAATAATAATTGTACTATTTAACTAATCTTACACTCATTACCTAAGCAAATTTACTTCTGTTGTGAGAAGACCCTCAATTATACGACTTGTAGGAATTTGTATCTCATTAGAACCTTGTCTCTAAAAACCATCAAGTATAGTTTTTTGAAGTGAAATCTACTTTAGCTATCACTCAAAAGCCATCTTTGTAACATACAAAGATTGTTAGAGTCTCAGGAAAATAGTTAATCTTTCGTGTCCACTACAAATTAGAATATTCATATGTAATTAAATCTTTAATCAACTAATAGATCTTAACTCCAAGCGATGACAAGAACTTGAAACAAGAAATGTGAAGACATTATAGAAAACATTTACATAACTTATAAAAAATTATATATAATAAAAATGTATCTTTACACCCTTGGGCTAAAGGCATTACATGTTAAAAAAATGAGTGAAGCAATAGTACACCTAAGGTAATATAAACCCAAATATAAGGCATGTTATATTTGGCATAGAGTAGACTAGAAGCATAAGCCAATCTACTTAAAAATCCTAAAACTAATCAATAGTTGTTCTTGATACATGCCTAGTCACTTTGATAAGAATGATTTATAACGTGTTTCTTGAAATAGGCATGAACAAGACGCAACAAGGCATACATGCAAGTTTATTAGTGAAGGCTTTAAGATGTATTTCTCGATTGTCAAAAGCTAGTAGTTGCTTCCATAAAGCCAAATTGTTCCAATTATGTTTATGTGCAAATGAATGTGTATATATACACATGCTATATTTCAAATTGGATATATGTAAGACTTTTGTATGGGTTGATCATATTGGTTTTGTTTCCATTATTAGCTAGTAAATCTTAGTTTGAGTTACAAGGTACATGCATGGTGTCCTTTGGAGTAAGTGCGTAACCATGATGGACTAAGGTAATAAAGTGTGTTCCTCTTTAGCTTCATCATAAACCATTGATGAGTAAGATGGTCTACGAGTTCTCATGCATGCACATGACTTTGTTGCATCAAATACTTAGTTTGTTGGATCTTACATCTCTTCATCCATATCTCTATCCAAGTTTTGTCACTTAAACTTGTTCGACTTGCAAAATCAAATCTAGATACATCTAATAGATTAATACTTATATCTTGAATGAGAATGTTTCCTTTGATACTCACCATTTAGTTCAGTTAATTACTCTGAATAGTATGATATAAGGTCATGAATGCTTGACAAGGGAAACAATTGGATTTGAGTACTATTCTTTGGAATCATGGGCTTGATAAGTAAAATCCACACATGGTTGTGCATTAGTCTTGAACCATCCCACAAAATTGCACATGTTATAGATCTAGTCAAGTTTTGTTGTCATTTACATCATTGGTTGTTGCCTGTAAGTTAATCAATATTTGGAGTCGATATTTGATCATGCACACCAAGTCATGCAAGACACCTTAAATTTGGGTGTCATACTTAGCTTTGTTGAATGAATAGGATATTAGCCTCTCATAAATGGGCCTTTTACATGAAGATGTTACATGGGCAGCATGCAAGATACAACTATGCATTTTAATGCATAAAGCACCTATTGCATGAGATTCATCTTATGTACATATGTGATAAAATATAGTTACCATAGCTATCATTGAGTATTTATGCCATGCATGAATTTTGACTTGTACACATGCATGAAACATAGTGTGGGTCATATGATTTACACTTAGAACATGGATAAGCTTGAATGAATCTTAGCATGCCAAATTAAATGGAAAACTAAAATTATAGATGGGGTAGCTAGTATCTATTGACTTGTGTGGCACCTAAATAATCAACACTCACACATGGCGCATGATAGCTAGTGCTTGGATTGTGTGCTTAGTAAATGGCACATGGATAGCAAGCAGAGGGTCCAACATTTTAGTACAATGCCCATCGATCAGCCCATGAACAAATTGCATTACACGTGGTGCTTGGGTAATGAGTTTAGCACTTACCACCCCACATGGTGGTTCCACACACTAGATTTCAATGGGTTGATATTATGTGATTTTGGATCTATGATCCATGAGTATATGTTTTTTTGCATGTACACATTATTTACTTTATAATAAGTAATATTTATAGATGATTAATTGCTAATTGATGATTTTGTTATTTGAAATGAAGCAATTGTTTTATGCAATGCTACCTAGTATGGTACAATGTATGATTTTGCAAATGTTGAATGATAGATATACAAGTACATGTGCTAAGATTAGAATAAGCTAGTCATATTTATATTAATTGAAATATGGCTTGTGGAATGAAATTATAATAATGATTTTCTATGATGAACGCTGGAATGTGAAACATGACTTTATATTCTATGAGTAAGGTGAAACATTTTAATGAATAAAAATGAGGAAAAATTGTGTGTAGCCTAAAATTAGGCAACTGAAGAGAGTTCTTCCAAGCCTAAAATTAGGTGACTCATGAGAGTTGATCCTAGCCTAGGACAAATGGTATGACCCCCCTAGTTGCTATGTTAGGAAGATCAATTGGCCATTGGTTTTTGATTTATATACCTAGACTAAGATTGTGATACATAGGAGTATGAGTCATGGGGAGACTACTCTCGGCTTGATCAAGTGTAAACATGGGGGCTGGTGTAGCCTGCGTGGTATCCGCAACTGAGCATAATGGGATGACAGTACTCTACATGTATATTACACCTCATTATTGCAAGACATGGACTAACATGTCAATCATCCTCAAGGGTATTGACCATCACCTATTTAGGCATGTGGCAGGACGCTATCACTATGTGATATGATAAGATACAATTTGATACTATGTGATGTGATAGGATACAAATTAGTACAATGTGATATCACATGATATGATTTGGTATAATATGATATGATAGAATTTTAGATGTTTTTGTAAATCAATAGTTTATGAACTTTTCAAAATGATTTGGAATCTCTGACTTTTTTATATCAAGCATTTAATTGTATGCATTTATTAACTCATGCCCACATGTTTGATGTGGTTTCCAAATGGCTAGTTTAGGCATTTTCCTACTGAGTAATTGTAGTCACTCCCACCACCATTTTTAGGTGAAATTTTATAGAAATAAATATTTATTGAGCAAGGAGGACTAAGAACAAGTGGATTAGAAAAATACATTGATTTTCAAAATAGTTTTTTAGTAATTATCTTAGTTATCAATTGAACAATTATTGGCTCTTATGTAATAAAATAAGAAATGATCATTACATGGATCATACTTTATTTTAATTGTTTGGGTTGTGACCAATAGTTCCTTGTAGTGCTTATGTTTAGATATTGCTAGTATATGTGAAGGTTCTAAGGTGACTTACATGGAAAATTAACATTATAGATGAGGTAGCTAGTATCTATCAGCTCCTGTGGCACTTAAACAATCAACAGTCACACATGGCCCATGATAGCTAGTGCCTAGATTTTGTGCTTAGCAAATGGCACATGGATGGCAAGCAGAGGAAGTAACACTTTAGTATAGTGCCTACTCACTAGCCCAAGAACTATTCGCATTACACTTGGTGCTTGGGTAATGAGTTTAGCACTTAACACCCCATAGTGGTTCCAAACACTGCATTTCAATGGGTTTATATTATGTGATTTTGGATCTATGATCCATGAGTATATGTTTGTGTACCTACACATATTATCAATTTTATAATAAGTAATATTTACAGCTGGTTAATTGCTAATTGATGGTTTTGTTATTTGAAATGAAGCAATTGTTTTATGCAATGCTACCTAGTATGGTACAATGTATGATTTTGCAAATTTTGAATGATAGATATATAAGTACATGTGCTAAGATTAGAATAAGCTAGTCATATTTATATTAATTGAAATATGGCTTGTGGAATGAAAGCTATAATAATGATTTTCTACGATGAATGCTGGAATGTGAAACAGGACTTTATATTCTATGAGTAAGGTGTAACACTCCAAGTTTTTATAACAATAATAATAATAATAGTCGGGATCCCAAAATCAAAAGATTCTATTAATTATTTTATTTGAACATTTACTGAAAAACCTCTAGGTGTTATCGCCTTTTTCGAAAACATCACGACCAGGATTAAAAGGTAAATATAAGTACGTAGTAATAAATTTAAGACAATACTAATATCAAATCCAACGTCAAAATCAACCATGCCTTTATTTTTTATAACAATAATATCCAAAAACATAATACTGTTGCCTAGGGTCTATCCATCATAATAATCCACCATAATTAAAGACAAGTTCATAATATATATCATAATCAAATTCATCTAATGAAGGTGTATAGTCCACAAAATAGGTTCAAATAGTAATCCATCTAACCACTCACGTCGAGCTATCTATCAGTCAACAACATAATGGGACACTTAACATCTGTCCCCATGAAAAGGCCCAAACTGGTAGTGTGGACTATCCATGTTACCAAACCCCTACCAAAAGGCATCTGTGGGTAGGTGTCTATCACATCATAAATCACATCACAATTTTGGAGTGTGGGTGGCCGGCCATACTCCCTCCCAACATGACATCCACTGAGTGAAAGCACCCATCATAAATCACAAAAACACAAAAATAGCATATCCCATAAAACCAAGCACACTCGGCTCATAATCTCCATGGCACCCCTCATCCCGAGGTTACCCTCTCAAAGGACTAGCCACCAAGCCTCCACCGTCAATGTTATGAAAACTAATCAATCTCAGTGATGCAATAAGGAAAGATAATTACTAATCATACATAAGATAGGGGGTATCAATATCATAAACCAATCAATCATAAAAACCCATTCAATACATTGTCGAAATCTCATATGGATCATAATATAAAACTTTGAATCTCACTAAATTACAAACTAAAGAAACAAATGCTGATCAATCACAATCAACCATGATGATATGATAATGCAAGGTTTTAGAAATCAAAATATGCATTAAATGTCGTCACCTACCTCAATGAGAGATAACCCAAATCAAGCGTGTAATCCTCTTAGCTCGCATGCTCAAATGTACCTGTCAATATCACAATACTATTTTATGCTAATTATTTCATTTCAGTGGCATCTTTGGCAATCCAACTGTTGGATCATTCTCTAGGATCTTTATTTATGATTTAGTCCTTAATCCCAACATTACTTGTTATTTATCAGTCCTATCTCATGTTCATCTACTCATTTTTGTACACATTCATAGTTTACACTTTGATATGACGATCATATCCTCCTTAGCTCAACAATTTCCTCAGATCTGGGTTAAATCATTGGTCTAAATCAATTACTAGAGTAATTACATCTAATCTGATCCTTAGTACCTACCATATATTATCTAGTTGTTCAAGTTCTAGGGCCTGATCACCCTTTGATCAGCAAGGTCTAAGTGATTTGGTACTATTTTATAAATTTTACTTGACTAAACATGATTAGATCAAAATTCTAATGCCAAAATCATGTCCGCATCATTGAGATGGTTCCAATAAATCTTTTGGATCAAAGATCGGGCTCCTGTAGCCTCCAAAATCCTAGAAAAACCATTCCAGATCAAAATTCAAGTTGAAACCAAAGTTTACAAAGGTTTGCACCAGCAGAAGGTGTTTACACCAATTTACATCAGCAAAAAAAGACGTTTTATACTACTTACACATACAGAAGGGAGATTACACTAGCAGACTATGTTTTACATCGATTTACATTGGCAGACGGGTGTTTGCATCTGCACAAACCCGATGTCCTGCCCGTGCACGTACTCTAGGATGCACGGCATGTTTTGGTTGTCCGGGACAGTGCGTGTGAGCGTCCCATGCTCATGTGCACTACGCGTGAGTGCGACAGAGCGCCCGCATTGCCATGTCCACCCTTGTGCATCCCGGTGGGCGTCTTGGGCACCAACGATAGGGCACTGACACTGTTGTTGTCGCCAGAGACAAAGACTGGACTCTGGTCGTTGTCGGTGACTCCCCATGTGCCCAAAATTTGTGATTTTTATGCCCTCTTGATCAAAATTTCATATATATTCATTTTATGACACTTCTTTTTATTGATTTTTCCAAAAACTGAGGTTTTTTCTCATGTTCCTAAATTTCTCCTACGTACTATTTTTCTTGATTTTTAGAGTCACCAGCCGCTGGATTTCCCTAAAATTTAAAGGGTTTGTTCTTGGGTTCATTATGCACAAAATGAATGTTTAGATCATTGATTTAAATCTATTTCATCAACTTATTCCCACGACAACAATAGGGTACATAGAGTCACTGGAAAAATGATGGATCCACACCCTTTTTTTGGCATTAACTAATGCAAAACTCAACATATATGCTGTAAATGAAAGGGGAAAAAGGGATGATACCTACCTCATGTAATAAGCAAAATGGCTGAATTGACACCCAAGGACAAGGAACAAGCAAGTGGAAGATACTCATCTCGAAAAGAAGAAACTCCATTCCAGCATATATATGTTAGATAAATTAAGTTTCATTACATTTAGATTTGAAGAAACAACTTAACTAACACAATTCAGAATCATCATGACAGTACTACAATCCAGGGAACGTGTTTGTTCAGGTAAAAAAAAAAAAGAAAGGCACATCAGCTCTTTTGCAGAACGCAGGACCTAAGACCGTGTTACCCAAAATCAATTTTTCAAAATGCAAGACACAGCAATAGAGTGAACTTGGTTCAGCTCAGTATAGTAGTTGGATGAGTTGGCCCAGCTAAGTCAAGTGATCCATAAAAATCTCCAAATACTAAGATAATTTTTCTGAGAACTCAGATGACTCAGCCTAGGTAAATCTATTTTGAATCAAAATAGTCTAGAGTTGACTAATGAGTTCCCAAATATTGCCAGAATGAGGTTTGCTCCCTCACCTGTCATTGACACTGTCGGAGAGAAATTTTTTCTAAGTTTTTCGGTGTTGCAATTCTTCCTAATATTTCTAAAATCCCAATCTCTAGAGACAAGAGGGTTTGGATGAAGTGATTGAAACAAAAAGGTGATGATTTTTATTGCTGGTGATCCATCTTTCTCAGTCACCAATCAATTTTTTTGGCAAAGGAGTCAGAGATGATAGGGGAGGGTGCTGTTATAAAAAATAGCCCCTATATTTTGGGTCCTTAAAATTACTAAAATGCCCTTCTATCTGCAATGGTTCATAACTTCTCCATTAGAGCTCAGTTTTCTACGTTCTTTATACCGTTCAATTCCTATCAACATATACTTTCTAAATTTAGTGGTTACAAAACAAAGTTCTATGCATGAAATTTTAAATTATTTTATTACTAATTTAGGGTTAAAATTTTAAGTTATTACATCCTTCCCTCCTTATAGATATTTCGTCCTTGAAATTTCAAAACATACCTTTAGGTAAATAACTCTGGGTGGATCATCCTGTGACGACCCGGGTTTTCTCATGCATTTTTAAATGCAATATCTAATTCCTAAGGTGGGATGCATCCCTATTTGAAAACCATTTTATAAAAACCATGCAATGCAGCGGAAAATCTTTGGTTTTAAACTCATTTTGAAAACCCCGAGTGTCATTTGCTAACTAAAGTAGTTTTTGAAAAACTTTAGAAATCATAAGTGTTTTCCCAGGTCTATCCAGTCACAAAACACAATCCAACTGTAAACAAATACATGTCCAAAGGTTTGAGAATTTACTTATATGTATAATTGTTTCCTTTTTGATTCACTTGCTCCTAGCACTAACATAGATGTCCTCTACTCGTGGATGGAATTATCCTGAAAAATGTTAAGGATAGGGTGAGTATATACTATACTCAGTAGGAGTCTATCACTACTAGTTTTGCAATGCATGCTATCTTTTAAAATCATACGCCCTTTCCAAAACATGTGCATGTCTGAATGCTCAAGTTCAATATCGATATAAAAATCCATTGTCAAACTGAAATACTAACGACTTAAAGGATCACATAATCCAAAATCGAAAGTATCATATACATATATATCATAACATTATGATATGCATAAGATGCTTCATTGAATCGAAAGTCTCAATAAAATTCATATACTGTCTTAATATTGACGTTTTGATCATGCTATACTTTTCTTACAAGTTCATGTTAGGATTAATCTATTATCATAGATCTATCATCCTCAATATTATCGTCAAAAATCTTTTGATAACTCGGTTGAATTCATTTCCTTATCATATTCATGTTATGTTCCTCTTATTCACATAATCTGTCACTTGTATACCTCTTCTGATTTGCTCCATAATTCTTAGGTAATTATTTTTCAATAGCGTTTTACTCTCCTGAATAGTATCCAAAATTGAGCTAAGTCCTTCAAGATCCATACCTTTGTGACCTAGTTCAAGTCACTGTTATTTCCTAATATCATCTTGCATTCTCATCCCTCTTAGATTATCATCAAAATCATCTCAAAGTCTGTCTTTTAAATCCCTTATCATACTTATATCATATCCTTGTACTCATATTATGATATTCTTTACGATGGTAAGATAGCCATCTAGGTTCTTCAATTTTCTCACCTTTGATGGGATCACTTTATTGATGGTAAGATAGTCATCTAGGTTCTGCAATTTTCTCACCTTTGATGAGATTACTTTAGTGCAAGCCAGAACTATCTACTAACAAGTTCACTAACATCCTCATTCATCATTCTCATAATATGATCCATATATGAGTTTTTCTATTTCCACCACACAACAATCCTTAATCCTTAAGTTGTCTTAGACTGGATTTTGGATAAGGGTTGCACTATCCTTTGCTTAATTTTTGTTAAACCAAGCTCTGTTTCACCTATTTATTTAAGGTGAAATGCCTTGAGTAGTAATATGGTAATCTTCAAATAGAAGTAGTCATCTCTACTACTTCTATTTATACTACTTCTTCTTGATTTTCTCTATTGTCTATGACCCTTGGACAAGCTGGACTGGCTGTGAAAGGATAAAACCTGGGCTCTGATACCAACTGTGACAACCCGGGTTTTCTCATGCATTTTTAAATGCAATATCTAATTCCTATGGCTGGATGCATTCCTATTTGAAAACCATTTTATAAAAACCATGCAATGCAGCAGAAAATCTTTGGTTTTAAACCCATTTTGAAAACCCGAGTGTCATTTGCTAACTAAAGTAGTTTTTAAAAAACTTTAGAAATCATAAGTGTTTTCCCAGGTCTATCCAGTCACAGAACACAGTCCAATTATAAACAAATACATGTCCAAAGGGTTGACAATTTACTTACATGTATAATTGTTTCCTTTTTGATTCACTTGCTTGTAGCACTAACATAGATGTCCTCTACTCGTGGATGGAATTATCCTGAAAAATGTTAAGGATAGGGTGAGTATATACTATACTCAGTAGGAGTCTATCAGTACTAGTTTTGCAATGCATGCTATGTTTTAAAATCATATGTGCTTTCCAAAATATGTGCATGTCTGAATACTCAAGTTCAATATCGATATAAAAATCCATTGTCAAACTGAAATACTAACGACTTAAAGAATCACATAATCCAAAATCGAAAGTATCATATACATATATATATCATAACATTATGATATGCATAAGATGCTTCATTGAATCCAACTCATGGATATCTAGTATGGTATGGTCGACCAACCTCATATCATGTCATATGCAATGCAAATAAGTCCATAAACCATAGGGTCCAACTATGCCCACGACCTCCTCGCCGTGTGGTCCCCGGGTACTTGAGGACACTCGGTCATAGCCTCCACGGGGCCTATGACACGTCGACCCAGTGCCGTGACACCGGTAGCTCCCTGTACCACATGCAGTCAACGTAGGGACATTGCCTCTTTTTGGGCATGGTACCCATCCACCTAATAGTAGTAGAGGCTGGGTGGCCAACCCAAACCCCTCGGCATAGCACCCATGAGCTTACTAGCCCAAATCATAGACGATCAAACAAGCGAAAAATCTCTTTTTTGAAACCTGTCCACTTTGGGTCCCTCAAAAGTGTTGGCCCTCGGCACTCCAGCGTCTTTTGGCAACCCTCAAGGACATGCAATTTTTGCAAGAACTTAATGGACATGCAATTTTTGCAAGAACTTAATGCTCACAAATCATGCAATTTATGCAATAGTTTGCAAAACATATCTATGCATAATGCATATGCAATTATTTACAAAACATGTCTATGCATAAAGCATTTATCACATGCATGCGTAATTAAGTCATGCTAAACAAGTCATATACTTAAGACATGTGTTCTCAAAACAATAATAGTTCTTTTAAAAGAATCTAGTAGTGATAGAGCACCTACCTGTCTAGGTCGCGCTAACCCCTTTGTCCTCGTACGCTCCTGAACATGGTTTGGGGACTCAAGGTTAGTTTGGCCCATCTTTTATGGGTTTTAGAGTAGTTGATCTTATTAATTAGGCATTAGGGGTCCATCCCTATGCCTATGGGTGTCCTAAGGTCCTAATTGGGCCTTGGTATTATCAGTTTCCCAAAGGTCTAGCGGCTACGTACCACCATCCTATTCTAAGGGTCATGCCTACCTTTGATTGGACCTTGATCAGGGATTTTATAGTTTGAGTGTGTCCACGTCGTCGATACAGACATAACGCCTTTTGCGGAGCCTCAATCGGAGCTCTAGATCTCAAGTTATAAGCATTTTAGTGTCACACGTACATAAGCCTTTAAGGATAAAAATATGGAATGCTAGTGTGCTGCACGCCAGCGGCATGCGCACCGGCTTCCTTAAGAAAAAGGAAAACCCCGTGTCACTAGCGCCCTGCGCGTCTGTGGCATGCACCTCAGTGGGCGCGTTTGCAGACATGCTAAACTTCCAGCCCATCTCTCTCTTTTGCGGACGCGTCCCTGGACGCGCCCATTTGGTTTTTCAAACGCATGTTACGTTCCGACTGGAACGTTCCGTTTGTCTGGGGGACCAGGGTGTCCTTAGGACACTCTGGTTCGACCCTGTCAAACCAGTGCAGCCCAGGGAACATCCCTGGGTCCTTGGTGAGTCTCCAGGGCTCCATTTTGCATGGTTTTTCATGCAAAAACTTAGGAAAATTGATCTTAGAACTACTATGAAGATGGGTTTTGAGGGATCTTGGGCATACCTGGCTCGTTGCTGGGTTTTTCTCCTTGTTTCCCCTCTAGGTCACTCCTCCACAATGGGTTTTCTTCAACCTTTTGGGCTGCCATTAGAGGCGCCCAAGAGCTCTATTTATAGAGCTATGAGAGGGTTCTGGAGGGGGCTCTCACCGCCTTTGAATGGTGGTGGAGAAACCTCCAGAATGGCGGTAATTTTTCCTCCAATCACCGCCGTTCTAGAACCCTCTAGGAGGTGGAAGATGAAGGGTGCCCGTATCAAAACAGCCCCCTGTGTTTTGCAGCTAAATCCGTTTTTGTAAAAATTACAGTTTTGCCCCTAAACTTCAAAGGGCCATAACTTGCTCATTTTAACTCCGTTTTGGGTGATTTTGGTCTTGTTGGATTCCTTTTTCTGATATGTACCTAATGGTACCATTTTTAGGACCAAATTTCTGGGTTCAGTCAAGGTGAATAGTGAAATGACGAAAATGCCCTTATCTTTAAAAACTGATCTTTTCATGGCTATCTTGGGATTTTAACGTTACAAAATTGGAGTCATTACATTATTACCCCTTTAAAAGAATTTTGTCCTCGAAATTCCATAAATTATCATCTTCCTGGTATTTGTCTCTTAGATAACTTCTTGGTGAATGCATTCTCCCCCTTGGGAATCAAATCTAGGCTCATCCTCAACTTATCATTTCTATTGTTCCTCCTACAAGGCCTCACCTATAAGGGCCGCTTTTGCTGTGTACTCTGATGCATACTCTCATACGTGCCAGTTTAACAATACCGATTTCTAGTGGTACTTTATCTATCTCGAATTCCTTAGATTCCTATACTTATCTCATCATATATAAGATAGTCTCCTCGTAAGATCATGCTTTTTTGTTCATGTATATACTACTTTCAAGATCATATTATCTTATTTCTCCTATTTTGAATATCATAGGATAATCCTTTTCATCTAGTGATCTCTTTCATTATCCACAAGTCCAAAAAGTTACCTTCTTTCTATTGTGTCTAACTTTGCTTCTTACCTTTGTCTCCAAGATACTTCAATAACTGTCATGGTATCATGTGCTCTACAGCCAATTCCTTGATTATCTTTGAATTTCAACTGTCTGCCATTTTTCCATATGTGCCTTTATTACTTGACCAAAGTTACATTCAAATAAACTCATGAAAGCTAATTAGTTGCATCTTCCGTCGAGGACCATATCATAACTCTATACCCAGTTTCATAATTATTGAATTCATTAAACGCTTTCCTTTGTTGAAGATTTTATCCAAACTCAAGTCGATTCATCATCATGGGTCAAATGTTCTTGTCTAGAGGCCTATCTTACTATTCTCATCAATTTGTCATTAGGATTTTCAATAATGTTCCCATTTATGCAAAGCAAAAAAAAAAGCCTCTTATTCATATCCGAGTACCCTTGCTAGGTCATGGTTGAATCCTTTGTCATCATCCTTTTTATCCTTTCTTTGTTTGATGGTTTTCTTCGTTACCTTCTAGTTCAAAAGTTCTATACTCAATCCAGTAGGGTTAGTCCTTAGGAAATTCCTTTAATTGATTTTTCGTACTTGGTATATGCTCATAACAACTAACTATTTGTCTAAAGGCAACGTAACATTAAATCTTCACCTTATAGTGTGCTAGCCATCTCACCTTTTCTCCTTCCATCCCTTATGTCAATATATTGTTTAATCTTTTATCAAGGCTTTATTGTCAATCATGCAGTCTGTATTGTCAGGAGGTATCCTCATAAGTAGTGATTTTCTCAATTCCTCAACTTTTATCCTTCAAGTGCCTCCTCATAATTAGTTTATAACAATAATTATCATTCAATAGCGATTATATCAAAATATACTGAAGTTGTTAACTCAACAAATTTAACAATACTCAGGTAAGCGTAAACATTTTCTTAGACATAGAAAGACTTTATTTGATTACCTATTGATCTCTTTCTAGATATATCTATGTCATAAGCTCAAGGGCCTCTAAAGTGATCAATCCTTATTTGCCTTTCTTTTCAATTCAAGTCAGCAGTATTTTTCAGACTCAAAGTAATTTCTTCGCCTTGTCATGGTAGCCATTAAGGTCTAAAAGAAATCCTTCACATTGGTTTAGATTACTTCTCATTTTTGCTCTTATCTCAGTCGTTACTGTCCTCCTCAATTGACCTCATACCCTCAATTGACTTAGTCTAACAAGTACTTTTCTTTTCAAGGAAAACTCAAGTCTAAAGACTTATAACATCCCTCTGAGTATATAACTTTGACTAAATAATGGTCTTAAGATATTGCTCTTCCAATCTATGATAGTAAGATCTCAATTTGATCCTTGATGGTACCCTATTGCTAAATGGACAAGTTACTGTCCTGGCTTAATTCCTTTATTCACTTAAGTAGTGGCAAGGTAGGATATCACCAAAAATTTTCTTTTTATGGAGTACATCCATTGGTGTTCCTCATAAGCTAATGGATCTGATAAGAATCTAATTGATATCAAACCATTTGTAGAATTTAATTTCTAGTTGGTTGCCATTCTTCTTTGAAAATTTCTTGTCACATAATCTCCTGAAATTCAATACTTTACTCAAAAGCTTAAACCCCATATGCTTTATCTCTTTTATAAGATTACCAACTCATCTATCATTATTCCTTCAAAGTTGATTAGTTTATCTTCCCAGATGATTCAAGATGAAAGATTTCTATGGATCTATTCTTTCCTCAATAATTTTCTTTTGAATATTCAATATTCATTGAATACTTATAGTTACATCTCTATCTCTTTCTCTCTTTTCTTCAAAATCCTGATTTGGTCTACCTGGATCAATGTCTCTATATGCTTTGTTGCATATAATTGATATTCCATCTGTAACATGTATGATAAACTAAATGCTTCTCAGAAATTCTAAACTGTCTTAAGATCATGGAAATCCTCAATTGCTTGTAGTCTTAATAAAATTCATATACTGTCTTAATATTGACGTTTTGATCATGCTATACTTTTCTTACAAGTTCATGTTAGGATCAATCTATTATCATAGATCTATCATCCCCAATATTATCGTCAAAAATCTTTTGATAACTCGGTTGAATTCATTTCCTTATCATATTCGTGTTATGTTCCTCTTATTCACATAATCTGTCACTTGTATACCTCTTCTGATTTGCTCCATAATTCTTAGGTAATTATTTTTCAATAGCGTTTTACTCTCCTGAATAGTATCCAAAATTGAGCTAAGTCCTTCAAGATCCATACCTTTGTGACCTAGTTCAAGTCACTGTTATTTCCTAATATCATCTTGCATTCTCATCCCTCTTAGATTATCATCAAAATCATCTCAAAGTCTGTCTTTTAAATCCCTTATCATACTTATATCATATCCTTGTACTCATATTATTATATTCTTTACGATGGTAAGATAGCCATCTAGGTTCTTCAATTTTCTCACCTTTGATGAGATCACTTTATTGATGGTAAGATAGTCATCTAGGTTCTTCAATTTTCTCACCTTTGATGAGATTACTTTAGTGCAAGCCAGAACTATCTACTAACAAGTTCACTAACATCCTCATTCATCATTCTTATAATATGATCCATATATGAGTTTTTATATTTGCACCACACAACAATCCTTAATCCTTAGTTGTCTTAGACTGGATTTTGGTCTTGTTGGATTCCTTTTTCCGATACGCACCTAATGGTACCATTTTCAAGACCAAATTTCTGGGTTCAGTCAAGGTGAATAGTGAAATAACCAAAATGCCCTTATCTTCAAAAACTGATCTTTTCATGGCTATCTTGGGATTTTAATGTTACAAAATTGGAGTCATTACACCTCCTCATCTCCTCTTCTATCTCCCATGTGGCCTCCTGCAGTGCATGATGCTGCCAAGGACTTTGACTGATGGTATTGTCTTAGTCCTCAACTCCTTGACTTTCCTATCCAGTATACGCACAGATCTCTCCTTAAGTGTCATATTAGGCTGTAACTCCCCTGAGATCTACTCCAGCAATTGTGATGGGTTTGGCACATACTTCGTCAACATAGATACATGGAAGACGTCATATACATTTGTCAACTATGGTGATAAGGCTAGCTGGTATGCTACAGACCCAACTTTGCATAAAATCTCAAAAGGTCCACTGTACCTGGGGTTAAGTTTTCCTTTATTCCTAAACCTAATCACTCCTTTCATAGGGGAAACCTTTAAGAATACATGCTCACCTTCAGAGAACTCTAGGTATTTCTACCTTTTGTTAGCATAACTCTTCTAACGGCTGTGAGCTGTCAATAATCTCTTTAGAATAAGTCAAACTTTCTCTGCACACTATCCCACCAACTCGGACTTCACTATGCATCTCTCTCCTACATCACTCCAACATAAGGGTGACTGACAAGGCCTGCCATAAAGTGCCTCATATGGAGCCATGCCAATACTTGCGTGATAGCTGTTATTATAGGAAAACTCTACCAGTGGTAAATGATCCTCCCAGCTCCCCTTCCAATCCATAACACAAGCCCTTAGAATATCCTCAATCGTCGGGATGGTCCTCTCAATCTGACCATCTATTTGAGGGTGGAATGTTGTGCTAAATTTTAGCCTCACTTCTAAAGCTCTTGCACGCTCTTCTAATACTTTGAGGTAAACCGAGTGTCCCAATCAGATATAATCATAAAGGGAACTCCATGTAGACTTACGATCTCCTTGACATACAATTTCACTAAACTGTCCATCGTCTGATTTTGCCTGATAGGAAAGAAATGAGTGGACTTGGTCAATCTGTCCACAGAGACCCATATCATGTCATGTCTGCTAATAGTCCTTGAAAGGCCCATAATGAAATCCATGGTAATATGATCCCACTTCCACTCAGGGAGATCCAATGTCTGAAGTAACCCTGATGGTCGTTGATGCTCTGCCTTGACTTGCTGATAGGTCAGACACCGTGCCACGCACTCTCTAACATCCTTCTTCATTCTGTTCCACCAAAAATAACTCCCGAGGGCTTAATACATCTTTGTACCTCCAAGATGGATTGTATACTAGGACTGGTGTGCCTCCTGAAGTAACTCACGCTTCAAATTATCATCTGTTAGTACCACCAACATACCCTTGAATCTGATTGCCTCATCCAGTCCTCTAATAAAATCTATCCTGTCTACCCGATCTTGTGTCTCCTTATCTTTGTCCTGTGTCTTTAATATCCCGTTAACAAACTTAGACCGAGTTGATAGATTGGCAATCATTACTCCAGACTTCCTACATAAGGCATTTGCGATGACGTTAGCCTTCCCTGGGTGGTATTGTATGGTGCAATTGAAGTCCTTGAGATATTCCGTCCATCCATGCTGCCTCATGTTCAAATCACTCTGAGTAAAGAAGTGCTCGAGGCTCTTATGATCAATGAATACCTCAAACTTCTCACCATATAGATAATGTCTCCAGGACGTCAATGCAAATACCACTACTACTAACTCCAGATCATGTGTCAGTTAATTCAACACTGGGGTGGTAGTAAGCCTCCTCTTAAGCTCTTGAAAGCTCTCTAGCAAGCATCAGTCCAAACGAACTGAGTGTCTTTCCTGGTCAGGGTAGTCAAAGGTAACGCAATCTTTGAGAATCCCTCAATGAATCAATGATAGTATCTTGCCAAATTGAGAAAACTATGTATCTTTGTCATCGTCTTTGGCCTCTCCCAATGTAGCACTACCTCAACCTTCGCGGGGTCTATGGCCACTCCATCCTTAGATACCACGTGGCCTAAGAACTACACTTGCTCCAACCAAAAATCACATTTACTGAACTTAGCATACAACCGATGTCGACAAAGTGTGTCCAATATTGTGTGAAGATCCTCCCTGTGTGCCTCATGACTAGGTGAGTAATAGGCATAGTGAAATGCCTTATGTTGTAGCATAATAAAATGTTAGGTAATTGTATATTACCAATATTTCCCAAGAAGGGAAATTCCCAGTATAAGATTAGCTGAAATACTAAATTCTCAAAATGAAGAGAATTGATCAGCTTAGTTGGGAATGATATTTGACTATTTTCACAAATTTAATTGGTTTACCCATGAAGGGTATGTATGTATATAGATATACATAACTTACAAAGTAAAGAGTATGTTTAAGGATAATGAGATTATGAAGTATTGGAATTACATTGTCAATGTTATGTTTCTTGAATCCCCTACTAGGCATTGCTTGCTGAGATATTGTACTTGTTGCAATATCTTAGATACAAGGAAGGAGAGTTAGGAGCTGAAGATGATAGAAGACTTGAAGAGAATAATCTTCAAGGTATACCCTTGAAGACATGTATTTTTCTTTGTTGAGAGTTTTATTGTATGGTGAGCTTGAGTTTTGGATTATGTAATTTAGACAAGTATTGTACTAGATTTGGCTGTATTGTGAACCACTGGATGGATCCTGGAGATTTAATAAAAGTATATTCCTTCAATGAAATTTTATTTTGTACACAAATTGTACTTGTGTTGTGTATGAAGTGGTGACTTGGGTTTTCAAAACAAGTTCTAAAGAAAAGAATTTCCGTTGCTTTGTTTTGGAAAAAAATATACACTCTTAAGGGGCCTGCCTTTCAAAATACTTTACAAATCATGTTACAAAAACCCGGGTCGTCACAGTTGGTATCAAAGCGATTCATCCAGTCACAGTACGGTACAAATGTGTCCACAAGAGAGATTATAATTCAAGTCTAGATTAAGATAGAAGTAGTTGTATAGAGGATTGATAGAAATTATGAAGAGATGCCACTAAAGAGAGTCACAAGACAAGCAACTCAAAATACTCCAATAGACAATATGGAAAGAGGAACAATGAGCAATGTGGAAGAGATGATGACAAGGGTGTTGAAGAACCTTCTTCCTCACCTACAACAAACTCAAGGTTCATCACCTCTGTAGAAATACCAAGGACACAGGCTCAGGTTCAACCTAAAGTGAGTGAATAAGAGATAAGTTATTAGTTGATGAGAAGGAGTTACATGATAAACTCATTAGTTACGAGATAAGTATAAAAGGAGTTAACTCATTAGTGAAGGATAAGTCTTGAAAGAGTAGCCTCATTTGTTGAAGAGGATGTAAAGAGTTGACTCATTAGTGAGGAAAGAGTTAAACTCATTAGTTGAGGAATATGGAAAGAGTAGACTCATTTGTGAAGAAAGCGAAACTCATTAATTGAGAATGAGTATAGAAAGAGTTAGTGTAATGAAGGAGTAGTATAGTAAGTAGACATTACTTAGTGAAAGGACTAGAAATACTACTTAGCAAATAAGAATTCCAATAGAGGGAATAATAAGATATATAAATCCATAGGGAAAACATTACAATAGATGGAAGGTACGATGTTCAGGTCTAACCTAAAGTCCTGAGTAAACATACAAAGTATGTTAATAGTAGTATGTATATAACCATTATTGAGTGAAGTATGTATATAACCATTACTAAGTGAAGAAATGGAGATAAAGAGAAAAAAAGTGATAAATTGGAAAATAAGATTAAAATAAAAAATAAAAAAATCCAACCTTATAGAAAAGGTGAAATGGAGATTTATGAGAAATAGGTGTTAAAGATGAAAACATTAGAAGTATTGTAAAATTCGAAGTTAACATTAGATATATAAAGAAATATAAATGTAGGAATTAGAATTGCTACATGTATAGTATTATGGCAATTAGTTAAATGAAATTAATCATCAAAATAGAGAGGATATGGCTTGAAAGAAATTTAAGGAGATAGGTGAGAAAGTTCAAAATTTGTAAATGAGAATAGTTTGAAATAAATATGAGTAAGGAGTTAAGCAAGTATTTTTCTCCAAAATTAGTGAGGCAAAGGGTTTAGTGGTGAAATGATAAAATTTTAGAACATGAAGAGATGATCTTTGATATTAGAATAAAATGAAAAGGAAAAAGAGAGTTAGATATGTTATAGGGACAAAAATATGATCCCAAACTTATTAAGAAAGACAATTAAAACATGAGAATATATGATTAACAAAGAAATTATAGCTCTATATATGGTACAACAATTATAAAATCACCAAGTTAGAAATTATAAAAGGTATGACAAATCATTGTGGAAATTATCACTAGAGGATTTTCAAGGATTAAAGAATTATTGATATAATAACTTGGTGCTATTAAAAATAATTTTGGACTATCATAAAGAGAAGTACCTTTGGCATAGATGGTAAAATGGTCATGGAACATGAAAACAAAGAGAAATATTGATTAGAAAAATATAGTCATTGATTAAGTCATTGATTATCATGGTCATGGAACATGAAAACAAAGAGAAATATTGATTAGGAAAATATAGTCATTGATTATCATGAAGAGGAATACATCTTATTGATCAAGGCAAATGAAGAGCTAAATATGAATAGAGATATTACTTCCAATTACATGATGGAGTTGGTGATATTGAAAGATTTAAGAAATATAGTAAGGGGAAATATATTTTTGGAGGAAAGGTGAAATAAAACATGAGAAATGAAAAAAATATATATTGGTTGTTAAATTTAAGTTTAAAGATGATTGTGAATGAGTTATGAATCCAAATTGTTGGAGAAATAAGTGGTTAGAAAATTTTAAGATAGTTTGAAGATTTTCAATCTTACATGAGATTGAATGAGAAAATATCTATAATAGTTAAGGAAAAGAACATCAAATTATATGAATGAGTTGAAAGAACAACTTTTTTAAGGATATGGAGTGATTATAGCAATTTACATTATGAGAGTAACAAATTTCTTTTAGGAAAAGAAAAAGGAGGAATCAATATAAGGATGCATAAATGATGTTGAGGAAATTAAGTAACCTTTTCTCTATAAGGATGAGCATTTTCAAATTTATTATTAATTGGGAATTGGAAATGCAACATCAAAGTATAAAATCAAAAACAAATTTTAAAGTTCTGTGAGTTAGATAATAGATGTTCATGAATTTCAGGAGAATGAAATATATTGAATGAAGTGGTAATGATATATGGAAATAGATTTCAAGAAATCAAGAGCATTCAGGGGATATATGTTAGACACTTACAAAACTTGTCTTGTAAGTGTACATGTGATTAAAGAAAGCAAAGTTTAGGTTATATAAATTTTAAGGATAGCATGGAATTTGACCCAACAAAGGTAGAATATGAGATCAAAATATGAAATGACAATGACAATTAGAGAAATATATCTCTTATTGATTTTATAACATAAGGACATTCTTTTAGTGAAGTTTTGCCACTGGTTACATAAATCCTAAATGAGTTGATAATGGATTGTTGAGAATTAAAGACTAGTTGATAAATTATGGTGTTTTTAAAGATTTGAGAAGGGATGATTACAAAGTCAATATGGACTCTTTTAATTGAAATTATCAAGAATATTGTAAATAAAGAGTTAGTATGATATGATAAAGGCTATGAGGTATGCTTTGAAAGAAGCATGAGGAAATGCAAAATCTAGGAATTTTGAAGCCTATGACATATAAATATATATATATATATAAGAGGAAAAGAGATAAATATTATCATAGATTGTGAGAATGTTCTGAATATTGTTCTAAATATGGGAAAGAAATAATAAAAGAGGATCAGGAATATATATGCAGAGTTAAAAGACACTATCTTGGAAGGAAAAATGTAGAAAGTCAAGTATTATGAATAAAATGGCACTCAAAGAGTGTTACAAAAATAATGGATGGGAATAAGGAAAGATTCATTACAAGAAAACTATTATTCAAGGATAGAATTTGACAAGAAGTTATCAATAGAAGGAAATAGTAAAGAAGTATGAACTGTAGATAAGAAATAAAGTATACACTTCCAAATAATGGATGAATAAGAAAAGAGAAAATTACTTCCAAAGATTGGAAGGTTGTTACAAAGAACAATAGTTGAATTTATAGAATCTAATCAATATGTATTATAGGAAGTCTAAAGACTATACATAGTGGGAAAGCTATGTCCAAACTTTATATGTTGATATATAGTAGGAAAGCTATGTCAAAACTTTATATGTTGAAAAAGAATGAGGATGAGCAATAGAAGGTATGATGGAAAATTGTGACGTATGAAAAGATTGGTGAAAATTACCAGTCAAGTGAAATGGAAGGTTTTGAAACAAAAAGGGATAACTCAATAAGAGTTATTAATCCTTTTTTTTTGGGAAATTCTAGCAAGAACTAGCTTTAGTATATAGTGCATTATTAAGGTTAGTCATGGATGAGTATTTTAACCTTTGAGAAAAAGGTAGTATAGAAAAGGAACGAAAGGAAATAGAATTTCTATAAGTGGCAAGGCCACATGTGTAAGGCTATAAAAGAATTGTGAAAACTCCTAAGTGAGTTGCATTACAAATTTTGAGGACGAAATTATTGTTAGGAGGGAAGATTGTAATAACCCCAATTTTTGTAATTGATTGAGAAAATCAAGAAAGTTTGAGTTTCAGATATTTCGAGATGAAATATTAGGGTTATTTAGAATATACTTTTTATAAAAGTATAATCAAATAATAAGACATATAAAATTGAAATTAAACTTAGCAAACCCTTCAAAATGATTATAAGCACGACAAATTCTGAAATCGGATGAAAATCCTAAAGTTTCTTCATTTCTTGGACAAAAGGGTAAAATAGTAATTTTACCCAAAAATCAAAATATGAGACATCAAAATTTAGAATGTAATAAGAAATACGAATCCAGCGCCACTAAGTACACTCGAATCCAAGATCATGGGAATAAAACCCAAAATTTTATACATTAATGGTAAAACGGTCTTTTTACACTATGTGGGGCCCACATGGGGCCCACAAGGGACCCAAAAAAATGAATCTTTTGAGCATCCCACATGAATTCATGGGTCAACAAACATCAGCTGGTCTTGGGGAAGAAAAATGAAGCATGGGAGACTTTCATGCCATTTAAGAATAAAAAATTAAATATTATAATCATGAAAAAATGACCAAAATGCCTATAAATACAACCCCAAAAACCCTGCAAAAATTCTCATAAAATCCCCACGAATTTTTCTTCACTCTCTCTGAAAAATTAGACCTAGATCCCTCCCCAAAACCCCAAAATTTCCAAGAGATATCTCTCTTTTCAATTTCTTTTTTCTTTTTAGATTGGAACAAGAGACCTAAAATCAATTAGGCACTCTATTCAAGATCTAATTTCATCAATTCCACCATCCAAAACTTCCCACCATATCTATTCTACAAAACCCCCAAAGCAATTTCAAGATCCAACGGTTCAAACAATAGAAATTTGCAAGAAAGGTGGATCTTGGGCTATATCTTCATCAAAGGGTATTTCTTTCAAATTGGACACATAAACACCATTTTTTATCAAATTAGGTAGGTGGGAATACTTTATATAGATGTTTACTACTGCTTTAAGTAATTTTTAATTTACTGTAATTTATTTTGGTAATAAAAAGGTAAAAATAAAGTAAACACCAGAACCCTTAATTCAGGATGATAGAGTACCTAGATGAAAATTCTGACTACACCAATAGATCCAGAAGGGTCCAAAACCCCTAGGCTAGAATTTTCACAATGATCGGAGAAGGTTTGGTCCCTCAATTGAGAAGGGATTGATTGGATAGTCCAAACGGACTGTTCGATCTCCCTATCGGACGGGTGACGTCCCGCGCGCGTCCATGGACACCCCGTGCAGGCGCTTCCTCATTTCATCGCAGCGGAAGCACCCGACGAACCGAACACGTTCCGCTTGACTAATTTGGGCCGTCCGTTCCTTGGGCCCAGATAAAATCTAGGCCCTAGGAAGGACTGTGAACTTCCAGAGCACATTCTGGAGTCATCTCAACTCCAAATTGAGATCGAAAAGAAGCTATGGAAAGCTTGAAAACTCTATTTTCTGATGAAATGATAAAATCAAGAAATTATGTAATAAAATTTTCTGTATTAAAGAAATAAGTTTTCAATTACCTAGATCTTCAAGATCTGAGATGATCAGATCTTGGAAATATATTTTACTAGTGATATACTATTGAAATAAAGTGATATCTATGGTTTATTTGGACATATATGAGATATATTAAGGGATCTACCCATTATGGTAGAAAAACCCTAAAAATACAAAGGGACCCACTTGATCAATGAGCTCAAGTGTGATCAGATCCTTGGGATGGATAAAATGAATGCTGATATAATGAAATCCAAGAAATCATGGATGAATTATGACAAAAATGGATCAATATGATCTTTGGACCTTAATAAAGAAAATCCCCTAAATATAACTAATACCCTTAATCAAAGGAAAAGATCTAAGATCTAATGGTGGGATCATAAGTAAAGGTTTCTAAAAATGTTAATGTAATTAGTTTCATTTTATATAATAGCATTTTAAATTTGATTATGTTATAAAGCATGCTAGTATAACATTTAGACTTTAGCATGATATGTGATTTTATTGTTATCATAAGGTGCTAGATTTAATTATCTTAGGAGCACTTTAGTATGATTTCATGCCATTCTAACTTAGGACAATGCTAGAATTTCATATAATTTTATACTATAGTATGAGATTATACATTAAGTCCACGTTAGTTTAAATTGAGTTATTAAGGTATATTAGTTGGAAATCATGTTAGAGTAATTTTAAGTACCTTGTCTCATTATCATTAAATGTTAAATTATGTAGTTTTATGCTTTAAATTTATAATTCATTTATGGTTAAATGTTATTAGTAGATCTACTTGTTATGAGATAAAGAGCATAAAACATAAAAAATGTATTCTAATGAGAAAGTAGAGTTTCATGACACAAATAAGAATGGAGTACTTTGGACTTAATTAGTAAGGGCTATAATTAGTCCTTATACCACGGTGGAAAATATTATGTCACTACCCATATGGGGGACCAAGACTTTCACAGTGGTGGGCTTTCCATAATTGCCACCACCTGACTTTTAGCCTCTCTTAGGGCAAGGTATCATCACATCATCAAATTTCAAGGAGCGGGTGGCCAAACCCTCATAGCTCCTCTAGCAATAACATTCCCCTAGGCTTATGCCTATTAAAACAAACTCACGAGCCTCCAAGCTTGTATGTAAAATAGATTTCATATACATCAAACCATATGTCTATTTACTTAGGGCTGAAATATTTTCTAGTTCCCTATTCACTTATAGTTTAGTCCTTAACCATCTTATATGTGTTTGGTTGGATCATAAGGTCTTCAAGAGATTTAATACAAGTATTAACATTACTCTTGTCAACATAACATCATGAGTACAATCATGTATATCTCATGTAAATGCATTCATCAAATCTTCCTACCTTTAAGGATTGATCTCTTTTCCCCAATCTTGCATGATCCTGACTGATGTATGTTATCTGTACATCCATACATATTGTCAATATATAAATTATGAACAATCCTATTGATTACTAGATCTGATGTTTAGAATGATCTTTAGATCATTCATATCTAAGTATTTTCCTATCTCTAAGTCTTTGTATGTCCATCTCCTTGATCTTGATCTTTCATAGATCCATTGATTGACAATCCACACATGTTGATAAAGATCAAGGTCTTAGATCTTCTATCATCCAGTTCTTCTTTGATCTAAGTTCAGTTATTGGATCATCCCTATGGAGGATGATCTTGGTTTTCTTCCTTGAATCGTCTTTGATCAAGGGTTTGGATTATCTAATATAATGAACTATAACAAGCATACTAATAAACATGCATATTAAGTACAATATAGTATTCTTATTCTTGTTGTTCTTGATCATCCAAGATCTAATGGATCTTGTTTGATTATCCTTATCTTACTTACTATTTTTATTAGGGTTAAGTAATTTACTAACCTTTTATGCTCTTATTATTATTATTATTCAACTAGTTAATGTGCTGGTTGAAGGTAACTTATTCAAGCCTAAAGCTAGACTTCTCCTCTTATTTCCAATTGGCTAAGGCTTACTAGTTGAATGGGTGAACACAAAGTGGTTACTTCAATGCTCATATAAGGAGGCGTTTAGACCTCACAAACGTCAACAGAAGGTAGGGGAAGAGCGAGGCTCTATTAGATAACCCCCTTAACCACTATGTTCATCATTCACTAGAATGACCATAGCTCAACCTTTCATAAGGTTCCTATAAACATGTTTACCCTAAATACTCTTTCTAATGGATTTTAATTATGTCCATGAATATTTATAATGTCATTCATGGGGTTTATTATTCTTCTCTTAGTTTGGGCCAAGGATTTGATAATCCTTATATTGTCCTACTAACTATAGCCCTTACTAATTAAGTGCAAAGTACTCCATTCTTATTTGTGTCATGAAACTCTACTTTCTCATTAGAATACATTTTTTATGTTTTATGCTCTTTATCTCATAACAAGTAGATCTACTAATAACATTTAACCATAAATGAATTATAAATTCAAAGCATAAAACTACATAATTTAACATTTAATGATAATGAGACAAGGTACTTAAAATTACTCTAACATGATTTCCAACTAATATACCTTAATAACTCAATTTAAACTAACATGGACTTAAGGTATAATCTCATACTATAGTATAAAATTATATGAAATTCTAGCATTGACCTAAGTTAGAATGGCATGAAATCATACTAAAGTTCCCCTAAGATAATTAAATCTAGCACCTTATAATAACAATGAAATCACATATCATGCTAAAGTCTAAATGTTATACTAGCATGCTTTATAACATAATCAAATTTAAAATGCTATTATATAAAATGAAACTAATTACATTAACATTTTTAGAAACCTTTACTTATGATCCAACCATTAGATCTTAGATCTTTTCCTTTGATTATGGGTATTAGTTATATTTAGGGGATTTTCTTTATTAAGGTCCAAAGATCATATTGATCCATTTTTGTCATAATCCATCCATGATTTCTTGGATTTTATTATATCAACATTCATTTTATCCATCCCAAGGATCTGATCACACTTGATCTCATTGATCAAGTGGGTCCCTTTGTATTTTTAGGGTTTTTTTACCATAATGGGTAGATCCCATAATATATCTCATACATGTCCAAATAAACCATAGATCTCACTTTATTTCAATAGTATATCATTAATAAAACATATTTTCAAGATCTGATCATCTCAGATCTTGAAGATCTAGGTAATTGGAAACTTGTTTCTTTAATACAGAAAGGTTTATTAAATATTATGTCTATTTTATCATTTCATCAGAAAATAGAGGTTTTAAGCTTTCCATAGCCTCTTTCCGATCTTAATTTGGAGTTCAGATGACTCCAGAATTGGATATGGAAGTTCACAGTCCTTCTTAGGGCCTAGATTTGATCGGGCCCAAGGAATGGATGGCCCAGATTAGGCGGGTGGAATGCGTTCAGTTCGACGGGGTGTCCATGGACGCGCGCGGGACATCGTCTGTCCGATCGGGAGATCGGACAGTCCGTTTGGACCGTCCAATCAATCCCTTCTCAATTGAGGGACCAAACCTTCTCCGATCATTGTGAAAATTTTACCTTATGGGTTTTGGACCCTTATGGATTTATTGGTGTAGTTAGATTTTTCATCTGAGTACTCTATAATCCTGAATTAACGGTTCTGTTATTACTTTATTTTTACCTTTTTTATCATCAAAATAAATTACAATAAACTAAAAATTACATAAACCAATATTAAAAATCTATAGAAAGTATTCCCACCTACCTGATTGGAGAAAAAACTTTGGTTATATACCCAATTTAAAAAGAATACCTTGTTGATAAAGATATGGCCTAAGATCCACCTTTCTTGCAAATTCCCATTGTTTGAACCGTTGGATCTTGAAATTGCTTTAGGAGTTTTGTAGAATAGATATGGTGGGAAGTTTTGGACGATTGAATTAATGAAATCAGATCTGAAACAGAGTGCCTAATTGATTTTAGGTCTCTTGTTCCTATCTAAAAGAAAAAGAAATTAAAAAGAAAGATATATTTTGAAAATTTTGGGTTTTTGGGGAGGGATCTAAGTCTAATTTTTCAGGGAGAGTGAAGAAAATTTTGTGGGGATTTTATGAGAATTTTTGGAGGGTTTTTGGGGTTGTATTTATAGGCATTTTGGTTTTTTTTCATGATTATAATATTTAATTTTTTATTATTAAATGGCATGATAGTCTCCCATGCTTCATTTTTTCTTCCCCATGCTCCATTTTTCTTCCCCAAGACCAGCTAGTTTTTTTGACCCATGACTTCACGTGGGCTGCTCATAAGATTCGTTTTTGGGTCCCTTGTGGGCCCATGTGGGCCCCACATGGTGTAAAAAGACTGTTTTGCCATTTATGTATAAAATTTTGGGTTTTATTCCCATGATCTCGGATTTGAGTGTACTTAGTGGTGTTGGATTTGTATTTCTCAGTACATTCTAAATTTTGATATCTCATATTTTGATTTTTGGGTAAAATTACTACTTTACCCTTTTATGAAGAAACTTAAGAATTTTTCATCTGAATTCAAAATTTATTGTGCTTACAGTCATTTTGAAGGGTTTTCTTAGTTTAATTCAAATTTTACATGTCTTATTATTTGATTATACCTTTATAAAAAGTATAACCCTAATATTTCAGCCCGAAATATCTGTAACTCAAACTTTATTGATTTTCTCAATCAATTACAAAAATTGGGGTTATTACAATCTTCCCCCCTTACAATAATTTTGTCCTCGAAATTTGTAATACAACTCACTTAGGAGTTTTTCACAATTCTTTCATAGCCTTATACATGTGGCCTTGCCACTTATGGAAATCCTATTTCCTTTCATTCCCTTCTCATACTACCTACTTCTCAAAGGTTAAAATGCTCATCCATGACTAACCTTACTAATGCACTATATACTAAAGCTAGTCTTCACTAATCTTTCCTTGATTAGAGGATTCAATAGGTGGGGCAACTGGAGTAGCAGGGGTAAACCTTGTCCTTCTTCGAGGAGCCATCTATTATGGATTCAAATATCACTAAGTGTAAGTTCCTCTCTCTTTAACTACAATTTATGGACTATCACCTACATATAAGTAGACCTTTGTAAGGATTATGATGGAATAAACTAGGCTTTGATACCAACTGTAACACCTTAGGTTTTTATAACATTTTTTTATAGTAATAATAATAATAGTCGAGATCCCAAAATCAAAAGATTCTATTAATTATTTTATTTGAACATTTACTGAAAAACATCCAGGTGTTATCTCCTTTTTCCAAAAATAACGTGACCATGATTAAAAGATAAATATAAGTATGCAGCAATAAATTTAAGACAATGCTAATATCAAATCCAACGTCAAAATCAATGGTGCATTTATTTTTTAAAACAATAATATCCAAAAACATAATACTATGGCCCAGGGTTTATCCATAATAATCCACCATTATTAAAGACAAGTCCATAATATATATATCATAATCAAATCCATCTAATGAAGGTATGTAGTCCATAAAATAGGTTCAAACAGTAATCCATCTAACCACTCACGTCAAGCTATCTATCAGTCAAATCAAGTGGTCCCCACTACTATGACTATCCTTCCACGGCCTTACCTTCCTGTTGTCACACTCAGTATCTAAGGCATTGCAAAACAAAGCAATGCCTCAGCAAGCTATTGCTTATGTAGGTACATACACATTTAATATAATAACAAGGGAAAACAAAATCTAATAACAATGTTGATATAATGTGTGGATCAATTTTCTATGAAAATATAAGTATCATAAGGAATGCCAACATAATCTTAAAACATCCTATATGATAAAACATGCATGACATGGATTTAAAACATGATAATCTCATGGATGTAAAACATGATATGATCTAATCTCAATGAGCATGCAATAACAAATAGAGCATCTCATGGTATGTGGGTCCCATGAGTGTCCCATACACTCGTATAACAGATCATGAGTACTCATATCAATCTCTGCGTGTTGTCACACCCAGGCATACTATAAAATCTCAACACTCATCATGCAAGCATATAGAACAATAGTATGGATTGTCGTGCCACAGTGGCAACCCCTCTAGAGTCTCAACCATCGCTGCTCCTTGTCAACACCATAACAGGAGACTTAATGTCCATCCCCATGGAAAGGTCCAGACTGGTAGTGTGGACTATCCATGTTACCAAACCCCTACTGAAAGGCATCGTGGGCAGGTGTCTATCACATCATAAATCACATCACAATTTTGGAGGGTGGGTGGCCTGCCCTACTCCCTCTTAGCATGACATCCACTAGGTGAGAGCACCCGTCATAAATCACAAAACACGAAAATCATGTATCCTGTAAAACCAGGAGCACTTGTGGCTTACAATCCCCAAGGCACACCCCTCATCCCGAGGTTAGCCTCTGAAAGGACTAGCCACCAAGCCTCCACCATCAATGTTATGAAACCCAATCAATCTCATTGATGCAATAAGGGAAGATAATTACCAATCATGCATGAGATAGGAGGTATCAATATCATAAACCAATGGATCATAAAAACCCACTCAATACACTATCGAAATCTCATATCGATCATAATATAAAACTTTGAATCTCACTAAATCACGGACTAATTAAACAAATGCCAATCAATCACAATCAATCATGATGATATGATAATGCAAGGTTTTAGAAATCAAAACATGCATTAAATGTTGTCACCTACCTCAATGAGAGATAACCCAAATCAAGTGTGTAATCCTCTTAGCTTGCACACTCAAATGTACCTATCAATATCATAGTACTATTTTGTGTTAATTATTTTATCTCATTGGCATCTGTGGCCATCCAACCATTGGATCGTTCTCTAAGGTCGTTGAGATGGTTCCAACAAATCTTTCGGATCAAAGATTGGGCTTCTATAGCCTCTTAAATCCTAGAAAAAGCATTCTAGATCAACATTCAGGTCAAAACTGAAGTTTACAATGGTTTGCAACGACAGAAGGCGTTTGCACCAATGGAAAAGGATGTTTTACATTGGCTTACACTAGCGGAAAAAGACGTTTTATGCTAGCTTACATTTGGAAAAAGGAGATTACACTGGTTTACACTAGCGGATGGTGTTTTACATTGATTTACACCAGCAGATGGGTGTTTGCACCAGTTTACACACGCATAAACCGGCGTCTCGCGCGCAGGTTCTCCAAGATGCATGGCACGTTCAGGTCGTCCAGGACAGCATGCGTGAGCGTCTCGCTCATGTGTGCATGCGACGGAGTGCCCGCATGCCCATGTCCACTCCTGTGTGTCCTGGGCTTGGGTGCCAACGACAGGGCACTGACGCAGTTGCCGTCGTCAAAGACAATGACCGAACTCTAGTCATCGTAGGTGACTTCCCATGTGCCCAAAATTTGTGATTTTTATGCCCTTTGGATTGAAATTTCATGTACATTCATTTTATGACACTTCCTTTTATTGATTTTACTAAAAACTGGGGTCTTTTCTCAATTTTTCTTACATTCCTAAATTTCTCCTATGTACTGTTTTTCTTGATTTCTGGAGTCACTAGCCGTTAGATTTCCCTAAAATTTAAAGGGTTTGTCCTTGGGTTCATTCTGCACAAGATGAAAGTTTAGATCATTGATTTGAAACAATTTCATCAACTTATCCCCATGGCAACAATAGGGGATACAAAGTCAACGAAAAAATGATGGATCCACATCGTTTTTTCAACATTAACTGATGCAAAAACTCAATGTATATGGTGTAAATGAATGAGGAAAAAGGGATGGGACCTACCTCAGTTGGTTGGGATGTCGTTGACACTGTTGGAGAGAATTTTTTCTAGGTTTTCGGTATTGCAACTCTACCTGAGATTTCCAGAATCCCGATCTCTAGAGACAAGAGGGTTTGGATGGAGTGATTGAAATGGAAAGGTGATGATTTTTATCGCTGGTGATCCGTCTTTCTTAGTCATCGACCAATTTTTCGACAAAGGAGTCGGAGATGATAGGGGAGGGTGCTATTATAAAAAAACAGCCCCTATATTTTGGGCCCTTAAAATTACTAAAATGCCCTTCTTTCTTCAACGATTCATAACTTCTCCATTCGAGGTTAGTTTTCTGTGTTCTTTATACTTTTCAATTTCTATTGATGTGTACTTTCTAAATTTAGTAGTTTCAAGACCAAATTGTATGCATAAATTTCTAAATTATTTTATTTTATTTTGTCACTAAATTAGGGTTAAAATTTGAGGTTATTACATAAGGTGAAACATTTTAATGAATAAAAATTAGGAAAATTTGTGCTTACCCTAAAATTAGGCAATTGGAAAGAGTTGTGCCAAACCTAAAATTAGGTTACTCATGAGAGTTGAGCCTAGCCTAGGGAAAATTGTATGACCCCCCTAGGTTGTTATGTTAGGAAGATCAATTGGCCATTCATTTTTTATTTATATATGTAACAGCCTGGGGCCCAGTAGAATATTGTCTACTTTGGCACACAGAGTGCACCTCACAATTTTAAAATGTGTCCTACCAGTTAGAGTACCCCAAACTCTTATCAACAGCTCAATCCCCTATCCCCAGGCGATGTGGGACTAACTCTCAGTCCATCCCCGCCTTCGTCCCCTTAGACCATCTTGGTCTGTTGCCTCAGACGAGCTTGGGGCCTCCCCCTCACACCATCTTGGCTCATCCTCAGGCCATCTTGGAAGATGGCAATAGGTTCACCTCTCCCCCTTAAGGGACATGCGTCCGCGCGTGCGGTTAGCCATCCACCATCACGAGGGGACGAAGGCGGGGATAGATTGAGAGTTAGTCCCACGTTGCTTGGGGAGAGGGGACTGGGCTATTGATAAGAGTCTGGGGTACTCTAACTGGTAGGACACATTTTAAAACCGTGAGGTGCACTCTGTGTGCCAAAGCGAGCAATATTCTACTGGACCCCAGGCTGTTACAATATACCTGGCCTAAGATGATGACAAGCAACAATATGTGTCATGGGGAGACTAATGTTGACTTGATCAAGTGCAAGCATGAGGACTGATGTAGCCTACGTGGTATCTGTAGCTGAGCATAATGGGATGACAGTCATCTACATGTATGTTAGGCCTTATTGTTGCAGGATGTGGACAAACATGTGAATCAACCTCAATGTTATTGACCATTGCCTATTTAGGTATGTGGTAGGATGCTATTAGTATGTGATATGACAAGATACAATTTGATACTATGTGATGTGAGAGGATACGAATCAGTACGAAGTGATATCACATGATACAATTTGGTACAATATGATATGATAGAATTTTAGATATTTGTGTAAATCAATAGTTTATGAAATTTTCAAAATGATTTGGAATCTCTGGCATTTTGATATTGAGCATTTAATTGTCTACATTTCTTAACATATGTATACATGTCTAATGTGGTTTCCAAATGGCTAGTTTAGGCATTTTCCTACTGAGCAGTTGTACTCACCCCCACCACCATATTTACGTGAAGTTTTATAGCAATAATTAAGTATTGAGCAAGGAGGACTAAGAACAAGTGCATTAGAACAATACATTGATTTTCAAAACAGTTTTCTCTTATTTGTCTTACTTATCATTTGAACAATTATTGGCTCTTATGTAATAAAACAAGAAATGTTCATTACATGGATCATACTTTATTTTAGTTGTGACCAATAGTTCCTTATAGTTCTTATGCTTTCACACTACTAATATATTTGAAGGTTTTAAGGTGACTTACATGGAAAATTAACATTATAGATGAGATAGCTAGTATCAATCACCTTGTGTGGCACCTAAACAATCAACACTCATACATTGTGCATGATAGCTAGTGCTTGGACTGTGTGCTTAGCAAATGGCACATGGATAGCAAGCAGAGGGCCCAACACTTTAGTACAATGCCTACCCACTAGCCCATGGATGATTTGTATTACACTTGGTGGTTGGGTAATGTGCTTAGCACTTGACACCCCACACAGTAGTTCCACACATTGGATTTCAATGGGTTGATATTATGTGATTTTAGATCTATGATCCATGAGTATATACTTTTGTACATGCACACATTATTTACTTTATAATAAGTAATATTTACAGCTAATTAATTTCTAATTGATGACTTTGTTATTTGAAGTGAAGCAATTGTTTTATGCCATGCTACCTAGTATGGTACAATGTATGATTTTACAAATGTTGAATGATAGATATACAAGTACATGTGCTAAGACTAGAATAAGCTACTCAAATTTATATTAATTGTAATATGGCTTGTGAAATGAAAGCCATATGAATGATTTTGTACGATGTACAGTGGAATGTGAAACATGACTTTATATTCTATGAGTAAGGTGAAATATTTTAATGAATAAAAATTATGAAAAATTGGGTGTAGCCTAAAATTAGGCAATTCGAAGGAGTTGTGCCAAGCCTAAAATTAGGTGACTCATGAGAGCTGAGCCTAACTTAGGACAAATTTGTATGAACCCCCTGGTTGCTATGTTAGGAAGATCAATTGGCCATTGGTTTTCAATTTATATACTTGGCCTAAGATGTTGACAAGCAGGATTATGTGTCACGGGGAGACTACTCTCCACTTGATCAAGTGCAAGCGTGAGGGATGGTGTAGCCTACGTGGTATCTACAGTTGAGCATAATGGGATGATAGTCCTTTATGTGTATATTAGACCTTATTGTTGTAGGACATGGACTAACATGTCAATCATTCTCAAGGATATTGACCATCGCCTATTTAGGCATGCAGCAAGATGCTATCACTATGTGATATGATAAGATACAATTTGATACTATGTGATGTGATAGGATACAACATCAGTAGATGTTTTTGTAAATCAATAGTTTATGAAATTTTCAAAATGATTTGGAATCTCTGATGTTTTGATATGAGCATTTAATTGTCTGCATTGCTTAATTTATGCTTACATGTTTGTTGTGGTTTCCAAATGGCTAGTTTAGGCATTTTCCTACCGAGTAGTTGTAGTCACCCGCACCACCATTTTTAGATGAAGTTTTACATTAATAAATAAGTATTGAGCAAGGAGAACTAAGAACAAGTGGATTAGAAAAATACATTATTTTCAAAATAGTTTTCTAGTATTTGTCTTAGTTATCATTTGAATAATTATTGGTTCTTATGTAATAAAACAAGAAATGTTCATTACATGGATCATCCTTTATTTTAGTTGTTTGGGTTGTGATCAATAGTTCCTTGTAGTGCTTTTGTTTTCATACTACTAATATATGTGAAGGTTTTTAGGTGACCTTGAGCTGAAGGCTGGAATTGAAAAACATATATGCATTACTTGCTCCCAAAATGCTTTAAATAAAAAAATTCTGCAAGAATTTCATTTCCCGCTTTTATTTCAAAAGAATTCATTTATGAAAATTTGAGTAACCAAGCTAGGTCAATTCGTGCCATCTTGCCTTCCACATTTCTTTTTGTTCAAAACTAGGGCATCCTATATACTTCTTTTTTCATTGCATTTTGATGCAAAACCTTGCAAAGTTTTTCAATGCATCTCTTTTAAATACTTTTACTATGCATTCCATTTCAAGACTTATACAAGTTTTCCTTTTTTCATGACTTATTCTTGGCTTTCTCCATGCATTGCTTTTCAATGTTTTTGTAATCATTTTCCTTTAATAACTTTTCTTTTAGAAGTTCTTTCATATAAGTCTTTTCAAAGGCATGGATTCTTCAAATAACATAGTCTAACTATAGTGGAAGTATAGTTTTAAATGAGTTTTCACATGATGGATCTATAAATCCCTAGCTAATCATGCTAGGTCATTCATGAAAATGTGTTCTTACTAGTTCAAGTGCATGTCTTTTAATAATTGTTCGACCAGCCATGTTCATATAATTTCCATTTTCATAATCATTGTCATGATATTTCATAATTAATACCTTGGTCACTAATGTATAATCTAAGTACTATTACAATATTCCATAGCTTATCTCATCATTATATGTTTTCTACACAGTTTCCATAGCTTATTTCATGTTACTTATTCATGGCATTTCCATAGCTTATGCCATATTAATCTCCATGTCACATCCATACTCTGTGCACATCATCTTATGGTACTTCCCTTCGTTTAAGTACTTTGTCAAGTGTCATTTTCCTACTTAATATCATCCATAGGTCATACTTAGCAATTCAAGTAGCATTTACATGATGCAATCAATGTCACTAATTATGGCATTTCATTTCATTCTTAAGGCAATAGAATAACAAGTCTAATTCTCTTACATAGCATAATCCAATGGCATAACATGTGACATATTGATTAAATAAATATAAGCATTCCATAGCATCACTATGGCATAGTATTACCATGGTCTCATCATAACATTCAAGCAACATGTGCATATCATAAGCATATCATAGGATTTCATTGGCATATTGACCTTTTACATAGCATACAATGTTAATTTACATGTTACTACTTAGGATTTTTTGTAGCCCTTACCATGGCATCAAAGTACATTCCATGGCTTTCCCACGTTATTTACAGTAGCACTCTCATGACATGAGTTTAGCATCATTTAGGAATTCTCTAACCTCATTATGTCATTAACATGACATTTTTTAGGCATTTTAAGTAGGCATGGTCACTTGTTTACATTAAGTTACATTTCTCTAGTTCTAAATGCTACATAGGGCATTTTAATTTACTTTCTTTGGGGCTCATGGAATCATATTTATTCATTTTTAATCTTATAAAATGGTCTAGATTCACTTTTATAAGGTCTGGTCCAATTATCAAAAGTTCATAAAATCCACATATCAACTAGGTTCAAATCTCGCCATAGAGTAGCTTAGGTTCCTAATTCCATTTCCACCCAATTTGGGTACAAAATTTATACATTATCATGGCTCAATCTCACCATTATATTTTTTTCATGAAAACTCAAACTCCAAATGGTATCATGGTAGTGAGCTTCACAGATCCCATACTCAGTGGTTTTATAGCTCACTTCCATGGCACTTTTAGGTGCACTTTTCAGTTGATGCCGTAGGCAAGGCTTGAGGGTCCATCATCTCATTGCTGTCCAAGTCACATCCTCATCATAGTGTTATAAGTAACTTTGAAGGCCTATGCAAAATTCAAATGGTCCATTCATTTAGGCATCTACAGTAGCCCATAAGTTCCTAAGAGTTTCCCTAAGTTTCACATTATGAAATTCATCATTAAGGGGTTTTAACTTAGGACTTGTAATTCCTTCATTACTAGAATTAGTTAGAATTACAAATGTACATGAATTTTGCAAATATTTTAAGTCTTATTAACCTTAATTCCTATCCAAAAGTGTGAACTAATTGGCATCATTTTTTTCTGGGAATGCAGAAAATGATCCAATAAGAGTGTCCTCAAAACATATAAATTCTTTATTGTTTTCATCATCCAAATGATAAGATCATAAATGAACTGGGTAATGATCATTCCCCTATATAAATTCCCAATTTTACAAGTGGTTTGATGCACCAATTATGACCATAGATCTAGCCCATTTTCGGGGCCTAGGAACATAACAAGTCTATGCACCCTTTTTACGGATAGTCAAGGAAAATTTCTCAACATCAACACAATGATGTTCTCACGACATATCATGCTAATGAAACAAGAAAAATAATTCAAAATAAATGCCTCTAACAGTAAGCATGCTTCACCTAGCAAAATGGCACCATTTTCATAATGGAAATGCATCTTTCACTAGCTTCATATTTCATGGCATATCAAGCACTTAAAACATGATCAAAACATGGATACATGGAAGAGCATGAAATAATCATGAAACCATGTCCACAATACACTTCGTAGCATGAAGAAAAAATGTAGTACATTCAACATATCAAGCCCTCAAATGAGGCACTATTTTCCCCTTTGCAAATGGACATGAAGTTAAGCATGCGTGTACCCATATTTTCCCTTCATTTTAACCAAAATATCATGGGATAAGGTCATGAATAGAAACATGATTGAAGCATACATGATAGAGGAAGATTTGAGCCCAAAATGGATGGAAGAAGGCGTGGTAAAATAGCAGTTCAAAGTATGGATTTTGACCATACATAAAACTTCTAAAGGGGTGTCCTAAAGGAAACCTAATCTAAGGCCACTACATGGGAAATCCATTGATCCTACTAGGGTTTTTCTTAGTAGGCCCCTACCTTGTCTTGAAGCTTGGTCAAGTGTGGAGATAGTGGAATAGTTTGATTGAAAAAATTATTTAGTAAGGCTGTAAAATTGAATAAATTGCCAGATTAATGGAGGAAGAGCTCTATTATAACAATCTATAAGAATAAAGGAGACATATAGAGTCGCACTAATCATTAGGGTATCAAACATATGAGCCACACCATGACATGTTTTGAAAGAGTGATTGAGAAGAGGCTATGGCATGAGATAAGTGTATCACAGAACTAGTTTTGTTTCAGGCCTGGAAGGTCTCCCATGAAACCTATTTTCTTGCTTAGAGAATTGATAGAAAAATATATGGAGAGGAGGAAGGATCTCCACATAGTCTTTATTGACTTAGAAAAAGCTTATGATAGGGTTCTAGGAGAGTTAATATGGTCGGGTTTTGGGCAAGAAAGGTGTTTCACAGAGGTATATAGACATAATTAAGGATATCTCGAAGGGAGCGATAACAAACATTAGGACCACTAGAGGAGAGAGTAGTATTTTTCCTATCACTATAGGAATGCATCAAGGATCAACATTGATCACATACCATTTTACATTGGTTATGGATGAATTAACAAAACATCCGAACAAGGAGATTCCATGGTGCATCTTATTTGCAGATGACATAGTTTTTATTGATAAGACGAGGGTGTAAACACAAAGCTAGAGTTAAGGAGAGATGCATTAGAATATAAAGGATTTAAAATTAACCAAACTAAGACAAAGTATATGAAATACATTTTTAGCAAGGAGAGGGGCGGGACTAGAGCACTTGTAAAGATTGATAACCAATAAGTCCCCAAAAAGACCACTTTCAATCTTGGGATGAATAATTCATGAGAACAGAGAGATTGGGAGAGAGGTTACCTAAAGAATTCAAGCAAGTTGGAACAAATGGAGATATGTCTATAAAGCTATCCATGCTTTATGTATCAAAATGTTGGGTAGTTAAGAAACAAAATATACATAAGTGAGCATTGCCAAAATGTGGATGTTAAGATAGATGAGTTACAAGATAAGAAAGGATAGAATTAAAAATAAAAACATTAGAGAAAACTTAAGATTAGAACCTACGGGTAAAAAAGTGATAGAGATTATGCTTAGATGATTTAGAACCAATGTGACTAAAAATAGCACTAGCTAGAAGGAAAGAGATGATCCAAGTTGAAGTTTCTAAAAGGGTAAGGGGAAGGCCTGAAAGAAAGTAGGTTGAAGTGGTGAGAAAAGATTTAAAAACTTTTGGGCTAAATGAAGCCATGACACTTAAATAGAGGGGTATGGAGGAACAAGATTCATATGTCCAACCCCTAATTGGGATGAGGACTTGATGATGATGTGAAGAATATGTAATTGCACTGCTCACTTTAGAAAGTCGTCTAAAATCTTATGGGATTGCCACCTTTTAAAAACATCTTCTTCTTTTTTCTTGCTTAAATGGGTCTCCCTCAATTTCTCTAGCTTAGGAAACTTCGTCTAATTTATAATCCTTTCCCACATGCTAAAACCATGGCAAGCATTTTCTTTAAATATCCCTAAGTAAGACTTCTAAAATTAAAAGATGAGAATCTTTGACCAAGTCAACCTTAGAAAGGGGCTTTTAACTTGCTATACATAGAAACTCTTGACTAATCCTTAATCCTTAAATCATAGATATGGAATGTTCACACCATCAACTCCCAAATTATCTTAATTTAGTCCAAGATGTCCAATAAAGGCTAAAAAAAGCATCTTTTGATCTTGGCCCAAAAATGTTGATTTTGAGTAATCTAAAGCATTGAACAAATATTTATTGATGATATCTTCTCATTCATCCCTAGTCATACTTAAAATGCATATTCTAAGAGATTTTTAGATAGATCTTGACTGTTCAAGGAAAGATTGCCTAGATTACAATTGATCTTCTTCAATTACCACTACTCTCAAAAACTTTAAAAACTCTCTATCACTTCCTTTTCAAGCTTCAAATCACAAAAAATATTCACTTTTCTCAATTATACCCTGATCCTATAAAATGCAAAATAAGCCCTAGCTAACAATAACTTAATTAATTACAAGGTTAAAAATGTAAATATAATAATTATGTGTATATCAAAGGTCGTGTTGCTTATGATTGTTCTCATGCAATTAAACATATGATTGTTTGCATGCAATTAAAGGTACTAATTAATCACAGTCAAATGTTATAACTAATTCAATTATAGCACAAACCACAAATTTAGTAGATAGATGTCACTTTGTAAATTCATTCCACACATCTTGGTCAATGATGCTGGAAAAGTGTCAATGACTCTATAGCTTCGATGGATCATTTACATTTAGAAGTATGTTTAGCCCTTTCATTTTCTGCATTGTTCACTAGCTCCATGCAAAAGCATGCATCTTCTTGCCATCAAATACATTGAAGATAGACTACAAAGCATTTAAAAACCTTCACCATCTTCCATATTGAATCTTTGACTGATGGTGACAAATGTCTCCAATCATTAGTCATAATAGGCACCATGCTTCTTATCATGCAACAAAAGTAATAGATATAGGATGATACATGATCACCTATCTCTTGCCCCTTACTATTGTAGTAGACAATGTATTTTATTCCCTTTGACTATCTTGTAATAATCTTTTTCATTTTTGTTTGTCATGTGCCCTTTCTCTTATGAGGGCTGCTCATGTTGGACTATTCTTCTTGTTCTTGTTTTTCTTTTTTCTTTTTTACATTCTATTTTTCCTACACAAGGCAAGCATTTCATTTAAAACAACCACATTAGAAATAACATTTTCATTCAATATGTTTAATAATTCATTCATTTTCATTTTGAAATGGAATTTTTTTAGTAACAAGCCATAAAATAACATCTTTTTGGAATCACAATCTAGTTGAAAAGAGTCATTATACCTATATGCGTAAACATGCGCAGATACATTTCAATGTTCTATCTAACATACTCAAATAGTAAAGAAGAACACAATACATGTAATGCAAAAACACATGTTTTGATATTAAAATAAACCCCTTATTTCTATAAAAAAAATCTGACAGAGTCTCTTGTATTTTTTGGACTTTGAGCATTTAATGCATGCAATGCAAGGCATTATTTAGCATTAAAAAATATAAAGGGAGACTCAAGCTCCTCACCATTTTCATTTGAAACATGACTAGCATTTTATAAATATAAAATTGCAAAGTTTATGCCCATGTTAATAAAAGTTGCATAAGCATCAAAATTCGGAAAACATGACTACTCATTTAGGAATTGGAAATAACAATATATAGACGTAGGTAAATTTAAGGAGTTGAACTCGTAGGAATAATACTGACACTTGAAATATTAATAAACAATTATAGGCACTAAGGAGTTAGACAAGTAGAATTTCTTTTTCATTACTTGAAGTAACACAACTATGTCAAAACACCAACACAACAACTATAACTAAAGTGAACCCCTAGATCAAAGATGAAAGTAAAACATGCAATATAAATGAGAAAACATACAATTGTACTAACTAATATTTTATCCTACCTATGACAATTCAATACAAAAAGAACATTCTAGAAAACATGACATTAAAGAATTTGAGGCTTTAGAAGAATAAAAGCTTGAAGAAGAACTAAATTACTGATCAATGTAGATTAGACATCAAATTAAAATTGTGAATCAACATAGATCATACATCAAACTCAAATAACAAATCAACATTGATCATTCATCAAAACCAAATACCAATTGGAGTCAAATATACATGTATATCATAAATCAAATGTAACTATATATTAATAAGAGATAATTATTTCCATAGAATTTTTCAAATATAATATGTTAGTATAGTTACAACATAATTATATTCTATAATCAAAGATTTGAAGACCATAATTGACCATAATTAGCTTAAAATTGAGAGATCACTATTCAAATCTACAAATTAATTCTCAATTTCTATGGAAATCAACCCAATCAAGCATCTCATACTAATTTAGGAAATTGTATTATTAAATAAGACATCAATGCATTACAACCAAATTCAACTCAAATTAAATAAATATTTTATTGGAATTATTGAAATTGGTAAAGTTCATGCACTTGCTTATTGATCGATGGTTCAGATCTATTGGTGATTGTACACAAGAATGAGAAATCCTAACAAAGAAGGAAAGTCAGCTATGGTCATTGATAAAAGAGGGTTTTGCCAACTGTGTGTGTGAGAGTGAGAGATAGAGGAAAGCTATCTATGGTAGTCTGTGAAGGTTGAGTTTTTCTACCATGAGAGAGAGAGAGAGAGAGAGAGAGAGAGAGCAGCTATAGGGGTACTAGGGATCGATGAAAACTATATGGGCATGCATTATGAATTTTTTTAAGATGGGCTTGGGAAACGTCTTAAATTGCAAAGATTTTTAATATGGTTGTGGAGCCGTCTTAAAAACAGTGTTAAAAATGTTGATTTTTAAAACAATCTTTAATAACTATCTCAAAAAAACATCATATATTAAGATTGTTCCCAGAACTAGCTTAAAAAAGGTCACCTAAAAACTCCCATTTTTTAACATGGTTCATGTGATTTTTTAAGATGGTTCTTAAAAAAAATAATTTTAAATATTAACTATCTTAAGATGATTTTTAGTAACTGCCTTATTAATTTCTTCCAAAAAGGATTACAATTTTTTTAACTCCCTGCTCCATGCAATGTTTCTCAAGTTGGGCTAGTCTAGACATACATGCATCATATATATATATATATATATATATATATAACGACATATATGCAAATATGATGGTTCTTGTCACTTTTTAAGATGGTTCTTAAAAAACAATTTTAAATATTAACTATCCTAAGATGGTTAATAGTAACTACCTTATTAATTGCATATATAACTACATATATGCAAATATGAAATTTATATATAGTGAATTGCTATTAAATAATTGCACATACATAAATTAAAATAACCTAAGAAAATGTAAATTTTGGGATATTATTATATAACTCCTAATCAACCATCCTTTTATATATTTTTTAAATGTTACTTAATCCATCTCATTTTCACTAATTGCATCAATTGATACAATTTTTTAATTAATACAAGGCAATGTGTCTTAATAGCACCATCCTTTATTGGAGTATGGAATCAGTAACTACAGGTCGATCCCATGAAGACCTTTGATGACTGATGTTTAATTATAATTTAGGTCATCTTACTTTAACCTAGCCAAGAATTCAAGAGAAAGGCAATTTCTAAGTAAACTAATAAAAAGGAAAGTAATGATATAAATCAAGTTAATAAAGGAACTAACTAAAAACAAAACAACTATGCTAAACAATTGAGCAACTATAAAGTAAGAAGAAAGCAATTAAAGAGACTAAGGACTATCTAAATAACACAAGGAAATAAATAGTGAAACTTTCTAAAACTACCACTCACTAAGAATTAAACTAAAGAAACAAAGTAAACTAAGAAAATAAAGGAACCATTTCATTAAATGGAAAATTTACAAGGATTTGTTACATTAGCAATGAAAAGAAAGCAAATAAAAGTCCTTCAAATCTATGCTTAAATTCTGCTATAGGGCCCTTATGTTGTGTCACTAAACTAGAGCTTGTATATTTCTATTCAACCCAAAACACATTAAAGTTGTTGCCAAGATTTTTTTATCTTTACCTCAACATGCCACAACCTAAAACAAATCCCATCCAAAAGATCATTAGGAATGAAGTATTAGTGTAGCCATGAAAAGAGTAGTGTAACAGCTTTCCTAAACACACTTTGACCAAGGAAAACTTTTAGGAGACAGTTTTGACCATATAATTAAGAAAATTTTACTAGGTCATGGAACATTTTCCACCTAATTGATCTGGGACATTTATTGAAGATGACTTAAGATGTTCTTCATGATTTAATACAAGATGTCCATTTTATTGGAATTCTAGGTTCTTTCATCTAAGTCCTATGACATCTTGTTTGATTGATCTAAATTGCTCAATCTTTCAAGGTTTAAAATGTCCACTCCTCCATGACCAAACACATTCAAAATACTTTGATCTAGGAGGGTCTAATGATGATCTTTAACTTCATAGCTTGATCTCACTTGATCCATAGTAGATCTGGGAATTTTGGGACACTCATTTCATATAGTGAACGATCATCAATTTGTCTTACATTGCCATGCAATCTAAAATTTACACCATGGTATGGTCATTGGAGGTGATCCCCCAAATTAAACCTAATGGATTGGGCCATCTATTTCACTTGTATCAGTGGGTTTGGTGCAAGTGCCAATCTTGGTTATATGATTCAACTAAGGGAAAATGCTAGAGGAGTGAAACAATGTTCATGGGAGCACCCATGTTTGTTTGAACAAGACCTACAAAGTCTAGCCAAAGATTCAAGATTAAAAATTTGGCTACATGTGGCTTATTTTTGTAACATTCACTTAAATAGTAGGAATGTTAACTTTTATCTATTAAGATGGTGTCCTCCTTTTTGCTTGATTAAGTAGTCAATTGCTCAACCTCCAATCACATGAGGCCTATGTTAGACACCCTTATTTTTCCATTTGACATTCCCTTTTCTTGCAAGAACCATGTTGGGTGTACAAGTTGATGTTGAAACTATATTAAGACAAACTGGTGGTCAACAACCTACCTAAAGGCAATGTAACTTGCCTAAATGAACAATATATTCAAGGCTTCTTTAAGACCACCTGACAAATGCAATTCCAAATTCGTGCACCACTAAGTACACTTGGGAGGTGACCATCACCAAATCATTACATGGATGAACTATGCACTTTGTGATTGATAAGGGAATGATAAGCATACCACACAAGAAGCACTACTCTTCATTACCATTGGCAAAACACCAAACACACACTCATCTTTGTGCATTATATCACCCAACATGCATTTTCTCTAAGTGATGTGTTACCCCAACACATTCAATGTTATCACTGGCCCAGAAGCAAGTGTCATCCATCAAGAGATAGCTTTAGATTTTCTCATTGATGTACTCAGTTTCATAAGCTCCTAGAAGTACTGCCTCAAAAAGGGAAGAATTCACTAAAAAGCAACCTATGTCCTTATATTAAAGGAAGGAAATGAGAGATAAACATCCTCCTCTTATCTAGGATTGAGTTCCAATCCTTATATGTATGAGGGAATCTCTTCCAAATATGTACATAAATTATTGTATTAGCCAACCCTGACAACTAGTGCTGGCCCATATACAACTTTAGTTGAAAGATCTGACCATGCCCCAATGTTCAAGGAGACACCCAAAGCAACTCAAGTTCTGTATGAGGGAATCTCTTCCAAATATGTATATAAATTATTGTATTAGCCAACCCTGACAACTAGTGCTGGCCCATATACAACTTTAGTTAAAAGATCTGACCATCCCCCAATGTTCAAGGAGACATCCAAAGCAACTCAAGTTCCATGTTAGCACCATTTTACATATATAAGAAGATGTCCATATCCATTTAGGATGGCCTTCTTCCTCCTTCTCTAAATTTTTAACCTTCTCTTCCAACTTCCCAAGTTTCCATCCTCAAAAAATGTAACCTCTAAGATGGTTGAAACCCCTAATCAGAATAGTTATCCAATCATGATAAGGAGAAAATCGAAGGAAGTACAGAAATCTCTAGTGACCTATATGGACATGTCTATGCAAGCCCAAGTTTGTTTGCAATCTTTCCTTATGTTTTGATGTATTTTTATGGCTATATTGTGGTGAAAATTGATTCAGCAGACAAATCTATTCTTATTTGTGATTACTTGTTTGTTGATGTTGATCATGGCTATACAAATCTTGATTTTATTTTGTTTTTCTCATCTTTATTTGCATTTCGAATTGTTTAAGCATGTGGGAGTGATCACGTAAGCCCAAGGACAATGATTTTAGCCCCTTTCATGGAATCACCTACTCCCATGAGCATGTTTGTGAGGATGGATTAGCACAAGGACTATCATGGCTTTGTTTGAATGTAATTTCATGTGAATGTGAAGTGCATGATCATCTACTTTGCCAATCTATTTTATTTTATTTTTATAAGTTTATTTATATTTTCTTATTTTGTTTGAAATTAAAGGCCTTGTTCATCACCTTTTTCCATAATTGCACATCTATTTGATGTTCAAAGACACATATAAAGGTTTCTGGTGATGTGGGTCTTTTGAAAAGAATTTTCAAGATTTGGAAAAAAAACTTTCCTATAGGATTTAAAGAAAAGTGTTCAAAATATATAATACATACATTTTTTTTTTTTCAATTCTACCCTTTAGCCTAGTGTAACTTATACAAAATCCTTCACATAAAATAGTGGAATAAAATCATCCCATTTCCAGGGTTCCTTGGTCATAGCCCAAATAATAAGGAATTAAATTTAAACCATAATTCAAATTAAATTTATCAATGTCACCTATCTTATGATAATTATTCTTAAATAGTTCATAATTAGAATTCAAGTAATCATGACGTCAACTAAACCACTTTTATTCTTCTACTTCTCCTTCATGCAACTGCTCTTGTGCTTCACTTAAAATGTTTTGTAAGGGTGAGTATGATGACTCAATAGGAACAAGCCTAACTGGTCATTTGAAAACCACCACTTAAATCATAAGTACAATATAAATATTATGAACTTACAATATAAATATTATAAACATTTATACTTTTACAAAATCCTAATGTTTCCAAAAACATTTAACATTTCTTTTAAATCACACATGTAAAAGCTCATTAGTACTTCTATCAAAGAATGTCATATCATAATTTACCATATCTTTGAGTGATAGAGTTGCACCACAAGCCCATCTAGCAAATAGTTAATATTGTCGAGGATGAGCAACATGTCAATCCACGTCCAATAATTGTATGGTATACTTTGCACATAGAGAACCGACATCCAACTATGTTCGTATGTGTATACTACACGGGATGCACTAGTCCTCACAAGGGCACTAAATCCTAAGACAATAGTCTCCTCATGAAATACTACTCTCTTCAATAGGTAGGGATCTCATTTTAGAAGCAAGTGGCTAAATGGTCTTCCTAGCATAGCAACCAAACGAATTTTACTCCTACCAATACATGGTTCAACTTAAAGTAAGCCCACATTTTACTTTTTCAAGTCCATATCATGATTGTAAATAGTCTATATAACCATTCTTTCTAAATCCATTCATAATTTAAAAATCTTTCCATAATCATTTGCATAAAACTCCATAAAGTGTACTTTCAATCGATGTATAACCAAAATAAGTAGCAATGGAATAAATGCATATATGAATATCACCATCCATTCATGACCAAATCAAAGAACTCTCATGTATAACATTTGTTAGATATTAACTACTATGATCCTTCAATCATTACAAAACATATACGTTGGATATGCATAATTTCTTGGAACAAAACTACCAAGTACCATGTGCCACATACACAAAGTAGTAGATTATGGAAAAATTCCATTTTTGTAGGAATATAACCCTTGAACACTATATGTATAAACAATCCATCCACTTGGAATTCATGTAAATCAAATGGAAAGATCAATTGCTGATATTAGCTTAAAATGTATTATGAGTAGGCATAAGAAAATTTGGAAAAATCAATGTCCAGATCATGTATGGATCATGTAAGAGAAGCTTACCATGCATTAAGGAATATCCCTTCAAAAGTTTAGGTCCTAAATCAAGTGTAAACTTGTTCCACCTTCATAGAAATCAACTATCAAGACTATGCTTGAAAATTTTCAAAAGATGCCATCATGCAAAGATCTACAAAGTGATCAAATCACTTTCATGTAGACTTATGGATGTGCACCACCTATTAGAGGAATCATTGATCAAAATCAACTTGATTTGCTCTAGAAGTGTTTGCCTCTTTCAAAAGATCAACATTTGGATTTTATAGTTTTAAATAGATCTATAAAGGATGCACCACTCTATGGTGAAACAAAAACTCAGGTTTCTCCCATCCCTAGAGTTCTTGTGTGGTCATTATAAAACTTCATGCAACAAAAATAATGCTTAGATCAAGGGTGGAGGTGAATCAATATGATATTTGGAATTGTGTGCTCCCATACCATTGAGATAAACTAGTTTAAAATCATGCTAAAACTTATGGAACCATGCATCTTTCCCTTGCATAGATGATGGTAAAGATTTGATCCTCACCACATTAGGAGTGTGTGTCCAAACACTATTGGTGATCCAATGGTCTGTTGATGTTTTTCCCAAGTGCACAGGCTATTGTGGTATAGATAATGAAAGTACAAGTCGATCGCACAGGGACGAACTTTAAGGGTTTGGAGTTTTTAATAAAATTTAATTATTTAAAAATTAAAATTAATTGACAAAAAGTAATACAATGAGAAATCAGACTTTAGATATGTTTAATCAATGAAATCACAAAAGTGTAATCAACGAAAAACAAAATTTTAACTAAAAATTAAGAAATTTCCCCTTCCCTATACTACTTATCTTCAATTTTTATATATTTGGTATTCTAAATCATGATCAGCCTTCATTAACATGTTTCTGGAACTTTAGATTAATTATCTACTGGAGGAATTAGACAAATCTAAGCTAAATAAGCAATTTAAGATTTGATAGCTTAGATCTGATTTTAGATTCTCAAATGAAAGATCAGGTAGAGTAAAAGTGCTTTAAATTGTCCTATAAACTAGATCTAAAAGTTAATTGAAATTTAGATGTGAAACAGATGAGAAATTGATGTTCCCTTGTTGGTTTAAGATAAACCGTTGATTCAATTATGCTTAAATCAACTAAAATCTGATTTCTAGAATTATTTGAGAAAAACATAAAACCTGGATAAGCAAAACATGAATAGGGAAAGAGATGAAAAGGACAAAGAAGGATGCAAATGGGATTTTAATTTTTATACTAAGGGCAATTTTGGAATTTTCTTGAAAAATTGGTTTTAAACAAAAATCAGCCAACGAAGAAGAAGACAACAAAGGAGATGATGGCCGATGATGGAGGAGAAGATAGGTGCTAGATGTGTTAGATCTTGCGGCAAGTGCTATGCTTTCTGGTTCTCCTACAGTTGTTGACTTTGGTAAAGGTGGTGCGACTAGGAGACCATGCCGATCTGGGCCAAGGAGCTTGGCATCTTCGGGTGAAAGGAAGCAAGGCAGGTTGGTAGATACTGTTGATCTAGAAGGTGGAGGCGACTTGGGTAGACGTCGACTAGTGTTGGAAAGGTGCAGACAAGGTCGAATAGCCTGGCTAGTGCAGTGCTAGGCGTGGTGGACTGGCCAGACTCAATTTGGACTGGGGCATCTGTACTAATTCATTTGGAGTAGAGGATATAGTTCTAAGTTCTAGAAGAGATGGAGCAGAGGAGTGCGGTGGTGCCTGGATAAGATTTGGGTAGAGGAAAACGACACTTGCTGAGCAAGCTGGCCAAGGATTTGAGTGTTGGGTGAGAGATTGGAACGGTGAAGATAACTGGGAATAGAGGAATGGAGAACAGGGGCAAATGAGCCTAGGCAGTTAGAAAAAACAAGATAGGTGCATGAGATGGGATGGTTGGTGAATTGGGTTTGATGGGAGCAGAGCGATTTATATGGTGATCAAAAGGGGGATTGGGAGTGAGAGAAGGAGGTAGGCTGGGTAGGAGATATGAGGAAGATAGAGGAAGGGGTGAATAGAGATGGGGATCTAGGTTGATGCGATGAAGCAGATGGAAACTGGTAAGGTGGTGCATGAAAAAAGAAACAGCATAATGAAAAGGAGAAAAAAAAAAAAACTCTGAATGGAATGTAAGGCAAGCAAAGAGAAATAAAGAGAAGATGATGAAGAAACAAAAGCTAGCCCTCTAACTCACCTGGCTCCTCTTAAAGTTTTCCCCCACTTTCCTTTGAGAGTTAGTTTTCTATTAGGAAACTTTCCTTTCTTCCAAATTTGGACCCTCCCTCTATTAAGAAACCTTCAAATTCTGCTTTGTTAGAGATTTGGTACCTTCATTGCTCTCTTGACTCATCTACAGCATTGAATGTCACTCTAATCCATCCATACCTCTTTTGATTGATCTCCACCATTGAATATTGATATGAGCAATCCAACTAGCCTTTAGTTGATCTGCAAAGCCAAAGACTAGATTAGAGTAATCTAAACCATACATTAAGCATCCACTTATCTCAATTGATCATCTGACTGTTAATTTTGACAATTTATGGTTGGATGGCTAGTTTGAGGTAAATTTTATATTTTATCCAAAAATTACCAAATAAATGAGTTAGATGGTCTAATTAAATGCTAAGCTAAGGGTCTTTTGGCCAAAATTGAATGCTTAACACACCTCCCAACCAGTATTTTGCATTTTGTTAATCCTAAGAAAAACATGCAAAAAACTATTTTACAAAAATTGGTACAAGGTGCCACTTTCGCAGTGCTCATGGTTGCACTTAGAACATGCAACAAGCCCTTGAACCCATAGGTTACCCCTAGTGGACAGTTAGGGGTTTGCAGTGAATATACCCCCAAAATTCAACAAGATCGAGTCCCTTATTTTATCTTAGAGAATCCTCATTCATTAGCAATTTTACTAGTTTTTCACAACTTAATGAAGAGGATTTGACAATTTTACACATCATACACATATTAAAGACATTTTATTTGATCTATTTCTCAGAGTGCATGTGTGTGTATAGCCACATAAATCTTGACTTCTAAATGGATATGCTTAAATTCCATTGGAAATATGTCTTGACCTTAAATTCTCACAGGTATACACTCAGAAATAAAATTCTTAGATAAGGGGTTTAAACATATTTCTCTCATTATAAGATTGAATCTAACAAGCTAATGATTTACATAAATCTTTTGAACACTCATGAGACAATGTCAAGTGATCCATAAGAGTGGATGTTATCACCAAGAATATTAGGGGTCTTTTACCTTTATTCCTTCCTTTTATCTCCTTCTTAAGGCTATGTCCACTTAAGATCAATAGGTCTTTAACTAGGGTGAAACGTAGGCTTAGAACAGGTTTAGGAAAGAAGGGTATAAGGATTTCAAAGGTTCAAAATTGAGTAGAGGTCTTCACTTAATATCTGCTAGGACAACTTTTCTTTTGGGTTTGTACTTGAAGTGAGTTATCTTTCAGATTTTGGTCTTTCTTTTTCATTCTTTTCAAAAAAAAATTTTACTATCACTTTTCCTTTTCTTCTTTGGAAGAAAGGTAGCTAATCTTTCTATCTGCTTTGAATTTTTGTCCTATTTTTGAACTTTTTCTCCTAACTCTACTCATTTTGACAAGGGGTAATGGATATTTATATTACTCGATTATTCTGGGTTAAGGTGAGTTGGGTTAAGAAAGAAAAGCTTAATCATAGGTTCAAAGGGGCCAACTAGTGGTATAATATACTGGGTAGGCTTTATGTCTCTGGGTTGAGGAAGGATGGCCTATATCATTTCCTAGGTTTTCTAAAGCCTATCAGATTGAATAAATTTTCTAGAATTAAAGCCATTACTCTTATTTATTCTTGATGTTTAACCAAAATAAGGATAATAGGATCACACTAAGTTATGTACACTGAGAAAATTATGGAATTACTTATAACTCTCTAAAGAAGTTAGTCTCAAAATCTCACTAGGTTATAGGTCTCCATTGATTTTTCTCAAGGTCTCTAAGTCATACCTCTATATTAATCTTGATTATGTGCTGTGTGTAAATGATTTTTGAGAATTAACTTTCATAAAATGCTTCAACAAATGAATGATATGCGAAACTAATCATATGCATTCTCATTAAGAGGTGAAAATAGTAGAGTTACTAAATTCTGAACATCCAGTTCTTATCACAGTAAGGGAACTCTACCTTAAAAAAAAAAATTTCAAAAGAAAAATGAAGAAAATTCAAAATCTCTATATGCATCTACACCCCCGAACCTGAATAAAACATCGTCCTCAATGTTTGAAAACATAAGATCCTATATGGAAGTTGAGTGATGTAGACCCTAAACCCCTGAGTTGCTTCCCAATAAGTGCTAAGTTTAATGTCTTCAGTCAAACATAATGATGAGTGTAATGATGATATGCTACAAGGCTCCTGGGTTAGTAATCTAAGGTGGATCATGATAGTCAGGGGTCTCTAAAAGTGTCTCTTCAATTTCAGGGTCAGGCAATTCTAGGAAGGGTTTTAACCTTTGACCATTGACCTTTTGAATTTCTCCATCCTTTTCAATCTCGATGGCCCCATGAGGATAGATTGTACATAATATAAGGTCCAATCCATCTAGATCTAAGTTTTCCTAGGAATAGATGCAATCTAGAGTTATACAGTAATACCTTTTGACTAGGCATGAAGGGTTTCCTTAAAATATTCTATCACGTATAGCCTTCAAGTGATCTTTGTACAATCGTACAAACTCGTATGCATCTTTCCTCAATTCTTCCAACTCATTGAGTTTGAGTTTTCTGTGCGTCCCAGCAAAATCTAAGTCAAAATTGAGCTTTTTGATAGCCTAATATGCCCTGTGCTCTAACTCTATTAGTAAGTGGTAGGCCTTTCCATAGATTAAGCAGTAGGGTGACATTCTGATAGGGGTTTTATATGTTGTACGATAAGCCCATAAAGTGTTAGTAAATCTCAGAGACCAGTCTTTCCTATTTGGATTGACTGGCTTTTCTAAAACTCACTTTATTTCCCTATTGGATACCTTTACTTGACCACTAGTCTAAGTGTGGTATGTGGTAGTTATCCTATGGTTGACACCATATTTTTTCATTAAATTCTCAAACACCTTATAGTCCACTCCCACTAAGATGTACAAATTTCCAAAAGAATTAGGAAAAGGTCCTATAAAATCTATGCCCCAAACATCAAAAGGTTTTATGACAAGGATTGGGTTTAAAGGCATCATATGTCTCCTTCCAAACTTCGTAACCTTTAACACGTTACACATGCTTTGCAATAAGCATGTGCATCCTTAAATATGGTAGGCCAATAAAATCCACACTGCAAAATTTTTGCAGCGATCTTTTTAAAGTTAAAATGGTCCCCACATGCATGATCATGAGAAAAGGGGATGATTTAATTATGTTCACTATCTGGTATACATCTCCTAATTACTTGGTTAGGACAGCACTTGAATAAGTACAAATCATCCCAAGTAAAATATCTAACCTCGATTAAAAATCTCTTTTTATCTTGTTTCGTCTAATGATTAGGCATTTGTCCTATAATAAGATAATTAACAATATCTCCATACCATGGTAACTGGGAAACATGCAATAACTATTCATTTGGGAATGACTCAGTTATAGGCTCTTAATCACTAGTGTGCTCCACCACTAATTTGGATAAGTGATCTGCTACTACATTTTTTGAACCTTTCTTATCCCTAATTTCTATGTCAAACTCATGTAGTAGTAGTATCCAACAGATCAACCTAGGTTTTGCATCATTTTTAGAAAGGAGGTACTTTAAGGCCACGTGATCCAAGTATACTATAACTTTAGACCCTAACAGGTAAGATCTAAACTTATCCAAAGCAAACACTATAGCTAACAACTCTTTCTTAGTGGTGGAATAGTTGAGTTGTGTATCATTTAATGTTTTACTGGCATAATACATGGAAAAGTTTATCAATGCGCTGCCCTAAAACAGCTCGAATGGCATAGTTCGACGCGTCACACATTACCTTAAATGGTGCATTCCAATTTGGTGGTCAGATAATAGGTGTAGAAGTCAACTCAGCCTTGAGTCTCTCAAATGCTTTCTTATAGTCTTCATCAAAGTCAAAAGTGGCCTCCTTTGTAAGTAAATTACATAGGGGCTTGGAAATTTTTCTCAAATCTTTGATGAATCATCTGTAAATGCCAGCATGTCCTAAAAAGGAGCGAATTTCTTTCACTGTCCTTGGTGGAGGAAGGTTGGCTATTAAAGACACTTTTGCCTTAACAACTTCTATCCCATTGGGTGATATTATGTGGCCTAATACTATCCCACTCCATACCATAAAATGACACTTTTTCCAGTTTAAGACAAGATTCTTTTCCTGACACCTAGCAAGAACTAACTTCAAGTGGTGTATGAACTCATCAAATGATAACCCAAATAATGAGAAGTCATCCGTAAAACCTCAAGGAATCTTTCTACCATGTCAGAGAAAATGCTTAACATATACCTTAGAAATGTAGTTGGAGTGTTACAAAGTCCAAAAGGCATATGTCTGTAGGCGAAGGATCCAAAAGGGCAGGTGAAAGTGGTCTTCTCTTGATCCTCTGGTGTTATACGAATCTAGTTATAACTAGAATATCCATCTAGAAAATAATAATAGTTATGTTTGGCCAACCTCTCTAGCATTTGGTCAATGAAAGGTAGAGGAAAATGATCTTTCCTCGTGACGGCTTTCAACTTTCAATAGTCAATACAAACTCTCCAACCAATGGTCATGCAAGTGGGAACTAACTCATTATCCTCATTTTTTACCACCGTGCCCAAGTACTATAGGAAATAGGGTATATGATGCCAACATCTAAGAGCTTCAGAACTTCATCTCTAACCACATCCTTCATGTGGGGGTTGACTCATCTTTGCATTTCACCAGAAGGTTTTAAATTTTCTTCTGGATGTATCCTATGCATGCACACAGCTGGACTTATCCCTTTTATGTCTTCTATTGTCCACCCTAGAGTAGTTTTATGTTCCTTAAGAACATCTAAAATCTTACCTCCCTACTCTTTATCTAAGTTTGATGCTATTATTACTGGTAGGGTTTCATTTGGGCCTAAGTATGAATATTTTAAGTTATCAGGGAAGGATTTTATGTCCAAAGATGGTGGTTGCTCTATTGAGGGTATGGGGATAGATTTAGATTATGGGAGTGGTTCCACATAAGGACCCCACTTGGAGGTATCCATGATTGGTGCAACATTTAAAAGATTGTTCACCTCCTCAATAGACTTGTCTATATCAAATTCTCCATTAAACTGCAAGAGACAAGCCTCTAGTAGGTTAGAGATGGACACTAGTGAATGAATCTCATTAATTTGACTCTCTATCAAGTTGACATCACTGGGATCATCGAGGTCTAAATGTTGTTGATCAACATTAAAAACATTAAGCTAAACCCTCATGTTGTAGAATGACAGCTTCATTACACCATTCCTATAGTTAATAATGGCGTTCGACATTGCCAAGAATGGACGTCCAAGGATGACTAGGATCTGACTACTAGGATCAGATACAAGTTGGGTGTCTAGTACAATGAAATCAATAGGATAATAAAACTTATCCACCTATATCAGGACATCTTCAACCAAACCACGAGGTATCTTGACAAATCTATCAGCTAATTGCAGCATGGTCATGGTTGGTTTTAACTCACTGAGTTTTAGCTGTTCATAAACAAAGTATGGCAACAAATTAACACTAGCCCCTAAGTCAAGAAGTGCCCTATCTATAACATGATCTCCAATGATGCAAGTGATTGTAGGACATCCTGGGTCTTTAAAATTTGGTGGGATCTTGTGTTGAGTCAAAGACCTCACTTGCTCGGTGAGGAAGGCTTTCTTTTGCACATTAAGCTTTTGCATTGTTATGCAAAGTACTTTTAAGAATTTGGCATAGGCAGAGATGTTTGTAATTGCATTGAGCAATGGTATATTGATTTGGACACATTTAAATACCTCCATTAAATCATTGAAGTTTGATCCCTTCCTAGCTTTATTCAGTAACTGAGGAAAAGGGGCTTTAGGCAATAGGGTGCCTCCACTATAGATTCTACAAGGTTTTTCTATCTTTTCTCTTTTTCCTATGTTTTAGTTGCCCCTTCTTCGTTGTTGATCTGACGATTGCTCCTAAGGGTGGTTTAGAATTGGCATGCTCATGAGGGTTAGGGTTTTGAGAACTTGACCCTATCTCAAATTGACCCTCAGGGTTAGGGATGGGTTGACTAGGAAATTGACCCTTTTCTCTATTATGTAGTTTAGCTAACAATTGGCTTACTTGCATCTCTAACTTGGCTATGTCTTGAGAGTTGACATTCACTAAATGTCTATTCTCATTTTGCAACTGGTGTAAGGCCTTTCCTTTTACAATTTGTTCCAACATGGTATGGATATTTTCCTCTAAAGATGGTTTCTTTTGTTGTTAAGGTTGTTGAAAGCCAGGTAGCTGATGGGGAATTGTAGTTCTAAGAGGAAAGTTTTTGGATAGGAGGATTTACAGATGGTCCCCCTTGGTGGGTATTTTTTGACCAAGATAAATTAGGATGCCTAGCCCATCCAGGGTTGTAGATCTCAGAATATGGGTTGTCACTAGGTTGGCGATATGCATTCAATGCATTTGCTTGGTCTACAAGATATTCAAGGAATACTTTATTGGGTGGACAAGTTGAGGTTAAATGGGCTAGACTAGAACAAGTAGCTCATACCACTTGTGGAGGTTTTTAGGATGAGGTAGCAACCATGAAAGATTGAAACATAGTTTCAAGCTTTTCCATTCTTCCACTTAATTTTTCAGTGACTGAGTCGAGCTTATGGGATAGATCAATATGCACTCCTATCTCATAGATACCTCCTTACTTAGTGGGCTAGTTAGTTCTTTCTCTCCTATTTGAATAATCCCATCACTGAGAATTATTAGCCACAGTCTGAAAGAATTCCCATGCCTCACTTTTTATCTTTTAACATGAAGGTCCCTCCACTCGCTGCATCTATCATTTGTCTATTCTGAGGCATCAATGCCTCATAGAAATATTGAACTTGCTGGCATTTCTGAAATCCATGATGAGGGCATTATTGCAGTAATTCATTCCATCATTCCCAACATTCATAATATTGCTCATCATCCCTTTGTTGGAAATTTATAATTTCACTATACAGGGCATTTGTTTTGTGAATAGGGAAGAAGCTGTTTAGAAACTTCTTAGAAAATGGTCCCATGTATGTATGGAACCTAGCTCCAAGGCATTAAGCCATGACTTGGCTTTTTCCTTAAGTGAGAATAGGAATAAACTAAGCCTAATCTAATCATCTAAAAAATTTTGGAACCTAAATGTGGTACAAATATCAAGGAACTCCTTGATATGTAGGTAGGGGTCTTCTCGGTCTTGACCATAAAAAGTAGAGAGTAATTGAATTACTCATGGCTTTAACTTGAAGTGGTCTGCATTTGTGGGAAGTAAAGTTATGCAGGATGGTGTAATGAGTTGGAGTGGTGCATGGAAATCTCTAATTATTTTGTGCTCAATCTTTGGTGGTGGTTCAACCATGGGGATAGGAACTAGGTTTTTTTCCCCTTGGTGTTGGATGCATTGAATCTTTGGGTCTAAAGGTATTAGCTCTGGGTTTTGAGATCGACGCCCTTGCATGAACTAATCCTTATCTAAAATGTCCTAATTTAAATGCTAACTCTAACTCCATGTGATGCAAGCAAAAGGCACAGTCAAACAATTCTTAGGCTAATAAGCAATATTTTGATTTCCTGGTATTGGTGTGGGGACAATGCTTATAATTTAGCCTAATCTAGCACTGCTCCTCTCCTTTAGATTTGACTATTGCTTACCAGTTAGGTTTTGCGTAAGGTGGATAATACAACCCTCATGTAAGGAGGCATTTGGACCTCAACAAATGTCAACAAGAGGCAGGGGAAGAGTAAGGCTCTATTAGATAACTCCCAATAACCACTGTGCTCAAAATCCATTGGAGTGACAATAAATCGCATCTTAGTGAGAGGGTCCTATGAGCATGTGATGGCCTTATAGGTCTCTTCTGATTGATTTTAATTTGATTTGAAGGGTAGGGTAGTGTGCTTGAGGTGGGCCAAATTGTGGTGATAAAATTCACCCTTGATCTTGTGGGGTAGGGTGCCCATTCTAATTAAATGTCACACTCCATGGTAGTTCGATCAGCATATATATCACCTTAAAGGCTTAAACATGCCCTAAGAATGCAATTAAAATAGTAAACTAATGCAAAACCCTACAAATGAAGTAGTTATCAAATATGCCTTCTATATGCACTTATACTACCAAACAATGCAAATGCAAACCCTAATCTAAGAATTAAAAGGAGTGAAGAAACTTACAGTGGAGTTTTTGATTAGGATCAAGTGTGGACCACCTTATCTCACACTTGCCTGTATTATACAACCCTTTAAAAATTTAAAAGAAAATTGCAAATTATAGAGGGACCTTACTACAAGATTCACTCAAAAGAAAAGGAAAATTCTAATCTAGGAAAGGAGGGAAATTTCTGTTTTGATGACCTCCTTGCCAATTTCCTCCACTTTCTTGTTTCCTTGAAAAAGAAAATTAGAAATAAGTACCAAATTCAGGAAATTAAGTGGTTATGCACTAAAAAGTTTTGAAAAATGCACCTAAAATTGCCTAAAATGCTAAAACTATGTAATTCCTAAAAAAATATTATTTTTCTGGATTTTTCTAAAATTTTCAACTTTTTTTGAAAAATTTTAATTAAATTTTGTAAAAACTCCATTACGGGTCCCCGACAACAATGCCAAAAACTTATTGTTATTTTCTACAAGTGCGCAAGCTATTGTAGTATAGCTAATGTAAGTACGAGTCGATCCCACAGGGACGCCCTTTAAGGATTTGGAGTTTTTAATAAAATTTAATTATTTAAAAATTAAAATTAATTGACAAAAAGTAATAGAATGAGAATTTGGACTTTAGATATGTTTAATCAATGAAATCACAAAAGTGTAATCAACGAAAAACAAAATTTTAACTAAAAATTAAGAAATTTCCCTTTCCCTAGACTACTTATCTTCCATTTCAATGTATCTGGTATTCTAAATCATGATCATCCTTCATTAACACATTTATGGCACTTTAGATTAATTATCTACTATAGGGATTAGGCAGATCATAAAAATTCTAAGAGATCTAAGCAAAATAAGCAATTTAAGATTTGAAGGCTTAGATCTAATTTTAGATTCTTAGATTAAAGATCAGGAATAGTAAAAGTACTTTAAATTGTCCTATAAACCAGATTTGAAAGTTAATTAAAATGAAAGAAATGAAAGAAATGAGAAATTGATGTTCCCCTGTTGGTTTAAGCTAAACAGTTGATTCGATTATGCTTAAATAAACTAAAATCTGATTTTTGGAATTATTTGAGAATAGCATAAAACTTGGATAAGCAAAACATGAATAGGGAAAGAGACGAAAAAGACAAAGAAGGATGCAAATGGGATTTCAATTTTTATATTAAGGGCAATTTTGGATTTTTTTTGAAAAATTGGTTTTAAATGAAAATCAGCCGACGAAGAAAAAGACGATGAAGGAGATGGAGGCCGGTAATAGAGGAGAAGATAAGTGCTAGTTGCATTGGATCTTGTCGCCAGTGTTATGCTTTCTGGTTCTCTTGTAGTTACTGGCTTGGGTAGAGGTGGCATGACTGGGAGACGACACCGATCTGGGCCGAGGAGCTTGGTATCTTCGGGTGAAAGGAAGCAAGGCAGGTTGGCAGATGCCGTTGATCTGGAAGGTGGAGGTGACCTAGGCAGACGTCGACAAGTATTGGAAAGGTGTGGACAGGGTCGAGTAGCCTAGCTGGTGTGGTATTGGGCGAGGTGGACTAGCTGGATTTGATCTGGACTGGGGCATCTATGCTGGTTTGTTTGGAGTAGAGGATACAGATTTGAGTTCTGGAAGATATTTGGGCAGAGGAAAACGGCATCTGCTAAGCAGGCTAGTGGGAGTGAGAGGAGCTAGGCTTGGTAGGAGACATGAGGAAGATAGAGGAAGGGGTGAACAGAGATTGAGATCTGGGTTGATGCGGTGAAGCAAATGGAAAGTGGTAAAGTGGTGCATGAAAAAAGAAACAACACGATGAAACGAGGGAAAAAAAAAAAACTTTGAATGGAATGCAAGGCAAGCAAAGAGAATATAGAGAGAAGATGAAGTGGAAACAAAAACTAGCCCTCTAACTGCCCCGCCCCCTCCTCTTATAGGTTTCCTCCTCTTTCCTTTAAGAGTTAGTTTCCTATTAGGAAACTTTCCCTTCTTCCAAATAAGGACTCTCCCCCCATTAAGAAACCTTCAAATTCTACTTTGTTAGATATCTAGTACATTCATTGCTCTCTTGGCTCATCTACACCATTGAATATCACTCTGATCCATCCATGCCTCTTTTGATTGATCTACATTGTTGAATATCAATTTGAGCAATCCAACCCTCCTTTAGTTTATCTGCAGGGCCAAAGAATAGATTAGAGTCATCTAAACCATACATTAAGCATCTTCTTAGCTCAATTGATAATTTGACCATTAATTTTGACAATTTACTATTGGATGGTTAATTTGAGCTATATTTTATATTTTATCCAAAAATTACCAAATTAATGAGTTAGATGGTCTAATTAAATGCTAAACTAGGGGTCTTTTGGCCAAAATTAAACACTTAACATGGTCCTAAGACATTCTTGCTTGCCAATGATAGGCACCTTGCAGTAATGGATGGGTCTTAAAAGAAATGTGTGTGTGTGTGTGTGTGTGTGTATCTATACATACATACAAACATATATATATATATATATATATCAACAAAGATCATTCAAGTGAATGAAAATTTACTTTGAACCAAAGCATATATATACAAAGTAATACTAAACATGCTCAAATGATTCATCAAATAATGGAGCTTGATGATACAAAATAATTTGATGATAAATTAAAACATTATCCTATTACTTTCATAGATTTAGAAACTTGTGAAATAAAAATTCATATTTGTTAAATCCAACTAGTTTAATCAAGTTCCTAAACTATAATCCCCTACCTCTTTGATGAGATTGTGTGACAACCTGAGTTTTTATAATACCTTTTTGAAATGCAAGGCCCATGGTTTGAAATTTTCTTTCAAAAATAAAGTTGTAAAAAAAGTGTTTTTGAAAATCTCTCGTGTCCAGCAAAGTTTCATCTATTTTTTAGATAGATGCAAATTTAACGCATGCATATGAAACACCTAGTAAACAATATAAATCATTTTCATTATTTTGGGAGACAAGTACACAAAAACATACCACATCCCAAAACCCCTAGTCACAGCCACATCACAACACATTCCATTAAATACAGATGAGTCCACTACTTCAAATTAAATATACATTTACAATTTCAAATAGTTCACAAATTAAATATCAAGTGGTAAGGCTCACTACTCAGATATTGAAAATCCCAATCTTCTATGATTGCCACTTTGTAATTACTTTCACATCCTCAGATTAACCTATTCGTCCTTCCATTTGAATTCTTCAAATTTGAGACATTGTAAATAATTACTATATCTTAGCCAGCTTGCACTTGTGTAGGTGGAAAAAGGTTGCTACTTTGGCATGCACTTCATTATTTTCATAACCAATGTCATTTGGCAAATTATTCATATCTAAATAGAATCATGATGTGTTAAAACACATGCTCGAGTTAAAATAATAAGTTCCCAAATCATACATTATATGAAATTAATTCATGAGTACTAAGCATATAAGTTGACAAATTCTATGCATTTTAAATTTTGTGAAAGTGTAAACACATTATTCCTTTTTGTATATATATCAAATCAATCCTATATCAATATCATTTCATGAACATTTAGTCATACAAGAGTACTTTTTATTCATGCACATTGTCATTTGGTTCAATTCATAACATATGATACTTTAAGATCATTCATTATTCATGCACTCATGTATTCTTCTCACCTATTTTCCTTTATGAACATACTGTATTTCAAATTCATACATGATTGAGTACATGATCATGTGAAACTACTAATGATGCTTAATTTATGCAATACATTTGCAAACCAAACCTTGTAAACACCATTAGTCTGGAAGAATCAACATATATATATATATAAATCAATTGGTAAAAATCATCATCTAAGAGCATAAATGTAGATAGGATCTAAGCTTACATGATTTTAATAGAGCATGTACAATCATAGGTAGCTTACAGGTGTAGTATAATTAACATGATACTTGGAAATGTCCACAAAACCATTCAAAATACAACTCTCAAGTAAAACCTTGATTGGTGAATCCTCAATAATTAAAAACACAATAAGAGATTATTTGATGAGGAAAATAATCAAGGTTTTGTAAATATGCTCATCAAATCATGCATTTCTCATACATACATACAGGGTAACCTTTTTAGTCCTGGCACAAGGACACTAGCACACTTGTCTTACCAATAAAGACCTCCTTCTTGTCACATCACAATACTATCCAACACTCTTGGACAGGTCTAACATTCTAGATATCAACAACACATCACACAATATCCAATGCTCCTAGATAGGGTCCAACCCTCCTAGACCATCATTAGGCCTTACAGTTACTCTCGAGCACATGCCTTAGGGTCTACCTACTCAAGCCACTATCTAATGGTTTTTCCCTAAAATCAAATCTAAACTTGGCAGGCTTTATAGCTACTCCAAGAGTGCTTGCCTTAAAACATCTAAACAAATGGGTAAATCACTTTCTATATCAAGTATAACTTGAAATATAGAAAGGTTCAAGTTTACACCATCTCATGCATAAGTAAGAAATCTCAAATGATTTCAATTGTGTAGGGTTTTCCATTCATAGTGCCTTGATTCATGCATCATCATAGTTTCAAAAGCAAAGTCCTACAAGTTGTATACTTTTTACCACATTCTAGATGTCCTTCTTGCTTACGTATTGTAGTAAGTAAGACTAAAAAGAAAACCATGAAACCCAAATATCACATATTTCCTACACTTCCACTCCCCACCATAAGTGATACTAAATAGGAAATATTAGTGAAACAATAATGAATCAAGTAACTAGTCACATTCATTCATTTCTAAGTCATGAAAACCTTCAATCCATAATATCAAAAAGCTATAAAACATAGTTTCCATGGGATTCTAATTCATGCATTCACATTCAATTGGTAATGCACTTTATATTCAAAAGCAAGCATCCCAATTTCATTTTAAGAAACATAATATTTCAATCATTCTTACTTTCTTCATGACTCATGATTATTTACTCATTTATGTATAATGTGGCACTTTCTCATGCTTCACATAAGTCAACCATATATCCAACTCTAATGGTTATATAAGATGTGTATTATGACAAACAATAAACACATATAATAAAGTGAACTGCAATAGGATCAATGGTAGAGTCTCTATTAATAATAGTAAACATGTTATCCAAGTTCTATCTTAGCTAATGTCCATGAGCAATGTGAGATCGAAGTTCTTAGTTCATTATTCAATGCTTCTTTCATTATGTACTTTAGCTCAAGTTATTCATGTTGTTAGTTAATCTTCTATCTACTAGCAGCTGAATACTTTATATTCAGTGAGGCACATCGCATGTGCTATTAACATACTTGTCCATTGACAACTAGTTTTTCTTATAACTAGTTTAACGTCATCCATACTCATTTGTGAGTTAGCCTATAGTGATTTTATTACCCACACTCAAATTGGAGGTGATTTTGTATTGTGGAAAAGTGAGTATTCATATGCGTTATCCTGCTAATCTTGCATGGATAGTTTTTCATTACATCATGTTGAGTCTATGTCGGACACTTCCTGTGACGACCCGGGTTTTCTCATGCATTTTTAAATGAAAAATCTAAATTCCAAAGGCGGGATCCCTATTTTGAAAAAACAATGCAATGCAGCAAAAAAATCTTTTGTTTTAATCTCATTTTGAAAACCCTGAGTGTCATTTGCTTTCATAATACTCAAAGTAGTTTTTGAAAAACTTCATAAATCATAAATTTTTCCCCAGGTCTATCCAGTCACAACACACAGCCCAACTGTAAATAAATACATGTCCAAAGGGTTGAGAGTTTACCTACATGTATAATTGTCTCCTTTTTAATTCACTTGCTCGTAGCACTAATATCTCCTGAGGCGTCTTCTATTTGTGAGTGGAACCATCCTGAAAAATGTTAAGAATAGGGTGAGTATATACTATACTCAGTAGGAGTCTATCACTACTAGTTTTGCAATGCATGCTATGTTTAAAATCATATGCTCTTTAAAACATGTGCATGTTCGAACAATCATGGTCAATGTCGATACTAAAAACCACTGTCAAATTGGAATACTGACGACTTCAAGAATAGCATAATCCAAGTTGAAAGTATCATATATCATAAACATAATGATATGCATAAGATGCTCCACTGAATCCTACTCATGGATATCTGGTATGGTCGACCAACCTCATGTCATGCCATATGCAATGCAAATAAATCCTCAAACCATAGGGTCCAACTATGCCCATGACCTCGCCGCCGTGTGGTCTCCGGGTACCTAAGGATACTCGGTCATAGCCTCAACGGGGCATATGACACGTCGACCCAGTGCCGTGACACCAGTGGTAGCCCCCTGTACCACATGCAGTCGACGTAGGGACGTTGCCCTTTTTGGGCATGGTACCCATCCACCTAATAGTGGTAGAGGTTGGAGGCCAACCCAAACCTCTCATCATAGCGCCCACGAGCTTATCAGCCCAAATCATATCAGACCAAACAAGTGAAAACCTCTTTTTCAAAACCTGTCCTCTTTGGGTCCCTCACAACTGCCTACCCAGCGTCTTTTAGGCACTCCAGTGTCTTTTGGTAACCCTCAAGGACATGCAATTTTTCAAGAACTTAATGCTTCACAAATCATGCAATATATGCAATTGTTTGCAAAACATGTCTATGGATAATGTACTTATCATATGCATGCTGAATTCATTCATATACTAAACAAGTCATAAAATAAGTCATGCTAAACAAGTCATATAATTTATACTTAAATCATGCATTCAAAACAGTCATGGCTCTTTTTAAAAGTCTAGTAGCAATAGAGAGCCTACCTCAAAGTCTCCTGGAGTCGCGTCCTTTATCACTTTAACCCGTCCCTGGGTCTCATTTATAAACTCCTGGGTATGAATAGATACAAGGAGTCCTTATTAATTTCATTCTATTTAGACATTAGATCACTAGATCTGCCTATTGGGTCCATGTTCCTTACCTAATTCATTCGTCAGGCTAGATCCTATGGTGTGGATCTACTTTCCCATAGTTAAACTCTGTAATTAATCCTCTAATCCAAACTTTAAAGTCTCATTAGGCCCACGTGCCCCAGTTCCCAGGACACCTGCATATCCTGGTTGAACCGCGACCGCCTTACGTGCGTGTGCGCCCAAAGGCCATGCCAGGGACCGCGTTTCGTACGCGTACATGCATGCTCAAGTGACACGCTATGACGCGCATCATTGCATGGATGCACCTTGTAGCATGGCGCGTCTTAGCTCCCAAGGCACCCTGTGCACCCTGGTCGAGCCAGGACCCGTGCCCCATGTCGCACGCGCACCTGAAGGCCACACCTAGGATAGTGTACGCACGCGTACATGCATGCCCAAGTAGCGCGCTTTAGCATGCGTCCCAGTCAACATCCTGCAAATGCGTCTTCGATGCAGGCGAGCCGCGTCTTGGTGCCAAGGACGCCCCACGCATCTTGGACGAGTCCAAAGCCTGATGCACACTTGCGTGCATGCGATGCTGGCCCCCAGGGGATGCGTCACTCGTGTGCGTCACAGGGTGCGTCCCTTGACAACTGGTTTTGGACGGGTTTCAGAGGAAACCTGTCTTCTCCGGTTTCCACGGCATCTCCCCAGCCAGAAAACACCCAGATTCGGCATGGATTTGGGTAGGGAAGAAGCAAAACCAAATAGGAAGGGGTGGGGGGCTTACCTGGGTGGTCTGGGAGAGTACCCATCGCTGATGGGTGCACCTATTCTTCACCCTGAAGCTCCTGCTCGCTGAAAACCGTGAAGAAGGGGGAAAACCCCAATGCCCAGATCGGAACAGAGAAGAGAGGGGAAATGGGGAGACGGGAATGGAATGGCCAGCCTGACTAGGGCCTGGTCATTGCCGGAAAAATGCTGGGAGATGGGTTGAGATGGGTTTCCGATTTTGCCGAAAACCCCAGTCTCAAACGGCTGGAAAAAATGCAATTTTGAAGAGTGGGAGATGAGGTTTTTATGGAGGGGAGAAGGCGGTGCCGCCATTTCCCCTAGTGTATTCCAGAGAAATCGGGAAAAACGGGTTTCTGGAGGGGTCTAGAGGTTGAAGATGACAGGGGGTGCCGTTATCAAAACGGCCCCCTACATTTTTCATTTTTTCGTTTTTCTGTTTAATTTCTAGAAATACCCCCCTATCTTCATACGAACTCCGTTTTGGGTGATTTTTGAGGTGTTGGATTCCATTTTTTGAGTAGAATCTAATGGTACCAAGTTTCCTTAAAAATTCCTTTGTTTACTATTTTAAATAAAGTGAAACATTTAACACAGTTCATGTCCTATAAAATGTCCAATTTTTGTTAAAAATACCGTAAATTGCTCGGGCATTACACTTCCTTATAGTTCTATAAAGAGGAACTCCAATGTTCCTTACTTGAATGATAGTGTATGCATTTACATGTTCTTACTACTTTAAGTCAAAAATAGTTTTTCTAAGTTAGGGTAGAATCTAAATCTCTCAACATATTCTTGTCAAGCATACTATAGTATCCTAAGTGATCTAGGGCCAAACCATGTTTAAAGTGTTACAATGTCCATAGATATAGTCATATGTATGTAATTTTTAGTCTAACATGGGTATTTCATGCTGTTTTATTTGGGGCATCACAACTAGGGGAATGTTGGAATTTTCATGTTTAAGTTCAATCATTGAATTAAATATTTCAACATAAAAAAATGTATTACTAAGTATCAACTATACTTTTATGTGCTTTCATAATTTTGTAATAAAAGACAATGACAATACACATGTAAATCATCATCTGCATAATTTCATTCTTATCAAAACATATCAATTTTTAATCTTTCCAAAATAGCAAATCTTAATCCACCTACCTCTGCTCGAGTGCTTCAAACTCATTGATGTGAATAACTATCCGATTTTCAATCACACTAACCATCGACCACACATTTGTAACATCATAATTACATGTTTAGATCCACAATCTAATGTTTCTTTTAATTTTCTAATGTCTAAAATTTACCCTAGGTTAGTATTTGGCACTGATCAGTATAGGACAATTAATGTGATGGCCCTCATCCATAGCACTAATCACGTTTCATTAACTGTTGGTTGTTAATTTGATGATCAATGGTTAACAGATTAACAAATTTGTATAGTTGATTATTGATTAACAATCCACATCTCCTTTCTTATACATCTAAAATTACTAACCCATAGGTTCAAAGTCTATGCACCTAATAGAAATCTAATAGTTCACAGCTATCGAGATCTTGAATTGGTGAATTAATCATTTGACCTAAGCTTATTGGTCAAAATTGATTAATCAAACAATTTAAGAAACTAGGTCTGACCTACATGATCTTAATTATGTTCAATTATTCATGAATTTTCTAGGGATTTTATGATTTACAATGTACATCATTTTCAATTTGAAATCTGAGATAAATTGGAGAAGATATGTAGCGATCTTACCTAAAATCGCATTGATCCTTGTCAAATAGATCATTAGGAGCATTGGATCATTGCTGGATGTCACATATCAATGTGATCATGGTTATACAATAGTGTTACATCCAGATCTTCATTAAATCAATGCCAATCACTATTCTTCTTAAGGGGTTTTGTTTACAGTGTCAAATGGAACACAATGAACGGGTTAGATCTTCAATTCGAGTCATTTTTCACCTTTGTACGTATTGTACCCAATGACTCTATTCACCATCACAGAGTCATTGTTGTTGACAAAGAAGGGAATTGGAAGTGAAGGAGCAAAGGGAGGAGAAGAGGGAAAAAGGTGGGTGAAAACTGTGCTGTGGAGGTTGAATCCTAACTGCATGGAGCAATGCCTCAAGCAACACAGGGGTAGTAATCACCAGTGGCCAGCTGGTATAGAGATCTGGGAGAAGGGAAATGAGAGGACATCGTAGGCAAGCTGGTCAACTACCCCGATGATTGTTGAGAGTAGGCAATTCAATTGAAGATGTAAATAGAGGTGGAAATGGAAAGGGAAGATGGAAATCACTAAGTCTGATTTGATCTTGTTGGAGGGGGAGGAGACAAGAAGAGGAGGAGGGAGAGTGTCCTTAGGCTCCATATTCCTGATCTCAAATGGTGGAAGAGCTTAGTGGCCGAAGGTGGGGAAAAAGGGAGAGGAGAGGGGAAGGAGATTGTCTAGTTTTTGCTAGCAGGAAGCTATAGACGGAGGGAAAAATGGGCTTTTACACTGGTAGTGCTAATCGGTAAGCCACCTATCCAATTCTTCCCAGAATTTCAAATAGTCCTATAAATCGTGGGACTTAATTTTCCCTTAATTCCAAACCATGTCAACCCCTTAGTCGATGAGACCTTCAAGTACATGGTCCACAATTGTAAAGTCTAGATCTCCACACCTTTTGTCCATGTAGCTTTGTTTCCTTTAATGGGCTAGTAATAACTATTTTTGGATAATTGATACCTTTTCTACATATTGCTAAATCAACTCTGATTTATAAATTATCCTTCACAAATATCACTTCAACATGGTTGACCATACAGTTCCTTGTATGGTTCCATGCTAATGCTAGAGTAGTAACTAATATTATATGCAAACTCTATCAAGGGAAGATGTTCATCCCACTTACCTTTCTACTATAAAGTACAAGTTGTGAGCATATCATCAAGCATCTAAATAGTTTTTGTGGACTATCCATTAGTTTGCAACTAGAAAGCAATACTAAATCTCTACTAGGTACCAAGTCCTTTCTGAACACTCTACTAGAAATGCAATGTGAATCTATTATCCCTGTTAGATATGATGATTAATGACACTATGTGTAAACTCACAATCTCCTAATATACAACCTGGGCAAACTTTGATGTTCCACTTTCACTCTTTGACATGTAAGATACCATGCTACACAATTACCAATGTCTTGCTTCATACCTACCACTAGAAATTTCTCTTTAAATACAGATACATATTTATGCCTCTTGGATGTCTGGTGTACTTACAACTGCTAGCACAACTAATCTCCTTAAAATCATACACTTTAGTTTGTACTCCTAGTAAAACTAGCCTTGGTGCTCATTCCCTAAGTCTCTTCACATTTCTTTTAAGTCTTGCAAAATATGATATGTGAAGCCTAATCTTACTATGACATTTACTATTCTCCCTTTCATCTTCCAAATAAGAGTCTCAGCCACAACGTTCACCTTACCATGGTGGTATTCGATTGTGAAGTTGTAATATTTTAAGTATTCCATCCAAATGTTGTTGCCTCATATTATGGTTGCTTTGGGAGAAATGTACTTAAGGCATTTATGATCTGTAAAGACTTCAAAATTTTCATTGTACATATAATGTCTTTAGATCATCAAAGGGAAGACTATCATAGCCAACTCCAAATCATGTGTGGGATAGTTCAGCTCATGATTCTTTAGCTATCTTGATGTGTAGGCAATTACTTTACCAAGTTTCATCAATCCACATTTGATTCCATTGCCTAAGGAGTTATTATATACCATTAATCCTCCACTGCCAACTACTAAGGTTTGGATAGGCACTGTGGCGAGTCTTCTTTTCAACTCTTGAAAACACCTTTGACATTCATCTATCCATTCAATTCTTTTCTCCTTCCTTGTTATCTAGGTCATGGGATATGCTATATGGGAGAATCTCCTGTAATACCTGTCTAGCCTAAGAAAACTATAGATCTCTAATACAATATTTGGTCTTTCCTAATTGGTCATTGCTTTGATCTCCTTGGGATCAACTGTAATACCATCTGCAGATATAACATGCCAAAGGAATTGAACTCAGTTGGGACAAAACTCACACTTCAAGAATTTTGCAAATAATTTATGAGTGTAGAGTGTGGTCAACATGATTTTCAAATACTCATGATGTTCTTCTCTACTACTGGAGTATACCACAATGTCATTAATGAATATAATTATGAACTTGTCAATATATTCCCATAAAACATGGTTTATTGAATCCATGAAAGCTATAGGTGCATTTGTTAATCCAAAAGGTATAACCAAGATTTTATAGTGGCCATGCCTAGTTTTGAATGCTTTCTTTGGGATATCCTCATCCCTTATCCTCAGCTGAGGATAGGGTGATTTCAAATCTATCCTTGAGAACACTTTGGTAGATTATAAGTAGTCGAATGGGTCATCAATACATTGTAGTGGGCATTTGTTCTTAGCTATGACCGCATTCAACAATCAATAGTGTATGCACAACCTCATAGATCTATCTTTCTTCTTAACAAAAAACATAAGGGATCTCCATGGTGAGACATTTGGTCATATAAACCCTTGGTCCATCAACTCTTGTAACTATACCTTTAACTCTTTTAGTTCAACTGGTGCCATGCGATAAGGTGACTTAGAGATTGAGTTGTTCTTAGTAGTAGCTCAATGGCAAACTCCATCTCTCTCTTTGATGGTAACCCAAGTAATTCTCCTGGAAAGACATCTTGAAATTCTCGTACCACTTCTATCTACTGAATCACCAGTCGTGACTCCTCCTGAGTCACTACATTGGAAAAATAAGTTAGACATCCTCTAGATATGAGTAGTGACACATACACTAATGATATAATACTCATTCTTGATACATCTAACCTTCCCTAAAAGGTATTGGTTTTCCCTTAAGGGTTACAAAGTGTAACTCTTTTCTTCATACAATCAACCATTGCCACATGATCTACTAACCAATCCATGCATAGGATGACATCAAAATTTGACATGTTCAATAGTATTAAATCTGAACTAAGTTATTGTTCTGGCATACATACTAGTACCTCTTATAGGAATTCATGTGCTAGGACTGCTTCTCCTACTAGGGTGTTAACAAATGCACAATTTGTGTTTTGTATATTCCATGCATGATTGAAAGTCTTATGATATAAATGAATGTTTTGGAATTGGGGTAAGTTAACAATGAGTAAATCTATAAATAATTTTTAGGGTACCTTTGACTACAACATTTGATGTACACGATCCTTTAGTGGTTAGTCCAAACACTCTCCCTTGGCTCCTATAAACATGTCACTATTTTGGTTGCTCCTCCCTCCCTTTCTTTGAGTAGTATCATCTTCCTTCCCTCTTTACTCTTGGTGTTGGTTTCTGTGGCCTTGCAATAACTTTGTTGGTGCAGTGTGTCTTCTCCCATCCAACTTGGCTTTTGTCTACCAGACTTCTCATTCTCTCTATTGGACGCTCTATACCCCTATTCCACAATAGCTAGCAACTCCACAACCTTAGACAATGAGGAAGCTAAGCAATCAATATCTTGTTCTTAATGTGGAATTTTAGTCGTCTAACAAATTTTTGTGGAGCTTTCAATTCTGTGGGGTACAATTCTAGAGCAAAACTCAACAAATTTGGTTTCAAACTATTCCACTGTCATGGAACCCTACACCAATCCCAGGAACTCATGTTCCTTCTGTTCCTTAACATGGTTGGGATGCATTTGTCAATGAAGACCATTTTGAAGCCTTCCACTTAACCAATTCCACATCATTGAAATAGGTTCTCTTAGTCATGGGCCACCAATGTAAGGGCTCTCAAGTTAGCATGAATGTAGCTACTAGCACTAGCTTATCCTCTAGAACATTCATAGCCCTAAAAATCATCTCCACTTGATAGAGCTAGGTCTTAGATTCTTCTTGTTTGTCTTAAGTTGAAAACATTGGAGCTATCATTTTGAATTGCTCTAGCAACATGTCACCTCTTAGCCCTAATCCATCATCTCCAATTGCTACCCTCAACTCTCCTTCATGCCCCAAAGTCCATAACCATTGTTTCATCCTTTGCAAGAGAAGTATTATGACATCCTTGGTAGTGTCATTGGGAACTCCTATGCTTTCTTGGGCTCTAGAAAAAGAAGCCTCTATCAAGTTAGTAGCTCTGCCTGTTTCGGGTGCCATTTAAGAATTTCAATAACCAAAAACATAGTAAGTCTCTACTTCTAGTTAGCTAATGTAACTACGACTTGTTTTTTTTATCATTATTTATTATTTTATAGTTTTTGTTGTTTTTTGGCTATGAGTAGAGTGAACCATGCTTTGATACCAAGTATGGCAACATGGGTTTTTTGAAAATAATTTTCCAAATATTATTTGGAAAAATGCTTTCCTATGGGATTTTTTAAAAAACATTTGAAAAATATAATACATAAATATTTTCTCAATTCTACACTTCAGGCTAATATCACTTAAACAAAATCCTTCACATATACTAGTGGAATAAAATCATACCATTCTAGAGATCCCTGGTCGTAGCCCAAACAATAAGAATTAAATTTAAATCATAATTCAAATTAAATGTATAAATGTTGCCTATCTTCTTACAATCATTCCCAAAGTGTTCATAATTAAAATTCAAGTAATCATGATTTCAACTACACTACTTTTATTCATACTTTTCTTCTTCTACTTCTTTCTGTAACTTCTCTTAGCCAAACCACGTAGTCCTCTTGTGCTTCACTTGAAATGTTCTGTAGGGGTAAGTACAATGAGTCAATAGGAATAAGCCTAAACTAGACATTTGAAAACCACAGCTTAAATCATAAGTATGAAACTTGTAACTAGTTATGCTTTTACAGAAATTTAGAGTTTCTGAAAAAATTTAACAATTTTTTCAAATCACACATGTACAAGCCCATTAGGACTTCTATCTAAGAATGACATATCACAATGTGTCATATCACCCAGTGGTAGTACCCCACCACAAGCCCATCTAGGAAATGGTTAATATCCTCAAGGATGAACAACATGTCAAACCATGTCAAATAATTCTACAGTATGCTATGCATGTAGAGAACCCAGATCCAAATATGTTTGGCTATGGATACTGCATGGGCTACACGAGTTCTCATGGGAACGCTAGATCATAAGAAAGCAGTCTCCCTATGACACAATACTCTCTTCAATAGGCATCTTAGTGCAGGTATATCATTTTAGAAGCCAGTGGTCAACTAGTCTTCATACCAGAGCACCAAGGGATTCTACCCCTATCAATACTCAACCTGACTTAAGCAAGCCTACATTTTGACTCTTTCAAGTCCATATCATGACTATAAATAATCCGTATAGCCATTCTTTCCAAATCCATTCATCATTTCAAAAAATTTCCATAATCATTCTTATAAAATTCTATAAAGCATACTTTCAATATGTATATGTCCAAAATGAGTAGCAATAGTACAAATTCTTTTATGTATATAGCTATCCATTCATGATCCAATTCGAAGAAATCTCATGTATAGCATTTGTTAGATATTAATGGGTACAATTCTTCAATCTATTACAAAACTTATATGTTGGATATGCATAATTTCTCTATTTTTCCAAAATGGATCAAAACTACATGTACCATGCACCACATACATAAAGTAGTATATTATGGAAAAACTCTATTTTTTGAAGAAAATAGCACTTGAATGTATATGTACAAACCATCCATCCACTTGGAATTCATGTAAATCAAATGGAAAGGTCAATGGCTAATATTAGCATAAAATGGATTACAAGTAGGCATTAACACAAATGGAAAAATTAATGGCCAAATCATATATGGATCATGCAAAAGAAACGTGCCATGCACTAAAGAATATCCCTTAAACATTTAGGTCCTAATTCAAGTGTAAACTTGTGATAGCTTCATCAAAATCAACGGTCAAGACTATGCTTAAAATATTTTGAAGGATGCCATCATGCAAAGATCTATAAAGTGATCAAATCATTCTTGTATGGACTTATGGATGTGTGCCACCTACTAGAGGAATTGTTGATCAAAATCAACTTGATCTACTCCAAAATTGTGTGCCTCTTTCAAAAGATAAACTATTGAGGATGCACCACTCTAGGGTGAAACAAAAACTCTGGCTTTGCCCATCCTTAGAAGTCTCATGCAACATTATAAAACTACATAGAATAAAAATCAGGCTCTGACTAAGGGTTGAGATGATTAAATAGGATGGCTAGAAGTGGAGTCCCATACCATTGAGATAAATTGCTTAAAATCATGCTAAAACTTATGGAACCATGTGCCTTCCCTATCATGGATGATGGAAAAGATTTGATCCACACCACACAAGGAGTGTGTTGCCCTACACTATTGATGATCCAATAGTCTTAAGCCATTCTTGCATGCCAACCATAGGTGCCATGCACTAACGGCTGGGTCTTAAAAGAAAAAAAAAGAAAAGAAATCAACCGATGCAAGGTAATAAGTCCCATAGGAAATATAATCTACAATAAGATGCAAGTGCTACTTACAAATGAAAGTTCATGAAGAATAACCTTAGATGAAAAGATAATATGCACCCATATAGAACCCATGCAAGTACTATTTGCCAGTATGAAGTTATGAGAAGCAAATCTTAGATGATACGGTGAATGCACGCCAAGTACAGGTATATCAACAATTCAAAATCATTTAAGTGATTGGAAATTTACTCTAAGCCTAAGCATATATATATATATACATACATATTAATACTAAACATGATTAAATGATTCACCAAATGATAGAACTTGATGATACAAGATGATTCAATGATAAACTAAACCATCATGCATCATCCTATTACTTTCATGGATCTACAAATGCATGAAGTAAAGCTTCACATTAGTTAGAAATCCAACTAGTGTAGACAAGTTCCTAAACCACAATCTCCTACCTCTTTGATGAGACCATTATTCTTGTTCAAAAATGCAATGGTCAGGAGAAAATCCCTATTAGTCTCCTGCGTCCTCTCTCTCTCTCTCTCTCTCGCCAAAACGTCCTACACACTATATGGGACATGTTAACTAGTTACCAATAGGGATTAGTGTGTCTTTTCTAATTTGTGTTATCTCAGTTATTTCCCAATCCTCTTATTTCCAATCCTATACTATCCTAGATCCTAATATTAATCTAGTTTATATTTTCTATCTTAACTCCTTTCCTATCTTGTGCTTCAAAGATCTTTATCTTATTCTTTCCTTAGATCCACCTAATCCTAGCCTTCCATTTGATTATACCCTAGATCACAATCCTAGGTTGAATTTCCAAATTTCCCACATTTCTCTAAATTTTTCTTAATCTCTTTCATTCTATTCTTATTATGATTTCATATCAGGTCTCTAACTAGGAGTCAATGTTTGAACCAGGTGAGGTCACTACACATGGATGTACCCTAGCTCATGGATGAGGGTTTTTGTCCACAACCAATTAAGCTAGCTTGATTTTGGTCATAAACTTTTCAAAAATAAACATTTGTATTGTAAAAAATTAGTATTGTTACGAGGTTGTACCACAAAGAATAGCCACTCTTATATTAATTAAGCATTCTCTTATCAATTTTCTCACCCCAGTCATCATTATTATTAGTAGAGGATAAGTGGAGATTGTCTATGATGGGTTAGGTAGTAGCAATTCCACCAAGGTCCCCACATATATGATAATTGAGGCATAACCTAAGAATCTTTAAGCATTTTGTAGACCATCTGAATGCCTTAGCCTTAACACACACACACACACACACAGATATTACTATTATTGGTATATAAGCATTGTTGGATTTTTCTCTAAGGACTGGAGCTAATAGGCAAAGAACCACTAAGGTCCCCTCGATTTATTCTTCTCTATTAACTTTTTAGTATGCATCCTTTCTTTAAGAGCTAGTGAAGACTGGAGCCAATAGGTGAAGGATGACTAGGACCTTGCTGCTTAGCATGCACTAAGGACCGGATCTGATAAGCAAAGGACCATTAAGAGCCCTATAATTCATCTTTCTTTATTTACAATCTATGAAATCCTATATTATATACTTTCATTTATACCATTCATGTAAGGACATATATTGGCAATGGAATTTGTAGAGGACCCGCGCTTATTAAGTCACTAAACCTACAATAAAGACTAAAGCAAAATCTTCAATACATACTAATTCACATGGGTGTCACAGCACACACACTAACTTTCATCATACATAAGGGAATCTCATGGGCCTAAAAGGACACTTGTTTAGGCTAAAAGACATAGGTAGTGACTCATTTTCCATAAAAAGTCCTCTTGTGGACATCCTCCACTCACTACGCATGAACCACCATGACATGCACCCACATGCAAATGTCACCATACATGAAAAAAGGGGTATTGACTTCTTATGGGCCCTTGAGTAGGAACTCTTATAAGGACTCTTTGGAAATAGTGTCTCTATGAAAAATCTAAAATGTGAAAATGATGGTTCTCTAGATCAATGGCCTTGATTAGCACATAAATGTTCTACGAGTAAGAAAGTATGCTCATTTAATAAGAGAAAAACTAGCTTTTGGCTAGACAATATTTGACTTGCACTCATATACCACTGGATAGGCTCCACTCCTACCCTATGCAGATTATGACCTTGTGATCAATTAATAAAAATGAAATGAACTTGTGTGGTACTATGGAGGCCCCACCCATGAATTAAGAAAGATTTGATCGATGTTAACTTTGAAAAGCATAAGGTGATCAATGTTGATATTGGATGTTGTATGTGGTAGCACTATAATGATCCTAAATTCTTTGAGAAGGGATCATAAAATAGTTTAGTTTTGATCATGACATAGTTAAGTTATGATCAAATGGCTAGAAATGTCTATTGCAACCATTTACATAAGCCCACTCACTCAAATATAATGCCCACTTTATCAACAGTCTTACTCCCCTATGGCTTGTAACTTGAAGCTCATAATTGTTACAAAACCAAGCAACAATAATTTTTTAGGCATTAGTAGATTGTTATGTGTACATGTAAGTGAAAGACATATGAGAATTTCCTCTATACATAAATGTGCATGGTATATATCGAAGAAAAATGGGTTCCAAATCCACTTTTCAATTTTTTTTCATGCCTTAATTTCATGGTCTCTTATGAAAGTAAAATGGATGGTAAGAGATTTTTTGTTTTAGACTGTATGTTTTCTACTAAAGGCCTTAGAGATGCCCAACTGATATAAGTTTATGTTGCAAGGACATCTTATTGAGGCCAAATCAGAAAAACATTTTAAATCCATGAAAAAATACAAAATGTAGGCATGCATTTTTTTTCTTTAATACATACATATATATAGCAAGAATCTTGAGAGAAAAATAGTAGAAATGCTCTCTAAATGTATAAAGGGATTGCATGATGTAAATGACAAAAATGCCCCTAATTTGAATCGAATTTAAAACCTTTGGTAATTATGCACAATTTTATCCAATAATGAATTGTGTGGCACCAATTTGATTGTATACATACCATGAGGGATGAGGCTTTTCATCTAGTAGCTAATTATGAGTTTGAAATATGAACCAATGTGAAGATAGGAAAAGAAAGAAAATGCCATTAATTAAAAAGAAAGTATCATGTGGTATTCACTGTAGATGCAAATTGCAAGCAAAGAAAACCATATAACTTTGTGTACTAATAAATTTATATTTAGTGTCCCAAGTTATATTTACATAGCTTGAATCCACATGGATGTGAGATGATCACTCTAACTTTATTGAAAAGATCTAGGAAAACTAACTTCTAGAATCTCATTGATTTATGTAGAAGGTACGAATTCCTTAGTTTCTAATACTACTAGTTAAGAAGCATACCTAAGTTGCAATACTCAATAGGAAATTAAAAGAAAAAAAAAGGGTGAGAAAAAATAATACTGCAAATTGGAGATTCTTGATACAGTGGTATGAGTTGAATAGAAAAAGTAGAGGTGTTAAAAGCAATAAAGGATTATGAGTGTTTCACAGCTGCATGTCTCATGGAATCATAATCTATGGTAGTTCACATCTAATTGGAAGCCCTCAAATGCCAATATCTTACTTTTTCCAAAAGCAATATTAACATATTAAAACTATGTAATAAATCTAGTCCCTTGAAGGACCAATGTTTAATATAAAGATTTTTACTGGCCAAATCATACATTTCCAAGTTTCAAGAATGTAGGTATCCAGCTATGTGCACAATTGGAAAGGGTGCATGAAGAATCGAGACCAATTGAAGATAGTTCCTTCCTTTACTCTTTGTTTTAGCTTTGTGTCGTCTAACTACTACACACCAAAGGATAACATGCATGGTTTGATGCCACCATATAACCAATAAATATAGTATACTCAGTTGTAATTTTTTCATGCAAAGATGCTACAAAAGCATAGGCTTTTAAGGCATGAATTCATGCTAAAAGCTGAAATTGTGCTTCACTTGAGTTGCTATGTTGCTACATTGGCTTCTACAAAAGCTACTGCAATGCCTTCAAGAAACCATGTTTATTAATAGGAACCACAACTACTAGATAAGAAGTTTTAAATTTAGCTAAAAACATATATTAAAGTGGTTCCAAAACTTCTTCTATTTAGCCATCTTCAAAAATTAGTCAAAAAATAATATGGTTTTGAACCATCTTTAAAAGCCATACTGTTAAAGCTGGTTCCAAAAATTGACTTTAAAAGTCCATACACATTTAAAGTCAGTTCCTAAAATTGACTTTAAAATTCCATATATTTAAAGTTGGTTTTCCATAACCAACTTTAAAAGTATGCACTTTTAAAGTTCAATTTTCATAACCAGCTTTAAAAACTTCACAGAAATATTTTTCCCCTATTATACACTACAATCTTAACATGCTATTACAATATTCCTTCATACACATTTAATAAACTACTATTGTTTAGAAGAACAATGTGAAATTATTCATGCAACCTATACTAGAAACACGAATAAAACTCAACATTACTTCCTATAATTAAAAGCATAAAATTTAAACTCAAGACAAGATTAAAATAGTAACGAAATTTCCACTAACTTTCCATTTGTTGATCATTAGAATGCTTGAAAAAAGTAAAGTACAATGAAAAACTAAAACAAATATCATGAAACATCCCCAAATTCAAAGTTGAAAGCATGGTAGTCCTTTGATGTGTCTTGCATCAACAATGGCCAAGAGTCTTCAATTATGAACATTCAATCAAATATGAGCATCGAAGACGTGATCTTCCTTCCAAAACCAAGCTTAGCAAGCATGAAACTGAACCAACAACAAAGAGATTCCAAGACAAAAGTGTTAAGAACAATAGTCCAAGGAGGAACTGTTTATAAGAATGTTCCTTACTTTACCAACAACACCAAATCAAGAACAATCAGCTTGATGCCTAGAGCTCTAAAAATACTAGAAGAAGAACTAAAATAACTAGATAAAACCAAGGATAAATAATTATCTAATAGTGAAGAAGTAGTAGGATAACCAAAATAGAGACAATGCATGTAGCAAGAAACTAGAAGGAAACATGGAAATAGAAAATAATAATAATAATAATGAAAAAACCAATATTCAATTATGAAAACTAAGAACTAATGATTAGAACAAGTAAAAAATAATCTAAACTAGATGTAAAATAGTAGCTAACAACTAAAATACAATGAAAACTAATTGAAACAAAGCAAACAAGTGACTCAGACTAGTAAAAACAAGGGAAATAGTTGATAATGTCAAAAGATTTGGTAAAAACAACACTTGCAAATAAAATCATTGAACCAAAACTAGTGTAATTGTTCTTAGCTTGTTATTAAACATTTTGAATAAAATAAAAAATAAAAAAATCACCCATCGCGAAGATCTAATGTGAAAATAATAGCTTCCTAACTGTAACCACAAAAATAAAATAAAATAGGGAACTAGTTGAACCCAATGAAATTCAATGAAAAGGAAGAGAAATAAGGTCTCACTTAGAATTAATATCTTAAAGCAATTAGGTGCTTCTCCTCACATTAAATAACCACAAATAGTAGCTACTTTCATGAAAATTCTATAAAAAATGATAATCTATTTTTTGCAAAAAATTATAGTAAAATAGAGCATTATTTTGCTAACCTTTTTCCTAACAAAATCTGACCTCTAAAGAACTTTAAATAATACCAAATTAAGGCTACCACTAAATAAACTTAAGAAAAATATGAGCAAACATATCAATGAAATGTAGAGAAACTAGAACTTACAATAGTGATATAGCATAGAAGTAATAGGAAATTATAGGGAAAAGAACCAAAGAAGTGACAAAATCCTTGAATAACTTGGAATTTTTCTTGATCATACAATAGACAACAATAGCAGGGAACAATTAAAACTCATAGAAAAATAAAAATCAAACATTTTTATGCTTGTCCACAAAGAAAATAGTATCAACGTCTTGCACTTTTTCTCCTCTGAACTATAAACAATCTTCATGAAATCTTCAAAGGCATGAAAAAGGAATCTACATTCACTTCCACATCCACTATAGCATCCAAATTCAATATCCATGCACATTTATGTAAAACCTAACTATACATATTCCGCTATCACAATCTTCCTGCAATCTTCAAAAGACTTGAAAAAAGAAACTACTATACCAACATTCACTTAATTCGCTGCAATATCCACATTCAAATGCATATAGGAATTAATGAAAAGTAGAAGAACATCCATATAAATGAAGAAGTTTAATTTTGTATTAATCAATAAGAAAATTTATAATTACCTAATCAATACAAGTGTGTAACTAAAACACATTATATACTCAACCCATTCCCTTCTTATTTTGTTGATATTTAATTTGAAGTAACTTTGCTTGGTTTCCCATTTAGATAGTATTGTAGCTTGCAAGACAACAAATTTATTTCTGTTGATATATTTTTTTCAACTCAAAACTATCACAAATTTGTGATAAAATATAAGATAGTATGACTAGTAAAAGGTGTATTACATTTATAAATTGTGAGACTCTTAACACCATCATGTCATAGGGTTCTTATGTATCTCAGCACACATTACCCAAATGCCAAATTGGAATCTTTACTCGGATATTGTGCATTAAAGAAGTCAGAAAGGATCAATTAATGCCATTCTTAATTATAACTTTAGTTTATAAAATAGAGTAATTAATTGTTTTCCTTACCTTGACCTTCTTCCAGGTGACTTCTAGTTGGTGAGAAATCTCTGTTACTTTGGCCATCTAAGCCAGCACTTCAAGTTTATAATTCAACTGCATTAGATATCTATAAAATATTAGTTATCGACTAATAAACTAATATATGAACAAATTAAAATCTTATTTATTCATAATTTCAATGAGCAGGACACAAATATGTAATCCATAAGAATAAAAAAATAATGCATGCCCACCATGCATATCCAAAACTAGTAGCATCCAATGCGAACTATATATATTGCAATTGAACAATCCTTATATGTAGAATATAAGTTGACAAGACAAGAAGTAAATTAAAAAATTACCCACTATTATAGGGAACATTAAGGCCTACCCCTTTGAATAGCAAAAGAACCCTTGTAGAATATCTTGAACTTGCCTCTCCATTGGTCATTGCTCTGCTGCTCCACAAATTACGATAGGGTCAAGGATTTGGTAAAGTTCATCTTTGACCTCTAATTGTTGCATCATATTGTGCAAGAAACTACGTAAAATAAATTATTATTACTTATCATTACTAATTAACAAGTAATGTTAAATACCATTGTTGAAATAGATATTTGTATATTACCCATGTAGGAGACAATGTGAGGTTGTTAGAATTGACTCCATTTACAAATACATATGAGGTCTTCTTTTATAAATGGGACTTCAACTGCCTCACCGACAACCACTCTAGCCTTGACCCATACTAAGCTAATTAATTTATCTTCATTTATGATTCTGTAAGGGCCTCCTAAAGGATAGTGGTGTTTTAAGTAGTACTTCAAGCTAATTTCGAGACATTTGCTGTAAAGTTTTAGAAGTTTTTAATCAATATTGTTCATTCAAGACATTCAATTTTATCATGAAAATAAACATAAATACTAGTATTGGTTCAATCTATATGATAGGAAGTGATGGTGTAAAGGATGCTAGCCTCGATTGTGCTTATTACATCTAGCTTTATCTCATCACAAAACTCTACTTTAAACATTTGAAAGGACTATGTGTAGGTACTTTTTGATGGAAGAATGTGGAAGGAATAAAACCATGCCCTTAGCCCCTTACATGGTTAGGGTGCTCTTCCTTATTGCTCACAACCCTATACAAGAACTCATCATTTGTAGCAGTGCTACCTAGAGTTCATATAAATGCTCTTCTTGGGTCAACTCTTCCTACATACTTTAATTACAAGAACATGATCAGTTTCATTAATTAATCTATAAAATTAAAGTGATACAAGGGTAGACACATGTCATCACTTACAATTCATGAAACAACTTCTATAATAGCTTTGTTTTTTAAAGTTTGGGCATTATGAGGCACCGAAAATGCTATCTTCCAGAGGACGATGTGGTTAATGGGAGTTGTAGTCCTAGATTTATTTCACTACTAAGCAAGACACTATAGTTAAGTAATAAAACATATAAAATTATGGAATAATTTGAAAGAAATAAACTCTCACGGATAGTTACTTCATGTTCTTCCAACCTAGAGAGGTGGTGCTACATATGATTTGTCTCATGCACCTACCTTTCTTTTGCACTCTTTATCTACACATTTGATACATACATTTGATTGTTGGTGACACATGTCTCTAATCATCAATTGAAATAAGCACCAAGCTTCTTATCATGGAGCAAGGGTAACTATTGTAGGATGTTGCATTGTCACTTATCTCTTGCCCCTTACTGTTGTACCAAATATCTTCTTTTATTCCTTTTGACTTTCTCTTAATAACCCTTTCCATTTTCTTCATCCTCTACCCTTTGACTTTTAACAACTGCACAAGTTGGACTATTTTTCATGTTCTCGATGTTCTTCAAATTTCATTTTTCCTGCAAAGAAGATGTAACGCACGAGCAATTTACACTATTTTTCACAAAAATTGGACATCTTATAGGACATGAACTGTGTTAAATGTTTCACTTTATTTAAAATAGTAAATGAAGGAATTTGTGAGAAAACTTGATATCATTAGATTCTACTCGAAAAATGGAATCCAACACCTCAAAGAATGGCAAAAACGGAGTTCGTATGTAGAAGTTACAGCCGTTTAAAGATCAGGGGCAGTTTTGGAATTTAAATAGAAAAACCAAAAAGACGAAAAACGTAGGCGGCTGTTTTGATAACGGCACCCCCCATTGTCTTCCACCCCCAGATTTCTCCAGAAAAACCTCCTTTCACAATTTCTCCAGGAAACACCAAGGAAATGGCGGCACCACCATTGAGGGGCACCACCTTCTTTCCCCTATAAATGCCCCATCTCCCCCCTCTTGAAAATCACATTTTTCCAGTCGATTGAGACTCGGTTTTCCGGCAAAATAAGAAACCCGTCTCCTTTGCGTTTTCCAGCAATGGCCAGGCCTGAGTTAGGTTGGCCATTCCCATCTCCCCATTTCCCCTCTTCTCTTCTTTTCGGTCTTGGCAATGGGGTTTCCCCCTTCTTCAAATTTTCCAGTGACCAAGGGTTCAGGTAGCATTAAAGGAAACCTACTAGGTGGGAGGAGCGCCATCCTCGGCTGCCCAGGTAAGCTCTCAACTCCCTCTAGCATTTTCTCCTCTATTTTCTCCTTTTTCTGGCCTAGATCCATGCCAGATCTGGTAGGATTCTGGCCGAAAATCCATCATGTTCTAGGAAGGAAATCAGATGGGTGAAAAACCCGTCCACAGTAGCACGTCCCAGGGTGCACAAGCGTCCCTGAGGTGACGGTGTCCCAGGGTGCACAAGCATCCCTGGGGTGTGGGCATCCCAGGGCGCACAAGCGTCCCTAGTGTGTGGGCATCCCAGGGTGCACAAGCGTCCCAGGGGTGTGTGGGCATGACGCACAACCATGCCGAGCTCCCTAGGGCGACTGTCACATCCGTGCCGCGCACGGACAGATGCCCGACTTGGCCGAGACGCACGAGTGTCCTAGGAACTAGGACGTGCGTGCAACCCCGCCTAAGACACATCTACGCGATGTCGTCCAGGATGAGCACCCTAGCGCGCCATTCAGATGTGCGCACCATTCAGACAGACGCATGTGAGCTAAAGTGGTTTAGGTACAACCAGGGCACGCACGCATCTTAGAACCTCTGGTGCAAGGCCCTAATTCACACGTATGGGTCGTCCATTAGGGCGCACACATGTCTTGGAAACCATAATGCACAGATCCAATGAGAATAGAAAATTAGGATCATAGGACCATTTATAGAATTTAACTATTGAATAGTAGATCCATATTATAGGATCTAGCCTGATAAATGAATTAGGCAACGACCAGGGAGCCAATAGGCAAAGCTAGCGATCTAATGTCTAAATGGATTGAAATTAATAAGGATTCCTTGTATCTATTTATACCTAGGAGTTTATAAATGAGACCGAGGGAACGGTTGAAGTGATAAAGGACGCGATTCCAGGAGACTTTGAGGTAGGTGCTCTATCGCTACTAGACTCTTAAAAAGAGCTATGATTGTTTTGAATGCATGTTTTAAGTATAAAATTATATGTCTTGTTTAGCATGACTTATTTTATGGCTTGTTTGGCATATAAATGAATTCAGCATGCATATGATTAAATACATTATGCATAGACATGTTTTGCAAACAATTGCATATATTGCATGATTTGTGAGCATTGAGTTCTTGAAAAATTGCATGTCCTTGAGGGTTAGCAAAAGACGCTAGAGTGCCCAAAAGACGCTGGGTAGGCATTTGTGAGGGCCAGGCAGTTGTGAGGGACCCAAAGAGGATAGGTTTTGAAAAGAGATGTTTTTGCTTGTTTGATCATATATGATTTGGGCTAGTAAGCTCGTGGGCGCTATGCCGAGAGGTTGGGGTGGCCTCCCAGCCTCTACCACTACTAGGTGGAATGGGTACCACGCCCAAAAAGGGCATGTCCCTACGTCGACTGCATGTGGTACAGGGGGCTACCACTGGTGTCACGGCACTAGGTCGATGTGTCATATGCCCCATGGAGGCTATGACGCTGTGTCCTCAGGTACCCGGGGAACATACGGCGGCAAGGTCCTGGGCATAGTTGGGCCCTATGGTTTCGTGGACTTACTTGCATTGCATATGACATGACATGAGGTTGGTCGACCATACCATACCAGATATCCATGAGTTGGATTCAGTTGAGCATCTTAAGCATATCATTATGTTTATGGTATATGATACATTCGACTTGGATTATGCTATTCTTTAAGTCGTCTGTATTCCGATTCGGCAGTGGTTTTTAATATCGATATTGAACATGATTATTCGAACATGCACATGTTTTAAAGGGCATATGATTTTAAACATAGCATGCATTGTAAAACTAGTAGTGATAGACTCCTACTGAGTATAGTATATACTCACCCTATCCTTAACATTTTTCAGGATAGTTCCACTCACAAATAGAAGACGCCTCTGGAGATATTAGTGCTACGAGCAAGTGAATTAAAAAGGAGACAATTATACATGTAAGTAAACTCTCAACCCTTTGGACATGTATTTATTTACAGTTGGGCTGTTTGTTGTGACTGGATAGACCTGGGGAAAAACATTTATGATTTATGAAGTTTTTCAAAAACTATTTTGAGTATTGTGAAAGCAAATGACACTCGGGGTTTTCAAAATGAGTTTAAAACTAAAGATTTTTTATTGCATTGCATGGTTTTTATAAAATGGTTTTCAAATAGGGATGCATCCCGCCTCAAGAATTAGATATTGCATTTTAAAAAAAAATGCATGGAAAAACTTAGGTCGTCACAGTTGGTATCAGAGCCTAGGTTTTATCCATTCATAGCCAGTCCAGCATGTCCAAGGGTCATAGACAATAGAGAAAATCAAGAAGAAAGAGTATAAATAGGAGTAGTATAGATGACTACTTCTATTTGAAGATTACAATATTAATGCTCATGGCATTTCACCATAAACAAATAGGTGAAAAAGGAGATGGGTCTAGCAAATACTTAGATATTGGATGGCTTAAATCTTATCAATAAGGATTGTTGTGCAGTGGTGCAAAGATGAAAACTCATATATGGATCATATTATGAGAATGATGAATGAGGATGTTAGTGAACTTGTTAGTAGATAGTTCTGACCTGCAATAAAGTAATCTTATCAAAGGTGAGAAAATCAAAGAACCTAGATGGCTATCTTACCATCATAAAGAATATCAGAATATGAGCACACTATCACAAGGGATATGATATGAGTATGATAAGGGGTGTAAAAGACAGACTTTGAGAAGATGTCGATGATAATCTAAGAGGGATGAGAATGCAAGATGATATTAGGAGACAACTGTGACTCGTACATGATTAAAAGGAATATAACACAAATATGGTAGGGAAATGAATTTGATCGAGTTATCAAAAGATTTTGATGATAATGCTAAGGATGATAATAGATTGATCCTAACATGAACTTGTAAGAAAAGTATAACATGACCAAAACGTCAATGCCATTATTAAGACATTGTATGAATTTTTTTGAGGTTATAGGCAATTGAGGATTTCAATGATCTTAAGACAATTTAGAATTTAGTTTATCATATATGTTACATAAAGGAATTGATGAAGTATCAATTATATGCAACAAAGCATATAGAGACATTGATTTAGGAAGACCAAATGAGGATTTTGAAGAAAAGAGAGAAAGAGATAGAGATGTAACTACTAGTATTCAATGAAATATTGAATATTCAAAAGAAGAAGACCATGACTTTATGGAGATACATAGAATTCTATCATCTTGAATTCCATAGGAAGGTAGATCAACAAATGCAAAAGAATAATACTAGATGAGCTGGTGATCTTATTGTACAAGAGTATAAAAGAGAGAAAGCATATGGGGTTTAAGACTTTGAGTAGAGTATCAAATTTCGGGAGATTATGCAACAAGAAATTTCCGAAGGGGAATGGTGACCAACTAGAAATTAAATTTTACAAATGGTTTGATATCAATTATTAAAATGAGATTCTTATCGGATCCATTAGCTTATGAGGAACACCAATGGATATAGTCCATAAAAAGGAAAATTTGGTGATATCCTACCTTGCCACTACATGAGTAAATAAAATATATTGAAAAAGGAATTAAGCCGGAATAGTGACTTGTCCATTTAGCAAGTAGGGTACCATCAAGGATCAAATTGAGATCTTACTATCATAGATTGGAAGACCAGAAAATCTTAAGACCATTATTTAGTCATTACCTTTAGAGTACTGTTGACTAAATAAAGGTATCCCACCCTAATTAAATACTCAAAGTGATATTATAAGTATTTGAACATGAGTTTTACCTAAAAGAAGTTACTTGTTAGACTACGTCATTGAGGGTATGAGGTCAGTTGATTAGGCCACATCATGGAGGAGCTACAAGTATAATGAATACAGTAACAACTAAGACAGGGGCAAAAATAGGAAGTGATCTAAACCAATGTGAAAGATTTTTTTCAAACCTTAATGGCTACCATGACAAGGTGAAGAAATTACTTTGAGTCTAAAAAATACTGCTAACTTGGATTGAAAAGAAAGGTAGATAAGTACTGATCAATTTAGAGACCCCTGAGCTTATGACAAAGATACATCTGGAAAGAGATCAATAGGTAATCAAATAAGTCTTTCTATATGTCTACGAAAATGTTCCATGCTTACCTGAGTATTTTTCAAATTTGATGATTTAATAACTTCAGCATAACTTGATGTAGTAGTTATTGAACGAGAACTGCTATTATTAGCTAAGTATGAGGAGGCACTTGAAGGATAAAAGTTGAGGAATTGAGAAAATCACTACTTATGAGGATACCTCCTGACAATACAGACTGCATGATTGACAATAAAGCCTTGATAAAAGATTAAACAATATATTGACATAAGGGATGGAAGGAGAAAAGGTGAGATGGCTAGCACACTATAAGGTGAAGATTTAATGTTACGTTGCCTTTAGACAAATAGTTAGTTGTTATGAGCATATACCAAGTACGAAAAATCAATTGAAGAAATTTTCTAAGGACTAACCCTACTGGATTGAGTATAGAATTTTTGGACTGAAAGGTTACGAAGAAAACCATCAAGCAAAGAAAGGACAAAGAGGATGATGACAAAGGATTCAACCATGACCTAGTAAGGGTACTCAGTTATGAATAAGAGCCTTTTTGCTTTGCATAAATGGGAACATTATTGAAAATCCTAATGACAAATTGATGTGTATAGTGAGATAGGCCTCTGGACGAGAACATGTGACCCATGATGATGGATTGACTATTAACATTTGACATGAGTTTGGATAAAATCTTCACAGAAAAAAGCGTTTAATGAATTCAATAGTTATGAAATTGGATATAGAGTTAGGGCATTTTACTTTTCAGTATATGATAAGGTCCTCGATGGAAGATGCTACTAATTGACTTTCATTTTTTAATGTAACTTTGGTCGAGGAATAAAGTCACATATGGAGAATGACAGACAGTTAATCAAGGGTTTAGCTGTAGAGCACATGAAACCATCTCAGTTATTGAAGTATCTTGGGGACAAATATAAAAGGTAAGAAACAAAGTTAGACACAATAGAAAGAAGGTAATTTTTTTGGACTTGTGGATGATGAAAGAGATCACTAGATGAAGGGGATTATCCTATGATATTCAAAATAGGAGAAATAAGATAATATGATCTCAAAAAAGTATGGAGTAATTTATACATGAATAAAAAAGGATGATCTTACGAGGAGACTGTCCTATACATGATGAGATAAGTATAGGAATCTAAGGATTTCGAGATAGATGAATTACAGCTAGTGACCGGTATTGTTAAACTGGCACGTATGAGAGTATGCATCAGAGTACGTAACGAAAGCGGCCCTTATAGGTAAGGCCTTGTAGAAGGAACAATAAAAATGATAAATTAAGGATTGAGCCTAGAATAGATTCCTAAGGGGGAGTGCATTCACCAAGAAGTTATCTAAGAGACAAAATACCTTGAAGATGATAATTTATGGAATTTCGAGGATGAAATTATTTTAAGGGGGTAATAATGTAACACCCGAGCAATTTACGCTATTTTTAACAAAAATTGGACATCTTATAGGACATGAACTATGTTAAATGTTTCACTTTATTTAAAATAGTAAACGAAGGAATTTGTGAGGGGCATTTCTGGAATTTAAACAGAAAAATGGAATCCAACGCCTCAAAGAACGCCGAAAACGGAGTTCGTATGTAGAAGTTACAGCTGTTTAAAGAACAGGGGCAGTTCTGGAATTTAAACAGAAAAACCAAAAAGACGAAAAACACAGGGGGCCGTTTTGATAACGGCACCCCCTATCGTCTTCCACCTCCAGATTTCTCCAGAAAACACCAGGGAAATGGCAGCACCTCCATTGAGGGGCACCGCCTTCTTTCCCCTATAAATGCTCCATCTCCCCCCTCTTCAAAATCACATTTTTCCAGTCGTTTGAGACTGGGTTTTCGGCAAAATCAAAAACCCGTCTCCTCTGCATTTTCCAGCAATGGCCAGGCCTGAGTCAGGCCGACCATTCCCGTCTCCCCATTTCCCCTCTTCTCTTCTTTCCGGTCTTGGCAATGGGGTTTCCTCCTTCTTCAAATTTTCCAGCGACCAAGGGTTTAGGCAGCGTTAAAGGAAACCTACCGAGCGGGAGGAGTGCCATCCCTGGCTGCCCAAGTAAGCTCTCAACTCCCTCTAGCATTTTCTCCTCTATTTTCTCCTTTTTCCGGCCTAGATCCATGTCGGATCTAGTAGGATTCCGGCCAGAAATCCATGATGTTCTAAGAAGGAAACCAGACGGGTGAAAAACCTGTCCACAATAGCACGTCCCAGGGTGCACAAACGTCCTTAGGGTGAGGGTGTCCCATGGTGCACAAGCGTCCTAGGGGTGTGTGGGCATGACGCGCAACCATGCCGAGCTCCCTGGGGCAACTGTCACATGCGTACCGTGCACGGATAGATGCTCGACTCGACCGAGAGGCACGAGTGTCCCAGGAACTAGGACGTGCATGCAACCCCGCCTAAGACACATCCGCGCGACGCCTTCCAGGATGCGCACCCTAGTGCGCCATTTAGATGTGCGCACCATTTGGACAGACGCATGTGAGCTAATGTGGTTTAGGTTCAACCAGGGCATGCACGCATCCTAGAACCTGTGGTGCAGGGCCCTAATTAACACGTCTGGGTTGTCCATTAAGGCACACACACATCTTGGAAACCATAATGCATGGACCCAATGAGATTTGAAAATTAGGATCATAGGACCATTTATAGAATTTAACTATTGAATAGTAGATCCATATTATAGGATCTAGCTTGACAAATGAATTAGGCAAGGACCAGGGAGCCAATAGGCAGAGCAAGCGATCTAGTGTCTAAATGGATTGAAATTAATAAGGACTCCTTGTATCCATTCATACCGAGGAGTTTATAAATGAGACCGAGGGAACGGTTGAAGTGATAAAGGACGTGACTCCAGGAAACTTTGAGGTAGGTGTTCTATCGCTACTAGACTCTTAAAAAGAGTCATGATTGTTTTGAATGCATGTTTTAAGTATAAAATTGTATGTCTTGTTTAGCATGACTTATTTTACGGCTTGTTTGGCATATAAATGAATTCAGCATGCATATGATTAAATACATTATACATAGACATGTTTTGCAAACAATTGCATATATTGCATGATTTGTGAGCATTGAGTTCTTGAAAAATTGCATGTCCTTGAGGGTTAGCAAAAGACGCTGGAGTGCCCAAAAGACGTTGGGTAGGCATTTGTGAGGGCCAGGCAGTTGTGAGGGACCCAAAGAGGATAGGTTTTGAAAAGAGATGTTTTTGCTTGTTTGATCGTATATGATTTGGGCTAGTAAGCTCGTGGACGCTATGCCGAGAGGTTGGGGTGGCCTCCCAGCCTCTACCACTACTAGGTTGAATGGGTACCACGCCCAAAAAGGGCATGTCCTTACGTCGACTGCATGTGGTACAGGGGGCTACCACTGGTGTCACGGAACTAGGTCGATATGTCATATGCCCCGTGGAGGTTATGACGGTGTGTCCTCAAGTACCCGGGGACCACACGGCGGCGAGGTCCTGGGCATAGTTGGGCCTTATGGTTTCGTGGACTTACTTACATTGCATATGACATGAAATGAGGTTGGTTGACCATACTGTACCAAATATCCATGAGTTGGATTCAGTTGAGCATCTTATGCATATCATTATGTTTATGATATATGATACTTTCGACTTGGATTATACTATTTCTTTAAGTCGTCAGTATTCCGATTTGACAGTGGTTTTTAATATCGATATTGAACATGATTATTCGAACATGCACATGTTTTAAAGGGCATATGATTTTAAAGATAGCATGCACTGTAAAACTAGTAGTGATAGACTCCTACTGCGTATAGTATATACTCACCCTATCCTTAACATTTTTCAGGATAGTTCCACTCACAAATAGAAGACGCCTCTGGAGATATTAGTGCTACGAGCAAGTGAATTAAAAAGGAGACAATTATACATGTAAGTAAACTCTCAACCCTTTGGACATGTATTTATTTACAGTTGGGCTGTGTGTTGTGATTGGATAGACCTGGGGAAAAACATTTATGATTTCTGAAGTTTTTCAAAAACTACTTTGAGTATTGTGAAAGCAAATGACACTCGGAGTTTTCAAAATGAGTTTAAAACCAAAGATTTTCTGCTGCATAGCATGGTTTTTATAAAATGGTTTTCAAATAGGGATGCATCCCGCCTCAGGAATTAGATATTGCATTTTTTTTTAAAATGCATGGAAAAACCCAGGTCGTCACACAAGAACAATGAAATCAAATCAATGTAATGTATTTAAAGACATGGGTTATGACACTAAAATAAATGCCTTATTTCTACCAAACTTCTAACAGAGTCTCCTTTGTTTATCGGATTTATACATTTAATACATGCAATACGATCAACCTATTAAGTCATCATTTCATATTCAAAAATATAAATGGAGAGTCAATCTCCACACCATTTCATTGGAAATGTGAGCAGCATTTTAGAAATATGAAAGGTCACATTTTGAGCTAGACCAGTGATAATCATCAAATTGCCATAAAAAATAAAGCATCATGCCTCACATAGGTCATATATCAAATATCTCAAATATAACATGTGTGACAAGGGGTTAAACATGATACAATGCTCAAATGAAGAATCAATTATACCAATTTTTAGGTATATAGTATGCTCAAAATCATCTCACATACATTCCATACACTTCATTATTTTACATAGTTCGTTAAGTCTATTAGACTCTCAACATTTCATGGATCCTATTTATGCTCTCTAAATGTGATTCCCATAGTATACAATTTACTTAAATCAATTGATACAAAGTATGAGCACTTACAAAAGCAATGCAAAAAGAAACAATGTTAACCTTTCAAAATTCTAGGATAAAATTGGCTATGTTGGGCACATAAAACTCATCAATTCAATGGGATCCTGAGTCACACAATTGATCAAAACTAAGCCAAAGTGTATATTTTATTGCATTAAACCATTAGGATAGAAACCAAATTCAATTCATGCGATGACCCATGTTTTCTCTACAATAGATTAAGAGTTCAAGTCTTCAATATCACCTTAAGTAGTTATTTTGTTTTAAAAAAAGTTTTGCAATAATTAACACCACATTTAAGCATTCCAAATTAGAAGATAACTAAGGGACACTTGAAAGGAGGAAACGGAAACATGTTTTACACATGGGAAAATCAAGGAGGTGCAAAATTAAGGAGACCTTGGCAGAAGCAAGCGAGCTATTTACTCTCCCTCTCAAAGAGCATCCACAAGGGGGATATCTGGTAGGGAGAGTGAAAAGCCATTTTCTTCTCCCCCTTGTGAGAAAAGTAAGAAAAGAAAGAAAGGAGAGAAGAGAGAAAGAAGAAGGAAGAAAAGATTGGAGGAAATGCTGAGATCTAGAGTTTTTTCTCGAATCAACTAAATCAAGAGGATTTTCCAAAGGGAATTGCATTTTGAGGTAGGGAATACTAACCTAGCTCCAGTTTTGTTTTTAAAATCTACAAAAATATTTCCAAGATTGATCTATAATTATTATTTTTTTCCATGATGGTATTTTAAGCATGATGCCTTTATGATCTTATTTTGACTTGTCTTGAAGCACATATAGAGACATGCGTACCCATCATGCCAGAAAAACTTTTTGTTAAAGTTTTGGTTCTATATGTAAATTATGTATCCATGTTTATGTTGTTCTATTATCATATTTCCCTTCTATTATATGCCATTATAAGAGTCACTTGGTTTTATAAGAAATGTATATAGATGTATGCATAGCCATCATGCTAGAAAGGTGTTCATCAAAGTTTTTATTCTTATTGTATTAGACATATATGATTTGTGACATGTTTTTTTTATTTTATTGATATGATTCAAATATATTCTAAGTAATTTAGTATCCTTTCATAGACATATTCAAGTGTTTTTCTTAGGAGCATATAGATTAAAACATGTTGTATCTTGAAGTTGTTATGAAATCTTGATATTTCATAGAACTGTAGATAGTGCCTATGCATGATGCATGATGATAAATTATGTGTGTGTGTGTGTGTGTGTGTGTGTAATCAGAAAGAACTATCATGTTAAGTGGATTCATAAAATATATTCTTCAATGATAGATTATTCAAGTTTTACATGAACCTTTTGAATATTTATTTGATAAATTGAGATTTTAACATATGAATCAGATTTGAAAACTTGTAATTATATGAGCATATGGACAATTTTTACATGACTTCTATTCTTTAGAAATCAAGAACATAAATTGAAAACTGATAATGAATAATGAAAGGTTAAGAACTTATGCTAAAATTTAAGTTAATGAATCGGGGACCAATAACTATATGTCAATCCATGGTATTAGAAGCTTATGTATGATATGAAATTCTAACTACAAAATGTATAAAATATGATTTTATTTTATTTTTTTGTTGATGTGCCTTTCTTCTTTATGGAAATATATTCAAGTTAAAGAGGATTAAGATCATCAACCACTTGAAAGTTACATAATGGATTGAGATATGGGGGGAAACTCCTTATTTCTAATCATTTTGAATAAAGAACATGTGAATTGTCCCCAATAGAAAGAAAAGGAAAAATAGATGCAATGGATTGATTTTCCTATATATATATATATATGTACTATGAAAGCGATGCATCCTATGCTAAGTGGTATTTGAACACTATATGTGCCAAATACTGCTTAGATATGTCATTCAATACAGAAACTAAGTATGTTAAAAAAAGTAAAAAATAAAAATTTATGTACACATATGAGACATGAGGATGAGATGCATCATTTGAAAAGTTAAGTATTGACACTCTTTTATCTAGATGATTGTGCTCTGGGAAGGTAATACTTCAGATTGCCACATATATGTTTATTTGATAAACTATATATGAAAACTTGGTAACATGTTGTTAAATTTCATATGGAACCATTGGACTCTAAACCATATTTTAAATGTAAAAGTGTTGATCCATGTATGGCTGCTCACTCAAAGGACCAGAAAACATAAGTGTATGTATATGTAAACATATAGTTAGAACTTATGGAATTATAACAAAGAAATAAATGAATACTTTGTAAACATTAAAAGATATGATTCTTTGAAAGTTTAGAAAGATTGATATAATAACTAATGGCTCATAGTATTCAATTAGACTATGTTATTACATAAATGAAAAATAGAGCTTATGAGTAATTTCTGAAAATTATTACTCCTGTTTTGCTATTTAATCCATATATGATATGAATTTGCATATAGTATGTAATGAATGCATTCCATTATGTTGCTATTGTAATGACCTAGGTTTTTGTAACACATTTTGTAATACATTTTTCAAAGGCAGGACGTTAGTAGTAAAATAATTTTGCAAAACAAAGCAATGAAAATTCTTTTCTTTAGAACTTGTTTTGAAAAACCCAAGTCTTCACTTCATACATAACATAAGTAAAATTTTGTTACATGATAAAATTCCATTGAAGGAATATGCTTTTATTAAATTCCAGAATCCATCTAGTTGTTTGCAGTATAGCCCGGGTATCATTACAATACTTGTCCAAATTACATAATCCAAATTTTAAAGCTCACCATACAATAAAAATTCTCAATACAATACAATGCTCTCAAATAAAAATACATGTCTTGAAGGGGTATACCCTAATGATTATTCTCCCAAATCTTCTTCAGTCTTGAGCTCCTAACTCATCTTCTCTATATCTGAGATATTGTAAACATTCAAACATTTACAATATCTCAACAAGCTATGCTTGGTAGGGGATTCAAGAAGCATAATAATTTGATAGTATATTTCTAATACTTCATAATCCTATTATTCATACTCATGGATCAATCTCTTTACTCGGTCATATATGTACATCCTTGCACATACATATTATATACTTTGTATATATATATGACCAAAACTGTGAAAAATAATTAATATCTCAAAAACATAATCATACCTAGTTTATACTGAGTTGATAAATCATCCAGAATCTGTTGTACATACTCCCTCATTTGGGCAGTATTGGTAATCCACGATTACCCAACATCTCATCATGCCATATCATAAGCAATTTCACTATGCCATGCATCATGGTTCAAAAATACTCAAAAAACTACTATGTATGCAGTCATAATTCATACCAGTGCACCTAGATAACTGCCCAATAATCCACTTATACCATCCTTGGCGAAAATCACAATATTCATGTCTGTATGGGGGGACCATGGTTGTCACAGTGGTGGCATTCCCATAATTGCCTCACCCAACTTTTAGCCTCACTTAGGCTTGGTATCCATATCATAACAAATTTTGGAGAGCAGGTGGCCAAACCCTACTAGCTCTCCTAACATAGCATCCCCAAGCATACACTTGTTTAAAATAAAACCACAAGCCTCCATGCTTGTTTGTAAAGTAATTCTCATATGTATCAAACAATCTGTGCATTTACTTAGGGCTAGAATATCTTCTAGTTCTCTATTCACTTAGAGTTTTTTCCTCAATTCTAACTTAACCATTTCATATGTGTTTTGGTTGGATCATAAGGGTGGTTTTCAAGGGATTTAATACAAGTATTTACATTACACTTTTCATCATTTCTAGACATAAGATCATATATTCAACATGTATATCTCATGTAGATGCATTCATAAAATCCTCTTACCTTTAAGTAGTGATCTATCTCTTCAGATCATCCATGATCCTGACTGACGTATGTAATTTGTAAATCTATGCATACTGTCAATATTTATACAATCTGAATAATCTTATAGTTTTGATCTTATCCATATTATTTGTTTAATCTTGTCCTTTGATATAAAGGATCTAGATCTTTTGTTCTATCATGATCTATCCTCCTCAGATAGTCTTTATCCTATTGATCAATAGATCTGATGTGCAGAATGATCTTCTAATCTTTCATATCTAAGTATTTATATATTTCTTTCTTTGATTTTGATCTTTCATAGATCCTTTGATCAACAATCTATACTTGTTGATAAAGATCAAGGACTTAGATCTTCTATCATCTAGTTCTTCTTTGATCTAAGTTCAGTTGTTTGATCATCCCTAATGAAGATGATTTTGGTTCTCTTCCTTGAATCATATTTGATCAAGGGTTTAGATCTTCTATTCTATTTGATCAAAATTGTAAGCAATATATATATATCATCAAAAAGTATTTATTTCCTTTTATTGTTCTTAATCATTCAAGATCCCATGGATCTTATTTGATCATCCTTATCTTACTTACAATTTTTATTAGGGTTAGATAATTTACTAACCTTTTTATGCTCTTTATTATTATTATTCAACTAGTTAATGTTTTACTAGTTGAAGATGGCTTATTTCATCCTAAGTCTAGACAACTCCTCTTATTTCCAATTGACTAAGGCTTACTAGCTGAATGGCTGAACACAAAGTGGTTACTTCAATCCTCATTTGAGGATTTGTTTAGACCTCACAAATGTCAATGAAAGGTAGGGGAAGAGTAAGGCTCTATTAGAGAACACCCTTAACCACCATGTTCAGCATTCACTAGAGTAACCTTAGCTCAACCTTTCATAAGGTTCCTATGAGCATTTTAACCCTAAGTACTCTTTCTAATTGATTTTAATTGAATCCATGAACATTTAAAATGGCATTCATAAGGTTTATTATTCTCCTAGTTTGGGCCAAGGATTTGATAATCCTTATATTGTCTTACTAACTATAGCCCTTACTAATATTAAGTCAAAGTCATTCACTCATTTTAATTGTCCATGACTCTCTATATTCCATTAGTTAACATTTTTGGTGATTTATGCTCATCATATCTTAACAACTACTTAACAATTGAATCTATTAATAAAATTTGACAAAAATTAAATCATAAAATTTAAAGCATAAATCAATATGAGTTTAACAACCATTTATACTAACATGCTTCCTATCAATGTAACTTAACCTAATGGAATAAAACTATACTTAAACTAGCATGGTCCTAAGTTATGAAATATATGAAATTTAACTAGTAATCTAATGGAATCATGCTAAAATCTTAAATTTAAACTAATATGACCCTAAAATAATTGAATTACCAACCTATTATAAACATATAGAGCATAGCATGCTAAAATTTAAGAATTACACTATCATGCTTCTTAATTTATAACATAAATTACATTTACAATTCTATTATCAAATAAAATAGAAGTAAACTAATTACAGTAATATTATTGGAAATTTTTACTTATGATCCAACCATTAGATTTTGGATCTTTTCCTTTAGATCAAGGGTTTTTATCACATTTAAGGCTTTTACTTCATTAAGGTCAAAAGATCATATCCATTTGTTTTTGTCACATTTAATCCATGATCTCATTGGATTTCATCATAATCTCATTCATACAACCCATCCAAACTATCTAATCATGCTTGATCTTATTATTCAAGTGGGTGCCTTTGTATTTTTAGTGTTTTTCTACCATTAAGGGTAGATTCTTCATTTTATGTTAGATCTATCAAAAATAAATTATGGATATTACTTGATTTTAACATTATATCATCATTGCATTAGATTCCCATGATTTGATCATCTTAGATCTTGAACATCATGAAAATTAGAAGCTTAATTACTAAATATAGAAAGTTTCTTGAATATTTTTATGAATTTTATGATTTAAGAAAAAAATAGACATTACAAGCTTTCCATAGCTTCTTTTCGATCTTAATTTGGAGTTCAGATGACTGTGTAATTGAACTTTGAAGTTTACAGTCGTTTCGAGGGTCCAGATTTGATTTGTACCCATCAGAACATACGGTCCTGATTAGTCAGGCAGAACGAGTGTGACGACCCAGGTTTTTCAAACATGATTTGTAAAGTATTTTGAAAGGTAGGACCCTTAAGAGTGTAAAATTTTTTTGCAAAACAAAGCAGCGGAAATTCTTTTCTTCAGAACTTGTTTTGAAAACCCAAGTCACCACTTCATACATAACATAAGTAAAATTTGTGTACAAAATAAAATTCCATTCAAGGAATATACTTTTATTAAACTCCAGGATCCATCCAATGGTTCACAGTATAGCCAAATCTAGTACAATACTTGTCCAAATTACATAATCCAAAACTCAAGCTCACCATACAATAAAACTCTTAACAAAGAAAAATACATGTCTTCAAGGGTATATCTTGAAGATTATTCTCTTCAAGTCTTCTATAGTCTTCAGCTCCTAACTCTCCTTCCCTGGATCTGAGATATTGCAACAAGTACAATATCTCAGCAAGCAATGCTTGGTAGGGGATTCAAGAAACATAACATTGACAATGTAATTCCAATACTTCATAATCTCATTATCCTTAAACATACTCTTTACTTTGTAAGCTATGTATATCTCTATACATACATACCCTTCATGGGTAAACCAGTTAAATTTGTGAAAGTAGTCAAATATCATTCCCAACTAAGCTGATCAATTCTCTTCATTTTGAGTATTACAGCTAATCTTATACTGGGAATTTCCCTTCTTGGGAAATATTGGTAATATACAATTACCTAGCATTTCATTATGCTATAACATAAGGCATTTCACTATGCCTATTCTCATATGCATCATAGTGCAAAATAATCAGAAAGGTTGCTATGCTGTAGTCTGATCTGTACTAGCGTGCTCGGATAACTGCCTTGTTCACCACTGATACCACGGTGGAAAATATTATGTCACTGCCCGTATGGGGGGGCAAGACTTTCACAGTGGTGGCCTTCCCATAATTGCCACCACCGAACTTTTAGCCTCTCATTGGGCAAGGTATCATCATATCATCAAATTTCAAGGAGTGGGTGGCCAAACCCTCATAACTCCTCTAGCAATAGCATTCCCCTAGGCTTATGCCTATTAAAACAAACTCACAAACCTCCAAGCTTGTATATAAAATAGATTTCATATATATCAAACCATATGTCTGTTTACTTAGGGCTGAAATATTTTCTAGTTCCCCATTCATTTATAGTTTAGTCCTTAACCATCTTATATGTATTTGGTTGGATCATAAGGTTTTCAAGAGATTTAGTACAAGTATTATCATTACTCTTGTCAACATAAGATCGTGAGTACAATCATGTATATCTCATGTAAATGCATTCATCAAATCCTCCTACCTTTAAGGATTGATCTCTTTTCCCCAATCTTCCATGATCCTGACTGATGTATGTAATCTGTACATCCATACATATTGTCAATATATAAATTATGAACAATCCTATTGATCACTAGATCTGATGTTTAGAATGATCTTTAGATCATTCATATCTAAGTATTTTTCTATCTCTAAGTCTTTGTATGTCCATCTCCTTGATCTTGATCTTGATCTTTCATAGATCCTTTGATTTAAAATCTACACATGTTGATAAAGATCAAGGTCCTAGATCTTCTATCATCTAGTTCTTCTTTGATCTAAGTTCAATTCTTGGATCATCCCTATGGAGGATGATCTTGGTTTTCTTCCTTGAATCATCTTTGATCAAGGGTTTGGATTATCTAATCTAATAAACTATAACAAGTATACTAATAAACATGCATACTAAGTACAATATAGTGTTCTTATTCTTATTGTTCTTGATCATCCAAGATCTAATGGATCTTGTTTGATCATCCTTATCTTACTTACTATTTTTATTAGGGTTAGGTAATTTACTAACCTTTTATGCTCTTATTATTATTATTCAACCAGTTAATGTGCTGGTTGAAGGTAGCTTATTCAAGCCTAAATGTAGACTGCTCCTCTTATTTCCAATTGGTTAAGGCTTACTAGCTGAATGGGTAAACACAAAGTGGTTACTTCAATCCTCATGTAAGGAGGCATTTAGACCTCACAAACGTCAACAGAAGGTAGGGGAAGAGCGAGGCTCTATTAGATAACCCCCTTAACCACTATATTCATCATTCACTAGAATGACCATAGCTCAACCTTTCATAAGGTTCCTGTAAGTGTGTTTACCCTAAGTAATCTTTCTAATGGATTTTAATTAAGTACATGAATATTTATAATGTCATTCATGGGGTTTATTATTCTTTTCCTCATTTGGGCCAAGGATTTGATAATCCTTATATTGTCCTACTAACTATAGCCCTTACTAATTAAGTCCAAAGTACTCCATTCTTATTTGTGTAATGAAACTCTACTTTCTCATTAGAATACATTTTTGATGTTTTATGCTCTTTATCTCATAACAAGTAAATCTACTAATAACATTCAACCATAAATGAATTATAAATTCAAAGCATAAAACTTCATAATTTAACATTTAATGATAATGAGGCAAGGTACTTAAATTAAATCTAACACCTTATGATAACAATGAAACACATATCATGCTAAATTCTAAATGTTATACTAGCATGCTTTGTGATCATATTTAAAATGCTATGAAACTAATTACATTAACATTTTTAGAAACCTTTACTTATGATCCAACCATTTGATCTTAGATCTTTTCCTTTGATTAAGGATTTTAGTTATATTTAGGGAATTTTCTTTATTAAGGTCAAAAGATCATATTGATCTATTTTTATCATAATCCATCCATGATTTCATCACACTCACATTTATTCTTTCCATCCCAAGGATCTGATCACACTTGATCTCATTGATCAAGTGGGTCCCTTTGTATTTTTAGGGTTTTTCTACCATAATACGTAGATCCCTTAATATATCTCATATATATCCAATTAAACCATAGATATATCTTTATTTCAATAGTATATCATTATTAAACATGTTTTTAAGATATGATCATCTCAGATCTTGAAGATCTAGGTAATTGGAAACTTATTTCTTTAATACAGAAATTTTTTACTAAATAATATATCTATTTTATCATTTTATAAGAAAATAAAGGTTTCAAGCTTTCCATAGCTTCTTTCCAATCTCAATTTGGAGTTCAAATGACTCCGGAATTGAAGCTGGAAGTTCATAGTCCTTCCTAGGGCCTGGATTTGATCTGGGCCCATGGAACGAACGGCCCAGATTAGTTGGGCAGAACAAACCAAACTGGAATGAACCAGGTGGGATGTCGGGCTCATCCGCTCATATGAATGGATGAAGTGCCCTTGAGAGACGTCCACAGACGCGGACGGGACAAGCAGAACGCCCGTTGTCCGCGCACCTGTAAACCCGCCTATTGCTAGGCGCGTCTGCTCATTGATTTGACAGATGCTCCGTTGTCTCGCTTAGGATGACGCTCCACGCGCAATGCACGCGTCATTCTGTCGGTGTGTCACGTGTGCGTCTTGGGTGCCGTTTGATCCGGAGATCGGATAATCCATTCTGGACTGTCCAATCAATCCTCTTTCAATTGAGGGCTCAAAACGCCTCTGATTTTTATGAAACTTCTACCCTAGGGGTTTTGGACCCTTCTGGATCAATTAGTGTAGTCAGATTTTTCATCTGAGCACTTTATCATCCATAATTAAGGGTTCTATTGTTTACTTTATTTTTACCTTTTTATTACCAAAATAAATTATAGTAAAATAAAAATTACATAAAATAGTACTAAACATCTATGAAAAGGATTTTCACCTACCTGATTGGAGAGAAAACCTCGGTTATATGCCCAATTTAAAAAAATACCTTGTTGATGAAGATATGGCCTAAAATCCACCTTTCTTGCAAATATCCGTTGTTTGAACTGTTGGATCTTGAAATTTCTTTGGGGGTTTTGTAGAATAGATATGTTGGGAAGTTTTGGATAGTGGAATTGATCAAATTAGATCTGGAACAGAGTGCCTAATTGATTTTAGGTCTCTTGTTCCAATCTAAAAAGAAAAACAAGTTAAAAAGAGATCTATCTCTTGGAAATTTTGAGTTTTTGGGGAGGGATCTAGATCTAATTTTTCAAGGAGAGCGAAGAGAATTTTGTGGGGATTTTATGAGGATTTTTGGAGGATTTTTGGGGTTGTATTTATGGGTCTTTTGGGTCTTTTTTCATGATTATAATATTTTATTTTTTTATTATTAAGTGGCATGAAAGTCTTCCATGCTCCATTTTTTTCTTCCCCATACCTAATTTTTCTTCCCCAACACTAGCTGATGTTTGTTGACCCATGATTCATGTGGGCTGCTAATAAAATTGGTTGTTGGGTCCCTTGTCGGCCCCATGTGGGCACCACATGGTGTAAAAAGACCGTTTTGGCATTTATGCATAAAATTTTGGGTTTTATTCCCATGATCTCGAATTTGAGTGTACTTAGTGGCATTGGATTTGTATTTCTCAATACATTCTAAATTTTGATGTCTCATATTTTGATTTTTGGGATATTTTGGTTTTTGGGTGAAATTACTATTTTACCCCTTTTGTCCAAGAAACGAAGAAACTTAAGGATTTCTCATCCGAATTCGAAATTTGTCGTGCTTACAGTCATTTTGAAGGGTTTGCTAAGTTTAATTTCAATTTTACATGTCTTATGATTTGATTATACTTTTATAAAAATTATATTTTAAAAAATCCTAATATTTTAGCCTGAAATATCTGAAACTCAAACTTTATTGATTCTTCTCAATTAATTACAAAAATTGAGGTTATTACAACGAGTTCGGTCAGGCAGAGCAGTCGCCACACTCCCGTCACTAGGATGGATGTGATAACGCGCTCCTTAGGACTTACGCTATTGTGCAGTCATTCCGTTGGGACGGTGTCACACGCAGAGCACACATGCAAAGACGCTCCCATAGGGTGTGTTTCCATGCAGCGTCCTAGGAGCCCAATCTTATAAAGAAGATCAGACAGTTCATTTTGGATCGTCCAATCAATTCCTCTTCAATCAAGGCTCAAAACTTGATAAAATTTCTTGAAAATTCTACCCTAGGGGTTTTGGACCCTTCTGGATCGATTGGATGGCTCAGATTTTCCATTTAAGCTCTCCATCATACAAAATTGAATGGTTCTTATCCTTACTTGATTTTTATAATTTTTAACCTAAACTTAATTTTAGAAAAATAAAAATTATATAAAATAACCTAAAATAAGTATGGGAAGAGTTTCCACCTACCTGATTGGAGAAAAATATAGGTTTTGTAGCCCAATTTAAAAGAAATATCCACCTGATGATAAGATCGCCCAATAACCGCTTGTTTTGTTATTTCTTGTTGATTGCACCATTGGATCTTGAAATGTCATTTGGGCTTTTGTAGATAAGGTAGTCTAAGACAATAGGAAAGGTGAGATTTATGAGATTAGATTTGGAAGAGAGTACCTAATTGAATTTAGGTCTCTTGTTCCAATCTAGAGAGAGGAGAGAGAAAGTGAATGAAGAGAGATTTTTGGGAGTTTTATAAATTTGGGAATGAATCTAGATCTTGTTTTTCAAGGAAACTAAGATAATTTCATGAAAATTTTAATGAACATTTTTGAAGGATTTTTGGTGGTGTATTTATAGATGTTTTTGAATTTTTTATAATTACTTGTAATAATTATGTTTCAATTCTTTTGAATATTAAGTTAACATTGGATCCTCCACTACCACCTCCTTCTCCACTATCAGCTAGTAGTGGTTGGACCACTCATTAGATGTTTTCTAGCTATTGGATTCATTTGTGGGCAATGTGTGGGCCCCACGGAGGTGTGGAAGGACCATTTTTGCCCTTTTATGGCAAAAAATCTATTTTATTCTCCCGAACTCGAAATTGAGCGTACTTAGTAGCATTGGAATCATATTTCCGAATACATTCTAAATATTTAAGTCTTTAGATCTCGGTTATGGGTAAAATTACCATTTTATCCTTTTATTCATAAAAATGGAGAAAATTAGGGGTTTTCCATTTTATCTTAGAATTGCATGTACTTAGTGTCATTTCGACCAATTTTTTTAGTACATTCATAATTTGTAAGTTTTAAATCATGTTTTAATCATTATAAAAAGATAATTTCCAATAACCTAATATTCCAGCCCAAAATTTCTGAAAATTCATACTAAATTGATTTTCTCAATCAATTTACAAAAATTGAGGTTATTACAGCTCTAGCTATCATTCCTTATATTTTTATTATGAGCATGATACTATAGGGTTTCACACCCGAAAGATTGAATTGTTATAATTTATGTTTGGATGGGCAATATATTAAAAGTTATGGAAATTTGATATTTGAGGAGTATAGATGTTTACTCATTCTAAAATAAAATGCTCTTGGTTATTGTACATGACATTAAATTGATATTTGTATGGGAATTAAATATATGCTTATGCATTTTATTCCAAATGAACCAAGAGGTTATGTTATTCTTGACCTATTATATAATTTGTTATAGTTGCATCTATTGATTAATGATGTTACATAAATGATCTTCTATGATGTTTATACTTTATCTCACAAAAATTATGGCTACAATGATTATAAGAAAGCATCATTTGAAATTGACACTAAAGTACAAAAGTGTTTTGAAAATCAAACAACTCATTGAGTTGGTTCTGGAAAACCATAAATTAATGAAGATATTAGGCAACTCACTACGTTCATTCTAGTTTGAATAATTTTATATGGAATACTCCACTACTGCACTAGTTTCTATACTAGGAAATTTGGTTGGCCATTAGCTTATGAAAAGATATGAAGTATATAATAGACACATTTGATCAGGGTAATGTCACATAGAAGCACTACTCTTATATAGGATTGATCTGCCTATCCCATGCAAACAATGTAGTTGGTGTGGTAACCATTAAAGAGCATTGTTAGGAACTTAGAGTTTCATTGTGTGCATATCAGGCCTTCTATTCTATTTGATATGGGTTGACATGTTGATTGTTCTCGAGAATGGTGACCTATGCCTTGTGATAAGATGTTATATGTCACTTAGGTTTTGACCATTTGATTTAATTATGTAATCAACTAGCAAGTTAATCAATAGATGAGTTTGGATTAGAACCCATATGGATAATTGATTTGATATAGATAATTGATCCACTATGGATAATTGTTTTGTTAATTCTAATAAAAAGATAGATAATTGATATATATATATGACTCTAATGGAAATGCTTATGCATACATTAATCATCAATATGGATGTCTTGAATGGATATATGGATATGATTGATATGTAGCTATTTGTTGATGGCATATTTTTGATAACTATCATGTATATAAAGTTTTCAAATTGCACATAGTAGATTTCACTTTTTTAGCTAGGTTTGCATTTTCTATTTGGTAATTCAAATTACTCACCCAACCAACTTGTAGGTAATAGTCGAGAAGAATAGTTGGAGTTGGAGCACAAGATCATGAGGAAGCAAGAATTAAAAGTATGAAGACTTTAAAATTAGTTTAACTTTCAATAAAGTACTTGTTAGAATTATAAAAAATATAGACTTCTGAACCTTTGGATTATGATAATTTAGTTGGTTTACTTGGATTGTTTGTGCTGTGACTAATAGATCATAATAATCTGATTGATGAAGTCCATATTTTCATATTATGAGGGTTTTGATTGACATGATTAGGATTGAAGAAATATTTCTTAAATGATTTAAAACAATTTGAGGATTGATCCTGACCATTTTCAAAAGTATTGAGAAAATCTATTTCTAAAACCTAAAATGTCTTTATTCATATACTAAAGAAAGCCAAATTAGTATTTGATTCTTAAAGCTTCTAAAAACATTGTCTTTTGTGTTTTAAGAAATTTCATGTAAAAATCAAGTAAAAAACTTGTCATTAACAATTTATTTTTCCACACCTAATGACCATTGGAATTACCCATCGTATATTAATTTAAGTTATTAGTAGAAACTATGAAAAATTAGAGTCCAGTAGTGCCTAAAATCATCAAGTTTTGCAAGCTTCAAAACATGCATTGCAATGAGCAAAAGTACACAATGAAAACATTGCCTTAAACTCAAGTCTTTTGAGCTATGGGAATGGAATCTTTAATTGAGAATTATTATCACTTAAATATGCATGTATTAAGAATAATTATCATATATTTCAATGAACACATGTAAAAAATGTAAGGCATAATAGTGGCTAAAACAATGAAGATGCTAGTCTCAAATCAAGAACTCACAGTTTAGTCAACCATTCTAATTATTCTTTTAGTTCTCTATAATTAGTTATTACATCCTTGCTCCCATTTAAAACTAAAAAAATCAATAGGTTAGAAATGTATTATAAATGATTCAAAGAGAAAGAACATAATTAAGAAAGTGCATGGAAAACCCTAGCTACTCCATTCCAAGACAACTTCTCTTATGACTCAGTAATTAATGATGTACAACCATGGAGATAAATATTGTAGCTATTAGAAATTGAATAGTCTTTTCATGAGAAACTAATAGGTTGGTAGAATGAATAGAAAAAAGAAAAGAAAAGACTAATGGGGGAAAAGGCACATAGGGGCAGTTTACATGAAGTATCTTTTATGAGTTTTAATGTCAGTTTGCAAAATCAACTTCAAAAACAAGTTTTAAGGTTAGATTGCAAAATTGACTATAAAATCCAATTTTTAGAGTCAGTTCAAACTAACTTTACACAATTGTGCATACATCTTGGGTTGCGCTCTGCTTATTAATATTTATAATACATCATTGTTTCAACAATTAAATGCCCATACTATATACTTAAATAAAAATAACACAAAAATAAGAAATTAACTAATTTTGGGATAACTCCTAATTAACCATCCTTTAATTACATATATCAAATGTTACATAGTATTCCATCTCACTAAGCTCATTTGCATGATCAAAGAGTGAGTTTGGACCCATCTAATGAAAATATGGCCTCTTAGTACTTGGTTCACACCACATGGTCACTGGTCTTTTATTGGTATAGCTTTAATATTGAACAAATCTTTCAAACTTTACGAAAATGATATTTATGGTCATTACCTTGTGGTTTGGACTTTGTATAGCCTTTTATACCCAGTTGATTAGCTATTTCATTGGATGATACTTCTTGTCATCAAACCCTAACTTCGGATGGGAATCGCAAAACCTTAATTTGAATCTCACTTTTTCCTTCAACTGACTACTTCTTACATCCTATTATGTCAAACATTGTCAATTCAGAAGGCAAGTGGCACCCTACAAATTCATTTCATGCATTCTGCTTATGAATCTTTTCTGTTTTTGTTTTCATCTGCCTTTTCTCTTATGAGGACTAGATTGAAATGTCCCTTTTCTTTTGCACTAAAATCACACAATTTTTACCAAAATCCTAACAATCTAATCCAGATCTCAACCCTAACATTTCCAAACACAAAACCCACTACAACCACAATATTCCTCACATAATTAATAACAAGAAAAATGGATGACAATAAGGAGGTTTGTGATCTTAGTGTGTGTTTCCTACCACAACGATCAAAATTCGATAAACAAACATTAGATGGGTAAGAGAGAGAGAGAGAGAGAGAGAGAGAGAGAGAGAGAGAGAGAGATGTAGCACCATGTTTTTATAAGTAAGTTTAGGTTTTTAAAGTTGATTTATCTAACATAACTTTAAAAATATTGTTTTTAAAGTCTGTTAAGGGAAACTGAGTTTAAAAACAAAATTTTGAAGATAGTTTGTCAAAATGAGTCATGCTTTTAAAGATGCTTTGTGAAACTAACCTAAAAAAAATTATTATAAAAATTTTTGTCGTAAAGAAATTTCAATTTTTTTAATGCCTTGGTCTATGCAACACACGTATATTCTAGGGATGGACTATTTTTAACATACATGCATCATATATATATATATATATATACATATACATAAATGAAAATAGCATAAACACACATGAAAATTCTAAGACAACTCCTTTAATTTTATTTCAAATATTTACATTTTAATTTGCGCCCTCATATAAGTTGTTTCCAACCTAAGCATCCTCCTCACCATTATGACACACATGATCCTCATTCTAACCAATTACATCAATTTATAGGTTTTTTTTAGTAATACAAAGATAATCTATTGCAGGTTAACCTAGACCATCTTAATCGTAAAAGTCTCTAAGGGAGGCTGATAAAATAGTTGACCATCTCTTATCATGTCCATCTTATAACCTTTTCACTTGAGATGCCAAAATAAACTAATCATTTTTATAATAGATCTTATTGAGGTCAATCAATCTCAATCCAAGGGCATCTATTTTGATATTGTCTTTATTGTGTTCCACAAATCACTCTTAAATACAACCACAATTGTACAAGTATAATAAAATGCCCATATTGCTCGCATAGCCCTGTAATAAGCCACTATTAGGTTGTTATCCTTTGAACTGAAAAAGAAAGTTACATTGGCCACTAAGTTGACCCCACTATTTTGTTGCACTCTTGAGTTATGATGGCCTTTTGTATAAAAGTGATAACTATTAATAGCATGTCTAGTATACTTTATTACTTCTGTTCATGGTAGCATTGCCATCCAGCCCAAGGATTCAAATATACTATTGCTTAGAATGTCTTGCTAATCTTGAACCTACACAAACACACACACACACACACACACACACACACACATTGTACTATGATTGTTGTAATTAAGTATATAGTTAGGGGTGTGCATGGTCTAGTCAGGTCCAATTTTGGGGTTGAAAGTGAACTAAACTGAATTTTTTTTATCTACTACCCTGAGGACTGAGATCGAGCTGAACTGATTTGGGTGAGGGTGAAGATTGACTGATGGATCTTTGGTTAAGTTTAGTCTAATTTTTGGTCCTATTAAATCCACTTTGAACCATTAGACGAGATAAAAAAAAAAACCCAAAAATGTTAAGAATATGAATGGATCTAAAATGGCCACTTTTATTAGTCACTTGCCATAAAACAAACATCTATAGTTGAAAGTAACATCTAAGCTATAAAAAAATGAAGACAAACAGTAACATAATGCAAAGAATAAATTACCCAACTCCACCTCAAGCATCCACATCAAATTTTAGAAACAAGTGAAGAAGAACAAAGTGATAAAGGAAAAAATCCACTCACCTTTTATGCTAAAGGTCACCCATGTTGACTTGCTAGATGACTCCCACTAATCCAACACAAAAGGCAAAGAAGAGAAGCCAAAGAGTCAAATTTCTTATCCAGGAACACATAAAAGGTGGCATATAACAAAGTAAAAATAAACCAAAATTCAGAAGCAAGCTATCAGCAAAAGGCAACAAACCAATCTGGGGTAAGTTCAGAACTAGTGGAGTAAAATAGAAAAGAACATGTGATGTAATCAAATGGAAAAAATCATGGATTTGGTTGTGAATGCTTACTAATATAGTTGCCAAAATTTGAATGTTTGAGGTACAGCCTAGATGGAGAGGTTGGTAGAACTTGAGTTTGTTGTGGGTTGAAGAACCAACTGATGGGCCCACTTACTATGTGATTTGTGTGGGGGAGCACTAGATGTTGCAGAGGCTGCTAATATCAAGAAGGCAATGAGAGCTAGCTTTGCCATGATTCTATGTTCCATGGCTGGTTAGAGAGAGAGTGACTAATATAAAACTAGATTTGGTTAGAGAGAGAAACCCACCATTGGTTTTAGATTCAAAATCACAACATAAAGAAAAACTAGATATGAAATCAAGACCACAAATTGAATCTATCAATCAATTGAATGAACTAGTTGTAGATCTAGCTCCAGTATCCAACAACAAAAGACTAAGGGACTAAAATAGAGAACATGAGGGTGAGAGTGTCAAGAATAAAGATCAAGAGATTGAGAGAGATTAGGGGATAGTTATTGGAGAGGGTCGACACAAGATAGGGTTAGGCTCATCTGATACATGAGGTAAAAAGAGTTTATATACCCCTTTATGATCTATTCCAGTCAGGTTGAATTGGAGGACGGGGACTAAATTGAATGTATTGGTCTTGAAATTTGATAACTATACAATTTTGTACTAAAATCACCCAATTAGTTACCCATGTGTTATAACTTATAGGAGTAAATTAGAGTTTTTGACCAAAAATTATAATACATGCATTTCTAGCCTAAAAGATCAAATATTTGATAATTTGTAGGTTTAGAGGATAATCTGAGATAAGTATGTGAATAATCATATTTTTAGTATTTAATTAGATTTTTCACTTTTTGTAGGAAGCGAGATGAAGATCCAATGGCTAAGATAAATCAAGATGAAAATTGAATATCAAGATCGAAAGATCAAGTCGAGGCTCAAATGTCACCAGTCCAACATGAGATCAAGGATCAAGATTGCCTTAAGGTATGTAAAATATGGAATTGAAGAAGTCAAAGGTGGCTAATGTGGGCCCATGCCCAAGCCATGCGAAGTCCACCACCTTCGTATGGGATTTACTCAAGCTACCTAGCCATATATACAAGCCATCAAGAAGGTGACAAGCTAAGGAGCCTAGCCAGATACCAAAGCCAAAATTGAGACACCAATCTAAGCAAAAAAAGCTCCTAAAGTCAACCGTGAAACCAAACCAATTGAGCTATCAAATCTAGCCATCAAGCCACATGAGCTAAGCTACATGGAAGGTTATGATTGGAGGAGAAACCAAAGAAATATCCATGGAATTTTTAGGGTTATTTTAAAGAAAATTGAGAAAAAATCTACTTGGATAGGGTGTCATGTGGATCAGTAGGAAGATAACACTCCTTTTTTCTTATTTTTCCATGATTCTCATACTTTTTTCTCTCTCTCCGCCTCACCATAAAAGAGCACTACGAATTTCACTTTCCACTAAAGAGTCTTACATTTCTAAAACTCTCCCAAATTCTTAAATTCCCAGTCAACCAATCCTAAAGTGCCACCTAACCTATGTACCCAATCCCCACCCTCGTAGGAAGCCACCTCACTCCACCTAAACACCCTATCCTCACCATCCACTCTTCATCCAAGGGTTTCCATCATTCTTATTGTTTTTTCTTTCTTTCCATATCTCTCTCACTTCCATAGGAATTCATTGTGAAAACCAATGGGAGATATGCCTCTTTCCTAGGAAAATGGCACCTCCCACCATTGGTTGGACCAATCCCATGTTGCCACATTTCTCCCTCCATCTCATCCGTTATTCCCTTTCCTCTTCACCACCCAAATCCTTTCCACTATTTTCCACTTTTCCTTACATAATTCCATGCGAAAATCTTTTTGGAGAGGCATCCCAACACATGGATCTAAAAAAATAGTACTCCTCCCTTCCTTATCTCAATCTCCCAACATATTCCCTTCTTAAGGAAATCCTACATAGCCACCCCATCCTATCCATCCATTTTCCTCCTCATCTCATGCCCATCCAACATTTTCCTTAGAAAGAACTCCAAAACATGTTATATATAGACCTCAACAAGGGAGTTCAACATGTAGGGTTTTGGTGGAAAAGAACGCCCACTCCAAAAGAGGTGTCCCTTTCTTATCCTTAACGCCTCCCTCCTTACTTTGAAGTCTTCTTTGATTTTCTTCTTTTGGGGAGCCATTCTTCCTTGAAGGTGCAGTATGTTTTTTTCCTTAGGCAGCTCCTCTCCTAGTGGTTCATGCATAGGTCAAACTTTAGTTAGGTTGGTTGTTATTCCTCTTTTGATCTTATTCTTTTGTTCATTTCTCTCATCTTCTTTGTTTAAGGATTTGATTTCCTTATTCTTTTAGCTTACTTTCCTTAGTATTCCCTAGGATTTACCCTAGATTTCTATTGGATTTTCGTTAATCTTCATGCTTTTTGGATTAAGAGGGATTAGAAGATTGTTATTTTGGGTTTAACATGATGTAAGAATGGTGCGCACACATCATGTATAGTGCACACCATCCTTGCAATTCTATATCTGAGTGAAGTATCTTTTGATGATTGTCAAGTTTATCTTGTGTAGGTGAATGATTCCCTTGATATTTTATTTGTTTAAATAATCTCATTCCAACAATCCTATTAAGATTACATCTCAGCCAAGTATTCCCCCCAACCAAAAACCCTTGGTTCCATGTGTGCCACTCTAGGTGTTATGCACATGGTTTTGAAAAGTTTTTGGTTGACGTTTGCGAAAGTTTGGTGCATGATTAGCAATCGGTGAGATTAGATTTTGAAGTTTTGTTTCTTCATGCAAGTTTAGGCTTTGTTTACTTGACTGAATCTTAGATTACATAGATGTTTAGTATGTTTACAATCATAGGAACCATGCACACCACTCAAGGTGTCATGCGCATGTTGTTAGATGTTATTCTTTTAATTTAAAGTTATTATTTCATTTCTGTCCATGTAGTTTCATTACTGCCATTGACACATGTTTGCATCAAATTTACTATCTTCCACACATAGGAATCATACTAGAATCATGTGCCTAACTCTAGGGTCATGTGCCACTTTCTAAGGTCATGTGCATGGTTCTTGATATATTTTCCTTAGAATTGATGAATAGTTAAGTTATGGAATTCATTGATTAGTATGTGGCTTAGTCTTGTACATTAGTTTCCAGTATCTTGTTAGGTGTTACTTAGAAAGTTACTAATTTTCATGTTTAGAAAGTCAATTTCGGAAAGTGATTGATTGTTGCTTATTTCCTTATATTAGTTGCTAAATTTCATGTTTAGAAAGTGTAACTTAAGAAATTTGCTAAATTTTGTTTTTAGGAAGTTTTCAATTTAGGAAATTTTTATTAGAAAGTATGTTTTGAGGAAAGTTTCAAAGTTTGGTTTATTTTAATGTCTTTACATGCCTTGCATATATGTTAAGTTCCTTCTTAATTTAGGACAAAAATTCTCATTACCTTGGATGGGTTATATAATCTAAGCAAGGACCCACTAATCTCATAAATCCATTCAATTCCTCATAGGATCGACCTCCATCACATAAATTACTACAACTAATTCATGCACTTGTGTGTTAACTTTAAAGTCACAACAAAATTTATTAGACCAGGTTGAACCAATATACAACTCACACTGACTGAAAACTGACCAATCTAATTGGTCCAGTCAGTCTTTTGCACACCCCTATATATAGTATACAATTAATAAAAAGGTGAATTAATTCATTTCACCTTTTGATAGAGCTAGATAGTAAAAGTGTTACAATGCTCATATTGTAGCCACTTCTTTTTCTTTACATAACTTGGATACTTCACTTTTAGGAAGTTGATGTGCTCACTAAAAATGAAGAGATGTAAATCAAAATTTTAACCTTAATTTTTATAATAGAGGAAAATGTGAAAGCAATGAGAGAGAGAGAGAGAGAGAGAGAGAGAGAGAGAGAGAGAGAGAGAGAGAGAGAGAGAGAGAGTATCAACTTACTCAATGTATGGCTGGACTTCACCAACGTTGTTCCACAAGACATGAAGGTGTGCATGGTCCCATTCTTTTGTGTTCAATAGTGGACACATGACCAATCGAAAGACATTCACCAAGTTTTGGATCATCAAATCCACCTAATTGTTTCTTTCTTGAGATTCTAATAGCATCCACTCTTGATAAATACTCTATGCTCCACTGCTTCTTCTACAATGTAACATTTGGCTATGCACCCCTTTGGCCAATTGTGATTTTATATATGCTCTTATAAAAATTTCGCATACCTCTCAAATGGGTACATCCATCATAATTAACCCCCCCACAAAGACTGACCTAATCAATGAGGTGAATTGTTAAGTATATTATGAAATCAAAGAAGAAGGCAGGAAGATTCCCTCAAGCTCACATAAAGCTATCACTAGATGGCCTTAGATTTTTTGTAATTTTGAAACATCCATCACCTTCTTATATAAATCTTTGAAGAAGTAGAAAATTTTTGAATAGATCCTCTAACTTTATCTTGCAGTACCAAACATATCGGTACAAACAAGAGTTGTTGCATAAGTGCATGGCATCATGCAGCTTCATTCCTAATAGTTTCAACTATTCAATGGAGACAATATTTCTAAAGTTTGAAGAGTAGCCATCTAGCACTTTGAGCTTTGACAAGATTTTACACACTGTTACTCTCTCCTCACTATCGAGCGTATAATTTTCTTTGGGCAAGTATGTTCCTCTACTGACCCTATCCTATGGATGCAATCTTCTCTTCAAACCCATCTTCATAAGATCCATTCAAGTTGCAAGCTCATTCTTTGTTTTTCCAAGCATGTTCAGTAAGGTACTAATCAAGCTTTCTTACACATTCCTCTTAATGTACATGATATTAAGCACATGGTGCAAGTTGAAAGAATATTTACTTCTTCTTCCAATAATATAAGGATTTTTAGTATGCAAGTTGAAAGAATTTTTACTTCTTCTTCCAATAAAATTTACAGTTACTGCCACCTACACAATTAGTTGCTTTCTTCTTCCCTCATAAGACATTAAAATTTTTATCCTATTCCAGTACTTGTTGTCCTGTCAACATCTCTGGAAGTGTTGTTGTCTCTACACTATTCTTAAATTCTTCCTTAAAGTGGTTTGGATGGTCTCTACGTAACAGTCTTCTTTGGCCAAGGAATGTCATTTTCCTACCATGTTGAGTCATATGGAACATGTTTGGTTACTACATAGAGGAGAAGCATTATATCCCTTCATGGTGTATTCAAACAAATCACCATATGCAAGAAAGTCACTTATTGTCCATAATAGTATAGCCTTTTGGGTGAACGACTCTTTCTTGTATGCGTCATTAGCTTCAAAACTTACATCCCATAACATCTTAAGATCATCAATCGAGAGATCCAAGTACACGTCATTGTCATTTCCTAGTTGCTTGAGACTTGATATCAACAAAGTTAAACATTACAAACTTCATTTTCATGCATAGCTATGGTGTGAGGTTATAACAAACCATTATAATAGGCCAACAACTGTACTTGTTACTCATAGAATCATGAGGATTAATCCTATCTGTATATATTGCAAGTCATATGTCTCTAAGTTCTTGTCCAAAATTAGGCCACAAGAAGTCTATGAGCTTTCACATTGAGCTATCTGTTGGATGACATAAATAGCTATCACCTACTCTCTCTCCTTAGCATGCCTTATTATTTTCTTAGAATATGAGAGAAATACCATAGGACCTTTGCAAGAATGTCTTTCACCTACTCATTTGAATTCTTCTTTAACTTCCATCTTGACTATCTATAAGTTGGCATGGAATTCTATCTGTGTTCCTTTTTGTATAAGATTTAATCATTGGGACTAGCCTGTATATTCTCATAGTTCAACCCTAGCGTAGCCATCATTTTCTTTGCTTCTCATGTGGGCTGCACCAGTTTGTTCTCCTTTGATAGAATTTTCTCCACCACTATTAAGACTTTTGTAAAACCTTGATCTAAAAAACTAAGTATTAACTTCACTTTGTAAAGTTCTATCACTAAAGATATATTGGTATAATCTGTACACCCAAGGTCCAATGGCTCATCAACTTCCTCCAGTGTAGTTTGGAATTGTTCAAGGTTCTTTTGAAAGTCATCATATGCATCTCAAAATATTGGTCAAGCTATATTATCTGTGACACTTGCTACAGTGTCTTCATATTCACATCTTTTGGCCTTTTTAGAGGGCTAATGTATCTTAATAATTACCACATGTGCATAGCTGTTTTGGAGTATAGAATTTGGCAAATATAGGTTGATCCCATGATGACTCTTTTAATAAAGGAGTTAATTAAGACCTAAGTTACTTTACTCTAACCTAGCCAACTTCAAAAAAAGGAAAGAGTTATAAATTATAGTTGCTAAACTAAGTAAATTAATTCAAAATAAGTAAATAAACTAAATAAATAACCTAATCAAATAAGTGAACAAGTAAAAAAAATACTAACTAAGAAAGCAAGCAACTAAGAAAAGAAATTTTCATTAATAACTTGATTACAATGGAAAGTAAAGACATAAAGAAAACAAAACAAAATAAGAAACTTCCTTGATGTGACCAATGTAGGATCCTTCTTTGTGTCACTCAACAAGGCACTTTACATGTCCTCTTCTTCTTTTTCAAGCTTGCACTTTGCTTTAGAATCTGCTTGTTGTATCACTTAATAAGGGCCTATAGACTTACACCCAACCCAAAGTACACTAATCTACAACCAAGCTTTACACTTCTCATAACCCAACATGCCACAAACCCAAAGTAACTTCTCAAACCTCTTTAGGATTGGAAAGAACCCATGGCTACCATAGAAAGTGGCACAACTTTTATTCCTATCCTTTTGTTCCCAAAACCCAAAGAAAGAGAAAGAATAATGATGGAAGAGAGAAATGCATTTGAAGTAAGGAGAGGTGGTGGACTTGAAGGGGTGAAGATGGAGAGTAAGGCATGGAATGGTGAAGGGCTAAATGGAGGACATGTAAGCGTAAGTGGAAAAACAAGGAAAGGTGGAAGAAAATAGATGTGCATGTAATGGTCTAAATGGATGCGACATGGAACAGAAAAAGGATGAGTGAAGATAGGGGAAAGGAAAGAAGAAGAAGGGAGTTAGAGGTGATGAGTTTAACTCTTACCTCTTGCTCCAATGGTTATGATCATATGCTTCTATGGGAGAGAGTTGAGAGGGATCTCTCTCCCTATGTTTCTCCAAGATTTGCTTATAATGTTCGAGGGAAAAGTAAGAGATAAAGGGTTTCCTTCTTCTTCACCTCTTATTTATAAAGTTTTAGGAGAGGAAGACCTAGGGATGGGTGGCTAGGATCTAAGGGAGAAAGGATTGTTGAATTGTTGAGATGGGATAAGAAGGGTGGCTAAGAGAAGGGGTTAGGTGTGGAGTCCATATTAAGGAAGTGGATCCAAGTGAAATGGTGTTTGGGTATGAAATAGAATAGGAAAGTAGTGAAGGAAAGAGATAAGGTAAGGTAGGTAAGTGAATTTAATAAGTTAGGAAAGAGAATTAATTAGAAAGGAAGGAAGAGATGAAGATTAGTAGGGAATCTAGGAGTTAGGTGGGATTTTTTTTGAAATTAGAAAGTGGATAAGGGAGGAGGTGTCTTTTTCCTGTGGGAGAGTGGAGTGCAAAATAAAATGCGATAAGATGGAAATTGGAGGAAATAACTTATGGGAAGGAAAGAAATACGTGAAAAGGGAAAGAAATGGTAAGGAAGTGGAGGAAATCAAGGGGTTTCTAGAATTAGAAAGTTCAAGGATGGACATGAATTCCATTTGGGTGGGTGTGTGGTGCTTTTAGAAGCCCTTAAATGCATCAACCATTGGATGACATAGGTGGTTGAGATCTTCCTTTTCTTGTGGTTTTGGGCTCACTTTTTAGCACAAGAATGGTGGATAGGGTATGTGACCTGTCAATGCTTCGTTCCTGGCCATTAGATCATGATTACCATTACTTGAATGGATGAAATCCAATTATGACATATAGATCTTCCTTAATGCTTTATTTTTTCTCCACCATTGGACTGAACTACTCCAGAATGAATTGCCATGATTCCTTAAAGATTTCTTCATGTATTTTACTTGGGATCAAGTAGACCTCACCACCGTTGGATCAGTGAATTGTCTTATTCATTTGGTTGAGTAGGAGAGAGAAAGTAAGCAAAAAGTCTTTATGTGGGTCCCATTCTTCTTTTATTTGTAAAATTTTTTCATTTTATATGATCTCATTCTATGTGAATTAAACTTCTGTCATAAGCTTCCTAAGGTGGTGAAATGCATGCATACTTGAGAAATTTGGCACCTTTTCACCCTCATTTGAGTAGGAGTTGTCCATGGGGTTTCTGACTACTCTAACTTTGATAGTAACACCCAATGATCATTCTAAACCTCCAAGACTTCATGATTGGTAGCTGGGTCCATAATGTATCTTAGAAGGTCAAATTACTCTTTCAGGGGTAAAATTGTTAAATTATGTATTCTTTTCATTTGTACCCTAAACCTGAAAAATATAGAAACAATGCTAAGTAGTGATGATTAAGTGATTTCTAGGGCTAAAACATTTATGTATGTAATATTTCTATATATATCAAATACACTCAAACTTAGATTTTGCTAGTCCTTGAGCAAAACTACAAAATATAAATACAAAAATCTAAAAAAATAAATCATAACGACTTTTATAGGTCTAGTTATTTGCATTTAACATATGTAGAAAGGCTTTAAACCCCTAGTTTCCCCTAATGGATGAGTTGTAGTCTTGTAAGGGTTTTTAGAAATGACACCCATAAACATTTTCAAGAATCTTATGAAAGTTCATTTTCTCAAAGAATTTTCTTATATTAGCTTATATTAAACTCCTAACTTCAGAATTTTAATAAAAATGATCAACAATTCAAAATCCTACCACTATGCTAAAAATATTCCATTAGTTCATTAAACCTCGAATGTGATTATATGATATAGGTATTGTATATACAATTATTAGTCTGTAAGGAAATTATAACCTAAATTATCATCCAAATATATAATTTGACTTTAAATCTCATAGGATAACTTGATCCTTAGAAAGGGGTAAATCTCTTATTAATATGTGAGCAGAATAATGTTCATAAAATTCAAAAATCTCGCATATTCCATACAAAAGAACGATAACTCAAAATGATGATAATGGTCTGATGAAAAGACATCAATTATTAGGAATGTTACACTCTACCAAATTCCTTACTCATTCATAACTATATCCATATCTTATTCCTCCTAAGATCAAGTTAGGACTTCTATTAGGATAAAACATAGGCATAGGACAAGGTTATTAAAAGAAATGGTATAAGTGCACGCAAAGGTTGTTTTGAAAAATATGTAAAGATCTTCTACAAAGTATTCTCAATTTCTTTTTCTTAGAAGAGTGAACATTTCCTTTTTCATTGGCTGTCTTTTTCTTGATATTTTTCACTTTAACTTTTGGTATAGCTTTTATTTCTATGTTTCTCTTTTTAACCCCCCTCTTTTCATCTCTTGAATTGTATTTTTTCTACTTTTTCTTAAGATAATTCTTCAACCATCTCTACATATTTCCAAAATAATTGGGTAAAGGATATGTTATAAGGGTTAATAAGGGTAGTGGTTAATGGGTTAGTAAAGAAAAAGCTTAATGCAAAGACTTTAGGTTTTAACTAGTGAAAATAACTTGAGGAAGGCTAGAGGCTTTGGGTATTATCAAGAATGGACTCTATCATTTTGTAGGTTTTATATGACTTAAAATGACTATAAACTCAAGAGATAAATTGTATAGTTTTTTAGTTTCTTTCCTAAGGTTGACCAAGATGATGAATAATGAGATCAACTAAGAATTTATGTTCACTAAAGAAAAGTTTGGATTTATGTATAACCTCAAAAGAAAGAATGACTCTAAACTCACATGGGTCAATAGTCCCTAGTTATTTTCTTCAGGATCAAAGTTATACTTTCTTTTCAATTTAAACTATATATAACTATTTTATGCTGTGAGCCAGTTGTATATAAATCTATTAATAAACTAAAGTTCAAAAGATAACTTGAATAGTCAACAAAAATCAAATTCTCATCCTTGTAAAGTAACTTTTCATAAAAATTTTAAAGTACATTCAAAAGAAATGACTTAAAAATAACTAAAAGAACTTTGGATACATCAAAATTTAAATACCCTACCCCCAGACTTAAATAAAACATTGTCCTTAATGTTTAGAACCACATGCCATGAACAAATGAAATTAATAAACCTAAAGGAGGGTGAGAAAGATAGTACCTGCACTCACAAGATAGTGCATTTATTTTTGTTGATGTTGCCACAAACATGCATAAGTTACCATGAAATGCAAATGCAACTATTCCATGATACCTAATATAAACTAATCTATTAACCTAAACTTACACTAACTATGAAGGAGTTTTTATAAAACGCACTCCATTTCAAAATTTCATTGCAGTTAATGTAATTTTGCCACCCAAAAATATATGGTAATGATAATGGTATACATGATGGACCACCATGAATCAATATTTCTTTGGACCAACTTGAGATGACTTAGCCCTTGAGTGGTCAAATTGGGTATATATGATGCTAACATCAAATAGATGAAAATTTTCCTCCTCTTTGATATCTTCCTGAATGCTAGGGCCAAATTCACTATGCATTTCCCTAAAATATTCTTCTTCTTTTTTTTATCTTGAGGTTCATAAATAGTAGGGCTTATACCCTCAATAGTACCTTCTAGACCCCCTGATGTTTGTTGATTTTTGGCCATAATATCAATTACCTCTGCTTCTTGTTCTATATCATATTCTAGGGCGTGGGTAATAGCTAAGCTATCACATGAACAACACAAACATAGTGTGCACTGTTTGGGATATATGGTGGGTTCAAATTGAGTGTATCCTCAATTAATGGCTGAACTAGAAATTTAGGAAATGTTATGGGTCCTACTCGAGCCTTCCATATCAAAGTGTCTATTAATGGTGCAGTATCAAGTAGACCATTCACTTTGTGAATGTGAGCTATTTATATCAAAATCATCAAAACCAAAATAAGCTAGATAAGCCTTTAGAATATCAAAATTGGAGGATGATCTGAATGGTAGACTTTGTATCATATTTACTTCATAAAAATCCTTAAATCCCAGTTGTCTTGTATTAAAGACATTAAACTTAATTTCCATGTTTTTGAAGGACAATTGCATGGTTCCATTTCTACAATTAATTATTGCATTTGATGTGGCCAAGAATGGCAACCTGAAATAACTGAAATTTGAATACCAAGATCTGCTATAGGCTGTGTGTCTAAGACTAGGAATTCAAATGGAAATAAGGACTTATCAACCTACACCAATACATTCCCTACCACACTATAAGGAACTTTAATTGACCTATCTACCAATTGTAGTGTGGTGGTAGTCCTTTTCATCTCACCTAAACCTAATTCCTCATATAAATAATATAGTAATATGTTAACACTTGACCCCAAATCAAGTAGATCCCTATTAACTATGTGGTCCCTAATCACACATAATATAGTGGGCACCTTAGATCTATATATATCAGTGGGGTGTTGTAATATCCACCCATCGGCGACGATTTTCTGGTGAGAGGCACTCCCAGCAACCAGACGAATGCGACGGGCCCTCACCTATCTCCGACTAACTGGACCAAGGTAAGCTCGCCCCACTCTTTCCTGTACATTTATTTTCCAAGTTTATCATCTGGTAAAAAAATTAGGTGTTACTATTGCCCTAGGAAAAAGTCAATGTAACAATGTCAAATGAGGATCTGGACTGTTCATCTTGAGCATGATGATGTAAGGAACTGACCCATGAAATTTCATGGCGATCGAACGACTAGGGACACCAAAAAACCCCAAAAATAGTATGTTGGAGTTTTAAAAAACACAATAAAAATCATAAAAAATGATAGATTTAGGAGGAAATTGTAAATATGAAGGGTGAAAATGGAATGCATGTGAAAAACTGGACACATAGGTGCAAAAATCGCAAAAAGAACAAAGCACCTGGGGTCGCCGAAGACGGCGAACCAGTCCACTCATCATTCCCAGCAACAGGGACCGACACCGAGAAGAAAACCAGCGGATGAGAGAGAACCACACGACGCGACGAGTGTGTGCCACATGCAGGCACATGGTGTGACTCGTGCGCGCCACGCGGTGCGGTAGGAACGTCCATGCAAGCAATGCGCGGTGCTCCGAACGGGCGCTGTTTTTGCCCCCACGCGTAGAGCGCATCCACGTACGCGCTATCCATGCGCGTTGGTTCCAAATGTGCATCGTGTTCACAGACGCGCACCACATGTGTGGGTCTTTTTTTTTATAGGGTTTTTGACCCTTTATGTATAAAACACATGATTTTAGGAGCTATAGAGGTCAAAATCACTATCTGAAAGAGGCGTTGTGATCGTCTCAATAAGGCTGACCTAGATTTAAGATAAAATCTAGTTTGGAGTAACTTTTTAATAGCAAAACTACTAAATACTATGAGATGAGTTAGATCAAGCTAATCAATAGATATCAGGCTTTAGATTGTGGTTATATGCGTTAACCATGAGATGATTTATGGCATCACAGGTACATCAAGGCATACACCTTGATAATGGTTACGTGTTTGTTTGGGGATATTGCGATACTGAGGTAGGTAATTTTATTCACAATTTTTCCATGATTCTCAAATGGTGATTTGGTGATTTGAGTTTTTGAGGCATGTGATTTATGCCTTACCATATGCATGAGATTGATTTCAGCATGTAGCTTCTTATGTGCGTGCTATCTTTCTGGTGGTTATTGCATGCACTCTTCTTGACATCTTTCATGATATTCACTTGATTGTTGGTCTTCATGACATGTGGGAGTCACTCTGACTTGATATTTGAGACTATTGATCCCGTGGTAGGATGCGATTTTTCACCCCGTGAGTGCCTGAGTGCCCATGAGGGTGAAAGCGAGTGTGCAACGCAACTTTTCGTGAGTGCCTGTGACGATGAAAGGGTGAAAGTGAAAGTGGTATGCGTCGTTCCTGTGAGTGCCTGAGCACTTGTGAGGGTGCAAGGGTGAAAGGGTAAAAGCGGATGGTACAGAGAGCTAACCCCACATTGCTGTGAGTGTACTTGAGACACTCATAGGGATTGACTGTGTGTGATGTTTGATACTTTTGACATGCATTCATGTGTCTCTAGATTTTCTCAGATTGTGCATGTCCTGATATCATGGTTGATGATATCTTATTTATTTCATGGACTTGGTATGTCCTTCATTGCGTGATTTAAGGCTTTATATTATGTTTGATCATCTTATGATCTTTATGCCTTGCGCCATGTGATTTATTTTTATTGAGTTTACTTTGGATGTATATCACCTACACAAGCATAGCTTGATGAGGCATTGCTTTGATTTGCAATGCCTCAGATACAGAGAGTGACAACAGGTTGACATGCTGACGGAGCAGATAAAAGTGATGGCAACTTTCCAGTGAAGCATAGACGATGTTCAGAGATGACCAGGTTTGTTCAAGACCTCACTTTGGGTTTTGTGTATGGGCTATACTTTAGTTAAAAATGTAATGTGACTTGGATATCAACATGTGGAGTTATGTTGGATGTGATGGCTGTATGGAGGGACCCTGGGTATTTGGTAGTAGTTATATTTTCTTATCCTTTGTTGGAGTATATTTTATTGAAAATAACATTTGGTTGTGGAGACTAAGTCTCCCTTATGATATGTATTATACATTGTTTATCAGGTGATTTTGTATTGCACTAGTCATGTGCAATGGTCCAAATTACAAAGGAAACTCTGTCGGAATTTTGGTGGAAATGGTATTTCATTTCACTGTTAAATCCATAGTTTTGTGGTTGTATGACTCCTCGAACTTTGAAAGAAATGCTTTTATTTAAGTTTTTATTTTTGGTCACTTTAGAAATCAAAGTTTTTTTTTTTTTTTACAGGGATCCCGACTATTTTTGGAAAGTATTATTCTAGTGTGTATAAAAACCCGAGGTGTCACAGTTTGGTATCAGAGCCCAGGTCTACTCCATCACAGCCACTCCAACAAATTCAAAGGTCACATGCAATCCATGAGGTGAGGTAGTTTCCTAAATATGAGTTACAGAGATAAGTCATGTGAGCAATTTCGATGATTGTGAAATAGATAATGCCATGGGGATTGGCAAACTTTCTTAAGGAAATTATGACCTTAAGTTCTCGTATGAGCACCAGGAAGTGCATTTTTTTCCGGGAAGTACATGATTCTTATAATCATGAATCAGAATAAATATTTTAAGGTAGTTCTCTTAGTGAGAACTTTAATATATGATAGAAGATATATTCAATTGCATTGCTTTTGTTAGACAAGTTTCTAACTTGCATGGTGTGTGTAACTGTTGGAAAAAGACTAACAATTTTTGTAATGATAATAGTAGGATGAAAATGGTGAAGCATCAGAATTGGTTTGAGAGTAGTGTAGTGTTAGTTTAAACTTGAAACAAATTTATTGATGAATAAATTATAATATTGGGAAAATCATTGGAAATTGATGCAATAGGATCTTAGTGCCCTATAGATGAAATATCGGATTTTGAGATGGAAACTGGTGAGTTAGTGTGTAAAGAGGTGTTGAAAATGAGTCATCAATGAAAGGTGAATGCTTATAAATTGTTCTGAGGGTTTTCAATTTTGATTGGAGACACCTAGCCCTTGAAGGAGGTAACAACCCTTATATGATAATCATTAGTAGTAATGATATCAGACATTGGTGGGTGAATACTTACAAATGGTTTGAGGTCTTAATTATGATTTGAAGTGCATATACCTATAGGACATTATGACCAAATGGTGAGAATACTTCTTGAATAGAAATGATGTTGTAATAAAGCAACTAGGAAGAAAAACATACGAAGTGAATGAGGCGAGACGAAATTGATCATGATTGATTTACATCCAACACCGACAGAGATGATAGTGTGGTTTCTGATGACTAAGAAAGTATTATAAAGGTAAATTTCTTTGGGTGTGAAATAAATTGAGTTGTAAATGATTTCGATTGATGTGATTATGAAATAATTCATTAGTTCAAGGAAGTGAAATAGTGGAAGCGAGGACACTGAAATATAAGTACAAGGATTTTAAGGGTAACTAATTGAGAATATATGTTCCTCTATCGCTGAGACTGTTATCTAGAAGGCCCTTGGGAAGTCCTGTGATAATTAGTATTTTTGAAAACTAAGGGAGTTTGCCACTTGAAGAGAAGAATTAGATAGTTCAACGATACTAAACCAATATACTTAGTTGAAGACTTGCCCTAACTCCTTCACCATGAAGAAGGAGACTATGGATAGATTGTCATATGTTGACAACAGTATTTGAGGAATCAGATGATTGTGTCGCATTCTATACCGGTTGCAAGGTTATAGACATAACCTCTATATATATATGAGGGATTCTTTTAGGGCAAGACTGATTGCAGAAACTCGGACATGGGTAGTTCGAGCCAGCCTAGCAAGGGCAAGAGACTTTTCATCGACATGACTATAGAGGGCGTTGAGCTAGAAAAATTTGATTAAACTTTGTTGGGATGCGGAAGAGAGACATAATGTGTACTAGTAGTGGATGATAATCTTTTACAGATTGTCCCGGTGGACAATGAGTTAGACTGACAGACATTTAAGATAGGGCAGAGATGGCCTCACGTTAGTAATGATGATCCATCATGATACCTTTACATTTATGTACATGTCATGCTTTTGACCATCATTACCATTACTTATAGTAGGCACCCTGATAAATGTGCCTTTCTATGTATTGAAAGATCCTTGGGTTGGAGGTTATGACACTAATTGGCAAGTTATTGAAACTTATAAGTACCTCTAACTAGTACTGGTGAAAAATGATGATGAGTGAGAGGATAGATACTAACTTTGTTGTCCTCGATTTGAGAGATTATGAGATCATCCCTGTGGATGAATTCCATCGTTGGAGAATAATTGATTGCAGTGAGAAGAAAGGTAATTTTGATAAATCAAATAACTAGTGATCTCACTCCTGAGTAAGAAGGGGCATCATTGAGATTTGTGTTAACCTTACCTTGAAGGCAAAATAGTGCTTATCTGATGTATCGAGTTCGGGTTTTGTAATTTTTGATGATAGAAAATGACTACAGATTTAGCACACAGATGGTGTGAAGATTTACGATCTTCCTGAGGAGGTTTTAGGATTTTATGCTACGAGAGATTGATGTTTATATTGATTTGGCATCAAATATAGTGTCATTTTCTAAAGTGCCATATAGGATGGCCCTGGCTGAGTGGGAAGGTTTCAACTAAGGTAGTTGTTCAATAGAGACTAATAGACCTAGTGGGTCTTCATGGGATGCACTAACCCTCCTTGTAAGGAGAAAGATAGATTCTTATTGCTAAGTGCGGATTGTTGATTTTTGATAGCTCCACAGTGGAGAATTGATATTCTTTATCTTATATTGATGATCTGTATGATCAGTCTTGGATTATGCATAGTATTGGTGGATATTGATTTGAGGTCTGGTTATCAGTAGCTGATGATTGCGACTGAAATGCCTTTGAGACAATTATTAGAACTCATTATGAATGTTACAAGCTTTAAATCGTATAAATCGATGAATTTAGTACACTGATAGTACGTATGGGTATAATGGGCTGAATTTCTAAAGTTTGTTGAGATGAGTTATGATTATGTAGTGAATGATATTTTCTATATATCACGACCTTGCTAAGCACAGGGAGATCTTGTGTAATATTCTAATTATCTAAACACAAGAAGTTCTTGTGTAATATTCTAAGTATCTAAAGGACTCATCTTTTGCTATAAATGAATGTGTGTAGGAATTGTGGTAAAAGAAGATGGATTCTCTTGACCAAGGTACCTCGATTGATAGAGATACAGTTTATAGGGACTGTGATAAATTGGGACTAGTTAAACTAATGACTAAGGTTGATAGTCTTCTTAGTCTGGTGAATAGTTATTGCTGAAAGATTGAGTTCTCCAGGATAGCAATGACATGGATACTTTTTTATAACACATGAGCCTAATCTCTCATGCGTGTGAGAGGTGTGACAATAAAGTATGTTGAGTATGAGAGCATTTTCTTTGGTGTAATCAGCTTAAAATTTTGGCTTATACTTATGAGTAGCCAATGAGGGCTGGTGTATGAGGCACCAGCAGGCTTCTAGGTGGGGAGCTTCTAAGTGGCAGGCTTCTAGGTACTCACAATATGGCTGTGCTATAGATTGGAATTTTTATTCTGATTTTGATTGGCATGTGACTGCCTGTTACTGAGCTGGTTGCTCTGATTTTGATTGGTATGTGGTTGCTTGTTACTGAACTAGTATGCTCTGATTTTGATTGGCATGTGACTGCCTGTTACTGAGCTGGTATGCTCTGATTTGATTGGCATGTGATTACTTGCTACTAAGCTGATACACTAATTTTGATTGGCATATAATTGCCTATTGTTGACCTGGTATGCATTGATTTTGACTGGTATATGCTTGCTTATTGCTAAGCTAGTAAGCTCCAGTTTGGTTGGCATGGATTGCTTGTTGATGACTATATATGATCCAGTTTTGATTGGCATGTATTTACCTGTTCAGGACTTGTTCAGGGGTTATTATGATATGTATGATTGAGAGATATATACACTACCTAATGATGAGGTAGTATATGCTAGAACGGACTTAATGTGGAATTTCCTATATGTGAATTGTGACACTATAATTTCATTGACATGGTGATTTAATTGATTAAGTCTTGGATGAGAGTATGATTGATGCAAATGGCATGATATGTGTGGTTATTACATGTTTTAATTACAATACAAGTATTGGATTCAGAATGGCTTGAAACATACATTGATTTATATGTATGAGCCATTATCTAAGGTGAACGTGATATGAAACTATTTATCGACATTGGTTCTAAAAGGATGATACTATATGTGGGTCTTATGATACCATACGATGATATCATGTGGGATGTTTCTAAAATTATTAAGGAATGACATGAAAAGAATTTCGAGGACGAAATTTTCTATAAGGTGGGTAGGATGTAATATCCACCCACTGGCGACGATTTTTCGGTGACAGGCACTCCCAGCAACTGGACGAATGCGGCGGGCCCGCACCTACCTCCGACTAGCTGGACCAAGGTAAGCTCGCCCCACTCTTTCCTGTACATTTGTTTTCTAAGTTTATCATCCAGTAAAAAATTAGACGTTACTGTTGCCCTAGGAAAAAGTCAATGTAACGGTGTTAGATGAGGATCTGGACCGTTCATCTTGAGCATGATGATGTAAGGAACCAGCCCATGAAATTTCATGGCGATCGGACGGCTAGGGACGCTGGAAAACCCCAAAAATAATATGTTTGGAGTTTTAAAAAACACAATAAAAATCACGAAAAAAATGATAGATTTAGGAGGAAATTGTGAAAATGGAGGGTGAAAATGGAATGTATGTGAAAAAGTGGACACATAGGTGCAAAAATGTAAAAAAAGACATAGCACTTGGGGTCGCCGGCGACAGCGAACTAGTCCATTCGTCATTCCCGGCAACAACGGCCGGCATGGGGAAGAAAACCAACGGACGAGAGAGCTCCACGCGGTGCAACGAGTGCGTGCCATGTGCAGGGCACATGGTGCGACTCACATGTGCCACACGGTGCGGCAGGAACGCGCCACGCGCACCACGCACGCTGTTTTCACCCCCACGAGCAAAGCGCATCCACAGAAGCACTATCCACGCGCGCTGGTTCCAGATGAGCACCGCACGTGTGGCGGGTCTTTTTTTTTTAGGGTTTTTGACCCTTTATGTATAAAACACATGATTTTAGGAGCTACAGAGGTCGAGATCACGATCCGAAAGAGACTTTGTGATCGTCCTAAGAAGGCGGACCTAGATTTAAGACAAAAATCTAGTTTTGAGTAACTTTTTAATAGAAAAACTACTAAATACTATGAGATGATTCAGATCAAGCAGATCAATAAATGATCAAGCTTTAGATTTTGGTTATATGTGTTAACCATGACATGATTTATGGCATGACAGGTAAATTAGGGCATACACCTTGATATTGGTTACGTGTTTGTTTGGGGATATTGCGATACTGAGGTAGGTGATTTCATTTACAATTTTTTCATGATTCTCAAATGGTGATTTGGTGATTTGAGTTTTTGAGGCATGTGATTTATGCCTTACCATATGCATGAGATTGATTTTAGCATGTAGCTTCTCATGTGTGTGCTATCTTTCTGGTGGTTATTACATGCACTCTTCTCGATATCTTTCATGATATTCACTTGATTGTTGGTCTTCATGACATGTGGGAGTCACTCTGACTTGATATTTGACACTATTGATCCTGTGGTGGGATGCGATTTTTCACCCCCTGAGTGCCTGAGTGCCTGTGAGGGTGAAAGGGTGAAAGTGAAAGTGGTACGCGTCGTTCCCATGAGTGCCTGAGCGCCTATGAGGGTGCAAGGATGAAAGGGTGAAAGCGGATGGTACAGAGAGTTGACCCCACATTGCTGTGAGTGTACTTGAGACACTCATAGGGCTTGACTGTGTATGATGTTTGATACTTTTGACATGTATTCATGTGTTTCTAGATTTTCTCGTATTGTGCAAGTCCTGATATCATGGTTGATGGTATCTTATTTATTTCATGGACTTGGTATGTCCTTCATTGCTTGATTTAAGGCTTTATATTATGTTTGATCATCTTATGATCTTTATGCCTTGTGCTATGTGATTTTTTTTTATTGAGTTTACTTTGGATGTATATCACCTACACCAGCATAGCTTGTTGAGGCATTTCTTTGATTTGCAATGCCTCAGATACAGAGAGTGACAACAGGTTGACGTGCTAACAGAGCAGGTAAAAGTGATTGGAGCTTTTCAGCGAACACAAGCGATGTTCAGAGATGACCAAGTTTTCTCAAGACCTCACTTTGGGTTTTGAGTATGAGCTGTACTTTAGTTAAAAATGTAATGTGACCTAGATATCAGAATGTGGATTTATGTTGGATGTGATGGCTGTATGGAGGGACCCTGGGTATTTGGTAGTGGTTATATTTTCTTATCGTTTGTTGGAGTATATTTTATTGAAAACAACATTTGGTTGTGGATGGGTGTGGAGACTGAGTCTCCATTATGATATGTATTATACATTGTTTATCAGGTGATTTTGTATTGCACTGGTCATGTGCAATGGTCCAAATTACAGAGGAAACTCTGTCGGATTTTTGGTGGAAATGGTATTTCATTTCACTGTTAAATCCGTAGTTTTGTGGTTGTATGACTCCCCTAACTTTGAAACAAATGCTTTTATTTAAGTTTTTATTTTTGGTCACTTTAGAAATCAAAGTTTTTTTATTTATTTACAGGGATCTCGACTATTTTTGGAAAGTATTATTCTAGTGTGTATAAAAACCCGGGGTGTCACAGGTGTTGTGTTGTAGTATTGAGCTAGCTTGCTGGATGACAGATGCTTTCTTCTACATAGATCAATAGGTGGAACATGGCCTTAAAATGGAGAGAAAAAATAAGGAATTAAGGTAAAAGACCCCTAATATTCTTGGTGATAGCATCCACTCTTTGGGATAACTTTCCTTTGTCTCATGAGCATTTAAATGAATTATGTGAACCATTAGCTTATTAGATTCAGTCACATAGTGACATAAATATAATCAACCCTTAACTGATAGTTTCATTTTTGAGACTATACCTATGAGGATTTGAGGTCAAGACATATTTCCAATTGAAATTAATCATATCTGGTTAGAAGTCAAGATTTATGTGGCTGCACACACACACACACACACATGCACTCCAAGAAATAACTAAAATAAAATGTCTTTCATATGTGTATGATTTCTAAAATTATCAAATCTTCTCCATTAAGTTGTGAAAAACTAATAAAATGCTAATGAATGAGGATTCTCTGAGGTAAAATAGAGGACTCAACCTTATTGAATTTTGTGGGTGTATTCATTGTAAACTCTCATGAGGCATAAATCATCCACTAATAGACCTTACTAAGTTTAAGGGCCTCCAGGAAAAGAAAAGATTGAAGAGGAAGAAGAAGAAATCTAAGGAGAATACCTAATGCATGATGACTTGAGTGAAAGCAGTGATGGTGATGAGATTTTGGCCGAAGCAGAAGAGGCCAGCAATGCTGGAAACCCATGGTACTATGACATAAAGAACTTCAACCAAGAGAGAAATTTTCCAAATTACGTGACTAAAGCAGATAGGGTTCAAGGGCTTGTTGCATATGTTAAATGCAATCGTGAATACCTAATAAAGTGGCTCCTTATATCAATTAAAAAAAAAAAAAAGGATTTTTCACATGGTTTGCTCAGGACTAACAAAATACTGGTTGGGGGGGTGTGATAAGTGTCTAATTTTGCATAAAAATCACCTAATTAGTACCCATGTGTTACATCTTATAGTGTTAAATTAAGACTTTTAGACCAAAATTCATAACACAAGCATTTTTTACTTACTAAAGAAAAAGTTTGTTATTTTGTAGGTCTAGAACCTAATCCAAGGTAAGTGTGTGATTCATCAAGTTTTTCTAGGATTTAATTAATATTTTTCAATTTTTTTAGGAAGTAAGATGTTGATTTAGCAACCGAGATCGATTGGGATGAAGTTGATGATCAAGATCAAAAGATCAAGTCAAAACCTCAAATTTATCACTTTAATGTAAACCAAAGGCCAAGATCATCTTATGGACTAGTAATGGATGAGATTAAAGTAGCTAAAGATGGCCAAAGTAGGCCCATGAAGTAAGCCATGTATTTCCACCTCCTCTACATTGAAGCCATTTAAGCCACCTTAGCCATATAAGCCATGAAAGAAGGTGGCACACTAAGAAATTCAAGCCAAATCATACAAACCATTTAAGCCAAGGCTTGAAGCCATGGAAAAGGGCCAAGTAAGCCTCTTAAGCCAGCCATGAAGCTTTCAAAGTAAGCCATCTAAACTAAGCTAAATGGAAGGCTATGATTGGAGAAGATTCAAGAGAATTAACCATGAGATTTTAAGGGATATTTTGAAGATAATTAAAGGAAATCTTATTAGGATAAGTTATCATATGAACCAATAGGATGAGAGCCTTCAAATTTTGATGTTTTTCCCAATTTTTTCCACCTTTTTATCACTTTTCGCCTCATTACCAAATACCACCACGAGTTTGACTTTCTATTCAAGCATCCTACCATTCCACAACACTTTCACCTTCCTAAACTCCCTTCCTAGCCATCCAAACAATCCTCACTTTCTAGAAAATCACTTTGCCAATCAATTTTCCCCATGTCACCCCACTTTCCTTCTAAAAGAAAAGACACCTATATCATCTTCAAAATTAGATACCAGACAACCCATACTTCTTATCTCTCTCTTATGTCATGTTTATGACATCATCTTACTAATTTATCTTTCACCTAACCTTCCTCATTCAATAACATGTCCCTAGGGACACTTTTCTTATGTTTTCTTCCCTTCCTAAGTTAGGAAACCACTCATCTATACATAGCCCCATAGTCCATACGAATTTTCTAAGTAGAGGTGGGTGACACACTTTGAAATCAAGCTTTTCTTTGGTTTTATTTTCTGCTAGACTTGGCATATTGTTGGTGCTTTTCTTACTTTGGTCTTCTTGTTATTCTCTTCTTATTTTCTCTCCAATTCAAGTTAGTAACTTAGATGTTTTACTTGTGTTCCGTTGCTTTAAGTTTTCATTGTTTTGCTCTTTAGAATTCATGATACTTTCCAGCCCTTAATCTCTTTCTTCTCCACTCCATTCCATAAGTTTTTATTTTTATTACATTAAGGTTCAAGTTAGTTATTCTTTGGTAGTAACAAAAAAGAGAAGAGCTAGCTTAAATCCTTGATTTCCCCACTTGAATTCCATATTTTTTCTACTCTTTTCTTCTTTAGTTTTAGGTTATTTTCCCTTAGTTCACCCACTTAGGCTCTGTTTTTCTCATATTCCTTTATGGGTTTTCTTTGCATGTCATTATACTTTAGAGTGTTAGAATTATATTGGAATTTTATTGTTGTTTAGATAGGATTTTAGGCTTTAGAAAAGTGCACAAATTCCATAAATTTTGGACAGTTTTATACTCATAAATTTGACGTAAATTGATATGATTAAATAAAGTTCTTTGGGAATTCTTGTCATGGCTTGTTTACTTCATAAAAGTATGAGATCTAGGTTGTTTTCTTGCATAAAATTTGTGGTTTCAGTATCTTTTTAATGCAACATTTATTAACTATTTTTAGGTACCAAAATCTGTAAATTAGTTTTTCCTTAATTTTGTGCTTTAATTCCAGCCATCAAAACATGTTATTTTCCTAAATCCGTAGATACCCATTTAAATTTTCATGTTGTTTATTAGATACCATAGTTATTTTGCATAGTAACTTACTATAGGTGCATTAAATTTTACAATCCTTAGGGCTCTAGAATCATGCATAAAGTCCATAAACCATGCGCAATGGTCTAAATCCAATTCTTTTTAGATTCTTGGTTAATTTAGTTACTTAATTTAGTTTTAGAAGTAGTTAATTATTTTTTGCATCTTATTTTAGGTTTAGAAAGTTTCCTTTTTGAATTTTAGAAAGTTCCATCTTTAGGAAGTTTTAGGATTTTAGAACTGAAAATCTCTTTAATTGTAGTTTTCATTCACATGCATGCTTCTAATTTCTTATTAAAGTTAGTTAGATCTCATTATTTTTATTTTTTTTAATGTTATTTTAGTATTAGAAACTTTCCTAAATTGGTTATAGAAATTTCTAACTTTAGAAAGTTTCTAATTCTAGTTTAGGAAGGTGTTAATTTAGGAAAGTTTTAATTTTAGAAAGTGCATGTTTTAGGAAAGTTTTTCATTTTGCATGTTTCTTATTTTTACTTTGTTTTTATTTCTTATTTTTATATTTTCCATATCTTATTTTTACTTAGTTTATAATTTCAAGTGTTAACTTTGATTCTTAATTTAAGTAAAAAAAACACTTGAATTTTGGCTAGGTTAGATAGTTTAAAGTAGAAACCACTATCATCACAATAGTTCACACCTCGTGGGATTGCCCTTACTTGCATGAGAATACTACATTGATTCATGCACTTATGAATTTCAATTAAAACAACAACAAGGTTTTGGCACCGTTGCTAGGGATAAAACCCAGGTCACCCACGTGATAGGTGGGAATACTAACCATTATACTGCAACGACCATGTTTGAAACTCTCATGGCTGCCACTTTATCCCAAAAACCTTCACAAGAGGTTTGTGCTATGTGTTCTAGCCTACCCCATATCACCTCATCTTGTCCATCAAATAAAGTGTTGAAAGACTATCTTGACCAAGTGAATGCATTGAATGCATATCGCCAACCTAACAACAACCCATGTTCTGAGACCTACAACCTTGGATGAGCTAAGCATCCCAGTTTGTCATGGTCAATGAATACCCACCAAGGGGGACCGTATATAAATTCCCCTATCCAAAACTTTCCACTTAGAACTAGAGTTCCCTAACAACCACTTGGCTTTCAACAATGTTAACAACAAAAAAAACCATCTTCAGAGGAAAAAAATTCATACCATGATTGAAAACATTACAAAAGATAATGATTACATTAAAAAGGCCTTACACTAGTTGCAAAAAGAGAACAGACAATCAACTAATGTCAACTCTCAAGCCATAGCCTAACTAAACATGTAAGTAAGCCAATTATCAGCTCAATTTGAGATAGGGTCAAGTTCTCAAAACCTTAACCCTCATGAGCATGCCAAGTCCATAACATCCTTAGGAGAGGTCGTCAGATCGACAACGAAGAAGGGTAGGCTAAGGAAATAGCAGAGGATTAAGAGGCAATCAAAACACATGAGAAAGAGATTAGACGAACATCTCCTACTCTTTCTGAGCCTATAATGGAGGCACCCTATGTGCCTAAAGCCCCATTCCCTTAATTACTCAATAAGGCTAAGAAATGAACCAATTTTAATGAGATAATGGAAGTGTTTAAACATGTATAAATCAATATTCCATTACTCAATGCTATAAAGGATATTCCTTCTTATGCCAAATTTCTTAAAGAACTCTAAACTACAAAGTGAAAGCTTGATGTGCAAAAGAAAGCCTTCCTCACTGAGTAAGCGAGCTCTTTAATTCAACACAAGACCCCACCAAAATTTAGAGATCCAAGATGTCCTACAATTTCTTGCATTATAGGAGATCATTTCATAAATAGGGCATTACTTGACTTAGGGTCCAATGTTAATTTGGTGCCATATTTTGTCTATGAGTAACTAGGGCTTGGTGAGATTAAGCCAACCAACACAACATTGCAATTAGCTAATAAATCAATTAAGATTCCCCGTGGTATGGTTGAGGATGTATTAATACAGGTGGACCAGTTTTATTTCCCTATCAATTTCATTGTCCTAGATACCTAGCCTGTAGCAAACCCCAATAGTCAGATCCCAGTGATTCTTGGATGTCCATTCTTAGCAATGTCCAATGCAATCATAAACTGTAGAAATAGTGTATTATAATTATCCTTTAACATTATGAAAGTTGAGCTCAATGTCTTTAATGCCAACCATGAACAATTAAATTTTGATGACTCTTACAACATTATTGAAGATTTAATTCAAGAAGTTCTACCACCATTATCTACCTCTAATCCACTAGAGGCTTATCTTACACATTGTAAATTCAATTGTTAATTTGCAGCTGAAGATGTTAAACTTAGCACCTACTAGGAGGCAACCCAGGGTTTTAGAGTCTACATCACTCAATTTTCATATAGGATCCTATGTTTTCTAACATTGGGGACAATGTTTCATTCAGGTTGGGGTGTAAATTCATATAGTAATTTAGAATTTTCTTGAGTCTCCTTGATTCTTTTGAAAAAAGAAGAAGAAGAGTTTTTAAGGTAAAGTTCTCTTACTATGATGAGAACAAATTATTAAAAACTTGTTGTATAGTAATTTAGAATTTTCTTGAGTCTCCTTGTTTTAATTAAAACTTGCAAGTGCACAAATTAATGTAGTATTCTCACACAAGCAAGGTCGATCCCATGAGGAGTGAACTATTATGATGCTAGTAGTTTCTACTTTAAACTATCTAACTTAGCCAAAAATCAAGTTAATTTTTTTTACCTAAATTAAGAATGGAAAGTATAAACTAAGTAAAAATAAGAAATGGAAAATAAACAAAAATAAGAAATAGAAACTAAGCAAAAATAAGAAACATGCAAAATGAAAAACTTTCCTAAAACACACTTTCTAAAATTAAAACTTTCCTAAACTAGAATTAGAAACTTTCTAAAATTATAACTTTCTAAAACCAATTTAGGAAATTTCTAACACTAAAATAACACGCAAAAATAAATAAATAATTATATCTAACTAACTTTAATAAGAAATTAGAAACATGCATGTGAATGAAAACTACAATTAAAGAGATTTTAACTTCTAAAATCGTAAAACTTCCTAAAGATGGAACTTTCCTAAAATTCAAAAAGGAAACTTTATAAACCTAAAATAAGATGAAAAAATTGAATTAAATATTGCTAAAACTAAATTAACCAAGAATCCAAAAGGAATGGGATTTAGACCATTGCACATGGTTTATGGACTTTGTGCCTGATTCTAGAGCCCTAAAAGGGGTAAAATTTAATGATCCTATAGTGAGTTACTATAAAAAATAACTATGGGATCTAATAAAAAAAATGAATATCTAAGGATTTAGGAAAATAACATGTTTTTATGGCTGAATTAAAGCACAAAGTTAAGAAAAAACTAATTTTCAGATTTCGGTACTTAAAAATAGTTAATAAATCTTGCATTAGAAAGCTACTGAAACCACAAATTTTGTGTAAGAAAAAAACCCAAATCTCAAGTAATTTGATGAAATAAATAATCCATAACAAGAATTCCCAAAGAACTTTATTGAATCATATCAGTTTACATTAAATTTATGAGCATAAAACTATCCAAAATTTCTAAAATTTGTGCACTTTTCTAAAGCCTAAAATCCTATCTAAAAAATAAGGAAATTCAAATCTAATTCTCACACTCTAAATTATAATTATGTGAAAAGGAAATACATAAAGGAATTTGAGAAAAACATAGGCTAAGTGGGTGAACTAAGGAAAAATAGCCTAAAATTAAGAAAAAGAAAGAGGGTAGAAAACATGGAATTCAAGTGGGGAAATTTAAGCTAGCTCTTCTCTTGTTTGTCACTGCTAGAGAATAACTAACTTGAATCTTAATGCAATAACAAAGAAAAACTTATGGAATGGAGTAGAGAAGAAAGAGATTGAGTGCTGGAAAGTAGCATGAATTCTAAGGAGCAAAACAATGAAAATTTAAAGCAATGGAACAAAAGTAAAACATCTAAGTTACTAAGGTGAATTGGAGAGAAAATAAGCAAGATAGTAATAAGAAGACCAAAGGAAGAAAAGCACTAACAATATGCCAAAGTCCAGTAGCAAATAAAACCAAAGGAAAGCTTGATTTCAAGGTGTGTCACCACCTCTACTTAGAACATTTGTATGGACTATGGGGCTATATATAGATGAGTGGTTTCCTAAAGTAGGAAGGGGAGGAAACATAAGGAAAGTGTCCCTAGGGATTAAGTATTGAATGAAGAAGGTTATGTGAAAGATAAATTAGCAAGATGATGTCATAAACATGACATAAGAGAGAGATAAGAAGTATGAGCTGGCTAGTTTCTAATTTTGAAAAGGATATAGGTGTCTTTTCTTTTAAACGGAAAGTGGGGTGACATGGGGAAAATTGATTGGCTAAGTGATTTTCTAGGAAGTGGGGATTGGTTGGATGGTTAGGAATGGAGTTTAGGAAGGTGGAAGTGTTATGGAATGGTACGACTCTTGAATAGAAAGTCAAACTCCTGGTGGTCTTTGGTAATGAGGCAAAAGTGATAAAAAGGTGGAAAAAAGTGGGAAAAACATCAAAATTTGAAGGCTCTCATCCTATTGGTCCATATTCTAACTTATCCTAATAAGATTTTCCTTATTTATCTTCAAAATATCCCTTAAAATCTCATGGTTAATTCTCTTGAATCTTCTCCAATCTTAGCCTTCCAATTAGCTTAGCTTAGATGGCTTACTTTGAAAGCTTCATTGGCTAAGCTTCATGGCTGGCTTAGGAGGCTTAATTGGTCTTTCTTCATGGCTTCAAGACTTAGTTTGAATGGGTTGTATGATTTGGCTTGAATTCCTTAGGTGCCACCTTCTTTCATGGCTTATATGGCTAAGGTGGCTTAAGTGGCTTCCATGCAGAGGTGGTGGAAATACATGGCTTACTTCATGGGCCTACATTGTCTATCTTTAGCTACTTTAATCTCATCCATTATTGGTCCATAAGATGATCTTAGCCTTTGGTTTACATTGAAGTGATAAATTTGAGGTTTTGACTCGATCTTTTGATCTTGATCTTCAATTTCATCCTGATCAATCTCAGCTGCTGGATCAACATCTTACTTCCTACAAAAAGTAAAATTTTTTATTAAATACTAGAAAAAATTTATGAATCACACACTTACCTTGGATTAGGTTCTGGACCTACAAAATAACAAACTTTTGCTTCAGTAGGTCAAAAATGCATGTGTTATGAATTTTGGTCTAAAAGTCCTAATTTAACACTATAAGATGTAACACATGGGTACTAATTGGGTGGTTTTTATGAAAAATTAAACACTTATCATACACCTAATGTTTTATCTTGTGTGTGTAGATATTTTTTAGAAATTTAGCATAAGAAGGGGGTATCTTTGATTGTATTAAGTAATGGAATATTGATATTCGCCTGTTTAAATACATCTATTTACTTAACAAAATTATTCTCCTTCTTAGGCATTTTTAAATGTTGAGGAAATGAATCATTTGAAATATAATGAAGTTCTAGATAGGTGTGGAAAAGTAGGAGGTGGCTATTTCTTCTCTTTTCCTTTTTTAGGCTCCCATTATACTCAATTTTCTCAAGTTCCTTAGTCACAACTACTTGATTATCTATTATATTTTCTCTCTTGAGGGTAATTATGAATGGAGTCTGATCATGAAATGGCTTCTTACTAGAAGTTACACCAATATAGTACTGGCCCTTAGGGTTAGGCATAGGTTGACTTGGAAATATTCCCTTTTCTGTATCAAAAAGTGTAGTAGCTAGTTAGCCCATTTAGTTGGAACCATAATAGATTATGAGTAAGTCTAGATTATTTATTTAATGCTATTGTTGGATTCTAAAGAACTTTGCATAAACAAACTAAGGGTCTCTTCTAAAGATTGTTTCCTTTGTGTGGGGAGGAGATGACTGTTGTGATACTAGTTGGTGTAGAATTGAAGCTCTAGGGAAAGGTTGATTAGGGGGAACCTAGATTGTCCTCCCTGATGATTCTGATACAATGGGAAATTGGGATGCCTATCCCATCTAGGATTGTAAGTCTTAGAATATGGATTAATACTAAGATTTTGGAATGCATTTAGTACATTCACTTCCTCCAAAAAAATTTCATGGAATATGGAGCTAGAGGGGCATGAAGAGGTAGGGTGTATTGTACTAGAATAGATTAAACAAACCTTAGGTGTAAACTACATAATGGCTTCCTAGCCAATACAAATTCTCCTAATTTAGTAAGACTATCAATCTTATCCATCCTAGTTGTTAATATGTCTATTTTGTTATAAAGGTCAAGAGTGGCCCCTATCTCATATATACTACCTTTCCTTTGAGGCTGTGGAAATCTCCTGATGATTTTGTTTCGATCATCCATGCATATTTTTTCATTCCTTCAAAAATTCAAAGTTCAAATGCATGCCAAGACTTTTTAGACATGAAAAGATTAGTGAACTTAGTTAGACAATTTACCAAATGCTAGGTATGTGAATTATAAAATATTGAAAAACTAAATTATGTGTATGCATAGAGATTTTCCAACTAACATAAAAGATCAATGCAATTAAATATGAAAGATGCATACACAGGAAGGAAAAATTAAGTTTAAGAGAGGAATTTACTAACCATAATATTCAAGCAAATATATAAAACATGAGAAAAAATAAGAAAGAACCATATCAACACTATAATTGATATTGGCCAAGAATACATACATATATATGTATATATATATCCAATTTCTAATGGTGTTTTATGTGATGTTATCAAAAGCGAGAATGCACTAAGATGAGGTTTAAGTAGTTTATGTAATCTTATCTGCTACTATACAGATAAAGATAATCGAAGACAAGAAATCATAGATAGGTAGGACTTCAAAAATAAGAATGTTATTAGACAGTTTTACAAAATTGTCTCTAAATGTCAACCTTTTAAGTATAGTTTCACAAAACTACCTCTAACAGTCTAACTTCAAAAATAGTCTTTGTAAGTTTTATTTTTAAAGACAATTTTGCCAGACCTTCTTCCTAAATTCTTCCCATGAAACTAAATAAGACAATTATCATAAAACCATCTTCTTAAGTATGATTTTTAAACTAGCTTTAGAATCCCATGGTGTTACATATATGCAATATATTCCTAGTACTAACACTTAAGAAATATTACTAAGTTGCAAATATTCAGTAGAATACTACAACAAGAGATTAGGTGAAACAAATGAAGAGTTTGAGAGCAAAAAGGAAACTTGTGATTGTTGTGCCAATATTGTCTTTTGTAGAATGTTGCATGAGTCCTACTAGTTTTTACTATCCATCCACATAAAAGCAATCACTCAAATGATAAGTTGAATGAAACTTGATTTATTAGTTCTTATTAATGATTCAACTTCCAAGTTTTAAATGGAAAGAGCAAACCATAATCAATACTCCCACTAACAGAATGGTGGAAAGAACCACATGATGCATTTTTCCATATTATCTACTCCTATATTGTATAAAGTTGAATTTTATAAGGATATGGGCTTGACATAGAAGCAATCTAAAATAGGTATCTACATTATATTCACATATGAATAGAACTTTAGTTCCACTTCTTCATTATATCCATTTGTGTAAACCATACATCATGGCTCCTCTTCCTAAAGGTCTATTAAGTTTATAAAAGCAAATAAATAGACACACCAACTCCTAGAGAGTTTTCATGTCAAAACTGCAATCTTGTGCAGTCTCTCAAGCACTAGTGTATTTGAAAGCAAAAATTTTATAACTTCCATTTCAATGAAGTGAAGGTTACATAATAAAATCATGAAAATGTGTTAAAATTATCCCTACATGGTCTTGCCAAGATTTCAAGTTTCTATAAATTAGGCAGTTGCTCAACAAGCAAAGTGTAGGCAAGAACTCTTGAATTATCACAATCTTTTTTACAAGAAAAGATTCTTGAGATGATGATATGTAGTAGGGAGTCTCCTCTAAATATTGCCTACAACAAAGCACTAAACATTATGGGAAGAAGAGAACATGATCAACCTAATTTGTCAGATGAAGACCCATCTCATGAACATGAAATTGCACTACCTCTAGAAAGTCACCATAAAGCTAAAACATCTTAAACTTATGTAGTTGGCTGCAATTCTAGATCAAATGACAATGTTTAGGCCTATTTTCAGCCACGTTTGTTCTAATTCTATTCCACTATAACAAATACAATAATTGGAAGTGGACTATTTACTTTAAAAAAAATAAAATAAAAAACTTCCAAAATGTTCACCACCAAGGACAGAAAAAATCATGATTTGGAATAGAATACATTGATGTGAGTATGGCATATAATTTCAAACAAGGTCAATTTCTCCATAAGATGGCAGTTGTAACTTCAAAAATCAAGCACTCCAGAATATCATTGGCAAAGATAAGGTATATGCTATAGAGGTTACTATAACAAAGGAAGCATTTAAAAGTAATGGATAATATAACAGTACAATTACGTATGGACTTCCACATGCATGACAGATCAAGGACCATTTCCTTGATTCCTATATTCCACAAGAAATTACTAAGCAATCAATACTAGAATAGCTTGCTAGTTGATTCAAGCACCTAAATATGTGAGTAGGCCATTACAAAGTAACAGGACACCATCAACATCACGTGCGAACTGATTGCTATCAAGATATTGGATTAGTTCGGCATCCAATTAAGATGTGGATTGATAATCCATTTATTCATGTACTTGTTGACAAGACGCTTGTCCAAGGCTCATCCAAATCACCACCTACATGTATCACATCAACCAAGTGGAGGATTGTTATAGCATTTCCTTTCATTTGATTCTTTTACTTTAGAAGTCGGATATGCCCAATTTTAGCCACTGCTCACCCTAATCACCTTGGACAAGTATCTTATTAACCGAATGGAGGACAAAATGCTAGAAATAGTATTTCCCTTCGTTTGAATATTTTACTTTAGAAGTCCAATATGCTCAATTTTAGCCATTGTACGGTTAAATCTAATCATCTGAATAAACAAAATAGAAAATTTAAAGACAAAGGAAATCATATATGAAACTCGTAATAGAAAATAAGCATGTAGAACATTCAAATGCTAACAAATTACCTAGTTTTTTATGTGACAGTCTTATTATGTCATAATGTAGGACACTTGTTCCAAACTCAATTTGTAGAAACCCAGCCAACTAATTGAATGGGTCATCCAAAAGCCAAGGATTATATAAATTAGCTACCAATTTTATCAACTTTGACAATAAGAAACACAACTAATTCCTTATGAAATTGATAGACATGGATTCCCTTGTAAGAAAACCATAAAGGAAGACAAAGACTGAACCCTATTCTAAGATGAACTGAAAGAAAGGTCACACATACCAGATCCGAATTGCTCCTTCATGAATTACCTCTCTAGATAATGAATCTAACCCATAACACATAAAGAACAAATCCCAAATAGAGAAGGATAAAAATGAAAGGAATCTTTCTTCAAATGGCTTACCTTACCTGTTCACCTTTGTTCAGCCTTCCCTATTTACTCTTCTTGCAAAAATTATGATCATCGGATGCTTTTAGCTAATAAATTTTCAATTGAAAAGTTTTAATGGTCATGATAAATAAATTCAAAACAAAATAGCTAGTAGGGTTTTTTTTCTACAATTAGAAATACACCTACCCATGCAAAGTCTCTAATGCTAGTCCCCCAAGTGAGAGACTCTTCATTACAATTGTAAGGTGAATGTATCTGATAGCTTGTCAATTTACACACTTCACAGATGTTGCCTATTGTATTTTTCACAAGTCCATGAGCTATTGTAGTACAGTGTGTGTATGAGTCAATCCCTCGTAGATTAGACTTGAAAAGTAGGAGTTTAATTATAATTTATTTATTAAAATTAACAAAAAATAAATTTAGTAAATAACAATGCACTAAGCAAAAATCAAATGGAATACTTAACATAAATGTACTCAATTCTCAATGTAAATGATAATGAATTAAACAAAATAAAAACTAAATTTCTTCTCCCTAACTCAATCACTATGTCATATGGAAAAATTCTCCACGCATGATCTCATGCAAATAGATCAACCCACACTAATGAATCAATAGTGTATTTGATCGTTGATTCAATGATCGATTGATGGAAATTTTCCAAATAAGCGACAATCCAGATCAATCGATGAAGCTATCAATAGGACTATTGAAATTGGCTGTATGGTATCAAGACGCAAAATCAGATCTTATGGGTCATCCAAGATTTGAATTGAAGCCAAGATCTAATGGTGACCTTGAGATCATGAAAAATATTAAGTAGCAATTAAGAGGATCATTTAATTAGGGATGAATCGTTGATTCAATTAAGCTATAACTGAACAGGGACTAATTCTGCACCACTTAGGGGTGCAATGAGAAAAGGACAAAATTAGGACACAAATGGAATTAAAGTAGGAGAGATATAGGTTTTTTGTAATTTTTTTGAATTTTCCTATTTTAACTGAAGAAGAAGACACCAGTCGATGTTTATCTATTTGAAGTGGATTAGAAATCAATAGGATGAAAGGATTGGGTGAAACTAGAGTTGGGTTTTGATTGAAACAATGCAATCTTGTAAAAAGGAAAGAATTTAGGTGAAAACTAGTGGGAAATAGGAAAAAGAATCAATAATGAAAATAGTGAAAAATCACAGTGAAACAGGGGGAATATGACAGTGAACAGAGGAAATAAATGATGGAAATGAAATTAGAAAGGAGATAAAGCAGGGGAAAAATGATGAAGATGTATGAACTAAAGTGATTAATAAAAAGAGTAAAATCATGGTAAAAAAGGGAGAATATGGTGAAAGACAAGGACTAAGAATACTAGTAGGAAGCAGAGGAAGAAAATGACTGTGAAATAGGGAAAAATCATGGTGAAGAAAATAGTAGGGAAAACATGGTAAGAAAAAAAAAAACTAAAAATAGTTGAAGCAAGAAGTAAAATAGGGAGGAACTAAGGGGAAATTGATGACTAAAGATAAGTTCCAATAGGGAGATGATTAGAAGGGAGGTGGTAGTGAAGAGGTGCCTGGGAATGGTCCGCTTTCCTTTGTCGGGTTTCCCCCTTCATTCTTTCTCTTTGGTTCTCCTCTTCATTCTTTCTCTCTTCCTAGAAATATTAAGAAGTCCTAATTAGATTTCCCTAATTAAAAGCAATCCTCTTTCTTTCTTCCTCTTTTAAAGCTTCTATTCCAATACTAGTTTCCTAATTAAGAAACCATTTCCCAATTGTCTTTAAATTCTCCAATCCCCTTAAATGCAATTTCCTCTTGAGTCTATCTTGCATTGTAGGGGCATGTAGCCTTTGATGATTCATTCTCAATAACTCGATCCCAGTCATCCAAACCCATTCTGATTGATTTGTAATATATAAAATTCAATTAGATTCATTTTAACCCTGATTTATTGCTCTGATCTGCTCTAATGATCATCTAGCCATTAAATTTTTTCAAACAATGCTTAGATGATCAATGGAGGCTAGAATTAACATGTAATCTAATGATGAAAGACTAATTGGTTGGATGATCTATCCTAATGCTAATTCATGGGTCATTTTTAGCCAAAATTGAACACTCAACGCACACCCCAACTAGCAATTTACTAATCCCAAGCAAAACATGTGAAAATTTAATTACCGTTTTCATTGATACTCATGATTATATTTAACATATGCAACAAGCCCTTAAACCCCTAGGTTACCCCTAATGGATTGAGTTAAGCCTCAAGATGGTTTGTAGAGAATTTACCCAAAAATTCAAGAAAGACAGATCATAAATATATCTCTAAGAATTTTCCTTTTTTCTATACTACAATTGTAATAACCCCAATTTTTGTAATTGATTGAGAAAATCAATAAAGTTTGAGTTTCAGATATTTTGGGCTGAAATATTAGGGTTATACTTTTTATAAAGGTATAATCAAATAATAAGACTTGTAAAATTTAAATTAAACTAAGCAAACCCTTCAAAATGACTATAAGCACGACAAATTTTGAATTCGGATGAAAAATCCTTAAGTTCCTTCATTTCTTGGAGAAAAGGGTAAAATAGTAATTTTACCCAAAAATCAAAATATGAGACATCAAAATTTAGAATGTACTAAGAAATATGAATCCAGCGCCACTAAGTACACTCAAATCTAAGATCATGGGAATAAAACCCAAAATTTTATACATAAACGGCAAAATAGTCTTTTTACACCATGTGGAGCCTACAAGGGACCCAAAAATGAATCTTATGAGCATCCCACATGAAGTCATGGGTCAAAAAATACCAGCTGGACTTGGGGAAGAAAAATGGAGCATGGGAGACTTTCATGCCATTTAATAATAAAAAATTAAATATTATAATCATGAAAAAAAGACCAAAATGCCTATAAATACAACCCTAAAAACCCTCCAAAAATGCTCATAAAATCCCCACAAAATTTTCTTCACTCTCCCTAAAAAATTAGACCTAGGTCCCACCTCAAAAACCCAAAATTTTCAAAAGATATCTTTCTTTTTAGATTGGAATAGGAGACCTAAAATCAATTAGGCACTCTGTTCTAGATCTGATTTCTCAATTCCACCGTCCAAAACTTCTCACCATATCTATTCTATAAGGTATTCTTTTTAAGTTGGGCATATAACCAAGGTTTTTTCTCTAATCAGGCAGGTGGGAATACTTTCTATAGATGTTTAATACTGGTTTATGTAATTTTTAGTTTACTGTAATTTATTTTGATGATAAAAAAGGTTAAAATAAAGTAATAATAGAACCCTTAATTCAGGATTATAGAGTGCTCAGATGAAAATTTTGACTATACCAATAGATCCAAAAGGGTCCAAAACCCCTAGGGTAGAATTTTCACAATGATTGGAGAAGGTTTGGTCTGTCAATTGAGAAGGGATTGATTGGATGGTCCAAACGGACTGTCCGATCTCCCGATCGGACGGACGACGTCCCGCGCGCATCCATGGACGCCCCATGAGGGCTCTTCACATTTCATTAAAGCGGACGCACCCGACAAACCGAACGCATTCCGCCCGACTAATCTGGGCAGTCCGTTCCTTGGGCCCAGATCAAATCCAAGCCTAGGAAGGACTGTGAACTTTCAGATCCAATTCCGGAGTCATCTAAACTCCAAATTAAGATTGGAAAGAAGCTATGGAAAGCTTGAAATCTCTATTTTCTGATGAGATGGTAAAATGGACTTAGTAAAAATTTCTATACTAAAGAAACAAGTTTCCAATTACCTAGATCTGAGATGATCAGAAGTTGAAAATATGTTTTACTAATGATATACTATTGAAATAAAGTGAGATATATTAAGGGATCTACCCATTATGATTTAAAAACCCTAAAAATACAAAGGGACCCACTTGATCAATGAGATCCAGTGTGATCAGATCCTTGGGATGGATAAAATGAATGTTGATAAAACGAAATCCAAGAAATCGTTGTGGATTATGACAAAAATGGATCAATATTATCTTCGGACCTTAATAAAGAAAATCCCCTAAATATAACTAATACCCTTAATGAAAGGAAAAGATCTAAGATTTAATGGTTGGATCATAAGTAAAGGTTTCTAAAAATGTTAATGTAATTAGTTTCATTTTATATAATAGCATTTTAAATATGATTATGTTATAAAGTATGATAGTATAACATTTAGACTTTAGCATGATATGTGATTTCATTGTTATCATAAGGTGCTAGATTTAATTATCTTAGGGGCACTTTAGTATGATTTCATACCATTCTAACTTAGGACAATGCTAGAATTTCATATAAGTTTATACTATAATATGAGATTATACCTTAAGTCCATGTTAGTTTAAATTGAGTTATTAAGGTATATTAGTTGGAAATCATGTTAGAGTAATTTTAAGTACCTTGCCTCATTATCATTAAATGTTAAATTATATAGTTTTATGCTTTGAATTTATAATTCATTTATGGTTAAATGTTATTAGTAGATCTACTTGTTATGAGATAAAGAGCATAAAACATCAAAAATGTAATCTAATGAGAAAGTAGAGTTTCATGACACAAATAAGAATGGAGTACTTTGGACTTAATTAGTAAGGGCTATAGTTAGTAGGACAATATAAGGATTATCAAATCCTTAGCCCAAACTAGGAGAAGAATAATAAACCCCACGAATGACATTATAAATATTCATGGACTTAATTAAAATCCATTAGAAAGAGTATTTAGGGTAAACATGCTTATAGGAACCTTATGAAAGGTTGAGCTATGGTCATTCTAGTGAATGATGAACATAATGGTTAAGGGGGTTATCTAATAGAGCCTCGCTCTTCCCCTACCTTCCGTTGATGTTTGTGAGGTCTAAATGCCTCCTTACATGAGGATTGAAGTAACCACTTTGTGTTCACCCATTCAGCTAGTAAGCCTTAGCCAATTGGAAATAAGAGGAGCAGTCTAGATTTAGGCTTGAATAAGTTACCTTCAACCAGCACATTAACTGGTTGAATAATAATAATAAGAGCATAAAAGGTTAGTAAATTACCTGACCCTAATAAAAATAGCAAGTAAGATAAGGATGATCAAACAAGATCCATTAGATCTTAGATGATCAAGAACAATAAGAATAAGAATACTATATTGTACTTAGTATGCATGTTTATTAGTATGCTTGTTATAGTTCATTAGATTAGATAATCCAAACCCTTGATCAAAGATGATTCAAGGAAGAAAACCAAGATCATCCTTCATAGGGATGATCCAATAACTGAACTTAGATCAAAGAAAAACTAGATGATAGAAGATCTAGGACCTTGATCTTTATCAACATGTGTAGATTGTCAATCAATGGATCTATGAAAGATCAAGATCAAGGAGATGGACATACAAAGACTTAGAGACAGAAAATACTTAGATATGAATGATCTAAAGATTATTCTAAACATCAGATCTAGTGATCAATAGGACGGTTCATAATTTATATATTGTCAATACGTATGGATGTACAGATCATATACATCAGTTAGGATCATGGAAGATTTGGGGAAAAGAGATCAATCCTTAAAAGTAGGAGGATTTGCTGAATGCATTTGCATGAGATATACATTATTGTACTCATGATTTTATGTTGACAAGAGTAATGTTAATACTTGTATTAAATCTCTTGAAAACCTTATGATCCAACCAAACACATATAAGATGGTTAAGGACTAAACTATAAGTGAATAGGGAACTAGAAAATATTTCAGCCCTAAGTAAACAGACATATGGTCTGATATATATGAAATCTATTTTACATACAAGCTTGGAGGCTTGTGAGTTTGTTTTAATAGGCATAAGCCTAGGGGAATGCTATTGCTAGAGGAGTTATGAGGGTTTGGCCACTCGCTCCTTGAAATTTGATGATGTGATGATACCTTGCCCTAAGAGAGGCTAAAAGTTGGGTGGTGGCAATTATGGGAATGCCACCACTATGAAAGTCTTGCCCTCCCATACGGGCAGTGACATAATATTTTCCATCGTGGTATCAGTGGTGAATAGCGCAGTTATCCGAGCGCGCTAGTACGGATCAGACTGCAGCATAGCAACCTTTCTTATTATTTTGCACTATGATGCATATGAGAATAGGCATAGTGAAATGCCTTATGTTGTAGCATAATGAAATGTTAGGTAATTGTATATTACCAATATTTCCCAAGAAGGGAAATTTCCAGTATAAGATTAGCTGAGATACTAAATTCTCAAAATGAAGACAATTGATCAACTTAGTTGGTAATGATATTTGACTATTTTCACAAATTTAACTGGTTTACCCATGAAGGGTATGTATGTATATAGATATACATAACTTACAAAGTAAAGAGTATGTTTAAGGATAATGAGATTATGAAGTATTGGAATTAGCTTGTCAATTATTATGCTTCTTGAATCACCTACCAAGCATTGCTTGCTGAGATATTATAAATGTTACAATATCTCAGATAAAGGGAAGGAGAGTTAGGAGCTGAAGACGATAGAAGACTTGAAGAGAATAATCTTCAAGGTATACCCTTGAAGACATGTATTTTTCTTTGTTGAGAGTTTTATTGTATGGTGAGCTTGAGTTTTGGATTATGTAATTTGGACAAGTATTGTAATAGATTTGGCTGTACTGTGAACCACTGGATGGATCCTGGATTTTAATAAAAGTATATTCCTTCAATGGAATTTTATTTTGTACATAAATTGTACTTATGTTATGTATGATGTGGTGACTTGAGTTTTCAAAACAAGTTCTAAAGGAAAGAATTTCCACTGCTTTGTTTTGCGAAAAAAAATTTACACTCTTAAGGGCCCTACCTTTCAAAATACATTACAAAACTTGTTACAAAAACTTGGGTCGTCACAACAATTTCTACTTTAGCATGTTAATAAAAATGAATGAAAAATTCAAAACCCTACTCATATGCTAAAGATATCTCATGTAGGCTCTTATCTCAGTGTAGTGTGTCCATAGTCTACATATGCAATAGATCTTTATTTTTAAATAGACTACAGCTATTGAACTCCATCTGAAATATGTTTCATCCTAAATCCTTACTAATAGACATGCACTGGGAAATAATACTCTGAAAAAAGGTTAAAACATATCTCTCTTTAATATGTGAGTAAAATCAACAAGACCAAAAATATCTCACTCATACTCATGAAAGAACAGGAGTTACTAAGGAATTTTACTGATCCCTTTAGAAAGGATGTTATTATAAAGAAATTTAAGAATAGCACTCCCTAATTTCTATCTATTCATATTCTTATCAAGACTATGTTCCTCCTACAATCAGTAGGTCTTCAATTGGGATGAAATGTAGGCTCAGGACAAAGTTACAAAAAGGAAGGGTATATAGGATATTCAAAATTCTTCAACAATAAGTGGAGATCCTCTATTAACTATTGACAATTTTTCTTTATTTGTATTGAAGTGGACATTTTTTTTTTGCTGCATTTTCTTTTCTTCTTCTTCTTCTTTTTTTTCCAAATTTATGAATCTCTTTTGAAGAACTTTTCTTTGCCCAATATTCACTTCTCTACTTTTATTGCAACTTAAAGGTATATCTTTAATCATCTCTAACTTATCTTTGAAGAAAATAGGTAATGGAAAATTTGTATTGGGCTAACATGGGTAAAGTTATTTTGGTTCACAAAAGAAATGGCTTATATATAAAAGGCTCAGAAGGGCTAACTAGTGGTAAAAATATTTTTGGGTAGACTTATATGCCTCAAATTTAACAACAAAGATGGCCTTAATCATTTCATAGGTTTCATATAACCTATCAAATTCAATAAATTTATACAAAATTAGGGATAATATTCAAATAATGGATCTTAGTGATTGACCAAATTAAAAAATATATATTAGGATCAACAAAAAATTATATACGCTGAAGAAAATTAGAATTTATTTACAACACTCTCAAAATAATAAATGGCTCTAAAACTCACATAGGTTATAAGTCTCCACTAATTTTCTTCTTGATCTTTAAAGTCATAACTACTTATCAAGCTAGACTATATACATGCAACTGTGTAAACAATTGGTTTGAGATTTACTTCCATGAGATATTTTAGATAATGAGTAAGCTAATGAATTAATCATATATAATTCTATTAATAAGCTAAATATGAAAAGAAATATTAGACTTTAGAAAATCCAATTCTTGTCATTGTATAGGAACTAACCTAAAAACTAAAAAATATTTTCAAAATGGCTCAAAATTATTTTAATTTTTATTCTTTTTCTTTTTTAATTATTTATTTTTCAAAATTAATGAAAAACAACTACAAAAAGACTAGAATTCTATACCGCCAACCTAAGTGAAACATTATCCTCGATGTTTAAAAATAGGATGACGACAATGTATTGAGAAAGAAAGAAATGGGAGATGTACAAAAGGGAAGTTTTGAAAAATAATGGTACATAATTATTATACATGGAAAATTTTCAAAGATAAAAAAACTTCCTTGGGTCTCATACGAAATGGGCTGGACAAGCCTTTGAAAAGGAAGGGTGAGTAAATTTATCTTCCAATTTTGAATTTTTTATTTTATCATAGGGCAAGGTATCAAATATATCTCCAAGCTACTTCTCATAATTAAAGACAATTGTTAGAACTAGAAGTAGCCATTGTGGAAACAAAGTAAGGATGTGATATGCCTTAATGGTTGGGATTTTTTCCTTATCAACAAGTTTATCTTTGTTCTTAAGAGGTTTTGGTACTATTTTAGGCTTTATAGGACTAGATTTTTCAATTATTTTACCACTATGAAGAATATTAATTTCCTTTATTTATACCATGTTTGTAGTTAAAGAACTAATCTCACCTACCATAAGCACATCATTAGGACTTACATTTGGTGGGGCAAGAAATTGTCCTTTTTCAACAGTCTACAGCATTTGAGACTTTATGTCCTTTAATTCATTCATAGATTGTTCAAATTGGGCATTTTTCCTCACCCAATTTTGGATAAATCAATGGAAGTGATCTTGTAACATTTTGGGTTTTTATAACACTTTTTCATAAAACCTTCTACAAATGTGGGACCCTGAGTTTGGAATACTATTTACAAATCACACAATGAAAAATATTTTATATGAGAAGAATTTTAAAAATCCCAAGTGTCATTTTTCATTTCTAAAAATAAGGATTTTCAAAGAAACGAGTGCTACATTTCTACCAAAAATTCGTTAGTCTCCTCTATTTTTCAGACATATGCATTTTATGCATGCGATGCAATGTCCTTAGTAAGCATAGTTTAAATCAAATAAATAATAAAGGAAACTCTATCTCTATCCATTCATAGGAACATACAATATTTAAATGTCTATACAAATCAAATTTTAGTTGAAATGAAGGAGTTCAAGATTAGGATCAATCCAGTTGTAGCCACACAGCCATTATATCCAATTTACATATCCACATATCCATAAAACTAAAATAATAATAAATCAAAGTATTACATCAACTCACAAAATCATCAACTATGTTGTAAACCTATTCGATATACCTTTTATATCCTTTTCTTGAAATCTCTTGCACAATTTTCTACTTCCTTTTCTCTACTGTATTTCTTCAAACCTAAGACATTTTAAACAATTTACAATGTCTCAACAAGGTTACGTTAGTGTAGGTAGTCTCATCATCGAATATGGAACTTTATATAGTTTTAAATCTAAAAGAAGCTCATGATCACATCTTATGCAGTTCTATAAAATATGATACATAATAAGCAATATAATAAAACTTTGAAATCTCAATTATACTCTATAAATCAATGTCATGCCAAACCATTTTAGTTTAGTAGTGTCAAGATCCATGAGTGTTGTTTCAAAGACAATAATAACCTTTGCAATGTATTTGACAAGATCAATAGTTACCACAACTCATGTTATGCATCATCTTATAAATATACTTATTCAATCTAGATAATGAATCATCATTAAAAATCAATAGATGAAAAGCATTTAAATCATGAAATTCTTACATAAAATCAATGTATCTCAATAAGTATATATATAGATGTGTGTGTGTGTGTACACACACATATAACACAATCTGAACCTCCTTAAGGTCTCACGAGTGAAACATGACTCAAAATTTGGCTCTTTGCTGTTGGTCATTAGTACTCATTATAGACCTGGAATCTTAGGGTGCCACACTCTACCTATGTTATCACGCTATATATATACACATAGATATGAATCTCAAAACAATGGTCGCTCTATGCGATAGACAAGACCCAATCAAGTCTGTGGCTACCATGTTGATACCAAGCGAATAGGCTTCCTACACCATGCGAGCAATGGGTACACAATGCCTTAAGCCATGACCTTGCCTATGATGTCATCGTAACTCGGATTTGGCCTTTCTAGCCAAGGATCTAATACACATATACAATTTTGGAAGGGGGATGATTAGTCCTCAACCTTCCTAGCATAGTGTCCACTACCCCCATATGTCCATCATAACATAATAATACTAGGCATCATAATGTGTAGATATAATTGATAAAATCATAGAAATCCATGCACTAGTGAAATATGCAAATCACATCTCATGATACAATATAGTCATGTAAAAACAACCCTCATAAGGGTGGAGTATGAGGATTTCACACTCCTCGACATTTCATAAATAGAAAATTTTGTGTATTTGCAAACATATTTTCATATAACAAGTTTTCAGTCATATAATGAATCGACATGGCATTTTAGAACTAGTACTTTGCATAAAAAATAAGTTCAACCGTATAAAGTCATAAATATCATGAAACACATTTTAAACTTTTCAATAAAAAGGAATAATTCTCAATAATTTTCATGTTTTACCAAAAGGCATAATGATGTTAAAACTACCTACCACCTTGGCAAATTCCTTAGCTATGTCTCTTTTTCAATTTAACTCATCTATCAACCTAATCAATGTTCTAGATTTCTTGTCAATGACAAATCATAGATTAACAATCATAGTAAAAGTCTATTTTAATCTAAGTTTGATGGTCCAAATCTTCTTAAATTACATAAATTATCATAATATCTTTTAAATAGAAATTCTAATCAAAATTTGATGATTAGATTCTATTGAGTTCCATTTAATCAATACCATACATTTAATCTTCTGGAATATGATTACTATCTAACCATTAATTTCATATTAGTTAGTCATATCCATTGAATTTACATTCTCATCTAGACTTTTCTTTAATTTTAAGCCATTTAGCATTAAAGGAATGCAATGGCAATGCCTGATCATCTATCAAACACTACCTTGTTAGAATTCCAATAGTAACTGATCGAACGATTTAAATAGTCATATCTATTTTCTATTCCAGAACATGTTTCTCATTCAATGCAAATTAATTGATGAATGTCTAACACTGGATCAAGAATTCCTGTGTAATATACCCACTGATCAGGTTTGTCAATTTTTATTAGAGGGAAATTTTAGAGATCCTACACAATTCAGGGTCTAGATCATTAACGTTGGGTTCCAGATGGAGGATCAGAATACAGCAAGGTTAGCTAAGTTCCCATCAGTCTCTATCGATTATACAGACATGAGATTAGTGATTGGATCTCCATTTAGCAGTTGATCAAGTTCAAGGAATCAGATCCTCATTGTTTGAGCTCCAAATGGGTGATCAGAAGTCAAACAAGATGATCAACTTTCCTGCCAATCTTTGACCATTAAAAGTGGGCAAAATCAATGGTCTAATCATGTTTTAAAGGTGGATCAGTTAAGCCCTAACAGAAACTCTAGGTTTTCTTACTTTTTGTTAAAATTGAAGAGAGAATGGGGAAAATTGTGTAACGATCTTACCTTTGAGGAGTTTACAATCCTTAATCATTGCTCAAGAAGGCAAGATTTGGTGATTTTATCGATGATTGTTAACTATTTGTACAATCTCTTATGATCCAGTATCGTTCTTCTTCTGATCATGGTGAAACTAAAGGGGTTTTATTCCTCCCCTTGTGCAGAGCAGGGTGAATGGATAGATCAACAATTAGAGCTTCCATTGTCACTAGTGAGCTCTTTCTCTCTGGTGATAGAAAACCCCATATCTCCTACATGATGTGGTTTTTGAGTGCATAAAGCATCCTTTCCTTTTATCTTTCTTCTCTTTCCTTCTTCCTCCCCTTCCTCCCCTTCCTTTCCTCTCTTCCCCTTCTTCTTTTTCCTCCTTTCTTCTCCTTACCCTCCATTTTCTCTCCATATTGGGTTTTTCCTTTGTTAGTGAAGCTTAGTAATAGACCATAAGGTCTATATCAATTTCCTTCAAGGGAAGGGAGATGCTGATATCAAATCAGCCCCATTCTTAAGTAAATTTTTATTCTTTTTTACCAAAATGTCCTCTATGTTCATAAATCCATAATTTCTCCATCCCAACTTCAATTTTAGTGTTCTTTGTGCTATTGGATTCACTTTTCTGAGTACAATCTAATTATTTAGGTTTTAAGTAGCACATAAGTGTCTTCCAAAATTTTAATTCTAAGAAAGTTTAAACAAGAAATTTTTAAATTTGTATTTTATCAAAGTTAATTCATAATCATTTGAAATGAAATTTAAAAATGAGGTTATTACAGATGCTCCACTTGCTTCTTAAGTGGAGGTATATAAGGTCCAGGAATAGGTGGTCGTTGTTGTGGTTGGTAGAGGTGATGTGGGGCTTGTTGTAAGACATTAGCATTATATCCATTTCTCCAACTGAAAGTAGGATGATTACTCTAATTGGGACCATATGTCTCTAAAGATGGGGAAAAAGGTCTCTCATAAGAATGGGCCTACTCATGAAGCACATATTGTAATGCAGGAATGGTGGAATATTCTTGAGTGGGGTGTCATTACTTTTACAGATACCACACACTTGTTCGAGTTTCTTCAAAACGAATTTCTACATTTCCATGGCCTCAACCTTTCAAGCTAAGGATGTGACTTTAGTATTCATATCATCTTTGATAGACATAACATCCATTTCTCTCCAATAGATGTTGCAATGAACTTGGGTTTGTCTAGGTAACCTACTTCTTCTGAATTAGCCCTAGTTTGTGCACTCTTTACTAGCCATTCCAAATACTCTTACACCTCTTCAGGTTGTTTATTTGCCATTGCACATCATTTTAACAAACTGGCACATATCAGAATTAAGGCCTTAAAAAAGAAGCTCGTGATACACCATGGTTCATATCCATGATGTGGATAAGTTAATAGTAATTCCTTGAAAATTTTCTAGCACTAATAGAAAGTTTCTTTATCCTTTTGGATAAAATTCATTATATTCCAGCAAAGAGCATTTATCTTATCTATAGGAAAGAAATTTTTCAAGACCTTCCTAATCATTTCTTTCCATGTTCATATGGAACCTAATAGCAGTGAACGAAATCACATCTTTTTTTTTCTTTAAAGAAGAAGGAAAAGTTTGAGTCTTACCATATCTAATCCAATGTTTTGTGTATGTTAGGTCATGCACACTTCATCAAATTCTTTTAAGTATAGGTAAGAACTCTCATTATCCAACCCATAAAATTTAGCAAGTAATTGCATTACTATTTTTTATTCAATCATACAAGTATTTTGAGGTAAAATTATACATGAAGGTGTACTAGTCTAAGTAGTCTATAAATAGTCTCTCAATGTTTCCCATAAGAATTTTGGTTATGCCAATTATCCTTATGTGCTCTCCAATTTCCAAGTGATAGAGAATGATTCCTCCATAGATGAATGTTATGATTAAAGAGGGGTGAAGCATCTTCAACATCAAAAGAGAGGATTGTTTGTCCATGAGGAAACATCATTGTTATCTAGGATGAGGGGTGGTTTATCATCATTCAAGAGGGAATTGTTCCTCTATGGGTAAATATCATCTCTACTAATGCTGGGGTGTGGATAACCCCTTTGATCAATGTATGGATTAACTATTAAATGCAACTAATCATCTTATTTAAGTTTGTGAGAAGAAAACCAACTTAAATGATGCAACCTAAAGCTAGAATGATGTACAAACAAAGGACACAATCAAATAATCAGCTGAAATATGTTAATTTTCATGAATTTACATGGGGAGAAGCTTTTAGATTAGCCTAATCTAATGGTCCACCTCTCTTTTAGATTTTCCCCACTACTTGTAATAACCCAATTTTTATGAATATAAATATATAAATGAATTATTAAAAATTAAAATTTGAAAATTTAAAAGTGGAACTGGAACATTTAGTTCCAGGAAAATTCTTTTTTATAAAAATAAAATCAAGACTTAAAACTTGGATATTTGTAATGTACTCAAAAAATCGTTGTAAGTACGTCCAATTTTGAGTCCAGATGAAAAATCCTTATTTTTCTCCACTTTTATGAATAAAAGGGTAAAATGGTAATTTTACTCATAACCGAGAACTAAGACATCAAAATTTGGAATGTACTCAGAAAATCGATCAAAACGACACTAAGCACGCTCAATTCCGAGTTCGTAGGAATAAACCCTATTTTTCTCCAATTTTGGAATTAAAAAGGCAAATTGATTTTTTCACAACTATGTGGGATGTGGGGCCCACAAGGTGGCCCAACGGTTTGGAAGACCACCATCATGAGTTAAACCACTACCAACTACTAGTGGAGAAGGAGGTGATAGTGGAAATCCAATGGCAATTTAACAAAAAAAAGAATTGAAACATGATAAACATGTAATCATAAAAAAATTTCAAAAACACCTATAAATACCCCCAAAAATTCTCAAAGTTTTTCCTAATGTCTCTCACGAGGTCCCCTACAATGCCCTAAAATCTTGGCTCTAGAATGTTCCCCCATTTCTGTCATTTCCTCCTTCTTTCTTTGTTTCTCTCCATTCTCTATGGGCGTGTCCCTGGACACCCTTGGGCAGACGACCCCGTGTTTGCATCGAGAGTGTCTAGGGATGTGTCATCCTTGATGAACTAGGGTTTTCTCCTGGGAAACCCTAATTGAATTAGCCATCCACTTCCAGCTTTTTTTTTCAATCTCCACAGTTGGATCTGGTCGAACAGGGCTAATCTATAAAAGCCGTAAGAAATTTGGATGATCCACCATCTGGATCATTGGTAATTTCAAAACGAAGAACAACCTCAGCATCATCACCACCTCTAGCAAGTTGTCCATCTATTGTCAGCCAATCAAACCAAATATTCTTGATCTTAAACTGTTGGATAACTTTCTAGTGTTGAGATCTACAATTGCCCCATGATTCTCGATATTTTTCGGCAACAGCGACGGAGAAAGATCCCTCTATATATGTTTCTGACCAAGCTAGTGTTTCTAATGATATTTTTAATCTCCAATGATTTTTTCTTCACCGGCCGGCCTAGGTAGGTGGCATATCTCTCTTCTCTTTCATTTCTGGCATCCCTTGGGTAATTTTCGGCCATCCTTAATCTCCTCCGGCCATTAATCCAGCGAAAACAATGGATCCTACAACGGATGGTGAGATCTCCATCTTTGATAGTTCAAAAGTAAATTCTAAGACATTGGATGGAATCCTAAGGCCCAAAAAACCCTAGGAGATGAAATCTTAGCTCTTGATTGTAAGGATTGGAGGGTGATCCAATGGTCCAAATTGGACTGTCTCGCCCATAGCCGGTCACCCCTCTTAGATCACCTATAAGCGTTGGCAATGGGAGTGGGCCGCTCTCTGTTTTTGTAATGCCCCAAAAATTTTGAACATATTGGGTAGCACATGTATGACCACGATCAATAAATTGTTTATTTTGAAAGTTAATATGTGTTTAATGATATAAATAGATGGTTAGATGTTTAATTCCAATTAAAATATAAAACATAGGATTTTTTTGTGAGTAAAAATCAGTGTCATTATATTCTACACGTGAAATGGAATCTAACGCCTCAAAGAACGTCAAAAACGGAGTTCATATGACCAAGTTATGGCCTTTTGAAGATAGAGGGGCATGTTTGTAAAATACAATTAAAACATAATGGCCTGAAAACATAGGGTGCCATTTTGATAACGACACCTTGTCATCTTCCCCACCACCTCATCCCTTCCAGCTATTGCACTGCACTGTTCTTGCATTGCAGCACTGGAAAACATGGCGGCACTGCCATGAGACGGCACCGCCTTACTCCCTCTATAAATCTCCTCCACCCCCTCTTTCCAAATCTTGTTTTCTCCTCCCCAAGCTCTCCCAAGGGCAGATCTAGCATGAGGGTTGGAGCCATATTCAAGCACTTCATTGTGGCACATTGGGGGGCTCTTCAGGTATGAATCTCCTCCCCAACCTATTCCTTTCTCTTCCCTCTCCATTTTCCCCTAGATTCCGACTGGATCTGGGCTTTTCCAATTGTGAAAACACAGGAGAAACCCGAAGAAGATAAGTTTCCTCCAAAACCTGTGGAGTCGGAGCATCAAGGGGATGCACGGCATGGGGACACATTCCCTGGGGCCGTCCCCGTGAGCACGTCGGGTGCGGGCGAAGTCCCAGCTCAACCGGGACGCGTGGGGCATCCTGGGAGCTGAGACGCATCCCGTCCTCATTGAAGACGCATCTGCATGACGCCGTCTGGGATGTGCTGTAGGGTACCACTTGGGCATACGCCAATGTGTGACCATGGTCGTGGCTCGACCAGGACGAGCACGTGTCCTAGGAACAGTGACATGCGGAGCCCACGTAGACGAATCTGGTTCGCCCGTGGCGTTGCGACACTAAAAATGCAATTACAGGGGCTATAGGACTCCGATTGACAATTCGAAAGAACCGTTGCATCCCTATTGACGATGCAAACCTAATAAGACTATAAAATTTAGGATTAGAGGTCTATTTAGTATGAATATAGCCTAAACACTATAGAGATCACATGGATCTACAGGATCAAAGATGATCAAACTTCATAGATTGATTTGTTGGGTCTATTAAGAGACTAATATGCCTAGATCCACTCTACGTTACATACATCCACCTTGAATTTATCGATATGACTGTCCAAATTAAGTACAGACCTGTTCTAGGCATCAGGACAGGCAACCTAGGAGGTCTAACTAGGAGAGCTGACCATTCAATTACACGATCTTGATGACATGAAAGAGATTAAAGACAATCTAATCATTAGATGTTAGTACTATACATTAGATCTAGCCTGAAGACGCCCTAAGCAATGACCTAAAAGGCAGATCTAGCCATTAAGCTATAATTCTAATTAGTGGATAGAAAATGATATTTGAATCCTTGTTATCCATTAATATCCAGGGTTTCACAAAAGTGATCCAAGGTCGAGTAGTGAAGGAGGCGACTCCAGAGACATTGAGGCAGGTAGTCTGATACTGCTATGTTTTTAATGCATTTCCAAATGTACTTCATTTGTAGGTAGTCTGATATTGCTATGTTTTTAAATACATCCCAAACTCTAAATGATTTACTTGCCTTTATTACTACGTTTAGCATGCTTTTGAGATGTGATGTTTTTATACAAGTATGCGGACTTGTCTTCATGATTTATGGCCTTGAAGCACTTGAATCTATCACCATATTTAGCAGGCTTTTTGAGATGTGATGTTCTCATACGAGTGTGTGGAATGGCCTTCATGTTTTATGGCTTTGAATGCGATATTAGCATGAACTGATTTTATGCACTGTTCGCATGGTTGAAAATAAATGCATAAATTGCATGATTTCGATGATTGAGATTTGGATTTATCTATATATGCTTTTTTGGCTATTGAGCTTAGTGGGCATTATGCTAAGTGGGTAGATGGCTGAATGAGGCAACCTGCATAGGGATAGTGGGTAGATCGCTTTATGAGGCAACCTACATAAGGAATAAAACCTTGAGTTCCAAGTTGGCAAATCGCCGAATGAGGTAGCCTGTAGTAGGAACAAAACCTTAAGTTCCAAGTGGGCAGATCGCCAAATGAGTCAACCTGCGGTGGGAACAAAACCTCGAGTCTCAAGTGGCATATCGCTAAAAGAAGCAGCCTGCGGAGGAGCATATTTGGCCTTATGATTTCAATGTGATCGATATGCATATAGCATTGAGATGGTCGTATGCGAGTACTCGTGACCTGTCGGTTTGATATAGTTACCGACCCATCGATTTGAGTTCCAAGTGGGCAGATCACCGAATGAGGCAACCTGCGGTGGGAACGAGACCGAGAGACCATGTGCATGATACTTATAGTGATACCAGCATCTACTTGAAAGATGACTATTTTAGGAATTTCATGATTATTATATTTTATGAGATCTTATTACCTGGATCTATTGATTTCTATTTTATGATTTTAGTCATATTTAGATGACGTTATTTACATACAGATTTCACGATTGAAATTGTATCAACGAGTTTACGTTTTATGCATAAATATGCATGTTTACACAAAATGGAATCACTGATGTTTTACATGAGAAAGCCCTTTGAATTGTGCATGTTGCCTGCCGTGTTTTCAAAATAGTAGTATTAGATCACCTATTGAGTATGAGAAATACTCACCCTAATATATTATTTTTATAGATTAGCTCCACACAGAATTAGAAGAAGCATCAGAACATGTTAGTACGATGATCGAGTGAATGAAGAGAAGACAAGCATGAATGTAAGTAAACACTCTACCTTTTGGACATGTATTTGTAATTATTACAGTTGGACTATGCGCTGTGACTAGATAGAGCTGGGAAGACATTTATGATTACAGTAATTTTCAAAACTGCTTTGTTTGTTTTGAAAGAAAATCACACTCGGGGTTTTCAAAATGAATTTAAAACAAAAGGATTTTTTTTTCGCTACATCACATTATTTTTCTAAAAGTGTTTTCAAATAGGGATCGATCCCGCCCTAGGAATTAGATATTGCATTTAAACATGCATGTGAAAACCTGGGTCATCACAGTTTTGTCATTTTCTATTGGAATGATTTTAGCCATCCAATTTTTGAACTGAAATCTTGTTTCTTCAATTGAGAGCACATTTTAGCTTTAATTTTAGATCTAAAAGTTGCTATAGATTCATTGTTGCTTGTATAAGGTTAATTTAGAAAATTTATGTTTTTATGCATGTAAAATTCTGTTAATAAAGAAAACTATTACTAATTCCTATGAATAATGAAATTTGGAATGATCAGACTTTATAATTCTGATCCACTGATGATCTTATGATTCTAGAACATGGAGTCAATGGTTAGAAGTGACTGATCTGTGTTTAAGAAACCTAGCCTTAAAAGAGGGAAAAATCATAAAAATGAGCATGGATCTTCATTATCTAATTAATCAAGCATGATTAGACCTTTTAAAATAGTTTATATGATGATCTAAATTTATAATTACAATAATTAAATGGTTGGATGTAATTTACTTTCCAGATCATAAGATCTTTACCCTTAAAAAGTAGTAAAATCCATAAAAGTGAATGGTAATCTCCTTGATCAGTTTGAGCAAGGATGATTGGACAGTGTGGATGTGGCGACCCGGGTTTTTATAACACATTTTATAATACATTTTGTAAAGATAGGGCCCTTAGAGTAAAAATATTTTGTAAACCAAAGCAGCAGAAATTCTTTTCTTTAGAATTTGTTTTGTAAAACCTAAGTCACCACCTCATACATAACATAAGTAGAATTTTGTATAAGATAAAATTCCATTGAAGGAATATTCTTTTATTAAACTTCAGGATCCATCCAGTGGTCCATAGTACACAGCCCATTGTATCCTTACAATACTTGTCCAAATATACAATCCAAATTACAAAGTTCAAAATTCAATACATGTTCTAATACAATGTTTCAAGGGATATACCCTGATTACTTATTCTTCAACTGTTCTTCAAGTCTTGAGCTCCTAAGTCTCCTTCCCTCTATCTGAGATATTGTAAATATTCGAACATTTACAATATCTCAGCAAGCTATGCTTGGTAGGGGATAAGAATGTAAGTTATTAACAGTATAATCTCAATATTCAAGTATCCCATAATTCGTTCTATCATAAACACATCCATTAATAACTATTAGTTATAAGGACATCTCATTTCCTTGTCATTTGTGTTCACCTTTATGCATACATATTGTATAAGGACAAATCCGTTAAAAATGTAAAAATAATCAAGAATCTTTTTTTTATACAAAGCTGATCAACTCCTTTCATTATAAGAGATTTGTATCTCAGCCAGTTACTATATAGGGAATTTCCTTTCTTGGGAAAAATATTGGTAATATACAATTACCTGACATTTCATCATGCCATCCCTTAAGGCATTTCACTATGCCAATTCCATATGGATCATAATGCAAAATAATCAAGGACTATTATGCTTGCAGTCTGATCTGTACAGCACACCCGAATAACTGTTCAGTAATCCACTTATACCATTCTAAGTGAAAATTACAATATCCATGTCCATATGGGAGGACCATGGCTGTCACAGTGGTGGCCTTCCCATAAATGCCCCACCTGACTTTTAGCCTTTCTTAGGCTTGGTATTCAATATCATCAAGTTTCAGAGAGTGGGTGGCCAAACCCTCTTAACTCTCCTAGCATAGCATCCCGAGGCATATGCCTGTTTAAAACAAAACCACAAGCCTCCATGCTTGTATGTAAAATAATACTTATACATATCAGACTATCTGTCTGTTTATCTAGGACTGGAATATTTTCTACTTTCCTATTTACTTAGGGTTGTTCTCAATTCTCAACTTGACCATTTAATACTTATTTTCCTCATCATTTGGTTGGATCATATTTCAATTTGAGGTATTTACCTTAATATATTGGTATCATACATGTCAATACTTCAAAACATAAGATCATATATTAGACATGTATCTTCATGTAAAGGCATTCTTAATAATCCACCTACCTCAATAAGGTATTCTTACTCCTTGAAATCTACCATAGTCTCGATCAACATATATCTATCAAATCATATATATAATGTCATTTTTCTAATCAAGGGTACATACTACATGGTCTTTTGATCATCCTTATGTAGGATGATCTGAATCATTCTTCCTTAAATATCATATATCCATGGGTTTAATATCATCTATACAAATACTATCTATATCATACATAACAATCTAATTTGCATTGATGTTTCTTTTTGCTTATTGTTTTTGATCATACAAGATCTCATCTTGTTTGATCATCCTTATCTCACTTACTATTTTTATTAGGGTTAGATAATTCGCTATCTTTTTATGTTCTTATTATTATTCAACCAGTTAGTGTCTTACTTGGTTGAAGATAATTTATTTCTTCCTATCACTAGACAACTCCTCCTTATTTCAGGATGACTAGTACTTACTAGTTAAAGTCTGCTCAAAAAGTGGTTAATACAACCCTCATGTAAGGAGGCGTTTAGACCTCTCTTACGTCAAATGGAGGTGAGGGAAAAGCACTTGGCTCTTGTATACCCGCTATAACCACAATGTTCAGAGTCCACTGGAGTGGTACTGGCTCAACCTTTGACAAGGTTCCTATGAGCGCTTTACCTTAGGTCCCTTGTCTAATTGATTTTAATTAATTTTCATGGATATGCACAATGTCATCCATGGATGTTCATTAATTTCCTACTTTGGGCCAAGGAAATGATAAATCTTTCCTTATATTGTCCTACTAACTATAGCCCTTATTAAGTCAAAATCATTCATTCATCTTAGTTGTCCATGAATTTCTATATTTCATTAGTTTACATTTTTTGTGATTTATGCTCCTTATATCTTAACAATTACTTAACAATTGAATAAAATTTAAGAATAAGTAAATCATCAACTTGAAAGCATAAATCAAATATAAGTTTAACAACTATATACTAACATTCCTCCTATGAATGTAACTAAAGCTAGTGAAATAAAACTAACATGATCCTAAGTTATGAAACACATCTTCTATCATAATGAAATCATGTTTAAATCCTAATTTACACTAACATCATCCTAAGATAATCAAATCTACTAACAAATTACTCATTTAGGGCATATCATGCTAAAATTTGAAGATTACACTATCATGCTTTCTAACTTACAACATAAATCATATTTACACTTCTATATCCAATAAAAGACAATTAAAACTTAGAACATAAATCACATTTACACTTCTATATCCAATAAAAGATAATTAAACTAATTTTATTAAGATTATTATAAACCTTTAAATATGATCCAACCATTAGATCTTAGGTGTTTTCCTTTAGATTAAGGGTTTCAAGTACCTTTAGGGCTTTTAATCCATTAAGATTCAAAAATCATATCCACTTGATTTTGTCACATTTCATCCATGATCTATCTGGATTCCATCATAATATCATCCCTTTAATTCATCCCAAGGATCTGATTATACTTGATCTCATTGATCAAGTGGGTCCCTTTGTATTTTTAGGGTTTTTCTACCATAAATGGTAGATCCCCTAATTTATCCTAGATCTGTCCAAATTAACCATAGATATTACTTTATTACAGTATTATATCATCATTGAAACAAATTTCCAAGATCTAATGACCTCAGATCTTGAAGATCTTAGAAATCGGACACTTATTTCCAAAATACAAAATAATTTAGGAATAATTTTTTAAACATATTATGACTTCATTAGAAGCTAGACATTACAAGCTTTCCATAGCTTCTTTCCGATCTCAATTTGGAGTTCATATGACTCCACAATCTTAAATTGAAGTTTACAGCCGTTCCTAGGGTCCAGATTTGATCTGGGCCCAGCAGAATTAATCTCTCTCAATTGAGGGTCCAAACCTTGTTATACTTTCTTGAAAATTATATCCTAGGGGTTTTGGCCCCTTATGGATCAATTGGAAAGCTCAGAATTTCCATCTGAGCTCTCTATCACCATAAATTAAAGGCTCTTGTATTTACTTTATTTTTACCATTTTTCATTCAAATTAAATTACAGAAAAATAAAAATTACATTAAACCATAATAAATATGTATGGGAAGTAGTTCCACCTACCTGATTTGAGAAAAACAATATAATTGATGCTCAATTTGAGAGAATTACCGGTTGATGATAATATAACCCGATTGTCCACCTTTTTGTGATTTTCTGTTGTTGGAACGTTGGATCTTGAAATTGATTTGCTGTTTTTGTATATACTATAGTATATGATGTTATGGACGGTGGAATTGATGAGATTCTTCCTGGAACGGAGTGCCTAATTGAATTTAGGTCTCTTGTTCCAATTAGAAAGAGGAGAGAGAAATAAGGAAAAGAGAGTTTGGGGAGGGATGAAGGAGAATTTGGGGCTGAAATTCTAGGGAAGATTTTGAAATTTTGTGTTTAAGGTTGTGAAAATTTTTGGGACATATTTATAGCCAAATTTGAATTTTTTATCATTTCTTTTGATAAGATATTTTATTACTTTAGAATTTTTAATTACTAATGCATTCTCCATTCCCACTACAATCTCCACTACCAGCAATAATGCACTAAGCAATTATTGGTGCTTCTAGAACGTTGGCCCACTTTGTGGGCTCCACTTTTATGTGAAAAGACCTTTTTACCCTTTTAACTCCAAAATTGGAGAATAATAGGCAATATTTGTCCGAACTCAGAATCGAGCATACTTAGTGGCGTTGCAATCGTATTTTTAAGTGCTTCATGAATATTGAGTTCTTATTTCTTGGATATGGGATATGGGTAAAATTACCATTTTACCCCCAAATGGAAAAATTAAGGAATTTCCATTTTAACTCAGAATTGAACGTACTTAATGTTGTTTCGATCAATTTTCCAAGTACATCCATAATTTCTATGTTTCAATTCATAATATAATCTCTATGAAAATAGAATAACCTAATATTCTAGCCCAAATTTTTTAAAAATTCAAACTTTATTAATTTTCCTTAATAATTTACAAAAATTCGGGGTCATTACAGTGGATGTATTTGGATGATGATATAAAGTTAAGATCATATGGATTGATGGGCTTGATGATTATAATTTGGTATAGATTAAGATATATGCCCATAAATTGGATAAAATGGCTTAAAATCTTCTTGATTGGTTAGATCAAGAAGGATCAGATGATGTGATGAGATGATATCAATGATCAAGTGATAAGATCACTTTGAGAAAATGAGTAGATCTGATCAAAATGAAAGATCAAGATCTAAACCCTAAATGGCATGAAAAATGAATAGAAATCAAATATGACCGTTGGATCATGATGATCAGTTATGGTGTGTTAAATTTTCACTTAAATTATTGAATGATATTGTAAATGTCTTTTATTTATTAGTAGATTTAATTGTTATATTTACTTATTTACTTATTTAATTATGCCGTAATGCTTATGTTATGTAAATTACATTGAAAATGTAATTACATGAAAAAGAGAGTTGAAGGACATTTACATGGAATGAATGACATGGACTTAATGATAGTAAGGGTTATAGTTAGTAGGACAATATAAGGACTATCAAATCCTTGGCCCAAATTAGGAGAATAATGAAACTCCTTGAATAACATTTTAAATGTTCATGGATTTAAATTAAAATCAAATAGCAAGAGTACTTAGGGTTAAAATGCTCAGAGGAACCTTATGAAAGGTTGAGCTAAGGTCACTCTAGTGAATGATGAACATGGTGGTTAAGGGGCTTTTCTAATAGAACCTTGCTCTTCTCTACCTTCCGTTGATGTTTGTGAGGTCTAAATGCCTCCATACATGAGGATTGAAGTAACCACTTTGTGTTCAACCATTCAACTAGTAAGCCTTAATTAATTGGAAATAAGAGGAGCAGTCTAGACTTAGGATGAAATAAGCTATCTTCAACTAGTAAAACATTAACTGGTTGGATAATAATAATAATAATAATAATAATATCATAAACGGTTAGTAAAATATCTAATCTTAATAAAAATGGTAAGTAAGGTAAGAATGATCAAACAAGATCCATAGGATCTTGAATGATCAAGAATAATACGAATCCTAATGTTGTATTTTATTATGTATCCATGTATGCATGTTGTAGACAAATCTAAATTATTAGATTAGATAATACAAACCCTTGATCAAATATAATTCAAGGAAAAGAACCAGGATCATCCTCCTTAAGGATGATCAAATAAATGAACTTAGATCAAAGGTGATCAAAGGAAAGATCAAGATCAAGGACATGGACATACAAAGACTTAGAGATAGAAAATACTTAGATTTGAAAGATTAGAAGCTCATTCTAACCATCAAATCTATTGATCAATAAGATAAAATACTATCTAAGGAAGATAGATTGTATGGATGATAGGAACACAAGACAGATCTATATTCTTTATATCAAAGGACAAGATTAGATAAGCAATATAAATAGGAGATTATCCAAAATTGTACAGATAATGACAGTATCTATGTATTTACAGATTACATATGTCAATTATGGAAGATCTAAAAGGATGGATCACTACGTAAAGGTAGGTGGAACTTTAAGAATATAAGACCTATGGTCGATGGAATTGTTGTTATACATAAACATTATAATGCTTAAGGATGATGATATGCTTAGTTACATTTGAATCATAATTCATGTCTATAAGATAGAAATAACTATTGAAAATAGATGGAATACATAATAAATACATGGGTATCATTTATGATTATCCCTAAACTTTGATAAGAATATAATAATAATGGATATCATTTATATCAAATGAGTATCCTTATAGTTAATAACATTTGGTATATGAATACCAAATTAAAGGAAATGAGGATCATTTACAATAAATGATTAATCCCCAAACTTATATAAACATGGGTATTAAATGAGGATCCCTAAATCAAGAAATAAAATTATATCCTCAATATGAGGATATTGAATATGAGGATGATAATATAAACAAATAGATCCTCTGAGATGTACAAGAAGTATTTTAGATACAAGCATGAAGGCTTGTGATTTTGTTTTAAATAGGCACAAGCCTGGGGAGGCTATGTTGGGGAAATTATGAGGGTTTGGCCACCTGCTTCCCTAAATATGATGATATTATGATACCTTGCCCAAACAGAGGCTAAAAGTTGGGTGGGGCAATTATGGGAAGGCCCTACTATGAAAGTCTTGTTTTCCCATACGAGTAGTGACACAATATTTTCCACTATGGTATCAGTGGGGAACAGGGCAGTTATCCAAGCGCGCTAGTACGGATTAGACTACAGCATGGTAGTCCTTGAGTATTTTGCATTATGATGCATGGCATAGTGAGATGCCAATACTGCCCTAATGAGGGAGTATTTTTCCAGCAAAAGTCTCAATGATTTATCAACTCATCATATCTGAGTATGATTATTGATGTTTGAGATATTGATTATTTTTCATGGTTTTTTACCGTATATATATATATATACATACAATATAGTGGTGAGTGGTTTGGAATTATCATAGTAGATGTTACATGATAAATTATATTATAGAATGATCATATATGGTATGGTTCATGGAAATTGAATTATGTGATTCATATGGAATATGATGATTCTGAATACTATACTTTTGAATGATACGATTCCATATGTTCTTGAATTCCCTACCAAGCATAGCTTGCTGAGATATTGTAAATGTTTGAATGTTTACAATATCTCAGATACAGAAAGAAAAGAATAGAGGGATACGACATGGGAAGATGAATACCATACTATTGATCAAGACTATGTACTACTGTGGAAAGGATTGGATTGTATTTTGATTTATGTATTTTGGACATAAGATGTTAAAAAAAGGGGTTGTGTATGTGAACCATTGGATCGATCTTGCAGTTTTAATAAAATGAGTTTCTTTGGAAACATATGTTGTATACATGTATGTATGTATGTATGTATGAGTGAAATGTGGCATTCAGGATTTTTTAAAAGAATTTCAAAGAAAATATTTTCGCTACTTAAGTTTTCAATTTTTTTGCAAAATTGGTCGACCACCATTTGAAAATAAATAACGAAATTGTATTTTAAAAACCCAGGTCATCACACTACATACTAGTTAGATTCCAAACTAAATAACCTCCACATCGTCCTCAACTAGCATTAGATAGTCTGAGTCATCAAGTGCGCTGGTAGAGCTAGTCATTTAAATACTAACACACTTAGTTAGATAAGGATCACTGCGTGGTAGTGGATAACCTTCTTTCTAAGAGGTCCTACGAGCATGTGAGGGCCTCTATTAGTCTCTTCTAATTGATTCTAAATTAATTTGAAAGGTTAATTTATGTTCTTGTGTTGATTATCCTAGGTGGGCCAAGATATGGCAATGAAATCCACCATTGATCTTATGGGGTTGGGTGCCCTTACTAATTAATTTCAACACTCGTGGCAATTCAATTAGCATAGATCACCTTAAAGAGATAAATGTGCCCTAAAATGCATTTAAAAGGTGATAATCTAATGTAAGTCCTAAAATGCAACAAATATAATGTATGCTATCTATATGAAATTGCACTATAAAAAAAAAATACAAAATTATTCTAATTATGCAAATCGTAATCTTAGAATTGTAAGGAGTTGGGACTACTCACGGTAGGGTCCTAGATAAATTCTTCTCGTACAAGGGTGGGACCATTTGCATTTCACCTTCACTTTCAAGTTACAATGGTTCACCCTTGACTTATACTATTACAACTTTTTTAAATAAATTGTGATTAAAAAATATAATTTTTCCTAACTTGAATTCACTTAAAATAAAAATTGAGCTATACTAGTGGAGATCCTCCTTTAATTCCTTCTCCAATTTCTTGCAAAATTAAAAAATAGCAATAAGTACCAAACTTTAGGAAATGGAGTGATTATGCACTAAAAAAATTAAAAATGCACTTAAAATTTCCTAAAATGCTAAATGAAATCAAATTCTAAAATTTTTACTTTTACTTTTTATTTTTTAAGGTGCTAAAAACTTGTTGTAATTTTTGTAAGTTCATGAACAATTGTAGCATAGTGTGTGCAAGTAAAGTCGATCCCACAGGGACTCGACTTAGAAAGTGTGAGTTTAAATAAAATTTAATTAATAAAAATTAAATCAAGTAAATAATAATTCACTAAATATATATATTTTTTACTTAATTGAAAAGTACACAATTTTGAATCTAAATGACAATAAATTAAACAAAATAAAAACTATATTGAAATTGTGAATTGGATTATTGAAATTGACTATATGGAATCAAGATGCAAGATCAAAGTTTATAGGGCATCTAGGATTTGAATTTAAATGAAGATCTAAAGGTGGCCTTTGAGAATAGGAAAAGGATTAAGTAGGAGTTAAGAGGATCCCTCAATTAAGGTTGAAATATTCATTATTTGAAACTATAGTCAACATGGATTGATTTTGCAAACTTCAAGGGTTCAATTATGTAACAACCCCAAAAATATATATCCTTGTATAGAAGTATAATTTGGAACTAATAAAACCATTAGATAGTGTTTGAAAAACGGAATCCAACAAGCCAAAGAACGTTGAAAATAGAGCTCGTATGATGAAGTTAGGGGCCTTTGAAGTCGAGGGCAATATGGTAAATATATATAATAAATAAATAAATAAACAAAGAACACAACTCAATGGGAGGGGGCCAAATTGATATTGGCACCCCCCCCCTCACGTTGCAAACCCGATGAAATGTCGGGTTTGCTGCTGCTACTCTCTCTCTCTCTCTCTCTCTCACAAAACCTAGGGCTTTTGCCCTGGTCAGATTTTCCATCGGCACAGAGAGCGTCCCATTGCATGGATCTCCCATCGACGAGCTTCCTTGCACTCCCCACTACTTCTTTCTCCTCAAGTCTGGCTGACCACTAATCGTGCCCAGAAAACCCCTTCTCCCCCTTTCTTCCATCAGCGATTGTGAAACCAATCAACCATGGGAAAATATTGCCTAGGTGAACATCTCTGTTGCTATCAGATTTCTCTTGCCCTAATTTAGATATGATCGCGTCCTCTGTCAGTATGGGATTTCTCCCCTGCAATCTTGCCATTCCTGTACTTCTAATGGTTGTTGAGTGCTTCCCGCATCATTCAGAGTGCATACCATCTGCATCTATTCCGTTGTGGGTTGTTCAGCCATTGTGCTACAGAAGATTTTGATCGTTATCAGCTTGGTTCCATCTTTCCTCTCCGACCAAAGCAGTTGACTTTGGCAACGACGTTGTGTTTTCTATTGTGCCATTTCTAGCACTAGAGATTTGGGTTTCATCTTTACTTCTCCTTTTTGAAATCTTTCCTGAATTCGCTACATTCTGCTTCAGATTCAAAATTTTGTTTTCTTTCATTCCTTCCCTGATTCTCCAATCCACAATGTCAATTGCTTTAGCCTGTAACTACACATCTGGTACTGATAAGACGCAAAAAAAAAAACTGCAAAGAGGCACATTTCCAGCAAAGCTGTTGGATATGTTCTCTTGCTGTGTGTCGTGCTTACTACCGTAGCACTTCTTTCTTTCTTTTTCCATTGGATGTTATATATATACCAAAGGGATATATATTCCGTGCAGCCACCAATCTTTTCATTTGACAAAGACACAAGCTAGAACAATGGGTCTAATTTATTGAGCCATAGATCTGTTCAATGCCAGAGTTTTATGTTAATATAAACTCCCCTTTCAACCCAATCATAGGATACATACACTGATCTTCCTTCATGTTTAGAGGGAAAAGAGGAGCCATTCCTGGTACTATAATCCAATTTTCCTATTTCGAATTGGAGCAAGCAACCAATAGATTCTCCAATTCTAGTCTAATCGGGCATGGTAGCAGTAATAATGTTTACTATGGTGAGCTAAAACATGGAAGGGTCATTGCTGTTAAGCGACTGAAAACACATAGAGGGCCTAATGCTGATTTTGAGTTCTTGTATGAAATCAAACAGTTACCAAGACTCTATCACTATTACGTTGCTTCTCTGCTTGGTTGCTGCTCTGAGTTTCAAGGAAGTCATGCTGAGAGGCTCCTGGTGTTTGAATACATGCTTAGTAGTAATCTTAGGGATTATATGGACGGGATGTGTACCAGTTGAGATTGAAGCGCACGGGGTCGATCGTTAAGAAGAGTGCAATTAAAGCTAGTGGAATCCAGTGAACGCGTCACATGACGTAGGTGGAAATTTAAGACCGCATGTCTAAATAATAAGATGCATGTTCTAACATGGTCTTATTTCTGATTATATGATTGATATTCGATATGCTTTAAATTGAAATAATGAAATAATGTTAATTAAAAGAATTGCATGTTATAATTGATACTTATGCCTTGTACATCATATATGTAAATTGTAAAATGATGTTTATGGTACATGGGTACTATGTCAGTATTGATGATGTATGAGTCTAGGCTATAGGATACATCCTTGGTGGGTTATCACCAAATAAGTGAGGATGTTATTCTTGTTATGAAATATATGAATCGCAAATTGCCTGCTATTATGATTATTTTACATTTGGGAATGGAGGCCTGAGAATTTTGTTTTAGACTGGCATAGGCCTAGGGATGCTATGCTAGGAGAGTTATGAGGGTTTGGCCACCCGCTCTCCAAAATTTATTATGTTATGGATACCATGCACTATGTGTTGCAAAAAGTCGGGTGGGTCAATCATGGGAAGGCCACAATTGTGACATCTGTGGTCCTCCCCATGCGAACATGGATATTGTGATTTCCACCGAGGATGGTATAGGTGGATTATTGAGCAGTTATCCGGGCACGCTGTACAGATTCTGACTGCATGCATAATAGTCCTTATATTTGATGCACTATGGTGCATATCCTTGAGGGTTGCCAAAAGACACTAGAGTGTCCAAAAGACGCTGGTTAGGCAATTGTGAGGGCCAAGCAGTTGTGAGGGACCCAAAGAGGACAATATTATATACGTTGTGCATTCTGCCCATGTGACATGTGTATATGATGGCATTATGAGACGCCTTATATGATATGCCATGATGATATGCCTTATATTGTTTTCCCAGCAATGGCTAGAGGATTGTGGACCCCGTATAGGGAGGGCATGAGGATTATATTGATATACCAGTAGTGGCTGGATAATTATGAACCTCGCATGATGAGGGGTATGATTCTAAAACCAAGCATAATTTGGGAATGCAAATTAGGTGACGTTGATTATATTCATAATCTTGTATGTCCTTTAACAATTTTCATATATGTGTATTATTGTTATATTAATATGATTGAGGGAGTAGTTTCATATATGTTTTCATATGGGTTAGTGAATGGGTAGAATTGTATGCAGAGTATGGTTCATGGAATTGAAGTATTTATTTGATGATAAATAATAAGTAAAGATATCTGATTTATCAATGAAATTATTAATAATGATGAAAACATGTAGATATTTGGCTTACAAATGGGTCATTGAGATATGAAACATATTGTAAATTCAATTTAACCTCATTGCTATAGAAATGAATATTCACATTACTATTGAATAATTAATGTATCTTAAGATTTAGCATGCTTCTTAAACTCTCCTACCAAGCATGGCTTGATTAGATATTGTAAATGTTTTATGTTTACAATATCTCAGATACAGAAAGACAGACGAAGATGTACACAACAAAAGGAATCCAACAACCATACTTTTGCGCACAGGTATACATTTTATTTAAAGCTTTTGTATTATGTAGTTAGTCATTTGAATTATGACATTGGACATTTAATATAATGTTATAGGGGTTATACAAATGAACCACTGGATGGGTCCTGTTTTCAGAAATATATTTCTATCTTCTAGAAAACTATATATATGTATAGTGTGAGCATGAAGGTGACATCCGAGTTTTTGGAAAAATGAATTTCAAAGAGAAACCTTGCACTATTTTTGTATTTTAAAATTTAGAGGCGCGCCATCTTTTGAAATAACCGCAAAAAATTTTCATGAAAAACCCAAGGTGTCACAAATTAGAAAAGGACAAAATTATAAAGCAAATCGAGTTAAATTAGTAGGACTATGGGTTTTTTTGGATTTTTTTCTAAAATCTCCTAATTTAATTGAAGAAAAAGAAGCAAACACCTCCTTATAGCTATTTGAAACTAATCTCTGTAGCTATTTGAAGTGGATGGGAAATTGACAAGAAGAAGGGAATGGGTGAAATTGGAGTTTTATTTTGATTAAAACAATGCAATCTTGTAAAAAGGAAAGAATTTGGGTAAAAATTGGTGGGAAATAGGAAAAAAATTGAAAATCATGGTGAAAACAGGGGGAATACAACAATGAACAAGGAAAAACAATGATGGAAATGAAATAAGGAAAAATGATGAAGAAGTAGGAAGTAAAATGGTGAATCAAAATAGTAAAATCATGGTGAAAATAGGAGAATAATGGTGAAAGGAATGAAGTAAGAACATTGGTGGGAAGCAGAGGAAGAAAACGACTGTGAAATAGGGAAAAATCATGGTGAAGAAAATAGGAGGGAAAACATGGTAAGAAACAAAACTAAAAATGGCTAAAGCAAGAGTAAAACATGGAGAAACAAGAGGAAAACAATAACTAAACATAGTTCTAGTAAGAAAATGATTAAAAGGGAGGTGGTAGGGACGAGGTGCTTGAGAATGATCCTCTTTCCTTCGTCAAGTTTCACCTTCATTATTTCTCTTTGGTTCTCCTCTTTCCCATATTAGTTTCCTAGTTAGGAAATCATTTCCTTATTGATTTAACACCTCCAATCTCCTTAAAGGCAGCTTCCTCCTCAGTTCATCTTGCAATAGAGGGCCCATGTATCCTTATGATGATCTAGTCTCAATTAACTCGATCTGAATCATCCAAGCCCTTTTTGATTAATCTGTAACATATAAAATACAATTAGATTTAACTTAACTATGATTTACTCATCTGATTAGGTCTATTGATCATCTAGCCATTAAATTTTTCTAAATAATGGTTAGATGATCAATTGAGGTGATACTTTACATTTAATCTTTGGTTAGATGATCTATATGGATGCTAATTTAGGGGGTATTTTAGCCAAAATTGAACACTCAACATTTGCAACATTTGCATTTATCTGGCAACATTGGTATAGCTTGCTAAGATATAAAAATTTGTCTCTTTTTGCATCTCAACAGGATTCTTATAGCATGCCAAGCTGTAAAAATTTGTGTTTGTTAAATGTTTAATATTATATTTTTACCAATAAAAGAATTTTAGCCTCACCTATAGAAATAATAAATAAATATGCAATAGGCATGCCATATATGGGCTAAATATGCATGTGAGATTATTTAAAATAATGCTAATTTTTTCTAGTGATGGGGATCAACTAAGCATCACATGTTTATGTGAACTTATAAATACATAAGTATATGGACAAAGCTATAACTATACATACATATAGGCCCTCCAATATGTAATAATACCTATTTATAGACTCCATCTATTCATAGACATACCTATATGATTTATGCCATTCCTATATGATTTATAAGGTTAAGTAATGATCATATGATCATAATATATGATGCCACATAAATGAAAAAGTCAAAATAATATCATTTAGTAAAATGATTCCATCAAATCAAATTTTAGAGAATTGCAATTACAATTAAGATTGAAATATACCAATCAAAGAACCCCTATATTCACTTTTAATGAACTTTTGATTTATGCCTTTTAAATCAGTGGCTAACCATCATCATTAATTGTTTTTATAAACCATTTATATTGTGGATCATCATAAGGATACATCAAGATTAATATTTTAGATTTCCAAATAGTTGGTTCCACATGGACTTTTGCCCAATATTACAAACAATCTTGTGAAGCTCAAGCACATGTGGGGCTCAAATTTATAGTGACACAAAATATTCATCTATTAGCCCTACTTCAAGTGCTAAAACATGAAAGTAAATCCACATGTAAAAGCTAGAACAATATACCAGCATCATAGCATCCAAATATTAAATCTAAGCATCAAAACATTAACTAAACCTCAAGATGAACTAAAGAAAAATAAACTTGGTTAAATTTAATCCTTAGACCATTATAATAACATGAAAAAAATAAAGAAAGAAAAAATAAAACTTTCCCAAATTAAAGATGGATGCCTAGCAACTTCTTGATGTATCATGCAACAAGCTTTACATCCTCTCAGATATACTCTTCACTGAAGCCAAGACCTCTCTCCCTTAATGTGTTACTCACCAAAGAGAAGAGAAAACTCTCATACACATAACCTCAGAAAATTCCTACAGAAAAAAATATCTTCTTCTCCTTGTTGCACTCTATTAAAAAACCATTCAATTTAAGAATCTATCTCACTCTCTCTTTCTCTCTCTCTTAGCTAGCTTGCCTCTGATAGAGGCCCTTGATTACTCCACGTAAGTAGTTTCCCTTGGAATCCTTGTTAAGCCCTTATTTCTCTCCTCAGATCATCTCCAACATGTCTAAGTTTGTGCCCCCTTGAAGACTTTCCTAGCTAGCCAAAATCTCATAGTCAATCATCTCCCATGTAAAAACCATCCATTTGAACTTCATTCCATGACTCCAAAAGTGGGAAAACTTAGCTCTCCCTTTGCCAATCACTGCCTTCCACCAAACTCTTCATTTTTAGATTTCTTTATAGAGTCCTAAGTTTGGATGATCATGGCCATTGATTCATCCTTTAGATACTTCATTCATTTTAAATCATAAAAATCTATTTATTTTATTCCAAACTTGGACAATTTTAGCTTTTTATTTTTTGTCTTGATTACACATTTTCTCCAAGTTAGAATCAAGTAAGAAAATGGGTAGATTTTGTGGATTTCCATTTTAGAAAGAGTGCAAAACATGTGCAATTCTAAGGCTAGAATAGAGGGTAGTGAGCCAATGAATGCAAGCATGGGATTTCTAATTGCTCTAAAAATGATATGGGTGCTCCCTCTATACTTGGAAATTGTTATAACATAGGCCTCTACTTCATAACTTGATCCACATTACCTATAATACACCCTAGCTTGATTAGGGTTGTCTATTTTTATTTGAACTTGATCGGTGATCTAGAAGGATGACTATCTTGATCTAACCATTTATTCTTCCAACATCCTCTAATCTACAACCTACAAAATGTAGAAAGGTCCTAATTAGTATTATTGCATGTAATTTAATACATACTTGCTGCTGAATTTCTATCTGACCCTGAAAATACATCAAATTAAGGTTAGATGAAAAATAAGCAAATTAGTGCAAATCTATCTTATAATTATGAAACGAATGCTAAAATACAAACATAAAGCAAAAGTTATAGTTTTGGTACAAAAATGGACATTCAACATACCCCAGCTAGCATTTTGCTAGCCACAACAAAACATGCAAAAACCATTTTATGCAAAGGGATAAAAATTGTCATTTTCATAGATACTCATAATTGCATTAGGCATATACAACAAGGCCTCAAATCCCTAGCTTGCCCCTAGTGGATGAGTTAAGCTTTATAAGAGTTTACAATAATTTATGTACAAAATTCAAGAAGGTCAGTTCCTAAATTTGTCTCTAGGAATATTCTTCTCTTTGTACTCTATCTACCAACTTTAACATATTAACTAAATAATGAAAATTTTCAAAACCCTATTCATCTACTAAATATATTTCATTTAGGCTCAAATATCAAATTGTAGTGTGGTATAGTCTACAAATATAATAGACTTTGGCCTCTAAGTAGACTATGATTTAAGAACTCTGTCTGAAATATGTTTTCACCTCAATTGTTACTAGTTGATATACACTCAAAATTAAAAGTCTCAAGAAAAGGATAAAACATATCTCTTTTTATTATGTGATTAAGATCATCAACAAAAGCATCTGACATATTGGATACTCATGATAGAAAGGAAGTTACTAAGAAATTACTTTTATCCCTTTGGAAAGGTTGTCATTTATTAAGAAAGTTAGAGATACCACACCTTAAGTTCTATCTATTCATGTCCCTATCAAGACTATATTCCTCTTAGAACCAATTGGTACTATAATGAAACAAAATGTAGGCTTAGGACAAGGTTATAAAAGGAAAGTGATATATAGGGTAATCAAAGCCTTCATAAATAAATAGAGGTCTTTTACTAAGGGTTGACAATTCTTCTTTGTTGTACTAGAGTGAACATTCATTTGCACATATCTATTCTTTCTTTTGCATTTCTTTGAAGAAATTTTTATCTTCTTTTCTTGATGTTCACTTTCTTTACGTGTATTGCAATTAAAATGTATTCCTTTGATCATCTCTAACTAATTTTTGAAAAAAGAAGGTAATGGATAATTTGTATTGGGTTAATATGGGTAAGGGATAGGGTTCACAAAACAAATGGCTTACATATAAGGCCCAAAGGGGCCAACTAGTGGTAAAAGTTTCAATGGAGGCTTTATGTCTCTAGGTTAAAAACAAAGAAGGCCTAAATAATTTCCTAGGTTTCATATAGCCCATTAGCTTCAATAAACCTATTAGAAAATTAAAGGTATACTCAAATAGTGAATCCTAATATTTGACCAAATCAAGGAATAGTAGGATCAACTATAAATTATGCATGCTAAAAAAAGTTAAAATTTATATATAACTATGAAAAGAATGAATGTCTCTAAAGTTCACATAGGTTACAATTTACCATTGATTTTCTTTCGGGTCTCTAAGTCATAACTACTTATCGATCTAGACTAGTACATGCAATTGCATGCAAAAGTGAGATCCAAGATTGGCTTCCTTGAAGTACATTAGAAAGTAAGTAAAATAACAAATAAACATGTAATTTTATTAATAAACTAAAGTTGGAAAGAAAAACTTGACTAAAAAAAAAAATTGATTCTCACCATGTTAGAGGAATTGAGTTAAAAGCTCAAAAAGACTTTAAAAAAATTGCTCATTTTTATTTTTTATTTTTCTTTTCTCAAATATTTTTAAGGGAAAAAATTATCAAAAATAGAATTCACTAGAATTCTACGCCTCCCAACCTAAGCAATACATTATCCTCAATGTTTGAAAAGTATAATGGTGAAATACTAATAAATAAATAAATAAAAGAGTAATGTAGAAAAAAGTAAGTTATGAAAACTATGGTACAAACATTACAAAGGGATAGGGTCCACTCAATCCTAGTAGATGGGATCTTCTAGAGTTGTGCACTTAATATATAGATCATAATATTCTAGAAAAGGCTTAAGAAATTGATTGTTCACCTTAAAAGTGTGGTCAGTCCTAGTGTACTCAATCTCGATGGTCCCATACAAAAAAACTTCTTCAATAGTGTATGGACTAATCCATTGATTTCTAAGCTTCCTAGGAAGACATGAAGCCTAGAGGATAGAGATGGACTTTCTAGGATGGACTAAATGATTTTCTTATTGTTTTTATCATGAAAATCTTTCATCTTTTCCTTGTAAAATTCTATTACTCTCATAGGTTTCTTGATGGATCTCTACCAACCCATTGAGCTTGAGCCAGTAATACGAGCTCGCTTATGATTTAATAGGTCAGTGAGCTCTATGTCATAATTCCATAAGCATGTGGCAAGCTTTACCATATACATTATGGTATGGGGGCATACCAATCGAGATTTTATATGTAGTCTAATATGCCCAAAGTACATCAGTGCAATCAAAGCAACCAAACATTGCTATCCAAGTTAGTAGTCTTTTGAAGAATTTGTTCAATGTCCCCATTAAAGACTTCTATTTACTCATTTTTTTGTGAGTGATACGGTGTTGCAATTTTATGTGCTATGTTATACTTTTTCATAAGAGCTACAAAAGCTATGTTGTAAAAATGAGTATTGTTATCACTAATAATGGCTTGAGGTGTGCCAAATCATAAAAAGATGTTCTCTTTTAAAAGCTTAACAACTATTTTGTGATCAATTGTCCTATATGGAATAACCTTAATCCACTTTGATACATACTCATTAGCTACCAATATGTACAACTATCCAAAAGAAACGAGGGAATGACCCCATGAATGGAATCCCTAATAAGTAAATATATCAATTGTAACAATGGGGTTCAGAGGCATAATATTCATCTGAGTTATTCTACTTAACTGTTGGAAATTCTTGTAGACTTAGTAAAAGTCATGTGTGTCTTTAAACAGGGTGGGCTAGTGAAAACCATCCTACAAAATTTTTACATTAGTTTTACAGGCAAAAAAATGTCCACCACATGCTTTAAATGATAGAAGGATATGACACTATTTTTCTTAATATCAAGCACACATCTACTAATTATTTGATCCAGATAGTACTTGAATAAATGTGAATCATCCCAAAAATAATGCTTTACATTGGAGAAAAGTTTTTGTTTGTCTTGCTTACTCTAATGTTCAAGTATCCTCCCTGTAAGCAAATAAAATGTAATGTCAACAAACTAGGGGGAATGAAAGATAGTAAATAGTTGCTAGTCTAGGAGGGTGTCCTTGATTGGAAACTCCTCCAAAGGTTCAATGAGGACCAATTGAGAAAGATGGTCAGCCATTTCTACTCCTTTCTTATCTTCAATTTCAAGGTTAAATTCATGAAGCAAAAGAATTCATCTAAGAAGTTGTGGCTTGGCATCCTTCTTGGAAAGAAGGTACTTGAGTGCTAAAGGTTAGGAAAAAAACCCATTGTAGAACCTACCATGTAAGATCAAAACTTATTGAGTGAGAAGACTACAACAAGGAGTTCCTTTTACATAGTGGAAAAAGTTTTTTTATGCAATGTTAAGTGTCGTACTAGCGTAGTAGATTACACAAGGCTTTTTGTCCTTTCTCTGTCCTAAAACTTCTCCTACAACATAGTTGTTGATGTCATCTATGATTTTGAAGGGCAAACTCTAGTTGAGTGGCTGCATGATAGGTGTAGTGGCTAACTGGTCTTTAGCTTCATTAAAAACTTTCTAACAATCATCAGTCCATCAAAAGTGTTGCCCTTTGTAAGGAGGTGACACAATAGTCTAGATACACAAAAATCCTTAATCAACCTCCTATGAAATCATGCTTGTCATAAGAAAGAGTGGATATCCTAAAGTGATTGAGGGATGGATAGATTAGAGATGACATCAATTTTTGCTGTATCTACCTCTATGCCTTTGGAGGAAACAATGTAGCTAAGTACAATTCTGTTAGGAACCATAAAATGGCACTTCTTCCAATTTAGCACTAATCTTTTCTCCTCACAATTGTTTAAGACTTTTCTTAAGTTTTCACCAAATATGTTAAATGAATCCCCAAATATAGAAAAGTCATCCAAGAAGACTTCCAAAAAGTACTCTACCATATCACTAAAGATACTCAAAACAATCATTAAAAAGTAACACAAGTGTTACACAACCTAAATGGTATCCTTCAGTAATCAAATGTACTAAAAGGATAAGTAAATGTGATCTTTTAGTAGTCCTCAAATACAATTTATGTTTGGTTATATCTAGAATAACCATTTAAAAAACGATAGAACTTATGTCATGCTACCCATTCTAAAATTTGATCGACAAAGGGTAGGGGAAATGGTCCTTCCTAATGACTTCATTCAATTTTTTATAATCAATAAGCATACACCAACTAGTGGTAGCTTAGGTAGGAATGAGTTTGTTGTTGGAATTAGTTACCACTATCACCCCAGCTTAAGTTGGACTCACCCATTTACTGTCATTTATGGTGTGGATAATCTACAAATTGAGTAGTTTGAGGACTTCTACCTTGACCACTTCTTTCATGTTTGGGTTCAACCTACACTGCAATTGATGAGATGGTTTGATATCATCCTCTAGATAGATCTTATGGGTGCAGTTTAAGGGGTTAGTTCCCTTTATATCTATAATGGTCCAACCTATTACACCTTTGTGCTCCTTTAATGTGTAAATTTTAACTATTCCTCCCGAGATGTTTCCAATTGGGAATCGATTATGACTAGAAAAGTTTCCTTGTCTCCTAAGTATGTATACTTTATATCAAATGGCTAAGTTTTCAACTCAAGTTTAGAAGGTTCTACTAGGCATAGGGTGGAAGTGGACTCCTTGGGGGTAATTCTTCAAAACGAGGTTGTCATTTCTCTATGTCTATGATAGGCATAGAGTCAAAGAGGGAATTAACTTCATATATTAATGATTCCTCATTAAGTTCATTAAAATGAGTTAAATAGGACTCAAGAGGTTTGGAAAAAAGATTGAATAAATTGATCTTAAACAATTGAATTTATCATGTTGACACTCTGCAAGTCATTAAAGATTTCGCCCAACTATTTACAATTATTGAAAACATTCAGCTCTAATATTATATTTTCAGAACAAGTTTTATTACACCATCCCAACACTTAATTAAGGCATTGAATGTGACCGTCAATCCAAATGAATGGTATTTCATTTCTTTCTTTTAGCACCAGCTATGTATCCAAAAACTAGAAAGTCTACTGGGAAACAAAACTATTCTATATGGACAAGCACATCTTTGACTATCCATCTACGTATCTTGACAGATCGATCAGCTAGCTACAATGTTGTGGAAGTAGGTTTAATTTCACACAACCTTAGCTACTTGAATATTGAGTATGGTAGTAGATTTACATTAGATCCTAAATTATGCAAAGCTTTACTAATCTTATGTTTGTCAATTATACGAGTGTTGGTAGCCTAGGTCTTTGCAATTGGGAAGTGTGTGGCCCTAAAGGATCCAACTAACCTATTCGGCCAAGAACACCTTCTTTTGCACTTTCAACCATCACTTTACATTGTAAAATCCTTTTAAAAAAAATTAGCTAATGGATTTTTTTAATTGCATCCAAGATATTTCTTGTCCCTAAGAAGGTTCATGAACTTTATCAGTATTTGTGAAACCATTTTTGTTAATCACTTTACCACTATGCATGGTGGTAACTACCTTACTTTGCTCCACATTTACACTTGAAGAACCATTATGCTTATCGGATGCACACCTATAGGTCTACTTGTGGTTGAATAGGAAGCTTCTCTTTGTCTAGGGTCTGCATCATTTGAGTCATGACGTATTTTATCTCATTCATGGAATGCATGTTGTAATTTTACTGGGCTTCAAATTGAACAATTTTACTCTCTTGGTTTGAATGAATTGATGAATGTTATCCTCCACTGACCTCTTGAGTAGGGGCATGTAGGGTCCAAGAGCAGGTGGTCCTTGTTGGGGTTGGTATAGGGCTGATGCAAGACATTGGCATTAGGTACATTCTACTAAGTTAAGTTAGCATGATTCCTTCAATTAGGATTATACATCTTAGAAATTGGAGAAAAAGTTACCTTGTAGGAATTTAAGCATTTTCCTTTTTATGAAGACCATTTTTCTATACATCTTAGGTGGTACTGTCAAGTGTATGATATACTTTAGTTTAAAGTTCAAACTATCACTTAAATGTTTCTTTCTTTCTTTTTAGGAAAATTCAAGAGAGAATGGATGATTAGATTTGACAAGATCGCAATGTTCTAAACCACAGATAAATTGAATAAATTAGATGAGTGTTAGGACATCTAAGGTATGAATGGCTAGGATGAGTTGTCCCAAAATTATGGGAACCAATCATAGAGAGAGAGAGAGAGAGAGAGAGAGAGAGAGAGAGAGAGAGAGAGAGAGAGTGAAGCAATGCTGACACGATGAGAAATGGTAGGCTATGATAGAACAATGTGCAACAAATGCGATGCAAGGCAAACTATTTTGAAATTCAGTTGGACACTTGCATAATTGGCTATGGAAGCATGGTATACACCTCAAAATAAGGAGGAACCATGTTTTAAGGGAAGTTGGACATAAAGTGGTATGCTTGTCTAAGAAAGAGGCACCATGTTTTAGTGAGGGTGGAAAACACCTATAATTTTTTAGTGACTTTTGGAAAGATAAAAATGTGAGGGAGTTGGTGAAAATTAAAGGTGATTTTTGAGTGGGATTAGGGAAAGAGAATTAAGTTCTACATGGGCTAGGAAGATTGTGTTTATAAGATTAGAGAAAGGACAAATGAAAGACCGAGATGGAGCCTAAAAATATGGGACAAGACATTCGAATCCTAGCCGAGAAAACTAAGGAGATTGAGTTAGAAACAAAAGCCAAAACTTTAGGAAGGGAACCATAATATATTATCAAAATCTCACCAAAAACAAGAAGCTAAAATATATGGAAAAGAGAAGGAACCAGAGGAGAGAAATGTGGAACCAAGGAAGGAGAGAAGATGAGAAAGTGAGGAAAAAATGTGGAGAGGGAAGGAAGAGAACAGAGAGAAAAAGAAGAAGAGAAGAATATCAAGTACCACATGGATCTTTCCTAGGCTCAAATTTTTTTCAAAGCGAGTAAAAGATGTTTCAAGAGAATTATGCATGTTCATGTGATTTTCATGCCTAGAGCATCTATGATCTTCCATGCTTTAGTTCTTTCTTTATTGTATAGATTTATTTGAGATTCTCAAATGCATGAATTGAGATTTATTCATGAATTAAGATGGAATATCATTCATGACATTCTATTAAGGCTTCCACATGATTTAATCGAAAGCTTTTGCATCAACTAAATAGGTTTTCTCTCATGGAATTTGATATTTATTTCTTGATCATTTTAGCTACTATCTTGAGTATGTTACACAATAGTATTAACATGTTTCTGATCTTAAATTGATGATTGATTTTCTCATTGGAGTAATTTTTAAAAACCAATTTGATATCATGGTTGGATTCATGCCATGTATCCTTTACATCTCAACTATTTCCATTAGTTCCTATCATACGATGAAAATTTGTAGACACAATTACTTCCTTCTTTGTTAGGAAACACTTGACTTGTAGAATGAAATTTTAACCTAAATTTCTGCACGAAGTAAGTTTCATTCAATTACAAAATTTTGACTCAAATCACATGGTTTTCGAATGGGTATAAGGATGTTTTTGGGTAGCTTACTGCTGAACTATCTGACAAAGAATTCTACATATAGTCCAACGGAAAGTTTAGGGCACCAAATGTCTTCAAGCACCTAGAATGCCCAAAAAAATTTTGAACATGAATTATACTGAATAAGTAACTAATTTAATAGGTTCATTTGAGACCATAAGATAGATGGGTTGTCTCTTTAGTCTGAAATAGTCAGCTTGTCTGTTAAAGAGTAGTAGTAGCTTAACTAAGTTTTGTGTATACCATGAACTCCTATCACTTGACAAACCTAATGGTGATTTAAATACTTAATATGCTCATTAATTAGTGATTGAGAAATGCAAACAGCAATAAAAATTCAGCCAATTCACTTGATGACTATTAAACATTGAGCCAACTTAGTGAATGATTTAGTAGTTTGCACTGTGAGTGGACTACTAATGTGAGATACTTCTGAGAACTTGTAGATAGAGGTTATAGCAACAAAATCTTGGATTATTTGACTCATGATTTGATGTTTTTATCAATGAAATGCATTAGTTAAACACCATGTTTACTAGTACATTACACATACACCAAAAGAGTTCATAACTAATCATAATGAATGTATAAAATTTGTGCAAAGACACCAATAACTTCATTCCCCATACAAGCCTACAAAATGATATAAACATATTAGTATTCTAACACTTGTTATGACACTCCAATTTCATCCCCTAGCAATTTTATATGAACATTTGAAGCCCCATTTTCTTTCCTTACCATATTTCATTGCTAGTAAACCAAAAATCTATTACTAACCACCCCAAGTTATTGCTATGAACATGATGTGTGAATGTGAATTTCATGAGTTTCTATTTTTAGAGTAATATGATTATGTGCTTATGCATGATTTGACATTGAATGTCACACTTGGAACTGAATATTTATACAACTTTATTTTTCCTCTAGGTAATAGTCATTCTGAGGATTGGATAATGCATCTCAATGAATCTAGATTTATACAACTTTATTTATACAACTCAATGAATCTATTTGTATTTGGACATTATATGGCTGAGGATTGGATAATGCGTGAGGGTGCTATGATATCCTACAACTTATAATAGTCATTCTGAGAGTTATAAGGCCCTAATGGAAGTATGCTAAGAGGGTGGGACTGGCCATTGACCTTCGAATAAGATACTTGCCTGACATGAGGGTTGTGTGTTATGGGAGTATGTATCATGGGAAGACTACTTCTATTATGATCTAGCAGCCCTATGAGAGTCGGTGTAGACTGTATATTGTCATCTATCAAGGGTAGTTGGGAGATGATTATGCTATGTGTATAGTTAGCCATTTTTGTTAATTAGAACCGATATACTGGGTCATCCTTGAAGATTCAGACCATTGCCTATTAGGCCTGTGGTAGGATGCTGCTACTTACACGTATGATATGTTAGTACTATATATGCATGTTTATGTGTGAGCATATCTAGATTTGTAACTTTTACTTGAGATATTATTCTTGCAAATTTGATATTGAATACTTGATCAAAATATCATGTATGATTATGCCTAGTTATGTAATGGTCGTGGTTTTCAAATCTAGTTTATGAATTTTCCACTAGGTGGCTATATTCACCCCCACCAATATTTTAGGTGAGGCTCAAGACCATAAATAGTTTGAATAGATAGAGGATCACAAAAGAGAAGTGAAGAAAAAGTAAAGTATGAAGAAGAAAGATTAGTTTTCCTTAGTTAATTGTACTTAGTTATTTGATGTTACATTTAAAGATATTGTGATACACATATAATAACATTGCTTATTATGTGTGTGCAATTTATGGTTTATTTAGTTGGTTGTAGCTATGATTAGTGGATCTTATACTCATATGGTAATATTTATTTTGATTATATGAGGTGTGTTTCTAATAGGGATTCCTGAGTTTGACCAATAACTTTTGGAAATTACTAAAAATGTATGATGCTATCTTTTAAAATGTTTTCAAAAGAAAAAATTTACTAGGTTACCCAAATATTTTTAAAAAGAATTTGAAGAAATACTATTTTAGAAAGTCATCACATAGAATGTTAGAATTTTAGGGCAAAACTAAGTAGGGTATCACATTCGCAAATACTACATACCTGCTCAATTTAGTTAGAGTGCAGTCTTCCACATTTCTATGTTCTCTACTTTGCTGATTAGGGAGGCTATCTTTGCATTATGTCTAGGAAGGCTATCTTTGTATTATGTCATATTTTTTAGTCATGGCATAGATGCCTTTCTCAGCTGATGTAGTAGAAGACGGGCTCATTTGAGTGATCCACTTTGGCTAGATCAACCCAAGTTTGAGCACTTTCTGCCAGCTATTCTAAATACCCTTTAGCCTTATCTAATTATTTATTCAAGAATTCTCCATTGCACATCATTTCTACATACTGACATAGTTAATGTTAATAAAAGGATGATGATGCACCAAGGTTCATATCTATGATGAGGACATGTTAGCAAAATATCTTTAAAAAATGCATGGGTAGATAGTTTCCTTATCCTTCTAGGTGAAGTTCATTATTTTATAATGGAAAGTATTTGTTTTGTGTATAGGGAACAACTTTTCCAGAAACACCCTAGTCGATGGCAATGAATTAAACCACATTTTAGCTTCTTTCTTTAGAGAGAAATGAAAGAGCTTGACTCTTATTGTGTTTAATCTGATGTTTTTTGTATGCTAGGTTATGCACACTTCATCAAATTCTTTTAAATGTAGGTAAGTACTCTCAATCCACAAAATTTAGGGAGTAATTGAATTACTCTCATCTTTAATTCAATCGCACTAGCATTCTGAGGTAAGATGACACACGAAGGTGAGTTGGTACAAGTTGGCTATAAAAGTTCTTTTAAAGTTCTCCTTAAGGATTTTGGTTATGCCAATTGTCCTCATGTTTGCTGTGTTGATCATAATCCCTATGGTAGTTCCTTCTCAAATCTCTATGTGGTGGAGGATTGTTCCTCCATAGGGGAGGATCACGATCAGCTATGAGAGGAGGGATTCCATCATTAAAGAGAGGTGGAGGGTCAGTATCATCCCTATTATTTCTAATAGGTGGATCACCCCCTGACTAGGTTGTTGATATGCTTTTAAGGACAAATGATTAGGTTGTATGGTATGTTGGATTACTCTGACTAACCTTACATTTTAGTTGCATATCCAAATGTGCATACAATGAAAGAGGTTTTTCTCTTTGACAGGAGAAACCTAAACAAAATGATGCATCCAAATTACTAAAATGATACATAATCAAAGGACAACATCAATCAATCCTAGTATTAAGAAGCTGAAGATTTGATTTGCTAGAGTTTTCTTCAAGGGAATTAGCTTTTAGATTATCCTAATCTGGAGAGCGTCTCCTCTCTTTCAAACTTGTCTTAGTGTATACCAATTAGATCCTTATCAAATTGACCACTTCACACCCTCCTTAGTTAGACATAGGTAATTTGAGTCATAGAATGATTCGAAGAGCTAGTCGTTTAAGAATCAATGTAGTAACTTAGCATGGGGCCAATAGAGTAACAGTAGGTCACCTCCTTCTAAGAGGATCCTATGAGCTCGAGGGCTCCTATGGGTCACTTCTAATTGATTTTAACTTAATTTGCAAAGTTAGGGTCAATAGGTGGTGGTTAATCTAGGGTGGTTCAAGAGGCAGTGATGAAATCCACCCTTGATCTTGTAGGGTATGATGCCTAAACTAATAAATTTTCATTCACCATGGAAATTTAGTCAACATATAACTCACCTTAAAGTGAATAGATATGTCCTAGAGATGTAAGAAAAGTGATAAACTGATCCTAATTCTAATCTACAACTACCCACCAAACAATTGCAAATTATTCTAGCAAATGAAATGAGAGGCATTCAAGATACTCATAGTGGGTTACTTTATTAAAGTCTTCTTGTACAGGGCTGAACCCATTTAAATACCACCTCCACTTCTAAGAAAGGATGGTTCACCATGACTTGTATTATGACAACCCTTGAATCGTGAATGAAAATATATAATCGTCCTCACTACAATTGAACTCAAAATAAAAAATTTGATAGTTTATTTCTCATACAAACGTACACCATGTACTACCACATCCTCTTCCAATAAAGGAATGGTTTACTCTTGACCTAATTTACAATCACCTCCTCAGCAATGACACCAAAAACTTTGCTCAAGGTAATTCCTACAAGTGCATAGTTAAAGTAATAACATGAATTTTTGTAATATAAGTACTTATTTTTATAACAATTATCAGCTAGAGCAAGTTAACTCAACTAGTTACAGAATGGATATGAAAAACATAGGTTTAGAGTTCAAGTCTGTAATGTGACTAATAGACAACTTTTTGGAGAATAATCTTTAAGAAGGATTCATGGGGTACCCTAGTGCAATGAACCACTAGATTTGGACGTCCACCTATAATTGCAAATCTAGGGTAAGTTAGGATAAAATCTTAAATAGTAAGACTTAATGTGATTGAGAGAAATCCCAAGGATCCTCAAAATTAGGAAATTGAATGCATGATTAGGATCTAGAGTATAATAAGATGTAGGGCTATGATTAAGAAAAGGTAATAAGATCACAATCTATGAAACCATGATATAAAAGGATCTAGATATAGAATAAAGGATACGGTTAAATTAGAAGTTGGAATGATATATGATAGAAAAGAAAAGTGTAGGAGGAAATTTGGGATTGTACAAAATAGTAAGGAGAACCAAAACTTAATTGACAACTAGGCAAGATGTTCCCATATAGTGTAGAACATCTTGGCTTAGAAGAGAAAGAAGAAAAAATGAGAGAGAGAGAGAGAGAGAGAGAGAGAGAGAGAGAGAGAGAGAGAGAGAGAGAGAGAGAGAGAGAGAGAGAGAGAGAGAGAGAGAGAGAGAGAGAGAGAGAGAGAGAGAGAGAGAGAAGGAGCATGGAAGGTTGCACTTGGAGTTTCCTTCACATGTAAAGTTTTGTAAAAGAAGATGGTAGAAGAACAATTCCATCGATGAGGTAGGGGACTAGTTGGGTTTTTATTTAATTAGTAAATGATAGAACATAGAATGCATATTGCTTTGAAATCTTATGCTCATTAGAATACGGTCCCTAATACTTGGTTTTGAAAATGGAACATTAGTCTATGTTTTTTTATTCTATTTTATTAAGAAAACATGCACATGTGATATGTTTATCTAATCTATGTTGATTTTTTTCAATTTATAAATACTTTGTCCATTCTTCTATCATTTTTCCTTCCAATTGGACTTGATGTTTTGAGTTTATACCATGTGTGTCCTTCATGATAGATCCTAAGGTTTAGATCAATTTCTCATTAAGGACCATGTGCACTCTTCATAATTAATCACTTGATGTTGAATTGTTTCCTAATCTAGACCAAGCACACTCCTTATGTTGGTCTTTTAATCATTTTTGACAAATTGATTACTGTGCATACGTGGCATCTATTATTAATTTAATTTGATAAATTTTGACAACTGATGATCATATATGTAGCCAATGTTGCTAGCATAATTTGATTAATTTTAGGCAAGGATTATAACATGCATATAGCCCCTATTCCTAGCATAATTTGACCATTGATTTTTATACATATGTACCATATTTTCCTAGTTTAATTTAGTTAATTTTAACTGTTGATCCATATGTATGTGTGTGTGTGTGTGTACAGTGTTTAATTATAGATTAGTTTTGATTAATTTTAACCATTGACTTCATGTGTACAGTGCACCTAATTCTAGCTTAGTTCTGACCTATTTCAATTGCTAATTTTATGGATGTATGTTATGCCTAATTAGAGTTTAGATTGAACAAGTTTTAACCATAGATTTCATGCATATAATGCGCCTATGTCTAGATTTAATCTAAGCAATTTCAAACCATTGATTTCCTAAACATATGGCACTCATTTTTAGCATAGATTGAAGAAATTAAGCCATTGGTTTTCATTTTTTGCATGGCACAAATTTCTAGCTTAGTCCTGCCCAAATTTGAACCATGGATTCCATGTATATATGACACCTAATCCATTGACTTTCATATGGCTATTTCAATAGTTGATTAGTATATTGTGCCTATTTTTAGTTTATTTTAATTGTTGATATTAACTATAAAAATAGTGCCTATTTCCAACCTTGTTTTAGTTGATTTTGATTGTTGATTTCCATCTATATCTGTTTCCTATTCCCAATAATGTTTTAGTTGATTTTGACCATTGATCATCATCTAGATATAGTGCTATTGACCATCATATGTAGCACCTATTACTAGTTTAATTTTACCTAATTTTTTTACCGTTGATTAGCATCTATGTATATGTATCACCTAATTCAAGTATATCTTGATTGATTTGACCAATGAGCATCCTATGTAAATAATTCATGGAATTTATATGCTTTGATCCATTTTTAAGTGAATATGGTAAAGTGCATGGATGAGGAAATTTGGATGGTTTGGTATGTTTTAAGTAACTAATGATAAAGAATGTAGACTAATCACTGTCAAGATGTAGACTTATAAAAGTCAAGAATGTAGATTGATGATAGTCGACATGTTAGACTTATAAAAGTCAAGAATGTAGGCTTCCACTAGTCAACCCGATTATTATTGGTATAAGATCCCTTGGATTACTATGTCAAGGAGACCAATTTGGCACTACTTTCCAAATTAGATACCTGTCCTAGAAGGCCTTTAGATGAAAGTATTATTTCATGGGGAGATTGCTTTCATAAGGATCTAGTGCACCCATGAGGATTCATGTAGCCCATGTGGTATCCATGGACGAACATAGCTAGATGTTAGTCCACTATGTGCATGGTATACCCTTATGTTTATGGACATGAAATAACATGTTAGCCATCTTCAAAGATATTGACCATAGCCTATTTAGGCATGTGTAGGACGATGCCAGTTAGTGATATGACTGGATATGATATGATACTATTTTAGAGACATTTTTAACATATTTGCAAATGTATAATCTTAGGCAAAATTTTCTAATGGTTTGGAAATTTCAAGATTTCATAATGCATAACCATTTGTATTGGTTATTGTACATTTTATAAATACCATGGTTTTGGAGCGGCTGGTGTAGTCATGTTCCAATTGAGTTGTCATACTCACCCTTGCAAAAAGAATTTCAAGTGAAGTAACAAAGAATTAGACAGACTTTGCAGTAAAAGAGTTGAGGAGGAGATGAATTAAAAGTATTGATGAGAATAATGTAGTTTTAGATTTTGTTATTATCACTAGTATTGACTTTGAAAAATTTTGTGATGAATTTTAATAAGAAAAGAGACATTGTTAAACTAAGTCTAGGTTGTGGTTTAATCTTAGCTATTTATTTGTTTGGGCTTTGACCAGTGGACCCTGGAATGCTATGTTTTTGTTTTGCTATTATATGTGATGGTTTTGCAAATGATACTAGGCAGAAGGGTGGACTTGAAAAATAATTATATGTATTATATGGTTTCAAATTTTTCCATAAAAAGAATTCCCACTAGTATCCTATTGTTTCTTTTATTTCAAAATTATATTTTTGGAAACCTCGGTCGCCACAGTTGACTAGTATAGTATTTTTGCAAGTTTAATCCCACATGGAAGATATAGTATGACAAACAAGTATCAGATTATTCTAGTCTAATGAACCTAAAATGATGCACATATGATATAAATTAAAAGAAATTATAGACAAGATGATAGTGAAATAATTTAGGAAAGATGCACTCAAATTAGACAGCACCTAGTCTAAAATAAGGGCCCATCACTTATTATTTCTTTTTATAAATAAAAATTTAAACAAAAACTATAATTATATGTTGAAAATTTTTTCTTTGATAATTTGATTATAGGAATAATTAAACTTTAAAAACTAGGTATATTATTAAATCACAATAATCTAATGTAAAATCTAAACATAATAGAGAAAGAATTATATCCAAAAATCTATTATGAAATTAATAACGTTGAAGCAAAAGATTTTACTAAAGTTAACTTTATCTTTTTCAAATTAAGAACAATTTTCAAATCAATATTTCAAAGACTTTTAAACCATTAGAAAATAATTGTTGGGATCACCAATAGTAGGCTAGTATCACTCTAATCCTAGTCAAATGAAATCTAGTAGAACATGTTACTAGTATTATTGAACTATTGTAAGATGTCATCTAAATTTAACTTAGATAAGCATGGTTTCTACTATGCCTAGGATTGGTGAAAAACAATCCTAAGATGGCTATAAACTTTGCTTAATCCTATGTTAAATTTAGAAGAAAATAACTCCTAACATTAATTAAGGATAAGCATGAAAACATTAATTAAACTTTAAGGTGAACTAAATAAAAATAAACTTTATTGAAATTGATCCTTGGATCATTACATTGAAATGATAAAAATAAAACAAAACTACTTAGATTGAAGATGGATGCTTACCAACTTCTTGACATGTCACGCACAAAGATTTGTAGCCTTTAAGATCCACTCCTCACCAAAGCCAAGGGCTCTACCCCTTAATGTGTCACTAACCAAAGAGAAGATAAGACTCTCATATAGAAAACATTAGGAAACTCCCATAAAAAAAAAGGCTACTTCTTCTCCTTGTTGCACTCTATGAAAAAATCATCCCATTTTAAGAAGCTCTCTCTCTCTCTCTCTCTCTCTCTCTCTCTCTCTCTCTCTCTCTCTCTCTCTCTCTCTCTCTCTCTCTCTCTCTCTCTCTTGTAGCTTGCCTTTGATTAGAGGCCCTTGATTGGTTCATATAGGAAATTGCTCTTAGAATCCTCCTTAAGCCCTTATTTCTCTCCTCATATCGTCTCCAACCTATCCAAGTTTATTCCCCATTCAAGAATCTTCTATCTACTTAAAAAATCAACTGAAGTAGCCAAACATCTCTCATGCAAAAAATGTCTATTTGAGCTTCATTCCAAGACTCCAAAAATGCCTAAACTTAGCCTACTCTTTGACAATCACAGCTTGCCACGTAGCTCTCCATTTTTAGTTTTCTTTGGAGAGCCATAAGTTATGATATAATAGCGATTGATTTATGCTTTAGCTCCTTCATTTTAAAACCTAGTGTAATGACCCTGAATTTTTGTAATTTATTAAGGCAAATTAATAAAGTTTGAATTTTTAGAAATTCTGGGCTGGAATATTAGGTTACTGAAAATTCTCTTTTTATGAAGATTATATCATGAATTAAAACATAGAAATTATGGATGTAATTAGAAAACTGATCGAAACAACATTAAGTACGTTCAATTATGAGTTAAAATGAAAATTCCTTAATTTTCTCCATTTAGGGGTAAAATGGTAATTTTACCCATATTCCATATCCAAGAAATAAGACCTCAATATTCATGAAGTACTTAGAAATACGATTCCAACACCACTAAGTACGTTCGATTCCGAGTTCGGACAAATATTGCCTATTATTCTCCAATTTTGGAGTTCAAAGGGCAAAAACGTCTTTTCACATAAAAGTGGGGCCCACAAAGTGGGCCAACGTTCTAAAAGCAATAATAATTGCTCAGTGCATTATTTCTGGTAGTAGAGAATGTAGTGGAGAATGGAGAATGCACTTGTAATAAAAAATTCTAAAGTAATAAAATATCTTATCAAAATAAATGATAAAAAATTCAAATTTGGCTATAAATGTGTCCCAAAAATTTCCAAAAATTTTGACAACCTTAACCATGAAATTTTCAAATATTCCTTGGAGTTTCAGCTCCAAATTCCCATTCATCCCTCCCCAATCTCTATTTTTCTTATTTTTCTCTCCTCTTTCTAAGTGGAACAAGAGACCTAAATTCAATTAGGCACTCCGTTCTAGGTAGAATATCATAAATTCCACCGTCCATAACCTCCTATACTACAGTATATACAAAAGCCCCAAATCAATTTCAAGATCCAATGGTTCCAACAACAGACAATCACAAAAAGGTGGACAATCGGGCTATATTATCATCAACCGGTAATTCTCTCAAATTGGGCATTAATTATATTTTTTTCTCCAATCAGGTAGGTGGAACTACTTTCCATACATATTTATTATGGTTTAGTGTAATTTTTATTTTTTTGTAATTTAATTTGAATGAAAAATGGTAAAAATAAAGTAAATACCAAAGCCTTCAATTTATGGTGATAGAGAGCTTAGATGGAAATTCTGAGCTTCCAATCGATCTAGAAGGGTCAAAAACCCGTAGGATACAATTTTCAAGAAAATCTAACAAGGTTTGGACCCTCAATTGAGAGAGATTAGTTCTGCTAGGCCCAGATCAAATCTGGACCCTAGGAACGGCTGTAAACTTCAATTTAAGATTGTGGAGTCATATGAACTCCAAATTGAGATCGGAAAGAAGCTATGGAAATCTTGTAATATAATGAAGTCATAATATTTCTAAAAATTATTTTTGTATTTTGGAAATAAGTGCCCAATTTCTAAGATCTTCAAGATCTGAGGTGATCAGATCTTCAAGATCTGAGGTAATGATGATATAATAATGTAATAAAGTAATATCTATGGTTAATTTGTACAGATCTTGGATAAATTAGGGGATCTGCCCCTTATGGTAGAAAAACCCTAAAATAAAAATAAAAAAATACAAAGGGACCCACTTGATCAATGAGATTAAGTATGATCAGATCCTTGGGATGGATTAAATGGATGATATTATGATGAAATCAAGTTAGATCATGGATGAAATGTGACAAAATCAAGTGGATATGATTTTTGGATCTTAATGGATTAAAAGCCTTAAAAGTAATTAAAACCCTTGATCTAAAGGAAAACACCTAAGATCTAATGGTTGGATCATATTTAAAGGCTTATAATAATCTTAATATAATTACTTTAATTGTCTTTTATTGGACATAAAGGTGTAAATGTGATTTATGTTCTAAGTTAGAAAGCATGATAGTGTAATCTTTAAATTTTAGTATGATATGCCCTAAATGAGTAATTTGTTAGTAGATTTGATTATCTTAGGATCATGTTACTATAAATTAGATATTTAAACATGATTCCATTAAGATAGAAGTACAATTTTATGTATTTCATAACTTAGGATCATGTTAGTTTTATTTCACTAGATTAAGTTACATTCATAGGAAGAATGTTAGTATATAGTTGTTAAACTTATATTTGATTTATGCTTTCAAGTTTATGATTTACTTATTATCAAATTTTATTCAATTGTTAAGTAGTTGTTAAGATATAAGGAGTATAAATCACTAAAAATGTAAACTAATGAAATATAGAGATTCATGGACAACTAAGATGAATGAATGATTTTGACTTAATAAGGGCTATAGTTAGTAGGACAATATAAGGAATGGTTTACCAATTCCTTGGCCCAAAGTAGGAAAATAATGAACATCCATGGATGACATTATGCATATCCATGGAAATTAATTAAAATCAATTAGAGAAGGGACTTAAGGTAAAGAGATCATAGGAACCTTGTCAAAGGTTGAGCTAGTACCACTCCAGTGGACTCTGAACATTGTGGTTATACAAGAGCCAAGTGCTTTTCCCTCACCTCCTGTTGACGTAAGAGAGGTCTAAACGCCTCCTTACATGAGGGTTGTATTAACCACTTTTTGAGCAGACTTTAACTGGTAAGTACTAGTCATCCTGAAATAAGGAGGAGATGTCTAGTAATAGGAAGAAATAAATTATCTTCAACCAAGTAAGACACTAACTGGTTGAATAATAATAAGAACATAAAAAGATAGCAAATTATCTAACCCTAATAAAAATAGTACGTTAGATAAGGATGATCAAACAAGATGAGATCTTGTATGATCAAAAACAATAAGGAAAAAGAAACATCAATGTAAATTAGATTGTTATGTATGATAGAGATAGTATTTGTATAGATGATATTAAACCCATGGATATATGATATTCAAGGAAAAAAGATTCAGATCATCCTACATAAGTATGATCAAAAGACCATGTAGTATGTACCCCTGATTAGAAAAATGACATTATACATATGATTTAACAGATATATGTTGATCAAGACTATGACAGATGTCAATGAGTAAGAATACCTTATTGAGGTAGGTGGATTATTAAGAATGCCTTTACATGAAGATACATGTATAATACATGATCTTATGTTTTGAAGTATTGACATGTATGATACCAATATATTAAGGTAAATACCTCAAATTGAAATATGATCCAACCAAATGATGAGGAAAATAAGTATTAAATGGTTAAGTTGAGAATTGAGAACAACCCTAAGTCAATAGGAAAGTAGAAAATATTCCAGCCTTAGATAAACAGATAGATAGTCTGATATGTATAAGTATTACTTTACATACAAGCTTGGAGGCTTGTGGTTTTGTTTTAAACAGGCATAAGCCTGGGGATGCTATGCTAGGAGAGTTAAGAGGGTTTGACCACCCACTCTCTGAAACTTGATGATATTGAATACCAAGCCTAAGAAAGGCTAAAAGTCGGGTGGGGCAATTATGGGAAGGCCACCACTGTGACAGCCATGGTCCTCCATATGGACATAGATATTGTAATTTCCACTGAGAATGGTATAAGTGGATTATTGAACAGTTATCCGGGCGCGCTGTACAGATCAGACTTCAAGCATAGTAATCCTTGATTATTTTGCATTATGATGCATATGAAATTGGCATAGTGAAATGCCTTAAGGGATGGCATGATGAAATGCCAGGTAATTGTATATTACCAATATTTTTTCCAAGAAGGAAAAATCCCAGTATAGTAACTGGCTGAAATACAAATCTCCTATAATGAAAGGAGTTGATCAGTTTTGTATGGAAATGATTATTGATTATTTTTACAATTTGAACGGATTTGTTCTTATATAATATGTATGTATAAAGGTGAACACAAATGATAAGGAAATGAGATGTTCATATCAATAAATAGTGGTCTGTGAATGTGTTTATGATAGAATGAATTATGGGATGTTGAATATTGAGATTTTACTGTCAATAACTTACATTCTTGTCCCCTACCAAGCATAGCTTGCTGAGATATTGTAAATGTTTGAATGTTTACAATATCTCAGATACAGAGAAGGAGACTTAGGAGCTCAAGACTTGAAGAACTAGTGAAGAATAAGTAATAAGGGTATATCCCTTGAAACATTGTATGGAGAGCATGTATTGTATTTAGAACTTTATAATTTGAATTGTGTACTTGGACAAGTATTGTAAGGATACAATGGGTTATGTATTGTGAACCATTGGATGGATCCTGAAAGTTTAATAAAATCATATTCCTTCAATGGAATTTTATTTTGTACACAAATTGTACTTACGTTATGTATGAAGTGGTAACTTGGGTTTTCAAAACAAGTTTTAAAATAAAAGAATTTTCGCTGCTTTGTTTTGCGAATTTTTTTTTACTGAGGGGACGCCCTTGCCTTTGAAAAATATATTATAAAATGTGTTTCAAAAACCCGGGTCGTCACACCTAGATCCTCCATTTATTTCATTCCAAAGTTGGAGGAGGAAAATCAGTTTGGATAAGACAATCTCAATGGAATCCAAGCTGTTCACCTTATGCTAACTCCATAGATGAGAAGAAAAGAAGCATTAAACTACATCCTATTGGTGAGAGATTCAATGAGATCTCTACCATCCATCCTTGGGCTCAATCATGATCTAATAGAGGAGAGAGAGCATAGAAATATGAAACCCTAGCTATTTTTCCCTAGCTGAAAAGTGGTGTTTGTTATAATAACTCACAAGCAGACAAATCTATTGTAGGAGATACATACGAGTGAGGTCAATCCCACAAGGAATCTCATGGATTTTATGGACCTTTATTTAAACTATTTAAACTAGCCAAAGAAATTTGATTTTTACACTAAACTAAGGAGTGAATTAACATGGAAACGTGACATAAATTAGAAACATGAAACATAAAAATCCACTAAAAGAAAACAAGCTAAACTTAGAAATTTTCCTAAAACACACATTCTAATAATAACACTTTCCTAAAACTACAATTAGAAACTTTTCTAAAATGTAAAATTGGAACCTCCCTAAAATTATTTTAAAGATGCAAGAATCTTAAACAACAACTAAGCACCTAAATATGAAATAAACTAAACTACAAAACATGCAAAACTAAGGAATATGATGCAACAGAATGTGCATGCAATAAAGTGGGATTAATGAAAGCTAAGTAAACTTAAGATGCATGAATTGAAATGTATATGGCATGCATGAATCTAACCTTATGCTATTCTTGTCCTAACAAAGTAAAACATAAACTAAAATGCAAAATGGGTATCAAGAACTACACAAGATATGCATTAATCTGTGATGCACTTGAAGTTAGCATGGAATACTTGAACTGAAGATTTGTGCATATGAATCTAAGAGAAAAACTACCTAAATGGAATAAAGAAGAATGTGCATGAAATCTAACCTAAAACAATGTATGAAATAACCAAGTTAAAGTGCATGAATGGTACATGAAATGTGAGCATAAAAATAAAGGAAACTTGAAGCAATCTAATCTAGAACTATGCATGGAATTTAAAGGAAACTAAGGCATGGAATGCATAAAACAATGGATTGCATACATAAGAGATGGAATGCAAAGGTGTGTATGGATCTTTAAGGAAAGTGAGTGCATCATAACAGCCATGGAACATAATCTTTAAATCAAATAAATCATTCATGAGAAAAACACACCAATCATGGAATAAGAAGAATTTTATTGAATTGAAAAATGGTTACAATTGTGGTAGGCATCTTACAAGAGAAGTGCATACCACTCTTGAATCTAAAAACAACCAAAATAACTTCTTCAATCATCCAAAAATCAGCCCAAGACTAGCATGTATGTGAACCAAAAGAATAGCCAAGGAAAGGCGTGAAAAGAAGAGCATGAGAATGCTAGAATCAAGGATTCTAAAGCATGCCAATAACTTAGTCTAAAAATCATTATCTCATGGCTATCACTGCCAGAGATTAATGATACTTAGAAGTAAGGATCTAAGGCTAACAACAAAAGGAAAACAAGCACGAAATATTAAGGAGTAAGGCTAGAAAAATAAGCATGGAATCAAAGGACTCTAACCAAAGCATTAAATGATTAACTCAATGAAAGATTAAGGAAGGAGATGTGACGACCCGGGTTTTCCCATGCATTTTTAAATGCAAGATCTAATTCCTAAGGAGGGATGCATCCCTATTTGAAAACCATTTTATAAAAACCATGCAATGCAGTGGAAAATCTTTTCATTTAAAATCATTTTGAAAACCCTAAGTGTCATTTTCTTTCACAATAATCAAAGTAGTTTTCGAAAAATATTGTAATCATAAATGTCTTCCCAGGTCTATCCAGTCACAGCTCATAGCCCAACTGTAAATAAATACAAATACATGTCCAAAAGGTAGAGTGTTTACTTACATGTATAATTGTCTCCTTTTGATTTACTTGCTCGTAGCACTAACATTTCCCGAGATGTCTTCTACTCGTGAGTGGAGCTGTCTTGAAAAATGATATATTTGGCTGAGTATACACTATACTCAGTAGGAGTCTATCACTACTAGTTTTACAATGCATGCTATGTTTGAAAATCATATGTCCTTTAAAACATGTGCATGTTTGATCACTCATGCTCAATATCGACATTAGAAACCATTGTCGAATTAGAATACTGACGACTTAAAGAATCGCATAATCCAAGTCAAAAGTAACATAGATATCATAAACATACATGATATGCATAAGATGCTCAACTGAATCCAACTCATGGATATATGGTATGGTCGACCATCCTCACGTCATGCCATATGCAATGCAAGTAAATCCTCGAAAACATAGGTACACTATGCCCACGACCTCCTCGCTGTGTGGTCCCCGAGTACCTGGGGATACGCGATCATAGCCTCCACGGGGCATATGACACTTCGACCCAGTGCCGTGACACCAGTGGTAGTCCTCTGTACCACATGCAGTCCAAGTAAGGACATGCCTTTTTGGCGTGGTACCCTTTCCACCTAATAGTGGTAGAGGCTGGGAGTCCACCCCAGAACTCTTGGCATAGTTCCCACGAGCTTACTAGCCCAAATCATATATGATCAATCAAACAAAAACCTCTTTTTCAAAACCTGTCCTCTTTAGGTCCCTCACACTGCCTACCCAGCGTCTTTTGGGCACTCCAGCATTTTTTGGTAACCCTCAAGGATATGCTATCTTTTTTTCAAGACTCAATAATCACAAATCATGCAATTTATGCAATCGTTTGCAAAACATACCTATGCATAATGAATTTGTCATATGCATGCTAAATTCATTTATGAAATCAATTCATGCTAAACAAGTCATGTAACTTAAAACTTAAAACATGCATTGTCAAAGCAATCATGGGTTCTTTTTAAAAGTCTAGTAGCGATAGAGCACCTACCTCGAAGTTTCCTAGAGTCGCATCCTTCATTACTCTACACGACCCTGGTCTCATTTATAAAATCCTAGATAGGAATGGATAACAAGGAGTCCTTATCAATTTCAATCTATTTAGAAATTAGATCTCTAGATCTGCCTTTTAGGGTCCATTGGTCCTTGCCTAATTCAGTGTTAGGCTAGATCCTATGATATGGATCTACTATTCAATTGTTAGACTCTCTAAATTGTCCTATGATCCTAATTTTATAGTCTTATTAGGTCCGCGCATCATGGTTTCCAAGATGTGTGCATGCCCTGGTCGAACCAGGACCCATGCCTACACGTCGTGCGCGCCCAAAGGCCATGCCAGGGACCGTGTTCGCACGCTGTAATATCCTTCATTTTTAGTATAAATTTACAAATTTCTAAATAAATTAAATAAAAAAATTTAGAGATGGAAATTATTCCTAAAAAATTAAGAATTTGAAAGTGCTCGTCGATATGATTCCAACGCCACCAAGAAAGCGGAAAACGGAGCTCAAATGAGGGAGTTGGAGCTGTTGAAGTGTAAGGGCAATTTAGTCATTTGACAGAGACGTGTTACACAGGGGTCCAAATTGATAATGGCACCCCCGTATTCCACACGTCTATACTAGTTCTGGCGAAATCGCCGAAGAGACCATGGGAAGAGGTGTGGATGGAAGAGGTTCTCTTCCCCTAGGACTCTAAGCCTATAACTACCCATCCCTAGGAGCCAAAATGCTCCACCTTGAGCGTTTCACGCAGTAACCTAAGCTCTGAAAACTTCAATTTTTCGGCGACTGGAAATTTGGAGATGACTATCAACCCCAGCCAAACGAGGTAAGCCTTAAACCCTGATTTTTGGATTTATTAAATAGGTAAAAATTAAATAGAAATGCATTTAAAATCAGGAAAAATTGCATTTTCCTGGGAACTCTGTGCAGGCTATGGTTGGAGCGTCATTTCGTGGATGAAACCACATCCGTTTGAAAATTGTACCATCCAACTAGTGCAAAAGAGACCTAAGAACAAACCCTTTAAATTTGGGAGAGATCCAACGGTGGGTTTCTCTAGAAAACGCAAAAACTAGTACCTATGGACGTTTTTAGGAACTCGGGAAAAACCGTTTAAAAAGCATGGTTTTTGGAGCAATCAATGAAAAGGATAATAGAAATGGAAACTAGACAAAATTTTGAACAAAATGGCTTAAAAACCAAGTGATTTGGACACCTATAGAGTCATCGGAGAGGACCGGAAACAATCGTCTTCTCCGGCGCTAGTTTTCGCGTCGCCGGTGTAAACCGGTGTAAACCGAGCTGCCCGTGTAACCCAGTGTAAACTGGGTACTGGTGTAATCCAGTGTACATTGGGCACCGGTGTAACCCGGTGTAAACTAGTGCACCTGCCCAACACCCTATAAATTAATAATATTAATTTATGAAGTATTTTCACTTAAAATTGATTTTTGGGAGCTAGAGGAATCCAAATCACGATATGAAAGAGGTGTTGTGACTGTATTGACGACACGAACCTAGTTTTAACTTAAAAAACTTATAAATAACCACTTTTTATTTAGAAAATTTTTAAAATAGTGATGTGACATGTATAGGTGCACTTGAATATACTAGTTAAGGGGATTATTAGCAAGCTAGTGGTCTCACATTGAGGTAGGTGATGACAATTAATTCTTTGCCTTGATTTTTAAACCATGTTTAAACATAGCATCATGTGTGATTGTGTTTTAAATTGAAATTATCATTTATCGTGGATTTCATGCGACCTTGAGTACATTATGATTATTCCAAATTGAAATCTTTTATTGAATAAACTTATTTCAAATGTTTTTACAAACATGATGTTAATTAATTATGCTTAAATAGAGACTTATTGATTATTATATCTTGTAAATGCATGGATTTACATAGAAATAAGAATAGAGGCTTATTAACTGGTCCTTTTAGCATATACGTATGATTTTCGTGTTTTATATTTGATGACGGGTGCTTTTGCCCGGTGGGCGTCATGCTAGGAGGGATAGGGCCGACCACCCACCCTCCGGATTGTGATGTGATGATATTGTGATATGATAGACACCTGCCCATAGATGGCATTCGGTAGGGGTTTGGTAACATGGATAGTCCACATTACCGGTCTAAGCCTTTCCATGAGTACAGACACTATGTCTCCCATTATGGTGTCGACGGAGAGCGGCGGTGGTTGATACCCATGGAGGGTTGCCACTGCGGCATGATGGCCCATATTCTTATTATGTATGCGTGTATGATGAACATGGTTATGGATGGTATGCCTAGGTGTGACGACACTCAGAGGCTGGCTATGAGTACTCCTGATCAGTGATGTTAGTGCGATGTGGTGGGACCCATTACCTTAGGGTGCCCTTATTATTATTGTATGCTCATTTACATTGATTTATGTCATGTTTTGATTCCGTGAAATGCAAGTTTTAGCATATGGAATAAATTGACATTTATTTGGACATGACATTATGATATTGCTATTTTCATAAATGATAGACTTTTCATCAGTGCTGTTAATTATTTCTTTCATTTATTACATTAATTGTCTATGTACCTACACAAGCAATAGCTTGCTGAGGCATTGCTTTGTTTTGCAATGCCTTAGATCTCGAGTGTGACATCAGGAAAGGAAAAGCTGTTGAGAAACCATGAGAGCTGTTGAAGATCTTTTTCCTATAGTTTTAGATAGTGATGTGAGTCATTAAAACAGGATTATCATTTGGATTTAATTATGGACTGCATACTTTATATTTGGAGTTGATTGAGATGTTTGGATATATGTTGGACATTTATATGAGATGTTATGATGGATAGACCCTGGCCATATTATTATTGTGTTTTGAACATTTATTTGATTTAAAATAAAGGCGTCGATTTATTTGACATTGATTGATACGCATACTGTTTTATTTACATGTATGCTGTTTTGAGAAAGGAAAAATAACACCCGAAATTTTTAAGAATTGTTTTAGTGAAATGATAATTAAAACTTTTCTCATGGGATCCCAATTGCTCTTAATCAAAATGCCATTATTATTATTATTTTAAAAAAAATGTCTTAAAAATTCGGGGTGTTACACATGCACACATGCATGCCCAAGCGACATGCTATGATGCGCGTCTTGGATGGCATCGCGTGGATGCGTCTTTGGCATAGCATGGTGCGTCTCAGCTCCCAGGGCACCCCGTGCATCCCGGTCGAGCCAGGACCCGTGCCCAACATCGCGTGCACCCCAAGGCCGCACCAGGGACTGTGTACACATTGTTGCGTGCCTGGAACCCGTCCCAGGGACCCTATCCCAGGCGTGCGTGAAGCATGGCATCCTTGGGATGCCTCGTTCGCACAAAGCCGGATGGAACCCAACCTTTTTCCTGCGATCTCCGGCTAGGAAACACTGGCTGGGAAACACCAGATCTGGTATGGATCTGGTCTGGGAAAAAGGGGAAATAGAGAGGGAGATGGGGGCGTACCTGGGTAGCCGGAGATGCTCCCTTTTTCGCTTTGAAACCCCATGTTGCCAAAACCCACGAAGAAGGGGGAAAACCCCACTTCCGATGAGGCCAAAGGAAGAAGAGGGGAGGGGGAGAGATGGGAATGGCCAGCCTGTAGGGACCTGGTCATTGTCGGAAGTTGCAGGAAAGTTGGAGATAGCTTTCTGATTTTTGCTAGAAACCCCAGCCTCAAATGGCCAGAAAAATCTTGATTCGAAGAGGGAATAGGGGCTTTTTATAGCCTTACTATGGCGGTGGTGGAAACCTCTGGAAACTGGGGTTTCTAGAGAAATCGAGAGGAAGAAGACAGGGGGTGCCGTTATCAAAACGGCCCCTGCGTTTTCATTCTTTTTCATTTTTAATTGTAATTTACAAAATTGCCCTTAATCTTTAAACGACCGAACTTCTTCATACGAACTCCATTTTTGGCGTTCTTTGAGGCGTTGGATTCCATTTTTTGAGTAGAATCTAATGGTACTAAGTTTTCTTACAAATTCCTTCATTTAATATTTCAAATAAAGTAAAACATTTAACACGGTTCATTTCCTATAGAATGTTCAATTCATTTTTGTAAAATAGCGTAAATTGCTCGGGGCATTACAGGAGACCAACATGGAAAAACCCATGATCACCAGCCATAAGCATATGTGGAAGGTTTGGATGGAATGGCTGCCCTCAAGAGAAGCTCATTGAAGGCTTTAAGAAGAAGAGAGGACTAGAGGTGCCTCCTTTTTCTTTTGGAGTCGGTGTTCCTCCCTTCTAAAAATGTTTTGCATGGAATTCTTTTTGGGAATAAATAGTGTGTTGAGCATATTTCTAGGTGACTTAAGGGAAAGGCAAGGTGGGATTAGATTAGAAAAGAAAATGGATGGTTAGGAAGAGAAAATGGAATGACTGTCTCGGGCTTCTTAAAGAGGAAACAAGGTGATAGATGTGGTGGGAGGTGCCTACTTTTTAGGGTGGGGCATCTTGTAACAACCCCAAAATTTGTAAATACTATTCTTGGCATTATTATGTGAAATTGAAATTTTGAAATATAATTAGAATTTTGGACCTAAGGAAAATAAATTTTTATAGAAATGCAATTTGGAGTGGAAACATGAATATTTGGAATGCACTCGAAAAATCGAGCCCAATGACATCAAGAACATTGAAATCGGAGTTCAGATTAATTTCACCCCAAAATTTTATTATTTGATGATCAAGTTATGAGTTTTCAAGAAGTATATCTTTTAGTAGGATAATAATTTGGAACTAAAACAAAAACCATTAGATATTACTTAGAAGATGAAATCTAATGACCCAAACAACGTTGAAAACAGAGTCCAAATGAAATTATGGGACTCCAAAGTCAAGGGCAATACAATAATTAAAAGTTTAAAAAAACTTATAACTTAGATTTAAAATTATCAAATCTAAATTCTACTCATCGATACCATTTCAACAACACTAAGTTTGCTAAAATTGGAGATCAGACGAATAAATGATAATTTTCTTACAAAAGGGTATTTTAGTAAGTTCACTAGTAGGCCCCACTCGTAGAAATATGGGTCTGATTGTAAGGTGTTCCGCATGCAGCAATCATACACATTGACTAAAAGGAAAAATAAAAATAAAAAATAATTTAAATAACTTAGTGGAGGGGGCCACATTTGATAATGGCACCCCCTCACTTAAGTAGAATGAAATAGATGTGAGGTCTATTACCCAAACCGACAGAAACACGATGAGAGAGAGGAAAGAAGAAAGAAAAGAAAAAGGAAGAGGAAGAGGAAGGAGAAGAAGAGGAGAGAGAAAAGCAGAGGAGAGGGGGAAAAAGCCAAGTCGCCAGAGAACTCAGCCATGCTGGCAACGAGGAGGAGAAGATGGGGTTTTTGGGGGTTTCGATCTGGCTAAAATTTTCAGTGGCCGCTGAAAAAGATGGTGGCTTGGATCGATGATCTGAACCATTCATCTCCTTCAGCACGATGCAACAAGCAAGACCCCTTTGGTTTTGCTACGATTGAAGGAGAATTGAAGTTGGATTGAGAGGGGAATAGTGCACGTGGCTAGGGATGGAGCATTTCACCGCAGATCGAAGCCAATCTAGCATGCCTAGAAAGGGGAAAAACACAGTAACGCCTCCTTGAGGTAAGATCTACAAAACTCTATTCTTAATTTCATGAAATTTGTTAAATCTGTGAATTTCTATCCTAGATTTAAATTTAAGGACAATCCAATTGTCCATTTCTTAATCTAAGCTTAAGAATAGGTAGACACATAGTTGACAAACCTTAAAATCAACTTAAATTGCCAATCTAGGCTATAAGACCAATAAGATGATCTCAATTGTCCGATCGAGTACTATTCATACAGTAAAATTTGATGTCTGATCACTGATCAGACACCATAGATGAATTAAACAGCCCTAAAATTACTATAATATAGGAGGAATTGATGAATTTAGATGTAAATTGATTGCAAACAGATTGAACAATCTTAGCCATCCGATCGAGTACTATTCACACAATAACTTTTTGATGTTTGATCCCTAATTAGACACCACAAATGAATTTCACAGCTTTAAAAATAATAGGATAGTGACTAAATTGAAGAAATTATATTCAAATTGATTGATCCACTTTAGGAAACATTGAAACTGAATGGATGGACTAAATCAGAGGTGATTAGGTCCTATAAAATGATTAGTAAAGATGTATTAAAGCTTAATTAACTATCCTAGACCTTCAAATCATATTAATAAATTGATATTAATGATTTGAGACTCAAATTTGGCTTAAGATGTTAGATCTAACCAATCAGAGTTAGATCTGACTGTTAGATCCACACAGACACTATAAATAAATGATTAAATGACTAGGATTATTAATATTTAGTTTAATTATAATGAATTAGGTGGTAGATTAGATAATTCCATATAGTTAATCGTCCGATCTACCTTGAATAGTGGATTAAATCAAAATTTACATAGATATTGATCCAAAAATACTAAACCTGCCTAATTAGAATAAATCAAATTGATAATGACTAGATATAAGTTGGATTAGGGAAGATCCAATAGTTAAATTGACCAAACTTTTGATCAGAGGGTAAATTGTACAATCTGTGTTGATCTAACTTTATTTTTATAACCCAAATGGACCATTTTGACCCTTAGGAAGTAAAGATAAATAATCCTAATAGATATCAAAGATTAAAAACAAATTGTGGGTTGATTTCATCAATTTAAATCAACGGCTGAGATAAATTGATGAATCCAAGTATGGAATAAGATCAAATTCTATACTTCATATCGTTAAAGTTGTTTAAAAAGGGTTAATTGATTAAAATAACTAATAGTTACTCGAATTGGGGGATCCAAGTGAAGAACAAGGACTAGATCAACATGGATCTTAGAGACTTTGCAAACGTCGTCGATTAGCTAGTGGGAAATGGAAAGACTTGCCACACCAGGTTAGTGGAGAATTAAGAAAGCATGTCTTATCATAAGTAATAACATCATGTTTAAAACATGCATCTCACTATTAAGTGATAAAAAGATCATTGTGATAAAAAGACATTTATGGTACATGGGTACCATTACGTCATATGTGATGTATGAGTCTAAGATTTTGCAATATATCCTTGGTGGGCAATTACCTAATAAGTGAGGATATTATGATTATGATAAGATATTCATATATATTATGGACAGACAAGTCACCTGTATATTATTATTTTACATCCAGGCATGCTGTCTTGAGAGTTTGTTTTAGATAGGCATAGGCCTGGGGATGCTATGCGAAGAGAGTTATGAGGGTTTGACCACCTTACTTTCCAAAATTGTGATGATATGGATACCAAGCCCAAAGGGAGGCTAAAAGTCAAGTGGGGCAATCATGGGAAGGCCAGCACAGTGATAGCCATGGTCCTCGCCCATGCGAACATGGATTTTTTTATTTCCACCTCAGTACTAGTCGATTATTATGTAGTTATCCAGGCGTGCTGTATAGATTTAGACTGCGGTTTAGTAGTCCTAGTATTTGATGCACTATGGTGCATATATGATAACATGACAGCATGCGTATATGATGGCATGATGAGATGCCTCATATGATGATGGCATGACCTTTTATGATGTTACCAGCAACGGCTGGAGTTTTATAAACCCCATATGGTAAGGGGTAAATGTATGAGACCTAGTATAGTTTAGGAATGTAGGTTATAAGCACATATGGATTATGTTCATAACTTTGTATTACTTTAAAAGATTTTAATATATATGATATAGTCCTATATGTATATGTTGGAGGGCATAGTTTCATGAAAGCTTTCGTATGGGGAAGTGAATGGGTAGATATATTGTGCAAAGTATGATTCATAGAATTGGAGTATGGTATCATATGAAAAATGATAATGATACATATTTAAAATTCTTGTGAATTATATATATTAAATATATCATGTAAAGTGTAATCTCTAAAATGTGATTATTATATTCATATGAAGAAGAAGAATTATAAATAGCTATTTTATCAATGACTTGTAGATAATTGAATTATTAATGAAATTATTGAATTATGAACTATGTTGTAAACTTCATTCCATATAAGCATCATGATGAAATTGAATATTTTAATTGATGCAAAATGCTTAATTCATATGTAATTAACACGTTTTCTTAACTCTCCCCTACCAAGCATAGTTTGCTAAGATATTGTAAATGTTTTATGTTTACAATATCTCAGATATAGACATACAGATAGGAGAAGACATACACAAGCAAGAGGAGTTCAATAGCCATACTTTTGTGCTTAGGTTTATATTTTGTTGAAGTTTTTGTACTGTGTAGTTAGTTATTTGGATTATGCTACTTGGACATTTAGTATAATGATTATAGGGGTTGTGTATGTGAACCATCAGATGGGTCATGTTGTTTCATAAAATGCATGTCTTTCTTCTATAAAAACTATAATATGTATAGTATGGGAGTTGTGACATCAGGGTTTTGGGAAAATGAATTTCAAAGAAAAATCTTCCACTATTTTTGTATTTTAAAATTTAGAGGCGCTCCACCTTTGAAAAATAAATGCAAAAAATTGTTTTGAAAAACTTGGGGTGCCACACATCTCCCACCTCTTTTCTTTAGTACTTTAAATTGAAAACCCTAGGAATCTCATAGTGATACTTCCCTCTTGATCTTCATAGGATAGGATCCTAAGGTTGGGTTTGAGATGGCGTTTAAAAGGTAGAATTAAAAGGTGGTGGAGTGTATGAGGTAAGGTGGGGAAGGAAGCTCCTATTTTGCAGGATCTATGCGTGGGACTCCCTCTTTGTATATTTCATGTGGAAAACCTAATAAACAAAGGAAGGTGAGGGGAAAGAGAGAGGTTAGAAGATGAGTATAGGTGGCATGGAGAGATTGGCCATGTAAGACAACTAAGAAGAGGGAGGAGTGGAAGGGAGATAATGTGTGGAAGATGATTCTTATCTTCTAGGAGTTAGGCATAGAACTCCTTCCTCTAGGGTTTTTTAGATGGAAATAATATGGAGTGAGAGAGACATGGCGAGAGAAGAGAAAAGAGAAGAAAATGGTAAAGAAAGATAAAGTGTGGGCTCCTCCTATTGGACCTCATGTGCGCTATGATGATCTCCTTCTAATTCTTGCTAATTACTCTTGAAAATGCCAATTTTGGCATGGATAATTGCTTATAATGCTTCCTTTAGTCATGACACTCCATGTGTATGTCTCATTTGGCTTAGTGGTTTACTTCAATGTCTCATTTACTTGATGGCTCAAATAGCTAATTCCCTTGGCTTGGCTTTTATGCTTGCTTCATGGCTCACTTAGCTTGTCACCTTCTAGCATGGCTTGTACATTGCTAGGTGGCTTACATGGCTCCCATGCAAATGTGGTGGCAATTTCAAACCTTGTAAATGGACCCATTTTAGTCACCTTTGGCTATTCCAATTCCTTTCTCAGATCCATGATCTTGTCTTAGGATGATCTTGACCTTTGTTAGAACTTGAAATTGGTAAAATGTAGATCCAAGCCCTCCAATTTGATCTTGATCATTGATCTTCATCTTGATTGATCTTATTCATTAGATCATCATCTGGATTCCTACAAAAGGACAAAAACTCTAATTAAATCCTATCAAAATATAATTATTCATACACTTATTCTGGATTAGCCTTTTAACTTACAAAATATCAACCTTTAGAATCATTAGGTTAGAAAAATGCATGTGTTACAAATTTTTGGAAAAACCTTAGAATTAATACTATATTTGTATAACATATGGGCTACTAGTTGGGTACTTTTTATGCAAAATTGAACACTTGTCATACCCAAGCTATTTTATTCCAGTTATATCTTAGAGTTTAGTGTGTGTGTGTGTAGGCTACATAAGTTTGGACTCTTAAATAGTAATGCTTATATTCCTATTGGGAAGATATTTTAACCTTAAATTCTCGCTGATATATACTAAAAAATAAAGCTCTTATAGAATGGTCAAATACTTTTCTCTCTTTATGTGATCGCATCGAATAAGGCGGATGTTCACATAATCTTTTAAGCACTCAAGAAGCAAAGGAATATTATCCCTAAGAATAAATGTCATTACTAAAACCAGTAGAAATATTTCACCTTAATATTTAAATCATTGTTAAGACCTTTTTCCACCTTAGATTAATAGGTCTTTAGATAGCGTGAAATGTAGGCTTGGGATAGGTTCTAAAAATGAGGGTATTGGGATTTAAAGTTAAAATATGAGTATAAGTCTTCTATTGATTGTTGAAATATCTTTTCTATGACTATTTTCAAGCGAATATCTTTTCAATATTTTTTCTTTCTCTTTCTTCAACTTTTCTTTTCTTGATCTTTATTCTTTTGAGAAAGAATATTGTACTCTATATTTTTGACATTTTTCACAGTAAAGGAACTTTGACCTCAAATTTTTTTTAAATAAGAAAACTCAAAAAACTTAGAAATCATTGTGTATATCTACACCTGTTGACTTAAACTAAACATTATCCTAATGTTTTGAAATGTAGGACACTATATGATGAATGAGTGATGTAGAATACATAGACTCTAAAAATTTTTGGGATGGCACCCAATGATTACTAAGTTTTACGTCTTCAGCTAGACATAGTATGAAATGAGGATGAGTATAGCTCATGTATGTAGGTATCCTAAACCATGCTAAGGTGGGTCATGGTAGATTGGTTCTTTAAGGAATGTTTCTTCCTCCTCAGGTTTTCTCAACTCTATGAAGGGTTTCAACCTTTGCCCATTTACTTTGGAGATCTCTCCATCTTTTTCTATCTTGACGACCTTGTGAGGATGTATAGTTATGTACTGTGTAAGGTCCTGTCCATCGAGGTTGAAGTTTTCTTAGAAATGGATGCAACTTAGAATTATACAATATGACCTTTGTCCTGAGGTGAAGGACCTCCTTAAGGTATGTTTATTATGATTACTCTTCATACAGTCTTTGTATAACTTTTCAGACTCATATGCTTCTTTTCTTAACTTATCCAACTAATTGAATTGGAGTTTTTTGTGGGTTCCAATAGCATCTACATCAAAATTGTGATTTTTGATGGCCCAATATGCTTTAAGGGAATCATATTTATTTTCCCTATACTCCCTAATTACTATCATCTCACACATGCTATGCAGCAAGCAAGTGAATCCCTAAAAGTGTTAGGCCAATAAAAACCACACTGCAAATTTTTTTTAGCAGTCATTCTGGACCTAAAGTGGCCCCTGCATGCATGGCCATGATAGAAGGAGATGATTACATTATGTTCATTATCGGGTATGCATCTCCTAATGACCCGATCGGGATAGTACTTAAATAAATATGGACCATCCCAATTGTCGAAACTGAGCAATAAATATTTCTCTATCTTGTTTAGTCCAATGACTAGGCATTTGACCTTAACAAGATAATTGACTATGTCTCCATAATAAGGCAATTGGGAAATGTGCAATAGTTGTTCATTTGAAAAACTTTCTATTATAGGCACATTTTTGCTAGTATTCTCCACTACTAGTCTGTACAAGTGTTTTGCTACAATGTTTTTGGAACCTTTCTTATCACAAATTTTAAGATCAAATTCCTTTAGCAGTAGCATCCATAAGATCAGCCTGTGTTTGGCATCCTCTTTAGAAAGGAGATATTTTAGCGCCACATGGTTCGAGTATATTATAACCTTAAATCCTAAAATGTAAGATCTAAAGTTATGTGGTGCAAATACAACTACCAACAACTCTTTTTATGTAGTTGAATAGTTCAGTTGGACATCATGGACTGTTTTTCTAATGTAGTATATAACGTGGAAACATTTATCAATACGCTGCCGCAAAATAGCCCCGATCGTGGAATCTGAAGCATCATACATTATTTCAAATGGTGCACTACGTCACATACTCGAATTACAGGTGCAAAAGTTTGTTCAGCCTTTAAACACTCAAATGCTTTCCTATACTCATCATCAAAGTTGATGATGCCTCCTTTCAAAGTAAATTACACAACGGCTGGAAATTTTACTAAAATCTATGATAAATTGTCTGTAAAACTAGCATGGCCTAAGAAAGAGTGAATTTCTTTAACCATCCTAGGAGGAGGAAGGTTAGAGATTAAGTCCACCTTAGCCTTATCTACCTCTATACCATTCCATTATATTATATAGCCTAGAACAATGCTATTTTGCACCATAAAATGATAGTTCTCTTAATTCAAGACTAACTCTTTCTTCTGACACTTTGCAAAAACTAACTTTAAATGGTGCAGGCACTCATCAAAAGAAGAACTAAATACTGAGAAGTCACCCATGAATACCTCTAGAAACCTCTCAACCATGTTAAAAAATATGCTCAACATACACCTTTGGAAAGTGGCTAGAGCATTATAGAGTCTGAAAAGCATACATTAAGTAAGCAAAGGTCCCAAGAGGGCAAGTGAAGGTGGTCTTCTCTTGATCTTCAGGTGCTATAGGAATCTAGTTATGGAATAACCATAATGAAAGTAGTAATAACTATGTCTTGCTAACCTCTAAAGCATTTGGTCAATGAAGGGAAGAGGAAAGTGGTCTTTCCTCATGACCAGGTTCAATTTTTGGTAATCGATGCAAACTCTCCACCTAGTAGTCATGCAAGTAGGCAATAACTCATTATCCTCATTTTTTATTACCATGACTCCAAATTTCTTGGGGACAATTTGAACTAGGCTGACGCAAGTGCTTTTAGATATGGGGTATACAACTCCAATATCTAAAGGCCAAAGTACTTCATCTCTTACCATCTCCTTCATATGAGGACTTAGTCTTCTTTGCTTTTTCCTAGATGGTTTAGAGTTCTCTTCTCTATGGATCCTATGCATGCACATGGCTAGACTAATCCCCTTTATATATGCTATGGTCCAACCTATAGCAATCTTTTGTTCTTGGAGAACATTAACAGGGATTCCTTCCTGTTCCTAGTCTAAATCTAATGATATAATGACAAGTAAGGATGCATCTGGTCCTAAGTAAGAGTATTTGAGATTATTTGGTAAGGGCTTTAGGACCAGAGAGGGTGGTTGCTCTATAGAAGGTAGAGACACAGATTTTGAAGGAGGGAGTGTTTCCACATGAGGTCCCCATTTGGAGGTGTCCATGATTGGTGCTACATCTGACAGATTATTTTCCTCCTGAATTGTCTCATCCATATCTAGATAATAATTAAAGTGCATCAGACATGCCTCTAGTGGGTTTTAGATTGATAATGAAGGATTAGTATCTTCAATTACGCCTTCAATCAAATTTACTACATAGGAATCATCTAGGTCTAAGTATTGATGTTTGGCATTAAAGACATTGAGCTTAACTTTCATATTATTAAAAACAAATTTCATTACACCATTCCTACAATTTATGATGGACTTGGATGTTTCCAAGAATGGACATCCAAGTATGACCAAAATCTGACTACCCGTGTCTGATAGAGGCTGGGTATCTAGTACAATAAAATTGATAAGATAGTAAAACTAGACCACTTGTATCAAAATGTCCTGAACCATACCACATGGTATCTTTACTGATCTATCTGCCAATTGCAATGTGGTGTTGGTTGGTTTGAAGTCAAGAGCTTTAGTGCTCATAGACAAAATATGGAAAACGATTGACACTAGTCCCTAAATCAAGTAGTTCCCTATTGATGATATGATCTACAATGACACAAGAAATGGTAGGACAACTTGGGTCTCTAAACTTTGGTGGAGTCTAGTGCTAGATTAAGGAGCTCACTTGCTTAGTTAGAAAGGCTTTCTTATGCGCATTAAGTTGTCACTTTTGTGTGCAATGTTCTTTAAGGAACTTGGCATAGGTAGGAATATCCTTAATAGCATTGAGTGCTAGGATATTTATTTGCACATATTTAAATACATCTATTATCTCATTGAAATTTGTTCCTTTAGCCTTGTTTAGTAATTGAGGAGATGGAGCTTTAGACACATAGGGTGCCTCCACTATAGGTTCAATATGAGTTTTTTGTCTCTTCTCCTTCTCCTATTTTTTAACAAATTCTTTCTCCTATATAATTTCCTTATTTAGCCTTACTTGATTATCTACCTTATGGCCACTCCTGAGGGTTGTTGTGGACTTTGCTTGCTCATGAGAATGGCGGGTCTATGAACTAGACATTATCTTAAATTGGCCCTTTGTGACGACCCAAGTTTTCCCATGCATTTTTTCAAATGCAATAATTAATTCCTAAGGTGGGATCCCTATTTGAAAAACAATGCAATGCAATGGAAAAATCTTTTCATTTTAAACTCATTTTGAAAACCCTGAGTGTCATTTGCTTTCACAACAACCAAAGTAGTTTTTGAAAATTTCAAAAATCATAAATGTCTTCCCAGGTCTATCCAGTCACAGCTCACAGCCCAACTGTAAATAAATACAACTACATGTCCAAAAGGTAGAGTGTTTACTTACATTCATGCTTGTCTTCTCATCAGTCAGTTGATCGTTGCACTAACATGTTCCTAATGCTTCTTCTAATTTTGTGTGGAGCTAATCAGAAAAAATAATATATTAGGGTGAGTATTTATCATACTCAGTAGGTGATTTGATACTACTATTTTGAAAACACGGTATGCATCATGCATGGTTCCAAGAGCTTTTCATATAAAACATCAATGATTCCTTTTGCATAAGCATGCATAGTTATGTATAAAACATGAGTTCATGGATACAAATTCAACTATGAAATCCGTCTGCAATTCAAGTTCTATAAATATGATTAAAAGAGAAAGCAATAGATTTATATACGTAGATCTTGGCAAATGTATCAAACCAGCGAGCCAAATATAATAATCATGAAAATCTTAAAGTAGTCATCATTCAACCATATGCTAGTATCATGCACATGAGTCTCTCGGCGTACATGTCACGCCAACTAGTCACGAGTATTCGTATACGACCATCTCAATGCTATATGCATATCAATCACACCAAAATCATAGGGCCACTACGCTCATACTCAGCATACAGCTGGAATCCACCATAGCCTCCACGACGACTATGGATGTCCTCGAAAGGGTGCCGTGAACACCTCCAGTGGTCGTCCCTGGCAGTAAGACCTTCCACCCTTTTGGTGGTAGAGGCCGAGAGGCTAACCCCGTACCTCCTCTCAGCATAGTGCCCACCAGGCTTATCAACCCGTAAAATATAAAATCATGTCCTCTTTGGGTTCCTCACAATGCTTGGCCCTCACACTGCCTCACCAGCGTCTTTTGGGCACTCCAGTGTCTTTTGGTAACCCTGAAGGTTATGCATTTATTCGAATCTCAATAATCGCAAATCATGCAATTTATGCACTTATTCATAATAAATTATGTAATTTATGCCAAGCATTGTAAAGTATGCGAGCAATGTATTCATAAAATCATCTCAATGCAAATGATCGCATTCAAGTACATTTGGAAATGCATTAAAAACATAGCAGCATCAGACAACCTACCTCGAAGTTTCCTGGAGTCGCGTCCTTCATTACTCAACCCGACTCTGGGTCTCATTTATAAAATCCTGGATATGAATGGATAATAAGGAGTCCTTATCAATTTTGATCTATTTAGAAATTACTAGTTAGATCGCTAGATCTGCCTTTGAGGGTCCATAGGTCCTTGCCTAATACAGTGTCAAGCTAGATCCTATTATATGGATCTACTATTCAATGGTTAGACTCTATAATTTTGTCCTCTGATCCTAATTTTATAGTCTCATTAGGTCCACGTCGTTCATACAAACGCGATGGTTCTTTCGGATCATCAATCGAAGTCCTATAGCTCATGAAATTGCATTTATAGCATTGCACGATCACGGACGAACCAGATTCATCTATGCAGCCCTACGATTCACGGTTCCCAAGACAGTTGCGTGCCCTGGTTGAACCAGGACCCGTACCCTCACGTTGCGCTTGTTTGAAGGCCGCGCCAGGGACAGCGTTCTCACGCACACTCATGGCCAATTGACGCGTTATGATGCGCATCATGGATGGCATCGCGCAAGCGCGTCTTTGGTGCAGCACGGCGCGTCTTAGCTCCCAGGGCACCATGTGCATCCTGGTCGAGCCAGGACCCGTGCCCCATGTCACGTGCGCCCGAAGTCCATCCCAGTGACCACGTGCCAAGCACGCGTTGTGCGTAGCATCCCTGGGATGCGTCTGGCTCGATGGGTCGGTAGACCCATCGAATCTGGGTGGTGCGGCTCCCTCTTTCCCGTCTAAAAACCCAGATCGCTAGATACTCGAAGATGGGAGAAAACCCACCATCCTGGTGCGATGAGAGGAAGAAGGGGGGGTGGAGAGATGGGAAGGATGGCCGGCCCGAAGGGATGACCTGGGCCGGTGCCGGAAATCGCAACGAAGCCTAGGGAGGGGTTTTCCAATTTTTTCCAGAAACCCCAGCCCCAAATCGCTGGGAAAATGTGATTCGAAGAGGAGGGAAATAGGGCTTTTTATAGCCATTCCATGGCGGTGGTGGAAACCTGTGGAAATTGGGGTTTCTGGAGAAATTGAGAGGAAGAAGACTGGGGGTGCCATTATCAAAACGGTCCCCTGTGTTTTCTGCGTTTTTCGTTTTTAATTTAAATTACAGAAATGCCCCTAAGCTTTAAACGCCTATAACTTCTTCATACGAACTCCGTTTTTGGCATTCTTTGAGGCATTGTATTCCATTTTTGGAGTAGAATCTAATGACATAAAGATTTCTCACAAATGCATTTATTTCCTATTTTATATAAATTAAAACATTTAGGATAGTAATTGCCTCATATAAATTTCGAAATTTAGTAAAAAGGGCATAAAATGTGTGGGTCATTACACCCTTAGGGTTGGAGAAGGGCTAACTAGGAAACTGCCCCTTTCCTTTATCTTATAATGCAACATACAACTGGCTTATTCACAGTTCTATGATAGCAAGGGCTTTAGTAGTAACATTGTTGGCCCATTTATTTTGCTCACTTTCTCTCATGAGAAATTGTATATTGTCCTCAACTGATGGATTTTGTGGGTTTTGAGCTAACTGAAAACTAGGGGGTTGCAGGAGAACTGAGGCTCTAGGAAAGTTCTATGTAGGGGGGTTCATAGATGGACCTCCTAGTAATTGTTCTTTGACCATGACAAATTTAGACACTTAACGCATCTAGAATTATAGGTCTCAAAGTATGGATTATTGTTAGGATTGCGATATGCATTGAATGCATTTGCCTATTCCAAAAGATATTTATTATAAACTTTATTTGATGGTTAGGTTGTGGTTAACTGGGCTGGGCTGGAGCAGATAGCACAAACCTCCTATAGAGGCTCAGAGGGTGTAGTTGCAGCCATTTGCGATATGCATTCAATGTATTTGCTTATTCCAAAAGATATTTATTGTAAACTTTATGTGATGGATAGGTTGTGGTTAAATGGGCTAGGTTGGAACAGATAGCACAAACCTCCTGTAGAGGCTCAGAGGGTGTAGTAGCAGCCATGAAGGTTTGAAACACATCTTCAAGTTTGTTCATCCTCCTACCCAAGGACTCATACATGTCTATTCTCTAGATCACCTAATCAAGCTTGTAAGATATGTCTGTGTACACTCCTATTTCATACATGCCTTCTTTCTTTGGAGACTGAGTATTTCTCTCTCTCTTATTAGAATAATTCCATTGCTGGAAATTATTAGCTAATGTTTGGAAAATTTCCCTAGACTCTCTCTCATCTTTCAACATGAGGGCCCCTCCATTCGCTGCATCGACCATTTGTCTCTTTTGAGGCATTAATGCCTCATAGACGTATTGACCTTGTTATCATTTTTTGAATCCAGGATGAGAACAACTTCACAGTAATTTGTTCCACTGTTCCCAACATTCATAATTTTGTTCTTCCTGGACAACTAGTCCCATGTGTTGATGGAACCAGCCTCTACAAAATTTATCCATGACTTGGATTTATCCATCAATGAGAATGGAAACAATCTAAGCATAATGGAATCATCCAAAACATTTTGGAACTTAAAGGTAGCACAAATATTAAAGAATTCCTTGACATGTAGGTATGGATCCTCTCTTTCTTGACCATAAAATGAGGGGAGTAGCTAAATAACTTCAGGTTTAAGTTCAAAATGGCCTATATTTGTGGGAGGTAATGCAATGTAAGAAGGGGTATTAAGCTGGAGTGGTGCATAGAAATCTCATAATGCCTTAGGCTCAACTTGTGCTGGTGGTTCAGCCATGGGGCTAGGAACTTGGTTTCTCACCCTTTGTCTATGAGTATGCTCAATCTATGGGTCTAATGGGGCTAGCTCAATGTTTTGATATTGACGTATCTGAATGCACTAAAATAAACCTAGCTATATGCTAACTACTTATATATGATGCACAATCAATCCTCATGGTTTGCTAATCAAGTTGATTTGATGATCTATGTTTATGTGTAGGTGATAGGTTTTTAGACCTAAATATAGACAACTACTCCTTTTGTCCATGTTTAACTATTGCTTACTAGTTAGGTTTTACTCTAAAGTAGTTAATACAATTCTCATGTTGGGAGGCATTTAGACCTCAACTAACATCAATGAAAATCACGGGAAAATCACTTGGATTTTGTATACCCACTATAACCACGATGTTTAGAAGCCATTGTAGTGACAATAGATCTCCTATTTCTAAAGGTTCCTATTAGCTCAATACCTTAAATCTCTTGTTATTTGATTTTAAATTAATAGTTTAAGGGATGGGATCACAAACTTACAAGAAATTTGGTTGATTTACCTAGGTGGCCCAAGGATCTGGTGATGAAATCTAGTCCTTAACATATGAGGGTTCTTGTGGGGCCCTTATTAACATTGTGATGACCTGGGTTTTTGTAACACATTTTATAATACATTTTTCAGAGGTAGGGCACTCTTAGTAGTAAAATTTTATGGCAAAACAAAGCAGTGAAAATTCTTTTCTTTACAACTTGTTGTGTAAAACCTAAATCATCACTTCATACATAACATAAGTAGAATTTTATACAAGATAAAATTCCATTGAAGGAATATACTTTTATTAAATTTTAGAATCCATCCAGTGGTTCACAGTACAGCCTGGTTATTAGTACAATACTTGTCCAAATTACATAATCCAAATTTCAAACCACATCATACATTAAAAACTCTCAATACAATACAATGCTCTCAAATAAAAATACATGTCTTCAAGGGATATACCCTGATTAATTATTCTTCCAAGTCTTCTTAAGTCTTGAGCTCCTAATTCTCCTTCTTTGTATCTAAGATATTGTAAACATTCAAACATTTACAATATCTCAGCAAGCTATACTTGGTAGGGGTTCAAGAAGCATAATAATTTGACAGTATAATCCTAATACTTCACAATCCCATTATTCATACTCATGGATCAATCTCTTTACTTTGTCATATATGTACATCCTTATACATACATACTGTATATGTCCTATAAAGATATATATATATATATATATACAGTCAAAACCGTGAAAAATAGTTAATATCTCAAACATCAATAGTCACACTCAGACACATTGAGTTGATCAATCATCCAGACTCTGTTGGAAAATACTCCCTCATTTGTGTAGTATCATCACACTCAGCCATACTGAGTTGATAATACATCCAAACTCTACTGGGAAAAATACTCCCTTATTTGGGCAGTATCAGCATCTCATTATGCCATGCATAACAATGCAAAATACTCAAAGGACTACTATGCTGTAGTCTGATCTGTACCAACATGCTCAGATAATTGCTTTCATACTCTACAGATATCAAGTGCAGAAAATCATCTATGTCATGTCTATATGGGGAGATAGGTCATCACAGTGGTGGCCTTCCCATAATTGCCCCACTCGACATTTTGCCTCTCTTTGGGCACTGTATCATCATATATATCACATTTCAAAGAGTGGGTGACCAAACCCTTATAACCCTCCTAGCATAGCATCCCTAAGCATATGCCAGTTGAAAACAAAACCACAAGCCTCCATGCTTGCATATAAAGTAATCTTTTTACTTATCAGATGTCTTGTCTGTTTATATCGTCATCCTCATATTTTGGTATTCTTATACCGAGGGTAAGATTTCACTTCAAACTTAGGGATCATAATTTACAATGAATGATGCCCATGTTCATATAAATTTAGGGATCACCATTCTATATGAATGAATCCCATGTATTGATTTATACTTATCAGACAATTTGAGTGTTTATCTAAGGCTATGCCTTCTAATTCCCTATTCACTTAAGGTTTTTCGCAATTCTAACTCAACAATTACAAATGTGTTTTGGTTGGATCATAAGGGTTTTTAATGGATTTAATAAAAATATTTACATTATACTTGTCAACATTTCTAGACATAAGATACATGTAGTCAGCATGTATTTCTCATGTAGATGCATTCATAAAATCCTTCTACCTTCAAGTAGTGGTTCATCTCTTCAAATCATCCATGATCGTAATTGATGTATGAAATCTGTAAATCCATACATACTGTGAATATTTATACAATCTGAATAATCCTATATTTTTTTATCCTATCTATATTCTTTGTCTAATCTTGTCCTTTGATACAAAGGATTAGATCTTGTGCCCTTTCATGATCTATCTTCCTCAGATAGTGTTTATCCTATTGATCAATAGATCTAATGGTTAGAATGATCTTCTAATCCTTCAAATCTAAGTATTTTCTATTCTTAGTCTTTGTGTATTCCTATCTTTGATCTTGATCTTTCATAGATCCTTTGATCAACAATTTATACTTGTTAATAAAGATCAAGGGCTTAGATCTTCTATCATCTAGTTCTTCTTTGATCTAAGTTTAGTTGTTTGATCATCCCTAAGGAGGACGATCTTAGTTCTCTTCCATGAATCATATTTTATCAAGGGTTTAGATTCTCTATCTAGATTTGTCTACAGCATACATACATAGATACATAATAAAATACGACATTAGGATTCTTATTGTTCTTGATCATTCAAGTTCCTATGGATCTTGTTTGATCATCCTTATCTTACTTAAAATTTTTATTAGGGTTAGATAATTTACTATGCTTTTGTGCTCTTATTATTATTATCTAACCAGTTAATGTTTTACTGGTTGAAGATAACTTATTTCATCCTAAGTCTAGACTGCTCCTGTTATTTTCAATTGGCTAAGGCTTGCTAGCTGAATGGCTGAACACAAAGTGGTTACTTTAATCCTCATGTAAGGATGCATTTAGACCTCACAAATGTCAACGGAAGGTAGGGGAAGAGCGAGGCTCTACTAGAGAACCCCCTTAACCACTATGTTCAGCATTTACTAGAGTGACCTTAGCTCAACCTTTCATAAGGTTCCTATGAGCATTTTAATTCTAAGTACGCTTTCTAATTGATTTTAGTTAAATCCATGAACATTTAAAATGTCATTCATGGGATTTATTATTCTCCCAGTTTGGGCCAAGCATTTGATAATCCCTATATTGCCCTACTAACTATAGACCTTACTATGATTATACTTCATGATGTATATGTATTTAGTGAAGTCCATTTATATGTCATCAATTACCTCTTTTAAGGTATTTTCCATAATTCTATGATTAAAAGAAATTACACCAGTAATTCTAAGAAATTTAAAGACAATCATGCTAATTTTGAAAGCATTGACATGAATTTAAATTGCTATTTAAAAGAAATTAACTAATAATATTACAACATCTTATTCTAGGAAATTAAATATAATTACACTAAAATTGGAAAATAGACATGGATCATAATTAAATCAAATTTACTGTAAAAGGCAATTAATTAAGTATATGATCAAGTTGTTCTTATGATCCAACTATCTGATTTGTCCATCTTTTAGATCTAAGGTTGATATTCCATTAAGAATGCAACCCTTAATCCTTTATGTTTTTGTTTGATCCAACATCATAATAACATGATCCTAACCTTAGATCGTTCAATTTATAGGTCCAATTGTCCTAATCATTCTTGATCCATCCAATCAAGGAGATTCATTGAGATTTTCCATGATCATTTTCTCCTCTAAGGGTCTATACCTTGATTTATTTCAATCAATCCAATCCAACCATCCCCATGCTATTTTATCATCATTAGATCCTTAGTGGATGTAGATTATCAATTATGATCACCCTAGATCTACTTGATCAAGGGTGTAAGTAAGAGTATTTTTTATTAACGAAAATATTTGATACTTAGAATATTTATTTTATGGGTTTAGTATGTTTCCCTTATCAAGATATATTCATAGCATCTTACAGATTAAAAATCAGACTTAAATTGAGTGAGTAATTGCATTTTTAAATTTTCAGCCATTTTCAAGGACTGATTTTAGTCTATACTGTTTTTTAACAAATAAACCTTTATGGAGGATTAAAAATCCTATTATGATCATCAATCTTAAGGTTTTGAAACCTTCTGGATCCATTCATCATATTATATTTTTAATTTGACATCATTTTGATCATGATCCATTACTGTTGGAATAGATTTTAGTGATTATCGTATGTAAATACAATTAAAAACATAAATCTAACATCTCCATCAGATTCTACACACCATTATAAATTCATAGCAATTTTCATATCTAAAATTAGAGCTAAAATGAGCTCCTAATTGAAGAATTAAGATCTCAATTCAATAGATGGACGACTGAGATCACTCCAACAGAAAATGACAAAACAAAGAGCAGCCCACCCTCATTACCCATCATTTATAGGTGATCTGAGAGGGGTGACTGGCTATGGGCGAGACGGTCCAATCTGGACAGTCAGATCACCCTGCCATGAATCGCCATCCATCTCTCAACATTAAGGGTGAAGATTACGTCTTCTGAGGTTTTTGGGCCCTAGGAAATCATCCAATGGCTCAGAAGTTTCATCTGAGCAGTCCAAGATGGGGATCTCAACCCTATTTTCAAATCCGTCATTCCCGATGGATCAACGGTTGGGGAGATCACCTGGAGGCCGAAGAACTAAGGGAGGTGCCGAAAATGAAAATAGAGGGTGAGGGTGACTTACCTGGTCGAGTATGGTGAAGAAAGCTTCACTAGAGAAAGAGATATTTTGCCAATATATATATGTATATATAAGAAACCCAAGGCGTGGGAATTTTACACAGGCAACGTTTTCCTCGTCAGATCATGAGGTTTTGTAGATCTCATGTCTCTAAAGAGATCCCTCGGTTTAAGATCACTTTTCACCAGCCAAATTGCAAGAATAACTTGAATTAATCACTGGAGATGGTGACCTTGCCAGAGGTTGTTCTTCATTTGGAATTTCTCGACGATCCAAGAGGTGGACATCTGAAGCTGTTGGCTAGAATGCAATGACTAATTGAATTAGGGTTTCCTGGGCAACAACCTTGGTTCATTAGGGAAGATGTGTCCCTAAATGCTTCCGATATAGACACGGGGTCGTTTTCCCAAGTGCGTTTGGGGACACACCCACAGAGAAAGAAGAGAAAGACAGGAAAGATGAGACAAATGGGGAAGATGGAGGGGGAGTTTTGAGCAAGGATTTTGGGACATTGTAGGGGACCTCATGAAGAATGTTAGAAAAAACTTTTGGGAAATTTTGGGCTATTTATAGGGATTTTTGAAATTTTCCATGATTACATGTCATAATTATGTTTCATTTCTTTTTGTTATTAAATTCTCATTGGATTCCCACTACCACCTCCTTCTCCGCTAGTAGCTAGTAGTGGTTTGACCACTCATTACATATTTTCTAACCGTTGGATCCATTTGTGGCCCCCATGAAAGTATGAAAAAATTTGTTTTATTCTCCCGAACTTGGAATTGAGTGTACTTAGTGGCATTGGAATCGTATTTCTGAGTACACTCTAAATATTGAAGTCTTAGATCTCGGCTATGAGTAAAATTACCATTTTACCCTTTTATTCATAAAAATGGAGAAAATTAGGAAATTTTCATTTTAACTTGGAATTGAACATACTTAGTGTTATTTCGATTGGTTTTTCGAGTACATTCAAAATTTCTAAGTTTTAAATCAGGGTTTAATCTCTAAGAAAGGAAGAATTTCCAATAACCTAATATTCCAGCCCAGAATTTTTGAAAATTCAAACTAAATTGATTTTCTCAATCAATTTACAAAATTTGGGGTTATTACAATCTTCCCCCCTTATATTAATTTCATCCTCAAATTTCACATTTCAATTTACTTATGATTTTTCATTAACTCATTCATAAGTTTGCTCATGTGGCCTTGCCACTTAAGGAAACCTCAATTTCCTTTCATTCATAGTTCATGTTACCTTCTCCTCAAAGGTAAGAAGCATATTTTGAGGTCATATACACACATCTCACTAATAATGCTAATGCATTAATCACTTATCCTAATTCTTTGCTAAACTTTCCAAAAGGATTAATAACTCTTAAACTGAGTTATCTTGTTGTTCACAACTTATTTCTCTTGATTAGTATACTAAATTTCTACTCCTCATTTTCACCAATCTTTCAATACTTCATATTTTTCCATTCTAACTTCTATTGCTCATCCTCATTCCTCTTCAACTTATACAAGTTTTGACATATCTTTTCTAATATGTATAGTCCTTAGACTATCTACCAAAATGACATATTGATTGGATTCTATAATTTCAACTATTATTCTTTATAACAATCTTCCAATATTTGGAAGTAATTATCTCTTCTTGGTTCTTCCATTATTTAGAAGTACTTTTCTCATTTCTGTTCTAGATAATCATACTCCTTTACTATTTCTTTCTACAAATTTTTTTTTTCAAATCCTAATATTAACTGATAGTCTCCTTGTAATAACTTCTTCCTCAACTTTCATTACTATTCTTGTACTATGATTTCCTCTTTATTCATAGCACTTGATTTTTTTATTCCTCCTTTTTAAGATTATGTATTTCCTCATGCTTCTTTCAAGCATACCTCAAAACTTTTCCATATCATACTAACCCTTTATTTAAAGTATTCTTGATAATTCCTATTAAAAAAGTCCATATTGACTTTGTAGTCATCCACACTCGAGCCTTTAAAAACTCCATAATTTAGCATATATTCTTCAAGTCTCAATGATCTACCATAAACTCTTTATGATTTATGTAATCAATGGCAAGATTATACTAAAAGAATGTCGTTATAGTATGCTATACAATCAATAAGAGATAAATTTCTTCAACTATCAAAGTTATCTCACAATTTAGTTTCATCTCCAATCTTTGTTGGTTCAACTTCCATATTATTCTTAAAATTTATATGACCCTAAACTTTGCTTTCTTCAATCAACATATACACTTACTAGATAGTTGACAAGTTTTGTAAGTGTCTACCATATATTCTATAAATGCTCTTGATTTTCTTAGTTCAATTCCATATATCATTGCCAATTCATGAATATCATTTATCGAACTCATATAACTCAAAATTTGTTTTGATTTCATACTATTAGGTTTCATTCAAATTCCCAATTGATGATACTAAACTTACATCATCTCATTTGTCTGAAATTTACACTTAAGTTTAGTTTCCTATATTTTCTTATAGGTCTTCATTTCTCATGTTCATTTCACCATTCCTTCAAAATGTATTTTTCTTCATTATATTTCATAATTCTTTCAATATTAGTAAGTCTATCATATGAATAGAATCAATATCTCTAAATTCATCATATTAATATCCCTATTCATTTATAGGTCTTCACTTTCCATTCTATCATCAATGCAAATTATAGTCCATAATTATTTCCATATTTCAATTCTATCATATAGTTCAATCAATATTCCTCTAAATTTTATCTCCTTATTTATCTTTATAAAAATTCTTTTCATTCACCAATATTGAAAAAATTTACTTACCTCCTTAAATTCTTCTCGAGTAAGATCATCTCTATTTTGATGATTAAATCCTTTAGCTAATTGTCATAATACTACATTTATGTAGTAATTGTAACTCTTATATTTATTTTTATTATTTATCATTATTAATTTTGAATTTTGTAACAATTCTAAGATTTTATCTTTAGTATCTATTTCACCTTTCCTATAAGGGTTGGATTTTATCCTTCTTCATCCTTTCCATCTTATTTTCCTCTTAATCTCCATTACGTCACCTAATAATAGTAATATTAATGTATTTTATTTCTACAAGTATCTTGACTTCAGATTTCAGGTTATACCTGAATATCATGTAGTATATCTTCCTCTATTGTAATGTTTTCCTTAATTGTTTCTATAACTACTATTCCCTATATTGACTTACTAAGTAGTACACCTAGTTATTTCATTAAGTAATATCTACTTATACTCCACTAGTACTTCATGAGTTAATAACATTAACTCCTCACCTAATGACTCAATCACATAACTCTTCCTATACTCATTCTTAACTAATGAGTTAATCACATAACTCATTCTCTACTCATTCTCATCAAATACTATCTTATTTCTTATTCACTCACTATATCTCATCCTCTAATTGGATTGCAATCTTCATATTGGACATAAGGGTACTGTACTGTGACTGAATGAATGGCTCTGATACCAACTGAAGCGACCCTGGTTTTTGTAATACATTTTTCAAAGGTAGGGCGCCCTTAGTAGTAAACAAATTTTGCAAAACAAAGAAGCAGAGATTCTTTTCTTTAAAACTTGAAGGAATATACTTTTATTAAATTTCAGAATCCATCTAGTGGTTCATAGTACAACCCAATTATTAGTACAATACTTGTCAAAATTACATAATCCAAATTTCAAACCCCACCATACATTAAAAACTCTTAATACAATACAATGCTCTCAAATAAAAATACATGCCTTCAAGGGATATACCTTGATTGATTATTCTTCCGAGTCTTCTTAAGTCTTAAGCTCCTAACTCTCATTCTCTGTATCTAAGATATTGTAAACATTCAAACATTTACAATATCTAAACAAGTTATGCTTGGTAGGGGATTCAAGAAGCATAATAATTTGATAGTATAATCCTAAAACTTCATAATCCCATTATTCATACTCATGGATCAATCTCTTCACTTTGTCATATATGTACATCCTTACGCATACATACTGTATATGTCATATAGATATATATACGGTCAAAACCATGAAAAATAATTAATATCTCAAGCATCAATAGTCACACTCTGACACACTAAGTTGATCAATTATCCAAACTCTGCTGGAAAATACTCCCTCATTTGGGCAGTATCATCACACTCAGCCATACTGAGTTGATAAAACATCCAGATTTTGCTGGGAAAATACTCCCTTATTTGGGCAGTATCACATCTCATTATGCCATGCATCATAATGCAAAATACTCAAAGGACTACTATGCTGCAGTCTAATATGTACTAGCGTGCTCGGATAACTGCTTTCATACTCCATGGATACCAAGTGTGAAAAATCATCTATGTCATGTCTATATGGCGAGACAGACCATCACAGTGGTGGCCTTCCCATAGTTGGCCCACTCAATATTTTGCCTCTCTTTGCCCACGTTATCATCATATATATCACATTTCAAAGAGCGGGTGGGTAGACCCTCGTAACCCTCCTAGCACAAAATCCCTAAGCATATGCCTTTTTAAAACAAAACCACAATCCTCCATGCTTGTATATAAAGTAATCCTTTTACTTATCAAACGTCTTATCTATTTATATCATCATCCTAGTATTTCGGTAAGCTTATATTGAGTGTAGGATTTCACTTCAAACTTAGGGATCATCATTTACAATGAATGATGCCCATGTTCATATTAGTTTAGGGATCACCATTCTATATGAATGATTCCCATGTATTGATTTTCTACCTATCAGACAATTTGTTTGTTTATCTAGGGTTGGAATACCTTCTAGCTCCCTATTCACTTAGGGTTTTCCTCAATTCTAACTTAACCATTTCATATGTGTTTTGGTTGGATCATAAGGGTTTTCAATGGATTTAATACAAATATTTACATTATACTTGTCAACATTTTCAGATATACGATCATGAATTTAACATGTATTTCTCATGTAGATGCATTCATAAAATCCTCCTACCTTCAAGTAGTGGTTCATCTCTTCAAATCTTCCATGATCCTAATTGGCATATGAAATTTGTAAATCCATACATACTGTCGATATTTATACAATTTGAATAATCCTATATTTTTTTGTCCTATCTATATTCTTTATCTAATCTTGTCCTTTGATATAAAGGATTAGATCTTGTGCCCTATCATGATCTATCTTCTTCAGATAATGTTTATCCTATTGATCAATAGACCTGACGGTTAGAATGATCTTCTAATCTTTTAGATCTAAGTATTTTCTATTCTAGGTCTTTGTGCATTCCTATCTTTGATCTTGATCTTTCATAGATCCTTTGCTAAACAATTTATACTTGTTGATAAAGATCAAGGGCTTAGATCTTCTATTATCTAGTTCTTCTTTTATTTAAGCTTAGTTGTTTGATCATCTTTAAGGGGGATGATCTTGGTTCTCTTCATTGAATCATATTTGATCAAGTGTTTGCATTCTCTATCTAGATTTGTCAATAACCTACATACATAGATACATAATAAAATACGACATTAGGATTCTTATTGTTCTTGATCATTCAAGATCCTATGGATCTTGTTTGATCATCCTTATCTTACTTAAAATTTTTATTAGGGTTAGATAATTTACTATGCTTTTGTGCTCTTATTATTATTATCTAACCAGTTAATGTTTTACTGGTTGAAGATAACTTATTTCATCCTAAGTCTAGACTGCTCCTGTTATTTCCAATTGGCTAAGACTTACTAGCTGAATGGCTAAACACAAAGTGGTTACTTCAATCCTCATGTAAGGATGCATTTAGACCTCACAAATGTCAACAGAAGGTAGGGCAAGAGCGAGGCTCTACTAGAGAACCCCCTTGACCACCATGTTCAGCAATCACTAGAGTGACCTTAGCTCAACCTTTCATAGGTTCCTATGAGCATTTTAACCCTAAGTACTCTTTCTAATTGATTTTTATTAAATCCATGAACATTTAAAATGTCATTCATGGGATTTATTCTTCTCTTAGTTTGGGCTAAGGATTTGACAATCCTTATATTCTCCTACTAACTATAGCCCTTACTATGTTTATACTTCATGATGTATATGTATGTAGTGAAGTCCATCTATATATCATCAATTACCTCTTTTAAGGTATTTTTCACAATTCTACGATTAAAAGAAATTACACCAATAATTCTAAGGAATTTAAAGACAATCATGCTAAAATTGAAAGTATTGACCTGAATTTAAATTTGCTATCAAAAAAACAAAATAACTAATAATATTACAACATCTTATACTATGAAATTAAAGGTGATTACACTAAAATTGGAAAATAGACATGGATCATAATTAAATCATATATACTGTAAAAGATAATTAATTAAGCATGTGATCAAGCTATCCTTATGATCCAACCATCCAATTTGTCCATCTTTGAGATCTAGGGTTGATATTCCATTAAGAATGCAACCCTTCATCCTTTATGTTTCAATTTGATCCAACATCATAATAACATGATCCTAACCTTAGATCATTCAATTTACAGGTCCAATTGTCCTGATCATTCTTTATCCATCTAATGAAGGAGATCCATTGAGATTTTCCATAATCATTTTCTCATTTAAGGGCCTACACCTAGATTTATTTCATATCAATCCAATCCAACCACTCCCATGCTGTTTTATCATCATTAGATCCTTAGTGGATTTAGATTTTCAATTCTGATCACCCTGGATCTACTTTAGCAAGAGTGTAAATAAGAGTATTTTTAATTAACAAAATTTTTTATTCTTAAAATCTTATTTTTATGGGTTCAGTATGTTCCCCTCATCAAGATCTATTCACAGCATCTTACATATTGAAAATCGGGCTTAAATTGAGTGAGTAATTGCAATTTTAAATTTTCATCCATTTTCAATGGCCGATTTTAGTCTGTACTATTTTTTTTTTATCAAATAAACCTATTTAGAGGATTATAAATCCTACTATGCATCAATCTTAGGGTTTTTACACCTTCTAGATCCATCCATAGTATTAGATTTTTAATTTGACATCATTTTGATCATGATCCATTACTGTTGGAACGGATTTTAGTGATTATCATATGTAAATACAATTAAAAATATAAATCTAACATCTCCATTAGATTCTAAAAACTATTAGAAATTCATAGCAACTTTCAGATCTAAAATCAGAGCTAAAATGAGCTCCTAATTGAAGAATTAAGATCTCAGTTCAATAAATGGAAGGCTGAGATCACTCCAACAGAAAACAACAAAATGGAGAGTGGCTCCCCCCCATTACTATCGTTATAGTTATCTGAAAGGGGTGATCGGCTATGGGTGAGACGGTCCAATCTGGACCATCAGATCATCTTGACATGGATCACCATCCATCTCTCAACATTAAGGGCTAAGATTACGTCTCCTAAGGTTTTTGGGCCCCAAGAAATCATCCAACGGCTTAGAAGTTTCATCTAAGCTTTCTAAGATGGAGATCTCAACCCTGTTTCTGAATTTGTCATTCTCGACAGATCAAAGGCCGGGGAGATCACTTGGAGGGAGGTGTCAAAAATGAAAATAAAGGGTGAGGGTGACTTACTTGGTCGGGTTCAGTGAAGAAAGCTTCACCAGAGAGAGAGATATTTCACCAAAAAAAAATATATAAGAAACCCTAGACGAAGGAATGTCATACAGGCAACGTTTTCCTCATCGTCATTGCCAGAGAATGTCAGGGATCATGGGGTTTTGTAGATCTCATGTCTTTGAATAGATCCATCAGTTTAAGATCACTTTTCACTCACCAAATTGGCCAAAATAACTTGAATTAATCATAGGAGAAGGTGACCTTGTCGGAGGTTGTTCTTTATTTGGGAAAAATGGAGGAAAGAAGAGAGAAATGGGGAAAATGGAGGGGGAGTTTTGAGCTGGGATTTTGGGGCATTGTAGGGGACTCGTGAAGATCATCAGGAATTTTTTTTGGGAATTTTATGGGCTATTTATATGGATTTTTGAATTTTTCCATGATTACATGTCATAATTATGTTTCATTTCTTTTTATTTTTAAATTGTCATTGGATTCCCACTACCACCTCCTTCTCCACTAGCAGCTGGTAGTGGTTTAACCACCTATTACATGTTTTCTAGCCATTGGATCCATTTGTGGGCCCCACAGAGGTGTGAAAAGACCATTTTGTCCTTTTATGGAGAAAAATATGTTTTATTCTCCCAAACTCCGAATTGAGTGTATTTAGTAGAGTTGGAATTGTATTTCTAAGTACATTCTAAATATTGAAGTCTTAGGTCTCGGTTATAAGTAAAATTATCATTTTACCCATTTATTCTTAAAAATAGAGAAAATTAGGGATTTTTTATTTTAACTTGGAATTGAACGTACTTAGTGTCATAATTTCTAAGTTTTAAATCATGGTTTAATCTTTTAAAAAAAAAAAGAATTTCCAATAAGCTAATATTCCAGCCCTAAATTTTTGAAAATTTAAACTAAATTGATTTTCTCAATCAATTTACCAAAATTGGGGTTATTACAAACATAATGATCCATTCCACAATAAAGCTTTTAAACATGCAATGCAAGATGAGAAAGAAAAATAATTCCTAATTGTATTCTATAACAATGGCTCAAACACCTCAATAGATGAGGCACTATAACTATATAGCGCATGCATAGTTATAGACAAGCTTAGGCTAACCGTTGATAATAGGTACACAACTAATGCAATAACCCTAAATAAAATGCAAAAATATCATGAATGATCCTATGCTATATGAGTTACACTACCATCAAAGATGCAAATTATACTAAATACAACTATACTAGGAAAATAAAGAGAGAGTGAGTGATACTTACATTGGGGTTTTTTATGATGATCAAATGTGGGCTGCCATACCCCACACTTGCCCTGTATTAATACAATTTAAAAAATTAAACAAAATGCAAATGACAATGGGCGTCTCTACAAGTTTCACTCAAAATCCCAATATAAGAAAGTAATAAAACCCTAATCTAATGTGATGAAGCTTAGGTCATCAGGGTCATTGCCACTACTTTGCCAATTTTTCCTTACACAAATAAAAATAAGATTTGGTCAATTTATGAGGAATTATCAATAAATGCAAAAATTGATGAAAAACCCTAATCTAATGCAATCTAAACCTAGACTAGAGGTAAATAATCTAAATTGAGGAACACTATAAATTCATTGCAATTCCTCGACAACAACACCAAAAACTTGGTGCATGTTTTAATTAACTCATAAGTGCACGAATCTATTATCCTAGATGCAAGTGAGGGAGATTGATCCCTTGAGGAATCTCATGGTTTTGTGTTAGATGGACCTTTATTTAAACTATTTAATCTATCCAAAGAAAGTTAATTTTTACCCTAAACTAAGGAGTGAATTAACATGAAACATGGCATAAATTAGAAACATGGAAGATAGAAATGTGCTAAAAGAAAACAAGCTAAGCATAAAAGCTTTCCTAAAACACACTTTCGGAGAATAACACTTTCCTAAAACTACAATTAGAAACTTTTGTAAAAACTAAAATTGGAAGCTTCCTAAAAGTATTCTAAAGATGCAATAAACTTAAACAAAAATTAAGAACCTAAACATGGAATAAACTAAACTACAAAACATGCAAAACTAAGGAATACAATGCAAAAGAGTGCACATGAAATAAGGTGGGATGAATGGAACCTAAGTAAACTTAAGATGCATGAATTGAATTGTGTATGTTATGCATGAATCCTAACCTTATTCCATTTCTATCTCAATGAAGTAAAACATAAACCAAAATGCAAAATGGGTATCAAGAACTAAACAAGATATGCATTAATCTATGATGCAACTTAAGTTAGCATGGAGTACTTGAAATAAAGATTTGTTCATTTGAATCTAAGAGGAAAAACTACCTAAATGGAATAAAGAAGGGTGCACATCAAATCTATTTGAAAATAATGCATGAAACAACTAAGCTAAAGTGAGTGATTCATATACAAAATGTGCACATAAAAATAAAGGAAACATGAAGCAAACTAATCTAGAACTGTGCATCAAATTTAAAGGAACCCAAGACATGGAATGCATGAAACAATGGATTGCATACATAAGAGATGGAATGCAATGGTGTGTATGAATCTTAAAAAAAAAAGAGTGCATCATAACTTCCATGGAACATAAGTTTTAAATCAAATAAATCATTCACGAATAATACACACCAATCATGAAATAAGAAGAATTTTATTCAATTGCAAAATGGTTAAAATTGTGGTGTGCATCTTACAAGAGATGTGCATACCACTCTTGGATCTAAAAACAACCCAAAATAACTTCCCCAATCACCCAACAATCAGTCCAAGACCATCATGTATGTGAACCCAAAGAATAGCCAAGGAAAAAGGGTAAAGAAAAGGGTGAGAATGATAGAATCAAGGGATCTAAAGCACCCATACTTGGTATAAAGATCACCTATCTCTTGGCTATGAGTACAAGAGATTAATGATCCTTAGTAACAAGGATCTAAGGCTAACAACAAAAGGCAAACAAGCATAGAAGATTAAGGAACAAGGCTAGGAAATAAGCATAGAATCAAAGGACTCTAACCAAAGAATTAAGGGATTAACTCAATGAAAGATTAAGGAAGGAAACCAACCTAGAATGGAGGTGTATAAAACCAAGGATCACTAGCCATAAGCATGCATGGAAGACTTAGAAAGAATGGCTGCCCTCAAGAGAAGTGCGTTGAATTCTTTAAGAAGGGGAAACGATGAGAGATGCCTCCTCTTTTTTTTGGAATAGGTGTTCCTCCCTTCTAAAAGTGTTTTGCATGGAATTTAGTAAATAGTATGTGACACCCCGGGTTTTAGCAAAACTTTTTCCTCATTAAAATAAAAAATAACAATACGTTTTAAGAAAATAGACGGGATCCCTAAAAATTAAAATTTTATATTATAGAGCTTTTAACGCAGCTTTAAAAGAATTTCTCGAAAGCGTAAACTTCGGGGGTCAACTTCATTCAAAACTGTAATCATAAACAACATTAAAACATTGATACTCTGAGCATGCTCGATTAAAAACCACGATAAATACACTGGCTAATTAAAGATGATAATAAATCAATTCAAACGTCACCAGGTTCCATCCATAATCACCACAATATTTCCATCTAAACTTTAACAATCCTCCATAACATAATATGAGTCCAATCTATAATATGTATCCACATCTAAGAAATTCTCAAAAGTCTTATCCAAGTGACATATTCTAATATATGTCCGAAGGAGAAAATAAAATAGAATATCTTCAAGTCTCCTCCCAGATCCCCACTACTCTGCCTGCTTTCCCTTGTTGTTATCGCGTTCCAAATCTGAGGCATTGCAAAACAAGGCAATGCCTCAGCAAGCTATGCTTGTGTAGGTGATTACACTCAAATAAAGTTTAACAAAATTCACAATAGAATTCTTATAAGGCAAGCATACTCAAAACATGTCAAATAACTGAAATGCTTGCAATTACAACTTTCACAAATCAGATGTCGAGGTAAATCAGTATAGCATGCAAGGCATGATCAAAATACAAGGCAAGTACATCAAAACCATACTAGTAAATATACCCATGGAAAGATATGCATGCAATCATTGATACCAAAACACTGTATCAAAACTATATCAAAATTTCTCCAATATACTCAATCACTAGTGATGTGTATCCATACTAACTTTGGTACCTCCCATACAGTCAACATCAGCCCCCGGAGTCTCTCACGGCCAAGGCCCGACTTGCCCCGGTTCACCATACATACAACGTCATATAAACATGCACAACTATATGGGTTACTATGCTGCAGTGGCAACCCCATCAGAGTCTAAACCACCGCCGCTCCTCGTCGACACCAAACGAGAGACTTTCTCCGTCCCCATGGGAAGGAACGGACCCGTAGGGGGGACTACCCATGATACCACCCCTACGTACCTAGCCCTGTATCACTCTAGGGCGATGTCTATCATCGTCCTCATCACAAAATCAAAGGGCGGGTGGCCAACCCTACAACCCTCCTAGCATAGTACCCACCACCCATCATAAATCATCGGCAAGGTATAAATCTTACAAACCTTGTAAATACATTATAAATAATCTCAATAACACAATTAAAGCCCGACAAACATTGTCATTTCCAAATAGAAAAGTCATGCTATAACACGGAAATAGGGATCTAATTGTGTACATGAGGAGATGTAAAACACATGTGTCAAAGCTTTAAAATCTATTCATGGTTATTGAAATCATGAAATAATTGAATAGAATCACCTACCTCAGAAAATGCAGTGCCCAAATCAAGCGCGTGGAAATATCACGTGGCGCACTCTGACATACCTGTTACATCATAAATCTTCCATCATTTGGTAATTCCATACTGTTTAAGCCTCTAATCTCCTAGATTATCTCACATTTGATGTATACCATCAACCTCTAAGGCCTGATCATCCATTGATCGGCCTGATTGAGACTATCTCACAACATTCTATGGTTTAACTCTAAAAACAGAATTTATATCTAAATTTTCAAGTCACATCTAGGTCCACGCCGTCAATACGTTCGCAACACCTCTTCCGGATCATGATTTGGACCTCTGTAGCTCTAAAAATCAAGTTTTTATAAATGAACGGGTCAAAGGACCCGAAAAGCACAAAACTCATGTGTCGCACGTGCGGGCGCGTCCACAGAAGCGCTGGACAGGCAGACGCCTGTCTTCATGCGGGTGCTTGCACAGACGCGCTAGGAGTCATTTTTTTTCTGGGCGGGTGCGTGCACAGACGCGTTGAACGCATCTGCGCTGCGTCTCCGTGCGGGCGCTTGCACAGACGCGCTGGCGTCATTTTCTGAGGCGCGCACATGCGTGTACCGCCTTCTTGCACACATGTGCAGTGTTTCTGTGCGTTGGTTTTCGCGTGCATGTATTGTCGTGTTGTCGGTGCACTGCATTCCGCATGGCATGTGGTGCATGGCGCCACGTGTTGCCTGTGTGGGCGCGTGCCGTGCGGGTGCTGCGCGCGTGGTGTCGCATGCCGTCTATGTGCGTGGCACCTACGAGGCGCGTGACAGGGGGTGACATGTCTCGCGGTGGGTCGCCGTCGCCGGAGAAGACGACCGGACTCCGGTCACTGCTAGCCACGCACAGGTGTCCAAATGGTGCGATTTTTGCACCGTTCCGTTCAGTTTTTCACGTAGATTCCATATATGAGCTCCTTTTCAACCATCTATGCCATTCTCTAGTGTTTTTATACGATTTTTATCACGTCCCTAAAATTTTTCCATCTACTATTTTATGAGTTTTCCGGCATATCCAGCCGTTCGATCACCATGAAAATTCATGGGATTGTTCTTCATGTTACAATGCCTATGATGGACGGTTTAGATCACAATCTGATGCTGTTTCATTAGTTTACTTTAACAAAAATAGTACTGCCTACTTGTTCACCGGAAAACGGCAATCCACACCATTTTCCGGCGTTACAAACAGCATAAACTATAGGTAAACACAAGGAAATGGTGGAGGGTGGCCTACTGTGGTTAGATCACTACTGTGTGCGCCTGCTCGGGGAGTTCCTCGTACCTGCCTCGTGTCGCCAAACCGAACTCAGAAGTGAATGGTTTGGCCGCACACGAGACAGGGCTGGCTTTTATAGCCTCATTGTGGGTCCCACGCCCTGTAGGCCCATGCATATTTACAATTTTACCCCTCCTCTTATTATTTTAAAACTATTAATATTTTGGGTTATTACATAGTATGTTGATCATTTTTCTAGGATGACCTAGGGGAAAGTTAAGGTGGGGATTAGGTTAGAAAAAAATGGATGGTTAGGATGAGAAAATGGAATGGCTATCTAGGGCTTCTTAAAAAGGAAATAGTTTTGTTTTACTTAACTTGCTAGTGCATGAGTCTATTATACTAAATGCATGTGAGTGAGGTCAATCCCATGAGGAAACTAATGGCTGTGTTAGGTGGATCCTTATTTAAATTATCTAACGTAGCCAAAGAAATTGGTTTTTAACCTAGACTAAGGATTTAAACTAACATGAAAACTAAACATGCATGGATTAAAAACATGGAATGATAAACATGCAAAAAGCAAACAAGCTAAATCTTAGAAAATCTCCTAAAACATGCATTCTAAAACATTATCTAATGCAAAACTAAGATGAACTACTCTAGGAAACATGAACTTAAAGAACTTGCTACAAATTGAAATTTTCTTAAACTAAGACATTCTAAAAGTAGTACTTTCCTAAACTAAAATTAGAAACTTCCTAAAATAAGATGCAAATCAGTAATTAAAGGAATCTAAACTCAAATAAAATTACAAACTAAACAAGAAAAATAAATGGAAACAGCAACTAATCAAGCATTGAAAAGAAAGCTACACAAGTATCATGCGCATGATCATTGAAATGGTGCACATGATTCGTAGGTTAGAAAATGACCTAAATACTCAAATTAAAGGCCTATCAACAAGAAATCTAATTCAAGCATTAACTAAAAAATATAAACATCTAATTGGATTCTTAAGAAAGCAAGTAAACAAAATGTATATGGTGCTCAAATTAATCATAAACAATCCATTAATAAATTCCAGCACTTGCTGTTTTAGAATGCCAAATCAATTAGGACATGGAAAGCATTGTATTAACACTTTTTATGCAATAAAAATTCTATCTCTAAAGTATTAAACTACTATAAACAAGCATCAATAATAATCCTTAATGAACTCCATTGATTGAATGTCAAGTTACATTAAAAATAGAACACATAAACAAGTATACAATTTGTGGAACTTGCATTCTATTTTAAGGCATGAAACTTGATTCCAATCACATATAAAAAACCTTCTAACAATAGAAAACCAAGAGAAGAGAAACTAGGAATATGGCTTTATTCTAAGGAAAAACAACATCAAACTAGTGCTAGAACTAATAAAAAGGCACATAAAAGATGAAGGGAACTCAAAAGAATTATGCTACTGTTTCTCTTGGATGTCACTACTATAGGAACAATAACTTATATCTTAAGAAAATAATCAAGAAAAAACTAAGGAGATGAAACAAAGATTCAAAGGAAAAAGAGTCGTAATAAGTGAGTAAGAGTAATTGGAATCAACAAATCCAAGGAACCCAAATGGCTTGATCAACAGATCACTACCTCTTGGCTGTCACTACCAGAGATTAGTGATCCTTAGGAACATGGATCTAGGGATGAAATCAAATGCAACAAGCTTGAAAGATTAAGGAACAAGGCATGAAGAATAAAGCATGGAAGCAAGGAAGCTAACTAGGCAATAAAATAATGAACAATAGCAAAGCAACAATGAAATGAAACCATCAAAGAACTAACGTGAAACCAAAGCAATAATAAGAGGAAAACAACCCAAAGGTGGCATGGAGGGATGGAAGACGATGGCTGCCCCAAGGAGGAATGCCTTGAAGGCTTTTGGAAGAAGAGGGAGTGCATCAAAGAAGAAGAGGAGGAAGGATGGAGACACCTCCTTCTTAGGAGGGGAAGTTCTTCCCTTCTCCAAGAGCCATTCATGTGGAAAACCTTCCCCCTTCATATGGGTTAGGTGTTATCTAAAGGAAACCCTAAGGGAGAGGTGAGGTGGCAAGGAGAGATTGGTTAATAAGAGGGATCTAAGAAGGGGATAAGGTTGGAAAAGTTGGGAGACACCTACTTCTTAGGAGAGGGCATCTCCCTCTTGCAAAAATCATGGAGGCTTATGGGAAAGAGAAATAGGTGGGGATGAAGAGAGAGAAAAGATAAGGAGGAAGAGGTGGAAAGTAGAAAGTGAGGTGATTGGTTGGGCTATGGGGGGCTTTAGGAAGGAGGGATGCTTTAGGAAAGTGGGAGATGCCACCTTCTTAGGAATGTGCATCTCCCTCCTTGGTGAAATTCGTGGGTGTTTTGTATGGTGAGGTGGAGAGAGATAAAAAGGTGAGAAAAACATGAAGGAAAAAAAGAGAGGGGGTTCTCTTATTGGTCCACATACACGATTATTTATAATGATTTTGACGCAAATGTCTCTTAATTATCCTCTTCAAACCCACTTTTTATCTTGGGATAATTGAGTGAAATTCTTCTCCAATAGCATTACTTCATATAGCTTGGATTAAGTGGCTTCAATGGATTACTTTGAGGTCCCATTTGCCTTGGCCTCATGGATCACACCCTTGACTTGAATGGCTAGGCTTTAGTCCTTTGCTTCTCACCTTCTCTCATGACTTATATGGCTAAGGTGGCTTGAATGACTCCTACGCAAAAGTGGTGGAAATGCAGGGCTTGTGCATGGGCATATTTTATGCCCTTGTGGCTCTTCCAATTGCTTCCTTGGATACATGATCTTGCCTTGAGATGATCTTGGACTTTGTTCATTTTGGATCAATGACATTTAGGCTTTGGCTTGCTTAGGTTTGCTAGTTAGACTAAGAAATCTCATGAATGGCTTCAATTTCCATCTCAATTAATCTCGCCTGCTGGACTACTTTCTCATCACCTAAAAAATATCAGAAAATCTAATTAAATACAAGAAATTATGATTATTTTTCCACATACTTACTCTAGATTAGTTTTTAGACCTACAAAATGTCAAACTTTAAAGACAATAGGCCAAAAATGCATGTATTAAACTCCCCAACCAGCATTTTGATAGTCTCAAGAAAAACATGCAAAAAATCATTTTACAAATTGATACGAATTACCAATTTCGTGAGTACCCACAATTCAAGCCCTAAAACCCTTAGGTTAATCGTAGTGGATGAGTTTGGCCACATGAAGGTTTGCAATGAATGTCCCCATAAAATTTTCAATTTTTTTTGTGAAAGTCCTTTATTCATATGAGAAAATTTTCTCCTATTCAGCTCATATTAAATACCTAACTTTAGCCTATTAATAAATATGAACAAAAAGGTTCAAAATTCTATCCTTATGCTAAAGACATTCCATTATTTCATTAAACTTTGGAAGGTGAGTGTGTACTATAGCTAATATATAATTATAAGTTTCAAGTCATGTATAACCTTAATTACCATCAAAATGTATGCTTTGACTTCAATTCCCATATTTATCACTCAAAAAGAAATCACTCAGAAAGGTTTAAATCTCTTATTGATATGTTAGTAGAATATTGTTTGTCAAGTCCAAAAATATTACATATTCCATATGAAAGAACAATAACTTAGAAGGAATGGTGATAGTCTCATGAAAGGATATCAACTACTAAGAATGTTACACTTTACCAAATTCTCCACTCATTTATAACCATATCCAAGCCATACTACTTCTAAGATCAAGTTAGGATTTCTATTAGGATGAAATGCAGGCTTGGGTAAGGTTATCAAAAGAATAGGTATAAAGGTAAATAAAGGTTGTTCGAAAAATATATAAAGTTCTATTAGTGTATTTACAACTTTTTCATTTTTCCTCACAAGAGTGAACATTCTTCTTTTTCATTGGTTACCTTGTCATCAGCTTTCTTTTTCTTTTTCTTCTTTTCACTTGACTTTATATATAGCCTTTTTGAACTTTTACGTCTTTTTAACCTTTTTGGTGTTCACCTCTTGAGGTGTATTGTTCATACTTTTTCCAAAGATATTCTTCAATCTTCTCTACATATTTCCAAAACAATTAGACAATTAGACAATGGTTATTTGGTTAACAAAGAAAAATGCTTATATTTTAAAGGCCTCAATGGACTAACTAGTGGAAAATAACTGAATGAAGGCTAATGGCTCTAGGTTTTACTAAGGATGGCCTCTATCATGTCCTAGGTGTTCATTTGACTTAATCGTAAATTTATGAGATATATGGTATAGTCTTTTGTGATTTCTTAATAGATGACCAAGATGAAGAATAATGAAATCAACTAATAAATAATGTCTACTAAATAAAAATTTGAATATATATATAACCCTCAGAAATGGAAGAATGGCTCTAAACTCACTTGGGTTATAAATCTCCATAAATCTTCTTAAGGCTCTCTAAATTATATTTTCTCTTTCACTTAAACTATACATATAGCTATTTTGTGCAATTAATATTTCAAGTTTAATTTTTCATGACATACTTTATAAAAAGTGTAAAATGGTGAACTAATTGAATGCAACTCTATTAATAATCTAAAGTTCAAAAAATAGCTAAATATTCTAAATTCTCATCTTTATAAAGGAACATATTTTTCTAAATTTCCAAAAGTACTAGAAAATCTTAGAAATCTCTTGCATGTATACCCCCCCAACCTGAACTAAACATTGTCCTCAATGTTTTGAAATATAGGACATCGATATGATGAATGGGTAATGTAGAACATTTAGACTCTAAAACCCTGGGTTGCCTCCCATTGAGTGCTAAATTTTACTTCTTTAGCCAAACATCCTATAGCTAACCTAATGTACCCTAGAGTTTAACCTAATTTTTTCTAACCAAAACCTAACAATGAAACATGCAAAATTTCTCATGCCACTTCAGAATCTCAGGATAGTCTATATATTTTCTCCACCTTAAAATCTTTGGTGGTGGTAACAATATGACACAGTAAACCACCACGATTTTAAATTTAGTGGGATTACATTAATGATTCATCATTTTCATTATTTCATGGTAGTCAATATAATTCTTCTGCCTCAAAATTTGAGATGGTGGTAAGATGATGACATCATGAACTGCTGTGAATTTAAATTTTGTTGGACTAAATAGAATTGAATGGTCTTCTTTTCTCAACAAATTGAGGGATAATGGTGCTTGTAGCAATCAATTCATATTTTTCATCCTTCTCCCTTATATTGTCCTGAAATTGGGGTATAAGCTGACTTAACACTTCCTTAAAAGGTGGTTCTTGTATTACTAGAGGTAGGGACATGGTGAGGCTTAAACCCTAATTATCATCTAATGTATTCCCTAGAGTTGGTTGATGTAAGATTAGTACATCAATGGACTCTTTTTCTTCTCGTTCCTCAATCACAGTTAATGTGTTAAGAGATTACTATCGAACATTTGGTCCCAACTAGCTATGTCATCTACATTACAAGGCTCAGATGGAATTTGAAGTTCTATAGGGGTTCCACTCTAGCTTGTCATTGAGAAGTGTTCATTAATAACATAGTTTCCAACAATCCCTTCACCTCCTCAATAGATGTGCCTTCATAAAATTCATAAAAATAAGCAAGATACAATTTTAGACAATATGGGTTGGATGTTGCTAAGGATTCCTTCTCCTCAATGGATGTCTCTTTATCATAGTCATAAAAAGGAATAGGGCATAGCTCAAATAGATGTGAGTTAGAGGTTTCTATGAATGTTTGTGGACTTTGTGGTTCAAAATGATCATATGAAATTTCCATCCAATTATTGATAACAATGGGTAAGGATGGTGAAAATTTCTAGGGCTCAGAAGGTCCAAAAGATATGTCCATCCTATCATCATTATCAATAAGCAAAGATGGTTGAAGACTCTGTAGTTTAGAATAATCATAAGATAGTCTCATCCTATTAGTAGTAATAAATGGCTCTTCTTTGTTCCTAATTGGTTCAAATTCCTCAGTCCTTTTTATAAATTCAATAATGTTTCTTTTAGTATATTCCCTTATTGGTTCTGTTTTCTCTTCCCATTCCTACCTCTCTCGTTTCACTTTGTTTTTCCCTTTTTTAATGGCAACAATGGTTTGATCTATTCTTTCACAAATTTGGTGCATATTCTCTTATGATGATGGTTCTTCATGTTGTAAAGGAAACAACCCATATGGTTAGCATTGTTGTGACATTGGGGCACTAAAAAAGGGTTGAGGAGGTTGAACCCATGATGATTGACCCTGATATTCTTGATAATCATGGTAGGGTTGTTCAAGGTGATATTGCATTGGTTCTTCGTAGTATGGTTGATATTTCTGAGACCATAATTGTTCATGATGCCTACCCCATCCATTTTGATAGTTTATCTCAAGATAAAAGTTATTGCTAGGGTATGTTAATAGTGGTTGCATCCACTAACTCTTGATAATATCCATTGTATGTGGAGCTTGATGGCCATGAAGTAGGAGGATAAGGAGAGTAAAAAGAGGCATTGTCATTATACTAAGGTTGTTGATATTATCTAATATAGTAATTCTCATACTAAGATTATTGATATGAATAAACATAAGAATTATCATACTGAGGTTGTTGATATGCCTCAGTATTTTTCTTGGAAGCAATGAACCTATTCATTAGACTTTCCATCCTTTCTTGATAGTCCATTGTACTTAACTTTATATACAATGAAACTAATCATTGTATACAATGAATGAGTACCTTTTTTTATGTGATTTTTAAAGAAAAAACCTAACAATATGATGCAACCTAAATGTTAGTCCTAAGCTAAATGATGCACAACCAATCCTAATGGCTTGCTAATGAGCTGAATTAATGATGTTTGATAATGCATAGGGCGGTAGCCTTTAGACCTAAATCTAGACAGCTCCCCTTTTTATCTAGGCTTGACTATTGCTTACCAGTTAGGCTTTGCTCTAAAGTGATTAATAAAATCCTCATATTAGGAGGTAGTTAGACCTCAACTAATGTCAATGGAAGGTGTTGGAAAATCATTTGGATTTTTGATACCCACTATAACCACAATGCTCAGAAGCCACTGGAGTGACAATAGACCTAACCATTAAAAAAGGTCCAACAAGTTTGAAAACCCTAAGTCTCTTTGTACTTGATTTTAAATTATGTTCAAGGGATGGGATTGCAAGCAAACAAAGATCAATTTTAATTACTTAGGTGGGCTAAGGATCTAGTGATAAAATCCAGTCCTTATCTTGGGAGGGTTCCTATGGGGCCCTTACTAACATTATGATCCATTCCAATATAAAGTATTAAAAATGCAATGCAAAACAAAATCAAACTAATGCCTACCTATATGTTATTTAACAAAGGGTCAAACACCATTACAAATAGGACATTATAACAATGCATCCTATGCTTTGGTTATAAATGAGTTCATACTAACCTTTGTTAAATAGGTGTACGACTTATGCAATAGTCCTAAATAAAGATGCAACAAGTAAAATGAATGCCCTAATCTGTAATACAAGGTTACATTAAATGCAACTAAATTAGAAAATAAAAAGAAAGTGAGGGATACTTACATTGGAGTTTTTTTTTGAAGATCAAGTGCGGGCTACCATACCCCACACTTGCCCTATATTAATACAGCCCATTTAAAATTGACTAATAAAGTGCAAAATACAATGAGGCCTCACTACAAGTTCAACTCAAAACCCTAATCTAAAAAAGCAATAAAACCCTAATCTAATGTGATGATGCTTTGGCCCACAAGTTCACAAATTCTCCTTTGCTAATTTCTCCTTGTATGAAAATAAAAATAAAAATATGATCAATTATGAGGAATTAGAAAAAAATGAAAAAAATGATGAAAATTTTTGTCTAATGCAACCTAAACCTAGACTAGACGTAAATAATCTAAATTAAGATCCACTATAAAACTATTGCGATTCCCTGACAACAACACCAAAAATCTTGCTGTATTGTTTTACATAACTAGCAAGTGCACAAATCTATTATAGTAAATGCACATGAATGAGGTCGATCCGATAAGAAATCTAGCAATTTTGTGTTAGGTTCATCCTTATTTAAATTATCTAAACTCATAGTTAGTCCAATAAGTCCATAAAGTGTTGTAGTGGAGGGTGAGTTGAAGGAAAACTCACACAATTGTATTTGTTTTAGAACACATGGCTCCTTAGAGAAGGACTAAGTCTACTCTTGTCACTTTGGTGGTTACACCTACCAAGTCTTCAAGGTAAGGTTAATCAGGTGGCAAGATTGTAGCTCAAGTCATGTAAGGTCTTTTGCCACATTTCAACAACAGCATGCCCATGCACAACTTGTTGTAGTTTCTAGTGAGAATTCACACACAACCTATATCAGCATTCAAAAAGCAGGCCTAGATACAGCTTGTAGTAGCATCTGGTCAGTAGGATTAAACTCAGATAGAAATTGTACTCAGTAAAGTGGAAGGTACCTCGAGAGGATAGTACTGCCATTCTCTGGTGAGGATGAACCTGAGGCTACTGAGAAGCGGATCTTTGAGGTGGAGAAGGATTTTAAGGCCATGAAGATGCCTGCAAATAAGCAAGTACAGATTGTGACATATATTCTAATAGAGGTTGGAATTTGGTGGCATACTATAGAGAGGACTCATTTTCCTAGTGGTATGGATGCTTAGGAAAGTTTTAAGAGTGTCTTTAATGATAAGTACTTTCCACTCCTTATACAGAAGGAAAAGGAGATGGAGTTTCTAGCCTTAAAGCAGGGTAATCTTATGGGTTTGTAGTATGAGAATTTTTTCACTCAACTAAGGTTTATTCCTAATATTGACATGATTAACTCACAAGTTGTAGATTGATTCATTTATGGCTTAAGCCCAATGTTGAGGAACCGGGTTTTGTTGACACAGTCATCTATAGTGGCCAAGAGTGGTTGTGATATCAACTATTATGGAGTAGGACCTTAGATGAGGTAGGACATAGTGGAAGGAGAGTGAATAGGATGGTAGTAGATCAGGATGCCCCACTAAGGGTAAGAGTTCCTTCTCTTCAATAAGGCCATAGAGAACCCCAGGATAGTAGCAATAGCCTACTAAACAGGGCATAGGTTTTGGATGGAGACGATGCCCTAAATGTAAGAGGAACCATCCCAACCGGATATGTCCTAGAATGAGAAGGCCATAGTTCCAATAGTAGCCACATTAGAGATAGTTGTTATGTTGCTATGGTTGTAGAGATTTTGGACATTTCCTTATGGATAGCCCTACAAGATAGGTAGGTAGATAGATAGACATACAGATAGTGGGGTTAGGACAGATATAATTCAATGTAATTAGGGCCATGTATTTGCCATCACATTAGGATAGGTGTAGATCTTGAATGCCATCATGGAAGATACTTTTCTAGTTATAGATAGACATTTTAAAGTTCTATTTGATTCAGGAACCACCCATTCATTCATTTTCAATTTTTTTGCAGCTTGTGTGGACTTACTTATACATGTCTTGGGTTAGATGTGATAAAACCAGTGGGAGAGTCAATCAAGATTAAAGAGTTTCTTTAGGGTGTGTCTATAGAGGTCGTGGGTGAGAAAAGGATGGATGCTAACCTCATCATCCTTGATATGGTTGATTTCAATGTTATTTTGGGGATGGATTGGTTAGCAACACATTGGACCATAGTGGATTGTCGCACTAGGATGACCGATGATCTCATTTCAGTGTAGGAAGAATATCACAAGTGGTTGTGTTATTTCTAACATGAAAGCGACATGTCACTACTCTAAGGGGTGTCTGGTTTTCTTAGTGAGCATAGTTATAGTGGAGACTAAGCAACCACAGATTGAGGAGATAGATGTGGTTCGGGAGTTCGAGGACATTTTCCAAGAGGAGCTTCGTGGATTATTACCGCAGTGGGATATTGATTTTACAACTAAGCTTGTGCTAGGCATAGCTCCTATTTCTAAGGTCCATATCAAATGACTCCAGCGGAGCTGAAAAGCTCAAGAGCTAGTTGCAAGAGTTATTGGACAATGGTTTCATTAGACTCAGGGGATCACCCTGAAGAGCACTAATCCTTTTTTTGAAAAAGAAGGACATATCTATATAGTTGTGTATTGATTATCACTTGATAAATAGCATCATAGTGAAAAACTAGTACCCTTTACCCTGGATTGATGATCTCTTTGACCAACTACAATCTGCACAGATCTTTTCGAAGATCAATATAGGGCCATGGTATTGCCAGCTAAAGATTAGAGAGGATGATGTTCCTAAGACAACTTTCAAGATTTAATATGGCTGCTATGAGTTTGTAAGATACAAGAACTCAAGACTAAGACCATTCTATTGGTCAAGGCTTTATGGTAACATTGTTTAGTGGAGGAAGCTACATGGGAGACTAAGAAGGTGATGATAAACACATCCAAAAATTTATAGAGTAATTTCAAGGAAGAAATTTCTCTAAGGGGTAAAGAATGTAATAACTATATTTTTAATATTTCCATTTATTATAATTTAATTTGAATATGGAAAGTAAAGAAATACTTAAACAAGAGGGGCTGATTTTGATTTTGGCATCCCTGCCACTTTCAAAAAAAAATTGGACTATGGACTGTTACCCTGAAAGAACGAGAGAAAGAATAAGAAGAAGAAGAAGTAGTAGAAGTAGAAGTAGAAGTAGAAGAGGAAGAATGACAAAGGGAGAGAGAAATAGGAATGTTTACAATGAAGAGAGAGGGGGGAGAAGCCCAGCTTGTTGGAAAAACACATCATGTAGTGAGAGGGGGGAATAGGTTGTGGGTTTATGGAAGTTTGCAGACATTGCTGAAGAAGATGATGGCTTGGTTCGAAGATCCTCATCGTCTTCAGTAGACAAACAAGGATCAAAGCCATGAGATTATTGGATGATGCTTGCTATTCTTGCCATCAATTGGAGAGGAGATCAGAGCATGATGTGATTGGAGAATTTTACTATAAATGGTGATCAATTCACCTTAAAGGTAAGATCTATAATACCCAACTCTTGATTTGTAGTTTTAGACTAAACTAAGTTTGTGTTCATGCCTTTCTAAACATAGATTATGAAATTAATGGCTTGATTAAAATCAAAATTTTAACACATGAAGAATTAAATCTCAACATTTATCCCACATCTCCTCCAGTCATAGTCATAGTCCATCATACATATTCCATACAGTATATAAGTCCAAGTCATAAGGAAAGTTCAAAATTTAACAATCATACATGAGGATTGTATTAACCACTTTAGAGCATAACCTAATTGGTAAACAATAGTTGATCCTGGATAAAAGGAGGAGTTGTCTAGATTTAGGTCTAAAAGCAACCACCCTACGCATTATCAAAGATCATTAATTCAGCTCATTAGTAAACCATTATGATAGGTTGTGCATCATTTAGCTTAGGACTAGCATTTAGGTTGCATCATATAGTTAGGGTTTTTCATTAAAAACCTTAACTAGTACCCTTGTACATATGCATTATATCTTTTAGTACCTCTTTCCACATAGTCAAGTCAATAGTTTTAGGAACTACTTGCAAGTATGAGTTCCTTTTAAGATACAATGCTCTCACAATGTCAACCTATAATGATTTATGGTTGTTAAGCACTTTCCAACCTTGCTTAGACATGAAAGCGTTGTTAACAGTAGCTAAATTTCTTAGCCCAAGTCTTCCATGACCCTTGGGTCTACAAAACACCTACCAATTGATTAATGCAGCCCTCAATTTGTTTCACAATGCTTCCATAAGATTTTATTTGACTTTGCTAATGTTTGTACAAAACTTTCTTTGGATGTTGATAAGTAGCCATAGATAAAAAAAGATACTTGAAGCTACAGTTTGAACAAGATTAGTTCTTTTGGCCCTTAAAAGAATATAATATTTATATATGTATAACTTATCATCAACTTTCTAATATAGGTATGAAAACTCTTGTAAGGCAGGTTTATTATTGCAACATGGTAATCCAAGATATTTATCCTTACCAAAATGTTGCTAAAAATGGAGGACATTACTCAAGGCTCTAGCACAAGTTGTTGGTATGCTTTTAGAGGAGCAAGTGAGGGCTTCTCAGTAGTAATACTAAGCTTGGATTCTTTTTCAATGATGTCTAACATGTTGTTAATAACCACACAATTTCCAAATAAGGTTTTAGCAAGGGTAATCAAGTCATCAACAACAAAGGGGCAGAAACTAGTAAGGTTTCCTATAATGACCAAATTGTCTAGTAGCTACTTTTCAACCAATGAAACATGATCAAAATAAAAGTAATTAAAAATGTAAAAAATAATTACATGTCAAAATGAAAATTAGGCCCCATACCTTTCAAAAGAATAAAAAAAGAATGTCTACATGACACAAGGAGAAGTAGGCTTTAGAAGAAAAAACCAATTTGCTTAATATATCAATGGTACATTTGCCATATGGAGGATGTGGTGTTCTGTTTGTCCCAACCGTTGATTCAAGTTGTTTCTATTTGTTTAAAAATGATTAATAATCCACATAGGGCTTATTCCTTTGAAAGATAATTAATTACTCAAGTGACATCTACTTCTTTAAAAATATAAGGTTGATAAATTTACCAAGAAAAGGTGTAACATACTTAACTTAAGTATTTACAAAGACTAATATAAAGGAAGAAGGGAGCAACAAAGGGTTGTATGAAGAACAAAGGGATACAAATTTGTATAATATATTTGTATAGGATAGTTTACAAACACAAATAGAAAAGAAGAATAGGGAAAGTAGCAAAAAAATTTGTTTCTATAGAGATTTTAGAGGTTAGATTCTTATTGAGAGAGAGAGAGAGAGAGAGAGAGAGAGAGACAGAGAGAGAGAGAGAGAGAGAGAGAGAGAGATTGAGATTTTAGGGATAGAAAGAAAGAGATTGTTATAAAAGAAGTAGCGAGAGAGAGTAAAGAATCGAATAAAGGGAGAGATGGTTTCATAAAAATTATAACTAGTAATAAAGATATTTTAGGAATAGAAAAAATTCCTTTTGTTGTGGGCTAAGAGGGGGGTGAATTGGGTCATTTTTGAAAATTGAAACCTTTAAAGATCCAAAGTCAACAATTGAAAGTGAAAGGTGAGTGTTTGATCTAAAAATCCTCTAAGGCAATGAAATGAACATTGGAAGATGCTCTTAAAAGATTTGAGGATATTAAATTTTGTTCAAGATGGTGAATGTAAAAATCTGTTAGATTGAAGGGGATGTGAATGCAAATTAGTAAAACACAATCCAAGCATATTTGTAAAAATCACATGACAAGAACACAATAACTATAGGGGTTTGGCTAGATATGAAGACACCAACTACCTCTCTCTCAAGGGATACCCTCAAGTCATCCATAAATTATGTTGAGACTTCACACCCCAAACTAAAAAAATTCTTGAACACGCAAGATTGAGTACTCACAAGCTCAATCTTACTACAAACAAGGAACAACCTAGTTACTCAAGGGTGACACCTCTCTTATAACCAATAAAGAATGGAAAATGAGTCCTATTTAAAATACAACCCAAGTCAAAATGAATAGAGAAAAGGAATGAAACAATACACAATAGATTGGAAGTGGTAACTTTGAGAGTTCAGATGTTGATTAAAACTTGATAGCTTGAGTTTGTGTAGAAGAATTTTTCTTTTTTTATCCTTGGATGTTCTCCAAAACCTTGTGTATATACTTGAATATTTGGACTATGGATGTTGGAGATTGTTCTTTTCTTTTTAGTGGAATATGAAAGAGCTATTGAAAAATGTTCTTCTCTTGTTTGGAAGATCTAATAACTATCACATATCTTGAAGCTTTTATTGGAAGGTGATATAGCTATTGGAGATCTCTCAATTTTGATTGGGAGATGAATGGAACTAGTGGGAAGGTAAAAAAATGATTATTGGAGCCCAAAATCAAATCCCAAGTTCTAAATTTAACTTAAAAATTAAAAATTTTTAAAAGGTCCATTATTTCTCTTATTTAAAATAAAATTTTTAAAATTTTGAAACAAATAAGGTGAAAGTTGGCTATAAATCCTAAAGATGGGCCTTCAAGTGAAACATGAAAATATCAAGACTTGGGTGAAGGTCAACCTTCCACTCAAAATCTTAAATTTTCCTTCGTTAGTGAAGGTCAACCCTCACAAGTAGACCACCTCCCATGGTCTTCTTCAAAAATTGCTTGCAAGACAAGGTGTATTTTCCCAAGTGGCTCAAATACTTGAGACATTGCATATTATTGAAGGTCAACCCCTAACCCTGAAGGTCAACATTCAACTATAAAAAATTGAGGGTTTTAGTAAATTATTAAGGATAAGGAAAATTCATGGGATCTTTCGGCAACCAATTTTCATGATAATTTTTACTTTTAGAATGTTTAAATTTCATAAAAAACTCCATTGGACCATGATGTTTGATTTAATAATCATTCATGTTGCTCATTCCCTTTGAAATTTGTCTAGGTTGCCTAATATTTTCTAATTGTGATCTCTTTGGCATGGAATAAGGTTCAATAGGCTCAAAAAGAAATATTAATTGCTTAATACATATAGTAGATGAATACATTTCTACAAATAGAAAATCTTTTACTTTCCACCTACCTACAAATAGAAAATCTCATGTTGCAAGATTAATCTTCAAAATCCAACAAAGTTGGAAAATGTACTCTCAAGATTTCTTGCAGATTAAAGCAAGTCCAAGAAAATGTCACATATCTCTTCTGGTTTCATGTTTTAGCACATAGCCCTTAAAAACACTTTTGCAATCCCTAATTCCTTTTTCATTTGGGGCTCCACATGTTGGAGCCTATTGAGGAGCAACTCCATATAAGCCCTCATAAAGACTCCAATTGAAAACATTGAAGCAAGCTTTAATTGACTGTGAATTTGTTGATTTTTCAAGGCCTCTTCACTGATTGTTTATTGTTTGGATTCATTACACCTGCACACAACTTTAATAAGCATCCCCTAGACTAGCATAAATGAAAAATATATTTATTACTTATACACTCGAGAGTTAAACTTGAACAAGAAACCACTTGTGATTTAATAGAATTCTATGTGTGTGTGTGTGTGTGTGTGTGAGAGAGAGAGAGAGAGAGAGAGAGTGCTAGTCTTTCACCTCATCCAAGACCAAAAATTCCATATAAAAGAAGAAACCCCTTGTATTTTATCTTTTGTCTTTCTATAACTGATGTGTTATCAAAGCCATCCAACATGTAAGAAAACAAATGGGATTTAATGCCATGAAAAATAGAAACTCTCCTTTGCAGACAAACCCAAATGAAGCTTGATATAAAGTAAGTATAAGATCATATGGTTAAAGCAATAAATCATCACGTGGAGGGTTGGCTTTTGATCAGTTGGTAGAGTAACACAAGTTTAAGTCATGAGCACCATTTATTAGGAATGACCATCGATGTCTGTCTTTCAAAGTTTATTAGCTACATCTCTTAAAAACATGAAAGCCTATGTTCCAAATGGAATACATAATCATTACTACTACTACTACTACCTTGAGAGTCAAGCTGGATATTCTCCAAATAACAAAAGAAAATGAGTACATATCTCCAACCCATTGGATTGCTATTTATATGTCAATAAAAGAAAGATAAGACTTTCATTATCAATCAGGTTTAGAATAATAAGCCATATATTAATTTATGGGGGCCATTAAGTGAAACAAAACTAGAGGCAAAGTATAAATAGCCATAGAGAGGTCTAAGTGATTCTAGATCACATGGTTCCCAAAATGGCAAGAACATATGCTTGTATGGTCTAAACCACCTTATACACAAATCAAGTGACTTGTTAGCTGTGACTTAAACCTTTTTGGGAAAAATATTTATTTAGGTATAAGGGTTAAGTCCTAAACCTTAGTTATGTGGATAGTATGTAGACATAATCAATGACCTAGTGTTATGCCAATGACTAGCTAAGACTGGAGTGGTCTAACCTTGCCAACTAAACCTTAGGCAATGGCCCATAGTTAGGACTAGAGAGGTCCATGACTTGATAGGTAGCCATAGGCATCACCATAATGGACAAAGACTAAGATAGTCAAAGTTAGGACCTTATAAGCAAGAGCACAAAACAAGGATATTTAACCATAAGTGTCATGACTAGACCAACCTTAGAGCATAGTGAGCAAAGAGGCAAAACAAACTAATGCTTAAACCTCTAAGAAGTAAGATCAAGGTCATACCTAGGCTCAAATCTCTCATGACACACATTAAACAAGTAATAGAACATTAAAGTTCCTCACCTTCAGAGTAGCAGGGAAAAGGACTTAAAAATTATTAAAAGAAAGAGCTTCTTAGTCTAAGAGAGACTGAGTTTGCTTTAACAAGACATAGTATCCAAATGGGAAGGGAAACCCTTATTAATAGTTTGGGGTACCCAAGTAGTTATTTTGGGCAATCAATGAGGTTTAGATAATAAAAAGATAACTATCCTAACAGCGTACCAATCACCAATGTTACTACAATTGTTTAGCATTGATCAGTTTGAAAACTTACACCAGGTTGCCTATTGTGGCTGAGTGCATGGAACTAGTCTGGCACTAATATGACAATTATGAATTTCTCCATCTAGTGTAGTTATGGAACTACCTTCTTTGACTTATGTCAATGAAGGAAAAGAGGAGGTATTGTTAAGTTTTCTAAAACAAAGTGGTATCGGTTGCTCTCATTTGTCTAGTGCTAGTTTGTTGCTAAAAGTAGATTGACCAGTGCCACTCGAGTGATAAAAGAGCAATAGGTGCTACTAATTTGGAGAAGTGTAATACCTTGAATTTTGTAGCCCTTTATGCACCTAATGGAAATGAGATTTTCTTTTATAGCTATGAGAATATTGTTTTGATGATTGGATACTCAAGAATGACACTCTTCATACTTGAATTAGGCATCTTATATATAATGAAGGCCCATAATTTAAATCCGCATAGCCTAGACATATGGAGCATAAAGGGGCCATGTATGATTACTGTAATGACCCCGAATTTTTGTAAATTATTAAGGAAAATTAATAAAGTTTGAATTTTTAGAAATTCTAGGCTGGAATATTAGGTTATTGAAAATTCTCTTTTTATAGAGATTATATTATGAATTAAAACATAGAAATTATGGATGTACTTGGAAAACTGATCGAAACAACATTAAGTACGTTCAATTCTGAGTTAAAATGAAAATTCCTCAATTTTTCCATTTGGGGGTAAAATGGTAATTTTACCCATATCCCATATCCAAGAAATAAGACCTCAATATTCATGAAGCACTTAGAAATACGATTCCAATGCCACTAAGTACGCTTGATTCTGAGTTCGGACAAATATTGCCTATTATTCTCCAATTTTGGAGTTAAAAAGGCAAAAATGTCTTTTCACATAAAAGTGGGGCCCACAAAGTGGGCCAACGTTCTAGAAGCACAAATAATTTCTCAGTGCATTATTGCTGGTAGTGGAGATTGTAGTGGGAATGGAGAATGCTTTAGTAATTAAAAATTCTAAAGTAATAAAATATCTTATCAAAAGAAATGATAAAAAATTCAAATTTGCCTATAAATATGTCCTAAAAATTTCCAAAAATTTTCACAACCCTAACCATGAAATTTCCAAAACTTCCCTGGAATTTCAGCCCCAAATTCCCCTTCATCCCTCCCCAAACTCTCTTTTCCTTATTTCTCTGTCCTCTTTCTAATTGGAACAAGAGACCTAAATTCAATTAGGTACTCTGTTCCAGGAAGAATCTCATTAATTCCACCGTCCATAACATCCTATACTATAGTATATACAAAAACACCAAATCAATTTCAAGATCCAATGTTCCAACAACAGAAAATCACAAAAAGGTGGACAATCGGGTTATATTATCATCAATCGGTAATTTTCTCAAATTGAGCATCAATTATATTGTTTTTCTCCAATCAGGTAGGTGAAACTACTTCCCATACATATTTATTATAGTTTAGTGTAATTTTTATTTTTTTGTAATTTAATTTGAATGAAAAATGGTAAAAATAAAGTAAATACAAGAGCCTTCAATTTGTGGTGACATAGAGCTCAGATGGAAATTCTGAGCCTTCCAATCTATCCATAAGGGTGAAAAACCCTTAGGGTACAATTTTCAAGAAAATCTAATAAGGTTTGGACTCTCAATTGAGAGAGATTAATTCTGCTGGGCCCAGATCAAATCTGGACCCTAGGAACGGCTGTAAACTTCAATTTAAGATTGTGGAGTCATATGAACTCCAAATTGAGATTGGAAAGAAGTTATGGAAAGCTTGTAATGTCTAGTTTCTAATAAAGTCATAATATTTTTAAAAATTATTCCTGAATTATTCTGTATTTTGGAAATAAGTGTCCAATTTCTAAGATCTTCAAGATTTGAGGTCATCAGATCTTGGAAATTTATTTTAATATGATATAATACTATAATAAAGTAATATCTATGGTTAATTTGGATAGATCTAGGATAAATTAGGGGATCTACCCTTTGTGGTAGAAAAACCCTAAAAAAACAAAGGGGCCCACTTGATCAATGAGATCAAGTATGATCAGATTCTTGGGATGGATTAAAGGGATGATATTATGATGGAATCCAGTTAGATCATGGATGAAATGTGACAAAATCAAGTGGATATGATTTTTGGATCTTAATGGATTAAAAGCCCTAAAGGTAATTAAAACCCTTAATCTAAAGGAAAACACCTAAGATCTAATGGTTGGATCATATTTAAAGGTTTATAATAATCTTAATAAAATTAGTTTAATTATCTTTTATTGGATATAGAAGTGTAAATGTGATTTATGTTCTAAGTTTTAATTGTCTTTTATTGGATATAGAAGTGTAAATATGATTTATGTTCTAAGTTAGAAAGCATGATAGTGTAATCTTTAAATTTTAGTATGATATGCCCTAAATGAGTAATTTGTTAGTAGATTTGATTATCTTAGGATGATTTTAGTGCAAATTAGGATTTAAACATGATTTCATTATGATAGAAGATGTGTTTCATGACTTAGGATCATGTTAGTTTTATTTCACTAGCTTAAGTTACATTCATAGGAAGAATGTTAGTATATAGTTGCTAAACTTATATTTGATTTATGCTTTCAAGTTGATGATTTACTTATTGTCAAATTTTATTCAATTGTTAAGTAATTGTTAAGATATAAGGAGCATAAATCACAAAAAATGTAAACTAATGAAATATAGAAATTCACGGACAACTAAGATGAATGAATAATTTTGACTTAATAAGGGCTATAGTTAGTAGGACAATATAAGGAATGATTTATCATTTCCTTGGCCCAAAGTAGGAAAATAATCAACATCCATCTATGACATTGTGCATATCCATGGAAATTAATTAAAATCAATTAAAGAAGGGACTTAAGGTAAAGAGCTCATAGGAACCTTATCAAAGGTTGAGCTAATACCACTCCAGTGGACTCTGAACATTGTGGTTATAGGGGGTATACAAGAGCCAAGTGCTTTTCCCTCACCTCCCATTGACGTAAGAGAGGTCTAAACGCTCCTTACATGAGAGTTGTATTAACCACTTTTTGAGCAGACTTTAACCAGTAAGTACTAGTCATCCTGAAATAAGGAGTTGTCTAGTGATAGGAAGAAATAACTTATCTTCAACCAAGTAAGACACTAACTGGTTGAATAATAATAAGAACATAAAAAGATAGCAAATTATCTAACCCTAATAAAAATAGTAAGTGAGATAAGGATGATCACACAAGATGAGATCTTGTATGATCAAAAACAATAAGGAAAAAGAAACATCAATGCAAATTAGATTGTTATGTATGATATAGATAGTATTTGTATAGATGATATTAAACCCATGGATATATGATATTCAAGGAAGAAAGATTCATATCATCCTACATAAGGATGATCAAAAGACCATGTAGTATGTACTCTTGATTAGAAAAATGACATTATACATATGATTTGATAGATATATGTTGATCGAGACTATGGCAGATTTCAAGGAGTAAGAATACCTTATTGAGGTAGGTGGATTATTAAGAATGCCTTTACATGAAGATACATGTCTAATACATGATCTTATGTTTTAAAGTATTGACATGTATGATACCAATATATTAAGGTAAATACCTCAAATTGAAATATGATCCAACCAAATGATGAGGAAAATAAGTATTAAATGGTCAAGTTGAGAATTGAGAACAACCCTAAGTGAATAGGAAAGTAGAAAATATTCCAGTCCTAGATAAACAGACAGATAGTCTGATATGTATAAGTATTATTTTACATACAAGCTTGGAGGCTTGTGGTTTTGTTTTAAACAGGCATATGCCTAAGGATGCTATGCTAGGAGAGTTAAGAGGGTTTGGCCACCCACTCTCTGAAACTTGATGATATTGAATACCAAGCCTAAGAAAGGCTAAAAGTCGGGTGGGGCATTTATGGGAAGGCCACCACTGTGACAGCCATGGTCCTCCCATATGGACATGGATATTGTAATTTCCACTGAGAATGGTATAAGTGGATTATTGAACAGTTATCCGAGCGCTTTGTACGGATTAGACTGCAAGCACAGTAGTCCTTGATTATTTTGCATTATGATGCTTATGAAATTGGCATAGTGAAATGCCTTAAGGGATGGCATGATGAAATGCCAGGTAATTGTATATTACCAATATTTTTCCCAAGAAGGGAAATTCCCTGTATAGTAACTAGCTGAGATACAAATCTCTTATAATGAAAGGAGTTAATTAGCTTTGTATAGAAATGATTCTTGATTATTTTTACATTTTTAACGGATTTGTCCTTATACAATATGTATGTATAAAGGTGAACACAAATGACAAGGAAATGAGATGTCCTTATAACTAATAGTTACTAATGAATGTGTTTATGATAGAACGAATTATGGGATACTTGAATATTGAGATTATACTGTCAATAACTTACATTCTTATCCCCTACCAAGCATAGCTTGCTAAGATATTGTAAATGTTCCAATGTTTACAATATCTCAGATACAGAGAAGGAGACTTAGGAGCTCAAGTCTTGAAGAACAATTGAAGAATAAGTAATCAGGGTATATCCCTTGAAACATTGCATTAGAACATGTATTGAATTTTGAACTTTGTAATTTGGATTGTATATTTGGACAAGTATTGTAAGGATACATTGGGCTGTGTACTGTGAACCACTGGATGGATCCTAAAGTTTAATAAAAGAATATTCCTTCAATGGAATTTTATCTTATACAAAATTCTACTTATGTTATGTATGAGGTGGTGACTTAGGTTTTACAAAATAAATTCTAAAGAAAAGAATTTCTGCTGCTTTGGTTTGCAAATTTTTTTTACTCTAAGGGCCCTCTCTTTACAAAATGTATTATAAAATGTGTTATAAAAACCTGGGTCGCCACAGTTGGTATCAAAGCATTCATCCAGTCACAGTACAATCCCAATATGTCCAAGGGAGAATTGACAATCCAAATTTAGGTTAAGATAGATATAGTGTAAGGAATACTTATAGAAATTTTGGTTTATGAGCAGATTCTGCCCAAGAGAGTTACAAGGCAGACAGCTCAAGGTACTTCAGAAAACAATATGGAGGAATTAACAATGAGCAATATGGAAGAAATGGTAACAAGAGTATTGAGGAACCTTATTCCTAATATTCAACTGCCCTAAAGTTCATCACCTCCAGTTGAAGTTCCTAGTATACAGGCACAAGCTCAGCCTGAAGTTAGACCCCATACACCAACACCAGAGATTCCTACACCAGTACAGGGCCAATCTTCCCTTGTACCAAGTGAGGAAGTTCACAATTCTCCATTAGCACCAGAAAAGATTGACAAAATGCTGGAGAGATTTCAGAAGATGGTGATTGGATATAATGGCAAGGGTGAAGCAGAAAAGACAGAGGAATGGATCTATGAAGTAGAAAGAACATTTGATGTATTACGTACTCCTCCCGAATTGAAGGTCAAATTTGCTACATACCTATTAAAACAAGATGCTGCTTTCTGGTGGAGATCAGCCAACAACACCTTCTTCTCAAATTCTAGTGAGACTACTTGGGAGGAATTCAAAGAAGTTTTTAATACTAAGTATTTTCCTATCCATGTAAAATCAAGGAAGGAGAAAGAATTCTTGGAACTTAAACAAGGGAACCTATCAGTGGTGGAGTATGATAATAAGTTCACCCAATTAAAGAGATTTGCTACACATATGTGTGACACAAAAAGGCACACTGTGGATAGATTTATGGAGGGACTACAGCCAGCACTGAAGGTGAAAGTGATGGGTACTAAACCCACCACTATGGCCGATTGTGTAGAGATGGCTTCCAGGTTCGAAGAAGAATTCAAGAAGCCTCAAACCATTAAGTTTGGAGGAGGAAACTACAACCAAAGGCCTTTTCAGAAGGGCAAGAGACCCTTCAACAATTTCAAACCCCCCAGAAATCAAGAGAATCATATAAAAAGAAGGCCTTGTCTGAAATGTAGAAGATTCCATCCTGGTATGTGTCCCACTCCGATACAACAACAACCTCCGATCAGATGTTTTAATTGTGGAGAATTCGGGCATATCTCTGCAAACTGCAACAAACCATTAGCTATTAAGGGGGCAAAACCAGACAATATTCCTCGTCACCAAGGAAGGATATTCACTATCACTGATGGCTAGGCTGGACCATCTAATGCGGTAATTGAAGGTACATTACTTGTATTCGACAACCATGCCAAAGTATTGTTTGATTCTGGATCTACGCATTCCTTTATATCTTGCGTATTTGCATCTAGTATACAATTGCTAGTGAAAAACTTGGGATTCAATCTAGATGTAACAACTCCAGTGGGTAAAACAGTTAGATTACAACAATACCTTCATAATGTACCAATAGAAGTATTGGGAAAAAGAAGAGATGTAGATCTTATTTTACTGAACATGGTGGACTTTGATATCATACTGGGTATGGACTGGTTAGCAAAATACTGGGTAGTTATGGATTGTCACAAAAAGAAAATCACATTTAGCATACCTGGTGAGGAAGTAGTAGTACTATATGGGAAACAACATGACTTAGACAAATCCATTATTTCAGCTATGAAGACTGTCAAACACATGTCCAAAGGGTGTCAAGCATTTTTAGCAACAGTTGTTGCTTTGGATGTGAAACAGTCCAAGATAACAAAAATTGACATAGTCAGAGAATTCCCAGACGCCTTTCCAGAAGAGCTTCTAAGAGTACCCCCACATAGAGAAATTGAGTTTACCATTGAAGTAATTCCTGGTACAACTCCAATTTCTAAAGCACCTTATAGGATGGCCCCAGCAAAATTGAAGGGTCAACTACAAGAATTGTTAGACAAAGGGTTTGTTAGACCAAGTAGTTCACCATGGGGAGCACCAGTAATATTTGTGAAGAAGAAGGATGGATCTATGAGATTGTGCATGGACTATAGAATGTTGAACAATTTCACAGTGAAAAATAAGTATCCCTTACCCAGCATTGATGATCTCTTCGATCAACTCCAATCTGCTAAGGTCTTTTCAAAAATCGACCTTAGATCAGGATATCATCAATTGCGTATTAAGGATGAAGATATACCCAAGTCAGCAGTCAGAACTTAGTATGGGCATTACGAGTTTCTAGTCATGTCTTTTGGGCTGACCAATGCTCCTACCATGTTTATGGATCTCATGAACAGAATCTTTAAGGAATTCTTAGACAAATTCGTAATTGTATTTATTGATGATATACTGATTTACTCTACCAGTATGGAAGAACATCAAGAACACTTACAAATTGTACTAAATACCCTCAGACTTCATAAACTGTTTGGTAAATTTAGTAAGTGTGAATTCTGGTTAGAGAAGGTCAATTTCTTGGGTCATGTAATTTCCAAGAATGGAATAGAAGTGGACCCTGCCAAGGTTGAAGCAATAATGAATTAGGAAAAACCTAAGACTGTAACAAAAATACGTAGTTTTCTGAGTTTGGCAGGATATTACCGTAGATTTATTCAAGGATTTTCTCGTATAGCCCTTCCTTTGACTTCGTTAACTAGAAAAGGGGTACAGTTCACTTGGAAAAAAGAATGTGAGAATAGTTTCCAAGAGCTAAAAAACAGGTTAACTACAGCACCAGTATTGACATTGCCATCAGGAAGTGGGGGATACGAAATATATTGTGATGCTTCAGGCAAGGGGTTAGGGAGTGTATTGATGCAAAATGGGAAGGTCATTGCATATACATCTAGACAATTGAAGAAACATGAAATAAATTATCCAGTACATGACCTGGAATTAGCAACTGTAGTGTTTGCATTAAAATTTTGGAGACACTATTTGTATGGAGAAAAATTCAGTGTATTCACAAATCATAAAAGTCTCAAATATATCTTCACTCAGGATGATTTGAATATGAGACAAAGGAGATGGATGGAATACATCAAAGACTATGATTTTTCCATCCATTACCATCCTGGAAAAGCAAACATAATCGCTGATGCATTAAGTAGACAAACAAGAGCTGTACTTACAAACATCACCATTAAATCAACTTTTGTAGAAAGAGTCCTCAAGGCCCAAGAAGGGGATACAGTAACTCAGGGATTGTGTACAAAGACAGGGTTTTGTAAGGGTACAGATGGGGGTATATGTTTTCAAGAGAGATTAGTGGTTCCTACAAATACAGACTTGAGAAAAGAACTATTACAAGAAGCCCATCAGTCTAAATTTTCTATACACCCTGGAGGTACAAAGATGTATCAGGATTTGAAAAGAAACTTTTGGTGGGAAGGCATGAAAAGAAACATAGGAGAGTTTGTGGCTAAGTGTCTGAATTGTCAACAAGTAAAAGCTGAACATCAAAGACCACCTGGAATGTTACAAACCCTGGAACTTCTAGAATGGAAATGGGACAATATCACCATGGATTTTGTGGTGGGATTGCCAAAAACAAGGGAAGGTCATGATATGATTTGGGTAATTGTGGACAGATTAACAAAGTCAGCACATTTCCTTCCAATTAAATAAAGTCAGTCAGTTGACAATCTACCTAAGTTGTACATAAAAGAAATAGTAAGTCTTCATGGGATTCCTTTATCCATCATCTCTGATAGAGATGGGAGATTTACTTCAAGATGTTGGAAGAGCCTACAACAAGCATTGAGAACTTCACTTAGATTCAGTACAGCATTTCATCCCCAAACAGATGGTCAATCAGAAAGAACTATTCAGACACTGGAAGATATGTTAAGGGCATGTGCATTAGATTGGAATGGAAATTAGGATGAACATCTTCCATTAGTGGAATTTGCTTATAACAACAGTTTTCATGCAAGTGTTGGTATGGCACCATATGAAGCATTGTATGGGCGACCATGCCGATCACCAACTTGTTGGAGTGAAGTTGGAGAAAGGAAACTAATGAAGTCAGGACTAGTGGAACAGTGTACAGACAAGGTTAGAATGATAAAGGAAAGGTTGTTAATAGCACACAGTCGTCAGAAGAGTTACGCGGACAAAAAACGTAGAAATCTGGAATTCGATGTGGGAGAGCATGTGTTTCTAAAAATATCACCAGTTAAAGGGGTTATGAGATTTGGAACCAAAGGCAAACTCAGCCCTAGGTTCATTGGTCCATTTGAAATATTAGAACGAATTGGTCTAGTAGCTTATAGATTAGCCTTACCACCACAACTCTCTGAAGTACACAATGTATTTCATGTATCCATGTTACGAAAATATCTACAAGATGATACTCACATACTTCAAATAATACCAGAGGAACTGAAGCCAGATCTAACCTTTGAAGAAAAAGCGATACGGATCTTGGACCATAAGGAACAGAAATTAAGGACCAAAACAATTCCTTTAGTCAAAATCCTATGGCAACATCACTCTGTCGAGGAAGCTACATGGGAAAGAGAGGTAGAAATGAGGAAGACACATCCGAGTTTATTTGATTAAGTTATAGTATTACAAATTTCGAGGACGAAATTATTGTAAGGGGGGAAGATTGTAATGACCCCGAATTTTTGTAAATTATTAAGAAAAATTAATAAAGTTTGAATTTTTAGAAATTCTAGGCTGGAATATTAGGTTATTGAAAATTCTCTTTTTATAGAGATTATATTATGAATTAAAACATAGAAATTATGGATGTACTTGGAAAACTGATCGAAACAACATTAAGTACGTTCAATTCTGAGTTAAAATGAAAATTCCTTAATTTTTCCATTTGGGGGTAAAATGGTAATTTTACCCATATCCCATATCCAAGAAATAAGACCACAATATTCATGAAGCACTTAGAAATACGATTCCAATGTTACTAAGTACGCTCGAATCTGAGTTCGGACAAATATTGCCTATTATTCTCCAATTTTGAAGTTCAAAGGGCAAAAAGGTCTTTTCACATAAAAGTGGGGCCCACAAAGTGGGCCAATGTTCTAGAAGCACCAATAATTGCTCAGATGGAGAGCTCAGATGGAAATTATGAGCTTTCCAATCGATCCATAAGGGTGAAAAATCCTTAGGGTACAATTTTCAAGAAAATCTAATAAGGTTTGGACCCTCAATTGAGAGAGATTAATTCTGTTGGGCCCAGATCAAATCTGGACGCTAGGATCACTGTAAACTTCAATTTAAGATTGTGGAGTCATATGAACTCCAAATTGAGATCGGAAAGAAGCTATGGAAAGCTTGTAATGTCTAGTTTCTAATAAAGTCATAATATTTTTAAAAATTATTTCTGAATTATTCTGTATTTTGGAAATAAGTGTCTAATTTCTAAGATCTTCAAGATCTGAGGTCATCAAATCTTGGAAATTTATTTTAATGATGATATAATACTGTAATAAAGTAATATCTATGGTTAATTTGGACATATCTGGGATAAATTAGGGGATCAACCCTTTATGGTAGAAAAACCCTAAGAAAACAAAGGGACCCACTTGATCAATGAGATCAAGTATGATCAGATTCTTGGGATGGATTAAAGGAATGATATTATGATGGAATCGAGTTAGATCATGGATGAAATGTGACAAAATCAAGTGGATATGATTTTTGGATCTTAATGGATTAAAAGCCCTAAAGGTAATTAAAACCCTTAATATAAAGGCAAACACCTAAGATCTAATGGTTGGATCATATTTAAAGGTTTATAATAATCTTAATAAAATTATTTTAATTTTCTTTTATTGGATATAGAAGTGCAAATGTGATTTATGTTGTAAGTTTTAATTGTCTTTTATTGGATATAGAAGTGTAAATATGATTTATGTTCTAAGTTAGAAAGCATGATAGTGTAATCTTTAAATTTTAGTATGATATGCCCTAAATGAGTAATTTGTTAGTAAATTTGATTATCTTAGGATGATGTTAGTGTAAAATTAGGATTTAAACATGATTTCATTATGATAGAAGATGTGTTTCATGACTTAGGATCATGTTAGTTTTATTTCACTAGCTTAAGTTACATTCATAGGAAGAATGTTAGTATATAGTTGCTAAACTTATATTTGATTTATGCTTTCAAGTTGATGATTTACTTATTGTCAAATTTTATTCAATTGTTAAGTAATTGTTAAGATATAAGGAGCATAAATCACAAAAAATGTAAACTAATGAAATATAGAAATTCATGAACAACTAAGATGAATGAATGATTTAGACTTAATAAGGGTTATAGTTAGTAGGACAATATAAGGAATGATTTGTCATTTCCTTGGCCCAAAGTAGGAAAGTAATGAACATCAATGGATGACATTGTGCATATCCATGAAAATTAATTAAAATCAATTAGAGAAGGGACTTAAGGTAAAGAGCTCATAGGAACCTTGTCAAAGGTTGAGCTAGTACCACTCTAGTGGACTCTGAACATTGTGGTTCTAGGGGGTATACAAGAGCCAAGTGCTTTTCCCTCACCTCCCATTGATGTAAGAGAGGTCTAAACTCCTCCTTACATGAGGGTTGTATTAACCACTTTTTGAGCACACTTTAACTGGTAAGTACTAGTCATCCTGAAATAAGGAGGAGTTGTCTAGTGATAGAAAGAAATAAATTATCTTCAACCAAGTAAGACACTAACTGGTTGAATAATAATAAGAACATAAAAAGATAGCAAATTATCTAACCCTAATAAAAATAGTAAGTGAGATAAGGATGATCAAACAAGATGAGATCTTGTATGATCAAAACAATAAGGAAAAAGAAACATCAATGCAAATTAGATTGTTATGTATGATATAGATAGTATTTGTATAGATGATATTAAACCCATGGATATATGATATTCAAGGAAGAAAGATTCAGATCATCCTACATAAGGATGATCAAAAGACCATGTAGTATCTACCCTTGATTAGAAAAATGACATTATACATATGATTTGACAGATATATGTTGATCGAGACTATGGCAGATTTCAAGGAGTAAGAATACCTTATTGAGGTAGGCGCATTATTAAGAATGCCTTTACATGAAGATACATGTCTAATACATGGTCTTATGTTTTGAAGTATTGACACGTATGATACCAATATATTAAGGTAAATACCTCAAATTGAAATATGATCCAACCAAATGATGAGGAAAATAAGTATTAAATGGTCAAGTTGAGAATTGAGAACAACCCTAAGTGAATAGGAAAGTAGAAAATATTCCAGTCCTAGATAAATAGACAGATAGTCTGATATGTATAAGTATTATTTTACATACAAGCTTGGAGGCTTGTGGTTTTGTTTTAAATAAGCATATGCCTGGGGATGCTATGCTAGGAGAGTTAAGAGGGTTTGGCCACCCACTCTCTGAAACTTGCTGATATTGAATACTAAGCCTAAGAAAGGCTAAAAGACAGGTGGGGCATTTATGGGAAGGCCACCACTGTGACAGCCATGGTCCTCTCATATGGACATGGATATTGGAATTTCACTGAGAATGGTATAAGTGGATTATTGAATAGTTATCCTGGCGCGCTGTATGGATCAGACTGCAAGCACAGTAGTCCTTGATTATTTTGCATTATGATGCATATGAAATTGGCATAGTGAAATGCCTTAAGGGATGGCATGATGAAATGCTAGGTAATTGTATATTACCAATATTTTTCCCAAGAAGGGAAATTCCCTGTATAGTAACTAGCTGAGATACAAATCTCTTATAATGAAAGAAGTTGATCAACTTTGTATAGAAATGATTCTTGATTATTTTTACATTTTTAACGGATTTGTCCTTATACAATATATATGTGTAAAGGTGAACACAAATGACAAGGAAATGAGATGTCCTTATAACTAATAGTTATTAATGAATGTGTTTATGATAGAACAAATTATGGGATACTTGAATATTGAGATTATAATGTCAATAACTTACATTCTTATCCCCTACCAAGCATAGCTTGCTAAGATATTGTAAATGTTCGAATGTTTACAATATCTCAGATACAGAGAAGGAGACTTAGGAGCTCAAGACTTGGAAAACAATTGAAGAATAAGTAATCAGGGTATATCCCTTGAAACATTGTATTAGAACATGTATTGAATTTTGAATTTTGTAATTTGGATTGTATATTTGGACAAGTATTGTAAGGATACAATGGGCTATGTACTGTGAACCACTGGATGGATCCTGAAGTTTAATAAAAGAATATTCCTTCAATGGAATTTTATCTTATACAAAATTCTACTTATGTTATGTATGAGGTGATGACTTAGGTTTTACAAAACAAATTCTAAGGAAAAGAATTTCCGCTGCTTTGGTTTGCGAAATTTTTTTACTCTAAGGGCCCTATCTTTACAAAATGTATTATAAAATGTGTTATAAAAGCCCGGGTCGCCACAATTTCGATGTATTTTATTTAAGGTTTGGAAACTAAACAAAAATAAGAAATGGAAACTAAACAATGGAAATTAAAATATGAAATTGGAAACTAAGCAAGAACAAGAAACATGCTAAATGGAAAACTTTCCTAAAACATGCACTTTCTAAAATTTAAACTTTCTTAAATTAAAAACTTCTAATTTTATGACTTTTCTAATGAAAAAATTTTCTAAATTGCAATTTAGCAACTTTCCTAAACTTGAAATCAACAACTAAACTAATTTAAACATGCTTTAACAAACTACTTTTCTTATCATGCAAAACTAAGAAAAGCAAGCAACCAAATAAACAATTTTAACAAGTATGACTAATCTGATTACTTTCCAACTAAGATACAATATAATGGAATATAACAACAACCAAACAATAAAATTAATTGGAAGCAATTACTAACAACAATGAAAGGAAAACTACCCAATTAACATACTTGTAACCATGGAATGGTATGCATGATTCATTGGATAGAAGTGGATTTAATCAACTACTTTGGAAACCTAAGCATGGCATCTATTCCTCACATTAACTAAGCTATCTAACAATCTAATTGGACTCTTGAAAAGTAAAGTGAACATGATTGTATAGTGAGGGAAATTAACATACACTATTCATGCAAAGAAATTCTAACGGTAAGGTAATTGAAACATTTAATGACTAGAATATGTAAAACATGAAAGTAATCACTTCTAATGCATTCAAACATTCAAGAACAAAGTTAATTTACTTCTGGATACAGACATAATTGAAAATTCTAACCAATCTCACTGAATCACATCCAAAAAGTCATCAACATAACACTCCATATAAGTAGTTCAAATTTGAAATCTAAATGCTACTACAATGATGTTCACTTAATCTCAATCAATCCTTAATTACAAGACAAATTCTTCTTCAATTGTTCCAACATTCACTCATGAACAAGTATGCTTGAAATTAAAGGAAAATCCAATGCAAAAATAAGGCAATAATCCAATGGAACTTAAGCAACCAAAGTTGGAAAATCAAGAGGGCTGAAAAAGAATAAATATGTAATGAAAGATAAAAAACAAAACTATATTCAAGATGACTTCCCTTGCTATCAATCCACGGGAAAACCAGCCTTGAATCTTAGTTTAAAATCAATGGAAGCAAAAGGAAAAACAAGGCTAACTAACATGAAAAGAAGTGAATTCTAGCAAAGGCTAACCAACCTTCAAAGATGAATCAAAACCCCACAAATCCAAGGTTGAACACTTAAGGAAGAAACATAAACCTTGGAAGTTTGTGGCAGCACTCAAAGACTTCTCAAAACAACAAGAAAAGGGGGAAAAGATGGCTTGAAGGAAGTGGTGTCTCCTTCCAATGAAGGAGACATCTTTGCCTATGTTGAAAAAGAATGCATGTTTTGCTTGAGTTTTGGGATGGTTTTATAAGACTTGTCCTATTTTTCTTAGGGCAATATAATATTAAGGTGTGGTGGGGATTAAAGATTATCAAATGGGTCTCCTTCCAATGGAGGAGACATCTTTTCCTAAGTTGAAAAAAAATGTGTATTTTGCTTGAGTTTTGGGAATGATTTATAAGACTTGTCCTATTTTTCCTAGGGTAATCTAATATTAAGGTGTGGTGGGGATTAAAGATTATCAAATTGAATGCCTATGATGGGGGAAAAGGGGTAAACATCAAATAGGAAAGTGGGGATGTAGGTTGGCTGCCCTAAGAAGGGGGTAGGTGGGAGACGCCTCCTTTTGAGGAAGGAGCGTCTTTCCCCTTCCAAAACCAATCTCCTTTTGAGGAGATTGGTTAGGAAAGAGGTGGAGGGTGTTAGGTGGAGAAATATGGTTGGTTGGAAAGTTTCCTAAGAGGTGGAATGAGATAGAATTTTAGAAATTCGTAGTGTATCTTAAGGGTGAGGTGGAAATTAAGGGAAAAGTAAGAAAAATACTAAAAATTGGTTGCTCTTACCCCATTGGTCCACATGCCATCTTATTCTAATAGATTTTTTCTTAATTATCTTCAAAATAATTCATGGATAACTCTCTTGAATCTCCTCCAATCATAGCCTACCATTTAGCTTAGCTTGATGGCTTCGATGGTTAGCTCCATTGGCTATGCTTCATGACTGGCTTAGGAAGCTTCCTTATCATGTTTTCTTGGCTTCAACCCTTGGCTTGAGTGGCTTGTATGGTTTGGCTTGAATTCCTTAGAATGCCACCTTCTTTCATGGCTTATATGGCTAAAGTGGCTTAAGTGTCTTCCATGTAAAGGTGGTGAGAATACATGGCTTACTTCATGGCCCCACTTTGGCCATCTTTAGCTCCTTTAGTCACATTCATTACTGGTCCACAAGATGATCTTGGCCTTGAAGTGATGATTTTGGGGCTTTGACTTCATCTTTTGATTTTGATCTTCAATTTCACCCTCGTCGATCTAGACCGTTGGATCAACCCTTCTTTAGATCTCCCAAATCTGAAACATCCAAGTGCTAATATTTCTTACCCTAGGGTTTTGGACCCTTTTGGATCGATTGGATGGCTCAAATTTTCCATCTGAGCCCTCCATCATCCAGAAATGAAGGGTTCTTATCCTTACTTGATTTTTATAATTTTTAACCTAAAACAAAATTTAGAAAAATAAAAATTACATAAACTGACATGAAATGAGTGTGGAAAGAGTTTCCACCTACCTTATTGGAAAAAAATGTAGGTTTTGTAGCCCAATTTAAAAGAATTATCCACTTGATGATAAGATCACCTAATAATTGCTTGTTTTGTATTTTCCCATTGATTGCACCGTTGGATCTTGGAATTTCTTTTGGGGTTTTTAGATAAGGCAGTATAGGACAATCTGAATGGCTGTATGTGAGATTTTTCTCTTGTTCCAATTTAGAGAGAGGATAGAGAAAATGAAAGAAGAGAGACTTTTGGGAGTTTTGGAAATTTGGGAATGAATCTCAAACTGGTTTTGTAGAAGAAGCAAGATAATTTCGTGCTAAATTCTATGAATATTTTTGGAGGATTTTTTTGGGTGTATTTATAGATGTTTTTGAATTTTTCATAATTACTTATAATAATTATGTTTTAATTCTTTTGGATATTAAATTAATATTGGATCCTCCACTGCCATCTCCTTCTCCACTATCAATTGGTAGTGGTTTGACCACTCCTTACATCTTTTCTAGCCGTTGGATCCATTTGTTGGGCCCTTGTGGACCCCACGGAGGTGTGAAAGGACCATTTTGCCCCTTTATGGAAAAAATGTATTTTATTCTCCTGAACTCGAAATTGAGCGTACTTAGTGGCATTGGAATTGTATTTTTGAGTACATTATAAATATTGATGTCTTAGATCTCGATTATGGGTAAAATTACCATTTTACCCTTTTATTCATAAAAATAGAGAAAATTATGGGTTTTTCATTTTAAACTGGAATTGAACGTACTTAGTGTCATTTCAATTAGTTTTTTGAGTACATTAATAATTTTTCAATTTTAAATAATATTTTAATCTCTATAAAAAGAGAATTTTCACTAACCTAATATTCTAGCTTAGAATTTTTGAAAATTCAAACTAAATTAATTTTCTCAATCAATTTACAAAAATTGGGGTTATTACAAGATATGTCTCGAAAAGGGTGCTGTGAACACCTCTAATGGTTGTCTCTCTACCACAACAGTCGAGAAAAATAGGTGCCTCTTTGGGCATGGATACCTACCAACTTTGGTGGTTAGGAGCCAAGCGACCAACCCCATACAACCTCTTAGCATAGTGCCCACCAAGCTCACTAGCCTGAAATATATATATATGTATGTATGTATGTATTCTAAGTTTTAACATATGCTAAATCATGCAATTTATGCAACCTATTTCAAAACATATAATTAATGCATATATGAAATTGTTACATCATTCAAGAATAAAAATGGGCTATGAAAGATATAAGCAGTAGCATTTTCAATCAAGATCATGAATCATAAGAATATTTTGCATGCTCATTGTAAGAATACCCTATCTCATTATCATTTCAAAAACATATTAACATGAAAATAGTCTAATCATTTAAGTTTTGGAATTCAGTTGAAAACTTAGTTGCATCAAACTACCTACCTCAAGGATGTCACTTACGGGTTGTTCGTGTTTTTCTTCAATTCAAATCATGGATCTCCTTCAAGGTCTTTGTGGGGTCCTAGGTATAATTTAAGGGTAAGAATTCAAGTATTATTTCCTATTCTCTATTGATCATCGGTCAAATTCACAGATCAATGGCCAAAATCATCGATCTAGTCTTTGATCCTATCTATCAATAGTTAGATCTATGATCTAAGGATTGATGTCCTTAATTCAAGGTTGATCTGGGTATGTAGATCTATTAAATTATCCAACTAAACACTTCTTAGGGTCTAATCATCTTTGATCTTATGATCTATGAGATTTTTGTAATTTCTAGGTCATGATTAGTTAAAATTGTTCTTCGATCCTAAATTTTATTGAACAATTAGTTTGTGTCATCAAGACGTATCCGACGAACCTTTTCAATCATAAATCAGACTTGTATAGCCTTATGAATTAGAGATTTTGTGTTTCAATCTATTTAACAATCCAGATTAAACTTCTGGATCAAAATGTGCCAGTGTGTCTTGACGACCATGACGCACTAGGCTGCATCCCAAATGAAACATGTCCACGTTAGCATTCACAAAGACACGCCTAGCAGATGCACCTCTGTCGCGCCTTACTAGGGGCATCCTAGTCTCTTGATCCGGCCGACCGAGATGAGACGGTTTGATTTAGACCATCAGATCTTTTCAGTCACCAATCAACACCTAGGATGCTCCTAAGATCCACTATTTTGGGGGTTACTCGGGATGTAGGGTCGGACAAACTCATCGGATGACTCAGATCTCCCATCTGAGTGGTCCTTCAGTGGGTTCCATCTCAGATCCATCAATTTTGTTTTCATCAGCAATCTGTTGGCCAATGAGATCAAATCTAGTTTGGATCTAAGGAAACATGTTGAAACAAGGTAAAAGGAGGGAGAGAGAGGGGGAGGACTTTACCTGGCAGCCAAAGGAGGTCTGGGGGGCTTTTTCAATGGGTGCAAAATGCTTGTGCCTAACGAAAACCTAAATCATAGAAAAAATCTATGTCACTAGAATTGAAGTTTTTTCCCAATAATGGGTGAAAGGAGCTCTAATTTAGAACTTGTTAGAGGGATTTTGATACTCTCTTCAAGAGGAACCCAATGGTGGTGTCAAATCGTTGATCCACCACCATTCAGGTGACTGTCTTTGAGACCTAGACAGTAAACATGGTTACGATTGTAAAAAAAATAGAGGGAAGGGGAAGAGAAGAAGGGAAAGGAGAAAAGAGAAAAGAGAGGGTAAAGGAAGAGGATGAAGAGAGAGAGAGAGAGAGAGAGAGAGAGAGAGAGAGAGAGAGAGAGAGAGAGAGAGAGAGAGAGAGATAATCAGGAAGTAGGTGCATGAGGCATCACCAACTAGGCTATCTCGAGTGGCTCCAAAAAATGAAATAGGCAGGAGGGAGTCTGACACTAAGGGAAAGGAGAGTAGGAGAGTGCAATGGTGGGAGAGAGAGGGTTTTTAACACCGATGATCCACCTTCCTTGCAAGTGGCACTATCATTGACCTTCTCCCCTGGTGAAGGAGTCAAAGATGGGGGAGGGTTCGATTATAAAAAATGACCCCATCTGATTCTGAACCTTTCCAAATTTGAAATGTATTGTTACATTATTTATGAAATTATTAAAATACCTTTATCCTTACACGTTTCATAACTTTCTCATCCGAACTCTGTTTTTAGTGATCTATATGTCATTGGATTCCATTTTTTAAGCAGAATCTAATTATAAGGATATTTATAACAAATTTAATTTTTATAAATTCTCACTTCTAAAATTCAAAATTTATAAAACTTAACTTTCATTCTCCAATTCACTCTAGTTTTCCAAAATAAAATAGGACTTAAAAATTGGGGTCATTATAATCAGACCCCAGGTGTATCCTTTCAAAGGCAGTCCTACATGTCCAAAAGTCATACACGACTAAAATAATTAAGAACAAGTAGTCTAAATATGAGTTATAAAGATGGCTAGTATAAGAAATGGTATCAAATGGTAAACAAATACATCATAAGTAAGTTGGAGAAAAAGAGAATTGGATTTAGCAAATACTAATGCATTGGAAGATACGAACCCTATCAAAATCAAGCCTAAACTAATTAGGGTTAAAATGTTATGAGTAGTGGAGTAAACAAGGAAACTATAAACCCTTGTAGGTACAAGAATAGATGAATATATAAACCTATGTGATTAATATAATTATGATAGTGAAGAATGAGAATATAGGATCATTCTAATGATATCATTAATAGATAACCCTAGCTTATACTAGATCTTTTACACTGATTATTATGGAGAACTTAGCTCAATGCTGGATGAACTACATGGGACTTTGTGAGAAGTAACTACTATCTTATAATGACAACCCGAGTATAATGGAGTATATCAGAAAATAATTATAGTAAATGATATGTTATCAAGAGGAACATGACATGAGTATCAACATGTTAGTGGATGTAAAAGACTGAATTCTAGTGGTATTGCAATGAATTTGACTAGAACATAGTTAATAGAAAATTTTGATGATAATTTGCTTGAGGATATTTGATTTGTAATGATAGATTGATCATGGAATTTAAACATAAAAAAAGGAATGAGCTTGTAAGGTAGAGAAGCATAGTGTGGATGTAATAGAAATTTTTTTTTAATGGATTCCTTGAGATATTGCAAGGATTCATTGGAAATACAAACATTTGAGGATTTTGATGTTGTTATTAAAATCCAATGTTATTTGGAAGTATTCAATTCATAATATTTGTTGACCAAAATTGTAGACGTGGTATCTATTATGTACAAAAAATTAAGTGAAGAGATTAATCTAAGTGCAACAAGAAGAAGGATTTTATTTTGAGCAAACATAAAATATAAATACTAGTTTTGATGTACACTGATTAGTTGAAGCAAGAAGATCATGAATTTAATGTGGTTAAGGAAGATAGACATAGATTAAATCTAGACATCAAAGATGGAGGATCTTGAGTTGTTTTTCCAAATTGAAAGATGAACCAATTAAATTCGAAAGATTAAATAGGGTCAAGCTAGTGATTTTATTGTTGAAGAGTATAATAGATGTAAAACATATGGATAAGTAGACTTTGGAAGCAGTAGAGTGTTGAAACTAAGAATAGTGTATTTTAAGGAATTTCACAAATTACCATGAAAGGATTGTGTTCAATGACGAGTTAAACTCCAAAACTAGTTTTACTTTAAAAATTTATTGTAGAATTCTTACCAAGTTGAAAAATCTTAAGAAAACAATGAGATAAATTGTTGAAATCAGAATTTTATTAGACCCATTATTTTTACTAAGAGACACCAATGATTCTTGTCAATAAAAGGATAAGTTGATAGTACTTTACATTACTATTAAATGGTTGAATGGAGTTATAATGTGGAATAAGAAGTATATATATTCAAGAAAAGTGGCTCGTCCACTCAATTTTCACCCACTAGAGTATTATCAAGGATCAACATGAGGTCTTGATATCTTAGAGGAGGATTAGAAGAGGAAATATCTCAAGGTCATTACTGAGTAATGGAGTTAAGTGTCATTACCTTAGAATAATGTCATTTAGGCTGACAAATATTTATAGTTCGCACGAACTAGGTATTCCAACCATTTCTTAATAAACTTGTTAGCATATTAGTAAGAAAAACCCTAAGTTATATGATACTTCAAGAGGAATATCATGAATACTTATCCATGAGTCTTCACTAAAGGAAGTCGACCTACTAGGCTAAGTTGTTTCAAAATTTATAATTGCATTTGATCAAGTGATAGTTGGGGCAAAAACGAAATAAGAAAAGATGTAGAAATTAATGTAACTACAGAATTTCCTAAAACTTACTAGACACTATGATAGCATATTGGATGATTATTATTTTACTATTAATTAAGATAACAATTAAGGACATAAGATGGGTACTAGGTGACACGTGAAAGGCAAATTTTTAGAAATTGGAGGAACCAACCATTGCACCGATACTCATGCTACCTCCTAATAAGTGAGGCTTAATGGTTCTCAATTATGTCTTTGATAAATGATTAAATAATGTATCGATACAAGATAAGAAAAGAGAAAACATACTTCCAAGAAGTGAAAAGAAGTAGCTTGATATAGGCAAAGTGGTAATGAGGTAAAGTACTCATTGCAGACCTAATAGTGCACCCATCATTGAAAACACTCATAGACATATAATGCTGAGGCACAAGCTTTGGTTGAAGAATCAAGTCTCATGTGAAAAGTGAAAGATAGCGTTCGAATACATTGATGATTGTAGTGTCGACAAATGTAACCAATAATAATAATAATTAAATGTTAAAGTTAGAAATTATGATTTCTTAAGAGAAAGATTAAATAAAATATTATAAGATTTGGAATAAAATGAAAGAACAACTGAGACCTCTTAAGTAGAATGTTTGTTGTAAAATTATTTAATTAAAAAATTAAAAATTAAAATTAAGGGCAAAGTAAGAAAGAAGTATGCATAATTATTTTAGGAATGACATAGAAAGAATTTTTTAGGAAGAAAATTTCTTTAAGGGGGAAAGGATGTAATAACCCAAAATTTAAAATCTTATTTTATGTAATTTTTGTTAAAAAATTGGAAATAGAATTTTATGAATGAGATTTTTATAGAAGCCAAATAAAGTATTGAAACCTTAATAATTGGATTGTATAAGAAAAATGGAATCCAACAACACTATGAATGCTGAAAACATAGTCCTGACAAGAAAGTTATATGATTTTTAATCGTAGAGGCACTTTAATAATTTTTAAATGGGCCCATTTATATGTTTTTAAAATAAAAAAGTGTTTAAAATAGAGGGGCTGTTTTTGATAATGGCACCCTCCCCTACCACACCGTGTCTTCGACACCTTCACTAGAGAAATAGGCCGATGATCACGCCTGCCCTCTAGAAGGGCGGATCACAGGTGATAAAAAGAGATCTCCTACCCTTTCCCTAGTACATTCCCTCTCTTCTCCCCTAGCCCCATCTCTTTCCCTCTCCTTTCTCCCCTTTTTCCCTCTGGCTACCTCCCTCATTCCACCTTCTCCGACGACCCGACAACCCAGTAGCCATAGAATGCATCTACACCCACTGAAGTTGCTAGATCCTCTCCTTTTTCGACAATCCCAAGTACATCTCCTCCCCTTTCTCTCCTATTTCCTTTTTTGGGCATATTTCTACCATTTCTTTGCTGAATCTGCTCTCACTAATCAAAAAACCATCAATGAAAATAGATTCGGTGGATCTAATTCCGTACCCATTCAAGGACAACTTAGATGGAAGATTTGAGTCATCAGATGAGTTCGTGGGCCAAAACCCTAGAAACTCCAAAAATAGTAAGCTTTTGAATTATCCTAGATGTTGATTGGTGACCAAAATGATTAGACCGTCTCATCTCAATAAACTTGAACGGTAACCAAAACACACTCGGTGGCAGGCGATGGAGACACACCAACTTAGAGCATCCCTATGCATGTGCACGTGTACAGGTGTAGTTATGTACTGCCTAGAATGCCATTGCGTTATAGGGACCATGGCCCTAGAAACTAGGATGCACTGGCATGTCCCGGAGCTTGTGTTTTGCTCCAGTGCATCATGGTGACCATGTTTTTAACTGTTTTAAGTTCATATTTTTAATCTGAAACATTAAAATGATCTGAACTACTAAATCTGAAATTCAGAGGGCCATATAAACTTGAACTATGATCAGAAAGGTTTGTTAGACTTGTATTGATGACACGGACCTAATTATGTAATAAAATTTAGGATTAAGATACATTTTAAATTGACCCAACTCAAAAATCATAGAATAAGTCAGATCCATTAGATCAAAAGTGATCAGACCTTAGAATTTGATTAATTAAATCATTTAGAAAAGTAAATAGATTGATATAATAGTTAGATAATCCAAATAAACTTGAATATAGATCTAGACTATTGAATAAAATGAAAACCATGGATTGGATTAATTAGAATTAGATCTAACCATCCATCATCATCCATCCCATGATCTATCACCTAATCTCCGATCTGTGATCAAATCAACAAACTCCCACATGATCCAACCATTAATCAATCACCAAAACTCTGATATGCGACCAATATAACGTTTTCATCACTATCCAACCATTAATTGGCTACTAGAGCTAGATCTACAACCAACCTGTCCTTTTAAGATGATCTAACTCGTGATCAGCAACCTAACACCCTGATCAGCTACCAAATTGAGCTTCCATTTGGATTTGACCATAGATCTAGCACTTGATATGATTCATTCATTCTTGAATTTTTTATCAAAGGAGGTCAAACCTAATTAGGTCATATCAAACACAACATCATACATGGGTTTCAGTGATCAGAGGTAAGACTGCTACCGAGTCTTATTTAAATAAGTTAAATTTCATTTTATCTTAGTTATGCCTGATAAATTATAAAAAATTTAGAAAATAAACAAAACTAGAATGCATTAAATCTTAATAAGAACAATTGAACTATTTATGTTAGTATTTATATTAATCTACCAATTAGATTGTTCTAATGACCTTAGATTCGAAGATTTGATGCTAGGCTAACTTGGACCTATAGATCTGACCGATCAGAATTCAACCTAACATTAGATCAATAAATCAAACATTATGATATGAAATAACTATCTATAAATCAAGGATTAATAGGAATTGAGGACAATGAGATGATCTAGGCTGTTGATCTTTAATCAATGGTATCAATAGTCAAGATTCGACATTACAACAAAAAATAAAGAGGAATACATATGTCATAAAGTAGTAAAGGCATGATCACCATGTTCAGGGTGATCAAAGACTAAATAAGTTACAATTAAGAAATTGTAAGTAAGATAAATGAAGTTGTAATGTACATGTGTTGACAAAGATGCTAACTGGGACGAACTAAGCTTATTTGAGCATTGTGAGGATTAGTTAACCATGTTTGAGGTAGGTATTTTAACATCTATTTTCCATATGGATTTTGAGCATGTCATCCACTTTACTAAGATATGTAGATTTTAAATAATCAAATCATTTAATTATCATGCTTTCAATTTGAGGCTACTTGGCTATCATATAAGTCATATTTTGTCATGTTGCATTATTTTAACCCTAGAAGAATGCAATATTTGCAATGAGTTATGTGATTTATGATTATGTACTTTCATAACCATGATACATAATTTATATGAAAAATGAAAATGATGTCACTCATTCTATTACACACAGTTGTGTGTTTGTAAAAGAAATGATTATACTTAAAATTGCATCAATCCCATGCCTTGAGATGAATCAAGGAAATACATGGTTTTGCATGAGATATATGATATATGATTTAATGAGATTTGGATTGAGATATATGTTTGTTCAGGCTAATGAGCCTGGTGGGCACTATTCTAAGAGGTTATATGAGTTTGGCTCCTAGCCTCTAACCACCAAAGGTGGTAAGTATCTATACCCAAATGACACCTATTTTTCTTAACTACTATAGTAGAGAAATGACCACTGGAGGTGTTCACGACACCATTTTCGAGGCATATCCACAGTTGCTGTGGAGGCTATAGTGGCTAGTCTCTAAATACCGAAGACACACAATTTCAGTGACCCAGTCGTGAACATAGTGTACCATGAGATTTTTATTTTGTGACCCCATGTAGATGGGCATGATGATGTTTTTTAGATAAGTACTCATGACAAACCAGCTAATGTGTTTGTCGGTGTGCATATATGCACATGATGATAATCTTGTCAGTTTGGGATTGCCGACATTCGTAGTTTAACCGATTACTATTCTAATATTTTGAAAATCTTATGCCATTTAAATTATCAAGTTAAAGGGAGGATCTTTCACATAATTTACAAGTTATGCATTCATGTGATTTTATAATACATTATTTTATAAATTATGTGAGTTTACCATGCAAATTCGATCATTTGAAGAATATACATTTAAAGTCATGCATGTTTTATATTGATATTATTTGAAATGTTTTAGCATGAAATTATAAACTGAGGTTGACATGTGATTTCAATTATGTTTCTTCCCTCTGATCTGATCATTATATTCTTTAGAACTATATGAAAATGATTTGAAATATTATTCATAATTGGATCTCAAATTTGGTATAATAGAGGTGAAAGTACCTATACAACGGCAAGCATGTTGAGATATTGTAAATTCTTCAAAGAATTTGACTTGAGGTAGAGAAAATCAAGGTAGATGCAAATTTGGATGAAGACAATGGTGTAATATACTATAATCAATGTAAGTATATGACATATCCTTCTTGGACATGTATATGTAGTTATTACAGTTGGACTATGAGCTATGACCGGCTAGATCTGGGATGCATGTATTTTTGTTTTAGTTATATATGTATAATTTCCTTAGCTATTTTATTGGAAGTAAATGACACTCGCGGTTTTTGAAATGAACTTAAAAAAAAAAGATTCTTCTACCACACTGAATTAATTTTATAAAATTTGTTTTCAAAAAGGAATCGATCCCACATTAGGGATTATATTTGCATTTGAAAATGCATATGCAAACCCAGGTCATCACAGCATTAGTGAGTGGATGTGAGATCATGTCACCATGGCTTTTATTACAGGTCTACCCAAGATGTCTGGTGGACATGACAATGATATGGGTGATAATTGATTGGTTAACATAATTGGCACATTTCTACCAATACAACAAAATCAAAGTACTAATAATTTGGCACAATTGTATATCTAAGAGATTGTGAGCTTACATGGGATACCAATCAATATTACTTCTTATAAAGATAGCCAATTCACCTAATAGTTTCGAAGGTGTATGCAGGAGTCATTTGGGTCAATGTTGAGTTTTAGTACAACATTTCATCCTCAAATGGATGGTCAATCTGGGAGGATAATCCAGGATTTAGAAATTTTGAGAGCATGTTCTATTGAATGGAAGGGCAATTGTGACCAGAACCTACCATTGATTGAATATGCGTACAATAATTGTTTCCACTATATCATTGGAATGGCTTCATATGAAGCTTTGTATAGGAGGCATTGTTGTTCACCCATATGATGGAGTGAGGTTAAAGAGGACAAGATCATCCAATTAGAAATGGTGGAATAATATGCCAATAGGTTGAATACTTATTAAGAAGTGACTCCTTGCAACCTAGAGTAGACAGAAGAGTTGCACTGATAATAGGCATAGATACTTGGAGTTTAAAGTTGGTGATCATGTGTTTCTAGTGGTTTCTCTGACTAAAAGAGTCATGAGGTTTGGAATGAAAGGGAAGCTAGGTCCTCAATTTATTAGACCTTTTGAGATTCTACCAAGGTGCATATGTGCACATGATGATGATGATGTCAATTTGGGAATGCCAACGTTTGTAGTTTAACCGATTACTATTTTAATATTTTGAAAATCATATGCATTTAAATTATCAAGTTAAATGGAGGATCTTTCACATAATTTACAAGTTATGCATTCATGTGACTTTGTAATACATTATTTTACAACTTATGTGAGTTTACCATGCAGATTCGATCATTTAAAGAATATGCATTTAAAGTCATGCATGTTTTATATTGATATTATTTGAAATGTTCAGTTGACATGTGATTTCAATTACATTTCCTGCCTCTGATATGATCATTATGTTCTTTAGAACTATATGGAAATGATTTGAAATATTGTTTAGAATTAGATCTCAAATTTGGTATAATAGATGTGAAACTACTTACACAAGTGCAAGCTTGTTAAGATATTGTAAATTCTTCAAAGAATTTGACTTGAGGCAGAGCAAATCAAGGTAGATGCAAATTTGGATTAAGACAATAGTGTAACATACTATAATCAATGTAAGTATATGACGTATCCTTTTTGGACTTGTATATGTTGTTATTACAATTGGATTATGAGCTGTGATTGGCTAGATCTGACATGCATGTATTTTTGTTTTAGTTATATATATATATATATATATATAATTTCCTTAGCTATTTTATTGGAAGTAAATGACACTCGGGGTTTTCGAAATGAACTTTAAAAAAAAAAAAAAGATTCTTCTACCACACTGAATTAATTTTATAAAATTTGTTTTCAAAAAGGAATTGATCTCACATTAGGGATTATATTTTTATTGTAAAATGCATATGAAAACCTAGGTTGTCACAGCATTAGTGAGTGGATGTGGGATCATGTCACCATGACTTTTATTATGGGTCTATCCAAGATGTCTAGTGGACTTGACAATGATATGGGTGATAATTGATTGGTTAACGTTATTGGCACATTTTCTACCAATACAACAAAATCAAAGTAATAATAATTTGGCACATTTGTATATCTAAGAGATTGTGAGCTTACATGTGATACCAATCAATATTACTTCTGATAAAGATAGCCAATTCACCTAATAGTTTCGAAGGTGTATGCAGGAGTCATTTGGGTCAATGTTGAGTTTTAGTGCAACATTTCATCCTAAAATGGATGGTCAACCTGGGAGGACAATCCAAACTTTAGAAGATATGTTGAGATCATGTTCTGTTGAATGGGAGGGTAATTGGGATGAGAACCTACCATTGATTGAATATTCATACAATAATTGTTTCCACTAGATCATTGGAATGGCTTTGTATGAAGCTTTGTACAGGAGGCATTGTTGTTCACCCATATGATGGAGTGAGGTTAGAGAGAACAAGATCATCTAATCAGAATTGATGCAATAATATGCCAATAAGGTGAAAACTTATTGAGAAGTGACTCCTTGCAACTTAGAGTAGACAGAAGAGTTGCACTGATAATAGGCATTAATATTTGGAGCTTAAAGTTGGTGATCATGTGTTTCTAGTGGTTTCTCTGGATAGGGTTGGTTCAGTGGCATACTAGTTGGCTTTACCACCATAGTGATTAGAGATTCATAATGTTTTTCATATTCCCATGCTCTGGAAGTATATACCAGAGTCTTCTCATGTGCTTGATCAAATTCCAATTGAGTTGCAACAAGATTTGACATTTGGGATGAAACTATTTGTGTCTTGTATAGAAAAGAGCAGAAATTCAGGAACAAAGAGATTATGGTAGTTAAAGTCCTTTGGCAAAAACATGCAATTGAAGAAGTAACATGGGAACCAAAGTCTGAAATAAGAGAGAAGCATCCATAATTATTTGTAGCTAAAGATTAGAAGAATTTTTTAGGATGGAATTCCTTGAAGGAGTTGTGGATAATGGAAATGATATTTTATTTTCTTAACATGAGAATATAGTTTTGATGGTTGCATGAGTTAACAATGACACTCCTCTTGCTTGAATGAGGCATCTTCCATAGAATGAAAGACCATCGTTAAAATCCACATAGCCTAAATGTATGGAGCATATATGCCTATGTATGGTTAGGATGTCATTTATTTAATGTTTGAGAATGTACTTAGGATAGGCCTATAATATTAACTGGGTTAAAAATATTTTCTAGGCAGTGTCCATACAATTAAGCTAAGATTTGCCACCCAAGCAGCCCAATGTTTGAATTATGAAAATGGTTGCATGGGGAGACTAGGATTGTTTCAAACTAGAAGAGAATTAAAAACAAAGTAGTGAAAGACATCTTAGAATAGATCCTAGAATGGATGGGTTTTCAAGTGGGAAAGAGGTGGAATTTGAGTGGGAGTGGGCTGCCTTGGGCAGGGAGGAAACCAAACAGAAACCTTATAATCTAAATATTCTCAAACTAGACCAAATTGTCTACAAAATGTCCATGAGAGGAAGTGATGAAGAGAGAAGGGGAGAAATGAGAAGAAGAGGATAAATAAGCTAGAAAAGCCTAGGGAAAACACTATGAAAATGATTAAGATTCATTTGCAAGTAGGTGAACTAGCTCTACCAAGTTTTTAGTGTGATTTATAGTTTTCTTTTAGAGATGAGAAACATGTTTTCATCCACTTTGTTGTGCATAGTATTTTGATGCACGATTAATGTTTGATTAATAAGAGTTTCACCAATAAATTCATGTCTTGAACTTACTATTTTAGGCATCATGCATTATGTGGTAATTCTTTGCTGTTGACGTGTTATAATGTGATAATTATGCTTAGATTTTAGTAGCTTTTCATGACATTTTAGTCTTTGTTTTGGGGTTGATATGCCTCATCACCCATGTTGTGATTTAGACATTTAAGTTCCTGCTAAGTATGCTTTGATTTTGGTCATCTTCTACCATGTTTCTATTTTAGATGCCATTAGAATGTTTCCCCATCCTCTATTGTTGACATTGACATTTCAAGCCATGTTTTTCACCACCATTATAGATGTGTAGTCACCAGTTAATCGTGTTGTGACTTTCATGTCCTATGCATGTCTTTAAATTCTCTATTATAAATGCATTTTGTACTACTAATTAGGTGTGGTTTGTAGATGTTTTATGCTGAGATTTATTACCCATCGAACATGACCCCTAACATGTTTTTTGTGTCCTTACTTTATGTAATACCACTAAATTCTAAGTTCTATTTCCTGTAAATTTTGACACATCATTATCATCATGACCTTATTCTGATTAGGGGTCTGTCACATGAATCTTGTTCCTCCATTCCCACTATTAAGTATCATGGCTTCATTTAGTCCCAAAGTTTTTAAATCTTTTCTCACCACTTCTATCCTTATCCTTTTGGGCCTTCCCCTTTCCCTGTTAGAACCTTTGGCTTGCATTACCTCACTCCTTCTAACTGGGACCATTTTCAATCTTTGATGAAGATGCCCAAATCATCTAAGTCTAATGTCTCCCATCTTTTTACCTATTTGTGCCTCCTAAGTTTTCTCTAATGTTTTCATTCACAAATTTGCCCTTTTTTGTCTTTCCACTCATCCGTCTGAACATCCTCACTTCACCTACATTCATCCTATGTACATGATGTTACTTAACTACCCAACCCTCTGATCCATAGAGTATGGCTAGCTGTAAATCCATCCTATAGAATTTTACTTTCAATTCAATGGTACCCACTGATCACACAAAACTCCAAAGGTGCATCTCCATTTTTCCAACTTTCTTGGATTCTCTAGTAACATTACTTTCAATCTCTCCACTCTTATGAATCATCAATCATAAGTACTGAAAGTGGTCTTTTAGGGGGGACTTCTTGGCTATCAATCTATACTAGTGCTCCACTCTACTCCTCTTCTTGTTAAAATTGCATTCCATATACTATATCTTAGTTATATTGGCTTTAAATCCTTTAGATTCTAATGCTCCTCTCCATAACTCTATCTTTGTGTTTACACCCTCCCTTGTGGCATCAATTTAAACTATATCATCTGAAAATAACGTGCACATGGAATCTCCTCATGTAAATGTTTTGTTAACTCATCCACAACCAACGTGAACAAGTATGGGCTTAATGCCAATCTTTGATGCAATCCTACAGAGATAGGAAAATCACTAGTCTCTCCACTAGTAGTATTAACAAGTGTTACTACTCCTACATACATATATTTAATTATGTCTATATACCCCCATGAAACCCCTTTCTCACCCAACATCCACTATATTAACTCTCTACAAACCATATCATATGGTTTTTCTAAGTCAATAAAAACCATGTGGAGGTCCTTCATCCTCTCCCTTATTTTTGTATCAATTGTCTAAGTAGGAAAATAGCTTTCAAGATAGACCTCTCAAGAATGAAACTGAATTGGTTCTCTGATACACTCATCTCATGATGTAGCCTCTTCTCAATCATTCTTTCAAAAAGTGTCAAAGTGTGTCTCATAAGTTTGATCCCCCGATAATTAGTGTATCTTTGTATGTCTCCTTTATTCACACAAATTGGTACAAAGAGCTCTTTCTCCCTTCATCTAGAATTTTCTTTGATTTTACAATCTTGTTAAACAATTTTGTCAACTAAACTACTCAAGTATCTCCCATATGCTTCCAAAACTCTATTAGTATATCATTGGGCCTATGGCCTTTCCTGATTTCATCTTTTTCAAGGCCTCTTTTCACTTCAAGTATTCTAATCCTTTGTATATATAATGTCAAATGTTATTAAGGTTTATAGTAATTTCAATCCCTATATTCTCAGGCAAATTTTCATTTAGTAATTTTTGAAAGTAAGTTTTCCACCTTTTTTTTTATCTCATCATCTTTGATTAATGCACTTTGGTCATCACTTCTAATGCACTTAACGTGGTATAAGTCCTTACTCTTGTCTCAGTCTCATATCTATCCTCATGAGGTAATGGCTTAGGAGTAAAATAGTAGCACAATGGTTTTTTATCCCCTTCTTGACAGGACATTGTACTCAACTTTATATACTACGAAAGTAATCATTATATACAATGAATGAGTAGTTTTTTTATATGAAAAACCCTAACTATATGATGCAACCTAAAATCTAGTCGTAAGCTAAATGATGCATAATAAAATCATAGTATTCACTAAATGTCATAGCTATATCTTGAATCTAACTCTAAGTGATGAGCAATCAAATCCTGGCATTTAATAATTGAGCATTGTCCTTATTATATTTCCTTATTGCATAGGTGATAGCTTCTTAAACCTAGATCTAGATAGCTCCTCCTTTTATCTTAATTTGATTACTACATACTAGTTGGGTTCTACTCAAAAGTGGTTAATAGAATCTTCGTGTTAGGAGGCATTTAGACCTCAACTAACATCAATGGAAGGCATGGAAAAATTACTTGGATTTTAAGACACCCACCATAACCATAGTGCTCAGAAACCACTAGAGTGACAATAGATCGCATCCTTCTAAAAGAGTCCTATGAGCTCGATATCCTGTCTCTTTCTACTTAATTTTAAATTAATATTCAAGGGTTGGGATCATGGCATACAAGGATGTTGATTGATTCCTAGATGGGCCAAGGAACTAATGATGAAATCCAGTCCTTATCATATAAGGGTTCCTGTGGGGCCCTAACTATCTTTAATTCCATTCCACCATAAAGCTGTAAATATGCAATGTAATACAAAAGAAAACTAATGCAACCTATATGCTATCCAACCAAGGTTAGATAGGTGCTCTATTGCAACAATCCTAAGTAAAGATGCTATAATTATCAATGAATGGTCCCAATCTATATGAATTATACTAACATCCTAATGCAAATTATCCTAAAAATTAAGTGACAGATACTCACAGTGAGGGTTCTGATGATGATCAAGTGTGAGCCATCATACCCCACACTTGCCCTATATTATTACTACGCATTTTAAATTAAATAATAAAGAAATTGCAATTTACAATGGGCCTCACTACAAGTTTCACTCAATCCTAATCTAGGAAAGCAAAGCTGTGGCCCATAGAATCACTGCTGCTCCTTTGCCAATTTTTCTCACACAAAAAATAAAGAATTATGGGAAATATGAGGAAAGTAGCAACCAATGCAAAAAAATGTATGCAAAAACCCTAATCTAATGCACCCTAAACCTAGACTAGAGGAAAATAATCTAAAGTATAAAACACTACACAATTTGTTGCAACTCCCCTACAATGACACTAAAAACATTTTGTTGTTTTAATTAAAACTCACAAGTGCATGAATCATTTACAATATAGCATGTTAGTGAGACAATCCCACAAGGAGTGAACTATTGTTATGTTAATGGTCCCTAATTTAAACTATCTAACCTAGCCAAAACTCAGGTGATCTTTTTTTTTTTTTTTTTTTTTTTTTCTAAACTAAGAATGGAAATAAAAAGATGAACTTGGAAACTAAGAAAAAAAAGAGAGAAAAGAAATGGAAACTAAGCAAAAACAAGAAACATGCTAAATGGGAAACATTTCTAATCTAGAATTAAAAGTGAGGGAAATTTACTAAAGCTTCAACTAAGCAATTGGAATTGGAAACTTAACTAATTAATAGTAATAAATAAAGAAACTATAAAGAATTAGAAAGATTCAAATTAGGAAACTAAACTTAAGGAAACTACCTAAAAAAGAAACTTTCCTAAACTAAAACCTACCTAAAATAGAGCTTTCTAAAATTCAAAAAGGGAACTTTCTAAGCCTAAAACAACATAGAAATAACTAATTTAACATAATATATAATAACTAAATTAACCAATGTTCAAAGGAGAATGGGACTTAGAACCATGCACATGGTTTTTGGACTATGCGTATGATTCTAAAGCCCTAAAGATGGTGATATTTAATGTACCTACAGTGAGTTACTATGCAAAATAACTATGGGATATAATAAAAAACATAAAAATCTAAATGGATGCCTATGGATTCAGGAAAATAAGATGTTGATGGCTGGAATTAAAGCACAAAGTTAAGGAAAAAACAATTTTCAAATTTCAGTACTTAAGAACAGCCAATAAATCTTGCATTAGAAAGGTACTGAAACCACAACTTTTATGCAAGTAAACAAGCCATATCTAAGCTAATTTGATGACATAAACAATCCATAACATGAATTCCCAAATAAATTTCTTGAATCATATCCAATTTGCATCAAATTTATGGGCATAAAACTGTCCAAAATTTTTGGAATTTGCACACTTTTCCAAAGCTTGAAATCGTATCTAGAAAACAACAAATTTACAATTTACAATACAAATTATAATGATATGCAAAGAAAAATTAGAAAGGAATTTAAGAAAAACAGAGGCTAAGTACATGAACTAACTAAGGGGAAATAGCTTAAAACTAAGAGAAAAAAGGGTAGAAAATATGGAATTCAAGTGGGGAAATCAAAGATTTAAGCTAGCTCTTCTCTTGGTTGTCACTACCAAAGAATAACTAACTTGAATCTTGATTGAATAACAAATAAACATTTATGCAATGGAGTGTAGAAGAAAGATATTAAGGGCTGGAAAGTAGCATGCATTCTAAGGAGCAAAATAATGAAAACTTAAAGCAATGAAACTAAAGTAAAACAACTAAGTTACTAACCTGAATTAGAGAGCAAATAAGTAAGAGAATAACAAGAATACCAAAGGAAAACAATCACCAACAATATTCCAAAGTCCAGCAGCAAATAAAACCAAAGAAAAGGTTGATTTCAAGGTGTGTCACCCACCTCTACTTAGAAATTCATATGGAACATGGGGCTATATATATATATATATATATGAATGGTTTCCTAACTTACGATGGGGAGAAAATACAAGGAAAGTGGTCCTAGGGGTAAGGTATTGAATGAGAAAGGTTAGGTGAAAGGTAAATTAGCAAGATGATGTCATAAACATAACAAAAGAGAGAGATAAGAAGCATGGGCTAGCTGGTTTCTAATTTTGAAAAGGATATAAGTGTCTTTTTTTTCTAGAAGGAAAGTGGGATAATATGGGGAAAATTGATTCGTTAAGTAGTTTTCTAGGAAGTGGGGATTGAATGGACGGTTAGGAAGGGAGTTTAGAAAGATGGAAGAGTTATGGAATGGTATGACTTAAATAGAAAGTCAAACTCTTGATGGTCTTTGGTAATGAGATGGAAAGTGATAAAAAAGTGGGAAAAACATCAAAATTTGAAGGCTCTCATCCTAGTGGTCCATATACCAACTTATCCTAATAGATTTTCCCTTAATTATCATTAAAATAACTCATGGATAACTCTATTGAATCTCCTCCAATCCTAGCTTTCCATTTAACTAAGCTTGATGCCTTAGATGGCTAACTGTGAAGACTCCATTGGCTAGGCTTTATGGTTGGCTTACGAAACTTCCTTGGCTTGTTTTCTTAGCTTCAACCCTTGGTTTGAGTGGATTGTATGATTTTTCTTGAGTTCCATAGTTTTCCACCTTCTTTCATAACTTATACGGCTAAGGTCCCTTGAATGGCTTCCATGCAAAAGGTGGTGGAAATGCATGGCTTTTGGCCATCTTTAACTTCTTTAATCACATCCATTACTAGTCCATAAGATGATCTTTCCCTTGATCTCATGTTGGATTGATGATTTTGAGGCTTTGACTTAATCTTTTGATCATGATCTTTAATTTTCATCTCAATCAATCTAGACCGTTGGATCACCATCTTACTTCCTACAAAAAGTGAAAAAATGCTAATTAAATCATAGAAAAATATGATTAATCACATACTTACCTTGGATTATCCTATGGACCTACAAAATATCAAAAATTTTCTTCCTCAGGTAAAAAATGCATGTGTTATGAATTTTAGTCTAAAAATCCTAATTTAACGCTATAAGTTGTAACACATGGATACTAATTAGGTGATTTTTATGCAAAACTAAACACTTATCACTTACCATTCTTTTCCCTTATTTTTTCAAGTTTAAATACATCTTTTTCACCCTGTCTTGATCCTAATATATTATAAAGATCATCATTTGCCTTAAGTTGGGTCCTATAAATATCTCATCTGTGTTGGGAATTTCTTGCTTGAGTCTCTCCATATCTTCCTAGAAGTCTCTTGATTCTATTTTCTTATCCTACTTGCAATGCATATGCACTTATAACATTTATGATCTTCCCTCCAATAACAAGTTTTGTTATTATAACTCTATTACTAGTTCTTTTAATATCTACAACTTTATCCTTTAATTCTTTATCTACAACTATCTTTATGTTATTTCTATTATTGTCTTTTACTACATACCAAAGCGTATACTCATCAATTTTTTCTTCTAGTTTTGGCCCCACTACAAGTAATGTTCACTTTCCTACATTTCATCATATCTACTAACTCTAGACTCTTACCTATCAATGTGCCTATATTCCATGTGGTGATATAAATATTATTCTCCTAAGCTAGCCTATTTACCCATGCACTTCTCAACTCCCCTGACATAAACCCATGACTATTACTTTCCATTGTACTTGGGTTTTGATGCAGTATGTCACTTCTAAGTAAATGCTTTAACAGTCCTTGCCTATTTTTCACTACACTTGAGTTCTGATGTAGCACATCACTTTTAAGGGAACTCCCTAGCATCCCTTGTCCATTTTCGACTGCACCCAAGATCTAATGCGAACAAGGGTGTGAAATTGATAAAGACACCCAGGGGTATTTTGGTAAATTCATTATGTGGACCCTAATTGCCAAGTTTGAAATGAAAATTGGCCAAATGTCATCATGATAGTGCAGGATGATGTGCCTGATGATTGCTTAAAAATATAAAATAGAAATTATTAGGAATAAAATTGATAAAGACACCCAGGGGTATTTTGGTAAATTCATTATGTGGACCCTAATTGCCAAGTTTGAAATGAAAATTGGCCAAATGTCATCATGATAGTGCAGGATGATGTGCCTGATGATTGCTTAAAAATATAAAATAGAAATTATTAGGAATAAAACAAAATTATTGAGTTTAATGTTTAAAAATGAAAATAAATAAAATAAAGTGAATTCTTGCAAATGAAGGAAATCAACTAAAACCTCTCTTCCCCCACCAGGCCTCGCCTCCCCACCCCACCTTAAAAAAAAAATACTCAAAAACTAAAAAATAAAGAAACCCTAAGAAAAGAGAGAAAACTATTGAAGAAGAAGAAGACAAGAAGAAGAAGGGAGAGAGAGAGAGAGAGAGAGAGAGAGAGAGAGAGAGAGAGAGAGATCATACATGCCCACCTCTCTTCTCAGTACCATTTTCAACGATGAAGGGTGGTGACCCAAAACGGTGGAAATCATGACGGTTACATAGAAGAAAAGGAAGAAGACGATATCGGATCAGAGATCTAACACCACCATTACCTTCCAAGCAAAGGAAACCCCAAAACCCTTCACTACTTCAATGATTAGTGAGGATTTGGGTGCCAAATTTTAGAAAAATCTAATGCATAGTTATTGTACTGGTCTACCATTCAATTTCTTCAAAGACCCATCTTCTCTGGAAACTCCTTAAGCAAAAAACCACATGCTAAAAGTAGAATTCTTCCTTGGTTTTCTTGATTTCCCTTCTAGAATGTGCACTTGATAATAACCTAAGGATTTAAATTTTTTTTTTCTACCAATTAATTCAATTTCCAAACAAAAATGCTAAATCTAGTGAGCAATAGAGGTAGATCAACTAATGGCATGATCTTGACCATTCATCTACCCATAAACAGTTAGATATGAGTTTCCAACAACTATTAACCATTGATTGACTATTAAAAAAACTCAAACTAAACCATATATTACTATATTTATATAATACATTGAAATCTAATCATGGGATGGTTGAAAAAACTAAGATTCAACCACCAATGGTAACTAAGCATGCTTACATCATAGACCCAACTATCCAAAACCTGAATTAGGATGTCGATCAATGATCAAAGCTATTGATCTACAAAGACAACAACTTCTGACCATACAAATCAGAAATTTTAGAAGTATACATGATAATCTAAACCGCTGATTGACACTCAATGCACATATATGTGTTTCTAGCAATCATTGGAGGTTTGATAAATGGTCCACGATTGGGAAAGACTGACCAGCAGATTGAACAATGTGACGACACTGTTCTTTGTTGATTGGTGATAGAAAAATGATCTATAGTCAATTTTGATTTGTGGATGAACTTAGAAGATCTTGACCATGATTCCATGATGAAATTTATTAATTTAATTTTAATATATATATCTCAAATTGATGATTAATTACTGATCAATATGGATTGGATTTATAATAGATTCAATAAATTTGAATCATCTGAAAAGAGGTAGTTGGGTTTAAGATTTCCAAGCATTTGACAAATTTTGTTGATGCCTATGATGATTTACTTGAGAGTTCAAATTATCTGCAAATTGACTTTGTGAATTAAGATATGCTCTATGATGTAGAACTATTTTACAAAATGATATTTAGATCATGACTTTTTTTTTTAAATGAAAAGATGTGTTTTACAAATATGATTTTAAGTTTTATGCTCATTTGGTGTGTAATCATGTTTTAAAACGTGCATTGTATTTAAATGCTTAAATCACGTAGTACACGAAATCATGGCTTGCAAACGAAGTAAACAATGAAGGCGAGTATAATGAGAATTGGCAGGCTTCTATGTGCTAATGTTTTTTTTATGCCTTTGGGTATAGATGTACCTATAATTTATCAATGTCCAAGGATGAGTTTTGTTTGATAGGCATGTTTTCCTAATTGGTCACAATGATAGGAGGTGTAGATTTGGCCCTCTCCTCCAAATTAGAAACGAGCCTAACAATGTCTTCTAATTTCTTGTAGGTGCATCATCGAAAATCATGCCACTTCTATAATCCATTATCCCCCACAAGGAGCAGTGTAGTCTATGTGGTATCCATGGACTAATGTAGTTTTGGTGGTGGCTCACTATGTGCATAGTTGTACCATACTATGATGACATAGGATGATATGTCAGTCATCTTTGTGAGGATATAGATTGTACTAGCCTTTATGGTTAGTGGAAGCATTGCCAGACTATGATTTCTTAGTATTTGATTTGCTTAGATGATTTGTGATTTGAACATCCTCAACATCTTCCAAAATTATGAAAGTTCTGTGAATTGCATATCTTTTATAAGATTATAAGTTGTTCATTGAATCAAAGATTTGTTATGGAGTTATGAAAATATGAAATTTTACAAATTGTGTATATTTAGATATGATTTGTAATTGTTATTTGAATTTAGAAATTTGATATTGATTGTGTTTCAAATGCAATAATTTACCATAAACACATTTCAAATATATACTATGATCATATGCAATTTGGTTTCATCTTAGATTGGATATATGAATTATGGACTTATGGCTTTACATATGTATCATGTTTTGTTTAGAACCAAATTGGAAATAGCTTGGTTTTGTTTTGAATATGGATGTATGTTAGGAAAGATGTATATAATGAAAATCACAATTCTTAATCTATAAATGCATCTCATTCCACTAATACAAGCACAAGCTTAGTGAGATATTATATTTGTTTACAATATCTCATATTTGAATGATTAGAACTGAAAGAAGGGTAGCCCAAGAGAGAAGACAATGCATAGCTATTGAGTTAGTAAATGCAAGAAATTAGGATTTCCTAAGTTGTAAGGTGAGTTTTAGTTAGGATTAGAGTTTGTTTCATTTGTCAAATTCAAGGTTGTAATCATAAGTAAATTGAAGTTTTGGATATACATTCACTATAAATGTTGTACAATGTGATGTATAGTTGTGATTGGAGGTTTGGGAATGGTGAAATATATATATATATATATATATGTGCATGTATATACACATATATAAGTTTTGAGATATTTAAATTTAAAACTACTTTGAAAATTATTTATCAAGTGCTCTGAAATGCATGCATTAAATGCATAAATGTCAAAAAATAAAGGAAAATATGCCAGATTTTTATAGAAATAAGAAGCTCATTTTACCATATACTCCATGTTTTGTAAATGGAAATGACATCTAGGGTCTTTAAAAAATTATTTTCAAAGAAATACTTTTTCATTGTTTGTTTCCAAGAGAAATATCAAACTAGGGGCCCTACATTTCAAAAATCATTTAAAATATTATTAGAATAACTCGGTTGTCATAGTTGGTATCATAGCTTAGATTTAGTCCATTCACAATCAATCACATTGAGGAAAGTCATGAAAAGTCGAAGAAGTAGAATGTTGGTCCACACATGAGTTGAAGAGTAACTCAAGGGTATTGTCCTGTGATGGCGAATAGCTGCCCAAGGGATGCAGAATGATATGGAGGTCTGCTGGCACACCCCCTAATACATCAGAGCAGAAGAACTCAATAGTACAAACTTAGAGGGTCGTGATGGGAGAAGTGATGAGCATGATGATGCATGGTATCACACAACACCTTCAAAAGCAGATCTAACACAAGCACCTTCAAGTACTAGAGAAGGTAGTTTGGGCGGAAACCTTAATAGAGTTGACACTCTTTTGAAGAGGTTTAAGAAGATTGTGTCAACATGTACTAGTAATAACAAGCCAGATACAATAGAAAAGTGGATTCATGAGATCGAGAAGATCTTTGAGGCTATGAAGATTCCAGGTGATAGGAAGGTGAAGGTGGCAACCTTTGTTATGATAGGAGAGGCTTCTTTTTGGAGGTCATCTGCTATGAGGACTCATTTTGAAAATCAAAGTGACATTACTTGGGGGGAATTTAAGACTATCTTCAACCATAAGTATTTTCCTCCCCATGTGAATGTAAGGAAAGGGAAGGAATTGCTTGAGTTGAAATGTGGAAGCATGACTATTCTCAAATGTGAGAACAAGTTTATATGCTTTAGAAAATCGGTGCCAAATGTGCATGCCATAGATAAAGGCTAAGGTTCTCATGACTCATCCCACTGCTTTCGCTAGATTAGTAGAGATGGCTTCCATTGTGGAAGAGGAGAATTAGAGATGCAAGCTGATTGGAAGGAGTTGTAGACACCATGGAAAAAGGAAGAGGTCCATTCCTTCATTAGAGCCTTACAAATTTCAAAAGATACGGTTTCCTAAAATAGAGAGGAAGAAAGTCCTTGAAACATGCCTTCATTGTGAAAAGTCCCACAATAATCAACTATGCTTCATGCTGAGCAAAGTTGTTTCAAATCTGGTTAGCAAGGACTATCCAAGAATACAACAACAAATAGACATGGGAATTAGCGATGATTAGTTGTTTAGAATTCAATGGCAAGTGTTCACACTCAAATTGGGCAAGCATGATCTTGAAATGTCATAATTGAAGGTATCCTTTTTGTTTTAGATCATCATGCCAGAATCTTATTTGATTCAAGTGCATTGCACTCTTTTAGTCCACATGCATTTGCTATTGATTTATGCTTGCCTACATAATATTTGGGATTTTTTTTGGATGTAACAACTCCAATTCGAGAATCAATATGTGTATAGAAGTTTCTGCATAAGGTTCTCATTTTCATCTCTAGGAAAAAGATGGAGGCCAACCTAATCCTCTTAGATATGACAGACTTTGATGTTATTCTAAGTATGGATTTGCTAGCATGAAACTAGGTAATGGTTAAGAAAAAAGTTGTATTTAAATGACCTGGTGAAGTGGCTATTTCTTACCATGTAAGAGAGGATCTTAAGGGTGCATTTGTCATCTCAAACATGGAGGCAAGATACATCTCAAAAGGATGACATGCAATTTTGGCTATTATTGTGGCTTTGGATGTGGAGAAACCCAAGATAAAAGAGTTGGAGATAGTTTGGGAGTTTCCAGATGTTTTTCCTAAGGAACTGCCTAGATTAGTACTAAGGACATGTTGATTTCACAATTAAGCCTGTACCAGGTATGACTCTTATCTCCAAGGCATTATATGTACCAGGTATGACTCCTATCTTCAAGGCGTCATATAGGATGGCTACAACGGAATTGGAGTTGAAGGATTAGCATTTGGAGCTTTTGAACAAAGGCTTCATCAAACCTAGTGTATCACTGTGGGGAGCAACAATTCTCTTTGTTAAGTAGAAGGATATGTCAATTAAATTATGCATTGACCATTGAATGTTGAAGGAAGTGATAGTAAAGAGCTGCTATCCTTTACCCTAAATAGACAACCTCTTTGATCAGCTATAGTTAACAAAAGTATTCTCCAAAATTGACTTGAGGTTGGGGTATATGAGTTGAGGATTAGAGATGAAGATGTATCCAAGAAATCATTTCGAACTAGATACAAGAACTATGAATTTCTAGTAATATCATTTGAATTAACAAATGCATCAGCGACTTTTGTAGACCTCATGAATCGTGTGTTCAAAACATTTCTTTTTTACAAAATTCAGCAAGTGTGAGTTTTGGTTTGAACAAGTCAAATTTTTTGGGCACATCATTTATAAAGATGGTGTCTCAATGGACCCAATGAAAGTTGAAGCAGTGATGAGATAGGATAAATCGAAGACAATAATAGAGATTCATAGCTTCCTTGGTCTTACAGGGTATTACCATGGGTTTATTGAATGGATTTTGGGTCTTGCAGTACTTTTGACTACTCTAACTAGGAAGGGTGAGAGATTTGTATGGAACGATGCTTGTGAGAGGAGTTTCAAGGAATTAAAAAGGAGCCCTATTGCACCTATTTTGGTTTTACCTTCAAGGAGTGAAGATTTTGTAGTTCACATTGATGCTTTTAGAAAAATTTTGGTTGTGTTTTGATGCAACATGGGAAGTTAATTGCCTATATGTCGAGACATTAGAAGATACATGAGGTGAACTATACAACTTAAAGTTGGTGGCAATAGTATTTGCATTGAATATTTGAAGACATTACCTATATGATGAGAAATTTAAGGTTTTTAACAACCATAAGAGCTCAAATTTTCTTTTCACAAAGCGGCCTAAACATTACACAGAGGAGGTAGATGAAATATATTAAGGATTATGAATCTTCCATCCACTATCCCCTAGGAAATGCTAATAAGTTGGTTGATGCTTTGAGCAGAAAGACAAACAAACTTGTAGCCAATTTATTAGCTCAATCAGTGTTTGTGAGGAGAGTTTTGTGGGCATAGAAGGATGATGAGGTGACACAAGCATTGCATGAGAAGCTTGTTTCACCAAGATAACAGATTGAGGTGTACGTTTCCATGGAAGACTTATAGCTCAGCTGTAATTGAGTTGAGATGAGATCTATTGAATGAGGCGCATCACTCTTTGTACACTGATATGTTTTAAAATATCCACAAGCACACAAGTCCACTATAGCATATACAAGGCAAATACAAGTCAATCCCACGAGGACTCAATTTTTAAATTTTCATGGAATTTCAATTAAAATCTATTTTAATCTACATTAACGTATTCAACCAATCAATTATGTGTAAAAATTTCTAAGGATGAGGAAATCACCAAAAATAAAGTTTAGGGTTCAAAATCCATTACACTGAAATCAAATAATTCCATACTCAAGGAAATGGGAATTTTCTCTATTCATGAAATATTTTTCTTTGAAGCATAGTTTGTCTTTTAAGGTCATAGACTATCAAAGATTCTTGAATGTTAAACTCACATAATCTAACATATCCTGTATTTTTACCATAGGAAATACATCATATTCCCTATACAAATATCACTATATTAAATTAGTCACTTAAATATCTAAAATAATATGAAACACATTTTTAATTCTAAATTTACTTAACTATAAATTTATTCAATACATTACAATTTCATTCTAACCCTAGGATGAAATCTAACATAGCATTATTATGCTAAACATTATTAAACACTACTAACTAATATATCAAACTAATGTTATTATTAATTAAGCAAGAAACAACAACTAATCATAAGGAAGACTAAGATAACATTGAAATAAGAAAATCAACACTAATTGAAATGAATCAACACTTAAATTGATTTCAAAATTAAATGTTTTACAAAGTATTACAAAATTGAACTAAAGCATAAAGAAAAGATATAAAAAGTTGTATGGATGGGAACAATATCACCATAAGTCTCTTTGTTGTGTTGCTCAATGAAATCCCCAATAATCTTTCCCCAACATGCACTACCAGTGTTCTAACATCATCTAATCAACGTCATATCTTTGTTGTGTCACTCAATGAGATTAGAGGACATCACCCAATAGCCACTACCCCTAGGAGCATCAACAATCACTCAACCACTCATAGGATGTTAAGAAGGATCAAGGGATGGTATGCTTAAGGGAAAGATGATGGGAGACATGTGTAGATATGGTTGGGCATGATAAGAGCAATGAGGTGGGTTGCATGCTTTAAATGGAGAGAGGAATGAGGGATATGAGAAAGGGAATGAATGGGCAAGGATGGGAAGATTTTGTGTGTTGATTTGAATGATGAAGAGATGAGAATTTTGTGTTTTATCTCTTGCTTTTGTTCCTTTCTTGGGCAGCAACTTGATGAGGACGAGCAAAGAAAACCTTCTTGTTTCCTTCCCCATCAGCCCCCACGTGCAGCTCCTTCTCCTTTTCTTGATCAGCTGCTTGATGAAGACAAGATAAATAGCTGCTTGTAAAGGATAAAAATAAGCACCTATCATCTCTTTATGGGATTCTCCTTTTTGGATGCTTTTAAGGATGTGTTGATTAAGAAAGTGAGAAAGTTGGTGTGGTGTTATACGCGTATGGGATAGATAGAAGGATGGAAGTGGGTAGGCGTTGATGGCATGATGGGGAGAAGTATGGGGAAGATGGGATGAGGAATGGATGAGAGGTGAGGATGATGATCTCATTCCTTGGGGTTTTCCCTCTCATTAAAGATCATTGTCTTTCCCTTGGAGGATGGGAGAAATCCTTCTTCTTCCCTCTTTTTCTCTTAAATGTGTTGAACACCAAAGGAGGGAATGAGAATAGTTTATGCACTAAATGTCCACCACTGTTTATGTGTTTAATGTGAAGAGCCTTCGAGTTGGAAGTTTCCTTTAAGAAACTCCCTCCTATCTATTCTCCATGAAGATCACATCCAAGCCATCCTTTATTTTGTCTCCTTTCTTATCTTTCTTTCTTCAATTTCTTCCAAAAGATAATGCCTACCCTACTTTCCTCTTTCCATTTCATTCTTTCCTCTCATCTTATCACTCTTTCTATAGCATGTGTTGGATTTCAAGTAGCATGGAGTCCTCCATGTGGAACCTTAAGGATGTAAAAGTTTCCTAGAGGAAACTCCCTCCTTTACTCTTTCATTTTCAACCTTTTGGATCATGCTTGCCCTAAGATGAAGGCATGGGATTCCATTGCAGCAAAACGTATTTTTATCTTCCTTTCTTCTCTAATTAGTGCACCATTTTTTTCTTTGTCCAATCACAAGCAAAGCTTCACTTCAGAGCTCCAAGAAATCTCTAACCAATATGATTTAAGAACTAGAACATTTTTTTCTCCTAAAATAAAGGTGGGTAAGCCCACTAAAAAAAAACTCCATCTTACAAGATGCTTTGCTTCTCTCTCTTGTATGGATCTTTCTCATTAGTCCACCCTAGCATAAATCACTTCTCATTCGATACTCTAGGATAGCCTTGAGTTTTGGTAGATCTTGGCCCTTATTTCTTCAAAAGTATGGATGGATGTGAGCCATAGATTTCTCATAATTCCCTCTCTCCACTACATGTTTTTAAACTATTGTTTCTCCTTTATTTTCTCATGTGAAAATTTGGTTTCATATTATAGCACGTCCATTTGCATGGTAAAATCATGAGCTTCCATTACTAGTTCCATTATGGAGTTAAGAGAGAGATAGTGTGTGTGTGTGTGTGTGTGGAAGTCATCCTCAAGTGGGCCCCAATCTCTAACTTGTTTTGTTTTAGAAATAAATAATATACATGAGTATCCATTGTGTGTGCATCTAGCTTCTCTTAGAAGCTCTCCAAGGTGGTGGGATGCATGCATGAGAAGCTTGCCACCCTCACTTTTGATGAAGGCACCATCTTGTGCATCGATAAGGTTAGTCACATGTGTTGGATTGCTGACAGTGCTAAATTTGATAATGACACCCCCCATAATATTCTAAACTTTTATACTTCATGTTTTATGGCATCTAGGCCCATGATAATGCGCAAATGATTGATTTGCTCTCTTTTAGGGTTTTGAGTTACTAAAAATAGCATTTTTCTTAGTTGTACATGATAAGAGTTTAATTTTATATAAAAACCACCCAATTATTTATCATGTGTTACAACTTATAGGGGTAAATTAGGGTTTTTAGACCAAAATTTATAACACATGCATTTTTTGACCTAATGAAGCAAAATTTATTATTTTGTAGGTCCATAAGCTAATCTGAGGTAATTACGTGATTAATCATATTTTCCTAAGATTTAATTAGGGTTTTTCATCTTTTGTAAGAAATAAGATGATAATCCAACAGCTAAGATTGATCGGGATGAAATTGAAGATCAAGATCAAAAGATTGAGTCAAAGCCTTAAAATCATCACTTCAACATGCAAACAAAGGCCAAGATCATCTTATAGACTAGTAATGGATGTGATTAAAGGACCTAAAGGTGGCCAAAGTGAACTCATGAAGTAAGCCATGCATTCCCACCACCTTTGCATGGAAGCCTAAGTAAGCCACCTTAGCCATATAAGCCATAAGAGAAGGTGGCAAGTTAAGGAATTTAAGCCAAACCATATAAGCCACTCAAGTAAAGGGATGGAGACAAGAAAACTTCCAAAGCAAGCCATAAAGCCTAACCAATGGAGCCTTCAAAGTTAGCCATCTAAGCCATCAAACTAAGCTAAATAGAAGGCTAGGATTGGAGGAAATTGAAGAGAGTTATCCATGAGATATTTTGAAAATAATTAAGGAAAATCATATGAAAATAAGATGGCATGTGGACCAATGGGATATGAGCATTCCATTTTTTGTGAAAACCCCATTTTTTGTGAAATTATTTGGAATTAATTGGAATTTTTACAAAAATTGAAGTGGAATATTATATTTAATATAATATTATTTTTTAGAAAAAGAATCAAATCTTGAAACATAGATATTTGGAATCATACTTGGGAAACCAGTCAGAATGACTGTAGCACACTGAAATCTGAGCTTGGGTGAAAAATTCCTATTTTTTAGAATTTTTTAGAATTTATATTTACCATAGGGGTAAATTGGTCATTTCACTTTTGTGTGGGATCCACAAAAGTTAAGTGAGCTGGTGGACAGCCAGCTCAGGGAATATCAATGATGAAGAGTAAACATGATGCAGAATCTCTTTTGAATTTAATAAGAAAAGTGGAAAAAAATATATGCCCTAATCCAATACAACAAAGACCTTTACTCAAGTGTTATAAATGTGGAGAACTAGGACCCATAGCAAATAACTACAATAATCAACTAGCAATCAAGGATGCAAAAACCAGAGAATATCCCTCGATAGCAAGGAAGGGTATTTACTATTACTGAAGGGCAAGCCTAAACCTCAAATGCGGTGATTGAAGGTACTTTGCTTAGAACTGATAACTATGCAATAGTACTATTTGATTATGGATCTACACACTCTTTTATCTTATGTGAATTTACATCAATTATAAATCTACTATTGAAAGATTTGAGGTATAACTTAGATGCGATAACTCTAGTTAGTGAGTTAGCAAGGGTAAGAAAAATTCCAACCTTTATAGGAAAGGTAAAATCAAAATTTCTAAAGAATAGATATTACTTGAGAATAATTCAAGGAAATAGTGAGTATTTCTCTCCAAAATCATCAAAGGAGAAGAATTTTGATAAATAGATGATTAATTTCTAGAGTAAGAAGGAATGGTAAACTTGAGGAAAATTTGGAGATAAATCAAATGAGGAAGAATAGTGAAAGTGGGAAATTACAATCCCATAATTTTTAAAAAAACTAGTTAACCATGATAGTATATGGTTCACAATGAGATCATAGTCCATACATCTTGTACACCAAATATGAATTTACTAAAATAACTCAGTGGATGAGTCAGCACAAGATTTCATCATAATTAAGATGGATATTGATCTTGTACTACTGATATGATTGATTTTGGTATATTGGAATATTTATGGACTATGGTAAAAAAAAAATACATTTTTCACATTGATGAGGAAACAATCATGGTATATGAGAAATAAGACCCTGTAAACAAATATAGGAAGCTAAACACATTGTTTTGAAAGTTAAGCATTTTGGATAAATGTGGTGATTATAGAGGATGAATAATTCAAGATTATGGAGAAGGATATAGTTAGAAAATTTCAAGATATATTAAGGTGTTTTCAAGATTTTCAATCTAATATAAGATTGAGTTATTATTGAATTATTACTTATTAATTATTTATGGCATTTTAGAAGATGACATTAGATGATCTGAATAAGTTGAAAAGTCAATTATAAGGACTATTAGATAGAGGACTTATATGACAAATAAGTTATTTTAGAGAACACAAGTACTATTAGAAAAAGGGATGGATTATTGTGATTATGCACTAATTAAAATGATGAATAATATTATTGAAAGGTTAAGTAACCTCAACTATCATAAAATGTGAGTTAGAAATGAACGACATCATATAAATTTTAAGTCATACTTTTGGGATAAATGATATTTATGAATTTGATGGGGGAAAGTTTTCTTGAATAAATGAGAAATAGAATGTATTGATTATATAAGAATTTACTTTGAAACATCAGGAAGTAAAATGTTTACCAAATTTGGTAAGTGTAAAGATTAGCTAGGGAAATTAAATTTCTATGATATATGAGGATAATATTGATGTTGATCCTTAATTAGAATAAAGAGAGTTACTATTTCATATAAGAACTTAGAAAGGATATAGAAAAGTCATTGTGGATATTTCATAATGATTTCAAGAATACAGTTTAGAATTTGTAACATTAATGTTACCTATGCAGTGAAAAAGTATATCACTAATTATGAGAATCTCAAGAATATTGATATGACTCAGCGATATTAAAAGAATAGATTTTACAAAAGTTATGACCAGATGATAGTGAAAATTTGAGGAATGGATTATCATCAAAAGAAAATGATAGAGAAGTATGAATATTTTGAATTGAGGTGAAATATTTACTTCCAAAGGTTGGAAGGTTATACTGAGAACATAAATTACTTCAATTGCGATTTAACATTTTACCCTTGGTTGATAGTCAAAGAACTATCCATACCTTGGAGGTTATGTTAAGGAGTAGTTTTATTGAATGAAATGGGGAGTAACAATATGGTAGAAATATATTATGGGAATTACCGACTAGTAAAGTAAAGATTGATGACACCAGTCAAAGGAAATATGAATAAGAGGATTACTCAAAGGAATTAGTCATTTTGAAATGTTAGGAAATGTCATGTTACTAGTTTATGATTTAGCATAGATGGGGAAATTATCCAACAAGTTTTATGACTTTGATAAATTCTACCTTTAAGGAAAAGGTAATAAGATTGATGAATCAAAAGGGGAATAAAAGATTTCCTTAAGTGTCCATATTTCACAGAACAAGTTATAGGAACAAAATTATACAAATAGCAAGAGTACTTAGGGTTTAATGCTCATAGGACCCTTATGAAGGTTGAGCTAAGGTCACCCTAGTAAATACTGAACATGGTGGTTAAGGGGGTTCTCTAATAGGGCCTTGCTCTTCCCCCACCTTTCGGCAACATTTGTTAAGTCTAAATGCCTCCTTATATGAGGATTGAATTAACCACTCTGTGAACAGCTTTTATCTAGTAAACCTTAGTCAATTGAAAATAAGAGGAGCTATCTAGAATTAGGAGTGCAGAAATTATCTTCAATCAGTAAAATATTAACTAGTTGAACAATAATAAGATCATAAAAGGATAGTAAACTATCTAATCATAATTAAAATGGTAATTAAGATAATCAAAGAACAAGCAAGATCCATAAGGATATCTTGAATGATCAAGAATAATAAGAATCACAATATTGTATGTATGTTTTAAAGTAGTATAAATATTAGATTCAAATGTAGATCAATAGATTAGACCCTTGATCAATATGATCTAAGGAAAAAGATCCAAATCATCATATGTAAAGATGATCAAAAGAACAACTAGGAAGTATAAATGAGTTGAGGAACGACTATATATATATATATGATTTGATAGATACATGAAGGATATGATGATCAAGATCAATGAGAAGATGGATTGTTGAAAGTATATGTAGGTGGACCTTAAGAATATATTTAATAAAGAAGATACATGTATTTTACACATTATCTTATCCTAATAACTACAGATTGATTATAATTGCCTTAGAATTTTTTATGAATCAACAAATGATGTTGAAATGAATGCAAAGTGATTGATTAAGTAATTATGAAATTACTTAAGGTAACAAATGATGTGGAAATGAATACAAAGGGATTGATTAAGTAATTATCAAATTACTTAATGGGTAGAATGAGAAGATTTAAACTATATAAGTTGGACCCCCAAATATTAAGGAAAGAAGATATAGGCATGTCCTTTTATAACCAAACACACAGTCTATAAGTATGAAATATTATTTTCCATACAAGCATGGAGGCTTGTGATTTTGTTTTAAGACAAGCTTATGTCTGAGGATGCCAATGCTAGGAGAGTTATGAGGGTTCGGCCACCCGCTCTCCAAAACTGATTATGATGATGATACCATACCCAAAGAGAGGCAAAATGTGTAAGGTGGGGCAATTATGGGAAGGCTGCCACTGTGACAGCCATGGTTCCCCCATACGAACATGGATTTATATTTTCTACCATGGTATCAGTGGAGTATTGAACAGTTATCCAGGCGCTGTACAGATTGAGACTGCAAGCATAGTAGTCCTTTGATTATATTTTGCATTATGATGCAATTGATTATAGCATAATGAGATGCCTTATGTTATGGCATGATGAGATGCCTTATTTTATGGCATGACGAGATAGCTGGTAAAAGTTATTACTGATGCTGTATTGGAGGATGATTCCCAATACGATATGATTATATATTAACACCTGGTGTTAATATTGAAATCAGTTTAGAAATAAGATATTATTGATGATATTGATTATATTCATGATTTTCAATGGTTTTATTTATATGTAATATATACATATAATTCATATGATGAATGAAGGATAAAATGGTTATCCAATTGTGTAAATTGATTTATACCATGAATATAAAGAACTATTTTTGAGATATAATGAATATAATTCTTAAATCCCCTACCAAGCATAGCTTGCTGAGATATTGTAAATGTTTGAATATTTACAATATCTCAGATACAGTTAAGGAAGATTGAAAGCTCAAGACTTGTGGATAATCATCACGGAATTATAACTCAGGGTATTTACTTTTAGGAAGATTGTATTGATTGTTTTGTAATTTTGATTATAATATTTGGACAAGGTATGTAATGACTACCGGGGCTGTGTACATGAACCACTGGATTGATCCTAATTTTAATAAAAGTATTTCTATTGTTATTCAATGGAAATTTTATTTTATACAAAAATCTATCTATGATAATTAATTTGAGGTAGCACTCGGGTTTTTGACAAGTCAATTTCAAAGAAAATGTGTTTCTGATATTTGTATTTTAAATTTTTTTGAAATCAGGGCCCTACCTTTGCAAATATTTATAAAAATGTGTTTTAAAAACCTAGGTCATCACATTTTTAGTGTTTTTTCTCACTTTTCTCCACTTTTTCTTTAATTTCCAGCTCACCCTTAAGATGCACTACGAATTTCCATTGTAATGTTGCATTTTTCCAAAACTGTATCACATTCCACCTCTTAGGAAACTTCTCAAGCAACCAAAAATCTCACCTAACATCCTCCATTTCATTTCCATCCACTTTTCCAAAACAAAGGAGGCTCAACATCTTTAGAAGGAGGGAGATACACCTTCCTAAAAGGTGGTGTCTCCCACCTACTGCCCTCCTTAAGACAACCACCTCCTTCCACACACTTTCCTATTTGATATTCTAACCTTTCCCCCATCCTAGACATTCAAATTGAAACACTTTAATCCACACCATACCTTAGCATTAGGGCAACCTAGAAAAATTAGGAGAATAGTCATAAAACCCAACAACATTCAACGAAAAGGATTTTCACTTATGGGAAAAAGACGTCTCGTTCTTTGGAAGGAGACACCCTCTTCCTATAGCCATCTTTCATCTCTTTTTATTATTATTTTGTGAACTCTTTGGGTGCTGCCACTTTCTTCCAATGTGTATGCTTCTTCCTCAAGTGTTCAACCTAGGATTTTTGGGGGTTTTGAGTCATCTTTGAAGGTTGGTTAGCTTCCTTGTTCTCTTTGCTGGAATTTACTTCTTTTCATGCTACTTTGCTTTGTTTTCTTTTATCTTTCCTTGTTTTTAAACTAAGATTCAAGTTTGGTTTTCCCTTGGAGTTATAGCCAAGGGAAATTATCTTGAATTTATTTTTGCTCTTTACCTTTCATTGCTTCTGTGTTCTCTTTCAGCCCTCTTGATTTCCAGCTTTGTTCGCTTAAGTTCCATTGGTTGTTGCCTTAGTATTCCATAGGATTTTCCCTTGATTTTAAGTATGCTAGTTCATGAATAAGTTTTGGAATAATTGAAGAAGGAATTAGCTTGTAATTGAGGATTGATTTAGATTAAGTGATCATTGTAATAGAATTTAAATTTCATATTTGAATTACATGTATGGAGTATTATGTTGATGACTTTTTGGATGTGATTCAATGAAGTTAGTTGGAATTTTCAATTCATGTGTGTGTCCAGCAGTTAATTATCTTTGATATTGAATGTTTTATTGCATTAGAAGTGATTAATTCCATGCTTTGCATGTTCAATTCATTGAATGATTCAATTTCCATGCTGCTGGAATTTCTTCGCATGAATGGTTTATGTCAATTTCCAGCACCATACAACTCATATTCACTTGATTTTTCAATAGCCCAAAGTAGTTGATTAAATCCACTCCTATCCAATGAATTATGCATACCATTCCATGGTTACATGCATCATGCTTGGGTAGTATTCCTTTCATTGTTTGTTAGTGGTGATATTTTCCTTTATTTCTCTTGTTGAATTGTAGTTAGATTTCACTAGTTTTCATCTTAGTTAGTTTGGAAAACAATTAATTTTGTCATACTTGCTAAAGTTGTTGATTTGGTTGCTTAGTTTTCTTAGTTTTGCATGATTACGAAAGTAGTTTGTTAAAGCATGTTTTCCTTAGATTAGTTATTAATTTTATGTTTAGGAAAGATGGTTTAGGCAAGTTGCTAAATTGTATTTTAAGAAAGTTTCACTTCACGAAAGTTTTTAATTGGGAAAGCCATAAAGTTAGAAGTTTTTAATTTAGTAAAGTTTTAATTTTAGAAAGTGCATATTTTAGAAAAGTTTTCAATGTAGCATGTTTCTTGTTTTTGCTTAGTTTCCAATTTCATGTGTTAATTTCCAATTCTAGTTTTGGTAAAAAAAAACTCACTTAAATTTGTTTAGGTTAGATAGTTTAAAGTAGGGACTACTAGCATCACATTAGTTCAACTCCTTGTGAGATCAACCTCCCTAGCATACTATATTTCAAAATATTTATGTGCATGCGAGTTTTATTTAAAACAACAATAGTACCCTAATCCTATAAAATATGAAATAAAATTTAATTAGTGATATTTAAGGTAAATTTAGGGTTAAAATTGCTAAATCTAAGGACATTAAATGTAATATTTATGTGTATATGATACACTACCCACCTAAGTGGTGTGAAGATGTATCAAGATGTAAAAAGAAACTTTTGGTTGGATGGAATGATGCGAGATATTGGTGATTTGTAACAAAATGTCTAACATGTCAGCAGGTGAAGGTTGAGCACTAGAGACTAGCAAGAATGCTATAAAAACTTGAACTTCTGGAGTGGAAGCGGGACCACATCATTATGGACTTTGTTGTGGGATAACCCAAGACACAGAATAGTCATGATAATAATTTGGCTGGTTGTGGATAGACTGCCTCCTAAGTTAATACATGTTCTTCTTGCCAGATAAACATAGTTAGTCAACAACTTGGCTAAGTTATATGTGAAGGAGATTGTAAGCCTTCATGGAGTACCTATGACCATAAACTTTTGATAGAGATGGTAGGTTTACATCTAGATGTTGGCATAGTGTGTAGGAAGATTTGGTTTTGTCTTTAAAATTTATCATTGCTTTTCACCTATAGATGGATGGTTAGTTAGAGAGGATCATTCAAAATTTAGAGGACATGGTAAGAGTATGTGTACTAGACTACAAAGGAAATTAGCATGAATACCTTCCACTAGTTGAATTTGCATACAACAAAAATTTTCACGCAAGTATAGGCATGGCATCATACAAAGCACTATACGGATGACTATGTCGATCACCAACTATTGGAGAAATATAGGATATAGAAGACTGTTCAAGTTTGAATTGGTAGAGTAATGTTCAAGTTTGACAACTCATAGTCACTAGAAGAGCTATACCTACTGTAGGCATAGAGATTTAGAGCTTGCAGTCAGAGATAATGTCATTTTAAAGATCTCACTAACTAAAGGCATTATGAGATTTTAGAGTGAAAGCAAAGTTAAGCATTGATTCATTGGTCCTTTTGAGATATAGAGAGGATGTGGGTAGTGACATATTAATTACCATTGCTACCACAACTTGCTAAAGTGCACAACATTTTTCATGTGTTAATGCTACTTAAGTACATGTAATACCCTATCCTATAATTGAGAAAGTTCTATATGAGTTGAGATTAGATTTAACCATTGAGGAAAAGGCAGTGCATGTCTTAAATAGAAAAGAACAAAAGTTGAGGGCAGTGAAAGTATTGTGGTGACATGATTCAATTGAGGTCACTTTTGAGACTAAGGATGAAATGAGAAGAGGACACCTAGAGATATTCAATGAAAAGATGTAAAAACATGTTCAAGGATAAAGAAAAATAAAAATTAAGGGGTGAAGGGAGTGTTACCCCAAAATTATAAATTCCATTACATGTAAATTCTTACTGATTTTTTTAAATGAAATGTGAATTTAGATTGTTTTGTTTTGAGTTATGTGCAAGTAAATTTTGGAAGACATTTATTGACCTTTGAAATTGGAATATATACAGAAGAAGTTTTCCAATGACACTAAGAACATTGAAATTGGAGTCCATAACAAAAAGTTATAATATTGCAAATGGGGGTGTAAAATTAATAATGATACCTAGGTGTATCTAGGAAAATGCTCTAATGTGGACCCCATCATAATAGTAATTAACATTCTCCAAAAGTATGTACTGCCAATAATTCTACTAGTACTGAAACCATTAGAGGAACACCTAATAACTTATTGTGTACTGTACAGAGGATTTGAAATACTAGAAGAAGAACCATTCATGTAATATTTTCAAAGGGTTTACAAAGGATCTGTCGATTCACCAATCATTGACTGCTCCAGACTTGCTCGGCATACATTACAGGCAATAGGTAGTGCATGATGATGTCTATGACAAAGGGTGATGCTATTTAAAATGATGAAACATAAATTATTAGGTATAAAACAAATTTATTAAGTTTAATGTTTAATAAATAAATAAATAAATAAAGAGCCACCTCTCCTCTCATCACCATTTTCATCGATGAGAAAGGGAAATGACCCAAGATAGTGAAAAGTGGTCAATTACAGGGAAGAACAAGAAGATGATAATGCTCTATTTGAGGTTGAACACCACCATTGTCTTCCCCGGCAAAGAAAACCCCAAAACCCTTTACCCCTTTAACGAACATTGAGGAGTTGGAACCAAATTTCATAGCAAACTAAATCCACAATGACTATAATAGTCCACCTTTCAACTTCTTCAAAGACCCATCTTCTCCAACAACTCCTTAAGAGGAAAAACAAGTGCTATAGGTAGGATTCTTCCTTGATTCTTTTTATTTCCCCTTCTATAATGTATGCACGATGATAAATTAGGGATTTTCATTATTTTAATCTACAAATTAATTCAATTTCTAGAAGAAAAAAAAATGTCAAATCTAGTGAGCAACATAGGTAGATCAATTGATTGCATGATCTTGACCATCGATCTACCCTCAAATAGTTAGATATGAGTTTCCAATGATTGCTAACCATCAATTGACTGTTGAAAACTCAAATATAGTCCGTGTGTTAATGGTTTTTTACAATACATTGAAATCTAACCATGGGATGGTTGAAAAAATGAGATCTACCCATCAATAATAACTGAATGTGATTGGAACGCATACTTGACCATCCAAAAACTAGATTAGGACATCGATTAATGATTGAAGCTAATGATCTATGAAGACAACAACTTGTGACCATGCAAATAAGAAATTTTAGAAGTATGTACGATAATTTGGACTATTGATCAACAATAACTGGTGCTATTGGAGATCTGATCAATGATGCATGACTAGTAAAGAGTGATCAGCAAATTGAATGGCTGCCACCGCATTGTTCTTTGTTGGTCAAGGATAGAAAAGTGATCTACAATCAATCTTGCTATGTGGATAAACCTGAAAGGTCTAGACCATGATTCCATGATGAAATTTAACAATCTATTTTAACATGCATCCATAAGATACTCTAGCATGCAAGATTTGGTTACAAAACTATCTAATAAATGGCATTTTCTTAGTATGAAAGATAGGCTAGTCTGAAACAATGGAAATAATTAACTAGTTTACATATTTTTCTTACAATTTTAAAATAGATTATGAAATTACTACTTTAGCATGAATAATATACACTTTTAGATCTAGTTTTAGTCCAATTAAAAACATAGAAACTTGATGGTTTTTATAGTGATGTTATGGGTATGAAAAATAATAGTTTAGCATGCTAATTTTGGAAAATTTTAATGCCTGTTTGGACTATTTTTACATTGGAGATCTTACATGATAACTACTATTTTTAGTTGATGACCATATCTAAAAAGCATGTATTTGAAACTCTTATGTTGAATCATGATGAATTGATTTATTAGCAAGTTTGTTAAATTATAGCAAACATGGTTTTGAGAAGCTAAGTCAAGCTAATATTTGAGCATGATTTTATGCTTAAAAGATAGCAAGTTCTAAACATGATTTATAAGTTATGTCATGTTTTGATTTTGGCATAAAGATGTATATGAGATTTGATATTTTGAATCTAGATTTCAAAACAATATTTGGATCATTGATCTATTATGTGTCTTAATAATAACCACAAGTGCATAGCTTTATTAGAGTATAGAATAGACAAATATGGGTCGATCTCAGAAGGACTCTTTGATAAATGGAGTTAATTAAAATTTAGGTCATCTTATTTTAACCTAGCCAAGCATTCAAAAGGATCAAAGAAGTAAACATTAAACTAAGAACTAATTAAGAAATAACCATTAATTTAAACAACTAAACTAAGTAACAAGAAAGTAGACCCTAATTAAGAAAGAAAGCAATTGAGGAAACTATCTTAATAAATAACAAATGACCAATTATTAAAGCAAGGAAATAAATTAACTACAAAAGGGAAAGAACTATTTTATTAATGAAAAATTACAAGTATATGTTACATAAGCAATGAAAGGAAAGAAAGCAAGTACAAGTCCTTCAAATCAAGGCTTGAATTTTGCTATAAGGCCCTAATGTTGCATCACTCAATAAGAGTTTGTACACTCCTCTTCAACCAAATATAGACTAAAATTACCACAAAGATTTTCTCATCTTTACCTCGACATGCCTGAAACCAAAATAAATCCCATCCACTAATCCTTAGGAATGAAGTATTAGGGCATTCAAGAAAAGAAGAGCCTAACACCTTTCCTAAGTAATGATTACCAAGAGAAAGAAAGAATATTATGGAAATGAAAGTAGAAAATTTTATGGCATTTTCTTTAAGCTAGAAACTTTAAAATGGGGTAGCTTCAAGAAGTTTGAAAGAGAGGAGATAAGAGGTCATTCTTTTTAAGGAAGAGTGAACCATAGAAGAGGTTTCCCACCTTAAACATGAAAAAGAAAGATAGCGGCCCTTGAATTAAGACTCGCCTATTCTTGCCTTAGGAGATGAAGTAAGAGATAGGTACATGGTGTAATCCTACCCTTAAATAAGAAGCCCTTAGCAAGGAATCTAGGTGGATTTATGGACGAATTTGGATGTTTCCTCAACTAGTGTGTGATAAAAATTAGAAAGTGGTAATGCGTGCAATAATGGAATAATGCATGCTATGGTATATGATGACTATGCATGCAACTAGGTGAATAAAGAGTGAAAAACCTAAGAAGGTAACATGCATGGAACTCCTAATATGATCCTAGAATGAATTAAAAGAAAATTAAAGAGTCTAACTAAGCTAAACATGAGTTTCTAAATTAGGGAAGCACTATATTTCTAAATTAGGTAAGTGCTAAATCTAAGAATTTGACATGCAATTAGTTTATAAAATGGTTCTAAGGTAAGACTAAGCTGCATGGAAAGAAAAATGAAAAGTTAACAAAGTTAAAGAGAAAGAATTTATGGGCTGAACATGAGATGTTAAAATTAGAAACTACTCTACTTATAAATTAGAAAAGTGCTCAAAACAAGCAAAACTAAAATGGTGAAAATATTCTAAACTAAAACAGTGATCTATGATGCTTACTATACTAGACCCAAAGTGTAAAATACATGCAAACCTAGTGATATGCATGCACTCCTAAAATTAGAAACTACCATGCATATAATTAGAAAGTTCTAAAATTTACAAAACTAAATGATGAATGAATGCTAGACTATGGACTTGAAAGAAATAAACATGCAAAGCTTCCATGTGTGCAAAACCTATCAAGATAAGTGCCATAAGTTTACTATTTAGAAGGTGGTATGCATGCATGCAAGGGTGATGAATCATGCATGTGATACCTAGGATGGAATACAAAGATTTGTAATCCTATATTATGCATGCAAGAGAATGGATATGGAAGATAAATATAAAAGAAAAAAAGCAAGTAAGGAATTGTAATAGGTTGAGACCACACCTTTATCTCCAAAGGATTGGACATTGATCCATGAAGGGAGCTTTGGTGGGGGTGATCTTCCTCCTTCTATTTCTTCTAACTTTGGCTCTGAACTCTAAGAAAGTTGAAAGATAAGTTTTCCTTCTCCATTATCTCATATTTATAAAGTTTTAGGAGTGGAAGACCTAGGGATAGATGGCTAGGATTTAGGGATGAAAAGGAAGAAGGGTTGAGATTATTTGGTTGATGAGAAGGATATGAGAAAGAAGGAGGAATGGAATAGAGTGTGGGAATGGTATATGATGTGGAATGGAGTTTGAGAATCAGTCGAAAGAGGAAAGTGGGGAAAGGAAGGGCATAGGTGTGATAGAAAAGAAGGTTTTGCTGGGATATGAAAGGTGAGCTTAGGAGGGAAGGAAGTGAGGAAGATTATGAGAGAATTTAGGAGTTGAGTGGGAATTGGTTTGAAATTAGTAAGTGGATAAGGGGGAGGGGGAGGGGGACGGGGGCAATGATTTCCATGGGAGTGTTTTGGAGTTTTAAATTTTGGGAGGAATGTGATCCATTGGAATGTAATCAATGGTGGAGATCTCTCTTACCTTAAGACTTGATTTGACTTTTAAACAAAGGCAAAAGGTGGCTAGGTTTTTCATCTTTTCAATTCTTCATTTATGGCCCTTAGATCATTAATAAATAGTCAATTTTGTATAAAAGGTATGCAATGAGTAGCTGATATGTTATAAATTATATGGCATTATTATATAAATTTTTCAAAATTCATGATACATGCATTTTTGAGCTAATGATCCAAAAGTTTGATATTTTGTAGGTTAAGATTTGTCATAATTTTCTAGGTACTACTTGGGGCTTTTTGTTAAAAGAATAATCCAAAGGCTAGGATCACTTTAGAAGAGAAATCATGCTAAATAAGCCATGAAGCCACCCCGCTAGAAGCCATCAAAGGAAGCCATTTAAGCCAAGTCAACATGGGTCCACACATTATGTAAAATTTCTAAGCAATTTCCCATTTGAAGAAATGTGTTTTTAAGAGAAAAAATAGGAAGAAAGGTTGACTTGTCAACAAGGGTAGGTGGCATGCACGTGTGGACCAATTGGAGAAGAGACCACATTCCTTAAGACTTTTCTTTTCTCTTCCCTCCCAATTCCCTTCCACTCACCTTCCTAGTTTCCCACTTTCCTAGATTCCTACATCTAATTCCCTTATCCTATCTTATCTATTTCTCATTCTTATCTCTCTTTCCTATTTTCCTAGCACAGAATCTTATCAATCTTATCACATAGGAAGGAGGAGATCACCTATAAATAGAACACCAACTCCTTAATAAGGAGTTTCATGCCTCCCTCCTTCCTTGGAGGCTGGTTCTCCACACCTATTACTAGCTCCACCATGCCTCCTTTATCTAAAGTTTTCCACACACCATCCTAAGGATTCAATGCAACTTTTGTACCAGCCTTTCCATGCCTCTTTCCTTATGTTTGTAGCCTAGTTTCCACTCCATCTTCAAGGAAAGTTTTTCTTTAGTTTTTCGTGCTATTTTGATTTCATCTTTGCAAGCTTTTCTTCCTTGGTTCTATGCATAGCTTCCATTAGTCTTTTTTTTGTATTTTGTTTCAAGATTTTCTCTAGAAACTAGCATCCAAAATGCTATCAATCTTTTGTAGTGCAAGAGATGTTAAACTTAGGATCAAGTTAGTTGTCATTTGAATTTCTTATTTGTTTGCCTTTACTTTGTTGCTTGTTATTTTTTCTTTTCCTTTTCATTTGGTTCCCATCTTGCTTTCTTTCTCCATTGGTTCTCTCTTCTTATTGGTTCACATGCGTGATACATAGATGGCATTAATTTTGGATGCTAGGAGCAATTTATGTTATTTCATGTTTGGGGGTTATGCACACTTTCCCAAGCGCCATGTGTGACAACCCGGGTTTTTGAAAACATGATTTGTAAAGTATTTTGAAAGGCAGGGCCCTTAAGAGTGTAAAAAAATTTCGCAAAACAAAACAGCGGAAATTCTTTTCTTTAGAACTTGTTTTGAAAACCCAAGTCACCACTTCATACATAACATAAGTACAATTTGTGTACAAAATAAAATTCCATTAAAGGAATATACTTTTACTAAACTCTAGGATCCATCCAGTGGTTCACAGTATAGCCAAATCTAGTACAATACTTGTCCAAATTACATAATCCAAAACTCAAGCTCACCATACAATAAAACTCTCAACAAATAAAAATACATGTCTTCATGGGTTTACCTTGAAGATTATTCTCTTCAAGTCTTTTATAGTCTTCAGCTCCTAACTCTCCTTCCCTGAACCTGAGATATTGTAATCTAAGATATTGCAACAAGTACAATATCTCAGCAAGCAATGCTTGGTAGGGGATTCAAGAAACATAATAATTGACAATGTAATTCCAATACTTCATAATCTCAATATCCTTGAACATACTCTTTACTTTGTAAGTTATGTATATCTATATACATACATACCCTTCATGGGTAAACCAGTTAAATTCGTGAAAATAGTCAAATATCACTCCCAACTAAGCTAATCAATTCTCTTCATTTTGAGAATTTAGTATTACAGCTAATCTCATACTGGGAATTTCCCTTCTTGGGAAACATTGGTAATATACAATTACCTAGCATTTCATTATGCTATAACATAAGGCATTTCACTATGCCTATTCCCATATGCATCATAGTGCAAAATAATCAGAAAGGTTGCTATGCTGCAGTCTGATCCGTACTAGCGCACTCGGATAATTGCCCTGTTCACCACTGATACCATGGTGGAAAATATTATGTCACTACCCGTATGGGGGGGCAAAACTTTCACAGTGGTGGCCTTCCCATAATTGCCACCACCTGACTTTTAGCCTCTCATTGGGCAAGGTATCATCATATCATCAAATTTCAAGGAGCAGGTGGCCAAACCCTCATAACTCCTCTAGCAATAGCATCCCCTAGGCTCATGCCTATTAAAACAAACTCACAAGCCTCCAAGCTTGTATGTAAAATAGATTTCATATATATCAGACCATATGTCTGTTTACTTAGGGCTAAAATATTTTCTAATTCCCTATTCACTTATAGTTTAGTCCTTAACCATCTTATAGGTGTTTGGTTGGATCATAAGGTTTTCAAGAGATTTACTATAAGTATTATCATTACTCTTGTCAACATAATATCATGAGTACAATATGAATATCTCATGTAAATGCATTCATCGAATCCTCCTACCTTTAAGGATTGATCTCTTTTCCCCAATCTTCCATGATCCTAACCGATGTATGTAATCTGTACATCCATACATATTGTCAATATATAAATTATGAACAATCCTATTGATCACTAGATCTGATGTTTAGAATGATCTTTAGATTATTCATATCTAAGTATTTTTCTATCTCTAAGTCTTTATATGTTCATCTCCTTGATCTTGATCTTTCATAGATCCTTTGATTGACAATCTACACATGTTGATAAAGATCAAGGTCCTAGATCTTCTATCATCTAGTTCTACTTTGATCTAAGTTCAGTTCTTGGATCATCCCTATGGAGGATGATCTTGGTTTTCTTCCTTGAATCATCTTTGATCAAGGGTTTGGATTATCTAATCTAATGAACTATAACAAGTATATACTAAACATACATACTAAGTACAATATAGTGTTCTTATTCTTATTGTTCTTGATCATCCAAGATCTAATGGATCTTTTTTGATCATCCTTATCTTACTTACTATTTTTATTAGGGTTAGGTAATTTACTAACCTTTTATGCTCTTATGATTATTATTCAACTAGTTAATGTGCTGGTTGAAGGTAGCTTATTCAAGCCTAAATCTAGACTACTCCTCTTATTTCCAATTGGCTAAGGCTTACTAGCTGAATGGGTGAACACAAAGTGGTTACTTCAATCCTCATGTAAGGAGATGTTTAGACCTTACAAACGTCAACAGAAGGTAGGGGAAGAGTGAGGCTCTATTAGATAACCCCTTTAACCACTATGTTCATCATTCACTAGAATGACCATAGCTCAACCTTTCATAAGGTTCCTATAAGCATGTTTACCCTAAGTACTCTTTCTAATAGATTTTAATTAAGTCCATGAATATTTATAATGTCATTCATGGGGTTTATTATTCTTTTCCTAATTTGGGTCAAGGACTTGATAATCCTTATATTGTCCTACTAACTATAGCCCTTACTAAGTCAAAATCATTCATTCATCTTAGTTGTCCATGAATTTCTATATTTCATTAGTTTACATTTTTGGTGATTTATGCTCCTTGTATCTTAACAATTGAATAAAATTTGACAATAAGTAAATCATCAACTTGAAAGCATAAATCAAATATAATTTTAACAACTATATACTAACATTCTTCCTATAAAAGTAACTTAAGCTAGTGAAATAAAACTAACATGATCCTAAGTTATGAAACACATCTTCTATCATAATGAAATCATGTTTAAATCCTAATTTACACTAACATGATCCTAAGATAATCAAATCTACTAACAAATTACTCATTTAGGGCATATCATACTAAAATTTAAAAATTACACTATCATGCTTTCTAACTTAGAACATAAATCACATTTACACTTCTATATCCAATAAAAGAAAATTAAACTAATTTTATTAAGATTATTATAAATCTTTAAATATGATCCAACCATTAGATCTTAGGTGTTTTCCTTTAGATTAGGGGTTTTAATTACCTTTAGGGCTTTTAATCCATTAAGATCCAAAAATCATATCCACTTGATTTTGTCACATTTCCTCCATGATCTAACTGGATTCCATCATAATATCATCCCTTTAATCCATCCCAAGGATCTGATCATACTTGATCTCATTGATTAAGTGGGGCCCTTTGTATTTTTTTTTATTTTTATTTTAGGGTTTTTCTACCATAAAGGGTAGATCCCCTATTTTATCCAAGATCTATCCAAATTAACCATAGATATTACATTATTACATTATTATATCATCACTAAAATAAATTTCCAAGATCTGATCATCTCAGATCTTGAAGATCTTAGAAATTGGACAGTTATTTCCAAAATACAGAAAAATACAGAAATAAATTTTAGAAATATTATGACTTCATTAGAAACTAGACATTACAAGATTTCCATAGCATCTTTCGGATCTCAATTTGGAGTTCATATGACTCCACAATCTTAAATTGAAGTTTTCAGCCGTTCCTAGGGTCCAGATTTGATCTAGGCCCACCAGAATTAATCTCCCTCAATTGAGGGTCCAAAACTGCTCAGATCTTTCTAAGACTTCTACCCTAGGGGTTTTGGACCATTATGGATTGATTGGTGGAGTCAGATTTTTCATCTGAGTACTCTATCATCATGAATTAAGGGTTTTGTTGTTTACTTTATTTTTACCTTTTTATTACCAAAACTAATTACAGTAAAATAAAAATTACATAAAACAATAATAAACATATATAAAAATGATTTCCACTTACTTGATTGGAGAGAAAACCACATTTATATGCCCAATTTAAAAAAATACCTTGTTGATGAAGATATAGCCTAAAATCCACCTTTCTTGCAAATACCGTTGTTTGAACCGTTGGATCTTGAAATTTCTTTGGGGGTTTTGTAGAATAGATATGTTGGGAAGTTTTGGACGGTGGAATTGATCAAATTAGATCTGGAACAGAGTGCCTAATTGATTTTAGGTCTCTTTTCCAATCTAAAAAGAAAAACAAGTTGAAAAGAGATCTAACTCTTAGAAATTTTGGGTTTTGGGGGAGGGATCTAGATCTAATTTTTCAAGACGATTGAAGAGAATTTTGTGGGGATTTTATGAGGATTTTGGGGGTTGTATTTATAGGCATTTTGGGTCTTTTTCCATGATTATAATATGTTATTTTTTTAATATAAAATGGCATGAAAGTCTTCAATGCTCCCATGCCTAATTTTTCTTTCCCATGACTAGCTGATCTTTGTTGACCCATGTTTCACATTGGCTGCTGATCAAATTGGTCGTTGGGGACGTGGTGGTCCCCATGTGGGCCCCACATGGTGTAAAAAGTTTGTTTTGCCCTTCATGCATAAATTTTTGGGTTTTATTCCCATGATCTCGGATTTGAGTGTACTTAGTGGCGTTGGATTCGTATTTCTCAATACATTCTAAATTTTGATGTTTCATATTTTTATTTTGGGAATATTTTGATTTTTGGATAAAATTACTATTTTACCCCTTTTGTCCAAAAAATGAAAAACTTAAGGATTTCTCATCCGAATTCAAAATTTGTCATGCTTACAGTCATTTTGAAGGGTTTGCTAAGTTTAATTTTAATTTTACATGTTTTATGATTTGATTATACTTTTATAAAAAGTATATTTTAAATAACCCTAATATTTCAGCCCGAAATATCTGAAACTCAAACTTTATTGATTTTTCTCAATCAATTTACAAAAATTGGGGTTATTACACCATGCAACCTGTTATTGTAAATTTTTACATTCAATAAAAATCTTCCTTAATGCACGCAATCCCATTTACCCATGTACACTTCTCTTTGTTGCTTGTTTAATTTGATTTGGGTTATTAATCATGTTTGATCATATTTTTAGATGTTAGATTCATTGATTATATTAGTTGCATTATTAGATTTAATTTCCAAGTCTTTCATGTTTTGCATAAGTTATTCACTTGAATGCATGTTACTTTTAGATAGTTTCCATTGAGTTATGTTAATTTCATGCATGTTTAAATTTCCAAGTTGTTTTAATTCCTAGACTAGGTTGTATTTTATTGATTTTGGCTAGGATAATAAATCTATACAAGATCCAATTATATAAAGAAATCTATGAGAATCATTGTGGGATTGACCTCACTTGCATACAAGTATTATGTTGATTCATGCTCTTGCAAGTAGTACTAAAACACACACCAAGTTTTTAGCATCATTGCCAAGGAATTACAACAAATTTGTGGTTGGATTGTTGTTTAGATTGACAATCTCTAACCATATTCTTAGGTTGCATTAGATTAGGATTGTGCATCCATATTTACATAGTTTGCTAATTCCTTAAAAATTGACATATTCTTTGTTTTGTGTGAGGGGAATTTAGTGAAAGGAACAGTGATCCTGTGAATCAAAGCTTCATCGAATTAACTAAGATTTATTGCTTTCTTATATTAGGGTTTTTCATTTTTTTGAGAGGACATGTAGTGAGGCCCCATTGTAACTTTCAAACATTTATTTTAAATGGGTTGTAATAATACAAGCCAAGTGTGGGTTATGGTGGCCTACACTTGAACTTCATCAAAAACCCCACTATAAGTATCTAACCCTCTCTTTACTTTGCTAGCATAGTTAGATTTAATGTAAATTGCATTTTTATTGGTAGCATAATTCATATAGTGTAATTTATATAGCTCGGCCTATGAAAAACTTTGCAAAGTGCAATATAGGTCATTGTGCTATAATTTAGAGGTTTTGTGTTCTCATTCCATTTAGATTTAGATCATAGCATATATGTAGGCATTAGTTTATTTTCCTTGTATTCCATTACACGTTTACTACTTTGTGGTGGATGGAACACATTGATAGTAAGGGCCCCACAAGAACCCTCATAAGTAAGGACTGGATTTTCAGATGATTGGCCCACCTAGTTAATCAAATTGATCCTTGTATGTTCACAATCCCAGACCTTGAAATTTAATTTTAAATCAAATAGCAAGAAACTTACAATTTTTGAGCTTGTAGGACCCTTTTTGAAGGAGTAGATCGATTGTCACTCTAGTGGCTTTTGATCATTGTGGTTATAGTGGGTATGCAAAATCCAAGTGATTTTTTCACACCTTTCATTGACATTCATCAAGGTCTAAACGTCTCCTTGCATGAGAATTATACTAACCACTCTAAGCAGGATTTAAGTCATGAGCAATAGTCGAGCCTATATAAAAGGAGGAGCTGTCTAGATTTAGGTCTAAAAGCTACACCCTACTGATTGACAAAGAATATCAAATCAGCTCATTAGCGAACCATTAGGGATTGATTGTACATCATTTAGAGCTGGAAGCTACATTTAGTTAAGTTGCATCATATAGTTAGAGTTTCTCTTAGGTTCACAAAAAAAAAAAGTACTCACTCATTATATATAACAATTTGTTTCATTGTATATAAAGTTGAGTGTAATGGGCTACCAAGCAAGATATATAAAACCACCAATTTCATACTATTTCACCCATAGACTCTTAATCTATGAGGGTATGCATGAGATAGATCAGGGGATACTCTTAATCTGTCCAATACATTTGATAGATTAGCTACTATAATGGACTGGCTTGATAGTAAATTGAATAGGTTAGATGCTTTTATGCCACACATTGAGTTGTCTCAACAACCTTAGTCTAAAAATTACCACACCTATTCTAGCCCAACATATCCCACTACTTTAAGCTCCACCAACAATGCATATCATTAGGAGTAAGTGAATGCAATGCATCCATTGCATTCACAGATCCTGATAATTATTATTATGTTGAGACCGACTATCGTGGATGGGCTGAGCATCCTGATGAATAATATTGGTCTTGAGAATATCAAGGAGAACCATCATGGTTACACCTTGCTCAACCCTTTCCCGCTACCCCAACGCCACAGTAGTGGGCCATACCAGTCGTTTCCTCCACAATAGATGGAACAATCATTAGAAGAGACCTGAATTATGGAAATGATTCAACTAATTAAGTAGATGGAATTTCAACATAGTGAAATTTTTTCTACATTTATAGGAGGGCTGAGGAAATTGAACAATTTGAGAATAATGAGAAGCCCATTAATATAGATAATATGATGGAAATATCATTTGATCTTTTCGAGACACAAAGTTTCCAACCATCCTTGCAATCTTCCAACACATATCCAACTCAAGGCATGCCTTGCTCCTTTTTCTCATTTCGATAAAGATATATCCATTGATGAAGTGAATGATTTATTGAATACTGCACCATTAATGGAACTTCTCAATGGCAAGCCCAAGTAGGACCCCTTACGACTCCTGAAATTCAATTTCAACTATATGCTAAAGAAGAACACAATTTGGACCTACAACCTTTACCAAATAGTTCACCACGTGAGAGTTTAGGTTCATTTAAAACATTACCTTTGACTACAAAATAGGAAGAATAGTTAATTGATGTTTTGGCCCAACATCAATCAACTTTAGGGGACACATTAAAAGAAACTAAGGGTTTAAGCCCCACCATTTCTCTACATCCAAAAAAATAAGAACAACCTTTAATGGAGATGCAGAGTCAGCTTAAGCCCCAAATATAGGAAAATGTAAGAGAGGAGGAATATTATGTAATGCTTGATATGGGAACTATTATTCCTCAATTTGGCTAACAAGGGGACCATTCATCTAGATTTGGTCCTGTGAAACTTCATTGCATAGTGGTCTTTCATGCTATATTGTTACCATCACCTCAAATTACTAGGTGGAGGATGTATATTGACTACCGTGAAATTCTTAAATAATATGAGAAATTCCTCCATTTTCTTGCTACTGTTGGAACTAGGAGAGTTTAGTTTCACTAGTTAGGACTGGGGTAGATTAGATTAGTTAGTTTAGTTATAGGATATGTCTGGTTAAAGATATTAAACTTAGCACTCAATGGGAGGCAACCCAGGGTTTTTGAAGTCTCATTATTCCACATTACCCATTTAGCATATAGTATCTCATGTTTCAAAATAGTGGAGAAAATGTTTAGTTCAAGTTGGGGCGTGTAGATATGCATGAGATTTCTAAGTTTTTCTAGTATTTTTGAAAAGAAAAAAAAAGAATTTTTTTAAAAGTTTTTAAGATCAAGTTCCTTTACTATGATGAGAATTGGATTCTTAGAATCTTAATATTTCTCCTACTTTAACTTATTAATAAACATGCATATGATTAATTCTGCATTTCATTCATGTTCTAAAGTGTTTAGGAAGTTGAATCTTAGAACACACACAGTGCATAGTCTAGATAGATAGATGGTTTTGACTTAGAGTCCCTTAGAAAAATCAGTGAAGACCTGTATGCAGTGAGTATTAGAGATTATCATCTTTCTAATTGTAATACATAACTCCCTATTTTCTTCAATGAATATTAACTTTGAAAGGTCCTAGTGTCTTTTGTTTTGGTTAGTTGCCAAGAATCAAATAGGAGCACTAACTTTCTTTCCTAAAAAATTTATTGAATCTAATAGGCTTTAAGAAACCTAGGAAATTATATAAGCTATTATTGTTTTAGCCTAGAGACATAAAGCCTGCATAGTAATATACCACTAGTTAGACCCTTTGAGCTTCTTAGTAAGCATTTTCTTTTCAAACTCATCTACCTTAACCAGAAAACCCAATAAAATATCTATCATCTATCATTCAAAAAAGAGTAGAGAGGACAAAAAAAGTAGAAAAATGGAAAAATTCTAAGCGAAAAAAATCAAAGTGTTTAAAAAGTGAAAGCCTTTCTTGACAAAAATACAAAGGAAATAAAAAATAATTACTAGAGTAAGAAAAGAAGAGTTGTGGAGAGAAAAGAAAAATAAAAAAGATATTTACTTCAGTGTACTCAAAAGTTCAGTTGTCTAACATTCATTGAAGACCTCTACTTAGATTTGAAACTTTGAATCCCTGTACCCTTTCTTTGAGAACCTATCCCAAGTTTACATTTCATCCCATCCAAAGACCTATTGATCTTAAGGTAGAAGATAGCCTTAATGAGGATACCAATATTAGGGAAATAATGTGAACTAATGTTACTAGTCTTGGCTATGGCATCCATTCTAAGGGATCACATTTCTTTGTCTCATTTGTGCTTATAGAATTATGTAAACCACCAGTATTTCTAGATTTGGTCACATAGTGAGATAATTTTATTTGACCCTTTTCTTTGACAACTTTATTTCTAAGTGTATACTAGTGAGAATTTGCGGTGGAGTGTAAGCATTCCTTGTTAGAAGTCCAAACTTATGTAGCCCGTACACATGCATTCTGAGATGAAAGTGGAATAGAATGGTTTTAGTATGTGGATAATTTATAGAATTTTTCATTCATCTTTATTAAGTTGTTAAAGCTAGTAAAGTACTAATGGATGAGAATTCTCTAAGAAACTAAGGACAGAGCCTTATTAAATTTTGTGGGTATATTCACTGCAAACCCTCATGAGGCCTAAGTCATTTACTAGGGGTAACATAGGGGTTCAAGGGGTTGTATTATATGCTAAATGCAATCGTGAGTACTTATGAAAACCATAGCCATTTGTGTTTTCATGATTTGTCATACGTTTTTCTCAAGACTAGTAAAATGCTGGTTGGGGGTCGTGATAAGTAGTCAACTTTGTATAAAAGTACCTAATTAGTAGCTCATGTGTTATAAATTATAGGGAATTATTATATAAAATTTTCAAAATTCATGACACATGCATTTTTGAGGCAATGGTCCAAAATTTTGAAATTTTGTAGGTTCATAATCTAGAGTAAGTATGTGATTTATCATAATTTTCTAGGTATTGTTTAGGGTTTCTTATCTTTTGTAGGCATCAAAAGAACAATCCAAAGACCAAGATTGCTTTAGAGGAGAAATCAAGCCATGAAGCCACCAAGCTAGAAACCATGGAAGCCAAGTCAACATGGGTCCACACATTTTGGAAACTTTCTAAGAAATTTCTCATTTGAAGAAAACATGATTTGAAGAGAAAAAATAGGAAGAAAGATTAACCTATCAACAAGGGTAGATAGCATTCACATATAGAGCAATTAGAGAAGAGGCCACATTCCTTAGACTTTCCTTTTCCCTTTCCTTCTAATTCCCTTCCACTCACTTTCCTAGTTCCCACTTTTCTTTTCCACTTACCTAAAGTCATACTTTGAATTCCCTTATCCTATCTTATATCTTTCCCATTATTATCTCTCTTTCCTATCTTCTTAGTAACAAATGTTATCAAATCTTATCACTTACGAAGGAGGAGATCACCTATAAATAGAACATCATCTTTACCATCTCATCAATAAGGAGTTCCATGCCTCCATCCTTGGAGGCTAGTTCTTCATGCCTATTTCCAGCTCCACCATGCCTCCTTCATCTAAGGTCTTCCACACAACATCCTAAGGTTTCAATGTAACTTCCATTTTTCCTTTCCATGCTTCTTTCCCTATGGTTGCAGCCTAGCTTCCATGCCATCTTCAAGGTAAGTTTTCCCTTAGTTTTTTGTGATGCCTTGATTAATCTTTGCAAGCTTTTCTCCTTGGTTCTACATGTAACTTCATATTTTCCTTGTGTTTTGATTTAAATTTTGCTCTAGATCCTTGTATCCAAAATGCCATCAATCTCTTGTAGTGACAACAAAGAGATGGCAACCTTAGGATCAAGTTAGTTGTCCTTTGAATTCCTTACTTATTTGCCCTTACTTTGTTGCTTGTTCTTCTTTGTATCCCTTTTGTTTTGGTTCCCATCTTGCTTTCTTTCTCCATTGGTTTTCTCATCTTGTTAGTTGACATGCATGATACATAGATGGTGTTAATTTTGGAAGTTTGAAGCAATTTATGTTATTTTCATGTTTAGGGGTTATGCGCACTTTCCTAGTGCCATGCCCCCATTCTTGTAAATTGTTGCATTCAATAAAAAGTCTTATTTGATGCGCACACTCCCACTACCCATGTGCACTTCTTTTTATTGCTTGTTTAGTTTGATTTGGGTTACTGATCATGTTTGTTTTGATTTTTAGACGTTAGAGTCATTGATTATGTTAGTTGCATTATTATATTCATGCTAGTTTTAGATAGTTTTCATTGAGTTAAGTTACTTTCATGCTTGTTTAAATTTCCAAGTTGTTTTAATTCCCATATAATGTCACATTCTATCTCTTTTGGCTAGGATAATAAGTCCATGCAAGATCCAATTACATAAAAAATTATGTGAGATTCTTTGCTGGGTCGACCTCACTTGCATACAAGTACTAGATTGATTTGTGCACTTGTGAGAAATATTAAAACATAACACCAATCATCATCACCCTATCTTGAATGGCTAAGATTTGGTTGGAGTAATCTTATCCAAATAGATCTTCTTCTAAAGCTTCTTTACTGCTAATTGTTTGATTGGACTACCTTAGAGTGAATGGCCTAGATTTCTTAGAAATTTCCTTATCCATTATAGGTCTCCATTTTTTTTTTGTAGTCAATAGTTTTCCACATAGGTGGGATGTCTTTTTCCTTATTTGTAGGGATCTCCTTTCCTTGAAATTAGGTGTGAATCTTAATGGAAATATCTCAACTACTAGTCTTCCAAGTTGGTCTTCATTTCAATGTAACTTCTTATTACTCCATTCATACTTCATTATATCTTCATGGACTACTTAGGATATGCATCTATAAGGGCTGGGCTTATCCTTTAATTGCTTGAAAAGTAAGATGGTTTTCAACCATAGATTTTCCATAAATTTGCTCTCTTCTTCTCCTTGTTTTTCTTGCCTAATCATCTTTATTTCTTCATGTATTCAACTAAGAATTGAGTTGGAATCACCCCTTAGTATGGAAACTTCATGTTCCCCCTTAGGTGTCCATTCCTTTGGTCTAGTAGGAGAGACAAATTAAAAGAAAAGTCTTCTACGGGCCCTAGTCTTCTAACTTGTTTTATTTTAGAAGCTCTCATTGTTTGTGATTTGGGATTCCTTTAGAAGCTTCCCAAGGTGGTCAAACGCAGGTATGCTTGCATGGAAAGTTCTATCACCTTAATTTTGATAAGAACACCTTATTTTGAATGGATAAGGTTCGATCTTCCATTTAGGGTTTCTAACAAGACTAACTTTGATTTTGACATCCAATGATCATTCTAAACTCCTAAATTTTATTATTCTCATGTATTGATCTATAATGTAGCTTAGAAGGTGAAATTACTCTTTTAGGGGTAAAATTGTCTATTTTGTATTTTTTTCATTTGTACCTTAAACCTATAAAATTATAGAATTAACCCTATTTAATGATATTTAAGTGATTTTTAGGGGTAAAACATGCCAAACATAGAAGAACAATGTTTTCATACATAAAGAACAATAACTTAGAAACAATATGATGCTGGTGTCATGAAAGGATACCAACTACTAAGGAATGTTACACTCTGCCCAAATCCTTAGGACTTTTATTAGGAGGAAACGCAGGTTTATGATACGATTATAAAAAAAATGGGTATTAGAATAAAGAAAGGCGTTTTGGAGAATACATAAAGGTCTTCTACAAGTGTATTCATAACATTCTTTTCTACCTATATGTGAACATTTCCCTTTTCCATTGGCTATCTTTTTCATTTTTCTCTTTTTCCTTGAACTTTGAATACATATTGCTTTTGTTTGATTTTTTTCTATTTTTTCTTCCTTTTTTGGATGTTCATCTCTTTAACAATATTGTTCATACTTTTCTTTGGTGTATTTTATTCAACCATCTCTACATATTTCCCAGGCAATTGGGTAAACGATATATTATAGGGTTTAATAGGGTAATGGTCAATGGGTTGATAAACAAAAAGCTTATCATAAAGGCTCAAGGGGTTAACTAATAAAGATTAACTCAGGGAAGGGTAAATGCTTTGGGTTTTTACCAGGGGTGGCTTCTATCATTTCCTAGGTTTCATATAACTTGAATTGACCATAAACTTAAGAGATAATTGGTATAGTCTATCAAATGTTTTTCTAATGATTTACTAAAATAAATAATAATGAGAATAACTAAAAATTTATGTCTGCTAAAGAAAATGTTAATCTATGTATATAACCCTTCCAATGCTTTAAAGCTCACATGGGTTAATATTCTCCACTTGTCTTCTTTAGGATCAGTAAGTTATATTTTCGTGTCAAGTTATATATAGCTATTTTGAGCAATAATTGTTTTGAGTTTAACATTTCATGGAATATGTTAGGAAAAGAATAAAATAGTGAACTAATTGTATAAAAATCTATCATTAAGCTTAAGTTCAGAAGATAGACTTAATAGTCAAAAAATCCAAATTCTCATCTCAGTGAAGCAGCTTTTCCTCAAAATATTTTCTTTTTCAAAATAAAGGAAAATTTCAAACAAATAACTAAAAAAATGGTGAACATATCAAACTTTAGAATACCCTAACCCCATACCTAAATTAAACATTTCCTTAATTTTTTGAAATAAAATCATTGACAAATGCAAAATCAAGTAAAGAGTGAAGGGTTAGAATGATATTATCTACGCTCCTGTGATAGTGCATGGATCTATTCATGTAGACAATTATATATAATCCAAGAAAATAAAACTAACCTAAACTAATTAATATATTTCTAAACTCTAAACCTAACTAAGCTACTCATCCTTAATCCTGTCTAACCATGAAGGAGTGTGTACAAAAATCACTCTATTTCAAAATCTCATGGTAATCAATGTTCATTTTTTACCTAGAGATGTATGTTTGGAAAAAGATAAGAGCATGAAAGTCCATAGTGATTCTTAATTTCTTGGGATCAACTTCAGATGAATGGTCCCAATGGTTGCCAACTTGAGATTTAATAGTGCCCATATCAAATAGTATATAATATTCCTCCTCCCTTACATTTTTCCTATAGTTGAGGATTAAGCTGGCTACACATTTTCCTAAAAGATTGTTCTTGTTCTTTTGGAAGAAGGGAACTAGTGTGGTTTAAACCCTCAATATCTTTTAATGTGTACCCTAGAGTTTGTTGATGTTCAGCCATAACATCAATACACTCTCCCTCCTATTTGGCACTAACTATAATGGTTTCAAACGAACCAATATCTTGTGAATGGTCAAATAAAGACTACAGGTTAAAATTGGGTGCTTCTCAGGAGATGTAAGGTCCATTGACAAGTGTTAATAAATGGCTCAGTATCCATTAAAGAATTCTCGTCATCCATGGAAGTGTCATTATCACAATGAAAATTAAAATAAGTAAGACATACCTTGGGTGGATAATTGCTATAGGACAGTAGGGATTGATCAAGATTATCTATCTCATAAGGATCTTTGGTGATATTTACAATCCTATATAGTAATTGTTTGGCTTCTCATTATCCTCAATTTGTTTAGTTTCCTCAACCCTTTCTACAAAGTCAGTAGTTATTTGACCCTTTTGAAGTTCCATCTACATACCAAATTCTTTAGTAGCTTCTTGGACTTCTAGTATATTTTGGATATAACAATGAAGGGTCTCTTCTAATAATTGTTCCCTCTATTATGGAGGAAATGGCTGGTACAACTCATACTACTGTTGCATGGGTGTACTAAGAAAGGATTAAGTAGGGTGGAGCCATGATGGTCCTCCCTGATAATCCTAAGGCCAAATTTGTTTGAGATTCCTAGCCCATTTTGGATAGTTGGTCTCATTATAGGAATATTTGCTAGGGTTTATGAATGCATTGGGTGCTTTCACTTGATCCGAATACTATACATCATTGATGGAGCTCAATAACCATGAAGTAGTGGGATATGTTGGGTGAGAATAAGTATAACAATTCATATACTAAGGTTGCCTAGATGATTCACTAGCTTGCCTAAAAGCATTTAACCTATTCAAATCATTATCAATCCTACTAGCTAATCTATCTAATGCATTGAACAGGTTAGGAGTATCCTTTGTCTCATACATATCCTCATAGCATAAGGGCTGTGGAGTGAAATACTATGATAATGGATTTCTATCCCCTGCTTTGTGGGCCATTGCTTCAAAGGTTTAATATGATCTTCTTTAGATGTAACCCTTGCCTAAGTTGACTCAACTTCTTATACAATAAAAGAGTTTTTTTTTTCTTTCCTTTTTCTACCTAGTTTAGGGGAGATTTAAACTAGATAATGCAACTATATGTTAAATGATGCAAATAAACAAAGGGACACAATAAATCCTAACCTTATGGTAAATAATCTAAAAGATTGGTTTTTATTTATTTTCTTTGGCGGAGTGGCTCTTAGGTTCCATCTAACCTAGGTAGTTCCTCATCTCTTTCAAACTTGCCCTAATGCTTACTAGTTAGATCCTACCTTAGTCAACCACTTCACAACCTCCTTAGTCATCCGTAGTTGATCTAAGTCATTGAATGTGTTGGCAAAGCTAGTAATTTAAATACCAATGCATCTAATCAAGTAGGGGCCACTCGAGTGGCAATAGGTTGCCTCCTTCCCAGAGTGTCCTGTGAACTCGTAAGCTATTAAGATGTCTTCTAGATTGATTTTAATTTAATTGTTGATGTGTTTTAAATAATACAGTAACTGCATGGCTTTGTTGTATCATACAATGTGCTAGTACAAGTCAATCCACAGAGACTTTATTAATAAACAGATTTTAATTAAACCTAGTTTAACTACTTTAGCCTATCCAAACAATTTATTTAACTAAATTAATTTATTAAAATTCTAAAAATCATAGAAATCACATAAAATGCTAGAAATTAAACCTAAGCCTAGGAATGAAAACTTAAATACATTAGAAATCAATATTTTTAAGAACTAAGCTATATAGGTTATTTTTACTCATGTAATTAGAAGTACAATGTTTATATTATACGAAAATTATTTCTTTTAAAGATTTATTTTTATGATTTTGTTAATATCAGTTCACAACTTGGTATTATACTTATTCAAAGTTTAGCCAATATTCTTATGGCATCAATTATCAAAGATTCTCATACAGATCCTCTTTATTACTATACTTTGTATCATTTTATTTCAAGCAATCATGGGGCATGTGAGACTAGAGTGCTTTGATCTAATATTAATGTTAAGTACTTTTATAATCAAGATTACTGAATCTTAAACATATATCATTCTAACATATAATTCATTCTAACACCCTACATAACTAATGACATAAACATGAAAGCTTAAAGTAGATCTATAGCTAATAAAGCAAGTAGAAATAACATAAAAGAAATAACACTTAAAGAAAAGAGAAAAGAACTTTTATTTTATTGAAATGGAAATTGTATTAATTGATTATAAGGAAAGGATAACAAAAGAAAATATGATTAATCCTATGAGTTAGAATGCATTCACCTAGAATTTCCAACATGTCACTCGAGAGATCTTCTGGTGAATCCCTTTAACCCATACACTACCACCTTTCTTTCCCATTGTATGTGTGTGATATAACTCATGTTGTGTCCCTCAACATAGCCATGGATCACCAACCACTCATTCCATAATGTTTACACCAAAAAGTCTGCTTTACACATGTAATACCAAGAGAGAGAGAGAGAGAGACAGAGAGACAGAGACAGAGAGACAGACAGAGAGACGGAGAGAGATAGAGAGATTTAGAAAGGCTTGCAAATGGAAAAAATTTCAAGAGAAGAATGGATGAAATGATATTGTGTATCTTATGGGGTGGAGATATTAATATGTGAATTATAGAGAGAAAGGACAAGTGTAAAAAAATGAAAAATAAAATAGTGGAGATAGGTCAGAAAATTTGGTTGAAAAGACTAAAAATAGAGTATGAAATGGATGTATGAATAAAAGGGTTAAAGAATGAGTTCTAGATGGGTATTTTGGTGATTGATAAAGAATGGGATGGTGGTCTAGGGATGTGATTTTAAAGATGATATGAAATGTGAATAAAATAGAATAAAAAGATGGAATTAATTGAGATACAATAGAAGAATGAAGTATTGCTTTCTTACCTCTTTTCTTCTTCTTGGATGTTCCTCCCTTTAGGATTCTTTCCCCTTGTGTTTGATGAATTTGTGTAGTCTTATTGGGTTGAGAAATTCTTTTGATTTCCTTCTCTTTCTTCCTCTCTTATAGGCAATGGAGCAAGTGAATGGAGAAGTCAAGAATGGAATGAATAATCCCCTATACTTAAATTTTTGGAGTGAAATCCCTAGAGAATAGAGGGTGGAGAATATATGGGTTAAAGGAAGGATAGATGGTTTGGATTTAAGCAATGAAAAAAGTTTAGAAAGAGGGGGAGGTTGAAATGGCTTTTCGGTTGTGTTGGAGTTCAAAAATCTAAGATGAATGCAAGCTATTGGATTAAAATGAATGGTGGAGATCTTTCCTAATTAAGAATTTGGTTCAACTTTTCAATAAGGGCAAGGTGGCTAGGATTTCATGTTTCCATTCTCTTTGTCTCCTCAATTGGATCATGATTGAGCCCTAGTATGGATAGTTGAGATTTCTTTAAAGTCTTCTATTCAAAAAGGCATTGTTTTATTGCGCATTCCTTCTTATCCATTGGATTGGTATGCCTTATGATGGATCACTAGGATTCCATTGAGATTTTCTTAATTAAACTTATTCTTCTCCTTAGTTTTCTCCTTAGCCCATCATTTTTATCTCAAAACAATCATATTTAAGTGAAAAACACATTTTTTACTAAGGAGGACATGTTTGCTTCTCCTTAAAAAATGGTGGCAGCCTGCCAAAATATTCTCCACCAATCACAATTCAGTCTTCTCTCTCATGCATGGCTACTTCTCATTGCTCAATCCTAACTCAAATGGCTTCTCATTGGTTACTATAAGATGTTCTTAGATATAAATTAATCTCAACCACTTTTTCTTAAAATTCCTAGATAAAAACTGACCATAGATTTTTCCCTTTGGTCTCTCTCCTCACCTCCTTATTTTTCTCCACCAATCAAACTAATCCATACATGTAATTCATGTGGAATTAAGTGGGATTCACCATGACATGTGGTCAATTTTTTATAAATAATACCCAATTAGTTTCCCATGTGTTATAGCTAACAATGTTATTTTTAGGTTTTTTGACCAAAATTTATAACACATGCATTTCTGACCTAATAATTCAAAATTTGGATATTTTGCAGGTTTAAAGGAAAATCCACAGTAAGTATATGAATGATCATAGTTTTAGGATTTAAGTAGGGTTTTCACCTTTTCTGGTTCTTAGAGAGATGATCCAAAGGACAAGATTTATGGAGATGAGAATTGAATATCATGATCAAAATATCAAGTTAAGACCTAAATTTCAACATTTCAAAGTAGATCAAGGTCTAAGATCAAATCATGGCAAGATGATGGATGAATTGAAAGAAATTGAAGCAAGCCATGTATTTCCACCACCTTTGCATGGGAGCCATTCAAGCCACCTTAGCTATATAAGCCGTGAGAGAAGGTTCCAAGCTAAGGAATTCAAGCTAAGCCATTTAAGCAATTAAAGCTATGGGAGTAAGCCATGAAGCCAAGCCAAATGAACCCACAAAGTAAGCCACATGAGCCAATTAAGCCAAATGCCACATGGAATCATACAATTGGAGGAGAATTGGAGCAATGACCCACTTTCAAAATCTGAACTTATTAGAACGTTTGAGAGAATTGTGTAAAAGGTAAGATGACTATGTATTAGTGGACCTATCAAGAGAAAAATCCTACTTCTAACTCCATCTCCCACTCTTTTTCCATCCAATTTACATAGGGTTACAAGTTAAAGGAGGGAGACACATCCTTAGGAAAAGGATGCCTCCTCCCCACCTTCCGAATTAGGAAACCAGCCAGCCAATCATGATTCTCTCTCTCTCTAACCCCCCCCCCCTCCTCTCTTATGTCATCTTTATGACATCATTCCTACCCAAATTTCCTCCTCCAATATCATAACCCTAGAGCCACTTATCCTCATGGCTTCACCCTTTCCTAAGTTAGGAACCCAATCATCTATATATACCCCCACATATGAATTATCCAAGAGAGGTGGGTGAGACACCTTGAAATCAAGCTCTTCTTTGGTGTTATTTGCTGTTGGACTTTGGGATTTCTTAAATGTTTTTCTTTCTTTGGATTTTTAGTTATTGTTTATTTGATCTCCAATTTAGGTTAGTAGTTTTCTTGCTTCGGTTTAGTTTTCATTGTTTTAGTTTCATTCTTTTGCTCTATATTTTGCACCTTCCTTTCCATTTAGCTTCTCCTTCTTTATTTTCCATAATTTCACTTGTTTTTCTTTGTTATTCCCTTAAGATTCAACTTTGCTCATCTTTGGCAATGACAGCCAAGAAAAGAGCTATCTTAGAACCTTGATTTTCCCTCATAAATTCATTTTTCACCTTATTCTCACCATAGTTTTAAGTTAATTTCCTTCCCTTAGTTCACCCATTTAGCCATCTTTTTTCTTGAAATTATTTTTGGGTTTTCTTTGTATGTCATAATACTTTAGTTTTTGAGCATTACATTGAATTGTTAATGTTGTCAAGATAGGATTTCATGCTTAAGAATTAGATGCAATTTCCAGCAATACAACATGTATTATGTGTCTAGTTTTTGGTGTAATTTGGAGATGATTGAATGATGTTTTGTGGGAATTCTTGTTATGGGATGTTTTATTATCAAAGTACTTAAGATCTGGGTTGTTTTCTTACGTAAAAGTTATGGTGTTAGTTACTTATTTATGCATATTTTAGTTAAGGTTCTTAAATACCAAAATCTAAAAATATTTTTCTCCTTAACTTTATGCTTTATTTTAAGCCACCAAAACACCTCCCTTGCTTGAATCCTTATGTACCTATTAAGATTTTCATGTTATTTATTAAATCCCATAGTTAGTTTGCATGTTAGTTGCATTAGAACCATCAAATCTAGTCATCTTTGAGGCTATAGAACCATGCACACAGTACTAAGTCCTATTGATCTTTAATCTTTGGTTAATTTAGTTGTTAGATATTATTTAAAAGTAGTCAAATTAGTTGTTTTAGGTTTAGAAAGTATCTTTTTTTTTTAGCAAGTTTTAGTTTAGGAAAGTTCTTAATTAGAAATATTTCCTTTTTAGGTAATTCCCTTAAGTTTAATTTCGTAGTTTGAATCTTTATTTTCTTACGTGTTAATTAGTTAAAGTTTCCAATTTCATTTGCTAGTTCAAGTTTCCTTTACTTTTAATTCTAGATTAGGAAATTTTTCATTATTAGTAATTGTCTTAAGTTAGTTACTTACTGTAATTCATGCTTAGCTTACTATTGGTTCCATATTTAAGTGCATGTTAGTTAGGTAAGTTTCCATTTTCATTGTTCAATTTTAATTTAGGAAAGTTTCCTTTAGTTATATTTTATAATTTTGTGCATGTTTACATTCTTATTTACTTCTAATGTCCTAATTCAATCCAACTCTCTTTCTTTGGCTAAAGTTAATCAATTTGAATAAAATCCAATCCATTCCAAATCTATGAGATTCCTCATGGGATCAACCTTGCTTACGTGAAAATACTACATTGATTCGTGTGTTTGAAAGTATTTTTAAAGCTACACTAAGGTTTTAGCACTGTTGCAAAGGAATTGTAGTGGATTTGTAATTGGAACTTTATTTAAATTGTTATATTTAGTCATAGTTGTAGGATGCATTAAATTGTTATTTTTACATTGCATTTGCATATCTTGCTAATTCCTCACAAATTGGTTCATCTTACTTGTGCGAGGGGAATTTAGCAAAGGAGCAGCAGTGATCCTATGGGCCAAAACTTCATCAAATTTGATTACTATCTTAGATTCTTTTTCCTTTTGAGTGAACTTGTAGTAAGGCACCATTATAACTTACAATTTCTTTATTTCAATTTTAAATGGGTTGTATTAAAATAGGGAAAGTGTGTGGTATGGAGGCCCACACTTGATCTTCATCAGAAACCCTATTATAAGTATCCATCACTTGGATTTACTTTTCTCATTATGATGCATTTAGTATAATTTGCATTTGGTTGTGTGACGCCCGAGCAATTTACGCTATTTTGGACATTCTATAAGAAATGGACTGTGTTGAATGTTTTACCTTATTTAAAATAGTAAACAAAGGAATTTGTGAGAAAACTTGGTACCATTAGATTCTACTCGAAAAATGGAATCCAACGCCTCAAAGAATGCCGAAAATGGAGTTCGTATGAAGAATTTACGGTCGTTTAAAGATCAGGGGCAGTTCTGTAATTTAAACAAAAAAAGAAAAAGGACGAAAAACACATGGGGCCGTTTTGATAACGGCACCCCTGTCGTCTTCCACCTCCAAACTACTCCAGAAAACCCTTTTCTCCTGATTTCTCTAGAACACACAAGGGGAAATGGCGGCACCACCATTGAGGGGCACCGCCTTCTCCCCTCTATAAAAGCCCCATCTCCCCCTCTCCAAAAAAACACGGATTTCAACGATTTTGGGACTGGGGTTTTCGGCAAAAATCGAAAACCCGTCTCAAACCCATCTCCCTGCTTTGTCCAGCAACGGCTAGGCCCAAGTCAGGCCAGCCATTGCCATTTCCCCATGCCCCTTTCTCCTTTCCGGTCTGGCATTGGGGTTTTTCCCCTTCATCGAGATTTTCGGCGACAGAAGATTTCCAGAACTGGAACGAGGGATTCCACCATCGGCGATAGGCACTCCATGGCTGCCCAAGTAAGCCGTCCTTCACTCCCTATTAGGTTCATCCCCCTTTCAGGCTAGATCCATGCTGGATCTAGCGTTCCCAGACATTTTCCAGCCGGATTTCCTGACTGGAAAATGTTCCCAAACCAGTTCAGATGACCCTGCACGAACCAGGCGTCCCAGGGATGTCATGCTCCACGTACGCCTAGGACAGGGTCCCTGGGATGGGTTCTGGGCATACGACAGTGTGTACACTATCCTAGGTGTGGCCTTCGGGAGCGCGAGCGACATGGGTCATGGGTCCTGGCTCGACCAGGATGCACGAGGTGCCCTGCGAGCTGAGATGCGCCATGTTACACCAAAGGTGCGTCCGTGCAATGCCATCCAGGATGCGCATCATATCGTATCGCTTGAGCTTGCATGTGCGCGTGCAAAACGGGGTCCCTGGCACGACCTTTGGGTGCGCACGCACGTGAGGCGGTCGCAGTTCAACCAGGATGCACGGGTGTCCTGAGAACTTGGACACGCAGACCTAACGAGACTATAAGGATAGGATTAGAGGACAATTTACAGAGTTAACCATGGAATAGTAGATCCACATCATAGGATCTAGCCTGACAATAAATTAGGCAAGGACCATGGACCCTAAAAGGCAGATTTAGCAATCTAATGTCTAAATAGAATGAAATTGATAAGGACTCTTTGTATCCATTTATACCCAGGAGTTTATAAATGAGACCCAGGGACGGGTTGAGTGATAAAGGATGCGACTCCAGGAGACTTTGAGGTAGGTGCTCTATCGCTACTAGACTTTTAAAAAGAGCCATGATTGTTTTGAATGCATGTTTTAGGTATAAATACATTATGGATAGTTTAGCATGACTTATTTTATGGCTTGTTTAGCATATAAATGAATTCAGCATGCATATGATTAAATACATTATGCATAGACATGTTTTGCAAACAATTGCATATATTGCATGATTTGTGAGCATTGAGTTCTTGAAAAATTACATGTCCTTAAGGGTTACCAAAAGACGCTGGAGTGCCCAAAAGACGCTGGGTAGGCAGTTGTGAGGGACCCAAAGAGGACAGGTTTTGAAAAAGAGGTTTTTGCTTGTTTGATCGTATATGATTTGGGCTGGTAAGCTCGTGGGCACTATGCCGAGAGGTTTGGGTTGGCCTCCAGCCTCTACCACTATTAGGTGGATGGGTACCACGCCCAGAAAGGGCATGTCCCTGCTTTGACTGCATGTGGTACAGGGGGCTACCACTAGTGTCACGGCACTAGGTCGAAGTGTCATATGTCCCGTGGAGGCATATGACCCTGTGTTCCTAGGTACCCGGGGACCACACGACGGCGAGGTGGTGGGCATAGTTGGACCCTATGGTTTGAGGATTTACTTGCATTGCATATGGCATGACATGAGGTTGGTCGACCATACCAGATATCCATGAGTTGGATTCAGTTTAGCATTTTATGCATATCATTATGTTTATGATATATGATACTTTTGACTTGGATTATGCTATTTCTTTAAGTCGTCAGTATTCCAATTCGACAGTGGTTTTCAATATCGATATTGACCATGATTGTTTGAACATGCACATTGTAAAACTAGTAGTGATAGACTCCTACTAAGTATAGTATATACTCACCCTATCCTTAACATTTTTCAGGATAGATCCACTCACAAATAGAAGACGCCTCAGGAGATATTAGTGCTACAAGCAAGTGAATCAAACAGGAGACAATTATACATGTAAGTAAACACTCTACCCTTTGGACATGTATTTGTATTTATTTACAGTTGGGCTGTGAGCTGTGACTGGGTAGACCTGGGAAAATATTTATGATTTCTGAAGTTTTTCAAAAACTACTTTGGTGGTTGTGAAAGCAAATGACACTCAGGGTTTTCAAAATGAGTTTAAAACTAAAAGATTTTTCACTGCATTGCATGGTTTTGATACAAATGGTTTTCAAATAGGGATGCATCCAGCCTTAGGAATTAGATATTGCATTTAAAAATGCATGAGAAAACCCGGGTCGTCACAAGTTGGTAGAATAATTCATATAGTTTTAAGATCATTCATCTTAATTATTGCATCTTTAATTAAGGTTGTTGCATTGGAGAGTACCAATCCAACCTTATAGGTTGCATTAGTTTGATTTCTAGCATTGCAATGCACATTTATTACTTTATGATGGATGGAACATAATTTTAGTAAGGGCTCCATAAGAACCCTCATAAGATAAGGACTGGATTTCATCACCAGATCCTTTGCCCATTTAGGAAATCAAATCAATTCCTTGATTGCTTGCAATCCCAATAATTAATCTTAATCTAAAATCAAGTAGCAAGAGACATAGGGTCTTGAGCTCATAGGGCCCTTTTTGAAATAGGCAATCTATTATCACTCTAATGGCTCTTGAACTTTTATGCAAAATCCAAGTGATTTTCCCATGCCTTTTGTTAATGAATGTTGAGGTCTAAATGCCTCCTTCCATGAGAATTGTATTAACCACTTTGGGTAAGATCTAATTAGTAAGCAATAGTCAACTTTGAATTAAAGGAGGAGCTGTCTAGCTTTATATTTAAAAGCTACAACCTCACAGATTAACAAAGATCAACAAAAGACATCTCATTAGCATGAGGAATTGTTTTATTGCATCACATAGAGTTAGGAGTCACATTTAGATTTAAGTATCACCATTCAATTAGGTTTCATTTTAATGCATGCAAGGATGTCGATCTTGGAACACAAAATTAGTACCCTTAGACCTTGAGATTGAAGGTAATCATAGGCAAGGACTAAGGCACCAAGTTCCTGACCAAGTGGCTAAACCATCAATTAAGCACGAGGCAATTAGAGATTTCTAAGAGCCACTTCAACCAAATACTCTATCATGCATCACATCAGTTCAACTCATTAGATTGTAGAATAAACAAGCTAGAAACTCTATGTCAAATAATGTGTGTTAACATAAATGCATTCATGGATTCTAATAATAAACCTCCACAAGCGGTAAGTGCTATTTGTTCTAGCCCATCCCATTTAACTACAGTTTGTCCATCCAATAAAGTGTATCTTAAAAATCTTTCGGAACAAGTAAATGCTTTTACTACATATCGCAATCCTATCAATAACAATCCATTCTCTAAGACCTACAATCCAGGATGGGATAAGCATCCAAATTTGTCATGGTCTAAGAATTCCTATTGTGGAGTACATCTGTAAATCCCCCTGTTTAAAACTTCCATATGATTTCAGCTTCTCAGTAGCCACCTAGTTTTCAGCATCCTCAACAACCAAAGCAACCATCAATTGAGAATAATATTCAATTACTAATAAAATAAAATTAAGATAGTAACAATGTGGTGACCCAGGTTTTTGAAGTACTTTTTTTTTTTTTTTTTTTCAAATGGTGTTCAACCAATTTTGGAAATATTTTGAAAACTTAAGCAGCAAAAAAAAAAAATCTTTGAAATTCTTTTCAGAAAACCCGAATGTCACATTTCACTCACATATATATACATAATTTTGTATACAACATACTTTTCCAAAGAAACTCATTTTATTAAAATTGTAGGATGAATCTAGTGGTTCACATACACAGCCCCTTTATTACATCTTATGTCCAAAATACACAAATCAAAATACAATCCAATCCTTTCACAAATGTACATAGTCTTGATCAACAGTATGGTCTTTGTATTCCCTTGTCGTATCCCTTCAGTCCTTCTTTTCTATATCTAAGATATTGTAAACATTCAAACATTTACAATATCTCAGCAAGCTATGCTTGGTAGCGGATTCAAGAACATATGGAATCATATAATTCAAAAGTACAGTATTCATAATCATCATATTTCATATGAATCACATAATTCAATTTTCATAAACCATACCATATATGATCATTCTATCATATAATTTTTCATGTAACATCTACCATGATAATTCTAAACCACTCACCAACATATCGTATGTATATATATGGTCAAAAACCATGAAAAATAGTCAATATCTCAAACATCAATAATCATACTCAGATATAATGAATTGATAAATCATCTAAAATTTTGTTGGGAAAATACTCCCTCATTAGGAAAGTATTGGCATCTCACTATGCCATGCATCATAATGCAAAATATTCAAGGACTATCATGCTATAGTTTGATATGTACTAGTGTGCTCGGATAACTACCCTATTCACCATTGATACCACGATGGAAAATATTGTGTCATTACCCATATGGGGAGACAAGACTTTCATAGTGGGGCATTCCCATAATTGCCCCACCTGACTTTTAGCCTCTCTTTGGGAAAGGTATCATAATATTATCAAATTTCGGGACGCGGGTGGCCAAATCCTCACAACTTCCCTAGCATAGCATCTCCAGGATTATGCCTGTTTAAAACAAAACCACAAGCCACTATGCTTGTATCTAAAATACTTCTTGTACATCTCAGACGATCTGTCTGTTTATATTATCATCCTCGTATTCAATATCCTCATACTAAGGATATAATCTCATTTCTAAATTTATTAGGGATTAATCATTTATTGTAAATGATCCCCATTTCATTTAATTTGGTATTCATATACCAAATGTTATTAAGTTAAGGATACTCATTTGATACAAATGATATCCATTATCATTATGTTCTTCTCTAAGTTTAGGGGTAATCATAAATGATACCCAAGTATTTATTATGTATTCCATCTAATTTAAACAATTATTTCTATCTCATATACATGAATTATGATTCAAATGTAACTAAGCATCTTATCATCCTTACTCATTATAATGTCTATGCATAACAACAATTCCACAGACCGTAGGTCTTGTATTCTTAAAGTTCCACCTACCTTTATGTATTGATTCATCCCATCAGATCTTCCATTATTGACGTATTTAATCTCTAAACACATACATACTATCATTATCTATAAAATTTTGGATAATCTCCTATCTATAGTCCTTATCAAATCTTGTCCTTTGATATAAAGGATCTAGATCTGTCTTGCGTTCCTATAATTCATACAATCTATCTTCCTCAAATAGTGTTTATCCTATTAATCAATAAATCTAATGGTTAGAATGATCTTCTAATCTTTCAGATCTAAGTATTTTCTATCTCTAACTCTTTGTGTATCTATCTCTTTGATCCTGATCTTTCATAGATCCTTTGATCAATAATCTATACTTATTGATAAAGATCAAGGGCCTAAATCTTCTATCATCTAGTTCTTCTTTGATCTAAGTTTAGTTATTTGAGAATCCCTAAGGAGGATGATCTTGGTTCTTTTCCTTAAATCATATTTGATCAAGAGTTGGGATTATCTAATCTAATGATCTAGATTTATCTACAACATACATACATGGATACATAATAAAATACAACATTAGGATTCTTATTGTTCTTAATCATTCAAGATCCTATAGATCTTGTTTGATCATCCTTATAATTTTTATTAGCATTAGATAATTTACTAACCTTTTATGCTCTTATTATTATTATTCAACCAGTTAATATTTTACTGGTGGAAGATAGCTTATTTCATCCTAAGTCTAGACAGCTCCTCTTATTTCCAATTGACTAAGGCTTACTAGTTGAATGGCTAAACAAAAAGTGGTTACTCCAATCCTCATGTAAGGAGGCATTTAGACCTCACAAATGTCAACGGAAGGTAGGGGAAGAGCGAGGCTCTATTAGAAAACCCCCTTAACCACCATGTTCAGCATTCACTAGAGGGACCTTAGCTCAACCTTTCATAAGCTTCCTATGAGAATTTTAACCCTAAGTACTCTTTCCAATTAATTTTAATTAAGTCCATGAACATTTAAAATGTCATTCATGGGGTTTATTATTCTCCTAGTTTAGGCCAAGGATTTGATAATCCTTATATTGTCCTACTAACTATAGCCCCTGCTATCATTAAGTCCATGTCATTCATTCCATGTAAATGTCCTACAATTCTATTTTTCATTTAATTGCATTTTTAATTTAATTTACATAACATAAGCATTAAAGCATAAATAAATAAATCTAACAATTAAATCTACTAAGTAATAAAACACATTTACAATATCATTCAATAATTCAAATGAAAATTTAACATGCCGTAACTTTTTGTCATGGTCCAACTCATATTTGATTTCTATTCATTTTTTATCCCATTTAAGGTTTAGATCTTGATCTTTTATTTTTATTTAGATCCAATACATTTTTTTAATGTGATTTTATCACTAGATCATTGATGCATCCCATCAAATGGTTTGATCCTTCTTGATCCAACCGATCAAGAAGATCTTAGGCCATTTTATCCAATTTAAGGGCATAGATCTTATTCTATCCAAAATTATCATCAACAAGCTCATCAATTCATATGATCTTAACTTTATATCATCATTCAAAGATATCCACACTGTCCAATCATCCTTGATCAAACTGATCAAGGAGATTACCATTCACTTTTTTGGATTTTACTACTTTTAAGGGTCAAGATCTTAAGATCTTGAAAATAAATTACATCCAACTATTTAATTGTTGTAATTATACATTTAGATCATCATATAAAATATTTTAAAAGGTATGATCATGTTTGATTAATCAAATCATACAGATCCATGCTTATTTTTATGATTTTTCTTCTTTTAAGCCTATATCTCTTAATTAAACACAGATCACTCACTTCTAACCATTGATTCCATGTTCCAGAATCACAAGATCATTAGTGGATCAAAATTATAAAGTTTGATCATTCCAAATTTCACTGATCATAGGAATTAGTAATAATTTTCTTTATTAACAGAATTTTACACGCATCAACACATAAATTTTTTGAGTTCAGTACCTTATACAAGTAACAAGGAATCTATAGCAACTTTTAAGTCTAAAATCAGCTCTAAATTGAGCTCTCAATTGAAGAAACAAGATTTCATTATAAATATTAGATGGCTCAGATCTAATCTCGGAGTGTCCCTGCTTGCATTCTGCTCCAGCTTTTTGGGATCTGATCTGTTGAGATCAGTTGAGAAGGTTTGATCTGGACCGTCGAATCAACCTTTCTCCAGATCTCCCAATTCTATAGACATCAAGAGTGAGATTTCTTACCCTAAAGTTTTTGGGCCCCAGGAACTCATCTAATGGCTCAAAATTTGGATCTAAGCCAAAAAATGAGGAGATCTCAACCCTCCATGCTAGATCCTTCATTTCCGATGGATCAACGGTCAGGGAAGATCTCTAGAGGCTAGAAAATATTAAGTAAACACCGGAATGAAAAGAGAAGAGAGATATGCCACCTACCTACACCGACCAGCAGAGAAAACTTCATTGGAGATTAGAAATATCACCAAAAACCCTAGCTTGGTTGGAAACATATATAGACGGAGCTTTCTCCGTTCCCGTTGCCATAAAATATTGGGAATCATGGGGCAACTGTAGATCTCAACACTAGGAATGTGACGACCTGGGTTTTTGTAACACGTTTTGTAATATATTTTTGAAAGGCAGGTCCCTTAATAGTAAAAAAAAATCGCAAAATAAAGCAGCAAAAATTCTTTTCTTTAGAACTTGTTTTGTAAAACCCAAGTCATCACTTCATACATAACATAAGTAGAATTTTGTACAAGATAAAATTCCATTTAAGGAATATACTTTTATTAAATTCCAAAATCCATCCAGTGGTTCATAGTACAGTCAAATCCATCGCAATACTTGTCCAAATTACATAATCTAAAACTCAAAGCTCACCATACAATGAAACTCTCATTACAGTACAATACTCTCAAACAAAGCAAAATACATGTCTTCAAGGGGTATACCTTGAAGATTATTCTCTTCAAGTCTTCTATCATCATGAGCTCCTAACTCTCCTTCCCTGTATCTGAGATATTGTAAACATTGCAGCATTTACAATATCTCAGCAAGCAATGTTTGGTAGAGGATTCAAGAAACATAATAATTGACAATATAATTCTAATACTTCATAATCCCCTTATCCCTAAACATATTCATGTCTCTACTCTTTACTTTGTAATATATGTACATCCATATACATACATACATACATACTATACATGGGTAAATCAGTTAAATTTATGAAAGTAGTCAAATATCATTCCCAACTAAGCTGATCAATTCTCTTCATTATGAGAATTCAGTATTTCAGCTAATCCTACACTGGAAATTTTCCCTCTTGGAAAATATTGGTAATATACAATTTCCTAGCATTTCATCATGCTAAAACATAATGCATTTCACTATGCCTACTCTCATATGCATCATAGTTGAAAATAATCAAAGGGCTATCATGCTGCATCGGATCCGTACTAGCACGCTCGGATAATTGCCATGTTCACCACTGATACCACGGTGGAAAATATTATGTCACTACTCATATGGGGAGATAGGACTTTCACAGTGGTAGCCTTCCCATCATTGCCCCACCCAACTTTTAGCCTCTCATAGGGCAAGGTATCATCAAATCATCAAATTTCAAGAAGTGGGTGGCCAAACCCTCATAACTCCTCTAGCATCGCATCCCCCAGGCTTATGCCTATTAAAAAAAAGTCTCAAGCCTCCAAGCTTGCATGTAAAATAGATTTCATACATATCAGACAATCTGTCTATTTACTTAAGGCTGAAATATCTTCTAGTTCCCTATTCACGTAGAGTCTAGTCCTTAACCATTTTATATGCATTTGGTTGGATCATAAGGGTTTCAGGGGATTTAATATAAGTATTAACATTACTCTTGTCAACATAAGGTCACGGGTTCAATCATGTACATCCCATGTAAATGCATTCATCAAATCCTCCTCCCTTCAAGTAGTGATCCCTTTTCCCAGATCTTCCATGATCCTAACTGATGTATGTAATCTGTACATCCATACATACTATCAATATATATAAATTATGAACAATCCTATTGATCACTAGATCCGATGTTTAGAATGATCTTTAAATCATTCATATCTAAGTATTTTCTATCTCTAAGTCTTTGTGTATCCATCTCCTTGATCTTAATCTTTCATAAATCCTGTGATCGACAATCTACACTTGTTGATAAAGATCAAGGTCCTAGATCTTTTATCATCTAGTTCTTCTTTGATCTAAGTTCAGTTATTAGATCATCCCTAAGGATGATGATCTTGGTTTTCTTCCTTGAATCATCTTTGATCAAGGGTTTGGATTATCTAATCTAATGAACTAGATTTGATCTATAACATGCATACTGATAAACATGCATACTAAATACAATACAATATTCTCATTCTTATTGTTCTTGATCATTCAAGATCTAAAGGATCTTGTTTAATCATCCTTATCTTACTTACAGTTTTTCTTAGGGTTAGATAATTTACTAACCTTTTATGCTCTTACTATTATTATTCAACCAGTTAATGTTTTGCTTGTTGAAGGTAACTTATTTTAACCTAAGTGTAGACTGCTCTTCTTATTTCCAATTGGCTAAGGCTTACTAGCTGAATGGGTGAATACAAAGTGGTTACTTCAATCCTCATGTAAGGAGGCATTTAGACCTCACAAACGTCAACGGAAGGTAGGGGAAGAGCGAGGCTCTATTAGACAACCCCCCTTAACCACTATGTTTAACATTCACTAGAGTGACCTTAGCTCAACCTTTCATAAGGTTCCTATAAGCATGTTGACCCTAAGTACTCTTTCTAATTGATTTTAATTAAGTCCATGAACATTTACAATGTCATTCATGGGGTTTATTATTCTCCTAATTTGGGCCAAGGATTTGATAATCCTTATATTATCCTATTAACTATAGCCCTTACTAATTAAGTCCAAAATAATCCACTCTTATTTGTGTCATGAAACTCTACTTTCTCATTAGATTCTATTTTTGGTGTTTTATGCTCTTTATCTCATAACAAGTAGATCTACTAATAAAATTTAACCATAAATGAATCATAAATTCAAAGCATAAAACGGCATAATTGAACAACTTAATGATAATGATACAAGGTACTTAAAATTACACTAGCATGATTTTCAACTAATATACCTTAATAACTCAATTTAAACTAACATGGACCTAAGGTACAATCTCATACTATAGTATAATCTTACATGAAAGCCTAGCATGGTCCTAAGTTACAATGGCATGAAATCATACTAACTTGGTCCTAAGTTACACTTGCATAAAATCACACTAACATGCCCCTAAGGTAATTAAATCTAGCAAGCTATTATAAAAATCTAATCACATATCATGCAAAAGTCTAAAAGTTGCACTAGCATGCTTTATAACATAAATCACATTTAAAATGCTATTATCAATTAATAAAAAATGAAACTAATTACATTAATATTTTTAGAAACCTTTACCTATGATCCCATCATTTGATCTTAAATCTTTTCCTTTTAACCAAGGGTTTTAATTACATTTGGGGGGTTTTCTTCATTAAGGTCCAAAGATCATATTGCTACTTTTTGTCATATTCAATCCATGATCTCCCTGGATTTCATTATATTAACATTCATTCAATCCATCCCAAGGATCTGATCACACTTGATCTAATTGATCAAGTGGGTCCCTATGTATTTTTTTAGGGTTTTTCTACCATAACGGGTAAATCCCTTAATATATCTCAGATATGTCCAAATAAACCATAGATATCACTTTATTTCAATAGTATATCATTATTAAAACAGATTACCAAGATCTAATCACCTCAAATCTTGAAGATCTTAAAAATTAGAAACTTATTTCCTAAATACAGAAAGCTTCATGAGATATTTTCTCCATTTTATCATTTCATAAGAAACTAGAGGTTGTAAAATTTCCATAGCTTCTTTCCGATCTCAATTTGGAGTTCATATGACTCCTAAATTGAGTTCGGAAGTTCACAGTCCATTCCTAGGGTCTAGATATGATTTGGGCCCATCAAAACAAACGGCCCAGATCGTTCAGGCAGAATGTTATGGCGGATGGAATGGTCATCGCCAGCCCATCACCGAGATGTAGGATGGACGCTTTTGCCCAGGACCGTGGCTTACGCGCGGTCGTCCAATTAGAACGATGTTGCACGCGAACCACACGCCTGAAATGCCACTGCATGGCGCGTTTCTGTGCTACATTTTGAAAAGCGTTTTGGGAACCCGATCCAATCTGAAGATTGGACAGTCCATTTGGACCATCCAATCAATCTCTTGAAATTTCTAATATAGGGGTTCTGGAGTCTTCTAGATCAATTGGTTAGCTCAGATTTTACATCTGAGCCCTCCATCGTCCTGATGTGAAGGGTTCATACCCTTTCTTGAATTTTATTATTTTTATCCTAAGCATAATTTTAGAAAAAATAAAATTACATAAATTAAAATGAAACAAGTGTGAAAAGAGTTTCCACCTATCTAATTGAAGAAAAACGTCATTTATATAGTCCAAATTAATAGAATACCAGTTTGATGATAAGATAGCCTAAGATCCACTTGTCTTGTGATTTTCATAGTTTGAGCTGTTGGATCTTGAAATTTCTATGGGTGTTTTGTAGTTGAGGTATGGTAGGAAATTTTATATGGTGCGATCTGTGATATTTGTTCTAGAACAGAGTGCCTAATTGAATCTCTTGTTCCAATCTAGAGAGGGGAGAGAGAAAATGAAAGAAAGGGATCTTTTTGGGAGTTTTAGGGTTTTGGGAATGGATCTATGCCTAGTTTTACAGGGGTCATCAAGATAATTTTGTGTGAACTTTATGGACATTTTTAGAGGATTTTTTAGGGTGTATTTATAAGCATTTTGGGTTTTTTTCATGATTATGTGTAATGATTATGGTTTATTCTTTTTATTATTTAATTAGCATTGGATTCTCCACCACCACCTTTTCTCCACTACTAGTTGGTAGTGGTTTGACTCATGATTTCATGTGGGATGGTCATTGGATTCCTTTTTAGGTCCCTTGTGGGCCCTATGTGGGCCCCACATAGTGTAAAAAGACCATTTTGCCCTTTATGTATAAAAATTAGGGTTTATTCCCATGATCTCGGAATTGAGCGTACTTAGTGGCCTTGGATTCATATTTCTCAGAACATTCTAAATTTTGATGTCTTAGATCTCAATTTTTGGGTAAATTTTCTATTTTACCCTTTTGTCCATAAAATAAAGAAAATTAAGGATTTTTCATCCAAATTTGGAATTTGTTGTGTTTATAGTCATTCTAAAAGGTTCGCTAAGTTAAATTTCAATTATACATGTCTTATCCCTTGATTATACTTCTATAAAAAGTACATTTTAAATAACCCTAATATTCCAACCCGAAACTTCTGAAACTCAAACTTTATTTACTTTCTCAATTAACTACAAAAATTAGGGTTATTACAAGGAAGCTATCCAACGGTTTAAGATCAAGAATATCTGGTTTGATTGGTTAAAAATAGATGGAGAACTTGTCGACGACAGTGATTCACCAATGCTTGAATTTTGTTATAAGTTTCCCAATGATCCAACCGTTGGATCATAAAATTTCTTTATGGATTTTAAGGAGTATCCTAGGCGGAACAGATCTGGAGGTCAAGATTTAGAACTAATGTATGGAAATGTATGGCTAATTGAGTTAAGGTTTCCCAGGTAGAAACTGTAATGACTCCAATTTTGTACTATTGAAATTCCAAGTTTAGCAATGAAAAGTTTAGTTTTTAAAGAAAAGGGCATTTTGGTCATTTCACTAGTCACCTTAACTAAACCCAGGAATTTGGTACCAAAAGTGGTTCCACTAGATGCGTCTCGGAAAAAGGAATCCAACGAGACCAAAATCACCCAAAACGGAGTTAAAATGAGCAAGATATGGCCCTTTGAAGTTCAGGGGCAAAACTATAAATTTCACAAAACAACTTAACTTGAAAAACACAGGTGCCCGTTTTGATACGGGCACCCCGTCGTCTTCAACCTCCTAGAGGTTTCTGGAACGGCGGTGTTTCAAGAAGAAACCACCGCCATTCCAGAGGGTTCCCCACCGCCATTCAAAGGCGGTTAGAAACCCTCCAGAACCCTCTGTAAAAGCTCTATAAATAGAGCTCTTGGGTGCCTCTAATGGCAGCCCAAAAGCCTTAGAGAAAACCAGTCGTGAAGCAGTGACCAAGGGGGAAAAACGTGGAGAGAAAACCACCCACGAAGCAGGTATGCTCCAAAACTCCCCAAACCCATCTCACCCATAGTCCTAGGCTCAATTTCCCTAGGTTTTTCCATGAAAAACCATGGAGAATAGGCCTCCAGGAGAGCCACAAAGACCCCTGGGCCGTCACCAGGCCGCACTGGTTTGACAGGGTTGAACCAGGGTGACCTGAGGACGACCCAGGTCACTAACAGGCGGGACGATCCAATAGGATCGTCCCACGTCGACGCAGGTCGACGCCGTTTGAAAAAAAACCAAACGGACGCGTGACAAGAGGCTTTGTCTGGCGCATCTGCAGACGTGCCCACTGAGGCGCGAGCCGCAGACGCGCAGTGTGCTAGCGTGCGTCATTTTTTTGGTTCTTAAGGATGCTGGGCGCACGTCGCAGACGCGCAGCGCCCTTGCATTCCTCTTTTTTTGTCTTTATGACTATATGTACATACAATGTTAAAACACTTATAACTTGAGATCTAGAGCTCCGATTGAGGCACCGCAAAAGGCGTTGTGTCCGTATCGACGACACGGACACATCCAAACCATAAAATCCCTAATCAAATCCCAATCAAATTAGGCCATGACCCTTAGAATAGGATGGTGGCGCATGATCACTAGAACTTTGGAAAACTGAGAATACCAAGGCCCAATTAGGACCTTAGGACACCCATAGGCATAGGGAGGGACCCCTAATGCCTAAGTAATAAGACCCAACTACTCTAAACTCATCAAAGATAGGTTAAACTAACCTTAAGTCCCCAAACCATGTTCAGGAGTGTACGAGGACAAGAGGGTGAACGCGACCTAGTCAAGTAGGTGCTCTATCACTATTAGATTCTTTTAAAAGAACTATTGTTATTTGAGAACATATGTTTTGGATATATGACTTGATTTGCATGTGATTTGTATGAATAAATTCAGCATGCATGTTAAATGCTTTGTACATAGCCATGTTTTGGAATGACTGCATATACATTATGCACATACATGTGTTGCAAACAAGTGCATGCATTGCATGATTTACGTACTTGCAAAGATTGCATGTCCTTGAGGGTTGCCAAAAGACGCTGGAGTGCCGAGGGCCAGGCAGTTGTGAGGGACCCAAAAGAGGACAAGTATTAACAAAAGGTTTTGACTTATCTTATGTGATTTGGGCAAGTAAGCCCGTGGGTGCTATGCCGAGGGGTCTGGGTTGGCCACCTGGCCTCTACCACTAATAGGTGGATGGGTACCACGCCCAAAAAGAGCCAAGTCCCTACGTCAACTGCATGTGGTACAGGGGGCTACCACTGGTGTCACGGCACTGGGTCGGCGTGTCATAGGCCTTGTGGAGGCTATGACCAAGTGTCCTCAGGTACCCAGGGACCACACGGCGAGGAGGTCGTGGGCATAGTGGACCCTATGGTTTGATGTGCATTTCATGTAGCATGATATGAGGTTGGTCGACCATACCATACTAGAGATCCATGAGTTGGACTCCATGAGGCTTCTATTGCATGTCATGATGTCATCATATATATGATACTTTCACTTTTGGAATTATGTGATCTTTTAAGTTATGAGAATTTCAGTTGATTATGGATTCTTATACTGATATCGAACTCGAGTATTCAACATACGCATATTTTGAAATTGATTATGGATTCTTATACTAATATTGAACTCGAGTATTCAAACATACGCATGTTTTGAATGAATGAGCACATGATTTCAAAACATCTCATGCATTTATAAAACTAGTAGTGATAGGCCCTACTGAGTATATTATATACTCACCCAATCCTCAACATTTTTCAGATACAAAGTAAATACCTAAGGGCAAGGGACATTTGTACTAAGAGACACAGACCAAGCACAAGTAAGTAAACCCCTATCTTATCTTTCAATGTTACTTGATTGTAGTTACTCTCTAATAGCTGGGGCTGTGACTAACACTTTCTTGGGAACAATATTGATTTAAAACTTTGCCATGACTAAATAAATTGAGAATGTGTTTTCACACTCGGGGTTTTTATGAAAGGTTGTTTTCCAAATGAAAAAGATTTTCATGCATTTCACATTTATAAAACAAGAGATCTCGCCTTTTTATCAACATTGCATCATATAAAAACCCGGGTCGTGACAGAAACCCTAGTTCATTAAGGACGATGCATCAATTGACGTGCCCGATGTCTCCAATGAGCCTGGAGTGCCCGGTGCGTCTATAGACGCTTATACAAAGAAAAAAACAAGAGGAGAAAGGAGTAAATGGGGAAGATGGGTGAGGATTCTAGAGCTAAGATTTCAGGGCATTATAGGGGACCTTGTGGGAGACATGAAGAAAAATTTTGGGAATTTTTATGGGGTATTTATAGGTGTTTTTTTATTTTTTTTATGATTACATATAATTATCGTGTTTCAATTCTTTTTGTCATTAAATTGGCATTGGATTCCCACTAACACTTCCTTCTCCACTAGCAGCTGGTAGTGGTTTGATTCATGATGGTGGTCTTCCAGACCGTTGGCCCACCTTGTGGGCCCCACATGGTTGTGAAAAGACCGATTTGCCTTTTAATTCCAAAAATGGAGAAAAATAGGGTTTATTCCTATGAACTTAGAATTGAGTGTACTTAGTGTCGTTTCTATCAATTTTTCAAGTACATTCCAAATTTTGATGTCTTAGGTCTCAGTTATGAGTAAAATTACCATTTTACCTTTTATTCATAACAGTAGAGAAAAATAAGGATTTTTCATCTAGACTCAGAATTTGACATACATATAGTCATTCTGATCAGTTTTTTGAGTATTTTACAAATATTCAAATTTTAAGTCTTGATTTTATTTCTATATAGAAGAATTTTCTTGGAACTCAAAGTTCCAATTCCGCTTTTAAATTTTCAACTTTTAATTTTTAATAATTCAATTATATTCATAAAAATTGTGGTTATTACAAACTAGACTTTACATCAATTCCTAAATGAGAGTCAACAAAATTCTCACCTATCACCCAGTTAGAGATGTAAATAAGATAGTTGTCTACTAAATTAAGTGAAATGGAAAAAGGGAAGTTTCCCAGTCACCTATCCCAAACCGTAAGGGCCAATTAGAAATGGGCTCTAGATCTCAAAGGCCCTATGAGCAAGAAAAGTCCATCACGACCCTTAGGAGTGGCCATCAAATTGATAACAAAGTATGGCAGATAGAGGAAAAGATTGAGAAAATTGTTGACGAGAATGAAAAAGCAAAAACATATGAGAAAGATAAAAGATTAAAATAAAATAAAAAACTCCAACTCCATTTGACCCTATAGTGGAGGGACCTTATATGCCCAAAGTCCTATTCCCTCGATTACTCAACAAGCCTAAGAAAGAAACAAATTTCAATGAGATAATGGAAGTGTTCAATCATATCCAAATTAATATTTGATTACTCAATGCCATTAAAGATATTTCTTCTTATGCCAACTTTCTTAAAGAGCTCTGTGCTACAAAGTAAAATCTTAATGAGCAAAAGAAAGCCTTCCTCATAGAGTACGTGAGATCTTTAATCCAACACCAAACCCCACCTAAGTTTAGACATTCAAGGGGTCCTACTATCTCTTGTGTCATTGGAAACCATGTTATTGATAGGGCACTACTTGATTTAGGGGCTAGTGTAAATGTGTTGCCTTATTCTATCTATGAGCAACTATGGCTCAGTGACCTTAAACCAACCAATACCACTTTGTCCTTAGTATATAAATTAGTTAAGATTCCACGTGGTATAGTTGAAGATGTTCTAATACAGGTAGACTGATTTTACTTTCCTGTCAATTTCATTATCCTAGATATCCAACCTATATCAAATGCTGGTCTGATTCTAGTGATTCTTGGACGTCCATTCATGACAATGTTCAATGCCATTATCAATTGTCATTATCCTTTGGCAATATGAAAGTTGAGCTCAATGTTTTCAACGCTAACCATCAACTCTTAGATCTTAATGACTCTTGCACCATGATTGAATATCTAATTCTCGAAGTTTTTCCTCCATTGTCTACCTTAGATCCACTGGAGGCCTCTCTTACACATTATAATTGCAATTTTTAATGCCTAATTGAAGATGTTGAACTTCAACCCAAGGTTTATAGAGTCTCGAAGTTCTACATCACTCATTTATCATATAGATACCCTATATTTCAAAACATTGGGAATAATGTTTAGTTCATATTGGAGGGTGTAGAAATACATGAGAATTTTTTATTTTTTTTAGTTCTTATTATAAAAAATAAATAAATAAACTGAATTTTTTTGAGTTTTCAAAAGTTTTTAAGATCAAGTTCCTTTACTATTATGAGAAATGGATTGTTTGAAGTTTAGTATTTCCACTACTTTAACTTCTTAATAGAAATGCATATGGTTAATTCTGCATTATTATTCTTCTCTTGAAGTGTTTTATGAAACTTAAATCTTGAAACAAACTTACACATAGTGCATAAGTCTATACAGATAGATGGTTATGACTTAAAGGCCCTGAGGAAATTAGTGGAGACCTATATACCCAAGTGAGTATTAGAAACTATTATTTTTTCTAAGGGTTGTATATGATTCCATATTTTCTTTATGACCTTCAGCTTTGAAAGGCCTTAGTATCTTTGTTTGGGTCAAATTTCCAAGAACTAAAAAGGAGTACTAACTTTGGTTCCTCAACATTTATTGAATCAGATAGGTTTTAAGAAACCTAAGAAATGTTATAGGCCATCCTTGTTTTAGCCAAAGACATAAAGCCTACCTAGCTACTATACCACTAGTTAAACACTTTGAGCCTCTTAGTATACCATTCGTTAAACCCCTTGAGCCTCTTAGTAAGCCTTTTCTTTTCAAAACCTCAATTTACCTTAACCCAAAGAGACCCTAATAAAAAGTAAGAATATCCATTGCCTACCTTTCAAAGATGAGTAGAGATGGTGGAAAAAGAACAAAAGTCAAAGAAGTGGAAAATATCAAAAGTATAAAGAAAAGTGTTCCTTTCCTGAAATATAAGAAAAAGTTGAGAAAAGAAAAAGGTAAATTTACCTCAAGTATAACTAAAAGATAATTTGTCCAAACAAATATTCGTTAAAGAAATCTACTTAAATTTGAAATTTTGAATCTTTATAAACTTCTTTTCAAAACTTATCCTAGGCCTACATTTCGTCCTATCTGAAGACATATTGATCTTAGAAGGAACATAGCCTTAATGAGGATATATATAAGAAGGAATTAAGGTGGACAATTTCTAAGGGTCATCGTAATGGCATCTATTCTAAGGGATCATATTCTTTGTCTCATTTGTGCTTAAGAAATTACATGAACAATTAGTCTTGTTAGAGTGGTCACATAGTGAGTGAATTTTGTTTGACCCATTTCTTTGAGAGCTTTATTTCTTAGAGTATACCATAGATATTTTAAGGTCAAGACATCTTTCAATGGAGCAATAAGCATATCTGTTTAAAGGTCTTGACTTAAGTACTTGTACACACATATGCACTTTGAGATGAAGCTGGAATAGAATGGCTTTGGTATGGGGATAATTTGTAGAATTTCTTCTTCATGTTTATTAAGTTGTTAAAGCTATTAGAATACTAATGGATGAGAATTATCTGAGATAAATTAAGGGACTTAACCTTATTGAATTTTGTGGGTATACACACTACAAACCATTAGGAGGCATAACTTATTCATTAGAGGTAACTTAGGGGTTTAAGGGCTTTGTCACATTTGCTAAATGCAATCGTGAGTAGCTACAAAAATGAAATGAAAACCATTTTTGGTATCATAATCTTTTGAATGTTTTGCTTAGAACTAGCAAAATGATGGTTGGAGGCGTGATAAGTTTTCAATTTTGTATAGATAATAACCAATTAGTTTCCCATATGTTATAAATTATAGTAAGTTTAGGGTTTTTTGGAAAAAATTTATAACACATGTATTTCTCACCTAATAATCCAAAATTGTTATATTTTGTAGATTAAGAGGCTAATCCAAAGTAAGTATATGAATGATCATATTTTTAGGATTTAATTAAGGTTTTTCACCTTTTGTAGTTGTTGGTGAGATGATCCAAATACCAAGATTTGTCAAGATGAGAATTGAAGATCAAGATCAAAAGATCTAGTGAAGGCCTAAATTTCAAGATTTCAAAGTAGATCAAGGTCCAAGATCATATTGAGGCAAGATGATGGATGAATGGAAACAATTGGAAGAGATAAGGGTGACTAGAATGGGTCCATGAAGCAAACCATGCATTTCCTTGACTTTTGCATCGGAGCCATTCAAGCCACCTTAGTCATGAGAGAAGGTGACAAGCTAAGGAATGCAAGCCATTCAGGCCATTAAAGCTAAAGGTGTGAGCCATGAAGCCAATTAAAATGAGCCCTCAAAGTGAGCAACATAAGCCGATTAAGCCAAATGCCACATGGAGTCATACAATTGGAGGAGAATTCAAGCAATGATCAACTTTCTAAATTTGGATTTATTAGAAGGTTTGAGATAATTATGTAAAAGGTGAGATCACTATGTACTAGTGGACCTATCAAGCTCTCCTTTGGTGTTATTTGCTGCTGAACTTTGTGATTTTTTAGATGCTTTTCTTCCTTAGGATTTATAGTTATTGTCTTGGATATTTTCTCTCCAATTTAGGATAGTAGTTTGCATGCTTTGGTTTAGTTTTCACTTCTTTAGTTTCTATTGTTTTGCTTCCTAGTTTCACACCTTACTTTTCATATAGCTTCTCCTTCTTCCTAGTTTTCATTGGGTTGGAAGTGGGTGTCTCCTTCCTATGGAAGAGTCATCTTTTCCTATGTTGAAAAAAAAGTGTGTTTTGCTTGAATTTTGGACTGGTTTTATAAGACTTGTTCTATTTTTCCTTGGGTAATCTAATACTAAGGTTTGGTGGGGATTAAAGAGTATTAAATTGAATGATTATGATGAGGGAAAAGGGTAAACATCAAATAAGAAATTGAGGAAGTATGTTGGCTACTTTAAGAAAGGGTAGGTAGGAGATGCCACCTTTTTAGGAAGGGGCATCTCCCCCCTTCCAAAACCATTGAATGCTTAATATTTCTTGAAAATGAGTGGGGATTGGTAAGGAAAGAGGTGGAGGATGTTAGGTGGAGAAATTTCATTGGTTGGGAAGTTTCCTAAGAGTTGGAAATAGATGGAATTTTGGAAATTTGTAGTGCATCTTAAGGGTGAGGTGGAAATTAAGCAAAAAGTGGGGAAAAGTGAGAAAAACACTAAAAATTGGTTGCTCTTATCCCATTGGTACACATGCCATCTTATTTTTTCAAGTTTAGTATTTCTGCTACTTTAACATCTTAATAAAAATGTATATGGTTAATTCTACATCTTATTCATGTCCTAAGTATTTTATAGAAGTTAAATCTTAGAACACACTTACACACAATGCATAGTCTGAAGTGATAGGTAGTTATAACTTAGAGATCCTAAGGAAATCAGTGAAGGCCTATATACCCTATGAGTATTAAAGACTATCATCTTTTTTAGGGTTATATATAATTCCATAATTTTTTCATCGATCATCAATTTTGAAAGATCCTAGTATCATTGTTTTGGTCAAATGCCAAGGATCAAATAGGAGTACTAACTTTCTTTCATAAACATTTATTGAATCTGATAGGCTTTAAAAAACTTATAAAATGATATAGGCCATCCTTGTTTTAAGCTTAGAGACAAAAAGCCTACATAGTATATTATACCACTAGTTAAACCCTTTGAGCCTCTTAGTAAGCCTTTTTCTTTTCAAAACCCATTTACCTTGACCTAGAAACCCAAATATAAAATATCTATTACCTATCTTTCAAAAATGAGTAGAGATGGTAGAAAAAGTTCAAAATTGGATAAAAGTCTAAGAAGTGAAAAATATCAAAAGTATCTATGTAGAAAAATCCTTTCTTCAAAGAAATACATAAGAAAAAGAAAAAATAATTATAACAAAAAAAGTTGTGAAAGAAGAGAAAAAGGAAAAATAGAAAAGATATTCACTTCAGTGCATTCAAAAGAAAAGTTGTTAAATAATTATCAAAGACCTCTACACAGGTTTGAAATTTTGAATCCTTGTACCCTTTCTCTCAGAACCATTCCCAAGCCACATTTCATCCTATTTAAAGACTTGTTGATCTATAGTGGAAAATAGCCTTAATGAAGATATAAATATGAAGGAATTAATGTGAAGTACCCTTACTGTCTTAGCAATGGTATCCATTCCTAGGGATCATAATTATTCATGCTCGTAAGATTATGTGAACCATCAGTATCTTTGGATTTGATCACATAAAGAGAGAATTTTGTTTGGACCTTTTCTCTGAGAGCTTCATTTCTAAGTGTATACCAATGAGAATTTGAGGTCAACACATCTTTCCAATGGAGTACAAGCATTATTGTTTACAAGTCAAAATTATATAGCCTGTATACACATTGCACTCCAATATGTAACTGTAATAAAATGGCTTTAGTATGAGAGTAACTTGTGGAATTTTTTATTTATCTTTATTAAGTTGTTAAAGCAAGTAGAGTAATAATGGATGATAATTCTCTGACTAAAATAAAGGACTTATCCTTATAGAATTTTGTGGGTATATTCACTGCAAATCCTCATGAGATCTACCTCGTCCACGAGGGGTTTAACTACTTAATGCTTATGCTATATGCAATTGTAAGCATCTATGAAAATGGCAACCATTTTTTTATGATTTTTTGTAAGTTTTTCTTAAGACTAGAAAAATGCTAGTTGGGGGTGTGATAAGTATTCAATTTTGGATAAAAAGCACCCAATTAGTAGCCCTTGTGTTACAAATTATAATGTTATTTTAGGATTTTTCTAAAAATTTGTAACAAATGCATTTCTGACCTACTAATTCAAAATTTTGATATCTTGGAAGTTCAACAATAAATTTAGAGTAAGTATGTGAATCATCATATTTTTCTATGATTTAATTAGGGTTTTTACCCTTTTTGTAGGAATCAAGATGATGATCCAATGATTAAGATTGATCAAGATGAGAATTGAAGATCAAGATCAAAAGATTGAGACAAAGTCTCAAAGTCATCACTTCAACATGAGATCAAGGGTCCAAATAATCTTAAGATTACTTGAAGATGGAATGGAAGGAGTCAAAGGTGACCAAAGTGGGCCTACACACAAACCATTCAAAGCCCACCATCTATGCATGGGTTTCACTTAAGCCACTTAGTCATATTCAAGCCATGAACAAGGTGCTAAGCTAAGGTGCTTAGCCTAGCTTAGCCAGCCACTGAAGCCAAGGATTTGAGCCATCAAGCTAAGTTAGGAAAGCCATCTAAGCCAGCCATGAAGCCAAGCCAATGGAGCACTCAAATTTAGCCATCAAGTGACATGAGCCAAGCTACATGAAAGGCCATGATTGGAGGAGAATCTTAAGAACTATCTTTGCTATTTTATAGGAATATTTTGAAGATAATTTAGGAAAAATCTATTGGGATAAGGTAGCATGTGGACGAATGGGAAGATACCTCTCCAATTTTCTTAGTTTTCCATGTTTTCCCCACTTTTATCTCACTTTGCACCTCACCACTAAAGGGCACTATGAACTTCACTTTCCATTCAAGAGTCATATCTTTTTAAGACTCTTCCACATTCCTAAACTTCTATTCTAACCATCCAACCAATCCCCACTTCTTAGAAAACTACCTAGCCAATCATCTCTTTCCACTTCACCTCCCTTGCTTATCTTTTTCCTATCCATGTCTTTCATCCCCACCTTCCCTTTCCATGAAATTCTAAGTGAAATACATACAAGGGAGGGAGTTCTATGTGAAACTCCTACAAAGTAGGAGCGTCCTCCCCTCTTTACCTCATCCACTCCACCAATCTCCTTGTTTCTCTCTAGCCCAACTAACCATCATTTTTTTACTCTCTCTCTCTCTCTCTCTCTCTCTCTCTCTCTCTCTCTCTCTCTCTCTCTCTCTCTCTCTCTCTCTCTCTCTCTCTCTCTCTCTCTCTCTCTCTCTCTCTCTCTCTCTACCCAATCAACTTGGCATATTCTAGAGTGCTTCCATGATTTGTACAAGGGGGAGACTCCTCCTACTAAAAAAGTGGCATCTCCCACCTTAACTCCTACCCAAACACCCCACATGTTTTCCTCTTTGAAAAACCCTAACTAGCCACTCCTATACCTAATCCTAGCCATCCAATTCTCTTTCCTATGTCATCCACACTCTACTTTACTTTGAGTCACCCTAGAAAAATTAGGAAACAAAACATAAAAGGGCCCAAAAACAAATCAAAGACAACAACTTCTTGGAGAAGAAAAGAACGCCTACTCCAAAGAGAGGACGCATCCTTTTTCTTCACCACTTTCGTTCCTTTTGGAATTCAATGTCCTTCTCCTAAGGTTATTGCTCTCTTTCTCCTAGTGTTTCATGGATGATTCCAAGCTCTTATCATTTAGTTCTTCATTATAGGTTAGTGGTTTAACTTACAATCTTCATCACTTTTGAATCCTTTTAAGTTTCATGCTTAGGAAGTTATCTTGCTATTTCATTCTTTTGCATCTTCTTGTTTGATCCAAGGTTATTTTTCCCTTGAAATGACAGCCAAGGGAAATTCACCTTGAATCTATTCTTTCCTTTTTTTTTTTAAATATCCTTTGGTTTCATTGTATTGCTTCTTGCTCTCCCAGTGCTCCTCAAGCTTTGCCTTTACTTAGTGAATTCTCCATTGATTTCAATGCATGCTCACTTAGAGTTGATGTTAGAATATTGAAGGAGATTTAGCATGTATTTTTGGGTTGTTTAAGAACAAGGAGCATTTATTGTAATAGAACACAAATTTCAGATTTGGATTACAAGTAAGAGCTTTCATGTTGACGGATTTTAATGTTCTTCAATGAAGTTATTTGGAGTTTTTGGTTCATACTTGTTTCCAGTATTTAATGAACTTAATTCTTGAATGTTTGATTGCATTATAAGTGTTTAGTTAGATATTTTCCATGTCCCACTATTTGAATGATCAAAATAGCATGCTGTTGAGATTTTTTTTTGGATGTATTGTTTATTTTTAATTTCCAACACTCTATATACTTCATGTTTACTTGATTTTTTAAGGACCCAATTAGAGTGTTACATTGTTTAGTTAGCTTGAGTTAGATTTCATGTGCTAGGTTTTTAAAACTAGTTAATTAGATCCATTCCTACCCATGATTCATGGGTACCATTCCATGGTCATACAAACGATACATGGGTAGTTCCCCTTTGATTGCTTGATTAGTTATTGTTTTTTTTTAATTTTATTATTTAGTTGTAGTTTGGTTAGATTTCATTGTTTACTAGTTTTCATTTTAGTTAGTTTCTAATTTTAGTTTAGGAAAGTAATTGATTTTTTCATAATTGCTAAATCTCATGTTTAGAAAGTTTGTCTTAGGAAAGTTACTCAATTTCAATTTTAAGAAGTTTTGAAATTAGGAAATTTTTTTACTTAGGAAAGTTTTATTTTTAGCAAGTGTGTTTTAGGAAAATTGTTAAGTTTGGCATGTTTTAGTTTTAGCATAATTCCATTTTTCATGTGTTAATCTTCCATTTTTATTTTAAGAAAAAGATCTTAATTTGGCTAGGTTAGATAATTTAAGGACCACTAATATCACATTCATTCAATTCATCATGGGATCAACCTTGGTTGCATGCATTACCACAATTGACTTGCATGCTTGCAAGTTAAAACTTAAAATCACAAGAAGTTTTTGGCAAGATAATCTGAATACAATGGTCATTGTTCTCTTTAAAATTGGTCCATAATGGGACAATTCATCTAGAATTGATCCCAAGCAATTCACAGTAGGTCAAAATGTCATTGTATTACCACCACCTCAAAATACAAGGTGGAGGAATTATAATGACTATCGTGATATTTTAAAAATGGGGGATCATCAATATGATTCCCCATAAGTCAAAATCATGGTGGTCTACTATGTCACATTGTTACTACCACCAAAAAATTTCAAGTGGCTAAAGCATATTGATTATTACGAGATTCTAAAGTGGCATGAGAAATCTTTCCAAATTCATTCTTAAGGCTAGGATTAGGAGAATTAGTTGAACTAGTTAGGCCTAGGCTTAGAAAGTTAGATTAGTTATAGGCCATGTCTAGCTTAAGACATTAAACTTAGCGCTCCCTAGGAGGCAACCCAGAAGCTTTTCAAATCTCAGTCTTCTACATCTTTCCATTATCATATGGGGTCCTATGTTTTCAAACCTTGAGGACAATGTTTCATTCAGGTTGGGGGGTGTAGATGCATACAAAGGTTTTGGATTTTTCCTAAGTTTTCTTATATTTAAAAATAAATAAATAAATAAAAAGTTTTGAGGTAGAGTTCCCTTAACCATAGTAATTCCATTGGAGCAGCCTTTCTTTCTAAGGCTTCCACACATACTTCTAGTTGGTGATCTTTGGTTTGTACACTTCAAATCAAGATTAGTTTCATTCATTAGTCTTTTGTTGGGTTCTTCCTTTAATGCTTTAGTTAAAGTCTTTTAATTCCATGCTAACTTTCCCTACCTTTTCCTTAATCTTCCATGCTTGTTTGCCTTTTTATTACAGACTCGAATCCTTGTTCCTAAGGATCACTAATATCTGATAGTGATAGCCAAGAGATAGTGATCTTTAGATCAAGTGATTTGGGTTTCAATGACTCCCAATTATTCTTACTCTCCTATTATCACTCTCTTTCCCTTGGATCTCTGTTGACTTACACACTTTCTAACATAATTTTTTTTTTTGGATTCCATTGAAGAAGCTAGAAGAATTTAATCAACTATATTTGGATATAAGAATGGTACACACATTCCATGAGTGTTGCGGGCCCACAAACGAATCCAACTCCCAGAAAATATGTAATGAGTGGTCAAACCACTATCAACTTCTAGTGGAGAAGGAGGTGGTAGTGGAGGATTCAATGTTAATTTCATATTTAAAATAACTAAAATATAATTATTACATGTAATTATGAAAAATGCAAAACACCTATAAATACCACTCCAAAAATGTTCATTAAAATTCTCGCGAAATCATCTTGCTTACTTTGAAAAATCAGATCTAGATTCCTTCCCAAAATTCTAAAACTCCCAAAAATCTCCCTTCTTGCACTTTCTCTCTCCTCTCTCTAATTGGAACAAGAGACCTATAATTAGGCACTTTGTTCCAAGTTGAATCTCATAAATCCCACTGCTTATACAATCTTAGACTACCTTATCGAAAAGAAACCCCAAATCAATTTCAAGATCCAATGGTGCATTCAATGAAAAATCACAAAACAAGAGACTATTGGGCTATCTTATCATCAAAGGGTATTTATTTCAAATTGGGCTTCAAATCTACGTGTTTTCTCCAATCAGGTAGGTGGAACCACTTCTTATACTTATTTTATGTTGTTTTATGTAATTTTTATTTTTCTGTAATTAGTTTTAGGTTAAAACTTATAAAAATAAAGTAAGGACCAGAACCCTTCAATTTTGGATGATGGAAGGCTCAGATGGAAAATTTGAGCTGTCCAATCGATCCAGGAGGGTCCAAAACCCCTAGGGTGGAAGTTCCATGAAATTTTATAGAGCTTTGAGCCTTTGATTGAAGAGGATTGATTGGACGGTCCAAAACAGACTGTCTGATCTCCAAATCAAATCAAGGTTTGCAGGACAGACTATGAAACACTGTACAGAGATGCACCCTACGGTAGCGTCTCTACGCAAGCGTGCTATATGCTACGTGCGATGTCGTCCCAACGGGACGACCACGTCACAGCACTAGTCCTAGGGGCATTGCGTCACGCTTGCACCCAACTGGCCCACTCCACTTGATCAATCCAAGCCATCCATTCTGCTCGGCCCAGATCAAATCTGGACACTAGGAATGACTGTGAACTTCACAGTTCAATTGTGGAGTCATCTGAACTCCAAATTGAGATTGGAAAGAAGCTATGGAAAGCTTATAACGTCTATTTTCTTCTGAAACCATAATATTGAAGAGAGAAAAAACAATCCAGAAACTTTTTGTTTTCAAGAATTAAGTTTCTAATTTTTATGATCTTCAAGATCTGAGATGATCAGATCTTGGGGATTTGATTTATTGATGATATAATGTTGAAATCAAGTGATATCCATGATTTATTTAGATAGATCTAAGATAAATTGAGGGATCTACCCTTTATGGTAGAAAAACACAAAAATAAAAAGGGACCCACTTGATCAATGAGATCAAGTACGATCAGATCCTTGGGATGGATTGAAAGAATGATATTATGATGGAATCCATTGAAATCATGGATTAAATATGACCAAAAACAAAGGAATATGATCTTGGACCTTAATGGAGTAAAAGCCCTAAAATTAATTAAAACCCTTGATTTAAAAGGAAATGACCCAAGATCTAATGGTTGGATCACAAGTAAAAGCTTTAACAATGAGAAATGGGTTAGTTTGAGTTATGCATTGATTTCATTTGATTTATTTCATGAATATAGGATCCATGATAGATTATTTTAGTATAACTTCATTTCAAATGTCCATAAAATTATTCATGAATGATGAATAATAACTTAAGACCATGTTGGTATGATTTCACGCAATTGTAACTTAGGACCATGCTAGGATTTCATGTTAGATTAGACTATGGTATGAGATGGTACCTTAGATCCATGATAGTTTAATTTGAGTTTATTAGATAAAGTACATTAGTTAGGAATCATGCTTGTATAATCTTAAGTACCTTGTACGATTATCATTAGGTTATTCAATTATGTAGTTTTATGCTTTAAAATTATAATTCATTTATGGTTAAATTTTATTAGTAGATTTAATTGTTAAAGTAGTTATGAGATAAAGAGCATAAAACACCAAAAATGGAATCTAATGAGAAAGTAGAGTTTCATGACACAAATAAGAGTGAATTATTTGACTTTGACTTAATTAGTAAGGGCTATAGTTAGTAGGGCAATATAAGGATTATCAAATCCTTGGCTCAAATTAGGAGAATAATAAACCCCATGAATGACATTTTAAATGTTCATGGACTTAATTAAAATCAATTAGAAAGAGTACTTAGGATTAACATGCTCATAGGAACCTTATGAAAGGTTGAGCTAAGGTCACTCTAGTGAATGTTGAACATGGTAGTTAAGGGGTTTTTCTAATAGAGCCTTGCTCTTCCCCTACCTTTCGTTGACATTTGTGAGGTCTAACCGTCTCCTTACATGAGGATTGAAGTAACCACTTTGTGTTCACCCATTCAGCTAGTAAGCCTTAGCCAATTGGAAATAAGAGGAGCAGTCTAGACTTAGGATGAAATAAGTTATCTTCAACCAGTAAAACATTAGCTGGTTGAATAATAATAATAATAATAATAATAATAATAATAATAATAAGAGCATAAAAGGTTAGTAAATTATCTAACCCTAATAAAAATTGTAAGTAAGATAAGGATGATCAAACAAGATCCATTGGATCTTGAATGATCAAGAATAATAAAAAGAAATAAATACTTCTTGATGATATATATATATATATTTCTTGCAACTTAGATCAAATAGAATAGAAAATCTTAGATCAAATAGAAAATCTAAATCTTGATCAAATATGATTCAAGGAAGAGAACTAAGATCATCCTCCTTAGGGATGATCAAACAACTAAACTTAGATCAAAGGAGAACATGATGATAGAAGATCTGAGTTCTTGATCTTTATCAATAATTATGAATTGTTGATCAAAGGATCTATGAAAGATCAAGATCAAAGAAAGGAATACACAAAGGCTTAGAATAGAAAATACTTATATTTGAAAGATTAGAAGATCATTCTAATAATTAGATCTATTGATCAATTGGATAGACACTATCTGAGGAAGATAGATCATGATAGGACAAAAGATCTAGATCCTTTATATCAAAGGATAATATTAGACAAAGAATATAGATAGGATTATTCAGATTGTATATGTATTGATAGTTTGTATGGATTTATAGATTTAATACACCAGTCAGGATCATGAAGGATCTGAAGAGATGGATCACTACTTGAAGGTAGGAGGATTTTATGAATGCATCTACATGGGATGTACATGTTGAGTACATCACCTTATGTTGACAAGTATAATGTAAATACTTGTATTAAACCCATTGAAAACCCTTATGATCTAACCAAAATACATATAAAATGGTTAAGTTAATTTGAGGAATAGACTCTAAGTGAATATGGAACTAGAAGATATTATAGTCGTAAGTAAACAGACAGATTGTCTGCTACGTATGAAACCTATTTTACATGCAAGCATGGAGGCTTGTGGTTTTGTTTTAAATAAGCATAGGCTTGGGGATGCTATGCTAGGAGAGTTAGTAGGGTTTGGTCACCCACTCTCTGAATCTTGTTATTATATGGATACCAAGCCTAAATGAGGCTGAAAGTTGGGTGGGGCAATTATGGGAAGGCTGCCACTGTGATAGCCGTGGTCCTCCCCATACAGACATGGATATTGTGATTTCCACCGAGGATGGTATAGGTGGATTATTGAGCAATTATATGGGTGCGTTGGTATGAATTCTGACTGCATGCATAGTAGTCATTTGAGTATTTTTACATTATGATGCATGGCATAGTAAAATGCCTTAGGATATGGCATGATGAGATGCCGGGTAATATTGGATTACCGATACTACCCAAATGAGGGAGTATTTTCAGTAGAGTCCAGATGATTTATCAACTCAGCATAAGTTGGATAAGATTATGTTTTGAGATATTATCTATTTTTTATGATTTTGACATTTTGTATATATCTAGTATGCGTAAGGTTGTACATATATGACAAAGTAAAGAGATTGCTCCATGAGTATGAATAATGGGATTATGAAGTACTAATATTATACTATCAAAGTTTTATGTGTCTTGAATCCCCTACCAAGCATAGCTTGCTGAGATATTGTAAATGTTTCAATGTTTACAATATCTCAAATACAAAGAAGGAGATTTAAGAGCTCAAGACCTAAGAAGACTTGGAAGAATAATCAAGCAGGGTATATCCCTTGAAGACATGTATTGTATTTGAGAGCATTGTATTGTATTGAGAGTTTTTAATGTATGGTGAGGTTTAAAGTTTGGATTATGTAATTTGAACAAGTATTGTACAGATACCGGGTTGTACTGTGAACCACTGAATGGATTCTAGAATTTAATAAAAATATATTCCTTCAATGGAATTTTATCTTGTACAAAAATTCTACTTATGTTATGTATGAAGTGATGACTTGGGTTTTTCAAAATAAGTTTTAAGGAAAAGAATTTTTGCTACTTTGTTTTGTGAAATTTTTTTACTACCAAGGGCCCTGCCCTTGAAAATGTATTACAAAATGTGTTACAAAAACCCAAGTCGCCACATAATAAGGGTAATAGTCAATGAGTTCATAAAGAAAAGGCTTATTATAAAGGCTCAAGGGGTTCATTAATGAAGAATAACTCAGGGAAGACTAAAAGTTCTTGGCCTACCAAGGATGGCCTCTATCATTTCCCAGGTTTTATATAACTTAAATTGATCATAAACTCAAGACATAATTGGTATAGTCTATCAGGTTTTTTACTAATAGTTGACCAAAACAAAGAATAATGAGAATAGCTAAAAATGATGTCATCTGAAGGAAATTTTGAATTTATGTACATAACCCTATTAAAGAAAGAATAGCTCTGAAGATCACATGGGCTAATAGTCTCCACTTATCTTCTTTAGGATCTCTAAGTTATATTTTCTTGTCAACCTAAATTTTATATGTAGCTATTTTGTGCAATAATTATTTCAAGAGATAGACTAAATAGTCAAAAAATCCAAATTCTCATACTGATAAAGGAAATTTTCATAAGTTTTTATCAAAATATTTTTCCTCAAATTTGAAAATACCCTACAGCCAAAATAAAATTAAACATTTTTCCTAATGTTTTGAAATAAAATCATGGACAAGTGCAAAAGTAAGTAAAGAGAGAAGGGTTAGAATGATATTACTTACACTCCTAAGATAGTGCATGGATCTGTTAATGTGGACAATTATATACAACGCAGTCAAATGCAACTAACTAATATATTTCTAAACCCTAAACTTAACTTAACTCCTCTTCCCTAATCCTAACTAACGTGAAGGAGTGTCTAAACAACTCGCTCCATTTCAAAATCTCATGATAATCAATGTACATTTTTCACCTAAAGATGTACAATGGGAATAAGAGAAGAACATGATAGACCACTATGATTCTTAATTTCTTGGGATCAACTTCAGATGAATGGTAGCAACGGTTTGCAAATTCAGAAATAATAGCACCCCAATCAAATAGTATATAATATTTCTCCTTCTCCCTTACATTTTTTTGTAGTTGGGTGTTAAGCTGGCTCTGCATTTTTCTAAAAGGTTTTTCATATACTTCTAGAGGCAAGGAACTAGTGTGGCTTAACCCCACAATTATAATAACCCAAATTTTTGTAAATTGATTGAGAAAATCAATTTAGTTTGAATTTTCAGAAATTCTAGGCTAGAATATTAGGTTAGTGAAAATTCTCTTTTCATATAGATTAAAATATGATTTAAAACTTACAAATTATGAATGTACTTAAAAAACCCAAAGAAATGGCACTAAGTACGTTCAATTCTGAGTTAAAATGAAAAATCCCTAATTTTCTCTATTTTTATTAATAAAAGGGTAAAATGGTAATTTTACCCATAACTAAGATCTAAGACTTCAATATTTAGAATGCACTCAGAAATACGATTCTAACACCACTAAGTACGCTCAATTCCGAGTTCGAGAGAATAAAAACGGATTCTTCTCCATAAAAGGTCAAAATGGTCTTTCCACACCTCCGTGGGGCCCAAAGGGGCCCACAAATGGATCCAGTGGCCAAAAAACATGTAGTGAGTGGTAAAACCACTACCATCTGATAGTGGAAAAGGAGGTGGCAGTGGAGGATCCAATGTTAATTTAATATTCAAAAGAATTAAAACATAATTATTACAAGTAATTATGAAAAATTCAAAAACATCTGTAAATACACCCCCAAAAATCTTCAAAAAATTTTCATTAAAATTCCCAAAAAATTATCTTGCTTCCCCTAAAAATCAAGACATTCCCAAGCTTCCAAAAATCTCTCTTCTTTCACTTTCTCTCTCTTCTCTCTAGATTGGAACAAGAGACCTAAATTCAATTAGGCACTCTGTTCCAAATCAAATCTCACAAATCCCACCATTCATATTGTCCTAGACTACCTTATCTACAAAACCCCAAAATAAATTTCAAGAGCCAATGGTGCAATCAACAAAAAATAACAAAACAAGTGGTTATGAGGCAATCTTATCATTAAGTGGATATTTCTTTTAAATTGGGCTGCAAAACCTACGTTTTTCTCCAATCAGGTAGGTGAAAACTCTTCTCATACTTATTACTTGTTAGCTTAAATAATTTTATTTTTCTAAATTTAAGTTTAGGTTAAAAATTATAAAAGTCAATTAAGGACACTTCAATTCTATATGATTGAGGGCTCAAATGGAAACTTTGAGCCATCCAATAGATCCAGAAGGGTTCAAAACCCCTAGGGTAGAATTTTTAAAAAAATTTATCAAGTTTTGAGCCCATGATTGAAGAGGAATTGATTGTATAGTTGAAAATAGACTGTCCAATCTTTTGTATAAGATCGAGCCCTTGGGACACGGCACGGAAACGCGCCCTGTGGGAGCATCTCCGCGGGTGCACTCTACATGCGATGCCGTCCCGATGGAACTACCGTGTAACAATGTGGGTCCCAGGGAGGGCGTTACCATGTGCGTCCAGATAACAAGAGTGTAGCAACCACCTCGCCTGACCAAACCCACTCCACCCGACTAATAAGAACCGTCCATTCCGTTTGGCCCAGATCAAATCTGGACCCTCGAAACAACTGTGAACTTCATTCGTTGATTGTGGAGTCATCCGAACTTCAAATTAAGATTGGAAAGAAGCTATGGAAATCTTGTAATGTCTATTTTGTTCTTAAATCATAAAATTGATATAAAAAAAAAGAATATTCAAGAAAAATTTTGTTCTTAGGAATAAAGCTTCTAATTTTTATAATCTTCAAGATTTGAGATGATCAGATATTAGGAATCTAATGCAATGATGATATAATGTTGAAATCAAGTAATATCCATGATTTATTTTGATAGATCTAACTTTAAATGAGGAATTTACCCTTTATGGTAGAAATAACCCAAAAATACAAAGGGACCCACTTGATCATTGAAATCAAGCATGATCATACCCTTGGGATGGATTGAATGAATGGGATTATGACAGAATCTAGTGAGATCATGGATTAAATGTGACAAAGCAAATGGATATGATCTTTGGACCTTAATGAACTAAAAGCCTTAAATGCAATTAAAACCCTTGATCTAAAGGAAAAGATCTAAAATCTAATTGTTGGATCATAAGGAAATTTTTTTAATAATATTAATCTAATTAGTTTAATTTTCTTTTATTTGATAATAGAATTGTAAATGTGATTTATGTTATAAAGTAGAAAGCATGATAGTGTATTTCTTAAATTTTAGCATGCAATGCACTAAATGTTATTAGTTTGTTATTAGGTTGGTAGATTTAATTATCTTAGGGCCATGTTAGTTTAAATTTGAGATTTTAACATGATTCCATTAGATTAGTTGTAAAATATCATGTATTTCATAACTTAGGATCATGCTAGTTTAAGTATAGTTTTATTCCATTAGGTTAAGTTACATTCATAGCAAGCATGTTAGTATAAATGGTTGTTAAACTTATATTAGATTTATGCTTTAAAGTTTGTGATTTAATTGTTGTCAAATTTTATTAGTAGATTCAATTGTTAAGTAGTTGTTAAGATATAATGAGCATAAATCACCAAAAAATGTAAATTAATGGAATATAGAGATTCATGGACAATTAAGATGAGTGAATGACTTTGACTTAATATTATTAAGGGCTATAGTTAGAAGGACAATATAAGGATTATCAAATCCTTGGCCCAAACTAGGAGAATAATAAACCCCATGAATGACACTTTAAATGCTCATGAATTTAATTAAAATCAATTAGAAAGAGTACTTAGAGTTAAAATGCTCATAGGAACCTTATGAAAGGTTGAGCTATGGTCACTCTAGTGAATGCTAAACATGGTGGTTAAGGGGGTTCTCTAATAGAGCCTCGCTCTTCCCCTACCTTCCATTAACATTAGTGAGGTCTAAACGCCTCCTTACATGAGGATTGAAGTAACCACTTTGTGTTCAGCCATTCAGCTAGTAAGCCTTAGCCAATTGGAAATAAGAGGAGTTGTCTAGACTTAGGATGAAATAAGTCATCTTCAACCAGTAAAACATTAAGTGGTTGAATAGTAATAATAAGAGCATAAAAGGTTGGTAAATTATCTAATCCTAATAAAAATTGGAAGTAAGATAAGGATGATCAAACAAGATCTATAAGATCTTAAATGATCAAGAACAATAAGAATCCTATTGTTGTATTTTATTATGTATCCATGTATGTATGTTGTAGACAAATCTAGATAGAGAATCCAAGCCCTTGATCAAATATGATTCAAGGAAGAGAACTAAGATCATCCTCCTTAGGGATGATCAAACAACTGAACTTAGATCAAAGAAGAACTAGATGATAGAAGATTTAAGCTTTTGATCTTTATCAACAAGTATAAATTGTTGATCAAAGGATCTATAAAAGATCAAGATCAAAAAAAGGAATACACAAAGACTTAGAATAGAAAATACTTAAATCTGAAAGATTAGAAGATCATTCTAACCATTAGATCTATTGATCAATAGGATAAACACTATCTGAAGAAGATAGATCATGGTAGGACACAAGATCTAATCCTTTATATCAAAGGACAAGATTAGACAAAAATGTAGATAGGATCAAAACTATATGATTATTCAGATTGTATAGATATTGACAGTATATATGGATTTACAGATTTCATACGTCAATCAGGATTATGAAAGATTTGAAGAGATGAATCGCTACTTCAAGGTAGGAGGATTTTATGAATGCGTCTACATGAGAAATACATGTTGAATACATGATCTTATGTCTAGAAATCTTAACAAGTGTAATGTAAATACTTGTATTAAACCTCTTGAGAATCCTTATGATCCAACCAAAACACATATGAAATGGTTAAGTTAGAATTGAGGAAAACCCTAAGTGAATAGGGAATTAGAAGGTACTCCAGCCCTAGATAAATAGACAAATTGTCTGATAAGTATAAAAATCAATACATGGGAATCATTCATATAGAATGGTGATACCTAAACTTATATGAACATGGGTATCATTCATTGTAAATAATGATCCCTAAGTTTGAAGTTAAATCCTATCCTCAGTATAAGAATACCAAATAGAGGATGATGATATAAACAGATAAGATGTCTGATAAGTAAAAGAATATTTTATATACAAGTAAGGAGGCATATGGTTTTTGTTTTAAACAGGCGTATGTCTTGGGATGCTATGCTAGGAGGATTACGAGGGTTTGGCCACCCGCTCTCTGAAATGTGATATATATGATGATATCGTGCCCAAAGAGAGGCAAAATGTCGAGTGAGGCAATTATGAGAAGGCCACCACTATGACAGTCTGTCTCCCCATATAGACATGACATAGATGATTTTCCACATTTGGTATCCGTAGAGTATGAAAGCAATTATCCAAGCGTCCTAGTACAAATCAGACTACAGAATAGTAGTCCTTTGAGTATTTTTCTTTATGATGCATGGCATAATGAGATGCCAATACTGCCCAAATAAGGGCGTATTTTCCAACAGAGTCTGGATGCTTTATCAACTTAGTATGGCTGAGTGTGTTGATATTGCCCAAATGAGGGAGTATTTTCCAGCATAGTCTAGATGATTGATCAACTCAGTGTGTCTGAGTGTGATTATTGATGTTTGAGATATTAACTATTTTTCACAATTTTGACTGTATATATATCTATATGACATATACAGTATGTATGTGTAAGGATATACATATATGACAAAGTAAAGAGATTGATCCATGAGTATGTTTATGAACAATGGGATTATGAAGTATTAGGATTATACTGTCAAATTATTATTCTTCTTGAATCCCCTACCAAGCATAGCTTGTTGAGATATTGTAAATGTTTGAATGTTTACAATATCTCAGATACAGAGAAGGGGAATTAGGAGCTCAAGACTTAAGAAGATTTGGAAGAATAATCAATTGGGGTACATCCCTTGAAGACTTGTATTTTTATTTAAGAGCATTGTATTGTATTAAGAGTTTTTATTGTATGGTGAGCTTTGAAATTTGGATTATGTAATTTGGAAAAGTATTGTACTAATACCCAGGCTGTACTGTGAACCACAAGATGGATTCTAGAATTTAATAAAAGTATATTCTTTCAATGGAATTTTATCTTGTACAAAATTCTACTTATGTTATATATGAAGTGTTGACTTGGGTTTTACAAAACAAGTTCTAAAGAAAAGAATTTCTGCTGCTTTGTTTTGCAAAAAAAATTTACTACTAAGTACGCCTGCCTTTGAAAAATGTATTACAAAATGTGTTACAAAAACCCGGGTCATCACTGTTGGTATCAAAGTGGCTTAACCCTCAATATCTTCTAATGTGCACCCTAGAGTTGGTTAATGACTGGTTGTAACATCAACGAACTCTCCCTCCTATTTGGCCAAAATTAGGAAGGTTTTCAAATGAACCCATATCATGTGAATAGTCAAAGAAAGACTATAGGTTACAATTAGGTTCTTCTTTGAAAATGAATGGCTCAAATGGAATCTTGAGGGATATAAGGGTCCTGCTTAGGGCGCCCATTGGGAAGTGTCAAGGAATGTCTTACTATCCTCTAAAGTGTTCTCGTCATCCATGGAGGTGTCTATATTGAAATCAAAATTAAAATAAGTAGGATATGCCTTGAGTGGATAATTATTGGAGGATGGTAGGGATTGTTTGAGATTATCTATCTCATAAGTATATTTTTCATGATATTTCCAATCGTATGTAGTTATTTTTAAGCTTCTCATTATCTTGAATTTGTTCAGCTTCCTCAGCCCTTTCTATGAAGTCAGTAGTTACTTCAGCCTTTTGAAATTCCATCTTCACAATAAATTGATCGGTAGCCTCTTGGAATTCCAATGTATTCTACATATACAAACAAAAGGGTCTCTTCTAATAATTGTTCCCTCTATTGTTGAGGAAATGGCTAGTATGGCTCATACTACTGTGCCATTGGGTACTAGGAAAGGGTTGAGTGGGGTGGAACCATGATGATCCTCCCTAACAATCCTAAGACAAAAAAAAAATTTGGATCCCTAACCCATTTAGGATAATTGGTCTGATTATAGGAATATTTGCTAGAGTTTATGAATGCATTGGGTGCGTCCACTTGCTCCAAATAATATGCACTGTCAATAGAGCTCAACCACCATGAAGTAGTGGGACAAGTTGGGCAAGAACAGGTATAACAATTCTTATACTAATGATGCCTAAGTGACTCATTGGGCTACTTAAAAGCATTTAACCTATTCAATTCACTATACATCCTATATCTAATGCATTACTCAGATTAGTAATGACCTCTGTCTCATACATACCCTCATAGCACAAGGACCAGGGAGTGAAATAGTCTAACAGTAGCTTTCTATCCACTACTTCATGAGCCATTATTTTGGCACTTACCTAAGTTGGCTCAACTTTAATGAAAGCAAGTCATTTGTATACAATGAAAGAGTTTTTCTACCAAGTCTAAATGAGACCTAAACTAGATAATGCAACCTATATGTCAAATGATGCAAACAAACAAAAGCACATAACAAATCCTGACCATGTGGTAAACAAGATGAAAGGTTGATTTTTCTTTATTTTCTTTGGGCAAGTGGCTTTTAGGTTAATTTTAACCTAAGAAGCTCCTCCTCTCTTTTAGACATGCCCAAATACTTATCAATTAGATCCTACCTTTTTCAACCACTTCACACCCTCCTCAGTCATCCGTAGGCGATATGAGTTGTTGAATGTGTTGGCAAAGCTAGTAGTTTAAATACTGATCAAGTAGGGGCCATTGGAGTGGTAGTTGGTTGCCTCCTTCCAAGAAGGTCCTATGAGCTCATAAGTGGATAAGGTCTCTTCTAGATTGATTTTAATTTAATTGTTAAGGCTAGGGTTGTGCGGAAGATGATGTTTAACCTAGGTAGGCCAAGAGATGGGGATCAAATCCACCCTTGATCTTATAAGGGTGAGTACCCTTACTAATTCATTTAAGAATTCATACACAGCTCTATGAACACATATTCACCTTAAAGCATGTAAACATGCCTTAATATGCAAGAAAAGTATTCAATATAATAGAAACCCTAGAATGCAATAAAGAAATGCTCTTTACATGCTTTTTAACTACCATCCAAAAGCAACTAATCTATGAAATGGAAAGAAGATAGTGGTGACTTAGATTTAGTCTTCTTGTAAAAAAGTGGGTCCATGTAAAGGCCACCTCCTCTTCCAGGTTAGGATGGCCCACTCTTGATCTGTTTCATTACAACCCTTTTAAATGAATTACGTGTAAAAATTGATAATTTTGTCCTCACTACATTCCACTCAAAAATAAAAATAGAAAATATCCTAATATCTTCCACCAAGTCCTCACTCTTGCCCAAATTGTAACAACCCCAAATTTTGTAAATACTATTCTAAGCATTATTATGTGAAATTGGAATTTTGAAATATAATTGGAATTTTGACCTAAAGAAAACAAATTTTTATAGAAATAGAATTTGGAGCAGAAACATGAATATTTGGAATGTACTAAAAAAATCGAGTCCAATGACATAGAGAATACTGAAATCAAAATTCAAATGAATTTCACTCCAAAATTTTACTATTCCATGATTAGGTTATGAGTTTTCAAGGGGTATATCTTTTAATAGAATTATAATTTGGAACTAAAACTTAAACCAATAGATAGTACTCAAAAAATGAAATCCAACGAGCCAAAGAAAGCTGGAAATAGAGTCTGTATGAAGAAGTTAGGGGCAATACGATAATTAAAAAAAAAAAAAAAAAAACTTAACGAAAGGGGGCAAAATTGATATTGGAACACCCACCCCCCTCACATTGTAAACCCGACGACATGTTGGGTTTAGTCTGCTCTCTCTCTTCTCTCAAATCTCCCCAATCTCCTCGACCAGCCACCAGCGACCTACCTATTCCCTCCAGCATACTCATCGGATCAGGGCCCTAACTCTCTCTCTCTCTCTCTCTCTCTCTCTCTCTCTCTCTCTCTCTCTCTCTCTCTCTCTCTCTCTCTCTCTCTCTCTCTCTCTCTCTCTCTCTCTCTCTCTCTCTCTCTCTCTCTCTCTCTCTCTCAGTCAAGTTCAAACTAACGTTGACAGAGGTCACCAGCGATACCCTTCCCTCCAATCTCTTTCCCCATGGTCGGCAACCCCTTCCTAGGTAGATCTCCAGCATGCCAAGGGTGGCCAATGAGCCAAAAACCCCCCCTTTTTCATCTCACTGCTCCCCCACTGACGATCGATCACCCAACTCTAGTGCACAAAACCCCTTCCATTCAACCCCACCATCGGAGCCTTGACTGCACGCTTACCACTTAGGCCTGTAAGGCACCAGTGCATGATCCTCCTTGGCCAATCCACACTTCCTCTCATTGGTGCACGAAACCCCATTTGACCTCCACTCTTCCCCCTCCTTCCCCTCACCTGAGTCAAGTTCCCCTACAGCACAACTAGCTGGACATGCTTGTTCGCCAGGCCAACTAGCCAGATCTTACTTTGTTTCCATTTTCCATCGCCGGCACTACCCGATCAGTGCTAGTCCACACCCGCCATTCTCCTTAGACTAGTGCAACCCGACTAACAGGTCACGCTAGTCCAGATACCCTCTTCCCCTTGCTCTTCTCCAATCAGTGTTGTCTGATCAACATGCTACCCCAGTACCTGTTCCCCACCTTCCATTTTCGTCACCAGTGATAGAACCCCGACAACGGTGAACAGTCCTAGGGAACAATGAGCGCAGAGGTGAAAATGACTCAGATCAATGATCTACTCTTGACGTCACAGACGAAACCCCTCAAACAAATTGATGATCGGAGCTGATCTAACAGAGATCCTGACACAACAATATTGTACAGCCATGATCAGGTAGATCCATGGCCATCCAATAGTGATCTAATGTTCTTAATGATCTATTGGATTGGAAGCATGCATAGGAGGTATAATTTATACTTAAAACCTTTGTTTTGTTTTGATTCAGCATTATCCAGCCATTGATCTATTTTCAAATGAAAAATATGCAACAGTTTAATCGCCTATTATTGCACGCATTTAGTATGTGACCTCATGGCCTACACCATCTGTACTTTGGGCTTTACGTTGGGGTGCCTTTGTACAAAATTCACACTGATAACACTACCTACCCAGCTAATGGATTACCTTTTAAGTGAATGGGTATTGTAAGTAAAATGTTGAATGATTCACATTCAAATGTCAAATTCCACCCAAATAACTAGGAAGCAATCCCAGTAGTATTTCCTCTAATTAGCTTCTTTTATGAAATGATGTCATTGACCATATAGAATAGAAAATTTTCCAATGTATCAAGTCATGCTTTGACTTTGATTTTGCATAAAACACCAAGGTACACCCAGCTAGACTAGCAGGGGTACACTTAGACATGTTTGGTCTCACCTGAACTACCTGGGCAATTATCCTTGGAGTCAGACCTTAATACTATCTTTAAAATCATTAAAAGATAGATGAAGATCAAAATGAGACCACTTTTGTCTATTAGATCATACTTAAAACAAAAATATATGTGTATGTGTACGTATTAAGAAAAGAAAATTTATGCCTTATATAGATTGAAGCGCACAGGATCGATCGTGAAGAAGAGGGCGATTAAAGCTAGTGGAAATGAATTAACTTGCCACACAAGGTAGGTGGAGAATTAAGAAAGCATGTCTTAATAGTAAGATGCATGTTTTTAAAACATGATCTTATTTTTATGATAGATATTATGTCAATTAAATTGTGCATATCATATGACATATGATGATGAAAAATGTTTACTTATGAATGATGAAAATTTGTTAATTGAAATACTATATGAATGACATGCTTATAATTGAAGCCTACTAAATGATATTAAAGGATACACACAATCTGTTCTTAAAAATATCATAACTATTATTGTGATAAAAAGACATTTATGGTACATGGGTACCATTACATCATATGTGATGTATGAGTCTAGGATTCTCTTAAATTATTTTAAAGAGGTAAACTTTACTGCTGCCAGTCCCAAGCCTAGATGGAAAGGAGGAGGGTTTCGCATCAGGTGCCAGTTGGTAAGTAAAATTTTTTGAAGAAGTTGAAGATGTATATTCATTTGTAAGTGAGAAGAGAAAATAATGAAAATAATCTTCAAATTCTTTGCTTATGGAAAACCTACCATGACATGAATCGATAATTGACATTCCCTTAAGCTAAGGCATCCCCCATAAGCATCACTCTACATTGGATCCTAAGTGTATTGGGAAATGGGCAAGGGATGCTAAGGCCTTCCCCTAAAAGCAACATGCTATATAAGATCCTAGCTATAGTGGGAAATGGGCAAGGGGTGCTAAAGCATTTCCTCAGAAGTGACGTGCTACATCAAAACCTATGTGCAGTGGAGAGTAGGTATGGGTTCATGTCATGGCAATCGAGAAATGGGGCCAGCTTAGGAGAATAAGATTTGTATCTCCACATAGAATATAACACATTGACAGGTCAAAGTCTAGAGTTAGTAGATACGATGAAATGTAGGAGAGTCAACATTCCATGAATCTAAGAAACCATGTGGAAAGGGGCTAAAGTTAGAGAAGTCAATGGGTATAAGTTATGGTATGTAGGAAATGACAGTAATAGAAATGGCATGAGGATAGAGGTGCATAAAGAATTAAAGGATAAATTTTTAAATGCTAAAAGAAGTAGTGATAAAATTATAATAATAAAACTTGTTCTAGGAGAGAAGATCATAAATGTTATAAGTGCATATACACCGCAAGTAGGGTTGGAAGATAGAATCAAGGGATAGTTCTAAGCAGATATGTAGGGACTCATGCAAGAAATTTCCAACACATAGGGGATATTTATAGGAGCATACTTAAATGGTCATGTAGGAAAAGAAAAGGAAGGATATGGTATTAGAGAATGATATGAGATGGGGAAGTTATCCTCAAGTTTGCTTTGGCATGTATCTAGCCATGACAAACACATTCATTAATAAGAGGGATGAACACTTAGTAAACTTTAAAAAGTGGAGTCCATAAATGCCAATTAGACTTTTTTATAATTAGGAATGCCAAATGATCAATGTATAACGATTGTAAGGTGATACCCGGTGAGAGTTTAACCTCACAACATAGGTTAATTGTTATTGATATCTATATTAAAAGATGGAACAAAGGAAATGAAGCTCATAGGTGTCCAAAAACTAAGTAGTGGAACTTAAAAGGGGAGAGAATAACATGTATCACAAAAAAGTTGATGGTAGAAGGAAACTAGAACAATGAAACAGAAGTAAACACCATGTGGATTAATATGGCCAAGTCCATTAAGAGGAGTACCTAAAAGTAAAAGGCAATCAGTAAAAGAAACATGGTGGTGGAGTAAAAAACTGCAAAAAGTTATTAAAGAAAAATGAGTGCGTTTTAAAGCATGTCAGAGGACTAGAAATAATAAAAACTTTGAGCAATATAAGATTGCTAAGAGAATAGTAAGTGAGGCTAAACTCAAGGCATATGATGATTTCTATGATAGATTAGGATCAAGAGAATGTGAGAAAGATGTGTTTAAACTTGCAAAAATAAAAGGATAAAAGGGTAAGGACTTAGACCACATTATATGCGTTAGAAGTGGGAAAGCCACTTTCAAATAAGAGCCCACTCTATTCTGACTGGTTGGAAATGGGAACTGGTGATGTACTTTCAAAAAAGTGCTGATCTTTCAGTTTATTCAAAGTTTTTGCAAACACATTCTACAAATTTTTCATCCATCAAGTTGCATGTCATACAACTAACTGGTGCTTCATTCTAAATGTATAAAATTAATAAGTTGCTAACCATTTCCTATTATTGCTAGCTTATCTGTCCTTAATATAGTCTTAGCATAAATGTTTGGTAGATGGAAGGGCTTTCGCTAAAGTTATTGCCTTTGAATGTTTGGTAATTTTTTTCCATTGCCTTTGTAGCATACTTCTATGCAGCAAGTCATTCTTCATGGAGCAGACTCCTATTTCTTATGCTCCCACTAGACTAGCTTGTCAATAGTTTGACTAGGTGCTAGGTCCCAAATCTAAAAGAAATGAAACAGTAAATTTTAGGAAATATTATAATACTAGGGAACCTACAAAAATTTACCTACAAAAATTTTGATCTTTTTCCTTGCATGTAACTCCTTTTTATTTAACTAATTATGCTCATGCTTTGCCCATGAACTACTTAAACTCAATATTTTTTCTTTATTTTTATTTTAAATTGTTGATGCTTTATTTATAACCAAACAAGAGGCCATAAGATTCCTAATGACTAAGTTCTATCAATCCATTTTTGCACTTTTCTAGTCTGTTCCACTTCCTAATCTCTTTATTTTTTTCACAGGCTACAATGGTTTTTTGTTCTGTTTTAGTGGATACAGATTGGTGTCTGCATCACTAGTTTAATCTAAAATTGTTGTTTGAGTTAAAGGGTTTTGGCTATTGTCAATTCCATTCCATCTATTAGATAGTTCTTAATGTCAGTTTTTGCTCTTGAATACTCGATAACAACTTTATAGATTACTGGGTACTAGATATTATTCTTTGTAGGGCTTTTGCTTTGGGCATTAAATAGTAAAAATTATGCTATTGTTGTCACTTTACAAAAATTTTAAACACAAGAATGGTTGAATTAGACCAGTAATATAATAAAAAGAACAAGGATAAGTAGAAATAGATGACTCACAGCTTGCAAATCCTTTTATAAGGTTGGGAATGTCTTCAACTCTTGTATTTGATAGGTTGAGGGTGTCAAACCATGTTCCTTATTGCCAAGATTTAAAATTTAATAATTACAATTTTTTGAATGTGTTGTACTAGTAGGCCATAGGCCATTATGTTTTTTTGGCCTATATGAAGCCTACTCTAAATATGAGAATTTATATTTTTATTAGGGCCATATGAATTTCTATCACAGTTGAATATTTATAATGTTGCCATTTCTATTACCACTTCTTCATCTTTCATGTTCTTGAATTTCTCAAGTGAAATTAAGTTGAACTTGTGCTTTAATGTTAGCCTCATGATCTTCTCTATCTACACTGCTGGTCTAGAGACTCCTCCTATTTTGGTTTGGATGGTAGGCACACTACATTTCTTGGTTTTTCAATGTGAAACCATTCGAGCATTCTTTATTATGTTGGTTTTCTTTCCTAGTGTGCTTTCCAATAACGTTTGATCTATGTATGAGTTTTTCCCAACTATATCACCTAACTCACCTGAATTAGTTGTTCTATATGGCTACTCCAATCAGCTGAATTCAATTGTCTTCTTTTACACCCAATTACATTTCAATTTCCAGGTTAGTGCCTCCATGGACTTGTAACTAGTAATGGGTGACATGCTTATTCATGTTTTTTTAAATGAATTACCAAAAAGAGAGAAGAAATAGAATAGAAATAGAATGGATGTGGGGTGCTCGTCCTATTTTAAGTGAGTGTTCCTATCAGGACCCTTAATTAAGGGGGTTCTAAGACAATGACATAAATGCACAATTTGTGGTGCTATGTGATTCTCTTTTCTTAGATTCAAACTGTGACTCATGCATGCATCAAATGCAATCCTCGAAGTCTGTTAACTACAACTGTCCTTTCCATTATGATCAACTTCATTTTTCATTTTTGTTATTCTATACCTACTATCAATTTGGATCTTTCATTCATTTCTAATATTTTATATTCCTGGTATACTTTTTTATGTTGTCTAGCAATATTGCTAATGCTATTAGAATGTCTTGCATTTTGTTTGCTAAAAGCCATTAATGGACCTTAAGCATTACTCAACTACAAGAAAGAAGTGCATGACTGTTAATGTTAACAGGTTTCTAATGTTTATAAACATTGTTTGAGTATCAGGTTTTCAATATATACAGGTGGTGGATCTAGAAAAGAAAATTAAAAAAAAAAATTATAACTTTAGAAGTCATTTAAAAATAAATTATTTCTAAAGGTCTTCTAAATTCCTAAACTATAGAAGTCGTTTAAATATAAATTACTTCTAAAGTCTTTAATTTTAGAAGTCGTTTAAATATAAATTACTTCTAAAGTCTTTAATTTTAGAAGTCATTTAAATAAACGACTTCTAAAATCTAAAACTTTAGAAGTCATTTATTTTTGAACGACTTCTAAAGTCTATAACTCTAGAAGCCGTTTATAAGTAAACGATTTCTAAAATTTATGATTTTAGAAGTCGTTTATTTAAACAATTTCTAAAATTAAATACTTTTCAAGTCGGGTTGGTAGAAGTTGCTTATTAAGCAACTTCTATTATCAGTTTTAACCAACTTTAAAAGCCCCTGTGTAGTAGTGAATGGCAATTGCCCTAAGAATATAAGGATTGAAATTATTGCAAACACAAATAGCATTGGACATTATAGATACGACCATAGGATTAGAATAATTGAAGTGAAAGAGGCCTTGAGAAAGATGAAATTAGGAAAAGACCCCAGAGCCCAATGGTATATCAATAGAGGTTTGGAAGCATGAGGGAGATAGTATAGTAGTTTGGTCAACAAAGTTGTTTAACAAAATTGTAAAATTAAAGAAAAGGTTGGATGAATAAGGGGGATGGAGGAATAAGATTCATGTGGGCGACCCCTAATGGTGATAAGGTATTAATGATGATTCTTTTCAAGAGGTGGGATCCCTATTTGAACAATTCATTAGTAAAACAAATCATATGGAAGAACTTTTTCGTTGAAAATGTTTTTCAAAAAAGCCTAAGTGTTAACCCACCTTAACCAATACAAATCTCACATTTGAGTTCCATAAAAGTCTATTTCATTCTAAAACACATGCCTAAGGTGTGTCAATGACATCCCAATTATAATGAATTAGTCAAATGAATAGAGTTTAGCTCTTTGTGCATAAATACATTCATAGTCATCAAATGAACATAAGGAAATAAATCTTAAAATATCTTGTATCTCACATTTATTCCTTAATTCCCATCTATGGGGCTTTCATTCCTCATTCTTGGTCTTTCCAAGCTAATATGCATTGTTTTTGTAGATTGAGTATACAAATATATCCAACAGGTAGGACTAGTATTACAAAATCAAAATCTATGGCATCATAACATGCATCTCATACGTACATATTCCTATGGTTTTGAAAACACATTTCAATTCATACAAAATATCAAACCAACTTCTTATCAGTCACACTATGCAATGCATCACAATCATTCAATAGTGTGCATAGAGCATGCATCTCAATGTCTCTATCTACATAAAAGAGTAACAATAACTTAACTAATGTTTCTTAATAATTACCTCAAGTGCATGGATCTATTGGAGTATAAAATCATCAAATATGGGTCAATCCCATGAAGACTCTTTAATAAATATATTTAATTAGAATTTAGGTAATCTTACTTTAACCTAGCCAAACATTTAGAAGAAGGACTATTTTTAACTAAAACTAAAGACAAGAAAGTAAAGAAGAAAGAAAGACATAAAGCAAGTAAATAAATGAAGGAAATAAGGCCTTACCTAAACAGGAAACAAGTAAACTAACTACAGAATTAGAAAGTAAACCATAATTTAAAAAGCAAGCAACTATCTAAATAAGCAATAAAAAAAAATAGGAAACTTTCTAAAACCACCATTGGACAAAGGAACTGACTAAGGAAAGAAAACAAAGAAAGAGCTTCTCATTAATTGATTTGATTACAAGGAATTGTTACATAAGCAAAGCAAAGGAAAAGGAAGGTATAAAAGTCCTTCAAATTCAGGCTTGAATTTTGCTGTAGGGTCCTCATGCTATGTTACTCGATAGGAGCTTACACTTCTCTTCAACCCAAAATACACTAAAGTTACCACCAGGTTGTTCTCATCTCCTTAACTCAACACGCCACAAACTGAAACAGATCACATCCAATGATCCTTGGTAATAAAGTATTAGGGAAGCTAAGTAAAGAGGAGTCTAATACCTTTCCTAGACAACCATTGTCCTAGGAAAGAAAGAAGAATGATAGAAATGGGAATAGAAAAAGCTATGGCATTTTTCCTAAGCTGGAAATTCTTAAAAGGGTAACTTCAAGGAATTAGAAAGAGAGGAGGCAAGAGGTCATTCATCTTTAAAATAGGGCAACCATAGAAGAGGTTACCTACTTTGAACATGCAAGAGAAGAAAAAGAAAACAAAATGAAGATATTTGGACATTGTATTAGGATTCACTAATTCCAATGTTAGGAGATGAGGCAAGGTATAGGTACATGGTGTAATCATACTCTTTAACATTAAGCCCTTAGCTAGGAATCTAGGTGGCTTTATGGATGGATATGGATGTTTCCTTGACCTTATCTAGGAATTAGAAAGTACCCTATTGACATAAGAATCTTTTCCTTATCCTTATCCTTTTCCTTATTCCAACTCCATAAAAATAAATTAGAAAAAAGAGAAAGAGGAATGATGCATGAACTAATTGAACTATGCATGAATTCTAAAATTAGAAAGTGGGTGTGTGAATGGAGCTAGAAAGTAGGTGAAACTAGAAAAATGGTAAGAGAGGATATGAGAATAAAGGAAAGTGTCAGGATGAGAGATTAAGAGATGAGAGGTGAATGAGGAATGCAAACTTAGCATGGAAAGTTCCATGCATAGTGTGTGTGTGTGTGTGTGTGTGTGTGTGTGTGTGTGTGTGTGTGTGTGTGTGTGTGTGTGTGTGTGTGTGTGTGTGTGTGTGTGTGTGTGTGTGTGTGTGTGTGTGTGTGTGTGTGTGTGTGTGTGTAAATCAAAATTAGAAAGTGAGATGCTTACACTATTTGACTATGATGCATGAAATTAAGATGTTATGCATGGATTTCTAAATTTAGAATGAATTCTATATCTAAGAAGACAACATCTATGAAGTTTTCAAGCTAATCCTAGAATGTATACAATGGAAATTAGAAAGTCAAATATGAGTTTCTAAATTAGGAAAGTGTATGTTTCTAAACTAGCTAAGAATCTAGCATGCAATTAGTTTATAAAATGATTCTAAATTAATCATAAAGTAATCCTAAGATATATGGAAACAAAAATGGGAAGTATCTAAAACTAAAAAGCAAGGAATCTAATGCAAAACATTAAATCAAAAATTAGAAACTACCTTACTTCTAAAATAGGAAAGTCCTTAAAACATGAAAATAAAATAAGCTAAATGGAAAGCTATACTACAATCTTGATCTATAAAGTGAAACATAATGTAGAGAAACTAGATTTACTCCTATTACCAGCATGAATGCAACCTAAGCAAGCTACATAATATGTCATGTGAAAACTAGAACAAGACGCCTCCATCCAATTTGGATGGAATGCGTGTAAAATCTAACATCTATATGCATGTAAGACTAAGTTAAATGGAAACAAAACATGGTTATGTACTTATGCTACTCTAAAAATGAAAGGAATTATTATGCTATATATGAACTACAAAGCAAGGAACGATGACAAGTTAATATGAAAAACCACAAAGTAACTATGCATGCAATCTAAGGAAGCATGAAATATGTGTGCTTATGCATGATCTAAATAGTAAAACCTAAGCAAATGCATGCTAGAAAAAGGTGAATGAAAGAGATAGAAGTTGGGAGAGAGAAAAAAAAAGAAAAATAGGAAAGAAAAGGAATTCAAATATATTGAAACCCTCCTTTATCTTCAAAGGATTTGAACATGGAAGCTTGAAGGGAGCTTGGGTGAGGGTGATCTTTCTCCCTCTTTTTCTCCTAGCTTTGGCCTTCTAATCTAGGGAAAGTTGAAAGATCATTATGTCATTCAAAACATGTCTATTTATAGATTTTTAGCATGGGAAGAAGGATTTAGTGGTTGAGATCAAACTACTTAATTAGATTTGAATGGATGGCTAGATAGGGGGCATGGAATCCATAAATAGAAGTGTGAGATGGAAGATGGAAGGTAGTAAGGTGGAAAAAGAAATAGAAAGGGAGAGGAAAGGTTTAAGGATGAAGGGAATGAGTGGGGAAAAGAACAAAATACAAAGAAGAAATAAAGAAGTAACTTAGGAGTGAAGGAAGGGAGGTAGAATGGAATTAGAAGGTGGTTGTTACAAGGGGGAAGGTGTCTTTTTTCTAATTAAGAAAAGTGGGGTGGAAAATGAAAGGAAAAGGGAAAAGAAAGGAAAGATAAGGGCTAATTGGGAAAGGAAACAGATGGGAAAGAAAAGGAAAGGAGATATGGAATCAAGGATTTTTCAAATTTAGAAAGTCCTAAGAAAGCCGGGGGGGGTGTTCAAACGGATGTGTGTAATTGGTTTTTAGAAACCCTAAAGATGAAATAAGAATGGATGATGATTGATGGTTGAGATCTTCCTTTCCTTAGGGCTTTGGGTTGACTTTTCAGCATAAGAAAGGTGGCTAGGGTTTCCTTCATTGCATCACTTCAATCCTAGCCCTTAGATCATACTTACCCTTACTTGGATGGATGGATCTCATTTAGATCTTCTTTAAAACTTCATTTTCTCTCCACCATTGGTTTGGATTGCCTTAGGATGAATGGTCTTAATTCTTGTAGATCTTCATATGTTTCAAGTGGACCAACTTTTCTTCATTACCTTGCATGGATAAGGCTTTCAATCATTAGTTGATCTTCTCCCTTTTGGTTGAGTAGGAGAGAGAAAATAAGTAAAAGGTCTTCATGTAGGCCCAATCTTCTTTTATTTCTAAAAAGCTTTCATTCTATATGATCTCATTGTATGTGAATTGAACTTCTCCCATAAGCTTCTTGAGGTGGTGAAATGTATGTAAATGTGCATGAATTGGAATTTTGCCACCTTTTCACTCTCATTTGAGTAGAAGTTGTGCATAGTTCTAACAACTCTAACTTTAATAATGACACCTAATGATCATTTTGAACCTTTAGAACTTCATTTTTGGCTTGTGTGACCCATGATATAGATTGAAAGGTGAAATTGCTCTTTCTGAGGTAAAATTAGCAATTATGTATATTTTTTCATTTGTACCCTAGACCAGTAAAATAGCAAAACCAACCCTAATTAGTAATAATTATTTGATTTCTAGAGCTAAAACCTTCAAAATATAGAGATATGTATGTAATATTTCTATATATTTCCTTGCCAATTCATGTAAAACCAGATGCATCAAATTTCATTAAAGTGGTAAGATGTTAAAGCCATAATTTTGGCACTCTCGTGTCACAATAATCGAAACACATATTGGCATCGTCTTTCAAACAGGTCATGAGTACTCATCTAGCAACCAAATTACAACAACTTCTTCTAGACTATCATCTTGCTCCCCTAGAGCATAAACACACAACACATGGGTTCATATTATGTTGACAAATGGCCAGGCCAAATTACGTGCCGTCGATACCTAGGAGGGACTTACCACCACATCCTCATGGGCTTATGACTAACATCAAAAGGGTGTTATGATCACCACAATCAAGATACTACTATTTGGGCATTGGGTATTTAATGCCTTCAGTGTTTGGAGGCCGAGGGACCAATCTGTATAACCTTCCAACATATTTCCCCACTAGGCTTCATAGTCTTTCACTTTATAAAATCTTAAGTACCTCTATACCCCATATGACTTTCTATTCATACACTAACCACCTTGATTGCTTTCATTAAGGGGACTTGATTATGGGTAGTCAATTCAAAACCACATCAGTCTTTTGAAGAGTGTAGTAAAACATTTGATGATAAAATCTAACCATTACCTAAGGAAATATTAGTTTAATTCACTTCAAAATCCTAAAAAAATTGTATTTGAAATCCATTTAAAAACCCACTCATTTTAGTGTAAACAAGTCAAATAATTCAAAACAACGAAATCAAATAGTCAATTGATCAGTCATCTATGAAATACATTGATAGTGCATAAAAATCTAGATTGGAAATTGAACATAGATCACATATCATAAACCACATCATGGATCAACATATATTATGGAATAAAAATTGATTATGCATTGAAACTCTAAGCATGCGTCAAAATCCAAATGCTAATTAAAACTCAAACTGTGCATCAGTCGTCAGATTGTGCATATAATGTTAGATTGCGCATCAAACACTAAAAATCAGATTGCATATCACAAAGATCAAATTGCATATCACAATAATCAGATTACATATCACAAAAATTAGATGGCATATCACCAAAGCCATAGATCACGTATCAAATCCATATCACAAATCAACTTAGATCATGAATAAAAAATGGAGATCAAAGAACAAAACTAATAGAAAATATAAGACATCAATACTCTTAGATCAGAAATCATAAAAAGAAAATCTCACAAGACAACAAGATAAGTAGTTTTCAATCTTTCAAACCATTTCAAAACCCTTGAAATTTGGTAATCCAGGAGCTACCTACCTCTTGTGGTGATTTCTCAAAGCTACTTACATCTTTCCTCAACTAATCTTCTTCCCCCCCTCTTTCTTTTTCTTTCCTTTTAGTTTTCACTCACCAACCTTAATTGTGACTGGATGGTTTTGATCCTTTAAGATTAGTTGATACACATAATCTAAGGATGAGAAATAGTGAAAATGTAAATTGATGAGAGAGATCAGTTGTTGATCAATATGAACATTGATTGGCAAATAAGGAATCACTTATCTGATTTTATGTGACGACCCGGGTTTTCTCATGCATTTTTAAATGCAATGTCAAATTTCCTAAGGCGAGATGCATCCGTATTTGAAAACCATTTTATAAAAACCATGCAATGCAGCGGAAAACCTTATACATTAAACTCATTTTTGAAAACGCCGAGCGTCATTTGCTTTCACCACAACTAAGGTAGTTCTTGAAAAACTTCAGAAATCATAATTGTTTTTCCCCAGGTCTTTCCAGTCACAACGCACAGCCCAACTGTAACTAAGTACAAACACATGTCCAAAGGGTTGAGAGTTTACTTACATGTATATTTGTTTCCTTTTGGATTCACTTGCTCATAGCACTAACATAGATGTCCTCTTTGGGAGTGGAGTTGTCCTGAACCATGATATATATACGGACGTATCCTGTCCTTGAGTGCTTACTGATATCTGAAAAATGTTGAGGATTGGGTGAGTATATAATATACTCAGTAGGGCCTATCACTACTAGTTTTATAAATGCATGAGATGTTTCAAAATCATATGCTCATTCAAAACATGCATATGTTTGAATACTCGAGTTCAATACCAGTATAAGAATCCATAGTCAACTGAAATTCAAATTATGCGTATGTTTGAATACTCGAGTTCAACATTAGTATAAGAATCCATAATCAACTGAAATTATTATAACTTAAAAGATCACATAATCCAAAAGTGAAAGTATCATATATATGATGACATCATGATATGCAATAGATGCCTCATGGAGTCCAACTCATGGATCTCTAGTTTGGTATGGTCGACCAACCTCATATCATGCTATATGAAATGCACATCAAATCATAGGGTCCACTATGCCCACGACCTCCTCGCCGTGTGGTCCCTGGGTACCTGAGGACACTTGGTCATAGCCTCCACGGGGCCTATGACACGCCTTCGTCGTAAATCATGCAATTTATGAAATCGGTTGCAAAACATGTATGCAATGCTAGTCTCGCATTCAAAGTCATAACCTTGCCTAGAATCCTGACAGCCTAGAAGCCTGCCAGTCTAGAAGCCTGCCAGCTTAAAAGCTTGTCAGCTCTCTTTGGCCCGCCCTCATCGACCCGCCCTCATCAGCCCGTCCTCATCGGCTAAGGCTACACTTATCATGCAGACAAGCAAAAACCTCTTTTCAAAACCAGTCCTCTTTGGGTTCCTCACAACTGCCTGGCCCTCGGCACTCCAGCGTCTTTTGGAAACCCTCAAGGACATGCAATCTTTGCAAGTACTTAAATCATGCAGTGTATGCAATTGTTTGCAAAACATATATGTGCATAATATATATGCAATCTTTTACGAAACATGTTTATGTACAAAAATGTTTATCATATGCATGTTGAATCTAGTCATGCTAAACAAGTCATATAATTATAACATATGTTCTCAAAACAATAATAGATCTTTTAAAAGAATCTAATAGTGATAGAGCACCTACCTGACTAGGTCGCGTTAACCCTCTTGTCCTCGTACGCTCCTGAACATGGTTTGGTGACTCAAGGTTAGTTTAACCTATCTTTGATGGGTTTAGAGTAGTTGGGTCTTATTACTTAGGCATTAGGAGTCCATCCCTATGCCTATGGGTGTCCTAAGGTCCTAATTGGGCCTTGGTATTCTCAGTTTTCCAAAGTTCTAGTGATCACGTGCCACCACCCTATTCTAAGGGTCATGCCCTACTTTTATTGGGCCTTGATCAAAGATTTTATAGTTTGGATATTTCCGCATCGTCGATACGGACACAACACCTTTTGCGGCGCCTCAATCGGAGCTCTAGATCTCAAGTTATAAGCGTTTTAGTGTCCTATGTACATAAAGTCTTTAAAGACAAAAATTCGGAATGCTAGGGCGCTGCACGTCAGCGTCATGCGCCCTGGCTTCCTTAACAACCAAAAAACACGCTTCGCTAGTGCGCTGCGCGTCTGCGGCGCGCGCCTCAGCGGGAGTGTCTACAGACGCGCTAGAATCTCCGCCCGTCTTCCTCTTTAGCGGGCGCGTCCGTGGATGCACCCGTTGGTTTTCTTCTCAGACGCATTCGACGCGTCTCGTCTGGAGCGGGCCGTCTCCGTCGTTGGGGGACCGGGGCGTCCTTAGGATGCCCTGGTTCATCCCTGAGGAACCAGTGCGGCCCTGGGGATGTCCCAGGGTCCTTGGTGGCTCCCTAGAGACCTATTCTCCATGGTTTTTCATGTAAAAACCTAGGGAAACCGAGCCTAGGACTGTGGGTGAGATGGGTTTGGGGATGTTTTGTGCGTACCTGCTTCGTGGTTGGTTTTCTCTCTACGTTTTCCCCTCTAGGTCGCTGCTCCTCAACGGGTTTTCTCCCATGTTTTGGGCTGCCATTAGAGGCACCCAAGAGCTCTATTTATAGGGCTTTAAAGAGGGTTCTGGAGGGTTTCTAACCACATTTGAATGGCGGTGGGGAATCCTCTGGAATGGCGGTGGTTTCTTCTTGAAACACTGCCGTTCCAGAAACCTCTAGGAGGTTGAAGACGATGGGGTGCCCATATCAAAACGGGCACCTGTGTTTTTCAGGTTAAGTCGTTTTTGTGAAATTTACAGTTTTGCCCCTGAACTTCAAAGGGCCATATCTTGCTCATTTTAACTCCGTTTTGGGTGATTTTGGTCTCGTTGGATTCCTTTTTCTGAGACGCATCTAATGGAACTAATTTTAGTACCAAGTTCCTGGGTTTAGTCAAGGAGACTAGTGAAATGACCAAAATGCCCTTATCTTTAAAACTGAACTTTTTATGGTCTTTTAATATTACAAAATTTGGGGTCATTACAGCATATCACCTCCATCTCAAGAAATCTCATCTCATCCCTAGCCTCAGTAAAGAGAATCATTTATTTAACTCAACAACACCTTGTATTTTACTTTTATATCATGTCATCTCAACTATCTCTTTCAACTCATGTTACTCTAACTTAAGTGATACTTTTAGTCACATCCGTTTTATCTCATGCTGGATTTAAGTCATCTTTATCCAGTTTAAATAATCTTACTCAAGGTCTTATCTCATGTCATCTCATGTTAGCTTATTTTGCCTCTAACACCAGCTAAAAATTGGGGTCATTACATTTTACTAGTGGCAAATTGTGCAGAGAGAATTAGGGAATCATTGATCTATTTTTGAGCTATATATTGGCATCCAAGGACCTAGGAAGTCATCAATCTGTCGCTCCAATATTACAAATTTGTAACAGATTTGAGAAATAGAGTGTGACAACCCGGGTTTTTGAAACACATTTTATAATATATTTTTCAAAGGTAAGGGCATCCCCTCAGTAAATTTTTTTCGCAAAACAAAGCAGCGGAAATTCTTTTATTTTAAAACTTGTTTTGAAAACCCAAGTCACCACTTCATACATAACATAAGTATAATTTGTGTACAAAATAAAATTCCATTAAAGGAATATGATTTTATTAAACTTCCAGGATCCATCCAGTGGTTCACAGTACACAATCCATTGTATCTTTACAATACTTGTTCAAATACACAATTCAAATTACAAAGTTCTAAATACAATACATGCTCTCTATACAATGTTTCAAGGGATATACCCTTATTACTTATTCTTCACTAGTTCTTCAAGTCTTGAGCTCCTAAGTCTCCTTCTCAGATCCGAGATATTGTAAACATTTGAACATTTACAATATCTCAAAGAAGCTATGCTTGGTAGGGGATAAGAATGTAAGTTATTGACAGTAAAATCTCAATATTCAACTATCCCATAATTCATTCTATCATAAACACATTCACAAACCACTATTATTTATATAAACATCTCATTTCCTTATCATTTGTGTTCACCTTTATACATACATAGTATATAAGAACAAATCCGTTAAAATTGTAAAAATAATCAATAATCATTTCCATACAAAACTGATCAACTCCTTTCATTATAGGAAATTTGTATTTCAGACAGTTACTATACTGGGATTTTCCCTTCTTGGGAAAAATATTGGTAATATACAATTACTTGGCATTTCATCATGCCATCCCTTAAGGCATTTTATTATGCCAATTTCTTATGCATCATAATGCAAAATAATCAAGGACTACTATGCTTGCAGTCTAATCCGTACAGCGCGCCCAGATAACTGTTCAATAATCCACTTATACCATTCTCAGTGGAAATTACAATATCCATGTCTATATGGGAGGACCATGGCTGTCACAGTGGTAGCCTTCCCATAATTGCCCCACCCGACTTTTAGCCTTTCTTAGGCTTGGTATTCAATATCATCAAGTTTCAGAGAGTGGGTGGCCAAACCCTCTTAACTCTCCTAGCATAGCATCCCCAGGCCTATGCCTGTTTAAAACAAAACCACAAGCCTCCAAGCTTGTATGTAAAATAATACTTATACATATCAGACTGTCTGTCTGTTTATCTAGGGCTGGAATATTTTCTACTTTCCTATTCACTTAGGGTTATTCTCAATTCTCAACTTAACCATTTAATACTTATTTTCCTCATCATTTGGTTGGATCATATTTCAATTTGAGATATTTACCTTAATATATTGGTATCATACATGTCAATACTTCAAAACATAAGATCATGTATTAGACATGTATCTTCATGTAAAGGCATTCTTAATAATCCACCTACCTCAATAAGGTATTCTTACTCCTTGAAATCTGCCATAGTCTCGATCAACATATATATGTCAAATCATATGTATAATGTCATTTTTCTAATCAAGGGTACGTACTACATGGTCTTTTGATCATCCTTATGTAGGATGATCTGAATCTTTCTTCCTTGAATATCCTATATCCATGGGTTTAATATCATCTATACAAATACTATCTATATCATACATAACAATCTAATTTACATTGATGTTTCTTTTTCCTTATTGTTTTTTGTCATACAAGATCTCATCTTGTTTGATCATCCTTATCTCACTTACTATTTTTATTAGGGTTAGATAATTTGCTATCTTTTTATGTTCTTATTATTATTCAACCAGTTAGTGTCTTACTTGGTTGAAGATAATTTATTTCTTCCTATCACTAGACAACTCCTCCTTATTTCAGGATGACCAGTACTTACCAGTTAAAGCCTGCTCAAAAAGTGGTTAATACAACCCTCATGTAAGGAGGCGTTTAGACCTCTCTTACGTCAACGGGAGGTGAGGGAAAAGCACTTGGCTCTTGTATACCCCCTATAACCACAATATTCAGAGTCCACTGGAGTGGTACTAGCTCAACCTTTGACAAGGTTCCTATGAGCTCTTTACCTTAAGTCCCTTCTCTAATTGATTTTAATTAATTTCCATGGATATGCATAATGTCATCCATGGATGTTCATTATTTTCCTACTTTGGGCCAAGGAATTGCTAAACCATTCCTTATATTGTCCTACTAACTATAGCCCTTATTAAGTCAAAATCAATAATTCATCTTAGTTGTCCATGAATCTCTATATTTCATTAGTTTACATTTTTGGTGATTTATGCTCCTTATATCTTAACGATTACTTAACAATTAAATAAAATTTGACAATAAGTAAATCATCAACTTGAAAGCATAAATCAAATATAAGTTTAACAACTATATACTAACATTCTTCCTATGAATGTAACTTAAGCTAGTGAAATAAAACTAACATAATCCTAAGTTATGAAACACATCTTCTATCATAATGAAATCATGTTTAAATCCTAATTTACACTAACATGATCCTAAGATAATAAAATATATTAAAAAATTACTCATTTAGGGCATATCATACTAAAATTTAAAGATTACACTATCATGCTTTCTAACTTAGAACATAAATCACATTTACACTTCTATATCCAATAAAAGACAATTAAAACTTAAAACATAAATCACATTTACACTTCTATATCCATTAAAAGACAATTAAACTAATTTTATTAAGATTATTATAAACCTTTAAATATGATCCAACCATTAGATCTTAGGTGTTTTCCTTTAGATCAATGGTTTTAATTACCTTTAGGGCTTTTAATCTATTAAGATCCAAAAATCATATCCACTTGATTTTGTCACATTTCATCCATGATCTAACTAGATTCCATCATAATATCATCCCTTTAATCCATCCCAAGGATCTGATCATACTTGATCTCATTGATCAAGTGGGTCCCTTTGTATTTTTTTATTTTTATTTTAGGGTTTTTCTACCATAAAGGGTAGATCCCCTATTTTATCCAAGATCTGTCCAAATTAACCATAGATATTACTTTATTAAATTATTATATCATCACTAAAATAAATTTCCAAGATCTGATCACCTCAGATCTTGAAGATCTTAGAAATTGGACACTTATTTCCAAAATACAGAAAAATACAGAAATAAATTTTAGAAATATTATGACTTCATTAGAAACTAGACATTACAAGCTTTCCATAGCTTCTTTCTGATCTCAATTTGGAGTTCATATGACTCCACAATCTTAAATTGAAGTTTTCAGCTGTCCACAATCTTAAATTGAAGTTTTCAGCTGTTCCTAGGGTCCAGATTTGATCTGGGCCCACCAGAATTAATCTCTCTCAATTGAGGGTCCAAACCTTGTTAGATTTGCTTGAAAATTATACCCTAACAGTTTTTGACCCTTCTGGATCGATTGGAAAGCTCAGAATTTTCATCTGAGCTCTCTATCACCATGAATTGAAGGCTATGGTATTTACTTTATTTTTACCATTTTTCATTCAAATTAAATTACAGAAAAATAAAAATTATGCTAAACCATAATAAATATGTATGGGAAGTAGTTCCACTAACCTGATTGGAGAAAAAACATATATTTGATGCTCAATTTGAGAGAATTACCGGTTGATGATAATATAGCCCGATTGTCCACTTTTTTGTGATTTTCTGTTGTTGGAACTGTTGGATCTTGAAATTGATTTGGGGCTTTTGTATATACTGTATTATAGGAGGTTGTGGATGATAGAATTTATCAGATTCTACCTGGAACGGAGTGCCTAATTGAAATTAGATCTCTTGTTCTACTTAGAAAGAGGAGAGAGAAATAAGAAAAATAGAGATTGGGGAGGGATGAATGAGAATTTGGAGCTGAAACTATATGGAAGATTTGGAAATTTCGTGGTTTAGGTTGTGAAAATTTTTGGGACATATTTATAGCCAAATTTGAATTTTTTTATCATTTCTTTTGATAAGATATTTTATTACTTTAGAATTTTTTATTATAAGTGCATTCTCCATTCTCCACTACAATCTCCACTACATTCTCCACTACCAGCAATAATTCACTAAGCAATTATTGTTGCTTCTAGAACATTGGCCCACTTTGTGGGCCCCACTTTTATGTGAAAAGACGATTTTGCCCTTTGAACTCAAAAATTGGAGAATAATAGGCAATATTTGTCCGAACTCGAAATCGAGCGTACTTAGTGGCATTGGAATTGTATTTCTAAGTACTTCATGAATATTGAGGTCTTATTTCTTGAAAATGGAATATGCGTAAAATTATCATTTTGCCCCTAAATGGAGAAAATTAAGGAATTTTCATTTTAACTCAGAATTGAACGTACTTAATGTTGTTTCGATCAGTTGTCCAAGTACATCTATAATTTCTATATTTTAATTCATGATATAATCTCCATAAAAAGAGAAATTTTAATATCCTAATATTCCAACCTAGAATTTCTAAAAATTCAAACTTTATTAATTTGCCTTAATAAGTTACAAAAATTCAGGGTCATTACATAGAGTGACAAAGGGTCATGGACCAAGATGTCAACCACTGATCAACAATCAAATCTAGGGAAGGGACCAAATACTTATAGATCTACTTTTCTTGGTTGTTGATTTAGGAAAGTTGCTATAAAACCCAAATCTACTACTATCTTGTAAGCATTACAAGGATAGAGAAGAATAGATTTCCATATCTATTTTTTAGCCATAGATAGGTGAATCAGATGGTGAGAGAAGGTTGCAAAACCCAAATCTACCTTACTAGTGTTGGATCGATGCACAAAATCAAGGAAACTAGTAAGAAACCCCCAAATTTGACTTCTATCATTTTTTGAGACAATTGCTAAAGGAGATTTTGTGGGCCATTATTGGGGAAGATGACTATATCGCAAGAGACTAAATGATTGTTGGTTGAGGTATATCATTGACATCCATGCCTATTCTGGTCTAGATCTCTACAAAAAGCTCAATATCCTTTCGATCGTCAATGGAACTACAAGGGTTTCAAAGAAAAACTTGATCGATAAGAGAGATTCATGAGAGAGAAAGAGGAATTGAGAGGGAGCATCGACTAGTTTCGTCTGATAGTTCCTCTTCACCATCTATATACCTCTCTTAAAAAGGGATTAAAATAATGGTAAAATGACAAAAATGCCCTTAGGGTGTTTTATCAATTTCAAATCCTTGATTTCTTTTCTAAAGACTTTTCATTTCAAATTGAACTAATATTTCTTTTCAAATTAGTTTTGTGAACCAAATATTCTAAATTTCAGAAAATTGCATTCCATAATTGAATTTCAAAATATAAATTTCTTTTGTAAAAATTCAGTTTTTTTATAGCCTCTTTAACCTTGTTACCAATGCTCGATCCATCATCAACATTACTTTTGGTCTGATGCCATTCTTCCTAATCGGTACTGATCATTCTTTTCTAATTCTTCAAAGATGCTTGACATCAAGTAACTTTGACTCTAACTTTCTTGTTGTCAAGGAGCCTCTACTAACCTATGACACCCCAAGCTTTTAAACACGTATTCATTATTCTTAAGATGCAAATAGTGAAAGAAATTTTTCAATATAAATTTTTTCACAAAACTCAAGTGTCATCCCTACAACAAAACTACATTTCAGAGACTTTGAAATGCGATGAATTTATATTTATTATTTTTTAAAGATTTTATCTAGCCACAGCTCACAATCTAACTGTATAAATACATATGCATACATATCCACAAATATAAAATAGAAGTCATATACTTACATTGTCAGCATAAGCTTGGGCTACTGTTGTCCTCATCCAATTTTCCATCTACCTCTAGATGTTTCTCCTTGAAGTCAATTTCTTCAAACCTGAGACATTGTAAACAAATTACAATGTCTTGATAAGCTTATGCTCAGTAGGTGTTTGAACATTTAGTTTGGCAATATCACATAAAGCCAAATACAAATGGAATTCCATGTCATTCATAAATTTGTTCTAAAGAACAAAATGCGTTCATAGAATCCTAAACAAGTGACACATTATTATAATCAAATTCCTATATTTCCAAGTCACATCATCTTATAAAATATCATCTCACAAAAGCAATTTCATGATTAATCATCTCATAATACATCAGCTCATAAAGTAGGCAAATCTATGCCAAGTCAACTAAGAGCATATCATAAGCATGTGTAACCCAATTAGCATAACAAAATCCATCTAGGATAATCTATCCACATACAATATCAATATAGGTAAAATCACAATATATCCTTATGAAGGATAATCCACACTAATAGTATGCACAGATTAGTGGTAAAATGATAAAACAATTGAATCACTTTTCTATTTAATAACAAGAAAATCCATGCCACATCATAATCAGAGCATACTAACTCACCAATGGCATATCCATGCCAAATGCATATATGAGTGTATTAGCTCACTATAAGCAAATCTATACCAAATCCAGAATAAAGCATATCAGCTTACAATAGGCAAATCTATGCCAAAAAACCTAAAATCACAAATCAAATCATGCATGTAAAGAATATCTCATAATTTATCTCACCCAAACTATGACCAATACCATGAGCACCTAGAAGCCTCATATTAGAAGCTGCCACCTAAAAGTTTGTCAGTACCTCTTGCACCCGCCTGCATTGTTCACCCTCATCAAGTGTCATCATTGGATGACCACAAGTATAAATTGTAAACTAAACTTTGATTACATACAAGAAGAAAAAACCATAGTGAAATACATGATTCAAATTAGGATTTATGTATCAAACCAAAATGAGGGATCAAATCCACGAAATGTGTATAAGAAATGCAAGTGTTAGTTATTCTAAACTACAGGTTTAGCAACGAAATAAACCCTTCATTTCTACCCAATATCCTTTAGAGCCCCTTTATTTTTGAACTTGTGCATTTTGTGCATGTGATACGATCCAACTGATAAATCATCATTCACATTTCTAATATAAATAATGACTCTGTGTCTTAGTCCTCCCAAATCATAATCTAAAGTAATCCAATATCATCATCACAATGAGGATATAAATCATTCATTTTCTCTATAAAGATACATCATTTATCTCATAAAAAGTGAATGTATTTCTAATTTATAATCTATTTAAACCATGTTTTTATTAGACTAATAATCTAGTCATGGTCCAAAGATATAGATAATTTAAAGATGTTAGAACAACCTACCTAGAATTACAATCCAAAATCTCTCAAAATCAATATAAGCAATCTATTCCAAGTTCTATGACACAAATCTGGAGAAACAAATGTTTAACTTTATCAATTTACCTCATCAATTCATCAAATCTTAAGTTAGTAGTTTGATGGTGTCGATGCATTATCCATTATGTAGATCATTTTAGATTGTACATCTATAATTTCTAAGTCCTTGGAAATCCATGTTTTGGTCCCTAATCAATCTCAAAAACCTTTGATATGATCATCTAATCACCGATGTTGTAGATCAGTGCTCTAACAGAGTCATCCAATTGTAGATCTTCACCGATCTCAATTTGAACAATTAGATCAAGCTTGAAAACTATAATTTACCATAGATATAAAATTGTTGGCCATTATATGCATTAATAATAATATATTGACTAACTACAGATATATAAGAGTTAAAATTGTGCCGATCATGCATCTGATAAAAAAATATGAAAATGGACGCACAAATCAAATGTTTCAGTTGCTAATTGGGGAGATGGAATGCCCAATCATGCATATCTAAATTATAGTAGTTAATCAATGGTTGGATCATCCTATAAGATTATATCGATAATAGATCATATCGGTTAGTGTTAGATCTATGATTAGATCTAAATGCAAGCTCAATTGATCATTGATATGCACTATGTCAGATCAAGGGCTGGATTAGTCATGGATCAAGTCACCAACAATCATTTTGATGATCAAATCTGAATCACCAGTCGAGTCTGTGAGGATCTTCACATGTCGATCATAGGAAGGGATCAAGGCACAAGGATGCCGAGAATATGGGGCCCACCTATGTGAGGTGGCAAGAGAGAGGTGGGGAGGATGGTGGTGGCCGGTGGCTAGCTCAGCCACTGCCCAGGATTTAACCACAGAGAGAGATAAAGGGGAAAGGAAGAAGGGACTAGTGTGGCTAAACTACTTAGGTCGGCAGTGGGGTTGCCTACACCATTGGGGAAAAAGATGGGGAAAAGGAAAAAACTCTAGCGTGGCCAGATTGCATAGGTGGTGCGCGTGGGGTTTTCAAGTCATTGGAGAAAAAGGGATGGAGAAGAGAGATCATGAGGGAAATGGGTCACTGCCAGAGAGCGTGAAGTAGTCTAGTGTGGTCGGTCGTATTTGACAGGTGCGCTCAATCTATTGTCACACTGGAGATAAAGAGAAATAAGGTGAAAGGGAGATTTGCGTCAGTCGATCACCTATATTAGTTAGGTTGTTGGAGACGGGGACAGTCGCCAAAGGGAAGGGAGATCAGGAGGAGGGTTGTCGCATGCGTCTGTGCATAAGGAGAGGATTCCTGGGGTTTTGGGTTGTCAAACTTTTCTACCCTTGTCCGGCAGCCCACCCACCCCCCACCTTAGTCAAATGGGGGTGTCGACATCAATTTCAACCCCCTTTAAATTTGTAAAATTTTGGGGGTTCTTAACTCCAATTTCTGTTTTGGACAAACTTAGTATCATTGAAATCATCTCGATATATACATTCCAAATTTTGATTTTTTAGAATCCAATTTTAAGTTTTTAAAGTAGTCACTTCCACAAAATTCAATATCTATTAGAAATATAATACAAATACATAGAAAGGAACTCAAAATTGAGTGTTGTTATAACTAACCAATGGGATACCCCACAATTCTTTTGCCTCTTCCACTTATCAATTTTCAAATTAGTGCCTAAACCTGAAAGGCTCAAGGAAGAAAAGATCAGTCATGCTTTATCTATGAGCCAATGATCATTGTTGAACTTAGAAGAGATAAAGCGAATTAAAGCCCAAAATTGAGCTTAACTTTGCTAAAAAACTTGCAACAATGCTAAGATTTCTAGCAAATCCTTTTTTACCGCAGCCCATGGAATCTATCAAGGTAGACATTATCTAGGTGAAGTTTTTAGAACTTAGGGATGATAAGTAATACTTAGGGCTAGACCATTGGACCAATGAGATGTTATAATATTTCAAGGATATGCCCAAACATGCATGAATTAGACAATGCGATTCGAACTACCAAAAAGGGCATATAACAAAGAATATGAATATTTTAAGGCTATCATGGAGATGTCATGTCCTAAAACAAATAGATTCCATAGTCATTTTGGAGAACCTGATATTACTTTGTGGTCCTTTGCAAAGATTAGCAACCTTCCTATCATTATGAAATGCTATGAAGAATACAACCCAACCAACAAGATGTTGTATGATGAGAATAGTTCTTTGATTGTCTTAGAAGATTGTATCATAGATATATGTACTTGATTGACTCAATAGCAATCGACTTCCTTCCACGTGGTCAATGGATCAAGTTCTATTTTCCCATGTACTAGTCAATAAGTTTAAAAATAGTGGTCTTAGTAAATGTGGACGTTGTAACCAAGATAAATGTAAGCCATTTGTGAAGTTGGGAAACAACTCGAAAGGGGTCCTAGACACAAACTTTCTCACATCCTTTCTAGCATTGAGGCTAAGCAGGTACTTGATCTTGGGAGCAATATTAGACATGAATTTTTTCATCACAACAACCCAAATAGTAGAAGGATAAGTCTTTTCTTTGGTTTCCCAATTTTGTGATGTATTCATGCAGGTTTATATAGATATTTTTATCACAATGAGAGTTTCCTCTATGATTGTGTGTCTATTCTCCCAAGTCATTACTTAATGCTCTAGATAACAATACAATAATGAATGCCAATGTCATAAACCCGAGGCTAACCCTGATGCTAACATACCAAGATGATCATATGAATATGCATTTGCTTTGAGTTTTCAAGATGAACCCCATCCAAAACCGGAGTGAGAATTTGCCAATCTAAGTTTTTTGTATGGGATGCCAACCTATCAAAGGGTACCAAAAGACTCCTGTAGAGCACTACCAACTTTGTCAACCGAAGATAAAGAGTATTTGATTTCTCTTAGGGAAGGTTTTTGGTTTACCGTGAAGAGTCCTATGTTGATTCTCAATATAATCCTCAACAGTTTGCTAACCATCATGGATATAACCATGGTATCCTTGTGACCCAATAATGCTTGATATAGAACTATCGTAGTTGAACTTGTCAAAGGTATGGAATTTGTTCTTTAGGACAAAAAATAGAGTGGAATTCTTTGTGAAGGCTCATGGTCCAATTAGGATTAGCAGGAATTATGCCCATTGGAACTATGATATGGTTGAAGGGTTGGCTCTTATAGATGGTCTCATAAAAAATTTAAATTTTTTACTCATCTCTAATCTTATTATGCATGGAGATTCAAAGATGATAGTGTCTATGAATCAGTCATGTTCATCTTTGACTTGATAGATGGGGGCAATTAACTTGATTCGAGCACGGAAGTAGGATAGGATAAGCCACAATTATAGAGAAGGAAACCTGATGGCAAATGCTTTTTGGAATTTTACTGTGACATCTCTAAGATGGACTTTGAATGGATAATGGATCCTAGTTGGGAGCTTCACAGTAAGTTCAACATATACTCTGTTATCATCTAGAAATCACGGGTGGCAACTTACAAAGATTATATAGAATATACTAGCCCTTTTTAGTATTTTGGTGTTCTCTTGGACAATGCTTCTCAACAAAATCACTATATTTGATAAACATCAAGCAAGAGTAACCATTTTCTATCATGTGTTACCTCTACCACAACAACATAGAGAGAAGGGGCCACATCATGCTCCAATGCTAGTTCATGACCAAAATCTGTTATACAATATGGAGTAAGTTCAAAATTCATTGGTGCATTGCAAATTTGATGGAAGAACACTATAATCAATGGCTCAGTATGAAAATGAAATCTAGAGCGGAAGTTCTTTGGAACCTATATTTCATATCTATAGAGTGGGTTGCATGGCTCAAAAGGAATGCGAGAAGTTTCAAGGAAGAGAAATTAGAGGGAGTAGTGGCTAACTCCATTATCAGAATAGCTAATGGGTGTCGGTCACTAAACATTTCCAAAACTACACTGCATAGACCATTGTGCTCAATTAAAAATCCGAGATTTCTTTTTCCTCTCCAAAGAGATAATCCAAGTTGAAGTGGTCTCCTCTACCTGCAGTCTTTTTCAAACTTAATTTTGATGGTGCCTACTATGGTAGGACCTGGCAGATATGGTAGCCTAATAAGAGATTCAAATGGCTCTAAAATCTTTGACTTTGCAGGGCCTCTAGGATATCATCATGCTGCAGAGACTGAAATTCAAGCCATTACAATGGGAATTGAGGAATGGAAGCAGCTAGTCATATCTCCAATTATTGCAGAAGGAAATTCAGTGAATATGATTAAATGGCTCAGAAATGAAGTCAACATCCCATAGCTATACTATCAATTGACTGCCAGGACTAAAGGTTGCTCTCCACCACCATATTGTTTCCTTCTCTCACGTACAAAGAAGTAGAAGTAGCGAGGCACACTCAGTGGCCGGTGATGGTGTTTTGCTAGAAGAAAAAAGGTTGCCGGTATGAAAGCCATGTAATGAGATAGAAAAAATCATCTGAATCTATCTCCTTCTACGTAATCTCTTCGGAGGGATCTTTGATATATAATAAAATCATATCTTATCCTTAGAAGAAAGAAAAGGACAACGGACCCTCCTGAATTTTGTATTGAGAAGGATGCAAGAGGGGAACGTGTTTGTTCACAGCTTGAGAAATGAGCAGTGACCTTTTTCTTTTAGATGCGCTTTTACATTTTCTCTTGGAAAATAGTGGCAGGCAAAAGTACAAGTTAGACCCACTACTTGTAGGATCTAAACCATTTTCCGGTAAAGCTCGACATGGATGGATCCTACATAAAAATTCTTCCTGGTAGATTGATCCTAAGCGTTTGATTTCTGAAGAGTTTCTGCAAAAAGACTACATAGGCAATGCCTTGTTTCCAGCCGTTCATTTCAACGCTACAAGTCAAAGGCGAAAGATATACCGATGGGCTCGAGTTTTGGCCCATGATTGGCCCATGGATGGTTTGCATCGTGGATGTACTGGACCTTGCTTCTCTGTTTACCCGCTAGTGTTCCCAAGCAGCAATACTACATCTAACCGTACAACAACAAATAAACGGTGACGATAGCCTCAAGTGCCTTCGTTTTTCCAGTTAAAGTGGGGGTCGCCCTACTTGTCAATCCCTCTAAAACCCAACAGGCAAAAAGCCACCACGGGAGGCTATAGGCGTTGAACAACAGGACGCCCTAAATCGAACACCACCACCACCACGCAGCCGCTGCTGCTCTCTTTTTTCTATCGCTCCGCCATCTTGTCGAAGATGCCCAAGTCGAAGCGCAACAGGCCCGGTGAGTCTTTATCCAGTTATTGCCTCTTACTTGTACAAAATCGATCTTAGTTGTAGCCCTGGTTATGAGCTCAAATAGGTTCTTCTTCCTTTGTTCTGTTTTGACTGATGCTTCGGAAAATTTGAGCTTTCTCGAGCGACCATTAATGTAGTTTCACTGGGAAAAAATCGACCTGAAGATAAGGACCCTATGTGATAACTAGAGTTGCTTTGTCTGACCTTTTTTTGTTGCCAGATTTGCATTACGTGCTGCTGTTTTCTTTGGTGTGGTCGATTCCGTTGGTTTTCAATCACTATCGGAGAAATACACTTAATCTTGTGAATATTGGAGGTATCAGTTATTGGGCTTTGTTAGAAATTGGCACAGCCCTAGGTTTAAGGAGTATTGTTTAGGTTCGTAAGCCTTAGACATGAAATGGGTTACCTGTAGAAATCAATGTGTTAACCACTAAAATGAGGGCTCTAGGTACATTAGCTGCAGCCATGGTGGTCTGCCATGGTCCGTGTCAGATTTTGGCTTTCGGTTGTTAAACGCATTTAATATTTTCAGAAGAGCATAAGTTTGCAACATTTGCCACCAGAACAGGCCGAATACGGAGTTCAAATCTCAGATGGGCGGTCCGTGGAAAAGGCTAGCTAGCTAGAGAAAAGGAAATCCTAGGGTGATAGCTACATATATTAGGGATCTAGAAAAGGATTACCAGGAGGCGCGCAGAGAGAGAGAGAGAGAGAGAGAGAGAGAGAGAGAGAGAGAGAGAGAGAGAGAGAGAGAGAGAGAGAGGGCCTGAGAATGGGCCACCAGGATGTCGGGTGGGGAGTGTGGAGCTCAGTTACAATCTTTTGGTTTAGAATTCAAGTTTCCACATTGAAATCTTAAGTTTTAAGAAGTTTAGGTTAAGTTTGTAAAAGGTTTGCTTAGTGTTTAGGTCTTGGGTTTTTCTGTAGGATCATTTGGGTAGGTCTTCTTATGCTTTTCTACCAGTTGGCAGAGAGTATAGGAAGGATAAGGAACGGTCTCTTGCTGAAGTTCTATATGGTATTCCTCTAGTATCACCTAGTAAGCTGAGGCTGTTCACTAGGCTATTGGAGCTTAGAGTAATTATTGGATGATAACATGTATTCTGTGGTCTATGGTGTCCATGTTTAGGTATAATGGGGCATTTCTTTCTATTATATCTTCTGTGTATCTATGTGCAGCTTGTTGTGGAAGTTTCAATTTTATATATTCTCTGCATATGATTGGAAACTGATTTGGCCTTTCTTCCGTGTTACTTATTTCATGGATGCTTCCTGTTCTACATTGTTCTATTCTGCTAACACTTACCTAAACTTGGCTGCATATATAAGAAGGCTGAAGAATTGGTCTGAGAAATTCAAGACTTTGTTTCTAGCTGTATAATGAAATTTATTAATGACTGAAATATTGTCGTTTAGGAAAGTATGAACTAACCAGATTGTCAGCCACTTGCTTTAGTTTTCTGCATTTATACCATATATAAATGCTTTTCATGAAGAGTTGTATGTTTGGGTCTTTTTACACTTCGTATGAGTTCCCAGGATATCCTTTGAAGCTTTGTGCGTTTTTGTTCTTTGTTGTCAATGGAAAATGCTTTAACTTAATTGTTTGATCTATCCCACACAGTGACATTGTCAAAGACGAAGAAAAAGGGGAGGGAGCACAAGGAAGCCATAGCGAATTCTGTGAGGCAGGCTTTAGAAAATCACAATTCTGTCTATGTTTTCTCTTACGAGAACATGAGAAATCTAAAATTCAAGGAGTTCCGGGAGCAGTTGAATTCTACAAGCAGGTAGTGATAAATATTTGCACCATCAGTGTGATGGATTTGCGCTCCGCTGTGATCATGAATCTGAATTTAAAAAATTAATTATTAGGCTTGTTAAAGGGAATCTTATGGTTGTTTCACTGTTTATGTAGCCAATCATTTTAGCCCTCTAGCAACATGCACCAGTTTCCGATTAGAAAAGTCTGGTAAAATATGACTCAGAATTCAGTCGGAAATCTGTATATTTCTCCATCTTGTGTTAAATATTCTGAATCTTAGTCTATCTACTGAGCACCACTGTACAAAAATGTATCACAATTGAATCCGCAATTGCTTTTGTTCCAGATTTTTTCTTGGGTCAAACAAAGTCATGCAGCTTTCCATGGGCCGATCTGCAGCTGATGAAGTCAAACTTGGCATCCATGAAATTTCCAAGGTAGGGTGGTTCTCCTTTGTTTTCAGTGACTATTAGTGGATTCTTCAGTGCTCATTGTCAGTATGGTATTCCTTCAGTTTCTACATGGCGATGCTGGGCTCTGTTTTACAAATCTACCAAAAGAGGAGATGGAAAGGTAATCTTATAAAGTAGCTGTTACTGTGTAAAAGAAGCTTCATTTCAGTATTCTTAATTGTTTACATAGGAATTGTTCCTTTAGTTCCTGCTGCATCAAAATGTGTATCTGTTGTCATAGGTCCTTGTTGATCTTTGAATCTATGGATTTCTACTCATACTAACATTCAGGCATCCCAGCAGCAGGGATCGTATGAATCTATGTGAGGCAAGGCAGTGAGTTTGGGATGGGGGAGATTGTGATATCAATCTCACTTCAGCAATGTGATAGAATTTCACAAAACCTGCCCAAGTTAGCCACTTTGGGCCATTTGGTTCTAAGAAGTTACTTCTAAACTAAGCTAAAGTATGCACAGAGAAAAAGGTGTACAAGGCCCATTAGGATTAGCCTTTTTCCTAGAATAAGTAGAGAATATAATCATTTCATACAAAATAAGAATTTTGTAGATGAAAGTAAACCATACTGGACAACTTATTACAAGGAAGCATTTGCAAAATAATCCCTTCATCCATACAGCCCGTGACAATTTGTTTCTGGGTATGAAACAATTTATTGGACACTCCTTGTGTCACTAAAACTATACAACTGGTTTTTTGGCTTTGATTCAATCATGATTTGTAACAGGTCCCTTGGGTTTAACGGTCATGATCTGGTTCTGACTTGTAACAGGTCACTTAGGGTTGGGAGTAGTTGTATGAGTTGGAGTTCTCATTAGGAGTACAGTTTGGAAAACTGGGCAAATAAGTTTTGACTTTGATGGTTAATATCCTGGTTCTCAAGATGTGCATAATAATCCTCATGTATTCAAATAGGAACTGTTGTAAAACCTGAAATTTGAAGGTAAGAGTTTACAGTTAGCATCATTGTTACAGTGAGCTGAGGTTGATTATTGATGGAATTCATTTTGGACAGTTAATTGTGTAGCAGTACATGCATCAGTTTTTTGTATTGACTTGCTCACATGATACAAAATGGCTTGATCCTTTAGGGAAGTATGATAATACAGTAGGAAATCTATCTATCATTGGTTCCATAAAACCCATGCATTTGGTATCATTGATAAGGGAGGCAATGTTATTGACCGTTAAAGACAAGTTTATGCAATTGCTGAAATGATGATCAATGATGAAAATTGCAGGCCAATTTCTTTCATGATGCTATTCTCCTCCAATATTTTCATATTGTCTGCTGCTTAAACCTTAAGTCAATGCTTGAATTGCCCAGGCCAATGGGATGTTCTCCTCATGGGTGTCAAAATGCTGTGTGGGTTTTATAGAGGACTAGGTTTACACATAACAATTGGACTCCGAAGCTGCAGATGAACTATGTAGAGACTCAAAAAACGTATATATGGACTAATACTGGAACCAAGGGCTTGCTTCTATGAACTTCATCAAGTCTTGAGAGAAGAAAGTACTAGAGGATCATGTTAGATGACTAGCTCTTCGACCTACACTACTGGCATGGTGTTTATTTTAGTTTGTATAGATGGCACACAATCTTGCCTAGCAATAGAGACTTGGAAGCTAAAAACTAGTATAACGAATGAGATCTTTTCTATCAAGGATTGCCATGAGCTACCTTATTTTGAATTGGGGCCAAGATAACCAAGAAACCCTTTCTTGACACAGAAAGTGTCAGTGATCTCTTCAACAATGTTTTTTGATGCTGCTTAGTTTTAGTGCTCCAATAGTCTAGAATAACATGACTACGGGCAAATATGTCTAAGGGGGGGTTATTTAATTGCGTTTGTTAGGCGTTTTTGAAATATCATGGCATATCTCAAATGTGCAATTTATTTAACTGTGATATCTTGGGCATATGTGAGATATCAAGCTTATTTAATTGCTATATCTTGGGCATATGTGAGATATTAGATGTATTTAATTGCGATATTTTAGGTATATGTGAGATATTAGGTTTATTTAATATTATCGTAGTCGATGTATTTGGTATTATCAAAGATATGCCAGATCCTGTTTATAGTGTAAAATCTGATCATTTCTAGAGAGAAAAATCATTTTCAAAACATAGTTTTTTAGATAGAGAAAAAGGGCGCCTATAAAGAGGTCTGAAAATCAGAGGAGAAAACCGCTTGGTGCCCTAGTTTGTCATTGGCACCAGATCCTAGAAGCCGCCTCCTCCATGAGATCTATCTTGTGGTCTACAAAAACCCCGGTCCCGTTTGCCGTGAGCAGATCTGGGATCTCTGTTGCAATCCGCAAAAACCCTGATTGCATTTGTCGGCACCAGATCCCCAAAGCCACCTCCTCACAAGATCTCTCTCATGTTGTGCAAAGACCCTATTTGCATTCACTGGCACAGGAATTAATGGTAATCCACTAGGAGTTTCACCTCAGCAAATGGGTTTTCCTCTCCATAAGGTACGTGATAAATGCCTGCTTTATCTACCTGATGGAAAGTATGTTAATGCTGATGTCAATACGAGAGTAGAATTCTTGTTCAATAGGCTTCTGGATAATCGGTGGATAATGGGAGGAGATCATTGCTTCATTCCTGGTGGTAATGAAAGGTTTTTCGTCCATTAGCAGACAACCTTCCAATTTTTTTATGGTAAATCGGTGGATAATTTTCGATATGGCATTGATGGTGTTATGGTTTATGCTAGTGGACAGGTTTTCTATAGTGATATGGTTCTATGTACATGGCCATTGGGTGTTCTTAAGGGAAGGTCAATTCAATTTTACCCTGAGCTCCCTAAGGAGAAGCAGGATTCTGTTGAGAGATTGGGTTTTGGACTTCTGAATAAGGTTGCAATATTGTTTCCTTATGATTATTTTGATGGGGGAATTGATACTTTTGGACATTTGATGGAGGACTCAAGTCAGCGAGGGGTGTTCTTCCTGTTCTATAACTATTCTTCTGTGTCAGGTGGACCACTTCTAGTAGCTCGTGGCAGGGAATTTGCCATCAAATTTGAGATGATGTCTCCAATTGAAACTGCGCAGAGGGTTTTGGAGATATTAAAAAGAATTTTTACTCCCAAAGGCATTGAAGTTCCTGATCCGGTCATTTGCTCTTGTTGGGGGAAAGACCAATTCACATTGGGTCTTACTCACGTGTGGCAATTGGGGCTTCTCGGGATGATTATGATGTGCTTGCAGAGAGTGGGTGATGGGAGGGTTTTCTTTGTTGGAGAAGCAACGAATCAAGGGTATTTAGCAACAATGCATGGTACTTTTCTGAGTGGCTTGACAGAGGCTGCTAACATATCAAAAGCAGTTAGCAAAAACTCCTTGACTCTCCCAGAAAAGGTGAATGTCAAAGATGAAACTATGGATTTGGATGACCTATTTCAAGACCCAGATCTGTCATTTGGTACTTTCTTAGTTCTATTTAATCCCATATCAAGTCATCCTTCCTCTTTAGTGCTTCTTCGAGTAAGGGTTGGTGGGGAAAAGTTGGCCCCTGGTTTTCTTTTTCTTTATTGCTTGATCACAAGGAAGCAGGCGGTGGAGCTCAGTGAGGTTGATGGAGATGAAGACATATTGACAATAGTCTCATGTCTTTGGTGTAAAGTTGTTTGGGAGGAAAGGATTGGGAAGTGTTGGGGAAACTCTAATTGCCTATTTGAAGACAGCTAGAACTAACACAAACTTGTGAGCCCCTAGCAATGCTTAAACTATATGAGAGATTCTTGTTCAGCCTCTAGAAATATTAGAGTTGTTGTGATGCTTCCAATTATGATTTGGTTGCATCAATTAGACCTTGAAATTCGGGACTTCCCACATAATGCATATCTAGTGCATTGTTTTCAGTCAGGAAAACTTGAGTAACATATTGGTCATTTTTATTACAGACAAGATAAGGTGCTTCATTGTTTATTCATGGTAGCTGCTTATGTATCTAACTCTCAATGGCTACACCTAGGATGGTCATTTTAGAGAGCTCTCGTTTGAATGGGTAGACGGTGAGAGTTTTATGTCACAAGGATAGTTACCTATTCTTTGTCTTTCGACATAATTACTTTTTTTAATTGCCAATGCTCTGTGGGGCTAAGCTAACGACTTCAGAGGACGTACTAGTGTAAATTGGTTTATTTCGTCCTTCACACTCCACGATTGTAATCGCTGTCCATTTTGCCAATGTATTTGCTTCAAGCATTATTTACATTCTGTGCTCTCATTTAGATACAAATAAATCCAAGTGTAATTGAGTGAAGTGGTTATTAGTTTCTTTCACCTCTGCAGTGCGCATCCTATTATATTGTCATGTTTTCTTTTTTTATTGAATCAATTGTTTCCAATGCAAGCTTCATGGCTTGGTCAATGTACGTGGATTCTCGACCCTTAAGTGCAATGTACTTTTATGATATGGAAAATGTGATGTGTTCCCTGGTTTTGGGCAATGACATCCTGTTCAATTTCTCCCATTAGTATCTAGTAATATCTTGGTAGTTTGGTTGACCAAGTTGTTTAACAAGATTATAAAATTAAAGAAAATACCTAATGAGTGGAGGAAAAGCTCTATTGTACCAATTTATAAGAATAAAGGAGACATACAGAGCTGCACTAATTATCGAGAAATCAAACTTATGAGTCACACTATGAAACTTTTTGAAAGAGTGATTGAGAAGAGGCTACAACATAAAACAAGTGTATCGGAGAATTAGTTTGGTTTCATGCCTAGGAGGTATACCATGGAAGCTATTTTCTTACTAAGATAATTAGTAAAGAAATATAGGAAGAGGAGGAAAAACCTCCACATGGTGTTGGGCGATAAAGGGGTTTCACAAGGGCATATAGACATAATTAAAGATATGTATGAGGAAGCGGTAACCAATGTTAAGACCACTAGGGGCGAGACTGGTGATTTTTCTGTCACTGTAGGATTGCACCAAGGATCGGCATTTACCCATACCTTTTGACATTGGTTATGGATGAGTTAACAAAACATCTGCACGAGAAGATTCCTTGGTGCATGCTATTTGCAGATGATATAGTCTTACTTGATGAGACAAGAGAGGGTGTAAACATAAAGCTAGAGTTATGGAGAGAAGCATTAGAATCTAAATGATTTAAAATTAGTTGAACTAAGATAGAATATATGGAATGCAATTTTAGCAAGGAGAGGAGTAGGAGTGGAACACCAGTCAAGATTGATAACCAAGATGTCATCGCAAAAGACCACTTTTGGTATTTATGATCAATGATTCATGAGAGTGGAGAGATTGAGAGGGAGGTTACCCAGAGAATCCAAGCAGGTTAGAACAAATGGAGATGTGTATCTGGAGTTTTGTGTGATCAGCGGGTACCACTCAAACTAAAAGGAAAATTCTATAGAATGACCATAAGGCTGGCCATGCTCTATGGATCAGGGTGTTGGGTAGTTAAGGAACATCATGCTTATAAGATGAGTGTCATAGAAATAAGGATGTTGAGATGGATGAGTGGTAAGACAAGAAAGGACAAAATTATAAATGAAAATATTAGAGGAAATTTAGAGGTAGCACCAATAGGTAACAAGATGAGGGAGATTAAACTTAGATGGTTTGGACATGTTCAAAGGAGACCAACAATGGCACCGGTTAAAAGGAGCGAGGCAATTCAAGTAGAAGGTTCTAAAAGGGCAAGGGGAAAGCCCAAAAGAATGTGGATAGAAGTGGTAAGGAAAGATTTAAAAACTTGGGGACTAAATGAAGCCATGGTACTTAATAGAGAGGAATGGAGGAATAAGATTCATGTGGCTGACCTCTAATTGGGACAAGGTCTTGATGATGATGATGATTATCTATTAATATCTTGAGTTTCCTGTCTTGGGGTGTAATCTTTTTGCAGGTTTATGACTTCATGGCATTAGACAATTTCTGTTAATATAATTGGGCAGCGATCTCTTGACATCTGCATGGGGCATGACATCGTTCACAGGAGCCATTGTTGAGCTTGTGATGTCTGAGTACGTTACAAGAATGCGTTAAACTAGCAGAAAAAATGAATCATGTAGTAAATAATTTAAGCACTAATATATTTGACATTCTTAAAGATGGGAAGTTTTCTCTCTTTACGTCATGATGATCTACGTAAATCTTTATTTAGTAGGTCTTGGTTACACTTTATTTAGTAGGTCTTGGATGGTTTATCTGTGTGGTATTGTTTTATCTAGACCTTCACTGTGAACTGTAGAAGAAAAGCTGGGTTAACTATGGCTTAGCAATTAGATTTTCTTCACAAGATGGGGCAGTGTGAAAAGCCATGGGCAGACAAAATTAGACAATTTCTTTATCAGATTGAAGCTTTCGCTTCAGTTAAGGAAAATCAGAACATATCTATGCAGTTCCAGCCTCTACTATCTTTGACCCCTGTGGTCTCCACCATATTTTTAAGCTCCCATTCACACCCATTTGAAGTTAAATTTGGTGTTGCTTCTGTTGAGAAAGGATGGCTATGAACAAGTGAAGGGAAATGCAAAATCTTAGTTGAAAAGAAGACAGTAGAAAATTTTTGGGATGTAGTCTGACAAATTTTGTGGATGAGGTTTTAGTGGGAGTTATTTTTTGGGTGAGGGAGGTCAAATATGTTTTAGTTGGGGATGAGTTAGAAACACAGTCTTAAACAAAAGGTTACAATATGGTGCACATCTATGGCACACATGGGGCAATGTGGCACGGAGATAACAATCCATGATAACATAGTGATTCTATCAGTTGCCATTGACAATGCTGAAACAGCAATAAAACCTTGGGATGGATAATCCATGAATTTTGCACCTAAATCAGTATCTACTGATTTTAAAAACTAAATCCATCTCAGTAGGGGGATGAATATATCTAAGACTAATAATAAGACACCTAACTAAAATGAAATATATAATATTATGACTTTTACAAAGCCAGATGTACAATATATTAGAATACAAATGATAAATCATGGCGAAAGTAATGTGGGCCCCACATGTTGAGGATCATTATATTCTAATTGGTTGATGCATTATTTTTTATTAAAAATATCAAAATATCTCTCATAATATATCTTAGATATCTCCAAAAATATCACAAAAGATATCACAGAACATATCTCAGATATCACAGTCACAGGAGATATAACACATATCTTAGATATCACAGGAGATATCACATAAAATATGCTAACAGAAATGCCCAAGATATACAGTTAAATCAAGCCCCTTAAACAAGTGTGTCATTCACGAATGCCCGTGGATCGTTGTGCTGCTTAACATGTGTTGTATGACCAGAAGGAGAACACTTGTAGGTAGCAAGGGCAGATTATGAGGTAAATTGCATCATGGGTTGTTTGATGGGGTTCAGAAGAATAAGTCAAGGTTGAATTATTGTCAGGCATAGATTGCATTAGTCACAGGTGCTAATTATATACAATATATAACGAGAAGCCACCTCCATTTTAGGTGTTCTCCAATCTAATAAATTTAAGTTTGGTTGTCTCAGAATAATACATCTAATTTTAAATTATGTGATGATGTTCTTCCTCTTTGATGTTGTCTCTTCTTTTCTCATTCATAGGAAAAGATGGAAAATGTATACTACTTGCTGGTTCTTCTCCAAATTCTTTGTATTGTTCTCTCTTGTTCTTCCTTTCTCTTCTCCTCTGTTTTCTTTCTAATAACTACCAAATCTTCACTTGCTTGGATGTGCATGCACCACTACTAGTGGGACATTGTATTTGTCATACTTGTAGAAGTAATGCATAATATACAAGTTTTGACTTGTGAGGCTTCGACTAAGGCAAGCCTACTTGGTAAAGACATTCGTTTGTGAGTACACCTAGACCTCCGGTCCCAAGATTCTCTGTTGTGATAATCAATGTGTTATCTAGCTACCCTAGCATCCAAAATTTCACTAGATTATCACATATAACTTGATTTTAAATTTGCTCGAGAAAAGCAAAAACAAGTCAAGTCCTTTTGCTTTTGTATCAAACCATGATCAGGTTACAGACATTGGTCCGTTAGGCCTTATCATCTGTACTATAGCTTCTACTGCAGTGGTGCGGAGGCTGTGCACTCTCTCTCTCTATACACACATTTAGCAAAATTTTGTTTGTTCGAGATTCTTGTGTGCTTATTGTTTGTCCTATTTATCATTTTTCCTTTGCAGTTTGTTTGAAAAGTATGAAAACCATGACTTTGCAAGGACAGGAAGCATTGCAACTGAAAAGGTATCTGATGCTATTATGCTTTCATTATTAGATGAGCTGAGAATAGGAAGTTACTGGTGTAACTATGGGCATCACTTCTTGTGCATGCTACACCTTATAAGGAGAATATCTTTGAAGTTCTATTTTATAGAAAAAGTATATCTGATCTGGTATAGCGACTAATATTCCATATTATCCAGGAAAATAAATGACGCTTCTGTGAAATAAGAATGGAGAACAAAAATAAACAAGTGTGATGGATAAAGGAGATGCCAGAGCAATCTTGTGTTAGCGTGAATCTGTGTTCAGGCCTGGAATGTCGCTGTACTACTATGCAATGTGAATATGGATATGGAACAAAGGCTAGAGCATGTCTTGATATATTTTCTACTCTCTGCTGTATCTGGTTGTACTGGGTTTTCAAAGTAAAAAAAATTTCTCACCAAAGTTATTTTTTTTTTTTTAATGATGAAACAGGATTGGGATAAAGATAAACTGTGTTTAACAAATGAATTAAAAAAATTTATTTACTAATTAAAATCAGGAGAGAATTTATTTTAAAAATATACCTCAGTTCATATACGAACAACAAGGTTGAAAAATGAATGATAAAGATTCCATTCTAATTTCGCTAGCTAAATTCTTGGTTAGTTCTCTCTCTCTATTGATTGGTTTCTTGTAGGAACTTGTTCTACAATAGCATGTTTGTGTATTTATTGGGTCCCCAATTTTATACTTGCAGAACATATTAATGCTTCCAGTAAAAGTTTTGTATCCCTATCATGGCATCAATGTTTTATTTAATAATTTTTGAAGCATCTTATTAGCTATTTTTGGCAATATTTTGCTGGCCTAGGATGATATTTTAGTCACTTTAAGAAATGTTATATACATTTAATGCAAATATGCTAAGTTGGTGGGCTTGATGGTATTAGTGGTTAGGATCTGAATACCACCATTTACATGTTGGATTTGGATAGCATAAATCAGATGCATACTTAACCACTACTTTATGTTGACTCCGCTTTTTGGTGCATGTTCTAGAATGCACTGTTTCATTTGGAAAACTTAAATTGGCGAGAATACGAGGCTCATTCTTTTCAATGATCTCAACCATCCATCTCTTCATGCCATGGATGAGTTGTACCCGAATTTGAACCCATCTAAATGCTGTAAGCCTCTAATGTCTGGCTGTTAAATAGACGCTTAGAAATCAAATGCAAGGCGTGTAATGAACAAGAACCCTTCCACAAAACAAAACCTTATAATAAGCCAACAGCTAACAGAGAAATTGTTTGGATCCCTGAAAGAATTGACCCACTTGTACTTTACCCACTAACATTTCCAAGTAAAAATTATGGGTGCCTGTCCTTAAACTCATTGTAAGTGGCTGTTGAAGCCCCTAAACTTAGTTCTTTTCTGCCAAATTCCAGGAGCACATAGTTGGCATGGAGACTACCATACTTGGAATGCCTGTGTTACACTTTTTCCTTTTGTACAACAAATTAACAAGCAGATGCCATTGATTTGTTCAGGTGAAGCTTCAAGAAGGCCCTCTAGATCAGTTCTCCCATGAGATGGAACCCTTTCTTCGCAAGCAGGGAATGCCTGTTCGCTTGAACAAAGGTCTGTACTTGCTGCCATTGTTTCCATATAGTTACGAAAGACTGAGCTCCTAATTGAGGATTTTGATCATGACATTTAGGTGTGGTGGAGCTAGTTTCTGACTTTGTTGTTTGTGAAGAAGGAAAGCCTTTGTCACCTGAATCAGCTCGGATACTGGTTCGGCTCTCTCTCTCTCTCTTAGTGCGTGTATGTGTATATACGGCCTTTGGGAAGTTGGCATGAATTGCATGTCAACAATGTCCTATTTTTCCTTTCTTTTGATAAATTTTTCATGCTTTGACCTTTCAAAAAAGAAAAAGGAAATTGAAGTGCTTTAAAAAAAAATTATTCCAGCAATGAGAAAACTAGATTTTTTTTAGAAAATATAAACATGCTCTGTATTATTATAGATCCTTTGTGGTCTGCCCTTTCCCTAGATCTCGCATACGCAGGAGCTTCGTGCACCAAATTACCCTTTTTTCTTTACTAAGTACTATATCATTGCAGTTGTTTTTAATGTTGTTTATCTCGTTAAACACAAGTTACTTTGTTATCTGCAAAATTTTCTTGATTAAATTAGAGGAATGCCTGGACCTTGGGAAAAACTCAAGAAGTTTCTAGGAAAAGAATTTTCTAAAATTCTGGTGCTCGGGTATCACCTGTACCTTTTCTCCATTAACAGCAGCTCGTTTCATTGTTTCTGGCACTCATTTTCATACACCAATATATTCCAGTAGTCAATTCATTTCTATCATAGTGAGGTCCCCAATTTCCTTAAGCAGTCATCACCACCTATGGATATAGGTCCTTCATGGGACATGTTTATCACCATTGGATTACAGCATATTAGCTGTCTACTTCAGTTTTTTTCTTTTAACTAAGTGCAACTCCTTTCACTGAAAGAGTTGTATTTGTATGACATTTTACTTGATAGTAACTGACAACGAAAAAGGAAGTATAAGAAGGCAGCTGGTAGAGAACAAAAATTAACCATGATCAAGCAGATATTAGATTTCTGAATGGGTTTTAGAAAGAGCAACTCCTATTGAATCTTTGCAATGAGTTGTGTCTGAAATGGGTGCAGTGTCATGTCAAATTACTTAGAGATGAAGCTGTTTTAGTGTCATACGTCATTCATGCGAAATGATGCTTCAATAAATGCCATAACGAAGATTCAGGGCAATTTTAACTGCTCATTGTATTTGTTAACTGACGAGTTGCGTGAATCCCAGTGTGATGAGGGCTTGTTATGTGGTTTTATAGCGGAAAATTGAAGAACATTATTTGAACTGACGTGAAATTTCCTTTTCATTTATTTCTTTTACAGCGGTTGCTTGGAGTGAAGATGGCTACCTTCCGCCTCCACCTCATCTGTCGATGGAGTCCTGGGGATTTTGAAGTTTATAGAGAAGGCATAGATAATTCAGATGTGGAATCATCATGGACACTGTCTACATGCACTTGAAATGCGAGTGGTAATGATCGTGTTACCAGTGGTGGCTGTAGCAGCTGTTGTAAGAGTTTTGATTTGGTTGGGATTTTTCTGTTCCCTCCCTGCCAATTAATGGATGAGCAGACAACAGGTTATTGGTTTTGCTAGGGTGATTTGTTTGGGTTTCATTCTCTAATTTTGATTAGTTTGCTAGGGTGGTATACATGGTTAGTTTGTTTTGAAGGATTACTTCTAATTGTATAAGCAGTCCTATTATGTGATTGGTTCTCATCTAGCGTGATTTGTCTGGGTCTCATTCTCTGATTTTGATTAGTAGATGGTCTGTCTTAACAGCACTAGTAGGATTTACAGAGAGAGAGAATGTCTAATATGAAAAGTTTATCATGTATTGCTGCCTCTAAAAATTGGTCTCTACATACATGCTTGATTTAGTGAAGGCTTCATAGTATGTTTTATTTCATGTCAATGGCTTTTCCTTTTTTATTAGCTGAGAGACCGGTTGATATCTCCCCTGCACGGGAACCCTCTATAAAATTTTGAGTGCATCTAGATTCTTTGGTGATGTTATTGCTTGAAAGACTAGGATCTTAGTAGGATTTATTTTGATGCCATGATATTGAACTGTGAAACAATTCCACGGATGCCGGTCCCAAGCTCGGATGAAAAAGGAGGGTCTTGTGTCAGGTGCCAACTAGGCAAGGAAAAAGTTGAAGATGATTTTGTTATTTATTTCCTTCTTGTAAATGAATATGCATTGGTATATTAGTTTGCAAGTAGAAATGAAAATCATCTCCGGCTTCTTAAAATATGATAACCCTTGTGTTGGGTGCCAGACGGTAAGAGAGAAGCTGAAAATGATTTTGTTGTTTCTTTCCTGCTTGTAAGGAAGAAATGAAAATCATCTTCAGCTTTTTAAAACTATGGCAACCCTAATTGGGATAAGGTCTTGATAATGATGATGATGATATTGAACTGAGAAACCAGGACAAATGAATTACTTGATGATTCTGAATCTATTTGATCATCAGCTATTCTTCTGAAGCCCGCAAAAAATATGGCAAGGAGTTGAAGTTGTCAAGTAGCTAATCTCGAATGTCTGAAGATATAGGATGTCCATTCTTCTCCTTGATAAAGCTGTTTCCAACCACTTATGATATTTGATTTTCCTAAAAACTCTTGAGCAAGAAATGTAAGACCACCGGTGCCGTTGATCAAGAAGTTTCTTAGGAAATTAGCTGAGATATAACTAATGGAAAATTGGAGCGGTGAAATTTGTGAACTCGAATTCGTTTTTAATAAAATTTTAGCATGGGAAGTTAACGCTGAAAGGTCCCTAACATTCTGGAATGAATTTGGGAAAAGAATCAAATGAAGGACATAAAAGCGTGTTGTTAGGGGATTGTTTCATTTGGAAAGTGTGTTTATATTTGTTGGAGTGCTGATTGTCAAATATATATTTTATATTACATGGCGATGCCATTATCAAATAATGCACTAAAGATAAATTCTGCTGGGCCATCAACTTGTAGTTATACCCATAGTTACAAAATGCTCCAAATTTTCCTTTTTTGTTGAAAGGGGTCTTTCTGTCTTTTCTAATAAATTTTTTATTTTCATTTTTTTTAAAAATTTTCTGGACATTAAGTCATTAGTACTCAGAAATGACAGTAGCCAGTTCACATATAGCAGTTGATTGTAAGATGTATCCTTGCAGGTCGAGCAGGGTCCGTGTGGTGAAATGTGTTGAGATTTAGCCCATATCCTATCCAAACTTGGAGGAAATGTTCATGAATCACTGATAGCTATAGCAGAAACTCTGCATTGCTAAAGGGGAAAAAATGATGCCCATTGCGTCTTTTCCTTGGTCCTTCAAGCATGCTAGTTACACTACATTCTAACCAAATCTAATCCATAGCATGCCAAGCCAATGTATCACAACATCCCCAAGGGATAACAGCCGAAATTCACTCTTAACATGGTGGAACACAAGGGTGTTTCTAGTTGGAATTTACCCCTACGTTTCCTTCCATGACAAGCAGACCTTACAAGAAAGCTGAGATTTACTAATGTTTGTAAACATTGAACAGTCATTCATATGGAAAATTGTAGATATTACGACTCCCTGCTACTGTATTTTCATAGCCGTTAACATGCATTAAGGATTAGTAGCAGAAAATCCAGGTCTTGCAGATGCTATCACCACAATGATTCAAGCTATAATGCAGTTCAAAATTCAGAGAAAAAAAATCATTTCTTAAGTTCCCAAAGCTCATGATTTTCAAGGCTACCAAGCATGCATTAAACAACTTCATATCATCCCCTACCTCTTAGAATCTCCTCCGATTTCTGCTCCCAGGGTCTGGTTTTTCCTGCTCCATACGTTGAAGACCAACAGGTAGAGACACAGTGCTTCTCCACCCCCAGGCACCTCTTTCCTCATTCTCTTTTTCCCTCCCTCTTCCCTGGCTGAAATGCTTCTCCAACAATCTGGCTCTACCCATCTTTCTTCAGTTTTCGCACCAGCTCTAGAATGGAGCTTCTCCCTTGTGCTGGACGCATGTGCCTAAGAGAGGAAGCATTGTGGCTAACGTCATCTTATACTTTATAGTATTCTATCATGGCCAGCTGCAACATGCATGAGGCCAGCTGCCACTACCTTTAATTCACCTGGTGATTTGGTCTCTTATGCAAGCAAAGGCCAGCCTCCAAGAAAGGTAAAAATTGTTTAGTCGTTTTTATACCCCTTTTTTATGTTGTATTCCCATTTCGCCCAACTTATTCCCCTTCCATTTACATCATTTATACCTTACTCTATCATATCTTAGTTTATACTATTATTTCTTGTGTCTTTATTTCCCTAACCTGATTCTTTAGGAAAATGGTGTTAGGGTATTCCAACAGTATAGCTATTAACATTAGAATTTATGTCTCTAAGCCTTTTCCACCTAGGCTTCCCTCTATTCAACATTTACTCCGTAGGCTACACATGAGTCTCGTATTTCTTCCTAAGCCATCTAAATCATGTCCTTACACTTTCAATCACTTTCCTTTAATATGCTTAGTCCTTCATAGATTGACGAAAGAAAAAGGGAAGTGGTAAAAAGAAGAAAGAAAATACTCTATTTTTAGTTTATAAAATTTGCATAGTTACTCATGTTACACATTGGGTCTTGCACATGCTCTTTTGGTAATATATATTTTGATTATATATTAAGTTTTCTTATAGAGACACCTGAGCTTGAAGAAGTGGTTTTAAAAACTAATGAATGAGTATACTTGTTGTCTCTCAAAAATATTTTAGAAAAAATAATAATCTAAGGCTACCGAGATGTTTTCATAAAGAATTTGTAGTGAAGTCATTTTAGAAAAACTTGATTTATCATAGTTGATATCAGAGTACAATTTAGACTATTTACAGTAAAGCAACTATTGCCATAAAGCAACAATATGTTTATATGTTTTAGGTTTACTAGATAGAGTAAATAGAAAACTTACTAGTTTTTTGTGGACTAACATATACAAATGCCACCTAAGAGACCTAGAGTCAACACACAATTGCATTCTGATGAGCCTACCCCGGCAAAGGAGCAACTTGCCCTTGTAGAGGAACAACTCACCCCTGTAGAGGAGCAAGAGGATGTAGAAGTTTAGGGCGATGCAGCAGATGACACAACGGAGCTTTCTCCTTTAGAGGGTGAGGCAAAGGCTAGTGGCTCATGGTCAAAGAGAGAAAAGAGGCTGGAGAAGGAAAAGCAGCTGTGGTGGCATGAAGAGAGGATACATTGTTAGAGCGATTTAAGAAGATATCCCCAAAGTTTATGGAGAAGAAGGAACCAAGGCTATCGAGACATGGATTTATGAGATAGAAAATATCTTCAAAACAATGAAAGTACCCAAGGATAGATAGGTGGCAATAGCCACTTTTGTCATGATAGGCAATGTAGCTAATTAGTGGCCCACAGTATAGCATACACATTTTGAGGACATGGAAGAGATTTAGTGTACAAATTTTATGTTTGTATTTGCTGATAAGTATTTTTTTTGCCCATGTAAAGGAGAAGAAAGAGTAGGAATTCCTCAGCTTGGTTTAGTACTTGATGACTATAAAGCAATATGAGAAGAAAATTGTGAAGCTGCAGAGGTTTGCTCTAGAAGTTTCCCCTATAGAGAAGAAAGTAGCTTAGAAGTTTGTACAAGGATTACATTATAGTTTACGTAATAGGATAGTGACTTTCTAGCTAGACACTTTGTCTAAGGTAGTAGAATTAGTTTCCATACTCGAGAGGGACCGGCAAGAATTTTAGAAGGAACGAAAGAAGAATGGAAGACAATAGCCAATCTGGAAGCGCAAGAAGTTAGTTCCATCATCCAAATTTACTAGACCTAAGAGGCTAGTGCCTTCTAACTTCAGGAAGAGCGAAGATGATCGATAGTGATGCCAATTTTTATTGAGGACCTACAATCACCAGGAGTAGCAATTCTTTAAATGTGAAGAGAAGGGACATTAGATTTGCGACTATGCCAAGTGGAAGAGAAACCATCCACATCATCGTGAGCCAAGTTTGAAGAGTTAGGGATTGCCCTTTTCCTTGACAATAGACCAGACATGCACCTCCCATGCAGTTGTTGAAGGTACTCTTTTAATTTTTGGTAGACACGCTAGGGTACTTATTGATTCTAGTTCTACAAATTCCTTTATATCATGTGATTTTGATGCATGTATGGATTGTGCAACCTAAAAGTTAGGGTTTTTGTTTAGAAGTCAGTGTACCTACAGGAAATACAATTTTGGCATAAGATTTTTTGTAGGATGTGCCTATTAGAATAGCTAATAAGGAGCATAGTATTAATCTGATCCTCCTAAGAATGGAGAATTTTGATGTCATCTTAGGCATGGACTACTTAGCCCAATATAGAGCAGTGATCGACTATTGTAAGATGAGAGTTACCTTCCATGGAGCAAGAGGAGAATCCTATACTTTTTAAGTGAGATTAGATATGGTTGGAATGACAGTCATTTCAGCCATGAATGTTGCATGAATGATTGCTAAGGGGTGTCAAGCTGAAATAAAGATATTTAATGAAATTATAAACTTTCCTAACTAACATGATTCAATAAAATAAATGAATTCAAAACTAGAATGAATGAATCTAGTAACTTAAACTAAAGGAAACCTACTAAAAAGGAAACTTTCCTAATGTATCGCTTTCCTAATTCTCAAACTTCCTAAAAATGGAACTTTCTAAAACACAAAAGAAAACTTTATAAAACTAGAATAAGATGTAAAGAACTAATTAATAATTTCTAAACTAAGATTAATCAACTAAATAAAGCAAGATCCAAAGGGGAATTACCAAAGTACCATGCACATGATCCATGGGATGGTGCACATGGTTCATGGGATGAAAATTACGCAAAATTCAACAAGGAAAAGCTAACTAACATGTATTATAATTAAATCACTTAATAAACAAGCTAAAAAGATAAATAGGTTTCTAAGGAATCAAGAAAATATGATGAATAAGGTGCTGAAAACTAAGCATGAAAATTAAAATTCCAGATTTCAAGTACTTAAAGAAACTCAATGAAAACCAAGCATGGAAAGCAATTGAACTAGCACTTTTTTATGCAAGATAAGACTTAAGATCTAAATTACTTTAATACTGAAAATAAGCAATAATCCTCAAAGAATTTTATTGATTAAGCAACAAATTACATCCAAAATAGTGCGCATAACACATGCAAAACTAGAAATTACGCACTATTCAAGCCCCTAAAACTTGATTCAAATCAAATAAAAAATATATTACAATGCTATTAAAATAAACTAAGATGACATGCAAGCAAAACCCAAAATATAATTCAAGAGAAAAGAAGCTAGAATGTTGGGAACTCTTCTAAGGAAAAACAACAACTCAAACTACTGCTAGAACTAAGCAAAAAGCAACTAAAAGATGAAGGAGAATCAAAAGATTTAAGCTACCATTTCTCTTGGATATCATTACCGGTGAAGCAATAACTTAGATATTAAGAGAATAAGTATGAAAAACTAAGGAGATGAAGTAATGATTCAAAGAAAAATAGAGTTCTATGCATATGAAAGCAAAATCTAAACAAGGAACAAGACAAGAAGACAAAGCAATGAAACAAAGTACTAACAGGAATTGAAGTGCAAAAACAAAGGAAAAGCACTTAAGAAATCCAAAGAAGAACTATCCAAACAAAGCCAAAGTCCAAAGCTCCAAGATCCACCAATATAGAGTGTAAACTTTCAAGGTTTTCTCACAAAACCCCTACTTGAAATTTGCACAAAATTCAAGGGTTTTATGTAGAAATGTTGGCTTCCAATTTGATGAGATCTTATTCTAGGAAAAGATGCTACAATTAGATCTAGGGCTGAGGTGGAGAGTTAGGTGGAGAGTGAGGTGGAAGAATAAGGCAACCAAAGATGACATCATGGTGGTTGCTATGTATTTATAGGGGGAGAGGTGTCACCTTCTTAGGAAGGTGATGTGGAGCTCATTCCCTTCTAAATACATGGCTTGGCCATTGGAAAAGAGTGAAATGGAAAGGAAAAAACAATAGGAAAGATGGTAAAATTTAGGGTTTTGAAGAGTTTTGGGTATGAACTAGATCTAGGGGTTTCCAACTTAGGAAACCACCTAAATGATAACTAAGAAAGGGGGAGGCATCACCTTTTTAGGAAGGTAGCTCCCTCTTTCAAGTGAAAATCGTGGAACCCTAGATTAGGTGGAGGAAAAAGGATGCATAATGGAAAGTGGAAAGTAGAATTTCTCTCTTGATTGGTCCACCTATGCATGATCATCTTATCTTTTACAAATATCTATGAAAACCTTCCACTTATGCCTTGAAAATCACACTTTTAGTATGAGATAATTGCTTGAATTGATCCTGCAATTATGTGACTCCATTTGGCATGGTTCCTATGTGGCTTGATGTGTCACTTTGATGGCTTGAATAGCTAATTCTTTTGGCTACAAAGCTTGAATGGCTTGGCATCTTTAGGTTTCCTTGCTTGATTAGGAAACCTAATGCATGGCTCTAGTTCTTATGCAAAGTGGTGGAATTGTATGGATCATTTTATTGACCTTTTATACTTCCGATAGCCTTCTTTTTCTTTCCCTGGGAGGGTCTTGAACCTTGATCTAGCTTTGAAATGTTGAAAATGGTCCCAGCTCTCTCTTTTGATCTTGATATTCAATCCTCATCTTACTTGGTCTTAGTTGTTAGATCACTTTCTCAACACCTACAAAAGAGTAAAAATCCTATCTAAATTTTAGAAAATTATGACCATTTTCATACTTACTTTAGATTAGTTTTTGAACTTACAAAATAGATAATTGTTGAAGTATTAGGTCAGCAATGCTTGCGTTATGAATTTTAGGAAAAACCCTAGAAATAGCACTATAATTTATAACAAATAAACCACTGGTTGGGTAATCTTTATACAAAATTGAACACTTATTACACCCTCAACTAGTATTTTGCTTGTCCCAAGCAAAACATGTGAAAAATCATGGAAACAAAATGGTTGCCATGCCCCTAGGTTATTGGTGTAATTTTAAATTCAACTCACAAGTATATGAGTCAATGTAGTATTTTCACACAAGCAAGGTTGATCCTACGAGAAATCTCATAGATTTTTAATGAATTGGATTTTATTTAAATTGATTAACTTCAACCAATGAGAAAGAGTTCTAGTTGAATTAGGAAACCAAAGTACTCAAAATAGAAACATAAACAGAATTAGAAACTAAAACTAGAAAGGAAACTTACTAAAACCAAAATTAAAATAAAATCAGAAACTTATTAAACTATCATGCATGCAAGCTTAGAAATTACAGTAAGGAAATAGTAGTAAACAACTAACTTATGACAGTTAGTAAAAATGGAAACTTTCCTAATCTAGAATTAAAAGTAAGGGAAACTTATTAAAATTTAAACTAATCAATTGGAATTGAAAACTTAACTACTTAACAGTAAACAAATAAATAAACTACATAGAATTAGAAAGATTCAAAATAGCAAACTAAACTTAAGGAAACTACCTAAAAAGAAACTTTCCTAATTTAGAACTTTTCTAAACTAAAACTAACATAAGATCTAACAACTAAATTAACCAAAGTTCAAAGGAGAATGAGACTTAGAACCATGCGCATGGTTTTTGGATTGTTCGCATGATTCTGGAACCCTAAAGATGATGAAAATTGTTGATTCTAATGCAATATAACATGTGAACTAACTATGGGATCTAATAAACAACATGAAAATCTAAATGGGCACCTAAGGATTCAAGCAAAAATAATATTTAGATGGCTGAAATTAAGACACAAAGTTAAGAAAAAACTAATTTCTAGATTTCAATACTTAAGAACAGTCAATAAATCTCGCATTAGAAAGCTATTGAAACCATAACTTTTATGAAAGGAAACAACCCAAATAAACAATCCATAATAAGAATTCACAAATAAATTTACTAAATTACTCCAAATTTACATCAACATCATGCGCATAAAACTATTTGAAATTTCTAGAATTTGCAAACTTTTCCAAAGCCTGAAATCCTATCTAAATGATAACAAAATTGCAATCTAATGCTTACAATCCAAATTATAATGACATGCAAAGAAAACCCATGAAGGAATTTAAGAGAAACAAAGGCTAAGTGGGTGAAATAGCTAAGGAAAAATCACCTAAAATTAAGGGAAAAAATTATGAACAAAATGTGAATTTCAAGAGGAGAAATCAAGGATTTAAGCTAGGTCTTCTCTTGGTTTTCACTACTAGAGAATAACTAACTTGAATCTTGATTGAATAACAAATAAAAACTAATGGAATGGAGTGAAGAAGAAAGAGATTAAAGGATGGAAAGTAGCATGAATTCTAAGGAGTAAAACAATGAAAACTTAAGCTATGGAACTAAAGTAAAACAACTAAGTTACTAACCTGAATTGGAGAGCAAAAAGCAAGAGAATAACAAGAAGACCAAAGGAAGAAAAGTATCAATAGTGTTCCTAAGTCCAGCAACAACTCAAGAACCAAAGGAAAGCTAGAATTCAACATTGTGTCACTCAATCTCTAGTTAGAAAATACGTATGGGACATGGAGTTATATCTAAATGAGTGGTTTCCTAACTTAGAAAGGGGTGAAAATATAAGGAAAGTAGCCCTAGGGTTATGGTATTAAATGAGAAAATTTAGGTGAAAGATAAATTAGTAGGATGATGTCATAAACATGACATAAGAGAGATAGGAAGCATGGCTGGTTGGTTTCTAGTTTTGAAAAGGATATATGCATCTTTTTCCTAGAAGGAAAGTGGAGCTCTTTCCCTTCAAATTTTGTTATGTTTGTTTATGAAAAGTCAAGGAATTAGGTAAGGAATAAAGTTTAGGAAAGATGTGGAAAGATCTAGGATTTTGAAGTTGCTTGAATTGAAGTAGATCTTTAGGAAACCTTTGATCACCAAATAGGAAAGTGGGTGAGGTGGGGAAAATTGATTGGCTAAGTGGTTTCCTGAGAAGTGGGGATTGGTTGGATGATTTGGATGTGAGTTTAGGAGGGTGGAGAAGTCTTAGAAAGGTAGGGCTCTTGAATGGAAAGTGAAATTCATGGTGATATTTGATGGTGAGGTGGAAAGTGAGGAAAAGTGGGGAAAACTTCAAAAATATATGGGTCTCATCTATTGGTTCACATGCCAAATTCTCCTAATAAGATTTCCCTTAAAATTCCTTGAAAATATCTCTTAAAATCTCATGGATAATCCTCTTGATTTTCCTCCAATCCTAGCCTTCCATTTAGCTTAGCTTAATGGCTTTGATGGCTAACTTTTGAGGGCTCCATTGGCTAAGCTTCATGGTTGGCTTAAATGGCTCTCTTAACTTGGCTTCATGGCTGCATCTCTTAGTTTGTGTGGCTTAAATGGTTTGTCTTTACTTCTTTATCTTGTCACCTTCTCTCATGGTTTACATGGCTAAAGTGGCTTGAATGACTCCCATGCAAAAGGTGGTGGAAATGCATGGCTTGCTTCATAGGTCCACTTTTACCACCTTTATCTCCTTTTATTGCATCCATTGCCTGTCCAAAAGATCATCTTGACCTTTGGTTTCATGTTGAAGGGATGATTTTAAGGCTTTGACTCGATCTTTTGATCTTGATTTTCAATGTTCATCTCGATCGATCTCAGCTGTCGAATCACCATCTCGCTTCCTATAAAAAGTAAAAAATTCTAATTAAGTCCTAAAAAATATGATTAATCACATACTTACCTCAGATTAGCTTTTGGACTTACAAAATAAAAACTTATGCTTCATTAGTAAAAAATGCATGTGTTACAAATTTTAGTTTAAAAATCATAATTTGCCCCTATAAGTTATAACACATGGATAACTAATTGGGTGGTTTTTATGCAAAATTAAACACTTATCAATTATCCTTAGTGGAAAAATTAGTCCTTGTGAGGGTTTGTAGTGAATATACCCACAAAATTTCATAAGGCTAAGTCCTTTATTTATCTTAGAGAATTATCATCCATTAGCACTCAATTGGCTTAAACAATTTACTAAAGATGAATTAAAAATTCTACAAGTTATCCACATACCAAAGTCATTTTATTATAGTTTCATCTCAAAGTGCATGTGTATGTATAGACCACATAAATCTGGAACTCTAAGTGCAAATGTTTATTGCTCCATTGGAAAGATATCTTGACCTCAAATTCTCATTGGTATACACTTAGAACTAAAGCTCTCAAAGAAAGGGGAAAAAAATTATTTCATTCACTATGTGACTGATCCAACAAGACTGATGGTTCATATAATTTTAAGCACAAATGAGACAAAGAATTATGATCCCTAAGAACAAATGCTATTACCAAGATCAGTTGGGGTAGGTCACCTTAATTCCTTCATATTTATATTCTCATTAAAGCTATTTTCCACCTTAAGATCAGCAGGTCTTTAGATAGGATGAAATGTAAGCTAAGGATAGGTTCTGAAAGGATGGATATAAGGATTCAAAGTTCAAATCTGAGTAGAGGTCTTCAATTGACATAAGGTTTTGATGCAAATTTCAATTGAGCTTTAGCTTCACCATCCCAACAAAACTGAAGTGAATGTCTCTTCCATATTTTCCTTTCTCTTTCCTTTTTCTAATAATACTCTTTTTTCTTTGTATTTTTGAGAAGGAATATTTTTCTTTGTAGTGGCTTTCAATTATTTTTCACAAATTAGACTTTTGTCCTTTTTTTGAACTTTTGTTATCATCTCTACTCATTTTTGAAAGATAGGTAATGGATATTCCTACTAGGGTTTCTGGGTCAAGGTAAATAGGGTTTTGAAAAGACAAGGCTTATCAAGAGACTTAAAGGGTCTAACTAGTGGTATAATATACTGCGTAGGTTTTATGTCTCTAGGCTAAAACAAAGATGGCCTATATCATTTCTTAGGTTTCTTAAAAGCTTATCAGATTCAATAAATATTTAGGAAACTAAGTTAGTACTCTTTTTTTTATTCTTAATAATTGACCAAAACAAGGATACTGGGATCTTCAAAGTAATGCTCACCTAAAGAAAATAAGAAATTATATATAACCCTCAGAAAAATGAGAGTCTCTAATACTCAGTTGGGTTTATAGATCTTCACTGATTTCCTCCAGGGCTCTATATCATAACCATTTATCAGTCCATACTTATGTATTGTGGGTAAATATGTTCCAAGATTTAACTTTTAGAAGACACTTTGGGACAAATAAAATGCAAAATTAACCACATGCATTTCTATAAGAAGTTAAGGTTGGAGAAATAATAAGCTTCTAAAAATTTAATTCTCATCACAATAAAGGAAATTGACCTTAAAAACTTTGAAAGACTCAAAAAATTCATTCTTTTTTTCCTCTTTTTAAAAGAAAATTAAGAAATCTTATGCATATCTACACCCCCCAACTTGAACTAAACATTATCCTCAATGTTTTGAAACATTGGACAATAAATGATGAATGGATAATGCAGAACAACGAGACTATGGAAAACCCTAGGTTGCCTTCTAGTGAGCTTTAAGTTTAACATCTTGAGCTAGACATACTATAGAATGATGATGATGAATATAGCTCATGTGATGTATGCAGTTGTTATGGGACATACTAAGGCAGTTCATGATGTACTAGTTCCTCAAGTAATGTTTCTTCTATTTTAGTGTTTACCACCTGTAAGTAGGGATTTAACCTCTGCTCATTCACTTTGGAGATCTCTACACCCTTTTCTATCTCGACAGCCCTATGAGGATATACAGTGCATACTATGCAGGGTCTAGTCCATTGAGATCTAAGTTTTCCTAGAAATAGATGCAAACTAGAATTATACAAAAGGACCTTTTGTCCTTGGGTGAAGGACTTTCTCAAGATCTATCTATCACGATTGCTCTTCATGTGGTCTTTGTATGGCTTTGTAGACTCATATGCATCTTTCCTTAACTCATCTAATTGAGTTAGAGTTTTTTTATGGGTTTTAGTAGTATCTAATTCAAAATTGAGCTTTTTGGCCAAATATGCTTTATGTCCAAGTTATATAGGGAGGTGGCAGGCCTTTCCATAGACCAAGTGCTAGGGTGACATGCCTATAGGGGTTTAAATGCAATACGATAGGCACAAAAAGTGTGACTAAGCCTCAAAGATCAGTCTTTTCTATTTGGATTGACTGTCTTTTCTAAAATCGCTCTCTCCCTGTTTGACATTTCTACCTAACCACTTGTCTAAGGATGATAAGGGGTAGCTATCCTATGCGTAACACCATATTTCTTCTTTAGATTCTGAAATACCTTATTGCAAAAGTATTTACCCCCATCACTAATTATGGCCTTAGGAGTACCAAAACATTCAAATATATTTTCCTGTAAGAACTTGACCACCACCTTGTGGCCATTGGTCTTATACGGTATGACTTCAACCCATTTTGACACATAATTGACCCCCACTCGGATGTACAAATACCAAAAGAGTTGGGAAAAGGTCCCAGCCCAAATATCAAAAGGCTTAATGATCAAATAGGGTTTAAGGGAATCATATTTCTTTTTCCTTTGTTCCCTAACTGTTGACATCTAGTACATGCTATGTTGTAAGCATGTCCTAAAAATGGGAGGCCAATAAAAATCACACTATAAATTCTTCGCAGATGTCTTTTTATAACTAAAATGGTCCCCAATGCATGGTCATGGTAGATTAAAATGATCTTATGATGTTCATTATCAGGTACACATCTTCGAATGATCAGATCAGGACTGTACTTAAACAAGTACAAATCATCCTCAGTAAAGTGCTTAACCTTAATAATAAACCTTTTCCTATCTTATTTAGACTAGTGAGTAAGCATTTGACCCATGACAAGATAATTGACTACATCTACATGCCAAGGAAACTAAGAAATGTGCAAGAGCTATTCATCTAGAAAGATTTCTACTATAGGAACATTTACGCTAGTAAACTTCACAACTAGCATGGACTAGTGGTCTGCTACAACATTTTTGGAACCTTTCTTATCTTGAATTTCTAGATCAAAGTCATGTAGTAATAATATCCATTGGATTAGCCTAGGTTTTGGATCCTTTTTAGAAAGAAGATATTTCAATGTTGTATGATCTGAGTATACTATGACCTTAGATTGGGGTAGTAAGACCTCAATTTATCTAGTCCAAATACAAGTACCAACAACTCTTTTTTCTGTAGTAGAATAATTGAGTGTCTTATTAGCAAAATGTATTAGGTGGGGGAGTTTGTTAATACACTACCCCAACATAGCCCCGATCACGTAGTTTGAAGTGTCACACATTACCTCAAATGGTGCAATCCAGTCTAATGGTGGAATAATAGGTGCTAAAGTTAATTTAGTCTTTAGGTGCTCAAATACTTTCTTGCAATCATCATCAAAGTCAAAAGATGCTTCCTTTGTAAGTAAATTACATAGGGGCTTTGCATTTTTATGAAAGTCCTTGATGAACTTCTATAGAATCTAGAATGGCCTAAAAATGAGTAGATTTCCTTCATTGTCCTTGAAGGAGGAAGGTTACAGATTAAATCCACTTTGGCTTTATATACTTATATACCATTGTGTGATATGATGTGGCTTAAAACAATATCATCTTGAATCATAAAATGATATTTTTTCTAATTCAACACTAAATTCTTTTCATGACACTTGGCTAGGACAAGTTTTAAATGGTGTAGGAATTCATCAAATGAAGAACCAAACACTGAAAAATCATCCATAAACACGTCTAGAAATCTCTCTACCATATCTGAGAATATGCTCAACATACACCTTTGAAAAGTAAATGGAGCATTGCAAAGTCCAAAAGGCATATAATGATAGGAAAAGGTTCTAAAAGGGTAGGTGAAGGTAGTTTTCTCCTAGTCCTTAAGTGCTATAGGGAATTGGTTATAGCCAAAATATCTTAATAGAAAACAATAATAACTATGACCGGCTAACCTTCCTAGCATTTTATGTATAAAAGGGAGAGGAAAATGGTCTTTCATCGTGACTGAGTTTAGCTTTAGGTAATCTATACAAACTCTCCACCTTGTGGTCATTGAGTAGGGATTAACTCATCATCCTCATTTTAGATTACCGTGACTCTGAATTTATTGGGGACAACTTGAACTGGGTTGAGCCAAGTGCTATCAGATATAGGGTAGATGACACCAAGAAGTAGGAGTTTAAGGATTTCATCTCTAACAAACTCTTTCATATTAGGGTTTAGTCTCTTCTATGTTTCCTTAGATGGTTTAGCATTTTCTTCTAAGTGAATTCTATGCATACACATAGCAAGGCTAATCCCTTTGATGCCCACTATTGTCCAACCTAAGGTTATCTTATGTTCCTTAGGAACATCAAGAAGCCTACTATCTTATTCCTGATCTAGAACTACAACTATGGTTACAAGCAACATTTCATCTAGTCCTAAGTAAGAATATTTTAAATTTTCAGGTAAAGGCTTAAGGACCAAAGTGGGGGTGTTTTTTCTACTGAAGGCACAGGGACAAAATTAGGAGGAAGTGGTTCCACTAGAGGTCCCAATTTGGAGGTATTCATTATAGGTGTAGCATCTAAAAGATTATACCTCATCAATGGACTTATCTATATCAAATTCATAGTTAAAATGTGCTAGACATGCCTCAAGTGGGCCAAAGATAGACGATGGTGGATTAGTATTTAGAAGTAGACCTTCAATTAAATTGGCTACACAAGAATCATCTAGGTTTAGATGTTGATGATCGGCATTAAAAACATTGAGCTTTACTTTCATATTGTTGAAAGATAATTTCAGGACAGCAATGATGGCATTAAACGTTGCCAAGAATGGATGTCTACAGAAAGTAAAACTAGTCCACCTGTATTAAAACATCCTCACCCATACCATGTGAAATCTTAACTGATCTATATGCCAAATGCAAAGTGGTATTGGTTAGCTTAAGGTCATCTAGCCCTAGTTGCTCATAAACAGAGAATGGCAATAGGTTAACACTAGCCCTTAAAACTAATAGCAATGGCATGGTTTCCAATAGCATAAGAAATGGTAATACAACATGGATCTCTAAGCTTAGGAGGGGTCTGGTGTTGGATCAAAGACCTCACTTGCTTGGTGAGGATGGCTTTTTTTGCACATTAAGCTTTAGCTTTTGTGTGCAGAGCTCTCTTTAATAACATTGAGTAAAGGAATATTCATTTGAACATGTTTAAACACTTCCATTATCTCATTGATTTAAAAACTGAGGGAATGAGACTTTAGGCATATAAGGTGCCTCCACTATAAGCTCAGATGGAGTAGGAGATTTTTTCCTTTTCTCTTTCTCTTGTGTTTTAGCTGGTTCATTCTCCTCTGAGTTTTCCTTAGTCTTTTCCTCTATCTGCCCTAATTTGTTAACAACCTTACGGCCACTCTCACGATAGTAATAAGCCTTGCTTGCTCATGGCGTCCTTGGGTATGTGAACTGAACACTATTTCAAACTATCCCTTAGGGTTAGGCATTGGCTAATTAGGAAATTGTGCCTTTCCTATCTCATTCAAAGTAGCTAACAACTAGCTCATTTGCATTTCTAATTTGGTAATAACTTGGGAATTGATAGTTGATCTTTGTTTACTCTCATTTTGATATTGTGCAAGGCCTTATTAGTCTCCTCTTATTTCTTAAGGAGCAACCCTATATTGTCCTCAATTGATGGTTTCTTTGGTTGTTGAGGAAGTTGAAAACTAGGTAGCTACAGGGGAACTGAAGCTTTAGGAATGTTTTATGTAGGGGGTTCATAGGTGGACCTCCCTAGTAATTGTTCTTAGACCATGACAAGTTAGGATGCCTAACCCATCCTGGATTATAGGTCTCAGAGTAATGGTTATTGCTAAAATTGTGATATGCATTCAAAGCACTTGACTGTTCCAAAAGATTTTCAATGCACACACTATTAAATGGATAAGTTGAGGTTAAATGTGCTGGGCTAGAACAAATAGAACAAACTTCTCGTGGAGGTTTCATGGATTCTTAGACAACCATGAAGGTCTAAAACATATTTTCAAGCTTGTCCACTCTTCCACCTAAGGAGTCAAACTTATTCATTCTATTAATCACAAACTCAAGCTTATGAGATATATCTAAAGTCACGACTATTTCATACAACCTCCTTTCTTTTGAGGTTGGGTATTTCTTTCTCTCCCATTGCTGGGAATTTTTAGCAAAAGTTTGAAAAACTTCCCATGCCTCGGTTTCAATTTTCAATATGAGGGCTCCTCCATTAGCTACATCTACCATTTGCCTATTTTAAGGTGTAACCGCCTCACAAAAGTACTAAACCTACTACCCTTTTTCAAATCCATGGTGGGACACTTTTTCAGCAATTCATTGCACCTTTCCCTACATTCATAATATTGTTCATCATCTCTTTGCTAAAAATTGATAATGTCCTTACGTAGGGCATTAGTCTTGTGGTAAGGAAAGAACTTTAGGAAGTTTTTAGACAACTTGTCTCATGTGGCAATGGAATCAACCTCCAAAGAATTCAGTTATGATTTGGCCTTATCTTTCAATGAGAAAGGGAACAAATCAAGTATAATAGAATCATCTGAGATATTTCAGAATTTGAATGTAGCACAAATATTGAGGAATCCTTGATAGGTAGGTATGGATCCTCTCTCTCTCTCTCTCTCTCTCTCTCTCTCTCTCTCTCTCTCTCTCTCTCTCTCTACATGGTTTGGCTATTGGAAAAGAGAGAAATGGAAAGGATAAAAGAGTAGGAAATATGCGAAAGATATAAGGTTTTGAAGAGTTTTAGGTGTGAAAAAGATCTATGGGTTTCCAACTAAGGAAACCACCTAAATGACAACTAAGCAAGGGGGAGGCATCATCTTTGTAGGAAAGTGGCTCCCTCTTTCAAGTGAAAATCATGAAACCCTAGATGAGGTAGAGGAAAAAATATGGATAATGGAAAGTGAAATTTCTCTCTTGATGGGTCTACTTATGCATGATTGATAAGTGTTTAATTTTGCATAAAAACCTCCCAATTAGTTATCCATGTATTACAACTTATAAGGGTAAATTAGGATTTTTAGCCTAAAATTCTTAACACGTGCATCTTTGACCTAATGAAGCAAAACTTTGATATTTTATAGTCCAAAAGACTAATCCAAGGTATTTATACGATTAATCAAATTTTTTTAGGATTTAATTAGGTTTTTTTAACTTTTTATAGGAAGCGAGATGGTGATCTGACAGCAGAGATTGATAGAGACAAACATTAAAGATCAAGATCAAAAGATTAAGTCAAAACCTAAGAATCATAAATCCAACATGAGATCAAGGATGAAGATCATAGTTAGGGCTAGTAATGAATGTGACCAAAGGAGCCAAAGGTACCCAAATTGGGCCTATGAAGTAAGCCATGCATTCCTGCCACCTTTGCATGGAAGCCATGTAAGCCACCTTAGCCATATAAGCCATGAGAGAAGGTGACAAGTTAAACAATTCAAGCCAAGGGATGAAGCCATTAAGACAAGATAAGAGAGTCATTTAAGCCAACCATGAAGCCTAGCTAATGAATCCATCAAAGCCATTAATCTAAGCTAAATGGAAGGCTAGGATTGGGTGAAAATCAAGAGGTTCTAAGGGATATTTTGAAGGAAATTAAAGGAAAATTCATTAGGATAAGTTGTCATGTGGACCAATAGGAAGAGACCCCTTCAATTTTCATGTTTTTCCTACCTTTTTATCACTTTCCATCTCATCACCAAGTTGCACCACCAATTTGAGTTTCTAGTCAAGAGTCCTACCATTCTAAGACTCCACATTCCTAAACTCCCATCCCAACCATGCAACCAATCCCCACCTCTTAGAAAATCCCTTAAACAATAAAAAATTTCCATCTTACCTCACTTTCCCTATGTTTTTCCTACCCATATCTTTCCTTCCACTTTCCCCTCACCTTATTTCCTTCTTCTAATCTCATTCATACCTCAACCAACCACCCAATTTCCTAAAATTTAGGACATTCAACAATTTTTGAAGGGCGAGACGCCCCTTCCTAAAAAGGTGGCATCTCCAACCTACTCCACCTACAAAGGGTAGCTACCCTCACATCCACTTTCCTCTTCTGAAACTCTAGTTACCTACCTTCTCAACCATCCAAAACAACTTGATTTCATCTCCACCACACCTCATTATTAGGGTCTTGAAGAAAAAATAAGAGAAAAACTATAAAGTCATCACAAACCTAAGTTAGGGAAGACTTTTCACACAAAAGGAAAAAGATGCCTCCTTGGCTCGTCCATCGGAAGGAGACATCCTCTTCCTAACCCTACTTTCTTCTCTCTTTTGCTTTGATTTTCATACACTTTGGGTGCCTGCTACTCTATGCTAAGGTGTGAGGCATCTCTGAAGTGTTCCATGCCTAGTTTCTTTGGTGTTGATTTATCCTTCAAAGGTTAGTTCAACCTACTTCTTCTTTTGTTTGCTCTTAGTTACTTTAATGCTTGTTTGTGCTTTGTTTTCATTGGTTTTTCTTTGCCTAAAGACTTAGATTCAAGGCTGGGATTTTTCCTTAAAGTGACATCCAAGGGAAGTCACCTTGAATCTAGTCTTTCACTTTGCTTTTCATTGCCTTCTAGTTCACTTTTAAGCATCCTTGAATTCCATCCTTGTTCCCTTAGTTTCCTTCAATTTTTGCCTTGTTATTCCATTAGAATTTCCCTTGAATCTGAAGCTTATTGGAGTAAGAATAATTATTGAGATCTGGTTTTTGGATTTAAGTGTGAAGAAAGCATGGTGCATTTTCATCAACATTGGAAAGCACCTTTCATGTAATCACTTGTATGCACACTTTTTGATGATTAATGGACTATTTAATTGATGAATGAGCATGATTATTTCTGATTTAGTGTTGAATGTTGAGGAAATATTGAGTAAGTGCTGATTTGCATTGAAATCCCATCAATCAATATACCTAAGAAACCATGCATCCAATCCAAAAATGGAACGCATGGTTTTGAAGGCCTTACGTTTGAATGAGAGTATCAACTTAATTATTCCTTCATAATTCATTAGTTTCATACAAGCATGGTTTTGAATAAGTTATTGATTAATTAAGATTCGAGTTGTTGCATTCATTCATGTTAGGAAAGGTAGTTAGTAGTGTTGTTCTTGATTAGTTTGTTTGCATGTAGTTGTTTAAGTTGTTAGTTGTTAAAGTTTCTATTCCAAAAGTTTAATTGAATGATTATAAAGCAGTTGTTTAATGCATTTAGTTGCTAAATTTCATGTTCCTAAAAGTTGATGTAGGAAAGTTTCTTAATTGCATTTTTAGAAAGTTTTCACTTTAGGAAAGTCATAAAATTAGAATGTTTTCAATTAGAAAAGTTATTTTTTAGAAAGTGCACATTTTAGCAAAGTTTTAATTTTAGCATGTTTCTAATTCTTGCATAATTCCCATTTCCATGCGTTAATTTTCATTCTTAGTATAGATTAAAAATCTCTTAAATTTTGGCTAGGTTAGATAATTTAAACAAGGAACCACTAACATCACATTTGTTCAAGTCCTGGTGGGATTGACCTCACTAGCATGCTATATTTCAATAGATTCATGTGGTTATGAGTTAATTTAAAATGACAAAATGTTTTTGGTGCTGTTGTCGAGGAGTTGCAATGTTTTGTGTAGTGTTCCATACTTTAGATTATTTTCACTAGCCTAGGTTTAGGGTGCATTAGTTTAGGATTTTGCATCATCTTTTGCATTTATTTACTATTTTCCTCATACTAACCAATTTCTTTGATTTTTTGCAAGGGAAATTGGTAAAGGAGGGGCAATGATCTTGCGGACCACGACTTCATCATCATAGATTAGGGTTTTTTTTTCTCTCCCTATATTAGGATTTGAGTGGAACTCCTACTGAGGCCTATTTAATTTTTAATTTATTTATTATTTAATTTTAAATGGGTTGTAATAATACAGGGCAAATGTGGGGTACAGTGCTCCACCGTTAATCATCATTAGACCCTTCATTGTGAGAAATCCTCACCTAAATTTTGAATTTCTAGGATAATTTGTATTTAATGCAGAATTGCATTTGGATGATAGTATAAATCATATTGATTAGGATCATTCACTATAATTATTGTATCTTTACTTAGGGTTATTTCATTAGAAAACACCCTATCTAACTTTGGTTCTGTAGCATATAGGTTGTATTAGTTTGCTTTTATTTTGCATTGCATATTTAATTACTTTATGGTGGCATGGAATTAATACTAGTAAGGGCCCCACAATAACTCTTATATGATAAGGATTGGATTTGATCACTAGCTCCTTGGCCCACCTATGATCAATCAACATCCTTGTATGTTGCGATCCCAACCCTTGAACATTAATTAAAATAAAGTAGAAAGGGACTTAGGGTATTGAACTCATAGGCCCCTTTTAGAAGGACACGATCTGTTGTCACTCTAGTGACTTCAGAGCATTATGGTTATAGTAGATGTCTTAAAATCCAAGTAATCTTCCTATGCCTTCCATTGACATCAATTGAGGTCTAAACACCTCTTGATAAGAGGATTGTATTAACCACTTTCAAGTAGAACCTAATTGGTAAGCAATAGTCAAATCTGAAAAAAAAAGGAAGAGTTTTCTAGATCTAGGTCTAAGAGGCTACCACCTATGCATTAAAGAAAGATAATCAAGACACTGCTTGATTAGTGATTACTATGATTTGATTATGCATCACATAGTTAGAGGTAGCATATAGATTATGACATTTAGGTTAGGATAGTTTATGCAAGGACGTAGATCTCATAACTTAAACTTAGCATCTTTCGACTCAGATATTCAATGTAACCTTAAACAAGGGAAAAGAACCCAAGTTCCTGTCCCCATGGTTGAATCACTAGAAAAAGTTGAGCAAAAAGCTATTAGAGATTTTTATGTGCCTCTACAACTCAACACACCATCATGCATAGCTTTACCACCTACAAATGCATACCACTTTGAGTTAAAGCTAGGAGTCATCCAATTACTCCCCACTTTTTTTTTTATGGTTGAGAGCGAAAAGATCCTTGCCTACATGTCAAGGAGTTCTTTAATATTTGCACCACATTTAGGTTCTAATTTTTTTTGGATGATGCTATTAGGCTTAGGTTATTCCCGTTCTCACTCAAGGGTAAAGGCAAGTCATGGCTTAATTCCTTAGAGGACCAATTGTCTAGGAAGTTTTTAAACAACTTCTTCGCCATTCACAAAATAAATGCCCTTCATCATGAAATTATCAATTTCTAACAAAGGGATGATGAACAATATTGTGAATGTTGGGAATGGTGTAATGAACTATTGCAGAAATTCCCTCGTCATGGATTTTAGAAATGGCAATAGGTTCAATACTTCTATGAGGCATTGATGCCTCAAAGTAGACAAATGGTATATGTAATGAGAGTGAGGCCTGGAAGTTCTTTCAGACACTAGCAGATAATTCCCAGTAATGGGATTATTCAAATAGAAGAGAGAGAAAGAACCATCCAACCAAGAAAGAAGGTATCTATGAGATAGGAGTGCATATGAATATATCCCATAAACTCGACTCTATACTAAAGAGAATGGACAAGTACGATGGGAGAGTGGACAAGCTTGAAACTATGTTTCAATCTTTTATGCCTACCACATCTATTAAACCTTAGCAAGAGGTTTGTGCTCTCATTTCCAATATGATTATGTCTTGTACATCAAATTAAGTGCTTAACAATTATCTAATTGAGCAAGCGAATGCATTGAATCCATATCTCAATCCTACCAACAACCCATATTCTAAGACCTACAAACCTGAATGGGCAAGGCATCCAAACTTTTCTTGGTAGAAGAATAAGTACCAGGGGGACCATTTGTGAACCCCCTACCTAGAACTTTCTTAGAGCCATAGTTCCCTAATAACCACCAAACTTCTAACAACCTCATTCAGACCCTTTTTGAAAGATCTTTAAAGGAAAATGAAGACACTAAAAAGGCCTTACACCAATTGTAAAATGATAGTAGACATTCAGCCTATGTCAACTCTCAGCCATAGCCAAGTTGGAGATGCAGGTAAGCCAATATCAGCTGCACTACACGATAGAGGAAAGGGTCAATGTGACAACCCAGGTTTTTGTAACACATTTTGTAATACATTTTTCAAAGGCAAGGTGCCCTTAGTAGTAAATTTTTTTTTGCAAAACAAAGCAGTGGAAATTCTTTTCTTTAGAACTTGTTTTGTAAAACCCAAGTCATTACTTCATACATAACATAAGTAGAATTTTGTACAAGATAAAATTCCATTGAAGGAATATACTTTTATAAAATTCTAGAATCCATCTAGTGGTTCACAGTATAGCCTGGGTATCAGTACAATACTTGTCCAAATTATATAATCCAAATTTCAAACCTCACAATACATTAAGAGCTCTCAATACAATACAATGTTCTCAAATAAAAATACATGTCTTCAAGGGATATACCCGGATTGATTATTCTTTCAAATCTTCTTAAGTCTTGAGCTCCTAATTCTTCTTCTTTATATCTGAGATATTGTAAACATTTAAGCATTTACAATAACTCAGCAAGCTATGCTTGGTAGGGGATTCAAGAAGCATAATAATTTGACAGTATAATCCTAATACTTCATAATTGCATTATTCATAATCATGGATCAATCTCTTTACTTGGTCATATATGTACATGCTTACACATACATACTGTATACTTTGTGTGTGTATATATATATATATATACTATCAAAATCGTGAAAAATAGTTAATATCTCAAAATATAATCATACCCAATTTATACTGAGTTGATAGATCATCCAAACTATGCTGGACATACTCTCTCATTTGGGTAGTATCGGTAATCCATGATTACCCGACATCTCATCATGCCATATTATAAGGCATTTCACTATACCATGCATCATAAGGCAAAAATACTCAAAGGACTACTATGTTGTAGTCTAATCCATACCAGCATGCTCGGATAACTGTTTTCATACTCCACGGATACCAAATGTGAAAAATCATCTATGTCATGTCTATATGGGGAGACAGACCGTCATAGGGGTGGCCTTCCCATAATTGCCCCACCTGACATTTTGCCTTTTTTTGGGCACTGTATCATCATATATATCACATTTTTGAGAGTAAGTGGCCAAACCCTCGTAACCCTCCTAGCATAGCAACCCTAGGCATACCCCTATTTAAAACAAAAACTACAAGCCTCCTTGCTTGTATATAAAGTATCCTTTTACTTATCAGACGTCTTGTCTGTTTATATCATCATCCTCGTATTTTGGTATTCTTATACTGAGGATAGGATTTCACTTCATACTTAGGGATCATCATTTACAATGAATGATACCCATGTTCATATAAGTTTAGGGATCACCATTCAATATGAATGATTCCCATGTATTGATTTTACACTTATCAGATAATTTGTTTGTTTATCTAGGTCTGGAATACCTTTTAGTTCCCTATTCACTTAGGGTTTTCCTCAATTCTAATTTAACCATTTCATATGTGTTTTGGTTGGATCATATGGGTTTTCAATGGATTTAATACAAGTATTTATGTTAAGTGTTCAATTTTGGTCAAAATTGTAATAACCCCAATTTTTGTAAATTGATTGAGAAAAATCAATAAAGTTTGAATTTCAGATATTTTGGGCTGAAATATTAGGGTTATTTAAAATATACTGTTATAAAAGTATAATCAAATAATAAGATATGTAAAATTGAAATTTAAACTTAGCAAACCCTTCAAAATGACTGCAAGCACGACAAATTTTGAATTCGGATGAGAAATCCTTAAGTTTTTCATTTTTTGGACAAAAGGGGTAAAATAGTAATTTTACCCAAAAATCAAAATATTCCAAAAATCAAATTATGAAACATCAAAATTTAGAATGTATTGAGAAATACGAATCCAACGCCACTAAGTACACTCAAATCCGAGATCATGGGAATAAAACCCAAAGTTTTATGCATAAAGGGCAAAACGGATTTTTTACACCATGTGGGGCCCACATGGGGACCACCACGTCCCCAACAACCAATTTGATTAGCAGCCCATGTGAAACATGGGTCAACAAAGATCAGCTAGTCATGGGGAAGAAAAGTTAGGCATGGGAGCATTAAAGACTTTCATGCCATTTTATATTAAAAAAATAACATATTATAATCATGAAAAAGACCCAAAATGCCTATAAATACAACTCCAAAAATCTTCCAAAAATCCTCATACAATCCCCACAAAATTATCTTCAATCTCCTTGAAAAATTAGATCTAGAATCCCTCTCAAAACCCCAAAATTTCCAAGAGCTAAATCTCCTTCCAATTTGTTTTTCTTTTTAGATTAGAACAAGAGACCTAAATTCAATTAGGCACTCTGTTCTAGATCTAATTTGATCAATTCCACCATTCAAAACATCCCAACACATCTATTCTACAAAACCCCCGAAGAAATTTCAAGATCCAACGGTTCAAACAACGGTATTTGCAAGAAAGGTGGATTTTAGGCTATATCTTCATCAACAAGGTATTTTTTTTAAATTGGGCATATAAATGAGGTTTTATCTCCAATCAAGTAAGTGGAAATCCTTTTCATATATTTTTAGTAGTGTTTTAAGTAATTTTTATTTTACTGTAATTAATTTTGGTAATAAAAAGGTAAAAATAAAGTAAACAACAGAACCCTTAATTCATGATGATGGAGTGCTTAGATGAAAAATCTGACTCCACCAATCAATCCAGAATGGTCCAAAACCCCTAGGGTAGAAGTTTCAGAAAGATCGGACTAGTTTTGGACCCTCAATTAGAGAGATTAATTCTGGTGGGCTAGATCAAATCTGGACCCTAGGAACGGCTGAAAACTTCAATTTAAGATTGTGGAGTCATATGAACTCCAAATTGAGATACGAAAGAAGCTATGGAAAGCTTGTAATGTCTAGTATCTAATGAAGTCATAATATTTCTAAAATTTATTTCTGTATTTTTCTGTATTTTTCTGTATTTTGGAAATAAGCGTCCAATTTCTAAGATCTTCAAGATCTGAGGTGATCAGATCTTGAAAATTTATTTTAGCGATGATATAATAATGTAATAAAGTAATATCTATGGTTAATTTGGACAGATCTTGGATAAAATAAGGGATCTACCCTTTATGGTAGAAAAACCCAAAAAAAATACAAAGGGACCCACTTGATCAATGAGATCAAGTGTGATCAGATCCTTGGGATGGAAAGAATAAATGTTTATATGATGAAATCCAAGGAAATCATGGATGGATTATGATAAAAATAGATCAATGTGATCTTTTGACCTTAATAGAGAAAATTCTCTAAATATAACTAAAGTCCTTAATCAAAGGAAAAGATCTAAGATCAAATGGTTGGATCATAAGTAAAGGTTTCTAAAAATGTAAATATAATTAGTTTCATTTTATATTATTATGTTATAAAGCATGCTAGTATAACATTTAGAGTTTAGTATGATATGTGTTCATTCTTATCATAAGGTGCTAGATTTAATTTAAGTACCTTGCCTCATTTTCATTGAATGTTAAATTAGGTAGTTTTATGCTTTAAATTTATAATTCATTTATGGTTGAATGTTAGTAGTAGATTTACTTGTTATGAGATAAAGAGCATAAAACATCAAAAATGTATTCTAATGAGAAAGTAGAGTTTCATGACACAAATAAGAATGAAGTACTTTGGACTTAATTAGTAAGGGCTATAGTTAGTAGGACAATATAAGGATTATCAAATCCTTAGCCCAAATTAGGAAAAGAATAATAAACCCCATGAATGACATTATAAATATTCATGGACTTAATTAAAATCCATTAGAAAGAGTACTTAGGGTAAACATGCTTATAGGAACCTTATGAAAGGTTGAGCTATGGTCATTCTAGTGAATGATGAACATAGTGGTTAAGAGGGTTATCTAATAGAGCCTCGCTCTTCCCCTACCTTCGTTGACGTTTGTGAGGTCTAAACGCCTCCTTACATGAGGATTGAAGTAACCACTTTGTGTTCACCCATTCAACTAGTAAGCCTTAGCCAATTGGAAATAAGAGGAGCAAACTAGATTTAGGCTTGAATAAGCTACCTTCAACCATGCACATTAACTGGTTGAATAATAATCATAAGAGCATAAAAGGTTAGTAAATTACCTAACCCTAATAAAAACAGTAAGTAAGATAAGGATGATCAAACAAGATCCATTAGATCTTGGATGATCAAGAACAATAAGAATAAGAACACTATATTGTACTTAGTATGTATGTTTAGTAGTATACTTGTTATAGTTCATTAGATTAGATAATCCAAACCCTTGATCAAAGGTGATTCAAGGAAGAAAACCAAGATCATCCTCCATAGGGATGATCCAAGAACTGAACTTAGATCAAAGAAGAACTACCCGATAGAAGATCTAGGACCTTGATCTTTATCAACATGAGTAGATTGTCAATCAAAGGATCTATGAAAGATCAAGATCAAGGAGATGAACATACAAAGACTTAGAGATAGAAAAATACTTAGATATGAATGATCTAAAGATCATTCTAAACATCAGATCTAGTGATCAATAGGATTGTTCATAATTTATATATTGACGATATGTATGGATGTACAGATTACATACATCGGTCAAGATCATGGAAGATTGGGGAAAAGAGATCAATCCTTAAAGGTAGGAGGATTTGATGAATGCATTTACATGAGATATTCATGATTGTACTCATGATCTTATGTTGACAAGAGTAATGATAATACTTGGAGTAAATCTCTTGAAAACCTTATGATCCAACCAAACACCTATAAGATGGTTAAGGACTAAACTATAAGTGAATAGGGAACTAGAAAATATTTCAGCCCTAAGTAAACAGACGTATGGTCTGATATATATGAAATCTATTTTACATACAAGCTTGGAGGCTTGTGAGTTTGTTTTAATAGGCATGAGCCTAGGGGATGCTATTGCTAGAGGAGTTATGAGGGTTTGGCCACCCGCTCCTTGAAATTTGATGATATGATGATACCTTGCCCAATGAGAGGCTAAAAGTCGGGTGGTGGCAATTATGGGAAGGCCACCACTGTGAAAGTCTTGCCCCCCATACGGGCAGTGACATAATATTTTCCACCGTGGTATCAGTGGTGAACAGGGCAGTTATTCGAGCGCGCTAGTACGGATTAGACTGCAGCATAGCAACCTTTATGATTATTTTGCAGTATGATGCATATGGGATTAGGCATAGTGAAATGCCTTATGTTATAGCATTATGAAATGCTAGGTAATTGTATATTACCAATGTTTCCCAAGAAGGGAAATTCCCAGTATGAGATTAGCTGTAATACTAAATTCTCAAAATGAAGAGAATTGATCAGCTTAGTTGGGAATGATATTTGACTATTTTCACGAATTTAACTGGTTTACCCATGAAGGGTATGTATGTATATAGATATACATAACTTACAAAGTAAAGAGTATGTTTGAGGATAATGAGATTATGAAGGATTGGATTTACATTGTCAATTATTATGTTTCTTGAATCTCCTACCAAGCATTACTTGCTGAGATATTGTACTTGTTGCAATATCTCAGATCCAGGGAAGGAGAGTTAGGAGCTGAAGACTATAGAAGACTTGAAGAGAATAATCTTCAAGGTATACCCTTGAAGACATGTATTTTTCTTTGTTGAGAGTTTTATTGTATGGTGCGCTTGAGTTTTGGATTATGTAATTTGGACAAGTATTGTACTAAATTTGGCTGTACTGTGAACCACTGGATGGATCCTGGAGTTTAATAAAAGTATATTCCTTCAATGGAATTTTATTTTGTACACAAATTGTACTTATGTTATGTATGAAGTGGTGACTTGGGTTTTCAAAACAAGTTCTAAAGAAAAGAATTTTCGCTGTTTTGTTTTGCGAAAAATTTTTACACTCTTAAGGGCCCTGCCTTTCAAAATACTTTACAAATCATGTTTTCAAAAACCCGGGTCGTCACAAAAATACCCCTAATTTAGTGTTCAATTAGAGCATCTAGGCCATCAATTTTAAGAATTTGCATAAATTATTTCATTTTAGCTTTAATTGGCCATCCAACTATTGAATTGCAAAATTAACAGTTAGATGATCATCAAAGCTAATTAGAGGAATAATGAAATGTTTAGATGATTCTAATTGGGGTCTTGTGCATTGCAGATCAATCAACACAGCTTGGACGATCCAAAAGATCAAGATCAAATCAAGGAGAGAATGATGAAGATTCATTGAAAGATAAGATTTTGAAGACTCTTAAGACAGAAGACATTTGAAGAATAAAGGAATTTCAGAGTTATAGCAAGCTTGGGATGTTGGTGGACCCCACCTCTCTTACCCTCTCTCTCCATCTCCTCTTACCTCACCTCTCATCTCCCATGATTCTCTCTCCTATCTCTCTTCACTCTCTATCTCTCACGCTCCTCACGCTCTCTTATCTCTCTATCTCTCATGGCTCTCTCTCTATCCAACGACTTTCTCTCTCTCATTTTCTTTTATTTTCTCATCTCCTTGGTCTCCTCTCTTCTTCAACCCCCGAGCGTGACTGGAAGGGCTGGCCGATCACCCTCTCTCCACTCCCACATTCTATTTTCTCTTCTCCCTCTCCCTCTCTCATTATTCCCCATCTCTCGCACCTCTCCTTCTCTCAGCTTTCTCTCTCCCTCATCTATCTGCTTTCCTTTGCCCAGAACCATCAATCTCCTCTCCTCTCCTTTTCTGCTCTCTCCCTCTCCTGTGATCCTTTTCTCCTCTTTCCCCACGCTCCTTTTCTCACTCCCATCTCTCCCTCATTTTCCCCAGCATTGGCCTATGCTTTTCTTTTGCTCTTCTCTCCTCTATTTCACTACCAAAATTCTCCTTCACCGAGCCCAGGCACGGTCTCTCTCTCAGATTCCCTTATTCCATCTCTTTCTCCCCTTTGGTTTTGGACCTAGAACCTCCGGCATCATCCCCTTATCCTTTATTCCTGACTTCTCTATCTCGTTCTCCCTCTCCCATCTTCCACTGCAGTCCCCTTCTTCTTCTCTCTCTCTCAAACCGGTATCACTCTCTCTATCTCTATCATGATTTCCCTATCACCATCCTCTGCTGGAAACCCCTTTTCTTTTCTCTCTGTTCTACGCCCACCAGGCCCAGTCCTCTGCTCTAATTCCTATATCACCATCCCATCTCCCTCTCTCTCACGCTCTTGTATTCCAGCGTCGATCACCACCGTCGTTGATTTTTCTCACATCCGGACATCCTGGGGAAGGAAACCCAAAACAGGTTTTCCTCCTGCGCCCCTCTCCTCCTCTCTCTTCCTTCTCTTCTTCCTCCTCTAGATCCTTCTTCTTCGTCAGGTTTATTTCCTGGTTTTCATTTAAAACTAAAAAATCAAAAGAATTCCAAAAATGTCCTTCAAAAAATAATTGAAATTCCACACACATCCCTATTTTGCCTTTTCCTCTATCCTTGTTTTACTTTATTCAGGTCTTGTTATCCATGTTCTATATTATTCTGACAGTAATCCAAGGACAATGCCTATCCAGGGACAGTGTTATCAAGACTACCTGTTTACTTTTATTTTCTTTTTTTTTTTTGGAATAAGAAATTCTATAAATTGCAATAGTTGAATAAATCTGGATTTTATTTTATAGATGAATAAATCTAGATTTTATTTTATTGTTAGTTTATTTTTAGTATATTCCTTATTTTTATCTTTTATTAATTGAATTTTATGTAAAACTCCATCTTTTCAAGCGAGTCCCTGGGGGATCGACTCGTATTTGCATAGCTGTACTACAATAGCCAGTGCACTTGCGGTTAAACATCAATAATTTACATTATACTTGTCAACATTGCCAGACATAAGATCATGTATTCAACATGTATTTCTCATGTAGATGCATTCATAAAATCCTCCTACCTTCAAGTAGTGATTCATCTCTTCAAATCTTCCATGATCCTGATTGATGTATGCAATTTGTAAATCCATACATACTGTCAATATTTATACGATCTGAATAATCCCATATTTTTTATCCGATCTATATTCTTTGTCTAATCTTGTCCTATGATATAAAGTATCTAGATCTTTTGTCCCATCATGATCTATCTTCCTCAAATAGTGTTTATCCCATTGATCAATAGATCTGATGGTTAGAATGATCTTCTAATCTTTTAGATCTAAGTATTTTCTATTCTAAGTCTTTGTGTATTCCTTTCGTTGATCTTGTTCTTTCATAGATCCTTTGGTCAACAATTTATACTTGTTGATAAAGATCAAGGGCTTAGATCTTCTATCATCTAGTTCTTCTTTGATCTAATTTCAGTTGTTTGATCATCCCTAAGGAGGATGAACTTGGTTCTCTTCCTCGAATCATATTTGATCAAGGGTTTGGATTCTATATCTAGATTTGTTTACAACATACATACATAGAACATAATAAAATACAACATTAGGATTCTTATTGTTCTTGATCATTCAAGATCCTATGGATCTTGTTTGATCATCCTTATCTTACTTACAATTTTTATTAGGGTTAGATAATTTACTAAAATTTTATGCTCTTATTATTATTATTCAACCAATTAATGTTTTACTGATTGAAGATAACTTATTTCATCCTAAGTCTATATTGCTCCTCTTATTTCCAATTGGCTAAGGCTTATTAGCTGAATGGTTGAACATAAAGTGGTTACTTCAATCCTCATGTAAGGAGGCGTTTAGACCTCACAAATGTCAATGGAAGGTAGGAGAAGAGCGAGGCTCTATTAGAGAACCCCATTAACTATAGCCCTTACTAATATTAAGTCAAAGTCATTCACTCATCTTAATTGTGCATAAATCTCTATATTCCATTAGTTTACAACTACTTAACAATTGAATTTGCTAATAAAATTTGACAAGAATTAAATCCTAAACATTAAAGCATAAATCCAATATAAGTTTAACAGCCATTTATACTAACATGCTTCCTATGAATGTAACTCAACCTAATGGAATAAAACTATACTTAAACTAGCATGATCTTAAGTTATGAAATACATGAAATTTTACTACTAATCTAATGGAATCATGTTAAAATCTCAAATTTAAACTAACATGGCCCTAAGATAATTAAATCTACCAACCTAATAACAAACTAATAACATTTAGAGCATGGCATGCTAAAATTTAAGAATTACACTATCATGCTTCTTAACATATATCACATTTACAATTCTATTATCAAATAAAATACAATTAAACTAATTAGATTAAGATCATTAAAAACTTTTGCTTATGATGCAACCATTAGATCTTAGATATTTTCCTTTACATCAAGGTTTTAATTACATTTAGGTCTTTTACTCCATTAAGATCCAAAAATCATATCCAATTGTTTTTGTCACATTTAATCCATGATCTAACTGGATTTCATCATAATCCCATTCATACAATCCATCCAAAGGGTCTGATCATGCTTGATCTCATTGATCAAGTGGTTTCCTTTGTATTTTTAGGGTTTTTCTACCATAAAGGGTTGATTGCTAATTTTATGTTAGATCTGTCAAAATAAATTATGGATATTACTGGATTTCAACATTATATCATCATTGCATTAGATCCCCAAGATCTGATCATCTCAGATCATGAAAATTAGAATCTTAATTCCTGAAAACAGAAAGTTTCTTGAAGAGTTTTATAAATTTTATGATTTTAGAAGAAAATAGATATTACAAGCTTTCCATAGATTCTTTTCGATCTTAATTTAGAGTTGAGATGACTCCACAATTAAAGACTGAAGTTCATACTCACTTCAAGGGTCCAAATTTGATCTGGGCCCAATGGAACAAACGGCTTGGATTAGTTGGACGGAGCGGGTCTGGTCAGGTGGAACGGTCTCTGTGCTCCCATCATCGGGACACATGCGGTAATGCATTCCCGGGACCGGCGCTGTTGCACTGTCGTTTCGTTGGGATAGCATCACACACAGAATACGCACACGAAGACGCTCCTGCAGGGCACGTTTTCGTGTGGTGTCCTCTAAGCCAATCTTATTAGGAAGATCAGACAGTCCTTTTGGATCGTCCAATCAATTCCTCTTCAATCAATGGCCCAAAACTTGATAAATTTTTTTGAAAATTCTACCCTAAGGGTTTTGGACCCTTCTGGATTGATTGGATAGCTCATATTTTTCATCTAAGCCCTCCATCATCTAAAATTGAAGGGTTCTTATCTTTACTTGACTTTTATTATTTCTAATCTAAAACTAATTTCAGAAAAATAAAAATTATATAAACTAACATGAAATAAGTGTGGAAAGAGTTTCCATCTACCTAATTGGAAAATATCCATTTGATGATAAGATCACCCAATAACCACTTATTTTGTGATTTTCTGTTGATTGCATTGTTGGATCTTGAAATTTCATTTGGGGTTTTGTAGATAAGGTAGTCTAGGACAATATGAATAGTGGGATCTATGAGACTTGATTTGGAACAGAGTGCCTAATTGAATTTAGGTCTCTTGTTCCAATTTAGAGAGAGGAGAGAGAAAGTGAAAGAAGAGAGATTTTTGGGAGTTTTGGAAATTTGGGAATGAATCTAGACCTAGTTTTGTAGGGAAAGCAAGATAATTTTGTGGTAAATTTTATGAACATTTTTGGAGGATTTTTGGGAGTGTATTTATAGATGTTTTTGAATTTTTCATAATTACTTAGAATAATTATGTTTTAATTCTTTTGAATATTAAATTAACATTGGATCCTCCACTACCACCTCCTTCTCCACTATCAGTTGGTAGTACTTTGACTACTCATTACATGTTTTTTGGCTGTTGGATTCATTTGTGGGCCCCACAGAGGTGTGAAAGGACCATTTTGCCCTTCTATGGAGAAAAATCCGTATTATTCTCCTGAACTTGGAATTGAGCGTACTTAGTGGCGTTGGAATCATATTTCTAAGTAAATTCTCAATATTGATGCCTTAGATCTCATTATGGGTAAAATTACCATTATACCCTTTTATTCATAAAAATGGAGAAAATTAGGGATTTTTTATTTTAACTTAGAATTGAATGTACTTAGTGTCATTTCAATCTGTTTTTTGAGCATATTCATAATTTATAAGTTTTAAATAATATTTTAATCTCTATAAAAATAGAATTTCCAATAACCTAATATTTTAGGCCAGAATTTCTGAAAATTCAAACTAAATTGATTTTCTTAATCAATTTACAAAAATTGGGGTTATTATAGTTAGTTCCCTTATCAGCACATACCTAAGGGCCAATTTTAGATAGGATCAAGTTCTCATAACCTTAACCCTCATGACCATGCCAAATCCATAACCACACTTAGGAGCGGTCATCAGATTGAAAACAAAGTAGGGAAAACTAAGGAAATTTACAAGGAAAAAGAGGTAACCAAAATATAGGAGAAAGAGAAAACAAAGAAAAACCTTGTAGAACCAAGAGTGGAGGCACCTTATGTGCCTAAAGCCCCATTTCCTCAGTTAGTGAACAAGGTTAGAAAGGGCATAGACTTCAATGAGTTAATGGATGTCTTTAAACATGTCCAAATCAATATTATTCAATGTAATAAAAGATGTCCCCACCTATGCTAAGTTCTTCAAAGATCTTGGCATTAGAAAAAGAAAGTTAAATGTCTAGAAAAAGGCTTTCCTCACTGAGCAAGTGAGATCTTTGATATGGCACAAGACCCCATAGAAATTTATAGACCCAAGGTGTCCTACCGTTTCTTGTATTATTGGATCACCAAATCTGAAAAAAATTAGAGGTTATTTGTATTCTTTGGAAACCATCACCCACATCACCATTCAATATTTCTTGACCCACGATTGGCCAAACCACTTGGGCGCTGGGTCCAATGTGAGTATGATCACTTAGCCATGTTCTTAGAAAGCACTCACTAAGTTACTTATAGAATCTCAAATTTCTCTCAACGCGGAGAATGATTTATGTGTCCAAGTCGATCAGAGGTTCATGTTATAGATAGAGCATTACTTGACCTAGGGGTTAGTGTTAACTTGTTGCATACTCTGTCTATGCGCAACTAAGATTGGATGAGTTAAAACCAACCACTACTACACTGTAATTAACTGATAGATCTATCAAGATACCCTATGGTTTGGTTGAAGATGTGTTGATACAGGTAGACTAGTTCTATTGCCCAGTTGATTTTATTGTACTAAACAATCAGCTTGTATCTGATCTTGACAATCAGATCCCAATCATCCTTGGACATCCATTCCTAGCAATGTCCAACGCCATTATTAATAGCAGGAATGGTGTAATGAAATTGTTATTTGGCAACATGAAAGTTAAGCTAAATGTCTTTAACGCCGATCAACAACATTTCATCTCGATGATTCTTATGATATGAATTTGATTGAGAGTCTAATTCACGACATTTATCCACCATCTTCCATCTCTGACCCACTTGAGGCTTATCTCATGCATTTTAATGAAGATTTTGATTTAGAAAAGTTTATTGAGGAGGTAAACAACCTTCTAGAGGCTGTTCCAATTATGGATACCACCAAGTGGGGCCCTTATGTGGAGCTACTCCCTCCTTTAGAGTCTGTCAAGTGGTGAATGTTTGACTTTATTTAAAATAGTAAATGAAATAATTTGTGAGGAAACTTAGTACCATTAGATTCTACCCAAAAAATGGAATCCAACGCCTCAAAGAACTCCGAAAACGGAGTTCGTATGAAGAAGTTACGGACGTTTAAAGATCAGGGGTAGTTTTGTAAATTAAACTGAAAAAAGAAAAAGAACAAAAATGCAGGGGGCCGTTTTGATAATGGCACCCCTTGTCGTCTTCCACCTTGAGACTTCTCCAGAAAACCCTTTTCTCCCAATTTCTTCAGAACACACCAGGGGAAATGGCAGCACCGCCATTGAGGGGCACCGCCTACTCCCCTCTATAAAAGCTCCATCTGCCCCCTCACAAAAACACGGTATCCGACGACTTTGGAACTGGGGTTTCCAGCAAAAACCAGAAACCCATCTCAACCTAGTTCCCTCTGCGTTTTCTAGCAACGGCCAGGCCCAAGTCAGGCTGGCCATTGCCATTTTCCCCATGACCCTCTCTTCTTTCTGGTCTTGGCAATGGGGTTTCCCCCTTCTTCGAGTTTTCCAGCAATCCAGATTTCTGGCAAGCGTGGAGGAAAATGCACCACCAGCAATAGGCTCTCCCAGACCACCCAGGTGAGCCCCCACCCCTTCCTATTTAGTTTGCCTTCTTCCCTGCCCAGATCCACGCTGGATCTGGGTGTTTTCCGGCTAAGAGATGCTGTTGAAAACCAGAGAAGACGGGTTTCCTCTAAAACCCGTCCAAAACCAGTTGTCAAAGGATGCACCCTGTGACGCACATGAGTGACGCGTCCCTTGGGGCCAGCATCGTGTGCACGTAAGCGTGTGGTAGGCTTTTGACTCGTCTAGGATGCGCAGGGTGTCCTGGGCACCAAGATGCGGCCCGCCTGCGTCAAAGACACATTCGCAGGACGTTGACTAGGACGCGTGCTGTAGCGCTACTTGGGCATGCATGTATGACAGTGCATACACTATCCTAGGTGCGGCCTTCGGGTGCGCGTGCAATATGGGGCACGTGTCCTAGCTCAACCAGGATGCACGGGGTGCCCTGGGAGCTGAGACGCGCCATGCTACACCAAAGGTGCATCCGTGCAATGCCATTCAGGATGCACGTCATAGCGCGTCGCTTGAGCGTGCATGTGCGCGTGCAAAATGCAGTCCCTGGCACGGTCTTTGGGCGCACACACACGTGAGGCGCTCGCGGTTCAACCAGGATACACGAGTGTCCTGGGAACTGGGACACGCGGACCCAATGAGACTTTAAAGTTAGGATTAGAGGGCAAATTACAGAGTTAACCATGGAATAGTAGATCCACATCATAGGATCTAGCCTGACAAATGAATTAGGCAAGGACCATGGACCTAAAATGCAGATCTAGCGATCTAATATCTAAATAGAATGAAATTAATATGGACTCCTTGTATCTATTCATACCCAGGAGTTTATAAATGAGACCCAGAGATGGGTTGAAGTGATAAAGGACGCGACTCCAGGAGACTTTGAGGTAGGTGCTCTATCGCTACTAGACTTTTTAAAAGAGCCATGATCATTTTGAGAATGCATGTTTTAAATATAAGTATATGACTTGTTTAGCATGACTTATTTTATGGCTTGTTTAGCATATAAATGAATTCAGCATGCATATGATTAAATACATTATGCATAGACATGTTTCGCAAACAATTGCATATATTGCATGATTTGTGAGCATTGAGTTCTTCAAAAATTGCATGTCCTTGAGGGTTACCAAAAGACGCTGGAGTGCCCAAAAGACGCTGGGTAGGCAGTTGTGAGGGCCAGGCAGTTGTGAGGGACTCAAAGAGGACAGGTTTTGAAAAAGAGATTTTTGCTTGTTTGATCGTATATGATTTAGGCTGGTAAGCTCGTGGGCACTATGCCGAGAGGTTTGGGTTGGCCTCCAACCTCTACCACTATTAGGTGGATGGGTACCACGCCCAAAAAGGGCATGTCCCTGCTTCAACTGCATGTGGTACAGGGGGCTACCACTAGTGTCACGGCACTGGGTTGAAGTGTCATATGTCCCGTGGAGGCATATGACCCTGTGTCCCTCAGTACCCGGGGACCACACGGCGGCGAGGTCGTGGGCATAGTTGGGCCCTATGGTTTGAGGATTTACTTGCATTGCATATGGCATGACAGGAGGTTGGTCGGCCATACTAGATATCCATGAGTTGGATTCAGTTGAGCATCTTATGCATATCATTATGTTTATGATATATGATACTTTCGACTTGGATTATGCTATTCTTTAAGTCATCAGTATTTCAATTCGACAGTGGTTTTTAATATCGATATTGAACATGACTGTTTCGAACATGCACATGTTTTAAAGAGCACATGATTTTAAATATAGCATGCATTGTAAAACTAGTAGTGATAGACTCCTACTGAGTATAGTATATACTCACCCTATCCTTAACAATTTTCAGGATAGTTCCATCCACGAGTAGAGGACGCCTATGTTAGTGCTATGAGCAAGTAAATCAAAAGGAGACAATCATACATGTAAGTAAACACTCTACCCTTTGGACATGTATTTGTATTTAATTACAGATGGGCTATGAGCTATGACTGGATAGACTTGGGAAAACATTTATGATTTCTAAAGTTTTTCAAAAACTACTTTGGTTATTGTGAAAGCAAATGACACTCGGGGTTTTCGAAATGTGTTTAAAACAAAAGGTTTTCCGCTGCATTGCATGGTTTTTATAAAATGGTTTTCAAATAGGGATGCATCCCAACTTAGGAATTAGATATTGCATTTAAAAATGCATGGGAAAACCCGGGTCGTCACAGTCCCCATATCCTCTATAAAGTAACCACCTTCTCTGACCTTAAAACCCTTGCTTGACAATCTCAAATATTCATACCTAGGCTTAGATGAAACTTTACCTGTGATAATAGCATCAGAACAGGAAGGAAAGCTTCTTAATGTTCATAAGGAACATAAGATTGCATTAGGGTGGACCATAGTTGACATCAAAGGGATTAGTCCATCCATATGCATGCATGGGATACACTTAGAAGACAATGCAAAACCTTCATAAACCTAAAGATGACTAAATCCCGATATGAAGGATGTGGTCACGATGAAGTCCTAAAGCTTCTAGATGTTGGCATCATATACCCTATCTCTTACAGCACTTGGGTCAACCTTGTTCAGGTTGTACCCAAGAAATCCAAGGTCATGGTAGTTAAAAATGAGGATAATAAGTTAATACCCACGCACATAACCACCAAGTGGAGAGTTTGTGTTGACTATTGAAAGTTGAATATGATCATGAGGAAAGATCACCTCTACCTTTTATGGACCAAATGTTGGAGTGGCTGGCTGGACATAGTTATTATTGCTTTTTGGATAGATATTCTGGTTATAACCAAATTCCTATAGCACCCAAGGATTAGGAGAAGACCACCTTCACCTATCCTTTTGGAACCTTCGCTTACCGACATATGCCTTTTGGGCTTTGCATCGTTCCTACTACATTTCAAAGGTATATGTTAAGCATCTTTTTTGATATGGTAGAAAGCTTTTTAGAGGTTTTCATAGATGACTTCTCAGTATTTGGGTCATCTTTTGATGAGTGCATGCACCACTTGAAGTTAGTTCTTATAAGGTATCAGGAGAAGAATCTTGTGTTAAACTGGGAAAAGTGCCATTTTATGGTACAAAGTAGGATAGTGCTAGGTTACATTATATTACCCAATGGGATAAAGGTCGATAAGGAAAAAGTGGATTTAATAGCCAACCTTCCTCCACCAAAGACGGTGAAAAAAATCCACTCCTTTTTAGGACATGCTAACTTTTACAAAAGATTTATTAAAGATTTTAGCAAAATTGCCAAGCCCCTATGTAATCTACTTCAAAAGGAGGTCATTTTTTACTTTGATGACAACTGTAAGAAAGCATTTGAGTGACCTAAGGTCGAGTTGACTTCTGCACCCACTATCTAACCACTTGATTGGAATGCAACTTTTGAGATTATGTGTGATGCGCTAGATTATGCCATTGGAGCTGTTTTGGGCCAGCGCATTGATAAACTTTTCCATGTGATATACTATGCTAGTAAAGCTCTAAATGATACGTAGGTCAATTATTTAACCATTGAGAAAGAGTTGTTAACTGTAGTGTTTGCTTTTGATAAGTTTAGATCTTACTTGTTATGATCTAAAGTTATAGTGTACTTAGATCATGCAACTTTAAAGTACCCCCTTTCTAAAATGGATGCAAAACCTAGGTTAATCCATTGGATACTCTAGCTACAAGAGTTTTACGTAGAAATTTAGGACAAAAAAGGTTCCAAAAATGTCATAGGAGACCACTTATCCAAACTAGTGGTGGAGCACACTAGCGATAATGTGTCTATAACTAAATCCTTCTTGGATGAACAGTTACTACATATTTTCCAGTTGCTCACTATCTAGTACACATCTCCTAATCACCAGATAGGGAGCATAGTTAAATCGTCTCCTTCTATCATGATCACGCATATGGGGACTATTTTAGCTTGAGAAAGACCATTACAAAAATTCTATAATGTGGTTTTTATTAACCTGTCATAGTTAAGGATGCACATGCTTACTGTACACCATATGTGAGGTGTCAAAGATTAGGTAGCCCAGGAAGGAGACACATAATGCCCTTAAACCCAATCCTTGTAGTAGAACCATTTGATGTCTGCGGTATAGATTTCATGGGATCCTTGCCTAATTCTTTTAGGAACTTATACATCCTAGTGGGAGTAGACTATATGTCCAAGTGGGTGGAGGTTGTACCCTGCAAAATCAATGACCACGAGGTTGTGGTAAAATTTTTAAAAGAAAATATTTTTGCATAGTTTGGTACTCCAAGAGCCATAATAAGTGATGGGGGAAACACTTTTGTGATAAAGTATTTGAGAATTTAATGAAAAAGAATGATGCCAACCATAAAATAGCCACCACATACCACCCTCAAACTAGTGGTCAAGTCAAGGTATTTAAGAGGAAAATCAAGCGCATTCTTGAGAAGACAATCAATCCAAGTAGTAAAGACTGGTCTATGAGACTTAATGACACTTTTTGGGCTTATTGTATAGCCTATAAAACTCCTATAGGATTATCACCCTATCACTTGATCTATGAAAAGGCATGTCACTTACTTGTAGAGCTAGAGCACAAGGCATATTTTGCTATCAAAAAGCTCAATTTTGACTTAGATTCTATTGGGACCAAACAAAAACTCCAACTCAATGAGTTTTAAGAATTGAGGAAAGATGCATATGTCTCTATATGACTATACAAAGATTGGATAAAGGTTAAACATAATAGTCAAATCTTAATAAAATCCTTCTCACCTGGACAAAAGGCCTTATTATATAACTCTAGATGGCATCTATACCTAAGCAAATTCAAATTTAGATGGACTGGACCTTACATTATACGCATAGTTTACCCTCATGGGGCCATCAAGATTGAGAAGGATGGAGAGACTCAAAAAGTAAATGGTCAGAGGTTGAAACCTTTACTAGAACTGTCTTTTAGAGCCACCTCATTATCATGACCTACCTTAGATTTTTTAGAGACCCTTGCAAATTATTGTCTTTGCACTCATCATCATATTTGGTTGAAGACATAAAACTTAGCAATCCGTGGAAGGCAACCAAGATGTTTTTCTTTTAATCTCCATTTTCTACGTCTTCCATATAGTGTCCTTTGTTTTCAAACATTGGGGACAATGTTTCATTCAGGTTGGGGGGTGTAGATGCACATAGTGATTTTGGATTTTCTTGAATTTAAAAAAAGATTTTGGTAGCATTTCCTTACTATGATGAGAACTAGATGTTCAGAATTTAGTAATTCTACTATTTTCACCTCTTAATGGGAGTGTATATGGCTAGTTTTTCATATTATTAATGTGTTGAAGCATTTTATGAAGGCTAATTTTTGGAAAATATTTACAAACAACACATAGTCAAGACTATTAGAGAGGTATGACTTAAAGACCCTAAGGAAAATTAGTGGAAACCTATAACCTAGTGAGTTTAGTGACTATCTTATTTTTAGAGAGTTATAAGTAATTCCACAATTTCTTCAGCGTGCACAACTTAGTATGATCCTATTATCCTTGTTTTGGTTAACTATCAAGAATATATAGGAGTAATAGCTTTCCTTCCAGCAAATTTATTCAATCTAATAGGCTTTAGGAAACCTAAGGAATGATATAGGCCATCCTTGTTCAACCTAGAGATATAAAACCTACCCAATATATATACCACTAGTTAGCCCTTTGAGCCAACTATTATTAAGCCTTTTCTTCTTTAACCCAATTTACCTTAACTCAGAACAATCCATAAAAATAAATAACCATTACCCATTTTCAGAATGAGTAAAGTTAGTAGAAAAAGAGGACAAAATGTCAAAGAAGTGAAAAACACAAGAAGTCTTTCATTCAAAGAAGCCAAAAGAAAAAGAATGAAAAGCCAAAATAAAGAGATATCAGAAAAACATGAGAATAATTGAAAGAAAAGACAAGAATACAAAGGGAATTCACTTCAGCATAGTCAAGGATCAATTCTCCAACAATAAAAAAGAAGACCTCTACTCAATTTTGAACCTTTGAAATCTTTAATCCCTTCATTTTGGAACCTATCTCGAGCCTATGTTTCATCCTATTTAAAGACCTATTGATCTTAGGTGGAACATAGCCTTAAAGAGAAAATTAAAAAAAGGAACTAAGGTAAAATTCCCCTACTATTCTTGGTAATGACTTGCACTCTTAAGGATCACTTTCCTTTATCTCATCAGCAGTTAGAAATTTATGTTAACCATATAGTTTGTTGGATTCAGTCACATAATGTGTGACGACCCGGGTTTTCTCATGCATTTTTAAATGCAATATCTAATTCCTAAGGCGGGATGCATCCCTATTTGAAAACTATTTTATAAAAACCATGCAAAGCAGTGGAAACTCTTTAGTTTTAAACTCATTTTGAAAACCCCGAGTGTCATTTGTTTTCTCAACAACCAAAGTAGTTTTTTGAAAAGCTTCAAAAATCATAAATGTTTTTCCCCAGGTCTATCCAGTCACAACACACAACCCAACTGTAAATAAAAACATGTCCAAAGGGTTGAGAGTTTACTTACATGTATAATTGTCTGCTTTTTAATTCACTTGCTCATAGCACTAATATCTCTTGAGGCGTCTTCTATTTGTGAGTGGAACTATCCTAAAAAATGTTAAGGATAGGGTGAGTATATACTATACTCAGTAGGAGTCTATCACTACTAGTTTTGCAATGCATGTAATGTTTAAAATCATATGCTCTTAAAAATATGTGCATGTTCAAACAATCACATTCAATATCGATATTAAAAACCACCGTCGAATTGAAATACTGACAACTTAAAGAATAGCATAATCCAAGTCGAAAGTATCATATATCATAAACATAATGATATGCATAAGATGCTCAACTGAATCCAACTCATGGATATCTGGTATGGTCAACCAACCTCATGTCATGCCATATGCAATGCAAATAAATCCTCAAACCATAGGGCCCAACTATGCCCATGACCTTGCCACCGTGTGGTCCCCGGGTACCCGAGGACACAGGGTCATATGCCTCCACGGGACATATGACACTTTGACCCAGTGCCGTGACACCAGTGGTAGCCCCCTGTACCACATGCAGTCGAAGCAGGGACGTTGCCCTTTTTGGGCGTGGTACCCATCCACCTAATAGTGGTAGAGGCTGGAGGCCAACCCAAACCTCTTGGCATAGCGCCCACAAGCTTATCAGCCCAAATCATATCAGATCAAACAAGCGAAAACCTCTTTTTCAAAACCTGTCCTCTTTGGGTCCCTCACAACTGCCTGGCCCTCACAACTGCCTACCCAGCGTCTTTTGGGCACTTCAGCATCTTTTGGTAACCCTCAAGGACATGCAATCTTTCAAAAATTCAATGCTCACAAATCATGCAATATATGCATTTGTGTGCAAAACATATCTATGCATAATGTATATGCAATTATTTGCAAAACATATCTATGCATAAAGCATTTATCATATGTACGCTAAATTAAGTCATGCTAAACAAGTCATATACTTATACTTAAAACATGCATTCTCAAAACAATCATGGCTCTTTTAAAAGGTCTAGTAGCATTAGAGCACCTACCTCAAAGTCTCCTGGAGTCACATCCTTTATCACTCAACCCATCCCTGGGTCTCTTTTATAAACTCCTGGGTATGAATGGATACAAGGAGTCCTTATTAATTTCAATCCATTTAGACATTAGATCATTAGCTCTGCCTTTAGGGTCTATGGTCCTTGCCTAATTCATTTGTCAGGCTAGATCCAATGATATGGATCTATTTTTCCATGGTTAACTCTGTAAATTGTACTCTAATCCTAACTTTAAAGTCTCATTAGGTTCGCGTGCCCCAGTTCTCAGGACACCCGTGTATCCTGGTTGAACCGCGACCGCCTTACGTGCGTGTGCGCCCAAAGGCAGTGACAGGGACCGCGTTTTGCACGCGCACATGCATGCTCAAGTGACGCACTATGACTCGCATCATCGCACGGACGCACCTTGTAGCATGGCGCGTCTCAGCTCCCAGGGCAATCCGTGCATCCTGGTCGAGCCAGGACCCGTGCCCTATGTCACGCGCGCACCCAAAGGCCACACCTGGGACAGTGTACGCACTATCGTATGCCCGGAACCCATCCTTGGGACCCTGTCCCAGGCGCACATGGAGCAAGGCATCCCTGGGACACCTGGTTCGTGCAGGGTTATCTGAACCTGGTTTAGGAACGTCTTGTTCATGCAGGGCTAGCCCAAGCCAGCTTGGAGCATTTTTCGGCCAGGAACCCGGCTGGAAAATGGTTGGAAATGCTAGATCCAGTATCGATCTAGCCTGAGAGGAGGAAAAAAAACGAAAAAAGAAGGAAAAAGAATGGCTTACCTGGTAGCCTGGGGAGTGCCCATTGCTGGTGGTAGAGCCTCATTTCATTCTGAATCTTCCTGCTCGCCAGAAAACTCGAAGAAAGGGGAAATCGTGCAAGGCCGAAACAAGAGGAGAGAGGGGCATGGGGAAAAATGGCAATGGTTGGCCTGACTTGGGCCTGGTCGTTGCCAGAAAATGCAGAGAGACGGGTTTTTAGTTTTTATCGGAAACCCCAGTCCAAATGTTGCTAGAAAATGTGTTTTTGGAGAGGGGGAGATGGGGTTTTTATAGAGGGGTGAAGGTAGTGCCCCTCAATGGCGGTGCCGCTATGGCGGTGGCAAACTTCTCTAGAAAATTCAGGATTTGAGGGTTTCTAGAGAAATCTGAGGAGGAAGACGACAGGGGGTGCCGTTATCAAAACGGCCCCCTGCGTTTTTCGTCCTTTTTCGTTTTTTCGTTTTTCTATTTAATTTATAGAAATACCCCTGATCTTTAAATGGCCATAACTTCTTCATACGAACTCCGTTTTGGGTGATTTTTGAGGCGTTGGATTCCATTTTTTGAGTAGAATCTAATGGTATCAAGTTTTCTCACAAATTCATTCATTTGATATTTTAAATAAAGTGAAACATTTAACTCAGTTTATTTCCTATAGAATGTCCAATTTTCGTTAAAAATAGTGTAAATTGCTCGGGCGTTACATAATGAGAGAAATATGTTTAGCCCATATCTGAGAGCTTCATTTCTGAGAGTATACCTGAGAGTATTTGAGGTCAAAATATATTTTCAATGGAATTTAAGCATATCTAGCTAGAAGTTAGGACTTTTGTAGCTATATACACCTTGCACTTTGAGAAATAACTAGAATAAAATGCCTTTAGTATGTGTAAAATTTATAAAATGAATAATCTTCCCTATTAAGTTGTGAAAAACTAGTATATTGCTAATGAATGAGGATTCTTTGAGATAAAATATGAGACTCAACCTTAGGAAATTTTGTGGGTATATATGCTACAAACCTTCACAAGGCATAACTCATCCACTAGGGTAACCTTGGGGTTTAAGGTCTTGTTGCATACGCTAAGTGCAATCTTGAGTGCCTAAGAAACTGGCACCTTGTATTAGTTTTTGAAAAGTAATTTTGTATATATTTTGCTCGAGACTAGCAAAATGTTGGCTCGGGATGTGATAAGTATCTAATTTTTCATAAAAGTCACCCAATTAGTTATCCGTGTGTTATAACTTATACAGGTAAATTATGGTTTTTGGACCAAAAATTGTAACTCTTGCTTTTTTACTTAATGAAGCAAAAGTTTGATATTTTGTAGGTGTACAGGTTAATTTGAGCTAATTATATGATTAATCATATTTTTTAAAAGATCGAGTCAAAACCTAGGAATCATAAATCCAACATGAGATCAGGGATGACGATCATAGTTAAGACCAGCAATAGATGTGATCAAAGGAGGTAAAGGTGGTCAAAGTGAGCCCATGAAGTAAGCCATGCATCTATAAGCCACCTTAGCCATATAAGTCATGAGAGAAGGTGACTAGCTAAACAATTCAAGCCACTCAAGCCAAGGGATGAAGCCATGAAGCTAAGATAAGAGATCCATTCAAGCCAGCCATGAAGCCATCAAAGTTAGCCAACAAAGCCATTAAGCTAAGCTAAATGGAAGGCTAGGATTGGACAAAAATCAAGATGATTATCCAAGAGATTATAATTAATATTTTGAAGGAAGTCAATGAAAATATTATTAGGATAAGTTGGCATGTGGACCAATAGGAAGACACTACTACAAAGGAGGCTTTTAAAGTTGGTATAAAGAAGTGATTATTTTGACTACCAACTTTGTAAATATTTTAGTTGTTTAGAAAAAAAAAGAAAAAAAAAAAGACTTTAAAAGTAAAGACTTAGGAAGTCATTTAATAAAAAATGACTTCTTTATTCTAGCACAAAGAGGAATTTTTTGGCAGGAAAGGACTTTTAAAGTTGTTTGACTCAAATGACGTTAAAAGTGTATATTTTTAAAGTCATTTATGTCTAAATGACTTTAAAAGTGATTTACTTATGAAATCATTTAGACATAAACAACTTTAAAAGTATAAACTTTTGAAGTTGTTTGAGTCGAACGACTTCAAAAGTATAGAATTATTTTGCTGTGAAGAGAAATTTTACACATGAAAGAGGTTTAAAGTCGTTTAGGACTAAATGACTTTAAAATTCATTGACTTTTGAAGTCGTTTAGTCCTGAGTGACTTTAAAATTCATTGACTTTTGAAGTTGTTTATATCTAAACAACTTTAAAACTCCTTTCTCGTGTAAAATTCCTCTTTGTGCCAAAATAAGTGTATACTTTTGAAGTCGTGGGACTCAAATGACTTCAAAAGTTTATACTTTTAAAGTTGTTTATGACTAAACAACTTCAAAAATCCTTGTTTGTCCAAAAGTACCAAAGTCATCTCATTTTTTGCTGCATCTTGTGTTCATGTTCTTCTTCTCATAAGTGGCATGACTGCCTCCTCTTCTAGTCCTTATGTCTTTCTCTGTCCTTTTCCCCTACAAATTAGCTCTTTGATTATGATATTGTATTAATAAGATCTAATAATATGTAACATTGAATCTAATAAGAAAATACTTTCTTTTCTTTATTCACATGTTTGTTTATATGTGTGTGTGTAAAGAATTTGCAAATCAATGTAGAGTATCATACAAAATCGATTTCATTATGTATTTATGTAAGATATTGTAAAGTACTAAAATCAAATAAATATACATATTTGAATTGATAATATATTAGTTTTTAAAGTTGTTTTCTATAAACAACTTTAAAGTTATGTAACTTTAAAATTTGTTTGTTGTAAACGAATTTAAAAACTTGGACTTTTAAAGTCATTTATAGAAAATGAATTTAAAATTCACATAATTTTAAAGTCATTTGTTGTAAACAAATTTAAAATTCCCCTGGTCCTACTTAAGTGATTGTCTTCCCCAACCCAACCCACACAAAGACAGGAATCCCTACAGGAAAAAAATAGAGAAGAAGAGGAAGAAGGGGAAGAAGAAGGAGAAGAAGGAGAAGGAGAAGAGGGAGGAAAGAGAGAAGTGGGGAGCGGACATTCTTGCCGGAGAGTAGCCTTGCTTGTTGAAGAAGACACGTCACATCGGCGAAGAGAAGAAGAAGTGTTTTGGTGCTAGAGTTGGACTCAGAAGGCCATCGATAGAGAAGACAAGTGCCCGGAATAGATATCCAAGCCGAGCATCTCACTCAGTACGAAGAGCCTAACTTATAGGTAAGATTCAAGAAAAGCATATCTTGATTTGAGAGGTTCAAGTGTATATCTAGATATTCCTTTCAATCCTACCTATGGTTCAAGCATAAATCTAGATCTTCTATAAGATGAGTGTTCAAGGACCACTAAGAATAACCTCCTATAGGCCTACCATCATTCACCTTCAATGAGGGGAAGATGAATGGAGCATCCCATTAAATAGAATAAAACATGTAAGTTCACGGAGTATGTTGGACTTGTTTTCTATTCTACATGTGTTCAACAAAGATGCCTGGATTTGGAGGTCAAACTCAAATAGGGTTTACTGATGTCCTTGTCTTAGATTTCCCAATCAATGCATGACACATAGTAGACATAGAACCTAGCTTGAATATCTTACAACTGATCAATTTTTAGGATAGTTTAGCACAACTTTGGTCCCTAGCACTTGACACCCCCATCATGTGAATGGCCTCATCATTTCTTGGAGTAGAAAAGGCCATCTTCTTAGGAGTGGTTCCTTTGCTATTGCAACCATTTCGGTCTTGGGATATTCTTTTCCAAAATCCCAAAGTTTTAAATCAATACTAGACCATGTTACATGTATCACATACCAATTTTATAGTATACTACAAGATACCAATAGAAAGAAGAAATTTTCTTATACTTACTATATTACATTATGTAAGTCCTTGGTTATTTTGATGAGTAAAATAAATATATCATATTTAAATATCTCCTTATTACGACGAAAGCCATGCTACATTGCAACCCTTAAATTTAACTATATTAGGATTTCTCTATGAAATGGCACCAAATAAATGCAAGAAATTAGAGAAACTATATGAATTAGAGAGTCCGTGAAGTGCATAGAACTATATGAGAAATTTCCACACTCATGATTATACAGTGTAGAGGCATGGTACATTAGCTTTCATAGAACAAGTCTTATGTCAACATCATGATCAAGGAGAAATTAGTTTATAATAGTTTGAGAACAATGATGGGAATTTATTCCCTGGACAAACTTACATCTATTTCTATATTTAATAGGTCTCCAAATAGCATTTCCTTTTCCATAGGTATTGAATAGCAATGCAAAACTGGTCCAGTCAAAAGAACCATTCACTTGATTTATGGGTGGAGTAAAATTTTACTGCTCATGGTTTAAGTTTTAATCAAGAATGTATGCATGATATAACATGCAGAGCAAGGCCAGAATGCCGATGTACAGTATGTTGGCCTATATTGTGCTCACAAAATAGGGAAACACATCCATCTGTACTAGCCAAAATTTTGATCAACTAGTCTAACAACTCGTTCACTATATGTATTAGCCGGTATGGATCAAAACTACCAATACAGAATAGAAACATAGTGTAGTTTGTCATTTCTACACAAATACCATGAACCCCACTTTTCACTTGGTTTTGTCATTTCATAAAGAGTTCTATAGATTTAGGCACTTAAACATAAATATCATATACATCCACTACATCCAACAACAGAAGAAAAAGAAAAAAGAAGAAGAAAAACCCTTAAGAGTATGAATCAATATAGGTTTGACTTGAGAAATTTGAGGATTTTATGTTTAGAGGTGCTACCTATACTCATATATTCATTTAATAATTATATTCATCAATATATGTTTTCTCAATAAGATTCTAAGAGACTTATTTCTGATTTTCTAGGAACTTTACTTTTTCATTCTTCTGTTCTTTAAATAGTGTTACTTCTTATATTGATAGATTATAAGGCAACAACATAGTATTTTAGTTCTATGCATCTCTTATAATAGAGTACTACTTTTTCTTCTTTATTTTATGTACTTTTTTGTTTATTTTTTACTTTCAATGTATATCTTGCTTGTAGTTTGTTATTTTAATTATTATAAACATTTTTTCAAAGGCAATGATTATTAAAAACTTATGCATCCATATTATGACGTTACCCTTTTTATTGTTTCTATTTTCATGTCTCATCACAATTTTCATCAAGAAAATTTGTCTTCCACCATGTTTATAGGCTTATTCATGTTTCGTCAATGTTTCTTTGTTTTTATTTTGAGACTAGTTCATAGTTATGTTAGTTTCACAAATTTAACTATTCATTTGTTTGCCCTTGTATTTGAAACTAGTTTCTATGCTTAATTCCAACAATAACAAGAAGACTTGTAAACAAGCATATAGACGACAAATAAAACTAATAAATAATGCTACAATATCAAAATCAAAGATCTTAGTTGAAATAAATATATAACAATCATCAAACATAAAACTGAGCAATCATCAAAACCCTAATGCAATGTAAAGGAATATTATAAGTCCATTTATAGGTCTGAGCATCATGAATGATTAAGAAGAGACTGATAATAATACCCAAAAGAACTGGAAAAGGGGATCAACTATTATTGTAGAAGAAACATAAGATCTTTTTCACTTGAAAAAACCATATTCTTGATCCTCTAAATGACTCTCCATAACACTTCACTTCTTTCTGAAAGTTCTATTATTCTTCCATCAGTAAATCCCACAAAATAGTGATAGAAAACACTTCATCAGAGACAGAATGCCAAAATCATGATCAAGTGGATTGTCTATGGTCTTATAGGATTAGGGTCATAACTAGATGTATGACAGTTTAGTAAATTAAAGATGATTTTACTACGTTAGGACTCATGCTCTAGAAATTCCACTTACCATCCTTTATTGCCTACAAGTCTCAGAGAACATTAAGAAACATGATTACTAGTGCCTAGGGTTATGGAAAACTAATTAAAACAAGTCTTTCCCAAGACTATAGTGGCTATGAAGGGAGCTCATGATGGACCAAAATTGGAGAAAATATCACAATGAGAAATATATTCTTCTTTTCATAAGTAAGTTGGATTAAAGTAAACTACAACATTAAGTTGGTTTACAAAGCCAAGACTAACTTAGCCACAAGTTCAACTTGATCAGGAATCAATTTCTTTAAGTATATGAGATGTTGATCACTAAATAGATTTAATTATGTGCTAAGCTGAAAATCCAGAAAAGTGTCAAGGATAACTTAGCCTTAAGAAAGGTAAGACACTTTTACTTTTCATAATCTTATATTTTCCCATAGTTTTTTATGGATCCAACTAAAAGAATGCTACCATTATTAAATATGTTGTATTACATGCTGCTATGCTTTTTGATTGGGCAAACAAGAAGAGTTACTCCAAAGTAAACCTCAACAAAATGCGAAGCGAATGGGCCTAGTATGTAGTGAGTTTCAATTAGAACACTTGGAGTAGCCACTTGATTGTAAAATACATAATAAAGTATTTTTGCATTCACTTGTATGTGTGCTAGGGTAGTTTTCATTATTTTCTTTGAAATATATATATATATATATATATAGGGGAAGTGGTAATTTTAGTAAGGAGTTGTACATGTAAAGTGCAGGTGACATCTGATTGGCTAAGAAAAAGTTTCTAACTACCACTTCCTCTAACCTTTTCCTATTTTTTACTTTTTTTCAGCCAATCAAATGTCACCTACTCCTTGCACCTGCATGAAATAGCTAAAATTAACCCAACCTATATGTGTGTGTGTGTGTGTATAAATTTTTTTAAGTGATGAATGAGTTGAAACTTAGAGTATGGGAGTTGTAAATGAAGTGATATGGGAGTTGATTTTCAATATATTCATTAAATTATTTAACTTTGATGCGATGATGAATGAGGGTAACTTAGTGTGGAGTATGGGGGTAAATAAGTATGGATGAAGCGGATTTGGAACTTGTAAGTGAAGTGAATATGGGAGTTGGTTTTCAATATATTCATTGAATTATAACTTTTATGGGATGACGAATGAGGGTAACTAAGTGTGAAAGTAAATGCAAGTGTGCATAAATTTACAAATGAAGTGAATGTGTATTATGGTCTCTCATTTTGTGGTTCCTCAAGATAGATGTGGATGCATAGTGATGAATTTGGATGTTTTGTACCCAATGTGAAAGTGTATGGATGTTTGTTTTCAATGTAAATAAAGATTGTAAGATCAGGAACAATATTGAATTGTATACAGGTGGTAGTGACTGAAATGTATAAATAAATAAAAATGAATTTTGAAGTTGTTTACGACTAAACAACTTAAAAAATCATCACTTTTGATGTCATTTAGACCTAAACAACTTCAAAAATCTGCACTTTTTGAAGTTGTTTAGGGCTAAACAACTTCAAAAGTCTTTCTTTGCATAGATTTGAAGTCATTAAGCCTAAATGACTTCGAAAATCCAGTACTTTTGAAGTCATTTAGCCCAAAAGACTTCATAACTATGGCACTTTTGTAGTCGTTTATGTTAAATGACTTCAAAAGTATACCAAAAGTGCCATAGTTTTGAAGTTTTTTTTCTACTAATCGACTTTAAAATTCCACACTTTTGAAATCATTTAGTTAAACGACTTCAAAAGTCCTTGATTTTTAAAGTCATTTGTCTAAATGACTTTAAAAAATTATGAATGAAGTCGACTCGATAGAAGTTGCTTTTTAATTGACTTCTGTTATCATTTTTTGTAGACTTTAAAAGTCTCCTGTGTAGAGACCCCTTAAATTTTCATGTTTTTCCACCTTTTTATCACTTTCCACCTCATCACCAAGTAGCACCATGAATTTGACTTTCCATTCAAGAGTTCTACCATTCTAAGACTCCTCCACCTTCCTAAACTCCCCATCTCATCCAACCATCCAACCAACCCCCACCTCTTAGGAAATCCCTTAACCAATCAAAAATTTCCATTTCACCTCACTTTCCTAAGCTTTTCCTACCCACCTCTTTCCTCCCACTTTCCTTTCACCTTCTTTTCTTCTTCCTATCTCATTCATACCTTAACCGACTACCCAACTTCCTAAATTTTAGGACATTCAGTGACTGTGACCAAATTGCACTCTGAGTGTCCTTGTTTGAATGAGAGAAATCCTCCCCGAGATGCCCCTTCCTAAAACTATGGTGTCTCCCACCTACTCCACCTTTAAAGGCAGCCACCCTCTCACTCACTTTCCTCTTTTGAAACCATAGTTACCTACCATATTAACCATCCAAAACAACTTGATTTCATCCTCACTAACCCTCATTATGAGGGCACCATAGAAAAAATAGGAGAAAATCTATAAAAAGGCAGCACAAAATGTTAGGGAGACTTTTCAAACAAAAGGAAAAGGACGCCTCCTCCATAAGAAGGAGACATCATCTTCCAAACCCAACTTTCTCCTCTCTTTTGCTTTGATTTCACACACTTTGGGTGAATGCTACCCTATGCTAAGGCGTGAGCCATCTCTAAAGTTCCACTCCTGGTTTTTCCGGGTCGATATATCCTTCAAAGGTTAGTTCATCCTAATTCTTCTCTTGTTTGCTCTTAGTTACTTTCATGTTAGTTTGTGCTTTGCTTTCCTTGGTTTTTCTTTGCCTAAAGACTTAGATTCAAGGATAGTTTTTTTCCCTTGAAGCAACAACCAAGGGAAGTCACCCTGCATCTAGTCTTTCACTTTGCTTTTCATTGCCTTCTAGTTCTCTTTTAAGCTTCCTTGAATTCCAACCTTGTTCTCTTAGTTTCCTTTGAGTTTTTGCCTTGTTATTCCATTAGAATTTCCCTTAAATCTTAAGTTTATTGGAGTAAGAATCATTATTGAGATCTAATTTTATATTTAAGTGTGAAGAAAGCATGGTGCATTTTCATCAACATTGGAAAGCACCTTTCATGTAATCACTTGTATGCACACTTTTTGATGATTAATGAACTACTTTTTAATTGATGAATAAACATGATTCTTTATGATTTATGTGTTGAATGTTGAGGATATATTTAGTACGTGTTGATATTTATTAAAATCCTATCAATCAAAAAGACCTAAGAAACCATGCATCCAATCCAAAAGTGGAATGCATGGTTTTGAAGGCCTTTAGTTTGAATGAGAGTATCAACTTGATTATTCCTTCATAATTCATTAGTTTCATGGTTCATTCAATCAAGCATGGTTTTGAATAAGTTATTGATTAATTAAGATTCAAGTTTTTGTATTCATTCATGTTAGGAAAGTTGTTAGTTGTTAAAGTTTCCATTCCATAAGTTTAATTGCTTTAATTAGAAATTGCATGATTAGGAAAGTAGTTGTTTAATGCATGTTTCCTTAGGTTTGTTGCTATATTTCATGTTTACAAAAGTTGCTTAAGTGAATTTTTAGAAAGTTTTCACTTTAGAAAAATCATAAAATTAGAAAGTTTTCAATTAGGAAAGTTCTATTTTTAGAAAGTGCATGTTTAGAAAAGTTTTAATTTTAGCATGTTTCCAATTTTTGTATAATTCCCATTTCCATGTGTTAATTTCCATTCTTAATTTAGATTAAAAATCTTTTGAATTTTGGCTAGGTTAGATAGTTTAAAGAATGGACCACTAACTTCGCATTCATTCAACTTATGGGATCAACCTCACTAGCATGCTATATTGCAACCAATTCATGCACTTGCATGTTCATTTAAAATCACAACAATGATCATCTTACCTTTTATAAATATCTCTCAAAACCTTCCAATTATCCCTTGAAAGTCAAACTTTTAGTATGAGATAATTGCTTGAATTGATACTCCAATCATGTGGCTTTGTGTGGCATGGCTCCCATGTGGCTTGATGTCTCACTTTATGGCTCATTCCTTGATGGATTAAATGGCTAAGTCCTTTAGCTGCAGAGCTTGAATGGGTTGTCTTCTTTAGGTTTCCTTGTTAGACTAAGAAACCTCATGCATGGCTCCATTTCTTATGCAAAGTGGTGGAATTATATGGATTTTTGCACGGATCATTTTAATCACCTTTGATGCTTCCCATTTCCTTATTTTACTTGCCCTAGGAGGGTCTTGAATCTTAATTTAGCTTTGAAATATTAGAAATGACTCAGCTCTCTATTTTGATCTTGATCTTCAATCCGTGTCTTACTTGATCTCTACTATTGGATCACTTGAAAATTATGACCATTTGCATACTAACTTTGGATTAGCTTCTGAGCCTACAAAAAAACAAACTTTTGAATTATTAGGTAAAAAAATTGTTGTGTTATTAATTTTCAAAAAAACAAACCCTAGAAATAACACTATAATTTGTAACACATGGACTATTTATTTGGTACTTTACAAAAAAAAAATAATTAAACACTTATCAATGGAGGACTGGTCTTAAAGGAAGGAGGTTGAGTAGATGATAAAGATGGTGTTTTATTTATAGGTGATCTCCTCCTTCCTAAGTGATAAGATTCTATCCTAGGAAAATAGGAAAGATAGATAAGAATGGGAAAGATATAAGATAGGACAAGGGAATTAGAAGTAGGACTCTAGGAAAGTGGGAAATTAGGAAGGTGAGTGGAAGAGAATTAGAAGGTGAGAGAGAAAAGGAAAGTCTAACAAGTCAACCTTTCTTCCTATTTTTTCTCTTTAAAACACATTTCCTTCAAATGGGAAATTGCTTAGAAAGTTTCCAAAATGTGTGGACCCATGTTGACTTGGCTTAAATGGCTTCCATGACTTCCTTTGATGGCTTCTAGCTTAGTGGCTTCATAGCTTGCTGTAATGACTCCAATTTTGTAACATTTAAATCCCAAGTTAGCAATGAAAAGTTCAGTTTTTGAAGATAAGGGTATTTTGGTCATTTCACTATTCACCCTGACTGAACCTAGAAATTTGGTCCTAAGAATTATACCATTAGGTGCTTCTTAGAAAAAGGAATCCAACAAGACCAAAATCACCTGAAACGGAGTTAAAATGAGCAAGTTATGGCCCTTTGAAGTTCAGGGGCAAAAATATAATTTTCACTAAAAAACAGATTTAGCCTACAAAACATAGGGGACCGTTTTGATACGGGCACCCCTCTTCTTCAACCTCCTAGAGGGTTCTAGAACGGCGGTGTTTGGAGGAGAAATCACCACCATTCTGGAGGTTTCTCCACCGCCATTCAAGGACGGTGAGAGCCCCCTCCAGAACCCTCTTATAGCTCTATAAATAGAGCTGTTGGGCATCTCTAATGGCAGCCCAAAAGCTTGGGAAAAACCCGTTTTAGAGAAGCAACCAAGAGGAGAAACGTGGAGAAAAACTCAGCAACGAGCCAGGTATGCCCAAGATCCCTCCAAACCTGTCTTCCCATTAGTCCTAGGCTAAGTTTCCCTAAGTTTTTGCATGTAAAATCATGCAAAATAGAGCCCTAAAGCGTCACAAAGGACCCAGGGATGATCCCTGGGCCGCACTGGTTCGACAGGGTTGAACCAGGGCGTCCCAAGGATGCCTCGGTCCCCCAACAAACAAAACGCTCCCCATCGAACAAAACACGTCGTCCACGTTTGAGAGAAGCTAGCGGGCCCGTCCGTGGATGCGCCCGCAAATGAAAAAGTCGGACGGGAAATCCAGTGCGTCTGCAGATGCGCTAGCGTTTTGGGATTCCAACTCTTAAAGGCCTTTATGTACATGTGATACTAAAAATCTTATAACTTGAGATCTAGAGCTCCGATTGAGGCGTCGCAAAAGGTGTTGTGTCCGTGTCGACGACGCGGAGACATCCAAACTATAAAATTCCTAATAAAGGCCCAATATAAGGTGGGCACGACCCTTAGAATAGGATGGTAGCACGTGGCCACTAGACCTTTGGAAAACTGATGATACCAAGGCCCAATTAGGACCTTAGGACACCCATAGGCATGGGGATGAACCCTTAATGCCTAAGTAGTAAGACCAATCACTCTAAAACCTATAAAAGATAGGCCAAACTAACCTTGATTCCCCAAATCATGTTCAGGAGCGTACGAGGACAAAGGGGTTAGCGCGACCTAGCCAGGTAGGTGCTCTATCGGTACTAGACTTTTAAATAGAGCCATGATTGTTTTGAATGCATGTTTTAAGTATAAGTTATACGATTTGATTAGCATAACTTAATCTTATAAATGAGTTCAGCGTACATATGATAAATGTTTTATGCATAGATATGTTTTGCAAATAATTGCATATACATTATGCATAGATATGTTTTGCAAACAATTGCATACATTGTATGAGTTGTGAGCATTGAGTTCTTGAAAAATTGCATGTCCTTGAGGGTTACCAAAGACGCTGGAGTGCCCAAAAGACGTTGGGTAGGCAGTTGTGAGAGACCCAAAGAGGACAGATTTTGAAAAAGAGATGTTTTTGCTTGTTTGATCGTATATGATTTGGGCTAGTAAGCTCGTGGGCGCTATGCCGAGAGGTTGGGGTGGCCTCCTAGCCTCTACCACTACTAGGTGGATTGGGTACTATGCTAAAAAAGGGCATGTCCCTACGTCGACTGCATGTGATACAGGGGGCTACCACTGGTGTCACGGCACTGGGTCGATGTGGCATATGCCCCGTGGAGGCTATGACGCTGTGTCCCTAGGTACCCGGGGACCACACGGCAGCGAGGTCATTGGTATAGTTGGACCCTATGGTTTCGTGAACTTATTTGCATTACATATGGCATGATATGAGGTTGGTCGACCATACCATACTAGATATCCGTGAGTTGGATTCAATGAAGCATCTTATGCATATCATTATGTTATGATATATATATATATATATGATACTTTCAACTTGGATTATGTGATTTCCTTAAGTCGTCAATATTCCAATTCGATGATGGTTTTCAATCTCGATATTGAACTTGAGTGTTCAGACATGCACATGTTTTGAAAGAGCACATGATTTTAAACATCGCATGCATTATAAAACTAGTAGTGATGGACTCCTATTGAGTATAGTATATACTCACCCAATCCTCAACATTTTTCAGACACAAAGTAAACACTTAAGGGCAAGGAACGCTTGTGACAAAAGACACCCAGACTAAGTGCAAGTAAGTAAACCCCTACCTTATCTTTCAATGTTACTTGATTGTACTTACTCTCTATAGCTGAGGTTGTGACTAACACTTTCTTGGGAATAGATTCAATTTAAAATTATGCCATGACTAGATAATTTGAAAATGTGTTTTGACACTTAGGGTTTTTATGAAAGATTGTTTTCCAAAACGAAAAAGATTTTCATGCATTTCATATTTATAAAACAAGAGATCTCGCCTTTTTATCAAATTTGCATCATATAAAAACCCGGGTCGTCACACTTGCTTTTTTTAACTTCATGGCTTATTTGGCTTGATTTCTCTTGGCATGGCTTATGTGGCTTTAAGTGGCTTGCATGGCTTAATTTCTCCTCTGAAGCAATCTTGGCCTCTGGATTGTTCCTTTAACACATATAAAAGATAATAAGCCCTAATTAATCCATAAAAATTATAATAAATCATATGCTTAATCTAGATTAGCTTCTAAACCTACAATACATCAAACTTTTGGATCATTAGTTTAGAAATGCATGTGTTATGAATTTTGAAAAAATCTTAGAATAATGCCCTATAATTTAAAATACATGGACTACTAAATAGGTACTTTTTATACAAAATTAATTACTTATCACTACATAGGAATCCTAATTCTACAAACTCTCTTTGTCTCTCTCCCTTTTTCTTTTGTTTTCAATTCCCATTCCCATGTTTTCTACTTCTCTCTCTACCAACTCTCACATTTTCACACTTTCTCCCTCATTCTCAGACTCGCATCTCCCCTGTAACTCTTTCACTTATGGACTCCGACTAACCCTTGACTCTTTCTCTCTCAAAGACCCCCACTCCCATGTAACTCTTTCTTTCTCTACTGTCCTTTCCCATTCCTCTCTCTACCCCACTTTTTCTAGCAATCTCCTACTCCGCTCCCACCATAGGCTCCTACTTCTATCCACCTCTTTCTTCCTCTTAGAATCTCACTTCCACCACAACTCTTTCCCAACCTAGATACCCAACCAATAACAACTCCTCTTCTCCCTAACTCTTCTCCTAACATCCATGTTTGCTCATCTGTTCCCTTCTCCTCGACTTCCAATCAATCATAGCTTTTCATCTATCTTCCTCTCTCACATTTCTATTTTTTAACCAACTGTACTACTCTCCTACTTTCCTAAACTTCTTGTAACTCCCTACACCTAGATAATTATAACTTTTCCCTCCTACCTAAATTAAAAATACATAGATGATAGATAGAGAAACCCAGTGAAAAAACTCTACCACAATTCCCTTGAGTTTGATCTTTGAAAAAGCTTTTTCGCAAGTGCTTCTCTCCCCTCTTCACTTTTGTTGATAGGTGTCTATCTCTAAAGGGTAGATCTCACCATTCCAAAGAGAGAGACCTACTTTCTCAATTAATCTTAGCATAGTCTTAGATCTCACGGTAGAGTTTGCCACACCCAAAAGTGTTCATACTAAGACAAAGGTTTGATAGACTTTTTATTATGGGGTAGAACACAAGGTATTAGGCCCAGATCCGATTATTTGTTGGGTACGAAGCTATGCTATTCAAAGCATCGAGCGAGAGTGAGGTTGTCCAGTTCAAGAACCAATGCAAGCAAACCCAAAGCGCATAGAAGGGAACATAGTTGACTGGGAACTTCTTTCGTTGTTTCTGCGTCCACCGTTCCACATTCTGACTCACCATGGCCTAATAAGATCATACAATCTAATCCTCTAAAAACATGTCAAAATGGGCCTATCAAAAACCAAGATTGGGTGTCCGTTCTATCTTTGCCAGAGTGGGCCTCATCTCTCAATAAACTAGATGCTTGCTCAAGTTAAGATTTCTCAAACACCAAGATTCCTATAAGGGATTAAATTACGTTAAGAATGAGAGTCTTAAAATTTCAAGACTCTGAATTAGTAGATGTCCTAAACATCTAAGATTCTTAGAGTCCTATGTGTTGAAAACTCCAAAAAAATTAGGAATTAATCTGTGGGCCCCTACGTGACACAATATTGTATGAGTTAAAATGCTACTTCCTTACATTTGCAATAAGCAAAGTACAAAGAAAATAGTGAAAGATATTTCCCATTGATGGGTTTTTATTAATCAAATAAAAGTGAGTACATATCTCCAACCCTTTTAGGTTGTTAATTATATGACATTACTAAAAAGACAAAATCTTTGATTACATGTCACATGCCTAAAGCTAGAATGAGTCATTAATGGGTTTTACGAGATTCATGAAGTAAAAGAGCACCACAGGAAAAGTACAAATGACAATATATCATTAGGTTCCTAAGATGACAAGGCCATAAACTTGCACGATGCTGATTAACACATACTTAAGGACCATAACTCATGCTTTTTTGACATGAAGGCTAAGTCCTAAGCTAGTTTTTGTGGACAGAATGTCGACATAACCCAAGGCTTAGTGTTTATCTAATGGTAGATTGGACTTGAATGGTCTAAGCATAAATAGTCAATCCCTTAGGTAATAGTATCATAATTAAGATCAAAGTGATCTAAGGATCATGACGGTTAGCCATAGGCATCATCATAGATGGACAAAGACTTGCAAGTCCTAAGCCAAGGTCTTGGGTAGCATAGACCAAAAGGGGTCATGGCTTTATTTCTAAGGGACCAAAGCCAAGTTACAACTTCAGGGAGCATATACCAAAAGGGATAATGGCTAGAACCCCTGGAAGTATAGACTAGCTAGAGGTAGGCTCATAAATCTCCTAAACACCTTGAACCTATTAAGAAAACGTAGTTTCTCATCTTGTGAGTAAGAAGATAGAGTGAACTAGACTTCTTTGAGAGATTTTCTTAAATTTAGATCTAATTTTAGATGCTTGGAATAAAGGGAAAAACCTCCTACATGGCTCTAGGTCCTTTGGTAGTTATTTGGAGCCACTGAACCTTGGACACCAAAATATGATCGTCGCGTTAATAAAAAATGTCCCTATAATTTTCTAGTGCCAATTAGAGGATTGTTTGGCACCAGCCAAGGTCATTTTTGTAATTGTTTTTAGTGCTGTTATGTAACTATCACAATGGGAGGAGGCACTAAATGTTTTCATTTGTCAAGTTCCAACCTAGGTTGAAGTGAAAATATCTTGCACTAAGAGAAAAGTGAACAAGAGCATCCATCACCATTGATGCTAAACACTTTCTTGAAGCAATTTCAATGCATCTAGTACCAATGGCACTAGACACCATCTTGAGCAATTTAAGAGCATCCGATACCAATGGTGCCGACCATCCTCTTGAGTCCATTTGGGAGCATCCGATGCTAGTGTTGCTGGATTTCCATAGTAAGTGGTGCTAGACTCTTGGTTGAGGCACTTGTGTGTCTAATATTGCTAGTGCCGGGCTCTACTTTTTCTTAAGATGGACTAAGTGGTACCATGTGAGATCTATGGCATTAAGGTCATTGATTTAGCACAGCTACCATGCCTACAGTGCATGTGCCTATGAAGAGTAATTATTTACATTACAATATCATGTAAGTATATGTTCTTATTATTATTTTATTTTATTTACTTAAGACATTATAATGTAAATAAGGAGACATCCCTCCATTAGAATTCAATAAAATAGTCCCAAGACCTAATTCCAAAAGGATAAAAATTTAACTCCATGATTTATGTGTAAAATTAGAATATTGGATTACAAGCTCAAAAATTATTAAATGTCTATTAATGTAAAAACCAAAAGTTTGGTAAGAAAACTCCAAGTTTAGGTCTTTTGACAAATAATTTGTTAGCAAGTGGCATTCTCACATTTCTTCAAAAAGTTTTAACCGCCAAATCATGTCTTAGCTCTTGCATTTTCTCACAAAACTTTTTTGAGTGGTTTAAATTATGCACATCAACTTGAAATAGCTTGCCTATGCTAATTTGTATTTTTAGTCCTTGATATGCTGGGATCATTTTTTTCATTTAAAGAAATACAAAGCACCCAATTTATTTTTCTTTCTCTAAATTTCATAAGGCCCCACTTGTATAAAACTCGTACAAATTCCTACAAATTTAAGACTCCTAAAGTGCAGTCCAAAGAGGGGTGTAGGGGAAAATTGGGCTCTTTGAAAAGTTTTACAAATTTTGAAACTAAAGATCAAGAAGGATGAAAGAAAATAATCCACATTAGATGCAAGGAATTTTATAAAGTTTCAGCTAGCCTATATGGTGCTTACTATAGCTGTGGATATTTTTTAGGTGATCACATGATAAAAAGGTTTTATTATCTTACCCTAAGCTAGAATTTGTGATTTCATGTTGATTAGAGATCGTTTATGGACTATCTATTTTTCTTTTAAGATTAATTAATTTTCTAAATTCACACAGACCTAAGTGGATTATGATTGTGAATCACCACCTAAGGTAAAAAGGGCCCTAGGTTCCAAATGACTCAAATGAGTCCATAGAACCAGAGATCTAAGTTTGACATCTCAAAGAACTAAAGTGGTAAAAATTATAAACAAACCAAACCACTTGTCCTTCTAGTCTTGAAAAACCTAGTTATTTTGAACTTGCCTTTCACTAACTTGGAAGGAGTGCATTAAAGATAAAGAAGGATATTTAAAGTAAGTCATTCGAAGATAGAGAGTGAGCACATTTACATCAATATAATGGACATAGGGAGAGGTACTGATTATTCTAGGCAAATTATGCATCCAAATGAAGGTTGAGAATATCAATGTATGAAAGCTAGAAATATAGAGTGGGTATAAATCAATTACATGCTGCATTCTACAAAGGAACATATGAAAGAATTTAGAAATATGATCTATGGCAAGTCACGAAAACAATTAGTGAACTAAAACAAGGATGATTAATTTATATGTGAAACCTGGTACCAAAGAAGTATTATATGACATTTTTCAAGGCTAGAAGCATGAACATAAAACCAAGAATGTAAACAATGGCTTGGATTGGGAAGATGCTCTAGAGTAGATCAAACATAAAGTAGAAATGAATTGGAAACATGCATGGGAAATAAATCAAACATGGAATGGAAACATGAACAACAAATGCTTAGAAATAAGAGAACGCTTTGCTAAAAGCTAACTAATGAAAGAGACATTAGAAACATGAGACTAAGGACTCAAATGCAATGAATGCTAGAAATTGGAAACATGAAGATGAATGCATTTTAAATACTTTAGAGAGAGCTATTAACAATAGGATCATCATCATCAAGACCTTATCCCAATTAGGGGTTGGCCACATGAATCTTGCTCCTCCATTCCCCTCTATTATGTACCATGGCTTCATTTAGTCCTAAAGTTTTTAAATCTTTTCTTATCACTTCTATCCAGATTCTTTTGGGCCTTCCCCTTGACCTTTTAAAACCTTATACTAGCATTGCCTCACTCCTTCTAACCAGTGCTGTTTTAGGTCTCTTTTGGACATGTCTAAACCATATAAGTCTAATCTTCCTCATTATACTTATTTATGCTACCCCAAAGTTTCCTCTAATGGTTTCCTTCCTAATTCTATCCTTTCCTATCTTACCACTCATCCATCTCAATATCCTCATTTCTGTGATGCTTATCCTATGAACATGATGTTCCTTAACTGCCCAACACTCTGATCCGTAGAGCATGACCAACCTTATGGCCATCCTATAAAATTTTCCTTTTAGTTTGAGTGGTACCCACCAATCACACAAAACTCCAGATGCACATCTCCATTTGTTCTAACCCGCTTGGATTCTCTAGGTAACCTCCCTCCCAATCTATCCACTCTCATGAATCATTGATCCTAAGCACCGAAAGTGGTCTTTTACAGGGAATTCTTCGTTATCAATCTTAACTGGTGTTCCACACCTACTCCTCTCCTTGCTAAAATTGTATTCCGTTATTCTGTCCTAGTTTGGCTGATTTTAAATCCTTTAGATTCTAATGCTTCTCTCCATAACTCTAGCTTTATGTTTATGCCCTACCTTGTCTCATCAAGTAAAACTATATCATCTCCAAATAGCATGCACCATGGAATCTCCTCATGTAGATGTTTTATTAACTCATCCATAACCAACGTGGAAAGGTATGGCTCAATGACAATCTTTGGTGCAATCCTATAGTGACAGGAAAATCACTTGTCTTGCCAGTAGTGGTCTTAACATTTGTTACTGCTCCTTCATACACACCTTTGATTATGTCTATATACCCCTGCGAAATCCTTTCTCTCCCAACAACCTCCATATTAACTCTCTAGGGATTCTACCATAAGATTTCTCTAAGTCAATGTAGACCATGTGTAGGTCTTTCCTCCTATCCCTATATTTCTTTATCAATTGTGTCTTAGTAAGAAAATATCTTCCATGGTAGACCTCCCTAGCATGAAACCAAAATGGTTCTTTGATACACTTGTCTCATGCCTTAGCTTCTTCTCAATCACTCTTTCAAAAAGTTTCATAGTGTGGCTCATAAGTTTGATCCCCTAAAATTAGTGTAGCTCTGTATGTCTCCTTTATTCTTATAAATTGGTACAATAGAGCTTTTGCTCCATTCATCTGGCATTTTCATTGATTATATAATCTTATTAAATAGCTTGGTCAACCAAACTACTCTAGTATGTCCCATATGCTTCCAAACCTCTATTGGTGTACCACAAGGCCTCATGGCCTTTCAAGATTTCATCTTTTTCAAGGCCTCTATTACTTTAAGTATTCTAATTCTACATTCATATCTATATTATCCAATGTTATTTAGGTTTGCAATATTTTCAATCCCTATATTCTCAAAGCCTTTATAATTTAACAAATTTTAAGAGTAAGTTTCTCACTTTTATTTGATCTTGTCATCTTTGACTAGCACCCTTTGATCATCACTTCTAATGCACCCAACATGGCCTAAATCATTACCCTTCTATTCTCTTATGTTTGCAAGTTTAAACACATCTTTCTCACCTTCTCTTGATCTTAGTCTACTATAGAGGTCATCGTATGACTTAAGTTTAACCTCACTTACTAGTCTCTTAGCAACCTTTTTAGCATTCTTATACTGTTAATACTTTTCATTATTTCTTCTCTTCTGTCATGCTTTAAAACACACCCATTTTTCTTTAATAACTTTTTGCATTATTTCACTCCACCACCATGTTTCCTTTACTGATTCTCTTTTACCTTTAGATATTCCTGAGACATCTTCTACCACTTTCTTATGGACTCAGCCATATTAGTCCACATGGTGTTTACTTTTGCTTCATAGTTCCAGTTTCCTTCTACCACCAACTTATTTGTGAATGAGGTTATTTTCTCTACTTTTAAGTTGGCACTACTTACTTTTTGAATACCTATTAAGTTCATTTCCTTTCTTCCATCTTTTAATATAGATATCTAGAACTATTAACCTATGTTATGAGGTTAACTCCCATCGGATATCACCTTACAATACTTGCACATTGATCCTTCTATATTCTTAAGTAGAAAAAAGTCTATTTGGTTTTTATAGAGTCCACTTCTAAAGGTTACTAAGTATTCATCTCTCTTGTTAAAGAATGTATATGCAATGATCAGGTTATATGCCAGAGCAAAATCAAGGATTTTACTCATCTGATTTCGTTTTCTTATACCATACCCTCCATAAATCCTATCATATCCTTCCTTTTCTTTTCCTACATGGACATTTAAGTCTACTCCTACAACTATCCCCTCAGTGTTGGAAATTTCTTACATGATTCCCTCCATATCTATCCAAAACTCTCTCTTGATTATATCTTCTAACCCTACTTGTGGTGCGTATGCACTTATAGCATTTATGATCTGCTCTCTTAGAACAAGTTCTATTACTATAATTCTATCACTGATTCTTTTAACATCTACAACTTTATCCTTTAATTCTTTATCCTCTATTATTCCTACCCCATTTACATTATTATCCTTTCCTATGTACCAGAGTTTATACCCATCGATTTCTCTAGTTTTAGCCCCTTTGCACTTGATTTGTTGGATGCAAGCAATGTTGACTCTCTTACGTTTGACTATATCTACTAACTCCAGACTCTTACTTGTCAATGTCCCTATATTCTATGTGGCTATACGAATCTTATGCTATTGAGGTAACCTATTTATTTGCGCACTTCTAGACCTCCATGGCATAAACCCATGCCCACCTTTCACTGCATCTAGGTTTTGATGTAGTGCGTCGCTTTCGAGGGATGCTCTAGTAGCACTTACCCATTTTCTTCTACACACGAGATTTGATGTAGTGCGTCACTTCCAAGGGAATGTCCTATCAACCCTTTCCCATTTTTCACTGCACCCAGGATCCAATATTGCCCATCTCTTATGGGGGACACCCAATGTAACAATCGTCAAATTTAGGTCATTTTCTATTTATTGAATTTTAAAAGGGATAAAGAATTTGGATTAAATTCCATGAAAATGAAGTTAAAAAATGACCTCTTTATGGGCTTGAAATTTGGACTTGGATTATCAAATTTGGAACGTATGCGTTGATACGAATCGAATGACATTAATTTTGTGCGAAATGGAGATTAGGGTAGAAAAAACCAAAAGTTTTACTAATTTAAAGGGGGTTAAAATTGATAATAGAACCCCCTTGCTTTGTCGCTTTCTGGGTTGCAGGTGTAACGCCACATGCTGAGTGGGGGCGACATGTGAGCTGTCAGTCACCATGCATCACCCCCTCCGTGGCGATGGGCTGCGGTATGTGGGGACAGTCCTTTACGGGTGGACGTAGGAGAAGAAGGGGAGAAACCCCAACATCTGCCCAGCTCCCCCATAGGATCTGCCCTTTCCCTCCACTATAGCACCGTCCCCTTACCCATTGGTTTTCCCGACGACTTTCCCTCTCTGTTTTCAGGCTGAGATTGGGGTTTTTCTCAAGCAGCTGGCCTGGCGTGCTTGTGCATGCAGGTCAGCCATGCCTCTACCCCTCCCCTCGTCGTGTTTTGTTTCAACTTGCATACCACCGAAACAACACTGGCAGTCACCCATCTCCCCTGCTAGGCTCTTTTTCTAGCTACTGAGAGAAACCCAGATCAAGTTTCTCCATCGGTCCTTCCACTCCTCTTTGGCATTGGTAGGGACCCAAATCAGGTTCTCCCCAGGCCACGCATCTAGCCTTGTTTTTCCCCCTTGCTCCTATTCCCCGTTGGGTTCGGGCAGTGACCAAAACAGTAGTTAGTGACCACACACCCGAAAACCCTTTCCCTTCCCCTCTTTTTTTTTTTTTCCAATCTTTCCTTCCCCTTTCTCCAGCATGCTTAGGCCATGGGTAGGCCCACATGCCAAGACCCCCCCTCTCCTATGGTCAAGATCAATCAGTGACTCCCCCACAATCGTCACCGGCCACTGTTTCTCCTCTTCCCCTGTTTTTCTCGATTCTAATGAGTTGGGGTAGGGTTGACTCACTAAGTCAACCCACTCTTGACTCATTTTGGAAGGGTCTGAGTTGACCCAGTGACCCTTTTATCCCTTGAACTTTGAAATGTAATTATGATCAATTCAAGAGGAATCTCATAGATCCAAAAGTAACCCCCCCCCCCCTCCGCCCACAATCGTGGCAATACGGTGAATGATACCCATCTTCCCATTCTTCGATCAGGGAAGATCTAACCATTGATTTGACTAGACCTTTGATCAGAGGTTAGATTGTTTAATCTGTGATGATCTGACTTCATTTTACTAATCCAAGTAGTCTATAGTGATCCTCATGAAGTGAAGATCAAGGATCTATACAAGAATTTTGGATCTGAATCATTTATGGAGACGATTTAGCTGATCATGATCAATGACTGAGATCAACTTAAGATCCAGGTATGAAATTGGATCCAAATTGATGATCCGAATCATTTAAAATTCTTTATTGGATTAATTGACATGAATTACTAAAGTTTTATGCAATTGGGTCAATCAGGTGAAATTCTTTTATGAGATCAGCATGGACGTTTGATGAGATCAGGCACAATTGAAGCGATCCGTGGATGATTTGACCCAGCAAACAGCTGGATATTATTCAGATTGACTTGTTCAAGGTAAGATTATGATCTTAATCATTTGATGGAGTGATTTGATTTCAATTAGATATGATTGAACATGATAGCCATAAAGTAATGCCCGGTTAGTTTATTTAAATAATAAATTTCCTAAGATTGTTGTGATCTGAGCTTAGTAGCTCTGAAATATGAAATGATATAATTAAAAAGAATGACTAAATGATTATGAGTAGGCTCAATTAAGTATGATTTGAATTATTAGCCAATTAAGGCTGGCTCCACCTTGAGATTCCATGGTTGGGAATTTTTGAATGCCTTGAATGCAATGTAATGAAATGCAAAAACATAATGTTGTGTGATTAAGAATCCAGGTTAAATAAAGTGGATTTTGAGTATGACTGGATATGTTGTGTATCCAGGTATGAGTATTGAGGTGATCGAGCTAGATTAGAGTCTGACAAAGACTTGAAAGGTACGGACAATTAGTTCTTCTTCTGAGGTAGGTGATTACATTCAGGATTTTTTCTTGATTTCATTATCATGACTTCTCACTTGAAATTCTTGAGGCATGTGTTTTATGACCTATCGTGTTTATTACTTCACTTTTGATAGCATGACATTTGATTATACAATGATCCATGTTTTCACATGTGACAGTTTATACTTTATCATGTATTTTGATTCAACCTATTGAGGTTTATTTCACTTGGAAGTTTTTCATGATTTATAGCACGTTTTGTTGCTTTATGATGGGTGCTTCTACCCAATGGGTACTATGCTAGGAGGGTTGTAGGGTTGGCCACCCACCCTTTGGCTTTGTGATGATGATTATTAGACACAGCCCTTGTGTGGTACAAGGCCAAGTACATAGGTGGTGGTATCATGGGTAGTCCCCCCTATGGGTCTGTTCCCCCCCATGGGGATGGAGAAAGTCTCCTGTTTAGGTGTCAAAGGGGAGTGGCAATGGTTTAGATCCTAGTGTGGTTGTCATTATAGCATAGTAGCCCATACCCTTATTCTGCATGCCCATGTAGTATTTATATGTGGGATGAACCGAGGTAAGCCGAGCCTAGGCCATGAGTGACTCCGAGGGTTGATGCAGGCTACACGAGAGGGACCCAGGGTTGGTATGAGTACTCATTGCTAGTGATTGAATGTCATGGAACACTCTTAGGGCTTGTTTTTGTACAATGCCTATTTATCATGACATGCATTCATATTATTTTGTGGACACAAGTTTTTATCTGTTTTGACAGATGCATATTCATGTGTTGATCATACTTCACATGCCATTATGTTTGGCTTTGATATTGCTTTGCCTTAGATGAAAAGCATGTTTTGTACCTAAGTGATTTGTTCAGATTTATGAGTTTCATCTGTTATCTAGTATGGTTGCTCAATGATTTAAATTACCTTATAATTACTTACTCTATTGACACTCGATATGATATTGGTACTCCTTGTAAAGTGTTTATAGCATGTTTTAATTAATTGTAATCACCTACACAAGCATAGCTTGCTAAGGCATTGCTTTGTTTGCAATGCCTTAGATATAAAGAGTTGTAACAGGTGGACATGCTGATAGAGCAAGCAAAAGTGATTACGGTTCCCAGTGAAGTATTGAAGATATTTAAGAGATGATAAGGTTTGTTTTGGACCTCGCTTTAGTCATTATTTATGGACTGTACTTTAATATAAATTGTAATGTGACCTGGATGTGAGGATATAAATCATGTTGGATGTGATTGCTGTATGGAGGGACCCTGGGTATTTTGGTCATGACTTGATTTTCTTATACATTCTTGGAGTATACATTTTTATTGAAAATTTGTATTTGATTTGTATGGACGAGCATGGAGACTGAGTCGCTAAGTGTTGTGTCATATGCTGTGTTTATTAAGTGAATTTGTATTGCACGAGTGCTGTGCAATAGTCCAAAATACAGAGGAGACTCTGTTGAATTTTTAGTAGAAATGATATTTCATTTCACTGTTTAATCTGTGGTTTTGTGGTTATATGACTCCCAAGATTTTGAATTAAATGCTTCTATTCAAGTTATATTTTTGGTTACTTTAAAAATCAAAGTTTTTAAAATAGGGATCCTGACACATTTTATAAATTGTTATTTTATTGTTGTTAAAATCAAGGAAATGTTAGTTTTCGATTCATGTCATGTTAGGGTTGCCATACTTTAAAGAAGCTGGAGATGATTTTCATTATCTTCTCTTATTACTTACAAAATAATATACAAATGCATATTCATTTGCAAGTAGGAGAAAAAAATAACAAAATCAAAATCATCTTCAACTTCTTCCTTGCCATCTGGCATCTAACACAAGACCTTCCTCCCTTTTCATCCAGGCTTGGGACTAGCATTGACAAAGTTTATTCACAATAGGATGCTTAAGAAAAAAGGAGAAAATAATTGATTTGTTCTCAAAAGATGCTTTCTTCATCAAAATGTGATGGAATCTAACTCTTTCTTCCTAGAACTTTTTCAAAGAAAGATCAAAAGAAAACTTTGTGAAATCAAATTGTCTTCTAGTTTAAGGAAAGTCTTACATGCATCATGCTAGACTTTCTTCTTAGAAGTTCTTTACTTTTAGAGTTCATATTTCAAAAGAAATACCATGAGAAAGGATCTTTCTTTAGTGCCCTACTCTTTAAAAAAAGTGAATTCCAGTAAATAAAAGAAAGATGTACTAAGCTCTAGTGTAGCTATCTAATAATTCAACGTTCTCAATCTTTGAGTTTCAACTTTCATGAAAAAAAACCCATTAAGTTAAAAATCCTAGAAGCTTAATCTTCTCCAATTAGTGTATTTAGAGCTTCATCACTGGATTCAAGAAAGAGAATCAAGGAAAATTGAAAGTAAAGGGAATTTGAATTGAAGAAACTAGTTTGTGGAAACTAAGTAGTGAAAAGTAAGTTCTTTCTTCTAAGGTTTAGAATACTCCTTTCTCATCAAAGGGGAATATGAGATTCCACTAATCCCTTTCTTTGAAGGAAAGATGGAAAACTTTTTCCAAAGTTAGAGAACACAATAGGAATTCCATAAGAATAACCCTCTAGAAATTCCTCTAGAGAGGAATTCTACTTAGAAAAATCATATTTTGTCTTCTAAATGCAACTAAGAGGATGGAAAATAAAGTGAAAAAGGGGTTTTCTCTTCTAAGAGTGAGAATTAAATTTTCTAGGATAGAGATTTCACTATCCCCTGTGGAATTCAATTCTGGTATCAAATATAATTTAGCAAATAGGATTCTTATTTTGGAAGGACCTCCATAATTTACTCAAGTTTTCCCCAAATTAAGATCCTAATCCTTAATCTACATGTAAGAGAAAACACAAAAGTAGCTAAGAAAGAGAGTGATGATCTTGTAAAGAATTCTAGAAATGCAAGAAAGATACCTAGGATGAGACTCTTTTTCTACTTTTCTACTCTACCTCATCAACTTTCTATGCTCCAAATGAGGTAAGGGGCTTCCTATTTATAGATATCAGGGGTGGCATAAATGATAATTGTTAGCACAAGCAATGGCAATGTAAAATCTTGTTTTTTTCTAGGTTTACGATTGCAAAGTCTAGGGGGTATAGCCTTTCCAATTATAAAGTGGTCTTGCGTAGCCACTATGCATAAGCTTTCCACTTTATGGTTGTAAAGTTTCTGACATCTTGAGTTTACAATCATAAAGTTGACATGTCCTATTTCTAAAGACATAAAAAAGAATGCTATTGTCATACCAAATTTAGTAGGAAATGGAGGGTTGAGATTTCTTCTGATGGAGACTTTACGATTATAGTCTTATTTCACAATCATGAATCATAGGTTTTATTTTTGAAAACATGGTTTTTGGTAATTCTTGGACCATTTTGGATCATTTTTGAAATCTTATTTTTAAAAATCAAGTGACATCCATTCTTATTACGAAAGCATGTGGACCCTCCAAAATCATTAAAGAGGTCCAAAAATTTGTGTCTACTGTCTCTCTCTCTCTCTCTCTCTCTCTCTCTCTCTCTCTCTCTCTCTCTCTCTCTCTCTCTCTCTCTCTCTCTCTCTCTCTCTCTCTCTCTCTCTCTCTCTCAAGTATATCCCTTATCCTTGAGTCCTCTAGTAATCTAGTAATATTAGTGAGTTTTACACCCCAAGACTTATAATCTTCGTGGAAATTGAATGCATTAGTCAATCAAAACAAGGAACTAACCATTCCCTGCCAAGATAGCACCTCTCTTGAAACAACTTGAACACTTCAAGCCAAGCAAGAGAAAGACTTGTACAAAATAGAGTTAAAAAATAGAAGATTGTATAAGTAAAATTGAAAAACTCTACCAAACTAAGATTGAAAGAATTCTTTTGAGAATTTGTTGGGTATGAACCATCACTTGAATGTTGATATTTAGGCATGATTAGATTGCTTTAGATACTCCAAAATTGATTTGGAATGAAGCTCACAACTTTGTTGATCTCTAAAATGAAGAATTTGAGTATGTGGCTTGATGTGCTTTTAATCACTTGTTGATCTTCATTCAGTTGGCTCCTAAATTATATTTGAAGCTTATTGATGCATTGTAGACATTGTCAGAGGCTCCACTAATGTTATTCATGTTTAAATGATCATTTGAACTTTTATATTCACTTTACTACATGATATAGCTACTTAAGTAGCTTTGTTGAATTTTTTAATAAATGATTAAAAATTAAAAATATCTTGATCTATTAATCTAATTGATGATCATATAGTTCGCATTTTGAATATCAATGAATATGGTTTAAAAGTAAAAAATTTCAGATCAATCTAATAAGACTTGACTGAGATCCATATAAAATAATGTTGTAGTGTATATCACTAACATACATCTAAATCCCTCGATAGACAAAATGGTCCATTTGTTGATGCATGGATCATTCATTGATAAACACTATCAACCTTTTATTCATATAGATATGACTACACCATGTGCCCATCAATAGGAAATCTATCAATAAACAAGCACCCTTATTTTTCAAATTTTAAATTTCAATTATGGGCGTTATGAAATCTGTTTTGCTTATTTATTGATCGATGGCCATCTAAAACATTAAGAAACTTCAAATTCTTGTCATTTTAGTAATGCAAGATCCTGGCCCACATTGGATCAATGTAGTTTATCTCTAGAACTTTCTTGAAACTAAGAAATCTACTGAAGATGTAATCTTTTGATCATATTGATCCAATGACTAGTTCTTGGAGTATCTTTGAATCAAAGTGACTGAAAAAGGTCCAATACTCCTTTGTTAATGGTTTTGTTATCATCAAAACACTAGTTGAGAGAGAGAGAGAGAGAGAGAGAGAGAGAGAGAGAGAGAGAGAGAGAGAGAGAGAGAGAGAGAGAGAGAGAGAGAGAGAGAGAGAGAGAGAGAGAGAGAGAGAGAGAGAGAGAGATACTCTAGATAAAGAACTTAGAATCCTAGAGTCCTAGACTTAGAAGACTCCTAAATTGGTTAGAATTCTAAAAGTTCAAGGCTTTGAGTCTAATCTGAAAGTTCAAAGACTTTTTAAAATTACTAGAGTCCTAAAGTCGAGACTTCTGAAATGAGTCACTCTACAAATTAGTTGTCCTAGTTGATGCACAAAACTGGTGCTAAGTTTCTCTCCCTTTTCCATTTGACTCTTGAATTTAGCAAAAGTTTTAAAGAAAATTAGAATCCAATGGCTTATGAATTTACCCAATGTTTTATAGTTTTTAGATTCCTAAACCTATTCGAAGTCCTACTGTGTGAAAACTCCTAAACTTACCTAGAAGTATTACAATTCCTGGATTTCTAAGATCCCTAAGTTCAATGATTAGTGTGCCTCAATTTACACACAAAACTACATTCCTAGTTTCCTCTTCTTTTCTGAACTCATTGAGAGTGTGATACTTACTAGAGTTGATAAAAAAAATTAGAGTCCAATGATCACCAAAATACTAAAACAACTTAATAGTCCAACAACTATCAGACTTTTAAACTTTGTTTGTGTCCCAAAGCTTAAAGACTCTAAACTTGATTAGAATCCTATAAACATTGGACTTTTAAACTTTTTCACTATCTTAAGTCTTAAGGACTCCAAACTTATTTAGAGTTCTACAGCTATCAAATTTTTGAACTCAATAAGTGTCCTAAATCTTAAAGAGTCTTAAACCCATCCAAAGACCTACAACCATTAGATTTGAAAACCCATCAGTGTCTTAATGATTAAAGACTCCTAAACCTACTCTCTATCAGACTTTTGAACCTACTCAGTGTCTTATAGCTTAAAGACTCCTATGCCTACCCAAAGTTCAGCATCTTAAGAATTATGAACCCAATCAAGGTCTTATATCCCAAGACTTCTAAACCATCTAAAAGTCCTATACCTTAAGATATCTAACTCCAACTAAAGCCTCACAACTCAAGACTCTAATTCCAGTAGAAGCCCTACAACTCTAACAAAATTCCTATAGTTCGAGACTCTTTAGAGCCATTATTCCTTTTTGAGGGTTGTACTTAAATTTCAAGTTTTCTTCAACAGACATAATTTCCTAATTGATCGCATTATTCATCATCTTCTCCAACTATTAAGAAAACATCTAATAAGTTATACCATATATCTCTTAAGTTTGTGGTCATTTTTAAGTCATATGAAACCTAGAAAATGATAGGAGTCGTCCTTAGTAAAACCCAAAGCCTTTGGCCTTCTCTAAGTTATCTTCCACTAATTAACCTTTGATCCTTAGAATAAGCCTTTTCTTTGTGAAACCATTAACCATTACAATTATTAAACCTATAATATATCCATTACCTAGTTGTTTTAAAAATTTGTTGAAGAATTATCTTTAAAAAAAAGTATGAAGAATACAATTCAAGAGATGAACATAAGGGCTGAAAATTCAAAAAAGAGGGGGCTACATATCAAAAGTGGAAAAATGAAGAAAAATGAGAGGTAGCCAAAGAAAAGGAAATGTTCACTCTTACACTTATAAGAAAAGAAGATTGTGAATACATATTTAGAAACCTTTACATATCTTTCAAACAATCTTTATTTATCCTTATACCATTTCTTTTGACAAACTTGTCCTAAGCCTATGTTTCATCTTAATGAAAGACCTAACTTAATCAGAGGCGGAATATGACTTGGATATGGTTATTCATGAATAGGGTTCTAGTAGAGTATAACATTCTTAATAGTTGATATCCTTTCATGAGGCTAGTATCACTCTTTCTAAGTTATCATTCTTTTGTATAGAGTGAGAATTTTGAACTTGATGAACATTATTATGCTTACATATTAATGAGAGATTTATACCTTTCTGAGTGTTAAAAATATCTTGTGAGATATGAAGTCAAAACATTTATTTGGATAATTTCCTTAGAGATTGACAACTGTATATACAATAGCTATATCACAAATTCACATTCCAAGGTTGACGAATTAATGAGATATCTTTTTCATAAGGGTAGGATTTTGAGCATGCTAAAGTTAGGAGTTAATATAAGCTAAGGACAAGAAAATTCTCTAAGATACATGAAGGACTTTCATAAGGTTATTGAAAATGCTTATGGGTATCATTTCTATAAACCCTTATGAGACTCCAAATCGTCTAATAGGGATAACCTTGGGGTTTAAAGGCTTTCAGCATATGCTAAATGAAAATGAGAACACCTACAAAAGTAGTTAGGATTTGTTTTCTAGATTTGTGTATTTATATTTTGTAGTTTTGCTCAAGGACTAGCAAAATCTAACTCTATCGATATTTGATATATATATATATATATATTTATAGAGAGAGAGAGAGAGAGAGAGAGAGAGAGAGAGAGAGAGAGAGAAATATTACATATACCTCTTTATTTAGTAGGTTTTAGTCCTAGAAATCACTTAATCCTCACTAATTAGGGTTAATTGTTCATTTTTGCAAGTCTAGGATACAAATATAAAAAAATACGCAAGACTTATAATTTTACCCCTTAAAGAGCAATTTTACCTACCAAGCTACATTGTGGACCCATGCATGCCAAAAATGAAGTCTCAGAGGTTTAAAGTGATCATTCGGTGTCACTATCAAAGTCAAAGTAGTTAGAAACCCCATGCACAATTCCTACTCAAATGATGGTAAAATGGTGGAAAAGTTTACATGCATGAGTGCATGCATGCATTTAATTCACATACAATGGGATCATATAAAATGAAAGCTTCTCAGAATAAAAGAAGATCAAAACCCACATGAAGACATTTTGTTTACTTTATCTCTCTTAAAGGGGAGCCTTGATGCAATGGTAAAGTTGTCATGTGACCTTGAGGTCATGGGCTCAAGGCGTGAAAATAGCCTCTTACAAAAATGTAAGGTAAGGCTACGTACTGGAGACCCTTGTGGTCTGCCCGTCCCTGGACCTTGCATACATAGGAGCTTTGAGCACCAGGGGTGTCTTTTTTCTCTCTCTCCTACTCAACCAAGGAAGACCACCCAATGATTGGACATCTTATCCTTGCAATGGTGGTGAGGTCTACTTAGTCCCACATGAAAGAAATGAAGGAATCTCTAAGGAATCTAGGCCATTCATTCTAGGGCAATCAAATCCAACATGGAGAGACAATGAAGCTTAAGGAAGATCTGCATTTCCTAAAGGAATCTCATCTATTAAATATAGGGTAAGCATGATCTAAAGGCTAGGAATGAAGTAAAGGAAAGAAAGAAACCCTATCCACCTTTCCCATGTTAAAAAGTCAACTGAAAACCCTAAGAAAAAGAATATCTAAACCACTTATCTTTATCCAATGTTCCACCTCAACTCTAAGGTTTCTAACAAACACACACACCCATATGTATTCCATGCCCCCCAAGACTTTCTAATTTTGAATCTCCCATGAGTCCCTTCACCAACACTTTTTTTCTATCTTTTTCCTTTTTCACTTATTCCCTTTCCTTCCTTATCTTTTCCTCTCTTCTTCTCTTTCCTTCTCTTTCTATTTCCATCTTATTCTCTCCCACTTCCATATATGAAATTCATGCCTTCCCTTCCCCCCTTTCCACTTACTAAATCCCACCAAACCTCCCCTAAGTAATCTCTTTCCTTTCCCTTTACTTCATCACTTACTTTCTTTCTTACTTAGCCTTTCCTATTTCTTTGTTTCTCTTGCTTCTCATCATGCTCCCCATCTGTCATGAATCAGTTTAGAATCTATCAACTTTAGCTAGAGTTCAAGGCCAAAGCTTGGAGAAATAGAGGGAGAAAGATTACCCTCACCCAAGCTCCCTTCAAGCATCAATGTTCAAATTTTTTGGAGATAAAGTCAGGGTCTCAACATATTCCAATTCATTTCTAGCTTATTTTCTTTTTATTTTTCTTCCATTCATCATACTCTAGTATGCATTCACTTAGAATTTTATTTTATTAGATCTTCCACCCATAGCATGCATCCTCCATAGATTACATGCATTCTATAGTTTTAGTTTCTTCTATAGTTTTCATACAATTTTCTCACTTTTCCTTGCTTTTCATGTATCATATCTTAGTTTCTTTCATCTTAGAGTAGTATATGTGCATCTCCATGTTTCCCTTCCCATCATTCTAGTTTTTCATTCATATAGGCCTTAGGAATTACACACATTCCATCAATTTTGTATGGATGCATGTTTTTACTTTCACACACATGGCATTATTAGTAGCATTCTTAGGCTACATCCATGATAGTTTTGCAAGTTAGTTAGTTTAGTTAAGTTATCTCTTGCTTAGTAGATCATGCTTTTGGCAAAGTATTCCATTTATCATCGATACTCTCCATGTTTTGAGCCCTTTCCTAATTTAGAAGTAGGGTAGTTTCTAATTATAGATTTACATGTTCAGACATTAGATCCTTTCTTTTTAGCTTTGGTAACTTTTTACTATTCTTTTTATACATCTCAGGATCACTTTAGTGCCATTTTAGAAACTAATTGTATATTAGAATCCAAGATTTAGCACTTCCCTAATTTAGAAATGTAGCACTTTCCTAATTTAGAAACTTATGTTTAGTTCAGTTAGACTTTCTAATTTTCCTTGCATACATTCTACGATCATTTTAGAAACCCCATACATGTTAGTTTCTTAGATATAGCATGAATTAACACTTTCTAAATCCATGTGTAGCATCATAATTGCATTCACCAGAGTCCACATAATCACATGCACCTACCACTTTCTAATTCTATCACACACACACACACACACACACACACACACACACACACACACACACACACACACACTCACATTCTAATTCACATGCATGGTGTCTTGCCATGCTATATTCAATGCATAATTAACTTCCATCTTCCACTCTCACTCACCATATTACCATCTTTCTATTTCCCTTCACTTTTTGTTTCCATAATGCACTCACGCATGTTTCCATGTTAGTTAGTTCATGGATCATTTTTCCATCTCTTCTTTCTAATTTCCTTTTATGGAGTTGGAATAAGGAAAAGAAAAGAATTCTTACATCTTTCTATGGCATTAAGGAAACTTTTTAATTCTTAAGATAAGGTTGAGGAAACATCCAAATCCATCCATAAAGGCACCTAGATTCCTAGCTAAGGGCCTCATGTTGAAGCACAGGATTAGAACATGTACCTATCTCTTGCTTTATCTCCTAAGTCTGGAATTAGTGAGTCCTAGTGCCACTATCCCCCCTTTCTTTTCCTTTGTTCTATTTCATATTTAAGGTAAGAAGCCTCTTGTATGGTTCACCTTTCCTTAAAGATGAATGACCTCTTATCTCCTCTCTTTCTAATTGCTTGAAGCTACCTTCTTTTAGAGTTTCTTGCTTAAGGAAAATGCCATAAATTTTTCTATTTTCATTTCCATCATCTTCTTGGAATGTCAAGGTAAATATAGGAAAATCTCAGTGGTAAATTTAGTGTACGAGCTCCTATTGATTGACACAACATGAAGGCCTTATAGGGAATTCAAGCCCGAATTTAAAGGACTTTTAGCTTCTTTCTTTACTTGCTTTCTTTTCATTGCTTACATATCAAATCCTAGTAATTTTTCCATTGATAAAATAGATCTTTTCCTTTCTTAGCTAATTTGTTTCTTTACTTTAATTCTTAGTTAGTTGTGGTTTTGGAAAGTTTCCTCATTTTATTTTCTTGCTTTGATATTTTCTTAGTTTCCTTAATGGTTTTCTGTCTAATTTAGGGTGTACTTTTTAGTTGTTTAGTTATTTCCTTCTTAGTTAGTTCTTCCTTTCTTTCCTTTACATTTTTAATTCCTCTTTATTTTCTTATTAGTAGTTTTAGATAGAATTTTTCTCTTCTCTTGAATGCTTGGCAAGGTTAAAATAAGATAACCTAAATTATAATTAATTCCATTTATCATAGAGTCCTCATGGGATTGACCCATATTTGCCATTTCTATAATTCAATCAAACCATGCACTTGAGATAATTATTAAGAAACATCATAGGGGAATGTGGGAAGGTAGGAATAAAAGGAGATTTGGGATGATGATTGGAAGTTTTCTTTCTTTCTTCGTTCTCATGTTGAATTCATTGTATGGGATGGTAGCTATAGTTTGTAGCTTTCCTTTGCTTCATTCTTGTCTATTAGATCATGCTTCATCCTACCTTGAATGGTTGAGATTCTTGAGATTTCTTTATCCAAAAGGATCCTCTTTTATAGCTCTTTTCTGTCCACTGTTGGATTGACATGCCTTAGAGTGGATGGCTTAGATTTCTTTGAGATTTCCTTGTCAACTCTAGGTTTATTCTTTATTTGCTCCCAGCCCACCTTTATTTTCTCTATCCAATAGCATTCAAGGAAAAGTGTGTACGTCTTCGCCCTTAGAGTGGGACATTTTTATACTAAAATTTAGGTAGGCATCCCACTAAAAGTATCTCTACCAATGGGGTTTCAGTTTAGTCTTCCTTGCTATCCTGCTTCTCATTGGTCTACCCCTATTTGAGTTAGTTTTAATTGGTTACTTAGGATATTCATAAACAATTATAGAATTTGACCTTTAAATTCTTGAAAAGTAAGATTGATTGTTAGTCATAGATTTGTCATAAGTTGTCTCTCTCCTTAACTCCTTTTTGTTATATACCTTTCTTCCTTATTTCTCTCGTGTAAAAATAAGGAACTAAAGGGGACACACCACCTTGCATGGGAAAGTCATCCAATCCATTAGTGGTCCCCTCTTTTGGTTGTGTAGGGAAGAGAGAGTGAATGAAATATGTCCTCATGAGGGCCTCGGTCTTTGACTTGTTTTATTTCTGAAAAGGCTCCAAGTGTATGCATTTCCATTGTATATTATTTAAGCTTCCCTTAGAAGCTTCCCAAGGTGGTGGAATGCTTGCACACATGCATGGGAAATTCTATCACCTTTACTTGTGATAAGAATGCTGCATTCTATCTAGATAAGATAGGGTAATAGTTTATGGTTTCTGACTACTCCAATTTTCCTGATATCACCTACTTATCATAGACTACATATTTGGCATGTGGGCCCATGATGTTGCCTGGACAATAATTTGATCTTTTTTTAAGGTTTTTGCTGCTAAAAATAAACCCTAATCCTGCAACATGTGAAATAAACCCTAACTAATGATATTTAAGTAAATTCTAGGCTAGAAACTTCTTAATATAGAGGTATTACATGTAATACTTCTATGTATATCAAATACCCCCATACTTACATTTTATTAGTCCTGGAGCAAACTACAACAATAAAGAAAAAAATCTAAAATTTCTAACCACTTTTGCAATTGTTATCATCTATATTTAGCATATGCAAAAAGCCTTTAAAACCCTAGGTTACCCTAGTGGATCAGTTGTAGTCTCATAAGCATTTCTGAAAATGATACCCATAACCATTTTTCAATTTTTTTTTTAAAGAAAGTCCTTTATTTATCTAAGAGAATTGTCTTCCATTCATCTTTGAATAGACTCCTTACTTTAGCATGCTAATAAAAATGAACAATAGTTTAAAAGTCTACCCATATGCTAAAGATACTCCATTATTTAGTCTACCTTAGAGTGTAATTGAATAAATATAGCTAATATATTCATAACTATCAATCTCCAAGTAAATTATAACCTAAATTACTACCTAAAAACCTATTTTGACATCAAATCTCAAATGATATTCTTAACACTTAGAAAGATGTCACTCTGAAAAGGTGTAAATCTCTCTTCAATTTGTGAGTAGAATAATGTTCTACAAAGGGAAATTTTTACATATTTCATACAAAAGAATGATAACTAGGAGAAGAAAAAAATTTGATACTGTGTCATGGAAGGATATGCACTATTAAAGAATGTTACACTATACCAAAATTCCTATCATTCATAACCACATCCAATTGATACTCATAAGATCAACTTAGAACTTGTGCTAAGACAAAACATACTTTTAGGACAAGGTTATCAAAAGAATGGATATCAGGGTAAACAAAGGTGTTTGAAAGATATGTAAAGGTCTACTACCAATGTGTTCACAACTTTTATTTTCTCATAAAAGTGAACATTTCCTTTCCTTGACTATCTTTTTCTTAACTTTTTCCACTTTGACTTTTAAATATAACCTTTTTTAAAGTTTTCTTCTTTACAGCCTTTTTATGTCATCTATTGAACTATATTGCTCACACTTTTTCTTCAAGATACTGATCCAATCATCTCTACATATTTCCCAAAACAATGGATAGTGAACCTTTCATAGGGTTAAATAGGGCTAATGGTGTATTGAATAATAAAGAAAAGACTTAATATAAAAACTCAAGGGGTCAACTAGCAAAAACAACTTAAGGAAGGCTAAAGGCTATGGGTTTAATCAACGATAGCCTCTATCATTTTCTAGGTTTCATATGACTTAAAAATGACCATAAAATCAAAGAGATATATGGTATAGTCCTTAAATATGACTTCATAATAATTGAACAAGTCAAGAATACTGACACCAAATAGGAAATTATGCATGCTAAAGAAAAATTTGGAACTCATGTATAAACCTCAAAAATGAAGAATAGATCTAATCTCTCATGGGTTAATAGTCTCCACTTGTTTTCTTTGGGATCTCTAAGTTATATTTTATTTTCAATTTAAACTATATATATGGCTATTTTGTTCAATGAATATTTAGAGTTTAATTTTCCATGAAATACTTTAGAAAAAGTATAAAATAATGAAATAATTGTATACAAATATATTAATAAGCTAAAATTTAAAGTTACACTGAATATTAGGAAAATTCAAATCATCATCCTTAAAAAGGAACTTTTCATAAAATTTTCACAATTTTTAAATTTTTTAAAAAATAAAGAAAAAGACTTTAAAAATTAGTAAAAAGACTTTGGACAAATCAGAATACCCTATCTCTAGACTTAAAATTGAATATTGTCCCCAATGTTTTAAAATAAAAGAATGAACAGTCATAATAATTAAGTAAAGATAGAATGGTTAGAATGATAGTACCTACACACCAAATATGGTGCATGGATCTATTGGTGTGAACAATTATACAAAATATACAATGAATGTCAAATGCCAATGTAACTAAATCTAGACTAACAAATCTACTAAACCCGAAATTTAAACTAACAATGAAGGAGTTTCTAGAATAACTCATTCCATTTCAGAATCTCACAATAATCTATGTAAATTTTCCACCTAGAGATGTATGGTGGGGATAATAAGATAGCATGGTGAATCACCGTGAATGAAAACATCTTGGGAACAATTTGACTTAATTTGTCCCAAGAACTATCAAATTGGATACATATAATGCCAACATCTAAACCTAAAAATTTTCCTCCTCTTTGACTTCTTCTTGAATGCTAGGGCTAAGCGCACTCTACATCTCCCTACAAGTTTCTTCATTTTCATCTTGAGGAAGATGGATAGTAGGCTTATACACTCTTGATCATCTACTATACACACTTGAGCTAGCTAATTTTCTACAGAAACATCAATGAGATCTACTTCTTTTTTTGCAGTAATAGGTAAGGATTCAGTTGAACTTAAACTCTCACATTGGGTGTGTTGTTTGCAATAAAAGGCTCAAATGTAAAGTTAGGAAGTGTAAGGGATCCTACTCAAGCTTTCCATTGAGAAGTATCCATTCATGGCTCAATATCTAGTAAATTATTCACTTTGTCAATGGAGTTGTCTATGTCAAAATTGAACCTGAAATGAGTGAGAGATCAGTGCTACAGGATGATAGGGATGGTAGACTCTCTATCATATTAACTTCATAAGAACCTTCAGAGTGTGGTTGTCGAGTATTAAAAACGCTCAACTCAATGTCCATGTCTTGAAAGGACAACTTCATGGCACATGTAACACCTCAAAAAAAATTTCTCAGTTTATTTTGTGCAAAATTAATGTAATTGAAATGAGAAATGTGGAATTGAATTCCAAGAAATGACTTTTTCATATTGATCAAATTAAGTGTTGAAACAACCATAATTTGATTGTACTCAAAAAATGGAATCCAATGACACTCAGTATGCCAAAATCGAAGTTCGAATAGAGAGGCATTTTTGTAATTTGATAGTGGACCCCATTAAATACAAAAAGGTATGAAAAATTGGGAACCATTTTTTATAATGGCACCCCCTCTCCAGTAATGTTCTAGACGTATAACGGTGGGCAACACCTATTACAGCCGCATTAATTACTAGCTGAAAAGATGGTAGTCCATCAATAAGAGGACTACTCTATCCACTCTCTCTCTCTCTCTCTCTCTCTCTCTCTCTTGTCACAAATAATGACTGAAGAGTTCATTGTTGACAAAGTTTTTCTTCTTCCTCTTCTCCAGCAAATCATCTTTCTTCTCCCCTATAGCAAAACACATGTGAGTCTTTCCTCCCCATCCTCTTTCTTCTTTATTTTTAGCCATGTCAAACTGGTTCTTTTTGCAAGGATTCGATGGTGAATGAATCCAAACTGACAAGGCTAAAATGTGTATAAAAATAGCTCAGATGGAAAATTCGTGCAATTAAATGAATTTAGAGCACCTCAAAACTTAGGAAACCCATGTTACAGAGAAAATATTGATGAGCTAGGTCAAAGATCTGGTCAGAAAATGAATGGACGAGTAAGATCACATAGTCCAAATGATTTCCATCTGATTATGACTAAGTATAACAACACTAACATGCAAAATGTGCACAAACACCATGTGCTCTGTGCATGAGCAATGCAGGATGCTAGTGCATCCCGGTGATAGTGACCCACGCAGGTGCGTCCCCATGCCCAAGACACACATGGACATGTCCAAGTTGTGCATCACGCACAGCATGTCTTGGTGATGCTAAATTTTATATTATTTAATTCAATATTTAATCTAAACCAATTATGAAAGCAATATAAAAATGATTTTCAATTTGAGGCTCTATTGGATTTGTATCTATGACACGGACCCAATTTTACAACAAAATTTATGATCAAGATACTTTTGAGTAGATCAAAACCCAAAAATAATAGGATGACTTAGATATGATAGATTAAAAAGAGATCAGACCTTAGAAATTGATTAATTAGGTGGTCTAATAAGTAAATAAATAGACACAATAGTTAGATCATCCAAAATTTAGAATCTAGATCATAGGATAAAGAAAGAGATGTAGATTTGATAGATCAAAGAAAAATATGACTATCAAATTAGTGAATTAGTCAATAAAAGGCAAATTAATCATAGGAAACTTAAGAAATACATATAATCAAGTTCGATAAAGCCTTAAAGTTGTAAGTAAACTAATCCAGCAATTAGATCATCTCAAAAACACCATATTTAGTAGGATTAGACCTTGAGACAATTAAGTATAATCAATATGACCAATCAAGGTTAGATCTAACCATTAAATTAAAAAGATCAATGATTAAAAGATGAGGATGATGGTCTATAAGGCACAAATTAGTAGTAATGAGAGTAAATAAGCAATCTAAATAGTTGATCATCAATCAATGACCAAGATCTATTAAAGGAACAATCTACAATTGGTGATGTATAGATGTGGAATCATGTATATTTAGGATGACTAAGGATTATCTAAATCAGAATGGGATTGATAAGGTAGAGAGTAATGATAATTTATACATGTAATTTGACAGATACGCCAGTTGACACAAATTAGGGTGATCGCATATTTTGATGGATTATTCTCTCACTTCGAGGTAGATGGAATTTAAGATGTTGTTGCATGATCTTTATCAGCATGATGTGATTTAAGTACTATTATAATATATACTCAGCATGAACTATTTCAAATTGGACATTTTTACAATATGATATTCATGCGATGATTATATGATATATGCTAGTATATTGTAATGCTTCAAGATTTCATGTTTGAATTGCATGGCATATGTTTAAAAGCACAATTTGAAAATATTCTACATGACTAATATTTATGTGATTTGACATAAAAGCCAGATAGGCTTGATTTTGGTATGAGGCATATGGGGTACCATTTGAGCATATGGTTCATGTGGATTTCTATTGGATAGGCATGTAGCCTGAAGATTATGATATATTCATTCATAAAGACCTGATAGGTTTGTTTTCAAATAGGCGTGGGCCTGGTGGATACTATGCTAAGAGTGTAATAGGGTAGGCCACCCACCCTCTTAGATTATTGATATGATGCATACACCTTGGCCAAGGGGCTGAATTCGGGTGTGAGTGTCATGGGTAACCACATTCTAGGATCTATTTCCTCCAATGCAATGCCATGATGATTATGCCGCAGGTGGCGTCAGTAAGAAATGGTAGTAGATCTTAGTGCACGTGATGGGTACTGCAGCATAATAGTCCATGTTTTTGGCACAATGCTGCAAGCACAATTGAGTGACAGCATGTGCGCTTGATTTTATATAACTAGATGCTACAATCATGACTAGGTAATAATATCAGCAATTATGTGATGTGATGATGTGTTTGATTTGGGCTCATGACAATGGTGTATACCCAACATCGACTAGATGATTGTGAGTCTGCATAGTGGGAACACAATTATGATTGACTATGTTCACTAGCTTCACAAATTTTAAGATATTTAATAATATTGATGTTTCATCAATCTTGGTATCATAAATGATAATTTCATTTGTGAATTTATTGCGGATTTATAATATAATCTATTGAAGAACATCTTTAAGATTGTATAAATTTGCAATTTCATTGAGTAACTTGATGGACTGCATTTTTATAACTACATACCATATGCATCCTAATTCTCCTACCAAGCATAGTTTGTTGAGATATTATAAATGTTTATTGTTTACAATATCTAAGATTCAAACAAGTAGCAGTAGGAGGGCATAGTACGAAGGACGCAATAGTACGGTCATAGATCGAGGTTTATGTTAAGTGACTTTTGAGTATTTTCTTCTATAGTAGACTTTAAACTTGTTATGTATTCAGTTGAGAATTGTAAACCTTGGACATCTTTATGAAATTTATACAGGGACTAATGTGCTGATGGGATGGATTTTGGTTAAAATAGTTTCTCATTTTTCTATTTACACAAAAGAAAATTCTTGTTCCCACCTTTACATCTATCCTTATATATAGTTATATTGATTAGTATAAATGAAATGATGAAGAAAAATGGCACCCAGATTTTTGTTTAAATTTCCTTGAAAAATACTTCTACTATTTGATTTCTAACTTTAAATTTCAAAACTAGGGCCCCATTTTTTGAATAAAAACCCAAGCTATGACAATACTAGCCCTATAGTTAATGATAGCATTTGATGTAGTAAAGAATGACCAACCAAAATGATTGGAACTTATTTACCTAGGTATGATATAGGTTGTTTATCTAAGACTTCAAAATTCTACTAGACAACTTAAACTAATACATCCTCAAACACACCACAAAGAACTTTAACTAACCTATCTACCAATTATAGTGTTGTGGTAGTCTTTTTTATCTTGCCTAAACCTAATTCCTTATATATAGAATAAGATAATAGGTTAACATTCAACCCAAATCAAGAATGCCCTAACAATTGTGTGTTCCCCAATCACACATGATATAGTGTGGCATGCTGGATCTATATGCTTCAGTGGGGTTTTGTGTTGTATAACTGAGCTTGCTCGCTCAATGAGAAATGCTTTCTTCTACACTTCAAGTTTTCTCTTATGAGTGTAGAGGTATTTTAGAAATTTAGCATAAGAAGGTGTATCCTTTATTGCATTGAGCAATGGAATATTTACATTAACCTATTTAAACACATCCATTAGCTTATTAAAATTAGTACCCTTCTTAGCCATATTCAAACTCTAAGGATATGGAGCCTTTGGAATAAATTGCGCTTCATAGTTAGCAGAAGTAGAAGGTGGCTGTCACTTGTCTTTTCTCTTCTAAGTCTTTACATGGCTCTCTTTTTCTAAACTTGTTATGTTTCCTTTTCTCATTCTATAAATTCAGCAGATATCTGATCCATTTGGATCTCCAACTTCGCAATAGACTATAAGTGGCCTTGCATAATTTGTTTAGTAGCTTCATAGAACTTTAATGTACTCTATATAAATAAACTAACAGTCTCTTCTAATGATTATTTCCTCTGTTGTGGAGGAAAAAGTTATTGTGGTGTAGATTGTTGTTGTGGAATTTGGGCTCTAGGAAAAGGTTGCTAAAGGGGGATCCCAAATGGTCCTCCCTTATTATTCTGACGCCAAGAAAAATTGGGATACCTAAACTATCCAGGATTGTAAGTCTCAAAGAGATTATTGTTGTTAGGGTTTCTAAATGCATTTAAAGTATTCACTTTCTCTGAAAAGTATTCAATGGGATGAGAGGGTCTAAAGTAGCTTGAGAAAACTCAAACTGAGGTTGCATAGAAGAAGTTTTCATTGAAAGAATCTAACTGCTAAGTTACATCATTAATAAGTGTTCAAGTTTATATGGAAAGTATTCAATTCGTAGCCCAAGTATTATAAATTATAGTGCTATTTTAGGGTTTTTTTGGGAAATTTGTAACATATGCATTTCTGACCTAGCAACTTTTTTAATTACAATTTTTCATCTTTTGCACATGTTGAGAAGGTGATTAGAAGGCCGAGATCAAGTAAGATGAGGATTAAAGATCAAGATCAAAAGAAGGCCAAAGACCTAAAATTCAATATTTCAAAGTTAGATCAAGGTTCAAGACCATCTTAAGGCAAGCAAGAAGGAAATGGAAAGCATGAAAGTTGATTAAAATGATCCATGAAAAAATTCATGCATTTCCACCACTTTGCATGAGAATTAGAGCATGCATCAGGTTTCCTAGTCTAAATAGAAAACCTAAAGAAGCCAAGCCACAACGAACTTAGCCATTCAAGACACCAAGGAATGAGCCATCAAGCCACATGGTAGCCATGCCACATGGAGTCACAAATTGGAGGATCAATTCAAACAATTATCTCATACTAAAAGTATGATTTTCAAGGGATGATCAGAAGGTTATGAGAGATATTTGTAAAAAGTAAGATGATCATGCATAATTGGACCAATCAAGAGAGAAAAACATATTTTCTACTTTTCATTTTCCATCTTTTCCTCCACCCAATTTGGGTTTCCACATTTTTGGCTTAACAAGGGAGCCACCCTCCTAAGAAGGTGATGCCTCCACCTTGCTTAGTTGTCAATTTAAGTAGTCCCTTAAATAGGAAACCCCTATATCTACTTCAAATCAAAGAACATAAAAATCTTAGATCTTTTCCCACTCTTTCCTACCATTTTCCTTTCTATTTTTCCCTCTCTTTGACAACCCTAAACTAAGCTCATATAACATTCAAGTGAAACCCAAAAGAAAATCAAGAGAAAGATAGCTGGAATGATGGGGCTAACTAAGGTGGTCTGCATTAATAGGTGGCAAAGTGAAGCATGATTGTGTATTTAGTTGGAGTGGCACATGGAAATCTCTAATAGTCTTATGCTCAACTTTGGCTGATAGGTCAACCATGGGGTTAGGATTAGATTTCTTACCCCCTAGATTGTGGGTACGTCCAATCTCAGGGTCAAATGGTGCTAGATCTATGTTTTGAGAAAAACAACCTTGCATGCACTAAAATAAAAACCTAGCTAGATGATGCAACCGAACTCTAAATGTGAGTCTTAACTCTATACGATGTGTAAACAACCAATCCCTAATGCTAGCGAGCTTGATTTGATTATCTTTGTTAATCTGTGAGGTTTTCGCTTTTAACCTAAAGCTAGACAGCTCCTCCATCAACCTAGACTTGACTATTTTTTATCAATTAGGTGTTGCCCAAGGTCATTAATACAATTATCATGGAAGGAGGCATTTAGACCTTAACAACCATCAACAAAAGGTGTGGATGAATCACTTGGATTTTGGATACCCACTATAACTACGAAGTTCAAGAGCCACTGGAGTGACAATATGAGCTCAAAACCTTAGGTCTCTTACTGCTTGATTTTAGATTAAGATTAATGGCTGGGATCGCAACCATACAAGGATCAACTTAATTACCTAGGTGGGCCATCGATCTAATGATGAAATTTAGTCCTCATCTTATGATATTTTCTATGGGATCCTTGTTAGCAGTGTGTTACATCTACCACAAAGTAGTAAATGTGCAATGCAATTACAAGGAAAGGAAAACTAATGCTTACCTATATGCTATCCAACAAAGTAAACTTTGTTAAATAAGTGCAATCTAATGTAATAACCCTAAATAAGATTCAACAAGTATAATGAATGATCCTAAACTATATGAGTTACACTGCCAACTAATATGCAAACTACACTAAATGCACCAATAGTAAGAAAATAAACGACAGTGAGAGAACCTTATAGTGGGGTTTTTTTTATGAAGATCAAGTGTGGACCACCATATCCCCCAGTTTTCCTATATTAATGCAGCCCATTTAAAATTAAATAAAGAAATTGCAAGTTACAATGGGGCCTCGTTACAAGTTCAATCAAAAACCTAATATGAAAAAAACAAGATAATCCTATCTAATTGATGAAGCTTCTCTTGCTAATTTCCCCTTGCACAAAACAAGTAAGATATGTCAATTTTTGAGGAATTAGTAAAATATGCAAGAATGACCCAAAAAAACTAAAGATAAATAATCTAAATAGAGATCCAACCATAAATTCGTTGTGGTCCTCGACAATAGTGCCAAAAACTTGGTGTAGCTTTAAAATTACTTGCAAGCACATGAATCAAAGTAGTAATTTGCACACAAGGGAGGTCACTCCCATGAGGAATCTCCAAATTTGTAGGTTGGATGGATCTTATTTAAAGTGCTTAACTTCTACTAAAGAGAGAGATTGGATTTGAATTCAAACTAAGAAAGTTAATGACAAAAGAAAGGAAATATTCATGAAACTAGTAGTAATTTGACACCATTGCTAAGGAATTGCAATATATTTGTGGTTGGATCTCTATTTAGATTATTTATCTTTAGTCATAGTTTTATGTTACATTAGATTAGGATTTTTGCTTCATTCTTGCACATTTTTCTAATACCTCAAAAATTGACATATCTTACATATTTTGTGTGAGGGGAAATTGGCAAGAGAAGCGTCATCAACTAGATAGAATTTTCTTATTTTTATAAATTAGGTTTTTTATTGAACTTGTAGTAAGGCTCCATTGTAACTGGTAATTTCATTATTCAATTTTAAATGGGTCATATTAATATAGGGCAAGTGCGGGATATGGTGGCCCACACTTGATCTTTATTAAAATCCCCACTGTAAGCTTCTCTCACTCCCTTTTATTTTTTTAGTGTAGTTACATTTATTGTAGTTTGTATATTGATTAGCAATGTAACTCATATAGTTTAAGATCATTCATTACACTTCTTGCATCTTATTTAGGACTGTTGCATTAAATTGCACCTATTTGATAAAGTTTGCTTTATTGGATAGCATATAGGTAAGCATGAGTTTCCCTTTCCTTATAATTGCATTGCATGTTTACTTCTTTATGGTGGATGGAACACATTAATAGTAAGGGCCCCATAAGAACCCTTATAAGATAAGGGCTAGATTTCATCAGCAAATCCTTGGCCAACCTAAGTAATTAAATTGATCCTTGTATGCTTGTGATCTTAGCCGTTAATCTTAATCTAAAATCAAGTAGCAAGAGACCTATGGTTTTGAGCTCATAGAACCCTTCTTAAAAGAGAAGATCTATTGTCACTCCAGTGGCTCTTAAACTTTGTGGTTATAGTGGATATCCAAAATTCAAGTGATTTTTCCACACCTTTTGTTGGCAGTTGTTGAGGTCTAAATGCCTCCTTCCATAAGAATTGCATTAACCACCTTGGAAAAGACCTAATTGGTAAGCAATAGTCAAGTCTAGATTAAAGGAGGAGCCATCTAACTTTAGGTTAAAAGCTACAACCATACAAATTAACAAAGATCATTAAATCAAGCTCGCTAGCATTAGAGATTGTTTATTTTTACATCAAATAGAGTTAGGAGTCACATTTAGAGTTAGGTTACATCATTTAGCTGGGTTTTCATTTTAGTGTATGCAAAGGTGTTGATCTCAAAAAACAGATTGGACACCAATTGGCCCTATGATTGAATGTACCCATGGGCTAGGGGTAAGAAATATAATCCCTAACCCCATGGTTGACCCCCAAGTAGAAGTTGAGCGCAAGGCTATTAGATATTTCTATGTACCACTCTAGTTAAACACTCCATCATGCATCACCTTTTTCCACCTTTCAATGAAGACCACTTTGAACTTAAACCTAGAGTCATTCAATTACTCCCCACATTTTATGGTCATGAGAAATTCCAAAATGTTTCAGATGATACTAAGGTGGTTCCCCTTCTTATTGAAAGATAAGGCCAAATCATGCTGAATTCTCCAGAGGATAGTTCCTTTTTCACATGGGACTAGTTGTCTAGAAAGTTCTTGATCAAGTTCTTCCTCATCCATAAGATTAATGCCCTTCATAGGTCGATCATTAATTTCCATAAAAAAAATGATAAACAATATTATGAATGCTGGGAAAGGTGGAATGAGTTATTGCAAAAATGTTCCCGCAATGGATTTGAAAAATGGTAGCAAGTTTAGTACTTTCTATGAGACACTTACACCTTAAAATAGACAAATGATAGATGCAGCTAGTGGAGGAGCCCTCATGTTGAAAATTGAAATAGAGGCTTCAGAATTTTTTTAAACTTTAGCAGACAATTCCCAGCAATGGGATTATTCCAACATGACAGAAAGAAATACCAAACCTCAAAATAATGGGTGTTCATATGAAATAGTAGTGACCTTAAATACATCCTATATCCTATAAGCTTGACTCTGTGATTAATAAAATGGATAAGTTTGACTCCATAGGTGGAAGAGTGGACAAGCTTTAAAATATGTTCCAAACCTTCATGATTGTTCGACCACTCATGAAACCTCCATAAGAGGTTTCTTCTGTTTGTTTCAACCCAACACTTTTAACCTCAACTTGTCCATCCAATAGTATGTACATTGAAAACCTTTTGGAATAGGCAAATGTAATGAATGCATATCACAACTCTGGCACTAACGCTTACTCTAAGATGCGTTAGGCATCCTAACTTGTCATGGTCAAAGAACACTTACCAGGGAGGTCCATCGATGAAACCCCCTACAAAAAACTTTTCTAGAGCTTCAATTCCCTAGTAGCCATGTAGTTTTTAGCTTTCAAAGAAAACACATGATGATACATAGTCACTCTCAAATAAAATTGATGAATTGACCAAAGCCTTATACCAATCATAGAATGACAGTCAACAGAATAATATAAATAACAATTCTCAAGCTATTGCCCAGATAGGAATACAAATAAGCCAAATGATAGCTACCCTAATTGAAAGAGGTAAAGACCTCAAAAAAAGGACAAATTCCTTTTCTTAGGAACACATACAAGATTTGTCACTACAAAAAAGATAATGGAAACTCACCATTAACTACTTCATTTATGAATTTAATAGTAATAGAAATACATGTCCTACAAAGATAGAATTTGTAACTTGCTATCCTATTGCCTAACATGCAAAGATTGACCTATATGGAAAGACTGATTCATTCGGATCAACATATGGGTCCAACCACATTGCATTGCTAATGCATGGGATTAGCCACTTCAATTGGATCTTTGAGCCCGACCGAAGGAGAAATCACCAAAAATCTAGCATTCCCTCACCCTTGGTGCCAATGAGTTTTTTTTTTATTTGAAAAGAAAGAGAAGGCTATGCCTTCACTATATGAAATATGAATATTAAGTAATAATAGTATGGCACTTCGAGTTCGATATATGCAAACCAATTTTTTTTTTTCATAACATGAGATTAGGTATCGAGATAGTAGTTTGAAAGAAATGTAATTTCCAATTTGATCTTATGTATCGGGGGTCCATTTCATCACTCGACAATGGGTATGAGTTAGTGATTTGAAGACTTCCTTTCCTCTATCTTGATTCATGCATAAATTTAGAAATTAGGATACTAGTTGAATGGCAGAGAGAAAATTTTCCAAGGTATCACATAATTACTTAGCTTAGGGACCTTATGAGTAGGCTCGAGAGAACCCCTTTATGGCGTCTTCTATTTCTCGATAAAAAGAAATATGACCAATAGTGGTTTGAATGGTATGTGCAAGAAATAGGCCAATTCGACAACACGAGGGTTATTTCTTGGTTTCATCCAATCATTAATAACTTGATTATTTTTAGATAATAGAAGATAGAAAGAATGATTGTAAGGAGTCACAATTCCTTAGTCAACCAATCCCAAACCCTAAGGGCCAGTTTGAAAAAGGGTCATCTTCAATTTCACAAAGACTCCATGAGCAAGCAAAGTCCATAACTACCCTTAGGAGTGGCCATCAAGTTGATAATAAAGTAGGGCAGACTATGGAAAACTTAGAGGAGAATGAGCCAACCAAAACACAGGAGAAAAATGAAAGGCAGAAATCTCTTACTCCATCCCTTATTCCATTACTCAATGATATTAAGACATTCCTGCCTATGCCAAATTTCTTAAAGAGCTCTGCACACAAAATTGAAAGATTAATGTGCAAAAGAAAGCCTTTCTTACCAAGCAGGTGAGCTTTTTAATTCAACACCAGACCCTCTGTAGTTTAGAGATCCATATTATCCTACCATCTCTTGTGTTTTAGGAAACCATGGCATTGATAGGGCACTATTAAATTTAGGGGCCAGTGTTAACCTGTTGCCATTTTCTATTGATGACCTTAAGCAATCATTACCACCTTACAATTAACATATAGACTAGTAAAAATTCCACATGGTATGATTGAGGATGTTTTAATACAAGAGGACCAGTTTTACTTTCTTATGGATCTTATTGTACTAGATACCTAGTCTATGTCAGACCTTGGTAACCAGATCTCGATCATACTTGGATGTCCATTTTTGGCAACGTCCAACACGTTCATAAATTGTAGAAATGATGAGATGAAGTTATCTTTTGAAAATATGAAAGTTAAGATTAATGTTTTTATTGGCATTTAGACCTTGATGATTCTTGTGTAGTAAATTAATTGGAGGTCTAATTCAAGATACTAATCCCATTGTCCATGTTAGCTACACTTGACACATGTCTAATACACTTTAACTATGATTTTGATATAGATCCATTGAAGAGGTAAATAATCTATTAGATGCAACACCAATTATTGAAACCTTCAAATGAGGCCCTCAAGTGGAACCTTTTCCTCCTTCAAATTCTGTCCTTATGCCTTTCGTAGAAAAACCATCTATAATAGTTCTAAAGCACTTACTAGAAAATTTAAAATACTCTTACCTAGGACTAGAAGAAACCTTACATGTCATTATAGCTACGGATCTAAATCAGGAACAAGAAGGTAAGCTTCTTGGTGTTCTTATCCGCTTTAGGGTGGACCATAGTGGGCATAGAAGGGATTAGCCCTGCTGTGTTTGCATAGAATTCACCTAGAAGAAAATACTAAACCATCTAGGGAAATATAGAGAAGACTAAACCCTAACATGAAGGAGGTACTAAGAGACGAAGTACATAAGCTCTTGGATGTTGGAGTCATCTACCCCATATCTGACAATACTTGGGTCAGCCCAATTTAGGTTGTCCCCAAGAAGTCCAAAGTCACAATAATTAGGATTGAGGATAAAGAGTTAGGGCCCACTTGCATGACCACCAGGTGGAGAGTATGTATCGATTACCAAAAACAAAATTCGGTCACAAGGAAAGACCACTTTCCTCTCCATTTATAGACCAAATGCTAAAAAGGTTAGCTGATGAAAGTTATTACTACTTTCTTGATGGATACTCTAGCAATAACCAAATCCCCATAGCACTTAAAGACTAGGATAAGACTACTTTCACCTACCCTTTTGGGACCTTCATCTACCATCATATGCCTTTTGGACTTTGTGATGCTCAAGCTACTTTTCAAAGTGTATGTTGAGCATATTTTCAAATATAGTGAAGAGGTTTTAGAGGTGTTTATGAATGCTCAGTGTTTGGATCTTCATTTGATAAGTGTCTGTACAATTTAAAACTCGTCCTTACAGGGTGTTAGGAAAAGAACTTGGTGTTAAACTAAGAGAAATGTCATTCCCTGGCTCAAAATGGCATTATTTTAGGACACATCATATCATATAATGGCATAAAAGTAGACAAATCCATGAAGAAAATTTGCATAATTTTAGACCATGTTAGTTTCTATAGGAGATTCATTGAGGACTTTAGTAAAATTGCAAAGCCCCAATGTAATTTACTGAAGAAGGAAGCATCTTTAGAATTTGATGATGACTGCATGAAAACATTTGAGTGCCTAAAGGTTAAACTCACTTCTGCTCCTATAATTTGACCACCGGACTGGAGTGCACCATTTGAGATAATGTGTGATATTCAAACTATGCAATTGAGGTTGTTGGGGAAGCATATTGACAAACTTCAAAATGCGCCCGCCCCCCCCCCCAAATGATATGATATATTATGTTAGTAAGACACTCCATGAAACCCAACTCCATTATTCAATTATAGAAAAAAGTTGCAACAGATTTAGATCTTAATTGTTAGGAACGAAGGTTATAATATACTCAGGTCATGCAACATTAAAATATATTCTTTCTAAGAAAGATGCAAAACATAGGCTGATTTGATGGATACTATTGCTATAGGAATTCAATTTACAAAATCGGGATAAGAAAGGTTTTGAAAATATTGTAGCAAACCACTTGTCCACTAGTTGTGGAGTCTACTAGTGAGAATGTGCTTATAATAGAGACATTTACAGATGAGCAGCTCTTGCACATTTCCCAATTGCCTTGTATGCAAATATAGTCAATTATCTTGTCAATGGTCAAATGCCTCATCATTGGTCTAAACAAGATAGAAAAAGATTTATTGATGAGGTTAAATGCTTTACTTGTTTCGATCCATACCTATTTAAGTGTTGTCTTAATTAGGTCATTTGGAGAGTATACCAAATAGTGAACATCAAAAAATCATTTGCTTTCATTATTACCATACATGTGAGGGCCATTTTAGTTCCAAAAACATAGCTACAAAGATTTTGTAGTGTATTTTTATTAGCCCATCATTTTCAAGGATTCACATGCTTACTACATATCATGTGCTAGATGTTAACAGTTAGGGAGCATAGGAACAAGAAATATAATACCCTTAAACCCTATTCTTATAATCGAGCCTTTTGATGTTTGGGGAATTGATTTTATGGAACCTTTTCCCAACTCTTTTGGTTATTTGTACATCCTTGTAGGGTAGAATTATGTGTTAAAATGGGTCAAAGCCATACCATGTAAACCCAATGACCACAAGATGGTGGTCAAGTTCTTAAAAGAAAATATATTTGCATGCTTTAGTACTCTTAGGGCCATAATTAGTGATGGAGAGAAACAATTTTGTAACAGAGTGTTTGAGAATTTAATGAAGAAATATGGTATTATCCATGGGACCCTTATCATCCTTAGACAAGTGGATAGGTAGAAGTGTCTAAAATGGAGATAAAGCAAATTTTAGAAAAGACAGTCAATCCAAATATGAAAGACTAGTCTTTAAGACATAGTGATGCTTTATGGGTGTATCGTACTACATATAAGACTCCTATAGGCATGTCACCCTCTCCCCTGGTTTACGGAAAGGCCTACCACTTACCACTAGAACTTGAACATAAAGCATATTAGGCCATCAAAAAGCTTAATTTTGACCTAAATACTACTGAAACCAATAGAAAACTCCAACTTAATGAGTTGGATGACTTATAGAAAGATGCCTATGAGTATATAAAGCTATACAAAATTCGCATGAAGAACAATCATGGTAGACATATCTTAAGAAAGTCCTTCACCCTAGGACAAAATGTCCTTTTGTATAACTTTAGGTGTCATCTATTTCTAGGAAAACTTAGATCTTGATGGTCTAGACCCTATAAAGTATGTACTATATATCCTCACAGGGTTGTTGAGATAGAAAAGGATAGAGAGATCTCTAAAGTGAAGGGGCAAAGATTGAAACCCTACTTAGAGTTGGTAAACCCTGAAGTGGAAAGAAACATTACTTGAGAAACCAATATATCATGCCTCACCTTTGCATGTCCCATAACACCTACGTACATCACATGAGTTGCATTCATCATAATCATTGTATTATATGTCTAGCTGAAGATGTAAAACTTAAAGCTTATTGGGAAGCAACCCAAGGTTTTTAGAGTTTCATTGTTCTACATCACTCATTTATCATATAAGTGTCCTATATTCCAAAACACTAGGGACAATGCTTAATTTATTCATATTCTAAAGTATTTTAAGAAAGTTAATTATCAAAATATACTTGCACTTAGTACATACTCTTGACTAATAGATGGCTGTGACTTAGAGACGTTGATAAAATTTGTGAAGACCTATATATCTAGGTGAGTATTTGAGACAATCACCTTTGTAAGGGTTATAAGTAATCCATATTTTCTTTAGCGAATATTATTTTGAAAGATCCTAATGTTTTTTGTTTTGGTCAAAATGCCAAGAATAAGAGTACTAACTTTATTTCTTGAATACTTATTGAATCTGGTAAGCTTTAAGAAACTTAGGAAATGATATAGGACATCCTTATTTCAGCCCAAAGACATAACACCTACCCAGTAATGTGTACCACTAATTAGATCATTTAAGCCTCTTGGTAAGCTCTTTCTTTCTTAAACCCTATTTACTCTAACTCAAAAACCCAATAAAAAGCATATCCACAAAAGTTTAAGAAGTGAAAAATATTGAAAGTGTCTATAAAGAAAAATATTCCTTCTCAAAATTATAAAGAAAAACAATATTATTAGTAAAAGAAAAGGTGTGAAAAGATATTCACTTTAGTGCATTCAAACATAAAATTATCCTACATCAATTGTAAATGTCTACTCAAATTTGAAACTTTGAATCCTTCTACCCTTCTTTTCAAAACCCTACCTAAGCCTATGTCTCATCCTATCCAAAGACATTGATCTTAAGGTGGAAGATAGCCTTAATGAGGATATAAATAGGAAGGAATTAGGGTGAAATACCCTTACTGGTCATGGTAATGACATATATTCTTAGGGATCATATTCCTTTGTCTCGTCAATGCTTAAAAGATTATGTGAACCATTGGTCTTATTGGATTTGGTCACTTAGCGAGTGAATTTGTTCGACCCCTTTTTCTTTGAAAGCTGTATTTTTTAGTATATACCAGTGAGAATTCAAGGTCAAGGCATCTTTCCAATGGAGCAATAAGCATATCTATTTAGAGGTCTTAATTTAAGTAGTTGTACACACAGTGCACTCAGAGATGTAACTGGAATGAAATGGTTTTGGTATGTGGATAACTTCTGGAATTTCTTATTCATCTTTATTAAGTTGCTGAAGCTAGTAGAGTGCTAATGGATCACAATTCTCTAAGATAAATAAAGGACTTATTGAATTTTGACCATTCATTCACTACAAACCCCCTTACGAGGCCTAACTTATCCACTAGGATAACCTAAGGGTTTGAGGGCTTGTTGCATATGCTAAATGTAATCGTGAGTACCGACGAAAATGACAACCATTTTGTTTTCATGATTTTATGCTTGTTTTGCTTAGGACTAACAAAATACTAGTTGGGGGTGTGATAAGTGTTCAAATTTGTATAAAAAGTACCCAATTAGTAATCCATGAGTTATAAATTATAGTGTTATTTTAGGATTTTTCTAAAAAATTTGTAACACATGCATTTCTAACCTAATAATTCAAAAGTTTGACAGATTTTTATCTTTTCTAATTGTTGAGAAGGTGATCCAAAGGTCAAGATCAAGTAAGATGTGGATTGAAGATCAAGTTCAAAAGAAAGCCAAAGAACTAAAATTCAACATTTCAAAGCTAGATCAAGGTTTAAGACCATCTTAAGGACTTAGCCACCCAAGTCACCAAGGAATGAGCCATCAAGCCACATGGGAGCAATGCCACATGGAGTCACATGATTGGAGGATTGATTCAAGCAATTATCTCATACTAAAAGTGTGATTTTAAAGGGATAATTGGAAGGCTTTTAGAGATATTTGTAAAAGGTAAGATGATCACGCATAGGTGGACTAATCAAGAGAGAAAACCCACTTTCCATTGTCCATCTTTTCCTCGACCCAATTAAGGTTTCAGTGTTTTTGGCTTAAGGAGGGAGCCATCTTCCTAAGAAGGTAACACCTCCCCCTTGCTTAGTTATCAATTTAGGTGATTTCCTAACTAGGAAACCCCTAGATCTACTTCAAATCAAAGCACATAAAAATCCTAATTCTTTTCCCACTCTTTACTACCATTTTCCTTTCTATTTTTTCTTCTTTCCATCAACCAAAATACCACAAAATAGAAGGGAAAGAGCTCCAAGCCATCTTCTTAAGAAGGTGACTCCTCTCCCCTTTTTGATTACATGGCAACCAACCATGATGTCACCATTACCTCATTCCTCCACCTCAACTCACCATCTAACTTTCCCTCATTGAAATCCTAGATCTTGATCTACCTTCCCTTTCCTAGAATAAGTCCTCACCAAATTGGAAACACAGCTCGCTATAAAGCCCATAGAATTCCACTTCTTTTTCTTTTTTTTTTCTAAGCAAGGGTTTTGTGAGTAACCCTTGAAAATAACACTCTTGCTTAGATCTTTGGGAGCTTTGGACTTTTGATTTCTTTTAGGCAATTCATCTTTTAGATTCTTAAGTATTTTCTCTTGCTTAGCACTTCAATTCTAGGTTAGTCATTTGTTTTACATTCTTAATTTCGTAGGTTGTTTTGTTGACAAAGACAAGTTTGAATCATTGATTTTCCTTACTTGAATTCCACATTTTTTATTGAAGTTAGACACAGTTTTAGACGTCTCTTCCCCTTAGGCCCATATTTCTCTTGATTTTCTTTTGTGTTTCACTTGAAGTCTCTTTAAATCATATTTTGTTTAGTTGTTTAATCTTAGTTCAGCAATTGTTAATTTGTTGTTTTCATCTTAAATGAGTTTTAGAAAGTTTCCTTTTTGAGTTTTAGAAAGTATTAGGTTTAGGAAATTGTTAAATTAGGAAAGTTTCATTTTTAGTAAGTTTCCTTAAGTTAAGTTCCTTAGTTTAATTCATTCTAGTATTTCATTAATTTCTTTATTGAATGCATGTTAGTTTCTAATTCCTTTGCATATTTTTAGTTTTAGAATGTTTCTTTTAATTGTAGTTTCTAGTTTCATGCATATTTTCTTTCTTTTGTCATTTACTTTCCTAGTTTAAATTCAAATCCAATTCAATCTCTCTCCTTGGCTAAAGTTAAGTACTTTAAATAAGATCCATCCAACGTACAAATTTGGTAGATTTCTTCATGGGATCAACCTCTCTTGTGCTTGCAAGTAACATTAAAGATACACCAATCATCTATTTTGTCCACTTTGTGGGCTAATATATTGATTTTATTGAACAGATCTGGAGTGACCCCCATCTCATATAGATAGCAGTTCTTCTGAGGCTATGAATATCTTCCTATTTTGGTTCAGTAATCTTATTATTGGGAATTCTCAAAAAGTGTTGCAAAGATATTCCACGTCTCCACATCACTCTTACACATGAGTGCCCCAACCCTTGTGGCATCAATCATATGCTGGTTTTATAGGTTAAACCATCATACAAGTATTGGACCTATTGCCACTTCTCAAAGCCATGGTGTGGATATTTCAGTAGTAAGTCATTCCAAAGTTCCTAGCATTCATAGAAATGCTCTCCCTCTTTCTAAAAGAAATTGATGATTTTCCTCTTGAGGGCATTGGTTTTATGGACTTGGAAAAACTTATTCAAGAATTTCATGGATAGTTGATCTCATGTGGTGATGGACCCTACTTCTAAAGACTTGAGCTATGATATTGCTTTGTCCTTTAATGAAAATGGGAACTGTGACAACCCGAGTTTTTGTAACACATTTTGTAATACATTTTCAAAGGCAGGGCCCTTAGCAGTAAAAAAATTTCACAAAACAAAGCAACGGAAATTCTCTTCTTTAGAACTTGTTTTGAAAAATCCAACTTCATACATAACATAAGTAGAACTTTTGTACAAAATAAAATTCCATTGAAGGAATATACATTTATTAAATTCCAAAATCCATCCAGTGGTTCACAGTACATCCCAAATCCATTACAATACTTCTCCAAATTACATAATCTAAAACTCAAAGCTCACCATACAATGAAACTCTCATTATAATACAATACTCTCAAACAAAACAAAATACATGTCTTCAAGGGGTATACCCTGATGATTTTTCTCTTCAAATCTTCTACAATCTTGAGCTCCTAACTCTCCTTCTTCGTATCTGTGATATTGTAAATATTGAAACATTTACAATATCTCAACAAGCAATGCTTGGTAGGGGATTTAAGAAGCATCATAATTGACAGTATAATTCTAATACTTCATAATCCCGTTATTCACAAACATACTCAAGTATCTAACTCTTTACTTTGTAATGTATGTACACCCATATACATACATACATACTATACATGGATAAATTTGTCAAATTTATGAAAGTAGTCAAATACCATTCCCAACTAAGCTAATCAATTCTTTCCACTATGAGAAATTAGTATTTCAGCTGGTCCTATACTAGGAATTTCCCTTCTTGGGAAATACTGGTAATATACAATTACCTGGCATTTCATCATGCCAAAACAAAAGGCATTTCACTATGCCCATCTCATATGCATCATAGTGCAAAATAATCAAAGGACTACCATGATGCAATTTGATCCATACTAGCGCACTCGGATAACTTCCCTATACACCACATATACCACGATGGAAAATATTGTACCACTGCCTATATGGGGAGACAATACTTTCATAGTGGCAGCCTTCCCATAATTGCCCCACCCAACTTTTAGCCTCTCATAGGGCAAGGTATCTTCAAAATATCAAATTTCAGAAAGCGGGTGGCCAAACCCTCATAACTCCCCTAGCATAGCATCCCCAGGCTCATGCCTGTCTAAAAAAAAACCACAAGTCTCCATTCTTGCATGTAAAATAGATTTCATACGTATCAGACAATCTGTCTGTTTACTTAGGGCTGGAATATCTTCTAATTCCATATTCACTCAGAGTCTAGTCCTCAATTATAACTTAACCATTTCATATGTGTTTGGTTCGATCATAAGGGTTTTAGGGGATTTATACAAGTATTATCATTACACTTGTCAACATAAGGTCATGTGTTCAACATGTACATCCCATGTAGATGCATTCATAAAATACTCCTACCTTCAAGTAGTGATCCATCTCTTTAGATCTTCCATGATCTTGACTGGTGAATGAAATCTATAAATCCATACATACTGTTAATACATATACAATCTAAATAATCCAATCTATATTCTTTGTCCAATCTTGTCCTTTGATGCAAAGGATTTAGATCTTTTATCATGATCTATCTTCCTCAAATAGTGTCTATCATATTGATCAATAGATCTGATGATTAGACTGATCTTCTAATCTTTCAGATCTAAGTATTTTCTATTCTAAGTCTTTGGGTATTCCTTTCTTTGATCTTGATCTTTCATAGATCCTTTGATCAACAATTTATACCTACTGATAAAGATCAAGAACTTAGATCTTCTATCATCTAATTCACCTTTGATCTAAGTTTAATTGTTTGATCATCCTTAAGGAGGATGATCTTAGTTCTCTCCCTTGAATCATATATGATGAAGGGTTCAGATCTCCTATTTGATCTAAGATCTTCTATTCTATTTGATCTAAGTTGCAAGCAATATATATATATATGTCATCAAGAAGTATTTATTTATTTTTATTGTTCTTGATCATTCAAGATCCAATGGATCTTATTTGATCATCCTTACCTTACTTACAATTTTTATTAGGGTTAGATAATTTACTAACCTTTTATGCTTTTATTATTATTATTCAACTAGTTAATGTTTACTGGTTGAAGATAACATATTTTAGCCTAAGTCTAGATTGCTCCTCATATTTTAAATTGTCTAAGGCTTACTAGTTGAATGGGTGAACACAAAGTGGTTACTTCAATCCTCATGTAAGGATGCGTTTAGACCTCACAAATGTCAACAGAAGGTAGGGCAAGAGGGAGGCTCTATTAGAAAACCCCTTTAACCACCATGTTTAGCATTCACTAGAGTGACCTTAGCTCAACCTTTCATAAGGTTCCTATGAGCATGTTAACCCTAAGTACTCTTTCTAATTGATTTTAATTAAGTCCATGAACATTTAAAATGTCATTCATGGGGTTTATTATTCTCCTAATTTGGACCAAGGATTTGATAATCCTTATATTGTCCTACTAACTATAGCCTTTGCTAATTAAGTCCAAGTCAAATAATTCACTCTTCTTTGTGTCATGAAACTCTACTGTCTCATTAGATTCCATTTTTTGGTGTTTTATGCTCTTTATCTCATAACTACTATAACAATTAAATCTACTAATAAAATTTAACCATAAATGAATTATAACTTTAAAGCATAAAACTACATAATTGAACAACCTAATGATAATGGTACAAGGTACTTAAGATTACACTAGCATGATTTCTAACTCATGTACTTTATCTAATAAACTCAAATTAAACTATCATGGGCCTAAGGTACCATCTCATACCATAGTCTAATCTAACATGAAATCCTAGCATGGTCCTAAGTTACAATGCATGAAATCATACCAACATGGTCTTAAGTTACAATTCATCATTTATCAATAATTTTATGGACATTTGAAATGAAGTTATACTAAAATAATCTATCACGGATCCTATATTCATGAAATAAATCAAATGAAATCAATGCATAACTCAAGCTAACCCATTTCTCATGATTAAAGCTTTACTTATGATCCAAATATTAGATCTTAGGTCTTTTCCTTTTAAATCGAGGGTTTTAAATAAATTTTAAGGCTTTTACTCCACTAAGGTCCAAGATCATATTCCTTTATTTTTGGTCATATTCAATCCATGATTTCAATGGATTCCATCATAATCTCATTCATTCAATCCATCCCAAGGATATGATGATACTTGATCTCATTGATCAAGTGGGTCCCTTTGTATTTTAAGGGTTTTTCTACCATAAAGGGTAAATCCTTAAATTTATCTTAGATCTGTCCAAATAAATCATGGATATCACTTGATTTCAACATTATATCATCAATAAATTTGATCCCCAAGATCTGATCATTTTAGATCTTGAAGATCATGAAAATTAGAAACTTAATTCTTGAAAACAAAAAGTTTCTAGAATGTTTTTATCCATATTATAGTTTCAAAAGAAAATAGAAGTTATAAGCTTTCCATAGCTTCTTTCCGATTTCAATTTGGAGTTAAGATGACTCCACAATTGAACTGTGAAGTTCACAGTCGTTCCTAGGGTCCAAATTTGATCTGGGCCCAGCAGAATGGATGACCCAGATTTGATCAGGTTGAGTGAAGTGATTGGCATGCACCCGTCACCGAGACACATGCATAACGCACTCCCCCGATGACCAATGCTGTCGTAGGGTCGTCCCGTCAGGACGATGTCACATGCGATACACACGCGGAGACGCTGCTGTAGGGTGCATCTCCGTACGACGTTTTGTCACGTGTCCCTCCATCCCGACTTGATTTGGGAGATTGGATAGTCCGTTTGGACCATCCAATCAATCCCTTTATAATTAAGGGCTCAAAACTTAATAAAAATTCTTAAAATTTCTACCCTAGGGGTTTTGGACCCTTCTAGATCGATTGGATGGCTTAGATTTTCCATTTGAGCCCTCCATCATCCAAAATTGAAGGGTTCTGTTCCTTACTTTATTTTTTAAAATTTTAACCTAAAACTAATTATAGAAAAATAAAAATTACATAAAAACTATGAAATGAGTATATGAAGTAGTTCCACTTACCTAATTGGAGAAACAACGTAGTTTTGAAGCCCAATTTGAAATAAATACCCTTTGATGATAAGATAGCCCGATAGTCCCTTTTTTTGTGCTTTCCTGTTGATTGTACCATTAGATCTTCAAATTGACTTGGGGGTTTTGTAGATAAGGTAGTCTAGGATTGGTGGGATTTGTGATATTCAACTTGGAAAATTTAGGTCTCTTGTTCCAATTAGAGAGAGGAGAGAGAAAGTGCAAGAAGGGAGATTTTTGGGAGTTTTGGAATTTCGAGAAGGAATCTAGATCTAATTTTTTAGAGTAAGCAAGATGATTTCATGGGAATTTTAATGAACATTTTTGGAGGGGTATTTATAGGTGTTTTGCAATTTTCATAATTACATGTAATAATTATGTTTTAATTCTTTAAAATATTAAATTAACATTGGATCCTCCACTACCATCTCCTTCTCCACTAGCAGCTGATAGTAGTTTGACCACTTATTACATATTTTCTAGATGTTGGATTCGTTTGTGGGTCCCTTGTGGGCCCCATAGGGTGTGAAAGGACCATTTTGCCCATTTATGGAGAAAAATTCATTTTATTCTCCTGAACTCAGAATTGAGAATACTTAGTGGCATTTTGATTGATTTTTTTAGTACATTCATAATTTATAAGTTTTAAATCATGTTTTAATATTTATAAAAAGAGAATTTCCAATAACTTAATATTCCAACCCAAAATTTCTAAAAACTCAAACTTTATTGATTTCTCAATCAATTTACAAAAATTGGGGTTATTACAATCTTCCCCCTGACAATAATTTTATCCTCGAAATTTGAAATACAATAACTTAATCAAATAGACTAAGGTGTGTCTTCCTCATTTCTATTTCTATTTCCCACGTGGCTTCCTCAACTGAGTGATGTTGCCACAGGACTTTGACTAGCGGAATGGTTTTGGACCTTAACATTTATTCTTTGCGGTCCAGGATCCATATCACCTTCTATTCGAAGGTTAGGTCTAGCTTTAGCCCTTTTAGCACCCTTTGAAGTACATGTGTGTCATCTTGTAGGTATTTTCGTAGCATGGATACGTGAAAGACATTGTGTATTTCTGAGAATTGGGGTGGTAAGGCTTGTAAGCCACTGAACCAACTCTTTCTAAGATTTCAAATGGACCGATGAATCTAGGACTAAGTATTCCTTTGCTTCCAAACCTCATTACTCCTTTGACTGGTGATACTTTGAAAAATACATGCTCCCCGACATCAAATTCCAAGTTTCTACATCTTTTATCTACGTAGCTCTTCTACCTACTGTGTGCTATCAACAACCACTTCTGTATTAATCTAACCTTGTATGTACATTGTTCCACTATTTTTGAATTTATTAGCTTTCTTTCTCCAACTTCACTCCAATAGGTTGGTGATTGATATGGCCGTCCATACAATGCTTCATATGGTGCCATACCAATACTTGCTTGAAAACTGTTGTTATACATGAATTCTACTAATGGAAGATGTTTGTCCTAATTCCCTTTCCAATCTACTACACATGCTCTCAACATATATTCTAAAGCCTAAATAGTCCTTTCTAATTGACCATCTGTTTGGGGGTGAAATGCTGTACTGAATTTAAGTGAGCTTCCCAAGGCTTGTTGTGCACTCTTCCAACACCTTGAAGTAAATCTTCCATCCCTATCAAAGATGATGGATAGTGGAATCCCATGAAGACTTACTATTTCTTTGAGGTATAACTTAGTTAGATTGTCAAGTGATTGGTTCTGCCTAATTGGAAGGAAATGTGCTGACTTTGTTAACCTATCCACAACCACCCAGATCATGTCATGACCTGCCCGAGTCCTTGGCATTCTTACTACAAAATCCATAGTGATGTTGTCCCATTTCCATTCTAGAAGTTCCAATGTTTGTAACATTCCAGGTGGTCTTTGGTATTCAGCTTTTACTTGTTGATAATTTAGACATTAGCCACAAATTCCCCTATTTCTCTTTTCATGCCTTCCCACCAAAAGTTTCTTTTCAAATCCTAATACATCTTTTGGACTGATGGGCTTCTTGTAATAGTTCTTTTCTCAAGTCTGTATTTAAAGGAACCACCAATCTCTCCTAAAAACGTAAACCCCCATTTGTACCCTTACAAAATCCTTTCTTTTTATGCAATTCATGAGTTACTGTATCTTCTTCTTGGCTTTAAGGACTCTTTCTACAAAAGCTTATTTAATGGTGATGTTTGTGAGTACAGCTCTTAGCTATCTACTTAATGCATTATCTACTATGTTCGCCTTTTCCAGGATGGTATTGGATGGCGAAATTGTAGTCTTTGATATACTCCATCCATCTTCTTCTTCTCATGTTCAAATCAGCTTGAGTAAATATGTATTTAAGACTTTTATGATCTATGAATACACTAAATTTTTCTCCATACAAATAATGTCTCCAAATTTTCAATGCAAAAACTATAGCTACTAATTATAGGTCATGTACTGGGTAATCTATTTCATGTCTCTTCAATTGTCTAGATGCATAAGCAATGACCTTCCCATTTTGCATCAACACACCTCCTAACCCTTTGCTAGAAGCATCACAGTATATTTCATATCCCCCACTTCTAGATGATAAAGTCAATACTAGTGTTGTAGTTAACCTCTTCTTTAGCTCTTGGAAAATATTTTCACATTCTTATGTCCAAGTGAATTGTACCCCTTTTAAAGTCAATGAAGTCAAAGGAAGGGCTATACGGGAAAATCCTTGAATGAATTTATGATAGTATCTTGCCAGTCCAAGAAAATTGCGTATTTCTGTTACTATTTTAGGTTTCTCCCAATTCATTACTACTTCAACCTTGGTGGAGTCCACTTCTACTTCATTCTTGGAAATTACATGACCCAAGAAATTGACCTTCTCTAACCAGAATTCGCACTTACTAAATTTACCAAATAGTTTGTGTTCTAAGGGTATTTAGTACAATTCGTAAGCTTGATACTGGCAGAGTAAATTAGTATATCATCAATAAATACAATCACAAATTTATTCAAAATTCCTTGAAGAATCTATTCATCAGATCCGTAAACACTGCTGGTGCATTGGTCAGCCTAAAAGACATGACTAGAAACTCGTAATGCCCATATGGAGTTCTGAATGCTGACTTGGGTATGTCTTCATCCTTAATACGCAATTGATGATATCCTAATCTAAGGTCGATTTTGGAAAAGACCTTAGTAGATTGGAGTTGATCAAAGAGATCATCAATGCGAGGTAAGAGATACCTATTTTTCACTGTGACACTATTCAACGTTCTACATAATCAATGCACAATCTCATAGACCCATCCTTCTTCTTCACAAATATTACTAAAGCTCCCCATGGTGAACTACTTGGTCTAACAAACCCTTTGTCTAACAATTCTTATAACTAACCTTTCAACTCTACTGGGGCCATCCTATAAGGTGCTTTAGAAATTAGAGTTGTACCAGGAATTACTTCAATGGTAAACTCAATTCCTCCATGTGGGGGTAATCCTGGTAGTTCTTCTAGAAAACATCTTGGAATTGCCTGACTACTTCAATTTCTATTATCCTGGGCTATTCAACATCTAAAGAAATTACTGTTGCTAGAAATGGCTGACACCCTTTGGACATATGTTTGATTGCCTTCATAGCTGAGATAATGGATTTGTCTAAGTTATTGTGTTTCCTGTACAGTACTAGTACTTCCTCACCCGGTATGCTAAATGTGATTTTCTTCTTGTGACAGTCCATAACTACCTTGTATTTTGCTAACCACTCTATACCCAGTATGATGTCAAAGTTCACCATGTTCAACCTGGCCATTAATGATGGCAAAGACCCTCCCTTGGTGTCAAGGGGCAATTTTTAGTTTTGCTTCCTAAACTGCCAGTGGTTTGGGACAGTAGGTGGTGATGTGTCCATACTCCCCACAATTATGGCACATGATCGAAAACCATTGTGGTTCCTATTGTCCAGGTCTAGGGCAGATATTGCCTTAGTAAAAAAATTTGCATCTTGGACATGGTCATATATTTTGCTCTGGTGCATTGTTCCTTTGATTTCTTTTAGGCTTAAAATTGTTCCAAGGTCTTTTATTCCTCTAGAAGGGCTTTGGGTTATTGTTTCCTCCTCCCCTAAACTTGGTGGTTTGACTCTTCTTATATTCTTGTTCAAAGTTGAAAGCCATTTCCACACATTTTGCCAAGGTCGTGGGTTTAGTACCAAGTACCTTTATTTTTAGGCCTGGGTGCGGCCCTTCAATGAATTGATTCACTATGTGTGTTTCAATGTTACGCACATAAGTGGTGAATCTCCTTAACTACGTGAACTTGTTATCGTACTCTACCACTAACATGTTCCCTTACCTTAGTTCCAAAAACTCTATTAGCTTTCTTTCTTGCACATGAGAAGGGAAATATTTGTGCTTAAAGACTTCCTTAAATTTTGCCTATGTAGTATCTTCAGAATTTGAGAAGAAGGTGTTGTTAGCGGATCTCCACCAAAATGCAGCTTCTTGTTTTAATAGATAGGTGGCAAATTTCACCTTCAACTCTAGAGGAGTTTTTATGCAGAGCACTGAAAGTCCTTTCTACTTCATACACCCATTCCTCAGCCTTCTCAGCTTCACCCTTGCCATTATACACCATAGCCATCATTTTGTCAACTTTTTCTAGTGCTAATGGAGACTTTCTAACTTCTTCACTTGGTACAAGGGAAGATTGCCCCTGTACTAGTGTGGGAGTAGCTGGTATTGGTGTTGGTGTATTGTGTCTCACTTCAGGTTGAGCCTGAGCCTGCATACTTGGTCTCTCTATGGGACGTGATGAACTTTGGGTTTATTGAATGTGAGGAAGAAGGTTCCTCAATACCCTTGTTGCCATCTCTTCCATATTATTCATGGTTAATCTCTTTGTATTGTCTTCTGGAGTATTTTGAGTTGTCTGCCTTGTGATTCTCTTTGGTGGCATCTGCTCATAAGCCAAAATTTCTATTAGTATTCTATACAACTATTTCTATCTTAATCTAAAATTGTATTATCATCTCTCCTTTGGACATATTTGTATTGTAGTATGACTGGATGAATGTTTCTGATACCAACTATGATGACCTGGGTTTTTGTAACACATTTTGTAATACATTTTCAAAGGCAGGGCCCTTAGTAGTAAAAAATTATCGCAAAACAAAGAAGCAAAAATTCTTTTCTTTAGAACTTGTTTTGAAAAACCCAAGTCATCACTTCATACATAACAGAAGTAGAACTTTTGTACAAGATAAAATTCCATTGAGCAATATACTTTTATTAAATTTCAGAATCCATCCAGTGGTTCACAGTACAGCCCAAATCCATTACAATACTTCTCCAAATTACATAATCCAAAATACATGTCTTCAAGGGGTATACCCTAATGATTTTTCTCTTCAAATCTTCTATAGTCTTGAGCTCCTAACTCTCCTTCACTATATTTGAAATATTGTAAACAATGAAACATTTACAATATCTTAGCAAGCTATGCATGGTAGGGGATCTAAGAAGCATAATAATTGACAGTATAATTCTAATACTTCATAATCCCGTTATTCATAAACATACTCATGTATCTAACTCTTCACTTTGTAATATATGTACATCCTTATACATACATATTCTATATGGATAAATTCGTCAAATTTATGAAAGTAGTCAAATATCATTCCCAACTAAGCTGATCAATTCTTTCCACTATGAGAAATCAATACTTCAACTAGTCCTATACTAGGAATTTCCCTTCTTGGGAAATACTGGTAATATACAATTACCTAGCATTTCATCATGCCAGAACATAAGGCATTTCACTATGCCTATCTCATACGCATCATAGTGCAAAATAATCAAAGGACTACCATGATGTAGTCTAATCCGTACAAGCGCACTCAGATAACTGACTTGTTCACCACTAATATCACGGTGGAAAATATTGTATCACTGCATATATGGGAAGATAGGACTTTCATAGTGGTGGCCTTCCTATAATTGCCCCACCTGACTTTAGCCTCTCATAGGGCAAGGTATCTTCAAATCATCAAATTTTAGGAAGCAGGTAGCCAAACCCTTATAACTCCCCTAGCATAGCATCCTCAAGCTTATGCTTATCTAAAACAAAACCACAAGCCTCTATGTTTGTATGTAAAATAGATTTCATACGTATTAGACAATCTATCTGCTTACTTAGGGCTAGAATATCTTCTAGTTCCATATTCACTTAGAGTCTAGTCCTAAATTATAACTTAACAATTTTATATGTGTTTGGTTGGATCATAAGGGTTTCAGGGGATTTAATACAAGTATTATCATTACACTTGTCAACATAAGGTCATGTGTTCAACATGTACATCCCACGTAGATGCATTTATAAAACTTTCAAGTAGTGATCCATCACTTTAGATCTTCCATGATCTTGACTAGTGTATGAAATTTGTAAATCTATACATACTATTAATACATATACAATCTAAATAATCCAATCTATATTCTTTGTCTAATCTTGTCCTTTGATGTAAACGATCTAGATCTTTTATCATGATCTATCTTCCTTAGATAGTGCCTATCCTATTGATCAATAGATTTGATGATTAGAATGATCTTCTAATCTTTCAGATCTAAGTATTTTCTATTCTAAGTCTTTATGTATTCCTTTCTTTGATCTTGATCTTTCATAGATCCTTTGATCAACAATTTATACTTGTTGATAAAGATCAAGAACTTAGATCTTCTATCATCTAGTTCTCCTTTGATCTAAGTTTAGTCGTTTGATCATCCTTAAGGAGGATGATCTTGGTTCTCTTCCTTGAATCATATTTGATCAAGGGTTCAGATCTTCTATTTGATCTAAGATCTTCTATTTTATTTGATCTAAGTTGCAAGCAATGTATATATATATATCATCATCATCAAGAAGTATTTATTTCTTTTTATCATTCTTAATCATTCAAGATCTAATGGATCTTGTTTGATCATTCTTATCTTACTTACAATTTTTATTAGGGTTAGATAATATACTAACCTTTTATGCTCTTATTATTATTATTATTCAACCAATTATGTTTAATGTTGAAGATAACTTATTTCAGCCTAAGTCTAGATTGCTCCTCTTATTTCAAATTGGCTAAGGCTTACTAGCTGAATGAGTGAACACAAAGTGGTTACTTCAATCCTCATATAAGGACGCGTTTAGACCTCACAAACATCAACAGAAGGTAGGAGAAGAGGGAGGCTCTATTAGAAAACCCCCTTAACCACCATATTCAACATTCACTAGAGTGACCTTAGCTCAGCCTTTTATAAGATTCCTATGAGCATGTTAACCCTAAGTACTCTTTCTAATTGATTTTAATTAAGTTCATGAACATTTAAAATGTCATTCATGGGGTTTATTATTCTCCTAGTTTGGGCCAAGGATTTGATAATCCTTATATTGTCCTACTAACTATAGCCCTTACTAATTAAGTCCAAGTCAAATAATTCACTCTTATTTGTGTCATGAAACTCTACTTTCTCATTAGATTCTATTTTTTGGTGTTTTATGCTCTTTATCTCATAACTACTTTAACAATTAAATCTACTAATAAAATTTAACCATAAATGAATTATAACTTTAAAGCATAAAACTACATAATTGAACAACTTAATGATAATGGTACAAGGTACTTAAGATTATACTAGCATGATTTCTAACTAATGCACTGTATCTAATTAACTCAAATTAAACTATCTTGGACCTAAGGTACCATCTCATATCATAGTCTAATCTAACATGAAATCCTAGCATGGTCCTAAGTTACAATTGCATGAAATCATACCAACATGGTCTTAAGTTACAATTCAGCATTCATCAATAATTTTATGGACATTTGAAATAAAGTTATACTAAAATAATCTATCATGGATCACATATTCATGAAATAAATCAAATGAAATCAATGCATAACTCAAGCTAACTCATTTCTCATTATTAAAGCTTTGACTTATGATCCAACCATTAGATCTTAGGTGTTTTCCTTTTAAACCAAGGGTTTTAAATAAATTTTAGGGCTTTTATTCCATTATGGTCCAAGATCATATTCCTTTGTTTTTGGTCATATTCAATATGTGATGACTCAGGTTTTTGTAACATGATTTGTAAAGTATTTTGAAAGGTAGGGCCCTTAAGAGTGTAAAATTTTTTCATAAAACAAAGTAGCGGAAATTCTTTTCTTTAGAACTTGTTTTGAAAACCCAAGTCACCACTTCATACATAACATAAGTACAATTTGTGTACAAAATAAAATTCCATTGAAGGAATATACTTTTATTAAACTCCAGGATCCATCCAGTGGTTCACAAGATGTACCAAATCTATTACAGTACTTGTCCAAATTACATAATCCAAAACTCAAGCTCACCATACAATAAAACTCTCAACAAAGAAAAATACATGTCTTCAAGGGTATAACTGGAAGATTATTCTCTTCAAGTCTTCTATCGTCTTCAGCTCCTAACTCTCCTTCCCTGTATCTGAGATATTGCAACATTTACAATATCTCAGCAAGTAATGCTTGGTAGGAGATTCAAGAAGCATAATAATTGATAAGGTAATTCCAATACTTCATAATCTCATTATCCTTAAACATACTCTTTACTTTGTAAGTTATGTATATCTATATACATACATACCCTTCATGGGTAAACCAGTTAAATTTGTGAAAATAATCAAATATCATTCCCAACTAAGCTGATCAATTCTCTTCATTTTGAGAATTTAGTATTTCAACTAATCTTATACTGGGAATTTCCCTTCTTGGAAAATATTGGTAATATACAATTACCTAGCATTTCATTATGCTACAACATAAGGCATTTCACTATGCCTATTCTCATATGCATTATAGTGCAAAATAATCAGAAAGGTTGCTATGCTGCAGTCTGATCCGTACTAGCGCACTCGGATAACTGCCCTGTTCACCACTGATACCACAGTGGAAAATATTATGTCACTACCCGTATGGGGGGGCAAGACTTTCACAATGGTGGCCTTCCCATAATTGCCACCACCCGACTTTTAACCTTTCTTTGGGCAAGGTATCATCATATCATCAAATTTCAAGGAGCAGGTGGCCAAACCCTCATAACTCCTCTAACAATAGCATTCCCCTAGGCTTATGCCTATTAAAACAAACGCACAAGCCTCTAAGCTTGTGTGTAAAATAGATTTCATATATATCAGACCATATGTCTTTTTACTTAGGGCTGAAATATTTTCTACTTCCCTATTCACTTATAGTTTAGTCCTTAACCATCTTATATGTGTTTGGTTGAATCATAAGGTTTTCAAGAGATTTAATACAAGTATTAACATTACTCTTGTCAACACAAGATCATGAGTACAATCATGTATATCTCATGTAAATGCATTCATCAAATCCTCCTACCTTTAAGGATTGATCTCTTTTCCCCAATCTTCCATGATCCTGACTGATGTATGTAATCTATACATCCATACATATTGTCAATATATAAATTATGAACAATCCTATTGATCACTAGATCTGATGTTTAGAATGATCTTTAGATCATTCATATCTAAGTATTTTTTTCTATCTCTAAGTCTTTGTATGTCCATCTCCTTGATCTTGATCTTTCATAGATCCATTGATTGACAATCTACACATGTTGATAAAGATCAAGGTCCTAGATCTTCTATCATCTAGTTCTTCTTTGATCTAAGTTCAGTTATTGGATCATCCCTATGGAGGATGATCTTGGTTTTCTTCCTTGAATCATCTTTGATCAAGGGTTTGGATTATCTAATCTAATGAACTATAACAAGCATACTAATAAACATGCATACTAAGTACAATATAGTATTCTTATTCTTATTGTTCTTGATCATCCAAGATCTAATGGATCTTGTTTGATCATCCTTATCTTACTTATTATTATTATTCAACCAGTTAATGTGCTGGTTGAAGGTAACTTATTCAAGCCTAAATCTAGACTGCTCCTCTTATTTCCAATTGGCTAAGGCTTACTAGTTGAATGGGTGAACACAAAGTGGTTACTTCAATCCTCATGTAAGGAGGCATTTAGACCTCACAAACGTCAACAGAAGGTAGGGGAAGAACGAGGCTCTATTAGATAACCCCCTTAACCACTATGTTCATCATTCACTAGAATGACCATAGCTCAACCTTTCATAAGGTTCCTATAAGCATGTTTACCCTAAATACTCTTTCTAATGGATTTTAATTAAGTCCATGAATATTTATAATGTCATTCATGGGGTTTATTATTCTTCTCCTAGTTTGGGCCAAGGATTTGATAATCCTTATATTGTCCTATTAACTATAGCCCTCACTAATTAAGTCCAAAGTATTCCATTCTTATTTGTATCATGAAACTCTACTTTCCAATTAGAATACATTTTTGATGTTTTATGCTCTTTATCTCATAACAAGTAGATCTACCAATAAAATTTAACCATAAATGAATTATAAATTCAAAGCATAAAACTACATAATTTAACACTTAATGATAATGAGACAAGGTACTTAAAATTACTCTAACATGATTTCCAACTAAAATACCTTAATAACTCAATCTAAACTAACATGGACTTAAGGTATAATCTCATACATAGTATAAACTTATATGAAATTCTAGCATGGTCCTAAGTTAGAATGGTATGAAATCATACTAAAGTGCCCCTAAGATAATTAAATCTAGCATCTTATGATAACAATGAAATCACATATCATGCTAAAGTCTAAATGTTATACTAGCATGCTTTATAACATAATCATATTTAAAATGCTATTATATAAAATGAAACTAATTACATTAACATTTTTAGAAACCTTTACTTATGATCCAACCATTAGATCTTAGATCTTTTCCTTTGATTAAGGGTATTAGTTATATTTAGGGGATTTTCTTTATTAAGGTCCAAAGATCATATTGATCCATTTTTGTCATAATCCATCCATGATTTCTTGGATTTCATTATATCAACATTCATTTTATCCATCTCAAGGATCTTATCACACTTGATCTCATTGATCAAGTGGGTCCCTTTGTATTTTTTGGGTTTTTCTACCATAATGGGTAGATCCCTTAATATATCTCATATATGTCCAAATAAACAATATATATCACTTTATTTCAATAGTATATCATTAGTAAAACATATTTTCAAGATCTGATCATCTCAGATCTTGAAAATCTAGGTAATTGGAAACTTGTTTCTTTAATACAGAAAGTTTTACTGAATATTATGTCCATTTTATCATTTCATCAGAAAATAGAGGTTTTAAGATTTCCGTAGCTTCTTTCCGATCTCAATTTGGAGTTCAGATGACTCCATAATGTGATCTGGAAGTTCACAGTCCTTCCTAGGGCCTGGATTTGATCTGGGCCCAAGGAACGGACGGCCCAGATTAGTCGAGCGGAATGAGTCAGGCAGAACGCGCTCTGTTCATCAGGCGCATCCGTTGAGATGAACTGCAAAAGCACCCACACGAGGCATCCATGGACGCGGACAGGACGAGCGGGACATTTGTCATCTGCTCGCCCGTAAATGGGACGCTCGCCGGGCGCGTCCGCTCGTCGGTTTGACGGATGAGCCATCGTCTCGCTTGGAATGACGTCCCACACATAGCATGACCGTGGAACATTTTCGCGTGCACCGTTTCTGACGGTGCATCACGTGTGTGTCTTGGGCACTGTTAGATCTAGAGATCGAACAATCCATTCTGGACCGTCCCATCAATCCTCTCTCAATTGAGGGCCCAAAAAGTCTCCGATCATTGTGAAAATTCTACCCTAAGGGTTTTGGACCCTTCTAGATCTATTGGTGCAATCAGAATTTTCATCTGAGCACTGTGTAATCCTGAATTAAGGGTTCTGTTATTACTTTATTTTTACCTTTTTTATCATCAAAATAAATTATAGTAAACTAAAAATTACATAAACCAGTATTAAACATCTATATAAAGTATTCCCACCTACCTGATTGGAGAAAAAACCTTGGTTATATGCCCAATTTAAAAAGAATACCTTGTTGATGAAGATACGGCTTAAGATCCATCTTTCTTACAAATTCCCATTGTTTGAACCGTTGGATCTTGAAATTGCTTTGGGGGTTTTGTAGAATAGATATGGTGGGAAGTTTTGGATGGTGGAATTGATGAAATTAGATCTGGAATAGAGTGCCTAATTGATTTTAGGTCTCTTGCTCCAATCTAAAAGGAAAAGGAAATTGAAAAGAGAGATATCTCTTGGAAGTTTTGGGTTTTTGGGGAGGGATCTAGGTCTAATTTTTTAGGGAGAGTGAAGAAAATTTTGTGGGGATTTTATGAGCATTTTTGGAGGATTTTTTGGGTTGTATTTATAGGCATTTTGGTCTTTTCTTCATGATTATAATATTTAATTTTTTGTTATTAAATGGCGTGAAAGTCTCCCATGCTCCATTTTTTCTTCCCCATGCTCCATTTTTCTTCCCCAAGACCAGCTGGTGTTTGTTGACCCATGAATTCACCTGGGCTGCTCATAAGATTCATTTTTGGGTCCCTTGTGGGCCCCACATGGTGTAAAAAGACCATTTTGCCATTTATGTATAAAATTTTGGGTTTTATTCCCATGATCTCAGATTTTAGTGTACTTAGTGGCATTGGATTCATATTTCTCAGTACATTCTAAATTTTGATGTCTCATATTTTGATTTTTGGGAGATTTTGATTTTTGGGTAAAATTACTATTTTACCCTTTTGTCCAAGAAATGAAGAAACTTAAGGATTTTTCATCCGAATTTAGAATTTGTCATGCTTATAGTCATTTTGAAGGGTTTGCTAAGTTTAATTTCAATTTTACATGTCTTATTATTTGATTATACCTTTATAAAAAGTATATTCTAAATAACCCTAATATTTCAGCCCGAAATATCTAAAACTCAAACTTTATTGATTTTCTCAATCAATTACAAAAATTGGGGTTATTACACAATCCATGATTTCAATGGATTCCATCATAATATCATTCATTCAATCCATCACAAGGTTCTGATCATACTTGATCTCATTGATCAAATGGGTCCCTTTATATTTTTAAGGTTTTTCTACCATAAAGGGTAAATCCTTCAATTTATCTTAGGTCTGTCCAAATAAATCATAGATTTCACTTGATTTCAACATTATATCATTAGTAAATTAGATCCCATCAAATCTTGAAGATCATGAAAATTAGAAACTTAATTCTTGAAAATAGAAAGTTTCTGGAATGTTTTTATCCATATTATAATTTCAAAAGAAAATAGAAGTTATAAGCTTTCCATAACTTCTTTCTGATATCAATTTGGAGTTCAGATGACTCCACAATTGAACTGTGAAGTTAACAGTTGTTCCTAGGGTCCAAATTTGATCTGAGCCCAATGGAATGGATGGCCTAGATTTGATCGGGCAGAGCAGGCTAGGCGTAGCAATCGCCGTGCGCCGTCACCAAGCTGCATGTGTAACGCACTCCCCCGTGACCAGCACGGTTGTCCCGTTGGGACAACGTCGCATGCAGTGCGTGCACGCAGACACGCTGTCATAGGGCGTGTCTCTGTACGGTGTTTTGTCGTGCGTCCCGCCATCCTAACTTGATTTGGGAGATCGAACAGTTTGTTTGGACCGTCCAATCAATCCCTTTACATTAAGGGTTCAAAACTTAATAAAATTTCTTGAAATTTCTACCCTAGGGGTTTTGGACCCTTTTGGATTGATTGGATGGCTTAGATTTTCTATCTGAGTCCTCCATCATCCAAAATTTAAGGGTTCTGTTCCTTTATTTTTATAAATTTTAACCTAAACTAATTACATAAAAATAAAAATTACATAAAAAAATATGAAATGGGTATAAGAAGTGGTTCCACCTACCTGATTAGAGAAATAATGTAGTTTTGAAGCCCAATATGAAATAAATACCCTTTGATGATAAGATAGACCGATAGTCCCTTGTTTTGTAATTTCCTATTGATTGCACCGTTGGATCTTCAAATTGATTTGGGGGTTTTGTAGATAAGGTAGTCTAGGATTGTATGGATAATGAATTTGTGATATTCAACTTAGAATAGAGTGCCTAATTGAATTTAGGTCTCTTGTTCCAATTCGAGAGAGGAGAGAGAAAGTGTAAGAAGGGAGATTTTTTAGAGTTTTGGAATTTTGGGAAGGAACCTAGATCTGGTTTTTCAGAGTAAGCAAGGTGATGTAATGGGAATTTTAATGAACATTTTTGGAGGGGTATTTATAGGTGTTTTGCATTTTTCATAATTACATGTAATAATTAAGTTTTAATTCTTTTAAATATTAAATTAACATTGGATCCTCCACTACGACCTCCTTCTCCACTAGTAGCTAGTAGTAGTTTGACCACTCATTTCATGTTTTCTAGGAGTTGGATGCGTTTGTGGGTCCCTTGTGGGCCCCATTGGGTGTGAAAGGACCATTTTGCTCTTTTATGGAGAAAAATTCATTTTATTCTCCTGAACTCATAATTGAGCGTACTTAGTGGCATTGGAATCCTATTTTTTAGTACATTCTAAATAATAATGTTTTAGATCTCAGTTATAGGTAAAATTACCATTTTATCCTTTTGTTCATAAAATTAAGAAAATTAGCGATTTTTCATTTTAACTCGGAATTGAACGTACTTAGTGTCATTGCGATCAATTTTTTGAGTACATTCATAATTTCTAAGTTTTAAATCATGTTTTACTCTCTATAAAAAGAGAGTTTCCAATAACCTAATATTCTAGCCTGGAATTTCTGAAAACTCAAACTTCATTGATTTTCTCAATAATTTATCAAAATTGTGGTTATTACGGGAACAGTGTCAACCTAATAGAGTCATTAGAGAAATTGTGATACTTGGAAATAGAATAAACGTTAAGGAATTCCTTAAGATGATGGTATGGGTCCTCCTTGTCTAACTCATAGAAAGTTGATAGGAATTGAATAACCCCTGGTTTCAGCTCAAAGTGATCAGCAATAGTTGCAAGTAAAGATATACAAAGATAGTGAGTTTTATTGGATAGGAATAGAATAGTCCTTCAATAGTGAGATCTTTACTACTTCATTGACCATTTCCTTGGAGGGGATTTCTAGATCTACTTGATTCCTTAGGCCTTGCCTAATGGCATGTTCGATCTCTTGGTATAAAAACACTAGATCAAGATTGAGGGATCTACAATTGTGCATACCCCAATGTATGGTGCAATTAACTTAATATGCAAAGAAAACAAATCATTATATACAATGAAAGAGTACCTTTTTTTATGCTAGTCTAAGGGATCCTAAACTAGTTAATGAAACCTAAATGAAATGTTGCACAACTAAAAATGCATACATAATAATCCTAACCCTATGGAAAACATGCTAAAAGGTTGATTTTTTCTTAAATTTTTATATGGGCAGAGGCTTTAGATTATTTTTAATCTAATTAGCTCCTTCACTCTTTCAAACTTGTCTTACTGATTACCACTTAGTAACCCTGAACCCCAAACTTGTCTTACTGCTTACCACTTAGTTCCTACATTGATCAACCACTTCACACCCTCCTCAATCATCTATAGGTGATCTAAGCCCTTGGATGTGTTGGTAGAGCTAGTCATTTAAGTACCAATGTAGCTGATCAAGTAAGGTCCAGTAGAGTGACAATAGTTGCCTCCTTCCAAGAGGGCCCTATAAGCCCATATGTCTCTTCTAAGTGATTTTTAAATTAATTGTTGAGGCTAAGGTTGCACGCAAGGTGATTATTAACCTAGGTGGACTAAGGGATGGTGATGAAATCCAACCTTGATCTTATAGGGGTGAGTGACCTTACTAATCAGTTAAGCATTCCTACAATAGTTTAGTAAACATATACACATCCTAAAGTAATAAACATGTGCTATGATGCAAAGAAAGTAGTAAATCTAATGCAACTACATATATACTACTTAACAAAGGTCCAGGGTCTCAATAGACTGGACACTACAACCCTAATAGTTTATGTCCTTGGGTTATACCTGAGCTTAGCTATCCTGTTAGATAGTTGATTACTAATGCAATAGTCCTAAATATCATGCAACAAGTAAATAGATAAATGCAACTATATTCTTTTATACTATCATCCACAATGCAAAATTAAGCTACTAATGTAACCCTAATCTAGAATTGGAATGAAGGCTAAAATAGCTCACAAATGAGGTTGGGATTTAGTTTGCACATACAAGGGTGCATCCATGTATATTCCACCTCTTCTTTCAAGTTAGGATGTCCCTCATTTGACTTGTATTATTAAAATCCTTTTCAATTTAAATGGATTGTGATAAATAAATAAATAAACTACATTCACAGCCTCACTACAATTCACTCGAAGTAAAAAAAAAAAAATGTAACTAAGTCTTCCTCCAAGTCCTTCTCCAAATTCATTCACAAATAAAAAGAAAAGCGAGTATCAAAGATCTTTAGAAATAAGGAAAAGATGTAAGAATGCAACTATTCTATATGCAGCCCTAAAAACTATGACTAGTGGAAAAGTATTACAACCCATATCTAATTGAACTTTTGTTGTGAGTAACCAACAACAATGCCAAAAACTTAATGTACTTTAATTAATATCACAAGTGCACTAATCCCAAGAGACTCTCTAATAAATGGATTCAATTAAAACCTAAGCTACTGCACTTTAACCTAGCCAATAATAAAGGAAAGCGATTAAACATAAGAACTAAATTGAAGCAAATAAACTAAAGCAAGTAAATAAGACAAGGAAAGTAAAGAAAAATAACTAACAACTATTTTCATTAATTGAATTGGATTACAATGGAATACAATAAAGAAAGAAAGAAAGAAGCAAATAAAGTAAAAACTTCCTTGAAATGTTTATTGTAAGATTTCTTAGTTGTGTCACTCGACTAGGATCTTTACAAGTTTGTTTCTTTTTCTTGGTCTTGAATGTTGCTTTACAGGTCCTCTTATTGTGTCCTTCACAAGGGCTTGTACACTTATTTACAAACCAAAATACACTACTTTACAACCAAATAAGCACATTTATGTGACTCTATTTACTTGTTTAGGCATATCAAGTGTAGCCAACAAGCAAAGCAGGTAGTCACCCAAACATGCCACAAACCTAAGAGAATTCTCAAACCATACTTTAGGAAGGAGGGAATCCTTGGCTGCCATGGTAAGAGTGAAAAGGATATCTTCTTTTCCTTATTGTTCTCAAAAGTTAATGAAAGAAGGATAGAAGAAAAAAGTGATACAAACTAGAGGAAAAATAGAAGGAAAAATAACAAAATGAAGAGAAAAACGTGAAGCACCCTAATTTGTTAATTGATAAAACTTGAAGCACATTTCTATTAATTGATAAAAGCCTACAAATAGGCATTACAATACTTGAAAAATAATAAACAAATCTTACCCACTAGCTCCTATAAAACAGCCACAAACTTTTACCACTAACTCCTACAAAATAGAACTATAAAACCAACTTTTAAAACCACTCAAACCACTACCTTTCAAATAAATAAATCCCTAAAGACTAGGAAAAAACAACAAACTCCTAAGGGTAAGACTTTCAAACTTGTTTAAGTAAAAATAATAAATCTTAACACCATCCCTTAAACTGATATCTGCGAAAATCAGTTTAGGAATAAACAAACTTCAACAATCTTGTTATGCCCTCCCTTGAACAATTTCATTTGAAGAGCATACTCTAAGCATTCTTCGAAGCTTCACAAACATAGCTTGCTTGAATGGTTTAGTCATAATATCAACCACCTAATTTTCACTTTTATAGAACACCAAATCAATTATGCCATCATTGCGAAGATCATGCAAAAAATGATATCTAACATCAATATGCTTGCTCCTTCCATGTAAAACTGAATTTTTTTTTAAATCTTGATTGTTGAAACATTATCACAATGGATTATTGTTGGACTTTGCTGCTAACTTCAAAGTGTTCTAAGTAATCTCCTTAACCAGATAGCTTGACATGAACAAGATGCTCCTACAACAAATTTGACTTCTATAGTTGATAAAGTAACAATTGGTTATTTCTTTGATGACCATGATACAACTCCAAAAGTCATCATGAAAACAAACCTAAATGTACTTTTTCTATCATCAAGATCTCTAGCATAGTCACTATCAGAAAAACCAAACAGATTTTCCTTTGATCCTACTTTATACAAAATTTCAAAGTCAACTATACCTTTCAAATAATGAAAGATCCTTGTTGTAGTTAAGAGATGATTTTTAGTTGGATTCTTCATATATCAACTTATTAAACTAACACCATGCATGATGTCAGCCCTTGTTGAAGTTAGATACATCAAACTTCCAACTATTTGCTTGTAAAGAGTAGCATTTATCTTCTTCCCTCCATCATCTCTCATCAACTTTAAGCCATATTCAGTTGGGGTACAAACTGAATTGCTCTCCTTCATTTTAAACCTATCCAAAATCTCATGAACATATTTTTTTTTAGAAATAAAAATACTAATTGATGATTGCACAACTTCAATACCAAGGAAAAAAGGCATCAATCACAAATCTGACATATCAAAATTAGTCATTATATTCTTCTTAAAAGCATCAATCATGACACTATCATTACTAGTACATATCAGATCATCTACATATAGACATACAGCAAGCATTTCCATTATTTCCAAATTTTGTAAAAAGCGTATGCTCATGAGGACATTTATGAAAACCCTCTCTTAGAAAAATAAGCATCTATTCAACTATATCAAGCTCTTGGTGCTTATTTTAGTCCATATAATACTTTTTTCAGTTTGTATACCTTAGTCTGACTACCTTGTTTCACATATCCAGGAAGTTGATCAACATACACCCCTTCCTGCAATTCACCATGCAAAAATGCTTACTTCACATCCAATTGATAGATGGACCATGGGTTTTGGGCCACCATGGACAACCCCAATCGAATAGTGTCAACCCTTAAAATTGGAGGAAACACCTCTTTGTAATCAATGGAAAATTCTTGCTTGTAGCCTTTTACAATGAGATGAGCTTTATACTTGTCAATTCCACCATCCTTGTTGAGCTTAGTATATAAACCCATTTCACACTAATGGACTTTTACCCACTTGGAAGATATGACAACTCCCAAGTGTCATTTTTTTCGATTGATAGCATCTCCTCATTCATGGCTTTTACCATTTTTCATCTTTAACAACTTCTTGGAATGTCAAAGGATCACAGTCTGCAAATAAAGCAAAACGAGCAATCTTACATAATCTACCATCTAGTTTGGCCTTTTTCTTCGGCATGGCTAAACATCATTAGTAGGCTCAACTACTTTTGAATTTTTACTAGAAGATTGAGGTTGCTAGTCTGCAACAAGGGATTGTGCTTGCTGTTCAAATTTGTATCCACCTTCATAAAAAGTGACTAAATAGGCTGCTTCCTTGAACCATTTTTATTTCAATTCCAAGAATTTTGCTCATCATAAACAACATCTTTTCTGGTCATAATCTTCTATGTGAGTGGATTAAACAATTTATATGCTTTGGAAGCTTCACCTACGCTAACAAAGACACTTTTCACCCTTATCATCAAGCTTCTTCCTTTTCTCACATGGAATGTGTGCATAAGGAATGAATGCAAAAATTCTAAAGTGATCTGCAGCTAGTTTGTACCCACTCCAACCCTCCTTAGGAGTCATTTTTTGAATAGAAAAAGTAGGACTTCTATTTAACACATGAATGCTTCAATTCACTACTTCTAACCAAGTTCTTTGGAGCATTCCCTCTTACTAGCAAGCTTCTCACCATGTTGGGAATGGTTCTATTTTTTCTCTCAGATACACCATTCTGTTGAGGTGTATAGGAAGTTGTGAGTTCCCTTCAAATACTTAGTTCATCACAAAATACTTCAAATTCTTTTGAACAGTGTTCTCCACCAAGATTAGTATAGAGAGTTTAAATGGCTTTTCTTGTTTCATTTTCCACATGCCCCTTAAAGATTTGAATGCACTAAAAGCTTCTAATTTCTCCTACAAAAAATTAACCCAAGTTTTTTTTTTTAATTATTATAATCATCAATGAAGGTAATCAAATATCTTTTACCCCCATTACAAGATGGATTTATTGGCTTGCAAATGTTAGAATGAACCAGTTCAAGGACAATCTTTCCTCTCCATGACTTTCCTTGAGGGAACTGTGAATAAATGTTGTTTGCTAATAACACATTCTTCACAAACTTGAGAAGGAACAACAATTTGATGAAGACTTGACACCATATTTTTCTATTGGAGAGTTTTTAATCTACAAAAATTCAAGTGGCCATAGCAAAAATGCCAAAGCCATGAAGGATCTTTCACTTCAGCCATTAAGCAAGGTTTGTCATTTTTTTATCTTCAATGGAAACAAGCTATTTGAACTCATTTGAACAATAGCAATAGCTCCTCTTGAAGGATCATATATCTCACAAGCACCCTTCTAAATAATTATTACATAACCTTTTTTGTGCAATTGAACAACACTTAACAAATTACTTTTCAAGTTAGGAACATAACAAAAAACATTGGAAATTATTTCTATAAAACCATTCTTGGTTCTTATATTGATATCACCTTTTCCCATTACATTCACAGTAGAGCAATCATCAAAACTCACTATAGAATGAAAACCTTCATTTAAATAAGAAAAAGAAGACTTATTGGCACACATGTGGTTACTGCAACTTGTATCAACATATCAAACATCTTACTCAGGTTCCTCGTTGGCATGGTAAGCTATCAATAAAGTTTCTACTTCCTTATTTTCTGCAAAATTTGATTTCTCCCCTTTTTCTTTGTCAGTAGGCAATTTAGTATAATATTTGGAATGATAATGACCAAATTTATGACACCTGAAACACTCTACCTTGGATTTGTCAAACTATTGATCCCGTCCTTTGCCTTTTCCTTGAAATTGATCATCATCAACTTTAAAATTTTGATACTATCTATTTCCATCTCTGTTGCCTTGAGCTCCTCTTCCTCTACCCCTTCCTCCTCTAGAATTTGAGAATTGAGTAAAGGTAGAATCCTTTAAAGCTTGCTCATCTATAGTTGAACTTTGGTTCATCTTTTGTTCATGGACCAATAAGGATCTCTCGAGTTCATCAAGTGAGAGTTCATATGTATTTTTATATTCTTTGATTGAGCAAACAACATAATCATACTTTGGTGCCAAGGAACATAATATCTATTCAACAATGGCAACATCTTCCATTTTCTCACAATGGAATCACATTTTGTTTGCTATCCCAATGGTCCTTGCACAGTAACTAGTAATAGACTCAACATCTTTCATCTATAGAGTCTTAAAATTCGTCCTCAAAGCATGAAGTTGTGCATGCTTCACCCTTGACGAGCCTTAATAGTTTTTATCATTGAATCCCAAATATTCTTGGAAATTTCTTTGCTTAGAATTGTTTCCAAGATAGATCGATCAATTGCCTAAAAAATATAGTTTTTTGCCTTCAAATCCTTTAGCTTCAGTTTTTCCAATTTTGTCCTCTGCATTTCTATCAATAACACACTAGCTGCTGGTTTTGCTATCCCAGTACTAACCACCTACCAATACTCTTTGGACTTGAACAAGTTCTGCATAAGCATGCTCCAATGGTCATAGTGACCATCGAAACACGAAATAGTTGACTAAACAAAGCTATCAGATGCCATCTAGCCTTGGAACTATAAAGGAATAAATTAACTATTTGAAAGCTGCTACTTTTCTCTATTCTATATCTCACAAGAACTAGCCTCTGATAACTAATACAAACTAGAGGAATAATAGAAGGCAAAATAACAAAATGAAGAGCAAACGTGAAGTACTCTAGTCTGTTAATTGATAAAACTTGAAGCACAGTTATGTTGGTTGATAAAAGCCTACAAATAGGCATTACAATAGTAGAAAAATAACAAACAATTCTTACCCACTAACTCTTATAAAATAGCCACTAACTTTACCAATAAATCCTATAAACAGAACAATAAAACCAACTTTCAAAGCCACTCAAAACATTATCTTTCAAATAAATAAATCCCTAAAGACTAGGACAAAACAACAAACTCCTAAGGATAAGACTTTCAAACTTAAACAAGTAAAAATAATAAATCATAACAAAAAAGGAGGGTGGTGCTATGCATGTAAGGCTAAGGAAGGCGGATGAGAGACGATGGGAGAAGGGTGCATGCTAGTGAAAGGATGGAATATGAGGCATGTAAAAGAATGGACTGAGGGGTTGGTGCATACAAGTCAAGTCAACATGGATGCATGTAGAAGAGACATGGAAGGCATGTACGTGGAAGGATGAGGGATGTATACAAGGGCAAAGTGGAGAATGCATGTAATGGTGAATTGAAAAAGAGAGAAAGGGTTGTGCTTGGAAGACAGGCATGGAAGGGGGGCTTGCATGCGATGGAAAGAGAGGTGATGTGTGGAAGAGATGGGGATGTGTAGGTGAATGGAAGAAGGGATGATAGAAGATGGGAGAAGAAGGAAGGGATAGGAGGATGTAGGTTGAGACTCTTACCTCTTCTCCTTGTGCATGATGTGTGGATCTAAGGGAGAGATGGTGAGAGTGATTTCTCTCCCTCTATTTCTCCAAGGTTTAGCTAGGTATTCTAGGAAAAAGTAAGAGATCTTATGTTCTTTCTTTCTCACATCTATTTATAGTTTTCTAAGGTAGAAGCCCTAAGGAATGAATGGCTAAGATCTAAGGGAGAATGGAAGAAAGAATGGCTAGGAATTAAGAGAGGAATGGAATGGATAAGAGAGGAAGGAAAGGGTTGTGGAATGCTTTGAGAGGGGACATTGATCATGGAAGAGAGATGAATTTTGGAAGGAAGATGAGATGGAGAATTTAAATGAGAATGGGAAAGAAATATAAGCTAGAAAAGATTGGAGAAAAGTAATGAGATATGGTTGAAAGGAAAAGAGATAAATAAGTAAGGGAAAGAAGATGGAGAGAATATGCGGAATGATGAGGGAATGTGGAAAGGTAGGAATGAAAGGAGATATGGGATGAGGATTGGTAGTTTCCTTTCTTTCTTTTGTCTCATGTTGAATCCATTGTATGAGATGGTGATTAGGGTATGTAGCTTCCCTCTACTTTATTCTTGTTCATTAGATCATGCTTCACCTTAGCTTGAAAGGATGAGATTCTTTTGATTTTCTTGTCCAAAATGATCTTCTTTTATAGCTCTTTTTCTCTCTACCATTAGATTGACTTGCCTTAGAGTGGCTAGAATAGATCCCTTTGAGATTTTCTTATCCACTATAGGTTTCTCCTTTATTCTCTCCCAAACCACCTTTACTTTCTCTACCCAATAACATTCAAGGAGGTGTAGACTTCCCCACCCTCAGAGTCGGACATTTTTCTCCTAAAATTTAGGTGGCAGCCCACCAAAAAAAAATCTCCACCAATAGGGGTTCAATATGGTCTTCCTTGTAGTCTTACTTCTTATTGATCCATCTTATTTGAGTTAGTTACCATTACATAAAGAAGGATCTATCTTGGCCTTTAAATGCTTCAAAAGTAAGAGTGATTATCAACTAGTAAATTATCTCTCTCCTCACCTCCTTTATTATTTCCACCTTTCTTCCTTATTTCTCTCATGCAAAAATGTGAAACCAAGGTGTGTGGGGGGGGGGGGGGGGGGGGGGGTGTACACCACCTTGCATAGAAAAGTTGTCCAACTCCATTGGCTGTCCCCTCTTTTGGTTGAGTAGGAGAGTGTGAATGACATGTGTCTTCATGTGGGCACTAGTCTTTAACTTGTTTTGTTTAAAAAAAAAAAATCTCTAATTTGCATGTGTTTACATTATATGTGATTTGAGCTTTCCTTAAAATCTTCCTAAGATGGTGGAATACTTGCATACATGCATGGTAAGTTCTATCACCTTTACTTTGGATAAAAACACCTTATTTTGTGCGAATAAGGTCGGACAATGCTTTAGGGTTTTGGACTACTCTGATTTTGCCAATGACATCTACTTATCATTTTGAATTCTTGGACTTCATATTTGATAGTAGGCCCATGATATTGCTTGGACAATAGCCTTGCCCTTTTTTAGGGTTTTGATTGATAATAACATTTTTCAATTGTACCCTAATCCTGTAAAATGTGAAATAAACCCTAATTAGTGATATTTAAGTAAATTCTAGGGTTAGAAAATACTAAGTATAAAATTATTACATGTAATATTTCTAAATATGTCAGAGTCCTAAGAAGAATCAATGTCCTATGTACTCAAAGAGTCCAAAAATTGAGGACTCTAAGCAAATGGGCCGAATAGCTTAAAAAGTCCTCAAAATTAATGGCTTTAGCTAAATGGGCCCAATAGCTCAAAGAGTCCCAAAAATAAGGACTCTAGTTAAATAGGTTCCATAGCTCAAAGAGTCATAGAAATCATAGATTCAAGCCAAATTGGCTCCGCATCTCGAAGAGTCTCAGAAATTAAGCCTCTTACAGAGTCCTAGAAAATTTGGACTCTAACTAGATAGGTCTTGTTAACCAAAAAACCACCCTTGAAGTAATAGAATATTTCAACTAAAAGGGTTTTATCAACTTAGAAGTCATGAATGACCAAAATCTTGATCACATACCATGTTGAAAAAGAGACCTACGATTCATACCAAGTTAAGCCTCATACCCTTATGATGTTAGTTAGTCAATGACAACACATGTATTCTCCTCTAACATAGGATGGCTAAGGAGATGCGAAATTTATGCCCAATGATGTTATGCATATTCTTCATATCCATGAACAGAGCATTGCTATGCACTTGAGGACATAGCCATCTATGCCTGAACTATTAATGATAATGTTGCCCCTAATACTAGACAAGGAGCATCAAAGGCCACATGCTCTTAGCAAGTCTTAGTTATACTTTAGAAGTCATGCTCACACCATCTATCAACAAGCTCACATCAAAGCACTAAGTAGACAACTTAATCATGTTGTGAAACTAATTCAGGTCAGCTTATGAAGATCATTGCCGCCACTAATCATTGTATTTTGTATATTCACAGTTGACCCACAATCAAGGGTCTTTTATTTATATGTCTATATTCAATCATCAAATATTGTTGTAGGTATTCAATAGTAAAAATATTGTATCTAAATATAATTAATGGCTGTTAAGTAATTGAGGAAAATAATTTCAGAACCTAATGTAACTGAAGGAATGTATCCTATAATCACTTGATAAATAAAAATCCCTTACTCTAACCTGGGGAAAATCAGCTCTCATATTTCCTTTTGTGTGATTGTTTATGCATCTAACAACATGATATTTGACGTGGACACATACTAAATCTCCATTAGCACCTTTTGACATTTTTAGTTTTGTCATAGACTCCTCTTACACCCTGTATTGCTTACCTAATCCATGCCCTAGTCCATTCTGTCTTTACTTGTTAAGATCACTTATAACCAATCAATCCAACCTAATAAGTTGGTCATCATTCCCATAATTGCAAATTTCTCACCCCATGAATACCTACCAAAATATATCCTATGTGTAATGGTTTGGAACTTTATTGGAAATCATGACGTCATTACATGATTTAGCAAAGTTAGGTTTGACTTTGCTCCATTAATGATTTTGTTCTTTCCAAGGTTAGTAGTGGTAGCTATATTGTGAACCATAATTAGTCTCTCAATTATTAATGAGTGACGAGGTACGTAATGCTCATGGGCTTTCCCATCAACCAAGAATGATTCTTGGATTAGGTCAAAATTGGAGTTAGAACCAAGTTGAACCCTCAACATTTTTGAAGAAAGAATAAGTGCCTTTGGAGTTAGTTTAAAGTTATTAGCTCCAATCAAAAGTGGTGGTTTTGGTCAAGACTAATATAGTATAATTATTGTGATAACAATATTAGAAAGATTGGTGCCACTTGTAACCAAAATGGGTTTAAAGCTAATGACACTGATGGTAAAGGCATTGGTACAAGATCGAACTTGAACTTGCTCAAAACTCTCTTCTGAACAAATGCAAAATAAAAATAACAAAATAACTCCTTACCTTTTATAGATAGAGGAACCTTGTATTCACCAAAAGGGATAAATGCTATCCCTTTGATGCTCTAACTTCTATAGATACATAAAAACAGAGATGTGTGAAAGATTGGTAGGACAATCTGTTTAAACAAAAAAGTGGACCTATAAGACCATCAGTCATCAAACCTCAAGGTGGTCTGGCCATAAAAAGGAGTCGGTCATAACAACCCTCCCTTTTAGCCCCAGCCAACATTCTTTTCAATGTTTGCATGAGGATTTGATCACCTATGGTGGGGGAGCAGTTGATGCCCCACCCATCATCTCTAGGTTCTATCTCTATAGGCCCACTTATGTTTTATCAATGCTTGCTCAGACCCTTGTCTGGGCTGAAATCCAATACTTTCTCAAACTTCTTCATCAAGTTTTTTAGCTAACATTCTTTTCAGTGGTTTTACTTTCTTTGATATTTGCCCTATTCTTCTCAACAAGTACTAGAATGACGCAATTCTACTATCTTGTGCAAAAAACTAGGCAGTCTCCAAGATCTTCAGAAAAATGAGATACTTTCCAGGACCCATTGTAGGCAAAAAAATCAGAACATGAGTCTACTCAGTTCAACAGCCACAACTAAGGTCTGGCATGATTTGGAGTTTCAAGAACCACAACTAGATGAGGAAGAGTATTTCCCAAGGATGAAATTCGTATCCATAGAAGGAGACGTCATCATTACTTTCCAAAACATCTTATATTCTTATTTCCATTGAACTGCTAACAGGTTTCCGCTTCTAGTTGATTTGACCCATTCATCCCATCTCCCCGATCAGCGATCAGAAAACGATTAAAAGATTCTAGCATTATCCAAAAACTGTGTTTAAGTAGTTCAATGTGCATTATTGTTCGACAACGTTCTAGCCGTCTGTTTCCAGTGATCAAAGGTACATCTATTAATATCCTATAGTTCGCCAATTTCTACAGATTTTTGGTCTTGAGGAAATCCAAAGTCAGATAGATCAGATGAACCGGTGGATCAGGTCATGCAAAAGCAGGGAACCCTATGGCAAATTATAAGTTAGCATCTCCAAATTGACCTATTGTTTGCCAATGTTGGGCTAGAACTGGTCCAGTCAGACAAAGCCACGGAGACACAGGCCTACCGCTTATGTGATCTTGGGATTAAAAAACTATGTGGGCAACGCATGACCAGTTTCTTGGGCTACAATACATCGAACTCACAGAAGCCGCTTCTGTGGCGGCATTACTCTGATTAAATTACTTCCCCGCATTTCTTCTTGTACTTCCCAAATTCTCTCTGGTTTTTCTTCATGGTTTTTAAGCTCTTATAATTTTTGCAAACATGGCAACTTCGGAGTCTGAATCTTCAACAGTTTCCTCCAACTCGAATGAAACACAGAGACCGCTGATAGAGCCGTTAAGATTGCCAACAGTTGAAGAAATCCGCGGCCAAGATATCTGGAACAATTGCGCGGTTCGGAGTGCGGTCAGTGGAATAATGGGTAAGCTTCAACTTACCAAAAGTAAAGAAAAGCTAATGATTTTTCCGGTTTTTCTGCCTTTCCTTCTCTCTGATGGTTTTGGGTTCTGGGTTTGTGATGTGATCCATATGGAACAGTTTCATGAGGTGGGTTTTGTTTATTCGTGTTCTGCTTCATTTGCAGTCCTTATATTTTTATTCATGGGCTTTAATTTGTTTGATTTTCATTTGCAATTGTGAGTGTAGATCTTCTATGGGTTCTAATGTGGAAGAATGATAAGTGAGTTTGATTTTTTAAACATCCACAACGAGTTCCAAAAGAACTGTTCAAATGGATAAAGGAGTGAACTTTTGAGACTTCTTTCGACTTACGGTTTTAGAATTAATTCTCAAAGATAAATGCCTAGACGAATATCGTAAGAGTATTAAAGAGAAAATTAAGTTTGAACCACCATGCATGATTTAACTTATGCAAGAAGGAGAAAAACAGTCCTTTGATGTACATGAATGGGTATATTGGAAAATGATATCTTAAACAGTTTGCTGATTTAAAGGGGAAATATGTATTAATCTTACTTATCAGGGTGGAAACTATGCTTAAAGAAGTTAACTGCATTATGAACTTATGGAACCCCAGAATACATAAAGTGAATTCTTATAGTCATGTTGGTTGAACAAGTATCGTAGGTGAGAACAATAATGTTACTTGTCTTCTCTCTTCCACCCACCTTCCCCACAAAACAGCCGCCTCCCTTGCCCAGTTTATCTCTCTTTACTATATGATGAAAATAGAAGAAAAGCAAAGCTAAGGCAGCAACATGTATCTATACTTGTGAACTCTCATCTTCATGTTGATTGCCCAAGTACTATAGGTGAGAATTTTAGTGTTAGTTTAAGAAATTTCAATCTCTTTTAGCACAAGGTGCCTTGGCTCATGGGTATGACATAGAAACTACAAAGTAACATGCCTTCAAGTAGACCGAGATGTAAACATCGTAAATAGTCTAGATTCTTATCAAGTGAAGGAAAGTGTAAACAAATTGTAACATAGTTGAGAACAATAATGTGGGTTATCTTAAACTTGAATCTCTTGCAGCACAAGATGCCTTGTGTCAGTAAAAAGCTGTCAAAATAAAGTAACATGTAATTTGTTCCTGAGAAAAGAAGATTCAAACATAATAATTATGTATTATCTTATAAAATAACAGAAGAACAGCATGATCTTCACTTATTAAAAAAAGAAAACATTCATAATATGACATTAGATTTCTTTCTCTAGAAATCTGAAGTTTTATGAGGAAAAGAGAGAAATGTTTGGTAAAATGCATTTGTATAGTTGTATACAATAGGAACTGAGTAATTCTGTGATTACTCTAGTTAGTGTGATGGTTGAAAGATAAGAATGGGGTTAGTTTGAGTTTCTTGGTTATGGAAACAGATAAGATTATATCATTATATGAGAGGATACTGCAATAGCTGCAAAGCACTACTTCTCCATGGATGTTACATTCCATAAAGATGTATCTTGTTATCATTGAAGAAGTAAAATGCATGCCAGAATTCCTAGGGGAAAGTAATACCTGTTGTGAGGAAGAAAGTCTTGATAGTTACTGTTCTAGCTATCTCAACCCCATTTGAGAAGTTGTGGGAACTCGTGTGGAAACTGAAGGTGCTTCAATCAAAATGTGATGAGGAAAGAGATACTAACCAAAGACCATGATTTAAAACCATTTCCTCATGTTCCTAGAGGTATTGCTCTTCGATTCTGTGGTCCTGACCCTCTTTGTGATTGATTTTGTCATCCTTGATTTGGATACTGAACTTGGAAAAGAGAAGAAATCCTGAAAGGCTCACTTTGAGTTCTTATAATTCAAGAAATGCATCTTCGTTGTCTCACACTGTACCAGCGTCACTAGAAACATTTTTCTTTTGTCACAGCCCAACTGGAAAAAAGTGATAGAAGATGAAATAATGGCATTTGATAAAATCAGTTCCATATACAAATGAGATGACCACATGGAAAGATTGGTGAGATGCATATGGTTTTATGCTTTCAAATATTCGACTTCATAGGAAGTTGAGATCTATGAGGTACAAACTTATGTTGTGGACTGCTTAGGTATTTGTTTCAATTGCCAATCTAAACTCAGTCAGGGTTATTATCCAAATAGTTGCTGGTAAAAAGTGATCCCTATTGCAGTTAGATGCCAAGAATGCACTCTTGCATGTTAAAATTAGGAAGAAGCATGCATGACTCTACCTGGTGAGTTTATACTCAAGAATAAGAAAGGGCTATTTTCTAAGGTGAAGTCAAATTATGAACTTCAGCAGTCACCACTGTACAGTTCTGAAAGGATAGTAGTGTAGTTGTGAATACTAGACTTAGAAGAAGCAGTGCATACTTCTCTCTTTTGTGAACAGAAGACTAGTGTCCTAGCATTGTTGATAGTCCATACTAATGATGACATCTTGACAAGTGAGATAGGAAGGAGATAGCTTTTAAGGAATATCTAAAAAAGGTCTTTGATATCAAAAGTTTTGGTGGATTGAGGTACTTCTTGGGAATCAATTGTAAGGATTTTAAGAAGCATTTTCATATCCTAGAGAAAGTATGCTCTTGGTCTTCCCTTTTATATTAGTTTAGTTGGGAAGCCCATTGATACACCCATGGGATTAATCATCAGTTGTCATCTGCTGATGCTGAACTCCTTACATGTTCTGGTTGATCCAGTAATTAGTTGGTAGGCTGATGTACCTCATGACTGCCAGACCAGATCTGCTATATGCACCAGTGTTGTGAGTCTGTTTATGCATGCTCAAAGAACTGCTTATCTGGAAACAATTCATCGACCATAGTATGTTACATGAAACAGTTCATAAAGATCATGGACATTTGGATGTTTCAGGTTTCTTAGATGTGGATTGAGCAGGATCTCCTGATGGTCATCAATCTATAATAGGATATTACAACTGTCTTGGGATAACTAGTGATTGTAAAAGGGTAAAAAATATATGTGGTTGCTAATCAAGTTCTAGCTGAATATCAAGCTGTGGTTGTCTAGTAAGAAGCTGATCTGCTTGAGGAAAGTGATCTAGAGGTGGGGTTTAAAAATGGAAGTTGAAACTCGCTTCTGCATGTTCTATCTTCTATTACAATTAAGCTGTGTTGTGTCCTGCATCTAATCTGTTTTCCAATGATAGGACAAAGGACATCAAGGTTCATTGTCTTTTTTGTTCTTGACAAGTTGGAGACCAAAGAAATTTGTATTCCATATATTTGTATAGGTGGAATGACTGGCAGATGTGATCATCAAAACATTCACAAGCAAGTAGGAAATGGTGAACATCTTTCACAAACATGAGGGGGAGTGTTACAGTACTTATTTTGATGTTATTTGTTGTAGTGGTGGATCTTGTAAGTAGTTTTTCATACTTAGTTATTGTAACTTATCGTTAATGCGTTTTGCTAATTATGTGATAAGTAATAATAACAAAATACTTACACGGGGGGAATGACTGTTTTTTCCTTTCACTACTTTTCTTTTCTTCTATTCCATCTATACTTTTCACAATAAACAACAAGAATATAGGCAGCTACATTAATAGTTGTGACTCGTGATCTTCTTGTTGATTGAGCGGATGGCTTATAATAACTAAGAGTATACCTCAATCTACAATGTCTTGCACTATAAAATGCCCTAAGCCATGACAGATGTGAAAAATTGAAGTGTGATATGATGTTTGCTGAAGTATGTAATATATAGTAAGTGATTCAGTGCATATATAAGAACCGTTATGCCATATGAGAAAAGTTCTATTTGCTACGTGCATTATATGGAAATTTGAGTGATACACAATCTAATCAAGAAATAAGGAAAGAATAGTTATTGAATTACAACATGATCATCTCTAAAGACCATGCTGACTCTTCCTTGATTTGTGTTGCCTTCTTATGTTTGAGTGATACACGATGCAGTTCATATGAACAAATGAAAATTTAAGTGTGATAAGATGCTTTGTGATGGATATAATATATAGTAAGTGATGTAGTGCATATTGAAGAAGAGTTCTTGGAATAAAAGAGAAGTTTTGTATTCTTATATGTTGTATTTTTATATGTATTCTATGGAATATTTATGACACATGATCCAATCATAAAATAAAGAATGGAAAGAATTGTTATCAAGTTTGCAACATTACTATCTCTAAAGCTTGTGTATACTCTTCCTTGATTTGTGCTGTCTTCTTCATTTGATTGGTGTCTTCTTATCTTGATTCAAGTTTAATATTCTAGATTGGATAGAATGCTTACAGTCATTGTGATGAGGAGCATCATCCCTTTTTTTTTATCTTTTTTTATTTTAATGTTATACGGTAGAGTTGTCGCTGTGTGACCTTGAGGTCACGGGTTCAAGGCATGGAGACAGCCTCTTGCAAAATGCAAGGTAAGGCTGCATATTATTTACCCTTGTGGTCCTGCCCTTCCCCGAAACTTGCATGTGCGGGAGTTTCTAAGTTTCATATCCGAAGAGAGTTTTCAAGAAATTGGTTGAGTTAGCTAAAAGCTGCTATACGAGGTCATATTGATTGGTTGAAAGGCCTAAAAGAGAATGTTGTTCTTTGGAGGATGATACCTGTTGGGTGCACCAGGCACGATGTTTTAATGTTGTGTTATAGTTTTAGTTTACTTTGGACATTTACCACTAAGGGTATTGGGTTTCTTAATATGTTGTGACTTAAGTAGGGCAATTTTGTCTTTTTTCTAGATTAGGGTTGGATGTCCCCCACTTAAGATCTCTTTCTTCTTTTGTGTAAGGAATTTTTGATGAATAATGAACAAAGATTTCATTAGACTTGGTGGATTCCTCACTCTAGCTTCCTTCCAGTGGGTGTGAAACCGTGTTCGGTACAAGGCCAAATTACTATCGGTTCGTCTTGTTTTGTAAGTCAGTAATTTTTCTACTTTATCTTTTAACAGAAGATCTCTGTCCTGTGTGTGGTTATATGAGCTGCATTGTTAATAATCTATGATTGTTATTTTGCGTTAAATTCCTAAAATCCTAGATCCAAAGCTTACTCAGGACCTTTTATCAATCTGAGGGACGATCCAGATTAAATCTTCGATCTTACCTTAATTGGTAGAGATCTATAGATCCTATAATTTGTCTTAAGCCATTCATGCTTATTTAGGCTGTTTTCTACATATAAAAAATGCTAGTAGTAGTTTAACCTATGTTTTTCATCAAATTAATTTTGATATGATCTCAGCATATATAGTAGGTCGTTTTGCATGTTGTTATACATCAAATTTGGTATTAGAGCATGAGGTTGCTTAGGATTTGCATTAGTTTGCACATGATTTTTGTTTTCCTTTCAGGGGCTCCGCCTCCGCACCTTAGAACTTTGCGAAGTGCAATATAGTTTGTTGTGTTTAGTTGCATTTTGGAGATCTTGTGTGCTCATTCCATTTAGATTTAAAGCATTGCATATAGGTTTAGGACACTTACTATAGAGTCGTAGGGTGTTTAGTCACAAGGTGTCAAGTTGTCATAGTGTATGTCCACCCGTAGTGGTCAGTCCTACCAGCCAATGGATTTACAACTTAGCAAAATCCTTCTGGAAATTCAGGCATAATTGGCTGAGTTGAATGATTGTGTAATCAGCCAACATGCTGAAATGACAGCACATTTAGATGATCAGGGTTCCTGCATTAGAGGCCTTTGAGTTGTGACCCAAATCTCTCATAAGTAATGTGTGTGCTAAATTGGCAATGCAGGAGTGAGGTAACCACAGAGAAGATGGTAATCACCATCATCGCAGTTATGAGCCACATATCGCAAAAAATTGGACCCTGAAATCTGTTAAGCTTGAGGCCACCTATGATGGTGAATTAAATCCAAAGTGACTTCTTAACTGGCTTTTGGACATGGATCATTACTTTGACCAGTATAAAATGCTTAAAGAGCAATGGGTCTAGTTTGCTAAGATTAAATTGATCGGTCAAGTAAGGCTCTATTGGACCAATTTAGAGGGTCAGAGAGTTGTAGTCATGCGTCCACCCATTTCCACTTGGGAGAATATGAAGGAAAGGCTGATAGAGGAATTTGTTCCCTTGTCCTACCATTCTAAGTTACTAGGTCAGTGGTAGATTCTAAGGGAGGTTTGTTTGTCATTGAATACATTGCTTGTTTCGATGAGCTTATGATGAGATGCAATGTAAGGGAGGATCCCTCTGTGACCTTCTCTTGGTTTAGGATAAGCCTTCTCCTTGAGCTCCAGCAAGAACTCATTCCCCATGATGTAAATACCTTGGATCATGCTATTGGATAGTGTAAGAATTAGAGCAGTACCTCAAACCGCAATCCACTTGGTAATATGAATCTGGGGCCAAATTTACATTTGGTAGTCAACAACTTAAAACACAAACGACCGTTGTGTCCAATGTCAATAAAGGAAAGGTTGTGTCAGGAGAGAGTTCAAGGTTAAATAAACACTAAGTGTTATTGATGTCAAGCGTTTGGAAATGTTGCTGCACAATGCCCTTCTAGAGCCCCCTTTAAATCCCTGTTTATAGAGGGCGAGGATGTCGACAATGAGTTTGAAGGATGGTCGGAGGAGGTTTATGAGCCCATTGGTGAGGCCAGCGATAAGGAGGCCCTTGAGGTTGACAGTTAGAGAGTTGTCATGGTGTGAGAGACCTGTAGGCCCCATGGAGAGTGTAATACCTCATGTGTGATAGTAGTGAGGTGTGCTCTGAAGCATCCAAAGGATAGTGATGATTGGCATAGGAAGAGCATTTTTCATACATATGTCAAAAGTGATGAAAAGAATTTTAAAGTTGTCATTGGTAGTGGGAGTTGCACTAATATAATTTTCACCCATGCTATCTTTCGCCTAGGAATTTCACCCCTTCCTCACCTAGACCTTACAATGTTGAGTGGGTTGATGCTTCTTCATCACTCCTAGTCACTCAGAGATGTCAGATTCCCATTAAATTTTTAACATTTAAGGACACCTTGTGGTGCGATGTGGTGCCTATGGATGCATGTTACATTATTTTAAGCAGGTCATGGCTTTACAATGTGGATGTTACTATTTATGGCCGGTTTAATTTGTGCTCTTTCTTGCATGATATCAAGAGGATCAAGCTCAATCATCTACCACCCAAAGTGTCACCTGAGTGAAAGAAATGTAATAGTAAAGTAGTCATAGATAGCAAGGCAAAATCTAAAGGGCTCCGCATTGTCAGTGTTGTCGCATTAGCAAGGGACATTAGAAATCAGCCTTTCTTCTATGCCCTAGTGGTGAAGGATGCCCCATTGGTCCAAGTGCCTAAGTTCTATAGCGAGGTAGCACTTGTTTTACAGGAGTATCATGTTTTTCCTAGTGATTTACTAGATGATCTACCTCTCATGAGGAATATTTAGCATCACATCAATCTAATCCCTAGATCAAATCTTCTGAACCTTCCCTACTACAGAATGAATCCCACCAAGCATGCTGAGTTGAAGAAACAAGTGGATGAATTATTAAGCAAAGGTTTCATTCGAGAGAGCTTGAGTCTTTGCGTTGTACCCGCATTGCTCACATCTAAGAAAGATAGGTCATGGGGGATGTGAGTGGACAGTCAAGCCGTTAATAAAATCACAGTCAAATATTGATTTCCTACACTAAGCTTCGATGATATGTTGGACATAATGGTGGGTGCCACGATCTTGTCAAAGGTTGACGTTAAGAGTGGTCATCACTAGGTCTGTATTGGTCCAGTGGATGAGTGGAAGATTGCCTTCAAGACGAAGGATGGTTTATATGTGGACGGTCATGGCTTTTGGGCTTTCGAATGCCCCTAGTACATTTATGAGGATCATGACGCAAGCTCCTGGTCGTGGACTTCGACACATCTTGATCTATAGTCAAACCCAGGAACAACAACTCATCCATTTGAGGCAGATTTGTGAGATCTTGAGGATAGAGAAGCTATATGCAAATATTAAGAAATGTTAATTTGCTTCCCAATAGGTTATCTTCTTAGGATTTGTGGTTTCTTCTTAGGGCATCTTTGCAGACCTAGAGAAGGTGAGGTCTATCCTACAGTGGAGCGAGCCACAAAATATTCACGAGATCCCTAGTTTTCATGGGTTAGCAACCTTCTATCGTCGCTTCATTCGTGGGTTCAGTTTCATTATGACTACCATTACTGATTCCATGAAGAATGGGGAGTTTAAATGGACAAACGCTGCATCCAAAGCGTTCAAAGAAATTAAAGAGTGAGTGACTGAAGCTCTAGTAATGCGCCTATCGGACTTCTCAAAGGTTTTTGAAGTGGGTGCGATGCATCTGGTTTAGGTATAGGAGTTCTAAGTCAAGAGAGTCACCTCGTGGCATTTTTCAGTGAGAAATTAAATGAATTCTATGCAGTCGTTCGGGCATTACAACATTGGAGGCTTTACTTATTGTCGAACGAATTTATTTTGTTCTCTGATCATTAGGCCTTGCAATACCTAAGCTCCCAAAAGAAATTAAACCCGTATCAATGCCAAATGGGTTGAAATTTTTCAGAAATATTCATTTGTGCTTAAGCACAAGGTAGGGGTTGAGAACAAACCTACAAATGCTTTGAGTCGTAAGATGGCGTTAATCCACATCTAACAAGTTCAGTATTGGGTTTGAACATTTGAAAGAGTATTATCCATCGTGCCCTGATTTTGGAGAGATTAACATATCACTGACTGAGGGTCAGATATGGAGTTCCGGTCCCTTTCGAGTACTGAGGAGGGTAAGGGAGAATGCTCTTATCTTAGATCTTTCTCTGGATTGGGGAATTAGGTCAACGTTTAATGTGGAAGATCTAGTTCCTTTTCGTCACCCCACCAGGTCACCCACTAATCCTAGTCTTGACCCTAACCCTAACCCTGACCCGAGCACTTATCCTAGCTAGTCCATCTAGAGCCTTTTGCCTCATGCCCCACCCATGCAACCATTACCTCTACAACTACAGGTTTGTCCCACAAAAGTGCAAGTAGAGGACATACTTGACGATCAGATAGTGTCCACTTAACAAGGGGATTATTAAAAATTCCTTGTCAAGTGAAAGGACAGGATTGCGTCTGATTGTACCTAGATCACAGATTATGAACTTCAGCGCCTAGATCTAGACTTTTTGGATCACGATTGATATTTTAGTACACTAGGAGCCTAGCCTTCACCACGAGGCGACCATGATGATGATCACCACCTTGGATGTGACTTCAGGACATATCAGAGGCGACAGGGCTCCCCTATTTCATTGGGTCTTTAAGAGCTGAAGACCTCTTACACGCATGGAGGAGTTTTACTGATGGGCCAAGTGTATGTATACATGCATTTGAAGACCTACGCATTGGGCACACATACACTTGGAAGGTTCGATGTTCTTACTTCAATAGGGTCGAAGTCTTTTCAGCTAGGGAGATTGATGGGGACCATCATCCTACATTTTCTTTTTATGTTATGTTATAGTTTAGTTTACTCTGGATATTTACTACTAAGGGTGCTAAGTTTCTTAGTGTGTTGTAACTTAAGTTGGGGCAATTTTGTCTTTTTCCTAGATTAGGGTTGGATGTCCTCTACTTAAGATCTTTTTTTTTTTTTCCTTTTGTGTAAGGAGTTTTTGATGAATAATGAATGAAGATTTCGTTAGACTTGGTGGATTCCTCATTCTAGCATCCTTCCCGTGGGTGTGAAGCCGCATTCAGTACAAGACTTAATTACTATCAATTCATCCTGCTCTGTAAGTCCATAATTTTTATGCTTGATCTGTTATGGAGGATCTCTGTGCTGCGTATGATTACATAATCTACATCAGTAATAATCTATGATTGTTATTTTGCATTAAATTCCTAAAACCCTAAATTTGAAACTTAATCAGGACCATTTATCAATATGAGGGATGATCTGGATTAAATCTTCCACCTTACCTTAATCGGTAGAGATCTGGGATGATTTGCAGATCCTATAATTTGTTATAGGCCATTCATGCTAATTTAGGTTGTTTTCTGAATGTCAAAAATACCAGTGGTAGTTTAACTTATGTTTTTTATATTTAAATTAATTCTGATCAGATCATAGTATATAGAGTAGGTCGTTTTGCATGTTGTCCTACGTCATGTTGCCTTTTATATTTTCCCTCAAAGTAGATTGTAGTGCAAATTGCAGGCCTAACTTGGTCCGTATGTCTTGAAACACATCTCTTGGCAATGGTTTAGTCAAGATGTCAGCCCTGTCCTCTGGATAATATAAAATATATAAAAAGAGATTGTGTCAACTTTCCTTGATTTGTTTTGTCTTCTTATCTTGATTTTTTTCTTGATCGGTGTTGCTTCTTGTCTTGATTTAAATCCAGTGTTTTAGATTTGATAAAATGCTTACAGTCCTCACCTTTTATGCTCTCCCTCAAAGTAGACTGTGGTGCAAATCGCAGGCCTAGTTTGGTACATGTCTTGAAACAGATCTCTTGGCAATGCTTTAGTCAAGATGTCAGCTGCCTGTCCTTTGGATGATACAAAATGTGTAATAAGAGATCCAAGGGCCACCATGCCTCAGACAAAATAGTAGTCTACTAAATATGTCTCAATCATGAAAGTCCAGATTCATAGTAAAGTGCAACAAGATTGTCACCAGACAAAGTCAACGGCCTAGATAGAGATATCTTAATATGTCATAAGACGATGGATAAATGAATGAGTTCAACAGCAATAAAATCTGTTGTCATACCTAGCTTCAGCAATAGAGCAGGCCAGAATAGCCTGTTTCTTGGATCTCCAACAGTGGTAATTGGAACCAAGAAAAGTACAATATGCGGTTGTAGATTGATGCATGTTGGGATGCCCAGCCCAGTCAGTGTCTGAGAAGGCAGAGAGATCAAGAGCGCTATTTGCATGGATCTGAAGGTCTAGATAGGTAGTAACATTTGCATAATGGACAGTCAGTTTAACTATTTGAAAGTGAGCCATGGTTGGTTGATGCATATACTGATAAAAATTGTGACAAAATTAGTTAGATATAGGCTGGTCATGGTTGCATAGTATAAAGTTCCAACAAGAGACTAACAAAATTAGGACCATGTGTTGGAAAGTTAGATGTTAGATTTTCATTGCATAGGTGTACCAATGGTTTTATACCATGCATTTGATCCCACAGAAAAAGATCTCAAGCATATTTGTTTTGGGATAGAATATATACCGAAATAACCAATGAAATGGCCCTAGATCTTTCACTACTTGCAACTGAGATGTCAAGTAAGAGCATCCAAACTTGCAACAAAGACACGTGTTAAGATGGTATCATCCATGTATAAAAGTAATAAAATTGTGTAACCTCCAAGCTGTAAATGAAGAGTAAAGAATCAGTGACAATGCAGTCAAAGCCTGTATTTAATCAGAAGATTCTGAACTAATCAAATTGGGCTCTAAGGCCCTGCTTGTGCATGTAAGGCTTTATTTATGTGGTAAACATAAGTGGGTCAAGAGGGGTCAGAAAAGCCTGATGGTACACTCCTCCAGACTGGTTTCTTTCAATAACCATGTAGGAACACCTTTTCCGATGTCAAGTTGCTTAGTTGGTGAGCCTTTAACAACAGCAATTGTAAAGATTATTCTAATTGTTTTAAGTTCAATGATGGGGACTGGGGAAACCAACCCCATCATTTTGAGCGTACCCATTGGTGACTGTAGTCTAGCTTTGAATCCCTACCATTTGACTTTTTAACTTTGTCTTAAGAACCCAATGAGATCCAACAACATTTAGTACCTGGTAAAATTGTTGTCTGAGTATTTTTTTGCTGTGTATTATATGCATTTCTTCAAGCATAACAGCCATCCAACATTTGTGTTTAAGTGCACCTTTGTTAGTGTTTGGTTTACTATAAGCTAGACAAAAGTAGGGCTGGGTTTAAAGATGTCAAACTTCTAATTGTCATGGAATGTGAGGTAAGAGTGACTATGATGGATGAAGTGGTGTTAGTGATGGAAGCTGAGTGGTGGGGACAGAGATGGAGTCCAATTGAGGCACAAGTTTGGTGCTGGGTTGAGATAAAGTAATGATTGGTGAGGTGGGAACCATATGAGAATTTGATGATATTTTGACAAGATTATGGAGTATGAAACATTCAAATCATCAGATGTGGGCCCAGTAAATAGTCATGCTTCCTCTTACAGTGGTGTGACCTGGATCTTTGGCATCAATCTAATCATGATCTATAAAGAAATTCCATTTGGTCTAGGCATCAAGCAGTGTGTTAGATTGTTCACCAAAAACAACCTGATAGGATATGTACACTCGGCTAGAAGAATGGCAAAGTCACTGATAGACTTTGTATTCATCTCTGTACCTAGAAAGGAGTTCAAACTTGTTGGAGACTATTGCAGAGATAGGGAAACATCTTAAACGAAAAACTTGCATGAATCATAATTTTTTTGTTTGTTAAACAGTAACTCAAGAGGAGATCTCATCTTTAGAATCCGATAAGTTGACCAATAATAAGAATGGCACTAGCAGGAAAAGCTTCTATTCAGAAACATTTGGGTTGTCTATCTTCATAAAAGCATTGCAAATCAGAGGTCTACATATTGTGCTTTACTGCACTTCTATTCTGGAGTTTCTGGGCATTAAAGTTAGCAAAGAATACCAGATTTGAGTTACTTTTTGAAGGTAAAATATTGCAACCACATCTTCTTTTCCCTTTTCAAGATGTAATATCCAATTAGTCACCATTTCTGACCATAATATAAAATATTGGAACCACTGTAAGGAATAGGATCAATGAGATTCCCTGGGTTCTGTACAGCATGTCAAGGAAACCAATTCAGGATTTGTTCTCCAAGTTGCATATTGACTGATTGCATTGGTGCTATTGCTTGTCAAATATCCTGAGTTGGAAGATTCTGATTAAAATGCTCCCTACAATCAGTGACCTCATGCCTTTTCTTCTTGCATAGTTGGCAAATGGCAAAAACATCTCCACTTTGGTTCAGCTGTAGAGATCATTGTTGTTGCCAATTTCGATCTGGATATTTGGAGTTGTTATGCTGTCCAGATTGAGAGAAATCACGACCTTTGGAAGAGAACCAAACCACCCTTCTCTTGTTTGAGTAATTACAGTTACCACCAAAATTTTGGGTTGTAGAAAGCCAGGGCCTTCTAGCACAATGGAGCAAGGAGAAGTCTCTCACCTGGATGAGCAGGATTCAAGGCTGTGTGTGTGTCAAACTTTCAAAAGAAAAAGCACTGTCACTTCAATACCCTTTGTTTCTACGATCATGACTTTGAAGCAAAGGTATGAAGTCAACATACATATGGATTAGCGGTTGACAAATGGCTTAAATTTTGGGTGAAAATCGTTCAAAAGCCAAAAAACTTTGTTTGGTCTTGAACAGATTTTTTCCAATAGCCTTCTACTGAGCACGAATTGATTTGAATTTGTGTAAATAATGAGGTAAAGAAGAAGCACCAAGTTTCAAGTTGAAGTATAATTCACGCTTTAGCTTGAGGATTTTGTAGAAAAGAATTGGCTGAAGGACATACCTTTCTAGATGCCATACCTTTCACAACTTTGAGTCTAAGCACGAGGCCTATAACCTCTTCTGATAATGTCCCACTGATCCTCACTTAAACCAGATGAACTGATTTGGTCCTAGATAGAAAGTCTAGATTAGGAATCATTAGTTTGTCATCATCAAGTGATTTGATCTCCCAACCTGGCCTGGTGTGTTCTCATTGAAGATGCCATAACTCTTGGCGCTTGATCAATGATAAAATCATAAAACTTGCAAGTTGTTGGGAATGTGTCAAATTCAAAGATACAGAGTTTGCTACATTGATATTTGAAGGACATGGGTATTTAGAAATGGAAGATATGGTGGAACAAGGGAAGGCAAAAGGAACAGTTGTGTTTGTACAGTTTTCCTATGACTGCTTCTCATACGATATGGAATCTAAGAAACAAGATTGGTTGTTTTGCTATCAAAATGAGAGAGGAAGGAGACATATTATATTGAATATTTGGTGATACAAGATCCTACCACACCAACTTTCCTTGATTTGTATAGCCATCTTATCTTGATCTTTCTCAAGTGTGGAGATTTTAGACGACATAAGGTGATTTTCAGCCACCACCACCCTTACTTGGCGAGCTCTCTAGATCAATTGTCCAGAATCTAGTTGCCTTCCCAGGTATTTTTCCCACTAACACTATGTTTTTTGGGGACTTTGTATTCTCTAGAGATCTGTTTTCCAGAGACATTATGATGATTTTTGGTTCCTATGGTGATTGATGCAAGAGAGGGCCCAAGACCTATGCATTCCTCACTGGTTTTTCAGGGAATTTTACTGAAATAGAGGGCTCAAGCCCTTTGAGTTCCTTAATGATTTTTCTGGAAATATCTTCATAGTTTTTCCTCTTTGGTTATTCTGCTTGCAGAGGAAGTTAAAAGGTTGAAGCCCTTTGCTTTCCTCAAATTTTATTTCTGGTTTCACGGAAAGAAATTTGTTTCTGTGCTCCAGCAGTCACCGTTCTCAGATGGCTTTCTTGGCCTATTACATTTTCAGCATTAGAAAAACAGAGGCTCTTGGGCCATTCTGAAGAGAGATGGTTTCTGGTTATCTGCTCCAAATTTTCCTCTTTCCTAATCTGAGAGGGCTCAAGCCCTTTGACTTTCCTTATTGTTCTCTAATTCATGATTCTTCAAACCAAGAAGAACAGAAAGTGATGAGTTGTCTCTCTCATTTGCTTTTTAAGGTATGTTAGGTTTTCTTGGAGTAATATAAAATGGAATTAAGGATTGCAATAAACTATGTTGTTTATAATATGGTTTCCTCCTTATTTTAGTCCTCTTCGATTCATTTGTGTTTCTATCAATGTTCTTTCGCTGTAAATGTTCTTCTCCGTTTCTCCATTCTTCTGTTGCTTTTCAAGTCTCTTTGTTACTTAAGATCTATCTGATTTCTTGGCTTCTTACTGATATGCTGATATTGGTCATTATTTTTCTTCATTCCTTTTTAGTTTTGTCATGTACTGTCCTCTATATCCTGAATCTTCTCCAGGATTTAGTAGCCTGTGTGACAAAACAGGCTCTGATTTCTTTCTTTTTGCGTGCCATCTTCAACCCTAAGACATTCAGACATCTTGAACACTGTCAGAGCTTGCTGATTGTGGAAAATTTGTAGAAAATAAAGCATCTAGAGGATGAGACATGACAGTACCGAAAAGTAATGAAAGAAACCTTGAACAATATCACCAAATCAGTAGCTAGACAGCATAATTGGAGAGATGCAACTCAAAGAGATGTGGAGAAACAACAGAACGGAGACTCTGAGAAAAACATGCACAGAATTAGTGACGAAATACAGTAGACTAAATAAGGAGGAAAAATATTATAAACAACACAGTTCATTTCCATCTTAAATTTCCATTTGATGTACTCCAAGAAAACTGAACCTATATTAAAAGGAGGACAGACTCAACACCAGTAATGGCAGGGACAGATTCAGTAAGGAGGCCTTTATATCATCAGATGGTTTAGGGTGGTTCCAAGGACGGCAAGTGCATTCCAATAATGTATGGTAGATCCTCTTGCAGATTACAGAACTAAAGTTCTTTGGTCACTTTGCTGCTAGATGACAATATTCATTGCAGTCAAAGCATTAAATCCTACTCAAATCTCTGGAGGACTTTGAACTGAGCTTGCTCCTTAAACCAATTTTCTTCCATCAAGAATTTGGCAAAAACCATATCCGTAGAGTACATAAACCCACCATAAAAGGATACCACCCAAAATGCCTCAAATTCAGGATTGTGTATGGCAAATTTCATCACTTGTCTCCGATCTTCAAATTGTTGCATTCCTTTTGAAGCAGCAATGCGGACCTCAAATAGAGTCTTTATGCTGTCCACAAGTTCATAAATCATGCATAATAAGACTGAATGTCTGTCTCCTGGATTAAATTCAGCATCCTTCCATATAATGATTGGTCTAATGACCCATCTATTGTCCCTAGTAAATCCTTCCTGGTTCCAGGTATGTGAAAGCGGTGTTCCTATATTGGGTAGCTCTTCACGTTAAACTTGATCAGTAGAATTTGAGTTTTCTCCAAGATAAATGACTTCCCCAAAAGTATGTAGATCAGATTATGAAGAATAACTTGCAATAAAACCAACTGAGGGTATAAAGAAAACTTTGAAAGCCTCAAATAAACAAAAATCCAGTGTCTACGATTAACTTCACCAAATTTCTGACCGTGGGGCTTCCAAGGGGTCCACAACCCACCAAAAATCAGAAACTGAAATTTCCAACTGTAAGCTTTATGCCCACAAAAAATCAGTCCACTGGAAAAACTGAAATTCCCAACTGTAAGCTTTAAATGCACCAAAAATCAGTACTAAAAATCCCAACCGTAAGCTTCACAACCCACCAAATTTAGTCTACTTGACCTACTAAAAATACCAATCCTAAGCTTCACAACCGTAAACTACCCAAATGACAATCGAATTCCTTGTCGAAAGGCAGCTGATCACCAGAAACCACACAAAATAACAGGGAGAGAGATGGAGATTATTGATTTTGAGGACAAATGAGGAAATCATGGTGTTTCTGGCAAGGTGACTAACGTGGTAAGTGGATTCAGAAGCAGGAAGCAGAAGAAGGATTCAGGCGATTTTATTTTATAGGAAGCGGGAAGCGGCAAGTGGAAAAAATATTAAAAATACAAAAACTAAGAGCATATTAGAGAATCACAAATAGCCTAATAGAAGCACTTTTTTAGCAAAATGCTTAAATAGAATCCTAATAGAACCACAAACTAGAGATTCACAGTAAGAAAGTGCAAGAATTCACAAGAATCATAGTTCAATATTCACATAAATAATAGTACATAACTAAAAGAAAGAAAAAGGGCATCCCGGTGCATGAAGCTCCAGCGTATGTGGGGTCCGGGGGAAGGGCGGACCACAATGGTCTATAGTATGCAGCCTTACCTTGCATTTTGGAATAGGCTGTTTCCATGCCTCGAACCTGTGATCTCAAGGTCACATAATGACAATTCTACTATTGCGCCAAAGATCCCCTTTTAATGTAACATGTTTATAAAACACAAATCATACTTATTAGTCCCTCAGTTTACAATAAAGCTTCATGAGAGAGAGAGAGAGAGAGAGAGAGAGAGAGAGAGAGAGAGAGAGAGAGAGAGAGAGAGAGAGAGAGAGAGAGAGAGAGAGGCTTTCCATGGAAAAAAAATTTGCGGGGGGCCCACTGCATATTTTTTCAACGTTTTGAACTGTTCATTTGATTGGGGATCTCCTAGATGCCCTACGTATAAAAAATGTCATCTATTGGATGCCCTAAGACCATGGACCTTTTGGGGATGTGAAATGTACAGTAAAATGCTGAAAACCATCCACTTCACAACCCCAAAAGGTCCAACAAGCATGGTCTTAGGAGTATCCAATAGATGATATATATATATATATATATATTTATATGTAAGACATCTATGATAGCCCGAATCAGATGAACAGATCAGATCATTGAAAAAATATAAGTGGTGGGCCCATAATACATTTTTTAAAATGGAAAGACATGGAAAGCTTTCCGTGATGGAATCCTCGGGAGAAGTTGGCTAGAAACAATAGCTTGCCAGGACAACTAACAGCTTTGAGAATCAAATCAGGTGAAAATCCAGCAGATCTGATGATGAAACTTGTTGTAAATGGAGGATTTTGGCTGAAGGGGAAGAGGAACTAGGGCTTTCTCTATAACGAGCACTGATGGGAGACAGAAATCAGATTTTGGGGGAAAATGAATGTTCTATCCCAAAACTTAGTTTCATTGGACTAAATGTTCTCTAGTTTTGTCTTATTGGGTAAGAAAGCATCAAAGGTATTTAGTAAATAAGCACAAATATGTGGACACTTCAGTAATGAAAAAGAAAACGTTAAAAGAAATCAGATCAGTGCATCTGATTTAACTAGATTCGCATCTCAGATGGATTTGCTTCGAGAATCCGATTAAATTGGAAATGGCAAATCTTGAGTCCAAATTGCTGAATCCCTGTGTTTAGTAAGCATCCAAATCTTGAATCTGATTTGCTTGAAGTAGAAATGGTGAGCTGGGGTCAAGTAGAAGAATGTGATACCTTGTTTCTGGGTTCCTCTTGACCTCCCTTTACGAAATTCAAAAACAGAAAAAGGTATCTTGCCACACATTTCATTAGAAATTGCAAAAAATGTGGGAACCTTCACTTTAACACACGTGAAATTCTCGCCCTCAAGCTTCTTCAAGTTTTGGTTGGAAATGTCACCAGAGATTGCAGAAACAGTAGGAAATCTTCATCTTCAAGCTCCGCAGCACTGGACTTGTCATCTCAATGCTTTTGTGACTCGTTAGATGGTGAGGTAATATTGTGTTCTAGCATCTGCAACTTGTAAGAAGACACAACGACTAGCATCTGCACAGGGACTCGCTTTAATTGGAGTTTTTAATAAAATTTAATTATTTGAAATTTGATGAGAAGAACAAAACTAGCATAATCATTCAGATTTATTCAGTTGATGCACTTTAAATAACTTTCAATTCCAGAGAACAACATAAAAGTAATCAAAACATCTCTGAATCACACTGTCCGTGGATAGCATTGTCCCTGGATAACACTGTCAAAAGATGGATAAAATAAAGCTTAAATGGAATAGGGACATAGATGTAATTAATTAGAGGATACATATATAATTAAACAGGGGACGCATATGTAATTAATGGAATTGAACAGAAATGTCATTGTATTTAAAGATGAAGGGCAAAATCGTAATTCTGTTCAAAATCTGGTTTTTAACAAAAACCAGGAAAACCCAACGAAGGAGAAGGAGAAGGAGCCGGAGGAGATGGAGATGGACCGGAGGAAATCGCCGGAGTAGATGGGAGAAAGTGAGAGGAGGAAGAAAGTGGGGAAAAACCCAATCTGGGTTTTCTCTCCCTGGTTCGTTCGGATTGGGTATGCGCCCAGGTGCGGTGGATGCCGGGCTACAGGCTGCGATGATTGGAGGAGCTCGTGGCCATGCTAGAAATTCCAGGGCAGTGATGGCAGTCGGGGGAAAAAACTGACACGGGTTTTATCTGGTGAAGACGCCGAGATGGGTTGAAGCTGGGCCGGTGCAGATGTCGCTTGGCTAGAGAAAAACAACACCTTTTCTGTGAGTCGTCTGAGATGGAGGACTGGGCTCAAGAAGAAGATGAGGGGGGTGTGCCTGGGTCTGTGTGATCTGGGCGTCTGGTTTGGGTGTCACACAGTCAGGTTGACTTTGCCTGGCTTGATCCTAATCGGTAGAGGGCTCTTCCGGTGAGAGAAAAACGACGCCCTTACTAGGCGTCGTCTGGTTCAGATCGTCGCACAGCTTTTGGAGGTCGTTTGGGGCAGAGCTAGACGATCTGGTAGAATGACCTTAGTGCAGGGAATAGAGTAGGACCTGAGGTGTCTCCAGTGCTAAAGAGGACGTCCTGGGCGTCATCCACTTTTGATTTGGGCATGTGGCTGATGGACAAGGAAGTGCGATGGACAAAAACCTTAGAGGGATAAGGGTGGAGAGAAGAGGGATACGATAACAAAAAGGAAAGAAAAGAAAACAAGGAAGGAAAAGAATGGAAAGTAAAGGTGAAACAATCAAACTTAAGGAAAATAGCCCCCCTCCCCCTTATACGGTTTTGCTCTTTATAGCCTTTTCCTTCATTTTCTCCACCTTCTTCCTTATCTTCATCAACTCCTTCCTTAAACTTTATCCTTGAAGAGTTAGAGTTTTATGGGGATACTTTCTCCTCTTCCAATTAGAACTCCATCCCTTTTAGGAATCCTTGTTGATTAGGACTCTTGCCTTTTTGATCTGCACCGTTGATCATAGATCTGAGCCATCCAATCTTCCTTCAGTTGATCTGCAAAATAAAATACTAAATTAAAATCATCTAAACCGTGCATTAATCATCTAATGAGCTCTAATAATCATTTAACCGTTGATTTTGAGAAATTTAAGGTTTGGATGGTAAATCAAGCTAAATTTTGCAATTTGGACGATTAGATGATCTTATTAAATGCTAAACTAGGGGTCTTTTAGCTAAAATTAAACACTTAACATTCAACACTCCTTTTTTCTTCACAAATGAATTATAAATTCATTTCTCTAAGATTTTTCTGGGAATCGATTTCTTTAAGCATCCTTGGTAATCACAGTCCTCTTTGTTTGTTCCGATTCCATGCAATATAGAAGTCTTCTAGGCACTCTACGATAGTTACATGACATGCCAGATCCCTCTTATCCAGTTAATACTGTTTGTGAATATGTGCAAAAACAAACCGTGGCACACGTCCAGATGGTCACAATTATGGCAATACTAGCACGGCCTTTGTATCTATCTTATAGAACTCTTGATATCTACATTTTTGTGGTTCTAATTGGGCTAGCTATCCCACGACTCATTGCTTTACTCAATGAACTTCTCTTTGCTCTAATGGCCAATTCTATAGTGCTAAGAGGCAGCCTGCTGTGCCTTGCTCTAGGTGCTAAGAGTAGCAAGGGTACCACCACTGGGATCACTTGGTTATCTTTCGTCCTATATAATGTACTTGGACTCGCAAGCCATCAATTTTATATTTTTTTAATCTCGTTGTGTGCTTTACATGGCCATCCATCTGCTCTTTCATACTCTCACGGAACATATTGAGATTATCATTTTTTCCTACATGCGTTGTATCTTCCAGATGACAGAGGGCAGATAATATATCTAAAACCATTACCTTGAGATCTATTTCATGATCTGCTTTTATGACTAGGTTTGCATTTTGCATCATAGCCTTAGTGGAGGGAGAGTATAAAACGTAATGATGTCAAGAATCATGATAAAGAAGGAAAGGTTGCTAAGGAGTATGTCCAATCTACAATATTGGATTTGGATCGTGACAAAGAAGGAAGCAACAGCAAGGAGTCTAAGATAAAGGAATTGACGTGATCTTCTAAAGATAATCATGTTGTAGTGTAGCATTATCTTTCACTCATTGGTTATTGTAATATTGTATATATCTTTACAATGTATATAATGCAAGCCCCTCTTTTTCTTCTCTTACATCGAGAGAGGAAGCTAAATTATTCACTTGAGTTTATTTAGCTGGGACACTCACTGAAAGCTAGGAATGGCCCACAAATTCTCTCTTTTACCTAGCCTATATGGCCAACATGGCTGGCATGTGTTTCTAATTATGTTGGAATGAATTTATATTATTTGCTTTCGTCATGTTGGAATGAATTTAGAAGGGGAGCCTTGGTGCAATGGTAAAAGTTGTCGTCATGTGACCTTGAGGTAACGGGTTCAAGGCGTGGAATTAGCCTCTTGCAAAATGCAAGGTAAGGCTGCCTACTATAGGCCCTTGTGGTCCTCCCCTTCTCCGAACCCCGCATAGGTGGAGGCTTCGTGCACCAGGGCTGCCCCTTTGCTTTCGTGCTAGTTCACTTAATTGACTAGGAGCAGTTCTGTCTATTTTTTAAGACTTACGTTTAGTTATAACATCTGCCTTAGATTAGAAGAGAAATGGATGGCTGAGACTGTCCCTCATGTAACCCTAGATTCATTCTGAGACTGCATAAGTAAGACCTTAGCACATAAAATCATTTGGATTTGAGAAAAAAGGGAAAAGAAAAGAAAAAACACAGCCACGATTTGCTGTGACATGTGTCTCTGGAAATCCTATTGTAAATGTTAGATATTTGCGTGCTAGTTGAAACATAAGAGTGGAACTGTATTGGGTGTTATTGGTATGGGGGTAGGTGATATGTGCATATTGTAGCATATGAGAAGAACATCATAATAAGAAAACAAATTACATTAATGGACATGAATGATATTGAAGAATGCTGCATTGTTATGAGAAAATGGAAATTTAGACAAAATTATAGTTGGTAATCTGAAGAGCCATTTGGCAGGAATTTTAAGAAATATCGCAACATGGACTGAAGATCATTACTTCACTATATAGAGGCAAATGTTGAGTGGCAAAGTTTTACTCAAGGTCATAATCATGTTAGTGATTGATTGAGGGAAGAAAGGAGGAGAACTTTGTAGAATAACTGAGAGGTGAATGTGGAAAATCTGGATCTGGGAGGTGTTTTAGGAAGCTGAGGATACTTTTGTCTTCTGTGGTTTTAATACACTAAAGAAACTGGAGTTCAAGAAAAGGTTTGGGTAAAACTATGACGGTAAATTTTTTCCAAAATAAAGAATTTTGGGGTTTTGTGCCCTATTTATGTTTTTTATTGAAACTTGATATTTTGCAGTTTGTTTTTGTAATGGATTCTTAGTTTTCTTTACATTTTGTTTCTATTTTGGTCTTTTTGGGTTTGATTTTGATTATTTTTGAATTTCCAAATTTTATACCTTATATAACAGGTTCTTGTGTGAAACTGTAGGAGGCGGGCTTGGTTTGTTCATGGGTTTGTTTCTTGGGGCTTTAGACAACCCTTTGATGCAAGAGGAAATGACTGCCAAGCAGCAATTCATTTACACGGCAAAGCAGATGGGTAGGAGAAGCTTTAGTTCTGCAAAAACATTTGCTGTGATGGGCTTGATATTCTCTACTGCTGAGTGTATTGTTGAGAAGGTAAAAAAGGAAAAAGGAATTGATTAATGACTGATTCTTCTTCTTTAGATTCGATTGCTTTTCACTGGAAGTGATTTGTTGTTTTTTTCTTTTATCCTTAGACACGGGCAAAACATGATACAACAAATACAGTTGTTGCTGGCTGTGTTACTGGCGGGGCTTTATCTGCTAAAGGTAACCAAATAAGTTCCCTTTTCTGGTTCTCTATTGATATAACATAAGAGTATTGTAACTTTAACTCATTGTCATTGTTAAATGCTAGCACTCTTATGATGCTTATATTGAATATGTATCGTATGGCGATGGTTTTGCATTCCCCTGGGCGAAAAAATATGCAAGCTTACTTGGTTGTTACTCAGAAGTGAAGCCCCAGAAGCTTGCTACAATGAAACAAATTAGGAGAGCGCCATTTTCACTCGAATCCTTAATATCTTGCTACTACATGTTTATTTGTTTGTTCAACATGTTTCGGTATTTATTTTTAGAGCTATCTAACCCATTTTTCTCTCTAATGGTGGTACACACTAACCCTTAGATACTCATTTCCCTCAGTTCAATGAACTATTCATTTTATAACTTGAATGTTCTTTTGAATCATGATCAGAGCTTTAAATCACTGTTGGATCATCCTGAAAATTCTTGACATGTCTTGAATCATCTTGAACTAACTTTGGAATCATCTAAGATCTTGTATATATGCACACTCAAGTAAATTGTTGGATCAGAGCTTTAAATTGCTGTTGGATCATCCTAAAACTTCTTGACATGTCTTGAATCATCTTGAACTAATTTGGAATCATCTAGGATCTTTTACATATGCACACTCAAGTAAATTGTTATATCACTTAATTTAGGTCTGTTATCATCAATATCAAGTGAAAAATTGTCTTGACAATTTTTGCACAAATTCATGCTGGATAAGGTGCCTCCAGTGACGGAGTTTGCACAACATCGTAGAATTTCATGGCAAATGTCTACTATATCAATAGTAAGCCACGCAAAGTTCATTGAAAATGCAACAGGTTGTTGGCCCGGAACTATCAATCTTCCCACTTTAGAAGCATTATAGTGATTGGAAAAGGCTAAAAGTCTGATGGAGAAAGAGTTGGCATCAAGGATAATTTCTGTTAATGATATTGAACTTACCATCTTATGTTTGTGGACCATCTAAGCTGCCCCTTCTTCATACAATCTGTGATGGCAGCTACAACAGAACTGTAAGAACTATACAAAATAGCATTAGCAGGAAGCTAATTCATGTTGCTTCAAGCCTTATTGTGGGGTTTGCTCAGTCAACAATTTCTTGGAATTTGGATTAATGAACCCTTCTGCCTTAGGCACCTAATACATCAAAAATGTCACCTTATCAAGTTAAAAAAGGCATACTTCTTCATTGATATACAGTTGCTCCTCTCTCAATGTTGTCAAACTATGAGAAAATTCTTTTCCAATGTAGGCAATCCTGTTGAAAACTACTGATCCTACTGTGAGACATCAGTTCTCTTTCATGCATCTGCAGTGGACTGCTAGCAAGGATCGTAATCCATTGCCAGGGGTGAACAGTCAGGTGATTGGCATTCTAAATAGTTAACTAGCGGCTGATTATTTTTTTCTCTCTTGCAATGTCCTTACGACTGCTGCAGTAAAGATTGCCTTTTAAGATTGTAGTAAATAATATATGCATGATTCAAAAGGAGAACTTGTGAAGAATCAGTAACATATCATGTGGAACACTATATATTGGATATACACTGCATCTGGGATTCTGGGTAGTCCATAGTGTAAGTAGATAGTGTATACCATAGCAGTAAATGGGAGCTGTCTGAAGCTCTGATGCAATTAATATGGGACATCAGCGGTAGGTATAGTCCATGTAAATAATATATGCATGATTCAAAAGGAGAACTTGTGAAGAATCAATAACATATAATGTGGAACACTATATATTGGATATACACTGCATCTGGGATTCTGGGTAGTCCATAGTGTAAGTAGATAGTGTATACCATAGCAGTAAATGGGAGCTGTCTGAAGAAGCTCTGATGCAATTAATATGGGACATCAGCCCTAGGTATAGTCCACCTGATCTGAAATAATTCCATATCTTATGACCCAATTGTTAACAGAAAAGCATTTAGATGTGATGGAGGGTTCTTACTCATGTCCAAGATCTGTTATGTATTGTAAAATTTTAGTAATTGAAGTATTTTATATGCTTTAAAAGTAACTGATGGATAATTCTGTAAGTTCCTTTATGAACATGTTCCAATAAAGGAAGCCACTCTTTCTCCTTGATCTGATCATTGTTTTTACTTTTGTCTTTGTTCCTTGCATCTTAACTAGTATATCCACATGCTTCTGCTTCTTGCCTCCAGTTTTACTGCTTATGATACTCTAGCTTCACCATCTGCCTACCCATGTCTCTCTTTTAAAAAAGAAGACAATGTAAGGAGATAGATAGATATTCATTTTTGTTGCTTGTTATCTCTTTCAGAATATTAGCCACCTTGAATAGTACCCAAGGTTTGGTGTTGGAACATGTGTATCTTATTGTCATGAGAATCCCTTTTTGTTGTTATATACTGGATGGACCAATACAGTCAGAACCTGGAACATGTGTATCTTATTGTTATGAGAATCCCTTTCTGTTGTTTTATAATGGATGGACCAATACAGTCAGAACCTGGTCCACTGACACCTAGGAATGGAGCTTCCTGGAAGAGAACAACAAGAAAAGAGTAGACTAGCTGCCCATACTGCAATCACTTGCTGATGACACAACCAAAATGGAAAATCATTAGCAAGATTCAGACACTGAAAGAAATAAGATTGGAGAAATCTTAAATGGATATATGTTACATCAACCTCACACGATATGCTAGGATCATCATTTATGATGAGATTGTCCTTAAAGGAAACAAAGAGCAAGAGAGGAAGAGACTGTATGAAATCCTTACTATCTTGCTACCACATGTTTATATGTTTGTTCAACATGTTTCTGAATTTATTTTGAGGGCCGTCTAACCCATTTTTCTTTCTAATGGTAGTTACACTAACTGTCTTTCTGACATGTCTAGGTGGACCAAAGGCAGCTTGTGTTGGCTGTGCAGGCTTCGCAACATTTTCAGTTCTAATAGAGAAGTTTTTGGACAGGCATGATTGATTCTATTACTCATCCTTTTCCTGTCTTTTCACTAATACCAAGGAGCACCTGTACTTTCTATTTATCCTATTTTATCTGCTTTTTACTCCCCTGTTTTGCCGAGAGGTTTTATGTAGCGACTGGCATTCCTTTAACTCTTATTGTATTTCATTCAACATATTCCGGCATCCATCATAAATCCTTCCAGAGTTGCTTCTTTGTTGTGAACTGAAAAGCTATTATTAGTTGAATTTGATTGCAGTTAACTGGAACAGTATCAATGAAAAAGCATCTCAACAATCTTGCTGTTATTATTATTGTTTAGAATTTAACAAATTTGTTGCTGTTGTTATTTTCTATATTTCATATGCATGATGGATATTAAATGTTGCCTGCAGAGCTATGATGCTTTCTTATGTGCATCATCTACGGTTAGCGTGCATCATGCGTGTTGGTCAGATAATTTTTGGGCCCTAGCTTGAGTTTAGATAGATCGTAACTTGATGGTCATGGCGAAAGAAAGCAACTCTGCACGCGTGTTTAACTTCCAAAAGTACGAAAAAAGGCTAAAGAATGGCATTTAGCAGGCTATTCCTCATACAACTCTACGATTTGGAAAATATTGGCGTGGGGGGTACTGTGTCACAGGAATAGCAAACTGCTGATGGTGATACCAAGCCATTTTATCTTATCCCCGCTATTAGCAAAGCCTAAACAACATATGTGATTGTTTAATGACTGATAGCCCAAAAGTCTGAGGCTCTTTATCTATTCTTTCAATGAGCGTCTATCTCCTGATTGCTAATAGGAGAGAGAACATCCCCAATGTTTGTATAATTTTGATGGCTGATTGCCTTGTCAAACAGGCTTATTTGGTATGGCTTCCTGGTAAGAGTAGACACTTCTAAGCATTTTAAAAAGTAGAAGCTACCCCTAAACCATTCTTTAAGAAGATCTAATCCGTTCATCATGTACAATTTATAGAGATATGGCAAATCACTAGAAATAATTGTATTTGGACAATCTTAGCCGTGTATTTTGGTTGGTTAAAAAAATTAAATAAAAATGGATAGTGATTTCTGACTTAAAGAAACATAAGCTAAATGTGATGACCCGGGTTTTTGAAATACATTTTATAATATATTTTTCAAAGGCAAGGGCGTCCCCTCAGTAAAAAAATTTCACAAAACAAAGTAACGGAAAGTCTTTTCTTTTTAAATTTATTTTGAAAACCCAAGTCACCACTTCATACATAACATCAATACAATTTGTGTAAAAAATAAAAATCTATTGAAGGAATATGATTTTATTAAACTTCCAAGATTCATCTAGTGGTTCACAGTACAACACGTTATTAGTACAATACCTATCCAAATTACATAATTCAAAATATACAAACCTCACCATACATTAAAACTCTTAATATAATACAATTCCCTCAAATAAAATACATGTCTTCAAGAGGAGGTATCTTGTTTGATTATTCATCCACATCTTCTTAAGTCTTCTATAGTCTTGAGCTTCTAACCCTCCTCTGTATCTGAGGTATTGTAAACATGGAAACATGTACAATACCTCAGCAAGCTATGCTTGGTAGGGGAATACAAAAACACACTACTTCACTAACATAAGAGTATATACCTCAGTCCTTATTTCATCATAGTTATCCACTCATAAGATATCTCCACATAGGGTACAGACGTTATTTATGTAGTGCATGACAAATTAGTTAATATAGTGAAGATTGCTCAAAACTTGTTACTTTCCCTGGCTATACTCCCACTTAGGAGAGCAATACCTAACCAAAGATTATTCAACACTTGTTCTTTCCCCTGGCTATACTCTTACATAGGAGAGCAATACCTAGCCAATCCTCATACGGGGTTTTCATTCTAGGAACTCATGTAATAGCATATCATCGTGCCATGACATCATACTATGCCTATCATATGTGCATTATAATGCAAAATACATTAGGACTACTATGCTTACAACCTCAATCCGTATAGCGTGCTCGGATAACTGTATAATCCTCCACTGATACCAACTATGGAATTATCCATCCATGTCCTCATGGGATGGACCATGGTTGTCACAGTGGAGCCTTCCCATTACTGCCCCACCCGACATTTAGCCTCTCTTTGGGCATGGTATCATCATATAAGTTTCAGGAAGTGGGTGGCCAAACCCTCATAACTTCCCTAGCATAGCATCCCCAGTCTCTATCTCTGTGTAAATCAAAATACACAAGTCTCCATACTTGTATGGAAAATATATTGTACATATCAGACGGTGTGTCTATTTAACTAAGGCTGGAATATTGTACATATCCTATTCTTAGGGTTTCCTTAGTCTTCATATCTCAGTACTTTCACCTCATTATACTTGACCATTAAATTAGATCAAGTGGATTAGATTATGAGGTTAGATCTCTTTGTTTGATCATTTGGTTAGATCCCATGTTTTGGATCACTTTGTTTGATCATTTGGTTAGATCCCATATTTTGGATCACTTTGTTTGATCAATGTGTATTGGATCATATGTTTTAGATCCCTCAATTGGTTCATATGTTTTGAATCCCTTAATTGGATCATATGTTTTGGATCCCTTAATTGGATCATATGTTTTGGATCCCTTAATTGGATCATTTGTTTTGGATCCTTTAATTGGATCATATGTTTTGGATCCCTTAATTGGATCATTTGTTTTGGATCCTTTAATTGGATCATTTGTTTTGGATCTCTTAATTTGATCATGTATTTTGGATCACTTAGTTGGATCATGTATTTTGGATCACTTAGTTGGATCATCTGTTTTGGATCATAAGTTTTGGATCACTTATTTGGATCATGACTATGCTAAGGTACTAAGCATACTGATATAATGAAGGTCTATATTTTTAGACAGATAATCATGTATATCTATACATGAATCTCTAGTATATCATTGTATATCCACCTACCTCAAAGTAGTATCTTGATTCATACATCTCCAGTGTATTCTTCCACAATGTCCATCATGGTCTGGATTCATCCATCTGTCATATCATATATACAAGGTTATCTCCCTATTCAAGTATGTATTCCTATAGATGATACCCCAATTTTCCTTGAATCAAATTTGATCAAGGGTTTGGGATTTTCTATCTATGTTCTTCTACATATGCATACATACTATACAATACCACATTAGTATTTGTTTTTGATCATCCACGATCCTATGGATCTGGTTTGATCATCCTTATCTTGATTTTCAATTTTTGTCAAGATTAGATGATTTACTACATTTTATGCTCTCATTATTATTACTCAACCAATTAATGTTTTATTGGTTGAGGGTAGCTTATTTCATTCTAAGTCTAGATTGCTCCTCTTATGTCAAATTGGTTAAGGCTTACTAGTTAAATGGTTGAACATAAAGTGGCTACTTCAATCCTCATGTAAAGAGGCGTTTAAACCTCACAAATACCAACGGAAGGTGGGGGGAGAGCGTGGCTCGATTAGATAACCCTCTTAACCACTATGTCCATCATTCACTAGCTTGACCCTAGCTCAACCTTTCATAAGGTTCCTATGAGCATTTAATCTTAAGTATTCTTTCTAATTGTTTTTAATTAAATCCATGAATTAAAATGTCATTCATGAAGATTTATTATTCTCCTAATTTGGACCAAGGAATTTATATTCCTTATATTATCCTACTAACTATGGTCCTTACTATCATTAAGTCCATATCATACATTCCATGTGAATGTCCATTCCTTCTAATTTCATTTAATTACCATTTCAATGAAATTACAAATACTTAAGCATTGAAGCATAAGTTTAAAGCATAAATAACAAGTAACTAAACACTTAAATTAACAATTAAATAAATAATTCAACTAAGAAATGAAAGACAATTATCATAATGTTCAATAATTGAAATAGAAATCTAACATGTTATCATGATCCAAGGGTCTTAATTGATCCATAGTCATCCTTCATCTTTTTAAGGTTTAGATCTTAATCCTTCATTTTATTTTAGATCCAACATATTATATTGATGTAATTTAATTATTAAATCATGGATTTATCTCATCCATTGATTTGATCTTCCTTGATCTACCCGATCAAGGAGATCTTAAGTTACTTTGTACCATTTAAGGGCATAGATCTTGATCTAGCCCAATCCACATCATCCATTTATTAAATCCCTATGATCTTATCTCAAGATCATCATCAAAATACATCCATGCTGTCCAATCATCCTGGATCATCTTGATCTAGAAATTATTCAATTTTAAGGGTTTTAGTAACCCTTAGGGCTAGATCTCTTAAGATCTGCCTAATAAATACAATTTAATCCACTGATATTATTTATTATATTATAAAATAATCATCCAATAAGGTATTTGTGGTCTGATCATCCTAGATCTTGTAGATCAAGGATGTTAGTTACTTATCCACTTAATTACAGAAATTTTAATTAATTAAAATTAAAATTTTATAAGTTCAGTCCATTTGGATTATCACAAGGAATCCATCACAAATTTTCAATCTCAATTTGGATCTCAATTGAGATCGGAATTGAAATTTTAAGATTTCAGCCCTTTTTAAGGGCTGAATTTCACCTTACTGTTTTGAGTTGATTGGACTGACATAGAGACATAAAAATTCTACTGTGAACATGTATATTAACGTTTTTGGATCTTCTGAACACATCTATCAGTTCAAATTTCATGTTTGGGGTTATGTGGGCCATGATCCATGATCAATGGCACGGATTTCATCAAAAAGATCATGTAAATACTACTTAAAAACATGATATAATAATTTTAGTGAATTACTAACATCAACATTATTCCAAATAAAGTTTCTGATCTAAAATCAGAGTTCAATTAAATTCAGAATTAATATTTCAATATTTCAGCCCGTTTTAAGGGCTGAATTTCATCTTTTCTGTTTTTGATCAATTCATTCATATATATGAATATAAATCTGACTGTAAACATGATCCTAAGGTATTAGAGTGTCTCTTAAGACATCCATCGGTTCCGATTTGTCTTTTAGAGTCATCCGATCTATGATCTATGATCATGGATACTGATTTTACAAAATAACATATATAATCACAACTTGAAACATGGATATAATATATTCAATATCTAGATAAATTGACAAGGAATCTGTAGAAACTTTCTGATCTAAAATCAGAGATCTATAGGGCTCTGAATTGAAGAAATAATATTTTCAGTTAACTGAATGGACAGCCCAGATCATATCTGGGTTCGGGTATGGGACGACTAGCGTCCCGTGCTTGTTATCGCCTATCCCAGGTAGCTGGGTAGAGGTGACCTGCTACATGCGAGACGGTCCGATCTGGATGTCAAATCGCCTGTCGCTGGATCTCCTCCATCTAGTAACATCTGATGCCCAGATTTCATGTCCTGGGATTTTGGGACCCCAGAAAGTCATCCAATGGCTCAGAAGATTCATATGAGCCGTATGTGATGAGATCTCCACCACCCATGCCGGATCCATCGTCTTTGACGGATCTACGGCTGTGGAGATCTCTTCATGGCCGGGAAAACCATACTAGCCTACCGGAATTGAAAGTAGGAGTGGTGCACCTACCTATACCGGTCTGGGGAGGAGGAGATCACTGGAGAAAGAAAAAAACCCGCCGGAGAAAACCCTAGCTTTCCAGAAAAATATACAGAGTTGATTCTTCGTCTCTGTTGATGGAAAATGTGTAGAACCATGGGGTTTTTGAAGATCCCATAGTTTTAAAGATTTTTAACGGTGAAAGATCACCAATAACTGGTCAGATTGGCCGGAATATCATGAAGAACTTGCCGGATACTGTAACCCTTACTGGGTTAAATTTCGTTTTCATATTTCTGACGATCTAGGAGGTAGATCATTCTCAAATCAAGGGTATTTTGTAAATATACCTTGTCTGAACATATCCAATGGTGGAGATTTTGTTTCAACGGCAAAAAACTGAATGGATAATTGAAATAGGGTTTCCAGGCAGAAACCCAGTTCCATCAGGGATGACGCGTTCCTGGATGCGCCCGACGTCTCCACTGAGTCTGGAGAGACGGGTGCGTCTGTGGACGCTCCCTGAGTGAAAAAGAACAAGAGAAGAAAGAAGAAGAACTTGGGGGAGCTTGGGGAGGTTTCTGGAGCTGAATTTTTGCAGCATAACAGGGGACCTCGTGAATGATTTTTGAAACATTTTTGAGAATTTTTCTGAGTCTATTTATAGAGGTTTTGAGTGGTTTTCATAATAACATGCAATAATTATGTTTTCTCCTTTTTATTATTTTATGTATATTAGATTCTCACTACCACCTCCTTCTCCACTAGCAGGTGGTAGTGGTTTGACTAATAATTGCTTGTTTTTCATACATTGGATCCCTTTGTGGGTCCCTTGTGGGCCCCATGTGGGCCCCACATGAGTGTGGAAAGACCAAATTGCCCTTTTATGGAGAAAAATCCATTTTATTCTCCCGAGCTCAGAATTGAGCGTACTTAGTGGCGTTGGATTCATATTTCCGAGTACATTCCAGATTTAGATGTCTAAGGTCTTGGTTATTTGTGAAATTACCATTTTTTCCTTTCATTCATTAAAATGGAGAAAAATATAGATTTTTCATCCGTATTCAGAAATTGTCGTGCTTATTGTCATTTTGAAGCATCTGTCACATATGTTTTCAATTATACATCTCTCAAACCTTGATTCCACTTCTATGAGAAGTGCATATTTTATAACCCTAATATTCCAGCCTGACTTTCATTGAAATTCTTAATTTCAATATTTATTTAATTTCATTATAAAAAATTAGGGGTGTTACACTAAAAACTTTTTGTTGTCATGAAATTTGATTTTTTGCTTAAGTCATTCTAAATATGATGAATGAGCAGATCTGTATAACATAATCACCTTATTGAGAAAGGGCAGTATTTACTCGGGACGCTGAAGAGCGTTTACATCCAGGGGGACTCTTTGATATCCAGTGTATGTGGATTGGTTTTCTTCCTTTCTTGTTTGATTTCAAGATATGGGGGAAAGTTGTGCTCCTAGGTTCATTGGTCTGACATGTAGTCTGAAAACATACTAGATGCCAATCGTCAGGGAAGAAGAACATTATGGCCTTATTATCACTAGAATGGAATTAGGTAATGTCATTGGCTGGAGAAATGATTTCTGTGTTCTACATCCCCTCAAGAGCAGTGATTAATGAAATCACCGGTTGTTGATTTACGTGAAATTGTTGCTGAATATCCTTAATGTGATGGAAGCTTTTACTTAACAAGTCGAAAAGACGTGCAGACGCATGTGTGTGAATTAGAGTGAGAAAGAGGGCACATACCGTGCAATTAGTAAAAATATAAATTTACAAGCGGATTCAGCTGAAATTTCATTTTCCTACTCTTACAGCTGTTACTACCGACGGATCAATATTTTAAAAACTTCCTGATGCCTATTTTCAAAAACACCCTTCTGCCTATACCTAAAATGCCCTTCCACCTATTCCAAAATACTCTCTCACCGATTCCTCACCTCCGATTGTTTCCAGTATATATAAAAGGGTGTTGGTGGCGTTTGAGATAAAGATGATCTGACGTGATATAAAATGATATGGATTGGTGCTGGAATTGTAATGAGATGAACCTCGTCTCACTGCTAGTGGTGCTTGAGGTGACATGAGATGAAAATCATCGCATTTTAATTCACATATCAAGCAAAACTTAATACCATCTCATCTCTCATTAAAAGAGCCGCTAACACCATGTAATATAGATGTCTCTGCCCCTAATATTTTAGGATTTATAGGCATAGCTAAATGTACACATGAGAGGTGATAAGCGATCCAACAGCAGACGGAACCCCTGTTCATTCTCGGTTATTCTTTCGGGTCTGTCAGATCGATGGAACTTCCAAATTCCGAGTAGGCGATGGCACTAAAATCTTGATCGATGGAGCTCAGGAAACTTTATTAATTGGCAGAACGGTTTGTGTATAAACTTTACGTGCGGGGCGCTAACTGTAACGCACGGCCTAAGAGACGAAAGACCGGATATTTGATGGTGATGGTGAGCGTTTTTCTTCAATGCCATGGATCCGGTCTAATACATGCTAAAGAAAACAAAGAAGATCCATGAGATCTTGTGCATAGTATGTGATCTAATAGTCATAAAACAATATTTTAAACAAAAACAAGTGAGATCAGTCAAGAGCACCAAGAAAGTCAGAAATCATTTACGTCCCTTAGATCATGTTTGTACTTTGGAAAGAAAACTGTTTTCATTCGATGGAGCTCCGCCTATTCCTGAGGTAAGGTCTCATTTTCTTATGTTTAAACTGTTGCTTTATGGCCGTCAGATCATACACTGCACACTGGGGATCTTCCTTGTTTCTTTTTCATGCATTGGATCAGATCACGACCGAGCGAGAGGATCATCTGCTATGACGCCAATGATGATCATCCATTACTCCGGCACGATCATTTGCAAAACAGAAAATATACACAAGCTTGAATTGCTTTTTTGCATACGATTCTAATCAGCCAAATAACCGGAGATAAATGGCTCTTAGAAATATGTAAAACACACCGCTATCTGACGGCAGTCTCCTCTGCATCTCATACAAGCAGGAGACTTACAAAATACCAAGTGGACTCAAGCCTTATAATACCCTTTTTTTGTAGAGTTTTTGGTGGAAAAGATTAGTTAGAGAAAGGGAGTGAAATAATATGAGTCACTACACTCTAATCCTTTTGCTTTTACATTAAACGGTCCTAATAGGACTGCATCAGAGCCATCCAAGGACCCCTAGTATGATCAGAAGTCTAGAAATCCTATTTTGTGATAACTAGCTCTAGTAGTTGATTAAACCTTAGCTTTTCACACATCAAATTCATTTTATAATTTATGTGTTAAACTAAGATATCCTACTTAAGAGTAGAATCTAAATTTTAACTATATTAGCAGTAAGTTCATTTATATCCAACTTGACCATCCCCACAAATGCTTTGTTAAACTTTTCCTGTGTTCGGCATATGATACTAGAACTATTGCCTGTATAAACAATGTATTCACTAGGTTTCAATTTTTCTAAGGTTTTCAAATGACCATCTAGATATTCAATATGACATCAAAGCACCAAGTTTGGCACAAAAAAACAAAAAAAACAAAAACAAAATGTTTGCTAGAGCACAAAATCTACTGTATTACTAACACCACTATTGGTGTAATAACCCCAATTTTTGTAAATTGATTGAGAAAATCAATTCAGTTTGAATTTTCAAAAATTTTGGTCTGAAATATTAGGTTATTGAAAATTCTCTTCTTATAGAGATTAAATCATGATTTAAAACTTAGAAATTAAGAACATACTCGAAAAACTAATTAAAATGACACTTAGTACATTCAATTTCGAGTTAAAATGAAAAATCCCTAATTTTCTCCATTTATATGAATAAAAGGATAAAATAGTAATTTTACACATAACCGAGATGTAAGACATTAATATTTAGAATGTACTCAGTAATAAGATTTCAACGCCACTAATTATGCTCAATTCATAGTTTAAGAGAATAAAACGGATTTTTTTTCATAAAAGGGCAAAATGGTCCTTTCACACCTTCGCGGGGCCCACAAATGAATCCAACGGCTAGAAAACATTTAATGAGTGGTCAAACCACTATTAGCTGATAGTGGAGAAGGAGGTGGTAGTGGAGGATCCAATGTTAATTTAATATTCAAAAGAATTAAAACATAATTATTACAAGTAATTATGAAAATTTTTAAAACATCTATAAATACGCCCCCAAAAATCCTCCAAAAATGTTCATAAAATTTACCACAAAATTATATTGCTTCATCTGTAAAACTAGATCTAGATTCATTCCCAAATTTCCAAGACTCTCAAAAATCTCTCTTCTTTCACTTTTTCTTTCCTCTCTAAATTGGAACAAGAGACCTAAATTCAATTAGGAACTTTGTTCCAAATCAAATCTCACAAATCCCACCATTCAAATTGTCCTAGACTACCTTGTCTACAAAACCCCGGAAGAAATTTCAAGATCCAATGGTGTAATCAAACGAAATCACAAAACAAGCGGTTATCAGATGATCTTATCATCAAGTGGATAATTCTTTTAAATTGGGCTGCAAAACCTATGTTTTTCTCAAATCAGGTAGGTGGAAACTCTTTCCACACTTATTTCATGTTTTTTCATATAATTTTTATTTTTCAGAAATTTGTTTTAAGTTAAAAATTATAAAAATCAAGTAAGGATAAGAACCCTTCATTTTTGGATGATGGAGGGCTTAGAAAGAAAATCTGACCCATCCAATCGATCCAGAAGGGTCCAAAACCCTAGGATAAGAAATATTAGCCATTGGATGTTTTAGATTTGGGAGATATGAAGAAGGGTTGATCTAATGGTACAGATCGGACCATCTAAACCAATCTCCCAGATCAAGCATTGATCAGAACCTGACCCTACTCAGATCATTTAGCCAAATTTTGGGATTTTCTAGTTACATTTAAGATAATCTTTCCATGTTCTAGATGGTCCAAAACACGTTCTAATGGCTAGATCAAATTTGGGCCGTTGATTTTTTTATCTAAAATATTGTTTCTTCAATTGAGAGTTCATTTTAGCTCTGATTTTAGATTGAAAAGTTGCTATGAATTTCTAATAGTGTGTAGAATCTAATGGAGATGTTAGATTTATGTTTTTAATTGTATTTACATATGATAATCACTAAAATCCATTCCAATGGTAATTGATCATGATCAAAATAATGTCAAATTGAAAATTGAATCTGATGGATGGATCTAGAAGGTGTCAAAACCTTAAGATTGATGATCACAATTGGATTTCTAGTCCTCTATATAGGTTTATTTGAACAAAAACAGTACATACTAAAATCAACCGTTGAAAACGGCTAAAAATTTAAAAATGCAATTACTCACTCAATTTAAGTCTGATTTTAAATCTGTAGATGATATGAATAGTTCTTGATGAGGGAAACATACTGAACCCATAAAACAAGATTTTAAGCATCAAACATTTCTGTTAATTAAAAATACTCTTACTTGCACCCTTGATCAAGTAGATCTAGGGTGATCAGAATTGAAAATCTAGATCCACTAAGGATCTAATGATGATAAAATAGCATGGGGATGGTTGGATTGGATTGATATGAAGTAAATCAAGGCGTAGGACCTTAAATGAGAAAATGATCATGGAAAATCTCAATGGATCTCCTTGATTGGATGGATAAAGAATGATAAGGACAATTGGACCTATAAATTGAATGATCTAAGGTTAGGATCATGTTATTATGATGTTAGATCAAATAGAAACATAAAGGGTGAAGGGTTGCATTCTTAATGGAATATCAAACCTAGATCTAAAAGATGGACAAATCGGATGGTTGTCCTAGAATAAGATGTTGTAATATTATTAGTTAATTCTTTAAAATAGCAAATTTAAATTCAGGTCAATACTTTCAATTTTAGCATGATTGTCTTTAAATTCCTTAGAATTATTGGTATAATTTCTTTTAATCGTAGAATTATGGAAAATACCTTAAAAGAGGTAATTGATGACATATAGATGGACTTCACTAAATACATATACATCGTGAAGTATAATCATAGTAAGGGCTATAGTTAGTAGGACAATATAAGGATTATCAAATCCTTAACCCAAACTAGAAGAATAATAAATCTCATGAATGACATTTTAAATGTTCATGGATTTAATTAAAATCCATTAGAAAGCGTACTTAGGGTTAAAATGCTCATAAGAACCTTATGAAAGGTTGAGCTAAGGTCACTCTAGTGAATGCTGAACACGGTGGTTAAGGGGGTTCTCTAATAGAGCCTCGCTCTTCCCCTACCTTCCATTGACATTTGTGAGGTCTAAACATCTCCTCCCATGAGGATTGAGGTAACCACTTTGTGTTCAACCATTCAACTATGAAGCCTTAGCCAATTGGAAATAAGAGGAGCTACCTAAACTTAGGATGGAATAAGCTATCTTTAACCAGTAAAACATTAACTGGTAGAATAATAATAATAAAAGCATAAAAAATTGGTAAATTATCTAATTCAAATAAAAATTATAAGTAAGATAAGGATGATCAAACAAGATCCATAGGATCTTGAATGATCAAGAACAATAAGAATCCTAATGTCATATTTTATTATGTATCTATGTATGTAAGTTGTAGAAAAATCTAGATAGAGAATCCAAACCCTTGATCAAATATGATTCAAGGAAGAGAACCAAGATCATCCTCCTTAAGGATGATCAAATACTTGAACTTAGATCAAAGAAGAACTAGATGATAGAAGATCTAAGATCTTGATCTTTATCAACAAGTATAAATTATTGATCAAAGGATCTATGAAAGATCAATATCAAAGAAAGGAATACACAAAGACTTAGAATAGAAAATACTTAGATATGAAAGATTAGAAGATCATTCTAATCGTCAGATCTATTGATTAAGAGGATAAACACTATCTGAGGAAGATAGATCATGATAGGGCACAAGATCTAGATCCTTTATATCAAAGGACAAGATTAGACAAAGAATATAGATATGAGATGTTAGATTTATGTTTTTAATTGTATTTACGTATTATAATCACTAAAATCCGTTCCAATAGTAATGGATCATGATCAAAATGATGTCAAATTGAAAATCGAATCCGATGGATGGATCCAAAAGGTGTCAAAACCTTAAGATTGATGATCATAGTAGGATTTCTAATCCTCTATATAGGTTTATTTGAACAAAAACAGTACAAACTAAAATCAACCGTTGAAAACGGCTAAAAATTTAAAAATGCAATTACTTACTCAATTTAAGTCTGATTTTAAATCTGTAGATGATATGAATAGTTCTTGATGAGAGAAACATACTGAACCCATAAAACAAGATTTTAAGCATCAAACATTTCTGTTAATTAAAAATACTCTTACTTGCACCCTTTATTAAGTAGATCTAAGGTGATTAGAATTGAAAATCTAGATCCACTAAGGATCTAATGATGATAAAATAGCATGGGGATGGTTGGATTGGATTGATATGAAGTAAATTAAGGCGTAGGACCTTAAATGAGAAAATGATCATGGAAAATCTCAATGGATCTCCTTGATCGGATGGATAAAGAATGATCAGGACCATTGGACTTGTAAATTGAATGATCTAAGGTTAGGATCATGTTATTATGATGTTGGATCAAATAGAAACATAAAGGATGAAGGGTTGCATTCTTAATGGAATATCAAACCTAGATCTAAAAGATGGACAAATCGGATGGTTGGATCACAAGGACAGCTTGATCACATTCTTAATTATCTTTTACAGTAAAATTGATTTAATTATGATCCATGTCTATTTTCCAATTTTAGTGTAATTATCTTTAAATTCCTAGAATAAGATATTGTAATATTATTAGTTAATTTCTTTAAAATAGCAAATTTAAATTCAGGTCAATACTTTCAATTTTAGCATGATTGTCTTTAAATTCCTTAGAATTATTGGTATAATTTCTTTTAATCGTAGAGTTATGGAAAATACCTTAAAAGCGGTAATTGATGACATATAGATGGACTTCACTAAATACATATACATCATGAAGTATAATCATAGCAAGGGCTATAGTCAGTAGGACAATATAAGGATTATCAAATCCTTGGTCTAAATTAGGAGAATAATAAATCTCATGAATGATATTTTAAATGTTCATGGATTTAATTAAAATCCATTAGAAAGAGTACTTAGGGTTAAAATGCTCATAAGAACCTTATGGAAAGTTGAGCTAAAGTCACTCTAGTGATGCTGAACATGGTGGTTAAGGGAGTTCTCCAATAGAGCCTCGCTCTTCCCCTACCTTTCGTTGATGTTTGAGAGGTCTAAATGCCTCCTTACATGAGGATTGAAGTAACCACTTTGTGTTCAACCATTCAGCTAGTAAGCCTTAGCCAATTGGAAATAGGAGTTGCATAGACTTAGGATGGAATAAGCTATCTTCAACCAGTAAAACATTAACTGGTTGAATAATAATAATAAGAGCATAAAAGATTAGTAGAAAAATCTAGATAGAGAATCCAAACCCTTGATCAAATATGATTCAAGGAAGAGAACTAAGATCATCCTCCTTAGGGATGATCAAACAACTGATAGAAGATCTAAGATCTTGATCTTTATCAACAAGTATAAATTGTTAATCAAAGTATTTATGAAAGATCAAGATCAAAGAAAGGAATACACAAAGGCTTAGAATAGAAAATACTTAGATAAAAAAGATTAGGAGATCATTCTAACCGTTAGATATATTGATCAATAAGATAAACACTACCTAAGGAAGATAGATCCTGATAGGACATAAGATCTAAATCCTTTATATCAAAGGACAAGATTAGACAAAGAATATAGATAGGATAAAAAATATAGGATTATTCAGATTGTATAAATATTGACAATATGTATGGATTTACAGATTTTATACATCAATCAAGATCATGGAAGATTTGAAGAGATGAATCACTACTTGAAGGTAAGAGGATTTTATAAATGCATCTACACGAGAAATACATGTTGAATACATGATCTTATATCTGGAAATGTTGACAAGTATAATGTAAATACTTGTATTAAATTTATTAAAAACCCTTATGATCCAACCGAAACACATATGAAATGGTTAAGTTAGAATTGAGGAAAACCCTACGTGAATAAGGAACTAGAAGGTATTCCAGCCCTAGATAAACAGACAAATTGTCTGATAAGTATAAAATCAATACATGGGAATCATTCATATAGAATGGTGATCCCTTAACTTATATGAACATGGGTATCATTCATTGTAAATGATGATCCCTAAGTTTGAAGTGAAATCCTATCCTCAATATAAGAATACCAAAATACGAGGATGATGATATAAATAGACAAGACGTTTGATAAGTAAAAGAATACTTTATATGCAAGCAAGGGGGCTTGTGGCTTTTGTTTCAAATAGGTATAGGGCTGGGGATGCCATGTTGGGAGGGTTACCAGGGGTTGGCCACCAGCTTTCTGAAATGTGATATATATGATGATACTGTGCCAAAAGAGAGGCAAAATGTCGGGTGGGGCAATTATGGGAAGGCTACTATTGTGATGGTCTGTCTCCCCATATAGACATGACATAGATGATTTTCCACACTTGGTATCCGTGGAGTATGAAAGTAGTTATCCGAGCAAACTGGTACGGATCAGACTGCAGCATAGTAGTCCTTTGAGTATTTTTGCATTGTGATGCATGGCATAGTGAAATGCCTTATGATATGCCATGATGAGATGCTGGGTAATTGTGGATTACCAATACTACCCAAATGAGGGAGTATGTCCAATAGAGTCTGGATGATCTATCAACTTAGTATAAACTAGGTATGATTATGTTTTGAGATATTAACTATTTTTCATGGTTTTGGCCACACACACACACACACACACAAAGTATACAGTTTGTATGTGTAAGGATGTACATATATAAAGTAAAGAGATTGATCCATGAGTATGAATAATAGGATTATGAAGTATTAGGATTATACTATCAAATTATTATGCTCTTAAATCCCCTACCAAGCATAGCTTGTTGAGATATTGTAAATGTTTGAATGTTTATAATATCTTAGATACAAAGAAGGAGAATTAGGAGCTCATGGCTTAAGAAGATTTGGAAGAATAATCAATCAGGGTATATCTCTTGAAGACATGCATTTTTATTTGAGAGCATTGTATTGTATTAAGAGTTTTTAATGTATGGTGAGGTTTGAAATTTGGATTATGTAATTTTGTGTAATGACTCAAATTTTGTAATATTGAAATTCCAAGTTAAGTAATGAAAAGATCAGTTTTTGAATATAAGGGCATTTTAGTCATTTCACTATTCACCTGGACTAAACCCAGAAATTTGGTCCCAAAAATAGTACCATTAGGTGCATCTCATAAAAAGGAATCCAACGAGACCAAAATCACCCAAAATGGAGTTAAAATGAGCAAGTTATGGCCCTTTGAAGTTTAGGGGCAAAAATGTAATTTTATTAAAAAACGAATTTACTCTGCAAAAACACAGGGGCCCGTTTTTATACGGGCACCCTTCATCTTCAACCTCTAGAGGGTTCTAGAACGGTGGTGATTGGAGGAGAAATCACCGCCATTCTCGAGGTTTCTCCACTGCCATTCAAAGGCGGTGAGAGACCCCTCCAGAACCCTCTCTTAGCTCTATAAATAGAGCTCTTGGGCGCCTCTAATGGTAGCCCAAAACGTTGAAGAAAACCTGTTGAGGAGCAGTGACCTAGAGGAGAAAACAAGGAGAAAAACCCAGCAACAAGCCAGGTATGCCCAAGATCCCTCAGAACCCATCTCCACCATAATTCCAAGAACAATTTACCTAGGTTTTTGCATGAAAAACCATGCAAAATGGAGCCCTGGAGACTCACCAAGCACCCAGGGACGTTCCCTGGGCCGCACTAGTTCAACAGGGTTGAACCAGGGTGTCCTGAGGACGCCCCGGTTCCCCAATGAACAAGACGTTCCAATAGGAACGTCACACGTCGTCCCATTTGAAAAAAACCAAACGGGCGCGTCCGGGGACGCGCCCGCAAAAGAGACAGTCGGGCGGAAAACCCAGCGCATCTGTAGACACGGCTGCTGAGGTGCAATGTGCTAGCGCTGCGGGTTTTCTCGTTCCTTAAGGAAGCCGGGGCGCACGACGCAGACGCGCAGCGCCCTAGCATTCCGTTTTTTTTCATTCTTAGGACCCTATGTACGTGCGACACTAAAACGCTTATAACTTGAGATCTAGAGCTCCGATTGAGGCGCCGCAAAATGCGTTGTGTCCGTGTCGACGATGCGGACGCATAAAAACTATAAAATCCTTGATCAAGGCCCAATAAATAGTGGGCATGACCCTTAGAATAGGATGGTGGCGCGTGGCCACTAGACCTTTGGAAAACTAAGGATACCAAGGCCCAATTAGGACCTTAGGACACCCATAGGCATAGGAATGGACCCCTAATTCCTAAGTAATAAGACCAACCACTATAAAACCCATAAAAGATAGGTCAAACTTACCTTGATTCCCCAAACCATGTTCAGGAGCATACGAGGACAAGGGGTTAGCGCGACCTAGCCAGGTAGGTGCTCTATCACTATTAGATTCTTTTAAAAGAACTATTATTCTTTTGAGAACATATGTTTTAAGTATATGACTTATTTAGCATGACTTAATTCAGCATGCATGTGATAAATTCTTTGTACATAGACATGTTTTGTAAATGATTGCATATACATTATGCACATATATGTTTTGCAAACAAGTGCATACATTGCATGATTTAAGTACTTGCAAAGATTGCATGTCCTTGAGGGTTGCCAAAAGACGCTGGAGTGCCGAGGGCCAGGCAGTTGTGAGGGACCCAAAGAGGACAGGTTTTGAAAAGAGGTTTTGGCTTATTTGATCTTATGTGATTTGGGCTAGTAAGCCCGTGGGTGCTATGCCGAGGGGTCTGGGTTGGCCACCCGGCCTCTACCACTATTAGGTGGATGGGTACCATGCCCAAAAAGAGGCAAGTCCCTATGTCGACTGCATGTGGTACAGGGGGCTACCACTGGTGTCACGGCATTGGGTCGACGTGTCATAGGCCCCGTAGAGGCTATGACCGAGTGTCCCCAGGTACTCCGGGGCCACACGGCGAGGAGGTCGTGGGCATAGTGGGATCCTACGGTTTATGGACTTATGTGCATTGCATATGGCATGATATGAGGTTGGTTGACCATACCATACTAGAGATCCATGAGTTAGATTCCATGAAGCATCTTATGCATATCATAATGTTATGATATAAATGTATATGATACTTTTGATTTTGGATTATGTGATCCTTTAAGTCGTTAGTATTTCAGTTTGACAATGGATTTTAATATCTATATTGAACTTGAGTATTTAGACATGCACATGTTTTGAATGAGCATATGATTTTAAAACATCTCATGCATTATAAAACTAGTAGTGATAGGCTCCTACTGAGTATAGTATATCCTCACCCAATCCTCAACATTTTTCAGACACCAAGTAAATACTTAAGGGCAAGGAACACTTGTGCTAGGAAACACCTAGACTAAGTACAAGTAAGTAAAACCCCTACCTTATCTTTCAATGTTACTTGATTCTAGTTACTCTCTAATAGTCAAATTTGTGACTAACACTTTCTTGGGAATAATGTTGATTTAAAACTTTGCCATGGCTAGATAATTTGAGAATGTATTTTGACACTCAGGGTTTTTATGAAAGATTGTTTTCCAAAAGACAAAGATTTTCATGCATATCATACTTATAAAACAAGAGATCTCGCCTTTTTATCAAAATTGCATCATATAAAAACCCGGGTCGTCACAGTTGGTATCAGAGCATGGATTAGCGTTACTCACAGCCCAGTTATGAGGAGAATAACTTATAATCAAGTTTCATCCATGAAAGAGTAAGGGGTAATAGGATAACACAAACTGAGATTTGGTGAATTGCCTTGTGATTACAGATGCATAGGAAGAAGGGAAGCAATGCTCCAAGACCTGAAGCCCCACTAGTGGACTCCACTGGGTCGGGCAACGGGATGGCTGAGATATTCCAACAATTCTTGCAAAACATGGGACAATACATGAATAGTCAAAGCCAAACTCCTACCCCCCGAGATCCTTCCCCTAATAAAGCAATAGATAGGACTGAGGTTCAGTTAGAAAGGTTTTAGAAACTAGCTCCCTCATTCACAGGAGAAGATGAAGCTTCTACAGCTGAAAAATGGTTAATTGATATTGAAAAGATATTTAAGGCCATGAACATAGCTGAAGAAAGAAAAGTACCCATGGCCACATTTGTGTTTAGGGGAGAGGCTACCTTTCGGTGGGAAACAGCGGAAAGAACTTATTTCAAACAGCAAGAAACAATAGGATGGGAAGAGTTTAAAAAGGTCTTTAACGACAAATATTATCCAAAACATATAAGGAAACAGAAGGAAAAGGAATTTATGGACTTAGAACAAGGAAATATGACTGTCCAACAGTATGAAAGTAGATTCATCAGCCTCCGAAGATTTGCACCACGTGCTTGTGCTGATGAGGAAGATGCGGCCGAAAGATTTGTAGATGGACTCAACCCAGCACTCAGGAACAGAGTTCTAGGTTTCCAACCTTCCACAGTAGCCAAAGCCATAGAGATGGCCTCCCTATACGAAAAAGATTATCAAAGGAACTAGGCAATAAGAGAAATTAAGAACATCAACACCATGAGAAATAAAGGAAAGAGACCATTTCAGTCATCTGGACCCAGGCCACCTTTCAAGAAGCCGTTTGAACACAAAGGAAGAAGACCAGACTGGAAGGCATGCCCTAGGTGTAACAGAAATCATCCAGGAAAACCATGTCCCACTTTCAACATCACTTGCTATAGTTGTGGAGAATTAGGACATTTTTCTAGTAACTGTCCAAAAAGGAAAGTACAAGAGAGTAAAGAAGATCAAGTTCCGAAAAGCCAAGGACGTGTCTTTGCCCTCACTTCCAGTCAGGCCCAAGCTTCAAATGCAGTCGTTGAAGGTATTCTTTCTATCTATGATACACCTGCTAAAGTTCTATTTGATATAGGCTCCACTCATTCTTTCATATCCCGAGAATTTGCATCATCCTTGGACATTATACCACAGGACCTAGACTTCACTCTAGAAGTCATGACTCTTGTAGGCCAGGCACTTCCCACCTATTCTTATCTCTAGGATGTCCCCCTTTTGATTAAGGATCATTTGCTACATGCCAATCTCATTCACTTAGATATGAATGACTTCGACATCATCCTAGGTATGGATTGACTAGCCTTTCATCAAGCCTTGTTGATTGCCGATAGAAACGTGTCACCTTTGCCCTACCTAATGGAGACACTTTCACCCACCAAGGAAGAAAGGATTATTCTGGAGCGTGTGTTATTACTGCCATGAAAGCAGTTAAGCACATTGCTCAAGGATGCCCCTTCTTCTTAGCCAAGATTGAATCTGTCGAGAGTCCCCAACCAAAGCTAGAGGATGTCGAGGTAGTCCGAGAATTTCCTGATGTATTCCCTGAGGACTTACTAGGTCTACCTCCACCAAGGGAAATTGAGTTTGTCATTGATCTTATACCTGGTACTTCCCCCATTTCCAAAGCTCCTTACCTAATGGCTCCTGCAGAACTAAGAGAACTGAAGACACAGTTAGAGGAACTACTTGACAAAGGGTTCATACGACCTAGCGTATCTCCGTGGGGAGCTCCAGTCCTTTTTGTTAAGAAAAAGGATGGCTCCATGAGATTGTGCGTAGACTATCGGATGCTGAATAGGGTCACCATTAAAAATAAGTACCCTCTTCCCCGAATTGATGATCTTTTCGATCAACTTCAGTCAGCCAGAGTCTTCTCTAAGATTGATCTACCATCCGGGTACCATCAACTTCGAGTTAGAGAAGAAGATATCCCCAAGACAGCCTTCAGGACTCGATACGGCCATTATGAATTCAGAGTGATGTCCTTTGGTTTGACTATTGCTCCAGCCGCGTTTATGGACCTCATGAATAGGGTGTTCAAGGAGTACTTAGATAAACTCATCATAGTTTTTGTGGATGATATCTTAATATATTCTGAAACTCCTGAAGACCATATGGAACATCTAAGGATAACATTAAGCACCCTATGAGCACACAAGTTATATGCAAAATTCAGTAAGTGTGAGTTTTGGCTGGAAAAGGTTAATTTCTTAGGACACATTATTTCTCAAGATGGCATAGCAGTTGACCCCACTAAGGTTGAATCAATACAGAACTGGGAAAGACCTAAGACAGTCACAGAAATAAGAAGCTTCTTAGGACTTGCCAGATATTACAGGAGATTCATCGAAGGTTTTTCACAAATGGCTTTACCTCTAACTAAGCTAAGCAGGAAAGACATAAGATTTGAATGGATTGATAAATGTGAGGAAAGCTTCCAAGAACTAAAAAGAAGGTTGACTACAGCACTTGTCCTTACCTTACCTTCAGGGAGTGGCGGATTTGAGATATACAGTGATGCCTCGCAACAAGGACTAGGCTGCGTACTTATGCAACATGGGAAGGTGATTGCTTATGCTTCTCGGCAACTCAAGAAGCATGAAGTCAATTACCTGACCCATGACTTGGAATTAACGGCCATAGTCTTTGCCTTGCGAATATGGAGACATTATTTATATGGGGAAAAGTTTGAAGTGTTTACAGATCATAAGTCTTAAATATATCTTTTCCCAACAAGACTTAAACATGCGACAAAGAAGATGGATGGAATACTTAAAAGACTATGACTTCTCCATTCATTATCACCCTAGAAAAGTTAATGTAGTAGCTGATGCATTAAGTAGAAAAACCCAAGGGATGTGTGCAAGTTTATTAACTAAGAGATGGAAGCTACTACAAGAAGTAATCACATGGAAACCAGACATAAGTAAGCACAAGATCATTATGGCAGGTCTAACAATAAAGTCAGCTGTTAATGAAAAGGTTAAACAAGAACAGAAAGGAGATCTGGATATACAAGCTTTCATAGGGAAACTAGGGTTTACAAAAAGAGAAGATGGTAGCATTTACATGCAAGGAAGATTAGAGGTGCCGGCTAATGAAGAGTTAAGACAAGAAATCTTAAAAGAGGCTCATCGGTCTAAGTATACTATACACCCAGGAGGGACTAAGATGTATCAAGACTTAAAGAAACAATATTGGTGGGATGGTATGAAAAGAGACATAGGGGAATTTGTGGCAAAGTGTTTAACATGTCAACAAGTAAAGGCTAAACATCAAAGATCTGCGGGATTGTTACAACCCCTTGAGTTACCTGAATGGAAATGGGACCATATTACAATGGACTTCATCGTAGGGCTACCCAGGACCTCTAAGGGTCATGACATGATCTGGGTAATTGTTGATAGATTAACTAAGACAGCCCATTTCCTTCCTATATGTCATACCCAATCCACTGACAGCCTATCTCAGCTATACATCAAAGAGATAGTAAGTCTACATGGTATACCCCTTAGTATCACTTTAGATAGGGATAGTCGCTTCACTTCGCAACTCTTGAAGTCTGTCCAAAAATCCTTAGGATCTTCCTTGCACTATAGCACAGCCTTCCATCCACAGACCAATGGACAGTCAGAGCGCACAATCTAGATAGTCGAAGATATGTTGTGAACTTGTGCCCTCGATTGGAAGTAGAGCTGGGACGAAAACCTACCACTAGTCGAGTTTGCGTACAACAATAGCTTTCAGTCAAGCATTGGCATGGCCCCATACGAGGCGCTCTATGGGAGACCCTGTCGATCACCCACCAGTTGGAGTGAAGTTGGAGAGTCCACGGTGCTCCAGTCCGAGCTAGTAGAGCAATGTGCCGAGAAGGTCAAACTCATAAGAAGATGCCGCATCACAGCTCAAAGCCGCCAAAAGAGCTATGCTGATCGAAGGAGGAGACTATTGGAATTCGACATAGGAGAGCACGTTTTCCTTAAGATATCTCCCACTTAAGGAGTTATGAGGTTCGGTATCAAAGGCAAGCTTAGTCAGCGTTACATAGGACCTTTCGAAATCCTGGAGAAAGTGGGAAAAGTGGCCTACAGGATCGCACTACCCCTCAGCTATCTGAAGTGCATAACGTATTCCATGTATCTATGCTAAGGAGGTACGTGCCTGACCCCGCTCATGTCATCAACCAGGTACGCATAGAGTTGACGGAGGATCTCAAGCTTGACATATCAAGGAAAGCATATTGCTATTACAGGCAAGGATGCTAAAGATACGGAGATAGATGACCAACAAAGACAGCTTGAAAGACTTAAGGAATGTCTTGAACTTCTTAGCAGCCGAGGAGAAAGAGATGTGAAATCCAAGATCGACTCTTCCAATGATAGCTTTGACAGCTCCTATTCTATGTATTTTTGGAGCTAAGCTTTAGAGAAAATATCATCTTATAGCAATGCTCTAAGAAGAAGAAAAAGTAATTTTCATCTTTCTGCAGTAAAGGTGAATGTCTTATAGTTAGAAGACAAGTAGTAGCTTGATTAGTTTCTTCATTGGTTACATAAAGTAGAGCACACCTTTGAGTGGTCTCCTAGAAGACTCCAGGGTAAAGCTTGTTATCCTAAAACTAAGAAAATATGCTTCACTATTTTGGGACAATCTAAACAAGCACAGAGCAAGAGATGGGAAAAGTAAAATAAAAAATTGGGACGAGATGAAAAGGGAACTTAAGAAACATTTTCTACCAAAAAATTATAGGATAGAAATGTTCCTTAAGATCCCAAATTTGAGGCAAGACAACTTGATTATAGAAAACTATGTCATGTAGTTTGAACACCTCATTCATAAGATTGATGTGGTTGAGTTGGAAGAGCAAACCATAGCATATTTCTTAGGCAAGTTGAGTAAGGACATTGGTGACATAGTACAATTCCAACACTACTAGAGAAGCAGTAGGAAGATGTTTATAAAAAAGATGCTTTTAAATCATATGATAAATTCATAGAGGGATTCATCTTCTAAGTGGATGTTTAATAATAAAACTAAACTAAATCAAATAAAGAATGAAAGTAATAAGAAGCTAGGATCCTCTAGTTCTACTATGAGGGGATGCCTTAAATGTCAAGGGCATAGACATATAGCCTTAGATTGTCCAAATAGCAAGGTGATTGCATTAGTTGAAGAATTAGAGAATGAAGAAGAAGACTTACCATTAGTTTTTGAAGAGGAAGAAGTTACCATTCTTGCAGACCAAGGAGAGATGAGAGTAGTGTAGAGGAACTTGAGCACCATTGCATAGATGACTATTGGCTGTGCTACACTATTTTTCATATGCAATGTACTTCAAAAGAAAAGGTATGTAATGTGATCATAGATAGTGGTACATTCAAGAATGTGGCTTCAACTAAATTAGTTAAGAAGCTAAAACTAAAGACACAACTGCATGCTCAACCTTATAGGCTTAGGTTGTTGGACAAGGGACATTAATTCAAGGTAACCCATAAATGCTTAGCTTCCTTTGCTACTAGAAGTTAGTATACTGATGAAGTTTGGTGTGTTGTTTACTGATGGATGCTTACCATTTGTTGTTAAGAAGAACATGGTAATTTGATTAGAGGGCTCAACATGATAGGTCCAAAAGTACTTATTCTTCTTGTACCCTTAAAACCTGAAGCCATTTCAAAATCTTCATAGGTGATTCACTTTTGCATCAAAGAAAAAGATGAATCTTTATGTAGAAGTTTTATATGCTGCATATTCAAATATTAATGTAGATAATGAACCTATTGTTAATGATTTGCGCGAAGAAACTTCCATTGTATTTGATTTTACAAGAATTGATATTACTCCATCGTCATCTATTCTATACATGGATAATTTGGACTATGGTAAAGGACATATCTTTGATAAGTATCTTAATGATGAAGGCTTCTTAAGTAGTTCCTTGTTGGATTAACTTTGGTTGAAAGAAGAAAGCACTAAAACTATTGCAGTTACAAACACATCTGCATGAGAATCTAATGGAGAATCAAGAGTTTGCTAGTGTTTCATTTGAATAAATACAAGCTTGGAAGTGGTACTTAGCCTTTTAGAGATCATTATCACTTGAGACGCAAAAGAAGGATCTCTCCAAGTAGATATTTCCACCACAATGTATAGATGTATCCTTGATGGAGAGTGTGCTGTCTACTTTCCACAATGATGCTACTACATGTATTTTTAAGATATGTAATTCATAAGAAACATGTTTGAATTTGAGTAACATTGTTTTAGTTCATTGGTGTAGTCATAGAAAAGGCTAGCATGGATAACTTCATGCAGCAATAGTATGATGAGTGGATTCTTCTCATCATATAGAATTCATGTAGAAGTCAAATCTATTGGTACATCTTTTTCCAAAATCATGAAGGAAATGATCTTCAGTCTCTCCAGAATGCAATCACTACAACAAATTATACTAGTTGCAATTCTTTTGATGCTATGAATTTTGTCCTCAGACTATTGAGAGTAGAGCAGAATAGAGATTCAGTAATTGACAAACACCAAAATCTATTGAATCTCAAGAAGGAGATTTGGTATGATTCCTTTGTTTCTTAAATAAAAATGGAGAAGATAGTGCTATTACCTTGAGGTTGAGTTTTTTTTTTAACCCAAAGAGAATGACATGGGTGTCTTCTAAGATTCTAAGATCAATGCTTGATCATAAGAGACTGAAGACAATTGTGTGATGAACTACCAAGATCATCATATAAACATCTTGAACCATCATGTTAATGGCACAAGAATGTTTAAGGGTTCCAAGATTGATGGTGGATCTAAGGAGGTCAATTTCTGTCTAACTTTGGATGGCCAAGATCAACCTCTAATTCTCTTAGAACGTGAGATCCATAGCATGAGTGTTCAAGAATATAAAGGTGTCATCAACAAGAATGGGTTTAATGGTATGGATCATTCAATTTTTTTTATTCCAAATTAAAAAGATACATATTGCTAGCAATTTTGGACATCTTAGATTAAATATAGAGAAATGCTTAGAGTGTGAAAGCTTGGACATTCCAGATGAATGCCTTGGAGATCAAGGAGGATTAATCAAAGAATTTCTAAACCTAGGAGTTTGAAACACACAACTGCTTGAGAATCTAATGGAGAATCAAGAGTATGCTTGTATTTTATATGAAGAACTTCCAGCATGAAAGTGGTACTTTGCTTTTTAAGATCATTATCACTTGATATACAAAAGAAGGATCTCTCCATCAAGATATTTCCACCACAATACACAGATGTATCCTTGATGGAGAGTGTGTTGTCTACTTTACACAATGATGCTATTACATGTATTATTAAGATATATGATTCACTAGAAATAGGTTTGAAGTTGACTAACACTTTTGAGTTCATTGGTGTATTCATAGAATAGGTTAATGATGTATTCTAAATTTACTCGCAAGCACACAAATCAAAGTAGTATGATGTTATGCTAGTGAGGTGATCTCACAAGGAATCTCATAGATTTATATGCAATTGAATCTTATTTAGGTTTCCCATCCTAGAGATTGAAAGCTTAAACTAAGGGAACTTTCTAAACTTAGAAACTTTCTAAAAACTAAGATCTAATCATGCATCTTAACATAAGAAATGAATAAAACAAGATCCAACATGTAAAGTAATCAATGAAAGAAGGCATGCAACTAAAGAAACAAGAATTAAAAGGGTGTGCATAAACCATGGAGAGTATGCATGAAACATAGAATGAAGAGTGTGCATGGATCAATAAGCATGTTGTACATTAAACTTAGAAATAGGTAAAGATAGATGTGTGCTATTCAATGACATGAACAAAGATGAGTACACATGATACTTAGAAAGAGACTTACTTTATTGAATATTACTCATTACAAGAGTGATGTGATATAATAGGATTTTAAACTTGGAAACTTGTAATAGAATGGTGTGCAATATTCATAACATGTCACTACAAGAAATCTTGAATTCAATCTTCAATCCAATGATCAATCTTCACAATATGGCATGCTAGTGAATCTCAAAAAAGATAAGCAAGAGGATGAAAGCAAGTTGAGAATGAAAACTAGAAGAGAACAAGCATTAATGTAAAGTAAGCAAATAAAGGAAATTAAGATGATTCAAAGGCTACTATCTCTTAACTATCACTACAAGAGAAAGGTGGCCTTTGATCAAGGAGAACTAGAGCAAACTAGAAGCAAAACACAAGGAAAGGAACCACGAATTGTGAGCATAAAACAATGGAGACAAGGCATGCAAAGATGAAAGCAAAATAGCATGGAAAACTAAGAGGAAAAAGGGCATTGAACTTAGCTTTGAAGGATAGGTACTGAACATTAAGGATAGATGTGTGGAACTCCTATGAAGATTGTGTTGAAGAACCTCAGATGGAGGGAGCTGTGGACAACCAGCCCTTGAATGGGGTGTGGATTTCCTTGGCTGCTATGGAGATATGGTGTTGAAAGCTAGATTTTTATAGATGGTGGAGAGAGTCATATTTATATTGGAGTTTCACTCTTCTAGGAGATAATATTTGCTAATATTTATCTTGAGGAAGATGGAAAGATGGGTTAAGATTTGGGAAAGAAGGTAAGATAAGATAAGGATGAGGAAAGATAGTTGGACTAGCAAGGAGACTTAAGAAGTGAAAACTAGGAAGGAGGATTTAACAAATGGAAAACATAGGAAAAGGATAGTTTAAAGGAGTTAGGTCTCCTCTCTTATTGGTCCACACGTGCATGCTTATCTACTTATGTTGATAGAGTTCCATTTCTCTTCAAAATACATTTTCTTCAGGTGGGAAATTTCTGAGAAACTTCCCAAAATGTGTGGTCCCATAGCATCTTAGCTTAATGGCTTATTTGGCATAAGTGGCTTTCATGGCTTGAAATCTCATGTAAAGGTGGTAGAATTTTACTATCTTTTTCATGGATTTTGTATGGGTCCATATCTAATCGCCTTGAATTCTACCAATTGTTTACGAAATCTATCTGCTTGCTTTGGAATGATGGAAAAGGGTCTTGGTTCTCTAGGTTGATCTGGATCATGGATTCCCATATGAAGTGATCTTGGTCATTGAATTATTCTTTTAATACGTACAAAATATTAAAAACACTAATCAATACCTAGAAATTTATGATGGATCACATATTTACTCTAGATTAGCTTTTGAACCAGAAAAATATCAAAATTTTGAATTATTAGTTTAGAAATTCATGTGTCATGAATTTTAAAACATTCCTACTATTTCCCCTTTTATTTTCCATCCATTGACACCAAAAAAGGCATGGAATGCCATTTTTCGGTGACTTTGTGGATAATATTTTTTTTTGTGAAAATAATCAATGAAACAGTGTCAGATTGGTGACTTGAACTGTTCATCTTGTGTATCTCAATACTAGGAACAAACCCTTTAAATATCATGTAGATCTAATAGCTAATGACGCCAAAAAACATGAAAAACAGTGCAGAGGGGAAATTTTTTATAAACTTTATAAAATCGGTTAAAAATCAACAGATTTAGGCAAAATTAGTTGATGAGAGTGTCATAAAATGAAAATACACAAAAACTCCACCAAAATGGCATAAAGATTGCAAGATTTGGGGACCGTATGTGTTTCTAATAGTGATTGGAATTTGATCATCGTCTCCGACAATGGTGCAGTGTTCAGAGCAACTAGGATGCACAGTCAGAGATGCGCTATGGGATGCATGTGCTGGGCACGACGGCACATGTTCGTCATTCCCCGTTGCAGCAAAATGCACGTGCGTCCCGATGACGGTGATGCACACATGGTGCGTTTCGGGTGTGCGTCATGGGTGCGTGTGTCCTGGTGATGGAGATACATGTGGGATGCATCTCGTATGCGCGTCACATGTGCACATGTCCTTCTGATGCCAAATTTGGATTATTTTACCTAGAAGTTGATTCTAGGCCTTTTATTCACTAAAATCTCAATTGTGGGAGCTACAGACGTCCAAATCATGATCTGAGATATCCGTTGAATTCATCTCGATGATGCGACCTAGATTCGACATAAAAACTTCAATTTGACCACTTTTAAATTGGTCAAATCACAAAATACTATTCAATAACCTAGGTCAGCTCGATCAATGGATGATCATGCTTGAGAAATTGATTGTATACATCAAATATGAGATGATCTAGTGGATTAGAAGAACATATCTCAAGTGATTGTCAAGAAAAGTGTTCTTGACCATTTATTTGACCATGTGTCTTAGGACAGGCTGATCAGAGAATGATCTAACCATTAGATCAATGTTTAATCATGGATATACATGTAAATCACTAAACAAACATAGAAATTAGATGGATCATGATGAAAATGATTGGAATTGATGATAAGATATTACATATAAGTGATAAAGAATGATCCAATGGTTGGATCATCTTCAAACATTATAAGATGAAAGAGATTAACCCTTTATTGATCAAGGGATATTAATTGAATGAGTCATGACTTAGATTAATGATCAAAGATGATAGATGATTGGCTTAATTGAGGGTTAATCGGATGATCTAGACCATTAATCTAGGATTAACTACTAGATTAAGGAAATCGTCACTTGGATTAACTTATTTTGGGATTTAAGAACACCAAGTGACCGGATGACTTAGTGTGATTGGAGTACTATGTGCTTGATTGGAGTACTACATTTTTGAGGTAGGTGATTATGTATGAGATTTTTTCATGGTTTCATAAATCATGACGTGTTATTTGGGAATTTTAAGCCATGTATTTTATGCTTATCATGTTTTTATTAAAATGTATTAATTATACATGTTTGATATCATGACATCTTAATCTATACAATTTATCATGTTTTGAGACATGACTAATGATGTTTATCATGCTTTTTGACTCGAGCTTATTGAAATGTATTACACATGGAAGTTCTATGGTTTATATCATGTTTTACTATTTTATGATGATGTTTCTGCCTTGTGGGTACTATGTTAGGAGGGTTGCATGGTTGGCCACTTTCCCTCTGACTTTATGATATTTATGATTGGAAACTAGCCCTAATGTGACACCACAGGATTTTCATGAAATTTTTTATCTTTTATTTCAAAAGATGGTGGCCTTAAATTTTAAAATACAAAAACAACGAAAGATTTTACTTTGAAATTCATTTTTTCAAAAACCTGGATGTCACCTTTATGCTCACATTATACATACATACGTATATATATATATATATATATAGTTTTTCTAGAAGATAGATATTCATTTCTTAAAAATAGGACCAATCTAGTGGTTCACTTGTACAGCCTCTATAACATTATATTAAATATCCAATATCACAATTCAAATGACTAACTACACAATACAAAAGATTTAATAAAATGTATACCTGAGCACAGAAGTATGGTTGCTGGATTTGTCTTCTTGTGTACATCTTCTCCTATCTATCTATATCTGAGATGTTTATCTATCTGTATTTGAGATATTATAAACATAAAACATTTACAATATCTCAGCAAGCTATGCTTGGTAGGGGAGTTTAAGAAGCATGCTAAATTTAATTATGAATTAATTAATTTTCATTATTCAGAATATTCATTCTCATAACATTTATATTGACTTGAATTTACAATACATTTCACAATTCATTACTTCATTGTTAAACCAAGTATTAACATGTTTTATAATAATCAATTGATAATCAAATAATAGCATGTTTCATAAATATCAATAATCCATTAATAAATTAAGTATTTACAATTATCCTTTATCATTTAAATAAGATAATCCAATTCCATAAACCATACTCTACATAATAGTTCCACCCATGCATATACCCTTATGAAAACTTATATGAAACTATACCCTCAATCATATACATATAGTATTAATCCACATATATGGAAATTGTTAAAAGCCATAAAAAATTATAAATATACTCAATAAGTATCAATATTAACATTCTCAAACTATATTGGGTTTTAGAATCATACCCCTCATCATGTGGGGTTCATAATCATCTAGCCTCTACTAGTATATCAATATAATCCTCATGCCCCTCACTATACGAGGTCCACAATCCTCCAGCCACTATTGAGAAAACAATATAAGGCATATCATAATGCCATCATATAAGCACCATAGTGCATCAAATATAGGGACTACTATGCATGCATCTGATCTATACAGTGCGTTTGGATAACTGCTTTTATACTCACGAATACCAAATGTGAAAAATCATCTATGTCATGTCTAAATGGGGAGACAGACCATCACAGTGGTGGCTTTCCTATAATTGCCCCACCCGACCTTTTGCCTTTCTTTGGGCATGGTATCATCATATATCACATTTCGGAGAGCAGGTGGCCAAACCCTAGTAACCCTCCAAGCATAGCATCCCTAGGCATATGCCTGCATAAAACAAAACTCTCAGGCCTCCATGCCCGGATGTAAAGTAATCATAATAAAAGGCGATTGGCCTATTCATATATTTCATAATAAGAATAACATCCTCACTTACTTGGTGATAATCCACTAAGGATGTATCCTATAAACCTAGACTCATACATCATCAATACTGACATGGTACCCATGTACCATAAACATAATTTCACAATTCACATACATGATGTACAAGTCATAAGCATCAATTATAACATGCAATTCTTTTAATTAACATTATTTTCATCATTACAGTTTAAAGCATGTTGAATATCAATCATACCATTTTAATTTCATAACATCCATAATTAGGAATAAGATCATGTTTAGAACATGCATCATATTATTTAGACATGTTGTTTTAAATTTCCACCTATCTCATGTGGCATGTTCTTCAATTCTACTAACATTGATCGCCATCCATTCATGCTGGTAAAATCCTCATTTTTACTTGGACCCTCCAAATCAAATAATCAATTAGTAACTTCTAACTGAATGATCTAATTGAATAAGCTACATTGGTCATGATCATAGAACTTTATAAATTTTCATACTTGAATCCTAGATCTATCTTGACCATTGATCAAGATTAGTGAAATCTTCTCAAATCTAGCTTGTGATCCTAAATCTCCCATCAGATTCTTGATATACACTTCTTAATGGTCATGTTAGACTATTTGGATTGGAAAAACGAAGTTAGATCATCATAGATCTGATGATCTGACCTTCGATGATAGGTCTAGCAAATTCAACAGTTAGATCTTCCCAGATCAAAAATTTGGGAAGATGGGAGTGTGATGGTGGTTTTGGGTGGTGGTTCTATCACTGCCTAGAGGTAAGACACCGAAAAAGAAACGTAGGGGAAAGGGGATATGAAACCTGGACACGTTGGCCTTCCCAGGCCTAGTTGTGCCCTACTATGGGGAGAACAGAGAGTATGGGTGGATCTGGACATGCCAGTCAACCTAGAGGTTTGGTCGTTTAGATGCTGTGGAGAAGGCAAAGGAGAAAGAGGGGAAAAAAATGGTGATCAGAATCTGGGATATGTGATTCATCAGTAGGGGAGAAGGGTTGGCTTTCTCTTTCTTAGTGCTTCACCCCACGGAGAACTCCAATTTTTCTTTGGTCTGATGGTGAAGAACTCGATTGGGTAGGGGAGTACAGGGAGGAGGAAGTAAGGCTATGGGCGTCATCCACTCTGGTGCACCGGTGAGGTTATCTTGCTAGAAAGATGGGAAATCATTTGTGAAAAGCTCTGCTCGATGATCCGAGAAGAGGCAAAAGAAGGTGTTTGTTGTTAACAGGGGGAAACTAGGTTTTGGATACCAAAAGAAAATGAGGATCTACCCATTGCTAGTATGTGAATGATCTAGGTATGTCGGAGATTTTCAGCTCATTGGCACCCATGGCCTAGCTGAGCTTGATGACAGCAAAAGGAAAAAGAGATCAGAGGGAGAGAGAGAGAAAGAGAGTATAGAGAGGGATCCATATGGAATCTGTGCATGCTGTTAGAATCTGGGGGATTTTGGGAATGCCGAAAATGGGGTTTGGGTTGTCGGTTCTTGCTAGTTACCGATATAGGGGAAAGATATGCCGGATGGAATGGGGAAGCGGGGAGAATGGTGGGTGCTAGGGTTAGGGTTGTCAAGTCTATTCTCTTTGAGAATAGATCGTACTATAAGGGGGTGCCATTATCAAAATGGCCCCTCCTTTTATTATTTTCTTTTCTTTTTATATATTAAACATAGAATGATTGTGTTTTTCCTCATCATTCTACTCAGCCTAAGTTCAGTCAACGTGTATGATTGTTACATGCCCAACACCTCATTACTATCGGACCTGCATTTTTGCAAGTGGGGCTCATTAGTGAAATTACTAAAATACCCCTTTGTAAGAAAATTATCGTTTATTCATCCAATCTCCAATTTTAGCAAACTTAGTGTCATTGGATTCGTACCGATGAGTAGAATCCAGATTTTATAATTTTAATTTCATGTTCTTAGTTTTTTTTTAACTTTTAATTACCAAAATAGCCATGACTTTGAAATCCCATAACTTCCTGATATGGATTTCATTTTTAGTGTTCTTTGGGTTGTTGGATTTCATTTTCTGAGTAAAATCTAATTACTTATATTTTAGTTCCTGATTATAATTTCATAAAAATTTATTCTCCTAGAAAGCTCATACTTCGATCATGCAATAGTAAAATTTTGGGGTTTGTTACACCTAAAAGGGACAATGTACGTAGGTGGTGCTATCATGGGTAATTCCCACTACAGGTTTGTTCTCCCATGTGAGACGAAGGAAGTCTCCCATTTTGGGGTTGATGGGGAGCAGTAGTGGTTGAGACCCTAGAGTGGTTGTCACTGTAGCATAGTAGCCCATGCTCTTATTTTGTATACTCATGTGGTATGGATGTATTGGATGAAGAATATGTGGGTGGGCCTATGGGCTAAGCGAGCAACTTGGTGTGCGAGCTATAGGTAAGAAAATTTGGAATTGGAATGAATACTCATTGCTAGTGATATGACTATTAGGGCTTAATTATACACGATGCCCTGTTCATCATGACATGTATTTATATTATTACGAGGACACAGATCCTTATCTAGTTTTGATGGATGCATATCCATCTATTGATCATGCTTCACACGCCATGGTGATTAGATTTGATATTATTTTATTTAGACAAAAAGCATGCTTTGACTATTATTGTTTCGTTTAGACTCATGAGTTTTCATGCTTTATTCATTATAAACACCTGATGATTTAACACGCCTTGTAAATTATTTACTCTATGAGATTTTCCATGAGATTGACATCATATGCAAACTATTTTACCACATGTTTTATTACTTATAATCACCTACACAGGTAATAGCTTGCTGAGGCATTGCAGATTTGGAGCATGATAACACTAAGGAAAGCAGGTGGAGCAACACTAATTGAGTGAGGACCAGGAGGACCATATGCCACTCAGTACTCCATGGACTAACTTGGTGTATGTCTCTTTGACTTGCGATTAGACTTCTTTGGGCTGTATAGGGATATTATTATGCAGATGGTATTGGACCACACTTATTGTATAGTGTATATGTACTTACACATGTGTGTGTATGATGTGGTGATAATGGGTGGAACCTTGAGGATTATGGACATTTTGTTATTACTACCTCTTTCATGGTTGATGTTTTGATTAGAAATGGTTTTAAATTGAGCATGCTCTGCTTATTGATGCTTTGGTTTTGTTTATTGCCATGGTTTGGACTTGAATGGCCCTCCGGGTTTTCATTTTGGGCATTTCCCTTGAAACAATTATGGTATCTATATTAAATGCAAGTTTTCTATTTCAGGGATCCGTTCTATTTTAGTAAACATACTATTATTTTATTTATATATATATATATATTGGAAAAATGTTTTAGAAAACCTAGGGTGTGATAAAGGGTTCCAAGATTGATGGTAGATCTAAGGAGATCAATGGTGATCTAGCTTTTGATGCCCAAGATCAACCTCTAATTCACTTCGAAAAGTGAGATCATAAAATTAATGGTCATCAATCTAAAGGTGTCATCAACATGAATGGGTTTAATGGTTTACATCATTGAAAAGTATCATTTTCATGCCAAATTGAAAAAATGACTATTTCTAGCAGTTTTTGACGTCTACGTACAAAATGCCTCCTATTCCCATTGAAGCTTGCTTGTTCAAGGGGTCAATGGTTGACTAATCAAAGATTCTAACTCATTGAGTTGGAAAGACTTAGGGAAGGAATTTTACAAGTTTAGAAGCTTGCTAATGTTTATTATAAGAATTCAAAAGTTGCTTAAATGTGTTTAGTAACTCTTCAAAGAAGGTTAAGCAAGTGAGCAAGTTTAGAAAGTCTTAGAGTTTAAGGATCATGTAATTAGAAAATTTTCATGGGTTAAGCAACTTATATAATTGGAATGTTTATTTGGCAATTTGTACTTGCCTAATGTGGGAGGACTACTTTTGTATATATATACATACCCAATTGTACTTCAATTACAATAAATTATTTCAAGCTTCGAAAGATGTTTTTTCTTTTTGTGGGCTTAAGTTGTTTTTCAAAGGTAGAACTTGGATGTGTTTTACATGAGAGCTTGGATAATTCTAGTTTGGCACTTATGTATTACTTGTGGACTAAGATGTAGTGAGATATGTTGATTCTCTTTTGCTCAAGCTCGTGTGACTATATCCTTAAGGTGGGGAGTTTATTTTTCTCCTGATGTGTATTAATTGTTGGCTCTGCTGGAGTATAGAATTAGCAACATGTCTATTGGTGTAGTTCCAATTATTATTCGCAAGTGTACAAATCAAAATAGTATGATATACACAAGTGAGGTTGATCCCATGAGGAATCTCATGAATTTGTATACAATTGGAACTTTATTTGGATTAATTATCCATGCCAAAAGGATTGGGTTGTGAGTAATCTAGTAATTTAAATAACATGGAATTGAAAATATGCATGAATTTAGAAATTTAAACAAAGGAAACTTTCTAAAAATAAAAACTTTCTAAAATTAAAACTAGAAATTAACTAAAAACTAAACTTAAATCCAAGAATGCAAACTAATATAAGCAATGAGTAACAAAACCTAAACATGAATTGATCTTAATCAACCAAGCATGCAACATGAATCAAAAGATTATGCATGGACTATGAAAGTGTGCGCATGGATCAAAAGTGTTTACACAAGGAATTTAAAAAGAAATTTTGCATGGAACTAAAAAGATGTGCATAATTCAAGGGAAAAGTAACTTAGAATATCCAAAATAAAGGTATACATGGAATCAATTTATTGTATTGCATGTAATTCATTACCAGAATGGCTCGCATGAACTTTCAAAATTAGAAACATGTGAAGAAAAGGTGCACACTATGCCAAAACTTAACTTCAATCTTCTACCATTCAATCCGACACCCACTTCATCAATCTATATCCAAGATGACATGTGTGTGAATCCAGAAGAGAATCAATGAAAGAGAAGTAATGAATGATGGGAACAGATCAAAGAGGGTTAAACACACTATTCCGAAACTTAACTTCAATCTTTTACCATTCAATTCGACACCCACTTCATCAATCTATATCCAAGATGGCATGTGTGTGAATCCAGAAGAGAATCAATGAAGGAGAAGTAATGAATGATGGGAACAGATCAAAGAGGGTTAAAACTCAAACAATACTAGAGGAGAACAAAGATGATTAAAAGGTTGCTATCTTTTTGCTATCATTATAAGAGACAGATGACCTTTGATAAAATAAAACAAGAGCAAATTAGAAGCCATCAACAATGAATAGCACTGTAGAACTATGTGCATGAAACCAAAGAGCATGGCCTAGCAAAAAGGAAAGACAATATACTGAGCAATGCATTGAAGACTTAAATGAAAGAGGCATGGAAAGCAACCAAGAGAAGTGTGTTGAAATCTAAAAGGAGAGAGGAATGGAAAACCTGCGTTGACAGGAGGCATTGAAAGGCCATGTATGTGTGGAGAGCTCTAGTTCTTGCTGTATATGATTTGCACTTTCTAACTTGCTAGAATTCTATCCTAAGGAAGATGCAAAGAAGATAAGAATGGGAAAGAAGACAAGGCAAGATAGGGATGGGAAGTAGAAAGTGGAGATTACATTGGGATCTATAAAGAAGTGGGATGTGGGAAACTTATGAAAGGATTAGAAGGGAAAACCATGGAGGAGTTTGGGAAGGAAAATAGAAGGTGGAACTTGGGAAACTTAGGGAGAGAAAGTGGGACTTGGAGGAGACTTGGAAAGGTAAAGAGGGAATTAGCAAGTGTGTAACACACCTAATTTTTGATAAAGAAATTAAATAAATATTGAAATTAAGAATTTCAATGAAAATCAGGCTGGAATATTAGGGTTATGAAATATGCACTTCTCATAGAAGTGAAACCAAGGGAAATGTATAATTGAAAACATATGCGACAAATGCTTCAAAATGACTGTAAGCACGACAATTTCTGAATACGGATGAAAAATCTGTAATTTTCTCCATTTTAATGAATGAAAGGGAAAAATGGTAATTTCACATATAACCAAGACTTGAGACCTCAAAATCTGGAATGTACTCAGAAATACGAATCCAACGCAACTAAGTACAGTCAATTCCGAGCCCGGGAGAATAAAATAGATTTTTCTCCATAAAAGGGCAATTTGGTCTTTTCACACACATGTGGGGCTCACATGGGGCCCACAAAGGACCCACAAAGGGATCCAACGTCTGGAAAATATGCAATCATTAATCAAACCACTACCACTTGCTAGTGGAGAAGGAGGTGGTAGTGGGAATCTAATATACATTAAATAATAAAAAGGAGAAAACATAATTATTGCATGTTATTATGAAAACCACTCAAAACCTCTATAAATAGACCTCAGAAAAATTCTCAAATATCTTCATAAAATCATTCACGAGGTCTCCCAGTATGCTGCAAAATTTCAGATCCAGAAACCTCCCCAAACTCCCCCAAGTTCTTCTTTCTTCTCTTATTTTTTTCACTCAGGGCATGTCCACAGATGCACCAGGCTCTCCAGACTGAGTCGAGAAGTCGGGCACGTCCTGGGACACGTCGTCCCCGATGAAATGGGTTTCCGCCCAGGAAACCCTATTGCAATTAGCCATCACTTTGTTGCCATTGAAACAAAATCTTCACCATTGGATTTGTTCGGACAAGGACGATCTACAAAATACCTTTAGTTCTAAGATGATCCATGCCATGGATCTCTAGAAATCTTAATACGAAAGTGAAAACGGTACTGGGTACCGTCTCCGATAGGGTTTTCCTTGTATTCCAAAAAATTTGGCTGGTGATTGGTGATTTTTCACTGTTGAAAATCTTTAGGACTGTGGGATCTTCAAAAGCCCCATGGTCTCCCTCATTTTTCGGTAATGGACACTAAGGATCAAGCTCTGTATATTTTTCCAGAAAGCTAGGGTTTTCTATGGTGGGTTTTTTCTTTCTCCGGTGATCTCCTCCTCCCCAGACCGGTACATGTAGGTGCAACACTCCTTCTTTCAATTCTGGTAGGCTAGCATGGTTTTCCAGCCATGAAGAGAACTCCCCAGCTGTAGATCCGTCGGAGACGATGGATCCGGCTTGGGAGGTGGAGATCTCATCACAGACGGCTCAGATGAATCTTTTGAGCTATTGGATGATTTTCTGGGGTCCCAAAACCCTAGGAGATGAGATTTGGGGTTTTGATTGTATTGGATGGAGGAGATCGGGTCACAGGCGATCCGATGGTCCAGATCAGACCATCTCGCCTGTAGTCGGTCACCCCTACCCAAACACCTGGGATAGGTGGTCACAGGCGCAGGACGCTGATCGTCCGTACCCGCACCCAGATCAAATATGGGCTGTTCTCTTTTAAACTGAGATCTTATTTCTCTAATTTAGAGCTTGATAGACCTTTTATTTTAGATCAAAAAGTTTCTAAAGATTCCTTGTCACTTGATCTAAATATTGAATATATTATATCCATGTTTAAAATTGTGATTATAGATGTTATTTTGGAAAATCAGTATCCATGATCATAGATCATGGACCAGATGACTTTAAAAGACAGATCGGAACCGATGGATGTCTTCATAGACACTCTAATACCTTAGGATTATGTTCATAGTTAGATTTATGTTCTTATATATGAATGAATTAATCAAAAATAGTAAAGATGGAATTCAGCCCTTAAAACGGGCTGAAACCTTAAAATCTTAATTCTAATGGTAATTGACCTTTAAATTTAGATATGAAACTTTTCTCAGATTCATATTGATGTTAAGAATACACTGAACATTTTAGATCAAGTTTTTAATTAGTATTTACAAGATCTATTTTATGAAATCTGTGCCATTGATCATGGATCAAGGCCCACATAACCCCAAACATGAAATCTGAACCGATAGATGTGTTCATAAGGTCCAAAAATTACATGTTTATAGTAGAATTTTTATGTCTCTATATTAGTCCAATTAACCCAAAACAGTAAGGTGAAATTCAGCCCTTAAAAAGGGCTGAAATCTTAAAATTTCAATTCCGATCTCAATTGAGATCCAAATTGAGATCGGATAGTTATGATGGATTACTTGGGATAATCAAAATGGACTAAATCTATAAAATTTTAATTTTAATTAATTAAAATTTTTGTAATTAAGTGGATAAGTAACTAACATTCTTGATCTACAAAATCTAGGATGATCAGACCATTAATAACTTTTTGGATCATGATGTTATAACATAATAAATAATATCAATGGATTAAATGGTATTGATTAGGCAGATATTAAGATATCTAGCCTTAAGAATTACTAAAATCCCTAAAAATGAACAGTATCTCCTTGATCAAGATGATCCAGGATGATTGGACAGCATGGATGTGTTTTGATGATGATCTTGAGATAAGATCATAGGAATTTAATGAATGGATAATGTGGATTTGGGCTAGATCAAGATCTATGCCCTTAAATGGTACAAAGTAACCTAAGATCTCCTTGATTGGGTAGATCAAGGAAGATCAAATCAATGGATGAGATAAATCCATTAATTAATAATTAAATTACATCAATATAAAATGTTGGATATAAAATAAAATGAAGGATCAATATCTAAACCTTAAAGAAATGAAAAATGACTATGGATCAATTAAGACCCTTGGATCATGATAACATGTTAGATTTCTATTTTAATTATTGAACATTATGATAGTTGTATTTCAATTCTTAGTTAATTCTAGAATTGCTTATTTAATTGTTTATTTAAGTGTTTAGTTACTTGTTATTTATGCTTTAAACTTATGCTTCAATGCTTAAGTAATTGTAATTTCATTGAAATGGTAATTAAATGAAATTAGAAGGAATGGACATTCACATGGAATGTATGATATGGACTTAATGATAGTAAAGACCATAGTTAGTAGGATAATATAAGGAATATAAATTCCTTGGTCCAACTTAGGAAAATAATAAATATCCAAGAATGACATTTTAATTCATGGATTTAATTAAAAACAATTAGAAAGAATACTTAGGATTAAATGCTCATAGGAACCTTATGAAAGGTTGAGTTAGGGTCAAGCTAGTGAATGATGGACATAGTGGTTAAGGGGGTTAACTAATAGAGCCATGCTCTCCCCCCACCTTCCGTTGACATTTGTGACGTTTAAATGCCTCCTTACATGAGGATTGAAGTAGCCACTTTGTGTTCAACCATTTAACTAGTAAGCCTTAGCCAATTTGACATAAGAGGAGCAATATAGACTTAGAATGAAATAAGCTACCCTCAACTAATAAAACATTAATTGGTTGAGTAATAATAATGAGAGCATAAAATGTAGTAAATCATGTAATCTTGATAAAAATTGGAAATCAAGATAAGGATGATTAAACAAGATCCATAGGATCTTGGATGATAAAAAACAAATACTAATGTAGTATTGTATAGTATGTATGCATATGCAGAAGAACATAGATAGAGAATCCCAAACCCTTGATCAAATTTGATTCAAGAAAAATTGGGGTATCATCTATAGGAATACATACTTGAATAGGGAAATAACCTTATATATATGGTATGATAGATGGATGAATCCAGACCATGATGGACATTGTGGGAGAATACACTGGAGATGTATGAATCAAGATACTACTTTAAGGTAGGTGGATATATAATGATATATTAGAGATTCATGTATAGATATACATGATTATCTGTCTAAAAATATAGACCTTCATTATATCAGTATGCTTAGTACCTTAGCATAGTCATGATCCAAACAAGTGATCCAAAACTTATGATCCAAAACAGATGATCCAACTAAGTGATCCAAAATACTTGATCCAACTAAGTGATCCAAAAACATATGATCAAACTAAGGCATCCAAAACATATGAATCAATTAAGGGATCCAAAACATATGATCCAATGAAGGGATCCAAAATATATGATCCAATTAAGGGATCCAAAACATATGAACCAATTGAGGGATCCAAAACATATGATCCAATTATGTGATCCAAAACATATGATCCAATTAAGTGATCCAAAACATGGGATCTAACCAAATGATCAAACAAAGTGATCCAAAACATGGGATCTAACCAAATGATCAAACAAAGAGATCTAACCTCATAATCTAATTTACTTGATCTAATTTAATGATCAAGTATAATGAGGTGAAAGTACTAAGATATGAAGACTAAGGAAACCCTAAGAATAGGGTATGTACAATATTCCAACCTTAGTTAAATAGATAGACCGTCTGATATGTACAATATATTTTCCATACAAGCATGGAGACTTGTGGTTTTGTTTTACATAGAGATAGAGACTGGGGATGCTATGCTAGGGAAGTTATGAGGGTTTGGCCACCCACTTCCTAAAACTTATATGATGATACCTTGCCCAAAGAGAGGCTAAATGTCAGGTGGGGCAGTAATGGGAAGGCCCCACTGTGACCGCCATGGTCCACCCCATGAGGACATGGATTGATTATTCCACAGTTGGTATCAGAGCTATTCATCCAGTCATAGTACAGTACCATCATGTCCAATATGAAGATGAATATCCAATTCAAGGATGAGGATTAGTGAGTGAATAAGAGATAAGTTATTATTTGATGAGAATGAGTTATGGAATAAACTTATTAGCTAAGATATAAGTATAGAAGGAGTTGACTCATTAGTGAAGGATAAGTCTTGAAAGAGTAGCCTCATTTGTTGAAGAGTATGTAAAGAGTTAACTCATTTGTGAAGAAAGAGTTAACTCATTAGAGAAGGATGAGTATAGGAAGAGTTAAACTTATTAGTTGAGAATGAGTATAAAAAAAAGAGTTGCATAATGAAGGAATAAGTATAGTATAGTAGATATTACCTAGTGAAAGGATTAGGAATACTATTTAGCAAGTAAAAATTCCAATAGAGGGAATAGTAAGATATAGAAATCAATAAGGAAGACATTTTAATGAATGTAAGGTATGATGTTCAGGTCTAACCTAAAGTCCTAAGTAAACATACATATGTAGAAACAAAGTACACCAATACTAGTATGGATATAACCATTATTAAAGTGAAGTGTGTACATGACCCTTACTAAGTGAAGGAGTGGAGATATAAATTGAAAAATGTGATGGAAAAACTCCAACCTTATAGAAAAGGTGAAATGGAGATTTATGAGAAATAAGAGTTAAAGAGGAAACTTCAGAATCATTATAAATAGATAAATAAATATAAGTGTAAGAGTTATAATTGCTATATTGTATTATGACAATTAGTTAACTAAAATTAATCATTAAAATAGAGATGATATTACTTGAAAGGAATTTAAGGAGATAAGTAGGTAATTTGTCTCCAAACTTAGTAAAGGCAAAGGATTTTAATAAAGAGATGATGAAATTTTAGAACATGAAGATATGATTTTTGAAATTTGAATAAAATAAAATGGGAGAAGAGAGTTGATATGTTAAAGGACAAAAATATGATCCCAAACTTACTAGGAAAGATAATTAAACCATGAGGATATATGGTCAACAAACACCAGCTAGTCTTGGGGAAGAAAAATGGAGCATGGGGAAGAAAAAATGGAGCATGGGAGACTTTCATGTCATTTAATAAAAAAAATTAAATATTATAATCATGAAAAAAAGACCAAAATGACTATAAATACAACCCCAAAAACCCTCCAAAAATGCTCATAAAATCTCCACGAAATTTTCTTCACTCTCCCTGAAAAATTAGACCTAGATCCCTCCCCAAAAACCCAAAATTTCCAAGAGATATCTCTCTTTTCAATTTCTTTTTCTTTTTAGATTGGAACAAGAGACCTAAAATCAATTAGGCACTCTGTTCCAGATCTAATTTCATCAATTTTACCGTCCAAAACTTCCCACCATATCTTATCTACAAAACCCCCAAAGCAATTTCAAGATCCAATGGTTCAAACAATGGAAATTTGCAAGAAAGGTGGATCTTAGGCCATATCTTCATCAACAAGGTATTCTTTTTAAATTGGGCATATAACAAAGGTTTTCTTCTCCAGTCAGGTAGGTGGGAATACTTTATATACATGTTTACTTATGTTTAATGAAAAATTTATTTTACTGTAATTTATTTTGATGAAAAATAAAAGTAAAAATAAAGTAATAATAGCACCTTCAATTTAGGACTATAGAGGGCTTAGAAGGAAAATTGGACCTTACCAATCGATCCAGAAGGGTCCAAAACCCCTAGAGTACAATTTTCACTAAATTTCATGAAGGTTTGGTCCCTCAATTGAGAAGGGATTGATTGGATGGTCCAAACAGACTGTTTGATCCCCCGATCGGAATGACGATGTGTGAAATGCCGCCCGCACTAGCGCCTGCGATGATGTCCCGCGCCCGTCCATGGACGTCCTGTGCTGGCGCCTCCGAATTTCATCACAGCGGACGCGCTCGATGAACTGAGTGTGTTCCACCCGACTAATCTGGGCCATCCGTTCCTTAGGCCCAGATCAAATTGAGGCCCTAAGAAGGACTGTGAACTTCCAGATCACATTCTAGAGTCATCTGAACTCCAAATTAAGATAGGAAAGAAGCTATGGAAAGCTTGAAACCTATATTGTCTGATGAAATGATAAAATGGACATAATATTCAATAAAAACTTTTTGTATTAAAGAAACAAGTTTCCAATTACCTAGATCTTCAAGATCTGAGATGATCAGATCTTGAAAATATATTTTTCTAATGATATACTATTGAAATAAAGTGATATCTATGGTTTATTAGGACATATATGAGATATATTAAGGGATTTACCCATTATGGTAGAAAAACCCTATAAATACAAAGGGTCCCACTTGATCAATGAGATCAAGTGTGATCAGATCCTTGGGATGGAGAAAATGAATGTTGATATAATGAAATCCAAGAAATCATGGATGGATTATGACAAAAATGGATCAATATGATCTTTGGACCTTAATAAAGAAAATCCCCTAAATATAACTAATACCCTTAATCAAAGGAAAAGATCTAAGATCTAATGGTTGGATCATAAGTAAAGGTTTCTAAAAATGTTAATGTAATTAGTTTCATTTTATATAATAGCATTTTAAATATGATTATGTTATAAAGCATGCTAGTATAACATTTAGACTTTAGCATGATATGTGATTTCATTGTTATCATACGGTGCTAGATTTAATTATCTTAGGGGCACTTTAGTATGATTTCATGCCATTCTAACTTAGGACCATGCTAGAATTTCATATAAGTTTATACTATAGTATGAGATTATACCTTAAGTCCATGTTAGTTTAAATTGAGTTATTAAGGTATATTAGTTGGAAATCATGTTATAGTAATTTTAAGTACATTGTCTCATTATAATTAAGTGTTAAATTATGTAGTTTTATGCTTTGAATTTATAATTCATTTATGGTTAAATGTTATTAGTAGATCTACTTGTTATGAGATAAAGAGCATAAAACATCAAAAATGTAATCTAATGAGAAAATAGAGTTTCATGACACAAATAAGAATGGAGTACTTTGGACTTAATTAGTAAGGGCTATAGTTAGTAGGACAATATAAGGATTATCAAATCCTTGGCCCAAACTAGGAAAAGAATAATAAACCCCATGAATGACATTATAAATATTCATGGACTTAATTAAAATCCATTAGAAAGAGTACTTAGGGTAAACATGCTTATAGGAACCTTATAAAAGATTGAGTGATGGTCATTCTAGTGAATGATGAACATAGTGGTTAAGGGGGTTATCTAATAGAGCCTCGCTCTTCCCCTACCTTCCATTGACGTTTGTGAGGTCTAAACGCCTCCTTACATGAGGATTGAAGTAACCACTTTGTGTTCACCCATTCAGCTAGTAAGCCTTAGCCAATTGGAAATAAGAGGAGCAGTCTAGATTTAGGCTTGAATAAGTTACCTTCAACCAGCACATTAACTGGTTGAATAATAATAATAAGAGCATAAAAGGTTAGTAAATTACTTAACCCTAATACAAACAGTAAGTAAGATAAGGATGATCAAACAAGATCCATTAGATCTTGGATGATCAAGAACAATAAGAATAAGAATACTATATTGTACTTAGTATGCATGTTTATTAGTATGTATAATAGTTCATTAGATTAGATAATCCAAACCCTTGATCAAAGATGATTCAAGGAAGAAAACCAAGATCATCCTCCATAGGGATGATCCAATAACTGAACTTAGATCAAAGAAGAACTAGATGATAGAAGATCTAGGACCTTGATCTTTATCAACATGTGTAGATTGTCAATCAATGGATCTATGAAAGATCAAGATCAAGGAGATGGACACACAAAGACTTAGAGATAGAAAAATACTTAGATATGAATGATCTAAAGATCATTCTAAACATTCGATCTAGTGATCAATAGGATTGTTCAAAATTTATATATTGACAATATGTATGGATGTACAGATTACATACATCAGTCAGGATCATAGAAGATTGGGGAAAAGAGATCAATCCTTAAAGGTAGGAGGATTTGATGAATGCATTTACATGAGATATACATGATTGTACTCATGATCTTATGTTGACAAGAGTAATGTTAATACTTGTATTAAATCTCTTGAAAACCTTATGATCCAACCAAACACATATAAGATGGTTAAGGACTAAACTATAAGTGAATAGGGAACTAGAAAATATTTCAGCCCTAAGTAAACAGACGTATGGTCTGATATATATGAAATCTATTTTACATACAAGCTTGGAGGCTTATGAGTTTGTTTTAATAGGCATAAGCCCAGGGGAATGCTATTGCTAGAGGAGTTATGAGGGTTTGGCCACCTGCTCCTTAAAATTTGATGATATGATGATACCTTGCCCAAAGAGAGGCTAAAAGTCAGGTGGTGGCAATTATGGGAAGGCCACCACTGTGAAAGTCTTGCCCCCCATACGGGCAATGACATAATATTTTCCACCGTGGTATCAGTGGTGAACACGGCAGTTATCCGAGTGCGCTAGTACGGATCAGACTACAGCATAGCAACCTTTTTTATTATTTTGCACTATGATGCATATGAGAATAGGCATAGTGAAATGCCTTATGTTGTAGCATAATGAAATGCTAGGTAATTGTATATTACCAATATTTCCCAAGAAGGGAAATTTCCTGTATAAGATTAGCTATAATACTAAATTCTCAAAATGAAGAGAATTGATCAGCTTAGTTGGGAATGATATTTGACTACTTTCACAAATTTAACTGGTTTACCCATGAAGGGTATGTATGTATATAGATATACATAACTTACAAAGTAAAGAGTATGTTTAAGGATAATGAGATTATGAAGTATTGGAATTACCTTATCAATTATTATGTTTCTTAAATCCCCTACCAAGCATTGCTTGCTGAGATATTGTACTTGTTGCAATATCTCAGATACAAGGAAGGAGAGTTAGGAGCTGAAGATGATAGAAGACTTGAGGAGAATAATCTTCAAGGTATACCCTTGAAGACATGTATTTTTTTTTGTTGAGAGTTTTATTGTATGGTGAGCTTGAGTTTTGGATTATGTAATTTGGACAAGTACTGTAATAGATTTGGCTGTACTGTGACCCACTAGATGGATCCTGGAATTTAATAAAAGTATATTCCTTCAATGGAATTTTATTTTGTACACAAATTGTATTTATGTTATGTATGAAGTGGTGACTTGGGTTTTCAAAACAAGTTGTAAAGAAAAGAATTTCCGCTGCTTTGTTTTGCGAAAATTTTTTACACTCTTAAGGGCTCTGCCTTTCAAAATACTTTACAAATCATGTTACAAAAACCTCGGTCGTCACATTCTTAATCAAGATTTGAGGTGATGATCATAGGCAAGGAATCATCAGGTCCTAAGTAGGAATATTTCAAGTTATCAGGTAATGGTTTAAGGATCAGAGTGTGTGGTTTTCAATTGAAGGCATAGAAACAGATGCGGATAGGAGACGAAGTTCCACTTAAGGTCCCCATTTAGAGGTATCCATTATCAGTGTAACATCTAAGAGATAATTCACTTCATTTATGGAAATGTCTATATCAAAATTACAATTAAAATGTGCAAGATAGGCCTCAAGTGGATCTGGATAGTGGAATAACATATGGAATTAGACCTTCAATCAAGTTGACTATGTAGGAGTCATAAAGGTCTAAATGTTAGTGATCAGAATTAAACACATTAAGCTTTACTTTCACATTGCTGAAAGATAATTTCATCACACCATTATGATAATTTACGATGGCATTAGATGTTGCCAAGAATGGATGTCCAAGAATAACTAGGGTATGATACAAGCTGGATGTCCAGGACAATGAAATTGTCAAAGAAATAGAATTAGTCCACTTGCATTAGGACATCTTCAACCAAACCACATGGAATTTTAATTGATTTGTCTACAAGTTGTATCATGGTATTGGTTGGTTTCAGTTCATCGAGCCTTAGTTGCACATAGATAGAATAAGGTAACTGGTTCACACTAGCCCCTAATTCTAATAGTGTCCTATCAATGTCGTGGTCTTCAATAACACATGAGATGGTATGACAACCTTGGTCTTTAAACTTTGGAGGGGTTTAGTGCTGAATCAAAGAGCTTATGTATTCAGTGAGGAAAGCTTTCTTTTACACATTAAGCTTGTACTTTTGTGTGTAGAGCTCTTTGAGGAACTTAGCATAGCTAGGGATATCTTTTACTTCATTGAGTGATTGAACATTGATTTTAAGGAGGTGTGTTCATAGATGGACCTCTTTAGAGTGGATTCTTTGACCATGAAATATTAGAATGCCTAGCTCATTATGGACTATAGGTCTTAGAGTAAGGGTTGTTGTTAGGATTGTGATATGCATTCATAACATTCTCTTATCTAAAAGGTATTTAACATAAAGTGTGATTAGATGGACAAGTTGATGCTATGTGTGTTGGGCTGGAACAAATAGATAAAACCTCCTATGGAAGTTTCATGGATTCACTTCCAACCATGACGGCATCAAATCTAGCATGAATTCTATGGAACATATTTTCCACGTTGTCCATTCATCCAGCAAACGAGTCAAGCTTATATGACATATCTTTGGTTAGTCGTAACTCATAAAGGCCTCCTCTCTTTTATGGTAGGGAATTTCAATATCGTCTATTTAAATAATCCTATAGCTGAGAATTTTCAACTAAGGTCTCAAAAAATTTGTTTAGGAACATTTTTCACAATTGGTCTCATATGGTAATGGAATTGACCTCTAAAGAATTTAGCCAAGATTTGGTCTTATCTTTCAATGACAATGGAAATAACCTAAGTCTAATTGAATCATCCAAAAATTTTTGAGAACTTGAATGTGGCACATATATCAAGGAATTCCTTGATATGAAGGTATGGATCTTCCCTCTCTAAACCATAATAGGATGAGAGTAATTGAATGACTCTAACCTTATTATGGTCTTAGCTTCAACTATAGCATCTGAGTTGGCCATGGGGTTATGAATTTGAGGGAGTGTTTAATTGGAGTGGTACATAAAATTCTCTTATGGCCTTGGCTTCAAGTATAGCAATTGAGTTGGCCATGGGGTTATGAATTTGACTTTTTTATCCCTTGCCTGAGGGTATGCTCAATCATAGAATCAAATGGTGTTAATTTTGTGTTCTGAGATCGATGACCATGCATGCACTATGATGTAATCCTAACTGAATGATGTGCAATCAAATCCTAATAGTCTACTAATGAGATGTTTTGTTATTCTATAGGGTGGTAGCTTTTAGACCTAGATCTAGATAGCTCCTCCTTTTATCCAGGCTCAACTACTGCTTACCAGTAAGGTTCTACTTTAAAGTGGTTAATACATTTCTCATCTAAGGAGGTGTTTAGACTTCAAAAAATGGTAATGAAAGGCATTGGAAAATCCCTTGGATTTTGCATACTCATTATAACCATGACACTCAGAAGCCATTGGTGTGATAAGACATCTCCTCCAAAATGGATCCTATAAGCTCAAAGCCCTAAGTCTCTTTCTACTTGATTTTAAATTGGAATTTAAGGACTAGGATTGCAAGCATACAAGAATTCATTTAATTACTTAGGTAACCCAAGGATTTGGTAATAAATCTAATCCTTATCTTATGAGGCTTCCTGTGGGGCCCTTACTATCAATTTGATTATCCACTATAAAGTAATAAATATGAAGTACAATGTAATGAAAAAAGGCCAATGCCCACCTATATGCTATTTAACAAATGGTCCATACCTTAATAGATAGGACACTATAACTAGACAACCTATGCCTTGGTTATAGCCTAGCTCAGCCAAACCTTTATTAAATAGGTGTGCTTCTAATGCAATAGTCTTAAAAATTGTGCAACAATTTAATATGCATGAATTATACTATATGAATTACACTACCAACCAGCAATGCAAATTATACTAAATGCAATTACACTAGGAAAATAAAGAGAAGGTTAGCTACTTATAGTTGTGTCCTCGATGTGAATTAGGTCATACAAGTGTGGATCCATACAATCCTAGAGTGGAAGTGGCCCACACTTGACTTGTATTATTACAACACTTTCATAAATAAAAATTACACTTAGCCTCACTACAAGTCCTATCAAAAATAAAAAACCAAATCTTAAAAAAACAAGAAAATCCTATTTACTCCAATGAAGCTTTGGCCCATAGGATCATTGCCTCTTCTTTCACCAAATTCTCCTCTCATAAAATAAACAAAATATGTCAATTTTGAGGAATTAGCAATATATGAAAAAACCTAAACTAATGCAACTTAAAACTATGATTAGAGATAATAAATCAAAACTAGAATCCAACCACAAATTCATTGCGATTCCTCATCTACGGCCCCAAAACTTGGTGCAGTTCTAATTATTACTCATAAGCACAAAATCAAAGTAGTATGATGGACATGATTCAAGTCAATCTCATAAGGAATCTCATAAATTTGTATGTAGTTGGAATTTTTTTTAGATTAATTAACCTAGCCAAAAAGACTGGGTTGTGATTAATCTAGTAATTTAAATAACATGGAATTGGAAACATGCATGAAATTAGAAACTTAAACTAAGGAAACTTTCTAAAAATTAAAACTTTGTAAAATTAAAACTAGAAACTAACTAAAAAATAAGCTTAAATCTAAGAATGCAAACTAACACAAGCAATGAGTAACAAATCCAAAACATGAACTGATTTTAATCAACAAAGCAAGCAACATGAATCAAAATATTGTGCATGGATCAAAAGTGATTACACATGGAATTTAAAAAGAAAATTTCTCATGGAACTAGAAAGAGGCACATGATTCAAGGGAAAAATAATCTAGAACATCAGAAAGAAAGGTGCACATGGAATCAGCTAATTGGTTACAAGAGTGGCACTCATGAATGCTTAAATTTAGAACATGTAAAGAAAAGGTGCGCACTATTCCAAAACTTAACAATCTTCTAACATTCAATCCAACACTAACTTCATCAATCTATATCCAAGATGGCATTCGTATGAAGCCAAAAGGGAATCAATCAAAGAGAAGGGATGAAAGATGGAACGAATCAAAGAGGGTTAAAAATTTAACATGATAGTAAATAAAGGAGAACAAGGATGATTCAAAAGTTGCTATCTCTTGGCTATCACTATAAGAGATAGATGGCCTTTGATCAAGTAAAACAAGAGAAAACTAAAAGCAATCAACAATGAATAGCACCCTAGAACTATGTGCATGAAACCAAAGGGAAAGGCATAGAAAAAAAGAAAGAAAATATGCTAAAAAACCAATTTGGAATTTGCGTTGAAAGTAGATGAAAGAGGCATGGAAAGCAACCAAGCAAAGTGCATCCAAACCTTAAAGGAGAGAGGCATGGAAAATCTTCTGTGGGAGGCATAGGATGGCTATGTATGTCACATGGAGAGCCCTAGTTCCTTTTGTATTCTAACTTGCTAGAATTCTATCTTAAAGAAAATGGAAAGAAAAGGAAAGAATGGGAAGGAAGATAAGGCAAGATAGGGATGGGAATTGGGAAGTTACGAGGTGGAGATTAGGAAGTAGAAAGTGGAGATTACATTGGGATCTAGAAAGGAGTGGGATGTGGGAAACTTATTAAAGGATTAGAAGGGAAAATCATGGAGGAGTTTTGGAAGGGAAATAGAATGTTAAACTTGGGAAACTTAGGGAGAGAAAGTGGGCCTTGGAATGGTAAAGAGGGAATTAGCAAGTGGGACTATAAGAAGGTGGAAAGAGGGAGATTGCATGACATCATACATGATCTCCTGGTAAATATAACACGCTGGAGATTGGGAGAAAAAATGAGAGAAAAAGGGAAAAATGGTAAAGAGAATCCTTAATTAGTCCACCTATGTGTGCATGTCTTATCACCACATTTCTTGCTAATCATCCTCTTGAAACCATGGTTTTTGTAGCTTGCAAAAACCATGTTTTTTCTCTTCAATATGTGTGGTCCCATATAGCTTTGGCTTATATAGCTTCATGGCTCACTTTGATTGCATTGACTTGGTGGCTTTAATTGCTTGTTCCCTCGGCTTCATGTGGCTTAGGTGACTTGCATGGCTTGAATTCTAATGCAAAGGTGGTGGATTTCTTCTACCTTTTGCATCGATTTTGAACGGGCCCATTTCTATTTACCTTGAATTCTTCAATTATTTATGGGACATGGCTCTCAAGGTTGATTTGGTTCATCAATTCCCATTTAAATTGATCTCGGTTGTAGGATTACTATGTTAACACCTACAGAAGATTAAAACCCTAACTAATACCTATAAAATTATGATAAATCTCATACTTCTTTGGATTAGCTCCTAAACTTATAAAATATTAAAATTTTGAATCATTAGCTTAGAAATGCATGTGTCATGAATTTTGGAAAAATCCTATTATAATGCCCTATAATTTATAACACATGAGCTACTATTTGGGTATTTCTTATGCAAAATTGACTACTTATCATTGATCCCATGAGGACTCTTTGATAGAGAAGAGTTAATTAAAATTAATTTTCTTTACAAGGAAAGAAAGGGAGATCTCTAAACTAAACAATTAATCTAGGCAAACTAAATCAAAGCAAGGAAACTAACTAAGACATAAAGCAAGGAAATAAAGTAAAGAAAGTAATCTAAATATGAAAAGGAAAACAAAATTTTCATTAATAAACTTTGATTACAATTAAAAACAAGAAAGAAAGGAAAGGAAAAAATAAGCAAAGCAATGTAAAAAACTTCCTTGAAGTAGCAACTACAAGAGTCCTTCATTGTGGCACTCAACAAGGCTCTTTACACATTCACTTCTTCAAATTCAATATTGAACTCTACTTTACAATCTTCTTGTTGTGTCTCTCAATAAGTGCTTATACACTTTTATTCAACCCAAAGTATGCTAATTTGCAGCCAAGCTTTTCTCATCTCAGCATAACATGCTACACACCAAATGTATTTCTCAACTATACTTTAGGAATTATAAGAGTCCTTGAATACCAATAGGTATTCTTCCTTTTCCTTTATTCCCAAATCCTAGTGGAAGAAAATAAAGAAGAAAAGAAATGATGGAGGAATAAGATGTGTAATAGTTATGGTGGAAGGCATATAAGACTAAGGGAGATGGGTGGTGGATGAAGAATGGAAATGAAAGCAAGAAAGGGAAGTGGGAATGGAAGAGCTTCCCTACCTCTTCTCCAAAAGATTGAACTTTATCTTTTGGGATTTTGGAAAAGGTGATCTCTCTCCCTCTATCTATGTGTCTTGTTTTTAGAAACCTGAAGATGAGATGAGAATTGGATGAAGATGGGTATTTGAGATCTTCCTATCCTTAGGGTTTTAGATTGAATTTTCAACATGGAAAAGGTGGATAGGGTTTTGATCTTTTTAGTGATTCATTACTAGCTCTTAAATCATGCTTACCCTTACTTGAATGGATGTGATCCCTTTAGGATATGTAGATCTTCCTTAAGCTTTATTTTTTGTCCACCATTGGATTGAATTGCCCTCGAATGAATGACCTTGATTCTTATATATCTCCATATTTTTCACTTGGACTAAGTGTGCTTCACTACTTCATATGGATAAGACATCCAATTAGTAATTGATCTTCTTCTTTTGGTCAAGTAGGAGAGAGAAAATAAGTAAAAAGTTTTCATGTGGGTCTCTGTCTTTTTTTATTTTTGAGAAGCTTTCATTGTATATGATCCAATTGTATGTGAATTGGTCTTCTCACATAAGCTTCTTAAGGTGGTAAAATGTATGCAATTATTCACTAATTGAGAATTTGCCACCTTTTCACCCTCATCTATATTAGGAGTTATTCATGGGGTCTCTAACCACTCTCACTTTAACAATGACACTCAATTATTATTTTGAACCTCCAAGCCTTCATTTTTGGCATATGTGGTTTCACAATGTAGCTTCGTAAGTGAAATTGCTCTTTCATGGGTATAATTGGCAAATTTGTGCATTTTTTCATTTGTACCCTAGACCTACAAAATGATAGAATTAACCATAATTAATGATGATTAAGATATTTGAGGCTAAAACCTTCTAAATACAGAGGTATGGATGTAATATTCTATATATAATCTCCCTTAAGTTCTATTACTCTTGGTGATGTGGTTGTATCCAAGGGTGTGAACATTTTGATGCTTGATCATGATGGTGGTAAATCTATATCCATGCTATAACTAATCTAGACTTAATCTTGTGGTGGTGATTTCAATATCCACAAGAAAACATTACATGTTTTTGTCATTTCTAATATTGTTTCTGTATGTGTAACTCGAGATCTCGATTATCCAGTGTCAAATTAGATTGAGTTCAATAGCTAATGTAATAAACCCATCTTAATGCTAACTAAACAAAGCCATTAAAAGCAACTAGAGAACAAACATGAAGCACATACAAGGAAAACATACTAGAAACTATCTGTGCACTAAAATACAACCTGTAGATTAATTAATATTAGTGTTATAACAAGTGCTTAGACAAGTCAAGACTAATGAACACCTTTTTAAGCACTACACAGTACAATATAAAGCATTGTACTTTCACCAATTTCTAAGTTTGAAATCTAAAACATTATGTAAATTCCTACTAGAGTTATCACACTTGAATTTCTACAACTTATTAGAGATTAAGAGCAATACACTGATTGGCTTAAATTCCTTAAACAATGTATGCAAAAGCTATAATTAGTTTTTAAATAATACTAGGATGAGTAATTAGTTTTCTAATAGTACTACCTTAACCATGTATAATACAAAAGATGTCCCTTATGAATATTTCACAGTGGTGATACCAAATAGAATTGAAGAACTAATTCCAATACTACTTGCAATAAATTAAAGCAAGTCTAGAAATTACTGTAATAACTATTATACGAATGATACAATTAGAAAAACCTATTCTAATAATTATGTAGGATTACAAAATGGGAGCTAGTGCATTTACGCATGGAGATGTATATAACTGCAACATTCTTTTGTTGGAAATGTTCATGGGAAAGTGATCTACTGATGACATGTTTAATAGGAACTAAGCCTTCACCAATTTGTTTAAATGGCTTTACATTATTTTCTGCATTTCTACTATGTTATTTATTGTATTGTGGAGTTAAAACTTCTTAATCTTGTTGATTCAAAATGGTATTTCAAGGTGGAAGACAATGATCTTCTTCCTTATTTTTGTTAAGTTTCATGTAGTATTATTTGGTCTTCAAGAAGATGAGTGCTTCATAGTGGATTCTATTCTGAACTTGAGGAGAAGTTTCATTCAAGTGGATGGGACTAATATGAAATGGCTTAGTAACAAACCAGTGTCTTTTTCTTTTTTACATATTCTAGTTTCTATTTGGTTAGGACTTCTTATTATTAGTCTTCTTTGATTTGGAAACTTTGTTTCTTATTTAGTGATAGATGTTCTATTCAATTCGAAAGTATTTATAAGATTTTACCATTTTTCCAATGAAAGTTTGAAGAATTTTATTATCATGTGGATTTAAGATGGTATTTCAAGGTGGAAGATGGTGATATTTTTTCTTATTTATTTTCTCACATTTCAATATTGATAAGCAGCTCGATATGTGTGTGTGTGCGTGATAAAATCACTAGAAGAAAGATGCCTAGGTTTCTAAGTTACACAAACATATCAATATTAAATTTCTCATATTATAAATACATGGTGACTCAATCTAGCCCCTTGTAGTCCTCTTTAGGATCTTCGTAGATACCAAAGATAGGTTGGTACATGCATCATAAGTGACATTCATAAATTAGAGCAATGGTAGCCTTAGTTAATTTTAACTAGCTAAAGTCACTCACACATGCCCAATTAACAAACATAATAAATTACTAATATAAAAGAGCTTTTTACTAAAAAATATGCATAAAAGGCCTATAGTGGCACTTCACATGAAGTAAAGGGCAGCCTTGGTGCATGAACCTCCTGCATATGCAGGGTTTGGCGAAGGGGCAGGCCACAAGAGTCTATAGTACGCAGCCTTACCTTGCATTTTTGTAAGAGGATGTTTCCATGCATTGAACTTGGCACTTAACATGAAGTGAAAGAGTTACTCAACATGTGGGCTAATAGCTCATGTAACTAGTGCTTATTATGTACTTAAACTTAACTATAGCCCATTTTAAGAATAATAACTAGCATACAGCTCATGTGATTTACTAATAATTTGAATAAAAATGAATAATCCATCACTAAACACTGAGAAAAATCAGAATTACTTTCAATTATCACAAAATTATCATATAGATAAGGAGTAATAAATAGTTTGAGCTTATTTATGAATTTATTTAATATGGAAGTAAAGTAAAGATCTTAGTATCTATAACAAGTTAATCATTAGCAATCAACACCCCATAAAAATTCTCTTCGATTTTTGAGGATTTTGAATAAAAGCTGTCAAGGATTAATTTCCAAGAAAACCCTTTTTTTTTTTGTTCCAAATATCATGTTAGAATAGTGTTTATCATTTCTAGAATTTTATTAGAAGAAATATATCCAAATGATCACCTATGTCAAATGCATCGAACAATTATCAAGAGATAGGCATGAAAACTTCCTTAAAACTTGTTTTGTTTTAGAAAAATTGTGAAATAACTCTAAAAAATCGTTGAACAACATTAATGTTAAACACATTAAAAATCTCCTAAAAACATTTTGAAAATTTTAAAAATACCTATTTTTTGTGTTTTGAACATAATGAATGGCTTGGATTTGAAATGAAGGTTTTACATGCATGAAAAAAAGAGTGTATACACCTTAAACTCCTACTCTTACCTAGATTAAAAAAATAAGTTAGACACTTATTGCTGATATCTAATAATATCCCTTAAGAAGTACAAATTAAAAGCTTCATGCAAATAAATTGCAAAAATACAATAAAATCTTTTGTAAATATGCTTACATATTGTTGAAAGTTTTAATTGTATATTAGACTAATTAATAACTCAAACTAATAGTCTAAAACTCATTTGATTGAAAATCACTTTTAATGGGCAATTTTTCATGATCAAAACCAATCGTATTAGACAATCTAACATGTCCAAGATGATTATTGGACCAAATCACAAACAAACATAGTTTCAATACCACTAAACATCCTAGATCCATAATCCAATCCAATGCATATAGAATAAAATCAAAGTAAGATCCACATGATCTAATGTGTAGTATATCATCTAATTCTCATAAAGTAACATTTCAAACATAAGAAAACAAAATCTTAACATAGCCTTAGGTTTAGTCTCCATTAGATGAAGTGATCATCTTCTTTCTAATAAAAAAGCATGATCTATAAGAGTGTAAACATAAGAAAATACATTCTTACATAGAGACCCGAGTGACAAATTACTTTTGAAATCTTAGTGCTCTTGATCAATTAGAATCATAATCACATTGGACAAATAATTGAAAATGTCAACCATTTGATATTTGTTGCATTAACCTCAAATATCTATGTAGGATGCAAAGATAGTAAGAGGGTGATGATTCTATCCCACTCACTTCGTTGACAACAAAAATTGAGAAGGCAGTCACTACACACATACTATATACAACCAGCTCAGTACCCAAATGTGAAAGTAGAACTAGCATTTGGCAACAAAAGAAGAAAAACCGCTATGAGTCACTTATTTATGATTTACAACCTTAACAATGTGGATCTATACAGAATTTTCACCTCAGTCTTTTAATCAAACCTATACTTGCCTAGTACTCATCCTCAAATAGAGTCACTACTCGATGTTGATACCAAAAGATGTACCAATTTATGAATTTTGATGGTTTACACTTAAATTTTTAGGTCAAGAATGGATACCACACATTTAAGCAAAAGCATACCTCAAGAGAATTCCAAAATGACTTAAAAATTCTCAAAGTTTTTGATGTGGGAGTGTCCTTAATTCCAAAGATCGAAGGTAAATCAAAAGAGAACAAGAACAATCAAGCAATGAGTGGCCTAGATCATCATCATCAAACCTCTTGAATTGATGTGTTTTACACACTTAGATTTGAAGTAGTGGAAATCTTAAGTCCTCAACAAGTAAACATGTTGGAACGTTTGGGAAAGATGTCTTAGATCAACAATGAGGAGCATTTAAGATTTTCAATGGATGGATATCTTAGATTTTAAGTCAATCAATGTCATGGATTAAAAAATGATAGACATCTTAGATTCTTACAGATGCACATTTTAGACAAGTCAAAGGGAGATGCCCATGGTCTAGTCAAAACATTCCTTATTCTACATGGTCAAAGCATTTGCAAGAGCCCTTCCATGACTAATGTGTGTTGACTAGTCAAGATTCCAAATCAGCCAACATTAAGGAAAGTTCTTATAATGGAAGTTAGGTAATTTAGGAACTTACTTATTTGTTAAATGTGTGTACAGAAGTTGCTTGAATGTGTTTAGGAAACTAACTAATGCTTAGACCCAATTTTAGGAGACTTTTATTGGGAAAGTATCTAATTTTTATAAGTTATATTTTAGTTTAGGAAAATCTTGCATTTATAAAGTTGCTTATAATCTTGTAAATTTCTTATTTGGAAGGGTTGTCCCCATCTATTTATACCCCTAGTACCATGAATTAATAGAGATAATTGGACATTTTTTCATTGAACAACCGAAGGAGACAAATTGAACAACTCCAATAACATCTACAACAATATGAACAACAAAGGATCCATGGTGATCAAGGAGAAGAAAAACTAGATGTTGAATACTCTAGAAGTCGCTCAGACGATTCTCACTCTCTTTCTACAAGAAGTGATGGTTTAGATGGAAGATCATCATAAAATAACAATGATCTTAGAAGGTAGTGTCATTTTCACTTTTCAAGAGTGAAAGTGAATGTTCTAGTGTTTGAACAAAAACTACAACCCAATGGATTCCTGGATTGGTAACACATTGTTGAATGTGTTTCGAGTATAAGGAAATCCTAGAGGATGCTAATGTAAAATTAGTTTCTCTTAAACATACGAAGTATACTTCTTTATGGTGGGATTTAAATAAACAAAGAGTATATGAGGAAAGAAGTAAGATTAAGAGTTTGAAAAAGATGAAAAAAGAGTTAAAAATCAGATCTTTACTTGAAAATAGAATGGTAAATTTTTTAAAATCCAAAATCTAAAGCAAGAAAACATGAGTGTTGAGGAATATAATAATGAATAAAAAACCCTTATGTTAAAGAGTGATGTGATGGAGCCTGAAGAGCAAACCATAGCATGTTTCTTAGGTGGTTTAAAGAAAGAAATTGAAGATACAATATGTGATATACATATACATATATATGTATATATATATATACATGTATATATACATATATACATATATATATACATATATACATATATATGTATATATATATATATAGAAATATTACATACACACCTCTAAATCTAGCATATTGGAGCAGGGGAAATCACTTAACCATCACTCATTAGGGTTAATTCTACTTTTTCCAAGTCCAGGATACAAGTGAAAAAAGTGTAAAATGATAATTTTACCCATAAAAGAGTAATTTCACCTTCCAAGATACTTATGGACCCATACATGCCATTCATGAAGTTTGGGAAATTTAGAATGATCAATGGATGTAAAAATACGAAGTGAGAGCAGTAAAAAATCCTAAATAGAATATCAAGTCTTATTTGTTCATAATAAGGTGTTCACATGAAAAGTAAGATAACAAAACTTCCCAAGCAAGCATTTGGGCTAAGCACCACTTAGAAAGTTTCTAAATAAAGCTCAAATTACTTACAATTAGATCATATATAGTGGGAGCTTCTAAGTCAAAATAATTTAAAAGACCAGGGCCTATGGGAGACTCATTCCTTACTTTCTCTCCTGTACTCAACCAAAGGAATTGACCACTAATATGGGGGCATGAAATTTACAAGAAAATTTGGTGATTTGCAATCAATTACAAGGGAAAAGCATGAATAAATAAAGTGATTGGTGGAGAAAAGCAAGCAGAAGAAGAGAGTGATTATTTATGGGAGATCTATGTCTAAAAGTCATCTTACACTTCAAGCACTTAAAGGTTAAGATATACCCTTGTAGATATATATCCTAACCAGCTAATGAAGGCAAATTCAAGTAAGGATGGACCAATAAGAAGGTAGATTGCAATGAAGACTAAATTGAGATCCTATTGGTGGAGAGTTTTTCGGTGGGCTGCCCACCTATTTTGAAGGAGATTCACTCCTACTTTGTTAAAAAAACATCATCCCACCTTATGCACTTCCTAAATCCAATGAAATCCTAGCAAATCTCTTATATTTCCTCCTAATCTTTCTCTTTTCCTTCCATCATAAGCAATCACCTTTCTTATCCTAGAAAAACCTTCTTTCCTACCCAACCTATCCCCTTCCTTTTCCTACAGTCCTATCCTATTTCATATCCAACTTAGATTCCAAATAGAAAAACAACTCCTAACTAAATTCCATGTCTCCCCCTCTCTCTCCTTCCCTTCTCATCATCCAAATCATCTCAACCCTCTTGCCTTTAGATCTTAGCCATCCATCCGTAGGTCTTCCACTCCTAAGAGTTTGCTAATATAATGTAAAGGAGTTGGAAATCCTACATCTTACCTTTTCCTTGACCTTAAAGCTAAATCTAGGAGAAAAGGAGGGAGAGAGATCACCTTTGCCAAAGCTCCCATAAGATCAAAGACAATCCATTGGAGAAGAGGTAAAGAAGCTGAACCATCCCAACTTTCCTTTCTATCTTTCTTCCTCCCATCTTCTTCCCCATTCCCCCTTATTTCTTTTCCATTCTTCATGCACCTCAATCAATCTTCCCTTATCCCTCATACACCTTCCATCATAACCATACACACATCACTTCCATCCTACACACTAGCCTTTTCCACTTTGCTCCACCATTGGACTCCATCTACTTCATCACCTTTCTTTCATTCTTAAACTACATACATACTCATTACTGCTCTCCCTTACATACATCCTTCTTTCCCAAACAATCATATTCCATTTTCTAGCCTTCCACCTTTCATCTTTTCTCTTTCTTTAGGATTTGGGAATCTAGGAATTTCAGTGGGTTTGTGTCATGTTAGGTTGTTGCGAAGTAAATACTTGGCTCTAGATTAGTGTACTTTGGGTTGTATGTAAGTGTATATGCCTTTGTTGAGACACACAACAAGACTACTGTAAAGTGGAGTTCAAGGTCTAAAGAGCCTTATTGAGTGACACAATGAGAGACTTCTACAGGGGCCACTACAAGGAAGTTTTTACTTTGTTTTTTCCTTTATTCATGTCTTTCCTTCCATTGTAACCAAAGTTAGATTAATGCAAAAAATTGTTTTCCTTTCATTGGTTAGTTTAGTTCTTTTATTTCCTTAGATAGTTTTCTTACTTCACTTTATTTACTTGCTTTGATTTAGTCTAATTGCTTAGTTTAGCTACTTTAGGTTAGAATTATTTCATTTCTTTGAAGTTGGCTAGGTTAGAGTATAGCAACTTAGATATTAGTTAACTCCCTTTATTAAAGAGGCCTCATGGATCGACCCTTATTTTTATTCTATACTTTTTAATAGAACTATGCACTTGTAGTCACTCGTGACTTGCCATTGAAATTGATTAAAATTTAAGTTTCCTTTACTTTATCCCCAGTCTTACTCTTAAGATTGCATATAATATAGTTTCTTTTATTTTTGCATACTTTCTTTATTCCTTAAAGAATTTGATATGTTTCTTTTATTTGTGTAGGAATTTGGAGAAGAATAAAGATTTGGAGGAAAATCTTAGGATAGTTTTCACTATTTTTTATTTATAAATGTGAGTGTATTATAGTCACATCAAATTTGTATTTTTTTATATGTGATTCATTCATTTCAAAATGAAGATTTTTAATAATACAGGTCAAGGGTGGGCCATCCTAACTAGAAGAGGTGGTGGCATATAATGCATATGGAAAGCATTTCCTTATTTTTTCCATTCAAGATTTTGCATTAGATTTATTACTTTCCATGCATATTAGGGCATGTTTAATTGCTTTAGGTTAATATATGTTGATCGAACTATGTGAGAGTGCTTCATTGAATTAGTAAGGGCACTCACCCCTATAAGATCAAGGATGTATGTGATGAATATCCCTTGGCCCACCTAGGTTAAACATCACATGATGCATAACCCTAACCTCAAAAATTAATTTAAAATCAATATAGAAGAGACCTTAGCTTTTTTAGAGCTAAGAGATCCCTCTTGGAAGGAGGCAACCTATTTCCACTCCATTGATTCCTATCTAATTGATGACATTGGTGTTTAAACAACTAGCTTTGCCAACACATTCTATGACTCAGATCATCTATGTTGACTAAGGAGGGTGTGAAGTGGTTGATAAAGATAGTATCTGACTGGTAAGCAATTGGGCAAGTCTAAAAGAGAGGAGGAGCTACCTAGGTTAGATGTAACCTAAACGCTACTCCTATAAAGAAATTAAAGAAAAATCAACCTTTCAGCTTGTTTGAATTATGGTTAGGATTTATTGTGTGTCATTTGTTTGGTTGTTTGTTGTGCATCCTTTTGCATATAGGTTGCATTACCTAGTTTAGGTCTAGACTAGGCAAAAAAGAAAAAAGAAAAGAGTTCTCTTTCTTTGCATACAAAGTTGAGTTAACTCAGGCAAGGACATAAGAATCAAGTAAATGTAGAAACCCTTGCCAAATACATGGGCAATGAAGCAGTAGAGGCTATGCCCTTAAGATGTTATTCAATGTCGGTACCATTTAACTCGTCATCATTCATGGAGTTATCTACAACTAATGCATATTATATTGAGTTTAAACTAGGCATCATCCAACTTTTGCCAAATTTTTATGGTCTAGATAAAGAGGATCCTTATCACCATGTCAAGGAATTCCTTAACATTTGTGCTACATTCAAATACTAAAAATATTCTATTGTCTTTACTAGGTTATGACTATTCTCCTTCTCTTTAAAAGATAAAGTGAAGGCATGGATAAATTCATTAGAAGTAGGGTCCATCAGTACTTGAGAGTAATTGTTTAGGAGACTCCTAAATTGATTTTTTCATGTCCACAAAATCATCACCGTCTGTAGAGAAATCATAATTCAACAGAATGAGGGTGAGCATTTTTATGAATACTAGGAAAGGTGAAAGGAACTATTACTCAAATTTCCACACCATGGTTTTGAGAAATGGCAACAAATATAATATTTCTACGAGGGTCTAATCCCGCAAAATTGGTGTAGAATTGAGATCACTAGTGGTGGGACACTCTGGGCCAAGAGTGATGTGGAGGGATGGAACTTCTTTGAAAAACTATATGAGAATTCCCAACAATGGGATTATTCTACTAAATAAAAAGATTTCCACAGCTTCAAAAGAAAGGCAATATATATGAGATATGGGCTACCATTGATAGCTATAACATAATAGACATATTGACAAATAGGATGGACATGCTTAGGAGTCTTCTAATGAAATTAGGGCAAGTTGTATTGAGTAGACAATCCACTACATAACCTCCACTTGAGGGTTTTTCAATTTCTTATAGTACAACACACCTTACTGCTTCATGCCCCTCCAACTCCACATTCCCTGAACATTTTTCTAAGAAAGTTAACGCATTTAGAAATCCTAGCACCCATAGTCCATATTCTAAATCATACAATCCTAGATGGTCTAGGCATCCCAAATTTTCATGGTCTCAGAAAAACAATAAGAGAGGACTATATAGGATTCCTCCTAATCAACCTTTCCTTAGAGCCCCAACTTCACAACAACAAGTACAACAATAGTAGTTTCCTCACACTAAGAAAAAATATTTAAAAGAGATCCTAAGTTTGTTTATGTAGAGGCCAATAGAATTCAACAATAGTATTAAACAAATAATGCAGACCTATACAATATATTATGATGTTGGAGAACCAATTGGGTCAAATAATTGACACACTCAATGAGAGGGAAAAGGGACACTTTCCTAGTCAACCTAAGCCCAACCCTAAGGTTCATTATGAGATTGGCATAACTACTAATGATAGGACATTTCATGACCCCACCCAATCCATAACCACCTTAAGGAGTGGAAATGTAATACACAGTCATGTAGGGTTGACTAAGGAAACTAAAAAAGTTGACGACAATGTGATCCCTATCAAGAATAGGAAGGGGAAAGAGAAGAAATAGCTACCTCCTACTTCTCCTAAACCTAGTCAAAACCACATTATATTCCAAAGGCTCCATTTCCATAACAATTAAGAATGGTTAAGAAGGATAATAATTTTGATAAGCAAATGGATGTGTTTAAACATGTCAATATATATTCCATTGCTTAATGCCATCAAAGATGCTCATTCTAATGCTAAATTTTTGAAGAATCTCTACACCCACAATAGAAAACATCAGGTGAAGAGGAAAGCATATCTCACTGAGCAAGTCATCTCAATCTTACAATAGAACACCCCATAAAAATATAGAGATTTAGAATGCCATACTATATCATGTGTGATTGGGGATCAAAAAATTGAAATGACACTTCTTGATTTTGGGTCAAGTGTTAACCTATGATCTTATTCTGTATATAAGGAATTAGGTTTAAGTGCGATGGAAAGGATTCCCACCATAGAAAAATTGGGAGATAGGTTAGTTAAAGTTCCATGTGGTCTACTAGAGGATGTATTGGTTTAGGTTGATAGATTTTTATTTCAAGTAGACTTTCTAGTCTTAGATACACAACCTTTAGTAGACCTTGGTAGTCAAATACTAGTCATTTGGGATGGTTGTTCTTGGCTACATCAAATGTAATAATTAATTGTATGAAAAGTACCATGCAATTGTCCTTTCAGAATATGGACATTAAGCTTAATGATGTCTTTAGTATAGGACAACTAGGCTTTGAAAATTTTTATGAAGTAAATATGATACAGAGGTCTACCATCCCTATAATCCTCTAGCAATGATCCTCTAGAAGAGTGTCTTGCCCATTTTGGTTTTGATGATTTTGATATAGATATCTACATTGACGAAATGAATGGTTTACTTGATACTACGGGATTAATGGGAACTTCTAAATGCAAAGCCCAAGTGGGACCCATCACAATTCTTGAGTTCCCATTTGAGCATTTCATTGCCCAAGACACACCCAATCTGAACCTATCACCTTTATATGATGTATACAATGTGAAAGTTTAGGTTTATTTGAAACCTTACTTGCGACTATTGAATAGGAAGGAAAGTTCATTGGTGTTTCTACAGAACAACAACCAACTCTAGGGTGTATAGTAGATGATAACAAGGTATAAACTCCATTATGTCTCTACCTCAAGATGACAGTGAGCATCCTTTAAGGGAGATATAGAGTGATCATAGAAAGGGAAGGAATTCTTTCTACTTTTTGATGTTGGCATCTAATATACCCAATTTGACAGTTCATGAGCCAAGTCACCTTGAGTTGGTCTTTAGAAATATTGGTTCACTATGGTACTTCATGCTACATTGTTATCACCACCATACATTTCTAGGTGGAAAATATACATAGACTATAGGGAAATTTTGAAATGGAGCGAGTTTTCTGAAAACTCCATAGTTAGTTAGGTTTAGAGTTTCATAGAATAGTTAGTCTAGGTTAAGTGTCATAGAGTAGCATCATCATTGTATATCTTACATCTTTACCGACATCAACATATCAATGCACTAACCCAGTAGTGCAATTATTATCTTTCTCACCCTTTCCTTTCATCTTTATTATATTCATCCATGGTATGTACTTTTAAACATTGAGGACAATGCTTAATTTACATTTGGTGGTAGGTCCTTTCAAACATTGAGGACAATCATTTGATTTTTTATTTTTTTTAAATTTTTGATAAAAACATATGAAAAGTTCCTTTACAAGGATGAGAATTTAGATTTTTTTATTTATTTATTATATTTTTGAATTTAACTTATTAATATATTTGTATACAATTAGTTCATCTTTTTACTCTTTTTTTAAAGTTTTCCATGGAAAGTTAAACTTGGACTAATCATTGTATGAAATAGTCATATATATATATATATGTATGTATATAGTTTAAGTTGAAGAGTAAGTATAACTTAGAGATCTTGAAGAAGATTTATGGATGCTATTAATCTATGTGAGCTTTAGAGCTAATCTTTCCTTGAGAGGGTTACATATAAATTCAAAATATTCTTCAGTGTACATAATCTTCAAGTCTCATTATTCTTGCTTTAGTCAACTATTAATAAATCATTTAAAAAGACTATACCAGTTATCCCTTGAGTTTATAATCAATTTAAGTCATACAAAACATAAGAAATGATAGAGCCCATCCTTGGTAAACCCTAAGCCTTTAGCCTTCCTATGTTATTTTCCACTAGTTAGACCTTTGAGCCTTTAAAGTAAGCCTTTTCTTTGTAAACCCATTAACCATTACCCTATTGAACCCCTATAATATATCCATTACCTACTTTATTTCAGAAATATGTAGAGATGGTTGAGGAAATACCTTGAAGAAAAAGTATGAGCAATACAATTCAAGAGATGAACATAAACAAAGGGATGAAAGGAAAAAAATAGAAAGAAAGGCTGTATATCAAAAAAGTCAAAGTGAAATTATTTTTTTAAGAAAAAGATACCCAATGAAGGAGAAAAGTTCACTCTTCTAAGAAAAATAAAGTTGTGAATACATTGGCAGAAGACCTTTACATATATTTCAAAACATCTTTGTGTATCCTTAGACCATTCTTTGATAGCCTTGTCCTAAGGCTATGTTTCATCCTATTAGCAGTTTTAATTTAATCTTAGGAGAAGCATGGCTTGGATATGGTTGAGTAACACATCTTTAATAGTTGATGTCTTTCATGAGACCATTATAATTCTTCCTAAGTTATTGGCCTTCAATATAAAATAGAATAGAATTTGGCCTTGTTGAACAATATTTCACTCACATATTGAAGAGAGTGTAACCAACTTTTGAGAGACTTCTTTTTGAGTGCTAAGTATATCATGTGAGTTTTGAAGTAAAACATACTTTTGGATGGTAATTTAGGTTATACTTTACTTGAAGTGAACAATTGTGTACATATTGGCTATATTCACACACTTACACTCTGAAGTTGATGAAATAATGTGATATCTTTAGCTTAAATGTAGGATTTTGACTTGTTGGTTGTTTCTATTAGAATGCTAAAGTTAGAAATTTAATGACTTCTAAGTATAAGAAGATTCTTTGAGATACCAAAAGGACTTTAATAAGGATTTTGAAAATGTTTATGGGTAGCATTTCTGTAAACCCTTAGGAGGCTACTCATTTACTAGGGGTAACCTTGGGGTTTAAAGGTTTTCTACATACACTAGATGCAGAGGAGAACACCAATGAAAGTGGTTAGGATTTTTTTTTTTTTTTTTTTTTTTTTTACTTCTTCCTTCAATTTTTGTAATTTTACTCAAGATCTAACAATGTGATGACCCGGGTTTTATATGATGCAAATTTCATAAAAAGGCGAGCTCTTGCTTTAGAAATATGAAATGCATGAAAATCTTTCATTTTGGAAAGCAATCTTTCGTATAAAACCCCAAGTGTCAAAACACATTTTCAAATCATAAAGCCATGGCATAGTTTTAAATCAACTCTATTCCCAAGAAAGTGTTAGTCACAGCCCTAGCTACAGAGAGTAACTACAATCAAGTAACATTCACTGAAAGATAAGGTAGAGGTTTACTTACTTGGACTTAATTTGGGTGTCTTCTGTCACGGGTGTATCCTGCCCTTAAGTGTTTGCTTATGTCTAAAAAATGTTAAGGATTGGGTGATATACACTATACTCAGTTGGAGTCTATCACTACTAGTTTACAATGCATGTGATGTTTTAAACCATGTGCATGTTTGAACACTCATGTTCAATATCGATATTAAAAGCCGTTGTCAAAATAGAATACTGACGACTTAAAGAATCGCATAATCCAAGTCGAAAGTAGCATAGATATCATGAAAAATATACTATGATATGCATAAAATGCTCATCTGAATCCAACTCGTGGATCTATGGTGTGGTCGACCATCCTCATGTCATGCCGTATGCAATGCAAGTAAATCCTCAAAAACATAGGGCCCACTATGCCCACGACCTCATCGCCGTGTGGTCCCCGGGTACCTGGGGACATGCGTTCATAGCCTCCACGGGGCATATGACACTTCGACCCAGTGCCATGACACCAGTGGTAGTCCTCTGTACCACATGCAATCAAAGTAAGGACATGCCTTTTTGGCGTGGTACCCTTTCCACCTAATAGTGGTAGAGGCTGAGAGGACACCTCGAACCTCTCGACATAGCGCCCACGAGCTTACTAGCCTAAAAGCATCTAAAGATAAAGCCAAAGGTCAATCATCTCAACTCATGCAATTTATGCAATCAGTTGCAAAACATGCATGCAACGCATAAAATCTGCTCATGCTAGTATCGTATTTAAAGTCATAACCCTGCCTAGAAGCCTGACAGCCTAGAAGCCTCCCAGCCTATAAGCCTGTCAGCTCTCTCTGGCCCACCCTCATCAGCCCGCCCTCATCGGCCAAGGCTATACTTATCATGCATATAAGAATCCTTTTTCAAAACGTGTCTATGCATGTAACACATGTCTTGGCAATATATGCGCAATGTATGTTGCATATGCATGCTATGTTCATTTATGAAATCACTTCATGCTAAACAGGTCATGTGCATCATGACTCAACATAAGTTTATATGATATTAGAAAGGCAATCATGACTCAAAACATGCATTCTCAAAGCATCATGGGTTCTCTTAAAAGTCTAGTAGCGATAGAACACCCACCTGGTTTGATCGCGCTAATCCCCTTGTCCTCGTACGTTCCTAAACATGGTTTAGGGGAAAAAGGTTAGCTTGACCTATTTTACCTCATTACTTAGGCATTAAGGGTTCATTCCCATTCCTAAGGGCCTCCTAAGGTCCCTAACTGGGCCTTGGTATAGTCAGGTTTGCAAAGGTTTAGGGGCTCCACGCCACTATCCTGGTTTAAGGGTCATGCCTGCCTTAGATAGGGGCTTGATCATAGTTTGGGTGTGTTCGCGCCATCGATACGGACACAACGCCTCCCGCGGCGCCTCAATCGGAGTCCTAGAGCTCAAGTTATGGGCATTTTAGTATTCAGAATACATAGAAGGCCCATATGAGACGGGAGCCTGGGACGCTAACGCGTCCCCCTACCGGGCATGTCTACCGATGCACCGGGCTTCCGTCCATCTTTCTCAATTGCGGGCGCGTCCGTTGGGTTTCCTCAACGCACATAGCGCATTTTCGTCCCGTAGTGACTTGGGCATCCTTGGGACGCCTTGGTTCAACCCTGTCGAACCAGTACGCCCCAGGCAGCTTCCCTAGGTCCATTGTGGCTCCCTAAAGCCCCATTTTGCATGGTTTCTCATGTAAAAACTTAGGGAAATTCATCTTAGGACTGAGGGGGAGATGGGTTTGGAGTGGTTTAAGGCGTACCTGGTTCTTGGCCAGGTATTTTTCACATTTTCTCCTCTTGCTTGCTTCTCCTAGATGGGTTTTTCCCATGGTTTTGCGCTGCCATTGGAGGCGCCCAAGAGCTCTATTTATAGAGCTTTCAGAGGGTTCTGGAGGGGGGTTTCTACCGCCATGGAATAGCGGTGGAGAAACCTCTAGAATGGTGGTGGTTTCTCCCCTGCACACCACCATTCTAGAACCCTCCAGTAGGTTTGGGAAGAAGAGGGGTGCCCATATCAAAACAGGTCCCTATTTTCTCAGGCCAAATCCGTTTTGAAATTAAATTACAATTTTGCCCTTGAACTTCAAAGGGCCATAACTTGCTCATTTTAACTCCGTTTTGGGTAATTCTGGTCTTATTGGATTCCTTTTTCCGAGATGCACCTAAGGGTATCATTCTCAGGACAAAATTTCTGGGTCTAGTCAGGGTAAACAGTGAAATGACCAAAATACCCTTATCTCAAAAAGTGAACTTTTCATTACCAACTTGGGATTTCAAGGTTAAAAAAATGGAGTCATTACATTCTTACCCCCTTAGGGGAATTTCGCCCCCAAAATTCTACAATATATACAGTCAAAAGATCTCGGGGTACTTTTCTCGCATTTCTGACTTCAATTGCCACGTCTCTTCTTCCATGTGCGCTCTCCACAAAACTTTGACTAAGTGTATGTCTTTGTTCCGCAGCTTCTTACTCTTTCGATCTAGAACCTCAATTGGTCTCGTCTCTAGCTTGAGATCCTCCATCAACTCTATGGGTACCTGGTTGATGACATGAGCAGGGTCAGGCACGTACCTTCTTAGCATAGATATATGGAATACGTTATGCACTTCAGATAGCTGAGGGGGTAGTGCGTTCCTATAGGCCACTTTTCCCACTTTCTCCAGGATTTCAAAAGGTCCTATGTAACGCGGACTAAGCTTGCCTTTGATACCAAACTACATAACTCCTTTAGTGGGATATATCTTCAAGAAAATGTGCTCTCCTATGTCGAATTCCAATGGTCTCCTCCTTTGATCAACATAGCTCTTTTGCCGGCTTTGAGCTGTGAGGAGGTGTTTCCTTATGAGTTTGACCTTTTTGGCACATTGCTCCACCAGCTCGGACCAGAGCACCCTGGACTCTCCAACTTCACTCCAACTAGTGGGTGATCTACAGGGTCTCCCATAGAGTGCCTCGTACGGAGCCATGCCAATGCTCGACTAAAAGCTGTTGTTGTACGCGAACTCTACTAGCGGTAGGTTTTCATCCCAGCTTTGCTTCCAATCGAGGGCACAAGCTCGCAGCATATCTTCAACTATCTGGATTGTTCGCTCTGACTATCCATCGGTCTGTGGATGGAAGGCTGTGCTAAAGTTCAAGGAAGATCCTAAGGATTTTTGGACGGACTTCCAGAGTTGTGAAGTGAAACGGCTATCCCTATCTGAAGTGATACTAAGGGGTATGCCATGTAAACTCACTATCTCTTTGATGTATAGCTGAGATAGGCTGTCAGTGGATTGGGTATGGCGTATAGGAAGGAAATGGGCTGTCTTAGTCAATCTATCAACAATTATCCAAATCATGTCATGACCCTTTGAGGTCCTGGGTAACCCTACGATGAAGTCCATGGTAATATGATCCCATTTCCATTCGGGTAACTCAAGGGGTTGTAACTGTGATGACCCGGGTTTTTGAAACACATTTTATAATATATTTTCAAAGGCAAGGGCGTCCCCTCAGTAAAAAAATTTCACAAAACAAAGCAGCAGAAAACCCAAGTCACCACTTCATACATAACATAAGTACAATTTGTGTACAAAATAAAATTCCATTGAAGGAATATGATTTTATTAAGCTTCCAGGATCCATCCAGTGGTTCACAGTACACAACCCATTGTATCCTTACAATACTTGTCCAAATACACAATTCAAATTACAAAGTTCTAAATACAATATATGCGCTCAATATAATGTTTCAAGGGATATACCCTTATTACTTATTCTTCAATAGTTCTTCAAGTCTTGAGCTCCTAAGTCTCCTTCTCTGTATCTGAGACATTGTAAACATTCGAACATTTACAATATCTTAGCAAGCTATGCTTGGTAGGGGATAAGAATGTAAGTTATTGGCAGTAAAATCTCAATATTCAACTATCCCATAATTCATTCTATCATAAACACATTCACAGACCACTATTATTTATATGAACATCTCATTTCCTTATCATTTGTCTTCACCTTTATACATACATAGTATATAAGAACAAATCCGTTAAAATTGTAAAAATAATCAATAATCATTTCCATACAAAACTGATCAACTCCTTTCATTATAGGAGATTTGTATTTCAGCCAAGCATTATATCTGGATTTTCCCTTCTTAGGAAAAATATTGGTAATATACAATTACCTGGCATTTCATCATGCCATCCCTTAAGGCATTTCACTATGCCAATTTCATATGCATCATAATGCAAAATAATAAAGGACTACTATGCTTGCAGTCTGATCCGTACAGCTCCCCCAGATAACTGTTCAATAATCCATTTATACCATTCTCAGTGGAAATTACAATATCCATGTCCATATGGGAGGACCATGGCTGTCACAGTAGTGGCCTTCCCATAAATGCCCCACCCGACTTTTAGCCTTTCTTAAGCTTGGTATTCAATATCATCAAGTTTCAGAGAGTAGGTGACCAAACCCTCTTAACTCTCCTAGCATAGCATCCCCAGGCCTATGCCTATTTAAAACAAAACCACAAGCCTCCAAGCTTGTATGTAAAATAATACTTATACATATCAGACTATCTGTCTGTTTATCTAGGACTGGAATATTTTCTACTTTCCTATTCACTTAGGGTTGTTCTCAATTCTCAACTTAGCCATTTAATACTTATTTTCCTCATCATTTGGTTGGATCATATTTCAATTTGAGGTATTTACCTTAATATATTGGTATCATACATGTCAATACTTCAAAACATAAGATTATGTATTAGACATGTATCTTCATGTAAAGGCATTCTTAATAATCCACCTACCTGAATAAGGTATTCTTACTCCTTGAAATCTGTCATAGTCTCGATCAACATATATCTGTCAAATCATATGTATAATGTCATTTTTTTAATCAAAGGTACATACTATATGGTCTTTCGATCATCCTTATGTAGGATGATCTAAATCTTTCTTCCTTGAATATCATATATCCATGGGTTTAATATCATCTACACAAATACTATCTATATCATACATAACAATCTAATTTACATTGATGTTTCTTTTTCCTTATTGTTTTTTATCATACAAGATCTCATCTTATTTGATCATCCTTATCTTACTTACTATTTTTATTAGGGTTAGATAATTTGCTATCTTTTTATGTTCTTATTATTATTATTCAATCAGTTAGTGTCTTACTTGGTTGAAGATAATTTATTTCTTCTTATTACTAGAAAACTCCTCCTTATTTCAGGATGACTAGTACTTACCAGTTAAAGTCTGCTCAAAAAGTGGTTAATACAACCCTCGTGTAAGGAGGCACTTAGACCTCTCTTACGTCAACAGGAGGTGAGGGAAAAGCACTTGGCTCTTGTATACCCCCTATAACCACAATGTTCAGAGTCCACTGGAGTGGTACTAGCTCAACCTTTGACAAGGTTCCTATGAGCTCTTTACCTTAAGTCCCTTCTCTAATTGATTTTAATTAATTTCCATGGATATGCATAATGTCATCCATGGATGTTCATTATTTTCCTACTTTGGGCCAAGGAATTGGTAAACCATTCCTTATATTGTCCTACTAACTATAGCCCTTATTAAGTCAAAATCATTCATTCATCTTAGTTGTCCATGAATCTCTATATTTCATTAGTTTACATTTTTGGTGATTTATGCTCCTTATATCTTAACAACTACTTAACAATTGAATAAAATTTGACAATAAGTAAATCATAAACTTGAAAGCATAAATCAAATATAATTTTAACAACTATATACTAACATTCTTCCTATGAATGTAACTTAAGCTAGTGAAATACAACTAACATAATCCTAAGTTATGAAATACATAAAATTGTACTTGTATCTTAACGAAATCATGTTTAAATATCTAATTTACACTAACATGATCCTAAGATAATCAAATCTACTAACAAATTACTCATTTAGGGCATATGATACTAAAATTTAAATATTACACTATCATGCTTTCTAACTTAGAACATAAATCACATCTACACCTTTATGTCCAATAAAAGACAATTAAAACTTAGAACATAAATCACATTTACACTTCTATATCCAATAAAAAGCAATTAAAGTAATTATATTAATATTATTATAAGCCTTTAAATATGATCCAACCATTAGATCTTAGGTGTTTTCCTTTAGATCAAGGGTTTTAATTACCTTTAAGGCCTTTAATCCATTAAGATCCAAAAATCATATCCACTTGATTTTGTCACATTTCATCCATGATCTAACTAGATTTCATCATAATATCATCCATTTAATCCATCCCAAGGATCTGATCATACTTGATCTCATTGATCAAGTGGGTCCCCTTGTATTTTTTATTTTTATTTTAGGGTTTTTTTACCATAAAGGGCAGATCCCCTAATTTATCCAAGATCTGTCCAAATTAACCATAGATATTACTTTATTACATTATTATATCATCATTAAAATAAATTTCCAAGATCTGATCACCTCAGATCTTGAAGATCTTAGAAATTGGACACTTATTTCCAAAATACAGAAAAATACAGGAATAATTTTTAGAAATATTATAACTTCATTAGAAACTAGACATTATAAGCTTTCCATAGCTTCTTTCTGATCTCAATTTGGAGTTCATATAACTCCACAATCTTAAATTGAAGTTTACAGCTGTTCCTAGGGTCCAGATTTGATCTGGGCCCAACAAAATTAATCTCTCTCAATTGAGGGTCCAAACCTTGTTATATTTTCTTGAAAATTGTATCCTAGGTTTTTTTGACCCTTTTGGATCGATTGGAAATCTCAGAATTTTCATCTGAGCTCTCTGTCACCATGAATTGAAGGCTCTGGTTTTTACTTTATTTTTACCATTTTTCATTCAAATTAAATTAGAGAAAAATAAAAATTACACTAAACCATAATAAATATGTATGGGAAGTAGTTCCACCAACCTGATTGGAGAAAAAACATATATTTGATACTCAATTTGAGAGAATTACCGGTTAATGATAATATAGCCTGATTGTCCCCGTTTTTGTGATTTTCTATTGTTGGAATCGTTGGATCATGAAATTGATTTGGGAATTTTGTATATACTATAGTATAGGAGATTATGGATGGTGGAATTTATTAGATTCTACCTAGAACGGAGTGCCTAATTGAATTTAGGTCTCTTGTTCCACTTAGAAAGAGGAGAGAGAAATAAGAAAAATAGAGATTGGGGAGGGATGAATGAGAATTTGGAGCTGAAACTCTAGGGAAGATTTGGAAATTTCGTGGTTAAGGTTGTGAAAAATTTTGGTAATTTTTGGGACATATTTATAGCCAAATTTGAATATTTTATCATTTATTTTGATAAGATATTTTATTACTTTAGAATTGTTTATTACAAGTGCATTCTCCATTCTCCACTACATTCTCCACTACCAGCAATAATGCACTGAGAAATTATTGTTGCTTCTAGAACATTGGCCCACTTTGTGGGCCCCACTTTTATGTAAAAAGATGTTTTTGCCCTTTGAACTCTAAAATTGGAGAATAATAGGCAATATTTGTCCGAACTCGGAATCGAGCGTACTTAGTGGCGTTGGAATCATATTTCTAAGTACTTCATGAATATTAAGGTATTATTTCTTGGATATGGAATATGGGTAAAATTACCCTTTTACCCCCAAATGGAGAAAATTAAGGAATTTTCATTTTAACTCAGAATTGAATGTACTTAATGTTGTTTCGATCAGTTTTCCAAGTACATCCATAGTTTTTATGTTTTAATTCATGATATAATATCCATAAAAAGAGAATTTTCAATAACCTAATATTCCAGCCCAGAATTTCTAAAAATTTAAACTTTATTAATTTGCCTTAATAAGTTACAAAAATTCAGGGTCATTACAGTAACAATCTTGCAGGTCTTTGATGTTCGGCCTTTACTTGTTGACATGTTAGACACTTTGCCACAAATTTCCCTATGTCTCTTTTCATACCATCCCACCAATATTGTCTCTTTAAGTCTTGATACATCTTAGTTCCTCCCGGGTGTATAGTATACCTAGACCGATGAGCCTCTTTTAAGATTTCTTGTCTTAATTCTTCATTAGTAGGTACCACTAATCTTCCTTGCGTGTAAACGCTACCATCTTCCCCTTTAGTAAGTCCTGGTTTTCTTATGAAAGTTTGTATGTCCAGATCTCCTTTCTGTACTTGCTTAACCTTTTCATTAATAGTCGACTTTATCGTTAGACCTGCCATAATGATCTTGCGCTTACTTATGTCTGGTTTCCACATTATTACTTCTTGTAATAGCTTCCATCTCTTAGTAAAATAAACTTCCACACATCCCTTGGGCTTTTCTACTTAATGCATCAGCTACCACATTAGCTTTTCTAGGGTAATAATGAATGGAGAAGTCATAGTCTTTTAAGTATTCCATCCATCTTCTTTGTCACATGTTTAAGTCTTGTTGGGAAAAGATATATTTAAGACTCTTATGATCTATGAAAACTTCAAACTTTTCCCCATATAGATAATGTCTCCAGATTCGCAAGGCAAAGACTATGGCTGCTAGTTCCAAGTCATGGGTCGGGTAATTGACTTCATGCTTCTTGAGTTGTCGAGAAGCATAAGCAATTACCTTCACTGCATATCTCAAATCTGCCACTTCCTGAAGGTAAGGTAAGTACAGGTGCTGTAGTTAACCTTCTCTTTAGTTCCTGGAAGCTTTTCTCACATTTATCAGTCCATTCAAATCTCGTGTCTTTCCTGGTCATCTTAGTTAAAGGTAAGGCAATTTGTGAAAAACCCTCGATGAATCTCCTGTAATATTTGGCAAGTCCTAAGAAGCTTCTTATTTCTGTGACTGTCCTAGGTCTTTCCCATTCTGTACTGATTCAACCTTAGAGGGGTCGACTGCTATGCCATCTTGAGAAATAATGTGTCCTAAGAAATTAACCTTTTCCAGCCAAAACTCACACTTACTGAATTTTGCATATAACTTGTGTGTTCATAGGGTGCTTAATGTTATCCTTAGATGTTCCTTATGGTCTTCAGGAGTTTCTGAATATATCAAGATATCATCCACAAATACTATGATGAATTTGTCTAAGTACTCCTTGAACACCCTATTCATGAGGTCCATAAACGCTGCTGGAGCATTAGTTAAACCAAAGGACATCACTCTGAATTCATAATGGCCGTATTGAGTCCTGAAGGGTGTCATGGGGATAACTTCTTCGCTAACTCGAAGTTGATGGTATCCGGATCGTAGATCAATCTTAGAGAAGACTCTGGTTGACTGAAGTTGATCGAAAAGATCATCAATTCGGGGAAGGGGGTACTTATTCTTAATGGTGACCCTATTTAGCATTTGATAGTCTATGCATAATCTCATGGAGCCATCTTTTTTCTTAACAAAAAGGACTGGAGCTCCCCATGGAGATACGCTAGGTTGTATGAACCCTTTGTCAAGTAGTTCTTATAACTGGGTCTTCAATTCTTTTAGTTCTACAAGAGCCATTCGGTAAGGAGCTTTGGAAATAGGGGAAGTACCGGGTATAAGGTCAATGGTAAACTCAATTTCTCTTGGTGGGGGTAGACCTGGTAAGTCCACAGGGAATACGTCAGGAAATTCTTGGACTACCTCGACATCCTCTAGTTTTGGTTAGGGACTCTCAACAGATTCAATTTTTTCCAAGAAGAAGGGACATCCCTGAGCAATGTGCTTAACTGCTTTCATGGAAGAAATAATACACGCTCCAAAATAATCCTTTTTTCCTTGGAGGGTGAGAGTGTCTCCATTAGGTAGGGTAAAAGTGACACATGTCCGGCGAAAATCAACCAAGGCTTGATAAAGGGCTAGCCAGTCCATTCCTAGGATGGGGTCAAAGCCATTCATATCTAAGTGAATAAGATTGGCATGTAGCAAATGATCTTTGACCAAAACGGGGACATCCTAGAGATAAGAATAGGTGGGAAGTGCCTGGCCTATAGGAGTCATGACTTCTAGAGTGAAGTCCAGGTCCTATGGTATAATGTCCAAGGTTGATGCAAACTCCCAGGATATGAATGAATGAGTGGAGCCTGTATCGAATAGAACTTTAGCAGATGTATCATAGATAGAAAGAATACCTGCAACTACTGCATTTGAAGCCTGGGCTTGACTGGAAGTGAGGGCAAAGACACGTCCTGGGCTCTTTGGAACCTGATCTCCTTTACGCTCTTCAACTTTCCTTTTAGGACAATTCCTAGCAAAATGTCCTAATTCTCCACAAACATAGCAAGTGATGTTGAAAGTGGGACATGGTTTGCCTGAATGATTCCTGTTACACTTAGGGCATGTCTTCCAGTCTGGCCTTCTTCCTTTGTTTTCAAATGACTTCTTGAAAGGTGGCCTGGGTCCAGATGACTGAAATGGTCTCTTTCCTTTATTTCTCATGGTGTTGATGTTCCTAGTTTCCTTCATCACCTGATTCCTTTGATAATCTTTTTCATACAGGGAGGCCATCTCTATGGCTTTGGCTACGGTGGAAGGTTGGAAACCGAGAACTCTGTTCCTGAGTCCTGGGTTGAGCCCATCTACAAATCTTTTCGCCACGTCTTCCTCATCAGCACAAGCATGTGGTGCAAATCTTCGGAGGCTGATGAATTTATTTTCATACTGTTGGACAGTCATGTTTCCTTGTTCTAAGTCCATAAATTCCTTTTCCTTCTGTTTTCTTACGTGTTTAGGATAATATTTGTCATTAAAGACCTTTTTAAATTCTTCCCATCCTATTGTTTCTTGCTGGTCAAAATAAGTCCTTTCCACTGTTTCCCACCAAAAGGTAGCCGAGGCTACCCCTAAACACAAACGTGGCCATGGGTACCTTTCTTTCTTCAGCTATGTTCACGGCTTTAAATATCTTTTCAATATCAATTAACCATTTTTCAGTTGTAGATGCTTCATCTTCTCCTGTGAATGAGGGAGCTAATTTCTGAAACCTTTCTAACTGAACCTCAGTCCTATCTATTGCTTTATCAGGGGAAGGATCTTGTGTGGTAGGGGTTTGGGTTTGTTGATTACTCATGTATTGTCCCATATGCTGTAGGAATTGTTGGAACAATTCAGCCTTCCCATTGCCTGACGCAGTGGAGTCCACTGGTGGGGCTTCAAGTCTTAGAGCATTGCTTCCTTTCTTTCTAGGCATCTATAAATCATACGGTAATTCACAAGACCTTAGTATGTATTATCCTATTACCCCTTACTCTTTCATGGATGAAACTTGATTATAAGTTATTCTCCTCATAACTGGGCTGTGAGTAACATCAAACTGGGCTCTGATACCAACTGTGACGACCCAGGTTTTATATGATGTAAATTTCATAAAAAGGTGAGCTCTTGCTTTAGAAATATGAAATGCATGAAAATCTTTTGTTTTGGAAAGCAATCTTTCGTATAAAACCCCGAGCGTCAAAACACATTTTCAAATCATATAGCCATGGCATAGTTTTAAATCAACTCTATTCCCAAGAAAGTGTTAGTCACAGCCCTAGCTACAGAGAGTAACTACAATCAAGTAACATTCACTGAAAGATAAGGTAGAGGTTTACTTACTTGGACTTAATTTGGGTGTCTTCTGTCACGGGTGTATCCTGCCCTTAAGTGTTTGCTTATGTCTAAAAAATGTTAAGGATTGGGTGAGTATACACTATACTCAGTAGGAGTCTATCACTACTAGTTTTACAATGCATGCGATGTTTTAAACCATATGTTCTTTAAACCATGTGCATGTTTGAACACTCATGTTCAATATCGATATTAAAAGCCGTTGTCAAAATAGAATACTGACGACTTAAAGAATCGCATAATCCAAGTCGAAAGTAGCATAGATATCATGAAAAATATACTATGATATGCATAAAATGCTCATTTGAATCCAACTCATGGATCTATGGTATGGTCGACCATCCTCATGTCATGCCATATGCAATGCAAGTAAATCCTCAAAAACATAGGGCCCACTATGCCCACGACCTCATCGTCGTGTGGTCCCCGGGTACCTGGGGACATGCGGTCATAGCCTCCACGGGGCATATGACACTTCGACCCAGTGCCGTGACACCAGTGGTAGTCCTCTGTACCACATGCAATCAAAGTAAGGACATGCCTTTTTGGCGTGGTACCCTTTCCACCTAATAGTGGTAGAGGCTGAGAGGACACCTCGAACCTCTCGACATAGTGCCCACGAGCTTACTAGCCTAAAAGCCTCTAAAGATAAAGCCAAAGCTCAATCATCTCAACTCATGCAATTTATGCAATCAGTTGCAAAACATGCATGCAACGCATAAAATCTGCTCATGCTAGTATCGCATTCAAAGTCATAACCCTCCCTAGAAGCCTGCCAGCCTAGAAGCCTGTCAGCCCTCTCTGGCCCACCCTCATTGGCCCGCCCTCATCAGCCTGCCCTCATTGGCCAAGGCTACACTTATCATGCAAATAAGAATCCTTTTTCAAAATGTGTCTATGCATGTAACACATGTCTTGGCAATATATGCGCAATATATGTTGCATATGCATGCTAAGTTCATTTATGAAATCACTTCATGCTAAACAAGTCATGTGCATCATGACTCAACATAAGTTTATATGATATTAGAAAGGCAATCATGACTCAAAACATGCATTCTCAAAGCATCATGGGTTCTTTTAAAAGTCTAGTAGCGATAGAACACCTACCTAGTTTGATCGTGGTAGTCCCCTTGTCCTCGTACGTTCCTGGACATGGTTTAGGGGGAAAAGTTTAGCTTGGCCTATTTTACCTCACTACTTAGGCATTAAGGGTTCATTTCCATGCCTAAGGGCCTCCTAAGGTCCCCAACTAGGCCTTGGTATAGTCAGGTTTGCAAAGGTTTAGTGGCCTCGCGCCACTGTCATGGTTTAAGGGTCATGGCTGCCTTAGATAGGGGCTTGATCATGGTTTGGGTGTGTCCGCGCCATCGATATGGACACAACGCCTCTCACGGCGCCTCAATCGGAGTCCTAGAGCTCAAGTTATGGGCATTTCAGTATTCAGAATACATAGAAGGCCCATAAGAGATGGGAGCCCGGGACGCTAACGCGTCCCGCGTCAGCAGCACTCCCTATCGGGCACATCTGCCAACGCACCGGGCACCTTCCCTGGGTCCATTGTGGCTCCCTAGAGGCCCGTTTTGCATGGTTTCTCATGCAAAAACTTAGGGAAATTCATCCTAGGACTGAGGGGGAGATGGGTTTGGAGTGGTTTAAAGCGTACCTGGTTCGTGGCCGGGTATTTTTCACATTTTCTTCCATTGGAGGCACCCAAGAGCTCTATTTATAGAGCTTTCAGAGGGTTTTGAAGGGGGGTTTCTACCGCCATGGAATGGCAGTGGAGAAATCTCCAGAATGGTGGTGGTTTCTTCCTTGCACACCACCATTCTAGAACCCTCCACTAGGTTTGGGAAGAAGAGGGGTGCCTTTATCAAGACGGGTCCCTGTTTTCTCAGGCCACATCCGTTTTGAAATTAAATTACAATTTTGCCCTTGAACTTCAAAGGCCATAACTTGCTCATTTTAACTCCGTTTTGGGTGATTCTAGTCTTGTTGGATTCCTTTTTCTGAGATGCACCTAAGCGTACCATTCTCAGGACCAAATTTCTGGGTCTAGTCAAGATGAACAGTGAAATGACCAAAATACCCTTATCTCAAAAAGTGAACTTTTCATTACCAACTTGGGATTTCAAGGTTACAAAAATGGAGTCATTACAAACAAAGTCAAAGTCAAGGGCTAATATATATATATATATATATATGTATGTATATACAGAAATGTTACATAATACCTCTATATTTAGCATGGTTTAGCCTCATATATCACTTGATCATCACTAATTAGGGTAATTCTGCTTTTTCTAGGTCCAGGGTATAAATGAAATTTTTTTGTAAAAATAATAATTTATCTCTAAAAGAGAAATTTCACCTTCCAAGGTACATTATGAACCAACACATGCTATTCATGAATTTTAGTAATTTAGAATGGTTATTGGATGTCAAAATACAAATTTAGAGTAGTTAGAAAGCCTAATGGAACGTCGATCCTTATCTGTTCAAAATAGGGTGTTCATATCAAAAGTAAGGTAACAGAACTTCCTAAGCAAGCATTCAATCCAACCACCACTTGAGAAGTTTTTGAAAGAAGTCCAAATCACATAGATTGTGATCATATACAATGGGAAATTCTAAGACAAAATAAGTTAGAAGACCTAGGCCAAGGGAGGCTTATTCCTTACTTTCTCTCTCCTACTCAACAAAAGTAACAGACCCCTAAAAGGGATCATGAAATTTACATGAAAATTTGGTGATTCTAATAAATTACTGGTGGAAAACATAATAAATAAAGTGATTGGTGGAGAAAAATAAGGTGAAGAAGAGGAACATTATTTATAAAAAATCTATAGTTGAAAGTCATCTTACATTTCAAGCACTTAAAGGTCAAGATCTACCCTCATAGATTCTCATCGTAACCAGCCAATGAAGAGACATTCATGTAAGGATAGACAAATATGAAGCTAGATTGCAATGGAAACCAAATTGAGATCTTATTGGTGGAGAGTTTTTGGTGTGCTGTGCCCCACCTATTTTTCAAGGATATTCACTCCTACTTTTTAAAAAAAAAAATCCCACCTTATTTACTTTCTAAATTCAACCAAATCTCATAGATTTTATCCTAATCTTCATCTCTTCCTTCCCTCTTAAGCAATCACCTTTCCTATTCTAACAAAACCTTCTTTCCTACCAAACCTATCTCCTTCCTTTCCGCACTATAGTATCCTATTTCATACTCAACTTAGATTCAAAGTAAAAAACCAACTCCTAACTAAATTCCATTCCTCCCCCCTCTCTTTCCTCCCTTTCTCATCACTCAATTAGGCTCAACCATCCTTTTCTTCCTTTAGATCCTAGCCATCCATCCTTAGGTCTTCCACTCCTGAAACTTTATAAACACAATGTAAAGGAGTTGGAAAACCTATCTCTTACCTTCCCCTTGACAATAAAGCTAAACCTAGGAAGAATAGAGGGAGTGAGATCACCTTTGCCAAAGCTTGCATAAGATCAAAGATAATTCATTGGAGAAGAGGTAAGGAAGCTAAACCATCCCCACTCTCCTTTCTTTCTTTCTCTCCTCTTCTCCCTCACTCTCTCTTCTTTATTTTCCAATATTCATGCACCACCTCCATCAATCTTATCTTCTCTCTCACATAGCTTCCATCATAACCATACATATATCTCTTCCATCCTACACACTAGCCTTTTCCACTTTGCTCCACCATGGCACTCAATCCACTTCATCCAATTTCTTCCATTCTTAACTACTTGCATACTCTTTACCTCTCTCTCTTACACACATCCTTCTTTTAATAACCACTCTATTCCATCTTCTAGCATTCTACCTTTCATCTTTTCTCTTTCTTAGGGATTTAGGAATCTAGGAAAAAGGAAGAACACCTTGTGGCCTTCTGTGGCAGGCATAGTTAATTCCAATTCCTAAAGCATGGTTGAGAATTTCACTGGATTTGTGGCATGTTGGTTTGATGAGAATTGCAATCTTAGATTAGTGTACTTTGGTTTAAATATAAATATATAGGCCCTTGTTGAGTAACACAACAAGAAAATCGTAAAGCAGAGTTTAAGTTTGGAAGAAGAAGAGAACATGTAAAGACCCTTGTTGGGTGATACATTGAAGGACTCCTATAGCAACCACTTTGAGGAAGTTTCTTATTTACTTTGTTTTACCTTTATTAATGTCTTTAATTTCTATTGTAAGAAAAGTTAGATTAGTGAAAAAGTTGTTTTATGTTTCTTTGTTAGTTTAGTTCTTTACTTGCTTACTTGTTTCCTTAGGTAGTTTCCCTATTTTACTTTATTTTCTTGTTTTGATTTAGTGTAATTGCTTAGTTTAGCTACTTTATTTAGAATTATTCCCTTTCTTTGAAGTTGGCTAGGTTAGAGTAATGCAACTTAGCTTATAATTAACTTCCTTTTTTAAAGATCCTTGTAGGATTGACCCTTATTTACTAATTCTATACTCCAAAAATGTCGTGCATTTGAGGTAATTATTTAGACACATCAATATGTTTATAATAGTATAAGTATATCAATGATCTTAGAAAACTTGCTTTAATTGTGAAAAAAACAACAAAATAAGTTTTAAAAAGAGGCATTTTTAGGTATTTACAAAGAAAGTTTTCCAAGCCAGGGAGTGTTTCTTCTTCTAAACAACCACCAAGTACAAGATTTTGGAAAATTCAATATAAAGGTGATGACAATAAGAAATCTAGTCCCTCAAGTTGGATTTCTTAGAGATGCTTCAAATGTCATGGTCTTGGAGACATAGCCTCTGAATGTCCAAATTGCAAGTGCTTGCACTAGTGGAGGAAAAATTAGAATTTGGAGATGAAAAAGAATCTCAATCATGTCATGACAAGGAAGAAGATGCCATCTATGTTGATTATGGTGAGATGTTGGGGGTGCAAAGAAGCTTAAGTGCTGCCCATAAAGATGATGATGATTGGATATGCTACACCATTTTTCACATGAGATGCACATCCAATGTAAAGGTATGCCATGTTAAAATTGTTAGTGGTGCTTATGAGAATGTTGCTTCTACATAGTTGGTGAATAAAATGATGTTGAAAGTAGAGCGCCATTCTCGACCTTAATGGCTAAACAAGGAAAAACAATTAAAGTAATGCATAAATTCCTAGTCTCTTTCTCTATTAGAAAGGTAGAAAGATGAAGTTCGGTGTGATGTAATTGCATTGGATGCATGGCACTTACTATTAGGACATCCTTGGAAATATGACAAGAAAGTTCATAATGATGGTTTTAGAAATATGCACTCTTTTGTTTTCAATGATGAGAAAATTATTTTAGAATCATTAGAATCAAATATTTCTATTAAACATTCAAGGTGGTTCTTTTGAGCAGCAAACATATGATTGATTCAATTATTGAAGTTTAGAATGTTGGATGTTCCATTGGTATGATAGATGATGATTCTGAAAAAGGAAATGTACAACCATTAATTGTACAACATTACTTACCAAAGAACATAAATAGCTACAAAAGTAAGTTAATGAATTGACAGCTAAAGGTTTGGTTAGAGAAAGTAGGAATCCTTCTACAGTACCTATCTTTCTTGTACCAAAGAAGGATGAAACAAGGAGAATGTTCATTGATAGAATGATAGTGAACAAGAGAATGATCAATTACTATTTCCCTATCCCCTGCCTTGATGATCTATTAGATCAACTCCATGGAGCAACTACTTTTCAAAGATGGATCTTCCTAGTGAGTAATATCAAATTGGAATGAGACAAGGTGATGAACAAAAGATGACTTTTAAAACTAGAGATGGACTCTGTAAGACGTTTGTTATGCCTTTTGGTTAATTTAACACTTTGATGCATTTGATGACTCATGTCTTTAAATCTTTCATTGGAAGATTTATGGTTGTTTAATTTGATGATATTCTTGCATGTAGTAAAAATTAGGAGGAATTTGAGTCATGTTCAGTAGGTGCTACAAACACGCAAGAATAGAAACTATTCATGAATTTGAAGAAGTGCAATTTCTTCACTGATATACTTATCTTTTAGGCTATGTTGTGTCAATTAACGATGTAAAGATGAAACCAAGTAAAGTGGAGGCTATTCTTAGTTGGCCAATTCCTCAATCTCTTCATGATATGGCAAGATTTCATGGCCTCATGTCTTTCTAGTGAGATTTGTAAATTTCTTTTAGCATAATCATCACTCCAATCACATAATGATTGAAGGGTAAAAATTTTGAGTGGACGGAGGAAGCACAATGGAACTTTGAACTCTTTAAAAAATAGTAATCAATGATCCTTTTCTCTCTTAACCTAACTTTGGTTGTATCTTTGAAGTTGAATGTGATGCTTCCGATATGGGAATTGGTGGAATTCCTAGCCAAGAAGGTGTCACGACCTGGGTTTTCACATGCATTTTTAAATGAAAAATCTAAATTCTTAAGGTGGGATCCCGATTTGAAAAACAGTGCAATGTAGCGGAAAAATCTTTTCTTTTAAACTCATTTTGAAAACCCCGAGTGTCATTTGTTTTCTCAACAACCAAATTAGTTTTTTTTTTTTTTTTTAAACTACAGAAATCATAAATGCTTTTCCCCAGGTCTATCCAGTCACAACACACAGCCCAACTATAAATAAATACATGTCCAAAGGGTTGAGAGTTTACTTACATGTATAATTGTCTCCTTTTTAATTCACTTGCTCATAGCACTAATATCTCCTGAGGCGCCTTCTATTTGTGAGTGGAATTATCCTGAAAAATGTTAAGGATAGGGTGAGTATATACTATACTCAGTAGGAGTCTATCACTACTAGTTTTGCAATGCATGCTGTGTTCAAAATCATATGCTCTTAAAAACATGTGCATGTTCGAACAATCACGTTCAATATCAATATTAAAAACCACTGTTGAATTGAAATACTGATGACTTAAAGAATAGCATAATCCAAGTCGAAAGTATCATATATCATAAATATAATGATATGCATAAGATGCTCAACTGAATCCAACTCATGGATATCTGGTATGGTATGGTCGACCAACCTCATGTCATGCCATATGTAATGCAAGTAAATCATCAAACCATAGGGTCCAACTATGCCCACGACCTCACCGCCGTGTGGTCCCCAAGTACATGAGGACACAGGGTCATAGCCTCCACAGGGCATATGATACATCGTCCCAGTGCCGTGACACCAGTGGTAGCCCCCTGTACCACATGCAGTCAACGTAGGGACATGCCCTTTTTGGGCGTGGTACCCATCCACCTAATAGTGGTAGAGGCTGGAGGCCAACCCAAACCTCTCGGCATAGCACCCACGAGCTTATCAGCACAAATCATATCCGGTCAAACAAGCGAAAACCTCTTTTTCAAAACCTGTCCTCTTTGGGTCCCTCACAATTGCCTGGTCCTCACAACTGCCTACTCAACGTCTTTTGGGCACTCCAGCGTCTTTTGGTAACCCTCAAGGACATGCAATCTTTCAAAAACTCAATGCTCACAAATCATACAATATATGCAATTGTTCGCAAAACAAATCTATGCACAATGTATATGCAATTATTTGCAAAACATATCTATGCATAAAGCATTTATCATATGTATTGATACTTAAGTCATGCTAAACAAGTCATATACTTATACTTAAAACATGCATTCTCAAAACAATCACGGCTCTTTTAAAAAGTCTAGTAGCGATAGGGCACCTACCTCAAAGTTTCCTGGAGTCGCGTCCTTTTATCACTTCAACCCGTCCCTGGGTCTCATTTATAAACTCCTGGGTATGAATGGATATAAGGAGTCCTTATTAATTTCAATCCATTTAGACGGTAGATCACTAGCTCTACCTATTGGGTTCATGGTCCTTGCCTAATTCATTCGCCAGGCTGGATCCTATGATGTGGATCTACTATTCCATTGCTAACTCTGTAAATTGTCCCCTCATCCTAGCTTTATAGTCTTATTGGGTTTGCATGTCCCAGTTCCCAGGACACCTGTGCATCCTGGTTGAACCGCGACCGCCTCGCGTGTGTGCGCGCCTAAAGGCCGTGCCAGGGACCGCATTTTGCATGCGCACATGTATGCTCAAGTGACGCGCTATGACGTGCATCATCACACGGACGCACCTTGTAGCATGGTGCGTCTCAGCTCCCAGGGCACCCCATGCATCCTGGTCGAGCTAGGACCCGTGCCCTATGTCATGTGCGCACCCGAAGGCCGCACCTGGGATAGTGTACGCACTATCGTACGCTCGGAGCCCATCCCTGGGACCCTGTCCTAGGCGCACATGGAGCAAGGCATCCTTGGGATGCCTGGCTCGTGCAAGGTTGTCTGAGCTGGTTTGGGGACGTTTTCTGGCCAGGAAATCCAGCTGGAAAATGTCTGAGAACACTGGATCCAGCCAAGATCTAGCCTGAAAGGGGAAGAACCAAGAGAGAGAGAGAAGAACAGGCTTACCTGGGCAGCTTGGGGACGCCCATTGCCGGTGGTGGAACCCCATTTCCGTCTGAAACCCCATCTTGCTGGAATTCTGTGCTTGTCTGAACCCACGATGGGGAAAACCCCAATGTCAAACCGGAACAAGAGGAGAGAGGGCAATGGAAGAATGGCTGGCCTGACTAGGGCATGGCCGTTGCCGAAAATTTTAGGGAACTGGGTTTCCATTTCTAGCCGGAAACCCCAGCCCCAATGACTAGAAACCCCATTTTTGGAGAGGGGGAGATGGGGCTTTTATAGAGGGGAAAAGGCGATGCCCCTCAATGGTGGTGCCGCCCTTTCCCCTGGGGTTTTCTGGAGGGGTCTAGAGGTTGAAGACGACAGGGGGTGCCATTATCAAAACGGCCCCTGCGTTTTTCGTCGTTTTTTCGTTTTTCTGTTTAATTTACAGAAATACCCCTGATCTTTAAATGGCCATAACTTCTCCATATGAACTCCGTTTTGGGTGATTTTTGAGGCGTTGGATTCCATTTTTTGAGTAGAATCTAATGGTACTAAGATTCCTTACAAATTCCTTCATTTAATATTTTAAATAAAATCAAACATTCAACACATTCCATTTCCCATAGAATGTCCAATTTTTGTTAAAAATAGTGTAAATTGCTTGGGCATTACATTATTACCCCCTTAAAAGAATTTCGTCCTTGAAATTCCATAAATTATCATCTTCAAGGTATTTTGTCTCTTTGATATCTTCTTGGTGAATGCATTCTCCCCTTAGGAATCCAATCTAGGCTCAACCTCAATTTATCATTTTTATTGTTCCTTCTACAAGGCCTGACCTATAAGGGCCGCTTTCGTTGCGTACTCTAATGCATACTCCCATACATGCCAGTTTAACAACACTGGTTTCTACCTAAAATTCATCTATCTTGAAATCCTTAGATGCCTATACTTATCTCATCATGTATAGGATAGTCTCCTTGTAAGATCATGCTTCTTTATTCATGTATAAATTACTCCATTCTTCTTTCAAGATCATATTATCTTATTTCTTCTTGTCTTTCATCTAATGATCTCTTCATCATCCATACCTCCTTCTAATGGTTGGTTATATGTCATTAGTAAGAGTTCAAAAATTACCTTCTTTCTATTGTGTCTATCTTTTACCTTTTGCCCCAAGATACTCCACTAGCTAATATAGTATTATATGCTCTACAGCCAAACCCTTGATTAACTTTGAATGACTTGATTCCTCGACCAAAATTACATCCAAAATAAAATCATGAAAGTCAATTAGTAGCATCTTCCATCGAGGACCTTATCATATACTGAAAGTAAAATGTCCTAACTCTATATCCAGTTTCATAATTATTGAATTCATTAAACGTTGTTCTCCGTGAAGATTTTATCCAAACTCATGTCAAATGTTAATGGTTGATTCATCATCATGGGCCAAATGTTCTCGTCCAGAGGCCTATTTCACTATTCACATCATTAGGACTTTCAATAATGTTCCCATTTATGCAAAACAAAAAGTCTCCTATTCATAACCGAGTACCCTTACTAGGTCATGGTTGAATCCTTTGTCATCATCCTCTTTGTCCTTTCTTTGCTTGATGGTTTTCTTCGTAACCTTTCAGTCCAAAAGTTCTATACTCAATCTGGTAGGGTTAGTCCTTAGAAAATTCCTTCAATTGATTTTTCGTACTTGGTATATGCTCATAACAACTAACTATTTGTCGAAAGGCAAAGTAACATCACATCTCGCCTTATATTGTGCTGGCCACCTCAACTTTTCTCCTTCCATACCCTGTAATATATTGTTTAATCTTTTATCAAGGCTTTATTGTCAATCATGCAGTCTGTATTGTCAGGAGGTATCCTCATAAGTAGTGATTTTCTCAATTCCTCAAAGTTTATCCTTCAAGTGCCTCCTCATACTTAGCTTATAATAGTAGTTCTCGTTCAATAACTACTACATCAAGTTATGCTGAAGCTATTAAATCATCAAATTTGAAAATCACTCAGGTAGGCATGGAACATTTTCGTAGACGTATAGAAAGACTTTATTTGATTACCTATTGATCTCTTTCTAGATATATCTTTATCATAAGCTCAAGGGTCTCTAAAGTGATCAGTACTTGTCTACCTTTCTTTTCAATCCAAGTCCGCAACATCTTTCAGACCCACAGTGATTTCTGTGGTTTGTCATGGTATCTATTCAGGTTTGGAAAAATCTGTCTTACTAGTGGAGATCACTTCTTATTTTTGTTTCTGTCTCAGTTGTTACTGTATTTATTGTACTTGTAGCTGCTCCATGATGTGGCCTAATCAACTAACCTCATACCCTCAAATGACTTCATCTAACAAGTACTTCTTTTAGGTAAAACTTATGTCCAGATACTTATAATATCCCTCTAAGTATATAACTTCGACTACTAACTCATAGATACTAACATACTTGATTAATTAGGGTGGGATACCTTTATTTAGTTAACAGTACTCTAAAGGTAATGACTAAATAATGGTCTTAAGATTTTTGGACTTCCAATCTATGATAGTAAGACCTTAATTTGATCCTTGATGGTACCCTTCTTGCTGAAGATAGATAGATGGACAAGTCACTATCCTGGCCTAATTCCTTTTTCAATATACTTTATTGGCAAGGTGGGATATCACCAAATTTTCCTTTTTATGGACTATATCCATTGGTGTTCCCTATAAGCTAATGGATAAGATTCTACTTGTAATAATTGATATCAAACCATTTGAAAATTTTAATTTCTAGTTGGTCACCATTCTACTTTGAAATTTTTTTGTCGCATAACCTCCTGAAATTTGACACTCTACTCAAAGTCTTAAACCCCATATGCTTTCTCTCTTTTATACTTTTTTATAATAAGATCACCAACTCATATAGTATTATTCCTTTGCATTTGTTTGATCTACCTTCCTATGGGATTCAAGATGATAGAATTCTATGTATCTCCATAAAGTCATGTTCTTCTTCTTTTGAATATTCAATATTTCATTGAATACTTATAGTTACATCTCTATCTCTTTCTTTCTTTTCTTCAAAATCCTCATTTTTGTCTACCTAGATCAATGTCTTCATGTGCTTTGTTGCATATAATCGATACTGCATCTACTCCTTTACTTAATAGATTAGATAAATTGAATGCTTTTCAGAAATTCTAACTGCCTTAAGATCATTGAAATCCTCAGTTGCCTGTAGCCTCAATAAATTCATACAATGTCTTAATAGTGATATTGACATTTTGATTATGTTATACTTTTCTTACAAGTTCATGTTAGGATGAATCTATTATCACAGATCTATCATCCCCAATATTATCGTCAAAAATCTTTTGATAACTCAGTCGAATTCATTTCCCTATCACATAATATGTCACTTGTATACATCTTCGGATTTGTTCCATAATACTCAAGTAGTTATTATTCGATAGCACTTCACTCTTTATAAGACTCTAATTAAGGCATCCAAAATTGAGCTAAGTCCTTCAAGATCCATACCTTTGTGACCTAGTTCAAGTCACAGTCATTTTCTAATATCATCTTGCATTCTCATCCCTCTTAGATTATCATCAAAATTTTCTCAAAGTCTGTCTTTTACATCCCTTATCATACTCATATCATATCCCTTGTGATAGTGTGCTCATATTCTGATATTCTTTATGACGGTAAGATAGCCATCTAGGTTTTTCAATTTCTTCACCTTTGATAAGATTACTTTATTGCAGGTCAAAACTATCTACTAACAAGTTCACTAACATCCTCATTCATCATTCTCATAATATGATCCATATATGAGTTTTTATATTTGCACCACACAACAATCCTTAATCCTTAAGTCGTCTTAGACTAGATTTTGGATAAGGGTTGCTCTATCCTCTACCTAATTATTTGTTAGACCAAGTTGTGTTTCACCTATTTATTTATGGTGAACTGCTTTGTGCATTAATATTGTAATCCTCAATTAGAAGTAGTCATCTCTACTATTCCTATTTATACTACTTCTCCTTAATTTTCTCTATTGTCTATGACCCTTGGACATGCTGGACTGGCTGTGAAAGGATAAAACCTGGGCTCTGATACCAACTGTCATGACCCAGGTTTTCACATGCATTTTTAAATGAAAAATCTAAATTCGTAAGGTGGGATCCCGATTTGAAAAACAGTGCAATGCAGCGGAAAAATCTTTTCTTTTAAACTCATTTTGAAAACCCCGAGTGTCATTTGTTTTCTCAACAACCAAAGTAGTTTTTTTTTTTTTTAAACTTTAGAAATCATAAATGTTTTTTCCCAGGTCTATCCAGTCACAACATACAGCCCAACTATAAATAAATACATGTCCAAAGGATTGAGAGTTTACTTACATGTATAATTGTCTCCTTTTTAGTTCACTAGCTCATAGCACTAATATCTCCTGAGGCGTCTTCAATTTGTGAGTGGAACTATCCTGAAAAATGTTAAGGATAGGGTGAGCATATACTATACTCAGTAGGAGTCTATCACTACTAGTTTTGTAATGCATCTATGTTCAAAATCGTATGCTCTTAAAAACATGTGCATGTTCGAACAATCACGTTCAATATCGATATTAAAAACCACTGTTGAATTGAAATACTGACGACTTAAAGAATAGCATAATCCAAGTCGAAAGTATCATATATCATAAACATAATGATATGCATAAGATGCTCAACTAAATCCAACTCATGGATATCTGGTATAGTATGGTCGACCAACCTCATGTCATGCCATATGCAATGCAAGTAAATCATCAAACCATAGGGTCCAACTATGCCCACGACCTCGTCGCCGTGTGGTCCCCGGGTACATGAGGACACAGCGTCATAGCCTCCACGAGGCATATGACACATCGACCCAGTGCCGTGACACCAGTGGTAGCCCCCTGTACCACATGCAGTCGACGTAGGGACATGCCCTTTTTGGGCGTGGTACCCATCCACCTAATAGTGGTAGAGGCTGGAGGCCAACCCAAACCTCTTGGCATAGCGCCCACGAGCTTATCATCCCAAATCATATCCAGTCAAACAAGCGAAAACCTCTTTTTCAAAACCTGTCCTCTTTGGGTCCCTCACAACTGCCTGGCCCTCACAACTGCCTACCAAGAGTCTTTTGGGCACTCCAGCGTATTTTGGTAACCCTCAAGGACATGCAATCTTTCAAAAACTCAATGCTCATAAATCATACAATATATGTAACTATTTGCAAAAAAAATCTATGCACAATGTATATGCAATTGCAAAACATATCTATGCATAAAGAATTTATCATATGTACTGATACTTAAGTCATGCTAAACAAGTCATATACTTATACTTAAAACATGCATTCTCAAAACAATCACGGCTCTTTTAAAAAGTCTAGTAGCAATAGAGCACCTACCTCAAAGTCTCCTGGAGTCGCATCCTTTATCATTTCAACCCGTCCCTGGGTCTCATTTATAAACTCCTGGGTATGAATGGATACAAGGAGTCCTTATTAATTTCAATCCATTTAGACGTTAGATCGCTAGCTCTACCTATTGGGTTCATGGTCCTTGCCTAATTCATTCACCAGGCTGGATCCTATGATGTGGAACTATTATTCCATAGCTAACTCTGTAAATTGTCCCCTAATCCTAGCTTTATAGTCTTATTGGGTCTGTGTGTCCCAGTTCCCAGGACACCCGTGCATCCTAGTTGAACCGCGACCACCTCATGTGCGTGCTCGCCTAAAGGCCGTGCTAGGGACCCCATTTTGCACGCGCACATTGTTGATTGTTTTACCGCAAGTGCACGGGCTATTGTAGGGTAGCTTATGCAAGTACAGGTCGATCTCATGAGGACTTGATTTAAAATGGAGTTTTCAATAAAATCTAATTATTTAAAATTAAAAATAAATCACTCATAATTACTGGAATTATTAAAATGAGAATCAATGTTCAGATCTAATAAACTTCTCAAAAATACAGAATTTCCAGTTCTTAAAGAAAACAAACAAAATCCAATAATGAGAAAAAACTACTTCCCTCGATCAATTTTCATCAAAATCTTCACTTCTGGTCTTCTAAAAGCTGATCCTACTTTACAGATATCTTCAACCCGTTCTTGATTAGTGAGCCACCAGTCGGATTTGACAGATTCTTCAAAATGGTCAAGATCTGGGCTAAATTGTGATTCCAAGATTTGGACAACTCAGATTGATTTCTGGATTTCAGATCTAAGATCAGAAGGATTGGTTATGTCTAGGGATGTCCTAAGAATAAACCTGTAAAATTAATTTGAATTCCGTTAAGAAACAAAGGAGAAATCAAGGATTTTGTTTTGATTAAGGCTAAACCGTTAAGAGGTTAGGCCTTGATTGATCTGTCTCAGATTAGGCAGTTCCTGGATAAGAAAAACGCAGATAAAACAAAATCAGAATAAAACGGGACACAGATGGAATTAAAATGGGGACACAAATGGGATTTCTAAAATCTTCCAGGGGTAGAAACGTACTTTTACTGGGTTTATAGTTTTTAACGAAAAAAACCAGGAAAACGTTGAAAACGTTGAAAACCGGAGAAGGGGAAGAATGGAGGAAGGAGGAAGGAGAAAGAAGAAGAAAGGAAAGGAGGGGAACTCGACTTGGGTTTCCGTTCTTGGCGAGTGAAGCAGAGATGTCAGAGATTAGGAGTGGTTTGGAAACTAGATGCAGACACCTGGCTACGTGGCAGGTCAGCTAGTTGCCAGTGGAGTGGAAGACACCTGGCTGCTTGGAGGACGACGAAGACAGAGGACGCCTGGCTGGTGGAGCAATGGAAACCAGAGGTACTGGGGTTGAGCTGATGTACTGGGTAGATGGGAAGAAGAGGAGGTGAAAAGAGGGGGTTATGTGGCGGTGCAAGGATCTCTAGGCAGTCCAGTGAAGTGGAGGTTTGCCGAACTGGAGCAACAGATTATCTATGTGTCAATCTTGTTAGTGGCTGAGGAAGACGACGCCTGCTGAGGTATTGGAGGTGTCGCACAGCTCTGGCCTTTAACAAGTAGGGAAGCCTAGGCGTACCTGGCGCGATGGAGGCAGGGGATAGAATTAGAGGAGGAGTAGGCTGCTTAGGCGGGTGTGAAACGGTGATGCCAGTCGCTGGCTGATGCGGTGATAATGGCAAACAGGTGGAGCAAAAGCTGGACTGGGGGGAGAAGCAGTCAAGTGGAGACAGCGCAGTGCAATTAGGAGACTGGGCAAAGAAGGTAGAAGAGTTGACAAGAGACAGGGAAAGAGAGATGGGAGCTGGGAAGAGAGTGAAAAGAGGGAATGAGAGGGAGAGGCTGAGTGGTAGAGAAAGGCAAGAGGAAAAAGGAGAAGGTGAGATGAGGAGAATCTAGGTACGGTTGTGGAAGAGAGGGGAGAAGAGGTTTGGGGCTGGGGAGTGAGAGAAGGGAGTAGAGAGGAGTGGGAGAAGGGGGGAACACGGTTCCTCCTTTCAACCCAGCCTTAGAGGAAGAGAGGAGATGGGAGAGAAGAGGGGATAGAGAGGAGAAGAGGTAGGTGGGGGAGAGGAGAAGGAAACTGTGGGAAAGGTTGGGAATGAGAGTTCCGTTTTGTGTGTTGGTGGTGAAGGTAATAAGGAAAGTGGTACGTGAGAATGTGGAAGGGAAAAAGAAAAAGGAAAGAAGGAAAAAGGAAAAGGAGAAGGAAAAGAGAAAAAGAAGGGAAAAAGGAAAAAGAAAGAAAAGAGAAAAAGGAAAAAGGAAAAAGAAAGAAAAGAGAAAAAGGAAAGAAAGAAGGAAAAAGGAAAAGGAAAGAAAGAAGTGGGGGAAGGAGTTGCCCTTTGCATGTTCTTTCCATTTTGTCCATGATTTCTATTCCATCCATCTCCATGGGTGATCTGGTCCATCCATTGCCCTTTAAGATGATCTACACCGTTATCTTTTAATCACAGCTGTCTGTGCGTCCTTTGGTTGATCTGCAAAAGAATAGACTAAATTAGACTCATCTGAACCGTACATTAGTCATCTAATGAGCTCTAATGATTATCTGACCATTGATTTTGAAAATTTAAGATTTGGATGGTCCATTGGATTTAAATTCAAAATCAAGCTAAGTTTTGTAAAATTGAACGGTTAGATGATCTAATTGAACGCTAAATTAGGAGAATTTTGACCAAAATTAAACACTTAACACACCCCCCAACCAGCATTTTGCTAGTCCCGAGCAAAACATGCGAAAAACCAAATTTCAAGATTTCAAATTTTATTTTTAAGTCAACTCCTCTTTTTCCTCAGAGAATTATCTTCAATAAATCACATCAACTTTATCATACTAATAAAAATGACTGAAAAATTCAAAACCCTACCCATATGCCAAAATAATTCCAATTAAGCTCAAATCTCAGAGTGAGTGTGTGCATGTACAGTTTACATATGGAATCATCTTGATCTCTAAATAAACTTCTAACTTTTGAACTCCATCCGAAATATGTTTTGACCTCAAGCCTCACTAATGACATACACTCAGAAACAAAATCTCTCAGATAAAGGGGTCAAATCATATCTCTCTTTTAATTATGTGAGTTGAGTCAATAAAAGCAAAATTTTCTCACATGTACTCATGAAAATTGGGAATTACTAAGAAATTTCATTGTTTTGATCCCTTTAGAATAGATGCCATTACCTTTGAATATTTAGAAATACCACTCTTTTATATTCTATCCATTCATTTCCTCATCAAGACTATTTTTATCCTAAAATCAATAGGTCTTTAATTGGGACGAAACGTAGGCTTAGGACAGGGTACCAAAGAAAGGGTATAAGGATATTCAAAGTTTCTTCAAAAAATAAGTAGAGGTCTTCTAAAGTTGATAATTCTTTCTTTCTTTTTTTCTTTGCATTCTTCAAACCTCTTTTTTTTTCTTTTTTTTTTCAGACTATTTTAGTACTTTTGAATCACTTTGAAGAATATTTCTTTTCTTGATATCCACTTTTCATTACAACTAAAAGGTATTTCTTCATTCTTCTCTAACTTATTTTTCAAAGAAAATGGGTAATGGATAATTTCTACTGGGTTAATATGGGTAAAGGATAATTTGGGTGACAAAAGAAAAGGCTTATATTAAAGGCTCAAGTTGGCTAACTTGTGGTAACAATACTTTATGGGTAGGCTTTATGTCTCTAAGTTATAACAAGGATGGCCTAAATCATTTTCTAGGTTTCCTATAATCTATCAAATTCAATGAACTTCTAGAATTTTAAAGATAATATTCTAATTATCCAGGTAATTGGCCAAAATTAAGAGTATTGGATCAATTTTCTTTAAGCACGCTGAAGAAAATTAGGAATATTTATAACCTCTCAAAAAAAAAATGAATGGCTCTAAAACTCACTTAGGTTATAGATCTCCACTGAATTTCTTCAGAATTTCTAAGTTATAGCTACTTATCAATCTAGATTATCTATATGCAACTGCGTGTACAGATGTGATATGAGACTTTGCTTTCATAGAATACTTTAGAAAATGAATAAAAAGATGAATTAATCATATTCAATTCCATTAATAAGCTAAAGTTATTCAGATTATAATTCAGAAATTCAATTCTCATCATAGTGTAGGAAATGACCTAAAAATTGTCATTTTCATTTTTTTTTTCTAAAACAAGGAAAGCACCTAAAAAAACTAAAAAAATTATAATTTGCTAGAATTCTACACCCCCCAACCTGACAGAAACATTGTCCTCAATGTTTAAAAAGTATGACCTAAAATGAATATGAGTGATGCAAAAAATAATAAAAATACAAAATATGGTACAGAGGGATCAAATCCACTCAATCCTGATAAACAGGATCCTCCAGAGTTGTGGACTCAACTTCTGGATTCTCATAATCTAGGAAAGGCTTTAAACGTTGACCATTCACTTTAAAAGAATGACCAGTCCTAGTATTCTCAATCTCGACAGTCCCATATGAAAAAACTTCTTTTATTATATATGGACCAGTCCATCGAGATCTAAGCTTACTTGGAAATAAGTGAAGCTTAGAATTGTAAAGTAGAACCTTTTGGCTTGGAGTAAAGGATTTTCTCATTATGTTCTTATCATGAAAAACTTTCATCTTTTCTTTATATATCCTATTACTCTCATATGCTTCTTGCCTGATCTCTTCCAACTCATTAAGTTGGAGTTTGCGATGTGAGCCTGCTTTATTCATATTGAAATTGAATGTCTTTATTGCCCAATAGGCTCTATGTTCCAATTCCACAGGCAAATGACAAGCCTTACCGTATACAATACGATAGGGAGACATACCAATCGGGGTGCGATGTGCAGTCCTGTAAGCCCAAAGCGCATCGATCAGTCGAAGAGACCAATCTTTACGATCTGGATTAACAGTCTTTTGAAGGATTTGTTTGATGGCCCAATTAGATACTTCTACTTGCCCACTTGTTTGTGGGTGATATGGTGTTGCAACTTTACGTGTAATATTATATTTTTTCATTAATGCTTCAAATGGGTTGTTGCAAAAATGTGTATTATTATCACTTATAATGGCTCGAGGGGTCCCAAATCTAGAAAAAATATTTTCTTTTAAAAATTTAAGAACTATTTTGTGATCATTATTCCTACACAGGATAGCCTCAATCCATTTTGAAACATAGTCTACGGCTAATAAGATATAAATGTAGCCAAAAGAAGGTGGGAATGGACCCATGAAATCAATGCCCCAACAATAAAAAATTTCTATGATAAGAATAGGGTTTAGAGGCATCATATTCCTACGAGTTAGTCCTCCTAACTTTTGACATTGCTCACATAATTTACAGAACACATGTGTGTCTTTGAACAACGATGGCCAATAAAAACCGCACTGCAAAATCTTTGCCGCTGTTTTCTCGGCAGAAAAATGTCCACCACATGCTTCTGAATGACAAAAGGAGATAACACTATGTTGTTCTAGGTCAGGGACACATCTCCTAATGATTTGATCTGGGCAGTATTTAAACAAGTATGGATCATCCCAGAAATAGTGTTTAACATTGGAAAAGAATTTTTTCTTTTCTTGTTTAGTCCAATGTTCAGGAATTTTCCCCGTGACTAAATAATTTGCAATATCAGCAAACCAGGGAGGATGGGAAACATGAAAAAGTTGCTCATCAGGGAAAGTGTCTTTAATTGGCAACTCATCTAAAGGCTCTGTTAGGACTAAGCGAGACAAATGGTCAGCTACCACATTCTATACTCCCTTTTTATCTTTTATTTCAATGTCAAACTCTTGGAGTAGGAGAATCCATCTAATTAGTCTAGGCTTAGCATCTTTCTTAGAAAGAAGATACTTGAGGGCCGAATGGTCAGTGAATATGACTATTTTAGATCCAACCAAGTAAGACCTGAATTTATCCAATGCGAAGACAACTGCTAAGAGTTCTTTCTCTGTAGTAGAATAGTTCATTTGGGTGCTATTTAAGGTCCTACTGGCATAGTAGATGACGTATGGCTTCTTTTCTTTTCTCTGTCATAGTACAGCTCCTACAGCATAGTCACTGGCATCACACATGATTTCAAAGGGTAGACTCCAATCAGGTGGCTGCATGATAGGTGCGGTGGTCAACTTGTCTTTCAACTTTATAAAAGCTTCTTGACAATCCTCAGTCCACTCAAAAGGAGTATCCTTTGTGAGGAGGTAACATAATGGTCTAGATATTGCACTAAAATCTTTAATGAACCTCCTATAGAATCCTGCATGACCTAGGAAAGAGCGAATGTCCCTAATAGATTTTGGAATGGGTAGATTGGAAATTAGATCAACTTTAGCTCTATCTACCTCTATACCTTTAGATGACACAATGTGACCTAAGACAATTCCCTTAGGAACCATGAAATGACATTTTTCCCAATTAAGCACTAGGTTCTTCTTTTTACAACGAGTTAAGACTTTTCTTAGATTTTCAAGACATGTTTCAAATGAATTACCGAAAACAGAAAAGTCGTCCATGAAAACCTCTAAAATTCTCTCCACCATGTCACTGAAAATGCTTAACATGCAACATTGAAATGTGGCGGGAGCATTACATAATCCAAATGGCATTCTTTTGTAAGCAAAAGTACCGAAAGGACATGTAAATGTGGTCTTTTCCTGATCCTCGGGTGCAATTTCTATTTGGTTATACCCTGAATAACCATCTAAGAAACAATAGTACTGATGTCCTGCAACCCTTTCTAACATTTGATCAACGAAGGGCAAAGGAAAATGGTCCTTCCTTGTAACAGCATTCAACTTTCAATAGTCGATACACATACGCCAACTAGTAGTAACCCTGGTAGGAATAAATTCATTGTTGGCATTAGTTATTACTGTCACTCCAGACTTTTTTGGAACCACCTGAGTAGGACTTACCCATTTGCTATCACTTATGGGATAGATGATTCCCACATCAAGCAACTTTAGGACTTCTACTCTAACCACATCTTTCATATTAGGATTTAACCTTCTTTGCATTTGACGACATGGCTTAGCTTCATCCTCTAGATAGATCCTATGGGTGCAGATTAAAGGGTTAATGCCGTTTATATCAGCTATGGTCCATCCTATAGCTCCTTTGTGTTCTTTTAAAGTGTCTATTAACTTTTCCTCCTGAGATGTTTCTAATTGGGAGGAAATTATTACAGGAAAAGTCTCTTTGTCTCCTAAAAAGGCATATTTTAAATCTGATGGTAGAGATTTCAATTCAAGCTTAGGAGGTTCTATGAATGATGGAAGGGGAGTGGACTCCCTCATTGGAAGGTCCTCGAAAGGAGGTTTCTATTTTTTTGTTTCCATGATAGGAACAGAATCAAGGAGGGCATTAACTTCCTCTATTAATGCATCCTCATTAAACTCATTAAAATGGGCCAAACAGGCCTCTAGTGGGTCCGACAAGGAAGATGACTGAAACTGATCTTGCACAACTGAATTGATCATGTTAACACTGTGCAAATCATCAGTAGTTTCACCAGGTTGCTTACAAATGTTAAAGATGTTTAGCTCTAATGTCATATTGCCAAAGGACAGTTTCATGACACCATTTCTACAGTTGATTAAGGCATTGGACGTAGCCAAAAATGGTTGTCCCAAGATGACTGGTATTTCATTCTTCTCATTCACCACCGGTTGTGTATCTAGAACTAGAAAATCGACAGGGAAACAAAATTGTTCTACCTGGACTAACACATCCTCTATTACCCCTCTCGGTATTTTTACAGAACGGTCAGCTAGCTGGAGCGTAGTAGATGTAGGTTTTAGTTCACCCAGACCTAACTGTTCGTATACCGAGTATGGTAATAGATTTACACTAGATCCTAAATCAAGAAGAGCTTGGTTAATCTTGTAGCTGCCAATAATGCAAGTAAGAGTGGGGCAACCAGGATCTTTGTACTTTGGTGGTGTATGGTGTTGAAGAATAGAACTAACCTGTTCAGTCAAAAATGCCTTCTTCTGGACATTCAATTTTCTCTTTATGGTGCATAAGTCTTTTAAGAATTTGGCATATGATGGGATTTGTTTTATAGCATCTAAGATTGGTATGTTGATCTTGACTTGCTTGAAAATCTCTAAAATCTCATCATTAGATGCAGACTTTGGGGCTTGATGCAACCTTTGAGGAAATGGAGCAGGTATAGGACATGGATCAACAGGTGAAATAGGGTCCTTTTGTTTAGAGTTTTCTTTAACTTTCGTGGATTTTTCTACCTTTTCAGTCTTTTGAGGCTCATCTTTCTCAATTCTTTTACCACTCCTAAGAATAGTAACAGCCTTAGTTTGTTCCATGGTAGAGCTAGATGTTTCATCAGATGCATTAATGCTAACCGCATGCACTCCCTTAGGGTTTGCTTGTGGTTGAGCTGGGAACTTTTCTTTTTCCATACTTTGCATCATTTGACTCATCATGTTTTTTAATTCATTCATGGACTGGTTGGTTTGTTTTATTTGACTTTCTAATTGAGAAATTTTCCTTTCCTGGTTTTGAACGTTTTGATTATCCTCAACATACCTTTTAGGTGGGGGCAAGTAAGGTCTAGAAGGAGGTTGATGAGTTTGATAAGGTAAGGTAAGAAGTCCTTGGTTTTGTTGATGAGGTTGATATTATCCTGATTGTGGAACATTAGCAGTAGGTCCATTTTTCCAACTAAAATTTGGATGGTTTCTCTAGTTGGGATTATAAGTCTCTAAATATGGGGAGAAAGGTCTTTTATATGTGTTAAGTGCATTAGCTTGATCATGAAGTACATCTTGAAAAGCAGGGATTGTAGGACATTCCTGAGTAAGATGTGACGTACTTTCACAAATGCTACACACTTGTTCTTCTTTATGTGAGTTTTTCTTTCCCATTTCTATGGCTTCTACTTTTCTAGCTAGGGATGCTACTTTAGCATTGATATCATCTTTTTCAGACATAGCATACATGCCTCCCCTAGCATGGGTGTTATTGGGCTTAGGTCTATTTGTATGTTCTATTCTTTCTGAGTCAGCCCAGGTCTATGCACTTTCAGCTAGCCATTCCAAATACTCCTCCGCCTCATCTGGTTGTTTGTTGAGAAAGTTGCCATTACACATCATCTCTACAAATTGGCGCATGTCAGAATTTAGTCCTTCATAAAAGAAGCTGATGATGTGCCATGGTTCATAGCCATGATGTGGACAAGTGAGTTGTTCTTTGAACCTTTCCCAACATTGATAGAATGATTCTTTATCCTTTTGGGTAAAGTTCATTATTTTGCAGAGAAGCGTATTGGTTTTATGGGTAGGGAAAAACTTCTTTAAGAATTCCCTAGTCATTTCATTCGAGGTTCTTATGGAACCTGATGGCAGTGTATATTAAACCACATTTTTGCTTTTTCCTTTAAAGAGAAAGGAAAAAGTTTAAGCCTGACAGTATCTAGACCTATATTTTGTGTTCGTTGGGTACTACATACCTCATCAAATTCTTTAAGGTGTAAATAAGGACTCTCACTATCTAGACCATGGAATTTGGGAAGTAATTGGATTACTCCCATTTTTAATTCTAACGCACCAACATTTTGAGGAAGAATTACACAGGATGGTGTGCTGGTGCGTGTAGGCTAAAGGTAGTCTTTTAAAGTTCTACCACGAAAGTTTTGATGACCCTCAATATTATCATCCCCATGTTCACTCTGTTGGTCCCACTCCCTATTGTTTCTTCTCCAATCTCTATTTGGTTGATGATTATTCCTCCTTGGTGGAGGTTGATATTCATCTTCCATCAAGGGTGGTGGGTCCTCATTCATGATGAGTGGAGCCCCTTGACTTCCATGGGGTGAATTACCCCTGGATCGTTGATCAGTCATAGATGTGGCCTGATCTTGTTGTATGTCTTTTTGGTCATACTTGACTAACCTTCCGGTTTTGTCTCGTCTCCAAAAGTGCATACAAGGGAGGCTTCTTTTCGTTTTTTGTTTTTTTTTGTTTTGTTTTTTTTTTTTTCTTTGAGAAAACTAACCTAAATGATGCAACCTAACTTCTAGAATGATGCGCAAACAAAAGGGCACACTCAAATAATCCTAAGGCTAATAAGCAGCAATATATTTGAGTTTCTTGATTTTTTGTGGGGACGATGCTTTTATTGGCCTAGACTAGCGCTCCTCCTCTCTTTAGAAGTTGATTACTGCTTACTAGTTGGGTTCTGTCCAAAGTGGTTAATACAACCCTTGTGTAAGGAGGCGTTTAGACCTCAACAAATGTCAATAGGAGGTGGGGGAAGAGCGAGGCTATATTAAGTAACCCCCAATAACCACAGTGATCAAAAGCCACTGGACTGACAGTAAATCGCATCCTATTAAGAGGGTCCTAAGAGCATGTGATGGCCCTATAGGTCTCTTCTGATTGATTTTAAATTAACGTGAAAAGAAGGTTTGCGCGCTTGAGCTGATTATCCTAAGTGGGCCAAGAGGTGGTGATGAAATCCACCCTTGATCTTATGGGGGTAGAGGGTGCCCTTACTAATTAATTTCACACACCATGGCAATTCGATCAGCATATAAATCACCTTAAAACATTAAACATGCCCTAAGAATGCAATTAAAAGCAGTAAACTAATGCAAAATCCTAAAATGCAACAATTATAAAAGATGCTTCTATATGAGTTACACTACCAAACAATGCAAATTATTCTAAATGCAAACCCTAATCTAGGAAATAAATGAGTGAGGAAACTCACAATGGGGTTTCTGATGAAGATCAAGTGTGGGCCACCTTATCCCACACTTGCCCTGTATTATACAACCCTTTAAATTTTAAAATAAAAATTGCAATTTACAAGGATCCTCACTACAAGATTCACTCAAAAGAAAAAAGAAAGTCCTATTCTAGGAAAACAAGGAAGTTTCTATTTTAGTGAAGATCCACTTGCCAAATTCCTCCACTTTCCTATTTCATGAAAAATAAAATTAGAAATTAGTACCAAATTCAGGAAACAAGGTGATTATGCCCTAAAAAAATTTTAAAAATGCACCTAAAATTTCCTAAAATGCTAAAAATTGCAATTCCTAATTTTATGCATTTTTTTGGATTTTTCTAATTTTTGTTTTAAAATTTTCTGATTTTTTTGGATTTTTTAATTAAATTTTATGAAAACTCCTTTGCAAGTCCCCAGCAACGGCTCCAAAAACTTGTTGATTGTTTTACCGCAAGTGCACGGGCTATTGTAGGGTAGCTTATGCAAGTACAGGTCGATCCCACGGGGACTTGATTTAAAATGGAGTTTTCAATAAAATCTAATTATTTAAAATTAAAAATAAATCACTCATAATTACTGGAATTATTAAAATGAGAATCAATGTTCAGATCTAATAAACTTCTCAAAAATACAGAATTTCCAATTCTTAAAGAAAACAAACAAAATCAAATAATGAGAAAAAACTACTTCCCTAGATCAATTTTCATCAAAATCTTCACTTCTGGTCTTCTAAAAGCTAATCCTCCTTTACAGATATTTTCAACCCATTCTTGATTAGTGAGCCACCGGTCGGATTTGACAGATTCTTCAAAATGGTCAAGATCTGGGCTAAATTGTGATTTCAAGATTTGGACGGCTCAGATTAATTTCTGGATTTCAGATCTAAGATCAGAAGCATTGGTTATGTCTAGGGATGTCCTAAGAATGAACCTATAAAATTAATTTGAATTCCGTTAAGAAACAAAGAAGAAATCGAGGATTTTGTTTTGATTAAGGCTAAACCATTAAGAGGTTAGGCCTTGATTGATCTATCTCAGATTAGGCAGTTCCTAGATAAGAAAAATGCAAATAAAATAAAACTGGAATAATACAGGACACAGATGGAATTAAAATGGGGACACAGATGGGATTTCTAAAATCTTCCAAGGGTAGAAACGTACTTTTACTGGGTTTCTGGTTTTTAACGAAAAAAACCAGGAAAACGTTGAAAACCGGAGAAGGGGAAGAATGGAGGAAGGAGGAAGGAGAAAGAAGAAGAAAGGAAAGGAGGGGAACTCAACTTGGGTTTCCGTTGTTGGCGAGTGAAGCAGAGATGTCAGAGATTAGGAGTGGTTTGGAAACTGGATGCAGACACCTGGCTGCGTGGCAGGTCAGCTAGTTGTCGGTGGAGTGGAAGACACCTGGCTGCTTGGAGGACGACGAAGACAGAGGACGCCTGGGTGGTGGAGCAGTGGAAACCAGAGGTACTGGGGTTGAGCTGATGTACTGGGTAGATGGGAAGAAGAGGAGATGAAAAGAGGGGGTTATGTGGTGGTGCAAGGATCTCTAGGCAGTCCAGTGAAGTGGAGGTTTGCCGAACTGCAGCAACAGATGATCTATGTGCAATCTTGTCAGTGGGTGAGGAAGACGACGCCTGTTGAGGTATTGGAGGTGTCGCATAGCTTTGGCCTTTAACAAGTAGGGAAGCCTAGGTGTACCTGGTGCGATGGAGGCAGGGGATAGAATTAGAGGAGGAGTAGGCTGCTTAGGCGGGTGTGAAACGGTGATGCCAGTCGCTGGCTGATGCAGTGATAATGGAAAACAGGTGGAGCAAAAGCTGGACTGGGGGGAGAAGCAGTCGAGTGGAGACAGCGCAGTGCGATTAGGGGACTGGGCAAAGAAGGTAGAAGAGTTGACAAGAGACAGGGAAAGAGAGATGGGAGCTGGGAAGAGAGTGAAAAGAGGGAATGAGAGGGAGAGGCTGAGTGGTAGAGAAAGGCAAGAGGAAAAAGGAGAAGGTGAGATGAGGAGAATCTAGGTACGGTTGTGGAAGAGAGGGGAGAAGAGGTTTGGGGCTGGGGAGTGAGAGAAGGGAGTAGAGAGGAGTGGGAGAAGGGGGGAACACGGTTCCTCCTTTCAACCTAGCCTTAGAGGAAGAGAGGAGATGGGAGAGAAGAGGGGATAGAGAGGAGAAGAGGTAGGTGTGGGAGAGGAGAAGGAAACTGTGGGAAAGGTTGGGAAAGAGAGTTCCGTTTTGTGCGTTGGTGGTGAAGGTAATAAGGAAAGTGGTACATGAGAATGAGGAAGGGAAAAAGAAAAAGGAATGAAGGAAAAAGAAAGAAAAAGGAAAGAAGGAAAAATGAAAAGGGAAAGGAAAAGGAAAAGAGAAAAGAGAAAAGAGAAAAGAGAAAAGAGAAAAGAGAAAAGAGAAGGGAAAAAGGAAAAAGAAAGAAAAGAGAAAAAGGAAAGGAAAAAGGAAAAGGAAAAGGAAAAGGAAAGAAAGAAAAGAGAAAAAGGAAAAGGAAAGAAAAAAAAAGAGAAAAAAAAAAAGAAAAGGAAAGAAAGAAGTGGGGGAAGGAGTTGCCCTTTGCATGTTCTTTCCATTTTGTCCATGATTTCTATTCCATCCATCTCCATGGGTGATCTGGTCCATCCATTGCCCTTTAAGATGATCTGCATCGTTATCTCTTAATCACAGCTGTCTGTGTGTCCTTTGGTTGATCTGCAAAACAATAGACTAAATTAGACTCATCTGAACCGTACATTAGTCATCTAATGAGCTCTAATGATCATCTGATCGTTGATTTTAAAAATTTAAGATTTGGATGGTCCATTGGATTTAAATTCAAAATCAAGCTAAGTTTTGTAAAATTGAACGGTTAGATGATCTAATTGAACGCTAAATTAGGAGAATTTTTTTCCAAAATTAAACACTTAACACACATGTATGCTCAAGTGACGTGCTATGACGCGCATCATCACACGGACGCACCTTGTAGCATGGTGCATCTCAGCTCCCAGGGCACCCCGTGCATCCTGGTCGAGTCAGGACCCGTGCACTATGTCACGCGCGCACCCAAAGGCCGCACCTAGGACAGTGTACGCACTGTCGTACTCCTGGAGCCCATCCCTGGGACCCTGTCCCAGGCGCACATGGAGCAAGGCGTCCCTGGGATGCCTAGCTCGTGCAAGGTTGTCTGAGCCGGTTTGGGGACGTTTTCTAGCCAGGAAATCCGGCTGGAAAACATCTGAGAACGCTAGATCCAGCCTAGATCTAGCCTAAAAGGGGAAGAACGAAGAGAGAGAGAGAGAAGAACAGGCTTACCTGGGCAGCTTGGGGACGCCCATTGCCAGTGGTGGAACCCCATTTCCGTTTGAAACCCCATCTTGCCGGAATTCTGTGTTTGTCCGAACCCACGAAGGGGAAAACCCCAATGTCAGATCGGAACAAGAGGAGAGAGGGGAATGGAAGAATGGCCGGCCTGACTAGGGCCTGGCCGTTGCCAAAAATTGCAGGGAACTGGGTTTCCGTTTCTAGCCGGAAACCCCAGCCCCAATGACTGGAAACCACGTTTTTGGAGAGGGGGAGATGGGGTTTTTATAGAAGGGAGAAGGCGGTGCCCCTCAATGGCGGTGCCGCCCTTTCCCCTGGGGTTTTCTGGAGGGGTCTAGAGGTTGAAGACAATAGGGGGTGCCGTTATCAAAATGGCCCCTTGCATTTTTCGTCCTTTTTCGTTTTTTTGTTTTTCTGTTTAATTTACAGAAATACCCCTAATCTTTAAACGGCCATAACTTCTCCATACGAACTCCGTTTTGGGTGATTTTTGAGGCGTTGGATTCCATTTTTCTAGTAGAATCTAATGGTACTAATTTTCCTTACAAATTCCTTCATTTAATATTTTAAATAAAATCAAACATTCAACACAGTCCATTTCCCATAGAATGTCCAATTTTTGTTAAAAATAGTGTAAATTGCTCGGGCATTACAGAAGGAAAATCAATTTATTTCTTTAGAAATAAACTCAATGATTCTCTCAAAAATTACTCAGCTTAGGAGAAGGAGTTCTATATTATAGTGATGTCATCAGAACATTGAGCCAATATTTGCATTCATAGCCATTTGTGCTATTTTTTTTATCATGAAGCTCTAAGATTTTAAAAGTTAACAAAAGCTAAGTCGAAGACATGCTACATGGGTTGAATTTTTCCAACCTTTTAGTTTTGACATCAAGCACAAATCAAGTACTCAAAATCATGTTGCTAACATCATGACAAATGATACTCTTTACTAACTATTTTCAATACCAAAAGTTGTCATATTCGAAATAGTTAGGGATCTTTATGCATGTGATCCTTGATTTGGTTAGATATGAAACAATTGTGAGCATGGTTCTTATCATCACTTTCTAATGCAAGATAGGTTTTTGTTCAAAGGTAATCTCTTATGTACTCACTAATGCTCCCTTAAAGAGGCAATTATCTTTGAAACTTGTGATGGGGGTCTTATTGGATACTTTCAGAGAGATAAAACTCTTGCCCTCATGAAAGATAGATTCTTTTGGCCAAAATGGAAAAAGATGTTTCTAAACATGTGTAGCATTGCAGAACATGCCATCTAGCAAAAAGTTGGCTAGAGAACATGAGTTTATATACTCCATTATCTATTCTAAACTTTCCTTGGAAAGAGACAAGCATGAACATTATTGTTCTGCTAAAAGAATGCAATGAAGTAAAGATTTAGATATAGTGGTTGTTGACTATTTTTCAAAAATGACACATTTCATAGTCTACACTAAGATTATTGATAGTTCACATGTAGTATAATTGTAATTTAGATGAGTTTTTAGACTTCATGGCTTCACCAACTATCATGTCAGATCGAGATCCCGAGTTTATGAGTAACTTTTATTGTACTTTATGGAGAAAGCTTGGAACTCATCTGCAACTCAATTCATCTTATCATTCTCAAACTAATGGGTGGACAAAAGTTGTTAATACAAGTTTAGGGAATCTATTGCAAAGATATATGGGAAAGAACATCCATCAATGGGATTTATTGTTAGCTCAAGCTGAATTTTCTTTCAATAATTCCTATTGTCATACTATAGGTTGTAGCCTTTTTGAAGTCGTATATGTAAAGAAGCCTTTGAGTCAAGAGATTTAGGATCCCTACTAATTAACCAATAATTTTAGTGGAGATGCTGAAGAGATTCGAGCAAAGATTAAAATGCAAAACAACAAGTATAAAGAATAAGCCGAGAAGCATATAAAGTCTACTAAAATTCATGGGGGCGATTTGGTGTGGGTCTACCTTTGAAAGGATCAATTTCCTCAATCATAGCACTCTAAGCTCAAGTCATGAGCAGTGGATCCTCTCAAGATTTTGAAGAAAATTTGTGAGAATGCATGAGGTTGAGCTATTGTAGAATTCAAAGCCTCAGGCATTTTTAGTGTACCATATCTTTCATACTACAAAGGATAGGATCATGTAGACAACTCAGGGCAGAGTTCTTTTCAATCCAGTGAGAATGACATGAGAGCGTTCCTAAGTCCAAAAACTCAATGGTAATCAAAAGAGGACAAGAATGATCAAGCAATGAACAATTTAGATCATCCTCAAAAACCTCTTGAATCAACATGTTTTGGTTGCCTTAGATCTTGAAGAAGTGGATGCCTTAAGTCCTCAATGAAAGAACATTTTGGATCATCTAGGAAAGATAGCTTGGATGCACAATAAGAGGCATCTGGGATTTACAATGGATGGACATCTAGGACTCAAATATGATGGATGTTTTGAATTCTCACTAGTGGATATTTCATATCAGTCAAAGGGAGATGTCCCATGATCCACTCAAAACATTCTTAAGTCCACATGGTCAAAATGTTTCTAAGAAGCCTTCCTTGGTCAAGGTGTATTGACTAGTCAAGATTCCAAATCAACCAACATTAAGAAAAGTTCTTGTAACAAAAATTAGGGAATTTGAGAAACTTACTTCTAAGGAACTAACCAATGCTTAAAAAGTGTTATTTTGGAAACACCTAATCTTAGGAAACTTTTGTTGGGAAAGTACCTAAGTTTTAAAAGTCATAAATTGGTCTATGAAACTCTTATATTTACAAAGTTTCTTATAGCCTCATAAACTACTTATTTGGGAGGGCTATTCCCATCTATTTATACCCCCTAGTAGTAGGAATCAATAGAGAGAATTGGGCATCTTTTTCATTGAAGTGTGAGCGAATCTTAGCTTTATTTTGCATCTCTTAGGGGGATCCCAGAGTGGTGAGATGCCTTGTTTTGTATCTTTAAGGTGGTGATTCTTTTGTGATCTTGAAGTCCTGAGCAAGTTCTATCTATTAGTTTTGTATCTCTATGGTAATGATTCTTCTGTATTTGTATAGTGGTGACCTATTTTTTATACTTTAAACTTATCTCTCTCTGGTGGTGGTTTTCTTGTATCCATAGAGTGATGAATTATTTTAACCTGTTTTATTATATTCTATTCAATCCTATGATTTGATATTAGTTTCCATCAAAAATTGATTTTTCCAAAGAAATGCCAACAAGCTTCACAATTGTGAAGTTTCGATCCATGAAATTTCATAACCAACAAATCTAACTTCACAATTGTGAAGTTCAACATGAGAAAATCAAGCTTTTATTTAGTGCTTTGTTACTGCTGGACTTTGAGACTTCTTTGATACTTTTATTCCTTTGAAATCCTAGTTATTATCTTGGTTATTTGGTCTCCAATTCAGGTTAGTAGTTTGCTTGCTTTGGTTTAGTTTTCATTGCATTAGTTTCACTTGTTTTAGTTTCTAATTCTGCACCTTTCTTTTCATCTAGCTTCTCCTATCTCCTTTGTAACCATTCCACTATTTTTTTCTTTGTTATGCATTCAAGATTTAAGTTAAATTTTCTTAGAAAAGAGAAGAGCTAGCTTAAAACCTTGATTTTCTCCTAAGAAAATCACGTTTTTCACCTTATTACCACCTTAGTAGTATAGGTCCACCTTCCCTAGTTAGTTCACCCATTTAGCTTTATTTTCTCTCAAATTCCTTTTTATGTTTTATTTGCATATCATTATAATTTATATGAGGAGCTTGATATTGAATTTTTGTTGTAGTTTAGATATAGTTTTACAAGCTTGAATAGTGCACAATCTCTAGAATTTGTAGTTAGTTTTATGTGCATAATTTTGGTGTAATTGGGAAGTGAATCAATAAATTTTTGTGGGAATTCTTATTATGGAATGATTCTATTATTAAATTAATTTAGATCTGGGTTTTTTCCCTACATAAAATTTTTAGTTTCAATTTCTTTCTTATGCTTGATTTGTTTGATGTTCTTAAGTAGTTGAACCTGAAATTTTTCTCCCCTTAACTTTGTGCTTTGTTTCCAGCCATCGAAGTGCCTTATTTGCTTAATCCTTAAGAACCCATTTAGATTTTCATGCTGTTTATTAAATACATTATTTATTTATCACAATAGGTCACTTTAGATTCATCAATTCTGGTCACCTTTGCACCTTAGAACTATAGGTACAATCCATGGTTCATGTGCATAGTACTAGGTCTCTTTCCTTTTTCATTTCTACTTAGTTTAGTTGCTTAATTTAATTTTAGCAGTAGGTAATTAATTTTTTGAATCTTATTTTAGGTTTATAAAGTTTCCTTTTTTGTTTTTAGAAAATCTTGCCTTAGGAAGTTTTAGGATTTAGAAAGTGTTAACTTTAGAAAGTCTTTTTAATGGAAGTTTCCATTCACAAGAATGTTGCTAATTTCTTGTTCAATTTAGTTAGAACTCATTGGTTACATGTTTTGGCATATTATTTTAGTCTTATAAAGTTTCCTAATTTTTTTTTAAAAATTTCTATTTTTAGAAAGTTTCTAATTCTAGTTTAGGAAAGTGTCATTTTAGTAGTTTCCTTTAGTTTAAGTTTCTTAATTTGATTCGTTCTAATTTAGCATTAGTTTTCTTTAGTTGGTTGTATGTTAGTTAGTTAAGTTTCCATTTTAAGTCTTAGCTTTAGTTTTTAGGAAGTTTATTTTAATTCTAATTTCTAATTCCATGCATGTTTCCTTCTTAGTTGTTTTAAATTCCTAATTTAATCACATCTCTATCCCTTTAGCTGAAGTTACTTGACTTAAATAGAATCCAAATCATTGTAAATCTGAGAGATTCCTCATGAGATCAGCCTTTCTTGCATGAATATATTAAAATTGATTCATGCACTTGCAAGTAATTTTAAAGGTACACAAGAGTGGCCTTGCATAGCCACTATCAAAGGCCTAAGACTTCAAATTGTGAAGTTCTGGTGCTCAAAAGTTTACAATTGTGAGCTCCAAGTGTGCTTTTTCTGAGAACATCTTAAAGAATGAGATTGATGTTATAGATATCAAAAAATGAAGAACTCAATTTCATCACACCTTAGATTGATGACATTTAGCCTTTGGCTTACTTAGCTTTCCTAGTTAGACTAGGAAACCTCATGAATGACCTCAATTCTTATTTCTATCAAGTTTGGCCTTTAGATTACCTTCTCAACACCTATAAAAGAAGAAAAATCATAATTAAATCATAGAAAATTATGGTCATTCCCATACTTATTCTGGATTAGCCTCTAAACCTACAAAATATAAAACTTTTGAATTATTAGGTCAGAAATTCATGTGCTACAAAATTTCAAAAAACCCCTAAAATTAGTACTATATTTTACAACACATGATATACTAATTGTGTACTTTTTATACAAAATTGAAAACTTGTCACACCCCCAACCAGCATTTTGCTAGTCTCGAGAAAAACATGCAAAAATCATGAAAACAAAAGTGGTTGCCATTTTTGTAGGTACTCACAATTGCATTTAGTCTCTGCAGCAAGCCCTTAAACCCCTCGAATACTCCTAATAGATGAATTAGGCCTTGTGAGAGTTTACAGTGAATATACCCACAAAAATCCATAAGGCTAAGTTCATTATTTTATCTTTGAGAATTATCATCCATTAGCACTCTACTTGCTTCAACAACTTAATAATGATGAATGAAAAAGTCTACTAGTTACCCATGTGACAAAGCAATTTTATTCCAGTTTCATCTCAAAGTGTAGTGTGTGTGGCTACATAAGTTAGGACTTCAAAATACATATGCTTATTTGCTCCTTTGGAATGATGTCTTGACCTCCAATTCTCACTAGTAGGTGAAACAAAATTCTCTTACTATGTGGTCAAGTTCAATAATTTGATGGTTCAGATAATTTCTTTTAACACAAAGGAAATATGATCCCTAAGAATGGATGCCATTACTGAGATCATAAAAAATAGTTCACCTTACTTCCTTCTTATATGTATCATCATTAAGGCTATGTTCAACCTAAGATCATTAGGTCTTCAGATAGGACAAAACGTAGACTTACGATAGTTTAAAAGGAAGGGTATAAGAATTCAAAGTTTCAAATCTAAGTAGAGGTCATGAATTATTGGTTGGATAGCTTTTCCTTTTGACTGCATTGAAGTGAATATCTGTCATGTATTTCCTGTCTCGTATCTCAACTTTTCTTTCATTTTCTTTTTTTTATACTGTTTTCACTTTTCCTTTGTATTTTTAAGAAGGAACACTTTTCTTTGGATGCACTTTTGATATTTTCACTTCTTTGACTTTTTCCCTTTTTCTAATTTTTCTACCATCTCTACAACTTTTTGAAATGTAGGTAATGGAAATTCTTACTAGGGTTTCTTGGGTTAGGGTAAATTGGGATTTTGAAAAAGAAAAGTTTTACCAAGAGGCTTAAAGGGTCTAACCAGTGGTACAATATATTGGTAGGCTTTATATCTTTGGGCTAAAACAAGGATGGCCTATATCATTTCCTAGGTTTCTTAAAATCTATCAGATTCAATAAATGTTCAGGAAATAAAGTTAGTACTCCTTTTTTATTCCTGGCAATTTGACCAAAACAAAGATACTGGTGTGGCAACCTGGGTTTTTGAAATATAATTTTGTTATTCATTTTCAAATGGTGGTCGACCAATTTTGTAAACATTTTGAAAACTTAAGCAACAAAATTTTTTTTCTTTGAAATTCTTTTCAAAAAACCTGAATGCCACATTTCACTCACATATACATACATAATTTTGTGTACAACATACGTTTCCAAAGAAACTCATTTTATTAAAATTGTAGGATCAATCCAGTGGTTCACATGCATAGCCCCTTTATTACATCTTATGTCCAAAATACACAAATCAAAATACAATCCAATCCTTTCACAAATGTATATAGTCATGATCAACAGTATAGTCTTTGTCTTCCCATGTTGTATCCCTCCATTCTTTTCTTTCTGTATCTAAGATATTGTAAACATTCAAACATTTATAATATCTCAGTAAGCTATGCTTAGTAGGGGATTTAAGAACATATGGAATTGTATAATTCAAAAGTACAGTATTCATAATCATCATATTCCATATGAATCATATAATTCAATTTTCATGAACCATACCATATACGATCATTCTATCATAAAATTTATCATGTAACATCCACTATGATAATTCCAAACCACTCATCACTATATCGTATGTGTATATATATATATATACGGTAAAAAATCATGAAAAATAGTCAATATCTCAAGCATCAATTATCATACTTAGATATACTGAGTTGATAAATCATCTAGACTTTTGCTGGGAAAATACTCCCCCAATAGGGTAGTATTGGCATCTCACTATGCCATGCATCATAATGTAAAATACTCAAGGACTACCATGCTGCAGTTTGATCCGTACTAACGGTCTCGGATAACTGCCTTGTTCACCACTGATACCATAGTGGAAAATATTGTGTCACTGCCCATATGGGGAGACAGGACTTTCACAATGGGACCTTCCCATAATTGCCCCACCCAACTTTTAGCCTCTCTTTGGGCAAGGTATCATAATATCAACAAATTTTGGAAAGTGGGTGGTCAAACCCTCATAAATTCCCTAGCAAGCATCCCTAGGCTTATGCCTATTTAAAACAAAACCACAAGCCTCTATGCTTGTATCTAAAATACTTCTTGTACAGCTCAGATGATTTGTCTATTTATATTATCATTCTCGTATTCAATATCCTCGTACTAAGGATATAATTTTATTTATAGATTTATGGATTCTCATGTACAATGAATGATACCCATATTCTTATAAGTTTAGGGATTAATCATTTATTGTAAATGATCCCCATTTCCTTTAATTTAGTATTCATATACCAAATGTTATTAAGTGTAAGGATATTCATTTGATACAAATGATATCCCTTATTATTATGTTCTTATCTAAGTTTAGGGGTAATAAATGATACCCAGGTATTTATTATGTATTTCATCTAATTTCAACATTTATCTCTATTCATATTCATGAAGTATGAGTCAAATGTAACTAAGCATGTTATCATTCTTAAGCATTATAATGTCTATGTATAATAAAAAATCCATAGACCATAGGTCTTGTATTCTTAAATTTCCACCTACCTTCATGTGGTGATCCAATCCTTCAAATCCTCCATGATTGACATATGTAATCTATAAATACATATATACTGTCATTATATGTACAATTTTGGATAATCTCGTATTTATATTCCTTATCTAATCTTGTCCTTTTGATATAAAGGATCTAGATGTGTCTTGTATTCCTATAATCCATATAATCTATCTTCCTCAAATAGTCTTTTTTCCTATTGATCAATAGATTTGATAGTTAGAATGATTTTCTAATCTTTCAAATCTAAGTATTTTCTATCTCTAAGTCTTTGTGTATCCCTTTTTGATCTTGATCTTTCATAGATCCTTTGAACAATAATCTATACTTGTTGATAAAGATCAAGGGCCTAGATCTTCTATAATCTAGTTCTTCTTTGATCTTAGTTCAGTTATTTGATCATCCCTAAGGAAGATGATCTTGGTTCTCTTCCTTGAATCATATTTGATCAAGGGTTTGGATTATCTAATGTAATGATCTAGATTTGATCTACAACATACATACTAATAAGCATACATACTAAATACAATACAATGTTATGATTCTTATTGTTCTTGATCATTCAAGATCTCCCTATGGATCTTGTTTGATCTTGATTATCTTACTTACCATTTTTATTAAGATTAGATATTTTACTAACTTTTTATGATCTTATTATTATTATTCAACTAGTTAATGTTTACTAGTTGAAGATAGCTTATTTCATCCTAAGTCTAGACTGCTCCTCTTATTTCCAATTGACTAAGGGCTACTAGTTGAATGGCTGAACACAAAGTGGTTACTTCAACCCTCATGTAAGGAGGCACTTAGACCTCAAAAATGTTAATTGAAGGTAGAGGAAGAGCGAGGCTCTATTAGAAAACCCCCTTAACAACCATGTTCAACATTCACTAGAGTAACCTTAGCTCAACCTTTCATAAGGTTCCTATGAGCATTTTAACCCTAAGTACTCTTTCTAATTGATTTTAATTAAGTCCATGAATATTTAAAATGTCATTCATGGAGTTTCATTATTCTCCTAATTTGGGCCAAGGAAATGATATTCTTTATATTATCCTACTAACTATAGCCCTTACTATCATTAAGTTCATGTCATTCATTCCATGTAAATGTCCTTCAACTCTATTTTTTATTTAATTACATTTTCAATGTAATTTTCATAATGTAGGCATTAAAGCATAAATAAATAAATAAGTAAATCTAATAATTAAATCTACTAAGCAATAAAAGACAATTATAATAACAATAAATAATTCAAATGAAAATCTAACATGCCATAACTGTTCATCATGATCCAACGGTCATAGTTGATTTCTATTATTTTTCATCCCTTTTAGGGTTTAGTTCTAATATATCTTCTTATTGTGATTTTATCACAAGATCATTGATGCATCTCATCAAATGACTTGATCCTTCTTGATCCAACTGATTAAGAAGATCTTTAAGTCATTTTATCCAATTTAACGGCATAGATCTTAATCTATCCCAAATTATCATCATCAAGTCCATCAATCCATATGATATTAACTTTATATCATCATCCAAATACATCCATACTATCCAATCCTCCTTGATCAAGGAGATTACCATTCATTTTTATGGATTTTACTACTTTTAAGGCTAGATCTCTTAATTAAACATAGAATAGTCACTTCTAACCATTGATTCCATGTTTCAAAATCACAAGATGATTAGTGGATTAGAATTATAGAGTTTGAGCATTCCAAATTTCCTTGATCATAGGAATTAGTAATACTTTTTTTTATTAACAAAAGTTTACATGCATTAAAACATAAATTTTCTAAGTTCAGTAGGGTCTCCTTATTAAGAGGAATCTAACCCAACTTTTTTATCTCAATTTGGAGTTAAATTGAGATTAGAATTTGGATTTTAAGCTTTCAGCCAATTTTAATAGTTGATATTGATCTTTACTATTTTTATTCAATTACTTGATCTAGAGATCCAAAAAATTTACTGTGATCATGGTCCTTAAGGTTTTAAAACTCTTGAATCCATCCATCGGTTCAGATCTCTATTTTGAGATCATCTTGATCATGATCCAAGGTTGTTACAATGGATTTTACCAAATAATTTACATAAATAAAATTAAAAACATAATTATGATGCTTACATAATATTCTACATAATGCAAGGAATTAATCAATGCTTTAGATCTAAAATTAGAGCTAAAATGAGCTCTCAATTGAAGAAATAAAATTTCATATCAAAATTCAATAGTTCAGATCAACTCCACAGAACATGACAAAAAGGGAGTGTGGTCTGTGTTGCGTTTCCTAGGATTACCCATCAGCAAGGAGAGGTGACCGGTGTCTAGATCTGGACCGTCGAATCACCCATCAGCCAATCTCCCTCATCTTAGTAGATCTACGCCTAGGATTTCATCTCATGGGGTTTTTGGGCCCTAAGAATCCATCCAATGGCTCAGAAGTTTCATTTGAGCCATCCAAGATGGGGATCTCAACCCTGTTTCTGGATCTGTCATTCCCGACGGATCAACGGTCGGGGAGATCACTTAGAGGCCGGGAAAACTAAGGAAGGTGCTGGAGTGTACAGAGGGGAGAAGGGTGCACCTACCTGTGCTAATCCGGTGAGTGAAGATCATTAGAGAAGAAGAAATAACACGTAAAATAAAGAAATCTGGAAAATAACCCTAAACATTGAAAATACATTCAGTCTATGATATATCTAGTGCCGTTGTCGGAGAAGAGTAGAGACCACGGGGCTTTTGTAAATCACCCAATTCTGAAGATATCTAACGGTGCAAGATCAAGGTTTAATGGTCAGATTGGCTAAAATAACATGGAATAATCGCTGGAGACAGTACCCAGTACCTTGTTTGTCTTTGTTTTGATTTTCCTGACAATCCAGGAGGTGGATCATCATTGAAAGTTAGGGCTTTTGTAGATCAGCCCTATTTGACCATATCCAACGGTGAAGATTGAAAGTTAATGGATGGAAGTGGATGGGTAGTTCAAATAGGGTTTCCCAAGTGAAAACCCTAGTTCATTGGGGATGATGCGTCCCTGGATGCTCCTGATGCAGTCATAGGGGTCATTTGCTCAAGTGCGTTTGGGGACACGCCCACAGAGAAAGAAAAGAGAAATGGGGAAGATGGAGGAGTTTGCAGTTGGGATTTTGAGGCATTCTAGGAGATCTCTTGAAGAACCTTAGAATTTTTTTGGGGAATTTTATGATGGGCTATTTATAGGGAATTTTGAATTTTCCATGATTATATGTCATAATTATGTTTCATTTCTTTTTATTATTAAATTGTCATTGGATTCCCACTACCACCTCCTTCTTCACTACTAGATGGTAGTGGTTTGACTCATAATGACATATTTTCCGGCTATTGGAGCCATTTGTGAGCCCCTTATGGGCCCCATGGAGGTGTGAAAGAACCATTTTTCCCTTTTATGGAGAAAAATTTGTTTTATTCTCCCAAACTCGTAATTGAGCATACTTAGTGGATTTGGAATTGTATTTCTAAGTACATTCTAAATATTGTTGTCTTAGGTCTCGGTTATGAGTAAAATTATTATTTTACCCTTTTATTCAGAAAAATAGTGAAAAATAAGGATTTTTCACCTGGACTCAGAATTTAATGTACTTACAATCATTTTGATCAATTTTTCAAGTACATTACAAATATCCAAGTTTTAAGTCTTGATTTTATTTTTATAAAAATGAATTTTCCTAGAACTCAAAGTTCTAGTTCCACTTTTAAAATTTTAACTTTTAATTTTTAATAATTCAATTATATTCATAAAAATTGTGGTTGTTATAACTGGGATCTTTCAAAGTAATGTTCACTGAAGAAAATATGGAATTATATATAATCCTCATAAAGATGATAGTCTCTAATACTCATTTGGGTATATAGGTCTCCATTGATTTTCTTAGCGTCTCTAAGTCATAACCATCTATTAATCTCGACTTGTACTATGTGTAAGTGTATTCTGATATTTAACTTTTGTAAAATAATTTAGAACATGAATAAAATGTAGAATTAATCATATGCATTTCGTATAAGAATTTGAAGTAGAGAAATACTGAACTTTTGACAATCTAATTCTTATCATAGTAAAAGAGCTTTGACCTAAAAAACTTAGAAAATTTTGAATTTTTTTTCTTTCAAAGAGATGAAGAAACTAGACATTTCAAGCATGTATACACTCCCCAAATTGAACTAAACATTGTCCCTAATGTTTTGAAATATAAGATAATTATATGATGAATGATTGATGCAAAACCATGAGACTCTAAAAACCCTGGGTTGCCTCCCAATGAGTGCTAAGTTTAACATCTTCAGCCAGACCTAACCTAATGTACCCTAGTCTAAACCTTACTAGTTTAACTTAATTTTTCTTAATCTAACAATAAAATGGGAAAATCTTTTATGCCACTTCAGAATCTCATGGTAGTCTATATATATTCTCCATCTTGAAAATTTTGGTGGTGATAATGTTAAGACATGATAGACCACCACAATTTTGGATTTGGTGGGACCATATTGAAATTGATGATCCCACATTTTTAGAATTTGATAGTATTCAATAAATATCCTCCACCTTAAAATATGAAGAGGTGGTACCTTGATAGCATAAAAGACCACCGTGAAGTTTGTTGGACCATATTAAAATGAATGGTTCCCATTTTCAACAAATTTAGGGATAATGGGGATTGTAGCAATCAATACATGCTTTTCCTCCATCTTCCTTGCATTTTCCTAAAATTAGGGTATAAGATGACTCTGTATTTCTTTAAAAGCTTGTCCTTGATCAAATGGAGACAGGGGGTGGATTAAACCCTTATTATCATCTGATGTGTACCCTAGAGTGATATGATGCAGTGTCTGTGCATTAATGGACTCTTCTTCTTCCTATTCTTTAGACATAGGTAAGGTTTCAAGAAAACCTAAATTATTATCTGGTGTTTAATCAAATAAGATCTATAGGTACCAATTGGGTACGTTATCTAAACTGTAAGGTTCAATTTGTATTTTAAATTGTGTAAGGAATTCTACTTAGTCTTGCCATTGAGAAGTGTTTGCTAAAGGCTCAGTGTCCAAATATTTAGTCTCTTTATCAATGGATGTCTCATCATCATAAAAAGGATATGGACACGACTTAAGTAGATATGAATTGGAGGTTTGCAAAGATGTTTGTGGACTTTGTGGCTCAAAATGATCATATGCAATTTTCATCCTATGTTCTTATATTTCCCTTATTTGTTTCATTTTCTCAAGCCTTTGTAAATTCAACAATGTTTCTTTTAGCATTTTTCCATATTGGTTTTATTTTTTCTTCTCATTCATAATTTTTAACCATAATTTTTTTGTAGTCAAATCCAAGAAATTGTTGAGTCTCTTCACTAAATGGGATCTCTTCTAAAGATTGTTCCTCAAGAAATGACTTCTATGGTTAGCATTGTTGTGCATTGGGGTACTGAAATTGGGCTGAGTAGGTTGAACCCATGATGGTTCTTCCTAATATTTGTAATCTTGAGACCATGGGTGTTCATGATGCCTAGCACATCTATTATAGTTTGTCTCAAGATAATAACTATTAGGGCATCCAAAGTTTTTCAAGAATTTTCACATAAAAGGAAAATTTTATTGTCTCTCCTAAAAAGGACATTAATTGAATTTGTAGCCTTCTTCATATGATAACAAATAACACTACCTATGTGATTTTATGATCTCATTACCTATCTGAAGCCCAAATAAAGGAGGAGGTTTGCATCAGGCACCATTTGGCAAAAATTCCTTCGACAAACATAAGTGAAAAAATGAATCTTATTTCAACATTCACTAAGGCTAGGGCTTTCTCCATAAGTGATGTGCTGTATTGGACCCCAGATGCATTGAGAAATGGGCAAGGGCTACTAATGCATTCCCCCATAAGTGAAATGTTGCATTGCATCCTGAGTATAATGGAAAGTTGGATGGAGTTTTGTGCTATTCTACATGTGTGTAGGAGAAATGACTAGTTGAAGAGAATAAGGTTCATATCGCCATATGGAAAGGGGCTAAAACTAAAGAAATTGATGGGTATATAAGCTTTAGTATGTAGGAAAGTCTAGTAATAGACATGGCATAGGGATAGTAGTGGATAAAGAATTAAAAATAAAGTTGGTGATGTTTAAAGACCTAATGATAGAATTATACTGATAAAGCTTGTTTGAAGAGAGAAGATCATAAGTGTTATAAATTCATATTCCCAATAGGTAGGGTTAGACAATAGAATTAAGAGATAGTTTTTAGAAGATGTGGAAGGAGTAATGTAAGAAATTTCCATCACAAAGGGGATATTTATAAAAGCAAACTTAAATGCTCATATAGGATAAGGAAAGAAGGATATGATAAGGTATGGAAGCTATGGGGTTGAAGAAAGAAATGAGATGGGGGAAGCTATCCTAGATTTTTCTTTGACATAAAACCTAGCTCTAGAAAGCACATGCTTTAGGAAGAGGGATGAACACTTAATAAAATTTAAAAGTGGGACTACATAAAAGCCAAATAGACATTCTGCTAATTAGGAATATTGAAAAATCAATATGTAAGGATTGTAAGACGACACTCGATGAGAGTCTAACCAGACAAACATACATTAATGTATATGAATATGTACATCAAGAGATGGAAGAAAAGAAATGAACTTAATAAGCATCAAAAAACTAAGTGGTGGAATTGAAAAGGAAAGAAGATAACATCTTTCATAAACAAGTTGATTGTAGTAGGAAAGTGGAATAATGAAGTAGAATTAAACACAATGTGGACTAACATGGCCAATTCCATTAAGAAAGTGGCAAAATATGTTATAGGAGTATCTAAAGTAAAAGGAAACTTGGTAATGGAGTGAAAAAGTGACAAAGTTATTAAAGGGAAACAAGTGTACTTTAAAGCATGGTAAAGGACTAGAAACAATTCAAACTTGGAGCAATATAAGAATGCTAAAAAGGTTGCTAAGAGAGCAGTAAGGCTAAACTCAAGAAATATGATGGCATCTACAATATATTAGGGTAAAGTGAAGGTGATAAAGATGCGTTTAGACTTGCAAAAATAAGAGAACAGAAGAGTAAGGACTTAAATTATGTTAAATGCATTAAAAGTGATGACTATAGGGTACTAGTCAAAGAGGACAAGATCAATCAAAGGTGGAAAGTTATTTTTGAAAAATACTAAATGAAAATGACTGTGAGAATATAGAGACTAAAAGAACCATAAACACAAATAATGTTGGACCATATAGATATGACAGTAAAATTAAGACACCTAAATTGAAAGAGGGTGTAAAAAAGATGAAATCAGGAAAGGCCTTAGGGCACGATGGTATACCAATAGAAGTTTGGAAATATATGGGATATGCTAGAGTAGTTTGATTGACAAAGTTGTTTAAAATCATTTTGAAATCTAAGAAAATGCTAGATGAATTGAGGAAAAGCTTTATTGTACAAATCTATAACAATAAATGAGACATATAGATTTGCACTAATTACTATGGGTTCAAACTTATGAGCCATGGCCGAAACTTTAGGAACGTGTGATTAAGATGAGGCAATGACATGAAATGGGTGTATCCAAAAGCTAGTTTGGTTTCTTGCTTGGGAGATCTATCATGGAAGCTATTTTCCTCCTTAGAAAATTGATGGAGAAATATAGGGAGAGTAGGAGGGACCTCAATATAGCCCTTATTGACATAGCAAAATTTGGGTACACATATATAATTAAGAATATGTATGAGAGAATGGTAACAACCGTTAAAACCACTAGCAAAGACTAATGATTTCCTCATCACCATAGGATTGCACAAGTATTGGCATTGAGCTCAAACCTCTTCACATTGTTTATTGATGAGTTAATGAAACACCTAAACAAGGATATTCCATGGTGCATGTTATTTATAGATGATATAGTTTTGATTGATAAGGCAATGGAGGCCATACACACAAAGATAGAGCTATGGAGAGATGATATAGAGCTAAAGGATTTAAATTAGTTGTGTTAAGACAAAGCATATGGAATGCAATTTTAGTAAGGAGAGGAGTAGGAAGGAAGCACCAATAAGGATTAATAACCATGAAGTACCTCGAAAAGCCCACTCTTGATATTTGGGATCTATAATTCATGAGACCAGAGAGATTGAGAAGGATGTTACCCGAAGAATCTAGGCGAGCTGGAATAATTACAAATATGCCTCTAAGTTTTGTGGGTTATATGAGTGCCACTTAAAATAGGAGAAAATTTCTATGGGATGGCTGTAAGGCCAACCATGGTTTATGGATTAGAGTATTAGCTGTTAAGGAACAACATTGACATAAGAGGAATGTAGTCGAAATGAGGATATTGAGATGGATGAGTGGAAAGATAAGAAAGGATAGAATTAGAAATGAAAACAATAGAGAAAAACTTAGGAGTAGAACCAATAGTAATAATATGAGGGATGATATATTTAAATGGTTTGGACATGTCTAGTTAGAAGAAGCAAGTTGATTCAAGTTGAAGGTTCTAAAAGGGCATGGGGATGACTCAAAAGGACATGGTTAGAAGATGTGAGAAATGATTTTAAAAATCTTGGACCTAATGAAACAATGACATTTGATAGACTAGAATGGAGGAATAAGACTTATGTAGCTGAATCCTAATTGGGATAAGGTTTTGATGATGATGATGATCATATGATAACAAATCCCACAAAATCAAACCCACAAGGGAACTCTAGCGAATTCCTTTTCTAAGAATACAAGGAGACCAATCCTTGAATCCTTCTCTTACTTCCTAGGGTTAAAAATCACCAAAGCTTGGGATAGAAACCCCATTAGCTTGAATGCTTGGAATCTCCTAACATCATGTTTCATGTAGATAATGGACATCTTTACTCAAAGCTAAGAGGGAGATAAAAGGTGGAGTCCCATTTACATGGCGATTCAACTAGCACGGCGATAGGATCGTCACGATCAGTCGGCTGTAGCAAAACCCCCATTCCTATCCTACAGTTTTCCTCCCTCAAGTCTAGTCCTTGGCAATCCCAGGCAGCGACCGAGCTAAGGCTCTCTTCCTCTCCCTCAATTGACCAGAGACCAACGCTGCTGATTGGCTACTCTCTCTCTCTCTCTGTGTCGCCTTCCTCCTACTGGCACAGCCTGATCAGCTACACTAGTCCTACTCCTTGCCATGCCCCTCCGACTAACATAGCTCGACATGCCCGCCAGATCGACCTTTTCTCCTTCCCACTTCTCCTTCCTCCTTTGGCTGGCTACCTAAGCTAGCCACTGTGTGCCTAGAGGTTTTTCCTCCATTTAAATTCCTATGTGGGATTAGGCATGGGCCACTTGCCCAACTCACTTGTCCTTAATTCGCTATCTATGGACGAGTTCACACAGGTGAGCCCCATTACCCCCTTTAGATTTTGTCCTCTTACATACCAAATCCAAGAAGGATTTGCAAATGCAAGACAATTGTCATGATCCTTACAATGCAAGGAACAAAGCACATTTGTCCATTCATTGATTGAAGAAGATTGGATTGTTAATTGTGAACAGACCCTTGATCAGACCATATCATCATATACATGACCGATCCAACCATCTGTCATGTTCTAGTCATTAAACTATCTTTGAATGATGGACCTATGATTGATCTTATAGATCTTTCCATGATCCAACTGTCAATTTTCTTTCAAATGGCATATCTGAATCTATCTCAACCATTCATCGTGATCTAACCATTGATCTATCTCGTAAAGCCAGATCTGTGATTCATTCGTGAACCCTCATATGATCCAATCATTGATCAGTCCCCAACACCTTGATCAATGATCAATCTGATCCATTCACCATTATTCGAACATTAATTAACAACTTAGTGCCTAGATCTGCAATTGATATGAGCTCCCCTTTAAGTTTGGATGTAGCTTTCATACCAAATCATCTTATATGTGATCAGATCTAGCCCTTCATCTTGATCTAACTTCATATTAGGGAATAGGCCCTTAGATACATTTCTGATTCAAGTATTGATTCTAATCTGACCATAGATCTATCACCAAACCCCTAAAAAGACAACACATCTAGTTCATTCGAAAGATCTAGCCGTTGATTGACCATCTAATGCTAGATCTCTGAGATCAGGCACCACATCTCTTCCTAATCCTTAGTGATTCCATATTTATAGCTAAAAATCAGCATATCTTTGCTTTCTTGGTCACTAATTAGCAACAGAAGCACAATTGAAGCCATCCATCAATGGATTGATCATGAAACCTAAAAATTAGTCAATGGATAGATCAAGCTAAAGGAGGTAAACACTAGAACTGAGGATAAACACCATATGAGGTAGGTGGATTAAGATTTTCTATTTTAAAAAGTTTAACAATTTCCATGTCTTTATAAGAATGATTGAATGCAGATGATGATTTACAAAGCATTTACTTTAACTACTAAAATATGAAAACATGTGATAAATTTTGAAGTTATCTTGTGACACCTTTTAAATTATCAAATATAAATAGAATGTCTAATGTAAATAGAAAATGTTATTGTTACCTAGTTGTAACACACAAACAAAAGAATGGAAACCATACTCATTGATTGGAACTTAGTATGCATGTATATATAGCCGATGTTGATAATACTTAGAAACGTAATAAACATCTGGATTAGCCACAAATGTGAAACTAACTTAAAGCACTTATTTTATCCCAATTATAACATTAAGAAAAATTAGTAACTGGACTACCTACCTTGATTTTAAACTTACACTTACATCAAGTGGACATCGTAATACCATAAACAAGGTTTGATTTTACGCTTGCTAATAAGACATAAGGGTTTATATATTAATATTATAATATTTGAAAGGCCCCAAATAGTATAAAAAATTATTAAGTATATCGACAATAAAGTAAAGATTTCAGAGTGACTCACAAGGTGTTGAGCTATAGAAGACCTAAACAAATGTGTTAGAAGATATTGTACTTGTAACTTAACGACTCAAGAATGATGAAATGATTCATATTTAAACTTGGGAAGAATATTCTAAATGCCATGTACATGCAATAGATATTTATAAGCCATGGTAAAACCTTTATCACCAATTTAACTATGGTCTACTTAGCGATAAGTGCTTTTAAGATTTGTTTAAAGATTCATCTTTTGTAATCTTTGCATTTGATGTATACTTTTGGAAACTGAAAGAGCATTATCTAATATATGAATAAAGATTGCATGTTTTGAATACTCATGAAGATATGTTTTTACTGCTTGTTGAGAATATGGGTTGAAAATGAATAGATTTGAATGGTTTCTTATAAAACTTTGAAATAGCAATTTTATTTTTTAATGAAATGATTTTAGAAATGTATATGGTTTATGATTTTGGGTGGGAATTGATTAGTAGCCATACGTCTTGATGGATGCAGATTTGTCTATATTTAGGTAACCATTATATGAGCAGTTATAAGTCTTGATGGTTATGATTTCATCGATGCTTTTGGCGAGACTCTATAAGTGGCTGTAAGTCCTGATGCATATAGATGTGTTGATGCATTAAGCATGTGCTCTACAAGCATCTATAAGTTCTAATGGATATGGATTTCATCAATGTTTTGGGTAGGCACTATAGGAGTGTCCTAAATCCTAGATTGCTTGGCAAGTACATTACATCAATGTGTCATAAGTCGTGGAGACTCTATACTAGGAGGTACAGTTGGCCACTAACCTTTGAGATGATATTAATACCAGCCCTGAGATGAAGAATGGCAGGCATTAGGAGTATCTTCTCATGGGGAAGTGCTTTGAGACATAAGTGGTAGCCCTCATGAGGTCCAGTGAGTCATGGTTCATGCAGGTATCCGCGATCAAATGTAGAGGCCATAGTAGTCACCAACGGGTGATGGTAGGGACCTACAAGCATAGATGTCTGTGTATTGATATTATGTGGGTCATTTCTCGAGAGTTTAGAACTCGTCCATGGTGGTAGGATTGTATGCCCCTATGTTTGGAGCAATCAATTTTCCATGGCAATGTGGGCATGGATTTGTGAATTTTGTATTGAGGGCTATGCACCTTGGTTTAGCTTCATCAGTTTTGAACATGCTGGTTTGACAAACTTATCAGATTCTTTTGGATATTACAAATGATTTGAGATCACTAGTCTTTCCTAGTGGATTTTCACCTCAATATATGAGGATGATTTTCACATTTATATTTTATTTCAATTCAATGCAAAAAGAAGTGTTTACACTTATGAAATGATGATTATGCTTTTAAAAACCACAAAGAGCTTTTGGTTTTTCCAAATTAATAATTTATCAAATGTTGGTTTGTTGATGACCAGACTTTGAGCATAGAGTATACTCTTTGACCTTCACAGCTGACTTAATCTTTTATCAACATTGTACTTTGATGCTGACACCTAGCTAGTGGCTTTGCTATTAGTATTATATTCCATGTTGATTTTTTCTTAACCGATGGTTTTACCATAGTCAACTTACTAAGATGCCAGATTACATGAGCATTATGAGTGATTTTTGCATGATCATACACTAATTTATTGTTGCATATGAAATTGTGTTGGGTTCATGAAGAAAAAGCTGTTAAATAACTACCTTTACACAATATAATGAGGAAGTTAGATACCTCTCTTTGAAAGTTGATTTAACTATTGAATGATAAACAACTAAGACATTTATAGGGATAACTTGAATAATCATGTGTGGTGAACGATCTTGAAGAACTATACGTCATAAATAAATGCAGAATGCTTATGTGTCTATTAATAGAAAATGATCTTAGTATAAATTAAATGTGCATGAAAAGATAAAAACTTAGAATGCTTAAATCCTCAAGATAAGATAAGGTAATAATAATATTCATTGAAACCACAATAGACTATAATTCATTAGCTATAATGAATTGCACATGCAAACTGATTTCGTAATGGTATAATCTAAGAAGTTGTAATTTTAGCATGAGCACTTTGGAAATAGCATGAGGTTTGTTTAAGTATGATATATCCTCAAAATGCATTGATTTATGTAAATCATGACTGCATGACAAAATAGCTACTTATTCCACCTACACAAGCACAAGCTTTCTAAGACATTGTAATTATTTACAATGCCTTAGATTTGAAGAATTAGAATAGAAAGATGAATAGATCGAATGTGAGAGTAGCTATGGAGTTTGGAATTTCAGATAGATAAAGATTTTCTAGTATCTAGATGTTAAGCCTTGCAACCTACCTTAGATTAGCTTTCTAATTTAGTGGAGAATGCAAGTGTATATTTACTTTCATGTTGTGGATTCATTTGTATTTAATGAAATATGTTGTGATGTGGTTGTGACTGGAGATTCAAAGAAGTGATAAATCTTGTATATTTATTCTCAAAGCGATGAAAAATGATTTATATTATCTATCAGGTGTTTTGCATGCATGCATTAAATGCATATATGTCCAAAAAATAGAGGAAACTCTACCAAATCTTTTGATAGAAATGAGATACTCATTTCACTGTAAATCCTTGTGTTTTGTGTAAAAATGACACTTGGGATTTTCAAGAAAACTTTCAATAAAAAAAAAAAATTGCACCATTTTATTTTTTAAATGAATTTCAAATGAGGGATATTCTGAATTTCAAAAAAATTTTCAAAAAGTGTTTTGAAAATGTAGAGTATCATAGTTTTGGTGTCAAAGACCAACTCAATTCACTCACAACCAATCACAGTAAAAAGTTATTGAGAATCCACAAAACAAGGAGAGTAGTCCTTGTGAAAGTAAGAAGAAGAGAATCTTATGGAGTAGTATGATTTTTAGAGGAAACAATCAGAATGAGAGGACATGTGAGTTAATATTGTTAAGTGAAATCATTGGTATGCAATAGAAGACCCATTTTCATGGACAATCTTTTAAGAGTTCAAGTTTTAACTTAGACTGTGAGTATAGAGCATTGAAGAGTACGACAATTATAGTATAGTGCCAAGTTAAGACTCATTATATAAAGGATTAGGAGATGGTTATAGTAGCAAAAATCCCTTGGCAACTTGGAATCACATGATTAGTTTGAATACATAGTGAACTTTTATTAATTAATAATTGAGGTGTTATGGAAGATTAGTACTAAAAAATTTAGCTATGAAATGGGGCAAGGTTGAAGTACAAGAGATATAACAGTAATCTAAGTCTAAATAGCGAATCTAAACCAACTTAGCAAAATACACATAACTTTGGTAAGTAAAATATAGTTAGAAAAGAAGAGAAGTGAGATAGAGAATAGCCATTGTGAAGTGGCAGTGGACAAAATAAACAAATAAATAAAATAAGTAAGGGTGATTGTCTAAATATAAATCGTAGAAGTGGTTGACATTAAGATTAATAATGACATTGAATCAAGTTCTTTCTATGATGATAAACTTGGAAATTACTAACTCTCTATAAAGAACTTGTTAAACTTGAAAATCTGATAATTTGATGAAATTTTGAAGAAAAACAAGATAGATATAAAAAGGGTGTGAAAGACAAGAATATGAAATCACTAGATTTTACATGGAAACTTAGTTAGAAGATTAGATTAAGACACCTATATGAAGACAATTAGAAGCAAAACATATAAGAAAAATGGGTAGAAGTAAAGTAAGAAATTATGATTCCAATATTTAGGTGAGAAATAGTTACAGTTAAAATTTTCAAAGATTAGTAACTTAATATATAGAGAGAGAAAGTGAGAAACAAGAAAGGAAATCTTTGGTTAAACTAAATCATGAAATCATTCTAGCCAAGATCATAACTTAAAAATTGAGACCACTAATAGAAGAGAAGAATATCTGTCTAGAGTTGTTGGTGGATGATATAAAGAAATTTGGGATGACGTGGAACAATTTTGAGGACCAAATTTCTATAAGAAGGGAAGAATGTAACAACGTCAAATAGTGAATTAATTTCTATGTTATTATTACATATTTTAATTGAAACAAAAATAATTATTGGATTGCTTGGAAATTGAATTTCAAGGAAGTGACCCCCTTAAAAACCCAAAAATTTGGATTTGAAACTATAAATAATGGAAACTACATGTGAAGATGATTCCAATGATAATAGTTTTGTACAAAACCGAGATCATGGTGGGAAAACCCCAAAATTTCACAAACTTAGGGGGGTCAAATTTATAATGGCAACCCCTAATGTCTCCCCTATGATGGGCTGCGACAAAACACCTGAGAACAAAAAAATAGGGGGCAGTCACCAAAGGTAGGCTGACCCCCGCCAATCCATTCCCTACCACATTAACTTCCCCATGCACAAAGCCCCTTATTCCTACTGTTCTTTCCTTCCCCATTTAGGTTTCCACCAACATAGTGACCAGATCATCATGATCAACCGACCATCTCAAAACCCCTATTCCTATCCAACGATTTTCCTCCTCCTATTTCTCTCTTCCTCAGCCTCGACTGACCAGAGACTAACACAGCTGATCAGTTGTGCCAATCCCCCCTTTTCCTTCTCCCTCAATCTCTCCCTCTCTGCGTCCCCTTCCTTTGACCAACATAGCCTAATCACTGCACCAATCCCACTCCCTCCTTCATCCCACCTCCAGCCAGCATAGCCCAAAAGGTGCTCCAGTCCCACCTTTCCTCCTTCCCCCTTGTCCTTCCTCCTTCAACTGGCTACTTGAGCTGGCCACCATGCACCCGATGTTTTTTTCCCCATCTAGCTTCCCCTATGGGATCGGGCTTGGGCCACTCGCCCAACTTGCCTATCCCACTCATCCCTGACTCGCTATTTGTGGGCAAGTTGACATGTGTGAAGTTAATAAATGTAGAATGTGTATGTGTCCATTAATAGAAAATGATCTTAGTACAAATTAAACGTGCATGAAAAGATAAAAACTCAGAATGCTTAAATCCTAGGGTAATAATAATATCCATTGAAACCATGATAGACTATGATTCATCAACTATAATGAATTGCACATGTAAACTAATTTCATACTGATATGATCTAAGGACTTATAATTTTGGCATAAGCACTTTGGAAATAGCATGAGATTTGTTTAAGTATGATATATCTTCAACATGCATTGATTTATGTAAATCATGAACTGCATGCAAAGATAGCCACTTATGTTGAGACATTGTAATTGTTTACAATGTCTTAGATTTGAATAATTAGAATAGAAAGATTAACAGGTCAAATATGAGAGCAGCTGTGGGGTTTGAAATTTCAAAAAGATGAAGATTTTCCAGTATTTAGATGGGGAGCGTTGCAACCTTGGATTAGCTTTCTAATTTAGTGGAGAATGCAAATGTATATTAACTTTCATGTTGTGGATTCATTTGTATTTCATTGAATATGTTGTGATATGGCTGTGACTGGAGATTAAGGGAAGTGATAAGTCTTGTATATTTATTTTCGAAGTGATGAAAATTTATTTATATTGTCGATCAAGTATCCTACACACATGCATCAAATGCGTATATGTGATGACTCAGGTTTTTATGATGCAATTTTAAAATAATAGTGAGATTGATATCTAATTTAAAACAATTTTTGCAAAAAGGATGCAGTGAAAGTTTTCTTTTAATCAAAACTTTTGTATAAAAACCCCAAGCATCATTAAAAAATCTCAGTGAACAGATAATGCATAAGGCCATGGCACGTTTTTGACAAAACACAAAAATGAATAATTACTACACCCAAGATTGTTAATCATGGCCCAAGTTACAAATAAGCACCTACAACCAAGTTTACATCAAATACAAAAGGGTTACTAGGTAAGTCCTCGTTCAGCCTTACCAGTGCTCACTTGACTATGGCCCTAATGGTCTTTGATGCTTCTTCTAATTGTACTTTCTTTTGATATGAAAAAAAATGATGTATTGGGTTGAGTATTCATCATACTCAGTAGGTAACCTGATACTACTATTTTGAAAACATGACATGCAAGAGGGGTTATGCTAAGCCTATTGATAAGAACATGTAATTCTATTTTTTGGGTAAACATAGGTATGTATGCATAAATTATGAAATTCATAAATTAACAAGATAAATATTACTAATGCAGTAACAATAACTCATGCACGCATATATTTTGGGGAACACATTAATTATAATGGTAGCTATGAAAATTTTAAAATATCAATTATTCAAGGTAGATGAAAGTATCATCATGAGTAGCATGCGTATGTGTCTTTTAGTAAACAACTCAAACTGACTGGTCACGAGTACTCATATACGACCATCTCAATGTTATATGCATATCAATAAAACTAAAATCACAGGGTCAACTATGCTCCTCCGTAGGCTGCCTCATTCGGCAATTTGCCACTTAGAACTCAAGGTCTTATTCCCACTGCAGGCTGCCTCATTCAGTGATCTGCCCACTTGGAATTCAAGGTTTTGTTCCCAGTGTAAGCTACCTTATTCGCCGATCTACCCACTTAGAACTCAAGATTTTGTTTCCTACATAGTTTGCCTCATTCAGTGATCTACCCACTTGGCATAGTGCCACTAGGCTTATTACCCAAAAAAATATAAATACATGTAATCCAAATTGCAATCATTGTAATTTATGCAATTTATGCAAGGCATTTCAAAACATGCGAACAATGTATTCATAAAATTAGTCCAATACAAGCAATGGCATTCAATATCATAAGGAAAATCTGCATACTCATTATGCGAATATCATATCTCAAAAGCATACTAAACACAGTTGCCAAGAATAAATAAATCAATTAGATTTTGGGAATGCATTTGAAAACATAGTAGGATCAGACTACCTACCTCGATGTCTCTTGGATTGCTTTTCTCTTTAATTTGAGCTCTAGATCGCCTTTATGAAGTCCTGGGTATTATTTGGAAAATAAAGATCCAATTTTTATTTCCTATTTTACAGATCAACGGCTAGATCTATACTAGACATTATAGATCTCTGATTTATGGGTCTCCATGTTGAATCTCACTTATAATGGTTGATCTATATGATATAGGTTTGATCTTGGTATATTGATCTCCTAATATACCTAATGGATCAATTTATGAGAATTGATCATTTTTTATCTTATAGATATATGAGATTTTCATAGTTTTTAGGCTATAGTCACATCAAATAGCCTTATGATCCTAAATTTTATTATATAAGTAGATCTGCATTGTAAATACAAACGTAACGGTTCTTTCAAATCATCAATCAAAGTTATATAGCCTCCTTAATTGCATTTTTAGTGTCGCACATCAACGAGCGACCCAAATTTGTCCACATAGGGCCCGCACATCATGGTTCCCAGGACTCATGTGTGTCCCAATCAAATCGAGGAAGCATTCGCACACGTGTGCATGCCCGTATGACTCTCCTAGGTGGCACGTTACACACTGCGTCCCCGATGTACATCAGGGTCGAGTGGGATGGGGAGGCTGAATCTAGACTGTCCAACCCTCCCAACCCCAGATCGACACCGAAGATGTCCCAATTCCCAGACTATCCTGGGTTTTTAGGGATTTTGGGGTCCCACAAATGCATTGGGCAGCTCAGATCTCGCATCTGAGCTGCCAAGGTGGTGGATCTACAATAGATCCACTGCCCACTGGTTTCACTGGCGATTCATCACTTAGTGAGACTAGATCAGGTCAGGATCTGGGGGAAAGGAAAGAGGGAAGAGAGAAGAGTAGAGTGGGGAGGAGGATCATACCTGGGAACTCGAGATGGCGCCGGTTGCACGCCTGAACTACTAGCTGAAGCCCTACTTGCCGGAGATTGTAGGGAACCGGATTTGATCGGAGGAATCACAGTGATGGAAGGGGGTGAGTGGAGAAATTTATAAGAGGGGAAAGGCGGTGCTGCCATTTTTTCTGGTGCCACCATTTTTTCTGGCCCCGCATTGCAAGGGCAGCGTAGTGCGACAGCTAGAAGGGAATGGCGGTGGAGAGGTCAGTGGAGAAGGAGGGGTGTCGTTATCAAAAAGACCACCTCCATTTTTTCTGGCCCCGCATTTTCAAGCCATTTTATATTTTAAATGCAATTTATAAAAATACCCTCCATATTCAAAAGCCCATAACTTGGTCATACGAACTCCATTTTCAGCGTTCTTTGAGGCGTTGGATTCCATTTTGAGTGTAGAATCTAATGATGTAGATATTTATTATAAATTCTATTATTTCATATTTTAATTAAAATAAAACATCTAACCACCTATTAATATAATTAAAGATATCTAAATTTCCAAAATAAACAAGCTGTAACTAATTAACAAATAGAAAACATCACAATTGATCATGGTTACAACAGTGATACCAAAAATATTGAAAAACTTGAGTCATTACAGTATATGTCTGAGAAACAAAGGAAAATATGTCAAATTTTTTGGTAGAAATGAGACACTCATTTCATAGTAAAATCCTTGTGTTTTGTGTAAAAATGAAACTGAAGTTTTTAGGAAAACTTTCAATGAAATTTTTTTTTCCACTATTTTGTTTTTGAAATGAATTTGAAACAAGAGAAATCTTGAATTTTGAAAAAGTTTTCAAAAATTATTTGGATAACCTAGAGTGTCACACACTATCATTTATTCCAAGTGCCACAAATTAAACAATTGTGTAATTGGGACATGAGACATGTTTTTTCACATTTTTTCCATCTTGGAATGCATTTTGAATTGAATACGAATGCTACTAAATTTCTTTGTGTGAAATTAAAGTGGAATACATTTTTGAAAATGAAAATTGAGATTGGAGAACATTTACAATTTTGTAAAATCATTTAAACTATTTAAGACTTTGAAAAATATATATGCTTTTGAATAATTTGAAATTTTAGAAAGTTGGTAATTGTTTTTGGAAACTCTAGAAACTTAAGAATTACTATGAAATTAGGATGAACTAAAACATTGGGAACAAATGATTTTGTGATTTTCAAAGTCTATAGTTCTTGAAAATTCTTAAAAAATGATTTGGAAACATAATGGGCCCCAAGAAATCATAAGAAACTAGAAACACAATTTCAAATGTGGAATCAATGTCTTTCTCAAGAGAGTATGAGTGTATCCTACACCATTGGTGCTGGACTTGCCTTTTGGAATGTTTGATGTCATTTCCAAGCAAAAAGGAATAATCAATGTCATCATGTGGTTACCATTGTTGATGTTCATGAATTGTTGATTCTTGTTGGGCCATTCTTTATTCCAAACATAAAGTTTTCCCATATTTAAGAACTTTAAATTATATTTTCAAAGATTCTTGAATTTTCAAATTATCCCTGCATTCCAAAATTTTCAAAGATTTCAAACATTAACTTTAAAGTTTCCTAAGTTTGCAAAGTTTATCCTATGTTTTTGGATTTGAAAAAAATATTATCTTTCAAAAGTCCTAATTTTACTTAGTTTCCTAAACCTTTCAAAATTATGTCAATTTAAGTTTCCAAATCATTTTTCATAAATGACAGCTTACTAGAGTTTCAAATAATCCTGTCAAAGTATTTCATCCCCAGTTTTAAGGATTCCAGAGTTTTCAAATTATTCAAAAGTTTGTAATTTTTTTCTAAGTCTTAAATGCTTCAAATGATTCCCTAAAATTATAAATGATTTCTTTGACCAAAATTTCATTCTCAGTATAGTTTAAATCTCGATTTCATTTTCAAAATTGAATTCCACAAAGAGAAACTCAATGACATTCAAATTCCACTCATTGGAAAAAATTGTCTAAAGAAAAACATGTCCCATCTCCCAATTACAAAATTATGTAGTGTAATAACCCCAATTTTTGTAAATTGATTGAGAAAATTAATTTAGTTTGAATTTTCAAAAATTTTGGCCTAGAATATTTGGTTATTAGAAATTATATTTTTATAGAGATTAAAACACAATTTAAAACTTACCAATTATGAATGTACTCAAAAAACCGATTGAAATGACACTAAGTACGTTCAATTCTGAGTTAAAATGAAAAATCCCTAATTTTCTCTAATTTTTTGAATAAAAGGGTAAAATAATAATTTTACCCATAACCGAGATCTAAGACTTCATATTTAGAATGTACTTAGAAATACGATTCCAACGCCACTAAGTACGCTCAATTCCGAGTTCGAGAGAATAAAACGGATATTTTTCCATAAAAGGGCAAAATGGTCCTTTCACACCCCCACGGGGCCCACAAGTAATTATGAAAAATTCAAAAAAATATATAAATACACCCCCAAAATCCTCCAAAAATGTTCATTAAATTTTTCATGAAATTATCTTGCTTCCTCTAAAAAACCAGATCTAGATTCTCCTCTAGATTGGAACAAGAGACCTAAATTCAATTAGGCACTCTGTTCCAAATCAAATCTCCCAAATTCCACCATTCATATTATCCTATACTACCTTATCTACAAAACCCTCAAATCAATTTCAAGATCCAACAATGCAATCAATGGAAAATCACAAAACAAGTGGTTATCGAGCTATCTTATCATCAAGAGGATAATTCTTTGAATTGGGTTGCAAAGTCTACATTTTTCTCTAATCAGGTAGGTGGAAACTCTTCTTATACTGATTTCATGTTAGTTTATGTAATTTTTATTTCTTTGAAATTAGGTTTACATTAAAAGTTATAAAAATCAAGGATAAGAACCCTTCATTCTAGATGATGGAGGGTTCAGATGGAAAATCTGAGCAGTCCAATCGATCCAAAAGGGTCCAAAACTCCAAGGAAAGAAATATTAGCCCTTAGATGTTTTAGATTTGGAGAAGGGTTGATCCGAAGGTCTAGATCGAACCGTCTCAACCAATCTCCCAAATCAAGTGTTGATCTGTAACACCCCTAATAATTGATAAAGAAATTAAATAAATATTGAAATTAAGAATTTTAAAGAAAATTAGGCTGGAATATTAGGGTTATGAAATATGCACTTCTCATAGAAGTGAAATCAAGGTATAAGACCTGTATAATTGAAAACATATGCGACGAATGCTTTAAAATGACTATAAGCACGCCAATTTCTGAATATAGATGAAAAATCTGTATTTTTCTTCATTTTAATAAATGAAAGGGAAAAATGGTAATTTCACAAATAAACAAGACTTGAGACCTCAAAATCTAGAATGTACTCAGAAATACGAATCCAACATCACTAAGTACACTCAATTTCGAGCTCGAGAGAATAAAATGGAATTTTCTCCATAAAAGGTCAATTTGGTCTTTTCACACTCATGTGGGGCCCACATGGGTCCCACAAGGGACCCACAAAGGGATCCAACGTTTGGAAAACATGCAATCATTAGTCAAACCACTACCACCTACTAGTGGAGAAGGAGGTGGTAGTGGGAATCTAATATACATTAAATAATAACGAGGAAACATAATTATTGCATGTTATTATGAAAACCACTTAAAACACCTATGAATAGACCTCAAAAAAATTCTCAAAAATGTTCCAAAAATCATTCACGAGGTTCCCTGTTATGCTGCAAAAATTTAGCTCCAGAAACCTCCCCAAACTCTCCCAAGTTCTTCTTCTTCACTAGTTTTGTTTTTCACTCAGGGCGCGTCCACAGACACACGCGTCTCTCCAGACTTATTGGAGACGTCGGGCGCGTCCAGGGACGCATTGTCCCCGATTGAACTGGGTTTCTTCCCAGGAAACCCTATTTCAATTAGCCATCGCTTTATACCCATTGAAACACCATCTTAACCATTGGATTTGTTCGGACAAGGTCTAGTTACAAAAGCCCTTTGATTTGAGGATGATCCACCTCTTGGATCTCCGGAAAAATGAAAACGAAATTTAACCCAATAAGGGTTACCGTATCTGGCATGTTCTTTATGATATTCCTGCCAATCCGACCGTTCAAAGGTGATCTAGAGTTGTTGGTCATCTCCAGAATGGGGTGATCTACAAAACCCCTATGTTTTTCCACCTTCTCCGGCAACGGAAATGGATAAATATCTCCCTGTATGCATTATCCGGCGTCTAGGGTTTTCCTTTTCTTCTCCGGCTGGTTTCTCAATCTCCGGTGAGCTCCTCCCCTCTAGACCGGCACAGGTAGGTGTACTGGCACCCCCTCTTTCATTTCTGGTAGGTTAGCATGGTTTTCTGGCCATCACGAGGTCTCCCCAGCCGTAGATCCGTCGGAGACAATGGATCCAGCTTGGGTGATGAGATCTCATCACAGACGGCTCAGATCAATCTTATGAGCAGTTGGATGGATTCCTGGGGCCCAAAAACTCCAGGATATGAAATATGGGCTTTAGATGTTAACGAGTGGAGGAGATCCAGTCGCAGGCGATCTAACGGTCCAGATTAGACCGTCTTGCCTGTAGCCTGTCACCACTGCCCAGACACCTGGGATAGGCGGTTACAGGCGTAGGACGGTGCCTGTAACCCAGATTTAATTAGGACCATCTATTTTTTTATACTGAAATTTGTATTTCTTCAATTCAGAGCTCTATAGGACTCTGATTTTATATCTGAAAAATTCTATGGACTCCTTGTATCATTTAGCATGTACTAAAATTATTAGATCTATGTTTTAAGTTGTATTTACATAGTTATTTTATAAAATCAGTATCCATGATCATAGATCATGGACCAGATGACTTGAAAAGACAAATCTGAACCGATGGATGTATTCAGAGATTACCTAATACCTTAGGATCATGTTCACAATCAGATTTATGTAATTATATATGAATGAATTGATCAACAACAGTAAAGATGGAATTCGGCCCTTAAAACGGGCTGAAATCTTAAAATCTTAATTATGATGGTAATTGACCTTTACATTTAGATCTGAAACTTTCCTCAGATTCACATTAATGTTAACAATACACTAAACATTTTAGATCATGTTTTTAATTAGTATATACATGATCTATTTAATCAAATCTGTGCCATTGATTGTGGATCATGGCCCACATGACCCCAAACATAAAATCAGAACCGTTGGATGTGTTTATAAGGTTCCAAAACCATAAAGACCATGTTCACAATAGAATTTTTATGTCTCTATATCAGTCCAATTAACCCAAAACAGTAAGGTGAAATTCAACCCTTAAAAAGGGCTAAAATCCTAAAATTTCAATTCCGATCTCAATTGAGATCCAAATTGAGATTGAAAAGTTGTGATGGATTCCTTGTGATAATCAAAATGGACTGAATCTATAAAAGTTTAATTTTAATTAATTAAAGTTTCTGCAATTAAGTAGATAAGTAACTAACATTCTTGATCTACAAGATCTAGGATGATCAAACTACTAATAACTTGTTGGATGATGATGTTATAACATAATAAATAATATCAGTGGATTAAATGGTATTGATTAGGCAGATATTAAGATATCTAGCCTTAAGAATTACTAAAATCCTTAAAATGAACAGTATCTCCTAGATCAAGATAATCCAGGATGATTGGACAGCATGGATGTGTTTTGATGATGATCTTGAGATAAGATCATAGGGATTTAATGAATGGATGATGTGGATTTGGGCTAGATCAAGATCTATGCCCTTAAATGTTACAAAGTAACCTAAGATCTCCTTGATCGGGTAGATCAAGGAAGATCAAATCAATGGATGAGATAAATCCATGATTTAATAATTAAATTACATCAATATAAAGTGTTGGATCTAAAATAAAATGAAGGATCAATATCTAAACCCTAAAGAAATGAAAAATGACTATGGATCAATTAAGACCCTTGGATCATAATAACATGTTAGATTTCTATTTCAATTATTGAACATTATGATAATTGTCTTTCATTTCTTAGTTGAAATTTTTATTTAATTGGTTATTTAATTGTTTAGTTAAGTGTTTAGTTAATTGTTTATTCATGCTTTAAAGTTATGCGTCAATGCTTAAGTAATTGTAATTTCATTGAAAATGGAAATTAAATGAAATTAGAAGGAAGGGACATTCACATGGAATGTATGACATGGAATTAATGATAGTAAGGACTATAGTTAGTAGGATAATATAAGGAATATAAATTCCTTGGTCCAACTTAGGAGAATAATAAATCTCCATGAATGACATTTTAATTCATGGATTTAATTAAAAACAATTAGAAAGAATACTTAGGATTAAATGCTCATAGGAACCTTATGAAAGGTTGAGTTAGGGTCAAGCTAGTGGTTAAGGGGGTTATCTAATAGAGCCACGCTCTTCCCCCACCTTCCGTTGACGTTTGTGAGGTTTAAACGCCTCCTTACATGAGGATTGAAGTAGCCACTTTGTGTTCAACCATTTAACTAGTAAGCCTTAGCCAATTTGACATAAGAGGAGCAATCTAGACTTAGAATGAAATAAGCTACCCTCAACCAATAAAACATTAATTGGTTGAGCAATAATAATGAGAGCATAAAATGTAGTAAATCGTCTAATCTTGATAAAAATTGGAAATCAAGATAAGGATGATCAAACAAGATCCATAGGATCTTGGATGATCAAAAAATAAATACTAATATAGTATTGTAAGTATGTATGCATATGTAGAAGAACATAGATAGAGAATCCCAAACCCCTTATCAAATTTGATTCAAGGAAAATTAGGGTATCATCTATAGGAATACATACTTGAATAGGGAAATAACCTTATATATATGGTATGACAGATTGATGAATCCAGACCATGATGGACATTGTGGAAGAATACACTGGAGATGTATGAATCAAGATACTACTTTGAGGTAGGTGGATATACAATGATATATTAGAGATTCATATATAGATATACATGATTATCTGTCTAAAAATATAGACCTTTATTATATCAGTATGCTTAGTACCTTAGCATAGTCATAATCCAAACAAGTGATCCAAAACTTATGATCCAAAATAGATGATCTAATTAAGTGATCCAAAATACATGATCCAACTAAGTGATCCAAAATACATGATCCAACTAAGTGATCCAAAAACATATGATCAAACTAAGGCATCCAAAACATATGAATCAATTAAGAGATCCAAAACATATGATCCAATGAAGGGATCCAAAACATATGAACCAATAAAGGGATCCAAAACATATGATCCAATTAAGTGATCCAAAACATATGATCCAATTAAGTGATCCAAAACATATGATCCAATTATGATCCAAAACATGGGATCTAACCAAATGATCAAACAAAGTGATCCAAAACATGGGATCTAACCAAATGATCAAACAAAGAGATCTAACCTCATAATCTAATCCACTTGATCTAATTTAATGATCAAGTATAATGAGGTGAAAGTACTAAGATATGAAGACTAAGGAAACCCTAAGAATAGGGTATGTACAATATTCCAGCCTTAGTTAAACAGACAGATCGTCTGATATGTACAATATATTTTTCATACAAGTATAGAGACTTGTGGATTTGTTTTACACAGAGATAGAGACTAGGGATGCTATGCTAGGGAAGTCATGAGGGTTTGGCCACCCGCTTCCTGAAACTTATATGATGATACCATGCCCAAAGAGAGGCTAAATGTCGAGTGGGGCAGTAATGGGAAGGCCCCACTGTGACAGCCATGGTCCACCCCATGAGGACATGGATTGATTATTGCATAGTTGGTGTCAATGGAGGATTATACAGTTATCCGGGCACACTATAAGGATTGAGACTGTGAGCATAGTAGTCCTAATGTATTTTGCATTATGATGCACATATGATAGGCATAGTGTGATGCCATGGCATGATGATATGCTATTACATTGGTTCCTAGAATAAAAACCCCATATGAGGATTGGCTAGGTATTGCTCTTCTAAGTGAGAGTATAGCCAGGGGAAGGAACACATGTTGAATAATCTTTGGCTAGGTATTGCTCCCCTAAGTGGGAGTATAGCCAAGGAAAGTAACAAGTTTTGAGCAATCTTCACTATATGAACTAATTTGTCATGTACTACATAAATAACGTATGTACCCTATGTGGAGATATCTTATGAATGGATAACTATAATGAAATAAGGACTGAGGTATATACTCTTATGTTGATGAAGTAGTGTGTTTTTGTATTCCCCTACCAAGCATAGCTTGCTGAGGTATTGTACATGTTTCCATGTTTACAATATCTCAGATATAGGAAAGGAGGGTTAGAAGCTCAAGACTATAGAAGACTTAAGAAGATGTGGATGAATAATCAAATAAGATACCTCCTCTTGAAGACATGTATTTTATTTGAGGGAATTGTATTGTACTGAGAGCTTTTAATGTATGGTGAGGTTTGTAAATTTTGGATTATGTAATTTGGACAGGTATTGTATTGATATCGTGTTGTACTGTGAACCACTGGGTGGATCCTAGAAGTTTAATAAAATCATATTCCTTCAATGGAATTTTATTTTGTACACAAATTGTAATTATGTTATGTATGAAGCGGTGACTTGGGGTTTCAAAACAAGTTTAAAAAGAAAAGAATTTTCGCTGCTTTGTTTTACGAATTTTCTTTTACTGAGGGGACGCCCTTGCCTTTGAAAAATATATTATAAAATGTGTTTCAAAAACCTGGGTCGTCACATGATCTGTGTGACGACCAGGGTTAGGGTTTTCTCATGCATTTTTAAATGCAATATCTAATTCCTAAGGCGGGATGCATCCCTATTTGAAAACCATATTATAAAAACCATGCAATGCAGTGGAAAATCTTTTGTTTTAAACTTATTTTGAAAACCCCGAGTGTCATTTGCTTTCACAATAGCCAAAGTAGTTTTTGAAAAACTTTAGAAATCATAAATATTTTTCCCTAGGTCTATCCAGTCACAGCACACAACCCAATTGTAATTAAATACAAATACATGTCCAACGGGTAGAGTGTTTACTCACATGTATAGTTGTCTCCTTTGTTTATTCACTTGCTCATAGCATTAATATCTCCTGAGACGTCTTCCATTTGTGAGTGGAACTATCCTGAAAAATGTTAAGGATAGGATGAGTATATACTATACTCACTAGGAGTCTATCACTACTAGTTTTACAATGCATGCTATGTTTAAAATCATATGCTCTTTAAAACATGTGCATGTTCGAACAATCATGTTCAATATTGATATTACAAACCACTATTGAATTGGAATACTGACGACTTAAAGAAATAGCATAATCCAAGTCGAAAGTAACATAGATATATCATAAACATAATGATATGCATAAGATGCTCAACTGAATCCAACTCATGGATATCTGGTATGGTCTACCAACCTCATGTCATGCCATATGCAATGCAAGTAAATCATCAAACCATAGGGTCCAACTATGCCCACGACCTCACCGCCGTGTGGTCCTCGGGTACCTAGGGACATAGGGTCATATACCTCCACGGGGCATATGACACTTCGACCCAGTGCCGTGACACCAGTGGTAACCCCCTATACCACATGCAGTCGAAGCAGGGACATGCCCTTTTTGGGCGTGGTACCCATCCACCTAATAGTGGTAGAGGCTGGGAGGTCATTCCAGACCTCTCGACATAACGTCCATGAGTGTATTAGCCCAAATCATATACAATCAAACAAGCCAAAATCCTCTTTTCCAAAACCTGTCCTCTTTGGGTCCCTCACAATTGCCTGGCCCTCAAAACTGCCTACCCAGCGTCTTTTGGGCACTCTAGTATCTTTTGGTAACCCTCAAGGACATGCAATATTGCAAGAACTCAATGCTCACAAATCATGCAAGAATCTATTTTAAAAATTCCTTCGTTTACTATTTTAAATAAAGTGAAACATTTAACACAGTTCATGTCCTATAAAATATCCAATTTTTGTTAAAAATACCGTAAATTGCTCAGGCATTACAATCTGAGCCTAACCCGATCATTTAGCTATGTTCTAGGATTGTCTAGTTATATTCTAGATCATCTTTCCATGTTCTTGATCATCTAAAACATGTTCTAATGGCCAGATCAAATCTGGGCTGTTGATTTTTTTAATTGAAATCTTTTTTCTTCAATTGAGAGCTCGTTTTAATTTCAATTTTAGATCAAAAAGTTGCTATGAATTTATAATGGTGTGTAGAATCTAATGGAGATGTTAGATTTATGTTTTTAATTGTATCTACTTATGATAATCACTAAAATTCGTTCCAACAGTAATGGAACATGATCAAAATGATGTCAAATTGAAAATCTAATCTGATGGATGGATCTATAAGGTGTCAAAAACCTAATATTGATTATCAAAGTAGGATTTCTAATCCTCTATATAGGTTTATTTGATAAAAAACTGTACAGCATAAATTAGCCATTGAAAACAGATGAAAAATTAAAAATGCAATTACTCACTCAATTTAAGTCCAATTTTAAATCTATAAGATGCTATGAATAGATCTTGATGAGAGGAACATAGTGAACCATAAAAATAAGATTTTAAGCATTAAAATTACTATTAATTAAAAATACTCTTACTTACACCCTTGATCAAGAAGATCTAGGGTGATTATAATTGAAAATCTAGATCCACTAAGGATCTAATGATGACAAAACAGCACGGGGATGGTTGGATTGGATTGATATGAAATAAATCAAGGTGTAGGCCCTTTAATGGGAAAATGATCATGGGAAATCTCAATGGATCTCCTTGATCAGATGGATCAAGAATGATCAAGACAATTGGACCTATAAATTGAATGATCTAAGGTTAGGATCATGTTATAATGATGTTGGATCAAACAGAAACATAAAGGATCAGGGTTGCATTCTTAATGAAATATCAACCATAGATCTAAAAGATGGACAAATCAGATGGTTGGATCATAAGGACAACTTGATCACATGCGTAATTAATTGTATTTTATAGTAAATTTGATTTAATTATGATCCATGTCTATTTTCCAATTTTAGTGTAATTATCTTTAATTTCCTAGAATAAGATGTTGTAATATAATTAGTTAATTTCTTTTAAATGGCAAATTTAAATTCAAGTCAATACTTTCAATTTTAGCATGATTGTCTTCAAATTCCTTAGAATTATTGGTGTAATTTCTTTTAAATCATAGCATTATGGAAAATACCTTAAAAGAGGTAATTGATGACATATAGATGGACTTCACTAAATACATATACATCATAAAGTATAACCATAGTAAGGGCTATAGTTAGTAGGACAATATAAGGATTATCAAATCCTTGGCCCAAACTAGGAGAATAATAAACCCCATGAATGACATTTTAAATGTTTATGAATTTAATTAAAATCAATTAGAAAGAGTACTTAGGGTTAAAATGCTTATAGAAACCTTATGAAAGGTTGAGCTAAGGTCACTCTAGTGAATGCAGAACATGGTGATTAAGGGGGTTCTCTAAGGGAGCCTCACTCTTCCCTTACCTTTCGTTGATGTTTGTGAGGTCTAAACGCCTCCTTACATGAGGATTGAAGTAACTACTTTGTGTTTAACCATTCAGCTAGTATGCCATAGCCAATTGGAAATAAGAGGAGCAATCTAGACTTAGGATGAAATAAGTTATCTTCAACCTGTAAAACATTAATTGGTTGAATAATAATAATAAGAGCATAAAAGGTTAGTAAATTATATAGCCATAATAAAAATTGTAAGTAAGATAAAGGTGATCAAACAAGATCCATGGCATCTTGAATGATCAAGAACAATAAGAATCCTAATGTTGTATTTTATTATGTATCTAAGTATGTATATTGTAGACAAATCTAGATGGAGAATCCAAACCCTTGATCAAATATGGTTCAAGGAAGAGAACCAAGATCATCCTCCTTAGGGATGATCAAACAACTAAACTTAGATTAAAGAAGAATTGGAGGATAGAAGATCTAAGCTCTTGATCTTTATCAACAAGTATAAATTGTTGATCAAAGGATCTATGAAAGTTCAAGATCAAAGAAAGGAACACACAAAGACTTAAATAGAAAATACTTAGATCTGAAATATTAGAAGATCAATCTAACCATTAGATCTATATTTCAATATGATAAACATTATCTGAGGAAGATAGATCATGATAGGACATAAGATCTAGATCCTTTATATCAAAGAACAAGATTAGACAAAGAATATAGATAGGATAAAAAAATATAAGACTATTCAGATTGTATAAATATTGACAATATGTATAATTTACAGATTTCATACGTCAATCCGGATCATGGATGATTTGAAGAGATGAATCACTACTTGAAGGTAGGAGGATTTTGTGAATGCATCTACATGAGAAATACATGTTGAATACATGATCTTATGTCTAGAAATGTTGACAAGTATAATGAAAATACTTGTATTAAATTCATTGAAAACCCTTATGATCCAACCAAAACACATATGAAATGGTTAAGTTATAATTGAGGAAAACCCTAAGTGAATAGGGAACTAGAAGGTATTCCAGCCCTAGATAAACAGACATATTGTCTGATAAGTATAAAATCAATACATGGGAATCATTCATATAGAATGGTGATCCCTTAACTTATATGAACATGGGTATCATTCATTGTAAATGATGATCCCTAAGTTTGAAGTGAAATCCTATCCTTGGTATAAGAATACCAAAATATGAGGATGATGATATAAATAGACAAGGCGTCTGATAAGTAAAAGAATACTTTATATACAATCAAGGAGGCTTGTGGTTTTTGTTTTAAATAAGCATAGGCCTGAGGATGCTATGCTAGAAGGGTTACGAGGGTTTGGTCATCCGCTCTGTGATATATATGATGATACCGTGCCCAAAGGGAGGCAAAATGTCACGTGGGGCAATTATGGGAAGGCCACCACTGTGACGGTCTGTCTCCCCATATAGACATGACATAGATGATTTTCCACACTTGGTATCCATGGAGTATGAAAGCAGTTATCTAAGCATGCTGGTACGGATCAGACTACAACATAGTAGTCCTTTGAGTATTTTGCATTATGATGCATGGCATAATGATATGCTGATATTGTCCAAATAAGGGAGTATTTTCCCAGCAGAGTTTGGATGTTTAATCACCTCAGTATGGCTAAGAGTGATGATACTGCCCAAATGAGGAAGTACTTTTTAGCAGAGCTTAGATGATTGATCAACTCAGTGTGTCTAAGTGTGACTATTGATGTTTGAGATATTAACTATTTTTCACTGTTTTGGCCGTGTATATATACGACACATACAGTATGTATGTGTAAGGATGTACATATATGACAAAGTAAAGAGATTGATCCATGAGTATAAATAATGGGATTATAGTATCAAATTATTATGCTTCTTGAATCCTCTACCAAGCATAGCTTGCTAAGATATTGTAAATATTTGAATGTTTACAATATCTCAGATACAGAGAAGAAGAATTAGGAGCTCAAGACTTAAGAAGACTTGGAAGAATAATCAATCAAGGTATATCCCTTGAAGACACGTATTTTTATTTGAGAGCATTATATTGCATTAAGAGATTTTAATGTATGGTGAGATTTGAAATTTGGATTATGCAATTTGGACAAGTATTGTACTAATACCCAGGCTATACTATAACCCTGGATGGATTCTGGAATTTAATAAAAGTATATTCCTTCAATGGAATTTTATCTTGTACAAAATTCTACTTATGTTATGTAAGAAGTGATGACTTTAGTTTTACAAAACAAGTTCTAAAAAAAGGAATTTTCGTACTTTGTTTTGTTAAAAAATTTACTACGAAGGGCGCCCTACCTTTGAAAAATGTATTACAAAATATGTTACAAAAACCTAGGTCGTCACATGTAATCTAGGGCACCTTGAATATATGATTGTGTATAAAGAGGCCTGAATTATACACAATCATGTATAACAAAGGCCCATATTAACAATCATGCATCATGGTGCCATATTCACAAGTTTTAGAGCAAGTTTTTCTTCATTTTTTAGGTTCTCCTTTAGCTTTGTGAGGTTTAATTCTAGTCTACTTTTGGCGTGAAATTGAGAGTTTGTGAGGTATTTCTCTCCCCTCATCTCCTTGTTTTCCTTTAATGTTCTTTTTTATTCTTACTTGCTTACATTCTTCTCTTCTTGAAACCTTCTTCTTTTCTCCCTCCAAGAGGTCATGTTCATGCATAGGAGATCCCACTTCTTATATCCATTTAAGTATTGCCAAAGGTGCTCATTGTCTACATGGAAAGAGATACAAAAGATTCTCAAGCATTTGGTCCATAGAATTATCATGTTCTATGCCATGAGTTCATCTTTCATTGAGGAAAGGAAGGAAGAAGATTTCCCTTAATCATTTAGATCTAGCTTCCTTATTTTCTACTCTTCCTTTTTACTTTCTCCCAACTTTCTCCTTAGGGAGAATCACCATGCAAAAGGGACTCAACTTCCTATCTTCCTTTAGGCTTCCAATCCATTGCCTACATGGAGGAGAATGCTAGGAGATTATAAGCATTCAAGCCAATGGGACTTATGTCCTAAGTTTTGGCAATTTCTAACCCTAGGGAGAAAGAGAAAGATTCAAGGATTGGGTTCTTAGTATCATTGGAGAAAAGGACCCCTAGAATCTCCTTGTGAATTTGATTTAGCAGGGTTTGTATGTAGGAAGAAGGCTACAAACTCGATTAATGTGTCTTCTAGGATAGCCAATAAACATTTCCTTATATTTGTTTTAACATTTCCATAAATGTGTATCTCTATGGAAAGGGAAACTTCTTACATAAGTTTCTCCTAAAAAGAGATGTACTACAATCAAAGTTCTAAGTGGAGTGGTCCTAGTATGACATATGTGATGGAATGTAACAACCTAGGTTTTTGAAAATATTTATCAATTTTTAAGTTTAGAAAGGAGAAAAATTACCTTATTTTAGAAAACAGGATCAAAGTGATAATATGTAAGTAATTTGGGAAATTCATCAACTTCTTTCTGGGTATTAAGGTAAAACCTCCACGCAAATGAAAATAATAGTCTTCTAACCTAGAAATGGCTAGAGAAAGATGCCACAAGATTACCCATATTGTCACAAGTAAAGTCATACATGCCATTCAAACAAATAGAATAGTCCATGTTTATAGTCATACCATGAGTGAATAGAAGTTAATTTATATACCAAAATGAAGTCCTTTACATGGAATCTACCAAAATAACTATGCCAAAAGAATTCTTATCTCACATCTAAACTAATCCAAGTACTTTCACCTTCCCTATTTCTCTCGCGCTCGAGCTGTAATAACCCTAATTTTTATGAATATAATTGAATTATTAAAAATTAATAGTTGAAATTCTAAAAGTGGAACTGAAACTTTGAGTTCTAGGAAAATTCATTTTTATAAAAATAAAATCAAGAATTAATACTTGGATATTTGTAATGTGCTCGAAAAACCAATCAGAATGACTATAAGTACGTCAAATTCTAAGTTTGGATGAAAAATCCTTATTTTTCTTCATTTTTATGAATAAAAGGGTACAACAGTAATTTTACTCATAACAGAGACCTAAGACATCAAAATTTGGAATGTACTCAGAAAATCGATCGAAACAACACTAAGTACACTCAATTATGAGTTCATGGAAATAAACCCTATTTTTCTCTATTTTTTAAATTAAAGGGGCAAAATGGTCTTTTCACAACTATGTGGGTCCCACAAGGTGGGCCAATGGTCTGGAAGACCACCATCATGAGTCAAACTACTACCAGCTACTAGCGGAGAAGGAGGTGGTAGTGGGAATCCATTGACAATTTAATAATAAAAAGAAATGAAACATAATTATGACATGTAATCATGGAAAATTCAAAAATCTCTATAAATAGCCCATAAAATTTTCCTAAAAATTGACCATGAGGTGTCCTAGAATTCCCTGAAATCCCAGCTCCAAAATCCTTCTCCATCTTCCCCATTTTTCTATTCTTTCTCTCTTTTTATCTCTTTCTCTGTGGGCGTGTCCCTGACGCACCCGGGCAAACAACCCCATGTCTGCATCGGGAGCGTCCAGGGATGCGTCATCCCTGATGAACCAAGGTTTCAGCCCAGGAAACCTTAATTCAATTAACCATGAAATTCTAGCCCACAGATCTAGATCTCCACCGTTGGATTTGTTCGGGCTAAGGAAATCCACAAAAGACCTAAGTTCCTATGATGATCCACCTCTTGGATCATTGAAAAACTCAAAACGAAGAACAACCTTCGACAAGGTCACCGTCTCTGGCATATTTTTCACATTTTTTTGGCATATCCCACCGTTAAACTCAAATCTTGGACCGTTGAATGTGTTAAGCTGATGGGGATATATGTTTCCCCCATATTTTCCATTCTTCTCTGACAATGGCGACGGAGAATTTCTTTGTTGTATGTATTTCTGATGACCTAGGATTTCTTGGCATTATTTCTTCATCTTCAGTGAACTTCTCTTCACCGGACTGACACAAATAGGTGTACCCTTCACCCCTCTGTTCATTCCGGCATTACCTGGGTATTTTTTGCCACCAAAAGGTCTCCCCTGGCCGTTGATCTGTCATAGATGGTGGATTCTACTTAGATGGTAGAGATCTAATTATAGATGGCTCATATTAGAATTCTGAGGCGTTGGAAGATTTCCTGAGGCCCAAAAGCACCAATAGATGAGATATCAACCCTTGATATTAAGAGAGGGATGGTGATCCATGGCAGAGTGATCTGACAGTCTAGATTGGACCATTTGGCCCATAGCCGGTCACCCCTCTCAGATCACTGGTAAAAGGCGGTAATAGGCGCAGGCCACTCTCTGCTTTGTCGTTTTCTATTGAAGTGATCTCAACCGTCCATTTGTTAAACTAAAATCTTATTTCTTCAATTGAGAGGTCAATTTAGCTCTAAACTTATATTTGAAAGTTGCTATAGATTTCTTGTTACTTGTATAAGGTACTAAACTCAGAAAATTTATGTTTTGATGCATGTAAAATTTTGTTAATAAAAAAAAGTATTACTAAATCCTATGATCAGTGAAATTTAAAATGATCAGATTTTATAATTCTAATCCACTAATGATCTTGTGATTCTAGAACATGGAATCAATGGTTAGAAGTGACTGATCTATGTTTAATTAAGAAACCTAGCCTTAAAAGAAGAAAAATCATAAAAAGAAGCATGGATCTTCATGATCTGATTAATCAAGCATGATTAGACCTTTCAAAATAGTTTATATGATGATCCAAATGTATAATTACAATAATTAAACAATTGTATGTAATTTATTTTCCAGATCTTAAGATCTTGACCCTTAAAAGTAGTAAAATCCATAAAAGTGAATGGTAATCTCTTTGATCAGTTTGATCAAGGATGATTAGACAGTGTGGATGTATTTGGATAATGATATAAAGTTAAGATCATATAGATTGATGGGCTTGATGATGATAATTTGGGATAGATTAAGATCTAAGCCCTTAAATTGGATAAAATGGCTTAAGATCTTCTTGATCGGTTAGATCAAGAAAGGATCAGATCATGTGATAAGATGATATGAATAATCTAATGATAAGATCACTTTGAGAAAATGAGTAGATCTTATAAAACTAAAAGATCAAGATCTAAAACCCTAAATAGAATGAAAGATGACCATTGGATCATGATGATATGTCAAATGTGTTTATTTGAATTATTAATGTTATTATAAATGACTTTTATTGCTTAGTAGATTTAATTGTTAGATTTACTTATTTATGTTTTAATGCTTATGTTATGTAAATTACATTGAAAATGTAATTAAATAAAAAATAGAGTTGAAGGACATTTACATGGAATGAATGACATGGACTTAATGATAGTAAGGGCTATAGTTAGTAGGACAATATAAGGATTATCAAATCTTTGGCCCAAACAAAGAGAGTAATAAACCCCATGAATGACATTTCAAATGTTCATGGATTTAATTAAAATCAATTAGAAAGAGTACTTAGGGTTAAAATGCTCATAGGAACCTTATGAAAGGTTGAGCTAAGGTCACTCTAATGAATGCTGAACATAGTGATTAAGGGGGTTTTATAATAAAGCCTCGCTCTAGTGAATGCTCATTGGATTGTATTTTGATTTGTGTATTTTGAACATAAGATGTAATAAAGGGGCTGTGTATGTGAACCACTAGATCGTTCCTGCAATTTTAATAAAATGAGTTTCTTTGGAAACCTCTGCTATAAACAAAATTATGTATGTATATGTGAGTGAAATGTGGCATTCAGGTTTTCTGAAAAGAATTTCAAACAAAATATTTTCGCTGCTTAAGTTTTCAAAATTTTTGCAAAATTGACCAACCACCATTTGAAAATAAATAACGAAAATGTATTTCAAAAACCTGGGTCTCCACAAGAGCTACCTGGTATGTCCCCTGAAATGTTGGTTGTAGGGGGTGACAAAACAACTGCTCACAATAGGAAGGAAAACTAATACAAGCTAACACACCCAAATTAAGGCATACAAATAGCATATGTATAGGTATACGTATGTCTATATACATATATACATAGTTTCTAAAGTGGAAAATGATGACATGTAAAATAAAGATCCATGAAGGAAACAGGTGATCTCAAATCATCTGTAGTATCTAAAAGAATATGATAAGCCCATCAATCCAATGTGCTCAATATTGCTGAAGTTGAACCAAGGCACAGCCCTCAATCCACATTATAAAATCCATGCCCACATCATCATGAAAAATTGATGGCTCCAAATCACGATGGCATATAGTCCTACCACCATGGATGCATTAGTGGCATATAGTCCTACCACGAGGAACAATATCTAAACTCTTAAGAAATGACCACCATGCCTAGCATGCTAACATCACACACACACACACACACACACACACACACACACACACACACACACACACACACACACACACACACACACACACACACACACACCTATGCTCATAGGGCCTTACCATCTTCCACTGGCGACTACCATCATTGATATCCCATGGCCTCGACTTACCAAATCTCATGAGGGCTACCCAGCTACCTCTCAGAGCACTTCCCCATGAGAAGCTACTCCTATTGCTCATCGTCTCCATCACAAGGCTCATACCAATCTCATCTCAGAGGTCAATGGCGAACTGCACCTCCTAGCATAGGGTCTCTAAGACTTACGACACACTCACACAATGCACTTGTCAAGCAATCCAGAACTGACGACACTCTAGGAGTGCCTGCCAAAAGCCTGGATGAAAATCCATAACTCAGGGCTCATAAAAATCCATATCTCATGGCTTACCACCACTCATGTTACACTTCCAAGTATCGATGAAAACAATATTCCAAGCCCTTGGCCAAATCCAAAAATCCATCCGTCCAAATCATGATATGATGTTGTGTTACGCACCGATACCCTATTCTGATAATGTTAGATACTTTGTTAATCCCATTATTAACTTATAGTGTAACTTTAGTTGATGTTTTTTTCTTTATGGAGTTTAAGGGGCTAGATTTTTGTTTAATAGGAACGCCATCTTCATTCCCACCTCTAATGTTATGATATTTGATATTTTAAATCATCCTTCTTCAATTAGTAGCCTATTTACCTTCATCTAGGTCATAACTTTTGTGTAATATTCCTTTTTATTAATTGGGTCTCACTTACTTAGTTATGTCTCTAAGTAACTAAATGACCTTAGCTTATGACCCTAGTTTCATTAACTTGGTATTACAAAACTCTAAGGTGTTACATTCTTATAACCTAGAGAGGTGTAACCTTCACTATGGTTTTTAGGTGTAAGGTACTCTTAATGCCATGTTATTGCTATACTAGTACTTTTATTGTGTCTGTCACAAAGCACATAATGTTTAACAATTCTCATCTAACTAATCCATTTATAGTGTCGATAGTCTTCGTTAACCCAAAATTTAGACCAAAGGTATGACTAAGTTTTCATCTCACTTTAGTTTATTTCATAAGAATGTAATTACTAACACTTATGTAATAACAAAGGTGTGCATCTCCCTTTGGCTAGGTTCATAAGATGAGATCGCTAAGTTATAGGAGATCTAGTCATATGAGACTAAGGCATGAATGACAATCACATGTGAGATTAAGACATAAGAAACTAAGTCTTAGAAGACCTTAAGGGACAATGTCATATGTGACTAAGCCTCACCAAGGCTCAGATGTAATACCAATGAATATGTAAATCACTTATAATATATAAAAAAGTTACAAAAAAAAGGAATTTTTTTTTTTTTCATTTTTCTTTGCTTTTTACATCTTAGCCTTAGTAAAGGTGGAGCACATTGATTCATTTTCACTCCTAGAAAAATATAGTTAGGAAGACATTAACCATGTAAATGAGTAGAGGAACTACTTAAAAGTGTTAGATAAGAGTGAAGGAGCAAAGAGTTCTAAGTATTTAATAACAAACCTTAGGTAAGTAGGGTGTAGAAATGATTGATTAAGAGATTAATTAAAGAGAATAGGAGAGATGAGCACTTGGGCTAGGTCACATGCATGCAACTAGCCCCAACTCATGTGGAATTAAAGTTAATAAGTGCTGGTTGAGTATGCACGTGTTCTCATGCCTTTAAGTGGAAATGAAAAATAAGAACCAAAACTTAGGTAGGAAATGAGAACGAACAACACAATATAAGTTATGCCATTTCCCAAATATAATGCACTTTGACTTGAAGGAGAAAGGGGATAAAAATGTGGAAGTGGTGGAAGAAGGTAAAAAGGAGTGGAACTTGCAGCCTTGAGGGAGTAAATTGAGTGGAGAACAATACCCTACAACCTTGCCTTGAAGACTCTTGCTTGAGGGAGATGGAAGATGTGAGAAATCAACAACAAGCAAGGAGCTGGTCGTGTGACCCAATGACTACAAGTGTTGCATCGTAGCAAGCATGGAAAGGTAACCATTTTCCCTTTAAAAATGTAGTGGTTTGGGTCCTCAAAAGATAGGGAGCGTGAAGAGTGATTTGGGAAAAAAGTGGGATAAAACCTAGGGGATTTGGGGCTCAAATGTTGAGTATGATGGTTGCCACTACTAGTTGACTACACAACCTATAGAGAGCATGAATTTTGCATCCTAAAACCCACTTTGTTGTTGGGTGGTAAGGATCCTAAGAAAAGTGAGAAGCAAGGGGAGTATTTGATCATTCTAAAGGTAGGGGTTTTAAGTTGGAATGAGGTTAATGCTGGCGTGCCTAACTTTGAATTAGTAAGCATGTTGAAAATCTACAGAAATTTATGTTTCTAACGTACATCTATGACTTATTTTGATTTTCATGTTCTAGGGTTTTATAGTTGGATTTTGCATAAAATATAACATGGGTTATCTCTAGTTGTTTACTACTTGTGATTGAATGATCATGGTTTCTATGGATGTAAGCATGAAGTTATACTCTAGGTAATTGTTCTCAACATTTACTTATAAATCTTGAAATTTCACTCTTTAGGGATTTTTGCTTAAGTTGAGTTAAATTTGCACATTGGTATTTCCTAACTACATATTATGGACTTGCTATTGAATGATTATGATTGTTAGGACAATTGATAGGAGGTTAAACTCTAGGAGCATTGATTTTAGATATATAAGTAAAACACTATTCATGCAGACTTCAGGAAAACTCAGTTTCTAAGCTATATGTGTTAAAACTTGGTTTTGTTGGAATTCTCTTTGAGAGCACCTCAATTTATGTGAAATGAATGGATTCTTAAAGCTTCCAAGACATTCCTTCAATTATATGATATGTATGTTCTAAGCATTGTTTCTTTAGTTATTGTTAAAATACTATTCATGAGAAAACACTATTCACACAGATTGTAGTAAGCACATGAGCTTTAGCTTATTTTGCCTTGGTAAAGTCTTAAATTTCTAATGGTTGGAGGTGGATGCAATGTCTATGACTGTAGGGGAGTAAGAAAATAGAGTGGGAACTGCTCTTGGAAATGCCTATCTTGTGAAATAGGCTAGGGAATGGAATGTCCCATACTTGTCCTATTTTGAATAAGAGTGCGATGTCCTACCAGCCTTGATGTTTGTCTGGGTTTAGATCTGAGAAAATCCAGGAACATTGAAGGGGAATGTTCCTAATACATTGGCATTGAAGTGTAAATGAATGCAGAGGTGATTCATATGCTTAAAGAGGGTGTAAGGCAAGGTGTTTCATGTAGAATTTATGATGCATATTTTTGTCAAAATATGTAGAAAATTGACATCCAAAAGAGAACATGGAATGGCTGGTTTCATCCTCTTTGGTGGTTGTATGTTACAAGGCTTAAAGAGGCCCAAGTGCATGTACTTGAGGACAGGTAGTAGCTTAGTTTTCAATTAGTCAATGGGACAAAAATTGAAGCAAATACATACTTGCTTCTACAAAAAACTGATGCACCCTTAGGTATGAAAAACAAGTAAAGAACGATGTATGTCTATACTAGAAAGTAGAGACTTGAATTCTTGTTTCTTTAGGTGTAAAACAAGGATGTTGTACACTATCTTTCAAAAGATAAAATGCTTGTTAATACCAACAAGGTGGAGGAGAATCTTGGAGCACAAATTTCCATAAGTAAAATAGGAATTTGATGCTTAGGATTACACCTCACTTTAGATGGTGTTTTGCAAGGATAAAAGTACTTACAATGATGACCATAACCTAGCTAACTAAGCAACATAAAATCTAGGGAAAAGAGACCTAAGGGCAGCTTAATGAGGAGTTCTACTTGAAGGCATTACTCCTTTAGACAAATGATAATATAAGATAAGGAAAATAGATGAAATAAGACTACACGTAAGGGAATATCACCCAAAGTAGTGGGCATGTTTATACTTAATGTAAAGTAGACCACAAGCATCTCCCAATCTACTAAAACTTCAAAACCCAATTTTTTTGGTAATCCTAGCACACATTTGATCAATTTAACAAGATTAAACTACAATGGGTTCCTAGAACTCAGCATGGACAAGACACATCAAGACATATAAAAAGGTTTTTTCCTAGAGAATGCTTTAAGTTACATCTCTTGATTGTTGAATGGTAGTAGTTCTTACTTAAAGCTAAATTGTTTCATTCACATTTATAAGAGTGCAAATGAGTAAGTATATGCAAGTGTTATGTGATGTTTAGAATCATGCTAGTTAATATTGCTTTACTTATATCCTGAGAAGACAGGAATATAAGAATGAATGTGAATGATTATTGAAATGGGTAAAGCTTGTTGTAAATTGTGATGTTGCTTGTATGAATAGCACATAAAAAATGGTTCTTTTACTAGACACTTTGAACTTGGAAATACTTGAGATGTAATCGTTTATTTTTTATGGGATGACATCAAAACCTAAAACCTTTTCCTTGAATCAAGTTATACTTGAGTAGGAAGGTGATTTTGTTGATTTGATAGCATGTTTTTAAGGCAAGCACTCACAAAATGATGTAAGGCCTGAGAGGTTTTTATTTGATTTTAGGGAAAAAACTTGACTGTGGCTCGAGTAAGTAGACCCCGAAGCATGTGCTCACTAAGCAGCTATAAGGTCCAATGATGGTCTAAGAGTATTGGGCCATGCTCCAGGAGCATTGGACACTATCCAGGAGTGTTGGACCTATGTACGAGTGTTGGCAATATATGATATGATGTGTTAGAAGGGAGGTCTTTGCTAGTAGGATAGTTGTGCTAGTGTCCTCATGATAGAACTAAAAAGGTTGCCTTGCACACGAGTGTAGATATTGCATGGTTTTACGAGCATGATTGTAAGAACATAGGTTAGCTTTTCTTACTTGAGCATCATTATCACATTCTTCACTTCGAGGGTTTATTTACTGGGGTTTACATGAGAACTCATATCATGCTTAGTTCTTGAATTTTTCCATACATCATTATATTTACACTAGAGTTGGGATATACATTTAATTTGAATCATATTTGTGGATATAATTGCTTTAGTTAAAAATTGAACATAATAAATTGATTTACCTCTACAACCATTATGAAATGTCATAGCATGCCATAGTACTACTAAGTTATTCATTTGCTTAAATATTTCATATTACTAAAAGCCTTGTAATTAAGAGAATTGGTAGCATTGCCTTTATTCAAAGGTGAACTTCATATGCTCACCCCCTACAAATATTCTAGGTGAATCATTGGGGAGACATGAGGCAAGAGAGGAGGTTCCATAGTGATCTAGTAATCCTAGTGACCTTTTGACGTATGTAGGCAACAGAGTATTTGCTCAATTGAAGAGTTAAATTTTGTAATAGATTGTCTTTAGTTACTCATTTTTGTAAGTTTAAGGTTGATACTAAGATCTTGTAAATATTTTGAATCACTTATGGAAGACTGTGTTCGCATGATAATTTAAGATGTGATTAGCGACTCCTATGGCAAAGGAAAAAAATTGATTTAGTATATTTTTCCTTATTTTACTCTATGCGTGAAGATTTCGTTGTGACATTTTGATTTGTAGATGGGTGTTTCTAAATATCTATATTGTTATTACTCTTTTAAAATTATTTTAGTAAAGAAAGGAAATTTTCTAAATATCGATTTTTATAAAACTAGGATGTGACATTAGGTTATTGAGTCATAGGTGATTAAAGTTTAGAGGATTAAAACATAGGTGTTTTAAGTTATAAGAATTTAAATTAATGGTCTAAACATTCAAAGCACTGCCACATGATTGGTTAAGCATTTTCAAATTTTGGCACATTGGTGTAGTTTGTGTGTTCACATTTTCCAACATAAGGTAGCTTACATATTTAAATTTCTAGCTCAAACATAGCCTAAACTTCCTAGATTTCGAAACAAGTATCTTCAGTGGTCTTCAATTTTAATAACAAGTTACTTTGTGCTCCAAAGCTCCTAGGATTCCCAAATTCTAATAAGATTAGGTTTTTATACACTGACAGTTCTCTTGGAATTACTAAATTCCACCTAGTTAAACCTTTTAAATTCACAAATTTTGGACACAGTAGAAATGGATGCTCATGATTGCAGTACCTAGGTGATCCACGCAATCAAACTTTTACCAAAAATTTGAAGGTGGCTCAACAGAAGATGGTTTTGCAATTGTCTTAGATATATGTTTTTAACTTACTTTAAAACCCACTTGTCTAGTAGTGGAAGAGCCACAGATCATTGACTTTGCCAAATTTTGATGGAGTGTATGATGCTGATGACAACCTGGAGCAACAACAAGAGTGTCGTATACTAAGACAAAGAAACATAGTAGCTAATTTGCTTACTAATGATGTAGTTTCTACTAAGCACTCCAATATATGGATTAGAGACCCTCCGTACTTTATTTTGAGTGCTATTAAGGATGACTGTAATGGCAAATGGATGCCAAGACCTTTTTCTTTGCTACAAGCAAAGGTTTATAAAAGAAATCACTTATGCATGCTCTTAAATCTAATTCATACTAAAGGAAAATTAACGTCTCAAACCTGCAATCAAGCGTAATGGCACATGGGCGCCATGATTTATTTAGCACAATGCTATTATAATATTAAAACTTTCACATAAAAAACAAAAAAGTAGCAGTTTTAGAAGCTCTTTCAGCCGGCTTATTACCACTAGCTTAACTCTTTTGCTCTTGGAAAGCTCGGCAAGTGCAAAACGTACGGGAGTAAAAGTCTGAAATCACATTTGACTCGGCTGAATTCCTGACCGAGTTCCTGCCTTTTGCTGGCATGAAGCTAAACAAAGAGGTGTACAAGGCCAGGTCTCAGAGCGCTTGTTTTTTGGCATAAACAGGCTCACCTTTGAAAAATCCGACCTGTCCATCTGATTGCAGCAGATTTGGATATCTCACAAAAAAAGAATCATTATGATTGGCATGTTTTTTCAAATCGTTGAATTAGGGGTTGTTTATATAACATCTCCTAGCTGCTCGTTTTTCTGTGATCTGATCCAATCTGCATGCTTTTTGAATTACAGAGACATCCAAACCTGGAGCAATCAGATGAACCCCGTTGGATCATCCAAAGGTGGGCTCGTTTGTGAAACAAAGTAGTCCATTCTATAACCAAGCATCTCATATGGCGCTATGATTAACATTCCTGTTATTATATCACAACGTGTCCTCACACCTTGAGAGAAATAATCCCGACGAATATGGGCAGTCACACGCAAATCTGCTATCAGGTAAGTTTGGGTGGGGATTCGAATTTGAGTCCTTAAGAAGCAAATTTCTCACTGTAACTGGCCTGTGTCCCACGTAAGGATCCAATAGATAAAGATAAAATTCTGAAATTGGTCTCCCTCTTACTTGGCTCGTTTGCATTGATGCCGATATGGTTGGAATATGTTTATCAAGTGAGCGATCGAACAGCTGAGCGAAGAGATTACGAGATGGGGAGGCAAGAGACTACGAGATGGGAGGCAATGTCTGAGGTTGATTTTGCACCAATCCTCCAAAGTAGTGGTGCAAATAGTTGTCTCTCACCTAGGTGACCAAGATTTAAAACGGTATCTACTATAAAAAAATGATAAAAAAATGGTCTATGGTATTGACTTTCTTCCCTTCTAAATAATTTCTTGTCCTAGTGGTCTCCCATTCTCGTACTCCTGAATGTGATGTGTTTGGGGGTTGAGTTCTTGGAACCAAATGCTAGACAAGGAAGCTGAAAAAGACGCAACCTAGATAAGGCAAGGGTGTCACACTCTCACTATAACAATGCACCCCTCCTCGTTTAAGGTGCACTTTCCTCGTTGAAAAGATCTCAAGTAGTTTAAGAATTGGGATAGTTAGTTTGCTTCATAATTCTTGGTTGTAGCAAAAAAGAACCTAGATAGGCCTCAAATCTAGGTAATCTGAGCCATTCATCATGTTTGGTTCTTCATCCTTTGATTGTCTACCCAAATATTTTCATTGGAGGCTTCTAACTACTAGATCTTTTAGTAAAAAAGTTTCAATAGACATGATTTGAAAATAGAAAACAACAAAGCTCAAATCATTCAATGGTTATGAAATTTGCTACCTCAATTAAGCGAGGATGACTATAATAAATTGATAGGATCATCCAAAGGAGAGCTTGAACGCTTTCTTAGCAGCTACTTTTAAGCGTCACTTATGCCATGGAGCTAAAGTGTTCCGCCCTTGATTCTCTCCGATCAACTGATGTTAGCCTCTTCATCTATTATGACTTTATTATTCCACGACGAATACATAAAGCTATCCATTTACTCTCCGACATAATGTAAGGGTTCCATATGTTTCGGCATGCAACTAGAAGGTCAGAAATTTTAGCAACAAGAACCTTGAGGGCGCCTATTAGGTGTGCTCACCCCCAAATTTTCACAAAAATGGTCTTGGTTAAACGTGGATATCTATGAGACAGAAATGTTGATTGTTGGTAGTACCCATTGCCACGCTCTGCCTAAAGAGGGCAAATCAGCAAGAGAGAGAGAGAGAGAGAGAGAGAGAGAGAGAGAGAGAGAGAGAGACTAAGCTCTTCAGGGAGGCGCACTTGTGCCATGGATGAGCCTATAACCATGGGGCCAGCTCTTAATGGTCGTCCACAAGATCACTCTGACATAGCTAAGCAGGCACATATACGTGGTCTGCTTCTTATGAACTTGGCTAAGCCAATTTCAATGGCCCATAAAGCTATCTTTTCTCTCAAAGAATACAAATCAGGAGGGCTGCCTGCTAGTACAGCTGCCTGTTCTCTGTTCTTTCCCACTTTGCATTTCCAAATATTATTGGACGATGGGAGAAACACTGCAACCAAATACATAAATGAGTGAACAGAACAGAAAATATCTGTGCACCATGTTATGGATTTTACTTATAGCGCTTCAACCAACCGAACTTCATTGCTGTATGTCCTGCAGGTGCTGTTTGCACAGGGAAAACTCCAGTTGATAAGCTTCTCCATGGAGAAGATCTTAACCGTCCAAATAAATCTACACCCACAAAATCAAGTTATATCAACAAAATCGAGACTGAAATAGAAATGAAATAGGCAGACGCACCAGCTAACCATTAAACAAAATAAAAACTTTTGTCAACGTGATCTTTCTTAATATTTAATTAATCGAGTTCTTCCCACAGCCTCCACATGCTCCCCACGACCCATACAAGCATCAGACAAGAAGGAGACGGAGATCAACAAAACCCCTACAAAAGAAAAAGGAAAAGACAAAAACACAAAAAACTTTTCTCTTCCATAATTTCCCTTATCCCTAAACTTTGAACAAATTTAAAAACAGATCTTATCAGGAGCAACAAGCAGGGCATCTGACGAGACCATTCTCGTTACAAATGGTACAAGATCTGAACCCTCCTTTCTCAAAATACAACTTATGGCTACCATTGCAAGTATAACACAGAACGAATCGCAACCCTCCACAACCTTCACAAACTCCTGGTTCAGACAATGGAAACCCTTGGATGATCTTCTTCAGCTCCCCACTCTCATGAAGCTGCCGGATCTCATCGGCCCCACCAATATACCTCCCACCAATAAAAATCCTCGGCAGCATCAATTGCCCCCGCCCCAACAGTCCCTTCAACTCTTCCAGAAACCCCGCATCCATGGACAGATCTCTTTCGTCGATTGAGACACGGAAACCATTTAGAATAGATCGGACGGCCCAGCAATCCTCAAACGTTTTCCGAACAACCCGAAGACTGGTGAAGTAGACGACGATCCGTTTCTCGGCGCCAGCGAGGGCTCCACCGACTTGCTCTGCGTCATTTTGGGGCAGAGAATTCCAGCTGCGTAAGGTAGTGGCCGCGAACCGAACACGGTGGAAGACTGAAGAGACCTTTTTGGGCTGTTGGGAATCATTTTCGTCTTTGCAGAGATGTAGAACATCTTTGAATGTTGAGAATGCGAAAGGCAATCTGGAAGCAGGAGAAGGACTCCGACGAAGGGTTTTTCCCCACCGCTGCCACATACCCAAACAGGAGAACGATCCGGCCAAAACTGAAACAGAGAGAAGATGGAGACGGACAGAGAGAATGAGAGGGAGATAGACGGGGGTTATGCTTTTTTCTTGTGTTTCTCTCTCTTCTCTGTTTTCTGTTCTCACATTTTCTTTGGTTTGCTTTAAGAGACGGTTTTGGCGGAGTGGAAGAACTGCAAAAGCCGGGGGGTTGCAGGCTCTTGTTTTTCCTTTGGGGTTTTGGCTTTTCTTAGTAATTTGGTTAGCGAGAGTGCGTCTCTTTCCTTCTTTCTCCTTTCTCTTATTTTCTTTATTTTGGGGAGTGGAAAGGATGAGAAAGGATATAGGGGGTTTGTTAAGTTTGTTAAACAGGATTTGGCTTCCTTTGAGTTTAAGCTTGAGAGATTAGAAATTAGAACCTTAATTAGTAATTGATATTTTTTCTCCTTCATCGTCGAATTTAGCCAAAGACTTGGTCAATGCAATCAAAGCCTTTCATCTATTATCATCAATTTTCTTTCTTTCTCTAATTGGTAAGACAGATCTAGAGCATAGTAACGAACATCTGATTCGGAAGTAAGCTGCCAAGAAATCGTAAAATTTAGAAAATTAAGTGAAAAAATCAAGAAAAGGTCGGAGAAAAAGAAGTACAAGAATATGAATTTAGGATTTTAATTTATATTTGTGGATAGTTCTGCAAATTATTTGAGAATTTGATAAATTGTTCTTCAAATTTTTGTAAACTTTTGTTTAATTTGTTAAATCTGTAGGAAGTTGTGAATGATTCAGAGTTTTTATTTGTGATTTCTTGCCCTCATAACTAGTTTATGCATATGAAGCAACGATTTGACCATCTTTAAGGTCAATGGGTCAGTAGAAATACTGCCTTAGTGGATGATGGGTTTGTAAGAAATATGACAAGCAGATCTTGTATTTTAGACTTATTTCTTGTTGGACCCATGTGATGCAAAGCTTCCCTTTTGTTAGGATATACCATTCATTTTTTAAAGCGTTTGAACCGATTATTCGGAACGATGACATTGAATCCTACGTATGGGTGACCCAGCTACAAGTTCTGTTTATCTATTGTTCTCCTTCAATAATCTTAACTACCGACCAATTCCATCGTTACAAGCACCAACTACCAGAAGTATATGAGAAGTTTAAGATGGCCCCCCAACAGGAATGCAAGGTTCAAATCCTTCACCAGTGGGCCCGTTAGTGAAGAACAGTATAACCTAATCAATCATTTTAATCATAAATCCTATAACCATTTGATTAGAAGTCTTGAGTGTGGACTGCTCCTCCTTTCACTTAGCCATCCATTTCGAATAATCCAAGGTGATGGCCGAATATATGAAAGGTTTTGGGATCATATTGACCTTATGTAAGGGGGCTCCGGCCAGAGTCTCTTGCGTTTCTCATAGCAGGATTACACTCCAAGAGGATACTTGCTTGTTGACATAAAACCATGAGTCCCGATTAGAACAAACTAATAAAGGCATGCTTTAGACACGAAATCCAACATCTAAACTGAATTCCTTTTTATCAAACTTTTTGTTGCAAAAACCTCGTATCCTGACCCACTTGTATTTATTTGCTCGTGAGATTAGAATGGGTGAATAGAGGCCCCCTTTTGTATTTCATTCCCATCTCCCTCAACCAAGTCTCGTCGGATAGATTGGGACAGAGATATCTAAGATCCGCAGATGCAGCGAGCAAAAGATATACCCACGCCCCGTTACGACTGTTGGCACGCCCTTATTCGGGGCTTTTGTGGTACTTTTACCAGAGGGCGTACCTTTTTCGAATTTGAACCATTCATCTTCAATTGCTTTAGTGATCCCACCCCTGATTTTTCCGAGTTGTTTTGACTATCGTTTTGTTACCATCAATTTAAGGACTTAAAATAGCTATGATTAAACAATGTTAGGATCAGCCGAATTAGGTAATTTAGCGATAGGACTCATCTGTGGCAAAAATGTTACATGAACAGTTCAGATAATCAAAATAGTGGGCCACTCGGGCCAAAGTATCATAAAACTCCAAACAGGAATATCATTTCTATGTTATGCCTTGACGAATGTTACAGCATGGCATGACCCACTTTTCATGAATGGTCCCAGCTTTTGTTGATCCGGCACGTTCGTCTTATCTCTCCAGCATTGGATGTCCACTACTCTAAACCGTGCAATATGGATGATAGTTGCAACCGAAAAAATGTACTTATGATCGCGGGAAACGAACAGTTGGAACTTTTCTAAAACCAACAGTACACATTCAAAGATAAAAGAGAACAGTCTTCAGGATGCTAGGATCGTTAAATGATCACAAGATCAAAGGTCAAAATGGGGTTTAGATGTCCTCCTCTGTGCTTCGGTTTGAAGTTTTCCTATTGTGTACTGTTGTTCAAGTTCCTGTGATTCGTCAGTGCACGCTTCTTTCTTCCCTGTGAGTTGTAACCACAAGAAAGATTTTAGCATGACTAGCAAACGAGATGGACGTTCCAAAACAGAGGTTCTATGGATATCTAAGTGGATGTCTACTGTTCCACTCATTGATGTTTTTAATTTCGGATATTCAATCCAGAAAGCAGAACCTAGAGACAAAAACGTAAAACTTTGTTATTATAAGCAAAAGTCGAGGCTACAAGCAAATACTAATATAGTTGGTCGCAGACAACTCAGCATCTTCACGACAATATGCTTGGTCACAGGTTGGAATCACTATTTTCCCCTTTTTCTAAATATTAAATTTAGGAGAATATGTGAATGATTTGCTTTGTAATTCTAACTCAATAGTGCAAGGAGTCTTTCACCTAGATGACCAGGGTTTGAGATTGTGCATGGACGTATGTGTGTGTCTGCCATTTAAAAGAAAAAAAAAAAGGTGGATGACATTTACTCTCTCTCTCTCTCTCTCTCTCTCTCTCTCTCTCTCTCTCTCTCTCTCTCTCTAATTTTTTGAATTATTTTCATTTTTGTCTTAGGGTATTAGTTGGATAAGTGGCCCCTAATGAAATTTTCTTTACGAAACCTTTCTCTTTAAGCCATTTTATCTAATTTTAATTGAATACTTTTTCTATTATTAATCCATAACTATCTCTAACCTTTATTATGTTACTTCTAATCCTAAAACGAAAAATGCTGGGCAAAAGAACCTCGGGGGAGCTTCCCTAGAAGCTCCCCTTATTTTTGCATAACTAGGACCATCTTTGATGATCAAATCCAAGCATCTCATTGCTCTAGTGCATGAATACCTAACAAGTGAAATATCAAGATGATTGAATGATTCTAGCTTGCAATGAATGATTCTTTTGAGAGTTGAATTTATATCATTATTTATATAATAATTTTACCTATCTATTTATCTAATATATGGTGCTCTTTTTTAGAAGTTATAATTATCTACTCCACATTCTATTCAAACAACTAGATATCTAATTTGGGACCAATGGAACGTATGGGTACAATCAACCAAATATGGTTCCATCCTTGCAAAATTCAGGGGTGCTTCTAGCGAAGTGCTCTAGAGGGCATTTGACCTAGAATTCGTCTTCTAACAATTTAATACCCTCTTCTCATATTATATTTAGGTATTCTATTAGTTAAACAAGTGAGCCCCTTAAAAGTCATTAACTTTTCTCCTATTTTTCCTCTAACCTATAATATTTTTTCTCTAATCTTTTCTTATTCTCTATCTCATAGATTTCTCATAATTTTCTTAGTCTCTTTGTGGCTCTCTTATTTTTTTCTCATCCCTTTGTATATATTTTGAGCCAACTTTACTAGAACTTCTAAATTTTGAATTATTTCTAAATGTGGACCCACTTACATCAATGGTTAGGATAAATGAATAAATAGGTCACCCCATGCAGCTCTATTATATATTAAGCTAATGACATTTTTGTTTGGCATTTAAATGCTATTTCTCCTTACATCATGTAGGCAATTTTTGAATTATTTTATTTTGGTTTTATGACATCATTTAGATGAGTGAGCACCTAAAGAATTTGCTTTGCAAATCCTTTCTCTTTGAGCAACATGTCATTTCTATCTATTTTAATTCTATTTGTAATTGAATACTTCTACTATTAATTTCTAAAAACTCTCTTTATAACCTTTCTTATTTTACTTCTATTTCTAGTAATTCAATACTCTTTCCTCATTCTATAATATATGTTATTCTTTTAGTTAAATAATTGGGCCCTTAAAATTCATTCATTTTTCTTCACTTATGTTCTAACTTTTCCTACTTTCCTTTAATCTTTCCTTATTCTCTATCTCAAGGATTTCTCATAACCTTTTTGATCTATTTCTACGCTAAGGAAGGGAAGCCTTGATACTATAATAGAGTTGTCATCATGTGACCTTGAGGTCATGGGTTTGAGGCATGGAAATGGCCTCTTATAAAAATGCAACATAAGGCTACGCATTATGGATGCACTGTGGTCTGCCCTTTTCTAGACCTTGCGTATGTAGGAGCTTCGTGCACCAAGCTGCCATATATATATATATATATATATATATTGAGAACCAACCTTACTAGACATTTCTAAAATTTTGAATTATTTCTAAATATAGACCTTGCTTAATTAAGTGGTTAGCATAAATGAATATATAGGATGTAATAACCCCAAATTTTTGTGTAATTATTGTGAAAAATTAATAAAGTTTGAATTTTTAGAAATTCCAAGCTGGAATATTAGGTTATTGAAAATTCTCTTTTTATAGAGATAAAACCATGATTTAAAACCTATAAATTATGGATGTACTAAAAAAACCGATCGAAATGACTCTAAGTATACTAAATGCAAAGTTCGGACAATTAGTGCCTATTTTTCTCCATTTTTTGGGAATAAAAGGACAAAACGATCATTTCACATTTAAAGTGGGGCCCACAACATGGTCCAACATTCTAGAAGAAGCTAGTAGTGGTCAAACCACTACCAGTTGGTAGTGGAGATAGAGGTGGAGTGGCAACTCTACTCCCCATAAATTTAATCAAAAGTAAAAATACCATAATTATAGAAAATTCATAAAAAAATTCAAAACGTGCTTATAAATACCTTAGAAAAATCTCCAAATTTTTTTCAATAATCCATTACGAAGTGCCCTGCAGTCCCTCAAAATCTCAACTCCAAATTCCTTCCCTATCTTCCCAGAATTCTCTTTCTTTCCTTCTTTTTTCTTTTTTTCTTTGTTAGAGCGTCCATAGACGCACCCGACCTCCATACCCAGTGGAAACGTTGGGCACGTCAATTGACGCATCGTCCCCGATAGCTAGGGCTTCCCATAGAAAAACCTTTATTCAACTAGGCATCCAATTACAAAGAGGATTTCTATATTTTAAATGGTTAGATCTATTCAGGCTATCCTGATTTACAAAAGCCCCAAGGAATACTTGTGATCTACTAGTGATATGGCTGAAAAATTTCAAGTCGATGTCAAGTCTGGTACTGACATTGTGTCCGAAAAAAATTTCAAGTTATTCTAGCCAATCCAACCAATGAACAGTGATCTTGGACAATTAAAACTATTTAGCAGAGGAGGTTCCATGTTTCCCCCAAGTTATTTCTTCTTCTCCGGCAACTTTATCGGAAAAATTTCCCACTGTATATAAACTCGACGCATCTAAGGTTTCTGGTTTTCTCTCTTCTTGTCCAATGGTTTTCTCCACTCCAACAACACTAGGTAGGTGGTTTCCCTGTTTCTCCTTTTCATTCCATGCAGTCCAATAGTAATCTCTGGCCTCCTAGGGATCTCCTTGATCATTGATCTGTTGGAGACGATGGTTCTGGCATGAAGGGTTGAGATCCCATCATACAATAGCTCAGATGAAAATTCCGAGTCGTTGGATGAAAAGATGGGACCCAAAAACCCTAGATAGGTAAATCCCAACCATGGATGATGGTAGATCAGTGATGATCCGGAGATAGGTGATCCGACAATCCCGATCAGGATGTCTAGCCTATCCCTGGTCACCACTCAACACACACCGGCCATCATTGGTGGAACGAGGAGGAGGAGGGCTACTAATCATCCCCGTCAATTTGCAAGGACCAGATTGAATCTGGGCCCTTGTTTTGATTGTGAACTTCAAACTTTAATTCAAAAGTCATCTAACCTGCAAATCCAAATCAGAAAGAAGCTATGGAAAGCTTGTGAATTCTATTTTCTTGTGAAACCATAAAATTTAAAAAATAATTCAAGAAACTTTCTATTTATAAGAAACAAGTTTCTAATTATTTTGATCGATAAAATTTATGATGATCAAACCTTGGGAAATTGATCCAAATATGAGATAATGTTGATAATATATGAAATTGAGGATCTATTATCATAGATCTATGAAAAATTGAGAAATCTACCCTTTATGGTAGAAATACCCTAAAAACACAAAGATACCCACTTGATCAATAAGATCAAGCATGATCAGAGCCTATGGATGGGTTGAATGAATACGATTATGATGAGATTTAGTGAGATCATGGATTGAATATGATAAAAGAACATGTGAATATGATCTTTAGACCTTAATGAAGTAAAAACCCTTAATGTAATTAAAATCCTTGATCTAAAGGATGAACATAAAATCGAATGGTTGGATCATAATTTATGCTTTTTAATAATTCTAATTTAATTAGTTTAACTATTTTTTATTTGATAATCGAATTGTAAATATGATTTATGTTATAAACTAGGAAGCATTATAATGAAATTATTCAATTATAGCATGCTATGCTCTAATGTTCTTAGGTTGTTATAATAGGTTAGTAAATTTAATTATATTAGGGTCATGAGATTTTAGCATAATTCTATTAGATTAATAGTAAAATTTCATGTATTTCATAACTTCAGATCCATGTTAGTATATTAGAGTATAAATGTCCTTATAATGATATAGATGTAAAATTCTATTTAAAGTGTATGGTTATTTGATTATCAAAGTGTAGTGGAAGCATCTTAATTGTCTTTAAGTTAGTAGATATAATTGTTAAATTAGTGGTTATGCTTCAATATCCATAAATCACCAAAAATGTAATCTAATAAAATATAGAGATTCATGGACAATTAAGATGAATGAATGACTTTGACTTAATATTAGTGAGGGCTATAATTAGTAGGACAATATAAGGAATGGTTTACCATTTTCTTAGCCCAAAGTAGGAAAATAATGAACATCCATGGATGACATTGTGCATATCCATGGAAATTAATTAAAATCAATTAGAGAAGAGACTTGAGGTAAAGAGCTCATAGGAACCTTGTTAAAAGTTGAGCTAGTGCCACTCTAGTGGACTCTGAACAATGTGGTTATAGGGGGTATACAAGAGTCAAGTGCTTTTCCCTCGCCTCCCATTGATGTAAGTGAGGTCTAAATGCCTCCTTACATGAGGGCTGTATTAACCACTCTTTGAGCGGATTTTAATTGGTAAACACTAGTCATCCTAAAATAAGGAGGAGCTGTATAGTAATAGGAATAAATAAATTATCTTCAACAAGTAAGACATTAACTAGTTGAATAATAATAAGAAGAACATAAAAAGATAGCAAATTATTTAACCCTAATAAAAATAGTAAGTAAGATAAGGACGATCAAACAAGATGAGGTCTTGAATGATAAAAAATGATAAAGGAAAAGAAATACCAATATAGATTAAATTTTTTATGTATGATATAGATAATAATTCTATAGAAGATCTAAACCCTTGGTCATATGTGATTCAAGGAAGAATGATTCAGATCATCCTACATAAGGATGATCAAAAGACCCTGTAGTATGTACCGTTGACTAGAAAGATGACATTATATGTATGATTTGACAGATATATGTTGATCAAGACTATGGTAGACTTCAAGAAGTAAGAATACCCTATTAAGGTAGGTGGATTTAGAATGCCTTTACATGAAGATACATGTTTAACACATGATATTATGTTTAGAAGTATTGACATGTACAATAGCCATATATTGTGGTAAATACCTCAAAAATAAATATGATCCAACCAAATAATAAGAAAAATTAGTATGAAATGGTTAAGTTGAGAATTGAGAACAACCCTAAGTGAATAGGGGAGTAGAAAATATTCCAGCCCTAAATAAATAGATAGATAGTCTGATATGTATAAGTATTGTTTTACATATAAGCATGGAGACTTGGGATTTTGTTTTAAACAGGCATATGCTTGGGGATGTTATGCTAGAAGAGTTACAAGGGTTTGGCCACTTGCTCTCCAAAACTTGATGATATTGAATACTAAGCCTAAGAAAGGCTAAAAGTTGGGTGGGGCAATTATGGTAAGGTCACCACTATTACAACCATAGTCCCCCCATACGAACATGGATATTGTAATTTTCACTGATAATGTATAAGTAGATTATAAAGTAGTTATCCAGGCATGCTGTACGGATCAGACTGTAAGCATGGTAGTCCTTGATTATTTTACATTATGATGCATATGAAATTGGTATAGTGAAAAGCCTTACGTCGAGGCATAGTGATGGCATGATGAAATGCCAGGTAATTGTATATTAGCAGTATTTTTTCCAAGAAGGAAAATTTTCAGTATAATAACTGGCTAAGATACTAATCTCCTATAGTGAAAGAAGTTGATTAGGTTAGCATGGGAATGATTATTGACTATTTTCACATTTTTAATGTATTTGTCCGTATTTAGTATGTATGTATAAAGATGAATACAAATGACAAGTAATGAGATGTCCATATAAATTATATTGGTCCATAAATGTGTTTACGATAGAATGAATCATGGGATAATTAAATATTGAGATTATATTGTCAATATATTACATTTTTATCCCCTACCAAGCATAGCTTGCTGAGATATTGTAAATGTTTGAATGTTTACAATATCTTAGATATAGAGAAGGAGACTTAGGAGCTCATGACTTGAAGAACTATTGAAGAATAAGTAATCAGGGTATATTCCTTGAAACATTGTATTGAGAGTTAGTACTGTACTGAGAGCTTGTATTGTATTTAGTGTTTTGTAATTTGGATTATGTATTTTGACAAGTATTGTAAGGATTCAATGGGGTGTGTACTATGAACCATTGGATAGATCCTGAAGTTTAATAAAAGTATATTCCTTCAATGGAATTTTATCTTTTACAAAACTTATGTTATGTATGAAGTGGTGACTTGGGTTTTACAAAACAAATTCTAAAGAAAAGAATTTTGTTTGCTTTGTTTTGCAAAATTTTTTTTACTACCAAGGGCCCTGTCTTGAAAAAATGTATTATAAAATGTGTTATAAAAACCCGGGTCATCACATAGGAGACATACAAAGTTGCACTAATTATTGAGGGATCAAACTTCTGAGCCACACTATGAAACTTTTTGAAAGAGTAATTGAGAAGAGGTTATGGTATGAGATAAGTGTATCAGAGGACTAGTTTGGTTTTGTGACACCCTAGGTTTTTCATGAATTTTTTTTTCATTCACTTTCAAAAGGTCGCATGCCTCTAAATTTTAAAATACAAAAATTGTGGAAGATTTTACTTTGAAATTTATTTTTTCAAAAACCTGGATGTCACTTTCATGCTCACGCTATACACACACACACACATACACACACACATATATATAGTTTTCTAAAAGATAGACATACATTTCTTAAAAGCAAGACCCATCTAGTGGTTCACTTACATAGCCCTTATAAACATCATATTAAATGCCCAATATCATAATTCAAATGACTAACTACACAATATAAAATCTTTAATAAAATATATACTTGATCGCAGAAGTATGGTTGCCGGATTCCTCTTCTTGTGTGCATCTTCTCCTGTCTATTTGTATCTAAGATATTGTAAACATAAAACATTTATAATATCTTAGCAAGCTATGCTTGGTAGGGGAGTATAAGAAGCATGTTAAATCTTAATATACATTAATTATTCCATAGTAATTAGAATATTCATTTTCATAACAATTATATTGAATTGGATTTACTGTCTGTTTCACATTTCAATAATCCATTTATAAACCAAATATCTACATGTTTCATAATCATTAACAATCCATTGATAAATCAATTATTAACATGTTTTATAATTATCAATATCTACATGTTTCATAATTATAAGTAATCTCTTAAGTTATCAAACATCTTTAATTATTATTTGTTATCTAAATAAACTAATCCAATTCCATGAATCATACTCTACATAATAGCTCTACCCATTTATATACCCATATGAAAACTTATATGAAACTACGCCCTCAATCATATATATATATATATATATGTATATATAGAATTACTACACATATACTGAAATTGTAAAAAGACATACAAAATTATGAATACTCCTAATCTATATCTTTAGACTATACTGGGTTTCAGAATCATACCCCTCATCTTGTGGGGTTCATAATCGTCCAACCTCTGCTGGTATATTAATATAAGGCATATCATCATGCCACATCATATAAGACATCTTATAATGCCATGATATAAGCACCATAGTGCATCAAACATAAGGAATACCATGCGGCAATCTAATCTGTACTAGCGTGCTCAGATAACTGCCCTATTCACCATTAATACCACAATGGAAAATATTGTGTCATTGTCCATATGGGGAGATAGGACTTTCACAGTGGCAGCCTTCTCATAATTGCCCCACCTAACTTTTAGCCTTTCATGGGGCAAGGAATCATCATATCATCAAATTTCGGGAAGCGGTTGGACAAACCCTCATAACTTCCCTAGCATAGCATCCCCAGGCATATGCTTATATAAAACAAAACTCTCAAGCCTCCATGCCAGATGTAAAATAATCATCATAGTAGGCAATTTGTCTATTCATATATTTATAACAAAATAATATCCTCACTTATTTGGTGATAATCCACCATGGATGTATCCAATAAACCTAGACTCATACATCATCAATACTACCATGGTACCCATGTACCATAAGCATCAATTATAACATGCAATTCTTTTAATTAACATTATTGTCATCATTTCAATTTAAAGCATGTCCAATATCAATCATATCATTTAAATGTTATAACATGTATAATTAGAAATAAGATCATATTTAAAACATGCATATTATTATTTAGACATGATGTCTTAAATTTTCACCTACCTCATGTGATGCGTTCATCGGATTCCACTAGCTTTAATCTCCCTCTTCTCCACGATTGACCATGCACTTCAATATTATTCATGTAATTCAATTGAGTTAGAATGCACACAACTACTGTATCAACAAAAAGAACAAAACATGTTTTAGGATAAGCAACTTACCTTATTCCCTCTATTGCAAGCTTTATTGCCATACCAATGGCTTTTATGTTGTCAACCATTAGTGAATCCGTCAAAGAATAGATGCCTAGGTAAACTAATGTGTCTGAAGATTTCAAGACATCAGTGGAGGATTCTCACAATGCATGTCTCTTTTTGTTTCAAAGCTCGTATAGATTTTCAATGGAGAACTAATTCTGGTATGAATGTCGTTGCAATCTGCAGTATCAATAAGAACATTATAAGAGCCAACTGCAACAGATTTATAACCATCTGTTTCATTAGTTGTTACTTGTCCTACCAATGAGGACTCCACACGCTCCACAAAATAGGGAGTAGATGTACTTGGGATCATAATTGTGACACACTCGGTTTTTTCATGAAATTTTTTTCGTTTATTTCAAAAGATCGGCGTGCCTCTAAATTTTAAAATACAAAAATAGTAGAAGATTTTTCTTTGAAATTCATTTTCCCAAAAACCCAAATGTCACCTTTAAGTTCACACTACACACACACACACACACTTTTCTAAAAGATAGACATGCATTTCTTAAAAATAGGACCCATCTAGTGGTTCACTTACACAACCCCTATAAACATCATATTAAATGTCCAATATCACAATTCAAATTACTAACTACACAATACAAAAGCTTTAAATAAAGTATATAATTGATCATAGAAGTATGGCTACTGGATTCCTCTAGCCATGTACATCTTCTTCTGTCTATCTATATCTGAGATATTGTAAACATAAAATATTTACAATATGTTAGCAAGCTATGCTTGGTAGGGGAGTTTAAGAAGTGTGTTAAATTTAATTATGAATTGATTAATATGCATTATTCAGAACATTCCTTCTCATAACAATTATATTGACTTAAATTTACAATACGTTTCATAATTCATTACTTCATTGTTAAACCAAGTATTAACATGTTTTATAATCTAATAATCAATTGAAAATCAAATAGTAGCATGTTTCATAAATATCAATAATTCATTAATAAATCAAGCATTTACAATTATCCTTTATCATTTAAATAAGATAATCCAATTCCATAAACCATACTCTGTATAACAGTTCTGCCCATGCATATACCATTATGAAAACTTATATGAAACTATGCCCTCAATCATATACATATAGCATTAATCCACATATATAGAAATTGTTAAAAGTCATACAAAATTATGAATATATTCAATAAGTATCAACATTAATATTCCTAGACTATACTGGGTTTCAGAATCATACCCCTCATCATGTGGGGTTCATAATCATCCAGACTCTGCTGGTATATCAATATAATCCTCATGCCTCTCACTATACGGGGTCCACAATCTTCTAGCCACTGCTGAAAAAAAAAGAAGAAGGCAAATCATTATGCCACAACATATAAGGCATCTCATTATGCCATCATATAAGCACCATAGTGTATCAAATATAAGGACTACTATGCATGTAGTCAGAATCAGTACACCGTGCTTGGATAACTGCTCAATAATCTCCATATACCATCCTAGGTAGAAATCACAATATCCATGTTTGTATGGGATGACCATGGTTGTCACAGTGGCGGCCTTCCCATAATTGCCCCACCCGACTTTTAGTAACACATAGTGCTTGGTATCCATAACATAATAAATTTCAGAGAGTGGGTGGTCAAACCCTCATAACTCTTCTAGAATAGCATCTCCAGGCCTACACCTATCTAAAACAAAACTCTCAGGCCTCCATGCCTGGATATAACATAATCATAATAGCATGCAATTTTCCTATTCATATATTTCATAACAAGAATAACATCCTCACTTATTTGGTGATAATCCATCAAGGATGTATCTTATAAACCTAAACTCACACATCATTAATACTGACATCTTACCCATGTACCATAAACATAATTTCACAATTCACATACATGAAGTACAAGTCATAAGCATCAATTATTTAGACATGTTGTCTTAAATTTCCACCTACCTTGTGTGATGTGTTCTTTGAATTCCATTAACTTTAATCGCTCTCTTCTTTACGATTGACCTCATGCGCTTTAATCTATACAATGCATAAAAATTATTTTCTTAATACATTCACATACACAAAGATATTTAGATTTAATTATGATCATAATTTAAAAAATTTGATGCAATCCAGGGCCTAGTTCATCATTATCGGATCTTTACATGAACGATCAAGACTCATGTGAGTTGATTAGGGCTTTGTGGATGCTTATCCTTAGTTTAGGATTGAGATCTATGGTTGGATCTATGTGGACATCTAAAATGTGTTTTTCATCATATTACATGGAGAGATTTAACTAATTTAAGGGTGTACATTGGTCGGATAGACCACTTTCAGCTTTGGATTGACGATCAGAACTCATCTGTGGGGTTTGATTGTCGATCCAATGTCAACAAGTCACTGTTTGAATAGTGATAGATCAGATGGCTGAGGTTTCTTAATAGATTTTCAACCAAATTATACCATTCTAGTTACATCTTAGCTAACTCAGGGTTGTAGGATTCATTCGTGGTCTTTGATCATTGATTAGACACGCAAAATTACTGTGTGAATAGTACCTGATCGGACGACTGAGATTGTTTGTTCAGTTTCTAGCCCAGATTGATGATCTTGGTCAAATTCAGGCTTTATCAAGCACTTATTTACCTATTCCAAGGTTTGGATTAAGAAATGGATAGTTAGATCGTCCTTGAATCTAGATCTAGCATGGAATCTCACATATTTAACAAATTTCATCAAATCAAAAGATGAGCTCCATGGATCTTGCCATCAAAGCATGTTGTTGTGCTTCCCACACCCTTGGATCGCCTGGATTGAAGTTGATTTCAGGTGAAAATCTCTAATCCACGTCGCACATCAATCCCCTCTTCAATCGATGATCCAAATCATCCCAGCTCCGTCCAAAACCTTAGCGTTTCTATTCTTCTAGGCCAGGCATCCAAGATGACCAGCTCAGATCATTGATCCAATATGTTATTGTCTTTGATGACGGCCTGCAACTCCCGTCAGCTGCAAAAGCTAATTCTTTTCTCCTTCGATCATAGTGAAAACAAATGCCTTTTGCTTAGACTTTGAGGTGAGCAAGGTGGGGGGTTCAAATTTGGAATCCTAGCTTCCATCTTTGCCGGCGATCTTCATCTTTTTTCTATGACACGCAAACCCTCGCCCAACTCTTCTTATCCAGCATGGTTGGGTTTTCTCTAGTTCTCACCCTCCCTTTCCTACTCCGGCTACCTCTCTTTTCTCTCCTCTTCTTCTCCCCTCCTCCTTTCTCCTTTCTCCTTCCTCTTCCTTCTTCTTTTCTTTCTTCTTTCCTCTCTCTCATCAGGTTTCTGTCGATTTGGGAAACAAACCTAACTTCTATTTCATTCCACTTAAGTGAGGGGGTGCCCTTATCAAATGTGCCCCCATTTTTGTTATTTTAATTTTGTTTTCTTTTGTTTATTTTAAAGTTTAATAATGATGTCCCAACTGTTCTAAACAACATGATGCCAGTCAACGAAAATGGTAACCCTTACTAATGATGTTTTCCAACTCCATTAACTATCAAATTCTAACTCTTGCAAGTGGGGCCTACTTAGTGAAATTTTAAAAATATCCTTTTGTAAGAAAATTACCGTTTATTTGTTCAACCTCCAATTTTAGCAAACTTAGTATCGTTGGATTCATACCGACAAGTAGAATTCAGATTTGATAGTTTCATATTCAAGTTCTAAGTTTTTTTTTTTTATCTTTTAATTACCAAAATACCCCTAATTTTGAAGTACCATAACTTCCTCATTCGGACTTCATTTTCAACATTCTTTGGGTCATTGGATTCCAATTTTTGAGTAGAATCTAATGTTTCTGTTCTTGATTCTAATTTCATGAAACTTTATCCTCCTAGAAAACTCATACCTTGATCATACAATAGTAGAATTTTAGGGTTGTTACAATCTTCCATCTTTAGAGAAATTTCATCCTGGAAATTTTTATGGTCATTACAGTCTTCCCTCCTTAGAGAATTTCGTCTTCGAAATTCTTTTCATGATATCTTTCAAATATCTCTAATAATATTCTTATCTCATTGTAAACTCAAATTCTTATAATTGCTTCAATAAAACATCAATCTTCAAAATATAAAGGATTTTCAACTTAAAATAAATATTATGTCACTTAATACCGTAGCTTTTTTATCCGTAATAAACAATAAGAATTAGTTTCATTGCGTACTCTGATACTCAACCTTTGCTTGATAACTCATCAAAATCTTGATTCATGACTCATATTCCTTCCACCCCATAGTTAAAATCATGTTTTAATCCAACTATTATCCAACATAGGTTTTCCTTAACTTCCAAATAAGAATTGCTCATCAATTGTCATAATGATAATAACTTATGTTCACCAACTTGATTCTTTCTACCATCCTCAAACAACTAATTCATGACTAAGATTTTCTTTCGTTTCAACTTTCAAAATCCTTTGATTGTAATGATTCTTAGAACACATAATCTTTATCTCCAACTCAACTTTTCTATTTTCTTATATGTATAACTCTTTATACTAACTTCAAATAGTTAATATACACTTCTCACTCAAATATGATCCTTTTTGCATATATTTAACCAATTCTAACCTTACAAAACTGCCCATCATCTAAATTTCAAGTATCATATTTCTGACAAAGTTTTGACAGAGTCTCCTCTATTTTTCGAACTTACGCATTTAACACATACAATTGCGATACACCTGATAAATAATTTAATCACAGTAATACATCTATGAGACTCTGTCTCACCACATTCCATCATTCACAATAGTAAAATTAATCATTCATCCCACATTTCATCCTGATATAAAAACTTTAATACAATAAAATTTTCTTACCCATCTCTACAACTCCAATCACAATATCATATTATTCAATGGTCTAGTGCAAACACATTCTAAACTAATCAATTGATAAATATTTAATCACACATGCATCACCATCACCACCATAACATAATGGAAGACTTTCACATCATTCCACAGTATTCTATCAAAAACTTCCTTAAATTGCATTCATTTAGATATAAGAAAATTCACATTCCCAACTAAGAAAAAATCCAATTACTATAATGAAACTTACTTTAATTATATCATCATATCCTTTGCTCACATAATTTTCCATCACCTCAACATACGTTCAAACAGATAACTCTTTCATTTCTCCAAACAATCATTTAATATGGAATGTGAATTAATATCATAACATTTTAATCATAATAATGAATATATTTTTTGCAATCATTCATCCATTTCCACATATGAATCCAAAATAAAGAGAGAGTCATTTAAATTAAAGAACATCTCTAACGTTTTCATATTCCAATTCACTGAAATCATATATATGGCCTTACATTCAAATAATCTAACACAATAATCTTTAATTTAAGTATAAATACTATAATAACCCCCAATTTTTGTGTAAAATATTAGGAAAAATCAATAAATTTTAAAGTTTCAAAAATTCGAGGCTGGAATATTAGGTTATTGAAAATTCTCTTTTTATAGAGATTAAACCATGATTTAAAACCTAGAAATTATGGATGTACTCAGAAAACTGATCAAAATGATATTAAGTATGCTCAATTCTGAATTAAAATGAAAAATTCCTAAATTTATAAATAAAAAGGGTAAAATAGTAATTTCACTCATAACAGAGAATTAAAACATGAATATTTGGAATGTAATTGGAAAATTGGTCAAAATGACTCTAAGTACACTAAATTCTGAGTTTGGACAATTAGTACCTATTTTTCTCCATTTTTGGGAATAAAACGGCAAAACAATCATTTCACATTTAAGGTGGGGCCCACAACATGGTCCAATGTTTTGAAAGCAGCCATCAGTGGTCAAACCACTACTAGCTAGTAGTGGAGATAGAGGTGGAGTGGTAGCTGCACTCCCCATTAGATTAATCAAAAGTAAAAAACACCATAATTATAGGAAATTCATAAAAAATTCCAAAACATGCCTATAAATACCTCAGAAAAATCTCCAAAAATTTCCAAAAATCCATTACAAAGTTCCCTACACTCCTTCAAAATCTCAACTCCAAAATCCTTCCCTATCTCCCCCAAATTCCCTTTCTTTCCCTCTTATATTTTTTCTCTGTTAGAGCGTACATAGACGCACTCAGCTTCCATACCCAATGGAGACGTCAGGTGCGTCAATTGATGCCTTTTCCCTATGTAGCTAAGGTTTTTGATAGAAAACCCTAATTCAATTAAGCATCTAATTTCAGAGAGACTTTCAAGATTTTAAACCATTAGATCTGTTCGAGCTATCCTGATTTACAAAAGCCCCAAGGAATATTTGTGATCTACTGGTGATATTGCCAGAAAAGTTCAAATCAATCTCTAGTTTGGTACTGGCATCATCTTTGAAAAATATTTTAAGTTATTTCGGCCAACCTAGCCTGTGAACGGTGATCTTAGACCATTAAAACTATTCAACAGAGGGGTTTCTATGTTTCCCCCAAGTTATTTGATCTTCTTTGGCAGCTTTATCAGAGAAATCCTCAACTGTATATAAACTCGACGCAGCTAGGGTTTTCGGGCTTTTCTCATCTTCTTCGGTGATTTTCTCCACTTCAGCAACACCAGGTAGGTGGTTTCCCTATTTCTCCTATTCATTCCAAGTAGACCAGTAGTAATCTCTGGCCTCCCAGGGGTCTCCCTGGCCGTTGATCCGTTGGAGACGACAGTTCCAGCATGAAGGGTTGAGATCCCATCATACGACGGCTCAGATGAAAATTCTAAGCCATTGGATGAAAAGCTAGAACCCAAAAACCTTAGATAGGTGAATTCCAGCCATAGATGATGGCAGATCAGGGGCGATCTGGAGATAGGTGATCCGACGGTCCTGATTAGGACGTCTCGCTTATCACCGGTCACCGTCTCAGGTTGACCTAAGATCACAGGTAGTGGACACGTGGCCGCTCTGCCCAACAAGACCCGTCCACCTGACCAATTTGATCCTGTCATTCCTCTGGGCCCAGATCAAATCTGGACCCTTGGAATGACTGTGAACTTAAAGTCTTGATTCTGGAGTCATTAAAACTCCAAATCAAGATCAGAAAAGGCTATAAAAATCTTATGAATTCTATTTTCTTATGAAATCATAAAATCTAAGAAATATGGAAAGAAACTTTCTGTTAAGAGAAATTAAGTTTCCTATTCCCATGATTTTTAAGATTTGGAATGATCAAACCTTAGGGATCTAATCTAATAATGATATAACAGATCTATGAAAAATTAAGAAATCTACCCCTTATGGTAGAAATACCCTAAAAATACAAAGGGACCCACTTGATCAGTAAGATCAAGCATGATCAGACCCTATGGATGAGTTGAATGAATATGATTATGATGAGATCTAGTGAGATCATGGATGGGATATGACAAAAGAACATGTGGATATGATCTTTAGACCTTAATGAAGTAAAAATCCTTAATGCAATTAAAATCCTTGATCTAAAGGATGAACATAAAATCGGATGGTTGGATCATGATTAAAAGTTTTTAATAATCCTAATTTAATTAGTTTAACTGTCTTTTTTATAATAGAATTGTAAATATGATTTATTTTATAAATTAGGAAGCATGATAGTGTAATTATTCAATTATAGCATGCTATGCTCTAATGTTCTTAGGTTGTTATAATAGGTTAGTAAATTTAATCATCTTAGGGTAATGAGATTTTAGCATGATTCCATTAACAGACTAGTAAAATTTCATGTATTTCATAACCTAGGATCCATGTTAGTATATTAGAGTATAAATGTTCTTAGAATGGTATAGATGTACAATTCTATTTAAAGTATATGATTATTTGATTTTCAAGTGTAAGCATCTTAATTGTCTTTAAGTTAGTAGATATCATTGTTAAATGAGTGGTTATGCTTCAATATCCATAAATCACCAAAAATGTAATCTAATAAAATATAGATATTCATGGACAACTAAGATGAATGAATGACTTTGACTTAATATTAGTAAGGGCTATAGTTAGTAAGACAATATAAGGAATGGTTTACCATTTCCTTAGCCCAAAGTAGGAAAATAATGAACATCCATGAATGACATTGTGCATATCCATGAAAATTAATTAAAATCAATTAGAAAAGGGACTTAAGGTAAAGAGCTCATAGGAACCTTATTAAAGGTTGAGCTAGTGCCACTCTAGTGGACTCTGAACATTGTGGTGGCTTTTCCCTCGCCTCCCATTGACGTAAGTGAGGTCTAAACACCTCCTTACATAAGGGTTGTATTAACCACTCTTCGAGCAGACTTTAACTGGTAAGCACTAGTCATCTTGAAATAAGGAGGAGCTGTCTAGTAATAGGAAGAAATAAATTATCTTCAATCAAGTAAGACATTAACTGGTTGAATAATAATAAGAAGAACATAAAAAGATAGTAAATTATCTAATCCTAATAAAAATAGTAAGATAAGGATGATCAAACAAGATGAGATCATGAATGATAAAAAACAATAAAGGAAAATAAATACCAATATAGATTAGATTGTTCATGTATGATATAGATAGTACCTGTATAGAAGATACTAAACCCTTGGTTATATGTGATTCAGGGAAGAAAGATTCAGATCATCCAACATAAGGATGGTCAAAAGACCATGTAGTATGTACCCTTGAATATAAAGATGACATTATACGTATGATTTGACAAATATATACTGATGAAGGCTATGGTAGATTGCAAGGAGTAGGAATACCTTATTGGGGTAGGTGGATTTTAAGAATGCCTTTACATGAAGATACATGTTTAATACATTATCTTATGTTTTGAAGTATTGACATGTACAATACCAATGTATTGTGGTAAATACCTCAAAATTAAATATGATCCAACCATATGATGAGGAAAATAAGTATAAAATGGTTAAGTCGAGAATTGAGAACAACCCTAAGTGAATAGTGGAGTAGAAAATATTCCATCCCTAGATAAGTAGACAGATAGTTTGATATGTATAAGTATTGTTTTACATATAAGCATGGAAGCTTGTGGTTTTGTTTTAAATAAGCATAGGCTTGGGGATGCTATGCTAGGAGAGTTATGAGGGTTTGGCCACCCGCTCTCCGAAACATGATGATATTGAACACTAAGCCTAAGAAAGGCTGAAAGTTGGGTGGGGCAATTATGGGAAGGCCACTACTATGACAACCATGGTCCCCCCATACGGACATGGATATTGTAATTTCCATTGATAAAGGTATAAGCAGATTATAGAGCAGTTATCTGAGGGTGCTGTATGGATTAGACTACAAGCATAGTAGTCCTTGATTATTTCGCATTATGGTACATATGAAATTGGCATAGTGAAATGTCTTAAGTGATGACATGATGAAATGCCTGGTAGGCGTATATTACCAGTATTTTTCCCAAGAAGGGAAATTTCCAGTATAGTAACTGGCTGAGATACTAATCTCCTATAGTGAAAGGAGTTGATCAGCTTAGTATGGAAATGATTAGTGACTATTTTCACAATTTTAATGGAGTTGTCCGTATACCATATGTATGCATAAAGATGAACACAAATGACAAAGTAATGAGATGTCCATATAAATGATATTGGTCCATGAATGTGTTTATGATAGAATGAATTATGGGATAATTGAATATTGAGATTACACTATCCATATATTATATTTTTATCCCCTACTAAGCATAGCTTACTGAGATATTGTAAATGTTTGAATGTTTACAATATCTCAGATACAGAGAAGAGGACATAGGAGCTCAAGACTTGAAGAACTATTGAAGAATAAGTAATTAGGGTATATCCCTTGAAACATTGTATTAAGAGTTAGTATTGTATTGAGAGCTTGTATTGTATTTATAGCTTTATAATTTGGATTATGTATTTGGACAAGTTTTGTAAGGATACAATGGGCTGTGCATTGTGAACTACTAGATGGATCCTGAAGTTTAATAAAAGTATATTCCTTCATTGGAATTTTATCTTTTACAAAAATTTACTTATGTTATGTATGAAGTGGTGACTTGGGTTTTACAAAACAAATTCTAAAGAAAAGAATTTCTGTTGCTTTGTTTTGCAAATTTTTTTTACTACCAAGGGCCCTGTCTTTACAAAATGTATTATAAAATGTGTTATAAAGACCCAGGTCCTCACAAATACAAACATACAAGTACCAATATTGGAGATAACGCATATGATTCAATTATAATAACTGAACTTACACCCTTTGGTGTATTCAGATTCAAAAACAAAAATAATACATTCAGTACTTCTCAAATGCGAATATGAAACTCATAGCATTAAATGAACAACTGAAATCACACTAGCTGTGCAATCACATTGAAATACTTAAATAAGATCATTAAGGATAGCCTCGGTACATGAAGCTCCCGCCTTTGTGGCATCTAGGGAAAGGTGGACCACAAGGGTCTATAGTAGGCAGCCTTACCTTGCATTTCGCAAGAGGCTGATTCCACTCCTTGAACTCGTGACCTTAAGGTCACACACAACAACTTTTACCATTTCACCAAGGCTCGCTATCTCAAATAACACTATTGGTGTTCACAGATATTAATATAGTTTCATCTCACTTTACATACTGGTACTAAAAGGTTTCCATCATTACATATTAATACAATTGTTTAGTATGTTCTCTTCTGACATATGATTCAATTAAATTTTCTCACTTCATTTATCAAATAAGGTCACTTAACCTCAGATATATAACCAATTACTCTTCATCAAAAGAGTCCAAATTCGTAGGGTCGATCAATAGCTAGTGGAATAAACCAAAAGTCCATCATATCAAATAATCGATGGAATGTCTCAATTTCAGACACAACTCAAATATCAATTCTAATCTTTCAACATATATAGTTCGAGAATCTTTCTCAAGATAAGGTACAAATACAATTCACTTGTTTTCTTAAAGTATACTACCCTTCATAGGTTCTATCAGTTTCTCATACATCAAGATTGCTGTCTTTTATATATCCCATAGATCATTCTTCCTATATCGGGATATGCATTTATACTAAAATTATCACTAGTTAACAACCTAGTGATGTTAATTAAAAACATAACTTTCTTATTTAAATGGTGGTTTATTGTAATATAATTTGATTCTTTATCAAGCACACTTGTGATTAGGTAGTTTTTACTTTAGGCAACACATATGAGAATGTATAGTATAATTTGATTCTTTATCACACACACTTGCGATTAGGTAGTTTTTACTTTAAGCAACATAGATGAGAATGCAAAGTATAATTTGATTCCTTATCATGCACACTTGTGATGAGGTAGTTTTTACTATAGAGAGCATGCATATAAGAATGCAAAGTGTAGGGGAATTTAAATCTTCATCATGCACACTTACTTATAACTAAATAACTTTTACCTTATTGAGCACACATGTGAAAATGCAAAGAGTATGGGAAACTGAAGTGGAAAGAGGGAAAGGAAAATCAATAGTTTCTTGTAAGAGAATTTAAAATTTTCATCATGCACACTTCCTGTGAATAAGTAGTTTTTACTTTAAGAAACACACATATGATAATGCCAAGTATAGGGGAAAAGTGAATAGGAAATAGAAAAAGGCTAATAAAGATAAGAAAATAGGGAAAGAGATAGAGTATGGTCAAAGAGATATGGAGATGAAATGAGAGAAGGCTACAAGTTTGAGAAAAGTGAGGGTAATGTAATGAGAAATATGAAGAGAAGTTTAAAATGGAGAGAAACAAGAAAGAGCTAGAATTTGAGAATGCATAGGATTTCTCCTGTGCAATGATTTTTACTAATTTTATTGATTTTACTTTATTTTATTTATCAACCTTTAACTCCATTTTTCTTCTCAATTCATACATGATTCATCATCTATAACAATCATAACTGTCAAAAATACATGCCATCCTTTACAGATGTATTCATTCACTTTACAACTGATATAATGTTAGATTTTTACCTTATATGATCTTCTACATAAGAAGACTATTTTATGACAACAACATATTTTCATCTTTGTGACAATCCACATTGCCTCATAATTTGCAATTCATTTCAATTTTGGTATCATACCCAAGTCCATCGCATCACATGAGGATGTACTTATCATTCTCTCGATAAGCCTTAATAAACATTTCTTGGAATAAGTCCTTGTGCTAGTGACTTATCCATCAACTGGAATTATCATCTCAACTCCCTTGTTCAACTTTTCACCAATACATTCATATTTAACATAATTATATATCATCATCATCATCATTAAGACCTTATCCCACTTAGGGGTTGGCCATAACATATTTCACATAATTATGCATAACAAAAGAATACACAGTTTCTTATTTCACTGTAGTATTAATGTGAATCACTTGTTTCCTAAAAAGATATGAGATTATGTATATATATTTGATAATGCTTCATGATTAGCTTTGTCTTGAAATTTTCTCAATTTTAGAAGTATCTCATACTCTACTATTGTAATAAGTTTCTTGTTAATAACTTAAATTTACATATTAGGATATATTTCTTTCAAACATCAATCCATTGTCTGTTTATATGGAACTTATTCTTGTATTCTATCATGATGAGATTTCTTATTGTTAACAAATAATTTTTTTTATCTCATTAATTATACATGAGAAAGAAAGTACTCATTATTTTGTTGTATTATTTTCAAGCAGTATTGTCTCTACATATACATTTGCTTTGTTATTTCTAACATACCATTTCTAGTTTCAAGGTATATGGTAGTTCTAGCTTCCATTTCAATGGAAGTCTGCAATCCTTCTAAGTTACCTCCCCTTGAACCTATCATTCCTCAATTGTTCCTATTTCTCCTCTTTATTTTACTATTCTTTAGTCATCTCTATTTCACCCTTTTCTATACAAACCAAGACCACATTCAATACATTATATGTAAACTATTCTAGCTTATCTTTTGCCTCTATTCAAAGTTCCTACTCTTACACTTGGTATACGTAAACAATGAGTACATACCTACATTAGATATCCTATCCTTGAACATTGATATTAGGCATAACTTGTACTTGAACTTGGGTAGGAGCATTTTGCGTTGCTACAAACCATAGTATTTGAGTAACTTATATGTAAAATGATGTTCTATTGCACTCACTTAACTATTTCTACTACTTGGTTCCCTTATTCACTACACCCTATAGTGTAATCACTAATTTCTCAAATCATCATCCTAGTTGTCATACTAAGGACAACTCCTCATGGTTTACTATTTCATTGTAGCCTAAGCATACTAACTCATTCTCTCTAATACTTAACTAATTCTATCATAATACAACATCAACTCATTAGATACTAACCTATATTTGAATTGTAATCTTTTTATTTGACAAAAAGGGCTGCAAGTGACTTGATCAACCACTCTGATACCAACTATGACACCCCAAGTTATTCATGAAATTTTTTCGTGTTTATTTCAAAAGATGAAGCTCCTCTAAATTTTAAAATACAAAAAAAGCAAAAGATTTTTCTTTGAAATTCATTTTTCCAAAAACCCGGATGTCACTTTTAAGCTCACACTATACATATACACATACATACATATATATATATATAGTTTTCTAAAAGATAGACATGCATTTCTTAAAAATAGGACCCATCTAGTGGTTCACTTACACAACCCCTATAAACATCATATTAAATGTCCAATATCACAATTCAAATTACTAACTACACAATACAAAAGCTTTAAATAAAGTATATACTTGATCATAGAAGTATGGCTACTGGATTCCTCTAGCCATGTACATCTTCTTCTATTTATTTATATATGAGATATTGTAAACATAAAACATTTACAATATCTCAGCAGGCTATGCTTGGTAAGGGAGTTTGCGAAGCATGCTAAATTTAATTACGAATTGATTAATTTGCATTATTCAAACATTCATTCTCATAACAATTATATTGACTTGAATTTATAATACACATTTCATAATTCATTACTTCATTGTTAAACCAATTATTAACATGTTTTATAATCTAATAATCAATTGATAATCAAGTAATAGCATGTTTCATAAATATCAATAATCCATTAATAAATCAAGTATTTACTATTATCCTTTATCATTTAAATAAGATAATTCAATTCCATAAACCATACTCTACATAACAATTCTACCCATGCATATACCATTATGAAAACTTATATGAAAATATGCCCTCAATCATATACATATAGCATTAATCCACATATACGGAAATTGTTAAAAGTCGTACAAAATTATGAATATACTCAATAAGTATCAACATTAACATTTCCAAACTATACTGGGTTTTAGAATCATACCCCTCATCATGTAGGGTTCATAATCATCCAGACTCCATTGGTTTATCAATGTAATCCTCGTGCCCCTCACTATACGGGGTGCACAATCCTCTAACCACTATTAGGAAAACAATATAAGGCATATCATCATGCCACAACATATAAGACATCTCATAATGCCATCATATAAGCACCATAGTGCATCAAATATAAGGACTACTATGCATGCATTCAGAATCCGTACTATGAACTCGGATAACTGCTCAATAATCTATCTATACCATCCTCGATAGAAATCACAATATCCATGTTTGTATGGGAGGACCATGGCTGTTGCAGTGGTGGCCTTCCCATAATTGCCCCACCCTATTTTTAGCAACACATAGTGCTTGGTATCCATAACATAATAAATTTTGAAGAGCGGGTGGCCAAACCCTCATAACTCTCCTAGAATAGCATCTCCAGGCCTACGCCTATCTAAAACAAAACTCTTAGGCCTCTATGCCCGGATTTAAAATAATCATAATAGCAGGCAATTTTCCTATTCATATATTTCATAAAAAGAATAACATCCTCACTTATTTGGTGATAATCCACTAAGGATGTATCCTGTAAACCAAGATTCATACATCATCAATACTGACATGATACTCATGTACCATAAACATAATTTCACAATTCATATACATGATGGACAAGTCATAAGCATCAATTATAACATGCAATTCTTTTAATTAGCATTATTTTCATCATTCAATTTAAACATGTTGAATATTAATCATACCATTTTAGTTTCATAACATCCATACTTAGAAATAAGATCATGTTTCGAACATGCATCTTATTATTTAAACATGTTGTCTTAAATTTTCACCTACCTCGTGTGACGCATTCTTTAAATTTCACTTGCTTTAATCTCCCTCTTCTTCATGATCAACCCCATGTGCTTCAATCTATACAATGCATAAAAATTCTTTTCTTAATACATTCACATACACAGAGATATTTAGATTTAATTATGATCATAATTTTAAGAATCCGATGCAATCCAAAGCCTGCATCATCATTAACAGATCTTTACATGGACAATTAAGACCCATGTGAGTTAATTAGGGCTTCTGTGGATATCTTTCCTTAGTTTAGGGTTGAGATCTACGTCTTGATTTATGTGGACATCTAAATTGTTCTTTCCATCAGATTACATGGTCAGAATTAACTAATTTAAGGGTATACATTGGTCAGATAGACTACTTCCAGCTTTGGATTGACAGTTAGAACTCATCTGTGGGGTCTGATCATTGATCCGACGTCAACAAGTCATTGTTTGAATAGTGACAAATCGGATGGCTGAGGTTTATTGATAGATTTTCATCTAAATTATATCATTCTAGTCACATCCTAGCTAATTCAGGGTCATAGGATTAATCCATGATGTCTCATCATTGATCAAACACATCAAAATTACTGTGTGAATAGTACCCGATCAGATGACTGAGATTGTCTTATCAATTTCTAGCCTAGATTGATGATCTCAGGCAAATTTAGGCTTTATCAAGCACTTATTTACTTATTCCTAGGTTTGGATTAAGAAATGGATGGTTAGATCATCCTTAAATCTAGATCTAGCATAGAATCTTACAGATTTAACAAATTTCATCAAATCAAAAGATGGGCTTCACGGATCTTACCATCAAAGCATGTTATTGTGCTTCCCACACCTTTGGATCAATGGATTGAAGTTGATTTTGGGTGAAAATCTCCAATGCACGTCGCACAGCAATCCCCTCTTCAATTGACGATCTAAATCATCCCAACTCCATCCAAAACCTTAGGGTTTCTATTCTTTAGGCCAGCCATCCAAGATGACCGACTTGTATCGTTGATCTGATCTGTCATCGTCTTTGGTGACAGCCTGCAACTCTAGCTAACTACAAAACCCATTTCTTTTCTCCTTTGATCACAGTGGAAATAAAGGGCTTTTGCCCTAGACTTTGAGGCGAGCAAGGTGGGGTGTTCGGATTTGGAATCCGAGCTTCCATCTTCGCCGACAAGCTCCATCTTTTTCCACTGACATGCAAACCCCTGCCCGGCTCTTCCTTTTCAGCATGGCTGGGTTTTTTCAAGTGCTAACTCTCCGTTTCCTGCTCAGGCTCCCTCTCTTTTCTCTCCTCTTCTTCTTCCCTCCTCCTTTCTCCTTCCTCTTCCTTCTTTTTTTTCTTTTCTTTCCTCTCTCTCATCGGGTTTCTGTCAGTTTGGGAAATAGACCTAACGATTGTTATTTTAATTTTGTTTTGTTTTATTTATTTTCAAGTTTAATAATGATGTTCCAACTATTCTAAACAGAATGATGCCAGTCAACGAAAATGGTAACCCTTACTAATGATGTTTTTCAACTCCATTGACTATCAAATTCTAACTCCTGCAAGTGGGGCCCACTTAGTAAAATTACAAAAATACCCTTTTGTAAGAAACTTATCGTTTATTCATCCAACCATCGATTTTAGCAAACTTAGTGTCGTTGGATTCATATTGATGAGTAGAGTCCACATTTTATGGTTTCAAATTCAAATTCTGAGTTTTTTTTTTTAACTTTTAATTGCCAAAATACCCCTAATTTTGAAGTCTCATAACTTCCTCATCTGGATTCTATTTTTAGCGTTTCTTGGGTCATTGGATTCCAATTTCTGAGTAGAATCTAGCTATTTATGTTCAGTTCCTGATTCTAATTCTATGAAACTTTATACTCCTAAAAAACTCATACCTCGATCATGCAATAGTAGATTTTTGGGGTTGTTACAATAATGCTCTCTACTATCTCATAACTAGAATTAGCCACCCAACTAGTATTTTTTTAGAGTGTGAACTTCCTTATAAACCCTCTCAATTAAATCAAACCTACAAGCGATATTCTTTCTGTTCGAAACAACATTAAGATCATCTGTTGAAAAGTTTGCGTCCTTAATTCTAGTAACGCATGATATGTTATCCTCATGACACGTTAGTCCCCTCTTCTCCTCATATTACCTAGAGGAGGTTCTCCTCAGATCAGATGGTATTGGTTTGTTAGATGAAAGGGAGCCACTTTAAGCAACAATGTTTAGAGGTCTGGTAACAATTAGATCTTCACCACTGTTCTGACCTCCCAATAGCATTGGTTCATTCCCATATCTTTAGACATTGGATGTATTAAATGTCCTTATAGGTGCTTTACTTTCAGCATTTTCAAAGACTAAATCATAACTTGAACATAAACTAAGTTATACGTTTCACTAGGTGAAATCTAGTGCTCATCACATGCTCTGCTATTATAAAGAAAAAAAAAAATTGAATGAGAATAACTAAAGGAACATTGAATAAGGTCCATCCCCTTACAGATTTCTTCTAAACATTCATCCTAAGTTTTTGATTCCATGACATATACTGTTCGACAAAAATGCAAACAAGATGAGCAAGGAGTGGCACTTACGTTACATGTCCCAAATTCCACTCTCATATGGCATTATCATGTAGGTGTCATTTAGAATTTTTTATTCTTGGTTGGGGATGCTTCAGATTTTTCTCTTTTTTTGAAGATTCTAGTCAAACTCATCCATAAGTCCTTATATTCGAAAACTTCCTTTTTAGAACTGGCGTGATCTTTGGTCGCGCAAGCTTACTCTGTTTGGATCTTTTCCTTTTGCTTCAACATCGTTGATCAGATTCAATGTATACTGGAAGGGGATAACTAGGGTTTCATTTTGGGAGCGATAGCAACAATTCTCTTCATGTCGTCATTCTCGAAATTTAGAACTAGTGAAGGAATAGCATGGGAAAACAGGGCAAAGGGAAATGGAGAAGGCTATCATGAATTGTGGGGGCATAGAGGATTAATGCGGGTTACCAAAGGAGAGAATTAATAGGTTTTGGAAAGGAAATTTTGCTGATCTGGGTTCATTTTGAGGGTTTCAGAATCCATTGGTCAAGATAGAAGACGAGAGCCAACAAGCATCCTCTTCTCTCCCTTCTTTTCCCTCTCTTCTTCTTCTTCTTCTTCTTCTTCTTCTTCTTCTTCTTCTTCTTCTTCTTCTTCCCCATTTTCTCTCTCCCTATCAGGTTCCATGGCTCTGTTGGGTTCTGGAAACAAATCTATTTCTATTTTACTTAAGTGGCTCTTTTTACTTATCTTATTTCCTTTCTTTTTCTATTATTTGCTTATGCTAATGATGTTTTTCAAACATCATGATTTCAATAAAAAGCATGCTAGCCACCAATAATGACATTTCAATGTCTCTTGACTGTCTGAGTTAGATTTCTACAAATGGGGTTCACTGGTGAAATTACATAAATACCCTTTTGTAAGAAAATTGTCGTTTATTCGTCCAATCTCTAATTTTAGCAAACTTAGTGTCATTGCATTCGTATCGATGAGTAGAATCTAGATTTGATGATTTCAATTCCCAAGTGATAAGGTATTTTAACTTTTAATTACCATAATAGCCCAAACTTCGAAGTCCCATAATTTCTTCATCTAGACTTCATTTTCAGCGTTCTTTGGGTAGTTGGATTCCATTTTCTAAGTAGAATCTAACTATTTATGCTTTATTTCTCGATTATCATTCCATAAAAATCTATCCTCCTTGAAAACTCATACCTTGTTCATGCAATAGTAAAATTTTGGGGTTGTTACAGGTTTCATGGCTGGGAGGTCTACTATAGAAGCTATTTTCTTACTAAGACAATAGATAGAGAAATATAGGGAGAGGTGAAAAGACCTCAACATGGTCTTCATTGACTTAGAGAAAGCTTATGATTGGGTGAGAAAGGGGTTTCGCGGGGCATATAGACATAATTAAAGATATGTAAGAGGGAGTTGTAACAAATGTTAAGCCCACTAGTGGCAAGACCTATTATTTTTCTATCATTGCAGGATTGCACCAAATATCAAGCAACTCCTTGATATGTAGGTAAGAGTCTTCTTGGTCTCGACCATAAAAGGTGAGGAGTAATTGAATAACTCCCAGCTTTAACTTAAAGTGGTCGGCATTTGTAGGAGGTGAAGTTATGCAGGATGGGTGTTGAGTTGCAGAGGTGCATAGAAATCTCTAATTGCCTTGCGCTAGAATTTTGCTGGTGGTTCATCCATGAGGATAGGAACTTGGTTTCTTTCCCCTTATCTTAGGTTGTGTTGAATCTCTGGGTTGAAAGATGTTAGCTTTGGGTTGAGATATCGACGCCCTTGCATAAACTACCTTAAGCTAAATGTCCTAATCTAAATGCTGACTCTAGCTCTACGTGATACGCAATCAAATCCTAGTAAGCACTAATTGAGTAGTGACTTGATTATCTTTGTTTAGTGCATAGGTGATGGCTTCTTAGACCTAGATCTAGACAGCTCCTTCTATCCATATTTGATTGTTACTTACCAGGTAGGTTCTGCTCAAAAGTGGTTAATACATCCTCGTGTTAGGAGGCATTTAGACCTTAACTAATGTCAATAGAAGGCGTGTGAAAATCACTTGGATTTTAGGACACCCATGATACTCACAATACTCAGAAGCCACTAGAGTGACAATAGATCACATCCTTCTAAAAAGGGTCACTACTAGGCATGTGAAAATCACTTGGATTTTAGGACACCCATGATACTCACAATACTCAGAAGCCACTAGAGTGACAATAGATCACATCCTTCTAAAAAGGGTCACTACTACACGAGGATTTTAAGGTTGGTAAAAAGTGATAATAGAAGTTTCTTTATGAAGCAACTTCTACTGAGGTGACTTGGAAAGCTGTTAACTTTTAAAGTCGTTTTCCTAAAAACGACTTCAAAAGTCATTTACTTTTGAAGCCACTTAAATAAAAACAACTTCTGAAGTCATCAACTTTAGAAGTCATTTTATTGTAAGCGACTTCAAAAACAACCAAATATTAATTGCCTTTTGAAGTTGCTTAGAAAAAAAAAATGACTTCTATAGTTGATGACTTCACAAGTAGTTTTCGGATAAGTGACTTCAAAAGAATTTCATTTGGATGAACTTTTAAAGTCACTTATATAAAAATGACTCAAATGCTTGTGATTTTAGAAGTTGTTTTCATATAAGCACTTTGAAGGTAAAAAAATTTAAACAATTATATAATTAATTTAAGAAAAAATTCTCAACTTTTAAAGTTGTTTAGTGTAAAACGACTTTAAAAGTTTGAACTTTTAAAGTTGTTTAATGTAAAACGACTTTAAAAGTTTGAACTTTTAAAGTCATTTTCTCAAAAACAACTTTAAAAGTAAATTTATTTTTTTTACACATTTGTTTTTTTGCTCCACCTCCCAATATACAATGAATAACAAACACATGATATTCAATCAATGTTTATAAACATTAAGAACCTATTTACAAACAATGTTCATCTACTTCTTAATACACAATATCATGCATGCATTAATATACTTTAATCTCCACAAACATAAAAAACCAATAACCACTACATTGCATCCACATCTTAATCTTTTGATACATTATCACCTGTTTATACATTGAATAACAAACATTCTATGTACTTAATACTTCAAACAATCTTTAAAAACATGAAAAACCAAACATCATATACACATTCCAAACCACCATCCACTATAATGCATTGTCATCTTTCTTGATACACTACCACCTGTGTATACATTGAATAGCGAACATTCTATACACCTAATACAAACAATCTTTATAAACATGAAAAACCAAACATCAAACATCATATACTCATCATTATCCATCAACATCTGTCTTGAAAATAATTTATATAAGAAATTACAACATATGCATTGCCTATGACATCCACATTCACTTCATTTGTAATTCCATACACATTCCAAGTAACTCTCTCATTCTTCATCTCGTAAAAGTTATATAATTCAATCACCACATATTGACTTCATGTTCAAACTACAAATTCACTACATCCATACTTCTTTATTCCCACACTCCAAATAACCACTCATTCATTTCTTAAAATGTAAATATTTCAAAGAAAATAATAAAATCTAAAGGAACACAAACAAGTTAATGAAAAAAATACTTTACTATGTATTTCAAGTCCAAGTAGTTACTCCAAGTAATCTAATTGAAACTCATTACATAATCATCCCATTTATTTCGTATTTCATTGATCTTTACTCTGGAGTAACTGTTCTTATTTGCCCACTCAAAAAGCACAGCAACCTAAAATAAAACATATTTAATTAAGCTAAAACTTTTTAGCTAGATCCATAAAAAATGTAGAAAAATATAAGATTCTGCAAAATAAAAAGTGTTCTAACTTTTTTAAATGGGAGACAGGAGTACAATCAAATATTAAGGTCCTCATGTACCTTAGGACATAATACCCACACTCCCAATCAGACTGTTGTTTAGGACACTGCACAACAAGGACAACAAAAAAGAACTCATAAATATCATTTTTAATAATGTAAGTTTAATTAGTAATAACTTAGAGCAATTAACTATTTCATATACCTTGACATTCTTCCACGTGAATTTTAGTGTTGTAAAGTCTTTGTCATTGTAGCCCATTCCCACCAAGTCCAACAAATTTAAATTTCAAATGCATTATAGATGAATAACAAATTACTTATCTACACATAACACATGAAAAAATTAAAATGCTTACTTATTATTGCTTATCTACACATAACACATGAAAAAAATAAATGCTTACTTATTTATAATATATGTGAGGGTGGGGCCGATGTGCGCTCCACAAGAATAAATAAGAAAGCATGACCATCATGCACATCCAAAATGCACAGCATCCAATGAGACCTACATAGACAATCATATGGATTGTAATGGAAGTTGACAATCCCTAAGTAAGAATAAATTGGCAAGAAAATAAGAAAATTAAAACTTACTTACTATTGAAGGGAGTCATTAAGCCTTTTCCCTGAGAGCACTGATAGAAGCATGGAAAAATATCCTTAATATGCCTCTCAATTGGCCATTGCTCTGTCGCTCTAGAAATGACACCAAGGTCAAGGAATTGGTAAAGGATACCCTCACCCTCAAAAAGGCTAGTAGCATCATTCAAGAAGCTACATAAAAGAAATAATTATTATATATACCATTACAATATAATATGTAATGAAATACCAAATGATTTACAAGCAAGTATTGCTCATACCCCATGTAGGAGACAATGTGGGGATGCTCGAGCTGATCCCATAGGCAAACACATAATAGGTCCTCTGCCATCAGTGACACTTCAACAATGTCCTCAGCAAGCACTCCCTGCTTGATTTGTACAAGATTGATTGCCATATTGTTGTTGATAAGACCAAAGATTAATCTAAGGGATCGAGGCATGTTAGGTGGGACTTCCACATGCTCCTAGATCGGCTGCTATAAAAGAAGTAAAAATTTTCAGCTAAATAATATAATATTAATATATGAAGAGGGCGATGAAAGAAAGACCAAAGATATATACAAGTACCTGTTTTATTGGTCCAATAGCTAAAGGTGACACTAAAATGGTGGCTGATCTTGGTGCCTCATTTTATTGCCGATTAACCATATAGAGTAATTAAATAATTAATTAAGGTCTTTAGCTAAAAAATATTAATGAGAAAGGTATGTAGTATGATAAGATACATACCGTGGAGTCTATGGGAATGACTCGTGCCTCTAGCCAAGCGACGTGATATGCAACTACCTGCCCAATGGTTATAATATTTTCCATTTCTAATGGGAATGGTAGGAAGGAATTAGTATTCAAAGCCATGGTAATGGAGACTTACTTAGTATGTGGTGGCATACTAATTTTGTGCAAAACATTTGATTCATGCTCATAGCATGAACTAACTGCCATGATATTTTGATGGGAATCCAAGGCCAATAGTCATTGACCCACCTGCAAATCAAATATGCAATAGAGAGGTTGAGATATAGAATTATTATAAATGGACAATGAAATTTTATAGTTTTGTCAATGTATATACCTCCTGGGCAAGAATTTCCTTTCCGAGGGGAGGGAGATGTCCTTCATTATCTTCTTTAGATGGAGAATTATAGCTTGTATGTGATGGAGGTACAGCAGGGTACGATTTCTCAATAGGGGTTGAGGAACAATCATCATACCTCGCTCATGCAGCTGTCTAAATAAATCACCCTTTATTTTCTCAATGAGCTCATTTTAGGCTTTCTCATCATCTTGAAGTCTAGGTATACGTCCTCTATGAAAGAATTTAGAAGGAACAACAACTTGACCCATGCCCCTAACTCAACTAGGGTGCTCCTGCTTATTGCCCAAAGCCATATAAAGGATGTCATCCTTGTCAACAGTGCTGCTTAAAGTTCATGTAGTAGTGCTTTCTTGGGTAAAAATGTCTTGCAAAATTTAATTAGAAAGACATGATCATTTCATCTAATTAATTGTAAAAAAGTTATAAACAGGTGGAACCACTTATTATGCGTGAAGCAATTTGCACAGTAGCTTTATTTTCAAACTTGTTGCTAGTACAGCCCATTGAATGCGTCATCTTCCATAGGATGGAGCGATCAATGGGTTTCATAGTCCTAGGTTTTTTTTGCTGTCAAATAAAGGACTATAGTTGGAGAATATGTATATAACTATAGTAGCATTAAATTGAATGGGATAAATTGTCATAGATGCTTACTTCGTACTCTTTTAAATGAGCATGGCCCATTCTCGATAGGTGGTGTTGCATATTTGTTTCATGCACCTTTCTTCCCCTTGCACTCTTCGCCTGCACATTTTTGCATGCGTGATCAAGTGCACTAATTGAACGTTACATGTAATTAAAATAATGAAGCATCGTTTCTAACATACCTCAAACTTAGCGAAGGTGCAGTTTTGTACAAATGCATTCCAAGCCTGCTAGTCAATGACGTCGAAGTAAATGGCAAGCACTGTGTAGAGCCTTAACGGATCATTAACATTTAGAGCTATGTAATTGCAAACAAGGTAGTTCTTCCATTTTCTCCATTGCTCACCTACCCCTTATAAAGCACACGTCTTCTCGTCATCTGACACATCAAAGGCAGACTACAAATTGAACACATGAAATTAAAATATTTGAAAAATAAGGAAAGTTATAATGAAAATAATACATGTGCTTAATGTTTACATACCTTCACCATTTCCCATATTGAATCTTTTGTCGAGGATGATACATGTCTCCAATCATCAAATGTGATAGGAACCTTGCTTATTATTGTAGAGCAGAGGAAACTACTACAAGTAGGGGCATTCTTACCAATCTCTTGCCCTTTGCTATTGTATTGGATAGTTTCTTTAATTCCCTTGGACTTTCTCTTCATAACCTTTTCCATTGTTGTTCGCCCTCTGCCCTTTCTTTTTGGAGTAGTGCTCATGTTGGCCTCTTGTTCATGCTCTTGAATGTGGTCGTAATCTTCAATTTGATGTTCTTCTCATTCCATCATTACAACAAAGAAACACTCAATGATATTAAAACAAAAAATGCTATGTAATGAATTTAAAGAAACCAAACCGATGTCCCTGATAAACATAGTTTAAGTAAAATAATAATTAAAGAAGACTCTGTCTCCATCCATTGACATAAACATACAACATCTAACATACTCGACAAACAAACCTAAAGGAAAAAAGGTAAAGGATGCATGAAAAGTATTTGCTTGCTCAGTATAGATATTTGTAAAGGGGCTACAAATCCCATAGACCTTTGAATAGTCTTTAACTCCACTGGTTCAAGTTCACATCTCTTAGTGGGTGTAGTTATTCACAAGTAGTGATAAGCTTGACTTATGCTAGATGGTCATCTATATATGTATGTGTGCACAATTCATGTACCAAATTCCATTTAATAATTGAATTGCTAAGTAGGTAGGACCTATGGATATTGATCATTAAGTACTATAGAGAGAACAAGTATATGGCTTAGGAAAATGACACTTGACATGGTACTTAAGTAATGAGAAATGCCATAAGATCATGTACATAGACTATGAATGTGACATGGAAATGAATATGATATAAGCCATGGAAATTCCATAACAAACTAAATGCAATGAGTATGTCATGGAAATTTACGCGTGATAAGCTATGGAAATGCTATCAAAGGAACACATAACAATGAGATAAGCCAAGGCATGATGTGATAATACTTAGGTTATAAATTGGTGACCAAAGTATTAAACATGAAACATTGTGACAATGATTATCAAAGTGGAAGCTTAATGAACATGGTTGGTTGAACAATTATCATAAGACATGAACTTGAACTAGTAAGAAAACACATTCGTGAACTACCTGGCATGACTAGCTAGGATTGATAGATCCATGATGTGAAAAGTAAATTGAAACTATACTTCCAAGTAGTTTGGTTATGTTATACATGCCTTTGAAAAGAATTACATGAAAGAATATGGAAAATCAAATCTATAAAAGGAAAATGCTTAAAAAAACATTAAAAAGAAATGCATGGAAAATTCAAGGAAATAAGAGCATCTAGAATGCACTAGTTTTGGGATAATAGGAAATATGAAAGGCAATATAACATGTATTGGCCTAGTGTAGGCATGAACATGTTAAACAAGTAAATGGATATATATGATATATATTAATGCCTTTTTAAGCTTTAAAAACCTTAAAATGGACTATCTTATGTCATTAACCACTTCATAATCTCTAGAAATATGAAGCATACAACTGTTCTTGATTAATTCAATCATGCATTTGATAAGGTTCAAGTAGAATCACAAAGATTGGTAATTAATGCCATTGTTGAACTTTATAAATTCTGCTATGTGATGATTTGCATATTTCATGCTTTTGGTTATGAATACTTTAGAAATGGAATTGCCATGCCAAGCATCATGTTTTACATCTATGTATGAGATTTCTCTCTCTCTCTCTCTCTCTCTCTCTCTCTCTCTCTCTCTCTCTCTCTCTCTCTCTCTCTCTCTCTCTCTCTCTCTCTCTCTCTCTCTCTCTCTCTCTCTCTCTCTCTCTCTCTCTCTTTCTTTGCCTAAAGTTAGGCCATGTGTTTCATATTATGAAATAAATAAGAATATCTTTCGAATTAGAGTGGATTTGACTTAGCTATGAATCTTATTCACCAACTCAGCTTGTAAAATACTTACCATAAGGTTTCAAACCACTAATAACATTGGTAAATGTAGTAATAGATTTCAAAAATAGAATCATTACTTTTTATCATAAAAAATATTCATAGTTATGGATTGCCTATAGGTTGTCCCAAAATTCTTTGGCTGATATGTAGGTTGACATTGGATTGAATTCATTAACATCTAAAGCAAAAACTCATGGTTTTGGCATTGTGAGTAATTTTAAAGCTGCACCACCTATCCAAAGAGAGATTGGTATTGATTTAATTAGAAAAGAAAATTAGAATTAAAAGGAAACATGCATTGGAGTTACTAGATGTTATGACAAAAAATGTTAACAAAAGAAAAAAGCAATCAAGCACACTTGTAAGATCATGGTTGTCAGCTTTGATTCATCTAAATGAATACCTCCAAAGCTAAGATTTGCACACAAATCACTTAATTCTTTGTAGAAAACTATGACAATTAGTCATTAAGAATAAATCAATTGCTCAGATCCCCCCTCACATTTGCCACTCCTCTCGCCCCTCCCTGCCCCCCACCTCCCCCCTCTCTAGTACCCCACTCAAACCCCCTCCATGCTCCCCATCTCCCACCTCTCTTGTCCCCACCCTAACGCCCTCCCTACCCTCCACCTTCCCCCTCTCCAGTATATACCACCCGAACCCCTCCCTATTCCCCACCTCCCCCTCTTCGGTATTGTAATAACCCTAATTTTTGTAACTTGATTTGAGAAAATGAATGAAAGTTTAAAATTTTAGAAGACTCGGGTTAGAATATAAGGTTAAATGCAAATATATTTTCATAAAGATTAAATCATGAGTGGAAACTTAGAAATTAAGAAAGTACATGAAAAATTGAATCAAATGACACTAATTTCATTAAATTCTGAGTTAGAATGAAAAATCTCAATTTTCTACATAAAAGGGTAAAACGGTCATTTTCACCCATAACCAACATTTAAAATTTGAATATTTGGAATGTATTCTAAAAATTTGAAGGTACTCAAAAACTCAATTCTAGTGCCATTGGGTATACTAAAATTCGAGGCTGGATAAAAATATCAAAATTTCTCCATTTTTATTAATAAAAGGGCAAAATGGTCTTTTCACATGAAAGTGGGCCCACAAAATAGGCCAATGCTCTGGAAGCAACAATAATTGAGTAATGCACTGCTAGATTGTAGTGGTGGAAAAGGTGGAGGTGGAAACTCCACCCATAAATAAAATAATAAAAAGAAAGAAGGAGCTTTTTATGAAAATTTAATTTAAAATTCAAAAACTTGCCTATAAATAATTATGAAAATTTCAAAAAAAAAAATCACAACTTTTCCATGAAATCCCCTAGACTCCCCTAGAAAATCATAGAAAAACTCCTCCCCCATCTCTCTCTTTTTCCCTCTTTCTCTCTCCTCTCTCTAGAATAGTACCAAGAGCCCTAAGTTCAATTAGCCACTCTATTCTAGATCAAATTTCACAAATCTCACTATCCATATTATTCTAAATTTTCTGATATGCAAAACCCCTAAGTAATTTTAAGATCCAACGATTCTATAAACAGAAAAAGACAAATTAAGATTTATTTGGTGTGTTATGGCATATGGTGATGATTTATTTATTTTGGCATCAATTTATCAATTTTGAGCAAATTACATAGGAGGATATCATCCAATATTAAGTTTATGTAATTTTTGATATTTTTAATTTCACTGGATTTGTTTTTCTGTTAATGTTTCAGAAAATCAAGTTTTAGTGAAAAACCCTCCAGATCTGCATCATGGATGGCTCAGATGAAAAATTTGAGCAATCCAATAGATTTAGAAGGGTTCAAAACCCTTGGGTATGTAATAACAACCAATTTCATGGAGATATGATAGCCCAATTTGAAGGAGAAAAGGGGGATGGTGATTTGATGGTTCGATCTGGATTGTCTCACCATTTACAGGTCACCACCCTGTTTCCACCGGTGGTCACCGATAAAACAAGGTGGGACAATCGATTCTACCTGTTTTGTCCTATTCTAACAAAAGGCAGACTCTGTGCATGAAGCTCTAGCCTATGTAGGGTCCAGGGAAGGGGCGGACCACAAGGGCTTATAGTAGGCAGCCTTACCTTGCATTTTGCAAGAGGCTGATTCCACGCCTTGAACCGTGACCTCAAGGTCACATGATGACAACTTTTATGATTGTCTTATTCTAATGGCTAGATCAAATCTGGACCATTAAAACAACTGTGAACTTCAAACTTGAATTTTGGAGTCATTTGAGCTCCAAATCATGAGCAGAAAGAAGCTATGGAAAGCTTATGATGTTTAATTTCATATGAAATAATAAAATTTAAGAAATATTGCAAGACAATTTTTGTTTAAAGAAAATAAGATTCTTACTTCAATGATCTTGAAGATCTGAGATGATCAGAGCTCAAGGATATGATCTATTTATGTTATAATGATAAGGATTTGTGAAATTGAGGGTTTAATATGATAGATCTATGATAAATTAATAAATATATCATTTATAATAGAAGTAACCTAAAATTTGTAAAGGAATTTTCTTGATTAGTAAGATCAAGCATGATCAAATCCTATGGATGGGTTGGATGGAGTTAATAATGATGAGATCTAGTAAGATCGTTGATCAGTTATGACAAAAACAAGTGAAGATGATATTTGAACATATAATGAAGTAAAAACCCTAGATCTAAGGAAAGGACTTAAGATCTAATGGTTGGATCATATTAAAAGCCTCTAATGATGTAAATTGATTAATATGATTTCATTTAATTATTAGATTCATTTTAACTTTCATTTATGGCATGATTATAGGATCCATGCTAAGTTATTTCTTCATTTTGATGTCAATGATCTACATGTTATTAGGTGGTTAGATTTAATCATCTTAGGGCCACGTTAGTACACATGATTTTCTTTAAATATCCTTAGGATAAGTAATATATCAATTAAGGCCATGCTAGTTTAATTTGAGTATGGACTATAGTATGCTTTCCATTTAAGATGGTAATAGAATTGTGATATAAGATCATGTTAGTTTAATTTGATTTAATTAATTAGGGATCATGATAGTAGTTATATAGTATTGCTATCCTTAGATTATTTAATTTTTGTTGGTTTTATGCTTTGGAGTTTATGATTCATTATTGTCATATTTCTTAGTAGATTTAATTCATAATTAGTTATGATAAAGAGCACAAAACACCAAAAATGTAACCTAATGAGAAATTAGAGTCTCATGGCATAAATAAGAAGGAATGATTTGACTTGGACTTAATTAGTAAGGGCTATAGTTAGTAGAACAATATAAGGAATGGTTTACCATTTCCTTGGCCCAAATTAGGAGAATAATACACATCCATGAATGACATTTTATATGATCATGGACATTAATAAAAATCAAGTAGAGATAAATTAGAGTTTACGAGCTCATAGGAACCTTATGGAAGGTTGAGCTAAGGTCACTCTAGTGGATGTTGAACATTGTAGTTAAGGGGGTTATCTAATAGAGCCTCGCTCCTCCCTCACCTTTTGGTGACGTATGTTGAGGTCTAAATGCCTCCTTACATGAGGATTGAAGTGACTACATTTTGAGCAGCCTGTAGCTGGTAAGCCTTAATCAATTGAAAATAAGAGGAGTTGTCTAGAATTAGGAGTGAATAAATTATCCTCAAACTAGTAACACAAACTGGTTGAGAAATAATAATAATAACATAAAAGGTTAGCAAATTAACTAAACCTAATAAAAATTGTAAATAAGATAAGGATGATCAAAGAAGAATCCCAGAGGAGATCTTGAATGATAAAAAGCAACAAAAGAAAAGAAATACAAATGTAGAGTAGATTATTATTAGGTGAATATACTTGTAATATAGATTTATTAGGTTAGAAGATCTGAACCCTTCATCATATGTGATTCAAGGAAGAAAGATTCAGATCATCCTACTTAAGGATGATCAAAATACCATGTAGTATGTACCTTGGGATAGAAAGATGACATTATACATATGATTTGACAGATATACATTGATCAAGACTATGACAAACTTCAATGAGTAAGAATACCCTATTGAGGTAGGAGGATTTTATGAATGCATCTATATGAAAGATACATGTTGAATATATGATCTTATGTATAGAAATGTTGACATGTATAATGCAAATACCTTATGCTAAATCTTTATGATCCAATCAAATAATGAGAAAATAGATATGAAATTGTTAAGTGTATAGTAGAAGAAAACCCTAAGTGAATAGGGAAGTAGAAGATATTCCAGCCCTAGATAAACAGACATATTGTCTAATATGTATAAGAAATATTTTACATACGAGCATGGAGGCTTGTGGTTTTGTTTTAAACAGGTGTAGGCCTGGGGATGCTATGCTAGGGGAGTTATGAGGGTTTGGTTGCTTGCTCTCCAAAATTTGTTGATGATGAATTCCATGCCTAAGAAAGGCAGAAAGTTCGGTGGGGCAATTATGGGAAGGCAGCCACTGTGACCACCATGGTCCCCCCATACGGGCATGGATTTTACATTTCTACTGAATATGGTATGAGTGGATTATTGTGTAGTTATCTGGGCACACTGTATGAATTAGACTGCAAACATGGTAGTCCTTTGATTTATTTTGCACTATGATGCATATGAGATAGGCATAGTCAGATGCCTTACATATGGCATAATGAAATGCTAGGTAACTGTATATTACCAATATTCCTAGGAAAAAGGGTATTCAAAATATAGTAACTAGTTGATATACTAATCTCTTACAATTGAAAGAGTTGATCAGCTTAGTTGGGAATGAGAATTGGATATTTTCACTATTTTGATAAATTTGTTCATATATATTATGTATAAGGATGTACATAAATGATAAAAGAAAGGTTATATAAATGAGATTGATCCATGATCATGTTTATGATAGAAGTGTATAATGGGATTAATGAGTATTAAGATTATATTGTCAAATTATTTTACTTCTTTAATCCCCTACCAAGCATAGCTTGCTGAGATATTGTAAATGTTTGAATGTTTACAATATCTCATATACAGAGAAGGAGAGTTAGGAGTTCAAGACTTGAGAAGACTTGAAAGAATAATCAATCAGGGTATATCCATTGAAGACATGTATTTTATTTGAGAGCATTATATGTATTGAGAGTTTTTACTATATGTGAGCTTTGAAATTTGGATTATGTAATTTGGACAAGTATTGTAATGATACTGGGCTATACTATGAACCCCTGGATGGATCCTAAGTTTAATAAAAGTTTATTCCTTCAATGGAATTTTATCTTGTACAAAAGTTTACTTATGTTATGAAGTGATGACTTGGGTTTTACAAAACAAGTTCTAAAAAAAAGAATTTTTTGCTTCTTTGTTTTGCTAATTTTTTTTACTACTAAGGGCCCTATCTTTGCAAAATGTATTATGAAATGTATTATAAAAACTCGGGTCATCACAGTTATACCCGACCATGCCCCCACCTCCCCCCTCTCTAGTCCCCACCTGAAAACCCTCCCTGTCCCCCACCTCGCTCCTCTCTGGTCCACACCCGAACCCCTACCCTACCCCTCACCTCCCCCCTCTCCTGTACCCCACCCGAACCCCTCTTTGGTACCCCACCTGCCCCCTCTCCAGTCCCCTCCCGAACACACTCCCCTCCTCCCCTTCCCTGTCGAAACCCATCCTCCCTTGCCTACCCAAACAGCTCCCCTCCTCCCCCCAACCTTGCTGGAACACATCCACACCCCCCTAGTTGTCTGAACCTAGCTCCCCTACTCACTGCCCCACCCAACTAGCTACGTATGTACCGCCTTCTCCTCTCCTTGTTCTTCTCCTCATTTTTTGTCTAGGGCGGGAAGTCTATATAGTGGTTTAAATATAGGTGAATAAAGAAGTCGTTTATATATAAAATGACTTTAAAATGCTAAACTTTTAGAGTTGTTTAGAGAAAAAGACTTTAAAAGTATACATTTTTTATAAATTTTTTATTTGTAATTTTTTGTTCAAAATATATTAACTTTTTATCTTAGTACCCCATATATAACAATTATTTAATTTTAAATGAAAAAAATATATTTGATTGACACTATAAGCTTCCAAAGTTTACTTGTGCCACAAAATATAATGATAATCAAAATTAAGAAATAAAAATATGTGATAACCAAATAAGTACAAAAACTATAGTAATAAAAGAACATTAAGCAAAATAAGATGCTAAATTAATTATGAGGTGGGAATGTGGGTGTGTTAGTATAAATTTCCTTGTCCATTTCATGAGCTATATATATATATATGCATGTGTGTGTGAGAGAGAGAGACCATGGTTCTTATATATATATATTAAAGTTTTCTTGACACTAAATTCACATAAGTTAAACTTTTATAAATTGTTATTTGATGTACATACATTAAAAGTGTACACTTTTGAAGTCAACATAGGTTCATGCATGTAGTCTTTGTACATGCACATATAGCTAGCTATCAATCCATATATATATATATATATAGATATATATAGAGCTAATTAAAATTATAAATATGGAATTAGGGTTCAGGGTTAGGGTTCAAGTTCAAGATTCAAGGTTTAGGGTTTAGGGTTCAGGGCATAGGGTTAATTAGGTTAGGGTTTTATATACTTAATTTTAAATGAATATATGTATATATATGCACATATTTGATCGAAAATAAGCTTCCAAAGTTTACTTGCTGCATAAAATATTGTAGAAAGACTCCTAAAGAAATAAAAATACATGATAACCAAAGAAGTATAAAAACTGTAGTAATAAAAGAACATTAAGCAAAATAAGATGGTAAATTAATTATGAGGTGGGAATGTGGGTGTGTTAGCTTAAATTTCCCTGTATATGCATGTGTGTGTGTGAGAGAGAGAGCATGGTTCTTATGTTAAAATTTTCTTTATACTAAATTTGCATAAGTCAAACTTTTGTAAATTGTTATTTGATGTACATACTTTAAAATTGTACACTTTTGAAGTCAACATATAGTTTCATGCATATATTCTTTGTACGCACATATATATAGCTAGCTATCAATCCATATATATATATATATGACAAAAGAGCTAATTAAATTTATAAATATGGAATTAGGGTTCAGGGTTAGGGTTCGAGGTTAAATATGTACATATTTGATTGACACTAAGCTTCCAAAGTTCACTTGCAACACAAAATATTATAGAAAGAATATATGATAACTAAAGAAGTACAAAAGTAGTAGTGATAAAAGAATATTAAGAAAAAGAAGATGAACAATTAATTATGATGTGTGTTATATTTTTAAAGTCATTCTAAAAAAAATTACTTCAAATGTCTTAACTTCAAAAGTCATATTTATTGAAAATGACTTTAAATGTCTTAACTTTTAAAGTCATTTTATTGAAAACGACTTTAAAAGTATCCAATATTTTATACTTTTTTTATAAATTTTTAATTCAAAATATATACACCTTTTGTGTTAGTACTTCACAATGTCTAAAAAGTAATATACAATTAAATGGCCTTTTTATGATAGTGAACATTGATTCATGCATTCTTTTTATGCGTGCGCGCACAAACACACATAGCTCACTGTCAATATTGATCCATATAGCTCATGTCAAAAGCAGAGTTAAAAACTATAAACATGAAATTATATATATATATATATATATATTACAATTGACTAATATACATATTCCATGTACCCCAAAATATATATTGTTTTCAAACCTAAGCACCTTCCTCCCTATTGTGATGCACATAATCCTCATTCTCACCAAATAATGCTTCGATTGATGGGATTGTTTTGGTAATAAAAGGGTAATTGATTTCAGCATCTCCTAGATCATCTTCCTCATAAAACTCCCTCGAACAAGATGATAAAAATGTTGACCATCTCTTATCACATTCATCTTGTACGTAAAATACTTGTTTTGCTTGATGCTCAAATAAATTGATCATTTTTATAGCCAATCCTGTTGAGGTCAACCAATGTCAATCCAAAGGCATCAGTTTTGATGCTATTGTGTTCTCCCCAATTGCAATTAAATACAACCACAGTTCTAAAAGTATAATCCAAGGCCCAAATCTCTCTTATAACCCTGTAATAAATATCATTTACCACTATTGGCCTGTTATCCTTTGAACTTGAAAAGAATGTAGCATTGGCAACTTAGCTAACTCCGCTATTCTGTTGCACTCTCGAGTTATCACGGTCTTTTGTGTAAAAGTGATAACCATTAATGGCATATCTGGCATATTTAATTACTTCTGGTCATGGTCCCATTGTCATCCAACCCAAGGTTTCTGAAATACAGTTGCCTAGTACTTTTAGCTAATCTTGAATCTGTTTATATTAAATAAGCTTAAGTAAGATTAATATATACATACATATATATACATAATTTAGTTTTTTAACTTAAGTGAGCTTTCTTTGATTTTACCTTCTTATGCAGCCAATTATTGAAAGTGCAACAATGCTCAAATTATAGCCACTTCTATTTCTTTGCGTAACTTGGATTCTTTGCCTTGAGTACATCCATGTGTTCACTGTGTACACATACAAATTAATAGAGTAATCATGAAAAATATAATTAACCATCAGCAATTAAATTTTACATAAGTGCATGCATGCATGATCAACCTACTCAATGTAAGGTTGGACTTCATCAACATTTCGCAACACATAAAGATGCTCCTAGTCTCATTCTTTATAATCAATGAGGAATACACAACCACTCGATAGAGGTTTGCCAACTTTGGATCATGAAATGCATCTAATTATTTCTTTCTTGGGATTCTAATGGCATCCACTTCTGCTAAGTACTCTGTACAAAACTCCACTACTTCCTTTACAATATAACATTTAGCTATACACCCCTTTGGTCGGTTGTGATTACTTACCCTTTTAAAATTTTCATGTATCTCTCAAACGAATACATCCATCACATGTAGACTGGCCCACAAAGTCTGACCTCATTAATGAGGTATACTATTAAGTGTACCATGATGTCAAAGAAGGATGGTAGGAAGATTATCTTAAGCTCACATAAGATTGTCACTAGACGACCTTGAATTTCTTGTAATTATGAAACATCAACCACCTTCTTACATAAAACATTAAAGAAAAAGTAGAATTTTGTAATAGCTCTCCTAACTTTGTCTGGTAACATAGAACATATTGCTACTAGTAGTAGTTGTTGCATCAATGCATGGCAATTGTGGGACTTCATCCCCAACAATTTTAACTCTTCAATGGAAACAATGTTTTTAAAGTTAAAAGAGTAGCTATCTGGGACTTTGAGCTAGAACAATGTTTTACACATTATTCTCCTCTCCTCTTTATCGAGAGTATAATTTTCCTTAGGCAGGTATGTTCCTCGACTACCCCTATCCTCAAGGTGCAACATGCTCTTCAAACCCATGTTCATAAGATCCATTCGAGCTGTAAGTCCATCCTTTGTTTTTCTGAGATATTAAGCAAGGTACTGGTCAAGCTTTCACACACATTCTTCTCAATGTGTATGACATCAAGCACATGGCTCATATGCAGTGATTTCAAGTATGGCAGACAAAAAAATAATGATTTCTTCTTCCAGCAACTTCTACAATTACAGTCACTTACACATTTACTTGATTTCTTCTATTCTTTTCCCATAAGACATTAATATTTTCAACCTACTCCAATACCTGACATCTTGTCAACATCTTTGAAGGTGTCCTTATCTTGACACTCCCGTTAAATTCTCCCTTCTTAGAACGATATGGATGGTCTCTATGCAACCATCTTCTGTGCCAAAGGAATTCCATTTTCCTACAATGTTTACGTTATATAGTACATGTTTGATCACTATAGATAGGACAAACATTGTATCCCTTCATAGTGTGTGACGACCTGGGTTTTATATGAAATGCATGAAATTCTTTTTCTTTTTGGAAAGTAATCTTTCGTATAAAACCCCGAGTGTCAAAACACATTTTCAAATCATACAGCCATGGCATAGTTTTAAATTGACTCTATTCCCAAGAAAGTGTTAGTCACAGCCTCAGTTACAGAGAGTAACTACAATCAAGTAACACTGAAAGATAAGGTAGGGTTTTACTCACTTGTACTTAGTTTGGACATTCTCTATCATGGGTCTGTCACCGTATATCCTGTCCTTAAGTGTTTACTTTGTGTCTGAAAAATGTTAAGGATTGGGTGAGTATATACTATACTCAATAGGCGTCTATCACTACTAGTTTTACAATGCATGCTATGTTTAAAATCATATGCTCTTTAAAAACCATTGTTGGAATACTAATGACTTAAAGAATCGCATAATCCAAGTCAAAAGTATCATATATATATATATATATATCATAAACACAATGATATGCATAAAATGCTCAGCTGAATCCAACTCATGGATATATGGTATGGTATGGTCGACCAACCTCATGTCATGCTATATGCAATACAAGTAAATCCACAAAAACATAGGGCCCACTATGCCCACAACCTTGCCGCCGTGTGGTCCTCGGGTACCTGGGGACACTTGGTCATAGCCTCCACGGGGTATATAACACATCGACCCAGTGCTGTGACACCAGTGGCAGCCCCTTGTACCACATGTAGTCGATGTAGGGACATGCCCTTTTTGGGCGTGGTACCCATTCCACCTAATAGTGGTAGAGGCTGGGAGGCCACCCCAGACCTCTTGGCATAGCACCCACGAGCTTACTAGCCCAAATCATATATGATTAAACAAGCAAAAACCTCTTTTTCAAAACCTGTCCTCTTTGGGTCCCTCACAACTGCCTACATAGCGTCTTTTGGGCACTCCAGCGTCTTTTGGTAACCCTCATGGACATGCAATTTTTCAAAAAGTCAATGCTCACATATCATGCAATATATGCAATTGTTTGCAAAACATGTCTATGCATAATGTATTTGTCATGTTCATGCGGAATTCGTTTATAAAATTAAGTCATGTTGAACAAGTCATATAACTTAAATTTAAAACATGCATTCTCAAAACAATCATGGGTTCTTTTAAAATGTCTAGTAGCGATAGAGCACTTACCTAGCTAGATCGCGCTAATCCCCTTGTCCTCATATGTTCCTAAACATGGTTTAGGGGAACAAGGTTAGCTTGGTCTATTTTTATAAGTTTTAGAATAGTTTACCACACTACTTAGGCATTAAGGGTTCATTCCCATGGCTAAGGGTCTCCTGAGGTCCCTAATTAGGCCTTGGTATAGTTAGTTTTACAAAGGTTTAGTGGCCTCGCGCCACTATTATGGTTTAAGGGTCATGCCCACCTTAGATAGTGCCTTGATCAGGTATTTTATGGTTTAAGTGTGTCCGCGTCGTCGATGCGGACACAATGCCTTTTGCAACGCCTCAATCGGAGTCATAGAACTCAAGTTATAGGCTTTTTAGTACTGAGTGTACATAGAAGACCTTTAAGAGGTGGAAGCTCGGGACGCTAACGCGTCTCGCGTCTGCTAACGCATCGGGCTTTTACCTGTGATTCTCATCTGCGGGTGTCCACGGACGTGCCCGTCAGGTTTCCTCAACGCACGGGGTGCATTTCAGTTTGACGGGACTTGGGTGTCCTAGGGACGCCCTGGTTTGACCCTGTCAAACCAGTGCGCCCCAGGGACCGTTCCTAGGTCCTTTGTGGCTCCCTAGAGCCTCGTTTTGCATGATTTTTCATGCAAAAACTTGGGAAAACTTAGCCTACGACTAAGGGGGAGACAGGTTTGGAGGGGTTTTGGGTGTACTTGGTTCGTGGCTAGGTTTTTCCCTCGTTTTCTCCTCTTGTTTGCTTCTCCACGATGGGTTTTTCTGAAGCTTTTGGGTTGTCATTAAAGGTGCCCAAGAGCTCTATTTATTGGGCTAGAAGAGGGTTCTGGAGGGGGTTTTTATTGCCATTGAATGGCGGTGGAGAAACCTCTAGAATAGCGGTGGTTTCTCCCTAAACAATGCCGTTCTAGAACCCTCCAGGAGGTTGAAGAAGAGGGTGCCCGTATCAAAACGGGCCCCTGTGTTTCTCAGGCTAAGTCCGTTTTTAATATAAATTACACTTTTGCCCTTGAACTTCAAAGGGCCATAACTTGCTCATTTTAACTCCGTTTTGAGTGATTTTGGTCTTGTTGGATTCCTTTTTCTGAGACGCACCTAAGGGTACTACTCTTAGGACCAAATTTCTGGGTCCAGTCAGGGTGAGTAGTGAAATGACCAAAATACCCTTATCTACTAAAAGTGAACTTTCCATTACTAACTTAGGATTTCAATGTTACAAAAATGGAGTCATTACATTCTTACCCCCTTAGGGGAATTTTCCCCCCAAAATTGTACAATATATACAGTCAAAAGATCTCGGGGTACTTTTCTCACATTTCTGACTCCGGTTCCCAAGTCTCTTCTTCCATGTGCGCTTTTCTCCACAAAACTTTAACTAAGTGTATGTCTTTGTTCCGCAGCTTCTTACTCTTACGATCCAGAATCTCAACTGGTCTTGTCTCTAGCTTGAGATCCTCCATCAAGTTTATGGGTACCTGGTTGATGACATGAGAGGAGTCACGCACGTACTTCCTTAGCATAGATATATGGAATACGTTATGCACTTCAGATAGCTGAGGGGGTAGTGCAATCCTGTAGGCCACTTTTCCCACTTTCTCTAGGATTTCCAAAGGTCCTATGTAACGTGGACTAAGCTTGCCTTTGATACCGAACCGCATAACTCCTTTAGTGGGAGATATCTTCAGGAAAATGTGCTCTCCTATGTAGAATTCTAATGGTCTCCTCCTTTGATCAGCATAGCTCTTTTGCCTGCTTCGAGCTGTGAGGAGGTGTCTCCTTATGAGTTTGACCTTCTCGGCGCATTGCTCCACCAGCTTGGACTGGAGCACCCTGGACTCTTCAACTTCACTCCAAGCGGTAGGTTTTCATCCCAGCTCTGCTTCCAATCGAGGGCACAGGTTCGCAACATATCTTCGACTATTTGGATTGTGCGCTCTGACTGTCCATCGGTCTATGGATAAGGCTGTGCTATAGTTCAAGGAAGATCCTAAGGATTTTTGGACGGACTTCCAGAGTTGTGAAGTGAAGCGGCTAGCCCTATCTAAAGTGATACTAGGGGGTATGCCATGTAAACTCACTATCTCTTTGATGTATAGCTGAGATAGGCTATCAGTGGATTGGGTATGGCGTATAGGAAGGAAATGGGCTGTCTCAGTCAATCTATCAACAATTACCCAGATCATGTCATGAACCTACGATGAAGTCCATGGTAATATGGTTCCATTTCCATTCGGGTAACTCAAGGGGTTGTAACAATCCCGCAGGTCTTTGATGTTCAGCCTTTACTTGTTGACATGTTAGACACTTTGCCACAAAATCCCCTATGTCTCTTTTCATACCATCCCACCAATATTGTCTCTTTAAGTCTTGATACATCTTAGTTCCTCCCAGGTGTATAGTATACTTAGACCGATGAGCCTCTTTTAAGATTTCTTGTCTTAATTCTTCATTAGTCGGTACCACTAATCTTCCTTGCATGTAAACGCTACCATCTTCCCCTTTAGTAAACCTTGGTTTTCCTATGAAAGCTTGTATATCCATATCTCTGTTCTGTTCTTGCTTAACCTTTTCATTAATAGCTGACTTTATTGTTAGACCTGCCATAACGATCTTGTGCTTACTTATGTCCGGTTTTCACATTATTACTTCTTGTAATAGCTTCCATCTCTTAGTTAATAAACTTGCACACATCCCCTGGGTTTTTCTACTTAATGTATCAGCTACCACATTAGCTTTTCTAGGGTGATAATGAATGGAGAAGTCATAGTCTTTTAAGTATTCCATCCTTCTTCTTTGCTGCATGTTTAAGTCTTATTGGGAAAAGATATATTTATGACTCTTATGATCTGTCAAAACTTCAAACTTTTCCCCATATAAATAATGTCTCTAGATTCGCAAGGCGAAGACTATGGCCGCTAATTCCAAGTCATGGGTCGGGTAATTGACTTCATGCTTCTTGAGTTGCCGAGAAGCATAAGCAATTACCTTCCCATGTTGCATAAGTATGCAGCCTAGTCCTTGTTGCGAGGCATCGCTGTATATCTCAAATCCACCACTTCCTGAAGGTAAGGTAAGGACAGGTGCTGTAGTTAACCTTCTCTTTAGTTCCTGGAAGCTTTCCTCACATTTATCAGTCCATTCAAATCTTGTGTCTTTCTTGGTCAGCTTAGTTAGAGGTAAAGTAATTTGTGAAAAACCCTCAATGAATCTCCTGTAATATCTGGCAAGTCCTAAGAAGCTTCTTATTTCTGTGACTGTCTTAGGTCTTTCCCATTTTCTGTACTAATTCAACCTTAGTGGGGGCGACTGCTATGCCATCTTGAGAAATAATGTGTCCTAAGAAATTAACCTTTTCTAGCCAAAAATCTCACTTACTAAAGTTTGCATATAACTTGTGTGCTCGTAGGGTGCTTAATATTATCCTTAGATGTTCCTTATAGTCTTCAGGAGTTTTTGAATATATCGAGATATCATCCACAAACACTATGATGAATTTATCTAAGTACTCCTTAAACACCCTATTCATGAGGTCCATAAACACGACTGGAGCATTAGTTAAACCAAAGGACATCACTCTGAATTCATAATGGCCATATCGAGTCCTGAAGGCTGTCTTGGGAATATCTTCTTCTCTAACTCAAAGTTGATGGTATCCGGATCGTAGATCAATCTTAGAGAAGACTCTGGCTAACTGAAGTTGATCAAAAAGATCATCAATTCGGAGAAGGGGGTACTTATTCTTAATGGTGACCCTATTTAGCATCCGATAGTCTACGCACAATCTCATGGAGCCATCCTTTTTCTTAATAAAAAGGACTAGAGCTCCCCACAGAGATATGCTAGGTTGTATGAACCCTTTGTCAAGTAGTTCGTGTAACTGGGTCTTCAATTCTTTAGTTCTGCAGGAGCCATTCGGTAAGAGCTTTGGAAATGGGGGAAGTACCGAGTATAAGGTCAATGATAAACTCAATTTCTCTTGGTGGAGGTAGACCTGGTAAGTCCTCAAGGAATATGTCAGGAAATTCTCGGACTACCTCGACATCCTCTATCTTTGGTTGGGGACTCTCGACAGATTCAATCTTGGCTAAGAAGAAGGGGCATCCCTGAGCAATGTGCTTAACTACTTTCATGGCAGAAATAACACATGCTCCAGAATAATCCTTTCTTCCTTGGAGGGTGAAAGTGTCTCCATTAGGTAGGGTAAAAGTGACACATTTCTGGCGGCAATCAACAAAGGCCTGATGAAAGGCTAGCCAGTCCATACCTAGGATGATGTCGAAGTCATTCATATCTAAGTGAATAAGATTGGCATGTAGCAAATGATCCTTGATCAAAATGGGGACATCCTGGAGATAAGAATAGGTGGGAAGTGCCTGGCCTACAGGAGTCATGACTTCTAGAGTGATGTCCAAGTCCTGTGGTATAATGTCCAAGGTTGATGCAAATTCCCTGGATATGAAAGAATGAGTGGAGCCTGTATCGAATAGAACTTTAATAGGTGTATCATAGATAGAAAGAATACCTTCAACTACTGCATTTGAAGCCTGGGCTTGACTGGAAGTGAGGGCAAAGACACATCCTTGGCTCCTTGGAACCTGATCTTCTTTACGCTCTTCAACTTTCCTTTTAGGACAATTATTAGCAAAATGTCCTAATTCTCCACAACTATAGCAAGTGATGTTGAAAATGGGACATGGTTTGTCTGAATGATTCCTGTTACACCTAGGGCATGTCTTCCAATCTGGCCTTTTTCCTTTGTTTTCAAACGGCTTCTTGAAAGGTGGTCTGGGTTTAGATGACTGAAATGGTCTCTTTCCTTTATTTCTCATGGTGTTGATGTTCTTAGTTTCCTTCATTGCCTGATTCCTTTGATAATCTTTTTGGTATAGGGAGGCCATCTCTAATGCCTTGGCTACAGTGGAAGGTTGGAAACCTAGAACTCTATTCCTGAGTCCTGGGTTGAGCCCATCTACAAATCTTTCTACCGCATCTTCCTCGTCAGCACAAGCACGTGGTGCAAATCTTCGGAGGCTGATGAATCTATTTTCATACTGTTGATGTTCCCTTGTTCTAAGTCCATAAATTCCTTTTCTTTCTATTTTCTTACGTGTTTAGGATAATATTTTTCATTAAAGACCTTTTTAAACTCTTCCCATCCTATTGTTTCTTGCTGGTCAAAATAAGTCCTTTCCGCTGTTTCCCACCAAAAGGTAGCCTCTCCTCTAAACACAAATGTGGCCATGGGTACCTTTCTTTCTTCAGCTATGTTCATGGCTTTAAATATCTTTTCAATATCAATTAACCATTTTTTAGCTGTAGATGCTTCATCTTCTCCTGTGAATGAGGGAGCTAATTTCTGAAACCTTTCTAATTGAACCTTAGTCTTATCTATTACTTTATCAGGGGAAGGATCTCGGGTGGTAGGGATTTGGATTTGACTACTCATGTATTGTCCCATATGTTGTAGAAATTGCTAGAATAATTCAGCCATCCCATTGCCTGACCCAGTGGAGTCCACTGGTGGGGCTTTAGGTCTTGGAACATTGCTTCCTTTCTTTCTATGCATCTGTAAATCACAAAGTAATTCACAAGACCTTAGTATGTGTTATCCTATTACCCCTCACTGGGCTCTGAGTAATGTTAAAACGGGCTCTGATACCAACTGTGATGACCCAGGTTTTATATGATGCAAATTTGATAAAAAGGCGAGATCTCTTATTTTAGAAATATGAAACGCATGAAATTTTTTTCTTTTTGGAAAGTAATCTTTCGTATAAAACCCCAAGTGTCAAAAAACATTTTCAAATCATACAGCCATGGCATAGTTTTAAATTGACTCTATTCCCAAGAAAGTGTTAGTCATAGCCTTAGTTACAGAGAGTAACTACAATCAAGTAACACTGAAAGATAAGGTAGGGGTTTACTCACTTGTACTTAGTTTGGACGTTCTCTATCACGGGTCTATCGCTGTATATCCTATCCTTAAGTGTTTACTTTGTATCTGAAAAATGTTAAGGATTGGGTGAGTATATACTATACTCAGTATGCGTCTATTCACTACTAGTTTTACAATGCATGCTATGTTTAAAATCATATGCTCTTTAAAACATGTGCATGTTTGTACACTCATGTTCAATATCGATATTAAAAACCATTGTCGGAATACTAACGACTTAAAGAATTGCATAATCCAAGTCGAAAGTATCATATATATATCATAAACACAATGATATGCACAAAATGCTCAGCTGAATCCAACTCATGGATATATGGTATGGTATGGTCGACCAACCTCATGTCATGCCATATGTAATGCAAGTAAATCCACAAAAACATAGGGCCCACTATGCCCATGACCTCACCACCGTGTGGTCCCCAGGTACGTGGGGACACTTGATCATAGCCTCCACAGGGCGTATGACACATCGACCTAGTGCCGTGACACCAGTGGTAGCCCCCTGTACCACATGCAGCCGACGTAGGGACATTCCCCTTTTAGGCGTGGTACCCATTCCACCTAATAGTGGTAGAGGCTGGGAGGCCACCCTAGACCTCTCAGCATAGTGCCCACGAGCTTACTAGCCCAAATCATATACGATCAAATAAGCAAAAACCTCTTTTTCAAAACCTGTCCTCTTTGGGTCCCTCACAACTGCCTACCCAGCATCTTTTGGGCACTCCAGCATCTCTTAGTAACCCTCAAGGACATGCAATTTTTCAAAAAGTCAATGCTCACAAATCATGCAATATATGCAATTGTTTACAAAATATGTCTATGCATAATGTATTTGTCATGTGCATGTTAAATACATTTATAAAATTAAGTCATGCTAAACAAGTCATATAACTTAAATTTAAAACAAGCATTCTCAAAACAATCATGGGTTCTTTTAAAATTTCTAGTAGCGATAGAGCACCTACCTGGCTAGATCGCGCTAATCCCCTTGTCCTCGTATGCTCTTGAACATGGTTTAGGGGAACAAGGTTAGCTTGGCCTATTTCTATAAGTTTTAGAATAGTTTACCACACTACTTAGGCATTAAGGGTTCATTCCCATGCCTAAGGTCCTCCTAAGGTCCCTAATTGGGCCTTGGTATAGTCAATTTTACAAAGGTTTAGTGGCCTCGCACCACTATTATGGTTTAAGGGTCATGCCCACCTTAGATAGTGCCTTGATCAGGTATTTTATGACTTGAGTGTGTCTGCATCGTCGATATGGACACAACACCTTTCGTGGCACCTCAATCGGAGTCATAGAACTCAAGTTATGGGCTTTTTAGTACTGAGTGTACATAGAAGACATTTAAGAGGTGGAAACTTAGCCTAAGACTAAGGGGGAGACGGGTTTGGAGGGGTTTTGGGCATACTTAGTTCGTGGCCGGATTTTTCTCACGTTTTCTCCTCTTGTTTGCTTCTCCACGATGGGTTTTTCCCAAGCTTTTGGGCTGCCATTAGAGGTGCCCAAGAGCTCTATTTATAGAGTTAGAAGAGGGTTCTGAAGGGGGTTCTTACTGCCATTGAATGGTGGTGGAGAAACCTCCAGAATGGCAGTGGTTTCTCCCCTAAACATCGCCATTCTAGAACCCTCCAAGAGGTTGAAGAAGAGGGGTGCCCGTATCAAAAGGGGCCCCTATGTTTCTCAGGCTAAATCCTTTTTTAATATAAATTACACTTTTGCCCTTGAACTTCAAAGGGCCATAACTTGCTCATTTTAACTCTGTTTTGAGTGATTTTGGTCTTGTTGGATTCCTTTTTCAGAGACACGCCTAAGAGTACTACTCTTAGGACCAAATTTTTGGGTCCAGTCAGGGTAAATAGTGAAATGACCAAAATACCCTTATCTCCAAAAAGTGAACTTTTCATTACTAACTTGGGATTTCAATATTACCAAAATGGAGTCATTACATGGTGCTTCCATACAAATTACCTTATGTAGGGAAGTTTCTTATTGTCTACAACAATATAACCTTTAGGGTGAATGATTCTTTCCTGTATGAGTCATATGCTTCAATGCCTACATTTCGTAATGTCTTAAGATGATTGATGAAGGGAGACAAGTACACATCAGTGTCATTCCTTAGCTGCTTTGGACCCAATATCAACATAGTTAACATCATGAACTTCCTCTTCATACATAGAGATGGTGGAAGGTTGTAACAAACTAGTATAATGGGCCAACAACTATACCTGCTACTCATAAAACCAAGAGGATTAACCCCATCTACAAATAATGCTAGATATAGGTTTTCAGGTTCTTCACCAAAATTAGGCCATATGAAGTCTATGAGTTTCCATGCTAGGCTATGTGCTGGATGGCATGAAAAGCTATCAACTACTTTGTCATTGGCATGCCACACTAATTTCTTTGTTGTTTCTATTATACAAAACATTCTTTTGAACCTTAGAATTAGAGAAAGTACCATAGAACCTTTGTAGGAACACCTATAATTGTCTCAATTGAATTTTTCTTTAACTTCCATCTTGGCTGTCCACAAGTTGGGCATGTAGTTTTATCTTTGTGCTCCTTCTTATACAAGATGCAATCATTAGGATACAAATGTATCTTCTCATACTTCAATCCTAGTACAGCCATGGTTTTCTTTGCCTCCCATGTGGACCTTGCCAATTTATTATCCTTTGGTAGCATCTTACTCACTACTTTCAAGACTTCTGTAAAACCTTGACTTGAAAAACCAAATCTTGATTTTATGTTCTAAAGTTCTATTGCTGTGGACAACTTGGTATTATCTTTACATGCAGAGTACAATGGCTAATTAGCTTCCTTTAATGTAGCATGAAATTGTTCAAGGTCATCCTAGAAGTCATCATGTGCATCTTGAAATATTGGTACAAGTATATTACTATCTCCAACACTTCCTACAATGTCTTGATCATATAATTCAAGCCTTGTCGAGGTCTTATGTGGAAGTTCTTCACCATGCCAAATTCATGGGTAGTAGCTTTTATTGATTCCATTAAAGCACGTGTTCTCTCAACACCCCTATAGTTACTTTTTTCAAGTTTCCACATTTTGAGCATGGACAACGAATGCAATTACAATCAACAACTGCCTTAAGTGCAAACTCTATGAAATTTTTTGTGCCCTCATATTCTTTCAATGTCCTTGTCATAGACATCCAAGCATATTTTTCCATTATCACAAGAAATTGAAGCAAATTTGCATGGAGACTTGTAAGACATGAAAAGATTAAGTTATGCATTTTACCAAACATTAGATATACATGAATTTGAAATATTCAAAATAACTACATTTCATGGATATTTTCAATTAACAATGAAAAAAGGTAGATTATGATAGACACATTTAAGAATAAAATCAACTTTCAAAAGAACAATTTCTAATTCTTCAAATATGCATAATACTTATGAGTCAAACATAGAGATACTAACCAACACTCAAAAATCGATATTGACCCCGAATTTGTGAATGTAATTCCAATTCACATAGGTAGGATTTGGTTTGGAGTAAGGAAATAGAAGTCTGGTTTAGTTTTTGTGCACAAATAATAAACAGAGAGAGCAAGGTAGAAGTCGACGAAATAATGCTTAAAACAGAAGTACAATTGAAGTCATTTTCAAAAAAACAACTTTAGAAGTATAGACTTTTAAAGTCGTTTTAAACAAAACGACTTCAATAATTTTTAAATTTTCACATGAAATGTTTATTTATTTACCTTTTGTACATTACAAATACATAAATACATAATGAAACTGATTTTACAACACAATCATATGTATATATATATATATATACAAACACATCAACAAGGAAATAAAATTATTTTTTTATTACATCCAATGTTACATATATATCAAAATGTTACATATTATTAGATCTTGGCAGCCAAGATCAAACAGTGAATCTGCTCTTTTTCATCAAAATCTGACCAAGTACTCTGGTGACGCCATGCTTTTTCTTCAAAATAGGCCAAAAGTTGATGTTATAACCACCCTCTTCATCAAACCCTAATTTTGGGTGAGAACCAAAAATTGTATTGTTCTTCCTTTCTTCAATAGTGAGTCTTGAGAGAGTAGTTGTCATTTTCAATGAAATCATATGATTTTGGTGAAACTAGGATGATCAAACAAATTCATTAATCCCATGATATGTAGTGTGAAAATTCACATGATCTACAAAATAAAAACACAAAAAGGTTAGTACAAAGAAAAGAAATATTTGTGTAATTTAAAAGAAGTTGTGGTTTACTTAAAGTTTTTTCTATAACACAAAGATTCAATTATAAAAATGGAAAGTAAGAAGGGAAAAAGAGAGTAGCATAAGACCCAAAGACGGAGTCGTCATGCCAAATCTATGAGATGAAGCAGATAAAGGAAAAAACGTACTATGACAGCTATTTATAAATCATCAAAGACTTTAGCAGTTGTTTGGTGCTAAACGACTTTGAAAATATCTAAATTTTGAAGTTGCTTAGCACTAAACAACTTTAAAAGTCCATTCCTGCTAAATAAAATATTCCTGCCAAATTTATTGCACACTTTCCAAGTCGCTTCCTTAAAATGATTTCAAAAGTTATCCATTTTGAAGTCGTTTTCATGCAAACAACTTAAAAAATTCTTCTGACAAAAAATTCCCTTCATGCAACAGTTTTTTAGAGTCACTTAACACTCAAATGACTTCTTAAGTGTGTGTATATATATATATATATATATTTAAAGTTGATTATTCTCAAATGACTTCTTAAATATTTATAAAGTCTACAATCCTATAAGCGACTTCTTTATGCTGACTTTAAAAACCTCCTGTGTAGTATTGGATCTTATGAGCTCGATACCCTAAGTCTCTTTCTACTTTATTTTAAATAAACATTCAAGGGTTGGGATCATGGCATACAAGGTTGTTGATTGATTCCTAGGTGGGCCAAGGAACTAGTAATGAAATACATCCCTATCTTATAAGGATTCCTATGGGGCCCTTATTAGCATTAATTTCATTCCACCATAAAGGTGTACATATGCAATGCAAAACAAAAGCAAACTAATGCAACCTATATGCTATACAACCAAGGTTAGATAGGTGCTCTAATGCAGCAATCCTAAGTAATGATGCAATAATTATCAATGAATGATCCTAATCTATATGAATTATACTAACATCAAAATGCAAATTAGCCTAAAACTTAAGTGATAAATACTCACAGTGAGGGGTTCAATGATGATCAAGTGTGGGCCACCATATCCCACACTTGTCTTGTATTATTACAACCCTATTAAAATTAAATAATAAAGAAATTACAATTTACAGTGGGCATCATTACAAGTTTCACTCAAATATGGTCAATATGTTGAAAATAACAACAAATGCAAAAAGTATGCAAAAATCCTAATCTAAAGCACTCAAACCTAGACTAGAGGAAAATAATATAAAGTATGAAACACTACACAAATTGTTGTAATTCTCTTGTAACAGCACAAAAAACTTGTTGTTGATTTAATTAAAACTCGCAAGTGCATGAACCATTTGCAATACAGCATGCTAGTGAGGTCAATCCCATGAGGAGTGAAGTATTGTGATGCTAGTGGTCCCTACATTAAATTATCTAACCTAGCCAAAATTCAAGTGATTTTTTTCCTAAACTAAGAATGGAAATTAAAACATGAACTTGGAAACTAAGTGAAAACAAGAAATGGTAACTAAGCAAAAACAAGAAATGGAAACTAAGTAAAAAGAAGAAACATGCTAAATGGGAAACTTTCCTAAAACATGTAATTTCTAAAATAAAAACTTCTAATTTTATGAATTTCCTAATTAATAACTTTTCTAAAGTGAAACTTTCCTAAAATGCAATTTAGTAACTTTCCTAAATATAAAATTAACAACTAGTCTATGGAAACATGTATTAATAAACTACTTTTCTAATCAAACTAATTAAGATGCAAACTACTAAAAATCTAACTACAATGAACAAGTGAATTAAAGTAAAGATTACTACTAACACACAATGAAAGGAAAACTACCCAAATATCACGCATGTAGCCGTGGAATGATATCCATGATTCATTGGATATAAGTGGATTAAAGCATGCAATTCTACTCAAGTATTAAAGCACTCTAACAATCTAAGTAGGCTCTTGAAAAATCAAGTGAATATGAATTGAATGGTGCTGAAAATTAACATAAACAATGCATGAAAAGAAATTCCAGCAGTAAGGTAATTGAAACTTTTCTTGAATAGCACATGTAGAATATGAATTTAAACATTTCTAATGCATTCAAACATTCAAGAACAAGTTTAATTAACTGCTAGTCATAAACATGAATAGAAAATTCCAACTAATCTCATTGAATCACATCCAAGAAGTCATCAATATAATATTCCATTAATGTAGTACAAATCTGAAACTTAAATGCTATTGCAATGATATTCCCTTAATCTCAATCTCTCCTTAATTACAAGCCAAATTCTTTTTCAATTGTTCCGGCATTCACTCATAATCAAGTATTCTTGAAATCAAAGGAAAATCATATGCAAAACTAAGGCAACAATCCACTGGAACCTAAGCAACCAAAGCTGGGAAATCAAGAGGGCTGAAAGAGAATAAAGATGCAACAAAAGTTAAAGGGAAAAAATAGATTTAAGATGACTTCCTTGGATGTCAATCCAAGGGAAAACCAGCTTCAAATCTTAGTTTAAAATCAAGGAAAGCTAAAGGTAAAACAAAGCAAAAGATGACATGAATAACACTAGGATCAAACAAGAGAAGAGGGCGAATGAACCAACCTTGGAAGGAGAATCAAATGGCCTAAAACCAGGTATGGGATAGCTTGAAAAAGTGCCTCCCACCTTCAGAAAACAGTAGCTTCACATAAATAGCAGAAATCCAAAGCAAAAGAGAGAAAACTAATTACCTAAGAAGAGGATGTCCCCTTCACAATGGGGGAGGCCTCTTTTTCCTTTTGTAAAAGTCTCCCTTTTGCTTAAGTTTGGTTGGGGTTTTATATGAATTCTCCTATTTTTTATAGGATACCTAATACTAAGGTGTGGTGTGGATGGAAGTAGGTTAAATTGAATGGATAGGATGGGGGAAAAGGGCAAATAGGAAACTGGGTGGTGGGAGGGCTATCTTGAGGAAGAGCAGTAAGTGGGAGACACCTACTTTTTAGGAAGGGGGGTCTTACCCTTCCAAATTTGTTAAATGCCTCCCAAATAGGAAAGTGAGAGAGGAATGAAGTGGGAAAGAGATGGGAGGTGTTAGGTGGAGATATTTGATTGGTTGGGAGGTTTCTTAAGAGGTGGAAAGAGTGAAGGGTTTGGAAATTCGTAGTGCATCTCAAGGGTGAGGTTGGAATTAAGGAAAAAGTGGGGAAAAGTGAGAAAAACTCTAAAAATTGGTTGCTCTTATCCCTTTGGTCCACATGCCCTCTTATTTTAATATATTTTTCCTTAAGTATCTTCAAAATAGCTCATAGATAATTCTCTTGAATCTCCTCCAACCTTTAGCCCCTTTAATCACATGCATTACTAGTCTATAAGATGATCTTGGCCTTGAAGTGATGATTTTGGGGATTTGACTTGATCTTCAATGTTCATCTCGATTGATCTCGGCCATCGGATCACCATCTTTCTTCATACAAAAAGTGAAAAATTCTTATTAAATTCTAAAAAGACATGATTAATCATATATCTACCTCAAACTTGCCTCTGGACCTACAAAATATCAAAATTTTGTGTTATTAGGTAAAAAATGCATGTGTTATGAATTTTGGTCTAAAAATATTAATTTAATACGATAACACATGGGTATCTAATGGGGTGGTTTTTATGTAAAATTAAACACTTATCAATACCCACCCATCCTAGCCATCCAAATCACCTATTTTCATCCTCACCACACCTTACTCTTAGGTCGCTTTAGAAAATATTGGAGAAAAGTTATAAAAGAGCATCAAAAACCTAGGTGGAAGGAATCTCTCACTCATGGGAAAGAGACTCCTTCAAATTTGTGGAAGGAATCACCCACTCATGGGAAAGAGATGCCTCCTTCACTTTGAAGGAGGCTTCCTCTTCCTCCACACTTTTTTTTTTGTCTCCTTTTTCCTTAAGTTTTATTCTCTTTTGGGTGGTTGTTCTTATTTTCCAAGGTGGGGCTGCATCTCTTCAAGTGTTCCATGCCTCATTCTTGCCTACATCCTTTGGTTCTTGCATTTTAAATTCCAAGTTGGTTGTCATCACTTTGTTTCTCCTTTATTTTATTTTTTTTGGTTTGCTTATGTTCCTTGTTTACCTTATTGAAGCATTCTTAATTGAAGCCTAGATCCTTGAGTTTAAAGGCCACTAATCTCTTGTAGTGACAATTAAGAGATAGGGACCTTTAGACTCCTTGAAATCCCTAAGATCCTTGCTCTACATTTGCTCTTATTCTCATATTCTCCTTCTCTTTCTCTTCCTCTCTTTTGGATTCACATGCTTTCTAGCCTAGATTGAATTACATTGATGAAGATTAGAGGAGGTTAGCTAGTTGAGTTGTAACTTTTGTATGGTGCACACAACCCTTGGGGGGTGCATACCCCACTTGTACTTTTGAAGTTCAATCAATTCAATTTCTAGTTCAATTTTAATGGTGCAAAGTTCATGACTATGTTATTTGCTTTAAATCTTATGTTTCATAGTTGTCTAATTTAGTTCTTCATGTTCAAGACCATGCATCATTCATCTCTTAAGTTTTCATCAATGAATCACACTCAAGATTCATGCACACAACCCATTGGGTCATGTGCATGGTTTTGAGGTTTGATCCATTTAGATAGTTTCTTGCTTTGATTAAAGTTTCTTGATGTAGTTAAAGTAGTTTCATATAGTCCATGATAGGTTAGTTCATGAACCCTTTCCATGCTTCATACATGCACTTTTTCTATAGTTATTTTCATGCATAATTCTCATGTACCATGTGCCTCGTGTTTTGCATGTTTAGTTAATTTGTTTAATTCATGATAAGTTTAGTTCTCCATGCTTTAGGATTAGTTGCATGATAAGATAGTTTTCAATTTTAGTTTTTAGAAAGTTTTTAATTTAGGAAAGTTTTATTCTTAGAAAGTGTGTTTTAGGCAAGTTGTTAATTTTATCATATTTCTTTAGTTTGTGCATAATTTTCATTTTCATGTGTCAATTTTAGGTTAAAAGATATCTTGAATTTAGAAAGGTTAGATAATTTAAAGTGGGGACCACTAATCACACAATCATTTGATTCCTCGTGGGATCGACCTCCTCAAGTAGGAATCTCATAACCAATTCCTGTGCTTGTGAGTTTAACTTAAAAATCATAACAAGTTTTTGGCGCCATTGTGAGTGGTTGCAATAGTTTATGTAGTGAACCATACTTTAGATTATTTTCCTCTATTTTAGGTTTAGGGTGCACAAGTTTAGGGTTTTGCAATCCTTTTTTTTTCATCTATTTTTATTCTCCTCATATTGACCAATTTCTTTGATTTTTGTGAGAGAAAAATTGGTAAAAGAATGGCAAGGCTCCTATGAGCCACAACTTTATCAACATAGATTAGGGTTTTAGTGCTTTCCTAGATTAGTATTTAAGTGAAACTTGTAGTGTAGCCCATTATTATTTTAATTTTAATTTTATTCAATTTTTAAATGTGTTTTAATAATATATGGAAAATGTGGGTATGGTGGCCTGCACTTGATCATCATCGGACTCCTCACTATGAGCAATCCTCACCCAAATTTTAATTTTTAACATAAAGTGCATTTAGTATAATTTTGCATTTGTGATGGTAGTATAATTCATATAGATTAGGGTCATGCATTTATAACTGTTTCATAATTCTTAGGATTGCTGAATTAGCTCAAGCACCTATTTAACAAAGGTTAGTTTGAGCTTGGCTATAAACAAAGCATAGGTTGCTTGGTTACAATGTCCCATCTATTAAGGTGCTTGACCCATTGTTAAGTAATATACAATTCAAAATAGCGGAAGATTTTACTTTGAAATTCATTTTTCTTAAAAATAAGACCCATCGAGTGGTTCACTTACACAGCCCTTATAAACATTATAGTAAATGTCCAATATTACAATTTAAATGACTAACTACACAATACAAAAGCTGTAATAAAATATATACCTAAGCGCAAAAGTATAGTTGCTGGATTTCTCTTCTTGTGTCCATCTTTTCCTATTTTTTTGTATTTGAGATATTGTAAACATAAAATATTTACAATATCTCTGCAAGCTATGCTTTGTAGGGGAGTTTAAGAAGCATGCTAAATCATAAGATACATTAATTACTCCATAGTAATTAAAAGATCCACTTTCATAGCAATTATATTGAATTGGATTTACTGTATAATTCACATTTCAATAATCAATTAATAAACCAGATATCTACATGCTTCATATTCATTAACAATCCATTAATAAATTAATTATTAACATGTGTCATAATTATCGATATCTACATGTTTCATACTCATAAGTAATCTGTTGATTTATCAAACATCTTTAATTATTATTTGTTATCTATATAAACTAATCCAATTCCATTAACCATACTCTGCATAATAGTTCTACCCATTCATACACCCATGTGAAACTTATATGAAACTATGCCCGCAATCATATACATATAGTATAGGTACGCATATATGAAAATTGTTAAAAGGCATACAAAATTATGAATATAATCCATATTATCTAATTTGCATTCCTAGACTATACTGGGTTTCAAAATCATACCTCTTATCATGTGCGATTCATAGTCATCCAGCCTTTGCTGGTATATCAATATAATCCTCATACCCCTCACTATATAGGGTCCACAATCCTCTAACCACTATTGGAAAAACAATATAAGACATCTCATAATGCCCTAATACAAGCACAATAGTGCATTAAACATAAGGACTACTATGCATCACAACACTAATCCATAACAATGCGCCTAGATGTGTGTCTTTATATACCGCTGATACCATGGTGGAAAAACAATGTCCATATAGGGAGACAAGACTTTCACAGTAGGGCCTTCCCATAATTGCCCTACTTGACTTTTAGCTACACCTAGGGCAAGGTATCCATCATATCATAAATTTCGGAGAGCGGGTGGCCAAAGCCTCATAACTCTCCTAACATAGTATCCCCAGGCATATGCCTGTCTAAAACAAAACTCTCAGGCCTCCATGCCCAAATGTAAGATAATCATAATAGCAGGCAATTCGCCTGTTCATATATTTCATAACAAGAATAACATCCGCACTTATTTGGTGATAACCCACCAAGGATGTATCCTATAAACCTAGACTCATACATCATCAATACTGACATAGTACCCATGTACCATAAACATAATTTCACAATTCACATACATGATGTACAAGTCATAAGCAATAATTATAACATGCAATTCTTTTAGTTAACATTATTTTATCATTTCAATTTAAAGCATATTGAATATCAATCATATAATTAGAAATAAGATCATGTTAGAACATGCATCTAGTTATTTAGATATGCTGTCTTAAATTTCCACCTATATCGTGTGACACGTTCATCGGATTCCACTAGCTTTAATCGCTCTTTTCTTCACGATCAACCCCGTGCGCTTCAATACATCAAAAGGATTATAGGTGTCATGATAACGTGGTGGGAGTCAAAGCATGGAAATATCGTGAACCACAACCTCAAAAGGAATAATGACTTCAAAGAGGGCCAGCTACTCTTCTCTGGATTCTTGATATCCTTGCACAACTAAGAATGTATTTGAAGTAATCATTGCCAAGCACAAATAGTTGCAAAATACGACATAAACACATGCCATGATCCACAGGGGTAGATTCAATGAAATCCATAGCTTCCTCCAGTTTCCCATCTCGACTTAGAACATCAATGTTACAAGCATCGTCATCAATCTTAGAAACTATTCCATTCATCATTCTTTTAACCTGGATAATAAGCATTTCTAAACATAAGAAGTTTTGCATTCACCTCGAATCATCATGCACATGTAGTCCTTCATACCTCTTCTGACTTAGAAGTAATTCCTCCACCTCCTCCTCCTCCTTGTGTCGTCTCTCAGCATTCCCAACCAAATGCCTCGTCTTTAACTCCTTCCTAATTAATTGAACATGCTCAAAAAGATCATTTTTTCTTAGCAACATGCTTAGGTATCCATCAGTCCACTTTTCGGTCATAATCCCCCAACACCCAAGTTCCAGAAACCCAATTCAGAAGCAATCAACCAACAACTGATGGAATAATTACCAATCCACTTTGAATCATTCAACAAAAACATCAAACGCAATCCATTCAAAACCAGAATCTAGTAATCAGCTCAAATTTGTTACACTAAATCCCCCATGGTCACCACAAAATCTCTAATCCATCAAAGCCACTCTCAACAAGGAGCGAAAATAAGATTATGCAGATGTGTTAGATCTAGAAGAATTGATTATGACAATGGATGGCATCTACTTTGCCTCTCAACCAGAAAGCAAAAGAGAAGAAAAAGAGAAAAATTGAGTGAGAAAGAGGACAAACCAAGAGAGAAGGGGGCAGGGACTATTGGACTAGCACTTTAGTCGGGCAACACCAGTTTGAAGAGGGGGAGAGAAGAAGAGGGGTTTTCAGGCCGTAGGTGGCCAATGGCCTTAGATTGATAGCCACTGGGATTGCTAAGAGCTAAACCAGAGAGAAACAGAGGCAAACGGGTTTCCACAAATGGCTGACCAGAGGAGTGAGGGGATAGAGAGATGGTGACCCGTGTTGGGGAAAAGAGCAAGGGGCAGGTGAAAGGCAGTCCAGGAGACTAGAGATGGAGAAGACATTTGCATGGTCGATTGGATCAGGTTGTGTCGGAGACAGATCAGAGAGATATGATGCTGGGAAACCTACTTGGAAAGGGGTTTTCAGCCATGGAAAAAGAGATCGGAGACACGGGGAAGGAGATTAGGGTACAGGCTTTAGGGTTAGGTGTCATCGGTGAGCCATCCTCAAGCCGCCACGTTGGGCAGTGTTGGCTGGAGGTGGGGAAGAGAAATCTGAGAACGGTAGAGGTGGTCAGCTGGGTGGCAATTTTTTATGGTTGACTGGAGTGAAAATAGCTAATGGAAGAAAGGGGGAGAAGGGGTTTTCTGGGCGCGATCAGTGGTTGGCCAGATTTGAGGAGAAAGAAGTAGTGGGGAGTGCAAGAAAGCTTGCCGGTGGGAGATCCAAGAAAGGGGAAGCTCGCTGTGCCAATGGAAGATTTGAGCAGGGCAAAGGCCCTAGGTTTTGCACTAGTCAGAGGAGAGAGAGAGAGAGAGAGAGAGAGAGAGAGAGAGAGAGAGAGAGAGAGAGAGAGAGAGAGAGAGAGAGAGAGAGAGAGAGAGAGAGAGAGAGCATACCCGACATTTCGTCGGGTTTGCAACATAGGAGGGGTGCCAATATCAATTTGGCCCCCTCTCATTAAGTTGTGTGAACATATTTGAACCAATCACTGCCGAGCACAAATAGCTGCAAAATACGGCATAAACACATGCCATGATCCACAGAGGTAGATTCAATGAAATCCTTAGCTTCCTCCAATTTCCCATCTCGACTTAGAACATCAACCTTACAAGCATAGTGATCAATCTTAGAAACTATTCCATTCATCATTCTTTTAACCTGGATAATAAGCATTCCTAAACACAAGAAGTTTTACGTTCACCTTGAATCATCATGCACATGTAGTCCTTTGTACCTCTTCTAACTTAGAAGTAATTCCTCCTCCTCCTCGTGTCGTCTCTCGGCATTCCCAACCAAATGCCTCATCTTTAACTCCTTCCTGATTAATTGAACATGCTCAGAAAGATCATTTTTTCTCAATAACACACTTAGGTGTCCATCGATCCACTTTACAATCATAATCCCGCAACACCCGAGTCCCAAGAACCCAATTTAGAAGCAATCAACCAATAGCTGATGGAACAATTACCAATCCAAAACATCAAATGCAATCCATTCAAAACCAGAATATAGTGATCTGCACAAATTTGTTACACTAAATTCCCCATGGTCACCACAAAATCTCTAATCCATCAAAGCCACTCTCAGCAAGGAGCGAAAATAAGATTATTTAGGTGTGTTGGATCTACAAGAATTGATTATGACAATGGATGGCATCTACTCTACCACTCAACCAGAAAGAAAAAGAGGAAAATCGAGTAAGAAAGAGGAGGAGAGACTAGAGAGAAGGGGGCAGGGACTATCGGGCTAGTACTTTAGTTGGGCAACACTAGCTAAAAGAGGGCGAGATAGAGGGGGAGAGAAGAAGAGGGGTTTTCAGGCTGTAGGTGGCCAGTGGCCTTAGATTGATCGTCACTGAGATTGCCAAGAACTAAACCCAAGAGAAACAGAGGCAAACGGGTTTCCACGAGTGGCTGACCAGAGGAGTGAGAGGATAGAGAGATGGTAACCCGTGTTGGGGAAAAGAGCAAGCTGCAGGTGAAAGGCTGCCAAGGTGACCGGAGATGAAGAAGACATCTACATGGTCAATTGGATCAGGCTGCGTCGGAGAGAGAGATCGGAGAGATCTGATGCTGGAAAACATACCCAAAAAGGGGTTTTCGGCCATGGGAAAAGAGATCAGAGACACGAGGAAGGAGATCAGGGAACGGGCTCCAGGGTTAGGTGTCATCAATGAGTCATGCTCAAGCTGCCACATCGGGTAATGCTGGCCAGAGGTGGGGAAGAGAAATCTAAGAGTGGTAGAGGTGGTCAGCTGGGTGGTGTTTTCCATGGTTGAAGGGGGAGAAGGGGTTTTCTAGGCCCGATCAGTGGTCGGCCAGATTTGAGGAGAAAGAAGTAATGGGGAGTGCAAGGAAGCTTGTCAGTGGGAGATCCGAGCAAGGGGAAGCTCGCTATGCCGATGGAAGATCTGAGCAAGGCAAAAGCCCTAGGTTTTGCACTGGTCATCATCATCATCAGAGAGAGAGCGAGAGAGAGAGAGAGAGAGAGAGAGAGAGAGAGAGAGAGCAGACCTGACATTTTGTCGGGTATGAGAGAGAGAGAGAGAGAGAGAGAGAGAGAGAGAGAGAGAGAGAGAGAGAGAGAGAGAGCAGACCTGACATTTTGTCGGGTATGCAACATGAGGGGGGGTGCCAATATCAATTTGCCCTCATCTAATTAAGTTGTGTGAACGTATTTTTTTTCTTTTAATTATCATATTGTCCTTGACTTCAAAGGCCCATAAATTCTTCATATGAGATCTATTTTCAATGTTATTTAGCTCGTTGGGTTCCATTTTCCGAGCACTATCTAATGGTTTTAGGTTTAATTCTAAATTATACTTCTATAAAATATATATCCTTTGAAAACTCATAACCTGATCATAGAATAGTGAATTTTTGGGGTTGTTACATGTTCTACCCCTTGTTATGATTATGGTGGAGGGACTTCCATTGATGAAGAGAATGAAGACATAGAAATATCCAACCCAGATCCTTTAGAATCATGTCCAACCCATGCACATAACCCAAGGGCAGTGCGCATGGATCTTAAGGTGCAAAAGAATGCAAGTTGCATGAATTGAAACTAGTGAACGTGTAATCTTGATGCTACCATAAACAACTATATAAAGGAAATATGTAAATATCCACAATGCATGTGAATCTAAAATCTATAAATAAATCATTCAACAACCCAATGAAACTCTTCAAAACCATGTGCATGACACAAGGTTTGCGTGCATGGTACAAGAGTGTAGTGCATGTGATTCCTAAGTGAATTCTACATGAATTTTAATGAAAGAATGGATCATGCATGAGACACATGAACTATGATGCAATTATAACAACATGGAATACATGAAAAGAGCATAAGTGAAGTTCATATGATGCATATGATGAGGAGCACTCTTAACAACCATGTAAAGTATGATGAAATTCAATTAAGGAATTCATGAATATTATGCATGATTCATGGGTTAATCCAATCATAAATAAGAGCAAATTATCATTTATATCAAACTAAAACTTGCTGATTAATAAATTGATTTCATTTAAATAAAGTTTAGATCTATAGTAGTGAGCATGTATATGAGATGGGAACAAAAAGTTGCGCACTCTTAAGTAACATATGCCCAATCCAAATTATAAATAAATAATCTTAATACATTGCAATAATAGCCCTCTTAAGTCAAGATCTCATGCATGTAATCCAATGAGAGAATTCAAGGATAAGAGATGGAAAACGATGAACCAAACAAGAGCACAATATGGCCAAAACAAAGCAAGAACTATGAAAAGAGTAAAGGGAAACAAGATGAAGGATTCTTTCCTCTTGGCTGTCACCACAAGAAAGGTCCCTACATACAAGAATTTAGGGTTTAAAACAAGAGGTAAACAACCAAAGAAGACAAGGAACTTAAGCAAGAAGAAAGCATATCCAAATAAAGCCACCATCAAAAGAACAAGTAAAGAGATCTAACCTAGAAATTAAAAGTGCAAACCCAAAGGAAAGGAAGTAAGATGGATGCATAAACTTCAAGAGGAGAATGGTCCTTCCAAAGAAATTGCATTGATGGCTTAAGAAGGGAAGAAGATGGAAGAAGGTGGAATGCGTGGTGTTTCAAAGGGGGAGGCATTGGGGATAAGAGAAGGTAAGATGGGGGATGCCTCTTCTTTTTGAGTAGGTGTTCCTCTCTTCCCAAAGTTGTATATTCATGGGATGCTTCTTGGAGCATATGTAGCTTGTCTCTTGACTTCTTATAGAGTGACTTAAGGAAAATGTAAGGTGGGGATGGCATGAGAAGGAGAGTGGATGGTTAGGATCAAGAGGTAGTGTGGCTGTCTAAGGTTTCCTAAAGAGGAAACAAGGGGGGTAGATGTGGTGGGAGCTGCCTACTTTTTATGGTTGGGAGTCTCCACCTATCTTTCTTGCATGAAATTCCCTAAATAAAGGGTGACATGGTGATAAATGTTTAATTTTGCATAAAAACCACCCAATTAGTACCCATGTGTTACAACTTATGAGGGTAAATTAGAGTTTTAAGACCAAAATTCTTAACAAATGTATTTTTAACCTAATAACCCAAAAGTTTGTTATTTGTAGGTTCAGAAGATAGTCTAAGGTAAGTATGTGATTAATAATATTTTTATAACATTTAATTAGGATTTTTCACTTTTTGTAGGAAGTAAGATGGTGATCCAATGGTCGAGATCAATTGGGATGGAATTGAAGATCAAGATCATAAAATCAAGTCAAAGCCTCCAAATCATTACTTCAACATAAAAAGAAGGCTAAGAACATCATGTGGACTATTAATGGATTGATTAAAGGAGCCAAAAATGGCCTAAGTAGGCCCATGAAGTAAGTCATGCATTCCCACCACCTTTGCATGGAAGCCACCTTAGCCATATAAGCCATGAAAGAAAGTGGCAAGCTAAGGAATTTAAGCCACTCAAGCCAAGGTAGCTTTATAAGCCAGCCATGAAGCTTAGCCAATGGAGCCTTCAAAGTGAGCCATCTAAGCCATCAAGCTATGCTAAATGGAAGGCTAGGATTAGAGGAGATTCAAGACAATTATCCATGAGTTATTTTGAAGATAATTATGGGACAATATATTAAAATAAGAGGGCATGTGGACCAATGGGATAAGAGGAACCAATTTTTAGAGTTTTTCTCACTTTTCCCCACTTTTCCATAATTTCCACCTCACCTTAAGATGCACTACGAATTTCCAAAACTCTCACTCCTTCCACCTCTTAGGAAACTGGCCAACTAACCAAATTTCTCCACCTAACGCATCCCACCTCTTTCCTAACCTATCCCCACCCCTTTTACTAAAAAACCAGGCCTTTAACGGTTTTGGAAGGGGGAAGACGCCCCTTCCCAAAAAGGTGGTGTCTCCCACCCACCTCCCTTCTTAAGACAGCCAACCACTTCCCCCAGTTTCCTTTAGGTGCTGCTACAAATTTATAAGGTTCATGCTTCTTCCTCAAGTGTTCAACCTATATGATTTGTGGGGTTTTAATTCATCTTTGAAGGTTGGTTAGCCTTTGTTGGAATTTCTTTCTTTTCATGTTAGTTTGCCTTGTTTTTCCTTTAGCTTTTCTTGCTTTCAAACTAAGATTCAAGTCTAGATTTCCCTTGGAGTGACATCCAAGGGAATTCAACTTGAATCTAGTTTTGTTCTTTATCTTACATTGCATCTTTATTCTCTTTCAGCCCTCTTGATTTTCCAACTTTGGTTGCTTAAGTTCCATTGGATTGTTGCCTTAGTTTTGCATGAGATTCTCCCTTGATTTCAAGCATACTTTTTCATGAGTGAATGTTGGAACAATTGAAGAAGAATTTGGCTTGTATTTAAGAATTGATTGAGATTAATTGAACATAATCTTAATAGCTTTGAAGTTTCAGATTTGGACTACATGTATGGAGTGTTATGTTGATGACTTTTTGGATGTGATTCAATGAGATTAGTTTGAATTTTCAATTTATGTTTATGTCCAGCAGTAAATTAACCTTTCTCTTGAATGTTTGAATGCACTAGAAGTGATTAATTTCATGTTCTATTCATAGAATGATTCAATTACCTTACTGCTGGAATTTATTTGAATGAATGGTGTATGTTAATTTCCAGCACTATATAATCATGTCTACTTTACTTTTCAAGAGCCCAATTAGATTGTTAGATAGCTTAGTTAATGTTAGGAATAAATGCCATGCTCAAGTTTCCAATGTAGTTGATTAAATCCACTTCGATCCAATGATACATGCATACCATACTATGGTTACATGTTAATTGGGTAGTTTTCCTTTCATTGTTGTTAGTAATTGCTTTCATTGACTCCTCTTGTTTAGTTGTAGTTATATTCCATTATTTTGCATCTTAGTTAGTTGGAAAGTAATCAAATTTGTCATACTTGTTAAAATAGTTGATTTGGTTGCTTACTTTTCTTAGTTTTGCATGATTAGGTAAGTAGTTTGTTAAGGTATATTTCCATTAAATTAGTCATTAATTTCATGTTTAGGAAAATTAGTTTAGGAAAGTTACTAAATTTCATTTTAGAAAAGTTTTACTTTAGAAAAATTGTTAATTAGGAAAGTCACAAATTAGAAGTTTTTAATTTAGGAAATTTTTAATTTTAGAAAGTGCATGTTTTAGGAAAGTTTTCTATTTAGAATGTTTCTCGATTTTTCTTAGTTTTGAATTTCATGTTTTAATTTCCATTCGTAGTTTAGAACAAAAATCACTTGAATTTTGGCTACATTAGATATCTTAAAGTAGGGACCACTAGCATCTAGAGTTCACTCCTTGTGGGATTGACCTCACTAGCATGCTATATTGTAAATGATTCATGCACTTGTGAGTTTAGTTAAAACAACAACAGTTGGCATGTGAGATAGAAGAGGTAAAAGGGGGGAAAGTGAGGATGGAAAGAGAGATTGGGAGGTTAGTTAGAAGGTGGTATAGGTGGCACGAAGAGATTGGTTACCTTGGATGACTAAGAGAAAGTAGGCTCCTACTTTGTAGGATCTAGGTGTGGAGATCCTTCCTCTAAGGTTTTTCACATGGAAAAGAGATAAGGGAAGAGGGCAAGTGGTGAAAGGAAAGAGAGAGGGAGTGAGGTGGAGGTGGAGGTGGGGATGTGGCATTGTATGATAGGAATAACCAATGGTGGGAGATTCCATTTTTTTAGGAAAGAGGTGTCTCCACTTTATTTTTCATGTGACAATCATGAGGAATGAGAGATATATAGAGAGAAATATAGGAAAAATGGGAAGGAATGTGAATGGAAATGGCAGAGTGGCTCTTTTCCTATTGCGCCACATGAGCATGCTATGATATTCTTGAAAATTATCTCTTGAAAATTATTATTTTGGCATGGATAATTGCTTATAATTATTCCTCCAATCATAGCCTTCCATGTAGCTTGGCTTATGTGGCTTGATGGCTTGCTTTGATGGCTTATTTGGCTTAGCTTCATAATTGGTTTTGGGGCTCTTTTGGTCTAACTTAATGGCTCAACCCCCTTAGCTTTAATGGCTTGGCTAGGCCCCTTAGCTTGTCACCTTCTTCATAGATTATATGACTTAGGTGACTTGAGTGAATCCCACACAAAGGTGGTGGACTTTGCATGACTAGTGCATGTAATAACCCTAATTTTTGTAAGTGATTGAGAAAATCAATAAAGTTTGAGTTTCAAAAAATTTGGGCTAAAATATTACGATTATTTAGAATATACTTCTTATAAAAGTAAAATACTAATTTTACCTAAAAATCAAAATCTGAGACATCAAAATTTAGAATGTACTGAGATCATGGGAATAAATCCTAATTTTTTTTATATATAAAGGGCAAAATGATCTTTTTACATCATGTGGGGCCTACATGGGGCCCACAAGGATCCAAAAACGAATCCTATGGCCAGCCCACATGAAATCATGGGTCAAACCATACCAGCTGGTCTTAGGGAAGTAGGTGGAGAATGGGAGAATCCAATGCTTATTTAATAATAAAAAATTAACCATCATTAAGGCATATCATCATCAAAGAAGACCAAAATGTCTATAAATACAACCCCAAAAATCCTCCCAAAATGTTCATAAAAATCCCATGAAATTTTCTTCACTTCTCTTGCAAATCAAGACCTAGATCCATCCCCAAAAACCCAAAACTCTCAAGAGATCTCCCTCTTTTCATTTTCTTTTTCTCTCTAGATTGGAACAAGAGACCTAAAATCAATTAGGCACTCTGTTCCAAATCTAATAACACAAATTCCACCATCCAAAACTTCCCAACATACCTTATCTACAAAAATCCCAAAGAAATTTTGAGATCCAACGGTTCAAACAACGGCAATCGTAAGAAAGGTGGATCTTGGGCCATATCTTCATCAAAAGGGTATTCTCTTACATTGGACCATATAACTAATAGTTTTCTCCAATCAAGTAGGTGGAAATACTTTCTGTACATGTTTACTAGTGTTTTATGAAATTTTTATTCTATTGTAATTTTATTTTGGTAATAAAATGGTAAAAATAAAGTAAACAACATAACCTTCAATTTGGGACGATTGAGTGCTCAAATGGAAAATTGGACCTTATCAATCGATCTAGAAGGGTCCAAAACCCCAAGGGTAGAATTTTCACAAGGATCGGATAAGTTTTGAGCCCTCAATTGATAGGGGATTGATTGGACGGTCCAGAATGGACTGTCTGATCTCCCAATCAGACGGAGCCCAGGATGCCGCATGCGACACACCATGGAAACGCCGTATGCGAAAGCATTTCTACACACGCTGCGCATGGGATGTCGTCCCAACCGAACGATGGCGCTTTCTGGAAAAACCTTGAGTGAACGTGCGCACCTCGCGTCCCAGTTACGGGCATGCGACGACGAGCATTTCGCTCGTCCTGTACGCGTCCATGGACATCCCGTGCGGGGAGCTTTTGTATCTCATCTACGACGAACACGCCCGACAAACCGAGCGGTCTGCCCGGCTCATTTCCGCCAGACTAATTTGGGTCGTCCATTCCAATGGGCCCAGATCAGATCTAGGCCCTAGGAATGGACTGTGAACTTCCAGATCTGATTCTGGAGTCATATGAACTCCAAATCGAGATTGGAAAAAGGATATGGAAAGCTTACGACCTCTATTTTCTTATCAAATGATAAAATGGAGAAAATATGTAATACAAATTTATGTATTTAGGAATCAAGTTTCCAATTGCCAAGATCTTCAAGATCTGAGATGATCAGATCTTGGAGATATGTTTTAATAATGATATAATATTGAAATCAAGTTATCTAAATGGTTTATTTGGACATATCTAAGAGATATTTAGGGATTTACCCACTATGGAAGGAAAAACCCTAAAAATTACAAAGGGACCCACTGGATAATAAGATCAAGTGTGATCAAATCCTTAGGATGGATGGAATGGATGTTGATATGATGAAATCCAAGGAGATCATGGATGGATTATGAAAAAAATGAATCAATATGATCTTTGGACCTTAATAATAAAACAAAAAACCCTAAATATAACTAAAACCCTTAATCAAAAGGAAAAGTTCTAAGATCTAATGGTTGGATCATAAGTGAAGGTTTCTAAAAAGATTAATGTAATTAGTTTCATTTTCTATTAATTGATAATAGCATTTTAAATATGATTTATGTTATAAAGCATGCTAGTGTAACTTTTAGACCTTAGCATGACATGTAATTAGATTGTTATCATAGGTTGCTAGATTTAATTATCTTAGGGGCATGTTAGTGTGATTTTATGCAAGTGTAACTTAGAACCAAGTTAGTATGATATCATGCCACTGTAACTTAGGATCATGCTAGTTTAAGTATAGTTTTATTCCATTAGGTTAAGTTACATTCATAAGGAGCATGTTAGTATAAATATTTGTTAAATTTATATTGGAACTATGCTTTAAAGTTTATGATTTAATTGTTGTCAAATTTTATTAGTAGATTCAAATGTTAAGTAGTTGTTGAGATATAAAGAGCATAAGTCACCAAAATGTAATCTAATTGGAAATTAGAGTTTCATGAACACATAAGAGGAAGGAATGACTTTGACTTAACATTAATAAGGGCTATAGTTAGTAGGACAATATAAGGATTATCAAATCCTTAGCCAAAACTAGGAGATTAATAAACCCCATGAATGACATTGTAAATATTATGGACTTAGGGTCAACATGCTTATAGGAACCTTATGAAAGGTTGAACTAAGGTCACTCTAGTGAATGTTGAACATAGTGGTTAAGGGGGTTATTTAATAGAGCCTCGCTCTTCCCTTACCTTCCCTTGACGTTTGTGAGGTCTAAATGCTTCCTTACATGAGGATTGAAGTAACCACTTTGTGTTCACCCATTCAGCTAGTAAGCCTTAGCCAATTGGAAATAAGAGGAGCAGTCTAGACTTAGGCTGAAAATAAGTTACCTTCAACCAGCAAAACATTAACTGGTTGAATAATAATATTAAGATCATAAAAGGTTAGTAAATTATCTAACCCTAATAAAAACTATAAGTAAGATAAGGATGATCAAACAAGATCCATTAGATCTTCAATGATCAAGAACAATAAGAATAAGAATATTGTATTGTATTTAGTTTTCATGATTGCTAGTATGCATGTTATAGATAAAATCTAGTTCATTAGATTAGATAATCCAAACCTTTGATCAAAGATGATTCAAGGAGGAAAACCAAGATCATCCTTAGGGATGATCCAATAACTAAACTTAGATCAAAGAAGAACTAGATGATACAAGATCTAGGGCCTTAATCTTTATCAACATGTGTAGATTGTCAATCAATGGATCTATGAAAGATAAAGATCAAGGAGATGGACACACAAAGACTTAGAGATACAAAAACACTTAGATATGAATGATCTAAAGATCATTCTAAACATTAGATCTAGTGCTCAATAGGATTTATATATTGACAAAATGTATGAATGTACAGATTACATACATCAGTCAGGATCATAGAAGATCTAGGGAGAGGGATCACTCCTTGAAGGTAGGAGGATTTGATGAATGCATTTACATGGGATATACATGATTGAACCCATGACCTTATGTTGGCAAGAGTAATGTTAATACTTATATTACATCCCTTGAAAACCTTATGATCCAACCAAACACATATAAAATGGCTAAGGACTAGACTATAAGTGAATAGGGAACTAGAACATATTTCAACCCTAAGTAAACAGACAGATGGTCTGATATGTATGAAATCTATTTTATATACAAGCTTGGAGGCTGGTGAGTTTGTTTTAATAAGCATAAGCCTAGGGGGATGCTATGCTAGAGGAGTTATAAGGGTTTGGCCACCCGCTCCTTGAAATTTGATGATACCTTCTCCTATGAGATGCTAAAAGTCGGGTGGGGCAATTATGGGAAGGCTACCACTGTGAAAGTCCTGTCCCCCCATATGGGCAATGACATAATATTTTTCACTGTGGTATCAGTGGTGAACAGGACAGTTATCTGAGCGTGCTAGTATGGATCAGACTGCAACATGGTAGCCCTTTTGATTATTTTGCACTATGATGCATATGAGAATAAGCATAGTGAAATGCCTTATGTTTTAGCATAATGAAATGATAGGTAATTATATCTTACCAATATTTCCCAAGAAGGAAAATTCCTAGTGTAAGATTAGCTGAAATACTAAATTCTCATAATAGAGAGAATTGATCAGCTTAGTTGGGAATGATATTTGACTATTTTCATAAATTTAATTGATTTACCCATGGATAGTATGTACGTATATGGATGTACATAACTTACAAAGTAAATAGTAGAAACATGAATATATTTAGGGATAATGGGATTATGAAGTATTAGAATTACATTGTCAATTATTATGCTTCTTGAATCCCTTACCAAGCATTGCTTGCTGAGATATTGTAAATGTTGCAATATCTCATATACAGGGAAGGAGAGTTAGGAGCTAAAGACAATAGAAGACTTGAAGAGAATAATCTTCAAGGTATACTCTTGAAGACGTGTATTTTGCTTTGTTGAGAGTTTTATTGTATGGTGAGCTTGAGTTTTGGATTATGTAATTTGGATAAGTATTGTAATAGATTTGGCTGTACTGTGAACCACTGGATGGATTCTGGAATTTAATGAAAGTCTATTCCTTCAATGAAATTTTATCTTGTACGAAAATTCTACTTATGTTATGTATGAAGTGATGACTTGGATTTTACAAAACAAGTTCAAAAGAAAAGAATTTTCGTTGCTTTGTTTTGCGAAATTTTTTTACACTATTAAGGGCCCTGCCTTTCAAAATACATTACAAAATGTGTTACAAAAACCCAGGTCGTCACAATGCGTGGGCCCACTTTAGTCACCTTTGACTTCTCGAATTCCATCCCTTGTTTGCCTTAAAGTGATCTTAATCCTTGATCTTCATCTCCATCGATCTCAGTTGTCAGATCACCATCTCACTTCCTACAAAAGATGAAAAACTCTAATTACGTCCTAAAAAATAATGATTATTTAGTGCTTGCCCCAGATTAGCCTCTTAATCTACAAATTATCTAATATTTGGTTTATTAGTTCAGAAATACATGTGTTATAATTTTTAACCAAAAACACTAATTTAGCACTATAAGTTAAGGGCAACTAATTGAATACTTTTTATAAAAATTTGAACACTTATCGCACCCCCAAACTATCATATTGTAGATGCAAAACATGTGAAAAATCATGAAAAATAAAATGGTTGTCATTTCTGGAGGTACTCACAATTGCATTTAGCACATGCAACAAGCCCTTAAACCCAAGATTACCCCTAAGGATGAGTTAGGCTTCATGAGGGTTTGTAGTGAATATACCCCCAAAATTTTATAAGGCTAAGTCCCTTTTTTTTATATCATAGAGTATCCTCATCTATTAATACTCTAGTAGTTTAATAACTTAATAGAGATGAATGAAAATTCTATAAGTTATTCATATACTAAAATCATTTTATTATAGTTATCTCTCATAATGTATGTGTGTGTATAGCTACATAAGTCAGGACTTTTAATTAGATATGCTTATGTCTGGTGGAAATATGTTTTGACCTCAAATTCTAAAAGTATACTCCAAAAAATGAAGCTCTCAGAGAAAGGAGTTGAACATATTTCTCTCATTATGTGACCATATTCAACAAAGCTAATGCTTCACATAAAATTTAAGCCCTGAAGAGATAAAGGAATATGATCCTTGAGAATAGATGTTATTACCAAGACTAGTAGGGGGTAGTTTACCTTAATTCCTTCTTTTCATATCCTCATTAAGGCTATCTTCCACCTATGATCCATAGGTCTTTAATTAGGATGAAATGTATACTTGGGATTGGTTTAGAAAAGAAAAGGGTGCAAGGATTCAAGATTTCAAAATTGAGTAGAGGTCTTTGATTGTTGGACAACTTTGACTATACTGAAGTGAATATCTTTTGTACTTTTGTGTTTCTGACATTTCTTTCTTTTCACTTTTCTTTTGAATTCTTTGAAATATGGACTTTTTCTTTGTATGTCTTTTTGTATTTTTCATTTCTTTAAATTTTTTTCCTTTTTGAACTTTTTCTATCGTCTCCACTCATTTTTGAAAATAGGTAATAGATATTTATTTTATGGGATTTTTCAGGTTAAGATAGATCGGTTAAGAAAGAAAAGGCTTATTAATAGGCTCAAGGGGGTAACTAGTGCTATAATATGCTAGGTAGGTTCTATGTCTTTAGGGTAAAATAAGGATGGCCCACATCATTTCTTATGTTTCTTAAATCCTATCAAATTCAATAAATGTTCTAGAAAGAAAACTAATACTCCTATTGACTATTGGAAATTAACCAAAATATATATATAACAGGATCACACAAAGTTACGTACGCTGAAGAAAATTAGAATTACTTATAACTCTCATAAAGAATATAGTCTTTAAAACTCACTTGGTTATAGGTGTCCACTATATTCCTCAATGTCTCTAAGTCATACCTTTCTATTAGTTTAGACTATGTGCTGTGTGTAAGTATTTTTCGAGATTTAACTTTCACAAAATGCTTCAAGACATGTTTCTCATCACAGGAAAGGAACTTGACCTCAATTTTTTTTTTGAAAAATACAACAAAATTTAGAAATCTTTGAAAAATACAAGAAAAGTTAGAAATCTCTATGTATATCAACTCCACCAACCTGAATAAACATTGTCCTCAACGTTTGGAAACATAGGACCCTATATGATGAAGGAATGAAGTAGAATACTGAAACCTAAAAAACCTTTGGGTTGCCTCATAGTAAGTGCTAAGTTTTACGTTTTCAACTAGACATGATGATCATGAGTGCAATACAGGAGACATGCAAAGTTTTTTAGACCATGCTAAGGTGAGTCATGGTAGGTCGGTGCCTCTAATGATGTTTCCTCTACCTCAGGGCTAATCAGTTTGTGTAAGGGTTTAAGCCTTTGTCCATCAACCTTTGAGATTTCACCATTCTTTTCTATCTTGACATCTCCATGAGGATATATATTATGTATTGCATAGGGTCCTGTCCATTGAGACTTAAGTTTTCTTGGGAATAGATTCAACCAGGAATTATACAATAAGACCTTTTGTCCCATGGTGAAGGACTTCCTTAAGATTTCTATCATGATTAATCTTCATATGATCTTTGTATAGCTATGCAGACTCATATGCATATTTCTTCAACCCATCCAACTCATTGAGTTGGGTTTTTCTATGGGTTCCAGCAAGATCTAAATCAAAATTAAGCTTTTTTATAGCCTAATATGCATTGTGTTCCAATTTTAGTTATAAGTGGCTAGCCTTTTCATAGACCAGGCGATAGGGTGACATGCCTATAGGAGTCTTATCGATAGTGTGTTAAGCCTATAAATCATTGTTAAGTCTCATAGGCCAGTCTTTCCTATTTGGATTGGCTTTCTTCTCTAAAATACACTTGATTTCCCTATTCAACACCTCTACTTGCCCACTAGTATATGGGTAGCTATTCTATGGTTGACACCATAATTTTTCATTAAATTTTCAAACACTTTATTACAAAAGTGTTTGTCCCCATCACTAATTATGGCATGTGGCGTACCAAACCTTGTAAATATATTTTCTTTTAAAAATTTGACCACCGCCCTATAGTCATTGGTCTTGTAGGGTATGGTTTCCATCCACTTGGACATGTTGTCCACCCACATAAGGATTTATAAATATCCAAAGGAATTAGGAAGTGGCCCAATGGAATCTATGCCCCAAACATGAAAAGGTTCTACAATCAGGATGGGCTTTAAGGGCATCATATTTTTCCTCCCTATACTTCCTAATCTCTTGAAACTAGCACATGCTGTGCAATAAACATGTGAATCATTGAAAATTGTGGGTTAATAAAAATCACATTGCAAAGTCTTTGCAGTTGTCTTTTTAGAGCTAAAGTGGTCCCTACATGCATAATCATGATAGCAGGAGATGATTTCATTATGCTTAGTATCAGGTATGTATCTCCTAATAACCTGATTGGGACTATACTTAAATAAGTATGAGTCATCCTAGGCAAAGTATCAAACCTCAACCACAAATCTTTTTCTGTCTTGTTTGGTATAGTGATTAGGCAATTGTCTTCTAATAAGATAGTTGACTATATCTCCATGACAAAGTAATTGGGAAATGTGAATTAACTATTTGTCTACAAAAGCTTCTTTTATAGGCACATTTTTGCTAGTATGCTCCACCACTAGTCTGGATAAGTGGTTTGCAACAATATTTTTAGAACCTTTCTTATCTCTAGTTTCAAGATCAATTTTTTGTAGTAGTAGTATCCATCAGATCAGCCTAGGTTTGGCCTCCTTTTTGGAAATGAGATATTTCAAAGCTACTTGATCTAAGTATACTATAACTTTAGATCCTAACAAGTAAGATTTAAACTTATCCAGTGCAAATATGATAGCCAACCACTCTTTCTCTATGGTAGAATGTTTGAGTTGTGCATTGTTGAGTGTTTTTACTAGTGTAGTATATCACATTAGAACATTTGTCAATAAGCTATCCCAAAATAGCCTTGGTCACATAGTTTGAAGCATCACACATTATCTTAAATGGTGCACTATATTCAAGCAATCAAATGAGAGGTGTAGAGGTTAGTTCGATGTTTAGGTACTCAAATGCTTTTCTTCAATCATCATCAAAGTCAAGAGGCCTCCTTTGGAGGTAAATTATGGAGGGGATTACCAATCTTGTTGAAATCTTTGATGAATCTCCTATAAAACATAGCATGGCCTAGAAATGAGTGAATTTCTTCCACTATCCTTGGTGGAGGAAACTTGGTGATTAAATCCGCCTTAGCCTTGTGTACCTCTATACCATTGTGTGATATTACGGGACCTAGAACAATGCCATTTTGTACCATAAAATGACATTTTTCCCAGTTTAATACTAATTTTTTCTCCTGACACCTTGCAAGAACTAACTTCAAATGGTACAAGTACTCATCAAAAGAGGAACCAAAAACCATGAAGTTATCCATGAACACCTCTAGAAACCTTTCTACCATGTTGAAAAATATGCTCAACATACACCTTTAGAAAGTGGTTGAAATATTCCAAAGTCTAAAAGGTATATATTTGTAAGCAAAGGTCCCAAAAGTGTAGGTGAAGGTAGTCTTCTCTTGATCTTTAGATGCGAGGGGAATCTAGTTATAGACAGAACAACCATCATGAAAATAATAATAACTATAACTAGCTAACCTCTCAAGCATTTGGTCAATAAAGGGAAGAGGAAAGTGGTATTTCCTTGTGACCACATTCAATTTCTAGTAATCAATACAAACACTCCACATAGTGGTAATGCAAGTGGGCACTAACTCATTATCCTCACTTTTGATTATTGTGACACCAAATTTCTTGGGTACAACCTAAATGGGACTAGCCTAAGAGCTATTAGAGATGGGGTTTATCATACCAACATCTAAAAGCTTAAGGACATCATCTCTTACCATGTCCTTCATGTGGGCTTTAGTCTTCTTTGAGTTTCCCTAGATGATTTAGAATTTTTTTCTAGGTGGATCCTATGCATACACATAGCTGGGACTAATCCCCTTAATGTCTGCTATAGTCCACCCTAAAGCAGTCTTATTTTCCTAGTGAACATTAAGCAATTTTCCTTCTTATTTCGAGTCTAAATCTAATGCTCTAATAATAGGTAAGGATTCATCTAGTCCTAGGTAAGAGTACTTGAGATTACTAAGTAAGGGCATTAGAACCAAAGAAGGTGGTTGCTCTATGAAGGGTAAGGAAGTAGAATCTTATGGAAGGAGTGGTTCCACATGAGGTCCCCATTTGGAGGTATCCATTATTGGGGTTACATCTAAAAGATTATTTACCTCCTCAATGGATTTATCTAAGTCAAAATCACAATTGAAGTGCATTATACAAGCCATGAGTGGGTTAGAGATGGGTGATGGTGGATTAGTGTCTTAAATTAGACCCTCAATTAAATTGACTTCACATGAATCATCTAGGTATAGGAGTTGTTGGTTGGCATTAAAGACATTGAGTTTGACTTTCATGTTGCCAAATGACAACTTCATCACACCATTCCTATACTTTATAATGGCATCGAACATTGCCAAGAATGGACTCCCAAGTATGACCAGAATTTGACTACCAAGGTCGGATACAGGTTAGCTGTCGAGTAAAAAGTCAACCGGGTAGTAAAACTAATCCATATATATCAAAACATCCTCAACCATGTCATGTGGTATCTTTACAGATCTATTGGCCAACTGTGATATGGTAGTGGCTGGTTTGAGTTCACCAAGCCTTAGTTGCTCATAGGAAAAATATGGCAATAGGTTCACCAAGCCTCAGTTGCTCATAGACAAAATATGGCAATAGGTTAGCACTAGACCCTAGGTCAAGCAATGCCTTATCTATGACATGGTCTCCAATAATGCATGAAATCATAGGGCAGTTTAGGCCTCTAAACTTGGGCAAGGTTTAGTTTTGGATCAAAGTCCTTGTCTACTTGGTGAGGAAAGTTTTCTTTTATACATTAAGCTTTCTCTTTCTTGGGTAGAGCTCTTTGAAGAACTTGGCATAGGCAGAAACATCCTCAGTGCCAATGAGCAATGGAATATTGATCTGTACATTATTGAAAACATTCATTAGCTTATTGAAATTTGTTCCCTTCCTAACTTTGTTCAGTAATTGAGGAAATGGAGCTTTAGGCACATAGGGTGCCTACACTATAGGTTCGATAGGAGATTTCTGTCTCTTTTCTTTTTCCTGTGTTTTGATTGCCTCATGTGCCTCTATAGTTTCCTTAAGCTGCACTACTTTGTTGTCAACCTAATGTCTGCTCCTAAGGGTCATTATGGACTTGGCTTGCTCATAAGAATTACAGGTTTGAGAACTAGACCCTATCTCAAATTGGCCCTTAAGTTTAGGGATGAGTTGAATAGGAAACTGACCCTTTCCTCTATCTTGTAATGCAGAAGACAATTGACTTACTTGCATTTCTAACTTGGCTATAGTTTGAGAATTGACATGGTAGAATTTTGACTATATTCTACACTTGATGTATGGTCTTGTTAGTGTCTTCATTTTGCTTCAAAGATCTTTTTATAAGGGACTCTATATTCTCCTCAAAAGTTGGTTTCTTTAGTTGTTGAGGTTGGTGAAAGCCAGGTGGCTACTAGGGAACTTTTGCTCTAGGAAAAATTTGGGTAGGGGAGTCCCTAGATTATCCACCTTAGTAGTTATTCTTTGACCATGAAAAATTGGCATGCTTAGCCCATCCAGGATTATAGGTCTAAAAGATAGTCATTGAGCTCTCTATTTGATGGACAAGATATGGTCACATGGGCTAGACTAGAACAAAGAGCACAAACATCCTGTGGAGGCTTAATGAATGTTGTAACCACAAGAGTTTGAAACATGGTTTCAAATTTGTCTGCTTTCCCATTGCTGGCTGTTTCTTTCTCTTATATTAAAGTAATTCCATTGCTGGGAATTATTTGCTAATGTCTGGAAAAACTCCTAGGTCACTCTCATCTTTTAACATGAAGCTCCCCCCACTCATTGCATCAACCATTTGTTTATTTTGAGGCATTAATGACTCATAGAAGTATTGAACTTGCTTTCATTTCTCAAATCCATGGTAAGGACATTTTTGCTACAATTTATTCCATCGTTATCGCCATTCATAATACTATTCATCATCCCTTTGATGGAAATTGATGATTTTCCTAGGAAGGGCATTAGTCTTGTGAACAGGGAAGAATTTATTGAAAAACTTCCTAGACAATTGGTCCCATGTGTTGATGGAACTTACCTGCAAGTGATTTAGCCATAACTTGGTTTTATCCTTGAGTGAGAATGGAAACAACCAAAGCCTAATTGAATCATTTGAAAAAAAAATGGAACTTAAATTTGGCACAAATACCAAGGAATTCGTTGATATTTAGGTAGATCCTCTCATTCTTGACCATGAAAAAGTGGGGAGTAACTATATGACTCCCTATTTTAATTCCAAATGGTCTACATTTGTTGTAGGTAATGCTATATAGGGTGGGGTATTAAGTTGTAGTGGCACATAAAAATCTCTAATAGATTTGTACTTGACTTCCACTGGTGGTACAGCCATGGGGATGGGAACTTAGTTTCTTACCCCTTGCCTACGAATACGTTCAATCTCTAGGTCAAAAGGTTGTAACTCTTAAGTTTTGAGATCAACACCCTTGCATACACTAAACTAGTTTCTAACTAAATTATATGACCTAACTATATGTTTATTCTAACTCTATGTGATGAGCAATCAATCCTAGTAAATTGATAATTGAGCTATTTTGATTATCTTTTGCTATTGCATAGGGTGGTAGCTTCTTACACCTAAATCTTGATAGCTCCTCCTTTTATCTAAACTTAAATATTGCCTATAGTTAAGTATTGCTCTAAAGTGGTTAATAGAATTTTCATGTTAGGAGGCATTTAGAGCTCAACTAACGTCAATAGAAAGGCATGGGAAATCACTTGGATTTTAAGACACCCATTATAACTACAATGCTTAGAAGCCACTAGAGTGATAGTAGATTGCCTCCTTCTAAAAGGTTCTTATGAGCTCAATACCCTAAGTCTCTTGCAAATCAATTTCAGTTTGATAGTTCAAGGGTTGGGATCGTGACATATAAGGAGTTTGATTGATTTTCTAGGTAGGCCAAGGAGCTGGTGATGAAATCCAATCCTTATCTTATAAGAGTTCCTTATGGGGCCCTTGCTAACATTATGATCCATTCCACCACAAAGCGTTAAATATTCAATGCAAAACAAATGCAAACCAATACTTACCCATATGCTATTTAACAACAGGTCAAACACTTTTATAGATAGGACAGTATAACCATGCAGCCTGTGCTTTGGTTATAGTTGACCTTAGGCTAACATTTGTTAAATAGGTGCTTACTAACATAGTAACCCTAAATGGAATTCAAAAATTATCATGAATGATCCTATTCTATATGAATTATTCTACCACTCAAATGCAATTATAGTAAAAAATAAAATAAAATGGGGTGACAGTTGCTTATAGTGGGGGTTCTGATGGTGACAAAGTGCAGGCTACTATGCCCGACACTTACATTGTATTATTACTACCCATTTAAAATTTAAATAAAATGCATATTACAATGGGCTTCATTATAAATTTCACTCAAACCCTAATCTAAAAACAAAAATAGTAAAACCCTAATCTAAGTTGAAGCTCTAATCCATAGGATCGCCACTACTCCTTTGCCAATTTTCCTTACACAAAAACAAACAAGATTGGTCAATTTTTAAGGAATTAACAAATAAATGCATAAATGATGTTAAACCCCAATATAATGCAACCTAAACTAAGGCTAAAGGTAAATAATCTAGGTTAAGATCCACTACATAATTTCATTGCAATTTCCCAGTAGCAGTGCCAACTTATTGTGATGTTTTATTTAACTCACAATCGAACTAATTGATTATAGTATAAGCATGCAATGGAGGTTGATCCCACAAGGAATTGAATGGTGTGTGTGATTAGTGGACCCTTAAAATACTTAGCCCAGCCAAATAAATTGGTTTTAACCTAAACTAAGAATGGAAGATGCTAAAGCAAAACAAGCTTAAATTTAAAAACTTTCCTAATATACACTTTCTAAACTAAAGTTAGAACTGTGGAATTAGAGACTATCTAAACTAATACAACCAACTAACTAATGGAATTTTAGCTTTAATGAAACAATAAAAATGAGTAAAGAAATCTCCTCAAAACCATGCACATAATCCAAGGATGCTGTGCATGGATCTTAGGATTCGAAAGAATGCAAGATGCATGAATTGAAACTAGTGAACATGTAATCTTGATGCAGCCATAAGCAACTATCAAAAGGAAATACATAAATATCCATAATGCATGGGAATTTAAAAACTACACATAAATCATTCACCAACCTAATGAAACTCTTCAAAATCATGTGCTAGCTCAAGGTTTGTGCACATGGTGCAAGAGTGTAGTGCATGTGATTTCTATGTGAATTCTACATGAATTTTAATGCTAGAATGGAGCATGCATGAGACACATGAACTATGCTGTAATTATAACGGCATGGAATGCATGAAAAGAGCATAAGTAAAGTGCATATGAAGCATATGATGAGGAGCATTCTTAACAGCCATGTAAAGTAAGGTGAAATTCAATTAAGGCATTCATGAATATTGCACATGATTCATGGGTTAATCCAATCATAAATAAGAGCACATTATCATTTAATAAACTAAAACTTGCTGATTAATCAATTGATTTAATTGAAATAAAGTTTACATCTACAATTGTATGCATGTACATGAGATGGGAACAAAAAGTTACTCTATTAAGTAACATATGCCCAATCCAAATCGTAAATCAATAATCTTAATACATCCAATAATAGTCCTCTTAAGTCAAGATCTCATGCATGTAATCCAAGGAGAAAATTCAATGATAAGAGATGGAAAATGATGAAACAAACTAGAGCACAATATGGCTAAAATGAAGCAAGAATTACGAAAAGAGTAAAGGGAAACAAGATGATCCAACTATTCTTTCCTCTTGGATGTCACCACAAGAAAGAAAGGTCCTTCAATACAAGGATTTAAGATTTAAAACAAGAGGCAAAAAACCAAAGAGCACAAGAAACTTAAGCAAGAAGAAAGTATATCCAAATAAAGCCAAATCAAAGGAACAACTAAAGAGATCTAACCTAGAAATTAAAAATGCAAACCCAAAGGAAATGAAGTAAGATGGATGTGTGGACTTCAAGAGGAGGAGGCACCTTCCAAATGAATTATTTTTCTAGCTTAAGAAGGGAGGAAGATAGAAGAAGGTGGAATGCATGGTGTTTCCAGGAGGAAGGTGGTGTAGCTTTAAAATTACTTGCAAGCTCACGAATCAATGTAGTATTTTCATGCATGTGACGTCAATCTCACAAGGAATCTCATAGATTTGAATTGGATTGGATTTTATTCAAATTTATTTACTTCAGCCAAAGAAGAAGAGTTGTGATTAATCTAGGAAATTAAATAACATTAAATGGACGCATGCATGGAATTTGAGACTAAACTTAAAAGAAACTTACTAAAACCTAAAATTAACAATGAAATCAGAATCTAAGCTAATTAACATGCAAGAAACTAAATGAAACTAATTCTAAATTATCATAAATCAAATTAAGAAACTTAAACTAAAGAAAACTATTAAAAATGACACTTTCCTAAGTTAACACTCTCCTAAACTAGAAATAGAAAATTTCTAAAAATAGAACTTTCTAAAAAAATATTTAGGAAACTATATAACATTAAAATAATATTCAAAAATAAATAAAAAATTAGATCTAACCAACTTTAACAACAAATTAGAAGCATGCATGTGAATGGAAAGTATGATTAAAGAATTTAACACTTTCTAAACCCCAAGACTTCTTAAAATTCAAAAAAGGAAACTTTATAATCCTAAAACAACTTTCAAACAACTAATTGAACTACTATAACAAAATATGTAACAACTAAGTTAACCAAGAATCTAAAAGGAATGGGATTTAGAACCATGTGCATGGTTTTCGGATTGTGCACGGGATTTTGGAGCCCTAAAGATGGTGAAATTTAGTGCACCTACAGTGAGTTAATGTACCAAATAACTATGAGATCTAATAAAAAATATGAAAATCTAAATGGGTACCTAAGGATTCAGGAAAATAAGATGTTTTGGTAGCTAGAATTAAACTACAAGGTAAAGAAAAAAACCAATTTTGAGATTTTGGTACTTAAGAACAATAAATAAATCTTGCATTAGAAAGTTATTGAAACCACAACTTTTATACAAGAAAATAATCCAAATCTCAAGTAATTTGATGAAATAAATATTCCATGACAAGAATTCCCAAATAACTTTATTGAATCACATCCAATTTATATCAAAATTATGAGCATAAAACTATTCACAAAATATAAAAATTTTGCACTTTTCTAAAGCTTAAAATCTTATCTAATCAACAAAATTCCAATATAATGCTCACACTTTAAAGTATAACGACAAGAAAACAAAATCCAAAAATAATTAAAAGGAAACATAAGTTAATTGGGTGAACTAACTACGGAAAGACTGCATGAAATTAAGGAAAAAAGATGGTACAAAACATGAAATTCAAGTGGAAAAATCAAGGATTTCAGCTAGCTATTCACTTGGCTGTTACTACTAGGGAATAACTAATTTGAATCTTGATTGAATAAAAAATAAAAATAAGTAGAATTGAGGTAAATAAGATAGGAGATAGCTAGATGGAAAGAAAGGTGCAAAACTAGAAAGTAAAACAATGGAAACTAAGCAATGAAAACTAAACCAAAGCAAGAAAACTATGAACTTGAATTGGAGAGCAAATAACTAAGACAATAACTAGAAAATCAAAAGAAGAAAAGCATGTAAGAAATCCCAAGGTCCAGCAACAAATAACACCAAAGGAAAGCTTGATTTCAAGGTGTTTAACCCACCTCTACTAGGAAAATTCGTATGGACTATGAGGCTACATGTAGATGAGTGGTTTCCTAACTCAAGAAGGGAAAACATAAGGAAAGTGGCCCTAGGGGTAGGGTCTTGAATGAGGAAGGTTATGTGGATATGAATTAGCAAGATGATGTCATAAACATGATATAAGAGAGACATAAGAAGCGTGGGCTAGCTGGTTTCTAATTTTGAAAAGGATATAGGCATCTTTTTCCTAGAAGGAAAGTGGATCTCTTTCCCTTCTAATTTTGTGATGTTTGGTTGATGGAAAGTTCAGAAATTAGGTAAGGAATAAGGTTTATAAAAGATGTATAAAGATTTAGGATTTTAAAGTTGTTTGGATTGAAGTAGATCTAAGGTTTCCTATTTGGAAACCCTTAATCAGCAAATAGGAAAGGGGAGGGCATCCTCCTTTTAGAACCCTAGTAGGATGGGTGGATTAGGGTTAGTAAATGGATTAGGAATATGGATTTTTCTCTCTTTATTATTTCCTTAATGCATGATCATCTTACTTTTTACATTAAACTCACAGAATCCCTCAAAAATCACACTTTTAACATAGGAATATTGCTTGAATTGATGCTCCAATTGTGTGACTCCATGTGACACACCCCTTGGATAGATGGTTCATTCCTTGGAAGCTTAGGTATCTTCAATGGTTGGCTTCAAGGCTTGAGTAGCTTGTGTGGTTTATCAACCTTTTTCATAGCTAAAATGGCTAAAGTGGCTTGAACGGCTCTTATGCGAAGGTGGTGGAAATGCATGGCTTACTTCACGCTCCCACTTTGGCCACCTTTAGCTCCTTTGATTGCATCCATTTCTATCCTTGACCTTGATCTCATGTTCAATTGATGACTTATACTTTGAGTCCATCTTTTGATCTTGATCTTCAATATTCATCTCCTTCAATTTTGGCCATCTGATCATCATCTCTCTTCCTACAAAAGTAAAAAAAATAATCTAATTAAATCATATAAAAATATGATTAATCACATACTCACCTTAAATTATCCTCTGGACTTATAAAACATCAAATTTTGCCTCATTAGGTAAAAAATGCACATGTTACGAATTTTGGTCTAAAAACCCTAATTTACTCTTTTAAGTTATAACACATGGATGACTAATTGGGTGGTTTTTATGCAAAATTAAACACTTATTAGGAGGCATTGGGGAGAAGAGAAGGTAAGATGGGGGACACCTCCTCTTTTGGAGTAGGCATTCCTCTCTTCCCAAATTTGTCTATGCATGGGACACTTCTTGGAGCATATATATAGCTTATTTCTTAAGCTCTTCTAGGGTGACTTAAGAGAAAATGTAAGGTGGGAGATGGTGTTGCTGTCTAAGGTTTCTTAAATAGGAAATAAGGGAAGTAGATATGGTGGGATATGCCTACTTGTTAGGGTTGGGAGTATCCACCTCTCTTCCTTGTGTAGAATTCCCTAAGGAAGGGGTGAGGGGGCAAGTGAGATAGAAAAGGAAAAAGGGGAAAGTGAGGATGGAAGGAGAGATAGAGAGGTAGGTTAGAAGGTGGTATAGGTGGCACAAAGAGATTGGTCATCTTGGATAACTAATAGGAAGGAGGCTCCTACTTTGTAGGATCTAAGCATGGAGCTCCTTCATCTAAGGTTCTTCACATGGAAAATAGATAAAGGGAGGAGGGAAAGTGGTGACAAGGAAAGACAGAGGGAGTGAGGTGGGGGTGGGGATGTGACATTGTATGATAGGACCAACCAATGGTGGGAGGTGCCATTTTTTAGGAAAGAGGTGTCCCCCACTTTGGTTTTCAAGTGGAAATCATAAGAATGATAAGGTAGGAAACATGGGAAGGAATGGGAATGAAAAAGAAAAAACGAGCTCTTTTCTTATTGGACCAAATGAGCATGCTATGATATTCTTGCTAATTATCTCTTAAAAATTCTCATTTTGGCTTGGATAATTGCTTATAATTCTTCCTCCAATCATGGTCTTCCATATAGCATGGCTAATGTGGCTTGATGGTTTGCTTTGAGAGCTCATTTGGCTTGGCTTCATGGATGGCTTTGGGGTACTTTTGGTTTGGCTTAATGGATCAATGCCTTGGCTTTGATGGCTTGGCTAGGCTCCTTAGCTTGTCACCTTCTTCATGACTTATATGGTTTAGGTGACTTCAGTGAATCCCATGCAAAGGTGGTAGACTTTACATGGCTTGTGCATGGGCCCACTTTAGTCACCTTTGTCTTCTCCAATTCCATCCTTTGCTTGTCTAAGGCGATACTGATCCTTGATCTCACTTTGAATTGGTGACATTTAGCATTAACTTGATCTTTTGATCTTGATCTTAGATTTTCATCTTGATTGATCTCGGCCATCGAATCACCATATCACTTCCTACAAAAGATGAAAAAAGCTAAGTAGGTCCTAGAAAATTATGAGTTTTAACATAGTTACCCTAGATCAGCATCTAAACCTACAAATTATCAAATATTTGGTTTATTAGGTCAGAAATACATGTGTTACAATTTTTAACCTAAAACACTAATTTAACACTGTAAGTTATAACATATTGGCAACTAATTGAGTACTTTTTATACAAAATTGAACACTTATCATTCCACATTTAGGTAGTATAGTAGTGTCTAAGACAACATATTTATTTCAATTGACACATTCTTTTAGGTAGAATCCATTAAAAATTATGAAAAAATACAAGATTATGACCCATAAAAGGTGTATTATCTTTCTCAAGTGTGAGTCCCTAATACTATCACGTACTAGGATTCTCATGTATCTTAGCACATATTATCCACATTCCAGATGAGAATGTTGTCTAGGGCACCACACAATAAAAACGACATAAAGGATTAATAAATATAATGTGTAATTGTAACTTTAATTTATAAAACAGAGTAACTAACTATTTTCCTTACCTTGACCTTTTTCTAAGTGACTTTTGCTGGGTACGTAGCCTCGATTATTTCAACCCATCTAAGTTATGCACTTCATATTTATAATTCAAATACAATAGAGACAATAAAATATTTGTTATTAGCTAATAAATTATTACATATAAGACATGTATAGATAAAAAGCTCACTTATTTATGATTTCAATGAGTGGGGTACGAATGTGAGCTCCATAAGAATAAAAAATTAATATATGCCCACCATGCACACACAAAACTAGCAGCATCTAGTGAGACCTATCTACACAATCATGTGAATTGCAACTAAACTTTACAATCCTTATGTGTAGAAAATAATTTGGCAGCATAATAAGTAAATTAAAACTTACCCACTATTGTAGGGAATCATTAAGGCCTGTCCCTTCGAGTAGCGTAAGAACCCTAGTAGAATATCTTGAACTCACCTCTCCATTAACCATTACTCTGCTGCATCACAAATGAATGTAGGATCAAGGATTTGGTAAAACACATCCTCTCCCTTTAATTGCTTAATTGTATTGTGTAAGAAACTATATAAAAGAAATAATTATTACTTCTCATTATTGATTAATACATAAACTCAAGTACTATTATTGAGGTAGTATGTGTATATACACCATGTAGGGGACATTGTGATGGTGTTTGAGTTATCCCATTTGCAAACTCTTATGAGGTCCTTATGCATAAGAGGTACTTTCATTATGCCATTAACAATCACTCCTATCTTGATTCGTACGAGGTTGATTACCTTATCTTTGTTAATGATTCTGTAGAGGCTCTTTAGGGATAGAGGCGTGTTAGGTGTGACTTTCAACCGATCCCTAAACGGATGTTGTAATGATGCAAAAGTTTTTAAACAGTATTATTATTTGAAGAGGTTCAAATCTATCATAAAAATAAGCATAAATGCTAGTTGGCTCAATCACTGTGATGGGAAGTCATGGTGTAGAGGAAGGCAACCTTTGAGAATGCTTAGTACTACTTTTGATTAACATTAGATACAATTAATAAATAATTAAATTGAGGTCTCTAAAAAACTGTTGTTGAAGATGCATGGTGATATGATAAGACATATACCTTGGATTGTATGAGAATGACAAATTGTTTTTACCAAGCGATGTGATGTCCAAGAGCATTCTTAATGATAAAAACATTATTGAATTTTATTAGAATTGATAGGTAGGCATTCTCATTCAAGGCCCTAGCAAAACACACACACACACACACACACACACACACTTAAATGTGTGGAGGCATACTCTTTTCGTACAAAATCATAGATCCAACCTCATACCATGAACCAACTATTATGAAATTTTCATAGGAATCAAGGCCAACAGGCATTGAGCCACCCATAAGTCAGAAATACTAGATAGGTAAGAAAGGATGAGGTAGGACAATTAATTAGATAATGAAAATGTAAACATGTCTATGTACTCCTTGGGCCAAAATTTCTCCTCCAGAGGGTGTAGGTTGCTCTTCCTAAACTTCTTCCATGGGAGAAATGTAGCAACATGTGAGTGAGGTATAGTAGTATGAGGAGCTAGCTCTAAACCTCCTGTTGAGTTTTTCACAAGTGCACTAGCTATTGTAGTATAGTTAATGCAAGTATGGGTTGATCCCATAAGGAGGCACTTTAGAATTTGGAGTTTTAATAAAATTTAAATCTTTAAAATTTAAAATTAAATGACAAAAATTAACACAAAGAGAAATCAAACTTCAGATGTGTTTAATCAATGAAATTATAGAGGTCTAATCCAAAAATATTGAAATTTAACTAAAGAAAGAAGAAAATTTCACTTCTCTAACTTCTTACCATCAATTTCTACAAATCTAATATCTTAAATTATGATCCACCTTCATCAACATGTTTCTAGTGCTTCTGATTAATGATCACCTAGATGAATTAGGCAGATTCCAAAAATTCTAAGAGATCTGGGCTAGATAAGAAATCTGGATATTAACAACTTAAATCTGATTTTTTATTCTCAGACTGAAGATCAGGAATGATAAACATGTTAGGAAGTATACTAAGAAAAATATATAAATTGAAATTGAAATTTTGATAAGAAATAGTAGAAGAAATAAAGAGATCTTATTGGTTAAAGCAGAACTGTTGATGAGGTAAAGCTTTAATCAAACAAGGTTAGGATTAGACTGCTCCTGGAATTAACTAAGAACTAGTAAAACCTGAATAACACAACACATGGATAAAGAAAAAGAAAAAATAGATTAAAGGATGAAATAGGGATTCAAATCAGATTTCAACTTTTATACTTAGGGCATTTCTGGAAATTTTCTAAAATTTTGGTTTTAAATGAAAAAAAAAATACAGAGGGAACTTGACAGAAGGAAGAAGATGGTGATGGAGGGGGAGAAGGGAAGAGGAGGGGAAGAAGAGGAGAGAATTGGGGAAAAATAGAGGAAACTCGTTTTGGTGCAGTGCGGTGAATTTGACGTCGGTCGAAGATGGTGGGATGAATTTGATGTTGTGGAGTGATGCGATGTCGACTTCTAGAGTAGAGGACACTGAGGTCGACAATACTAGACAAAGGACACTGGTGATTAGGGTTGTGCCTGGGAAAGGCAGATGACGAGCCAGCTACTAGAGGTGGATGTAGTGATGGGAGAGCAGGCTGGTAGAGGCAGGCTGGTGGTGAACGGGAGCTGGGTACATGTCCAATGGAGAATGAAAGAAGGAAGCTAGTGATTGGAGTTCACTAGTGTTGAGGAAGACACTGGTGAATTGTTTTGTGTAGTGAAGTAGGTAAGATCTGGGGAGCTTAGGGCGTCGTCTAGGCGCTATGGAGGCATGGTGGATTCGGTCGTGTTGATGATGCAAAGGAGGTTGGTTGGAAAAGAGAGAACAAGGGAACTAGAGAATGAAAGAGAGTGATGGGTTTGGAGATAGCAGAGGAGAAGAGAAAGATAAGAGACTGGAGAGGGAAGGAGATTGCGGTGAACAAAATATAGAATTTAGAGAGAAAAGTGGGAAAGTGGGAAAGTGGGAAATTTTGCAACAGGAGAGAACTAAGGAAAACAAACCAAAACTCCAAAAAAAAAGCTCCCCTTAGACTCCCACGATTCCTCTTTTTATATATTTCCTCCTTACTCATTTCATCTCCCACTCTTTCCTTATCCTTTAAGAGTTAGTTTCCTACTAAGAAACTTTTTCTTTATTACAAATCCAATCCATGATCTTCTTTTCCTCAATTTTTAGGAAACTAACCCATCTTGCCTTGTGGTTAATCTAGTCTATCAATATCCTTTAAGATGATCTATGATGTTGAAGTTCAATCTGAACCATCCAAGCCATGATCTATTTGATCTATAAAATATAAGACTAGATTAGAGTCATCTAACCATACATTAAGCATCTGATTAACTAGAATGATCTTCTAACTGTTAATTTTGACAATTTATGGTTAAATGGTCAATTTGAGCTAAATTTCATATTTTATTTGAAAAGCATCATGTTGATGCTTTAGATGATTTAATGAAATGCTAAACTAGGGGTCTTTTGGCCAAAAGTAAGCACTTAACACACCCCCAACTAGCATTTTGTTAATCTCAAGAAAAACATGCAAAAACTTATTTTACAAAAACTGGCACAAAATGTCACTTTTGTAGGTACTCACGATTGTATTTAGCACATGCAACAAGCCTTTAACCCCTAGGTTACCCCTAGTTGATGAGTTATGCCTTGTGAGGGTTTACAGTGAATATACCTTCAAAATTCAATAAGGCTAAGTTTCTTATTTTATCATAGAGAATCCTCATTAATTAGTAATCTATTAGTTTTTCACAACTTAATGAAGAGGATTTGACAATTTTACCCATCATATGTGTAACACCCCTAATTTTTTTTGTAATAAAAATATAATAGTGAAATTGAAGATTTCAAGGAAAAATCAGGCTGGAAAATTAGGTTTAGCAAAAACGTACTTCGTACAGAAGTACAAATAAGGCATAAAGATATGCATAAGTGAAAACATATCTCACGAACCCTTCAGAATGACTATAAGCACGGTGCATTCTGAATTCGGAGTGAAAAACCTTTATTTTCTCCATTTAAGAGCAAAAGGGTAAAATAGTAATTTTATCCTAGCCAAGGTCTAAGACATTAAATTTAGAATGTACTCAAAAATACGAGTCCAACGCCACTCAGAACACTCAATTCCGAGTTTGTATGAGTAAACTCAAAATTTTATAAATAAAGGGCAAAATGGTCTTTTTACACATGTGGGGCCCACAAAGGACCCAAAATGGAATCCCATGGCCAGACTACGTGCAATCATGGGTCAAACCACTTTCACGAGCTAGTGGAGAAGGAGGTGGTAGTGGGAATCAAATAAATATTAAATATTAAAAAGGAAAAAAACATAATAATTAGGTGTTATGATGAAAAACACTAAAAATCCCTATAAATAGACATCAGAAAAATTCTAAAAAATATTCCAAAAATACATCACGAAGTCCCCTAGACTCTGCCAAAATCTCAGATGAAAATTCATCCTCCTTCTCCCTCTTTTCTCCTCCCTTTCCTTGCATTTTATTCCCCCTGTTAGAGTGTCCACAGAAGCACCCGGAGGAATATTCCTCCTCTGGATATTGGGCGCTTCCACAGACAAGTCGTCCCAACGAGAAGGGTTTTCACCCTGTTACGGTTTTTGAGCTATAAGTTGATTTTCAGCCATTGAAATCTAATCTTGACCGTTGGATAGTTGGGTAATATCAAGATATACAAAACCCATTTGATTTTACCATAATCCGTGTAGTATCTATGGATAAATTAGCGAAAAACGGAAGCTCTGGCAACCTATATTATAAGGAGTGGATTTTCTGATTTTTTCAGCATAGATCCAGAATATCTTCTTCTAGGTAGGTGCACTTGTACCCCTATTTCATTTACAGTAGGTTAGTTTGGTTTTCCGGCAAGGATAGGAGCTCCCCAGCCGTTGATCTGTCGGAGACGATGGATCCGGCATTGAGGGTTGAGATCCCATTGATCCATAGCTCTGATGTTACTTCTGAGCCGATGGATGGATTCCTGGGGCCTAAAAATCCCAGGATGTGAAATTTGGATTCTTGGTTTTATTGGATGGGGGAGATCAGTACCTGTAACCCAGATTTGATCTGAGCCGTCTATTCTGTTAACTAAAAATCATAATTCTTCAATTCAGAGCTTGATATAGCTCTGATTTTAGATCCAAAAAATGATATGGACTCCTTGTAGTATTTACCATGTACTGAAATTATTAGATATATGTTTTAATTTGTATTTACATAAGTTATTTAGTAAAATCAGTACCCATGATCTTAGATCATGGACCAGATGACTTTAAAAGACAAATATGAACCGATGGATGTCTGTAGAGACACTCTAATACCTTAGGATCAGGTTCATATTTAGATTTATATTCATATATATGAATGAATTGATCAAAAACAGAAAGGATGAAATTCAGCCCTTAAAACGGGCTGAAATATTGAAATATTAATTCTGACTTTAATTGAACTCTGATGTTGATGTTATTAATTCACTGAAATTATTAGATTGTGTTTTTAAGTAATATTTACATGATATTTTTGAAGAAATCCGTGCCATTGATCATGGATCATGGCCCACATAACCCGAAACATGAAATCTGAACCGATAGATGTGTTCAGAAGATTCAAAAACCTTAATATACATGTTCACAGTATAATTTTTATGCCTCTATGTCAGTCCAAAATGATCAAAACAGTAAGGTGAAATTCAGCCCTTAAAAAGGGCTGAAATCTTAAATTTTCAATTCCAATCTAAATTGAGATCCAAATTAAGATCTGAAAGTTGTGATGGATTCCTTGTGATAATTATAAGGTACTGAACTTATAAAATTTTAATTTTAATTAATTTAAATTTACGTAATTAAGTGGATAAGTAACTAACATCCTTGATCTACAAGATCTAGGATGATCAAACCACAAATACCTTATCGGATGATTATTTTATAACATAATAAATAATATCAGTGGATTAAATTGTATTTATTAGGTAGATCTTAAGAGATCTAGCCTTAAGGGTTACTAAAACCCTTAAAATTAAATAGTATCTCCTAGATCAAGATGATCCAGCATGATTGGATAGTATTGGTGTATTTTGATGATGATCTTGAGATAAGATCATATGAATTTAATAAATGGATGATGTGGATTGGGCTAGATCAAGATCTATGCCCTTAAATGGTACAAAGTAACCTAAGATCTCCTTGATCAGGTAGATCAAGGAAGATCAAATCAATGGATGAGATAAATCCATGATTTAATAATTAAATTACATCAATATAATATGTTGGATCAAAAATAAAATGAAGGATCAAGATCTAAACCTTAAAAAGATGAAGGATGACTATGGATCAATTAAGACCCTTGGATCATGATAACATGTTAGATTTCTATTTCAATTATTGAACATTATGATAATTGTCTTTCATTTCTTAGTTGAATTATTTATTTAATTGTTTATTTAAGTGTTTAGTTACTTGTTATTTATGCTTTAAACTTATGCTTCAATGCTTAAGTAATTGTAATTTCATTGAAATGGTAATTAAATGAAATTAGAAGGAAGGGACATTCACATGGAATGTATGACATGGACTTAATGATAGTAAGGACCATAGTTAGTAAGATAATATAAGGAATATAAATTCCTTGGTCCAACTTAGGAGAATAATAAATCTCCATGGATGACATTTTAATTCATGGATTTAATTAAAAACAATTAGAAAGAATACTTAGGATTAAATGCTCATAGGAACCTTATGAAAGGTTGAGTTAGGGTCAAGCTAGTGAATAATGGACATAGTAGTTAAGGGGGTTATCTAATAGAACCACGCTCTTCCCCCACCTTCCGTTGACGTTTGTGAGGTTTAAACGCCTCCTTACATGAGGATTGAAGTAGCCACTTTGTGTTCAACCATTTAACTAGTAAACCTTAGCCAATTTGACATAAGAGGAGCAATCTAGACTTAGAATGAAATAAGCTACCCTCAACCAATAAAACATTAATTGGTTGAGTAATAATAATGAGAGCATAAAATATAGTAAATCATCTAATCTTGATAAAAATTGGAAATCAAGATAAGGATGATCAAACAAGATCCATAGGATCTTGGATGATAAAAAACAAATACTAATGTAGTATTGTATAGTATGTATACGTATGTAGAAGAACATAGATAGAGAATCCCAAACCCTTGATCAAATTTGATTCAAGGAAAATTAGGGTATCATCTATAGGAATACATACTTGAATAGGGAAATAACCTTGTATATATGGTATGACAGATGGAGGAATCCAGACCATGATAGACATTGTGGAAGAATACACTGGAGATGTATGAATCAAGATACTACTTTGAGGTAGGTGGATGTGCAAGAATGTATTAAGGATTCATGTGTATACATACATGATCTTAGTCTGTAATTATAAGACCTTCATGATGTAATTATGCTTAGTACCTTAGCATAGTCATGATCCAGCACATATGATCCAAACTAAGTGATCCAACACAGGATCCAACAAGTGATCCAAAACACAGATCCAAACATGTGATCCAAAAACATATGATCAAATTAAGGGATTTAATCAAATGATCAAACAAAGTGATCCAAGACATGGGATCTAATCAAATGATCAACAAAGTGATCTAACCTCATAATCTAATTCATTGGATCTAATCTAATGATCAAGTCTAATGAGGTGAAAGTATTGAGATATGAAAACTAAGGATACCCTAAGAATAGGGTGTAGAAAATATTCCAGCCTTAGTTAAACAGACACATCGTCTGATATGTACAAGGTATTTTTCATACAAGTATGGAGACTTGTGAATTTTGATTTACACAAAGATAGAGACTGGGGATGCTATGCTAGGGAAGTCATGAGGGTTTGGCCACCCACTTCCTAAAATTTATATGATGGATACCATGCCCAAAAAGAGGCTAAATGTTGGGTGGGGCAATAATGGGAAGGCCCCACTGTAACAGCCATGGTCCACCCCATGAGGACATGGATTGATTATTCCACAGTTGGTATTAGTAGAAGATTATAAAGTTATCCGGGCGCACTGTACAGATTGAGACTGTGAGCATAGTAGTCCTAATGTACTTTGCATTATGATGCACATATTATAGGCATAGTATGATGCCATGGCATAGTGATATGCTATTATAAGAGTTCAATGAAAAGGCCTATATGTGAATTGGCTAAGTATTACTCTCCTAAGTGGAAGTATAGCTAGGGGAAGGAACAAGTTTTGAGTATTCTTCAATATATTAAATAATTTGTCATATACTACATAAATAATGTATATCCTCTATATATGAGTATGAGATGACTCAGGAGGGCTTAATGACTAAGGTAAGTATCCTTGTATTGATGAAGTAGTATACTTTTGTATCCCCTACCAAGCATAGCTTGCTGAGGTATTGTCCATGTTTCCATGTTTACAATACCTCAGGCACAGAGAAGGAGGGAAAGAAGCTCAAGGCCATAAAGGGATGAAAGGATTAAAGCTTGAAGATCTAGGAGTAAGACAGTAGAAGATTTGAAGAAAATAAGAAAATCAGAGTATGTATTTGAAGATATGTAATTTTTCCTTATTTGAGAGTGTATTGTATTAAGTGTTTTTAATGTAAGGTGAGATTTGAAGTTTGGATTATGTAATTTTGAGCAATGAGTTGTAACCTAACACAAGGCTGTGTATGAGTGAACCACTGGATGAATCCTGGTATTCAATAAAAATTTATTTTATAAGAAATGGCTATGTGTATTATGTATCTTCCAGTGAGACTTGGGTTTTGTTCAAAATGATTTTAAATGAAAAGAATTTCCGCTGCATTGTTTAAGAAATTTTTTTTTTCACATTTAAGGGCCCTTCCTTTTGAACAAATGCATTATAAAATGTGTTTTAAAAACCCTAGTCGTCACAATATGTATTTTAAAGACATTTTATTTTGAGTTATTTCTTGGAGTGCTTGTGTGTGTACAGCTACATAAATCTTGAATTCTAACTAGGTATGCTTAAATTCTATTGGAAGTATGTCTATACCTCAAATCCTCACAGGTATACTCTCAGATAAGGGGTTTAAATATATTTCTCTCATTATGTGACTGAATCCAACAAGCTAATGGTTCACATAAATCTTTTGAATGCTCATAAGACTAAGGAAAGTGATCCCTAAGAGTGGATGTTATCACCAAGAATATTAGGGGTCTTTTACCTTAATTCCTTCTTTTTATCTCCTCTTTAAGGATATGTTCCACCTAAGATCAATAGGTATTTAACTAGGATGAAACATAGCCTTAGAACAGGTTTGGAAAAAAAATGTATAGGGATTTCAGAAGTTCAAAATTAAGTAGAGGTCTTCAATGAATATTTATCAGGACAACTTTTCTTTTGGGTTGTACTTGAAGTGAATATCTCCTTCATATTTTTGTCCTTCTCTTTCATTTTTTTCATTTTTTGGCTTCTTTGCAAGAAAGACTACTAATTTTTCTCACTTCTTTGACTTTTTGTCCTTTTTTTTTTTAACATTCTCTACTAACTCTACTCATTTTGAAAATGGGTAATGAATATTTATTTTATTGGCTTGTTTCAAGTTAAAGTGAGTGGGGTTATGAAATAAAAGTCTTAATAATAGGCTCAAAGGGTTTAACTAGTGGTATGATATAAGGTAGGGTTTATATCTCTGGGTTGAACAAAGATGGCCTATATCATTTCCTAGATTTCCTAATGCCTATCAAATTCAATAAAAATTTTAGAATTAAAGTTATTACTCCTATTTATTCTTAATGTTTAACCAAAACAAGGATAATAGGTTCACACTAAGTTATGTATGCTGAAGAAATTGTGAAATTATTTATAACTCTCTCAAAAAAGATAGTCTCTAAATCTCACTAGGTTATAGGTCCCCACTGATTTTCCTCAATATCTCTAAGTCATACCTCTATATTAGTCTTGACTGTGCTATGTGTAAATGGTTTCTAAGAATTAACTTTCATAAAATACTTCAATGCATGAATAATATGCAAAACTAATCAAATGCATTCCTATTAAAAGGTGAAAATGGTGGAATCACTAAATTCTATAATCTAGTTCTCATGACAGTAAGGGAACTCTATTTTAAATTATTATTATTTTCAAAAAGAATAAAGAAAATTCAAAATCCCTATATGCATCTACGCCCCCAACCTAAATCAAACATTGTCTTCATTTGGAAAATATAGGATCCTATATGATAATGGAAGGATGTAGAAGATAGAGATTTGAAAAACATCTGGGTTGGCTTCCAAGAAGCGTTATGTTTTATATCTTTAGCTAGACATGGCCTATCCTAACTTTCTAAACCTAGAGCTAACTGAGTCAGCTTATTTGTCCTAATCCTAACCCTAAGATGAAATGGCGAGATTTCTCAAACCAGTTTAGAATCTCGCTGTAATCTATATATTGCCTCTACCCTAAAATTTTTGGTGGTGGTAACATTAAAACAACAAAGATCACCACAATTTTTACATGTGGAGAATCATATTGGTGATTCCCCATCTTCAAAATTTCTCGGCAGTCAATATAATTCCTCTACCTTGAAAATTGAGGTGATGGTAACACAACGACTTCGTGTACTACCATGTATTTTGTTGGACCATTTGGAGATGAATGTTTCTTGACCAAATTGAGGGCTAAAAATGACCATTGTATTCAGTTTATCTTTTTCCTCTATTTTCCTAACCTTGTCTTGAACTAGGGTAATAAGCTGATGCTACCCTACCCTAAAAGGTTCTTCTTATATTGTTAGAGATGGGGATAAGGTTTGGCTTAAACCTAGTTATTTTCTAATGTGTACCCTAGAGTTGGTTGATATAAGGCTAGTATGTCAATGAACTCTTTCTCTTTTTGTTCTTCTGGCACATCCAAGATTTTAGATGGACCTAAATTATTGTATAATGGTTGCTCAAATAAGGTCTATAGGTCCCAATTAGGTACATCTTCTACTTTACAAGGCTCAATTGGAATATCAAGCTTTGGAGAGAGTTCTACTCTAGTTTTACATTGAGAAGTGTCCATCAAAGGCACAGTATCCAAGAACTGATTCACTTCCTCAGTAGATGTGTCTTCGTCAAAGTCATAAAAATGAGCGAGAGATTTTGGGTTGGACATTTCTAAAGCTTTATTTTCTTCATCAATGGAAGTCTCTTCATCATAATCGTAAGGAGTAAGACATGGTTTGAGTAGATCTGAGTTGGAGGTTTCTAAGGAAGGTTGTGGACTTTGTAGCTTAAAAGGATCATAAGAAATTTCCATCCTATTATCAGTAATAAATGGCTCTTCATGATCCCTAATTTGCTTTAGTTCTTTAGTCCTTTTCATAATTTTAGCAATGTTTCTGTCAGTATTTTTCTATATTGGTTTCATTTCCTTTACCCATGTCTCCATCTCTTGTCTCATTTCCTTTTGGCTAGTAGCTATGACTTGTTCTCTTCTCTCAAAAACTTGTTGCTCTTCTAATGGTGGTTCTTCATGTTGTAGGGGAAATGACTCATAAGGTTGGTATTGTTGTGGCATTGGGGTACTATAAAAGGACAAAGCAGGTTGAACACATGATGGTTGACCCTAATATTCTAAATAATCATGGTAGTGTTGATCAAGGTGGGACCATTGTAGTTCTTCTTGATATTGGTAATCCTGAGACCATGGTTATTTATGATGCCTAGCCCATCCATTGTAGTCTTGGTAATCTATCTCAGGATAATAATTGCTAGGGTCTGTGAATCATTAGGTGCATCCCCTTCTTGATAGGCTTTTGTTCTCAACTTTGTACGCAATGAAACACATCATTCTATACAACGTTGAGCTTTTTTTTTTTTTTAAGAGGAAAAACTAACCTATATGATGCAACCTAACTTCCTAGAATGATAACAAACAAAGGGCACAATATAATCCTCAAGGCTAATAAGTAGCAATATTTTGACATTCTTGAATTTGTATGGGGACAATGCTTTTAGATTAGCCCAATCTAGTGCTCCTCCTCTCTTTTAAATTTGACTATTTCTTACTAGTTAGTTTCTGCATAAGGTGGTTAATACAATCCTTATGTAAGGAAGTATATATACCTCAACAAATGTCAATAGAAGGCATGGGAAAATCACTTGAATTTTAAGACACCCACTATAACCAAAGTGCTCAAAAGCCACTAGAGTGACAATAGATTGCTTCTTAGTAATGGGGTCCTATGAGCATGTGATGGCCCTATAGGTCTCTTCTAATTGATTTTAGATTAATTTCAAAGGTAAGGTTAAGTGCCTAAAGTGATAATCCTAGGTGGGCCAAGGAGTGGTAATGACATCCACCTTTGATCTTGTGGGGTCGAGTGCTCGTACTGATTAATTTTCACTTTCCATGGCAATTTAATCAACATATATATCACCTTAAAGCAGTAAACATGCCCTAAAAATGCAATTAGAAAAAATAAACTAATGCAAAACCCTAAAAATGTAACAATTATGCAATATGCTTTCTATACGCAATTATTCTATCAAATAATGCAAGATTATCGTAAATGCAAATCCTAATCTAGGAAATAAAAGGAGTGAGGAATACTTACAATGTGGTTTCTGATGAAAATCAAGTGCGAGCCACCTTATCCAACACTTGCCCTATTTATACAACCCTTTTAAAACTAAAATGAAAATTGCAAATTACAAAGATCTTCACTACAAGATTCACTCAAAAGAAAAGGAAAATCCTAATCTAGGAAATAAGTACCAAAATTAGGAAACAAGGTGATTATGCATTTAAAAAAAACATATATTTAAAATGCACCTAAAATTGCTAAAAGTATGCAATTCCTTTAAAAAAAAAATTTTATTTTTTGGATTTTTCTAATTTTTGGATTTTTAATTAAATTTTATAAAAACTTTGTTGCGAGTCCTTAGTAACAGTGCCAAAAACTTGTTGAGTTTTTCCCAAGTGTATGGGCTATTGTAATATAACTAATGCAAGTATAGGTCAATCCCACAGGGACTCGCTTTAAGAATTTGGAGTTTTAATAAAATTTAATTCTTCAAAAATTAACGGAAAGAGAAATCAGACTTCAAATGTGTTTATCAATGAAATTACAGAGGCCTAATAAAAAATATATAGAAATTTAACTAGAGAAACACAAAAATTTCACTTCCCTAGACTGTTTATCATCAATTTCTACAAATTTGATAGCTTAAATTGTGATCCACCTTCATCAACATGTTTCTGGTGCTTCTAATTAATGATCACTTAGATGGATTATGTAGATTCCAAAAATTCTGAGAGATCTTAGCTAGATAAGAAATCTGGATATTAATGGTTTTGATCTAATTTTTTATTCTTAGATTAAAGATCAGGAATGGTAAATATACTAGGAAGTGTCCTAAGAACAAGATATAAAGAAGAATTGAAATTCTAATATGAAATAGTAGAAGAAATGAAGAGATCTTGTTGGTTAAAGCAGAACCGTTGATGAGGTAAAGCTTTAATCAAACAAGGTTAGGATTAGATTGTTCCTGGAATTAATTAAGAGCAAGTAGAACCTAAATAACACAACACATGGTTAAAGAAAACGAAGAAATAGACTAAAGGATGAAATAGGGATTCAAATGAGATTTTAATTTTTATACTTAGGGCATTTCTAAAACTTTTCTAAAATTTGGGTTTTAAACAAAAAAAAATACAAAGGGAACTTGATAGAAGGAAGAAGACAGTGATGGATGGGGACAAAGGAAGAGGAGGAGAAGAAGAGGAGATAATTGGGGGAAAATAAAGGAAACCCGTTTTGGTGCAATGTAGTGAATTTGATGCCGGTTGAAGATGGTGCGATGAATTTGATGTCATGGAGCAATGTGGTGCTAACTTCTAGAGCAGAGGACATTGAGGTCAACAATGCTAGATAGAGGACACTAGTGATCAGGATTATGCTTGGACCATCTGGTCAGGCTGGAGTGAAGACACAAGGAATGATGCCTGAAGTTGGGAGTTAGGCTAGGAAAGGCAAACGACGAGCTGGCCGATGGACGTGGATGCGGTGATGGGAGAGCTAGCTAGTAGAGGTTGGCCAGTGATGATTGGGAACTGGGTGGATGTCTGGTGGAGAATGAACTGAGGCTAGTGATTGGAGTTCACCGGTGCTAAGGAAGACACCTGTGAACTGTTTTGTGCGATGAAGCAGGTAAGATCCGAGGAGCCCGGGGCATTGTTTGGGCATGATGGAGGGGTGGTGGATTGGGTCATCCTAATGATGCAGAGGAGGTTGGTTGGGAAAGAAGGAGGGAACTAGAGAATGAGTGAGAGTGACAGGTTTGGAGATAGCAGAGGAGAAGAGAAAGATAAGAGACTGGAGAGGGAAGGAGATTGTGGTGAATAAAACATAGAATCTAGAGAGAAAAGTGGAAAAGTGGAAAATTTGGCAACAAGAGAGAATTAAGGAAAACAAACCAAAACTCCAAAAAAAAACTCCCCTTGGGCTCCCATGATTCCTCTTTTTATAGTTTCCCCCCTTTCTTATTTCATCTCCCCTTCTTTCCTTATCCTTTAAGAGTTAGTTTCCTACTAGGAAACTTCCTCTTCATTCCAAATCCTATCCATGATCTTATTTTCCTCAATTTTTAGAAAACCGTCGCATCTTACCTTGTGATTAATCTAATCCGTCAATATCCTTTAGGATGATCTGTATCATTGAAATTCAACCTAAACCATCCAAGCCACGATCTGTTTGATCTGTAAGATATAAGACCAAATTAGAGTCCTCTAGCAATACAGTAAGCATCTGATTAGCTCCAATGATGATCTAACCATTAATTTTGACAATTTACTGTTAGATGGTCAATTTGAGCTAAATTTCATATTTTATCTGAAAAGCATCACATTGATGTGTTAAATGATCTAATTAAATTCTAAACTAGGGGTCTTTTGACCAAAATTAAGCAATTAACACCTCCCATACACAACTACCTAAATATGTCCAACTTTATCTCATCATGCAACTCTACTTTAAACTTTTGGATGGCCACCTTGTCATTAGGTGCAGGTGCATGTCGACAAAAGAATGTGAAACAAATAACATCGTGCCCTAGGCCTCTTACATGGACAAGGTGCTCTTCCTTATTCCTCACAACCCTATATAGGATGTCATCCTTCACAGTAGTTCTACTTAGAGTCCTTATAGATGCATTTTCTTGGGTCAACTCTTCCTGTACAATTTAATAATAAGGACATCATCAATACCATTAATTAATCTATAAAATTTAAGTGATACAAGGGTAGACACATGCGACCACTTAAAATTCAAGAAGCAACTTCAATAGCTGCTTCATTTTTGAAGGTTTGGACATTACAACCCACCAAATGCTCCATCTTCTGGAGGAAAATGCTATTAGTAGGATTCATAGTCCCATGTCTCTTTCGATGTTAAGCAAGACACTATAGTTAGTTAATCAAACATGTATAAATATGTTGTAGTTTGAAAGAAATAAACTCTCACAAATACTTACTTCATGTTCTTCCAACTAACATAGCCCAACTTAGAGAGGTGGTGCTGCATATGAAGGTCTCATGTACCTTTCTCCCTTTTTCACTCTTTGTCTAGACATTTGATGTGTACGCAATTAAGAATAATCAGATATTATAATTAATTCTATGAAATATTAATTTTGAAAGTACTCAAATTCAGGAGACATGTAGAATTTTACAAATTCATTCCATACATCCTTGTTAATGATATCAAAATAAATGTCCAGCACTCTCTATAGCCTCAACGAATCATCTAGATTTAGAACTATGTAGTTGTGAACAAGGTCATTCTTCTATTTTCTTCATTGTTCACCAGCTTCTTGCAAAGCACATTCCTTCTTCTCCTCAGTTACATCAAATGGAAACTATAAAGTAGAAATAAACACATTACTTTATTTGAAAATAATAAGATGAGGTACGTCCTGTATTATATAATACATAGCATTTTTTCACCTTCACCATCTCTCATATTGATTCTTTAATTGTTAATGACACATGTCTCCAATCATTAATTGCAATAGGCACCGTGCTTCTTATCATGGAGAAAAGGTAATTGTTATAGGTGTTGTACTATCACCTATCTCTTGCCCCTTATCATTTTACAAGACAGCTTCTTTTATTTCCTTTGACTTTCTGTTAATAACCTTTTTCATCATAGTTTACCCCTCTATCCTCTGTTTTGAGAGCTACTCTAGTTGAACTATTGTTCATGTTCTTTATGTTCTTCACATTCTATTTTTCCTACAAATAAGAATACAATGTAATTGGAACAATGTAATCAAATTCATGCAATGCATTTAAAGACACTAGTTATGACACTAAAATAAACACCTTATTTCTATCAAAATTCCACTATAGTCTCCTTTATTTTTTAGGCTTGTGCATTTAACACATGTCAGCCAATTCACCTAATAAGTCATTACTTCACATTGTAGAAGATAAATGAAGACTCAATCTCCCCATCATTTCATCAGAAATATGAGTAGTAATTTAGAAACATGAAAGGTCACACTCTTAGCTAAACTAGTGACAATCATGAAATTGCCATAAAAAGCCAAAGCATTATGCCACACATAGGCCATATACAAACATCTCAAATATAACATGTACTCACATAAGTGGTTAAACATGATACTATGCTTAAATCAAGAATCAACTTATACCAATTTTCAAGTATATGGTAAGCTCGAAATTATCTCACATAGATTCCATACACTTTGTTCTTGTAAATAGCTCATTATCTCTTAGACCTCAACTTTTCTGTGGTGACCTAGATTTCTAGAAATAGTTTTATTAAATTATTTTGAAATTTTTGTGGGATTTTTTTAAAGACTTTAGAAAAGAGACATAGTAGCTTAAAAAACCACTTCTTCAAATCCCAAGGTCATAAGGAAAACACCACACACATTCAATAAAGTAATCTATGATATGAGCACAAACATAGGACCTACTGGTCACTACTCAAACAACCACTTAATCCATAAATTAAACATGAAATAAACTTAAGTTCGTATTACATGTCCAATCAACAAATTCTTAAAATAAAATAAATAAAGACTATAATTTACTTCTCTACTCGGGATTCTCGTCCATTAGTACTTTCATGCTATTCAAGTCCTCCTAACCACAATCTTCGGTGCTTAGATGTACTACCTGAAAATGTTTTGGGAGTGAGTATAACTATTCAATTTGGAAACTTATAAACAAGCTTTGAAAACAATTAATAATTCATTTTTTTATCTTTTAAAACCATGCACCTAATAATTTCACATTCATAATCAATTTCTAACAATTATGCACAATTATTAATTTCCATATCACATGATCCAAATCACACATCAAATGGCAACATCCTACCCTAACACCAGAAAGGCAATGGTTTGATTCTTGAGGATGACTGACTTAACAGCTCATGTCAACAATCACATTATATGCTAGTTTTGGGGTTATTGCTAAATGGAACAACTGTCCTGCCATAGGCTCTATATAACTCTCATGAGCTTCTTAATTTTCAAGTTAGAGCCAACTCTAGAGAATGACTAACATGCCAACATCCATGTCCATAAACACAAACAGGTATGTATGCATGTAGAGGAAGTCTCCTCCCAATTACACTTGACCACGGATGTGTATAGTCTATCACTAACTCTCATGAGGTCATCGGATAACTCAAGGAGTAGTCTACCCATGACACATACTCCTGAACTAGTCCATGGTCACTAAACAGTATCCATTTTGGAGGTCAAAGGTGAACTAAACCCCTTAGCATATTACCCCAAAAGTCCAATTCTCTCACAACTAACTATAGTCATATTTGCTCCCAAACCCTCCATTCCAAATTCAACACACTCATGAACTATCATGAGTCACACAATCACCATTAAAGCATCATTCTATATATCATATCAAACATGGTAAATTTGACAATGAGATATTCTCATAAACACATCACAATCATATTGATCTCATGTAAAACATTTCATACCCATAGCTTTTTAGATCCTTCAATTCCCAACTTTCATGAGTTAGAATATAGTTTTCAAGTATATTATTTTGGGTTTTCAAGTAGTCCATATCATGATTTTAGTCCATCTACCAATTTCAAATCAATGGACATTTATGTTACTTCTCAATTTACATGTATAAACATATAAAACTGACAATTTTGGGATTTCTTTGAAAATCAATAATTTTTAAATATCCTTTTTAATAAATATGTTCTTGAGGTTATTTTAATTTACTAGATACAAGTTTTACCAAAAAATACACTTAAAAACTAAAGATTTTGTTTTGAAAAGTATGCTTGAAATAGAGAAAAATTGTCCAAATTTTGGCTAAAAATGCTTACAATATTATTGATGAAAAGAAAAGATTAATAGTCTTATTTCCACACCAAATTTCTACTAGAATTATTTATCCCATTATAACTTGGAAATCATGTAGAAGGTCACGAAAATTTGGATTCCAAAGGCACTTAAATTCACCATGTTTCTCAAAATTCAACACTATACTACAGGGTACAAGAAACATGGTTAGAAACTTAGCTTCATAACTCATGATTTTGAAGCTTTTAACATGATATTTTTTTGGAAATGTTTTTCACTTATAAAAAATATTCATACAAAATTTTAATGGAAAAATCGATGTCAATCACACCCAAATCACAAAACACTATAGGGTTCAAAAACTGTATATAGGGTCCACAATCTTACCTGAGAGAGCCCTTCAAAACTCAACAAATTTCACCAACATGACATCCAATTTTCTCACATTATTTATATAATTACATAACTTATTGAAATTACATACGTATAGTATAAATTTCTAAGAAAAATAATCTCATCTATTCATGCAAATCCAGCCACAACAATAACATGTCAACACATTGACTAAAATTACATGTGTTGAAATCGATCTCTATTTTAACTCTTTAAACATCTTATCATGGAATGAAAAATATACCCTAATAAAATTAAACATGCCCCAATTTCTCATATAAAAAATAAAGATAATCACAAGCTAGGATAAAATAAAAAATATCCATGGAACAACCATGATTTCATCCACATAGAATCTATTTTTAGAAACATCATGCACTATCAGTTAAAACCTCACATTTTTTTTTCCAAAAAATTAGTGCTTTATTTTGTGAACCTAGCCTAAATAGTTCCAAGTTCACTTTATTTGGAAATCACAACTCCTAGGTCTTTTACCATCTTCCTTTCCAAACTTGAATCTTAAGTGAGCAGTTTTCCTTTTAGACTTAAACATTTCTCCACCCTTCTCTCAATCGTTGTCAACCAAGTTTTGCATATTTTTATTTCTCTCTATCTTTCCTTCAAGTAGGGAACATCATTCAAATACTTCTTCTAGGATATTCATCCATATACTTAAAGTTTTAGATTTCTTGAGTAGGTCTTGCCTTAATTGCTCAAGGTGCCCCCTTGGTTTCCAATTTGATAAAACTCCTTTTCAACCTATTAGAAAGCTTTAACCTAGTTTAGATTCTCCTTTGTAGACACTTAGCAAGACTCTTTCTTAGCCCTATTATCATTTCCTAACTCATCTAATTCCATCCTCAAGTCTTATAGCTTGTTTCCCATTTAGAGCTAAAAATTGCACCTAGGCGCCTCTTCTCATCTCTTACTTGGTTGCCAAGCATCCTAGCTTGGGTAGCCATAATTGAAGCATCCAACATATTCTAATTTGATTCATCATGTCAAACATTTTTTAATTGATTCCATTTGATTTCCAGATTGATAGATGGTCCTAACCAAGATGAAATCTTAGTTGCTCATCCAACATAACATCAAACACCACCATTAAAATCTATTTAAGAAACTTCTCTAATTTGGTGAAACACATGTTACACTTGTTAATCTAGTTCATTTAATTTTCAAATAGTTAGATTACTCAAACTTGATGCAATTCTAGCCATTTATCCAACCTAGAGGCTAACATCCCACTTAGGTTCTATATTAGGAAAGTTTCTAATTATATAACCTATTGACAAACCATGAAATCTATGATAAATAACCATGATCCAAAAAATTAGATCCAAAGCTTGATAAGTCATCTCTGTGGGATAGAGGTCCTAAAATGAGCTACCTTCCCCTTAGAACATAGTTGCCAACTCTCACTTGAAAATTGTAGAGTTATATGTTTTCCACATCATCCAATTCAACATAAGAGGCATATTTGGCCTATAATTCACATATTTCATTCATTTCATCATCCAAACAACTTAATCCCAACTAACCACATTTATAATAAAAATATTATGGAATTGAAATTCAAGGAATTACATTTTCATGCTCCTAATTATGCTCTCTAAATGGGATTATCAAACTTTACAATTGACTCAAATTAGTAGATATGAAGTATGGAGCATTTATGAAAATAGTGGAAAAGAAACAATATTAAAATTTCAAAATTCTAACATAAAACTAGCTATGTTGGGTGCATAAAACTCCTTATGAATTCAAGGAGATTTTGAGTTCCATAATTGATCAAAACTAAACCAAAGTGTTCCTATTTGATAATTTAAACCATTAGGATAGAAATCAAAGTCAATTAACATACAAAGGAAATCCAAAACATCAATTGATTCTTAGACCTTCCAAAAACTTTGTTATTTGTGTTTTAAGAATTTTCATGTATAACACATGTCAAAACTTGTCTTTAACAACCTATTTTTCCGCATTTAATGGCCACTAGAATAACCCATATTATATTTGTTTAAGTTAACAATAGAATCCATGAAAATTAAAGTCCAATAGTACCCAAAATCATCAAGGTTTTCAAGCTTTAAAATGTGCACTCTAGTGAAACACACATTAAAATCTTTACCTTAAACTCAAGTCTTTCGAGGATCTTTTACTAAGCATTAGCACTTAAAAACACATTTCATAAACATGATTGTCATACATAATCCCAATGAAAACATGTCCAAAATACAAGATATAATAGTGGTTAAAATAGTGGACATGCTTGTCTCAAATTAAGGTACAAAATGCATCCAAAACTCAACCAAAATTACAATGAAAAACAAGAGTTTTCTCATCTATTTTCAAACACAATCAAGCATCCAAATAAAAATAGAATGGTAAAGTTCCTCATGAAAGATATATGTGAATTCTTATGGAAAAATTCCCACAACAGTAACATCGCATAAGAGTCCCGAAAATAATAGCAACATAACATAATAGAGACAGAGAAAGAGTGAGTAAGCGAGAGAGGGAGAGAGTGAGAAAGGAAAGAGGGATGGCTGGTGCTAGTCTTTTTTCCGATCATGTGCTACCAACAGAGAGACAGATAGCTAAAGAGATAGGAAAGAGGGATGGAAGGCACCGATTTGGTTTTTTCAACCATGCATAACCAACACAGAGTAAGAGAGAGAGAAGGAAAAAGGGATGGAGTTGACGATCCAGTTTTTCCAACTATGCATGACAAACATAGAGAGAGAGAGAGAGAGAGAGAGAGAGAGAGAGAGAGAGAGAGAGAGAGAGAGATGGTTACTGACAATGGTTAGGTTTCTTCTAATGCATGCGACCAATAAGGAGAGAGAGGAAAGAGGGATGGATAGAAAGAAATAAAGGAAAGAGGGATGGCCAGCATGGATTTGGTTTTTAACTACATGCAACTAATACAAAGTAAGAAAGAGAAAAGGAAGGAGGAATGGCCAGTGCCAGTTTGTTTTTTTCAGTTGTGCATGATCAATAGAGAGATAGAGAGTGAGAGAGAGTGTGTTGTTGTTTTAAGTAAAACTCACAAGTGCATGAATCGTTTGCAATATATTACACTAGTGAGGTTGATCCCATGAGGAGTTGAACTAATGTGCTGCTAGTAGTCTCTATTTTAAACTATCTAACCTAGCCAAAATTCAAGAGATATTTTTAACCTAAACTAGAATTGCAAATTAACACATTAAATTGGAAACTACGCAAACACAAGAAACATGCTAAATTAAAAAATTTCCTAAAACATGCACTTTATAAAAGTAAAACTTTTCCTAAATTAAAAACTTCTAATTTTATGATTTTCCCAAATAAAAATTTTCCTAAATTAAAACTTTTGCAAATGCAATTTAACAACTTTCCTAAACATGAAATTAACAAATAATTTGAGGAAAACATGCTTTAACAAACTAATGGAATCTAACTACAACTAAACAAGCGAAATAAAGGAAAATTACCACTAAGAAACAATGAAGGGAAAACTACCCAAATATCATGCATGTAACCACAGAATGATATGCATGATTTATTGAATAGGAGTGGATTTAATCAACTACTTTGGAAACCTAAGCATGCAATCTTATTCTAACATTAACTAAGCTATCTAACAATCTAGTTGGGCTCTTAAAAACTCAAGTGAACATGAGTTGTATGGTGCTGGAAATTAACATAAGCCATTCATGCAAAGAAATTTCAGCAGTAAGGTAGTTGAAACATTCAATGAATAGAACATGTAAAACATGGAATTAATCACTTCTAATGTAATCAAACATTCAATAACAAAGCTAATTAACTATTGGACACAAACATGAATTGAAAATTCCAACTAACTGTAGTGATTCAAATAAAAAAGTCATCAACATAATACCCCATACATGTAATCTAAATCTGAAATTTAAATGCTATTACAATGATGTTCACTTAATCTTAATCAATCCTTAATTACAATCCAATTTCATCTTCAATTGCTCCAACAATCACTCATGAACTAACATGCTTGAAATCAAGGGAAAGAGAATAAAGATGCAATGAAGGGTAAAGAACAAAACTAGATTCAAGATGACTTCTCTTGGATGTCACTCCAAGGGAAAATCAGCCTTAATTTTAGTTTTAAAAGCAAGGAAAGATAAAGGAAAACAAGACAAACTAGCATGAAAAGAAGTAAATTTCAATAAAGAGAACAAGGAAATTAACCAACCTTCAAAGATGAATAAAAAACCCCAAAGTCCAAGGCTGAATACTTGAGGAAGGAGCATACACCTTGGAAGGAAGTGGCAGCACCCAAAGACTCCACAATGAAATAAGAAAAAGAGGTAAAAGTAGGCTATAGGAAGAGGGCATCCTCCTCCTTAATGGAGGAGGCATCTTTTTCCTAAGTGGGAAAAGTTATTTTGCTTGCATTTTTGCTTAGTTTTTATGTTTTTCCTCCTTTTTTTTTCTAGGATGCCCTAATGCTAAGGTGTGGTGAGGATTAAAGTGTGTCAATTTGAATGGCTACGATGGGGGAAAGGGTAAGATATCAAATAGGAAGGTGTGGGGAATGATGTGGCTACCTTGAGGGAAGTAGGTGGGAGAGTTTTGTTTAGCTAGGAAGTTTTCTAAGAGGTGGAATGTGATAGAGTTTTGGAAAGACGCAACTCTGCAATGGAAATTCATAGTGCAATCTTAAGGGTGAGGTGGAAATTAAGGAAAATTTGAGGAAAAGTGAGAAAAGCACTAAAACTAGAATGCTCTTATACCATTGGTCCACATGCCATTTTATTCTCATAGATTTCCCTTAATTATCTTCAAAATATCTCATGGATAAGTCTCTTGAATCTCCTCCAATCCTAGCCTTCCATTTAGCTTACCTTGATGGCTTAGATGGCTAACTTTGAAGGCTCCAATGGCTAGGCTTCATGGATGGCTTTGGAAGCTTTCTTGGCATGAATTCTTGGCTTCATCCCTTATCTTGAGTGGCTTGTATGGTTTGGCTTGAATTCCTTAGCTTGCCACCTTTTCTCATGGCTAAGGTGGCTCAAGTGGCTTCCATGCAAAGGTGGTGGGAATGCATGGATTACTTCATAGGTCCACTTTAGCTCCTTTAATAACATTTATTACTCATCCACAAGATGATCATGGCCTTTGGCGTATGTTGAAGTGATGATTTTAAGGCTTTGACTCAATTTTTTTTATCTTGATTTTCAATTTCATCCTAATCAATCTCGATCATTGGATCACCATCTTACTTCCTACAAAAAGTAAAAAATCGTAATTAAATCTTAGAAAGACATGATTTATCACATACTTACCTTGGATTGGCCTCTGGACCTACAAAATAACAACTTTTCCTTCACTAGGTCAAAAATGTATGTGTTACTAATTTTGGTCTAAAAATCCTAATTTACCCCTATAAGTTGTAACACATGGCAACTAACTTGGTTGTTTTTTATGAAAAATTAAACACTTATCAGAGAGAGAGAGAGAGAGAGAGAGAGAGAGAGAGAGAGAGGAAAGGAAGATGGCTACCAACAAAGGTTAGGTTTTTTTGGACCACACATGACTGAGAGAGAGAGAGAGAGAGAGAGAGAGAGAGAGAGAGAGAGAGAGAGAGAGAGAGAGAGAGAGAGAGAGAGAGAGAGAGAGAGAGAGAGAGAGAGAGAGAGAAGAAAGATAGATAGATAGATAGATAGTCACCAGCACTAGTCTGGTTTTTATGACTATGCATGACCACTAGATAGAGACACACACAGAGGAAACCTACCTTGCCATTGGCAAAAGTCTTCATGATTTTTAGAGGGGACACTCAAGCCACAGAGAGGACTGATTGGAGGGAGACATAGAGAGAAAACAAATCTATAGAGAGCTGACTAGCTACGGCAAGAAGAACGAAAAAGGCATGTGAGTTTGTTTGACAAAATAACTTTAAAAACTATTGTTAAAGTCAGTTTGGAACAATTGGCTTTAATAATCATGGATATTTCATAATGTGCTCTTCTTATTGATGCCATACATTAGTACCACTTCATCAAATAATCATTCATATTATATATAAAGAAAAATAGCGCAAGAACAAGCATATTATTTAATTTTGGGATAACTCCTAATTAGTCATCATTTAATTACATATATCAAATGTTACATAGTATTCCATCTCATTAATACAAGCCTAGGATTTACTATCAAGCACTTCTCTACATTATCAAAGAGCAAATTTGGAATCATCTCAATGAAAATCTGGCCTCTTATTATTTAGCTCACACCACAGTCTCAAAGATCCTTTGTTGGTAAAGATTCAGTACCAAATAAATCCTTCATCATGTACAAAAATGTAATTAATAGCCAATACCTCATGGTTTGGACTTTATATAGCCTTTTATGCTTAATTGATCAGGTCTTTCCTACCTAATATGGCATGGGTTCGTTCAACCTCTTTGAAGGTTTTGTACTATTTATTAGTCTCATTATCATTGAGACTTCTAAGTTCATTTGACCTAATAAGAATAGGTTCATAATCATTTTCATCAAGTTATATTTCTTATCATTGACCTTTATTTTGGATAAGAACTACAAACCTTAATTTTGGATGATATTCTGGAGTTGGCTGTTCTTGATGCACCAACATCAAATATAACTCTACAAAAATATAAGTATATGCAGAAATAAAAATAACACAAACACACATGTAAATTTTGAGATAACTTTTTTATTATATTTTAATTATTTACATTTTGATATGCCCCTCATATGAGTTGTTTTCAACACAAGCACCCTCTTCACCATTATCATGTAGATAATCCTCATTCCCACCAATTACATTGATTATTGGGACTATTTTAGCAATACAAGAGTAATTTATTGCAATATTGCTTAGGTCATTTTCTTCATAAAAGTCTCTCGGGATCGCTAATAAAATAGTTGACCATCTCTTATCACATCCATCTTGCACATAAAATACCTGTTTCGGTTGAGATGCCAAAATAAACGAATCTTATCATTGATCTTATTAATGTTAACTAATGTCAATCCAAGGGCATTAGTTTTGATGTTGTCTTTGTTGTACTCCATCCAATCACATTTAAACACAACAACAAATCTACAAGTACAAATCAACTCCCATATCTCTCGTATAACACTACAATAAGCATCATAGCCTCTATTGGGCTGTTATCCTTTGTAATGGAAAGAAAATATCACTGGCAACTAAGCTAACCTCGTTGTTCTATAATGCTCTTGAGTTATCATAGCCTTTTGTATAAAAGCAATAACCATTGATGGCATCTCCAGCATATTTTACTACTTCTAATCATGGTTCCATTGCCATCTAGCCCAAGAATTTGGATATACTTTTACCTGGAACATCTCACTATTCTAGACTCTATGTATATATATTAAGTGGGATGATTATTATAATTAAGTATATGATAAGCAATTGATAACAAGTAAATTAATTCATTTTACCTTTTGATGGAGCCACGTAGTGAAAGTACAATAGTACTCATATTGTAGCCACTTCAGTCATAACTTGGATACTTCACTATAGGAGTCCATATGCTCACTACAAATGAAGAGATGCAAAGAAAAATATTACCCTTAAATATTACATATGTATAAAACAGAGAAAAATGTGAAAGCAATGAGAGAGTGTGAGAGTGTCAACTTACTCAATGTAAGGCTATACTTCACCAATGTTGCTTTGCAAGACATAAACATGTGCATGGCCCTATTCTTTATGTTCAATGGCCAATACACAACCACTCGAGATAGGTTCACTAATATTTGGATCACTAAATCCACCTGATCCTTCTTTCGCAATGTAATATTCTGCTATACACCCCACTAGCTGATTATGATTTCATTCATACCCTTTTAAAACTTTCGAATATGTCTCAAATGGGTACATCCATAAGAAGTAAACTGGCCCATAGAGTCTAATTTTATCAATGAAGATCACTATTAAGTGTACCATGATATCACAGAAGGCCAGTGGGAAGATTATCTCAAGCTCACATAAAGTTGTCACTAGATGATCTTGGATTTCTTATAATTTTGAAAAATCCACTGCCTTCTTGCACAAAGCATTAAAGAATAGCAAAATTTTGTAATAGATCCTCTAACTTTATTTAGTCGTACCAAATGTATTGCTACTAATAGGAGTTGTTGCATCAGTGCATAACATTTGTGTGACTTCATCCCTAATAGTTTTACTGCTTTCATGGAGACAATGTTTCTAAAGTTTGAAGATAATTGTGTAGGAGCTCTGATAGGGATTTATACATTATTCTTCTCTCCTCTCCATCGAGCATATAATTTGCCCTACTTAAGAATTATCCTAGGGTGCCCCTATCTTATGGATGCAACCTTTAATTCAAACCCATTTTCAAAAGATCCATTGGAACTGCAAGTCTAACCTTTATTTTTTTGGCATGTCAAGCATCATATTAGTCAAGATTTTAGACACATTCTTCTCATTCTACATGACATCAAGCACATACCACACATGTAGAGAATTTTAATATGCAAGTTCAAAGAATATTAACTCTTCTTCCAAGACTTTTAGAGTTGCTTCCACCTATACATTTAGTTGCTTTCTCCTCCTTTATAAGAAATTAAGGTTTTCAACCTATTCTAATACTTGTCATCCTATCAACATCTATAGAGACACTCTTGTCTCTACACTATCGTTACATTCCCATTCTTAAAATTGTATGGGTGATCTCTATGTGAACACCTTCTATGCCCAAGGAATTTCATTTTCCTGCCATGTTTAATTAGTATGGCATATGTTTGGTCGTTATTAATAGGACAAGCATTGTATCCCTTCACTATGAATCTAGACAAATCACCATGTGCAGGGAAGTCACTTATTGTCCTTATTAGTATAGCCTTTAAGGTGAGGAGACTCTTTATTGTATGCACCATAACCTTCAACCCCTACATCCCATAATGTCTTAAGATTGCTGGTCAAGTGTACCAAGTACACATCAATGTAGTTCTTTCGTTACTTGTGGAACCAATATCAGCATACTTTACATCATGAACTTCCTCTTCATGCATAGTTGATGTGTGTTAATAACTATCTCAAGTGTTCTGCTATATTGGAGTATAGAATTGGCAAATATAGGTCTATCCTACAAAGACTATTTAATAAACGAGAGTTAATTATAACTTAAATTGCTTTACTTTAACCTAGCTAACTAGGAAACAAACAAAGAAATTTAAACTAAACAACTAATCTAAGCAACTAATTTAAAAGTAGGAAATAAATTAAAGCAAGAAAACTAGCTAAAACATAAAGCAAGAAAAGAAAGTAAACTAAGCATAAAAAGGAAATTAAATTTTTAACTAATGAAGATTGAATTACAAAGATTACAATAAAGAATGGAAAGAAAAATAAGATAAATAAATAAACTTCCTTGAAGTGGCGACTATAGGACTCCTTTATTGTGTCACTCAACAAAGCTCTTTACACGTACTTTTCTTCTTTTATGGGCTTCAACTCTGCTTTACAGTCTTCTTGTTGTGTTACTCAACAAGTGCCTATACACTTACATTCAACCCAAGGTACACTATTTTATTACTAAGCTTTTCTTATCTCTTTAAGCCCACATGCTACATACTCAATGAAATCCTCAACCATGCTTAGGAATCAACAAAGTCCTTTACTATCATTAGAAGGTGTTCTTCTTTTTACTTTATTCTCAAATCCCAAAGAAAGAAAACAAAAATATGGAAGGCTAGAAAGATAAGGAATGTATGTGAAAGTGAAGAAGAGTGGAAGGACTTAGGTGTGGAAGTGAAATAGTGTATGAGATGTGTGGAAGAGATGTAGGGGAAAGGAGGTGTTATGCAATGAAATAGAAAAGAATGAGAGAAGAAGAAGATGGGGGAAAGAAACAAAATAGAGAAAGAAAGGAGGGAAGTGGGGACGGAAGAGATTCTTTACCTCTTCTCCAGTTGATTCTCTTTGATCTTAGGGGAGCTTTGGCAAAGGTGATCTCTCTCCCTCTATTTCACCTAGATTTAACTTTCATGTACATGGGAAAGGTAATTTTTTTGTTCTTTTCCACATATTGTTTATAGATTTTGAGGAAAGAAAGCCTTAGGAATTGATGGTTAAGATCTAAAGATGAAAAGAAGAAAGAATGGTGGAGATTGAATGTGATTTGAGGGTGTGAAGGTAAGTAAAGGGGGGGGGGGGGGGGGGGGGATCCCTAAGTTGGTTGGAGTTTGGGCATTGGTAGGATAAGAAAGTGAGATGGGAGAAGGAAAGGTAAGTGGTAAGGTGGTTAGGAAAGTAGATTTGAGTATTTAAGAACTCGAATTACATAATAAAGAAGGAAAAGAGATGAATATGGAGGGTGGTTTGACTTTTTGTCAAAATTAGAAGGTGGGTAAGTGGGGGGGTGTAAAATTCAAATTAGGAAATGTGAGATGAGTGGAAGGGGAAAGAGAAATAAGAAGAGGAAAGTTTTAAGGTTTAAAGGAATGAATGAAGAAATGAAAGAATTAAAAAGGAAGGTTAAGGAGGTAGCTTTGGAATGAAGGGAAGGGAACGTAAAATAGGAAAGTGGATGTTGGAGAAGGGAGGAGCATGATTTTCATTATAGGAAAGTGGGGGTGGAAATTGGGGGAAAATAAAAAGAAAAAAGATTGGAAGAAGAAGTAAAAGATAAGCAATAAGTAGGAAAAGAAATTGGTGAGGAAAAAATAAAATAAAAGGAAAATTGGTGGGAAAATCTAGGGATTTTCATATTTAGAAAGTACTAAGGAGGGGGCATGGAATGCATATGGGTGTATCTGTGTTTAATTTAGAAATCCTAGGATGAAAATGGAATGTTGAGATCTTCCTTTCCTCAATGTTTTGGTTTGACTTTTCAACTTAGGAAAGGTGGCTAGGGTTTTGATCCTTCCTTCACTTCAATCCTAGCCCTAAGATCATACTTACTTTGTAATAACCCCAACTTTTGTAAATTGATTGAGAAAATCAATAAAGTTTGAGCTTTCAAAAATTTCAGGCTAGAATATTAGGGTTATTAAAAATGCAGTTCTCATAAAAGTATGATCAAAATATAAGACATGTATAATTGAAAACATACTCGACGAACCCTTCAAAATGACTATAAGCACGATAAATTCTGAGTTGGGATGAAAAATCCTTATTTATCTCCATTTTTATGATTAAAATGGTAAAATAATAATTTTACCCATAACCAAGAACTAAGACCTCAATATTTAGAATGTACTCAAAAATACAATTCTAACGCCACTAAGTACGCTCGATTCTGAGTTCAGGAGAATAAAAACAAAATTTTCTCCATAAAAGGGCATAATGGTCCTTTCACACCCCATGGGACCCACAAGGGGCCCCCAAAGGAATCCAATGGCCAAAAAGTGTGCAATCATCAGTCAAACCACTACCACCTGCTAGTGGAGAAGGAGGTGGTAGTGGGAATCCAAGGACCATTTAATAATAAAAAGAATTGAACATGATAATTACATGTAATCATGGAAAATTCCAAAAATCCCTATAAATAGCCTATAAAATTCCCAAAAAATTTTATAATGTTCTTCATGAGGCCCCCTACTATGTCCTCAAATCCCAGCTCCAAAATCCTCCCAATCTTCCCCAAAAATCTCCCTTCTTTCACTCTCTCTCTCCTCTCTCCTCTCTCTAATTGAATCTCATAAATCCCACCTTCCATACAATCCTAGACTCCCTTATCTACAAAACCTTCAAATCAATTTCAAAATCCAACAGTACAATCAACAAAAAATCACAAAACAAGGGAATATTGGGCTATATTATCATCAACAGGAATTTATTTCAAATTGGGCTTCAAATCTAAGTTGTTTCTCCAATCAGGTTGGTGGAACCACTTCTTATAATTATTTAATGTTGTTTTAAGTATTTTTTATTTTTCTATAATTAGGTTTAGGTTAAAATTTATAAAAACAAAGTAAGGACCAGAACCATTCAATTTTGGATGATGGAGGGCTCAGATGGAAAATTTGAACTGTCCAATCGATCTAGAAGGGTCCAAAACCCCTAGGATAGAAATTTCAAGAAATTTTACAGAGTTTGAGCCTTTAATTGAATGGGACTGACTGGACGGTCCAAAACTGACTGTCCAATCTCCAAATCAAATTGGGAGTTGCGAGATGCCCTGTGAAACAACATATGGAGACATGCATTGCAACAGTGGCTCCACGCACGCGTGGTGCATACGACGTCGTCCCGATCGAACGATTGCGCGATAGTGCCAGTCCAAGGGGATTGCATTAGGCTTGTGTCCTGGTGATGGGAGCATGCCGACCTTCTGCTTGACTGGCCTGCTCCACCTGTTTGATCTAAACCATCTATTCTGGTGGGCCCAGATCAAATCTAGACCCTAAGAATGACTGTGAACTTCACAGTTTAATTGTGGATTCATCTGAACTCCAAATTGAGATCAGAAAGAAGTTATGGAAAGCTTATAACTCTATTTTCTTTTGAAACCAAAATATTGATAAAAACATTTCAAAAACTTTCTGTTTTCAAGATCTTAGTTTCTAATTTTCATGATCTTCAAGATCTGAGACAATCAGATATTGGGGATCTGAATTACTAATGATATAATGTTGAAATCAAGTGATATCCATGATTGATTTGGATAGATCTAAGATAAATTGAGGGATCTATCCTTTATGGTAGAAAAATCCTAAAAATACAAAGGGACCCACTTGATCAATAAAATCAAGTATGATCAGACCCTTGAGATGGATTTAATAAATGATATTATGATGGAATCCATTGAGATCATGGATTGAATATAATGAAAACAAGTTGATTAGGTCTTTAGATCTTAATAGAGTAAAAGCCCTAAAATTAATTAAAACCCTTGATTAAAAGGAAAAGATCTATGATCTAATGGTTGGATCATAAGTAAAGGTTTCTAATAATCTTAATCTAATTAGTTTCATTATCTTTTATTTGATAATAGTATTGTAAATGTGACTTATGTTATAAAGTATGATAGTTCTTAAATTTAGCATGCTATGTTTTATGTGTTGTTAGATTGTTGTAGTTTGATAGATTTAATTATTTTAGGACCATGTGGGTATGATTTCTTCCAATTGTAACTTAGGACCATGATAGGATTTCATGTTAGATTAGACTATGGTATGAGATGGTACCTTAGGTCCATGATAGTTTAATTTGAGTACATTAGTTAGAAATCATGCTAGTGTAATCTTAAGTACCTTGTACCATTATCATTAGGTTGTTCAATTATGTAGTTTTATGCTTTAAAGTTATAATTCATTTATAGTTAAATTTTATTAGATTTAATTGTTAAAGTAGTTATGAGATAAAGAACATAAAACACCAAAAATAGAATCTAATGAGAAAGCAGAGTTTCATGACACAAATAAGAGTGAATTATTTGACTTGGACTTAATTAGTAAGTGCTACAGTTAGTAGGACAATATAAAGATTATCAAATCCTTAGCCTAAACTAGGGAAATAATAAACCCCATGAATGACATCTTAAATGTTCATGGACTTAATTAAAATCAACTAGCAAGAGTACTTAGGGTTAACATGCTCATAGGAACCTAATGAAAGGTTGAGCTAAGGTCACTCTAGTGAATGTTGAACATGGTGGTTAAGGGGATTTTCTAATAGAGCCTCGCTCTTCCCCTACCTTCCATTGATGTTTGTGAGGTCTAAATACCTCCCTACATGAGAATTGAAGTAACCACTTTGTGTTCACCCATTCAGCTAGTAAGCCTTAACCAATTGGAAATAAGAGGAGTAGTCTAGACTTAGTCTAAAATAAGTTATCTTCAACCAATAAAACATTAATTGGTTGAATAATAATAAGAGTATAAAAGGTTACTAAATTATCTAACCCTAATAAAAATTATAAGTAAGATAAGGATGATCAAACAAGATCCATTGGATCTTGAATAATCAAGAACAATAAGAATAATAACATTGAATTTGTACTTGGTACGCATGTTTATTAGTATGTATGTTATAGATTAAATCTAGATCATTGATTAAATAATTCAAACCCTTGATCAAATATGATTCAAGGAAAAGAACCAAGATCATCCTCCTTAGGGATGATCAAATAATTAAACTTAGATCAAAGAAGAACTAAATGATAGAAGATCTAGGCCCTTGATCTTTATCAACAAGAATAGATTGTTTATCAAAGTATCTATGAAAGATCAAGATCAAAGAGATGGATACACAATGACTTAGAATAGAAAATACTTAGATCTGAAAGATTAAAAGATCATTCTAACCATCAAATCTATCAATCAATAGGATTATTTAGATTTTATATATATTAACAGTATGTATGGATTTACATATTTCATACATTAGTCAGGATCATGGAAGATCTGGAGAGATGAATTACTACTTGAAGGTAGAAGGATTTGGTGAATGCATCTACATGGGATGTACATGTTAAACCCATGACCTTATGTTGACAAGTGTAATGTTAACACTTGTATTAAATCCCCTGAAACCCTTTTGATCCAACAAAATACATATGAAATGGTTAAGTTAGAATTAAGGACTAGACTCTAAGTGAATATGGAACTAGAAGATATTTCAACCCTAAGTAAACATATAGATTGTCTGATACATATGAAACCTATTTTATATACAAGCATGGATGCCTGTGATTTTGTTTTAAACAGGCATAAACCTAGGGGATGCTATGCTAGGGAAGTTATTAGGGTTTGGCCACATGCTTCCCAAAATTTGATGATTTGATGATACCTTGCCCTATGAGAGGCTAAAAGTCCAGTGGGGCAATTATGGGAAGGCCACTACTGTGAAAGTCCTGTCTCCCCATATGGGCAATGACACAATATTTTCCACCATAGTATCAGTGATGAATAGGGTAGTTATCCGACCGCACTAGTACGGATCAGACTGCAGCATGGTAGTCTTTTGATTATTTTGCACTATGATGCATATGAGATAGGCATAGTGAAATGCTAGGTAATTATATATTACCAGTATTTCCCCAGAAGGGAAATTGCTAGTATAGGACTAGCAGAAATACTAATTTCTCATAGTGGAAAGAATTGATCAGCTTAGTTAGGAATGATATTTGACTACTTTCATAAATTTGATGGATTTATCCATGTATAGTATATATGTATAAGGATGTACATATATTACAAAGTAAAGAGTTAGACATAAGAGTATGTTTATGGATAATGGGATTATGAAGTATTATAATTACACTATCAATTATTATGCTTCTTGAATCCCCTATCAAGCATAGCTTGCTGAGATATTGTAAATGTTTCAATGTTTAAAATATCTCAGATATAGAAAAGGAGAGTTAGGAGCTCAAGACTGTAGAAGACTTAAAGAGAACAATCATGAGGGTATACCCATCGTAGACATGTATTTTGTTTTGTTTAAGAGTATTGTATTGTAATGAGAGTTTCATTGTATGGTGAGCTTTGAGTTTTGGATTATTAATTTGGACAAGTATTATAATGGATAGGGGCTGTACTGTGAACCACTGGATGGATTTTGGAATTTAATAAAAATATATTCTTTCAATGAAATTTTATCTTGTACAAAAATTCTATTTATGATATGTATGAAGTGATGACTTGGGTTTTTCAAAACAAGTTCTAAAGAAAAAAAAATTTGCTACTTTGTTTTGTGAAATTCTTTTACTACTAAGGGCCCTGCCTTTGAAAATCTATTACAAAATGTGTTACAAAAACCTGAGTCATCACAACCTTTACTTGAATAGATGGGATCCCACTATGGCAAGTAATTCTTGCTTAAACTTTATCATCTGCCCCCCATTGGATTTCATTGTCCTAAGATGAATGTAACAACCCGGCATTTTGATATAGTAAAAAAGAGGAGTTTGAGTGTAAAACTTGAAAATTTTCTTTTGAATTTGACTCTAAAACCTCAAAAAATCAGAATGTACACAACGAGAGCTTTTCAATGACACTAATCTTGTGCGAAACGGAGCTCGGAGGTGAGAAAACCACAAGTTTTAAGAAATTTCAGAGGGGGCCAAATTGATAATGCACCCCATCTCACTGGATGGGCCCCGTGTGACGACGAACCAGGGGGAGCTCAATGCATGGAGCTTCTCAATCGTGTCAATGAAAGTCCAATCAGAGATCATCTAACCATTGAATTTTTTATCTAGACACGATGTATGAATAATGCTAGATCTACAAGTTTGATCGTTGAAAACACGATTAGACGGTTCATCTATGAATCTGATGATGTCAATTACATGTGGAGGACAATTTGGATTGAAAACAATGAATGAAAGCCCTATTAAATGTACAAATGTTGATCGAACCATTACTTTATACATTTGATCATTTAAGCGCTTAGATCAAGGTAATTTAGGCCTAGAACATCAGATTTGATTGATTGATGTGTGAAATTAAGCTCTCCAATACTCTAAGATATCTGATCTAAGGATAAACAATAAATTAATGACAATCTGACTATTCAAATTCGAATATTAATGTATGAATCCATGATCAAGAGACTAAATTATGATATTTATGGCATATTGCTCAGATTGATTCATAGTTGATGATAGAAGCCCTAATCATCAATTTCTGATTTGTCAAGCAACATCTAAAGTGATTGGTAATCAATTTAGGTGAACTAGAATCATCAAGCTGAGGTAGGTAAATTCTAAGATTGCTAAGTTTTCATATTTATTTCACTTATGCACTATTTTGATACATACATGTAATTACTACATATAACTGTAGTTGATGATTATCTTGAAGATTTAAATAGCATCCTCATGACTTGAATGATATGGAACTTTATGCATTATTCATTGATGAAATTGTCAGAAGATAGAGTCTCTATTATTATTTAAATATGAAATTATGTTTATTAGGTGATACGCACCACATGCATTAAATGGGCATTGTCCTATAAATAAGGGAAACTCTGTCAAATTCGTATTAAAAAATATATGGTTAATTTCCCTAATTAAATATCATGCATCATTTATATTTTACATCCATTGGAATTAAATGGAAAATATGTAAAACCATGATCAGAATCTGATTATGTGATCAGTGAGAATATGTCACTAAGGTTTTTATGCATTGATTGCCGAGGATTTGTTTTAAATAAGCACTTTCGCCTGGTGGACACTATAATACGAGGGTTATAGGGATGGCCACCCACCTTACAACAGTTGGTTTTTTGACACTAGGCCCAAGTGGCTAGATTTCAAGTGTAGCATCATGGGAAGGCTGCACTGCACAATCCGTTCTCCTCCCATGCGAGACGGTGCTAAGTCTCATACAGTTGGTGTCAGCGTTTGAGCATGCGGTGTCCCACCATTGGGAAGTTATCACAACATAGTAATCCATGTATTCTTTTGCTACAGTGTCCCATTATTAGGAAATTAATGTTGTGTTGCGGCGTCCCATTATAGGGCAGTTGCCGCAGGTTGATTTTTGGTAACACGTGTCTGATAAGTTCATAGATACCCTGGCCACTAGGCATGATGATGCCTTGTATGATTTGAAATTTGATACATTCATATTTACATGCTGAGAATTGATCTGTTTGACATAAATTGCCACAGGCTTTCCTATATGTTGTTTAAATTGAGACTTTATCACTTAACTACTTTACTGTCAATTTTGTGTACGTATTTACTGAATACTCTTTTGATGTCAACATATCATATTGTTCATACACTTGTATTGTACTTGGATGACCTAAAACATTGAATGGAATGCATGTAAATGTTATATTACTAATAAGCAATAGGAATGATACCTAAGGATGTTTCATTATGTGCATAAATGCATAATGCGAGTTTGCATTAATTCATATTTGTGATCTTAGTTTTACCTGCTGAGTATATTCCCCTATGCTCACCCCACCAACTTTACAAATAAACGCAAAGAAGGGAAAAGCAAGAGTGTTGAGACCAGGTGCACAAAATAGTCAGAGAGAGGGTATAGATAGTGTATGTATGCTCTGTACATTTTGTAAATGTTTGTGAGATGGCTAAGTAGTTATATAACTGTTATCAATAGTTAGACATATATGAATATGTTTAATACATATTGGATTATGGGTTGTAACTGGACAGTTTTCTGGGAAATGATAAGTTTTTGACTTGTCATAGTTGAATGTAAAAATGCTTTAATTTTCAACTCATGAATGTGCTTTGATTGGTCTTATGACACTCGGGATTTTCTAAAAGGTCTTTTTAAAGCAAAATTGTTTTTGCTGTTTGTTTTCTAAATGAAATTTTCAAATAGGGATCCTGGCTTTCGAAAATAATTCTCAAAGAAGCATTTGAAAACCCAAGCTGTCACAATGAATCCCTTAATTCCTTAGAGATCTTCATATGCTCACAAAAACAAACAATACTTCAATATCTAACATGGATAAGACATCCACTTATTGGTTATTTTTTCCTTTGGTTGAGTAAGAAAGAGAATATAAGTGAAAAGTCTTGATGTGGGCCTCATTATTTCTTCTTCTTCTTTTCCTTATGAGAAGCTTTCATTGTATGTGAATCCAATTTGTATGAATTAAACTTCTCTCACAAGCTTCCTCGGGTACGTCCTCATGCAAGGGAATTTGCCACGTTTTTACCCTCATTTGAATAGAAGTTGAATGTATGGTTTTTGACTGTTCTTACTTTGACAATGACACCCAATGATCTTTTTGAACCTCTAGGACTTCATTTAGATTTATTGCCCCTCAATGTAGCTTGGAATGTGCAATTTCACTTTCTAGAGGTAAAATTGGTAATTTTATGTATTTTTGACGTTTGGTCTTGGGACTTACAAAATAATAGATTTAATCCCAATTAGTGATAATCAAATTATTTCAAAGGCTCAAACCTTTGAAATATATGGCTATGCATGTGATATTTCTATACCCATCAATAGCAATGGTGGGAGGTTGTAACAAACCATTATAATAAGCCAACACTTGTACCTACTACGCACAAAAGCATGATGATAAATCATATCTGCCAATAGTCCAAGTGATATGTTTATAGGTTCTTCTCCAAAATTAGGCCACAAGAAGTCTACGAGCTTCTATGCTAGGATATCTACTAAATGGCATACATAGTTATTGGCTACTCTATCCTTGGCATGTCATATTAGTTTCTTTTTTTGTTTTCATAATAGGAAATATTAATTTTAAACCTTGGAATGGGGGGAAATATCATAGGACCTTTGCAAGAATGTTTTTCACATGCTCAATTGAATTCTTCTTCAACTTTGATCTTGCTTGTCTACAAGTTGGGCATGTAGTTCTATCCTTACCCTCCTTCCTATACAATATGAAATCATTGGGATAAGCATGTATCTTCTCATAGTTCAACCCGCAGGCAACCAAGATTTTCTTTGTCTCCCATGTGGACATCACCAATTTGCGCTCCTTCAGTAGCATTTGACCCACTGCTTTCAAGACTTATGTAAAACGTTGATATGAAAAACTAAATTTTGATTTTGCATTATAAAGTTCAACCATTGCAAACAACTTAGTATAATCTATATGCCCAAGGTTCACTGGCTCATTGGCTTCCTCCAATGTGGTCTGGAATTACTTAAGGTTGTCTTAGAAGTCATCGTGTGCATCTCAAAACATCGATGCAGCCACGCTGTGACATGTTTTGTAATGTCTTCATATTCACACCTTCATGTCCTTGTAGAGGGCCCATGAGGAAGTTCTTCTCCATGCCAGATCTAGGGCTACAAGTTTCATCAACACCATTGAAGCACAAATGTTCTCTCAACTCATAGTTACCTTTTTCAAGTTTTCACATCTTGAGCATGGATAATCCATGTGATTACAATCACCCTCTACCCTAGGTGTCGACTCTATGAACTTTTTTGTTCCCTCATCATATTCTCTTGATGATTTTGTTGTGGTCATCCAAGCATATTTGTCCATTTTTTCAAAACATTGAAGCTTAGACGTGTGTCAAAACTTGTTAAACATGAAAAGATTAGTGAACCTGGTTAGGCATTTTTTCAAACACTTGGCGAGCGAAATTATAAAAATTTTGAGAAAAATAAATTATTTGCATGCTTGTAGATTTTCTAATCAATACAAAGATCGCTACAATTAAACATGAAAGATCCATACAAATGAAGGTAAAATTAACTTTAAAAAGGAAATTTTCTAACCATAATATTCATACAAATATATGAAACATGAGGCAAAACAAGAATGATATCCTTACCAACAATCCAATCAATATTCACTGAGAATTTATGTGTGTGTGTGTGTGTGTGTGTATGTGTGTGTGCAATTTCAATTCGATCATGGTGTTTTACTTGAAGCTATCCAGATAAAAAATGCATAAAGATGAGGTTTAGGCTCTTTACATAGTCTAATTTGTTATTATATAGATGAAGAAAGTCAAAGACGTGAAATCAAAGATAGTTGTAGGTCCTCATAAATATGATTTTTACATGTGGTTTCACAAAACTATCTTTAAAAGCCAACCTTTTAAAGATAGTTTCATGAAACCATCTTTAAAAGTCCAACTTATAATGATGATTAAAAAAACCATCTTTAAAAGTTTTACTTTTAAAGACTGTTTTATGGAACTATCTTATTAAATTCTTCCCATAAAAATAAAGAAGACAGTTATCATAGAACCTTCTTCTTAAGTATGATTTTTAGGTGAAACTGTCTTAGATTATTTTTACTAAGATGATTTATAAAACTATATTCTTTTTTCGATCTTTAAAATCACCAATTTTAGTAGTGTTCAATGGCCTAATTATGTTCTCTTGCCCCTTGTAGTTTCATTGCAAATGTATTTAGAATAGTAGCAATTCATCTTCTAATATGATCTCTTATGATCCCTGTGGCCCTACCTTCCTTGGGTTTCCTTTTGAAGCATCAATGAAATTTGGAGGCAATTTGCCTTGATTTAGTGGGTCCCACCTCACCCAAATAGTTTTTCCATACACTTTTGTGTAGTAGCCTATTTCCATTTCCTTAAAACCTATAAGTTAGTTTTATATCTACTTTGGTTATATCAAGATTTACGATTTCTATGTTCTAGCCAAACATTTGGCCTTCACTTTTCTAAGTCTTCTATTGGTAAACACTTTTTCATTTATGTTATTCAAGATGTTCCAAACGAGATAATTGCATTCTTGGATGGTCAAAATTTTCAGTCTTCCTTTAAGTATCATTGATTTGACCATTCTTTAATAGCCCATGGTAGAGAAATTCATTGTTTTCTGTTGACTATGAAGTTAGAGTCAACAATTTTCTATAATATTTGAATACTTTACACTGATTGACACCAAATAATTGGGTAAAATAAAAGCTAATATTAAATGAAAAAAGGAAATCACCACTCTATGTATATAGAATGCCACCACTACAAAGATATAGGACAAAAGTATGGAATTAGCTTGCCACTCTATAGATATAGAGTAATCACCACTATAGAGATATAAAGCTAAAGGGTAGTAATAGCTCATTACTTTTTGGATATAAAAACACTAACAAAGAGATATAGAACTATGGGTAGAAATTAGTGGTGTATGTTTTAAAAATACTTGCAAGTGCACGAATCAAGGTAGTAAGATGTACACGAGTGAGATCAATCCCACAAGAATCTCATAAATTTGCATGTAATTGGATCTTGATTTAGATGAACTATCCTAGGAAAAATAGATATTGAATTGATTAAGGAATTTAAAACAACTTGGGAACTAAAACATGCATAAACATGCATTTAAGAATGAAATTTGTGTAAAACCAAAAACATGAATAAATTAGATCCTAAATCTAGAATGAACTTTACTAAATCTAAAGCTTATAAATTTCCTAAGGATGCAACTAACTTAAGCATGAATAATAAAATCTAAACATGAACTAAACTTAATCAATGTGTGCAACTAAAACTAAACTAAACATTCAATCAAACATGTTCAATAAATCGAATCAAAACATGCATCAAAGGAAGAGTACAAATGGAACAATGGAGATTTTTCCTGAAACAAAAGTTGTTATTGAATGTAGAGCTTTTCATGGAGTGCGTGCATTGAATCTATTTTTTTTCACTTCATGTAATCCATTATAAAAGTGCTGCGCATAATTCAATGACACTTAAACTTGGAAATAGCACACAAAATTGTGTGCAACATTCAATATAAACTCAATTTCAATCTTTAGTATCCACTCACCAATAGCATGTCTGAACCAACTGAGAAACAAAGAGAGTGAAGGCAAGTTGGGAACAAAAACAAAAGGAAAACAAAGATGAACAGACAAGAAAGTAAAGCAAGGAAATCAAGGAACCACTAACTTAATCCAAAGGCTACTCTCTCTTGGATCTAGAGTACAAAATAAAGCAAGACAATAAGGAAATTAATAAGAAAAATAGCTCAAGCAAGCGTGCGCATGAAACAATGACAAAACAACTTGCAAAAAGGAAACTAAAAGTGCTTGAAACTTAGCCTGAGAGAGGCATGCAAAAGATGGAATATGGCATGGAAAACATCAAGTGATGATGCTTGGTAAAGCTCTAAGGGAATATGGCATTAAGAAGAAAGATGGAGGAGGCATGTTGTGCCAAGGGGGAGGCATGGAACTCCCTTAAGGTTCTATACATGGGATGCCTTTTTCTTTTATGTTATTCTTACCTTGTAAAGAGACCTAAGGAAGAAAGAAATATGGGATAAATATTTGGTAAAGATATAAGATAAGATGAGATAAGGATTAAAAAGTGGAAACTAAAGAATTGGAGAGTAGATTTGGAAGGGGGAAATCATGGAATTTTAGGATGGGAATTAGGAGGGAAATGAGGGATATTAAGATGGGATTTGGAGGGAAACAATTGCAGAGGAAATATGAGAAGGTGGGATGTGGAGCTTAGAAAGGAAAAAAAAAAAAAAACGTGATTCCCCTTCTAAGTGCAAGACAATGGAGAGAGAGAGAGAGAGAGAGAGAGAGAGAGAGAGAGAGAGAGAGAGAGAGAGAGAGAGAGAGAGAGAGAGAGAGATGGGCTTCTCTCTTGATTGTCCACCTAGCACTCTAGCTTCCTTATTGATAATCACCAATTTTCTTGCTAATTATCCACTTAAAAAATAGGATTTTAGCATGTAGATATTGCATTAAATTCCTCCAATGGTCTAGCTCCATGTAGCTTGGCATAGATGGCTTTATGGCTCACTTTCATGGCTCTTTCTTGGTGGTTTAAATGGATTGTTCCCTTGGCTTCCATCATGGCATCATTGCTTACATGGCTTGGCTACTCCTAGCCCTTCTTTCATGGCTCTAAATCTCAAGCAAAGCTAGTGGAACTTTATTGATTTTGGATGAGCCCATTCTAATCATCTTGAACTCTTCCAAATGTTTCCATGGGCTCATCTGCTTGCTATGGAATAATCATGACCTTTGCTTGAACTTTATAATGATGGAAAATAGGTCCACATCTCTCTAGATTGATCTGGATCATCAATCACCAACTTATGCAATCTTGGCTGTTGGATTATTCTTTTAACACCTGCAAAAGATAAAAAATCCTAATTAATACCTAAAACTTATGATAAATTACATAGTTATACTAGATTAGCTTTTGAATTTGCAAAATATTACATTTTTTATCATTAGCTCAAAATTGCATGTGCTAGGAATTTTAGAGAATTTATATAATAATGCCCTATAATTTATAACACATGTCTACTAATTCGGTACTTTTATGTAAAATTGAATCCTTATCAATTAGGTCACCACTTTAAGGATGCAAATCACTTTGTTCTTGCTTTAAAAATACAACAAGTGAATGGGTCCATTAAAGTATAGATGTGCAAGTGCAGGTCGATCCCAAGATGACTCAATTTAAAATTTATAGTTTTAACCAGAATCTAACTCAAATTATCTAAATAGCCAAGCATTTAGAAAATATAATGTTCTATCAATTACTCTAAAATGTAAATTAACCAAATTATGAAAGTATATGATTTTGGAATCCACCACATTAATAGTTAAGCATCCATAAATAAGGATCATCAATTTAGTTCACAAATTTTAATTCAACAATGATGAAATTTGGGCATGGAAGATGTGTTCGTTGAAATTCAAATTTACTTATTTCCTCAATTTTAATGATATGTTTAGGTTCATTAGTATGGATTCAAAGCATAGCTTGAATTTTTTATAATAAAAAAACTATCTAAGAACTATACTAATTATTATTTAATCATAGATTAGTCTCTAAACTATAGAAAATATCATCATAATTCCCATAAAAATAGTGCTTACTGTGTATATCAAATTATGTACCATGACTTTGAAATTTGATAGTTAAAAGCCCTAAATCAATTAACATTTAAACATGAGTATAAATAATGGCTTAGTGTGATTTCATCCTCACCCTAGATGAATGATCTTGCTACACATTCTAAACATAATAAAACACACTTAAAAATTTGATCTAAAACTATCACTAAATACTAAGAAAAAAAAGCATAAACTTTATTAGATCAGATTGATTTCCTAGGATCTTGATGTGTCACTCGTGGATACCTTAGGTTCTTCTCCAAATGAAGCAAAGCAGCCATGAAATAAAAATGAAGCAACATAGTAGTGAAACACTAATAGGTGAGTGATAATGTAACAAACCCAATTTTTAATTTGCATTTTAAAATCTTTTTGGGATTATTTTTGAAAAGAAAATGTAAAATTGGATCTCCATGTTTTAGGAACCAGGGAATTTATTTTTTAAGGACACCCAATTAACCTCTAAAACTTTAATAATTCCATTGTACGTGAAAAAAGTGATTCCAACAACATAAAGAACACTGAAATCAAAGTTCAGATGGAGAAGTTATGATATTTTGAATATGGAAGGCATTTTAGTAAATAAAAGAAGACAAGATGTTTACTTAAAGGGAGGAGATTTTTTTATAACAATACCACCCCGCGCCCCCTCTCCCTCGCTTTAAGATGCGTGATAGTCAAAATTGACGACCAACCAAAGCTAACACTGACACCGAACAGAAAGGAAAATGGGAAGAAAGTGAGGGTGAAAGAGGGAGTGTAGGAAACTGATGGCTGTTAGAAAACAACCATTGATATGGACATGAAGGAGAAAATGGAGGGAATGATGTATATAGGAGATCGAGCTCGCCAAAGAAAATGGTGTCTCAGATCAATGATTTGAGTGGACCATCTTGCTCATTGCAATGAGACAACTAAGACCCATTATTTAGATCATCGATTTGGCCATATCTCACCAAAAAATTGATGATTGAAGCTTGCTATAAACTTTGAATTCACCAGAGGAAATGATAGCTCAAATCAATGATCTAAGCCATTCAATAGGGCAAGAGGAAAAAACATTGCAAGTTATCTCCTCAATCCAACAACATCTCAGTGGAAAATCTAAGTGAGAAGGTGACCCATGTAGGAAATTTTCCCAAAAAAATATAAGGACAAAATGGTCAATCTAAACCATTCATCATATTTACCTTGATGTTATGAACAAAACCCAACACATGATTCATCAATCAGAGAGGATCTGATGGAGATGAATGGGCTACAATGATGCACAACCATGATTAAGGTGCATTGTGATGACCCATTGATGATCTAACATCTCTAACAAACTTCTGAGTTAGACTCACACTAGATCAGGTGAGATCCTCTATCAATCTTCTCTAGATTTCTATTTCTATAGCATGAGTACTGTAGATCATACTTTTATGCAATGTACGTACATGATCGGCTTGAGATTATTGTTAGAAACTCTAGTGGAAGGGGCAATAGACATAAATCGAAGAAGATCGCTATGTAGATCATCAATATAGTGGTTAATTGATAAATCTAAGTTTTTATGACTTTGAACTATTGAATTTTGGCATGGAACTCAAATATGATGAGATTTACTAATGTATTTTTTTATCTAGGACTTTTAGGTGGATAATAGGGTCTAGATCGCTACGGATAGCCTAGATTGGGAACTATTGTGACAAAGATACCCAATTATCACCAAATTGGACTTAAGAGAGGTAGGATTATCATTCTAACTAATAAGTAGTCAATTTTGTATAAAAAAACACCCAATTAGCAACACGTGTTATAAATTATAAGCATTATCCTAGGGTTTTTCCAAAAATTAATGACACGTGCATTTCTAAGTTAATAATATAAAATTTTGATATTTTACAAGTTCAAAATCTAATCCAGAGTAAGTATGTGATTGTTATAATTTTCTAGTTATTAATTAGGATGTTTATTTTTTGTAGATATTGAAATGATGATCCAACTGCTGAGATTGTTTAAAATAAGAATCAAGGATCCAAATGAACTTAGAGAGTAAGGCACAATTTTACATCAATTTCAAAGTTCAAGAAAGGGTCAATATCATTCCAAGGCAAGTTGATGAATTCACAAAAGCAATTGGAAGAATCAAAGGTGACTTAATTGGACCCATGCAAAATCCATGCAATTCCACCAACTTTGCATGAGATTTGGAGCCATGCTAGCTATCTAAGCCAAGCCATGTAAACCAAGGGAAAAAGTCATTTAAGCCACCAAGAAGGAGCCATCAAAGTGAGCCATCTAAGCCAAATCAACATGGGACCACATGATTGGATGATTTACAAGCAATTTACCGCTTGTTAAAAGCCTGTTATTCAAGTGGATAATTAGCAAGAAAGATGGCGTTAGCAACAAGAAGATAACTTGACATGTGGACCAATAAGAGAGGTTTCCCATTTCCATTTTCCTCTTGCTTTCCATCTCTCTCATTCTCCAATATGTGGAAGTTAGAAAGGAAGATCATGCCACCTTCTAAAATCCACCCGATCTCCTTTCTAATCTCCATGTTTCCCACCTTCCTAGCTCCTCCACGATCCACCTTTCCAATCTCTCCCTAAGTATTCCACATCCAACCCGCTTCTTAGAAGATTCACTTCCATGCACTTTACTTTCTAATATCACTCCCTAGAATCCCACAATTTCCACTTTCTTAGAGTCCTATTTCTCCACCTTCCTAATCTTCCATCTCATTCTTTTCTTGTCTTATTCTTTCCCCATTCTTATGTTTTCTTTCCTTCTTCCTTAGGAAAGAAGTCTAGTAAGATAGGAAGTGCAAAACATTATAATATCATCTAACGCATCCTATTAATAACACTTAAGGAATTCATGCCTCTTTCTAAGAGAGGAATTCCATTTAATCTTCAAAGGGTGGTGCCTTTTTCTTATAGGGTTTCCACACCCCCACAATTATTGCTCCATGCCTCACTCCATCCCATCCTTTCCAAGCCTTTTTCCTCTAAGTTTCTACAACACTTCTAGATAAGTTTTTTTAGCACTTTTCTTTTCTTGCTCTTTTGGTTTCATATGCATAGTTGCTAGGTTATATTCTATGTGATTTTTTCTTTCACTTGTCCTCTAGTTCTCCTTGATCAAGGGCTATCCATCTGTTATAGTGACAACAAAGAGATAGTAGCCTTGCAATCATCTTTGTTCCCCTCAATTGCTTGCTTTGTTTATTGCATGTTCATTGCTTAGTTGTCATCTATATTTGTTCATCTTTTGGATTTGTTCCTATCCATCTTTCATTCTCTCTCTTTGATTCTCCATTGTTCACACACATGCTATTGACGAGTGGATATTGAAGATTGAAGTTGAGTTTATGTCGACTACTGCACTCTCTTTTGTAAGCTATATCCAAGTTTAAGTTTCATTGAATTATGCTCACCACTTTTGTAATGGATTATATGCAATGAAATAAAGTTTGATTCATGCACAACTCTTTATGTCATGTGCACTCCCCCTATGGATATTTCCAAATTCACTTGTCACAAAATCTTGCAGACAACTCATGTAATCTTCATTAGTTTCATGAACAATCTTCATATCATGTCCCATGCGCACTCTTTCTAATTCTTATTTCTTTAGTTGCATGCTTTGTTTCATTAATAATGCTTAGTTCATTAGTTACACCTTTAGCTTAGTTTTAGGTAGTTTCTAGTCTTTCCTTAATTTTAGTTTTTAATTTCATGCATATTTCCAATTTCATGTATTTAAATTCCTAAATAATCACAAACCAATCTTTTTGTCTAAGATAAGCAATTTAAACAAGTTCTAATTACATACAAATCCATGAGATTCCTTGTGGGATAGTCCTCACGTACATTTTACTACTTTCATTCATGCGCTTGCAAGTAATATTAAAGCTACACCACTAACCCTTAAATTCCATTAATTTGACTATAATTAGCCACAATTGAGTAGGATTGCGTCTGAGCATGTCTAATTTTCCAGTTAAATGATGGATTACATGAAATTAACTCAGTATGAGCATTATGATTTTGTAATACTTTAGGATATGAGTAGGATTTGAATTTGATAGTTATTAGTTGCCCCAGTTTGGCATGATCTAGACTATCAGCCACACTAAGACCACCCAGCTTGAGATCCCATGGCTAGAGCTATTGGATCATGTTGAAACACAGTAAATTAAGAATTTGAGACATAATCCTTATTTTATAACCAAAAATCTAACTTAGACAAATAGCATGGGTTCTAAATTGGATCTTGATGGGATGTACATTTAGGTATTGGAACTTAGGTGGACTGATCCTAGAATTGATTCCTAATAATGCCTTAGGATGTATAGATGAGTGCTTCTTCATTTGAGGTAGGTGATGACAATTAATATGGGATTGCTTCTATTTTGAAATTGCAGATTTTATTACACTAGCTTAGTATTTATGAATGAATACCATATATGTATTATTATACCATGATCCTTATTGAGACATCTATCTTACATGTGAGTAATACACATATGCATGTTTGCATTGATTTTCATTTTTTCACAAAATGCATGGCTTGTCTATGATTAGTTACATTTCATAAGCAATAGTGACAACATGTGAGTTTTGAATACAATTCCATGACATGTATAAGTCATTAAATAGTAACTATAGTTGCTATTAGATATTGAGGCACATGGATTCCCTATCTTATTGCTTATTTCTCCGTGGACCTAGTTGAGGAGGCTTGGTGGCTAGTCCTTGAGAGGCTAATCCTAAGAGAGGGATAGTCCCTTGGGATGGTAAGCCACAGGAACTTCTTGAGTGCATTGTTACATGAGAAGATTTCATTTCCATTTCCTTGACTTTGAGATGTTAAGTGATTTTCATTATTTGTGTGGAGGAGACTTGTAAGCCTGCAAGGTTCCCTGCATTACAAGTGCTTCGTGGATGGTGTTATAGGTGTTCTGACCTATTTGATGCTTTGCTAGGAGAGATTATAGGGTTGACCACCCACGTTTTGACTTTATGAGATGATAGGCACCCACACCATCAAGAGGCAAGCTTCATAGGAAGTGGTATCCTGGGTAGTCCACACTACAAGTCCAATTCTCTTCCCATACGTGATAGACATTTAATCTCCCATTTCTGTGTCAATGAGGAGTAGTAGTTGATAGGCCCTAGAGTTGGGTACCACTATAGCATTACGGTCCATATGGTTTGGATGGTTGGTGTTGTCATATTGTTCTATGAGCGTGCTAAGATGGCCACTAGAAAACAACCATTGATGCAAATGAGAAGGAGAAAATGGAAGGAATGGTGTGTAGGAGAGATCAAGCTCGTCAGAGAAAATGGTGGTTCAAATCGATGACCCGAGCTGACCATCTTTCTCATCGTGACAAGCTAACCAAGACTCACTAATTAGTCCATGGATCTAACTGCATCTTGCTAAAGACAAAATTCACCAAAGTAAATGATAATCTAAGATGGTCATCTCATTCAGCAGGACCAGAAGAATGAAAATCACAAGCCCCCTCCTTAATCAGATGATGTCTCGGGAAAAAGTCGAAGAGAGAAGGTGATGTGTGTAGGTGATTTTGGAGAAAATAAATGGATTGGATAATCTAAACCAATGATCATGTTCCTCTTGACATTACAAAAAAGCTCAATCAATTAAAGAATCTAATTGAGATCAAGGGTTGAAAAGATACATAGCTGCGATTGAGGTTCATTGCGATGATTGAGTGAGTAATACACATATGCATATTTGCATTGATATCCATTTTACAATGGAATGCATAGTTTTTCTATGATCTATCACATTTCATAAGCCATAATGAAAGCATATCATTTTGAATACAATTCCATGACCTGTAGAAGTCATTAGATATTAACTATAGTTGTTACTGCATATTGAGGCACGTGGATGCCTATCTTATTGCTTATTTCTCCATGGTCCTAGTTGAGGAGGCTTGGTAGCTGGTCCTTGAGATGCTAACCCCGAGAAAAGGGTAGTTCCTTGAAATGGCAAGCTCTAGGCGTGTTAGGGGTCCCTAACTTTAAGATGTCGAGTGGTTTTCATGATTTGTGTGGAGGAGACTTTTAAGCCTGTTGAGGGTCCCCACACTACAAGTGCTCCATGGATGGTTTGACTAGTGTTCTGACACAATGGATGTTATGCTAGAAGGGATTATAGGATTCACCATCTGCTCTCTGACTTTATGAGATGGTAGACACTCATCCCATCAAGAGCCAAACTTCATGGGGGGTGGTATCATGGGCAAACTTTAAACACGCAGGTAATGTGAGTTGCATCGACTTGAGTTTTGCATTTCCAAGAGTCTTAGAAGCTCAATCCACCTAGCATGATTTGGAAACACACAGATAGCATGGTTGCACTGCCCTATTTTTAGGAGTTCTATGGACTTTGATGCTTTGGTTTATTGCACATCTATTTAGTTGGTTTCCCATGCTATTCATGCTCTACTTCATCATTATTTACCCTTATTATCATGATCATGTTAGAGCTATTTCCATGTGGAAGTTGTTGATTACATGCTCCTTGAGATTTGATACTTAGGTTGTGCATTACATGTTAAATATTCATGAGTTATTATTAAATGTCTATGTACTTATACCAGCGTAGCTTGTTGACACATTGTGTTGTTACACATTGCCTAAGATATTGAGAGAGAAAGTAAGAATGCAAAATAGCCCAAGAGCAAGTGAGGGCACTGATGACATTTGGCAACATTTAAGAGTTCTCATTGATGTATGTGGGTTGTTATGAATTTGCTTCTGAATATTATAAATGGCTTGTATATATAATGGTTTACTCTTATATGACTTGAATGTATGGACATGTCTATGTTGGATGTGAGGGATATGGATGGTTAGACAAGGGCTATATCGTTTTCTTGTTTATCTTTCATCACTAATTATATGGTTGGTTGGAGCTTTCAAATGAGCAGGATAGATGGTTATAGAGACTGAGTCTCCTAGTTATATGTTTATACTTATACTATGTCTATCTAGTACTTATCACATCACATGCATTAAATGCTTTGGTCCAAAATACAAAGGAGACTCTACCAGATTTTTGGTAGAAATGGGGATGCCATTTCATTGTGAAATTCATGATTTTTTGAGTCATATGACTCCCAAGTTTCTGAAATGAGTATTTCTCATTTGAAATGTTAATTTTTAGTTGATATTAAAAATTTTAATTTTTAACTAGGGATCCCAACTTTTAAAAATTTTGTGCTTATATGTGTGTGTAACACTCAGACTATCACAAACACTAGCAATGCTAAAGGAAATAGTTTTCTACCACATGGTCTAAAGTAAACTAAAAACTAAAAATTAACATCAGAATTAAGATCTTGAACAATTTTAATAAAGACCCATGAATTAATTTCTAAAAGGCAAGATTAATGGAGTATTAAAGTGTGCCTATAAAACTAGAGAGTGGAGGTAGCAACTCAACATTTTAAGAAAATTCTCTATTTTATAAGTCAACTTCATGATCAAGTGCACTTCTTTGGTCAACGATTTTGATCACTTCCAATTGGAATTTTGTAGTGAAACTTGGTGTCTAACACAATGAGATACCTATGAATCCAATACAATAAACCAAATTCAAAGAAAATTAACAAGAATGGAGATATTTAATTATGATATTTATCATGTTACTGCAAATACATACATTCCCTATTACTATTTTTCAATGAAATACAATAATTTTTCCCTTGAATTCTCAATGGAAAACCATGAAAAATTATTGTTAAAGTAGATAAGAAATTAATCAGTTCTTTGAATCAAGGAAAAATGGACAGAAAAAATAACAAAAACAAGCAAAAGTAATAGTTACTTCTCTCCTTGTGTAAGAACAATCCACCATCTCTTCTTGGTGCCTCCTCTTCCTTGAATCTTCTCTTTGCACATTGAACATCTACTTCTCATCTCTTTCACATTGAATCTCCATTAGCTCCTACTACTAATTTTCATGTAGAAGCAAAACTCCTCTACTAGCAGCCCCCTTTGATTTTATGTTGAATCTCCCTTCATGTGCTTCTATATAGAGTAAGGTCAATTCCCATTTGGGAAATTATTCTTTAGCTCTATACATATATCCAACATAGCAACCTTCCCCCTCCTTAGGAAACTCTAAAATAATAACTAGCCATAAATATTCCCTCACTTTCCTCTTCCACTATAAAATTTCTCAAGTTGTTTCCTCTTTCTTAAATATGCTATCTTGACTCAATTGAAGATGTTGAATATGTTTCTTTTGATCGTGTCGATCTTGATGATACCTTATTATCCATGATCATTCATTCTAAAGGTGACACATTCCAAGAGATTCTTAGAAAGATTTTAACTATTTTAGTCTAGATCATTTATATTGCCATTGATTTTCTTCAATCCACGACTAATATTGAAAATTTTAGACATTTCAACCATTTGTAATTAAAAAATGTTGAAACTTGATCCATTTCTTCTAGATTTGATCTAATTTATCTAAATTTATCTTTGATTGGTGATCTAGAAGGTTGATGGGCTTGATCCCACTTATCTATGACATCTATGTTACATTTGACATATGGATTAGAAGAATTACTTGGATCACAAGCTACTAAGTAACTATCTAATTACAATAGTTTTCGAAGCTAAAGAATACATTCTAAATATGAGGTACTTGCCCAACAATAAGACTTTCCTAAACTTGGGTGTTTCCATGTAAAAGCTTTCTAAACATTGGGTACTTGTCTAATGCATTCAAGTAACTTCTAAATACATATCTTACAAGTTGGCAACTTTCTATGCAACAACTTTTTTTAATCTTAGTAGTTTGGAATCTTTGGCTTGTCAACCCACCTTGACCAACGAAGGCTTGTGGGAGGCTCTTAGGAAACCTTGAATGGCTATGGATGTTTTCCACCAGATTGATCAAGAGCATTCATCTGAGATGATTCAAGATGTCCTCCATGATTTGATCCAAAATGTCCTTTTAATAAGAATTTTGGAATCTTTCATCCAAGTCCCAAAACATCTTCTGTGGTTGATCTAAACCATTCGAACTTACAAGGTTTAAGATCACCACTCCTCCATCACCAAATACATTCAAAATACTTTGATATGAGGGGGTTTGATAATGATCTTGATCATTTATATATAGTTTGATTGCCCTTGATCTCTCTTGATCCACCATCAATCTAGGAATTTAGGGACACTCGTGTGTCATTATCCCTAGTTTGAAAAGAACTCATCCTCAAGTCATCTATGTCATCCTATTCTTTGTATGATGAAAGATCCACTAACTTAGAGGTCTTTAAAACTTCATATTCCAATGTTAGTTTGATCATGTATGCATTCTCACCAATTTATTTCAAAACCCTAAAAGGACCTGCTGCACTTGCCTTGAGCTTAGTGTTGTCATTTGGAAAAATTATCCTTCTGAATATGTAACCACACCAAATATCCTTCTCAAAATTTAGCAAGCTTTCTATGCTTATTTGTATAGTCTTTGTACTTCTCATTTTGACTAGCAACCTTTGTCTTGATTTTCTCAAGCATCTTCTTGCTTTGCCTAGCTCTCTCTTCAAAATCTATGCTGAAATTATTAATTAGTGGCAAGGGTACTAAATCCATTGGATCAAAAGATCCTCACCATATACAACTTGAAAAGGACTGCATCCAGTAGCTTGACTATGGGAATTATTGAAAGCAAAATCATCTTGAGCTAACAACAAATCTACTTAGTGGATATACTTTCCCACAAAACTTCATTGTAGAGTCCTCAAACTTGTATTAATGACTTTAGTCTATCTGTTAGTCTAAGGATGACAAGAATAACTAAATTGTAGTCGAGTTTCAAGCTTTATCCATAAACTTTGCCAAAAGTGACTCATAGACTTTGAATCTCGATCTCATGTGATAGTTTTGGGAATACATGAAGTCTATTGACTATAAAATACACATTTTCCAAGTGTGAAGCTTCAATTGTCTTAGTGCAAGCTATGAAGTGCTCCATCTTTGAGAAGTGGTCAACAACTACCATAATAGAATTTTTATTTTATTGCCCATGAAGAAAAATCCATCCTATTAGAAACAGATGACAAGGACCACTGTCACAATTTTTCCATATTTGCTTGAATAGGGACCACACTCACAATTTTTCCATATTTGCTTGAATAAACCTTAGATCTTCATGATTAGAAAATAGTACAAAAGGCAACAAAAGTAAGTATTAGCTTTAATGTTCTAACACCCTTATAATTGCATGGAACTCCTTATCATTGGTAGAGTAGTTGGGGCATAAATCATTAATGTTTTTGCTAAAGAAGCCAGTTGACTTTCCTTCTTTGATGAGAATTGCACTATTTCCCACACTAGAAGCATTACATTCAACTTCAGGAATACAATCTGTAACAACCCCAAATTTTGTAAATACTATTCTGGGCGTTATTATGTGAAATTAGAATTTTGAAATATAATTGATATTTTGACCCAAAGAAAATAAATTTTTATAGAAATAGAATTTGAAGTGGAAGCATGAATATTTGGAATGTACTCAAAAAATCAAGTCCAACGACATAAAGAACACTGAAATCAGAGTTTGGATGAATTTCACCCTAAAATTTTACTATTCCATGAGCAGGTTATGAGTTTTCAAGTAATATATATTTTTATAGAATTATAATTTGAAATTAAAACTAAAACGATTAGATAGTAATTAGAAAATGGAATCCAACATGCCAAAGAACGCTAAAAACAGAGTCTGAATGAAGAAGTTATGGGCCTTCGAAGTTAAGGGCAATATGTTATTTAAAAGATAAAAAAAAAAATACACATAGAAAACCCAACATGGTGTTGGGTCTGGTTTCCCAAACCCAGCAGACCAAACAGCCAAAAAACCTAGCTACCGGTGTCATTTCCCCCTCAAATTCGATCGCTCCACTGACGATCTTCGATCATGCTAGCAACCCATGACCTTTGGCTTTCTCCCACCTCCTTCTCCATTGCTAGCTCAGCATGACAAGGGTGGGAAACTAGCCAAGACCCCAAACCCTCTGTCCTTTGTCCGTATAACGATGCACAGTTTTCACCGAACAGATTTCCTAACTCTGGCACGCAGCCCTTTTCCAAGCAGACCCTCCATCCAATCTCCATCTTTGGGTGACTGAAAAACCCCTACCAATGTGGCCCATCCAATCTCCATTCACTGCACTCGTAGCCCTTTCTAGGAAAATTCCCAACCTAGTCCTCCCAACAATAAAAACTCATATTTCCTATCAAGTTTTTTCAGCTTCGGGTATACCATTTCCTCCAGCATAGACCTGATTTCCATCACCCCAACCCTCTCTTTTCTTCCCTCTCTCTGTCGGGTTTAGGCAGGTGATGACCCAACAGTAACTGTCACCCATTTTCCCTCAAATCCAATCACCCAACGGTGATCTCTAGCAAACCCATTTCCCCCTCCATAGCTAATGAGCCTGGGTAATGTTTCCCTATTTTTCTCCTAGGCTTCGGTACAGCCAGGCCTGGGAAGACTAGCATGCTCAGAGACACTGGATTGTTCCCCTTGGTCTTCATTTCCCCTACATTTTTCAGTGTCCTGGAATGGGCAGTGCATAATCCGACCACCTCCACCACCAATGCCCCATTTCCATCTTTGTTCCCCACCTTCCATTTCTATCACCGGTGATAGAACCTCGGAGATGGTGAACAGCTCTACAGAACGATGCACACAGAGGTGGAAATGACTCGGATTGGTGATCTAAGCCACTCATCGTGTTCCTCTTGACGTCACGGACAAAACTGCTCGAGTGATTTGATGACCGAAGCTAATCTGACAGAGATCCTGACACAACAATATTGTACAACCACGATCGGGCAGATCCATGGCTATTCAACAGTATCTAATGTTCTTAATGATCTATTGGACTGGAAGTATGCGTAGGAGGTATATTTTATACTTAAAACCTTCTCTCTTTTTTTATTCAGCATTATCTAGGCATTGATTTGTTTTCAAATGAAAAATCTAGAATAGTTTAATGGCCAATTAATGCACGCATTGAGTATGTGACCTCATGGCCTACACCATTTGTACTTTGGGCTTTACTTTGGTGTGCCTTTGTACAAAATTCACACTAATAACACTACCTACCCAGCCAATGGCTTAACTTTTAAGTGGATGAGTGTTGTAAGTAAAATGTTGAATGGTTCACATTCAAATATCAAATTCTACCCAAATAACTAGGAAGCAATCCCAATAGTATTTCCTCTAATTAGCTTCTTTTATGAAATGATGTCATTGACCATATAGAATAGAAAATTTTCTAATGTATTAGGTCAAGCTTAGACTTTGATTTTGTGTAAAACACCAATGTACACCCGGCTAGATAGCAGGGGTACACTTAGACACATTTGGTCTCACCTAAACTACCTGGGCAATTATCCTTGGAGTCAGACCTTAATACTATCTTTAAAATCATTAAAAGATAGATTAGGATCAAAATGAGACCACTTTTGGCCATTAGATCATACTTAAACATAAATATATGTGTATGTGTATGTATTAGGAAACAAAATTTTATGAGTTGTATAGATTGAAGCACACGGGGTCGATCATGAGGAAGAGGACCATTAAAGCTAGTGGAAATGGATGAACTTGCCACACGAGGTTGGTGGAGAATTAAGAAATCATGTCTTAATAGTAAGATGCATGTTTTTAAACATGATCTTATTCTTATGATAGATATTATATCATTTAAATTGTGCATTTCATATGATATATGATGATGAAAAATGTTAACTTGTGAATGATGAAAATTTGTTACTTGAAATGCTACATGAATGACATGCATATAATTAAAGCCTACTGAATGATATTAAAGGGTACACATGATCTGTTCTTAAAAATATCATAGCTGTTATTGTGATAAAAAGACATTTATGGTACATGGGTACCATTACATCATATGTAATGTATGAGTCAAGGATTTTACATTACATCCCTGATGGGTGATCACCTAATAAGTGAGGATGTTATGATTATGATGAGATATTCATATATATATATATATATATATATTATGGATAGGCAAGAGGCCTATATATTATTATTTTACATCCAGGCATGGTGGCCTAAGAGTTTTGTTTTAGACAGGCAAAGGCCTGGGGATGCTATGCTAGGAGAGTAGTAGGGTTTGGGCACCCACTCTCCAAAATGTGATATATATGATGATACCATGCCCAAAAAGAGGAAAAATGTTCAGTGGGGTAATATGGGAAGGCCACCACTGTGACAGTCTATCTGCCCATATAGACATGACATAGATGATTTTCCACACTTGGTATCCATGGAGTATTAAAGCAGTTATCCGAGCGTGCTGGTACAGATCAAACTGTAGCATAGTAGTCCTTATATTTGATGCACTATGGTGCATATATGATTGCATGATGACATGTGTATATGATGGCATGATGAGATGCCTCACATGATGATGGCATGATAAGATGCCTTTTACGATGTTACCAGCAGCGATTGGAGTATTATAAACCCCGTATGGAAGGGGTATGATTTTGAGACCCAATATAGTCTGGAAATGTAGGTTATAAAACCTATGGACTACGTTCATAACTTTGTATGACTTTTAATGATTTTAATATCTATGATATATTCCTATATGTATATCCTGTAGGGCATAGTTTCATAAAAGTTTTCATATGAGGAAGTGAATGGGTAGATATATTATGCAGAGTATGGTTCATAAAATTGGAGTATGTTATCATATGAAAAATGATAATGATAAATATTTAAAATACTAGTGAATTATATATATTAAATATATCCTATAAAGTGTAATTTCTAAAAGGTGATTATTATATTCACATGAAGAAGAAGATTTATAAATAGCTACTTTATCAATGGCTTGTAGATAATTGAACTATTAATGAAATTATGAAATTATGAAATAAGTGGTAAACTTCATCCCATATAAGGATTATGATGAAATTGAATATTTTAATTGATGTAAAATTCTTAATTCATATGTACTTAACATGTTTTCTTAACTCTCCCCTACCAAGCATAGCTTGTTGAGATATTGTAAATATTTATGTTTACAATATCTTAGATACAGATTGACAGGAGAAGATATACACAAGTAAGAGGAGTTCAACAGCCATACTTCTACGCTTAGGTATATATTTTATTAAAGCTTTTATATTGTGTAGCTAGTTATTTGGATTATGCTACTTGGATATTTAGTATAATGATTATAGGGGCTGTGTATGCGAACCACTGGATGGTCCTGTTGTTTCATAAAATGCATGTTTATCTTCTATAAAAACTATATTATGTATAGTATGGGAGTTGAGGTGACATCCGAGTTTTTGGAAAAATGAATTTCAAAGAAAACTATATTCTGCTATTTTTGAATTTTAAAATTAGAGGCATGCCACCTTTTGAATATAAACACGAAATTTTTTGGGATAAACCTGCGGTATCACAATTGGTATCAGAGTGGTTCATCCAATCACTTGCAGCCCTTTATGTCCAACAAAAAGGATAATAATCCAAATATAGGTTAGGATGTAGTGAGTTGAGATAAGGAATTAGAATGGAATAAGTTAAGTATTAGAAGGAGTAAGTTAGTATAACTAGTCTACAGAGGGATACTAAACCATAAGTACATGTCCCTAATAAGACAACTAGGAGAATGATTTAAGGAATTATCGATTCCATTATGGTGAATAGTAGACCAAAAGGGCAATTAGCATAAATGGCTAAGTTAGTGTTGTAAAACATCTTTTTACCTATTAAAGTACCTAAATACCATAGCATATAGCAATGTAAAATGCTTCTACCTAAGGTTAAATAAAAAATATGCCCAGTATCAATGTGAATTCACAACATAGGTATATACTCATTGGTCACATAGACCAAGTGTAAGAGTAGACAGTTTGAAAAGAGGCAAATGATAGATTAGAAAGGTTTACACACAAAAAATATAAAGTGCTACCTTGGTTTGTATCAAAAGAGAATGAAATAGAGGTGAATTAATGAGTGGCAAATTAAAGAGAAGAAATAGAAACAATTGATAAAGGATAGGTTCAATATAAGGAAACTTAGAAGAATTGCAGACTTGCAAAGAAATGAAAGTTAAAACTACCATATGACACTAGAGTAAATGAGTATTTTTGAAACTATAACTTAAAGGAATCTGTAGAGACAATATGCTTGAAGGAATTCAAGGGAATTTTTTGTTTATGATAGAAAGTTCATCAAGATCAGAGTCCTAGAGTAAGACTCATACATCACATATGAAGAATCTATGTTTGAAGGAATTATACTTTAATCTAAGAAAATTGAAGTATTTGACAATAAACTTAGTACCATAATAGTGTGAGATAACTACTAAAATGGAAAAAAAAAAAAAATCAAGACAAAGCTAATCATGAAACATTATGCATTATATACCTATATATATAATCTCATATATGTTTAAGAAACCAATGATCCACACCAAAACTCTGGATAAATTAAGAATTGTGTATTTCTCTATTATGTATAAGAATGTTAAATATGAATGTGTTAATGAAAAGTTGAATGATGGAGTTGATATGATAACTCCAGTCGATGGATAAGTCAATGTTACAAGGACTTATTCAAAGAAATGTTTATTATGTCTTATTGAAAGAATAATATGCTTATCCTCAATGTTATGATGAATTTGGGTATGATACCATCATTTGGTATGATGGACATTGGTATGATACCCATATTATATGGAATTTCAAATTGTTAGACAATATGGATTGTCACAAAGATGAAAGCACATTGTAATGGTGTGATAGTCTTATTATTTAGAAGACAAAATATGTTAAAATCATGAACTATATCAACTATAAATGAATGAATACCTTTCTTGAGAATAACATGTATTGTTGACAACTACAATTATTATAAATGATGAATGATGTAAGATTGAGAAGAAAGATGGAGGTAAAGGTGGATAAATATAAGAAAATTAAAATGAGTTAAAATCATTGCACAAGAGACATCCTATGCATTCCCAAATTCTAGCTTTTAATTATTTTCTTCATATTGTTATTCTCTTCATATTCCTCATTGTATTCTTCTCGCTCTACCTAGACTTGTAGCCTTCTTCCACTCTATCTCCAGTTTCCTTAGACCATTCTTATGCTACTTCCCTATGTCCTCATATTTCTTGCCTCTTCATATTTCCTTTTCCTATACATTGCATTTTCATGTGTATGCTCCCTAAAGTAAAAATTTCTTGGTTGCAAATAACTATGCATGATGAAGACTTAAATCCCATTACAAGAAGCTATTGTTTTCTTTTCCACCCTTTCTATTCACTTTTCCTTATACATTGTATATTCATGTGTGTGCTCCTTAATGTAAAAGTAATTTAGTCAAAAATGAAGTGTGCATGAGCATGAGAAACATTAAAATTCGAGTACGTTGCAAATATTCATGCTTCCACTCCAAATTCCATTTATACAAAAATTTATTTTCTTTGTGTCAAAATTCCAATTATATTCCACAATTCCAATTTCACATAATAATACCTAGAATAGTATTTACAAAATTTGAGGTTGTTACACAATCATTGGTAAGGAAAAGGATAGGACATTGGTTAACTTTTGTTTTATGGAGTTCAAAGCTCCCAACCACTTGAAAGTTCCCCCATTTAAACATTCTATAACTAAAGTGATAGTTGTGCTTAAATTTCTAATGAATATTTGTAGATGATGAGTGTCTAATAAACCACCCAATTAGTTATCCATGTGTTACAACTTATAAGGGTAAATTAGGAATTTTGACCAAAATTCATAACACATGCATTTTTTACCTAATTACTCAAAAATTTGATATATTGTAGGTCGAGAGGCTAATCTAAGGTAAGTATGTGATTAATCATATTTTCTAGGATTTAATTAGATTTTTTCAATTTATAGGAATTGAGATGGTGATCTAACGATGGAGATTGATCTAGATGAAATTAGAAGATCAAGATCAAAAGATCGAGTCCAAGCCTAAAAGTCATAAATTCAACATGAAATGAAGGACAAGTTCAAGCAATGAATGTAATTAATGGAGCCAAAGGTGGCCAAAGTAGTCCCATGAAGCAAACCATGCATTTCCACCACCTTTGCATGGGAGCCATTCAAGCCACCTTAGCCATATAAGCCATAAGAGTAGGTGAAAAGCTAAGGAATTCAAGCCGAACCATTCAATTCACTCATGCTAAGGGATTGAACTATGAATCTAAGCTAAGAGTGTTATCTATGCTAGCCATGACGCCTAGCCAATGAAGCCCTTAAAGTCACACAAGCTAAACTAAATGGAAGGCCATGATTGGTGGAGGATTTGAAGAACTATCCTTGGGATTTATGGGGACATTTTGAGGAGAATTAAGGGAAAATTCATTAGGATAACATGGCATGTAGACCAATAGGATGAGACCCTTCTAATTTTCATGTTTTCCCATTATTTTCTCACTTTTCACCTCACCCCTAAGATGCACCACGAATTTCACTTTCCATTTAGGAGTTCTACCATTCCAAGACTCCTCCGCCTTCCCAAACTCTCATCCAACCAACCAACCAATCCCCACTTCCTTGGAAATCACTTAGAAAATCAAATTTCTCCACCTAACCTCTCTTTCCTATTTTCTTTCTATCCCTATCTTTCCTCCCATCTTCCTCTTTCTCTCTTACCTTATCCATACCAGCCAACTTTCCATTTCCAAGAAGGTTCCAATGATTTTTGAAGGGGGAAGACACCTCCCCCTAAAAAAATGGCCCCTCTCCACCTATATGCATTCAAAAGGCAGCCTTGTTTTCACTCTTAAAACCTTAACTTGTGCACCCATCTTAGCCATCCAAATGAATTGTTTTCATCCCCACCACACCTTACTCTTAGGCTACCCTAGAAAAAAATAGGAGGAAAGTTATAAAAGACCCACAAACAACCAAAGTTAGGAGTTGTTTTTACACTTAGCAAAAAGACACCTCCTACACTTAGAGGAGGGTGTCTTCTTCCTAATCCATCTCTTCCACTCTTTTTCTTTGGATTTTCATCTCCTTTGGGTGGCTACTACTCTTTCCAAAGGTGTGTTACATCTCCTCATGTGTTTCATGCCTGGTCATTGGGTGTTCAATTTGTCTTTCAAAGGTTGGTTAATCCTCCCTACTATTCTTTGATTGATCTTAGTTACCTTTGAGCTAGTTAATGCTTTGCAATTCCCTTATAATTCCTTGCCTAAAGATTAAGATCCAAGGCTGTTTTCATTTTACCTTGAAGTGACATCCAAGGGAAGTCTCCTTTAATCTAATCTTTGCCTTTTCTTTCCATTGCCAATTAGATCTTATTTTCTTGAATTCTAGCATTATTTCCTTTGTTTCCTTTGAGTGTTGCCTTATTATTCCATTAGGATTTGTCCTTAAATCTCATGCTTGTTGGAGGAGGAACTATTATTAAGATTTGATTTTGGATTTAGTTTGGTAGAAAGCATGGTGTGTACTCACCAAGAGTAGAATGCACCTTTCTTGTAACAATTGTATGCAACACTTTTTGATGATTAATTGAATACTTTTTAGTTGATGAATGACCATGATTTGTCTTAATTGTTTGTTGCATGTTGATGGTATATTAAGTGAATGATTTGTTTATGAATTCCTAAATAATTCAATTAAAATACGGTGAAACCATGAGTCCAATCCAAGGGTGGAGTGCAAGGTTTTGAACAACTTTATGGCTAAAGTTGGAAAGTCTTGTTAATGTGCTTGCTTAATTTTAGATCCTTAGTTTAATATTTCATATCTATAAGAATGAAGTGCACTTATCAAATCATATAGGAACTATGTGTGCAATCCATGGTTGGGGCACATAGTTTTAAGTGATTGTTGAGTGATTAGATACCAAGTTGTCGCATTCATTCATGTTAGCAAAAGTAGTTAGTGTTTGTTTGTTGATCTTAATTAGTTTGTTAGCATGTTGTTAATTTGTTGTTAATAATTAAAGTTCATTCTATCAATTTCCATTGCATTCTTTAGAATTTGTATGATTAGGAAAATAGTTTCGTAGTGCATGTTTCCTAAGGCTAGTTGCTTAATTTCATGCTTAAGAAAGGTTGATTTAGGAAATTTGTTAAGAATTGCATATTTGGAAAGTTTCACTTTAGGAACGTACTTAATTCAAGAAAGTCAATAACTTAAAATTTTCATTTAGAAAGTTTAGGAAATTTTTCAATTTTATCATGTTTTTAGTTTTGCATCATTTTCATTTACATGTGTGAGGGGAATCAGCAAAGGAACAATGGTGATCCTATGTGCCATGGCTTCATCAATAGAGATTAGGTTTTCAATGCTTTCCTAGATTAAGATTTGACTGAAAATTGTAGTGAGACCTATTGTAATTTTAATTTAATTTAATTTAATTTTTAAATGGGTTGTAATAATACAAGGGAAGTGTTGGGTATGGTAGCCTAGACTTGATCATCATCGACTGTGAGCAATTGTCACCCAAATTTTAATTTTTAGGATAAATTGCATTTAGTATAATTTTTCATTTGTGATGTTAGTATAAATCATAAGCATTAGGGTCATGCATTTTATAACTATTGCATAATACTTAGGATTGTTACATTAGTAAAGCACCTATTTAACAAAGGTTAGCATGAGCTCAGCTATAACCAAAGCATAGGTTGCATGGTTATAGTGTCATGTCTTTTAAGGTGCCTAACCCTTTGTTAAGTATCATATAGGTAGGCATTAGTTTGCTTTTGTTTTGCATTGCATATTTATAGCTTTATGGTGAAATGGAATTAATGATAGTAAGGGCTCCACAGAACCCTGATAAGATAAGGACTAGATTTCATCACCAGCTCCTTGGCCCACCGAGGAATCAATCAACATCCTTGTATGTCACGATCACAACCCTTGAACATTAATTAAAATCAAGTAGAAAGAGACTTAGGGTATCGAGCTCATAGGCCCCTTTTAGAAGGATGAGATCTATTGTCACTCTAGTGGCTTCTAAGCACTATGGTTATAGTGGGTGTCTTAAAATCCAAGTAATTTTTCCACATCTTTCTTTAACCTTGATTGAGGTCTAAATGCCTCCTAACACGAGAATTGTATTAACCAGTTTTGAGTAGAACCTAACTAGTAAGTAGTAGTCAAATCTAGATAAAAGGATGAGCTATCGAGATCTAGGTCTAAGAAGCTACCACCTATGCACTAAGAAAAGATAATAATGACACTACTTGATTAGTGATTACTAGAATTTGATTAAACATCACTTAGAGCTAGAGTCAACATATTGTTAGGACATTTAGATTAGGATAGTTTATGCAAGGGCATCAATCTTAGAGCATAGAGTTAGCACCTTTCGACCTAGAGATTCAAAGCAACCTTAGACAAGGGGAAAGAAACCAAGTTCTTGTCCTCGTGGACAACCAACCAGTAGACATCAAGTGCAAAGCTATTAGAGATTTTTAAGCTCCACTCCAGCTAAACACCCCATCTTGCATAGCTCTACCCTCAACAAATGCAAACCACTTTGACTTAAAGCCAAGAGTCATACAATTACGCCCCACTTTTATGGTCAAACTAAGAAGACCCATACCTACATATTAAGGAGTTCTTAGATATTCACACCACTTTTAAGTTCCAAAAATTTTTGGACAAATGCTATTAGGCTTAGGTTACTCCCATTTTCACTCAAGGATAAAGCTAATTCATGGCTCAACTCCTTTGTGGTAGGTTCCATTAATACATGACACCAATTGTCTAAGAAGTTTTTGAACAAATTCTTCCATGTTTATAAAACAAATGCCCGTCATCATGAAATTATCAATTTCTAACAAAAGGATGATGTATTATGAATGTTGGGAATGATGGAATGAATTGCTACAAAAATGCCCTCATCATGGATTTGAGAAATGGCAACAAGTCCAATACTTCTATGAGGCATTGACACCTTAGAATAGACAAATGGTATATGCAACAAGTGGAGGGGCCCTCATGCTCAAAGAAGAGAGAGAGAGGCCCTTTCAGACATTGGCAGCTAATTCCCAATAGTGGGATTACTCCAATAGAAGAGAGAGAAACAACCAGCCTTGAAATAAAGGGGGTCTATATGAGATTGGAATGCATACAAATCTATCCCATAAACTCAATTTTTTACTTAATAGAATGGATAAGGATGATGGGAGAGTGGACAAGTTTGAAACTATGTTTCAAGCATTCATGGTGCCACATCTATTAAACCTCAGCAAGAGGTTTGTGCTCTCTGTTCTAGCCCAGCCCTCATCACCACATCTTGTCCATCAAGTAGAGCCCTTAATAACTATCTTATTGAACAAGAAAATGCATTAAATGCATATTGCAATCCTAGAAAAACCCATATTCTAAGACCTACAACCCATCAAAAGAGAATATACAGCATGTTTATGAGATAATAGAACAAAGCATGGATGCCATTGAAAAGGTCAATGAGGAAATGAAACATGAGATGGAGGAATGAGAAGATGAAATGAAACCAATATGGAAAATTACTGCCAAAAACATTGCTGAATTTATAAACAGGACTGAGGAAATGAAACATTTAAGGGATAATGAAGAGCCATTTACAACTAATAGTAAGATGAAATCTCTTATGATCATTTTGAGCCACAAAATCCACAACCATCTATATAAGCCTCTAGCTCTAATCTACTTGAGCAATGTTTTATTCCTTGTTACGATTATGATGAAGAGACCTCCATTGATGAAAAGAATGAAGTCGTAGAAAAATCCAACCTAAATCCTCTAGAATCACGGCCTGCTTATTTTTATGACTTTGTTGAAGATACATCCATCACAGAGGTAAATAAGTTATTGGATATCTTGTGTCATTAATGAACACTTTTCAATGGCAAGCAAGAGTAGAACCCCTTATAGAGCCCAAAATACTAATTGCGCCTTGAAATGTGGAAAACATACATGGTTGAAACCTCTTGACCTTATTTGAACAAACATCAAAGAGTAACATAGGCCCATTTGAAACCTCACTTGTGGTAGTTAAATAAGAACAAAAATATGTAGGGTACCCCTTAGAAGATAATTAGGGTTTAAGTAAAACTATGTTCCCACCTCTAGTAATACAAGAGCAAACTTTTAAAGAAGGGTAATGTTAGCTTATACCCTATTTTTAGGACAATGTAAGGGAATAGAGGAAAAAGATGAATAGAGTATAATGGTCAATGTTATCCCTAAATTTGGTAAAAATGAGGACCATTCAATCCTATATGGTCCAACAAGCTTTAGATACACCATGGCTCATGATATCATCATTTTACCACCACCTCAATTTTTGAAGTGGTGGAATTATATTGACTACTGTGAAATAATAAAAATGGGGGATCATCAATGTGGTCTCACTAAATTTAAAATCATGGTGGTCTACTATGTCATAATGTTACCACCACCAAAAATCTCCAGGTGGAGATCATATATAGACTACTGCGAGATTATGAAGTGGCATGAGAAATCTTGCCATTTCATTCTTAGGATTAGGATTAGAAAAAATTAGTTGAACTAGCTAGGACTAGGTTTAGATATTTAGATTAGTTATAAGCCATGCTAGCTAAAGACATTAAACTTAGCACTTATTAGGAGGCAACCTAGGAACTTTTTAGAAAGTATCATTAGTCTGCATTACCCAATCATTATTTAGGTGTCCTATATTTCAAAGTATTGAGGACAATGTTTAATTCCGGTAGGGGCTGTAGATATATATGAGATTTGTAACTTTTCTTGTATTTAAAAATAAAAAATTTGATAAGTCATTTATAAAGATGAGAATTTAAATTTTCTAAATATTCAACTATTTTTTAACTTTAGCTTATTAATAGAGTTGCATACAATTAGTTCACTATTTCATTCTTTTTCTAAAGTATCTCTGAAAAAATTAAAATTGAAACATTAATGGCACAAAATATATATATAGTTTAAGTTGAAGAGAAAATTATAACTTAGAGATCCTGAATAAGATCTATGGAGACTTATAACCCAAGTAAGTTTTGAACCATTCTTTCTTTTCTGAGGGGTTATACTTAAATTCAAAATTTTCTTTAGTAAACATTATTTCTTAGTTGGTCTCATCATTCTTGTCTTGGTCAACTATTGATAAATCACAAAAGAGTATACCATATATCTCTTAAGTTTATGATCATTTTTTAAGTCATATGAGACCTGGGAAATGATAGACTCTATCCTTGGTAAACCCAGAGCCTTCAACCTTTCCTGTATTATTTTTCACTAGTTAGACCCATAAGCCTCCAAAATAGAGCCTTTCCTTTGTTAGAGAAACAACCTTTACCTATATTGAACTCCAATATATATCCATTACCCATTTTTTTTTGGAAATGTGTAGAGAAGATTGAAAGGCATCTTTGGAAAAAGTATGAACAATACAATTCAAGAGATAAACATCACAAGGTCATAAAGAACAAAAAGTTGAAAAAGGCTATATACAAAGTCAAGAAAAAAATTAAAAAAAAAAAAGATAGCTAATGAAAAAGAAGAATGTGCACACTTGCAAGGAAAAGTGGAAAAGTTGTGAATACACTGATAAAAGACCTTTACATATTTTCAAATAACCTTTGTTTACCTTTATATCCATTCTTTTGATAACCCTTACCTAAGCTTATGTTTTGTCCTAATATAAGTCCTAACTTGATCTTAGGATATGGTTATAAATGAATAGGAAGTTTGGTAGAGTATAATATTCTTAGTAGTTTATATCTTTTTATGAGACCATTTTTATCATTCTTTCTAAGTTATCATTCTTTTGTATGGAATAAGTGAGATTTTTAGATTTGATAAACAATATTCTACTAACATATTAATGAAAGATTAAAACCTTTCTAAGTGACTTCTTTCTAACTGATAAGTATATCCTGTAAGAATTGAAGTCAAAGCATATATTTGCATGGTAGTTTAGGTTATATTGACTTGAATACTATAATTATATATTAGCTATAGCACACACTCACCTTCCAAAGTTTAATGAAATAATGGGATATATTTAGCATAAGTGTAGTATTTTGAACATTTTTGTTGCCTTTATTTGCAAGCAAAAGTTAATTTAATATAAGCTGCATATGACAAAATTTTCTCAGATGAATAAAAGATTACCACAAAAATTTTGAGAATTTTGTGGGTGTATTCACTGCAAGCCCTCACGAGACCTAACTGTCCACTAGGGGTAATCTATGGGTTTAAGAGCTTGTTGCATGTGCTAAATGCAATCGTGAATACCTATAAAAGTGGCTAAAATAATTTTTTGTTATTATTCTTAGGACTAGCAAAATGCTAGTTGACCACGCAATTAGTTACCCATGAGTTACAAATTATAGGAGTAAATTAGGGTTTTTGACCAAAATTTGTTACACATGTACTTTTGACCTAATGACTAAAATTTTTTATATTTTGTGGGTCTAGTAGCTAATTCAAGTGATTAATCATATTTTTTTTGGGATTTAATTAGAGTTTTTTAACTTTTTTGTGGGAAGCAAAATGGTGATCTGATGATCGAGATCGATCGAGATGAAATTATAAGGTCAAGATCAAAAAATCAAGTCTAAGCATAAAAGTCATCAATCCAATATGAGAGGAAGGTCAAGATCGATCAATGGATGCAATTAAAGGAGTCAAAGATGGCCAAAGTGGGTCCACACATAAGCCATGCAAAGTCCACCACCTTTACATCAGTTGCACTTAAGCCACTTAGCCATATTTAAGCCATGAAGAAGAAGACAAGTTAAGGAGCTAAGCCAGCCATAGAAGTCAAGGATATGAGTCATAAAGATAAGCCATGGGAGTCATCTAAGCCAGCCATGAAGCCAAGCCAATGGAGTCCTAAAAGTTAGCCATCAGGCCACATGAGCTAAGCTAAATGGAAGCCCATGATTGGTGGAGAATTTGAAGAATTATCCTTTGGATTTATGGGGATATTTTAAAGAGAATCAAGGAAAAATTTACTAAGATAAGGTGACATGTGGACCAATAGGAAGACACCATTCTATTTTTCATGTTTTTCCCATTTTTTCTCACTTTAAAGCTCACCCCCAATATGCACCACCAATTTCACTCTTCGTTCCAGGGTCCTGCAATTCCAAGACTTCTCCACCTTCCTAGACTCCCATTCAACCCACCCAACCAATCCCAAAGTCTTAGGAAACAACTTACCCAATCAAATTCCACCATCTCACCTCACTTTCCAAAATTTTCCTAGCTCTCTCTTTCCTCCCACCTTCTTAACTCTTTCCTATCTATCCCATCCACCTAGTTTCCATATGTGAAGGGATTCAATAATTTTTGAAGTGGGCAGATGTGTCCCCCCAAAAAAGTGGTGTCATCCCACTTCAACACGTACAAAAGGCTGCCACCTAACTTACACTCCATCCCACTTAAAAATCCTAGCTAGCCCTTCATCCTAGCCATCCAAATCCCTTGTTTTCATCCCCACCATACATATATAACTTGGGTCACCATAGAAAATATAGGAGAAAAAATATAAGAGGCCACCAAACATCAAAGTTTAGGGACTCTTTCACTCTTAGGAAAAAGACGCCTCCTTCACTTTGAAAGAGACATCCTCTTCCTACTCCATCTTCTTCTCTCTTTTGCCTTGAACATCATACTCCTTTGGGTGGCTGCTACTCCTTCCAAGGTGGATTGCTACTCCTTCCAAGTATTCAATGCCTAGGGTTGGATTTTCTTTTGAAATGTTGGTTGAGTGTCCTTGATCCTTCTTTTCTTTGCTTATTCTATTTGTTTCCATTGTTGCCTTGTTACCTTTGATTTTATACTTAATTGTAGCTTTTCATTGCTTATTAGCCTTGATTTTAATTTCATAATATATTGATTTAAGATTTATAAATCTTTGGTAGTGAGTATAGCTACTAGATCAAAGTCTTTTTCCTTAGTTCTAGTTACTTGTTTGCCTTGTTGAAGCATCTTAGAACCTTGACTCTAATAACTACAACTCTCTTGGAGTGATAGCCTAAAGAGTGAAGTTTTTAAATCAAATCCTTGCCATCTTTCTCTTTGAAGACCTTTTCCATATCTTGCTTTCTATCCCATCTTTTCTCTATTGTTTCCCTTGGATGTCTTTTGGATATATGCATTCTAGCTTATGATTGAGAATGTGATGATCTTGATGAAGTTAGATTAGATATTTGGCCTACCTTTGGCTTAAAGCATGGGGTGCACATTCCATGAATGATGCACACCACTCTTGTACTTCAATTCAATTAATTCAAAGTGAAGTTTGGTTTATGTTTGATGTTTTAATTTCATGGATGATTAGCTGATGGATTTATTGCTTAAATTATCTCTTGAATCCATGTCTCTTAGATAGTGAATACATCTTCCATTCAAACATTTCATACTTACCATTCTACATGGATTTAACAATCAATTCTCACATGAATCGCACTCAAGATTCATGCACACAACCCATTGAGTCATGTGCATGGTTTTGATGTGTGATCCCTTTAGATAGTTCTTTGCTTTATTTAGAGTTTCGTGTTATAGTTAAAATAGTTTCATACATTTCATAATAGTTTAGTTCATCCCTTACTTCATAAACCTTTTCCATGCTTCATACATGCACTTTTTTCATAGTTATTTTCATTCATCATTCTCATATTTCCATTCATATCATGTGTTGCTTATTTGTTTGGCTCATGTTAGTCCTTCATGTTTTAGGATTAGTTGCATACTAAGATAGTTTCCATTGTGTCAAATGTTAGTTTTAGGCAGGCAACTCTAATTTTATAAAGTTTTCATTTAGGAAATTTTTTAAGTTTAGCATCTTTATTTTTAGTATAATTCTATGTTCCATATCTTGCACTTGTTTTTAGTTTTTCATCATTAGTTCAGGTTAAAAGATCTCCTTAATTTTGGCTAAAGTTGGAAAGTCTTGTTAATGTGTTTGCTTAATTGTAGATCCTTAGTTTAATATTTCATATCAATAGGCATGAAGTGCACTTATCAAATCATGTTGGAACTATGCATGTAATCCATGGTTGGAGTGCATAGTTTTGAGTGATTAGATTCCAAGTCGTGGCATTCATTCATGTTAGGAAAAGTAGTTACTTAGTGTTAGTTTGTTGATCTTAATTAGTTTTTTAGTATGTTGTTAATTTGTTATTAGTTATTAAAGTTTGTTCTCTTAATTTTCATTGCATTCTTCAGAATATACATTATTAGGAAAATAGTTGCTTAGTGCATGTTTCCTTAGGTTAGTTGCTTAATTTCATGCTCAACAAAGTTGATTTAGGAAAGTTGTTAAGAATTGCATTTTGGGAATGTTTCACTTTAGTACAGTCCTCAATTCAAGAAAGTCAATAATTTAGAAAGTTTCATTTAGAAAAGTTTTATTTTTAGAAAGCATGTTTAGGAAAGTTTTCAATTTTATCATGGTTTTAGTTTTTACATCATTTCCATTTCCATGTGTTAATTTTTATTCTTAGTTTAGGTTAAAAGATCTCCTTAATTTTGACTAGGTTATATAGTTTAAAGTAGGGACCACTAAGCACACAATTTTTTAATTCCACATGGAATTGACCTCACTAGCATGCTATGCTATAACTGATTCATGCACTTGCATGTTTAACTTAAAATTCACAACATTAGAATGAAGTGAGGCAATGAAAGCCTCTGATATTAAAAAAGACTTACGATTAGACTAGCTAAGAAAAGCCTCCACTTTACTTGAATCCATCTTTAATCCATCAATTAAAATGACATAGCTGAAGAAGCTAATGCCATAAATGAAGACATTGTACTTCTTTAGATTTTCATACAAATTTTTCTCACACAAAGTATGTTGCACTTGCTAAAGATGACTTATATGCTCCTCCCGATCTTTTATGTACACAAGAATATCATCAAAGTACCCAACAACAAATTTTTTAGTGAATGGTTTAAAGACATATGTCATTAAGAAGATGAAAGTTCCAAGGCATTAGATAATCCAAAAGGTATAACCAACCATTTCATAGAGTCCATGTCTAGTAAAAGTTGTCTTCCATTCAACACCTATCCTCATATGAATCTAAAGGTACTCGCTACGAAGATTGATCTTAGAAAAAGTAGTAGTTGATCTAGTGGATCATTAAGGTGAAGAATAGAGAAATGATAGATGATCATTATTTTGTTCGCCACCCTTCTATCAATACACATCCTCCATTTTCTATCATTCTTTGGTACAAGAAGGGTAGGTAGTGTAAAGACTCTTACTTTCTAAAACCAGACCTTTAGTCATCAAGTCATCAACACGATTTTGTAATTTTTCATGCTCTTTAGGTCTCATTTGATATGCAGCTTTGTCAAGGTACAAATCTAGGAAAAATGGCAATGTAATGCTATATATCTCTCATAGGATGTAAGCCATTAGGAATTCTTTAGGAAATACACCTTCAAATTCAGTAAGCAACAATTGTACAGTCAATGGTCTACATTATTTTCACCATTCATCATTCCCTTCATTAAAGGAACATGCAGCATCTAAGACTTTTTGAAATGAATCATTTTTTTTTTATTTTTTTTTTGCTTAAATGAATCACTTCAGATGTTTTAGAGGAGATCTTAGGTTTTAAGTATAATCTCTTAATCCTTGTGTTCCACCCTTCCCTGAACCCTACATGCATGGGAGCTTTGTGCATCGGGCTGCCCTTTTTATCTTGACTTTTACTTTGATAAATATATTGAGTTTTTTGGTTATGTCAATGAATTTGAGTTGTTTAAGTGTTAAAGTTAAGTATAAAAAGGCTTAGGTCCAGAGTCCAAAACACCACATAGTTGTTTTTGGCACTCTTTTTGAAAAAGCTTAGATAGAAATGGATACTTAGATTGGTGAACTAAGAATGATTACAATCATAGAGGGAATGGCTAGGATGAGTTATCCTAAGGACATGAGAACCGGTAAGAGAGTGTGTGTGGGGGTGAGCTAATGATCACATGATAAGAAATGGAAATTGGTGAGTAGGAAGCCTAAAGAGAGTGAGATATCCTAGATCTTTAAGTGGATGGATGGATGGATGAGATCTTAAGTGAAGAGTGCTAAGATATATTAGGATATGGATAGAAGGCATAGAGTTGCCTTAAGGGCATGTGAGATCAGTGATAGAGAAAGATGATGAACCATATAAGGGACAAAAAGGGCTAGGATTGAGCCATGATGGATCACCCAACAACCAAGATAGAAGAGTGCATGGTAGGCTAGGAAAACACATCCCACACACGCATGAAAGTGCGAGTTCCATGTGAGAGTGCATGGCTGCCATGAAGAGGTGCCATATTTTTAGGGCAGTAAGAGGCACCTTATTTTTAGGCCCTCTAGGGGAGTGGAAAAAAATGTGAATAGGTTGATTTTAAGTGGGACTAAGCTAGGACACATAAGTCCTAAGTGGTCAGGGAGAGTGGTGTAGCATAGGATTTAGTAGTGGAAAGATAAAAGGCTAAGATGGGAGCCTAACAACTAGGAAATGTGGAGCCTAGAGGTATTTGAGTGAGAAACAACTCTCAAAACTTCAAGAAGGGGATTACAATATAATAGAGGACAAATCATCACAATTGCAAACCAAAAACTACAATAGCCAAAGAGGAAAATTGAGGAGAGGAAAAAAGTGAAGCAAAGGAAGAAGAAGAAAAAGAAGACAACACTACAACCAAGGATAGAAAGAAGAAAGGGAAAAATAGAAGGAGAAACTATAAAGGAACTAGAGAGGGTATGAATTATAGGTAGGGAGTGTGGAAAACTTCTTATACTGGAATTTTCTCGAAAAAATTTCAAAACTAGTTCATAAAGATCATGCTTGAGTTTATCACAGAAAATGCTTAGTTTTCTCCTTATTATTAAATGTTATGTTTACTCTCTATATTGCACAATTTTCTTAGATATTTTTGCTTGTATATCTGAGGGTTTTATATTATTTTGAGGTGGTAAAACATGCATGGTGATAAGTAATAGCATTAGCATGATTAAACTACTGTTATAAAGCATGTTTTTTGGTGAAATCTACATACTCTTGTTCTAGAATTGGTGCTTAATCATTGGTCAATGGACATGCATGAAAACTAGAACACAGTCATACATGAAAATCCATTTTACCATCCACTTAATCTAAACCATTCATAATGTTTCCTATAAACACTATGAAAACCCTATGACCATGTTGCTCACTATTCTAGTAATAAAAGATTAAATTTTTTTATGAAATTTTAAAATGAGATCCTATACTCGATAATTTTGAATGAAGAACTAATATTTTGCATAGATATCACGGATTTTAGATAAGAATAAGGATGTCTTAGGGGTGGTTTACTACTGGACTGTCTGAAATAGAATTCCACAAATAGTTCAACTGAAAGATTGAAGTATCAGATGCATACCAAGCACTTGGAATGCCCAAAAACATTATGTACAAGAAGTATATTTAATAGGGAATGACATATATAAGGCCAATTATCATGACCATATAGCTAAATGATTGGTTAGATAGCAAATATTTGGTCTGTTTGTTAGAAGATGACAGTAGACAACCTAATAACACTTTAGTAAAACCTGATGGATTCTTACCACCTTATGAACTATTGCTTGATTGCATGCTTAGAAGACTCACTAATATAGGGATAAAATAGGTTAGAAAGTGTTAAAATAGTCAGCTAACTTATCCAGAGACAGTAAATGGTTTAACTATAGTAGTATAAGTGGATGGCTAGTGTATGACTCAATGGTTGTGAGAACAGAAGCTATACTAGTAAAACCTCTGATTAATCAACATAATATGAGAGCTTATAATCATCAAAACATATCAAATAAACAACCTGATGATAGATATGTAATACCCCTAATTTTTGTAAGGAGATTGAATAAATAATGAAATTAAAATTTTCAAGGAAAAATCAAGCTAGAATATTAGGGTTATTAAAAATGAACTTCTTATAGAAAGTGAATCAAGATATAAGACATGTATAATTGAAAACATACTCGGCGAACCCTTCAAAATGACTATAAGCAAGACAAATTCGAGTTCGGATGAAAAATCCTTATTTTTCTCTATTTTAAGAATAAAAGGGTAAAATGGTAATTTTACTAATAACCGAGACCTAAGACATCAAAATTTGAAATGTATTCAGAAGAATCCAATGCCACTAAGTACACTCAATTCGAGTCCAGGAGAATAAAATAGATTTTTCTCCATAAAAGGACAAAATGGTCTTTTCACACCATCGTGGGGCCCATATGGGACCACAAAGGGATCTAATGGCCAAAAAACAAGTCATCATGAGGCAAACCACTACTACCTGTTAGTGGAGAAGGAGGTGGTGGTGGGAATCCTAAGACAATTTAATAATGAAAAGAAATCAAGATGATAATTATAAGTAGTCATGGGAAATTCAAAACACCCCTATAAATAGCTCATAAAATTCCCAAAAATTCTCCTAATGTTCGTCACAAGGTCCCCTAGAATGCCCAAAATCCCAGATCTAGAACCCTCCCTAATCTCCCCCAATTCTCTTTTCTTTCTCTCCTTCTTTCTTATTCTCTGTAAGAGCGTCTATAGATCCACCCAAAGACTCCAGACTCATTGGAGACATCGGGTGCGTCCAGGGACGCATCGTCCCCGATGAGACAAGGTTTTTTCCTGAAAACCCTATTTGAATTAGCCATCACATTACAACCATTGGAACAAGATCTTCATCATCAGATGTGTTCAGGTTAAGGTGATCTACAAAAGCCCTTTGGCTCCATGATGATCCACTTCATGGATCATCGGGAAATCCCAAACGAAGAACAAGCACCAATGAATCACCTTCTCTGCCATGCTTTTCAAGCTACTCCAGCAAATCTGGCCATTAAATGGTGACCTTGCACTATTAAATGTCTTCCTTTCATGGTGATCTACCAAAGCCCCATAGTCCCCCACCTTCTCCAGCAACGGCAAGGGTAAATTTCACGACTATAGGTCTTATCCGGTTGCTAGTGTTTATTCCAGTTTTCTCCTCCATTTTTGGTGTGATTTCTCCTTCTTCGGTGATATTCTCTTCACCAGACTAGCACAGGTAGGTGGAACCTTCACTCCCCTTTCAATTTTGGCATCTTTTGGGTTTTTTTCAGCCACCAAAAGGTCTCATCCAGCCATTGATCCGTCGGAGATGATGAATCTAGCTTGGATGATGGAGATCTAATCATAGATGGCTTAAATGAATCTTCTAAGCCATTGGATGATTTCTTGGGGCCCAAAAACCCCAGGGGATGAAATATTGAGCTTTGATCATGACGGATGGAGGAGATCCATTGATAGGCGATCCTACAGTCCAGATTTGGACTGTCTGGCCTATCACCGGTCACCCATACCTGGTGATGGGTAATCACAGGTAACAAGTGCGGGTCAACAGTCTGTTTTGTCATTTTCTATTAGGATGATTTGTGCTATCTAGTTTTTAACTAAAATCTTAGATCTTCAATTAAGAGTTCAATATAGCTATGATTTTAGATCTAAAAGCTTCTATAGATTCCTTATCACTTGCTTTAGGTACTGAACTCATGAAATGTATGTTTTAAATTGTATTTATTGGTTATAATCACAAAAATCCATAGTAACAGTATTGGATCATGATCAAGATGATCCCAAAATAGAAATCTGAACCCATGGATGTGTTCAGAGGGTCCTAAAACCTTATGGATCATGATCATAGTAGAATTTCTAGGTTTCTAGATTAAGTAAATAAACCAAAAACAGTAAGATCAAAATTCAACTCTTAAAACGGGCTAAAATCTTAAAATTTCAATTCTGATCTCAATTCAACTCCAAATTGAGAAAAAAAAGTTGGGATGGATTCCTTGCGATGAGTAGAACCTACTGAACTTAGAAATTTTATATTTTGATGCATGTAAAATTCTGTTAAAAAGAAAAGTGTTACTAATTCTTATGATTAGTGAAATTTGGAATGACCAAACTATATAATTCTGATCCATTGATGATCTTATGACTGTGAAACATGGAATCAATGGTTATAAGTGACTAATCTATGATTAATTAAGAGATCTAGCCTTAAAAGTAGTAAAAACCATAAAAATGAATGGAAATCTCCTTAATCAAGTTGATCAAGGATGATTGGATAGTATGGATATGTTTGGATGAAGATATGAAGTTAATATCATATGGATCTATGAACTAGATGATGATGATTTGGGATAGATTAAGATCTATGTCTTAAATTGGATAAGATGACTTAAGATCTTCTTGATCGGTTGGATCAAGAAGGATCAAATCATTTGATGAGATGCATCAATGATCTAATAATAAATCACATCAAGAAGATGTGTTAGTTCTAAAGGAAAATAAAAGATCAAGATCTAAACCCTGAAAGAGATGAAAAATGAATAAGGATCAACTAAGACCATTAGATCATGATGGATATTTGTGGAATATTAGATTTTCATTTAAATTGTTGAATGTTATTATAATTGTGTTTTATCACTTAGTAGATTTAATTGTAGATTTATTTATTTATGCTTTAATGCTTATGTAATAGAAATTACATTGAAAATGTAATTAAATGAAATTAGAATGGAAGGACATTTACATGGAATGAATGACATGGTCTTAATGATACTAAAGACCATAGTTAGTAGGATAATATACAGAATATAAATTCCTTGGTCCAAATTAGGAGAATAATGAAACTCCATGAATGACATTTTACTATTCATGGATTTAATTAAAATCAATTAGAAAGAGTACTTAGAGTTAACATACTCATAGGAACCTTATGAAAGGTTGAGTTAAGGTCACCCTAGTTAATGATGAACATGGTGGTTAAGGGGTTCTCTAATAGAGCCATGCTCTTCCCCACCTTTCCTTGACATTTGTAAGGTCTATGTAATATCCTTAATTTTTAGGATAAAATAGGAAATTAATAAATAAATTAAAATCCTTAATTTTATATTGGGATGTGATTTAGATCTTTGGACATATGTTGGACATTTATATGGGATGTTATGATGGATAGACCCTGGGCCATATCATTATTGTCTTTTGGACGTATATTTGATTTAAAATAAAGGCGCCTATTTATTTGACGTTGATTTCTACACGGATTATTTATTTATGTTTAAATTACATGTACGCCATTTTGAGAAAGGAAAAATTAACACCCGGAGTTTTAAGATAGGTTTAGTAAAATGTTAAATAAATCTTTTCTCATGGGATCCCAAATGCTCTTATTTAAAATGCCATTATAAAAAAAAAAAAAAATTGTCTTAAAAATCTGGGGTGTTACAATAAATGCCTCCTTACATGAGGATTGAAGTAACCACTATATGTTCAACCATTCAACTAGTAAGCCTTAGCCAATTTGGCATAAGAGGAGCTATCTAGACTTATGATGAAATAAGCTGCCCTCAACCAGTAAAACATTAACTGGTTGAGTAATAAAAATAAGAGAATAAAAGGTTAGAAAATCATTTTATCCTAATAAAAATTGTTATCAAGATGAGGATAATTAGACAAGATCCAGAGGATCTTGAATGGTCAAAAACAATAAGAATACTAATGTCATATTATATTATTTTATATGTAGAAATTATGTATGTATAAGTAGAAAAATGTAGATAGAGAACCCAAACCCTTGATCAAACATGATTCAAGGAAAAATTAGGGCATCTCTTATAGGAATACATACTTGTATAGAGATATAACTTTATGCGTATGGTTTGACAGATGTATGAATCAAGATACTACTTTGAGGTAGGTGGATGTACAAGAATGTATTAAGGATTCTTGTGTATACATACATGATCTTTGTCTAGAATTATAGACCGTCATGATATAAGTATGCTTAGTACTTTAGGATAGTAATGATCCAATCACATGATCCAACTAAGTGATCCAACCATATGATCCAACCATATGATCTAACTAAGTGATCCGACCATAGGATCTCACTAAGTGATCTAACCTCATAATCTAATTCAATTGACCCAAAATAATGATCAAATCAAATGAGGTGAAGGTAATGAGATGTGAAGACTAAGGAAATCCTAAGAATAGGGCATAGAAAACATTCCAACCTAAGTTACACAAACACATCGTCTGATATGTACAATGTATTTTACATACAAGCATGGTGGCTTGTGATTTTGTTTTACATAGTGCTAGGACTGGAGATGCTATGCTCAGGAAGTTATGAGGGTTTGGTCACCTGTTTCCTGAAACTTATATGATGGATACCATGTCTAAAGAGAGGCTAAATGTTGGGTGGGGCAATCATGGGAAGGCCACCACTGTGATAGCCAGGGTTCCCCCCAGGTGAACCTGGATTTGTTATTTCCATAGATGGTATCACTGGATTATTATACAATTATCTGGGCTGGCTGTACAAATTGAGACTGTGGTACAATAGTCCTAATGTATTTTACATTATGATGCACATATGATAAGCATAGTGTAATGCCATGGCATGATGAGATGTCCCTACATGAGTTCCTAGAAAGAAAATCCTCATATAAATATTGGCTAAATACTGATTTCCTAAGTGGAAGTATAGTTAGGGGAAGGAACAAGTTTTGAGCAATCTTCACTATTTTAACTAATGTATCCTATACTACATAAATAACATATATACTTTATGTGGAGATAACTCATGAGTGGGTAACCATGATAGAATAATGACTGAGGTATGTATCCTTGTATTAGTGAAGTAGTAAATTTTTGTATCCCCTATCAAGCATAGCTTGCTTTGAGATATTGTAAATGTTTCAATGTTTACAATATCTCGGATATAGAGAAGGAGGGTTAGGAACTCAAAACTGTAGAAGACTTAAGAAGAGAATAATCAATCAGAGTATAATCTTTGAAGACATGTATTTTTATTTGAGAGCATTGTATTGTATTGAGAGTTTTTTATGTATGGTGTGGTTTGAATTTTGGATTATGTAATTTGGACAAGTATTGTACTGATACTGGGTTGTACTATGAACCACTAGATGGATTCTGGAATTTAATAAAAATATATTCCTTCAATGGAATTTTATCTTGTATAAAAATTCTAGTTATGTTATGTATGAAGTGATGACTTGGATTTTTCAAAACAAGTTTTAAAGAAAAGAATTTTCACTATTTTGTTTTGTAAAAAAAATTTACTAAGGGAGCCTTGCCTTTGAAAAATATATTATAAAATGTGTTACAAGATACATACCTTATACATCAAAACAATCCATAACTTGTAGTGGTAAACACTCAACACCAAAGGAAAAGGTTACTCAAGCATGTTATACCACATGATATATCAATAAATAACTTACCTTAACATTTGAAGACTTACTTAAATAACACCATCTTACATCTCTTGTGATTGTTTAGAAAAATAAATGAGAATTCAACCATGTTATGCTATTTTGTGAATCAAGGAGTTGATTCTTTGCCTATACAAAGTTACTGCACAAGCATGATTTGAGAATGTGAAACTTATGAGCCCCTATGATTTTAGAGGAATGATTATGTGTTTGTGTATGATTCATCATTGGATGATATTCATGGAATTGAGTATTTCATGTAGCTTTGATTTACCTTATGCTTATGCATTGGGACTATATGTGTTTGTATTCACCTAATGAAGGTGCTTATTTTTGGACCATATACGGGTGAGATTTAAATATTGCACAATTGTGCTATGATATCCCACAACTAGAGTAAGTCATCTAGGGGTTATAAGAAGTTGTTGCACTATGCTAGGAGGGTTTAGACTAGACCTTAACATTCGAATAGGATACCTACTGAGAGTATGATGTTAGAGTTTTAGAAGTATGTGTCATGGGGTAGACTACTTTCTTTCTAATTTAGTAGCCAATGAGCTTTGATGTAGACCATTTGGTGCACGTGGTCAAGTGTAGATGGATGATGTTTTCCACTATGTAGATAGTGAATAGTCTATTAGTAGACATGATATACATGTTAGTCATCCTTGAGGGTTCAAACCATAGCCTATAAGGCTTGTGGAAAGATGCTACAACCCAAATCTATGATCTGTTAGTCTTGTGTGTGTATGTGTGTGTGAGCATAGTTTCATAAAAGTTTTCATATGAGGAAGTGAATGGGTAGATATATTATGCAGAGTATGGTTCATAAAATTGGAGTATGTTATCATATGAAAAATGATAATGATAAATATTTAAAATACTAGTGAATTATATATATTAAATATATCCTATAAAGTGTAATTTCTAAAAGGTGATTATTATATTCACATGAAGAAGAAGATTTATAAATAGCTACTTTATCAATGGCTTGTAGATAATTGAACTATTAATGAAATTATGAAATTATGAAATAAGTGGTAAACTTCATCCCATATAAGGATTATGATGAAATTGAATATTTTAATTGATGTAAAATTCTTAATTCATATGTACTTAACATGTTTTCTTAACTCTCCCCTACCAAGCATAGCTTGTTGAGATATTGTAAATATTTATGTTTACAATATCTTAGATCTGGTGTGAGGAGAAGATATACACAAGTAAGAGGAGTTCAACAGCCATACTTCTACGCTTAGGTATATATTTTATTAAAGCTTTTATATTGTGTAGCTAGTTATTTGGATTATGCTACTTGGATATTTAGTATAATGATTATAGGGGCTGTGTATGCGAACCACTGGATGGTCCTGTTGTTTCATAAAATGCATGTTTATCTTCTATAAAAACTATATTATGTATAGTATGGGAGTTGAGGTGACATCCGAGTTTTTGGAAAAATGAATTTCAAAGAAAACTATATTCTGCTATTTTTGAATTTTAAAATTAGAGGCATGCCACCTTTTGAATATAAACACGAAATTTTTTGGGATAAACCTGCGGTATCACAATTGGTATCAGAGTGGTTCATCCAATCACTTGCAGCCCTTTATGTCCAACAAAAAGGATAATAATCCAAATATAGGTTAGGATGTAGTGAGTTGAGATAAGGAATTAGAATGGAATAAGTTAAGTATTAGAAGGAGTAAGTTAGTATAACTAGTCTACAGAGGGATACTAAACCATAAGTACATGTCCCTAATAAGACAACTAGGAGAATGATTTAAGGAATTATCGATTCCATTATGGTGAATAGTAGACCAAAAGGGCAATTAGCATAAATGGCTAAGTTAGTGTTGTAAAACATCTTTTTACCTATTAAAGTACCTAAATACCATAGCATATAGCAATGTAAAATGCTTCTACCTAAGGTTAAATAAAAAATATGCCCAGTATCAATGTGAATTCACAACATAGGTATATACTCATTGGTCACATAGACCAAGTGTAAGAGTAGACAGTTTGAAAAGAGGCAAATGATAGATTAGAAAGGTTTACACACAAAAAATATAAAGTGCTACCTTGGTTTGTATCAAAAGAGAATGAAATAGAGGTGAATTAATGAGTGGCAAATTAAAGAGAAGAAATAGAAACAATTGATAAAGGATAGGTTCAATATAAGGAAACTTAGAAGAATTGCAGACTTGCAAAGAAATGAAAGTTAAAACTACCATATGACACTAGAGTAAATGAGTATTTTTGAAACTATAACTTAAAGGAATCTGTAGAGACAATATGCTTGAAGGAATTCAAGGGAATTTTTTTGTTTATGATAGAAAGTTCATCAGTACAGAGTCCTAGAGTAAGACTCATACATCACATATGAAGAATCTATGTTTGAAGGAATTATACTTTAATCTAAGAAAATTGAAGTATTTGACAATAAACTTAGTACCATAATAGTGTGAGATAACTACTAAAATGGAAAAAAAAAAAAATCAAGACAAAGCTAATCATGAAACATTATGCATTATATACCTATATATATAATCTCATATATGTTTAAGAAACCAATGATCCACACCAAAACTCTGGATAAATTAAGAATTGTGTATTTCTCTATTATGTATAAGAATGTTAAATATGAATGTGTTAATGAAAAGTTGAATGATGGAGTTGATATGATAACTCCAGTCGATGGATAAGTCAATGTTACAAGGACTTATTCAAAGAAATGTTTATTATGTCTTATTGAAAGAATAATATGCTTATCCTCAATGTTATGATGAATTTGGGTATGATACCATCATTTGGTATGATGGACATTGGTATGATACCCATATTATATGGAATTTCAAATTGTTAGACAATATGGATTGTCACAAAGATGAAAGCACATTGTAATGGTGTGATAGTCTTATTATTTAGAAGACAAAATATGTTAAAATCATGAACTATATCAACTATAAATGAATGAATACCTTTCTTGAGAATAACATGTATTGTTGACAACTACAATTATTATAAATGATGAATGATGTAAGATTGAGAAGAAAGATGGAGGTAAAGGTGGATAAATATAAGAAAATTAAAATGAGTTAAAATCATTGCACAAGAGACATCCTATGCATTCCCAAATTCTAGCTTTTAATTATTTTCTTCATATTGTTATTCTCTTCATATTCCTCATTGTATTCTTCTCGCTCTACCTAGACTTGTAGCCTTCTTCCACTCTATCTCCAGTTTCCTTAGACCATTCTTATGCTACTTCCCCTATGTCCTCATATTTCTTGCCTCTTCATATTTCCTTTTCCTATACATTGCATTTTCATGTGTATGCTCCCTAAAGTAAAAATTTCTTGGTTGCAAATAACTATGCATGATGAAGACTTAAATCCCATTACAAGAAGCTATTGTTTTCTTTTCCACCCTTTCTATTCACTTTTCCTTATACATTGTATATTCATGTGTGTGCTCCTTAATGTAAAAGTAATTTAGTCAAAAATGAAGTGTGCATGAGCATGAGAAACATTAAAATTCGAGTACGTTGCAAATATTCATGCTTCCACTCCAAATTCCATTTATACAAAAATTTATTTTCTTTGTGTCAAAATTCCAATTATATTCCACAATTCCAATTTCACATAATAATACCTAGAATAGTATTTACAAAATTTGAGGTTGTTACACAATCATTGGTAAGGAAAAGGATAGGACATTGGTTAACTTTTGTTTTATGGAGTTCAAAGCTCCCAACCACTTGAAAGTTCCCCCATTTAAACATTCTATAACTAAAGTGATAGTTGTGCTTAAATTTCTAATGAATATTTGTAGATGATGAGTGTCTAATAAACCACCCAATTAGTTATCCATGTGTTACAACTTATAAGGGTAAATTAGGAATTTTGACCAAAATTCATAACACATGCATTTTTTACCTAATTACTCAAAAATTTGATATATTGTAGGTCGAGAGGCTAATCTAAGGTAAGTATGTGATTAATCATATTTTCTAGGATTTAATTAGATTTTTTCAATTTATAGGAATTGAGATGGTGATCTAACGATGGAGATTGATCTAGATGAAATTAGAAGATCAAGATCAAAAGATCGAGTCCAAGCCTAAAAGTCATAAATTCAACATGAAATGAAGGACAAGTTCAAGCAATGAATGTAATTAATGGAGCCAAAGGTGGCCAAAGTAGTCCCATGAAGCAAACCATGCATTTCCACCACCTTTGCATGGGAGCCATTCAAGCCACCTTAGCCATATAAGCCATAAGAGTAGGTGAAAAGCTAAGGAATTCAAGCCGAACCATTCAATTCACTCATGCTAAGGGATTGAACTATGAATCTAAGCTAAGAGTGTTATCTATGCTAGCCATGACGCCTAGCCAATGAAGCCCTTAAAGTCACACAAGCTAAACTAAATGGAAGGCCATGATTGGTGGAGGATTTGAAGAACTATCCTTGGGATTTATGGGGACATTTTGAGGAGAATTAAGGGAAAATTCATTAGGATAACATGGCATGTAGACCAATAGGATGAGACCCTTCTAATTTTCATGTTTTCCCATTATTTTCTCACTTTTCACCTCACCCCTAAGATGCACCACGAATTTCACTTTCCATTTAGGAGTTCTACCATTCCAAGACTCCTCCGCCTTCCCAAACTCTCATCCAACCAACCAACCAATCCCCACTTCCTTGGAAATCACTTAGAAAATCAAATTTCTCCACCTAACCTCTCTTTCCTATTTTCTTTCTATCCCTATCTTTCCTCCCATCTTCCTCTTTCTCTCTTACCTTATCCATACCAGCCAACTTTCCATTTCCAAGAAGGTTCCAATGATTTTTGAAGGGGGAAGACACCTCCCCTAAAAAAATGGCCCCTCTCCACCTATATGCATTCAAAAGGCAGCCTTGTTTTCACTCTTAAAACCTTAACTTGTGCACCCATCTTAGCCATCCAAATGAATTGTTTTCATCCCCACCACACCTTACTCTTAGGCTACCCTAGAAAAAAATAGGAGGAAAGTTATAAAAGACCCACAAACAACCAAAGTTAGGAGTTGTTTTTACACTTAGCAAAAAGACACCTCCTACACTTAGAGGAGGGTGTCTTCTTCCTAATCCATCTCTTCCACTCTTTTTCTTTGGATTTTCATCTCCTTTGGGTGGCTACTACTCTTTCCAAAGGTGTGTTACATCTCCTCATGTGTTTCATGCCTGGTCATTGGGTGTTCAATTTGTCTTTCAAAGGTTGGTTAATCCTCCCTACTATTCTTTGATTGATCTTAGTTACCTTTGAGCTAGTTAATGCTTTGCAATTCCCTTATAATTCCTTGCCTAAAGATTAAGATCCAAGGCTGTTTTCATTTTACCTTGAAGTGACATCCAAGGGAAGTCTCCTTTAATCTAATCTTTGCCTTTTCTTTCCATTGCCAATTAGATCTTATTTTCTTGAATTCTAGCATTATTTCCTTTGTTTCCTTTGAGTGTTGCCTTATTATTCCATTAGGATTTGTCCTTAAATCTCATGCTTGTTGGAGGAGGAACTATTATTAAGATTTGATTTTGGATTTAGTTTGGTAGAAAGCATGGTGTGTACTCACCAAGAGTAGAATGCACCTTTCTTGTAACAATTGTATGCAACACTTTTTGATGATTAATTGAATACTTTTTAGTTGATGAATGACCATGATTTGTCTTAATTGTTTGTTGCATGTTGATGGTATATTAAGTGAATGATTTGTTTATGAATTCCTAAATAATTCAATTAAAATACGGTGAAACCATGAGTCCAATCCAAGGGTGGAGTGCAAGGTTTTGAACAACTTTATGGCTAAAGTTGGAAAGTCTTGTTAATGTGCTTGCTTAATTTTAGATCCTTAGTTTAATATTTCATATCTATAAGAATGAAGTGCACTTATCAAATCATATAGGAACTATGTGTGCAATCCATGGTTGGGGCACATAGTTTTAAGTGATTGTTGAGTGATTAGATACCAAGTTGTCGCATTCATTCATGTTAGCAAAAGTAGTTAGTGTTTGTTTGTTGATCTTAATTAGTTTGTTAGCATGTTGTTAATTTGTTGTTAATAATTAAAGTTCATTCTATCAATTTCCATTGCATTCTTTAGAATTTGTATGATTAGGAAAATAGTTTCGTAGTGCATGTTTCCTAAGGCTAGTTGCTTAATTTCATGCTTAAGAAAGGTTGATTTAGGAAATTTGTTAAGAATTGCATATTTGGAAAGTTTCACTTTAGGAACGTACTTAATTCAAGAAAGTCAATAACTTAAAATTTTCATTTAGAAAGTTTAGGAAATTTTTCAATTTTATCATGTTTTTAGTTTTGCATCATTTTCATTTACATGTGTGAGGGGAATCAGCAAAGGAACAATGGTGATCCTATGTGCCATGGCTTCATCAATAGAGATTAGGTTTTCAATGCTTTCCTAGATTAAGATTTGACTGAAAATTGTAGTGAGACCTATTGTAATTTTAATTTAATTTAATTTAATTTTTAAATGGGTTGTAATAATACAAGGGAAGTGTTGGGTATGGTAGCCTAGACTTGATCATCATCGATTGTGAGCAATTGTCACCCAAATTTTAATTTTTAGGATAAATTGCATTTAGTATAATTTTTCATTTGTGATGTTAGTATAAATCATAAGCATTAGGGTCATGCATTTTATAACTATTGCATAATACTTAGGATTGTTACATTAGTAAAGCACCTATTTAACAAAGGTTAGCATGAGCTCAGCTATAACCAAAGCATAGGTTGCATGGTTATAGTGTCATGTCTTTTAAGGTGCCTAACCCTTTGTTAAGTATCATATAGGTAGGCATTAGTTTGCTTTTGTTTTGCATTGCATATTTATAGCTTTATGGTGAAATGGAATTAATGATAGTAAGGGCTCCACAGGAACCCTGATAAGATAAGGACTAGATTTCATCACCAGCTCCTTGGCCCACCGAGGAATCAATCAACATCCTTGTATGTCACGATCACAACCCTTGAACATTAATTAAAATCAAGTAGAAAGAGACTTAGGGTATCGAGCTCATAGGCCCCTTTTAGAAGGATGAGATCTATTGTCACTCTAGTGGCTTCTAAGCACTATGGTTATAGTGGGTGTCTTAAAATCCAAGTAATTTTTCCACATCTTTCTTTAACCTTGATTGAGGTCTAAATGCCTCCTAACACGAGAATTGTATTAACCAGTTTTGAGTAGAACCTAACTAGTAAGTAGTAGTCAAATCTAGATAAAAGGATGAGCTATCGAGATCTAGGTCTAAGAAGCTACCACCTATGCACTAAGAAAAGATAATAATGACACTACTTGATTAGTGATTACTAGAATTTGATTAAACATCACTTAGAGCTAGAGTCAACATATTGTTAGGACATTTAGATTAGGATAGTTTATGCAAGGGCATCAATCTTAGAGCATAGAGTTAGCACCTTTCGACCTAGAGATTCAAAGCAACCTTAGACAAGGGGAAAGAAACCAAGTTCTTGTCCTCGTGGACAACCAACCAGTAGACATCAAGTGCAAAGCTATTAGAGATTTTTAAGCTCCACTCCAGCTAAACACCCCATCTTGCATAGCTCTACCCTCAACAAATGCAAACCACTTTGACTTAAAGCCAAGAGTCATACAATTACGCCCCACTTTTTATGGTCAAACTAAGAAGACCCATACCTACATATTAAGGAGTTCTTAGATATTCACACCACTTTTAAGTTCCAAAAATTTTTGGACAAATGCTATTAGGCTTAGGTTACTCCCATTTTCACTCAAGGATAAAGCTAATTCATGGCTCAACTCCTTTGTGGTAGGTTCCATTAATACATGACACCAATTGTCTAAGAAGTTTTTGAACAAATTCTTCCATGTTTATAAAACAAATGCCCGTCATCATGAAATTATCAATTTCTAACAAAAGGATGATGTATTATGAATGTTGGGAATGATGGAATGAATTGCTACAAAAATGCCCTCATCATGGATTTGAGAAATGGCAACAAGTCCAATACTTCTATGAGGCATTGACACCTTAGAATAGACAAATGGTATATGCAACAAGTGGAGGGGCCCTCATGCTCAAAGAAGAGAGAGAGAGGCCCTTTCAGACATTGGCAGCTAATTCCCAATAGTGGGATTACTCCAATAGAAGAGAGAGAAACAACCAGCCTTGAAATAAAGGGGGTCTATATGAGATTGGAATGCATACAAATCTATCCCATAAACTCAATTTTTTACTTAATAGAATGGATAAGGATGATGGGAGAGTGGACAAGTTTGAAACTATGTTTCAAGCATTCATGGTGCCACATCTATTAAACCTCGACAAGAGGTTTGTGCTCTCTGTTCTAGCCCAGCCCTCATCACCACATCTTGTCCATCAAGTAGAGCCCTTAATAACTATCTTATTGAACAAGAAAATGCATTAAATGCATATTGCAATCCTAGAAAAACCCATATTCTAAGACCTACAACCCATCAAAAGAGAATATACAGCATGTTTATGAGATAATAGAACAAAGCATGGATGCCATTGAAAAGGTCAATGAGGAAATGAAACATGAGATGGAGGAATGAGAAGATGAAATGAAACCAATATGGAAAATTACTGCCAAAAACATTGCTGAATTTATAAACAGGACTGAGGAAATGAAACATTTAAGGGATAATGAAGAGCCATTTACAACTAATAGTAAGATGAAATCTCTTATGATCATTTTGAGCCACAAAATCCACAACCATCTATATAAGCCTCTAGCTCTAATCTACTTGAGCAATGTTTTATTCCTTGTTACGATTATGATGAAGAGACCTCCATTGATGAAAAGAATGAAGTCGTAGAAAAATCCAACCTAAATCCTCTAGAATCACGGCCTGCTTATTTTTATGACTTTGTTGAAGATACATCCATCACAGAGGTAAATAAGTTATTGGATACTGTGTCATTAATGAACACTTTTCAATGGCAAGCAAGAGTAGAACCCCTTATAGAGCCCAAAATACTAATTGCGCCTTGAAATGTGGAAAACATACATGGTTGAAACCTACTGACCTTATTTGAACAAACATCAAAGAGTAACATAGGCCCATTTGAAACCTCACTTGTGGTAGTTAAATAAGAACAAAAATATGTAGGGTACCCCTTAGAAGATAATTAGGGTTTAAGTAAAACTATGTTCCCACCTCTAGTAATACAAGAGCAAACTTTTAAAGAAGGGTAATGTTAGCTTATACCCTATTTTTAGGACAATGTAAGGGAATAGAGGAAAAAGATGAATAGAGTATAATGGTCAATGTTATCCCTAAATTTGGTAAAAATGAGGACCATTCAATCCTATATGGTCCAACAAGCTTTAGATACACCATGGCTCATGATATCATCATTTTACCACCACCTCAATTTTTGAAGTGGTGGAATTATATTGACTACTGTGAAATAATAAAAATGGGGGATCATCAATGTGGTCTCACTAAATTTAAAATCATGGTGGTCTACTATGTCATAATGTTACCACCACCAAAAATCTCCAGGTGGAGATAATATATAGACTACTGCGAGATTATGAAGTGGCATGAGAAATCTTGCCATTTCATTCTTAGGATTAGGATTAGAAAAAATTAGTTGAACTAGCTAGGACTAGGTTTAGATATTTAGATTAGTTATAAGCCATGCTAGCTAAAGACATTAAACTTAGCACTTATTAGGAGGCAACCTAGGAACTTTTTAGAAAGTATCATTAGTCTGCATTACCCAATCATTATTTAGGTGTCCTATATTTCAAAGTATTGAGGACAATGTTTAATTCCGGTAGGGGCTGTAGATATATATGAGATTTGTAACTTTTCTTGTATTTAAAAATAAAAAATTTGATAAGTCATTTATAAAGATGAGAATTTAAATTTTCTAAATATTCAACTATTTTTTAACTTTAGCTTATTAATAGAGTTGCATACAATTAGTTCACTATTTCATTCTTTTTCTAAAGTATCTCTGAAAAAATTAAAATTGAAACATTAATGGCACAAAATATATATATAGTTTAAGTTGAAGAGAAAATTATAACTTAGAGATCCTGAATAAGATCTATGGAGACTTATAACCCAAGTAAGTTTTGAACCATTCTTTCTTTTACGAGGGGTTATACTTAAATTCAAAATTTTCTTTAGTAAACATTATTTCTTAGTTGGTCTCATCATTCTTGTCTTGGTCAACTATTGATAAATCACAAAAGAGTATACCATATATCTCTTAAGTTTATGATCATTTTTTAAGTCATATGAGACCTGGGAAATGATAGACTCTATCCTTGGTAAACCCAGAGCCTTCAACCTTTCTGTATTATTTTTCACTAGTTAGACCCATAAGCCTCCAAAATAGAGCCTTTCCTTTGTTAGAGAAACAACCTTTACCTATATTGAACTCCAATATATATCCATTACCCATTTTTTTTTGGAAATGTGTAGAGAAGATTGAAAGGCATCTTTGGAAAAAGTATGAACAATACAATTCAAGAGATAAACATCACAAGGTCATAAAGAACAAAAAGTTGAAAAAGGCTATATACAAAGTCAAGAAAAAATTAAAAAAAAAAGATAGCTAATGAAAAAGAAGAATGTGCACACTTGCAAGGAAAAGTGGAAAAGTTGTGAATACACTGATAAAAGACCTTTACATATTTTCAAATAACCTTTGTTTACCTTTATATCCATTCTTTTGATAACCCTTACCTAAGCTTATGTTTTGTCCTAATATAAGTCCTAACTTGATCTTAGGATATGGTTATAAATGAATAGGAAGTTTGGTAGAGTATAATATTCTTAGTAGTTTATATCTTTTTATGAGACCATTTTTATCATTCTTTCTAAGTTATCATTCTTTTGTATGGAATAAGTGAGATTTTTAGATTTGATAAACAATATTCTACTAACATATTAATGAAAGATTAAAACCTTTCTAAGTGACTTCTTTCTAACTGATAAGTATATCCTGTAAGAATTGAAGTCAAAGCATATATTTGCATGGTAGTTTAGGTTATATTGACTTGAATACTATAATTATATATTAGCTATAGCACACACTCACCTTCCAAAGTTTAATGAAATAATGGGATATATTTAGCATAAGTGTAGTATTTTGAACATTTTTGTTGCCTTTATTTGCAAGCAAAAGTTAATTTAATATAAGCTGCATATGACAAAATTTTCTCAGATGAATAAAAGATTACCACAAAAATTTTGAGAATTTTGTGGGTGTATTCACTGCAAGCCCTCACGAGACCTAACTGTCCACTAGGGGTAATCTATGGGTTTAAGAGCTTGTTGCATGTGCTAAATGCAATCGTGAATACCTATAAAAGTGGCTAAAATAATTTTTTGTTATTATTCTTAGGACTAGCAAAATGCTAGTTGACCACGCAATTAGTTACCCATGAGTTACAAATTATAGGAGTAAATTAGGGTTTTTGACCAAAATTTGTTACACATGTACTTTTGACCTAATGACTAAAATTTTTTATATTTTGTGGGTCTAGTAGCTAATTCAAGTGATTAATCATATTTTTTTTGGGATTTAATTAGAGTTTTTTAACTTTTTGTGGGAAGCAAAATGGTGATCGATGATCGAGATCGATCGAGATGAAATTATAAGGTCAAGATCAAAAAATCAAGTCTAAGCATAAAAGTCATCAATCCAATATGAGAGGAAGGTCAAGATCGATCAATGGATGCAATTAAAGGAGTCAAAGATGGCCAAAGTGGGTCCACACATAAGCCATGCAAAGTCCACCACCTTTACATCAGTTGCACTTAAGCCACTTAGCCATATTTAAGCCATGAAGAAGAAGACAAGTTAAGGAGCTAAGCCAGCCATAGAAGTCAAGGATATGAGTCATAAAGATAAGCCATGGGAGTCATCTAAGCCAGCCATGAAGCCAAGCCAATGGAGTCCTAAAAGTTAGCCATCAGGCCACATGAGCTAAGCTAAATGGAAGCCCATGATTGGTGGAGAATTTGAAGAATTATCCTTTGGATTTATGGGGATATTTTAAAGAGAATCAAGGAAAAATTTACTAAGATAAGGTGACATGTGGACCAATAGGAAGACACCATTCTATTTTTCATGTTTTTCCCATTTTTTCTCACTTTAAAGCTCACCCCCAATATGCACCACCAATTTCACTCTTCGTTCCAGGGTCCTGCAATTCCAAGACTTCTCCACCTTCCTAGACTCCCATTCAACCCACCCAACCAATCCCAAAGTCTTAGGAAACAACTTACCCAATCAAATTCCACCATCTCACCTCACTTTCCAAAATTTTCCTAGCTCTCTCTTTCCTCCCACCTTCTTAACTCTTTCCTATCTATCCCATCCACCTAGTTTCCATATGTGAAGGGATTCAATAATTTTTGAAGTGGGCAGATGTGTCCCCCCAAAAAAGTGGTGTCATCCCACTTCAACACGTACAAAAGGCTGCCACCTAACTTACACTCCATCCCACTTAAAAATCCTAGCTAGCCCTTCATCCTAGCCATCCAAATCCCTTGTTTTCATCCCCACCATACATATATAACTTGGGTCACCATAGAAAATATAGGAGAAAAAATATAAGAGGCCACCAAACATCAAAGTTTAGGGACTCTTTCACTCTTAGGAAAAAGACGCCTCCTTCACTTTGAAAGAGACATCCTCTTCCTACTCCATCTTCTTCTCTCTTTTGCCTTGAACATCATACTCCTTTGGGTGGCTGCTACTCCTTCCAAGGTGGATTGCTACTCCTTCCAAGTATTCAATGCCTAGGGTTGGATTTTCTTTTGAAATGTTGGTTGAGTGTCCTTGATCCTTCTTTTCTTTGCTTATTCTATTTGTTTCCATTGTTGCCTTGTTACCTTTGATTTTATACTTAATTGTAGCTTTTCATTGCTTATTAGCCTTGATTTTAATTTCATAATATATTGATTTAAGATTTATAAATCTTTGGTAGTGAGTATAGCTACTAGATCAAAGTCTTTTTCCTTAGTTCTAGTTACTTGTTTGCCTTGTTGAAGCATCTTAGAACCTTGACTCTAATAACTACAACTCTCTTGGAGTGATAGCCTAAAGAGTGAAGTTTTTAAATCAAATCCTTGCCATCTTTCTCTTTGAAGACCTTTTCCATATCTTGCTTTCTATCCCATCTTTTCTCTATTGTTTCCCTTGGATGTCTTTTGGATATATGCATTCTAGCTTATGATTGAGAATGTGATGATCTTGATGAAGTTAGATTAGATATTTGGCCTACCTTTGGCTTAAAGCATGGGGTGCACATTCCATGAATGATGCACACCACTCTTGTACTTCAATTCAATTAATTCAAAGTGAAGTTTGGTTTATGTTTGATGTTTTAATTTCATGGATGATTAGCTGATGGATTTATTGCTTAAATTATCTCTTGAATCCATGTCTCTTAGATAGTGAATACATCTTCCATTCAAACATTTCATACTTACCATTCTACATGGATTTAACAATCAATTCTCACATGAATCGCACTCAAGATTCATGCACACAACCCATTGAGTCATGTGCATGGTTTTGATGTGTGATCCCTTTAGATAGTTCTTTGCTTTATTTAGAGTTTCGTGTTATAGTTAAAATAGTTTCATACATTTCATAATAGTTTAGTTCATCCCTTACTTCATAAACCTTTTCCATGCTTCATACATGCACTTTTTTCATAGTTATTTTCATTCATCATTCTCATATTTCCATTCATATCATGTGTTGCTTATTTGTTTGGCTCATGTTAGTCCTTCATGTTTTAGGATTAGTTGCATACTAAGATAGTTTCCATTGTGTCAAATGTTAGTTTTAGGCAGGCAACTCTAATTTTATAAAGTTTTCATTTAGGAAATTTTTTAAGTTTAGCATCTTTATTTTTAGTATAATTCTATGTTCCATATCTTGCACTTGTTTTTAGTTTTTCATCATTAGTTCAGGTTAAAAGATCTCCTTAATTTTGGCTAAAGTTGGAAAGTCTTGTTAATGTGTTTGCTTAATTGTAGATCCTTAGTTTAATATTTCATATCAATAGGCATGAAGTGCACTTATCAAATCATGTTGGAACTATGCATGTAATCCATGGTTGGAGTGCATAGTTTTGAGTGATTAGATTCCAAGTCGTGGCATTCATTCATGTTAGGAAAAGTAGTTACTTAGTGTTAGTTTGTTGATCTTAATTAGTTTTTTAGTATGTTGTTAATTTGTTATTAGTTATTAAAGTTTGTTCTCTTAATTTTCATTGCATTCTTCAGAATATACATTATTAGGAAAATAGTTGCTTAGTGCATGTTTCCTTAGGTTAGTTGCTTAATTTCATGCTCAACAAAGTTGATTTAGGAAAGTTGTTAAGAATTGCATTTTGGGAATGTTTCACTTTAGTACAGTCCTCAATTCAAGAAAGTCAATAATTTAGAAAGTTTCATTTAGAAAAGTTTTATTTTTAGAAAGCATGTTTAGGAAAGTTTTCAATTTTATCATGGTTTTAGTTTTTACATCATTTCCATTTCCATGTGTTAATTTTTATTCTTAGTTTAGGTTAAAAGATCTCCTTAATTTTGACTAGGTTATATAGTTTAAAGTAGGGACCACTAAGCACACAATTTTTTAATTCCACATGGAATTGACCTCACTAGCATGCTATGCTATAACTGATTCATGCACTTGCATGTTTAACTTAAAATTCACAACATTAGAATGAAGTGAGGCAATGAAAGCCTCTGATATTAAAAAAGACTTACGATTAGACTAGCTAAGAAAAGCCTCCACTTTACTTGAATCCATCTTTAATCCATCAATTAAAATGACATAGCTGAAGAAGCTAATGCCATAAATGAAGACATTGTACTTCTTTAGATTTTCATACAAATTTTTCTCACACAAAGTATGTTGCACTTGCTAAAGATGACTTATATGCTCCTCCTGATCTTTTATGTACACAAGAATATCATCAAAGTACCCAACAACAAATTTTTTAGTGAATGGTTTAAAGACATATGTCATTAAGAAGATGAAAGTTCCAAGGCATTAGATAATCCAAAAGGTATAACCAACCATTTCATAGAGTCCATGTCTAGTAAAAGTTGTCTTCCATTCAACACCTATCCTCATATGAATCTAAAGGTACTCGCTACGAAGATTGATCTTAGAAAAAGTAGTAGTTGATCTAGTGGATCATTAAGGTGAAGAATAGAGAAATGATAGATGATCATTATTTTGTTCGCCACCCTTCTATCAATACACATCCTCCATTTTCTATCATTCTTTGGTACAAGAAGGGTAGGTAGTGTAAAGACTCTTACTTTCTAAAACCAGACCTTTAGTCATCAAGTCATCAACACGATTTTGTAATTTTTCATGCTCTTTAGGTCTCATTTGATATGCAGCTTTGTCAAGGTACAAATCTAGGAAAAATGGCAATGTAATGCTATATATCTCTCATAGGATGTAAGCCATTAGGAATTCTTTAGGAAATACACCTTCAAATTCAGTAAGCAACAATTGTACAGTCAATGGTCTACATTATTTTCACCATTCATCATTCCCTTCATTAAAGGAACATGCAGCATCTAAGACTTTTTGAAATGAATCATTTTTTTTTTATTTTTTTTTTGCTTAAATGAATCACTTCAGATGTTTTAGAGGAGATCTTAGGTTTTAAGTATAATCTCTTAATCCTTGTGTTCCACCCTTCCCTGAACCCTACATGCATGGGAGCTTTGTGCATCGGGCTGCCCTTTTTATCTTGACTTTTACTTTGATAAATATATTGAGTTTTTTGGTTATGTCAATGAATTTGAGTTGTTTAAGTGTTAAAGTTAAGTATAAAAAGGCTTAGGTCCAGAGTCCAAAACACCACATAGTTGTTTTTGGCACTCTTTTGAAAAAGCTTAGATAGAAATGGATACTTAGATTGGTGAACTAAGAATGATTACAATCATAGAGGGAATGGCTAGGATGAGTTATCCTAAGGACATGAGAACCGGTAAGAGAGTGTGTGTGGGGGTGAGCTAATGATCACATGATAAGAAATGGAAATTGGTGAGTAGGAAGCCTAAAGAGAGTGAGATATCCTAGATCTTTAAGTGGATGGATGGATGGATGAGATCTTAAGTGAAGAGTGCTAAGATATATTAGGATATGGATAGAAGGCATAGAGTTGCCTTAAGGGCATGTGAGATCAGTGATAGAGAAAGATGATGAACCATATAAGGGACAAAAAGGGCTAGGATTGAGCCATGATGGATCACCCAACAACCAAGATAGAAGAGTGCATGGTAGGCTAGGAAAACACATCCCACACACGCATGAAAGTGCGAGTTCCATGTGAGAGTGCATGGCTGCCATGAAGAGGTGCCATATTTTTAGGGCAGTAAGAGGCACCTTATTTTTAGGCCCTCTAGGGAGTGGAAAAAAATGTGAATAGGTTGATTTTAAGTGGGACTAAGCTAGGACACATAAGTCCTAAGTGGTCAGGGAGAGTGGTGTAGCATAGGATTTAGTAGTGGAAAGATAAAAGGCTAAGATGGGAGCCTAACAACTAGGAAATGTGGAGCCTAGAGGTATTTGAGTGAGAAACAACTCTCAAAACTTCAAGAAGGGGATTACAATATAATAGAGGACAAATCATCACAATTGCAAACCAAAAACTACAATAGCCAAAGAGGAAAATTGAGGAGAGGAAAAAAGTGAAGCAAAGGAAGAAGAAGAAAAAGAAGACAACACTACAACCAAGGATAGAAAGAAGAAAGGGAAAAATAGAAGGAGAAACTATAAAGGAACTAGAGAGGGTATGAATTATAGGTAGGGAGTGTGGAAAACTTCTTATACTGGAATTTTCTGAAAAAAATTTCAAAACTAGTTCATAAAGATCATGCTTGAGTTTATCACAGAAAATGCTTAGTTTTCTCCTTATTATTAAATGTTATGTTTACTCTCTATATTGCACAATTTTCTTAGATATTTTTGCTTGTATATCTGAGGGTTTTATATTATTTTGAGGTGGTAAAACATGCATGGTGATAAGTAATAGCATTAGCATGATTAAACTACTGTTATAAAGCATGTTTTTTGGTGAAATCTACATACTCTTGTTCTAGAATTGGTGCTTAATCATTGGTCAATGGACATGCATGAAAACTAGAACACAGTCATACATGAAAATCCATTTTACCATCCACTTAATCTAAACCATTCATAATGTTTCCTATAAACACTATGAAAACCCTATGACCATGTTGCTCACTATTCTAGTAATAAAAGATTAAATTTTTTTATGAAATTTTAAAATGAGATCCTATACTCGATAATTTTGAATGAAGAACTAATATTTTGCATAGATATCACGGATTTTAGATAAGAATAAGGATGTCTTAGGGGTGGTTTACTACTGGACTGTCTGAAATAGAATTCCACAAATAGTTCAACTGAAAGATTGAAGTATCAGATGCATACCAAGCACTTGGAATGCCCAAAAACATTATGTACAAGAAGTATATTTAATAGGGAATGACATATATAAGGCCAATTATCATGACCATATAGCTAAATGATTGGTTAGATAGCAAATATTTGGTCTGTTTGTTAGAAGATGACAGTAGACAACCTAATAACACTTTAGTAAAACCTGATGGATTCTTACCACCTTATGAACTATTGCTTGATTGCATGCTTAGAAGACTCACTAATATAGGGATAAAATAGGTTAGAAAGTGTTAAAATAGTTAGCTAACTTATCCAGAGACAGTAAATGGTTTAACTATAGTAGTATAAGTGGATGGCTAGTGTATGACTCAATGGTTGTGAGAACAGAAGCTATACTAGTAAAACCTCTGATTAATCAACATAATATGAGAGCTTATAATCATCAAAACATATCAAATAAACAACCTGATGATAGATATGTAATACCCCTAATTTTTGTAAGGAGATTGAATAAATAATGAAATTAAAATTTTCAAGGAAAAATCAAGCTAGAATATTAGGGTTATTAAAAATGAACTTCTTATAGAAAGTGAATCAAGATATAAGACATGTATAATTGAAAACATACTCGGCGAACCCTTCAAAATGACTATAAGCAAGACAAATTCTGAGTTCGGATGAAAAATCCTTATTTTTCTCTATTTTAAGAATAAAAGGGTAAAATGGTAATTTTACTAATAACCGAGACCTAAGACATCAAAATTTGAAATGTATTCAGAAGAATCCAATGCCACTAAGTACACTCAATTCCGAGTCCAGGAGAATAAAATAGATTTTTCTCCATAAAAGGACAAAATGGTCTTTTCACACCATCGTGGGGCCCATATGGGACCACAAAGGGATCTAATGGCCAAAAAACAAGTCATCATGAGGCAAACCACTACTACCTGTTAGTGGAGAAGGAGGTGGTGGTGGGAATCCTAAGACAATTTAATAATGAAAAGAAATCAAGATGATAATTATAAGTAGTCATGGGAAATTCAAAACACCCCTATAAATAGCTCATAAAATTCCCAAAAATTCTCCTAATGTTCGTCACAAGGTCCCCTAGAATGCCCAAAATCCCAGATCTAGAACCCTCCCTAATCTCCCCCAATTCTCTTTTCTTTCTCTCCTTCTTTCTTATTCTCTGTAAGAGCGTCTATAGATCCACCCAGCACTCCAGACTCATTGGAGACATCGGGTGCGTCCAGGGACGCATCGTCCCCGATGAGACAAGGTTTTTTCCTGAAAACCCTATTTGAATTAGCCATCACATTACAACCATTGGAACAAGATCTTCATCATCAGATGTGTTCAGGTTAAGGTGATCTACAAAAGCCCTTTGGCTCCATGATGATCCACTTCATGGATCATCGGGAAATCCCAAACGAAGAACAAGCACCAATGAATCACCTTCTCTGCCATGCTTTTCAAGCTACTCCAGCAAATCTGGCCATTAAATGGTGACCTTGCACTATTAAATGTCTTCCTTTCATGGTGATCTACCAAAGCCCCATAGTCCCCCACCTTCTCCAGCAACGGCAAGGGTAAATTTCACGACTATAGGTCTTATCCGGTTGCTAGTGTTTATTCCAGTTTTCTCCTCCATTTTTGGTGTGATTTCTCCTTCTTCGGTGATATTCTCTTCACCAGACTAGCACAGGTAGGTGGAACCTTCACTCCCCTTTCAATTTTGGCATCTTTTGGGTTTTTTTCAGCCACCAAAAGGTCTCATCCAGCCATTGATCCGTCGGAGATGATGAATCTAGCTTGGATGATGGAGATCTAATCATAGATGGCTTAAATGAATCTTCTAAGCCATTGGATGATTTCTTGGGGCCCAAAAACCCCAGGGGATGAAATATTGAGCTTTGATCATGACGGATGGAGGAGATCCATTGATAGGCGATCCTACAGTCCAGATTTGGACTGTCTGGCCTATCACCGGTCACCCATACCTGGTGATGGGTAATCACAGGTAACAAGTGCGGGTCAACAGTCTGTTTTGTCATTTTCTATTAGGATGATTTGTGCTATCTAGTTTTTAACTAAAATCTTAGATCTTCAATTAAGAGTTCAATATAGCTATGATTTTAGATCTAAAAGCTTCTATAGATTCCTTATCACTTGCTTTAGGTACTGAACTCATGAAATGTATGTTTTAAATTGTATTTATTGGTTATAATCACAAAAATCCATAGTAACAGTATTGGATCATGATCAAGATGATCCCAAAATAGAAATCTGAACCCATGGATGTGTTCAGAGGGTCCTAAAACCTTATGGATCATGATCATAGTAGAATTTCTAGGTTTCTAGATTAAGTAAATAAACCAAAAACAGTAAGATCAAAATTCAACTCTTAAAACGGGCTAAAATCTTAAAATTTCAATTCTGATCTCAATTCAACTCCAAATTGAGATAAAAAAAGTTGGGATGGATTCCTTGCGATGAGTAGAACCTACTGAACTTAGAAATTTTATATTTTGATGCATGTAAAATTCTGTTAAAAAGAAAAGTGTTACTAATTCTTATGATTAGTGAAATTTGGAATGACCAAACTATATAATTCTGATCCATTGATGATCTTATGACTGTGAAACATGGAATCAATGGTTATAAGTGACTAATCTATGATTAATTAAGAGATCTAGCCTTAAAAGTAGTAAAAACCATAAAAATGAATGGAAATCTCCTTAATCAAGTTGATCAAGGATGATTGGATAGTATGGATATGTTTGGATGAAGATATGAAGTTAATATCATATGGATCTATGAACTAGATGATGATGATTTGGGATAGATTAAGATCTATGTCTTAAATTGGATAAGATGACTTAAGATCTTCTTGATCGGTTGGATCAAGAAGGATCAAATCATTTGATGAGATGCATCAATGATCTAATAATAAATCACATCAAGAAGATGTGTTAGTTCTAAAGGAAAATAAAAGATCAAGATCTAAACCCTGAAAGAGATGAAAAATGAATAAGGATCAACTAAGACCATTAGATCATGATGGATATTTGTGGAATATTAGATTTTCATTTAAATTGTTGAATGTTATTATAATTGTGTTTTATCACTTAGTAGATTTAATTGTAGATTTATTTATTTATGCTTTAATGCTTATGTAATAGAAATTACATTGAAAATGTAATTAAATGAAATTAGAATGGAAGGACATTTACATGGAATGAATGACATGGTCTTAATGATACTAAAGACCATAGTTAGTAGGATAATATACAGAATATAAATTCCTTGGTCCAAATTAGGAGAATAATGAAACTCCATGAATGACATTTTACTATTCATGGATTTAATTAAAATCAATTAGAAAGAGTACTTAGAGTTAACATACTCATAGGAACCTTATGAAAGGTTGAGTTAAGGTCACCCTAGTTAATGATGAACATGGTGGTTAAGGGGTTCTCTAATAGAGCCATGCTCTTCCCCCACCTTTCGTTGACATTTGTAAGGTCTATGTAATATCCTTAATTTTTAGGATAAAATAGGAAATTAATAAATAAATTAAAATCCTTAATTTTATATTGGGATGTGATTTAGATCTTTGGACATATGTTGGACATTTATATGGGATGTTATGATGGATAGACCCTGGGCCATATCATTATTGTCTTTTGGACGTATATTTGATTTAAAATAAAGGCGCCTATTTATTTGACGTTGATTTCTACACGGATTATTTATTTATGTTTAAATTACATGTACGCCATTTTGAGAAAGGAAAAATTAACACCCGGAGTTTTAAGATAGGTTTAGTAAAATGTTAAATAAATCTTTTCTCATGGGATCCCAAATGCTCTTATTTAAAATGCCATTATAAAAATAAAAAAAAAATTGTCTTAAAAATCTGGGGTGTTACAGTCTAAATGCCTCCTTACATGAGGATTGAAGTAACCACTATATGTTCAACCATTCAACTAGTAAGCCTTAGCCAATTTGGCATAAGAGGAGCTATCTAGACTTATGATGAAATAAGCTGCCCTCAACCAGTAAAACATTAACTGGTTGAGTAATAAAAATAAGAGAATAAAAGGTTAGAAAATCATTTTATCCTAATAAAAATTGTTATCAAGATGAGGATAATTAGACAAGATCCAGAGGATCTTGAATGGTCAAAAACAATAAGAATACTAATGTCATATTATATTATTTTATATGTAGAAATTATGTATGTATAAGTAGAAAAATGTAGATAGAGAACCCAAACCCTTGATCAAACATGATTCAAGGAAAAATTAGGGCATCTCTTATAGGAATACATACTTGTATAGAGATATAACTTTATGCGTATGGTTTGACAGATGTATGAATCAAGATACTACTTTGAGGTAGGTGGATGTACAAGAATGTATTAAGGATTCTTGTGTATACATACATGATCTTTGTCTAGAATTATAGACCGTCATGATATAAGTATGCTTAGTACTTTAGGATAGTAATGATCCAATCACATGATCCAACTAAGTGATCCAACCATATGATCCAACCATATGATCTAACTAAGTGATCCGACCATAGGATCTCACTAAGTGATCTAACCTCATAATCTAATTCAATTGACCCAAAATAATGATCAAATCAAATGAGGTGAAGGTAATGAGATGTGAAGACTAAGGAAATCCTAAGAATAGGGCATAGAAAACATTCCAACCTAAGTTACACAAACACATCGTCGATATGTACAATGTATTTTACATACAAGCATGGTGGCTTGTGATTTTGTTTTACATAGTGCTAGGACTGGAGATGCTATGCTCAGGAAGTTATGAGGGTTTGGTCACCTGTTTCCTGAAACTTATATGATGGATACCATGTCTAAAGAGAGGCTAAATGTTGGGTGGGGCAATCATGGGAAGGCCACCACTGTGATAGCCAGGGTTCCCCCCAGGTGAACCTGGATTTGTTATTTCCATAGATGGTATCACTGGATTATTATACAATTATCTGGGCTGGCTGTACAAATTGAGACTGTGGTACAATAGTCCTAATGTATTTTACATTATGATGCACATATGATAAGCATAGTGTAATGCCATGGCATGATGAGATGTCCCTACATGAGTTCCTAGAAAGAAAATCCTCATATAAATATTGGCTAAATACTGATTTCCTAAGTGGAAGTATAGTTAGGGGAAGGAACAAGTTTTGAGCAATCTTCACTATTTTAACTAATGTATCCTATACTACATAAATAACATATATACTTTATGTGGAGATAACTCATGAGTGGGTAACCATGATAGAATAATGACTGAGGTATGTATCCTTGTATTAGTGAAGTAGTAAATTTTTGTATCCCCTATCAAGCATAGCTTGCTGAGATATTGTAAATGTTTCAATGTTTACAATATCTCAGATATAGAGAAGGAGGGTTAGGAACTCAAAACTGTAGAAGACTTAAGAAGAGAATAATCAATCAGAGTATAATCTTTGAAGACATGTATTTTTATTTGAGAGCATTGTATTGTATTGAGAGTTTTTTATGTATGGTGTGGTTTGAATTTTGGATTATGTAATTTGGACAAGTATTGTACTGATACTGGGTTGTACTATGAACCACTAGATGGATTCTGGAATTTAATAAAAATATATTCCTTCAATGGAATTTTATCTTGTATAAAAATTCTAGTTATGTTATGTATGAAGTGATGACTTGGATTTTTCAAAACAAGTTTTAAAGAAAAGAATTTTCACTATTTTGTTTTGTAAACAAAATTTACTAAGGGAGCCTTGCCTTTGAAAAATATATTATAAAATGTGTTACAAGATACATACCTTATACATCAAAACAATCCATAACTTGTAGTGGTAAACACTCAACACCAAAGGAAAAGGTTACTCAAGCATGTTATACCACATGATATATCAATAAATAACTTACCTTAACATTTGAAGACTTACTTAAATAACACCATCTTACATCTCTTGTGATTGTTTAGAAAAATAAATGAGAATTCAACCATGTTATGCTATTTTGTGAATCAAGGAGTTGATTCTTTGCCTATACAAAGTTCTTGCACAAGCATGATTTGAGAATGTGAAACTTATGAGCCCCTATGATTTTAGAGGAATGATTATGTGTTTGTGTATGATTCATCATTGGATGATATTCATGGAATTGAGTATTTCATGTAGCTTTGATTTACCTTATGCTTATGCATTGGGACTATATGTGTTTGTATTCACCTAATGAAGGTGCTTATTTTTGGACCATATACGGGTGAGATTTAAATATTGCACAATTGTGCTATGATATCCCACAACTAGAGTAAGTCATCTAGGGGTTATAAGAAGTTGTTGCACTATGCTAGGAGGGTTTAGACTAGACCTTAACATTCGAATAGGATACCTACTGAGAGTATGATGTTAGAGTTTTAGAAGTATGTGTCATGGGGTAGACTACTTTCTTTCTAATTTAGTAGCCAATGAGCTTTGATGTAGACCATTTGGTGCACGTGGTCAAGTGTAGATGGATGATGTTTTCCACTATGTAGATAGTGAATAGTCTATTAGTAGACATGATATACATGTTAGTCATCCTTGAGGGTTCAAACCATAGCCTATAAGGCTTGTGGAAAGATGCTACAACCCAAATCTATGATCTGTTAGTCTTGTGTGTGTATGTGTGTGTGAGCATCTTCAAATTTGCAGACTTCATTCATAATATTATCTATTGCGGAATGGACATTTGATAGTTGCTCAGATTATTGCATTTCACTACACTTATCATGAGAATGTCATGGTTTTCAAATATAATTTATAGATTTTCCACTAAGTGGTCATACTCACCCCCACAACATTTCAAGTAAGGTTCACAGGGTAGTAAATAGATTGGACAGGAAGAAGATCATAGAGGACAAATGATTTCAAGAGAAAAGTACAAAAAGAGACTATAGTTTTTCTCAATTAGCTAAACATAGTTGTTATACATTTATTTTAATTTATTGTTGATGGACATGTAACAACTTTGGTTTATTATGTGTGTTGAACTTTTATGGATTTATGAGGTGGTTGTGATTATGACTAGTGAGTCCTATATGTTCATATGATATCATTTATTTTGATTATATGAGAAATTTTCATGTAGGGATGCCCAGATTCAAAGAAGTGGTTTTTTGAAAACTAATGAATGAGTATACATGTTATCTTTCAAAAATGTTTTTAAAAAAAATTAAGGATACTTTGACATTTTCAAAAGAATTTGTAGTTAAACTATTTCAGGAAAACATATTAGATTATCACAATTAGTATCAGAGCATGGTCTAAATTGTTCAAAACCCAGTAACTGGTGCCATACAGCATCAACAATAAGTTTATGTGTTTTAGGATCACTAGATAGAATAAATAGGAAACTTGTTGGGACTTTTCTATTGATGAACATATAAAGATGACACCTAAGAGGATTAAAGTTGATGCCCTACTACCCATTGATGATCTTGCCCATCCAAAAGAGCAACTTGCCTTATAGGAAAGCAACCCTTCCCTATTTAGGAACAAGAGTATACTAAAGTTCAGGGTGATGCAGTTGATGAGATAATGGAGCTTCTCCTTCAAAGGATGAGCCAAAGGTTAGTGGCTTGTGATCATAGAGAAGAGGTGGTTGTAGCTACTTTTTTCTTCATTGGAGACGCACCTCATTGGTAACACAGTGGAGCGAACATATTTTGAGGATGAAAAGGAGATCACATGGGAAAATTTTATGGTTATATTTGCTAATAAGTATTACCATGCCCATGTACAGGAGAGGAAAGAACCAGAGTTCCTTAATCAAGCTTAAGGCTTGATGACTGCAGAGCAATATGAGACTAAATTTGTGAAGCAACAAAGGTTTACTCCAAAAGTTTGCCCTATAGAGAGGAAAGCAGCTCAGAAATTTCTGAGAGGACTACACTATAGTATGCATGATAGAATAGTGGTTTCCCAACCAGCCATTTTATGCAAGGTAGTAGAGCTAGCCTCCATAGTTGCGAGGGACATATTAGGAATTTTAGAATGAATGAGAGAAGAGTGGTGGCAAAAAGTTCGTTTGAAAGGGCAAGAAGTTAGCCCCATTAACCAGATTTACTAGACTTTAGAAGCCAGTGCCCACTAACTTCAGGAAAAGGGAGAATGATCATCAACAATGCCACATATGTCGAGGACTTTTCCTAAGGAGGCCTTGTAATCATCAATAGCATCAATGCTTTAAGTGTGGAGAGAAGGGACATTATATTGGCAATTGTCCTAGGTTGAAGAGAGACCCTCCACAACATCATGAGCCAATTCTAAGGAGTCAGGGATGAGTGTTGAGTGCCCAATATTGTATCCGAAAACCCTAAATTTTGTATTATTAGAGTGCATTAGATTAATCATTCTTACACTCATATGATGAAATTAAACTAAAACCATAATCCAGTTTATTTGTAGGGTCAAATCACCATCCTAAGATAAATATATTTAAAACTATTGGTAAAATGATACTAATTAGGATTTTCCTGTGTTTTGTAGGTTTTATGTTAAGATCTAAGTGGAAAGATCAAGTTAATCAACATTTTATTTTGCTAATCAAGCTTAAATGTAAATGGACAGCTCAGATTGAACCAATTTTGATGAACTAGATCAATTGAAGAAGTAGAACCCAAGTCTTTGAGGATGATTTTGTGTATTTCATCGAAAGCTCATGCAAGCCTAAATCACTCGCACTATGGTGTGAAAGTGGAAGGTCATACATGGGTCCCACTTCTCCATTCTTACACACATCAAGGGCTCACAAGGTTGGGAATGTGTGATTGCATGAGATGATAAGGGATCTCACATGATGGGGTTGCTGGAGTGGAGATCAAGTAAAAAAAAGTAATTGGATGGATAGATAGATGAAGGGTTTAGATTTTAAGGATGGTATCTACATGCTGCAACCATGTGTCACATGAAGAGTTGCTAGCTATAAGCAAGTTAATTACTTGACTTCTTGCAAACAAGATGGAGCTACTAATGTTATGAAGATAAAGCACCTAGAACCATTCCACTTTTATCAATGGATGGGGTGATTGCAAGAGACCGAGTGTGGAGCTTAAGTGAGTAGAGTACATACTAAACAGTTTTTGCTCTCACACTTTTGTAAGGAGGAGAAGGGCTAGAAGTCCAAAGGTGATAAAGGGACAAGAGAGGAGAATAAGGAAGTGGAACAGTTTGAGGGTGGAGAAAACTCCTCTCCCTATTTGATCCACTTGTGTAGTAGCCATTCTACCTTACTAATTTTTTGTATTTTCATGTAATTTCTCCTTATAAGAGCTTGAAGTAAATAAAGGAAGTTTTCATTAAAAGTCTCTCTCTCTCTCTCTCTCTCTCTCTCTCTCTCTCTCTCTCTCTCTCTCTCTCTCTCTCTCTCTCTCTCTCTCTCTCTCTCTCTCTCTCTCTCTCTCTCTCTCTCTCTCTCTCTCTCTCTCTCGGTTTGAAGTTTCAACCTTAGCACAGAATGAAAGTATTACTAGTTCGCTCCACCTACTGCTATTGTCATTCTAGCTTCCAAATTCTAAGAATGGCAGTGAACTATAAGTAAAATCTAACAAAATATAAGTTAGAAACTAGTTTTCTATCCTTTTCTCAAATGATTTCCATTGAGAGAGACCAAGAAATTAGGGTGAAATCTACATTTTCCACCTCTATTTCACTATTGCTATCTCTATGAGTGTGCAACAATAGGGTGTTGAGTTTCTCCCCTATAGGACTTCATTTTCATGTTGATCAACAATCGAAACTGTTAATAATGCTCTCAACTCTCTCTCTCTCTCTCTCTCTCTCTCTCTTAGGAAGAAGTTGTCTTCTTGAGCAGAAGCAGCTGTAGAGTAAGAAAACCTCACCCCTTTCTCCTTTTATCACTATTGTTTGCAAGAGGAGGGCATCAAATTTCTCTCCTTTCAGTCAATTTTCAAATCATTTTTTTGATGATCTAGACCATTGAGAATGTTCTCCTAAGTATTAGAAAAAATTTCATGTGGTTTTCTAGCAATTTCATGGAGCTTTGGGTGAGATTTCTCAAAGAAAATAGTAACAAGAACTATTACTATCCATGATGAATATGTCATATCTGAATCAAATATCTCCTTTTTTTTTGTTTTCTCCAAGATCTAATAGTACCGATGGATTCCTTGGCATTCAGTTAGGCTATATATGAAATTTCACTAAAATATTTAATCCTTAAGGTGGTGAAATAATTTGCTAAAGTAGTCCTATCCGTCACGCACAGTTGTGTGCCTACAAATCCTTATTACTAGTGACACTCATGCATGACTTTTACGTTTGTATGTCATTCAATTCTCAACGAATGTTAGTATGTAATAGCTTATTTGAAGGTAATTAAGTAGGGAACAATTTGGTGCATGAATTCATAGTAGATAGTCAATGGTTTGCATGATAATTTTAAAGTTTATTTCTTAACAAGATGCTAAAGACACTCTTCAAAGTTAAAGTCACACTAACTGCAGGCGCATGTTTCTCTTTGATTTCTTATCGGATTTGAGTGAAATTTGAGATGGAGGTTCTTGGATACATTTCATACATCAAACTACGGAAACATTGAAAAAGCATCTCTAAACTTAGAAATAATTAATGCCATTGTTTACCTTTATTATTAATTTTTGGTAATTTTTTTTCTTTCTTAATCATTGTAAGAGTCAAATAAGTGAAAAAATGGTGGAAAGTATATACTATTTAGCATAGATTTTAGGATAATATTTTTTTAGTTATAGATTACTTTAATTTATTCATATTTTCATTACTTTAATATATATTTAATTAATTTAAGTTAAATTAGAAATTATGTTAGGCTAGTTTATTTTTTCCTGGGATTAGTGTGATCCTAGGAAAAAAAGGGGAGGGAATACCACTCATTAATTCCTAATATCTTAAATACCTTAGAAAATATAATTAAAAATTTATCTCAAATTAAATAAGGCAAAATTGCCCTTAGTACAATTCTTTGATTCAATGTCATTACCTTTCATAAAGACTACTTGAAATTAATCCTTGATTTTTATAGTTGAGTTTTACATGGAATACTTAGGATTAGGTAATCTATCTAGTTTTTAATGGTTATTTAATTTTAAGTTAAATTTTTAAAGAAACCACAATCTGAGAAAATGATCCTAGTTTCTATTTACTTCTTAGGTTATAAAGAGGAATAACTAGTGCTGAAGTTTAATGTTAGTCTAGGTGATATCTAATCCTAACCTTCAACCATAGTTTATCCTCTTGATTCAAAGAAATTAAATCCATTTGATCATTTCATCACCTCATTTTGTAATATTTTTAGTGTAAATATTTTAAGACTATTGGAGTAGAATAATTTGATGCTTTAAATTCACACTATATTCTCCTTGTGGATTCAACCCTATAACATTACAATTGACTAATTGTGAACTTGGAGGAAAACTTTCAACAAGTTTTTGGCGTCATTGTTAGGGAGGTGATCATGTGTCTAAAACACTATTGAATTAGGTTTAGGATAATTAGATTAGTTCATATTTCTTTCTAAGTGGAATTGTAGTGAGATTGACCTGTATTTCATTTAAAATCTCAAATTCAATTAAAGACTTGTAATAATATAGGTCAAGAGTAAAAAACCATCCTTTTGTGGAAGTGGAGAAGGGTTGTAAATGGCTCACCCTTGTATAAAAAGATTTAACTTCAAGACACCACTATAAAATCTACTTAATCTTTTGTTTTTCCTAGATATAGGTTTTGCATTATTAAAGTAGATTTACATACTTGTTTGGTACTATAATTTCATATAGATGGCATTCATCTTTTAATTATTGCATATTTTCTAGGTTGATACATTAGTTTATTATTTTTCTTGCATCTCTTGGGACATGTCTACATACTTTAAAGTGAATATATGTTGATCAAATTGACATGGTGAATGGAATTAATTAGTAAGGGCACCCTACTGTACAAGATCAAGGGTGGATTTCATCACCACCTCTTAGCCCACCTAAGCTAATTGATGTAGCTTTAAAATTACTCGTAAGCTTAAGAATCAATGTAGTAATTTGCATGTGCGAGAGGTTGATCCCATAAGGAATCACACAAATTTAGATATTGATATGATTTTATTTAGATTACTTAGCCTAGCCAAAGATAGATGGAGTTTTGATTAAACTATTGGAATGGGAAAGATGCATAAAATTACAAACTTGAACTAAAAGAAACTTTCTAAAAATAAAGATTTTCAATGGAATTAGAAACTTTCCTAACTAACATGCATTCAATAACATAAATTAATGTAAAACTAGAGTGAATTAATTTAGAAAACTTAAAATAAGGAAACTTGCTAAAAATGAACTTTTCTAAACTAACACTTTTAAAATTAAAAACTTACTAAAAATAAAACTTTCTAAAACCAAATAATGAAACTTTCTAAACTAAACTATGATACAAAAAACTACTTGAATAATGATAATATATCATGAGATCAACAAGCAAACAACCATTTAAAGGGAAATCACCCAATCACCATGTGCATGACCATGGAACTTTGCACATGGTTCATGAGTGAGAAGATGGCTTAAATGCATGAACTACAATCATACTAACATGAAATATAGCCAAAGCACTAACTAAATTAACTAAAAATTAAATGGGCTCCAAGGAATTAAGCAAAAGAAGTGTATAGACTACTGGAAACTATGCAAGAATCATGAAGTGAAAAATTCCAAAAATATGATGTATATGAAACTCAAATCAAGTAATGAATGGAAAGCAACTTAATAAGCAGTTTTCATGTAAAATGGCACTCAATATTAGCTACTTTACTGTTGAAATCAAATTGTAATCATTCTCTTGAAACAATTTCATTGATTAACTTGAAATTACATCAAAAAGAGTTGCACATGTACATAGAGAACAAGGCTCAAAATTCTGCACTCTTTCTTAAGAAAAATCTCAAATTCAAATCAAAGATTAAACATACTCCAATAATCCCAATCTAAACTCAGATATCATGCATGTGAATTCAAGAGAGAAAATCAAAGAGAAAGATAGCATGAAAGAACATGAAGATGGAAGAAAAGACAAGCAAAATAGACCTAGATCTAAGGTAGAAACAAGGAAAACAAGAAGTAGAAATAAGAAGATTCAAGGAAACTTTTTCTCTTGCCTATCATTGCAATATAAAAGATAACTTAGATCTTGAAGAACTAAGCAAGGAAAACAAGAAAGATGAAAACAAAGATTAAGGAAAGACTAGCTAAGTTCTATGTGTATGGAAGTAAAGCAACAAACTAAAGAAGTAAGCAAGAAAGTAAAGCAGCAAAGCAAGGCAATGAAAAGTAAGGAACAAAGTACCAACCAGAATTGAAGTGTAAGAAGAAAGGAGAAGACTTGAATGAAGAATGCTTGGAAGACCAAAGAGAGGAAGTCAATGGAAGGAGGGTGGAAAACCCTATGGTGCAGGTTGTATGTGAATTCTCCACCTTTTTGGGGTATTTATGGATGTTTTGCACTTCTGAAGGAGATCTAAAGAGGAAAGGAAAGAAAGGGTAAAAGTTAGGAAAGTTAGGTGGTGTCTCCACCTTCCTCCTATATGCGGAATTCCTAAGGGTGTGAGATATCAAGTAAAAAAGAAAAAGGAAATAAGGTACAAAAGAGGAAAGAAGAGGAAAGATGGAGGAAAATATAGGAAAGAGGAAAGAATAGGAAGTGGAGTTGGTGTAATAAGTTAATGGATGGAATTAGAAGGGGAGGCCCCACTTTTTTTGGAGGGCATATCCCCCCATGTGAAAATTGTAGAAGCCCTAAGTTAAGGTGGAAAATGGAATAGAAATAGGAAAAAAAATAGAAATAAAAGATGGGTTTTCTCTCTTGATTGGTCCACCTATGCATGCATATCTTACCCTATACAAATATCCTTCAAAGTATTCTAATTATCCCATGAAAAATCACATTTTTAGTATGAATAATTGCTTCTAAAAGTCCTCCAATCATGTGAATCCATGTGGCACACTCTCATGACTTGAATGGCTTGCTTTAATAGCTCATTTGGCTTGGCTTGAGTGGCTTAGTCCCTTGGCTTCAAAGCTTGGCTTGCTTTTATGATAATTTTTAGGACTTATGTAACACAACAAAACATGAATTATTTTTTTTGGACCTTTAGGGCCTCCACCCCCTACACCCGCAGTGAGTTAATTGCATAGCTCGACCCACAAAAACTAAGTGAAGTGCAATATAGGCTGTTGGATCATCTACTCACTTCCTACAAAAGAGTAAAACCCCTTATTAAATCTTAGAAAATTATGATGATTCACATACTTACACTAGATTAGCTCTTGAACATGTCTAGTATCAAACTTTTGAATTATTAGGTCAGAAATGCATGTGTATGAAATTCCAAAAAAAAAATGCTAGAATAATGCCTATAATTCATAACACATGGAAAACTAATTAGGTGTTTTTTTATACAAAATTGAATACCTATCATTAATTATCACTGTATGTGTACCCTAACCTTTAAGTTTTAATTAAAATCAATTAGAAGATACCTATAGAGACTTTCGAGCTCATAGGACCCTCTTGGAAGAGGGCAAACTACTATCACTCTAATTTCCCAGATCTAAATCCCTTATTGGTATTTAAATGACTAGCTCTACAAGCACATCTATGACTCAAATTACCTATGGCTAACTAAGGAGGGTGTGAAAGTAGTTGATTTACTAAGGATGTAACTAGTAAGTAGTAGGATAAGTCCAAAAGGGAGGAGCTGCCTAGACTAGGTTAATCTAAAAGCTACTCCCCTTTCAAAAAATCAAGATAACCAAAACATCTTTTAGCTTGTTAGCAATAGGTTTGTTAATTATGTCCTTTATTTGTTCATCATCTTAACTTGATTCATTTAGTTTACTTAAATAATAATAAATAAATAAAAATTTCTCTGTATACAAAAGAAAACCCTTTTCGTCGTATATAAGTTGTAAAATAGAAAAAAATTAAAATAGAATCTCTTGCATAGTATAGAAAGTTAAAAATAAATTACATCTTATGCACATTTGGATAGTAAATGAAATGGGAAGGTTCATTAGAGTAATTGAATATAACTTACAAATATTTATAAGATCAATGTAATCAATCTTCCTTTTTAAACTCACTTGAGGTTTGTTTAGCCCATTTCAATGAATTTTATGAGGATGTATTACTAGAGGAAGTTAATACCACCCCCCCCCCCTCCTTGATTTTGTGCCCATCATGGACACAAAGAAATGGAAACCTCAATTTGAGGTATTTCCTCCAAGGGAGTCCACTCCCATTTCATCCTCTGTTCGAACCTCTTAAACTTGAGTTGTCACCTCTACCATCTAATCTCAAGTATGCATATCTAGGAGACTACCATCTTGCTACCTTTCATTGATGTATGTTGAGTATCTCCAATGTTATGGTAAACCACTTTTTAAAGGTCTGCATAAATAACTTCTTTATTTTTAAGGATTTTTTTATATATGCTTTAAAATTTTCAAAAAAGACTTAAGCATTATGAGGAGGAAAATTTGGTGCTAAACTAGGTGAAGTGCCACTACATTTTCATTTAGGACCCAGGAATTGAGAGGACCCCATCCCTCATTCTTTATTTCTCAGTCTCATTTCATTATCCAACTTTTCAAACATTAAGGATAATGTTTCCCTTAAGTAAGGGGGTGTGTTCAGTAAATTTTGATTTTTTATAATTTTTTTTCTTTATAAAAAATTTGAATATGAAGGTCTATTCCTAAACTATGATGAGAATTAGATTTTCTAAAGCTTAATGCTTCCTTGTTATTTTATATTATTAATAGAATAATACATGATTAGTACCTTATTTTACTCATTTTCTAACCTATTTCTTGACAACTAATCTTAGACACTCATATGCACACAATCACAAATAGTTAGTCTAGACTACTAAGTGGTTGTGACTTTGAAACCTTGAAGGAAACTTGTGGAGACCTATAAATCATGTGATTAGTTGAGCCATTCATTTTTTCTGTGGGTTATACATAAATTCCAAAATTTTCTTCAGTATGGTTAATTCTATTTGATCCCACTATTCTTTTATCTCGTCAATAACCAAGAGTAATTACTAAGTATTACCCTTTAATCTTCTAGATGTTTGTTGAAACTAATAAGAAATATTAGACCTAAGAAATTATTTAACCATCCCTGTTGATACTCAAAACATAAATTGTGACGACCTAGGTTTTTGTAACACATTTTGAAATACATTTTTCAAAGGTAAGGCCCTTAATAGTAAAAAAAAATTTGCAAAAAAAAGCAACAAAAATTCTTTTCTTTAGAACTTGTTTTGTAAAACCCAAGACATCGCTTCATACATAAGTACAATTTTGTACAAGATAAAATTTCATTGAAGGAATATACTTTTATTAAATTCCAGAATCCATCTAGTGGTTCACAGTACAGCCTGAGCATCAGTACAATACTTGTTCAAATTACATAATCCAAATTTCAAAGCTTACCATACAATAAAAACTCTTAATACAATACAATGCTCTCAAATAAAAATGCATGTCTTCAAGGGATATAACTTGATTGATTAGTCTTCCAAGTCTTCTTAAGTCTTGAGCTCCTACTTCTCCATCTCTATATCTGAGATATTGTAAACATTCAAACATTTACAATATCTCAACAAGCTATGCTTTGTAGGGGATTCAAGAAACATAATAATTTGACAATATAATCCTAATAGTTGGTAATCCCATTATTCATACTCATGGATCAATCTCTTTACTTTGTCATATATGTACATCTTTATACATACATATTGTGTATGTTGTATAGATATATATACGGTCAAAACCATGAAAAATAGTTAATATCTCAAACATCAATAGTCACACTCAGACACACTGAGTTGATCAATCATCCATACACTGCTGGAAATACTCCCTCATTTGGGAAGTAACATCACACTCAGCCATATTGAGTTGATAAAAACATCCAGACTCTGCTAGGAAAATACTCCCTTATTTGGGCAGTATTGGCATCTCATTATACCATGCATCATAATTCAAAATACTCAAAGGACTACTATGCTACAGTCTAATCCATATCAGTGCACTCGGATAACTGCATTCATACTCCACGAATACCAAATGTGGAAAATCATCCATGTCATGTCTGTATGAGGAGATAGACCATCACAGTGGTGGCGTTTCCATAATTGCCCCACCCAACATTTGGCCTCTCTTTGGGCACAGTATCATCATACATATCACATTTTAGAGAGCGGGCGGCCAAACCCTCGTAACCCTCCTAGAATAACATCCCCAAGCATATGCCTCTTTAAAACAAAAACCACAAGCCTCCTTGCTTGTATATAAAGTATTCTTTTACTTATCAGATGTCTTATCTGTTTATATCATCATCCTCGTATTTTAGTATTCTCATACCAAGGATAGGATTTCACTTCAAACTTAGGGATTATCATTTACAATGAATGATACCCATGTTCATATAAGTTTAGGGATCACCATTCTATATGAATAATTCCCATGCATTGATTTTTATACTCATCAGACAATTTATTTGTTTATCTAGGGCTGGAATACATTCTAGTTCCCTATTCACTTATGGTTTTCCTCAATTCTAACTTAACCATTTCATATGTGTTTTGGTTAGATCATAAGGGTTTTCGGTGGATTTAATACAAGTATTTAGATTATACTTGTCAACATTTCTAAACATAAGATCATGTATTCAACATGTATTTCTCATGTAGATGCATTTATAAAATCCTCCTACCTTCAAGTAGTGATCCATCTCTTCAGATCTTCCATGATCCTGACATATGTAATCTATAAATCCATACATACTATCAATATTTATACAATCTAAATAATCCTATATTTTTTATCCTATCTATATTCTTTGTCTAACCTTGTCCTTTGATATAAAGGATTAGATCTTGTGTCCTATCATGATCTATCTTTCTCATATAGTGCTTATTCTATTTATCAATAGATCTGATGGTTAGAATGATCTTCTAATCTTTTAGATCTAAGTATTTTTCATTCTAAGGCTTTGTGTATTCCTTTCTTTGAGCTTGATCTTTCATAGATCCTTTGATCAATAATTTATACTTGTTGATAAAGATCAAGAGCTTAGATCTTCTATCATCTAGTTCTTCTTTGATCTAAGTTTAATTGTTTGATCATCCCTAAGGAGGATGATCTTGGTTCTCTTCCTTGAATCATATTTGATCAAGGGTTTGGATTCTCTATCTAGATTTGTCTACAACATATATACATGGATACATAATAAAATACAACATTAGGATTTTTATTGTTTGATCATCCTTACAATTTTTATTAAGATTAGATAATTTACTAACCTTTTATGCTCTTATTATTATTATTCAACTAGTTAATGTTTTACTGGTTGAAGATAGCTTATTCCATACTAAGTCTAAACAACTCCTCTTATTTCCAATTGGCTAAGGCTTACTAGCTGAATGGCTGAACACAAAGTGGTTACTTCAATCCTCGTGTAAGGAGGAGTTTAGAACTCACAAACATCAATGGAAGGTAGGGGAAGAGCGAGGCTCTATTAGAAAACCCCCTTAACCACCATGTTTAGCATTCACTAGAGTGACCTTAGCTCAACCTTTCATAAGGTTTTTATTAGCATTTTAACCCTAAGTACCCTTTTTAATTGATTTTAATTAAATCATGAACATTTAAAATGTCATTCATGGGGTTTATTATTCTCCTAGTTTGGGCAAAGAATTTGATAATTCTTATATTGTCCTATTAACGATAGCTCTTACTATCATTAAGTCCATGTCATGAATTCCATGTAAATGTCCTTCAACTCTATTTTTGATTTAATTACATTTTTTATGTAATTTACATAATATAAGCATTAAAGCATAAATAAATAATTAATTAAATCTACTGAGCAATAAAAGACATTTACAATAACATTAATAATTCAAATAAACACATTTAACATGTTATCATGATCCAATGGTCATCTTTCATTTGTAATCATCTTTCAGCCTATTTAGGGTTTTAAATCTTGATCTTTTATTTGTATCAAATCTACTCATTTTCTCAAAGTATTCTCATCACTAGATCATTAATATCATTTTATCACATGATCTGATCCTTCTTGATCTAACCAATCAAGAAGATCTTAAGCTATTTTATCCAATTTGAGGGCATATATCTTATTCTATCCCAAATTATCATCATCAAGCCATTCATTTCATATGATCTTATCATTAGATCATCATCCTCACTTATTCGTAGTCTCTGATCATCCTTAATTAATTTGATCAAGGAGATTGCTATGTATTTTTAAGGATTTAGTTACTTTTAATGGTCAAGATCTTAAGATCTGCCACTTTAATTACATCCAACCCATTTATTTAAGTTATTACATCAGTATATCATCATTAAAAATGATTTGAATGGTCTGATCATCCTAGATCTTGTAGATCAAGGATGTTGTACCCTTATCTCCTTAAAAATAGAAAATTTCATGAATTAAAATTATGATTTTATTAGTTCAGTAGGTTCTCCTCATCAAGATGAATCCAACCCAACTTTATTATCTCAATTTGGAGTCAACTTGAGATCAGAATTTGGATTTTAAGATTTTAGCCAGTTTTAATTGTTGATATTGATATTTACTATTTTTATTCATTTACTTGATCTAGATATCCAGAATTTTTTTACTGTGATCATGGTCTTGGTTTTTGGACCTACTGAACCCATCCATCAATTAAGATCTCTATTTTGAGAACATCTCGATCATGATCCAAGGTTGTTACTACAGATTTTAGCAAATAATTTACATAAATACAATTAAAAACATAATTATCATGCTCCCATAAGATTCTACATAACATAAGCAATTCATCAATGCTTTCATATTTAAATTTGGACTTAAAATAAGATCTGAATCAAAATTTTAAGATTTTAGACATTTTTTAAGGGTCCAAATTGATCCAATCTTTAACAGTCCAAATACTTTGATCGAAATGTTCATAAATCTTACTCTGATTGTTATTTCTAAGGTTTTTGGGTGTCCTAGATCCATCTATTGGATTAGGTTTACATTTTAAGATCATCTTAAGCATGATCCAAGATTGTTACAATAGATTTTAGCAATTATCTCGCATAAATACAATTAGAAACATAGATCTCATGATTCTAATAGATTTTAAATAATATAAGGAATTCATCACTGTTTTCATATCTAAAATTAGAGCTAAAATGAGCTCTTAATTGAAGAAATAAAATCACGATACAATAAATGGATGGCCCAAATCTAATCTAGGCTTATCGGGTGCGAGTATGACCAGCGGCCTGTGCCCATTACTACTATTTACCAATGAACTGGGAGTGGTGACCGGTGATAGGAGCGACGGTCTAGATCTAGACTGTCAAATCACCCATCATCTGATCTTCCTCTTCTCTTAAGATCAAGAGCCCAAATTTCATCTCCTAGGGTTTCTAGGACCTAGGAATCCATTCAATGGCTCAGAAGTTGCATCTAGGCTATGAATGGATGAGATATCAACCCTTCATGCCCCAGGGAGATCCAAAAGAGGCCGGAAAACACCATGGGAGAGCCAAAATGTAAAGAGGAGAGGGATTTAGGCCTACCTGGGCCAGCCCGGTGAGGAGAAGTTCACCAAGGAGGGAGAAATAACACCAGAGCAAGTGAAGAAGACCGAAAAGAAACCCTAGCTTTTGGAAATGCCAAAATCTCTGTGTTGTTGCCGAAGGAGGGGAAACATGGGGGAAACATAGATCTCCTGTCCCTGCTTCGTTTTGACGTTATGAGATCACCGTTTAATGGCCATATTGACAAGAATAACCTGAAAGTTCCACCAGAGACTGTACCCAGTACTGAAAATAACTTTCGTTTTAAGTTTTCTGATGATCCACCTATTGGATCATTAAGAAACCATAGGGCTTTTGTAAGTCTGCCCATTCCCAACAGATCCAACGGTGTAGATATGTGTTTGAGTATGGAAATCAATGGATAATTTGATTAAGGTTTCCTAAGCAGAAACTCTGGTTCATCAGGGACGATGCATCCCTTGACGCGCCCTCAGATAGACATGAGTTGTATGCCCTGGGTGCTTATGGGGACACACCCCCTAAGAAAGAAGAGAAAGAGAGGAAAGAGGAGAGAAATGGAGAAGATGGAGGGGGAGTTTTGAGCTGGGATTTTGGGGCATTGTAGGGGACCTCGTGAATAACATTAGGAAGATTTTTTGGAAATTTTATGTGCTATTTATAAGGATTTTTGAATTTTCCATGATTACATATCATAATTAAGTTTCATTTCTTTTTATTATTAAATTGTCATTGGATTCCCACTAACATTGGATTCCCACTACCACCTCCACTAGTAGTTGGTAGTGGTTTGACTCATGATGGTGGTCTTCCATATTGTTGGCCCACCTTGTGGGCCCCACATAGTTGTGAAAAGATTGATTTGCCCTTTTAATTCCAAAAATGGAGAAAAATAGGGTTTATTGCTATGAACTCGGAATTGAGCGTATTTAGTGGTGTTGGAATCATATTTTTGATTAAATTTTAAATATTGATGTATTAGATTTTGGTTATGGGTAAAATTACCATTTTACCCTTTTATTCATAAAAAATGGAGAAAATTAGGGATTTTTCATTTTAACTCGGAATTGAACATACTTAGTGTCATTTTGATCAGTTTTTTGAGTACATTCATAATTTATAAGTTTTAAATCATGTTTTAATCTCTATAAACAGATAATTTCCAATAACCTAATATTTTAACCCATAATTTTTGAAATTTTAGACTAAATTAATTTTCTCAATCAATTTACAAAAATTGGGGTTATTACATAAAAGCCTATCTAATGATTTTTGTACCACTATTTAGCCATTTTGAACCTTTTACAAAAGCATTTTCTCTTGTGCACCTAATTACCTACACCCATATTAACCCAATATTAAATATTCATTACCTATTTTCTTCAAAAATAAGTTAGAGATGGTTGAAGAAATACCTTTAATTTGCAATCCAAGAAAGGAAGTGAATATCAAGAAAAGAAAGTTCTTCAAAGAGATTCAAAAAGTTGCAAAAGAAAGAAGAAAGAAAAGAAGAAAGATATAAAAGTGCAAAAGAAGATCCACTTCATGACAGCAAAGAAGAATCGTCAACCTTTAGTACTTATTTTTTAAGACATCGAATACCTTATCCTTTCTTTTCATCACCTTGTCTTGAGATTATGTTTCATCTTAGCTAAAAACCTATTGATCTTAGGATAAATATTGTATTCATAAGGATATAAACATATAGAACTTAGGATGTGATATCCTCAACTCTTAATAATGGCATCACTTTCTAAAGGGATTAGTATAATTCCTTAGTACTTTCATTCTTTCAAATAACATGTGAGCTATTAGATTTCTAAAAACTCTGCTCACATAATTGAATGATACCTTTTCTAAGACTTTTATTCCTAAGTGTACATATGGTTGTGAAATTTGTGGTTAAAACATAGTTTTTGAACAAAATTTTTAGTCAAAATCTACTTAGAAGTAAAAATCTATTTTGACTATACACTCTGAGATACAAGTTTAAATGGAATATCTCTAGCATATGAGAAGGGTTGTGAGCATTTCATTTATTCTTATTAACTTGCTAAAGCAATTGAAGCCTAATATATGAGAATTATCTAAGATAAACTTATGAATTGACTTCCTTTTGAATTTTGTGAGTAAATTCACCACAAACCCTCACAAGGCTTAACTCATCCACAAGGGATAACTTAGGGGTTCAAGGATTTGTTGCATAGGCTAAATGCAATCCTAAGTACATAGGAAGATGATAATTTTTATGGATTTCAATAAAATGGTTTTTGCATGTATATTTGCTCTAGATAACCAAAATGCTGGTTTGGGGGTGTATTGAATTCTCAATATTGTATCCAAAAGCCCTTAATTTTGTATTGTTTTAGTGCATTAGATTGATCATTCTTACACTCATATGATGAAATCGCACTAAAACCATCATTTGGTGTATTTACAAGGTTAGATCACCATCTGAAGATAAATATATTTAAAATCATTGATAAAATAATGCTAATTAGAATTTTTCTTTGTTTTGTAGATTGTCTGTTAAGATCCAATTGGAGCGATCAAGCTGATCAACATTTTATCTCACCAGTTAATCTTAAATGAAAATGGATGGTTTCGATCAACCTAATTTTGATGAACCAGATTAATTAAAGAAGCATAAGCCCAAAGTCTTTGAGGATGATTTCATGTATTTCACCACTGAGCTTATGCAAGCCGAGATCACTCACACTATGGTGTGAAAGTAGAAGATCATACATGGTTCTCACTTAGTCCTTCATTCTTACACACATCAAGGGCCCACATGGTTGGGAATATATAACATATGGATGCTAAGGGAGTGTATGGGATAGCAGAAGATCATAAGGGATCTCAAATGATGGGGTTCCTAGAGTGGGGATCAAGTCAAAAACAAGTAATTGGTTTAATGTAGGAATGAAGGGTGGAGGCCCTAAGGAGGGTAGCTCTATGTTACAGCCATGTGTCATAAGGAGAGTTGCTAGCTAAAAGCAAGCTAATTGCTTAACTTCTTACAAACAAGAGGGAGCTACTAATTCTATGTAGAGAAAGCACCTAGAACCATTCTACTTTCATCAATGGATGGTGTGATTGGAGGAGTCAATGGCATATTAGTGGGGAGTTCAAGGGAGTAAAGGTGCTATTAAAGAATAGCTACTCCGCACACTTTATGAGGAAGAGAAGGCCTACACATCCATAGTGGGGGAAGAGAGAAAAGAGGAAAAGGAAGTGGAGAAGTTGATGGAGGAGATGTCACATCTATGTTTTTTTTTTAGGTTTGATTTTGAAACTTACATGGATGGTAATATAGAACACCTATAAGAATCTGGATTTGATTTTGAAACATAAGGGGACAGCTGTACATAATGCCTACAAGCAACTAGATTGATTACAAAACTTACAAGGATAGCAATATGTAACACCTATAAACACAGAAATATGTAACTTGACATGGGCTGACATGTCAGTCATTCATAAGGTTAGACTAGATCCAGTGGTAGATTGTTGTGCCATTCAATTAGAAGTGCTTGATTCGGCTATTGGTTGATTAGTTGAGCTGAAGAAGTACTTGATTCAGTTATCGACTAATGAATTAAGCTGGACAAGTATTTGATTCTATGATCAACTAACGAGTTGAACCAGAGTACTTATTATTATATGAGCAACTCTTAGGCATGAACCCCTAATCTGTTATAGATGATTTTGATGCAACAGTTATGACAATTATTTTATTGATGGATGACATTTTCATCAATATAGTTTAATTGACATAGTTTAATTGAGATAGTTTTGTGGACTATTTGCATATGTACACATGCATAAGTTGTTAACATTAAACATGGAAGAATGATATGACATTATACACTTAGATACTTGAACCATAGGTATATTAGACATGAAACCATGTTGCATACTTCTTTATTGATCCTATTACTATTTTTCCAATGGAGCAGTTGTGTTCGCTCCTCCCCAACATTTCAGGAGAGAGCTCTAAGGGCTTGTGTGTGGAGGAGAAAGGGAAAGCAAAGGTTATGATGAATTGTTACAGATGTAAGTCAAGGAGGAACTACTTAGTTCGTTATGAGCATTTCAATGAACATTATGGATGAATGTAATATTTAATCATGTTGACACAACATTTTGGGAATTTAATATTTAGCATGGACCTTATGTCAATGTTATGAATGTGGATGTAGTTGTGACCAATGTAATCCTGAGGTATGATTCTTGTTTGCATGCACTAATATTTTTGCTTATCTTAATGCTACAAATGAAGTTTGATGGGTGGCCCCAATGAGAAGTGTGGGATTTTTTAAATTACCTATATTACTTATGGATTTTCCCACACTTCACTAGCATATGTTTTAAATAGGAATTTCGTTGCATTACTCATGATTTTCAAAATATATTTTAGAAAACTGGGATGTCATTGATTTTGGTATCAGAACCTGTACTCCCATTGCTCATAGATAGATCCACTAAAAAATAAGTGTCAATTATTAGGGAGTCAAGTTAGAAACCCTAAGAAATTAATTGAACTAAAAAACTTATAGGTGCTTTGTTTGTTTTTAAATGCCTCTTAGGATAAGCATATTGGACCTTCCACCTCTGATGGACAGGTCAACTACCACGAGAACCCAAGTAGATGTTGGGGCCTAGGGAGATGCCACTGAAGTGATTGTTAAGATACTACTTCAAAGAGTTAGACAGCAATTACAAGCCCCTGGGAGGGCAGAGGAACCAGCCTTAGGTGCACTAGATGTTGATGAGGGTCCTAGAGGGGACAATCTGTTGGGCGTGGTTTACGAGGCAACTCCTTAATTCTTAGATAGGGATAGGCTAGAGGCAACAAAGAGCTATATCTATGTCAAAGTGTGGATATTCACCACTATGGTTGTGCTAGAGGAAATATAGGTGGCATTGGCCACTTTTGTTCTAATAGGAGAGGCAACGATGTAGTGGCCTACTACCTAGATGGACTACTTTGAGGGCTCTGACACGATTTCATGGGACAATTTCAAGACCATCTTTGTAGATGATACTTTCCTTCTCATGTGCAGGAGAAGACAAAGCTCAAGTTTATGAGTCTAGTGAATGGAACTAACATTTACTCACTAGGAGGCAAAATTTACATGGCTATGATGATTTACTAGATTTCTATGGCTTCATGCTATAGGTAGCCCAGAAGTTCATCAAAGGGCTGAACTTCAACCTAAAGAGCTACATACTAACATCTAACTAGAGTGGTGGAATTGCATCCATACTAAGGAGAGTTGGAGATTCCCATAAGGATAGGGGGAGGGCTAATGGCCCTAATCCTAAGGCGGTAGTTGGGAAGAAGAAGAAGTTTGCTACCAGGAAGACATTTACTCAACCTTCAAGTGTGCTATTCAAGAAGAGTTGAGGAAGAGTCAGGGGAAGTACTAAACATGCCAATGTTTCCACCAAGGCAAACCCTCTTATGTTAGCACTAACAAGTTCTTTAGATGTGGCTAGCAGGGACGAAAGATTGTCCACAGACCAAAAGTCCATTTCCCCTCCCAAATGACAAGATGTAGTCCCCAAGAGCCAGGGGAGAGTTTTCACTATCACTATGGACCAGGATTGTGTGTCTAGTACGGTAGTTGAAGCTACTCTTTTGATTTATGATAGATATGCATGTGTTTTAATTGATCCAAGTGCTACCATTCCTTCATATCTAACCATTTTTCTTATAGCATTGACATTCCAAATAGTATACTAGGTTTTCAATTGTTTTCACTTGCTCAGGAATTTTTATAGGACGTCCCCATAGTTATGGCAAGTAGGAGACTTACTGCTAATTTGATCATCCTAAAGATGACTAACTTTGATGTCATTCTAGGGATGGATTAGTTAGCAAAACATGACACAATTGTGGACTATAGAAGGAAACATGTAATACTTTGTGGCCATACTCCAAGCACTTGTATTTCAAGGGTGACTTGACACCACTAGCACTAGGATCATCTCTGCTATGCTGGTAACAGGCTTGGTGACACATGGTTGTCAAGCATACTTGGCCATTGTAGTAGTACAGAATGAGAAGTCTGGACCCCAGATAAAGGACATTGATATTGTGTAGGATTTTCAGGATGTATTTCTTGAGGAGTTGCCTAGTTTACCACCTAGGCAAGATACAGTTTGTGATTGGGATGTTACCTCATGCAACTCCCATCTCTTAGGCTCCTTAATGTGTGACACATGTAGAGCTAAAGGAACTGAAGACTGACCTTCAAGAATTGCTAGATAAGGGCTTCATGAGCCCAAGTTTATTGCCATTGGGAGCCACGATGCTATTTGTAAAGAAGAAAGACAGGTCCCTACAACTTTGCATTGAGTACAGGCAGTTGAATGGGGTCATAGAGAACATGTACTCCTTTTCTCATATCGATGGCTTATTCAAGCAGTTGCAATGAGCCAAGGTGTTCTCTAAGATTGATCTTAATACTGGCTAAGTTATATATTAGAGAGATCATGAGCCGACACTACATACCACTTGCCATCATATTAGATTATCATAGTAGGTTTATGTCTCACTTCTGGTGAAGTGTATAGGAGGGTTTAGGTACCTCCATATGGTTCAAAACTGCCTTCCATCCAAAGACAGATAGGAAGTTTGAGAGGATAAATTTAGGCTTTGGAGAATATGTTGCATGCATGTTCATTAGATGGGAAGGGTTGTTGGGATGAGCGCATACCCTTAGTGGAATTTGCCTACAACAATAGCTATTACTCTAGCATTGGTAGGGCCCCTTAAGGGGCACTTTATGGCAGTCCATATTGCGCACTTATCTATTAGAGTGATGTAGGAGAGAGGTAGTTGATCAAGTTAAAACTTATAGAGTAGTGTGCCGAGAAGGTGAGATTGGTGTAGAAGAGATTTTAGGTAGCTCATAGTAGATAGAAGAGCTATGCTAACTTGAGGAGATGGGACCTAGTGTTCTAGGTTGGTGACCATATCTTCTTGAAGGTGCCACCAACTAAAGGGGTAATGAGATTTCCCCTCCAGGGTATGTTGAGCCCTAGATCTATGGGTTCATTCGAGGTTTTAGAGAGGATTCGTAGGATAGCCTATTGACTTACACTACCCCCTTAGTTATTAGAGGTTTACACAGTATTCCATGTATCGATGCTGAAGAAGTATGCGTTGAATCCCACACACATCCTAGATTAGGTATCAAAAGAGCTTCAACCAAATCTTACCTTTCAGGAACAATCAATACAAATTCTTGACAAGAAAGAGAATACCTGAAGAACTAAGATGATCCCTCTCATCAATGTTTTGTGGCAACATCACTCACACAAGGAAACCACATGGCAACTTGAGAGTGAGTTTAGACAAACATTCCCTGAGTTGTTCCCCATTTGATGTACTTGTACAATTTCGAGGATGAAATTTTCATAAGGGGGAAAGAGTGTAATATAGTCAAATTTATAATCCTATTATATTATCCAAAAAATGGGGTAATTTTTTTCATTCCTTTTTATTAACACCTTTTAGAAAATTATTCAGATCAAGTGATAGATATCCAATGTGACATTGTGTAAAAGTAAGGAACATGATCAATTGACCAACTTAAGAAATCTAGGAAAGGTATAAGTTTTAAATGAAGAGGGTGTAGAATGCTAAACTTAGAAAGAGACATAGACTATGAATAAGTCATTACTTGGCTATAAGATTGTTAATGTACATTGTACTATAGTGAAGTAAGATGGTGTGGATAAGTCACTATGGGTTAAGGGTTATTACACATTAATGAAACCCTAGGTGAATGGAATATACAACCTAGGTTATAACTTACCTATATATATGGATGGGAAATATACGTAAAAGCCTAATGGTTTGAAAATGAATGATAGATTAAGACATTTGGTGGTGTATGTCACCCTATGTAGGGAACTAGGTAGGAGTGAAAAATAAAACACATACGCCAAGTAATGGTATATAAAATGTAATTATGAAGTGAGAGAGTATGTATGATTTGGGTTATTTGTTTTGCAATAAATGATGCATGGGATGGCCTGCCAATGCATTGAGCCTCAACCCAACAATGAAAGAAAATCATGATACCGCATACACTAGGACGGAAAGCTAATGTAGCAACCCTTTTTCATGGAACAAATGTGACATGCGGAAAATATTCCATGCAAGGGGCAGCTACCGAAGAGGCAATGATAAGCTCCTATCAAGCATGAGATAGAGTGTGATGGGCGGTGAGGGGAGTTTCCTAGGCTACATGCTTCATGCATACAACCTAGGAATGATTAGGTCAAGTGCTGGCATACGTATGAATTAGAAACGTGCATGGGACTGCCACCATTTACAAGGAACAAATATGACATGCTTAAAGGAGGATCTCATGCAAGGTGGAAGTTGTTCCATGCCATGATGGGCTGATCTTGCTAGCTTGAGCGGGGAGAACAAAAAGGAAATATGAAGCTCCTTCCTAGGCTGCAATACTTCGTGCGTACTGCCTAGGGAACTTGGAGAAACCATCCAAGAGAGAGGAAAACCAGAGAATAGAAGGAAAGATAGAGGGAGGAGAGTATAAGAAGGAGAGGAGGAATCAAGGAGAGGAAGGAGTGGAGGAGAGCTAGAGGAAATAAGTAAGGAGAGGAAGTGGTGGAGGAAAGCTAGAGGAAAAAGCAAGGAGAAACGCTGAAGGGTGGAGTCTAAGAGCTTCATGCCTTAAACTTGGGGAGCCTTGAACACCACCAACCTTCACCATTTTCAAGCTTCAAATCAAGTAGGGGGCTTTGGGAAAAACTCTTGTAGGATCAATAGATTAGCCATGTAGTTGCCTTAGGATTATCCTTCCTCTAGGACAACCCTTTAGGAGTTTGATGTGTGTTTGAAATCCATGCTTTGAGCTACTATTTTACCATACTTTACTTCATCCATTTTGGCTTAGAATCTTCTTGTATTATGTATGCTCCAATCATGCTTCTAATTCATGCCATTTTTACATGATGATTTGGGTGAAGTATAAGGAGAAATATTGGTACATGTGTGCTTAACTTCAAGGCCATTTGCGCCATTTGCGGGGCAAATGGCTTCCCTTTGAGGTCTTGTCATGCTGAATGTAGTAAGTTTTACCCTCATGTTATGAAGCCTCTTTTGGATATCATTTCATGAATTTTTCATCCACTACCATGTATCCATGTTTGATCATGCTTAAGTGCTTGATATGCCATGAAATGTGAAACTAGCAAAAGATGTATTTCCACTATGGAAATGGTGCCATTTTGCTAGACATTTTGGCTGAAAAATGACTAAGTAGCATGATATGTCATGAGGAAATCAGTTGTTTTGACGTTAAGAAATTTGCCTTGAATAGCCCTAAAAATGACGCATAGACTTGGTATGTTCGTGCCCAATTTTGGGCCCAAAAATAAACTAGATCTATTGTCATAATTGGTTGATCAAACCACCTATAAATTTTGGAATTTTTGTATGTGAATGATCATTATCAAGTCAATTTATGACCCTATGGTTTCGATGAGAAAAACAGTAAGGAACTGATGTGATTTGAGCCCACACCTGTTGGGTCATTTTCTACATTAACTGTAGAAAATGACGACAGTAAGTTTGCCGTTTTGAGCAGTAACTAAGGTTGATTGCGACTTGAAATTTTGACATCATTCATGTACATTCATAATTCTAACTATGTCCAATAATGATGGGATTAAGATTCCTAATTTAAAACCTCTTAAATGATGAGTTTTGTGAGGTGAAACATAAGGAAACAATAAGGAAAATATGGGCTGCTATAGTCACGTAAGTGAATGGACCATCTGAATGCCACTTGGGCCTTCAATGTTATTTATAACACAATGATGAGTATTTGACTTGGACAGTAATAAGAGATGGAGTCTAATGCCTTTCCTAGGGCATCAAGTGAAAAGTACACCCAAATGTGCCATTGAAGCAAGCTAGAAAAACTCCAAGTATGAGATCGGTGGAGCTCACTGTCATGATACCATTTGGATTGTGGGTTTTCATGGAAAAAGCATATTTCAAAACAGACCAATATCATTAAGAAGAATGGTGAGATTGGGCCTTGATAATTCATAAATTTCCCACCCAAATTGGGTGGAAATGGACTTAGAACCCTAGGCCACTCTAGGGTGAGAATTGAGCCTAAGTGACGTGTGGATTTTATGGACTTTTGATAATTGGACAGACCTCAGAGAAAGTGACTCTGGACCATTTGATAAATTTAAGAATTAACAAATATGATTAAGTACATGAGACCCAAAGAAAGTGAATTAAAATGTCCTAAGTAGCACTTAGAACTAAGGACATGTCATTTAATGTAAACAAGTGACCATGCCTACTTAAAATGCATTGGTAAGGCCATGTTGATGACATAATGAGGCTATGGAATGCCTTAATGATGCTACACACATGCTATGAGAGTGGTACTAGAAATATTGTGGGAAAACTATGGAATGTCACTTTGATGCCGTGGTAAGGGCTATGGAAAATCCTAAGTAGTAACATGTAAATTAACATGTTTATGCTATTTGAATGTTGTGTAAAAGGACATGGGAATAATATGCCAATGAAATGCTATGAGATGTCCAAATTAATTATATGCTTATGTTATGCACATGTTACTTGAATGCTATGATGAGACCATGGTAATGCTATGCCATATGATGCTATGGAATGCTTATATTTGCTCCATGTATATGTCACATGTTATGTCATTTGATTGTACTATATAAGAGCATTAGACATGTTATATTAATGCTTTATGAATGAAATGAAAGGCCATGGTTAGTGATATTGTGTACATCATGTAAATACTAGAATTGGTAAGTATGACCTATAGATACCATTAAGTACCAAAGAAAAGAAAAGTATATGGCATAGGAAAATGACACCTGACATAGTACTCAAATGAAGGTAAATGCTGTAAGATGATGTATATAGACTATGGATGTGACATGGAGATGGATATGACATAAGCTATGGAAATGCAATAATGAACTAAATGCCATGAATATGTCATGGAAATTGACATGAAATAAGCTATGGAAATGCTATGTAAGAAACATATACCAATGAGATAAGCCATGAAATAATGTGATAATATCGAGGTTATACATTAGTGACCAAAGCATTGAATATGAAAATTCATGACAATGATTATGAAAGTGGAAATTAAATGAACATGGTTGGCTGAGCAATTATAATAAGACATGCACTTGAACTAATAAGAAAACATTTTCATGAAGTACCTAGCATGATTAGTTAGGATTTGATATATGCATTATATGAAAACTCATTCAAAATTATACTTCCACTGTAGTTAAACTATGGTATTTGAAGAATTCATGCATTTGAAAAGAATTACATGAAAGACACATGTGATAGCAAAGCAGTGAAAAGAAAATACTTAGAAAAATATTGAAAAGCAATGCATGGAAAAAGGAATACTTGAAAAAGTCTTGAAATGCAATGCATAGAAAAAGTATTGAAAAGAGATGCATTGAAATGTTTGCAAGGATTTGCATTGAAATGCCATGGAAAAGGAGCATTTAGAATGCCCCAGTTTTGAATAAAAAGAAATGTGAAAGGCAATATGACATGTATTGACCTAGTTTTGGCATGAACATTAGAAACCTTTCATCTTAATGATAGAGAAGAATTCTAAGATGGATCTCATACAATAGGATGTATAACTGAGAGGTTGGATCTCTATTTTGTTTTTCTTGTTTGAATTTGAAACTTACAGGGATGGTAATACATAATGCCTGTAAGCAACTTGATTGATTTTGAAACTTATAAGGATGGCAGTACATGGTGCTTGTAAGCACAAAAAGCTATAATTAATGTGGGCTGACAGGTTGGTCATTCTAAAGATTTAGACTATAGCCAATAACAGGATGGTTGTGTCATTCAGCAAGAAGTACTTGATTTAGCTATTGACTGAGGAGTTGAGCTAGAGAAGTACTTGATTCGGTAATTGACTAATGAGTTGAGATGGAGTACTTATTATTACATGGAGAACTCCTAAGAGTGAACCCCTGATCTATTACAAATGATTTTGATGTGATAGTTGTGATAATGTTATATTGATTGACAACATTTTCACTGATATAGTTTAACTAATGTGATTTAACCGAGATAGTTTTTGTCAACTATTTACATATGTTCATATGCATAAGTTGTTAATAATAACACATGGAAGAATGATATGGCATTATACACTTAGATACTTGAACCATAATACTAGACTTGTTTATCTAGAACTTATGAGTATGACCCTGCTAGATTTGATATCTATCCATGTACTTGAATTAAACTGCATGCTATCTTAGACATGAAACCAGGTCACATACTTCTCAATTAGTCCTATTAGTGTTTTTCCAACTGAGTGGTTGTGCTCACCTCCACCAACATTTCAAGCTCTAAGAGGTTGAGCGTAAAGGAGAAAGGGAAAGTGAAGGTCATGACAACTTGATGTAGATGTTTGTCCAATAAGAACTACTTAGTTGGTTATGAACATTTGATGAACATTATGGTTGAGTGCAATATTTAGTCATGTTGACACTTAACATTTTGGGAATGTAATATTTAAGCATGGACTTTATGTTAATGTTATGAATGTGGACATAGTTGTGACCAGTGAAATCCTAGGGTATGATTCATTTGCATACACTATTATTTTTTCTATTTTAATGTTACAAACAAAGTTTGATGGGTGGCCTTGGTGAGGGGTGTGGAATTTTCTAAATTACCTATATTACTTTAGGGTTTTTCCTACTCTTCATTTGCATATATTTTAAATAGGAATTCCACTGCATTACTCATGATTTGCAAAATATGTTGAGAACTCTTAGCATTCTCTTTCATGTAGACAATGAGCACCTTTGTTGAAAGCCTAAAGGGAGAGAGGAAATGGGGTCTCCTATGTATGGAGATCACTTCCTAGAAAGGGAGAGGAGAAAGGATTCAAGAAGAGAGATGGGGAAGATAAATGATAGAATGACAAGGCTAAATCAGGAAGATGGATGCCAACTAGAAACTAAGAGTGCATGATAATGCAAAGCAAAGAAATGGGAATGTAGAACTATGAAGAGAGAAGGAAAAAGAAATACCAAAAAACATGATCTCCTCACCAAAACAAGATCATCTTAGAACTACTCTACTTCCTAAACTAGCAAAGACTAGAAACTCAAAAAAATTGTATAGAAAAATTACCAATAACTTTCCAAAACTTCTCAAAACTTGTTAGATCTACTTGAAAATGGAAAATTGAGCTCATTATTTGTAGAGCTCAAGAGTCGTACATGTGTACATATGATACAAACCAAGGCACAAATTAAATTACTAAATAGTAGGGTTTCTGGGCTCAATTAACACAATCATGTGAGATTGAGCCCAATTATCAAACAATCATGTATACTTGGAGCCTCATTTCCTATGATTGTCTGAAATTGAAGTCTTAGTTTACATAATCATCTCAATTTTACATGATCATGGGAAGTTGAGGTTAGTGGACTTTAATCTTTTTAGAAATTTGGATGAATTTTGAATGACACTCAATTAAAGCTTTTCTAATGAAATTCAGATGCTACAATTTGAATTCAAATGAATTTTAAGTGGGATGAAATCTTAATGAAACTTTTTGAAGCCTAAATGAGATCTGAGTTGACATTGGAGCTAAATTGAAATTGTGATAAAAGTGAGATTGAGCCCAATTATCAAACAATCATGTATACTTGGAGCGTCATTTCCCGTGATTGTCTGAAATTGAAGTCTTAGTTTACATAATCATCTCAAATTTACATGATCATGGGAAGAGGGTTAGTGGACTTTAATTTTTTTAGAAATTTGGATGAATTTTGAATGACACTCAATTAAAGCTTTTCTAATGAAATTCGGATGCTACAATTTGAATTCAAATGAATTTTAAGTGGGATGAAATCCTAATGAAACTTTTTGAAGCCTAAATGAGATCTGAGTTGACATTGGAGCTAAATTGAAATTGTGATAAAAGTGAAAACTAAATAGAACTATTAAAATGATTGAAATGAAACTTTAGTCAAACATGCATGACAATTACAACTTAGAATACTTTGCATTAAACTTTATGATGATGATTATTTTTAACTTTGGATTTTAAAATTTGATGATAATTGCTTTTAATTTGGATAGTTTGTTTTTAATTTGGATAGTTCATGAAAACTTTGGAATTTTGAAAAATTGTATAAGACTAAGGATAATTATTTTAAAATTTTAAGACATTATGAATGAAATCTAGGCTATTTGAAAATTTGTAAAACTTTGTGCAATGTGTGAGTGTGTCCATATGCCACTACGAGTTCCCTAAGTGAGCTTACTGATTTTCTCAATCTTAGGGGTATTTGTGGGCCTGCGAGAATCATACATCAATACGAAGTTTGGTATCTATGTCTTCCTTTAGTCTTAGCCATCTTTTATTTGGGTACTCTACAATCTAAGGAGAAATGGATGTATTTCTATTGTTATGGATTTGAGAATAGTCAGTTGGACAAAACCTTTGGTTATGTCAAACTATTTTATGAATTAGTAATTATGAAAATTTGGATTATCAAAATTGAGTAAGTGAATTTATTGCTAACAAATCTTTAGTTGAATCTTATTGAGAAATACAATCCAAATGGAAGTAGAACCAGGGAATTCTATAAAAATTTATATGTATTTATCTTACAAAAGCATTTGGGAACTTCATATATATATATATATATATATATTTGTACACATTAATTTCATTATAAATGTTGGCTACTATTGCCGTCACTCATCAAACAAAAATTATATTTGCCTCAAATCAATCACAAAAATCGCCTTTAATTCATCACTATCCAATCAAACACTGCATTCAACAATAGAAGCTTAGTATATTTATACTATTGCTTCTTATTTAAGTAGCAAATTTAGCATTTCCTTGAAACATAAGAGGAATTTTCCAGCCACAGAAGAAAATATAATAAACATTGGGAGCATTTTTGGATCTTGTACAACATCCTAAGCCATCCCCAAACCACCTACACTCTTTGTCTTTTAGCCAGACCTAAATCCATTGGTCCTTCATTATTTTCTCTTTCAAAAGGAACTATAGTTGCAATTCTCCTTCAACAATAATAGATATGAAAAGATTTGTCTCAATGAATGAACAACTTTCATTCGAGGTCCATTGAGGAATCTTTAGAACATGGGCGATTTTTGGTGCTTCTTGAAACATACACAACTATCGCACCATGCCACTTTTCACAATAGAGAGGTGGGAGACCATAAACATGAGAAGATGCCTTGCTAGTGGAGGCACAATCCAAATAGATTTAGACAATCTTACAATTAATTGAAGCTTGCAAAAATTGATTCAAAGGAAAAGAGAAAAGGGTTTTAATTTCAATGACAAAGAAAATAGAGTCAATCTATGTAGGTCAAGATAGTTGGCAAATTGTCCAACAATGATTTATAGTAAAGAAACATTGAAGGAGGGTTTCAATGTTAAAGGAGATGAAATTTAGTTAAAAAGATATGGAAAAGTGGGTTCTAATGGTAAAAAGGAAATTGAAAAATTTATATCCCACATAAAATAAAATAAAAAAGTAAGAAATATTCATATATGATTATAGTTCCCAATCTTACTTTAGTAAATGAAAAAAAATAGGACTTAGACGCTAACAAAAACAATAGTTTGAAGGACTAAACTATTCTTTAAGAAATTTAGGGACTAAAGCATTTAAGTGATTAGTTCCAAGGACTAAAATGTAGTTTTCTCTAAGCTTAAAACAAATTTGAGCAATAATGTATTCTTTGGGCCTGTTTGCTTGTAGTAAAAAAAACATGAAACATTCAAATATAGTAGAAGTTTTGGTATAAACCCCTTGTCATTCTTTCAATCATAACTAAAACGAGTAATACAATTAGTTTGATAATTGAGGCTTCCCACCTATTCTTTGCTTTAATGCATTGCATGTTGTACTAAAGTTGTCAAAATGGATTAGCGAATCAAATTTGATTCGAGCAAATTCTAAATGGATTGGAGAAATTATATCTATATGGATTACATATCAGAGTATTCATATATGATTAGCAACATATAATGGATTTGTATATAATCTACTGATAACAAGAAATGGTTGGTAACCTTTTCAAAGAAAAACAAGGAATGACTTCTAAGTCTCGCTAACATAAAAAAAGAGTTCACGATGTTAATGAGAATTCAAAGAAAAAGATCAACATATCAAGGCCTTTCTAGCACTAATATCAACCATGTATCATGTGAAAACTAAGGTATTTGAAATATATGAGTAATGTTTTCTTTAGTAGGTTTAGACATTTTTTTTCTTTTAAATATTTGTAGCAAAGAGGTATGAAACAAAATACCTAAAACCCATTGTCTCAACTCCTAAATATACTTGAAATCTCCCCCATTAAGGGAAAAGTGCCACCTCAAACCTCCAACTAAGAGTAACTGGGAAAGGGTGCCATGTTTTCCACAACTAATTGAGCTAAGACAAATTTTGGCCAGAATCTAGGTTCTTAATTAAGGATTAGCATATGAATAATGTTTTGTTTCATAAAGTAGATAATTTGGCATAATACTATAATCAATTAATTGATTAATGGGTAATATCTTTTGAGAAAAGATATGAGATGCTAAATATATTGGTAGTCCAACAATTTAATGATCCAAACATTCATCTACTACACCTACTATACTGGGACCATTCACCATTGTTGATAACTAGCATTTTAGTAAGCAAGTGATTAGGATCATTCAAATACTTTGATATCTTGTGGATTACCATTTTTGGTATGGGAACAAGATAAATGCCTTAGATTTGTAAAAGAACTTAGCATACATGAATCTGATAGCTAATTAACCTAATTTTGTCCTCAATTTTTAATTGCAATATACCCTATTAAACAGATATGTTCATATATTTATAGATAAATATGTAGATTATGAAGTTAATGTACCAGACTGATTCGTTCTTTAAATGGATGTAATTTCTTCTTTCCAAATATGTGGATCCTAAATAGATAAATGGATATCCTTAGATTTTTATTCGTTTTCCTGGATCTATGTAGTATGCCAAAGATGACACAAAATAATAGTAGCATAGGACAAGAACAGTTCAGAAATTTAGCATGCAATTACTGAAGATTTCTCTCATGTAGATTAGATATCTAATGCAGGATGAATCAAAAGAATGATATAGATCTAATGCTGGTGAGCCTAGGAGACTCAAGTACTCATGGTAGGTGCACTGAGTTGAGTGAGTTGGTGTCCTAGTGTAACTTTTAAACTTTAATTAGAGGTGTCAATTTTAGCTCATGACCCGTGGGACCTATGTAACATAATCATGTGTCATTGGTTCATGACATGTTTAAAAAACAGGTAATTCTACCTGTACTCATTTAACCTGCAACCCGTAATGACTCGAGAATTCATGGTTGCCCCTTAAAGATGAGTGGTGATGTTTTGTTTTTTGTTCATTGGTGTTGATTAGGTTGTGTCCTTCAATAACTTATCTATGTGGGCCATAAAATGAATGGTTTGTGTTAACATCGATCACTCATAGTTTTAGACTTTGGTGTATAACTATTGAAGATAGGGCCAGTTGGTAAATGATTTGAATCGCCAAAATTAAGTTGGGCCCCTGCTAATACTTTTGCCATTCTAGTTAACCTATCTAAGACAGAAATTGATTTTCATGATCAAAATCATCCATCTAATAGGTCCTAGAGAGAAGTTTACTTTTACTATTGAAAGTCTAACGTGGATCCAACTTATTTCTAATGCGGATCCAACTTACTGTAACCAGCTAGTGTCTTCTATCAGGCCTCTTTCTTAGATAAGTTCACATCAATGGTTAGAAGTACAAAGGCGATCAAGAGTTCGATGATCTAAATTATTTATATTAGTTGTTTTAGAGGGAGAAAAAGACAGTCAGATTTTTCTCTAACTTTATATGCAACAATTGTTTATAGTCATGACAAGCATTTAACAAATGAAAAACTCTAACACACTTGTTCATTTCCTAAATTACAGTATAGTTACCAATCAGCCCGCAGTTGAAGGGTTGGGTGCGGGTAGGCAGTTTATAATCCGTATAACAACAGCTAATTGTATTTGTACCCGTTTGTCCTACAACCCCCGATGAGCTGCCCGCAACCGGCCTGTTTGACCCCGCTGCAATCATCTTTCACCACCAGTTAAGGCTGTCATCCATTGCGTTGCGGCCATCGAATCCTTACTAAAGCAGGAGTAAGACTAAGAATACTCTAGAATGATACAGAAGGCCGCGAGTGTCCTTAGTATTCTCGTTTCATTCAAAATTTGAATCAGTAGCACCACGGTCTCTTTTTGCCCTTTTTCTCCTTGTTGTTGTACTGGTGTCTGCAATGGCGAATGCTGACAACTATCTCTTCTCTTCGTTGATTTCCGACATCAAAACCTACACAGGCAAGGACCCACTTCTTCCATGGCTTCAGTAAGAAAACTCACTTCCTCATTTCTCTAGTTTCTTCGTCGCCTTCTTTTTCTTTCTATTCCCTTTTAATATGTTTACTTGATGCCAAAATCAAATGAAAATCCAGAGGCATACGGAAGATGAAGGAATCTCTCCCTCTTCACCTTCTCAAAGAAAAACTCCCTCGATTCCTACAAAAATGCGTCCAAGCCTTCGAGTCTGATAAGCGTTATCGCAATGACTTGCGCTACATTCGTGTTTGGATTCAACTGGTACTAAACACACTCATTTTTCCCTCTTCTATAGATTTCAAGTTGTGGGTGGTTATTCTTTCTATTCTTATAATTTCGGGTTTTTTTGTTTTTTCTGGTAGATGGATTTTGTGGGTGACCCCAAGTTGCTACTTAGAACAATGGAGAAGAATGGAATTGGAACTAAAGCGGCAATCTTTTACAAGGCTTACGCTTTGTACTATGAGAAGCTCAAAAGATTTGAAGAATCCGAAAAGATGTACCATTTGGGGGTGAAGAAGTATGGTTTCTTCGCTGATGTGCTTTGTTAGTATCTTTTTCTTTTCTTTCTGTGTGAATGATTTGCAATGGAGTTGTTGTGGAACTGTTTAGGTTGGATTGGTTCTCAAACGATCGATCTTGTGTATATACATGCTTTTAAGTTATAAATTCGATTTTGGGAATACATCAGAAGGCAAATACTCTGCAAAATTTGTGAAAAGTTATGGAAAGAACCGGCCAAAGGCTTTGTTTGACTGTGAACTCAAGTATTTGAACCTTGATTTGTAACTAAGTTACAGATAAATATTTGAAATTTTAGCAAGTATTCTTGGAATATGAGTGTAATTGGTTAAGTTAACATTATTTCCTTAAAATTTGTGTCGAATTTGATCAGTGTTAGAACTCTTGAGCTATATGACATCAGATCAGGGCATAGAAAAGTCAAAACATTTTCAACAAAAATATCAATTATTTGAGGTCTTGTAACCGTGCTCATAACTTGCCTGGGATCTTGTCATCTTCTTTATCAGATTTAAGAGAACTTTCCCTTGTGTAACCTATAGAGTAAGGGCTATCATTATAAAAGTCTTGATGATTGGTTTTTGTTTCTGGTTAAGTCCCTCTTTCTTGTAATTATGAATAAGTCTTTAGGACTTTTGATTGTGCAAAAATTATGCAAGGAAATCTATGGTGGCATGCCTGCTATAAAGTTATAGCGATAGTGTGCATATGTTTGTTAGATCACTTAAATCGATCTTGCGTATATACATGCTTTCAAGTTATAAATTCAATTTTAGGAATACATCAGAAGGCAAATACTCTGCAAAATTTGTGAAAATTTGTGAAAAGAACCGGAAAAAAGCATTATTTGACTGTGAATTCAATAAATCGATCTTATGTATACACATGCTTTCAGTTTATAAATTTGATTTTGGGAATACATCAGAAGGCAAAATACTCTGCAAAATTTGTGAAAAGTTATGGAAAGAAGCAGCAAAAAGCATTATTTGACTGTGAATTCAAGTATGTAAACTTTGATATGTGACTAAGTTACAGATAAATATTTGAGAATTTGACATTTATTCTTAGAATTTGAGTGTAATTGGTTAAGTTAACATTATTTCCATTAAATTTGCTTGGAATTTGATCAATGTAAGAACTCTTGAGCTATATGATATCAGCTCAGGGCATAGAAAAGTCATAACATTTTCAACAAAAATATCAATTATTTGGAGTCTTATAACTGTGCTCATCACTTGCCTGGGATCTTGTCATCCTCTTTATCAGATTTAAGAGAACTTTCCCTTGTGTAACCTGTAGAGTAAGGGCTATCATTATAAAAGCCTTGATGATTGGTTCTTGTTTCTGCTTATATCCCTCTTTCTCGTAATTATGAATAAGTCTTTGGGACATTTGATTGTGCAAAAATTGTGCAAGGAAATTTATGGTGGCATGCCTGCTATAAATTTATAGAGGTAGTGTGCATATATTCAACGGATCACATAAATCCATTCATTGATAGGATTTATGGTCTAGATGCTGTTTAGCTAGTGTCCCTTGTTTGTTGTGAAATATCAGGTTGGGTATGTTCAGGATTATATTATGATGGGAACAACAGAAGTGCTAGTTGATGAATTGGAGGATAATGATCGAATGATTCAATGGATTCATTTTTGTAAACCATAAAAGGGTAATGTAAATAAATATGATGGTAAAGTTAACCCTACTTGTTATTAGTTTTAAAATGCATGAACCCTTTTAAACAAGCACAACCTTTTCTGTGCTTATGAGACATAAATTTTAATTTCTTGAGCTTGGCCTTTAATTTGACATGCAAACATTCAGAAAGAAAAACAGATATTGGCACGTAAAGTCTAACATTGCTATCCGTACATCAACAACTGAATTTATTTCTTTCAACTGCTTATGAGAACATAATACATCCTTATTTCCAATTTGGAGTCTTCAAACAGCCCTTACTTTTACATCTAAGTTTGCTAATGTCAATCGCCGTATTTCTTCCTTGTCACTTGTTACTCTTTCCTACTCTCAAATCAGTAGACATCCTTGGCCAACCTTTTATGGCTTGTGAGACCTCTTAAAGCTTGCTTGGGGTCAGTTTTTAATACATTTCTGCACAAGCTTGCCTGGCCTCAGTTTCTAATACATTTCTGCATGCATATGATGATTGGAATTGATCAAGACACAGGTCGAACATGAACTGATGATGATCACTGTCTGGTTTGAGACCTTTGAACTTGTAAATAGTTACGGGGCAAACTGCCTTTCTCAAACATTAAATGTTTTCACCAAAACATACTGGTCTTTGTTTGTTGAGTTTGCTTTTGTCGGTAGTCAAAATTATGATGTCTGATGACTTAACTAGTAACAAATGTTTGATGGAGAATGTACATTGCTATCTATGAGCTTCACATCTGAAAGCTAATCTCCTTTGCTAGTTCTGAGGGCTCTTTAACATGATTCAGTTTGATGATAAGCATGTGAAGTCCTAGCACATGTCTTTTACTTGCGCGATCTCAAAGAAAGATTGACAATCTTTTCTGAGTAAGGTCTAAAGAACTAGTTACTCATACAAACCATGTAACAATTTGACCACTGCAAGAACCTCTAAGAGAGGCATGGCATAGTCTGTGTAGTGGCCAAAACCCAGTTGTTCCAGGAGGGTCAACTATTGAAGCTCATGTAGAAGTTTTGATCAGCCATGTATATCATTTACCAGCATACAATTTACCTCAAGGCATAAAATCTTCCACGTTCTTAGTTTGACATCAACTAGGTAAAGTAAAACTAATTCATACCACAACAACAATGGAAGATGATGGTCAAATATTAGAGTTAAGTGGAGGGGATGGCAAGTCTTGTGTTCTCCAACCTTGTTTGATTCAAATGCTTGATGAGAGTAATAATTAACCATTTAATGTGTTTGATGTGCTTAATATCCTTTTTCAGAAGCTATTCACATTTGCTTTGAGTGCTTTGAAACAGTCTAGCACCTTGGTCTCTTTCCTGATGAAATTGAGATATATGTATAATGAGTATGGTTAAGTGAACAAATCATGGTAATTATAAATTTATCTGATATCTAGCATTCGTGGAGCATATCTACTAAGCAAGAATACAGAATTTAAAAGAGTAAGAGTCTGTGAAGTATAGAGAAGAAAACACAAGAATGCAAATATAATTATGTAGGACTAAATCCTTACTTTCAAGTTTTCAGATGCTCTCAACAGAAAAAATCACTATTGACTTAGCACCTTCCATCAGTTTTGCTAGACAACCTCTCAGTGCCATCGTCGGCATCACCTACAAATTCTTCTTCCAATATGGTGTTAAGACAAATGGAAGCACCTAATATTAAGTTGATGTAGCTCCTTTTCATCTCTCTTTACCTGTAAGCCTGTAATTATTAAGTTTCAACTTAGCTGTGATAATGCAGTGTTGTAGCTGTCTCTGAATTTGCACCTTCTGAACAGTCTTGCAGAGCCAATTGGTGAGTTGCATAAATCGTATGAGCAGTTTCTTCATCGTATGGAGCTGTACAAGAGACGGATGAGTAGAGTACTGTGTCGTAAGTTTAAATTTTCTTAGTTTTCTTTGGGTACTCATCATCTAACTGTTAATGAATTCACCTGCAGAAACAGGAATTAAGAATATCAACTGCTTCTAGGAGCATCCCGTTGCATCATAGGGAGACAAATAATATTGAAAACAGTGGCATCACTGTTGATGGTCAGACCAACGTGCATAATATCACCTCTTTCAGATTCTGTCACTTTTGTCAATTTATTCCAGAATTTTGTTTGCTGTCACATGCACACAAGTATGAACTAAAATGTATTTGCTTTGAAGGTAAGGAATATCCTGTTGTGTATACAACGGAGGGCCTTGGAGGACAAGAAACCAGTGGTAAATATTTCTGCGGGAAGCTAACAACGAATGATACGGTTTTAAATAAACCGACCACATTTGCTAACAAGGACACAGTCATCGTGAGATTTGGAGGGTCTGCTAATGTTGGGAAGCCCAGAGAAGAAGATGCCTGTCATCATGGTCTCGTAGACCCTACTATCAACATGAAAGAAGCTATGAATGCCATCAACTGCATGTTTCGGGAGCCTTTAGAGCCAGAAGTAAAAGGTAGAAGATCACAGAGAAGTCAGCCCAATGCAAATCAACCTGCAGAAAATCAGTTTCGGGTTTTCATCAATGAAAGCTTGGAGAAAGGGGCAGGCAGATCTGATCAGAAAATAGAAACTGGTGATTTACTGAAACATTGTACTCCTGAGGATGCATACCATTTTGGTATCAATACAACTCTTAAACTCAAGAGTCCACCATCATTAGAAACAGAGACTAAACCTCAAACGCAGAAGCCTCCCCAAGAAACTTTCAAAATATTTGTTGATGATGATGATGACATCAGAGGTGCTGCTTGGAATGGTACTGATGATAAAGAATGTTATCTGGAACCGCAAGTCCAACATCCTGTGAGTGATTCCTCATTATCAGTTCTTCCATCCACTTGTTCAGATGATCCAAATAGAGACAGCTCTCCACAAGTGAAACTGAAAGAGGATACAGTAGTTTGTGGATTTGTAGGTTCTACTATTTTTGGGGAGCCAGAAATGGAAAATGCTTGTCACCATGGTTTGGTAGATCCCACAATCAACATGAAAGAAGCTATGGATGATATAAACAGTATGTTTGGGAAGCCATTAGACTTTATTATGACCAGTAGAAAAATGAAGGGACAGAAATTGCCAGATCAGAAGCAAAATGTTTCCAACTTTACCATATTTGCAGATGAAACATCTGACGGGAGACAAGTTTCATCATGCACATCCAGAAAGTTGGCCAGGGAGATCAATCATTTATTTGAGCCAACTGCTTTTACCAAGGAGGCCATGGATGACATTAATGAGATGTTTGGAAAGCCATTGGATTTATAGAATGTTAAAGAAATTAATGTTGGTCTGATTTGTGTATTTGAAAAATGCAGTTTTCTTTTCCCAAAGAAGCAAAGTAGTGATTGAAGATGTACTCTATCTTCTCTTCCTTGACAAGTTGCTAAAGAATGTATCTGATTCACTGCTTGAGATGATGTTTACAGTTTGTGGATTGAATCATCGGCTTTCTCTTCTGATCAAACTTAAGGTAATGTATTACCACAGCCAACAGAGAATATTAATGTCAAGGACCAGTCAAAGGTGTTACCATTGAATTGGAATTTTGTCACATTTGCCCACTCAAGGTAGGTGAAGATGCAGTTCTTACATTATTACTGATTGCTTCCTTGGGTATTTGCTGTTATACTGGTGAGGCTTTCATTTTTCTTTCACTTGTAACACCATATTTTAGCATTGAAGCTTCTTTATGACTGTAAACAAAATACTGGAGTTGCCAAATTTCATCAGTAATATTTCTGCCTTTTACAAATATTGACTGATTTAGATTGTTGAAGGTGCCCATGACCCTTTGCATTCTACTTCCTGATGCCTTTATTTATTTATTATTTATTCTTCTCTGGGAGGTCTTCTACTTACTAATGTCTTGGATATGATTTATGGAAGTCATATAAGGATGGAAGTCTATACCAACTGAAATATTATAGTAGTTATTTTTGGGGTTGAGGGTGAGGAAGGTGACATGTTTCATCCATAGGTCTTCTTAGTGAATATTCTGGATTGTCTGTAACTTGTCTGCATACATATTTGTTTCTGGGGCATCTGGGAGAGTAGATTTCCCAGCAATACATGCAACGTTGTCTTGTTGATCTGTTAACGTTTATATACTTTGCAGGTAGTGTCCTCTTGTAACCATGACATCAAGCACCTGAACATAAAACTTGTCTATAAAACATGGTATTGTTCAAGGAAAATTAGTTATTACCAATATTTTTGTTGGTTTGTTTCTGTCTTAGAGAAACAAACCAACAACGGCACCGGTTAGAAGGAGTGAGTCAATGCAAGTAGAAGGTTCTAAAAGGGTAAGGGGAAGGCCCAAAAGAACGTGGATAGAAGTGGTGAGGAAATATTTAAAAACTGTGGGACTAAATGAAGCCATGGTATTTAATAGAGTGGAATGGAGGAATAAGATTCATGTGGTCGACCCCTAATTGGGATAAGGTCTTGATGATGATGATAATGATGATGCTTCTGTCTTAGATAACTTAATGGTAATAGGCTGCTGAAATGATTAGATTAGAAGTGGCAGTGCATTAAGATGAAAATCAACCACAATGAAATAATGCCCTATTTATTTGGAGTAGAAAATATACAGGGGTTAGTTATGCTGAGAGATAATTGGTGTCCTCTGATCAGTACCAAGTCTTCACAGGACAATTGGCAGAGCTGAAAGGTAATGGTCCTGATGCATAAACTACAACTTCGTAGTGGCAAGTCCCCCCATCTTCCACATATCTTGCTCGTCTGACATGGCATGAATCACCTAACCTGCACTCAGGAATAGGAATTCTTTGAAATAGGCACTGGCTCAGTGGGGGACAGCAGCGTTGGTTCCGTTTTCTCCCTAGACAATCTCTTTTTATAGTTGACATTTGTGAGGAGGTTGCAGTCAGGACTAGGAGATGAAAGCAAGTGAACTGTGCATGATTGGAGGGGATGATCCATGTAGTAATGCTTCCAATGGAAGCCTTAGAGTCTGCATAGAAGTAGGTCATGAAGGCCTTGTAGAAGCTTACTCTACCCTTGTAGTCTTTGCAAACAACAACTTTCGGTGATTCAATGGGTTTGGCACCAGTTAATGACCACAGCTTTGGCAATAAACCACGCCTTCCACAACTACCTCTACATATTTACACTTCATCTAAGGCTAGAGTGGTTCCGAAGGAAATGAATGCCAAGAGCAGAGCCAACATCAACGATGGAAGTAAAACTTTTGGGTTGCCATCTCTCTGAACTCCCTCTCTTGGAAAATATATGGACAGAACTGATAGAACAGAGAGTAATGAGATGAAGGATGCATTGGATTACATGTATTTTTAGGAATGTTTGTCATTTATTTGGGTGTTTGGTCTGCGTGGTTTAGCCTTGATAGACTTGGGAATTACTAAATTGCATTGACTAGTATGGCATTATTCCTTGTGTATGAGGTGCCACCTGCAAATTCTCTTTTGAGTATTCGAATAAGAAATGGAAAATGCTTAGAAATGGTTGACGGTTAGGCTAGCCTAGCGACCATTTCCTGATGCCACTTACACTTCATGGGCAGTTCAGATCCTTGATCTAACAACGATGTTATCATGATCAGATGATCCTAGCCCATGATAATGCTGAACAGATGATTGACAGTTAGACTATCACAACAGCCATTTCTGAGTCCCACCTACACTTCATGGGTGGTTCAGATCTTTTGATCTAACAGGCAATGTTATCTTGCTCAGATGATCCTAACGCCCTGATCGGTCAAACCTTGTCTACGGTTCTGCCAAGGAAAATTTGAAGGTTTCAGGAGAGCATCTCATTACAATTTAAGTTAAGGTTGTGCCCTACTGCAGCATGATTAGCATCCCTCCAAATGAAATCTTAATTTATTTTTGACGTAGTGTCGATCGTTAGTTCCATACCTTACTATGTCAGCAGCAATTAATTAGACAGGAGAGGGCTATAATGCAAAAGCAAAAGAATAGTTTCCTTTACATGATAATGGAAATTAAGAATTCTATACGGCTGCAAATGGTCCCACTTTTGGATGAAGAGGCCCTCACCTTTGGACGATCCCATCTGTTCATCTGATTCCTTCATCTTTGGATGACTATTAAAAAAGCATGTAGATTGGATGATTCTATCATATAAAAATTTGTATTTTGGATCCTTACAAACTGAGAGATTGACACTTTGCATAAACAATGGTCTAAATTTGATCTCCCAAAACACTTGCTAGATTTATCCACTCATTGTAATTTCTGAGGTATTCAAAACTGGAGCAATCAAATGAATATGTCAGATCATTCAAAGGTGAAGCCTTTAATACAAAAATGCAGAGCGATCATGTAATGGGATTGACATTCATCTATTATAATCCGTTAGGTGTACCGATATTTCTTGGTTCCAGATGATGAATTTTTAATGTATATGGTGGTCCAGTGAATTACCCTGTTATGGAAGCTAAAGTGTCACTGGCCTCAACTTTTCCCGTCCATCGGAGAGAGGCTATGACTCAAAAATCTACAGATCTGTTGGTTATTACTTTCTCACAGTTATTGAATCTTCTCCAAATCAACTCATTCTATCCGCAGGTGGACTTAAGTAGAGAGAGTTTCACATCACGTATAGCATAATTGGTAGCAATCAGATGAACATCCAAGGGTGGGGCTTTCATGCAAATTGCAGGTCATTTTGTAATGGTATTAACGTTTATCTATACTATATATAAAGCAAATACCTTTTATACAGACCATACAGACCATCAATGGATTTACCAAGCGGAAGGCTACTTCGAAAAATGGAAAAGAAAAATGTTTTGATTGGAGTGACATATCCCACAAATATAAAGGAACGGAAGGATACTATGGAAAAAAAAAAGTTTTGGCTGGAATGACATATTTGGAAATATCATGCAACAAAAGGGTGGGGGTGGCATATTCATAAATATCGTGAAGCGCATGGGTACTAAAATGGCAGATTTTGTGACAATTAAGAAAATGACTTTCGGCTTTTTCACCTGCAGAGTTTGAAATCCATAAGTAATTGTTAGTTAAAAAGTAGATAATATTTTTTTTTATTAACGGTTGCTTCCGTGGTAGAGTTTCAAATTTGTTATTTAAAGATAATTCCTATATTAATCTCTACTTTAAATATTTATCTCCAAGTCACAACTTGAACGTGCATGAGCACTGCGGATAACAAGTCTATTATAAACTTCGAGGTATAACAATCTTTGGTGGTTCTAGATGATGAATTTTTAATGTATATGGAGGTCCAATTAACTAACCTCCTCTCGAAGTTTAAAGTATCACCTGGTTCAACTTTTCCCATCCATTGTATACAGGCTGTGCCTAAAAAGTCTACACATCTGTCACTCATGAAACAAAATCACGGCTTTATAATGCGAATATGATCAATTATGACACAAAAAGTCCTAGTTTACATTACGTTTTTATGGTTGGTTTCAACTGCTAATGACACAGGAGTGTCCCCAGTTCTAAAGATTGATGGTGGATCAAAAGAGGACAACAACAATCGAGCAATGAATGATCAAGATTATCATCAAAACCTCTTGAATCAATGTGCTTTGGACGTCTTAGATCTTGAAGGATTGGTTGTCTTGGTCCTCAATGAATGAATGTATTGGATCATCTAGGAAAGATGTTTTGGATCAACGAGGGACATTTATGATTCAATGGATGGACTTCTTGTATTAAAAGATTATGGACATCTTAAATTAATAGAAGATGGACATCTTGGATTCTCACAGGTGGGCCTTTCAGATCAGTCAATGGGAGATATTGTGTGGTCCACTAAAAAACATTCCTAATTTCACATGGTCAAAATGTTTCTAACAAGTCTTCCTTGATCAAGGTGTGTTGACTACTCAATATTCCAAAGCAACCAAGATTAAAGAAACTTCTTGTATGGAAACTTAGGGAATTTAGAAAACTACTTCTATGTAAAATATATGTTTGGAAATACTTTGAATGGGCTTGGAAAACTACCCAATGATTAGGAAGTGTAATTTGGAAAACACCCAAGTTTAGGAAATCATTGTTGGAAAAATACCTAAGACTTAGAAGCTAATACTTTGTTTAGGAAAATATTATTTTTGGGAAGTTACTTTAGTCTTTTAGATTGCATATATGAGAGGGACATTCTCATATATTTATAACCCTTGTAGCATGAATCAAAGTATAATGAATTGGACTTCTAAATTTTTCATTGAAAAAGTGTGAGTCAATCTCAGCTTTCTTTTGTCTTTTGTATTTCTTGGAGGAGTCTTAGGGTTGTGAGACACCTAGTTCTCTATCTTTGAGGTGTTAATTCTTTTGTATCCTTAAAGTGGAGAGCTAGTTCTATCCATTACTTCTATATTTCTATGGGATGATTCTTCTGTATTTGTGGGTGGTAATCTATTTCTATACTTTAGCCCTATATCTATGTGGTAGTGGTCCTTTTGTATACACAAATTCTTATTTTAATCTATCTTATTATATTTTATTTTTTCTCATTATCCAGTATCCAATTAGTATCAAAGCATGATTGTGATGGCATTTTGAGCAGAGTGCATGGTTACTTATGATAAAAATGCCCTCAATTTGGAGATGGGTTACCTAAGGAAACAAATCAAATGACTCTATGAATGCTTAGAGCAATGTAGCAGCCATGGTGATAGAGGAGGTGACAAATTTGGTGCTAAATTCTCTAACAATGACTCAGATGATTCACTTTCTTCTTTTTACAAGAAATCGAGTTTCAGATTGGAGATCATCATCAAATAATTATCCTAGAAGGCAACATGATTTTCATCTTTCAGAAGTGAAGCAAACATTCCTAAGTTTGAAGGAAAAATGCAACCCATTGAATTCTTAGACTGGCTTCATGTTGTTGAACGTGGCTTCCAATGCAAGGAGCTCCTAGAGGATGCTAAGATAAAACTAGTCCCTCTTAAACTTAGAAAGTATGCTCCTTATGGTAATTTTTTTTTTAAAGAAACAAAGAGCATGTAGAAGAAAAAGCAACATTAGAAGTTGGAAAAAGAGTTCAAAAGAAGATTTTATTTGAAAACTATAGATTATATATGTTTTTGAAAATCCAAAATCTAAAGCAAGAAAGCATGAGTGTTGAAGAATATGCTACTAATTTTGAATAGCCCATGTTAAAGAGTGATGTGGTAAAACCTAAAGAACAAACCATAGCACATTTCTTAGGTGGTTTGAGGAAGGAAATTGGAGATGCAACACATTTACAATAGTACTGGTCTTTTAATGATATTAGAAACTTACTTTAGCTAATGTAATAAGGATATCAACTGTTGTTCCAACCCCCCCCTGTTTTATTTATTCCAAAAGTTTGGGAATGAATATGTGTGTAATAGAGAGGCTCCAATCAAAGGAAATATCTAATATAAATAATGAAGAAACTAGTAGATTTAAATAAGAATCAATGCAAAATAAACCAAAATTGATACCTGAATATTTGGTTTGATAATCTGCTACTAATTCTTCTTCTACTTTTGGTAAAGCAAGGTATTTTTATATCTTTTGAATAGAGAAACTCCTTCAATCTGAGGAGTTTTTCTTATGAGCAAATGCCTAGTACAAGATCCTAAAAGCCTCCATCCAAAGGTGGTGATAACAAGCAATCTAGTCCCTCAAGTTCAAGTATGAGGAGATACTTCAAGTGTCAAGGTCTTGGACATAACCTCTAGGTTCCAAACTATAAAGTGGTTGAATTAGTGGAGGAAGAATCAGAATTTGAAGACGAAAAATAATCTCAATCATACCATGAAGAGGAAGAAGATGCCATCTGTACTAATCAAGGTGAGATGTTGATGGTGCAAAGAAGCTTAAGTGTTGTCCACAGAGATGATGATTATTAGTTGCACTACTATCTTTCACATGAGATGCACATCAATGGAATTGTATGTGATGTTATAATTGGCCATTGTACGTGAGAGAATGTTGCTTCTACAAAATTGGTGAATAAATTGAAGTTGAAAATGGAGCCCCACCCTCAACCTTACAAGCTTAAGTGGTTAGAAAGGGACACTGAAGGTATCTTGTAAATACCTAGCCACTTTCTCTATTGTAAAAATGAATAAAGATGAAGTTTAGTGTGATGTAATTCTAATGGATGCATCTCATTTAGTAATGGGACATCCTTAGCAATACGATAGGAAACACCAACATGATGGTTTTAGAAATACCCACTCTTTTATTTTCAATGGTGAAAAAATTATTTTAGCACTATTAAAATTATAGATTTCTTCTAAAACATTTGATGAGGTTCATCTAGATGATGATTTTGAAAAAAAAATGTACAACCACTGATTGAACAACCTTTACTTGCTGAGTTTGAAGATGTTTTTCCTGAAGAAATTCTTAACAGTTTAGCTTTATGAGAGATATACAGCATTGCATTGATTTTATTCTTGGTGCTATTCTTTTTAACAAAATTGCATATCAAATGTCCTAGAAAGTAGGAAGAACTATAAAGGCAAGTTGATGAATTGATTGCTAAAGGTTTGGTTCAAGAAAGAAATTGTGTAGTTGCTGATGTGAATTTTATTATTACAAGTACAAGGATCTGTTATAGCCTAGACCAGCAAATACAGGGCAATCCCACAAGGACTCTATATTTAACAGGTTCAATTAAAACCTATCCTACTATACTTTAACCTAACCAACATTCAAGGAAAGCAATTAAACCTAAGAAAATAAATTAGAGAAACTAACTAAAGCAATTAAAATAAAGCAATTAAAGTAAAGCAATGAATGTAAAATAACTATAAAATTTCTTTCATTAATGGAATTGAATTACAATGAGTACAATAAAGAAAGGAAAAGAATATAATAAAGTCTTCACTGTAGGGTACCCTTGGTTGTGTCACTCAATTAGGATCTTTACACATCCTCATCTTTTCTTGGGCTTGAATTTTGTTTCACAGCTCTCTTTGTTATTCACTCAACAAGGGCTTGTACACTTCTTTTCAACACAAAGTAAACTAAAGATACAACCAATCTTTTCTCATCTATAACCCAACATGTCATGCACCCAATGTTCAAATCCCAATTCAATGATCCTTAGGAATGAAGTAATAGGGGCAGCCAAGGAAAGAGGAACCTGCTTATTTTTCCTAAAAGATCACGACACTTAATAGAAGAAAATGAAGAGATGGAGTGAAAAAATGAGAACACGCTACAGATAGGGTAGCTATTTTGGAGAAAAGTAAGAGGAGATAGAGGTTATTCATCCTAAGGGAGGGTTATCCATATATATATATATATATATATATATATATATATATATATATATATATATATATATATATATATATATAGAGAGAGAGAGAGAGAGAGAGAGAGGAGCCTTAAGGAAAACTAGACAAAGTAGAAAATAAAGTGAAGACAGTGGAACTTGCTTTATGGAAGGATATGAATACTTCTCAACCATACTTTAGGAATAAAGAAACCTTGGTTGCCATAGAAAGTGGCATAAGGATTCTTTCTTTCCAAATTTTTCCCAAATCCCAAGGATGGAAAGAAGAAAGGTGGAAGGCTAGAAGAAAGGATGGTGAATGTAGGTGAAAGGATAAGGGGGATGGGTGCTAGTCTAAGTGGGTAGAAGAGAAATGGGAGAGGGATGGAGGATGTGTAGGTGTGAGATGGAGTGGAGTGCATCTAAGAGAATGGGATGAGAGATGAGGGCTGCATGGAGTAGAAATGGAAGGAGGATGGTGTGTAAAGGTAAGGTAGGATGGGGTATAAGTGAAAGTTAAAAAGAGGAAATGTGCAAGGGCTAAGGAGAGAAAGTGTAGAAGATATGTGGATGGGGTTGTGTGGAAGTGAAGTGAAGTGGAGAGGTGTTTGTACAAGGTAGGATGCAAGGGGAAAGGCTATGCATGCAAATGCTTATGGGGGTTGCATCTGGGAGAAATGAAAGAGGTGTAATAGTTATGTGTGTAGAAGATAGGGAAGAGAATGAGAAGGGGATTGAGAAAGAGAATGGGAGAAGTAATGGATAGGGGAAGCCATGCTTGAGATGCTTACCTCTCTTCTTGTGGTGTGGACATGTGGATCAATGGGAGAGCTGGTAAGAGTGATCTCTCTCCTTTTGTTTCTCCAGGGTTTGACTCTATGATCTAGGGAAAAATAATAGATCTCTTGCTCTTTCTTTTTTACCTTTATTTATAATTTTCTATGGTGAAAGCCCTAAGAGTGACTAGCTAGGATCATGGGGAGGAAGGAAGAAAGGATGGCTAGGATTTAAGGGAGGAATGAAAGGGATAGGAGATAAAGGAAAGAGGAGGGAAGTGTAATTTAATGAAAGGGAGGTGTTGGATGTGGAATGGTAGGTTGAAGAGAGAGAATGGAGAGATAGGGTAGACAGAAAAGATAAGGATGGAAAGGAAGGAGTACAAGCTAGTGTGGGAAAGAAGATAAGCTAAGAAGGAAAGAGATAGAAGGGGAAGGGAGAAAATAAAGGAAGATGTGTGGGAAATAGAAACTTATGGGGAAGAGGCATGGAACTCTTTTGTGGTTTGGTGGGATGTTTAGAAAGTCTGAAATAAAAGTGAATTGTTGGATGTGAATGGGTGGTGTAGATCTTTCCTTCTTAGAGTTTTTCCTTGAATTCTCATGGAATGGATGGTGGCTAGGTTTTGTAACTTTCCCCTACATCATTTTTGTTTATTAGATCATGTTTCACCCCAACTTGAATGGATGAGATTCTATTGAGGGTTCCTAATCCAAAAGGATTATTTTTGTAGCTCTTTTTTCTCTCCACCATTGGATTAACATGCCTTAGAGTAGATGGCATATATTCCTTTGAGATTTCCTTATCCACTCTAGTTTCTCCTTTGTTCTCTCCAAGTCCACCTTTATTTTCTCTGACCAATAAGCTTCAAGGATGATGTGACATGGGATGTGTGTCTCCTAAGTAGTTGTGCAGCCTACTGAAATATCTTCACCAATGGGGCTTTAGTTAGGTCTTAATTGCAATCTTCCTTCCCATTGGTCAATCTTTGCTTGAGTTAGTTCTTGTTGGTTACTTAGGATATGCATAAACAATGATAGATCTTAGCCTTTATTTTCTCTACGATTCTTCTTTATTTTTCTCACTTGAAAATGTGTAATAAAATGGATGAATACATGCTTAGATGGAAAAGTTTGGTTGAGTAGGAAAGAGAGTGAGTGGAATATGTATAAGGTGGGCCCTGGTCTTTCAACTTATTTTATCTCAAAAAATCTCTCATGATATGTTTATCCAAGGTATGTGATTTGAATATATCTTAAATGCTTACAAGGTAATGGAAATCTTGAATGCATGCATGCATGGGAAGTTCTGTCATCTTACTTTTGATGAGAACACCCTTTTTAGTGCAATCTTCGCTTTAGGGTTTCTAACTGGTCTAACTTTGATAACAATACCCACGTATCATTTTGAGCTCCCAGACTTCATGTTTGACATGTAGACCCATGATGTCATTTGGACTCTAAACTTGCTTTTTTTAGGTTACAATTGCTAAATTTGTGCAATTTTTCATTTACCCTAGACCTGCAAAATATAGAATTGATCCTAATTAGTAATATTTAAGTTAACTTCAGGGTTAGAAACTATTAAATATAAAGGTATTACATGTTATATTTATAAATTTGTCAAATACCCCTAGACTTATTTTGCTAATCCTTGAGAAAAAATACAAAATCTAAAATAAGAAATTTAAAAAAATTCTAACCACTTTCATAGGTGTTGTTGTCTATATTTAGCATATGCAGAAATCCTTTAAAACCCTAAGTTACCCTTAGCAGATGAATTATAGTCTTGTAAGGGTTTCTAAAAATGAGACCCATAAACATTTCAAAACTTTTATTAATGTCCTTTATTTATCCAAGAGAATTTTCTTTTATTTAGCTTGCATTAAAATTTTAATTTTAGCATGTTAATATAAATAACTAATAGTTCAAAATCCTACCCTTCCGCTAAAGATATCCCATTACTAATCAAACCTTAGAATGTGAGTCCGTGAACATAGCCAAAATATATGTATGTATGTATGTATACACACACACACACACACACACACAAATATATATACAATTACCAGTTTCCAGGTAAATTATAAACTAAATTATCATCTAAAAGTATGTTTTGACTTCAAATATCACAGGATATTCTTGTCACTCAAAAAGAAGTCACACAAAAAAGGGCAGATATCTTTTCAATATGTGACTAGAATAGTGTTCATCAAATCCAAATTCTCACATATTTCATAGCAAAGAATGATAACTTAGAAAAATAATAATATGATAATTGTTCATGAAAAGTATATCGACTATTAGGAATATTACACTTTAGCAAATTTCCTACTCATTCATAACCATATCCAAGTTAAGTTAGGACTTCTATTAGGACGAAACACGGACTTAGGATAGGGTTATTAAAAGAATGGGTATAAAGATTAATAGAGACTATTTTGAAAGATATGTAAAGGTCTTCTATCAGTGTATTCATAACTTTCATTTTTCTCATAAGAGTGAACATTTCCTTTTTCAATGGCTGTCCTTTCTTTACTCATTTTTCCTCTTTACTTTTGGTATAGTCTTTCTTTGAAATTTTAACTTTTAAGCTCTTTTGATGTTCATCTCTTGGCTTATATTGCTCATAGTCTTCTCAAGATACTTCTTCAACCATTTTTATGTATTCTCAAAACAATTAGGTAATGGATATATTATAGGGGTTAAACATGGGTAAAAGTTGATTGGCTAACAACAAAAATGGCTTAATATAAAGGTTCAAAGTTCTAAGTAGTGATAAATAACTCAGGGAAGGCTAAAGGCTCTAGGTTAACCAAGGATGGCCTTTATCATTTTTTAGGTTTCATATGGATTGAATTGACCATAAACTTAAGAGATGTATGATATAGTCTTTCAGATGTTTTCTCAATAGTTGGCCAAGATGAAGAATAATGAGAGCTAAGATGAAGAATAATGAGACCAACTAGGAATTTATGTCCATTGAAGAAAACTTGAAATTTATATATAACCTTCAAAAAGGAAGATTATGTCTAAAGCTCACATGAAGTTAATAGTCTCCACTTGTCTTCTTCAGGATCTCTAAGTTATATCTTCTTTTCCACTTACACACACACACACACACACACACACACACACACACACACACACACACACACACACACACACACACACACACACACACACACACACACACACACACACACAAGGGTATTTTGTGCAATGTATATTGTTAGTTTAATTTTCCAAGAATACTTTAGAAATAGAATAAAATAGTCTACTTGTTTACAAATCTATTAATAGGCTAAAGTTCAAAGATATAGTGAATATTCAAAAATTTTGAATTCTCATCCTTGTTAAGGAACTTATCATAATTTTTTGAGAATTTCTTTTTCAAAAATGAAATACTGAAAAAGGCTATGGACACATCAACATTTAAATACCCCACCCTTAACATTGTCCCCAATGTTTTAAAAGCATGGACAAATGAAATATCTAAGTACAGAGAAGAGTTAGAATGATAGTACTTGCGCGCAAGAGATGGTGCATGGGTCTGTTGATGTAGCCAATAATGCAAAATATATAAGCAAGATTGCAAAATACGACTACACTAAAACTAGGTAATCCTAAATCCAAACCTAAATTAATTATGAAGGACTATTTTGAAAACTCACTCCATTTCATAATCTTAGGGTGATCTATGTACATTTTCCATTGAAAGATATATGGTGGTGAGAAAATAATGGCATGATAGACCATCGTGAATGGAAATCACTTGGGACTAACTTGAGGTGAATTGTCCCAAGTTTTGTCAAATTGAGTATAAAATAAAAAAGTTTGAAATATTCCTACTCGCTTTCAATGCCCTTATAGTTAGAGAAATATGAATAAAGGAAGTCTAACTTATGATTGAGTCTTGAATTAGATTAGGCAGGCACATGGGGAATCAAATTAGGGCTTGTGTAAAGGACTAAAGATACTTTGCATCTAGACTCATAATAGTCTCTAAGTGCTTAGGCAATTAATATTGGGTTGGGTGGATGTTTCTCTTATGGATCTTGTAGAATAAAAAAGAAAAATTGAAAAAAAAAAAATTCTGCCAACCTCACCAAGAATTTTGTATGGAATAGGTTCTCCCAATTGTTTCCTGGAAAGAGAGAAGTAAAGCAAGCTGGCTCTACACCTCCCATAAGGGATGTTCATGTTCCTATGAATACATACAAATAGTGGAGCTTAAATCCTATGAATCATCTAATGTACATCTTAGAGCTGGTTGATGTTGAGCCAAAAAATCAATTGACTCACCTTCCTTTTCTTTGGTCATAAATAATGTTTCAGATGAACTCAAACTCTCATGTGGTGAACTATCTTGTAAAGGTTGTAGGTCTAAATCAGGTGCTTCTTTATGATATGTTTTAAGTTCATCTCAGGCAATGGAAGGGATCCTACTTGGGCTTTCCATTGAGAAGTGTCCATTAATAGCACAGTATCCAATAAATCATTTACTTCATCAATTTAGGTGTCTATATTAAAATTAAAATGATTAAGACATGCCTCAAGAGGATCACTGTTGAACTAGCCCCTATTTCATATATTTAGTCATATTTAAGGGGTTGTGGAATATAATAGTACCATAATGGCTTTCTTTCCTCTACATCATTGGCCATATCTAAGGAAAAGTTATTTATATATACTTGATTCCTTAACCCTTGCCTTGTGGTCCATTCAATTTTTGAATCTAAAAGTACCAAGTCTAGGTTTTATGATTGACGACCTTCATACATTGATGGTTGTTGTAATAGACTACTTTATATACAATGAAAACAAGACATTGTATACAAAGAAAGAGTACTTTTTTAGCTAGTCTAGGGAAACCTAAACTAGACAATGTAACCTATATGCAAAATGATGCACAACAAAAAGGCACATGCAATATTCCTAACCCTATGGAAAACAAGTTGAAAGGTTTATTTTTCTTTATTTTTATTTAGGGGAGTGGCTTTAGATTATTTCTAGCCTAATTAGCTCCTCCTCTCTTTTAGACTTGTCCTATTGCTTACTAATTGATCTGTAATAGCAAGAGGGCCCACACATGCAACGATATTGTCTTCTTTGGCAGATTGGTTGCCCATACAACTAGCCCACTGCATCATTTTGTTCTTCCCCCTTTAGGGGAAAACCTATCGTTGCAAGAAAAGTCCTCACCACTCTTATCAGTAGCCTAGTTTCTTTTCCCTTAGTGATGTGGGACTAACTCTTAAGGTCTCTTGCCTCACAACTGCCTACCAGTGTCTCTTGGCTCACCCCTCACCCCCACTAGGGAATGAATATCCACGTCCGCCGTCCAGTCACACACTGGGTCAAGAGTTGGCTCTGATACCACTGTGACGACTTGGGTTTTTGTAACACATTTTGTAATACATTTTTCAAAGGTAGGGCGCCCTTAGTATTAATTTTTTTTTCCAAAACAAAGTAGCAAAAATTCTTTTCTTTAGAACTTGTTTTGTAAAACCCAAGTCATCACTTCATACATAACATAAGTAGAATTTTCTATAAGATAATATTCCATTGAAGGAATATACTTTTATTAAATTCCAAAATCCATTCAGTGGTTCACAGTACAACCCAGGTATTAGTACAATACTTGTCCAAATTACATAATCCAAATTTCAAAGTTCACCATACAATAAAAACTCTCAATATAATAAAATGTTCTCAAATAAAAATACATGTCTTCAAGGGATATACCCTAATTGATTATTCTTCCAAGTCTTCTTAAGTCTTGAGCTTCTAATTCTCCTTCTCTGTATCTAAGATATTGTAAACATTCAAACATTTACAATATCTCAACAAGCCATGCTTGGTAGGGGATTCAAGAAGCATAATAATTTGACTGTATAATCCTAATACTTCATAATCCCATTATTCATCCTCATGGATCAATCTCTTTACCTTGTCATATATGTACATCCTTACACATACATATTGTATATGTCGTATATATATACAGTCAAAACCGTGAAAAATAGTTAATATCTCAAAAATTAATCGTCACACTCAGACACACTAAGTTGATCAATCATCCATACTCTGCTGGAAAATACTCCATCATTTGGGCAGTATCATCACACTTAGCCATACTGAGTTGATAAAACATCCAGACTCTGCTGGGAAAATACTCCCTTATTTGGGCAGTATCGACATCTCATTATGCCATGCATTATAATGCAAAATACTCAAAGGACTACTATGCTGCAGTCTGATTCGTACCAGAGTGCTCGCATAACTGCTTTCATACTCCACGGATACCAAGTGTGGAAAATCATTCATGTCATGTCTATATGGGGAGACAGATCGTCACAGTGGTGGCCATCCCATAATTGCCCCACCCAACATTTTGCCTCTCTTTGGGCACGATATCATCATATATATCACATTTAGAAGAGCAAGTGGCCAAACCCTCATAACCCTCCTAGCATAGCATCCACAGGCATACGCCTGTTTAAAACAAAAACCACAAGCCTCCTTGCTTGTATATAAAGTATTCTTTTACATATAAGGCCTTGTTTGTTTATATCGTCATCCTCATATTTTGGCATTCTTATACCGAGGATAGGATTTCACTTCAAACTTAGGGATCATCATTTACAATGAATGATACTCATGTTCATATAAGTTTAACAATCACCATTCTATATGAATGATCCCTATGTATAGATTTTTATACTTATCAGACAATTTGTCTATTTATCTAAGGCTGGAATACCTTTTAGTTCCCTATTCACTTAGGGTATTCCTCAATTCTAACATAACCATTTCATATGTGTTTTGGTTGGATCATAAGGGTTTTCAATGGATTTAATACAAGTTTTTACATTATACTTGTCAATATTTCCAGACATAAGATCATGAATTCAACATGTATTTCTCATGTAGATGCATTCATAAAATGCTCCTACTGTCAAGTAGTGATCCATCGCTTCAGATCTTCCATGATCCTGACATATGTAATCTGTAAATCCATATATACTATCAATATTTATACAATTTAAATAATCCTATATATTTTTTTCCTATCTACATTCTTTGTCTAATCTTATCCTTGGATATAAAGGATTAGATCTTGTGTCCTATCATGATATATCTTCCTCAGATAGTATTGATCAATAGATTTGATGGTTAGAATGATCTTCTTATCATTTAGATTTAAGTATTTTGTATTCTAAGTCTTTGTGTATTCCTTTATTTGATCTTGATCTTTCATAGATCCATTGATCAACAATTTATACTTGTTGATAAAGATCAAGGGCTTAGATCTTCCATCATTTAGTTCTTCTTTGATCTAAGTTTAGTTGTTTGATCATCCTTAAGGAGGATGAGCTTGGTTCTCTTCCTTAAATCATATTTGATCAAGGGTTTGGATTCTCTATCTAAATTTGTCTACAACATACATACATGGATACATAATAAAATACAACATTAGGATTCTCATTGTTCTTGATCATTCAAGATCCTATGGATCTTGTTTGATCATCCTTATCTTACTTACAATTTTTATTAGGATTAGATAATTTATTAGCCTTTTATGCTCTTATTATTATTATTCAACCAGTTAATGTTTTACTGGTTGAAGATGGCTTATTTCATCCTAAGTCTAGACAACTCCTCTTACTTCTAATTGACTAAGGCTTACTAGCTGAATGGTTGAACACAAAGTGGTTACTTCAATCCTCATGTGAGGAGGCATTTAGACTTCACAAATGTCAACGAAAGGTAGGGAAAGAGTGAGGCTCTATTAGAGAACCCCCTTAACTACCATGTTTAGCATTCATTAGAGTGATCTTAGCTCAACCTTTCATAAGGTTCCTATGAGCATTTTAACCCTAAGTACTTTTTCTAATTGATTTTAATTAAATCTATGAACATTTAAAATGTCATTCATGGGATTTATTATTCCTAGTTTGGGCTAAGGATTTGATAATCCTTGTATTGTCCTACTAACTATAGCGCTTACTATGATTATACTTCATGATGTACATGTATTTGGTGAAGTCAATCTATATGTCATCAATTATCTCTTTTAAGGTATTTTCCATAATTCTACGATTGAAAGAAATTACACCAATAATTCTAAGGAATTTAAAGACAATCATGCTAAAATTGAAAGTATTGACCTAAATTTAAATTTGCTATTTAAAAGAAATTAAATAATAATATCACAACATCTTAGTCTAGGAAATTAAAGATAATTACACTAAAATTAGAAAATAGACATGGATCATAATTAAATCAAATTTACTATAAAAGACAATTAATTAAGCATGTGATCAAGTTGTCCTTATGATCCAACCATCCTATTTGTCCACCTTTTAGATCTAGGGTTGATAAAAGACAATTAATTAAGCATGTGATCAAGCTGTCCTTATGATCCAAACATTCGATTTGTCCATCTTTTAGATCTAGGGTTGATATTCCATTAAGAATGCAACCCTTGATCCTTTATGTTTCTGTTTGATCCAACATCATAATAACATGATCCTAACCTTAGATCATTCAATTTATAGCTCCAATTGTCCTGATCATTCTTGATCCATCTGATCAAGGAGATCCATTGAGATTTTCCATGATCATTTTCTCATTTACGGGCCTACACCTTGATTTATTTCATATCAACTGTCCAACAATCTCCATGCTATTTTATCATCATTAGATCCTTAGTGGATCTAGTTTTTCAATTTTGATCACCCTAGATCTACTTGATCAAGGATGTGAGTAAGAGTGTTTTTAATTAACAGAAATGTTTGATGCTTAAAATCTTGTTTTTATGGGTTTAGTATGTTCCCCTCATCAAGATCTATTTATATCATCTTACAGATTGAAAATTGGACTTAAATTGAGTGACTAATTGCATTTTTAAAATTTTAGCCTTTTTCAATGGCTAATTTTAGTCTGTACTATTTTTTTTATCAAATAAACCTATATAGAGGATTAGAAATCCTACTGTGATAATCAATCTTAAGGTTTTGACACCTTCTGGATGCATCCATCATATTAGATTTTCAATTTGACATCATTTTGATAATGATCCATTACTGTTGGAACGAATGTTAGTGATTATCATACGTAAATATAATTAAAAACATAAATCTAACATCTCCATTAGATTCCACACACCATTATAAATTCATAGCAACTTCCAAATATGAAATTGGAGCTAAAATGAGCTCTTAGTTGAAAAAAAAAAGATTTCAGTTAAAAAAATCAACGACCCATATTTGATCTGGCTATTAGAACATGTTTTAGACAATCAGGAACATGGAAAGATGATCTGGAATGTAACTAGATAATCCCAGAATGTGGCTAAATGATTTGAACGGGGTTAGGCTCAGATCAATAGTTGATCTGGGAGATTGGTTGAGACAGTTCGATCTGGACTGTTAGATCAACCCTTTCCAGATCTCCCAAATCTGAACATCCAAGGGCTAATATTTCTTAACCTGGGGTTTTGGACCCTTCTAGATCGATTGGATGGCTCAGATTTTCCATCTGAGCCCTCCATCATCCAGAAATGAAGGGTTCTTATCCTTACTTGATTTTTTAACTTTTAACCTAAAACTAATTTCAGAAAAATAAAATTATATAAACTGATATGAAATAAGTGCGAAAAGAGTTTTCACCTACTTGATTGGAGAAAAACATAGGTTTTGTAACCCAATTTAAAGAATTATCTTCTTGATGATAAGATAGCTCGATAACCTCTTATTTTGTGATTTTTCGTTGATTGCACTATTGGATCTTAAAATTGATTTGGTGGTTTTGTAGATAAGGTAGTATAGGACAAGTGAATGGTGGGATTTGGGAGATTTGATTTAGAACAGAGTGCCTAATTAAATTTAGGTCTCTTGTTCCAATCTAGAGAGAGGAGAGAAAAAGTGAAAGAAGAGAGATTTTTGGCAATTTGAGAATGAGTCTATAGCTGATTTTTTTGGAAAAGCAAGATAATTTTGTGGAAAATTTAATAAAAGTTTTTGGAGGATTTTTGGGGGTGTATTTATAGATGTTTTTGAATTTTTCATGATTACTTGTAATAATTATGTTTCAATTCTTTTGAATATTAAATTAACATTGGATCCTCCACTACCACCTCCTTCTCAACTTATAGCTTATTGTGGTTTAACCACTCATTACATGTTTTCTAGACATTGGATTCATTTGTGGGCCCGTTGTGGGCCCCATGGGGGTGTGAAAGGACCATTTTGCCCTTTTATGGAAATAAATTTGTTTTAATCTCCCTAACTCGGAGTTGAACGTGCTTAGTGGAATTGGAATTGTATTTCTAAGTACATTCTAAATTTTAAAGTCTTAGATCTCGATTATGGGTAAAATTATCATTTTACCCCTTTATTCATAAAAATGAAGAAAATTAGGGATTTTTTATTTTGACTCAAAATTGAACGTACTTAGTGTCATTTCGATTAGTTTTTCAAGTACATTCATAATTTGTAAGTATTAAACAATGGTTTAATCTTTATAAAAAGAGACTTTCCAATAACCTAATATTCCAACCCAAAAATTTTCAAAATTTAAACTAAATTGATTTTCTCAATCAATTTACAAAAATTGGGGCTATTACATGATCCTACCTTGATCAACCACTAAGAATGAAACACGTATAAATCCAAAGAAAGAGAGGACTGTGTGCAATCTAAGGTAGTGCATGTAATCAAGTGGAGGAAGGAGGGTATGCGTGTAAGTGAAAGGTGACAGTGGAAAGGCTAATGTGTATAGGTGAAAGAAAGCAGGCATCACATGAGCTAAGGAAGGGAGCTATAATAACCCCAATTTTTGTAAATTGATTGAGAAAAATCAATAAAGTTTGAGTTTCAGATATTTCGGGCTGAAATATTAGGGTTATTTAAAATATACTTTTTATAAAAGTATAATCAAATAATAAGATATGTAAAATTGAAATTAAACTCAGAAAACCCTTCAAAATGACTGTAAGCACGACAAATTTCGAACTCGGATGAGAAATCCTTAAGTTTTTCATTTTTTTGGACAAAAGGGGTAAAATAGTAATTTTACCCAAAAATCAAAATATTCCAAAAATCAAAATATGAAACATCAAAATTTAGAATGTACTAAGAAGTACGAATCCAACGCCACTAAGTACACTCAAATCCGAGATCATGGGAATAAAACCCAAAGTTTTATGCATAAAGGGCAAAACGGACTTTTTACACCATGTGGGGCCCACATGGGAACCACCACGTCCCCAACAACCAATTTGCTCAGCAGCCCATGTGAAACATGGGTCAACAAAGATCAGCTAGTCATGGGGAAGAAAAGTTAGGCATGGGAGCATTGAAGACTTTCATGTCATTTTATATTAAAAAAATAACATATTATAATCATGGAAAAAGACCCAAAATGCCTATAAATACAACCCCAAAAATCTTCCAAAAATCCTCATAAAATCCCCACGAAATTATCTTCAATCTCCTTGAAAAATTAGATCTAGAATCCCTCTCCAAAACCCCAAAATTTCCAAGAGTTAGATCTCTTTCCAACTTGTTTTTCTTTTTAGATTAGAACAAGAGACCTAAATTCAATTAGGCACTCTGTTCTAGAACTAAATTGATCAATTCCACCGTCCAAAACATCCCAACACATCTATTCTACAAAACCCCCAAAGAAATTTCAAGATCCAACGGTTCAAACAACGGTATTTGCAAGAAAGGTGGATTTTAGGCTATATCATCATCAACAAGGTATTTTTTTAAATTGGGCATATAAATGAGGTTTTCTCTCCAATCAAGTAAGTGGAAATCCTTTTCATATATTTTTAGTATTTTTTTATGTAATTTTTATTTTACTGTAATTAATTTTGGTAATAAAAAGGTAAAAATAAAGTAAACAACAGAACCCTTAATTCATGATGATGGAGTGCTCAGATAAAAAATCTGACTCCACCAATCAATCCAGAATGGTCCAAAACCCCTAGGGTAGAAGTTTTAGAAAGATCTGAGTAGTTTTGGACCCTCAATTGAGAGAGATTAATTCTGGTGGGCCTAGATCAAATCTAGACCTTAGGAACGGCTGAAAACTTCAATTTAAGATTGTGGAGTCATATGAACTCCAAATTGAGATCAGAAAGAAGCTATGGAAATCTTGTAATGTCTAGTTTCTAATGTATTCATAATATTTCTAAAATTTATTTCTGTATTTTTCTGTATTTTGGAAATAAGTGTCCAATTTCTAAGATCTTCAAGATTTGAGGTGATCAGATTTGGAAATTTATTTTAGCGATGATATAATAATGTAATAAAGTAATATCTATGGTTAATTTGGATAGATCTTGGATAAAATAGGGGATCTACCCTTTATGGTAGAAAAACCCTAAAATAAAAATAAAAAAAAATACAAAGGGACCCACTTGATCAATGAGATCAAGTATGATCAGATCATTGGGATGGATTAAAGGGATGATATTATGATGGAATCCAGTTAGATCATGGAGGAAATGTGACAAAATCAAGTGGATATGATTTTTGGATCTTAATGGATTAAAAGCCCTAAAAGTAATTAAAACCCTTAATCTAAAGGAAAATACCTAAGATCTCATGGTTGGATCATATTTAAAGGTTTATAATAGTCTTAATAAAATTATTTTAATTGTCTTTTATTGGATATAGAAGTGTAAATGTGATTTATGTTTTAAGTTTTATTTGTCTTTTATGTGGCAAATTTCACTTTCAACTCTGAAGGAGTACGTAGTGCACTAAAAGTCTTTTCAACTTCATATATCCATTCTTCAGCTTTTTCAGCTTCACCCTTACCATCATACATTGAAACCCTCTTTTGAATCTCTCCAGCATTTAGTTAATCTTTTCTGGTCCTAATGGGAATTTTCTGACTTCTTCACTTGGTACAAGGGAAGATTGCCCTTGTCCAAGTGTGGGAGTAGCTGGTGGTGGTGTTGGTGTAGTATGTCTCACCTCAGGCTGAGCCTGAGCCTGCGTACTTGGTATTTCTACAGGAGGTGATGAACTCTGGGCTTGTTGTAGGTGAGGAAGGAGGTTCCTTAACATCCTTGTCAACATCTCTTCCATATTACTCATGGTTACTCTCTCCATATTGTCTTCTGGAGTGGTTTGAGATGTCTGCCTTGTGACTCTCTTTGGTGGCATCTGCTCATAAACCAAAATTCTATCAGTCCTCTATACAACTATTTCTATCTTAATCTAGACATGGATTATAATCTCTCTTTTGGACATATTTGTACAGTACTGTGACTGGATGAATGGCTTTGATACCAACTGCGACGACCCGGGTTTTTGAAAACATGATTTGTAAAGTATTTTGAAAGGCAGGGCCCTTAAGAGTGTAAATTTTTTTCGCAAAACAAAGCAGCGGAAATTCTTTTCTTTAGAACTTGTTTTGAAAACCCAAGTCACCACTTCATACATAACATAAGTACAATTTGTGTACAAAATAAAATTCCATTGAAGGAATATACTTTTATTAAACTCCAGGATCCATCCAGTGGTTCACAAGATTACCCAAATCTAGTACAATACTTGTCCAAATTACATAATCCGAAACTCAAGCTCACCATACAATAAAACTCTCAACAAATAAAAATACATGTCTTCAAGGGTATACCTTGAAGATTATTCTCTTCAAGTCTTCTATAGTCTTCAGCTCCTACCTCTCCTTCCCTGGATCTGAGATATTGCAACAAGTACAATATCTCAGCAAACAATGCTTGGTAGGGGATTCAAGAAACATAATAATTAACAATGTAATTCCAATACTTCATAATCTCAATATCCTTGAACATACTCTTTACTTTGTAAGTTATGTATATCTATATACATACATACCCTTCATGGGTAAACCAGTTAAATTCGTGAAACTCGTGTGTGGTAAGACACGCGGGGACGCGTGTCCCCTAAGGGGGAGAGGTTGTGAAGCCTTCGCCGATGATGGCGGGACAAGAGGGCTGGCAGGCTTCTAGGCAAGGTGAAAGACTGAGAGTTAGTCCCACATCGCTAGGGGGAAAGTTACTGGGCTCTTGATAAGAGTGATGAGGACTTCACTTACAACGAGGCCTTTTCCCTGGGCAACTGGGGAAGAACAAAACCGTGCGGGGTGTATGGGCACTTCGGCATGGACAATATCGTTGCAGGGTGTGGGTCCTCGGGCTGTTACAAGTGGTATCAGAGCCATTCATCCAGTCACAGTACAGTACAAATATGTCCAAGAGAGAGATTATAATCCAAGTCTAGATTAAGATAGAAGTAGTTGTATAGTGGATTGATAGAAATTATGAACAGATGCCACCAAGGAGAGTCACAAGACAAGCAGGTCAAAATATTCCAGAAGACAATATGGAGAAAGTAACAATGAGCAATGTGGAAGAGATGATGACAAGAGATGATGACAAGCGTGTTGAAGAACCTTCTTCCTCACCTATAGCAAACCCAAGGTTCATCACCTTCTATAGAAATACCAAGTACGCAGGCTCAGGTTCAACCTAAAGTGAGTGAATAAGAGATAAGTTATCAGTTGATGAAAAGGAGTTATGTGATAAACTCATTAGTTAAGAGATAAGTACAAAAGGAGGTAACTCATTAGCGAAGGATAAGTCTTGAAAGAGTAGCCTCATTTGTTGAAGAGGATGTAAAGAGTTGACTCATTAGAGAGGAAAGAGTTAAACTCATTATTTGTGGAAAATGGAAAGAGTAGACTCATTTGTGAAGAAAGAGTAACTCATTAGTCATGGATGAGTATTTTAACCTTGGAGAAAAAGGTAGTATAGAAGAGGGACGAAAGGAAATAGAATTTCCATAAGTGGCAAGGCCACGTGTAAGGCTATGAAAGAATTGTGAAAACTCCTGAGTTGTATTATAAATTTCGAGGACGAAATTATTGTAAGGGGGGAAGATTGTAATAACCCCAATTTTTGTAAATTGATTGAGAAAAATCAATAAAGTTTGAGTTTCAGATATTTCGGGCTGAAATATTAGGGTTATTTAAAATATACTTTTTTATAAAAGTATAATCAAATAATAAGATATGTAAAATTGAAATTAAACTCAGCAAACCCTTCAAAATGACTGTAAGCACGACAAATTTCGAATTCGGATGAGAAATCCTTAAGTTTTTCATTTTTTTGGACAAAAGGGGTAAAATAGTAATTTTACCCAAAAATCAAAATATTCCAAAAATCAAAATATGAAACATCAAAATTTAGAATGTACTAAGAAGTACGAATCCAACGCCACTAAGTACACTCAAATCCGAGATCATGGGAATAAAACCCAAAGTTTTATGCATAAAGGGCAAAACGGACTTTTTACACCATGTGGGGCCCACATGGGAACCACCACGTCCCCAACAACCAATTTGATCAGCAGCCCATGTGAAACATGGGTCAACAAAGATCAGCTAGTCATGGGGAAGAAAAGTTAGGCATGGGAGCATTGAAGACTTTCATGTCATTTTATATTAAAAAAATAACATATTATAATCATGGAAAAAGACCCAAAATGCCTATAAATACAACCCCAAAAATCTTCCAAAAATCATCATAAAATTCCCACGAAATTATCTTCAATCTCCTTGAAAAATTAGATCTAGAATCCCTCTCCAAAACCCCAAAATTTCCAAGAGTTAGATCTCTTTCCAACTTGTTTTTCTTTTTAGATTAGAACAAGAGACCTAAATTCAATTAGGCACTCTGTTCTAGAACTAAATTGATCAATTCCACCATCCAAAACATCCCAACACATCTATTCTACAAAACCCCCAAGGAAATTTCAAGATCCAACGGTTCAAACAACGGTATTTGCAAGAAAGGTGGATTTTAGGCTAAATCTTCATCAACAAGGTATTTTCTTAAATTGGGCATATAAATGAGGTTTTCTCTCCAATCAAGTAAGTGGAAATCCTTTTCATATATTTTTAGTATTTTTTATGTAATTTTTATTTTACTGTAATTAATTTTGGTAATAAAAAGGTAAAAATAAAGTAAACAACAGAACCCTTAATTCATGATGATGGAGTGCTCAGATGAAAAATCTGACTCCACCAATCAATCCAGAATGGTCCAAAACCCCTAGGGTAGAAGTTTTAGAAAGATCTGAGTAGGTTTGGACCCTCAATTGAGAGAGATTAATTCTGGTGGGCCTAGATCAAATCTGGACCTTAGGAACGGCTGAAAACTTCAATTTAAGATTGTGGAGTCATATGAACTCCAAATTGAGATCAGAAAGAAGCTATGAAAATCTTGTAATGTCTAGTTTCTAATGAATTCATAATATTTCTAAAATTTATTTCTGTATTTTTCTGTATTTTGGAAATAAGTGTCCAATTTCTAAGATCCTCAAGATCTGAGGTGATCAGATTTGGAAATTTATTTTAGCGATGATATAATAATGTAATAAAGTAATATCTATGGTTAATTTGGATAGATCTTGGATAAAATAGGGGATCTACCCTTTATGGTAGAAAAACCCTAAAATAAAAATAAAAAAAAATACAAAGGGACCCACTTGATCAATGAGATCAAGTATGATCAGATCATTGGGATGGATTAAAGGGATGATATTATGATGGAATCCAGTTAGATCATGGAGGAAATGTGACAAAATCAAGTGGATATGATTTTTGGATCTTAATGGATTAAAAGCCCTAAAAGTAATTAAGACCCTTAATCTAAAGGAAAATACCTAAGATCTAATCATGGTACCATACATGATTTCTCGGTGTGGGGGTAACCCTGGTAGTTGTTCAGGCAAAACATCTTGGAATTCCTTGACCACTTCAATTTCTGTTATCCTGGGCTGTTCAACGTCTAAAGAAACCACTGTTGCTAAAAATGCCTGACACCCCTTGGTCATATGTTTGACTGCCTTCATAGCTGAGATGATGGATTTGTCTAAGTCATTGTGTTTCCCATACAGTGTTAATACTTTCTCCCCTGGTATACTAAATGTGAGTTTCTTCTTGTGACAGTCCATAACTACCCAGTATTTTGCTAACCAGTCCATACCCAATATGCTGTCAAAATCCTCCATGTTCAACAAAATGAGGTCTATGTCCATTCTTTTGCCCAATACTTCTAGGGGTACATTATGCAAGTATTCTTGTAGTTTAATTGTTTTTCGAACTGGAGTTGTTACATCTAAATCAAATCCCAAGTTTTTCACTGATAGTTGTATACTAGATGCAAATTCACAAGATATAAAGGAATGCGTAGATCCAGAATCAAACAATACTTTGGCATAGTTGTCTGCTACAAGTAGTGCACCTTCAATTACCGCCTTGGATGGTCCAGCTTGGCCGTCAGTGATAGCGAAAACCCTTCCTGGGTGTCGAGGAGCAATTTCTAATTTTGCTTCCTTGACTGCCAATGGTTTGGTACAGTGGGCAGCGATATGTCCATACTCCCCACAATTGTGGCACTTGATTGGAAACCGTTGTGGTTGTTGTTGTATAGGTCGTGGACAGATATTGCCTTGGTGAAATTTTCTACATCTTGGACATGGCTGTCTATTTGGCCTTGGTGCATTGTTCCTTTGATTTCTTTGAGGCTTAAAATTGTTCCAAGGTCTTTTATTATTCTGGAAAGGCCTTGGGTTATTGTGTCCTCCTCCACTGAACTTGGTAATTTGACCTTTTTTGTACTCATCTTCAAACTTGGAGGCCATTTCTACACAGTCTGTCAAGGTAGTGGGTTTAGTACACAACACCTTTACTTTTAGCCCTGAGTGAAGACCTTCAATGAATCGATCCACAGTGTGTGTTTCTGTGTCACACACATGAGGCGCAAATCTCTTTAGTTGTGTGAACTTGTTATCATAGTCCACCACTGACATATCCCCTTGCTTTAGGTTCAAGAACTCTATCAATTTCCTTTGTTGTACATGAGAAGGAAAATATTTATGGTTGAATACTTCCTTAAATTCTTCCCATGTAGTATCTTCAGAATGCGAGAAGGTGTTTTTAGCTGATCTCCACCAAAATGCAGCTTCTTGTTTGAATAAATATGTGGCAAATTTCACTTTCAACTCTGAAGGAGTACGTAGTGCACTAAAAGTCTTTTCAACTTCATATATCCATTCTTCAGCTTTTTCAGCTTCACCCTTACCATCATACATTGAAACCCTCTTTTGAAATCTCTCCAGCATTTTGTTAATCTTTTCTGGTCCTAATGGGAATTTTCTGACTTCTTCACTTGGTACAAGGGAAGATTGCCCTTGTCCAGGTGTGGGAGTAGCTGGTGGTGGTGTTGGTGTAGTATGTCTCACCTCAGGCTGAGCCTGAGCCTGCGTACTTGGTATTTCTACAGGAGGTGATGAACTCTGGGGTTGTTGTAGGTGAGGAAGGAGGTTCCTTAACATCCTTGTCATCATCTCTTCCATATTACTCATGGTTACTCTCTCCATATTGTCTTCTGGAGTGGTTTGAGCTATCTGCCTTGTGACTCTCTTTGGTGGCATCTGCTCATAAACCAAAATTCTATCAGTCCTCTATACAACTATTTCTATCTTAATCTAGACATGGATTATAATCTCTCTTTTGGACATATTTGTACTGTACTGTGACTGGATGAATGGCTTTGATACCAACTGTGACGACCCGGGTTTTTGAAAACATGATTTGTAAAGTATTTTGAAAGGCAGAGCCCTTAAAAGTGTAAAAATTTTTCGCAAAACAAAGGAGCGGAAATTCTTTTCTTTAGAACTTGTTTTGAAAACCCAAGTCACCACTTCATACATAATATAAGTACAATTTGTGTACAAAATAAAATTCCATTGAAGGCATATACTTTTATTAAACTCCAGGATCCATCCAGTGGTTCACAAGATGTACCCAAATCTAGTACAATACTTGTCCAAATTACATAATCCAAAACTCAAGCTCACCATACAATAAAACTCTCAACAAATAAAAATACATGTCTTCAAGGGTATACCTTGAAGATTATTCTCTTCAAGTCTTCTATAGTCTTCAGCTCCTAACTCTCCTTCCCTGCATCTGAGATATTGCAACAAGTACAATATCTCAGCAAGCAATGCTTGGTAGGGGATTCAAGAAACATAATAATTGACAATGTAATTCCAATACTTCATAATCTCAATATCCTTGAACATACTCTTTACTTTGTAAGTTATGTATATCTATATACATACATACATACCCTTCATGGGTAAACCAGTTAAATTCGTGAAAATAGTCAAATATCACTCCCAACTAAGCTGATCAATTCTCTTCATTTTGAGAATTTAGTATTACAGCTAATCTCATACTAGGAATTTCCCTTCTTGGGAAACATTGGTAATATACAATTACCTAGCATTTCATTATGCTATAACATAAGGTATTTTCAGTATGCCTACTCCCATATGCATCATAGTGCAAAATAATCAGAAAGGTTGCTATGCTGCAGTCTGATTCGTACTAGCGCGCTCGGATAACTGCCCTGTTCACAACTGATACCACAGTGGAAAATATTATGTCACTGCCCATATGGGGGGGCAAGACTTTTACAGTGGTGGCCTTCCCATAATTGCCACCACCCGACGTTTAGCGTCTCATTGGGCAAGGTATCATCATATCATCAAATTTCAAGGAGCGGGTGGCCAAACCCTCATAAATCCTCTAGCAATAGCATCCCCTAGGCTCATGCCTATTAAAACAAACTCACAAGCCTCCAAGCTTATATGTAAAATATATTTCATATTTATCAGACCACATGTCTGTTTACTTAGGGCTGAAATATTTTCTAGTTCCCTATTCACTTATAGTTTAGTCCTTAACCATCTTATAGGTGTTTGGTTGGATCATAAGGTTTTCAAGAGATTTACTACAAATATTATCATTACTCTTGTCAACATAAGATCATGAGTACAATCACGAATATCTCATGTAAATGCATTCATCAGATCCTCCTACCTTTAAGGATTGATCTCTTTTCCCCAATCTTCCATGATCATGACTGATGTATGTAATCTGTACATCCAGACATATTGTCAATATATAAATTATGAACAATCCTGTTGATCACTAGATCTGATGTTTAGAATGATCTTTAGATCATTCATATCTAAGTATTTTTCTATCTCTAAGTCTTTGTATGTTCATCTCCTTAATCTTGATCTTTCATAGATCCTTTGATTGACAATCTACACATGTTGATAAAGATCAAGGTCCTAGATCTTCTATCATCTAGTTCTTCTTTGATCTAAGTTCAGTTCTTGGATCATCCCTATGGAGGATGATCTTGGTTTTCTTCCTTGGATCACCTTTGATCAAGGGTTTGGATTATCTAATCTAATGAACTATAACAAGTATACTACTAAACATACATACTAAGTACAATATAGTGTTCTTATTCTTATTATTCTTGATCATCCAAGATCTAATGGATCTTGTTTGATCGTCCTTATCTTACTTACTGTTTTTATTAGGGTTAAGTAATTTACTAACCTTTTATGCTCTTATTATTATTATTCAACCAGTTAGTGTCTTACTTGGTTGAAGATAATTTATTTCTTCCTATCACTAGACAACTCCTCCTTATTTCAGGATGACCAGTACTTACCAGTTAAAGTCTGCTCAAAAAGTGGTTAATACAACCCTCATGTAAGGAGGCGTTTAGACCTCTCTTACGTCAATGGGAGGTGAGGGAAAAGCACTTGGCTCTTGTATACCCTCTATAACCACAATGTTCAGAGTCCACTGGAGTGGTACTAGCTCAACCTTTGACAAGGTTCCTATGAGCTCTTTACCTTAAGTCCCTTCTCTAATTGATTTTAATTAATTTCCATGGATATGCACAATGTCATCCATGGATGTTCATTATTTTCCTACTTTGGGCCAAGGAAATGATAAATAATTCCTTATATTGTCCTACTAACTATAGCCCTTATTAAGTTAAAATCATTCATTCATCTTAGTTGTCCATGAATTTCTATATTTCATTAGTTTACATTTTTGGTGATTTATGCTCCTTGTATCTTAACAATTGAATAAAATTTGACAATAAGTAAATCATCAACTTGAAAGCATAAATCAAATATAAGTTTAACAGCTATATACTAACATTCTTCCTATGAATGTAACTTAAGCTAGTGAAATAAAACTAACATGATCCTAAGTTATGAAACACATCTTCTATCATAATGAAATCATGTTTAAATCCTAATTTACACTAACATGATCCTAAGATAATCAAATCTACTAACAAATTACTCATTTAGGGCATATCATACTAAAATTTAAAGATTACACTATCATGCTTTCTAACTTAGAACATAAATCACATTTACACTTCTATATCCAATAAAAGACAAATAAAACTTAAAACATAAATCACATTTACAATTCTATATCCAATAAAAGACAATTAAAATAATTTTATTAAGATTATTATAAACCTTTAAATATGATCCAACCATTAGATCTTAGGTATTTTCCTTTAGATTAAGGGTTTTAATTACTTTTAGGGCTTTTAATCCATTAAGATCCAAAAATCATATCCACTTGATTTTGTCACATTTCCTCCATGATCTAACTGGATTCTATCATAATATCATCCCTTTAATCCATCCCAATGATCTGATCATACTTGATCTCATTGATCAAGTGGGTCCCTTTGTATTTTTTTTTAATTTTTTTTTTAGGGTTTTTCTACCATAAAGGGTAGATCCCCTATTTTATCCAAGATCTATCCAAATTAACCATAGATATTACTTTATTACATTATTATATCATTGCTAAAATAAATTTCCAAGATCTGATCACCTCAGATCTTGAAGATCTTAGAAATTGGACACTTATTTCCAAAATATAGAAAAATACAGAAATAAATTTTAGAAATATTATGAATTCATTAGAAACTAGACATTACAAGATTTCCATAGCTTCTTTCTGATCTCAAGTTGGAGTTCATATGACTCCACAATCTTAAATTGAAGTTTTCAGCCGTTCTTAAGGTCCAGATTTGATCTAGGCCCACCAGAATTAATCTCTCTCAATTGAGGGTCCAAAACTACTCAGATCTTTCTAAAACTTCTACCCTAGGGGTTTTGGACCATTCTGGATTGATTGGTGGAGTCAGATTTTTCATCTGAGCACTCCATCATCATGAATTAAGGGTTCTGTTGTTTACTTTATTTTTACCTTTTTATTACCAAAATTAATTAAAGTAAAATAAAAATTACATAAAAAAATACTAAAAATATATGAAAAGGATTTCCACTTACTTGATTGGAGATAAAACCTCATTTATATGCCCAATTTAAAAAAATACCTTGTTGATGAAGATTTAGCCTAAAATCCACCTTTCTTGCAAATACCGTTGTTTGAACCGTTGGATCTTAAAATTTCTTTCGGGGTTTTGTAGAATAGATGTGTTGGGATGTTTTGGATGGTGGAATTGATCAATTTAGTTCTAGAACAGAGTGCCTAATTGAATTTAGGTCTCTTGTTCTAATCTAAAAAGAAAAACAAGTTGGAAAGAGATCTAACTCTTGGAAATTTTGGGGTTTTGGAGAGGGATTCTAGATCTAATTTTTCAAGGAGATTGAAGATAATTTCGTGGGGATTTTATGAGGATTTTTGGAAGATTTTTGGGGTTGTATTTATAAGCATTTTGGGTCTTTTTCCATGATTATAATATGTTATTTTTTTAATATAAAATGACATGAAAGTCTTCAATGCTCCCATGCCTAACTTTTCTTCCCCATGACTAGCTGATCTTTGTTGACCCATGTTTCACATGGGCTGCTGATCAAATTGGTTGTTGGGGACGTGGTGGTCCCCATGTGGGCCCCACATGGTGTAAAAAGTCCGTTTTGCCCTTTATGCATAAAACTTTGGGTTTTATTCCCATGATCTCGGATTTGAGTGTACTTAGTGGCGTTGGATTTGTACTTCTTAGTACATTCTAAATTTTGATGTTTCATATTTTGATTTTTGGAATATTTTGATTTTTGGGTAAAATTACTATTTTACTCCTTTTGTCCAAAAAAATGAAAAACTTAAGGATTTCTCATCCGAATTCGAAATTTGTCGTGCTTACAGTCATTTTGAAGGGTTTGCTAAGTTTAATTTCAATTTTACATATCTTAATCAATTTACAAAAATTGGGGTTATTACAATCTTCCCCCCTTACAATAATTTCCTCCTCGAAATTTGTAATACAGTACTTACTCAAACAAACTAGGGTGTGTCTTCCTCATTTCTACTTCCGTTTCCCACGTGGCTTCCTCAATAAAGTGATGTTGCCACAGGACCTTGACTAACGGAATGCTTTTGGTTCTTAACTTCTGTTCCTTGCGGTCCAGAATTCGTATTGCCTTCTCTTCGAAGGTTAGGTCAGGCTTTAGCTCTTCTGGCACCCTTTGAAGTACATGAGTGTCGTCTTGGAGGTACTTGCTTAGCATAGATACATGAAAGACACTATGTATTTCTGAGAGTTGGGGTGGTAAGGCTAATTTGTATGCCACTTGACCAACCCTTTCTAAGATTTCAAACGGACCAATGAATCTAGGACTAAGTTTTCCTTTGCTTCCAAACCTCACTACTCCTTTGACAGGTGATACTTTTAGAAATACGTGCTCCCCAACATCAAATTCAAGGTTTCTACGTCTTTTATCTGCGTAACTCTTTTGTCGACTGTGTGCTGTTAACAACCTCTTCTGTATCAATCTGACCTTGTCTATACATTGTTCCACTAGTTTTGACTTTATCAGCCTTCTTTCTCCAACTTCACTCCAACAGGTTGGTGATCAACATGGCCGTCCATACAATGCTTCATATGGTGCCATACCAATACTTGCTTGAAAACTGTTGTTATATGCAAATTCTACTAAAGGAAGATGTTCATCCCAACTCCCTTTCCAATCTAATGCACATGCTCTCAACATATCTTCTAAGGTTTGAATAGTCCTTTCTGATTGACCATCTGTTTGAGGGTGAAATGCTGTACTGAGTTTAATTGAGGTTCCCAAGGCTTGTTGTACACTCTTCCAACATCTCGAAGTAAATCTTCCATCCCTATCTGAGATAATGGATAGTGGAATCCCATGAAGTCTTACTATTTCTTTGATGTATAACTTAGCCAGATTGTCAACTGATTGGTTTTGTCTAATTGGTAGGAAATGTGCTGACTTTGTTAACCTATCCACCACCACCCAAATCATGTCATGGCCTGCTCTAGTCCTTGGCAATCCCACTACAAAATCCATAGTGATATTGTCCCATTTCCATTCTGGAAGTTCCAATGTTTGTAACATTCCAGCTGGTCTTTGGTGTTCAGCCTTTACTTGTTGACAATTTAGACATTTAGCCACAAATTCTCCTATTTCTCTCTTCATGCCTTCCCACCAAAAGTTTCTTTTTAAATCTTGATACATCTTCGTACTTCCAGGGTGTATAGAAAATTTTGACTGATGGGCTTCTTGTATCAATTCCTTTCTCAGACATGTATTTGAAGGAACCACCAATCTCTCTTGAAAACGTATGCCCCCATCTGTCCCCTTAACAAATCCTTTCTTTTCACATAATTCCTGAGTTGTTGTATCTTCTTCTTGGGCTTTAAGGACTCTTTCTACAAAAGCTGATTTAATTGTGATGTTTGTAAGTAGAGCTCTTGGTTGTCTACTTAATGCATCAGCTACTACATTTGCCTTTCCAGGATGGTATTGGATGGCAAAATCGTAGTCTTTGATATACTCTATCCATCTTCTTTGTCTCATATTTAAATCAGCCTGAGTGAAGATGTATTTGAGACTCTTATGATCTGTGAATACATTGAATTTTTCCCCATACAAATAATGTCTCCAAATTTTCAATGCAAACACTACAGCTGCCAATTCTAAGTCATGTATGGGTAATTTATTTCATGTTTCTTCAATTGTCTAGATGCATAAGCAATGACCTTCCCATTTTGCATTAACACACCTCCTAACCCTTTGCCTGAAGCATCACAGTATATTTCATATCCCCCACTCCCAGCTGGCAAGGTCAATACTGGTACTGTAGTTAACCTCTTCTTTAGCTCTTGAAAACTATTTTCACAGTCTTCCTACCAAGTGAATGGTACCCCCTTTCTTGTCAAGGAAGTCATAGGAAGAGCTAGACGAGAGAACCCTTGAATGAATCTACGGTAGTATCCTGCTAGTCCAAGAAAACTACGTATTTCTGTTACTGTTTTAGGTTTCTCCCAATTCATTATTGCTTCAATCTTGGTGGGGTCCACTTCTACTCCATTCTTGGAAATTACATGACCTAAAAAATTGACCTTCTCTAACCAGAATTCACACTTACTAAATTTACCAAACAGTTTATGTGTTCTGAGGGTATTTAGTACAATTCGTAAGTGTTCTTGATGTTCTTTGATACTGGTAGAGTAAATCAGTATATCGTCGATAAATACTATCACAAATTTATCCAAAAATTCTTTGAAGATTCTATTCATCAAATCCATAAACACTGCTGGTGCATTAGTCAACCCAAAAGACATGACTAAAAACTCGTAATGCCTATATCGAGTTCTGAATGCTGACTTGGATATGTCTTCATCCTTAATACGCAATTGATGATATCCTGATCTAAGGTCAATTTTAGAAAAGACCTTAGCAGATTGGAGTTGATCAAAGAGATCATCAATGCGTGGTAAGGTTTTCAAAAGACCCAAAATGCCTATAAATACAGCCCCAAAAATCCTCATAAAATCACCACGAAATTCTCTTCAATCTCCTTGAAAAATTAGATCTAGATGCCTCCCCAAAAACCCTAAATTTCTAAGAGTTAGATCTCTTTTTAACTTGTTTTTCTTTTTAGATTAGAACAAGAGACCTAAATTCAATTAGGCACTCTGTTCTAGATCTAATTTGATCAATTCCACCGTCCGAAACATCCCAACACATCTATTCTACAAAACCCCCAAAGAAATTTCAAGATCCAACGGTTCAAACAACGGTATTTGCAAGAAAGGTGGATTTTAGGCTATATCTTCATCAACAAGTTATTTTTTTAATATAAAATGACATGAAAGTCTTCAATGCTCCCATGCCTAACTTTTCTTCCCCATGACTAGCTGATCTTTGTTGACCCATGTTTCACATGGGCTGCTGATCAAATTGGTTGTTGGGGACGTGGTGGTCCCCATGTGGGCCCCACATGGTGTAAAAAGTCCGTTTTGCCCTTTATGCATAAAACTTTGGGTTTTATTCCCATGATCTCGGATTTGAGTGTACTTAGTGGCATTGGATTCGTACTTCTTAGTACATTCTAAATTTTGATGTTTCATATTTTGATTTTTGGAATATTTTGATTTTTGGGTAAAATTACTATTTTACCCCTTTTGTCCAAAAAATGAAAAACTTAAGGATTTCTCATCCGAATTCGAAATTTGTCGTGCTTACAGTCATTTTGAAGGGTTTGCTGAGTTTAATTTCAATTTTACATATCTTATTATTTGATTATACTTTTATAAAAACTATATTTTAAATAACCCTAATATTTCAGCCCGAAATATCTGAAACTCAAACTTTATTGATCTTTCTCAATCAATTTACAAAAATTGGGGTTATTACAATCTTCCCCCCTTACAATAATTTCGTCCTCGAAATTTGTAATACAACTCACTTAGGAGTTTTCACAATTCTTTCATAGCCTTACACATGTGGCCTTGCCACTTATGGAAATTCTATTTCCTTTCGTCCCTCTTCTATTCTACCTTTTTCTCCAAGGTTAAAATACTCATCCATGACTAACCTTAATAATTCACTATATACTAAAGCTAGTTCTTGCTAGAATTTCAAAAAAAAAAAAAAGATTAATAACTCTTATTGAGTTATCCCTTTTTGTTTCAAAACCTTCCATTTCACTTCATTGGTAATTTTCACCAATCTTTCCTTACTTCACAATTTTCCATTATACCTTCTATTGTTCATCTAATTCTTTTTCAACATATAAAGTTTTGACATAGCTTTCCTACTATGTATCAACATATAAAGTTTGGACATAGCTTTCCTACTATGTATAGTCCTTAGACTTCCTATAATACATATTGATTAGATTCTATAACTTCAACTATTGTTCTTTGTAACAACCTTCCAATATTTGGAAGTAATTTTCTCTTTTCTTATTCTTCCATTATTTGGAAGTGTATACTTTATTTCTTTTCTACAGTTCATACTTCTTTACTATTTCCTTCTATTGACAACTTCTTGTCAAATTTTGTCCTTGAATAATAGTTTCCTTGTAAGGAATCTTTCTTCATTCCCATCCATTATTTTTGTAACACTCTTTGAGTACCATTTTATTCATAATACTTGACTTTTTACATTTTTCCATCCAAGATAGTGTCGTTTAACTCTGCATATATATTCCTCATCCTCTTTTGTTATTTCTTTCTCATATTTAGAACAATATTCAGAACATTCTCACAATCTATGATAATATTTATCTCTTTTCCTCTTATATATATTTATATGTCATAGGCTTCAAAATTTCTAGATTTTGCATTTCCTCATGCTTTTTTCAAAGCATACCTCATAGCCTTTATCATATCATACTAACTCTTTATTTGCGATATTCTTGATAATTTCAATTAAAAGAGTCCATATTGACTTTGTAATCATCCCTTCTCAAATCTTTACAAACATCATAATTTATCAACTAATCTTTAATTCTCAACAATCTGTTATCAACTCATTTAGGATTTATGTAACCAATGGCAAAACTTCACCAAAAGAATGTCCTTATGTTATAAAATCAATAAGAGACATATTTCTCTAATTGTCATTGTCATTTCATATTTTGATCTCATATTCCACCTTTGTTGGGTTGAATTCCATGCTATCCTTAAAATTTATATAACTTAAACTTTGCTTTCTTTAATCACATGTACACTTACAAGACAAGTTTTGTAAGTGTCTAACATATATCCCTTGAATGCTCTTGATTTCTTGAAATCTATTTCCATATGTCATTACCACTTCATTCAATATATTTTATTCTCCTCAAATTCATGAACATCTGTTATCTAACTCATAGAACTTTTAAAATTTGTTTTTTTATTTTATACTTTGATGTTGCATTTCCAATTCCCAATTAATAAATTTGAAAATGCTCATCCTTATAGAGAAAAAGGATACTTAATTTCCTCAACATCATTTATGCATCCTTATATTGATTCCTCCTTTTTCTTTTCCTAAAAGAAATTTGTTACTCTCATAATGTAAATTGCTATAATCACTCCATATCCCTAAAAAGTTGTTCTTTCAACTCATTCATATAACTTGATGTTCTTTTCCTCAACTATTATAGATATTTTCTCATTCAATCTCATGTAAGATTGAAAATCTTCAAACTATCTTAAAATTTCTAACCACTTATTTCTCCAACAATTTGGATTTATATCTCATTCACAATCATCTTTAAACTTAAATTTAACAACCAATATTTGTTTTCATTTCTCATGTTTTATTTCACCTTTCCTTCAAAAATATAGTAAGGGGATGCTATTGCTAGAGGAGTTATGAGGGTTTGGCCACCCGCTCCTTGAAATTTGATGATATGATGATACCTTGCCCAATGAGAGGCTAAACGTCGGGTGGTGGCAATTATGGGAAGGCCACCACTGTGAAAGTCTTGCCCCCCCATATGGGCAATGACATAATATTTTCCACCGTGGTATCAGTGGTGAACATGGCAGTTATCCGAGCGCGCTAGTACGGATCAGACTGCAGCATAGCAACCTTTCTGATTATTTTGCACTATGATGCATATGGGAGTAGGCATACTGAAATGCCTTATGTTATAGCATAATGAAATGCTAGGTAATTGTATATTACCAATGTTTCCCAAGAAGGGAAATTCCCAGTATGAGATTAGCTGTAATACTAAATTCTCAAAATGAAGAGAATTGATCAGCTTAGTTGGGAGTGATATTTGACTATTTTCACGAATTTAACTGGTTTACCCATGAAGGGTATGTATGCATATAGATATACATAACTTACAAAGTAAAGAGTATGTTCAAGGATATTGAGATTATGAAGTATTGGAATTACATTGTCAATTATTATGTTTCTTGAATCCCCTACCAAGCATTGCTTGTTGAGATATTGTACTTGTTGCAATATCTCAGATCCAGGGAAGGAGAGTTAGGAGCTGAAGACTATAGAAGACTTGAAGAGAATAATCTTCAAGGTATACCATTGAAGACATGTATTTTTATTTGTTGAGAGTTTTATTGTATGGTGAGCTTGAGTTTTGGATTATGTAATTTGGACAAGTATTGTACTAGATTTGGTCAGATCTTGTGAACCACTGGATGGATCCTGGAGTTTAATAAAAGTATATTCCTTCAATGGAATTTTATTTTGTACACAAATTGTACTTATGTTATGTATGAAGTGGTGACTTGGGTTTTCAAAACAAGTTCTAAAGAAAAGAATTTCCGCTGCTTTGTTTTGTGAAAATTTTTTACACTCTTAAGGGCACTTCGGCATGGACAATATCGTTGCAGGGTGTGGGCCCTCTGGCACTCTGCTCTAATACCAACTGTGACGACCCGGGTTTTTGAAAACATGATTTGTAAAGTATTTTGAAAGGCATGGCCCTTAAGAGTGTAATGAGTGGAGAAGGAGGTGGTAGTGGAGGATCCAATGCAAATTTAATATTCAAAAGAATTGAAACATAATTATTACAAGTACTTATGAAAATTTCAAAAATATCAATAAATACACCCTAAAAAATCCTAAAAAAATGTTCATTAAAATTTCCATGAAATTATCTTGCTTCCCCTAAAAAATCAGATCTGGATTCATTCCCAAATTTCCAAAACTCCCAAAAATCTCTCTTCTTTCACTTTCTCTCTCCTCTCTCTAGATTGGAACAAGAGACCTAAATTCAATTAGGCACTCTGTTCCAAATCAAATCTCACAAATCCCACCATTCATATTGTCCTAGACTACTTATCTACAAAACCCCAAAATAAATTTCAAGATCCAATGGTGTAATCAATAGAAAATCACAAAACAGGTGGTTATCAGGTGATCTTATCATCAATGGGATATTTCTTTAAAGTTGGGCTGCAAAACCTATGTTTTTCTCCAATTAGGTAGGTGGAAACTCTTCCCATACTTATTTCATATTAGTTTATATAATTTTTATTTTTTTGAAATTAAGTTTAGGTTAAAAATTATAAAAATCAAGGATAAGAACCCTTCATTTATGTACGATGGAGGGCTCAAATGAAAAATTTGAGCATCCAATTGATCCAGAAGGGTCCAAAACCCCTAGGGTAAAATTTTCAAGAAATTTCATCAAGTTTTGAGCCCTTGATTGAAGAGGAATTGATTGGAAGGTCCAAAATAGACTATCCGATCTTCTTCATAAGATTTGGCTCCTGGGATGCTGTAGCGAGACGCCGCACAGAAATGCACCTTGTAGGAGCATCTTCGCATGCGACGACATCCCAACAGAATGTCCTTGCGATAGTGCAGGTCTCAAGAAGCATGTTACCTCGTGCATTCTAGTGATAGGAACGGGTGACCGCTCTGCCTGACTTATCAGGACAGTTCATTCCTCTAGGCCCAAATCAAATCTGGATCCTCAGAACGACTAAAAACTTTATTCGTCAATTGTGGATTCATCTGAACTCCAAATTAAGATTGGAAAGAAGCTATGGAAAGCATGTAATTTGTATTTTCTTCTGGAAGCATAAAAATCTTCAAGAAACTTTTTGTTTTTAGGAAAAAAGCTTCCAATTTTCATGATCTTCAAGATCTGAGATGATTAGATCTTGAGGATCTTATTTAATGATGAAATAATGTTGAAATAAAGTAATATATATAATTTATTTTTACAGATCTATGATAAATTGAGAAATCTACCCTTTGTAGTAGAAAAACACTAAAAATACAAAGGGAACCACTTGATCAATGAGATCAAGCATGATTAGACCCTTTCTATGGGTTGTATGAATGGGATTATGATGAAATCTAGTTAGATCATGGATTAAATGTGACAAAAACAAGTGGATATGATCTTTGGATCTTAATGGAGTAAAAGCCTTAAATGTAATTAAAACCATTGGTCTAAAGGAAAAGATCGATGATCTAATGTTTGGATCATAAGTAAAAGTTTCTAATAATCTTAATCTAATTAGTTTAATTTTCTTTTATTTGATAATAGAATTGTAAATGTGATTTATGTTATAAATTAGGAAGCATGATAGCGCTATTCTTAAATTTTAGCATGCTATGCTCTAAACGTTATTAGTTTTTTATTAGGTTGGTAGATGTAATTATCTTAGGGCTATGTTAGTTTAAATTTGAGATTTTAGCATGATTCCATTAGATTAGTAGTAAAATTTCAAGTATTTCATAACTTAGGATCATGCTAGTTTAAGTATCGTTATATTCCATTAGGTTAAGTTACATTCATAGGAAGTATGTTAGTATAAATGGTTGTTAAACTTATATTGGATTTACGCTTTAATATTTATGAATTAATTGTTGTAAAATTTTATTAGTAGATTCAATTGTTAAGTATTTGTTAAGATATAATGAGCATAAATCACCAAAAATGTAAACTAATGGAATATAGAGATTCATGGACAATTAAGATGAGTGACTGACTTTGACTTAATATTAGTAAGGGCTACAGTTAGTAGGACAATATAAGAATTATCAAATCTTTAGCCCAAACTAGGAGAATAATAAACCCCATAAATGACATTTTAAATGTTCATGGATTTAATTAAAATCAATTAGAAAGAGTATTTAGGGTTAAAATGCTCATAGGAACCTTATGAAAGGTTGAGCTAAGGTCATTCTAGTGAATGCTGAACATGGTGGTTAAGGAGGTTTTCAAACAGAGCCTCGCTCTTCCCTACCTTACGTTGACGTTTGTCAGGTCTAAACGCCTTCTTACATGAGGATTAAAGTAACCACTTTATGTTCAGCTATTCAGCTAGTAAACCTTAGTTAATTAGAAATAAAAGGAGCTATCTAGACTTAGGATGTAATAAGTTATCTTCAACCAATAAAACATTAACTGGTTGAATAATAATAATAACATAAAAGATTAGTAAATTATCTAATCTTAATAAAAATTGTAAGTAAGATAAGGATGATCAAACAATATCGAAAAGATCTTGAATGATCAAGAATAATAAGAATCCTAATGTTGTATTTTATTATGTGTCCATGTATGTATGTTGTAGACAAATCTAGATGGAGATTCCAAACCCTTGATCAAATATGATTCAAGGAAGAGAACCAAGATCGTCCTCCTTAGTGATGATCGAATAACTGAACTTAGATCAAAGAAGAACTAGATGATAGAAGATCTGAGCTCTTGATCTTTATCAACAAGTATAAATTGTTGATCAAAGGATCTATGAAAGATCAAGATCAAAGAAAGGAATACACAAAGACTTAGAAAAGAAAATACTTAGATTTGAAAGATTAGAAGATCATTCTAACTGTCAGATCTATTAATCAATAATATAAACACTATCTGAGGAAGATAGATCATGAAAGAACACAAGATCTAATCCTTTATATCAAAAGACAAGATTAGACAAAGAATATAGATATGATAAAAAAATATAGGATTACTTAGATTGTATAAATATTGTTAGTATGTATGGATTTACTGATTACATATGTTAGGATCATGGAACATCTGAAGAGATGGATCACTACTTGATAGTAGGAGGATTTTAGGAATGCATCTACATGACAAATAGATGTTGAATACATGATCTTATGTTTGGAAATGTTGACAAGTATAATGTAAAATCTTGTATTAAATCCACTGAAAACCCTTATGATCCAACCAAAACACATATGAAATGGTTAAGTTAGAATTGAGGAAAACCATAAGTGAATAGGGAATTAGAAGGTATTCCAGCCCTAGATAAATAGACAAATTGTCTAATAAGTATAAAAATCAATACATGGGAATCAGTCATATAGAATGGTGATCCCTAAACTTATATGAACATGGGTATCATTCATTCTAAATGATGATCCTTAAGTTTGAAGTGAAATCCTATCCTTGGTATAAGAATATCAAAATACGAGGATGATGATATAAACAGACAAGACGTTTGATAAGTAAAAGAATACTTTATATACAAGCAAGGAGGCTTATGGTTTTTGTTTTAAATAAGCATATACTTAGGGATGCTATGCTAGGAGGGTTACTGGGTTTGGCCACCAGCTCTTCGAAATGTGATATATATATATATATGTGTGTGTGTGTGTGTGTGTGTGTGTGTATAATGATACCGTGCCTAGAGGGAGGCAAAATGTCGGGTGGGAAAGCCACCAATGTGATGGTCTGTCTCCCCATATAGACATGACATAGATGATTTTCAACATTTGATATTCGTGGAGTATGAAAGAAGCTATCCAAGCTTACTGGTACGGATCAGACTATAGCATAGTAGTACTTTGAGTATTTTACATTATGATGCATGGCATAATGAGATGCCAATACTACCCAAATAAGGGAGTATTTTCCCAACAGAGTCTCGTTGTTTTATCAACTTAGTATGGTTGAGTGTGATGATACTGTCCAAATAAGGGAGTATTTTCCAGTAGAGTTTGGATGATTGATCAACTTAGTGTGTCTGAGTGTGACTATTGATGTATGAGATATAAACTATTTTTTACGGTTTTGACCATATATGTTGGGTGGGGCAATTATGAGAAGGCCACCACTGTTACGGTCTGTCTCCCCTTATAGACATGACATAGATGACTTTTCACAATTGGTATCTGTGGAGTGTGAAAGCAGTTATCTGAGCACGCTGGTACAGATCAGACTACAGTATAATGGTCCTTAGTGTATTTTGCATTATGATACATGGCATAATGAGTTACCGATACTGCCCAAATAAGGGAGTATTTTTCTAGTAGAGTCTGGATGTTTTATCAACTCATTATGGTTGAGTGTGATGATACTGCCCAAATGAGGGAGTATTTTCCAACAGAGTCTGGATGATAGATCAACTAATGTGTTTGAGTGTGACTATTGATGTTTGAGATATAACTAATTTTCACGTTTTGACCATATATATTTATACGACATATACCGTATGTATGTGTAAGGATGTACATATATGACAAAGTAAAGAGACTGATCCATGAGTATGAATAATGAGATTATGAAGTATTAGGATTATACTGTCAAATTATTATGCTTCTTGAATCCCCTACCAAGCATAGCTTGTTGAGATATTGTAAATGTTTCAATGTTTACAATCTCTGATATAGAGAAGGAAAATTAGGAGCTCAAGACTCAAGAAGACTTGGAAAAATAATCAATTAAGGTATATCCCTTGAAGACGTGTATTTCTATTTGAGAGCATTGTACTGTATTGAGAGTTTTTATTGTATGGTGAGCTTTGAAATTTGGATTATGTGATTTGGACAAGTCTTGTAATGATACCCGGACTATACTGTGAACCACTGGATGGATTCTGAAATTTAATAAAATTATATTCCGTCAATGGAATTTTATCTCTAGAATTTAATAAAAGTATATTCCTTTAATGAAATTTTATCTTGTACAATATTCTACTTATCATATGTATGATGTGATGACTTGGGTTTTTCAAAACAAGTTATAAAGAAAAGAATTTTTGCTGATTTTTTTTGCAAAATTTTTTTACTACAAGGGCGCCCTTGCCTTTGAAAAATGTTTTACAAAATGTGTTACAAAAACCCAGGTCGTCATAGTTGGCATCAGAGCCATTAATCCAGCCATAGTACAGTACCCTTATGTCCAATATGAAGATGACAATCCAATTAGAGGATAAGAAATAATGAGTGAACAAGAAATAAGATAGTATTTGATGAGAATGAGTAGAGAATGAGTTATGTGATTAACTCATTAGTTGAGAATGAGTATAGGAAGAGTTATGTGATGAAATCATTAGGTGAGGAGTTAATGTAATTAACTCATGAAGTACTAGTGGAGTATAAGTAAATTGTACTTAGTGAAATAACTAGGAGTACTACTTAGTAAGTTAATGATATCAATATAGGGAATAGTAAGTATAGAAACAAGTAAGGAAAACTAGAGATGTAATGTATGATACTCAAGTATAACCTAAAATCTTAAGTAGACATATACGTGTAGAAGTAAAATACATCAATACTAGTATATATAATCCTTATTAAGTAAAATAGTGGGGTTTGAGAGAGAAGTCATAAATTGAAAAATTATGATGAAATTGGAGATATGGAAATAATTATGGACTATGGTGAAAGGAAGTACATTTGAGATTGATAGCAAAATAAACATGGAATGTAGTAAGGAGAAACACATTTTTGAAGGAATGGTGAAATAAACATGAGAAATGAAGACCTATAAACAAATATAGGCAACTAAAGTGTAAATTTTGGGCAAATGAGATGATTATGAATGAGGTATGAATCTAGATTTTAGAGAAATAAATGTTTAGAAATTTCAAGATATTTTGGAGATTTTCAATCTAACAAAAGATTGAATGAGGAAATATCTATAATAGTTGAGGAAAATGACATCAATTGATTGGAATAAGTGGAAAGAAACAAATTTTAAGGATTAGTAGACAAAGAAGTGATTATAGTAATAAGTTTTTACTGGGAATTAACAATTTTCTTAAGAAAAGAAAAACAAAGGTCAATGCAAGGATGCCTTCAACATAAATGATATTATTGAGGAAATTAAGTACCCATTTACTCTATAAGGATGAGTAATTCCCAAATTTATTATCATCAATTGGGAATCTGAAATGAAACATAATAGTATGAAATCAAAACAAATTTTGAGTTATATGAGTTGGATAAATGGTATTCATGAATTTGGGGTGAATAAAATATATTAGATGAATTGGTAATGATACATGTAATTGATTTAAGAAAATCAAGAGCATTTATAGAATATATGATAGACACTTACAAAACTTAGCAACTATCTGGTAAGTGTACATGTTGATTGAAGAAAGCAAAGTTTAGGGTCATATAAATTCTAAGAATGATATGGAAGTTGAACCATCAAAGATTGGAGATGAAACTGAATTGTGAGATAACTTTGATAGTTGGAGAAATTTATCTCTTATTGATTGTATAGCATACTATAAGGACATTCTTTTAGTATAATCTTGCCATTGATTACATAAACCTTAAAGAAGACTTGAAGACTATATGGTAAATTATGGAGTTTTTAAAGGACTTGAGAGTGGATGGCTACAAAGTCAATATAGACTCTTTTAAAAGGAATTATCAAGAATACTTCAAATAAAGGCTTAGTATGATATGGAAAAGTTATGAGGTATGCTTGAAAGAAGCATGAGGAAATAAATAATCTTAAAAGGGAGGAAAAAGAAAAGTAAGTGCTATGAATAAAGAGGAAATCAAAGTACATGAATAGTAATGAAAGTTGAGGAAGAAGTTATTACAAGAAAACTATCATTTAATATTAGGATCTGAAAAGAAATTTTCAATAGAAAGAAATAGTAAATGAGTATAATTATCTAGAACAAAAATGAGATAAGTACTTCCAGATAATGGAATAACCAAGAAGAGATAATTACTTCCAAATATTGGAAAATTGTTACAAAGAACAATAGTTGAAATTGGAGAATCAAAGCAATATGTCATTTTGGTAGAAAGTCTAAGGACTATACATATTAGGGAAGATATGTCAAAACTATATATGTTGAAAAAGAATGATAATGAGCAATAGAAGTTAGAATGAAAAAATATGAAGTATTGAATAATTGGTGAGAATGACGAGTAAAAATTTAGTGTGTCAAGAGAAATTGGAAGTTGTGAAAAACAAGATAACTCAGTTTAAGAGTTATTAATCCTTTTGAAAGTATAGCAAAGAATTATGATAAGTGATTAATGCATTAGCATTATTAGTGAGATGTGTGCTTATGTTAGTAAATGACCCCAAAATATGACTTTTACTTTTGAGGAGAAGGTATCATTGAACTATGAATGAAAGGAAATAGAGGTTTTCTTAAGTGGCAAGGGCGCAAGGGCACATGAGCAAACTTATGAATGAGTTAATGAAAAATCATAACTAAGTTGAAATGTGAATTTTGAGTACAAAATTATTATAAGGCGGGAAGATTGTAATAACCCCAATTTTTGTAAATTGATTGAGAAAATCAATTTAGTTTGAATTTTCAAAAAATTTGGGCTAGAATATTAGGTTATTGGAAATTATCTTTTTATAGAGATTAAAAAATAATTTAAAACTTAGAAATTATGAATGTAGTTGAAAAAATGATTTAAATGATATATATGTTCAATTCCGAGTTAAAATGAAAAATCCCTAATTTTCCTCATTTTTATGAAAAAAGGGTAAAATGATAATTATACCCATAACAGAGATCAAAGACATCAATATTTATAATTTACTCAAAAATACAATTCTAACGCCACTAAGTATGCTCAATTTCGAGTTCAGGAGAATAAAATGAATTTTTCTCCATAAAAGGGCAAAATGATCCTTTCACACCTTTGTGGGGCCCACAAATGAATCCAATGGCAAGAAAACATGTAATGAGTCTTCAAACCACTACTAGCTGATAGTAGAGAAGGAGGTGGTAGTGGAGGATCCAATATTAATTTAATAATCAAAAGAATTGAAAATAATTATTACAAGTAATTATGAAAATATTCAAAAAATCTATAAATACACCTCAAAAATCCTCCAAAATTTTTCATTAAAATTCCCACAAAATTATCTTGCTCTCCTGAAAAACTAGATCTAGATTCATTCCCAAATTTCCAAAACTCCCCCAAATCTCTCTTCTTTCACTTCCTCTCCTCTCTCTAGATTGGTACACGAGACCTAAATTCAATTAGGCACTTTGTTCCAAATCAAATTTTACAAATCCCACCATTCATATTATCCTACACTACCTTATCTACAAAACTCCAAAATAAATTTCAAGATCCAACGGTGCAATCAACGAAAATCACAAAACAAGTGGTTATCGGGCGTTCTTATCATCAACAAGATATTTCTTTAAAATTGGCCCGCAAAACCTACATTTTTTTTCCAATTAGGTAGGTGGAAACTCTTCCCATACTTATTTCATGTTAGTTTATAAGAACCCTTCATTTATATATGATGGAGGTCTCAGATGGAAAATCTAACCCATCCAATCAATCCAGAAGGGTCCAAAACCTTAGGATAAATTTTTTTAGAAATTTCATCAAGTTTTGAGCCCTTGATTGAAGGGGATTTGATTAGATGGTCCCAAACAGACTGTTCAATCTTCTTTCTCCCAAGATGCTGCAATGAGATGCTGCACAGAAATGGGCCTTGTGGGAGCGTCTTTGCGTGATTGCTCTGTGTGCGACGGCATCTAGACGAAACATCTGCACAATAGTGCAGGTCCTGGGAAGCATGTTACCGCGTGCGTCCTAGGAATGGGAGCACGGCGACCACTTTGCTTGATCGGACCTGCTCCGCCCAAATGATCAGGACTGTCCGTTCTGCTAGGCCCAAATCAAATCTGGATGCTTGGAACGACTGTGAACTTCATTCATTAATTGTGGGGTCATCTGAACTCCAAATTAAAGATCAGAAAGAAAATATGGAAAGCATGTAATGTTTATTTTCTTCTGAAAGCATAAAAATCTTCAAGAAACTTTATGTTTTTAGGAAATAAGCTTCCAATTTTCATAATCTTCAAGATCTTAGATGATCAGATCTTGGGGATCTAATTTAATGATGAAATAATGTTGAAATAAAGTAATATATATGATTTATTTTTATAGATCTAAGATAAATTGAGAAATCTACCCTTTATGGTAGAAAAACTCTAAAAATACAAAGGGACCCACTTGATTGATGAGATCAACCATGACATACCATTTGGATGGGTTGTATGAATGGTATTATGGTGACATCCAGTTACATCATGGAATAAATGTGACAAAAACAAGTGGAAAGTTTAGAAATTTTGGGGATAACTTTGAATTTCTAAGCCACATTAGTTTAAAAGATAGAATGGTAGAATAATACCCATGACAGTAATAGAAACTACAATAATGTCAATTTATTAGTAGATTATGAAAAAAACTCAGAGTGCACAATAGACGAGACGTAAGGATGCAGAACATGAAGTTGGGGATCACTTGTTTATGAAATATCTCACCTACTAATAGTGTTATGATGTTGATGTGAAAGGGAAAGTTGAGTCATATGTGGGACCTTTTGAGATCTTGGAGATAATAGGTGGGTTATTTATCATCTGGCTTTAACTGCTCGGCTATTTGAGGTACACAATGTGTTTTACATCAACATCACCTATTATCTCCATAAGCATATCTAGGATCCCACACATGTGATTTATAGATACCTATAGAATTATAACCTGATCTTATCTTTGAGGAAAGTGGTAAAGGTTTTAGATAGGAAAGATTAGATATTAAGGAATAAGAATAATAACCCCAATTTTTGTAAATCAATTGAGAAAATCAATTTAGTTTGAATTTTAAAAAAATTTGGGTTGGAATATTAGGTTATTGGAAATTATCTTTTTATAGAGATTAAAACACAATTTAAAACTAAGAAATTATGAATGTAGTCGAAACAACGATATAAATGATACTATGTACGTTCAATTTTGAGTTAAAATGAAAAATCCCTAATTTTCTTTATTTTTATGAAAAAGGGTAAAATGATAATTTTACCCATAATAGAGATCTAAGACATCAATATTTATAATTTACTCAGAAATACAATTCCAACACCATTAAGTATGCTCAATTTTGAGTTCGTGAGAATAAAACGGATTTTTTTTCCATAAAAGGCCAAAATGGTCCTTTGGCACCTCCATGGGCCCCACAAATGAATCCAATGGCCAGAAAACATGTAATGAGTGGTCAAACCACCACCAGCTGATAGTGGAGAAGGAGGTGGTAGTGGAGGATCCAATGTTAATTTAATATTCAAAAGAATTGAAACATAATTATTACAAGTAATTATGAAAAATTCAAAAACATCTATAAATACACCCCAAAAAATCCTCCAAAAATGATCATTAAAATTCTCACAAAATTATCTTGCTTCCCCAAAAACTTAGATCTAGATTCATGTCACGACCCGGGTTTTCACATGCATTTTTAAATGCAATGACTAATTCCTAGGGCGGGATCGATCCCTATTAGAAAACATTTTTTGAAAACAATGCAATGCAGCAGAAAATATTTTGTTTTAAATTCATTTTGAAAACCCTGAGTGTCATTTGCTTTCAAGATGAGTAAAGTAGTTTTGAAAATTTCAGAAATCATAAATGTCTTCCCAGGTCTATCCAGTCATAGCTCACAGCCCAACTGTAAATAAATACAAAAACATGTCCAAAAAGGTAGAGTGTTTACTTACATTCATGCTTGTCTTCTCTTCATTCACTTGACCATAGCTCTAACATGTTCTAATGCTTCTTCTAATTTTGTGTGGAGCTAATCTGGAAAAATAATATATTAGGGTGAATATTTCTCATACTCACTAGGTGATCTGATACTACTATTTTGAAAACACAGTGGGCAATTAAGGATTTCGATGATACTAGAAAACTTCAACATTTCTTGGAAGTATTAAGTTTCTCTTGTCTGATGTGTAGATCGAGTATATGCAACCACTCAAATGGAGACATTGATCTAAGTAGACAAAATGAGGATTTTGATCAAATAAGAAGAAAAGAGAGAAAGAGATAGAGATAGAGATGCAACTGTATGTATTCAATGAATATTGAATATTCAAAGAAGAAGATCATGACTTTATGGAGGAAAGAATAGATACCTACAAATATTTCATCTTGAATCCTATGGGAACGTAAACCAATCAAATTTGAAGGAATAATAATAGTTGAGTTGGTGATTTTATTGTAAAAGAGTATAATAGAGATAAAGCAGATGGGATTTAAGACTTTGAGTAGAGTATCGAATTTAAGGATATTATGCTGTAAGAAATTTTCAAAGAAGAATGGTGATCCACTTGAAATTAAATTCTACAAGTGGTTTGATGTCTATATCAATTGTTGCAATTAGAATCTTTTAGGATCCATTAGCTTATGAGGAACACTAGTGGATGTAGTCCATAAAAAGGAAAAGTTAATATCCTACCTTGCCATTATATGATTAAATAAAGTTATACTGAAAAAGGAAATAAGATAGGACAGCGACTTGTCCATTTGTTTTTCAGCAACTAGGGTATCATCAAGGATCAATATGATGTCTTAGAGGAAGATTGGAAGAGCAAGTATCATAAGGCCATCATTTAGTCATTTCCTTCGGTGTACTGTTAACTAAATAAAAGTGTCTCACCCTATTTAATCAAATATGTTAGTATCTATTAGACAGTAGTCTAAGTTATATACTCAGAGGAATGTTATAAGTATTTAGACGTGAGTTGTCCTTAAAAGAAGTTCCTTGTTAGACTAAGTCATTTGAGGGTATGGGGTCAGTTGATTAAGCCACATCATGGAGGAGCTACGAGTACGATGAGTACAGTAGCAACTGAGACAGGAGCAAAACTAAGAAGCAATCTAAACCAATGCGAAAGATTTTCCAAACCTTAATAGATACCATGAGAGGGGGTAGAGGTCATCTTGGGTCTGAAAGATGCTGTTGACTTGGATTGAAAAGAAACGCAGATAAGCACCAATCATAGTAGAAACCTTTGAGATATAACTGATATATCTGGAAAGAGATCAACAGGTAATCGAATAAATTCTCTTTCTATGTCTAAGAAAATGTTCCATGCTTACCTGAATGTTTTTCAAACTTGATAATTTAACAGCTTCAACACAATTGCTATGATAGTATGATAGCCATTGAATGAGAATTATTGTTATAAGCTAAGTATGAGGAGGCACTTGAAAGATAAAATTTGAGGAATTGAGAAAATCACTATTATGATGATACCTCCTGACAATTAAGACTGAATGGTTGATGATAAAGCTTTGATAAAAGGTTGAACAATATATTGATATAGGAAATGAAAGGAGAAAATTTGAGGTAGCCAGCACATTATAAGGTAATATCTGATATTAACTTGCCTTAAAACTAAAACTTAGTTGTATCAATTGAAGGAATTTCCTAAGGACTAACCTTAGTAGATCGAGTATAGAACTTTTGGACTGAAAGGTTATAAAGAAAATCATCAAGCAAAGAAAGGATAAAGAGGATAATGACCTAGTAAGGGTACTCGGCTATGAATAAGAGACTTTTGGCATGAGTAGGAACATTGTTGGAAATCCTAATGACAATTTTATGTGAATAGTGAGATAGGCCTTTGGATGAGAATATTTGACCCATGATGATTAATCGACCATTAACATTTGACATGAGTTTGGATAAATTCTTCAAGGAGAAAAGCATTTAATGAATTCAATAATTATGAAACTGGGTATATGGTTAGGACATTTTACTCTCAGTATATGATAGGGTCCTTGATGAAAGATGCTACTAATTGGCTTTCATGGGTTTATTTTGAATGTAACTTTGGTTGAGGAATCAAGTCACATATGGAAAATGACAGACAGTTGAAATTCGAAGTTAATCAAGGGTTTGGTTGTAGGGCACATGATACCATATCAGCTATTGAAGTATCTTGGGGGAAAATATAAAGTGAAGAAGATAAGAAGCAAAATTAGGCATATGGGAAAGAATGTAGCTTTTGGGGACTTTACTAATAACATACAACCAATCTTTAGAAGGAAATGTTGATGATGAATAGATCACTAAATGGGAGACGAGGAAAAGACAAGACTATCCCATGCTTATATGATCTCAAAGAAGTATGGAGTAATTTGTACATGAGTAGGGGAGTGTGGTCATTTGAGGAGACTATCCTATATATGATTAGAGGAGTATGAGCACCTAAGAATTCATAGCTACCTAAACTACAGCTATAAACTGGTATTGTTAAACTGACAAGTATGGGACTAGGTGTCAGAGTATGCAGCGAGAGCATCCCTTATATACTTAAAGTAAACAGATAAGATATGCTGATGTTTTATATGTAAGGTCTTGTAGAAGGAATATTAAAGATGATAAATGGAGAATATGTCAGGAATTGGTTGCAAGATAGTATAAACAATAGTTTAAGGACAACATTATTCTAATTATTAACCCAATTGGAGTATTGGATGATGGAATAATGGACTATTAGACAAAAGACGTACGAAGTGAAGCAAAGGAATTTTCTTAGTACAAGTTCTAACGGAGTCCTTAGGAAGAATATGCTCATTTAGAAGACAACTGACTTGAAGGTAATAATTTGTGGAATTTTGAGGACAAAATTCTTTTTAAGGGGGTAATGATGTAATGGCCCAAATTTTGAAGACATTTTGTATGAAGAATAACTATAATGTTTACCACTTACCACTGATGCTGTAACTTATCTATTTTGGGAATTAATATATGTTTACTAGTCTTAAGTGGTAGTTGGATGTTTTATCTTAAATTAAATAGGAAACAAAGAAATTTGTGAGAAAAATCAACACCATTAGATTCTACACTCAAAATGGAATCCAACGCCTCAAAGAACATTGAAAATGGAGTTTGTATGAAGAAGTTATAAGCATTTGAAGATTGAGGGCATATATGTAATTTGAGTATAAAACAAACAGGACCCGAAAACACAGGGGCCCATTTTACTAATGGCACCCCCAGGTCGTCCCCTACCTCTAGCCACCACCATTCTTGACCCTTCTAGAACTGCCTCTGCAAGGCGGCAACAATGGTGGCACCGCCTTTGGGCAGCACAGCCTTTTCGAGGCTATAAAGCCCGCATTCCCCTCCTCCCCAGTCATCCTCTACTCCTCATTCTTCTCTTCTTCTCCGGCTGCTACAACATAGGGTTTCCGGCAAAATCGAAAAACCTTCTTTTCGTTCACTGCAAATTCCGGCACTGGCCCAAGTCTTTTCTTCGGGCAGGCCGTTCCCTTCTCTCTTTTCTTCTCCATTTGTTTTCCCTAGTCTCACTGGAAGTTGGGGTTTCCCCCCTTCTTCTTAGTTTTCGGTGACCTAGGGTTTCAGAGAGTAAAAGGGCACACCTCCGGTGATGGGTTCCCTCCTAGACTACCTAGGTAAGCCCCTCTTTCCCCTCTCTCTGTTTTTCCCTTCTTTTAGGCCAAATCTGGGTGTTTCCCAACCGGAAAACACGCTGGGAAAAGCTAAGTTCTAGGGGCGTGGTGCGTGATGCATGCCAGGGGCACGGTCCCTAACGCGGCGTTCAGGCATGCACAATGTGGGTCATGGGTCCTGATTCGACCAGGATGTACAGGGTGCCTTGGGAGCTAAGACGCGGCGTGCTGCGCCAAAGACGTGTTTGCACGATGCCATCCAGGACGCGCATCATAGCGCGTCGCTTGAGCATGCGTGCACGAGAAAATGTGGTCCCTGGCGCGGCCTTTGGACATGCACAACATGCGGGTGCTGGTCCTGGTTCGACTAGGGCACACGAGCATCCTGGGAACCATGATGCGCGGGCCCTAAATGGACGATTTGGTTCGTCCGTGACTTTGTGACGCTAAATATGCAATTACAAAGGTTGTAGGACTCCGATTACGATTTGAAAGAACTGTTGTGTCTATAGTAATGATGCAGACCTAATGAGACAATAAAACTTAGGATCATAGGATTATTCAGTATAACTATAGCCTAAGAACTATAAAGATCTTTGAGATCTAGCCTAGAAGCGTGCTAAGCAAGGGCCTGTAGATCTTAAAAGATAGATTTAGTCGTTAATCTATAAGTCTAAGTAATGACCCATGAAGGTTGAAAAATAATACTTGAATCCTTGTTATTAGTGAATATCTAGGGTTTCACTAAGATGGGTCAGGGTTGAGTAATGAAGAATATGATTCAAGGAACATCGAGGTAGGTAGTCTGATACTACTCTATTTTTAAAATGCATCCCAAATTAAGGTACTTGTTTCTATTGTTGTAATTAGTATGTTTTTTTTTTTTTTTAACCATGCTATTCTTATACGAGTTTACGGATTTATAGCATTAAGTATGGCACTAGCATGAGTAGAGTTTATGCCATGCTCGCATGCTTTGAAAACAAATGCATAAATTGCATGATTTATGTTGATTTGAGATTTATGCATTTGATTTCAAAGTATGCGAGCATGGCATAAAATCTGCTCATGCTAGTGCCATACTTAATGCTATAAATTCGTAAACTCATATAAGAACAGCATGGTAAAAAAAAACACATACTAATTACATCAATAGAAATAGGTAACTTAATTTGGGATGCATTTTAAAAATAGAGTAGTATCAGACTACCTACCTCAATGTTCCTTGAATCGCGTTCTTCATTACTCGACCCTGACCCGTCTTAGTGAAACCCTGGATATTCATTAATAACAAGAATTCAAGCATTATTTTTCAACCTTCATGGGTCATTACTTAGACTTATAGAATAATGACTAAATTTGTCTTTTAAGATCTATAGGCCCTTGCTTAGCGCGCTTCTAGGCTAGATCTCGAAGATCTTTATAGTTCTTAGGCTATAGTTATACTGAATAATCCTATGATCCTAAGGTTTATCATCTCATTAGGTCCGCGTCATTACTACAGACACAAGGGTTCTTTTGAATCGTCAATTGGAGTCCTACAACCTCTGTAAATGCATATTTAGCGTCACAAAGTCATGGACGAACCAGATCTTCCATTTAGGGCCCACACGTCACAGTTCCTAGGATGCTCGCGTGCCCTGGTTGAACTAGGACCAGCACCCACACATCGTGCGCGTCTGAAGGTCGCGCCAGGGACTGCGTTCGTACTCGCACGCATGGCCAAACAACGCGCTATGACGGGTGTCCTAGATGGCATCACGCGGACGCGTCTTTGGTGCAGCACGATGTGTCTCAGCTCCCAGGGCACCCCGTGCATCCTGGTCGAGCGAGGACCCATGCCCCAAGTCACGCGTGCCGAAGGGCCTCCTAGGGACCATGCCCCAGGCATGCGTCACGCACAACGCCCTTGGGATGCCTGGTTTGCGTGAACCGGGAGGAACCTGACTTTTCCCGACGTGTTCTTCGGTCGGGAAATGCCCGGATCTGGCATGAAAGAAGGGAAAAACAGAAAGAGGGGAAAGAGGGGCTTACCTGGGTAGTTTAGGAGGGGACCCATCGCCAGAGGTGCACCCTTTTTTGCTCTAAAACCCTAGGTCGCCGGAAACCACGAAGAAGGGGGAAAACCCCAACTTCCGGTGAGACCAGGGAAAACAAATGGAGAAGAAAAGAGAGAGGGGAATGGCTTGCCTGAAGAAAAGACTTGGGCCAGTGCCAAAATTTGTAGAGAACAGAAAGAGGGTTTTCCGATTTTTCCTGAAACCCTATGCTGTAGCAGCTAGAGAAGAATAGAAGAGTGAGGAGAAGAGGACGACTGGGGAGGAGGGGAACGCGGGCTTTATAGCCTCATGAAGGCGGTGCTGCCCAAAGGCGGTGCCGCCATTGTTGCTGCCTTACAGAGGTGGTTCTGGAAGGGTCGAGAATGGTGGTGGCTAGAGGTAGGGGATGACTTGGGGGGTTCTGCTAGTAAAATGGCCCCCTGTGTTTTCGGGTCCTATTTGTTTTATACTCAAATTACATATATGCCCTCAATCTTCAAACACCTATAACTTCTTCATACGAACTCTGTTTTCAGTGTTCTTTGAGGCGTTGGATTCCATTTTGAGTGTAGAATCTAATGGTACAGATTTTTATCACAAATTTATTTGTTTCATATTTAATTTAAGATAAAATATCCAACTACCTCTTAAGACTAGTATACATAGATTAATTCCCAAAATAGATAAGTTACAGCATCAGTGGTAAGTGGTAAACATTATAGTTGTTCTTCATACAAAATGTTTTCAAAATTTGGGTCATTACAATTCATTCCCAAATTTCCAAAACTCCCAAAATCTCTCTTCTTTCACTTTCTCTCTCCTGTCTCTAGATTGGAACAAAAGACCTAAATTCAATTAGACACTATTCCAAATCAAATCTTACAAATCCCACCATTCATATTGTCCTAGATATTTTATCTACAAAACCCCAAAATAAATTTCAAGATCCAATGGTGCAATCAATAGTAAATCACAAAATAAGCGGTTATCGGGTGATCTTATCATCAATGGGATATTTCTTTAAAATTGGGTTGCAAAACCTATGTTTTTCTCCAATCAGGTAGGTGGAAGCTCTTCTCATACTTATTTATGTTAGTATATATGATTTTTACTTTTTTGAAATTAAGTTTTGGTTAAAAATTATAAAAATCAAGGATAAGAACCCTTCATTTATGTATGATGGAGGGCTCGATGAAAAATCTGAGCCATCCAATCGATCCAGAAGTGTCCAAAATCCCTAGGGTAAAATTTTTAAAAATTTTCATCAAGTTTTGAGCTCTTGATTGAAGAGGAATTGATTGGAAGGTCTAAAACGGACTGTACGATCTTCTTTATAAGATTTGGCTCCTAGGATGCAGCACGGAAATGCACTTTGCAGGAGCATCTTTGCGTCCAACGATGTCCTGATGGAACATCCATGTGACAGCTCAGGTCCCGGGAAGTGTGTTACCGCATGCATTTCGGTGGCGGGAGAGCGGTGATTGCTCCGCTCGAATGATCAGGACCATCCGTTCCACTAGGCCCAAATCAAATCTGGACCCTCAGAATGACTATGAACTTCATTCATCAATTGTAGAGTCATCTGACCTCTAAATTAAGATTGGAAAGAGGCTATGGAAAGCTTATAATGTCTATTTTCTTCTAAAAGCATAAAAATCTTCAAGAAACTTTTTGCTTTTAGGAAATAAGCTTCCAATTTTCATGATCTTCAAGATCTAAGATGATCAGATCTTGGGGATTTGATTTAATGATGAAATAATGTTGAAATAAAGTAATATATATGATTTATTGTTATATATCTAAGATAAATTGAGAAATCTACCCTTTATGGTAGAAAAACCCTAAAAATACAATTGGACCCACTTGATCAATGAAATTAAGCATGATCAAACCCTTTGGATGGGCTGTATGAATGGGATTATGATGAAATCTAGTTAGATCATGGATTAAATGTGGCAAAAACAAGTGGATATGATCTTTGGATCTTAATGAAGTAAAATCCCTAAATGTAATTAAAACTCTTGGTCTAAAGGAAAAGATCTAAGATCTAATGGTTGGATCATAAGTAAAAGTTTATAATAATCTTAATCTAATTAGTTAAAATTTCTTTTATTTGATAATAGAATTGTAAAATGTGATTTATGTTATAAATTAGGAAGCATGATAGCGCAATTCTTAAATTTTAGCATGCTATGCTCTAAATGTTATTAGTTTGTTATTAGGTTGGTAGATTTAATTATCTTAGGGCCATGTTAGTTTAAATTTGAGATTTTAGCATGATTCCATTAGATTAGTAGTAAAATTTCATGTATTTCATAACTTACGATCATGCTAGTTTAAGTATAGTTTTATTCCATTAGGTTAAATTACATTCATAAGGAGCATGTTAGTATAAATGGTTATTAAACTTATATTGGATTTATGTTTTAATGTTTATGACTTAATTGTTGCAAAATTTTATTAGTAGATTCAATTGTTAAGTAGTTGTTAAGATATAATGAGCATAAATCACCAAAAATGTAAACTAATAGAATATAGATATTCTTGGACAATTAAGACGTGTGAATGCCTTTGACTTAATATTAGTAAGGGCTATAGT